>CM046874.1:585722532-590522532 GCA_025667525.1 Glebionis coronaria | reverse complement strand
TTAAGAGTTTTAAGCAGAAGGAAATTTGCCTGTCCAGACTTTTTGGCAGCTAAGGCTTCGAGTTCAAACCATTCTGATAACCCAAGTGACTTTAACCTGAAGTTGTCAAACACATCCATATTCCTCTGTTGGTTTTCCCTCCATAAGATCATCTGTGGGGTGTTTGTGGATTTGTGAATGGTGTATTTAAACTTGGTTATCTTGCCAGCAGCATACCTGTTGTTCACGCAGGCATCATAGTCAGCTTTGACTTTCTTTAAGGCCTCAGCGCGTTTTAGTTCCATTTCCCTCAACCTTTGTTTTTGTTTTTCCCTTTCAGGTGGTGTCATCTTCCTCAGAGTAGCTTCATTTAATTCTTTGGCTGTCTTGAGCTCATTTAGTCTTTTGAATTCTTCAGCCTGTTGCTCTATTTCTTCAGGAGTTAAAGGACTCTCATCGGAAGGTGTAAAGGTTGAAAAGTGGGAAAGGTCTGTGGTGGATCCTCCTGTCTCTAGCATCGCAGCTATCTTCTTAAGTTTGGTGTCAGTATCAACCAAAACTATCTCCTTTCCTTTCTTTGAGACAGAGGACTCCACACTTATGTTTTTCAAATCATCAGCTCTTTTGAGAAACGCTGTCTGAGCCTGAGTTTGAATAGATTTTGGGAGAGAGCTCACAGTGAATTTTAGTTTCTTGGCCGCTGGCTCATCATCATCCTCAGGCTTGCTGATGTTAACTAAGATCATGGATTTAGATGAGTCAGCTCCATCTTGTGTTTGTTGCTCCCCCTGAGTATCATCCTCATCATCAGGTACTATAACTGGTGTGATGACTTGTAGAGGAACAGGTGTAGTTGAGGGATTGGCTGATGATGAGCCTTGTTCAGCAGATGCAAGGCTGAGTGTAGTATTCTTCTCCCCCTCACGTTCATCCTTACTTCGCTGATGCTTGGATGAACGTGCCTGAAAACGTCTTGCAATCTGCTCCACAGAGGCAGCCATGGCACGTTGTCTTTTTCTTGAAGCCCTGGCAATCTTCAGCAAGAGGTTGGCATTGGCATTAGTATTTGCCTGAACACGTCTGACAATGAAGTTTGCATGGTTGTATTGCCTGTTGCGAACCGCATTAAAGTGCCTGTTCATGGTGTTTTCTTGTGCATGGAACATAGCAGGGACAACTGAGTCAATGGCATCCTTGATTCGTGTTGAGAGATGACTGAGTCCCTGGGCCACACCTTTTCTTGCACCTTCCTGAATTGGCTCAGTGACAGCCTCATTCACAGCCTTCTTTATGATGCCTGGAAATGTGACAGTAAAATTGTGCATCTCTGACTTGATCACATCCAGCTTCCTTAATAAGCGCTCAATATCAGATTGATGATGTACGGGCTGAAGATTCTTGATATTGAGACTTTGCTGAGCAAAATCATCCCCCCTTGGAATTAAGTCAAAATTGGTCTGGGCTGGATGATCAAACATGAGGAATTCGGCTGTTGGATCATATGTTGGTGTTTGGAAGACTGTTGTTGCAGATGTAGCAGAGTTTGGAGTGTCAACAGCTTCCTTGAGAGGAGAAGTCTTGTCATCAGCTGGTGTGGACACAGCTATATCTTTAGGAGGAGAGGCTGACAGCTGGTCATCCTCATCTTCTTCATCCTCGTCATCAAACATTCCCTCAGGGAATTCATCTTCAGGCATGGGCTCAAACTCAGAGACATAATCTTCTACTGAGAGCATTTCTTCATCAGCATTGAGCACAGGTTCTTCTTCATTTGGATTGTCCTGAGTCATTGTTTCAGCCTCCTTTTCGTGTACCTGAGATTCTTTGACTGGCTGTACAATTTCAGCCTGCAAGTTTGTTGTAATTAGTAACAGGGAAAAATATAAGGTGAATGGTCGCCATTTCGCTGTCCCAGAGAGGCTGAGGGTGATTACTCAGCCACTCCAAAGGATAAATCCTTGGGATTCTTTTAAGTGTGAATGAAGTGTGGTTAATGGTCGCCATTCGCTGCCCCTAGGAAAGCTGAGTGTGATTATTCAGCCCCCCCAAAAAGGTAAAAAAACCTTTGGGACTCTTTTGATTGTGAAACATATGTTGTTTAATGATCGCCAGTCGCTGCCCCTAGGAAAGCTGAGTGTGATTATTCAACCCCCCCAAAAGGTAAAACCTTTGGGACTCTTTTAAGAGTGAAACATATGTTGTTGTAGGTCGCCTGTTACGCTGCCCCTAGGAAAGCTGAGGGTGATGATTCAGCTCCCCCTGAAAGGATAAATCCTTTGGGACTCTTTTAAGGAGGGAACCAAGAGGCTGTGTGAAGTACAGCTGATCAAGGTTGAGACATTAATGTATTCAGGTTGTTGTTAGCCTGAATACTGTCTAGAGGGTTCAGGGTCATCGGGGTGCTTTATAAACACAAATGAATCATTCCCTGGTGCAAAGACAGGGTGTACAGAAGTCTTAAAGTATTCTAAGTGTAATGACAGACTTATATGGGTCGAGGATTACCCTAACTTCACCACTCTCTCCTACAGACAAATGAGAGTGGTTGCTTGTGAACCTCTAAAAATGTACATTGATTACCTGTGAGATATCAGCTTGGTTTGGCTGGTTTCCTGTTGTCTCTGCTGACCTAGAGACACTAGACGCCTGTTGTTTGTCAGCCAAAGATTCTGAATCCACAAGAGTATCTGGACCAGAGGCGGTGTCAATCTTCTTTTCCTTGGCCTTACTAACAGCTTTGGAGTGGGAAGAAGAGGGGATTTTCTTCTTCTTTGGCTGTTGGCCAGATGAAGCCTTGGACTTAGTAGTGTGCTGCCCAGAGGTCAAAGACATAGACTTGCCAGCGACACTAGAAGTAATCACCTTCTCAGAGGAAGGGAGCAAGGGCTTCTCAGCGTTAGGTACCTGGTTGGCCACGTTCAGCATGTGTGCGGTGACAGGGATATCCTCAGCTCCTATTTCCTTGTAGATGGCGCCTGTGATGCGATAGGGCTTAAGAGCTGTCAAGGCCTTGTTGTGGTAATTTTCTCCCAGCAAACTCTCAAAGATCAGGGACAGGTAGCGCACATAACAGATGTTCTTTTCTCTGACCTGATTCCTTCCCTTCAGTTGTTCTACCAGGTTTGAGAATAGGATGCTTCCAAAGTCGACATCAACTCCCCAGATTAAACCATACGCAATAGCCTGATGATTGGACGACATCTGATCCTGTGATCCCTGCATTCCTCCCAGGGACTTCACAATGTGGGTGAAGAGGACACGCCACATAGGAGTGAAATACTTAATCTTCGGAGGGGATTTGGCGAGGACCTCAGCTGGTGTAAGGGCAGGGTTAACATCATGGCAAGGGTTGAGTGTGGCCAGGGCTTCCTTGACAGCCTTTTTGTCAACAGTCTTCAAGCATTCATCTCCATGTTTTAGTCCGGCCACACTAGAAAAGTCTTTAAGGGAAAAGGCAAAGGGATGTTCATTGCATGAAAGGCTAAATGTAATGGTGTCTTCTACTACTTCAGCAGAATACCAGAATTCCCTAAGGTATTTTTGGTAAAAAGTAGATGGAGATTTGGTGAAGGCTTCATTTAGGTCACAATTCTGCATGAAATTTACCAGATCTGAATAGGTGTTGTTTGGTGCCTTAATCCATCCAATGGCGTTGTTGGAGGCGATGATGCTCTCGTTGATCTCGAAGTTCACATTTGAGGCTTTTGGAACGGGAAACGCCATGGATTTGAGGTTGAAGGTGAATGAAAATGGCGGATGGTTGAGAGAGATAAGAATTTAGAGAGAGAAGTAGATTTTAGAATGGTGGTGGGTGAGAAGAGAAAGAAGACAATATATATTCAAACTTAAGTGAACAGTTATTCAACCGAATTAAATGCAAGGGCGAAAATGACTGCTCAAGTGGGTCCCCTTGACCTTTCAAAAAGTTTGTCTCCTCGTTATCCGAAACATAAATGACTAAATATTTGAGAATGTTTTTTGCATTTACTTGGAAAGTAACTACCTAGTTTCATGTGAAAAACATTTAATAAACATTTAATATAGAATCAATCATTTAATGAACACATTTAATATCAAGCCACAGGCTTTGAGATATTGAGCATTCCTAGCTCAGCAACTAGCCTGTTGAACGAAGGTTCAGCCAAAGGCTTTGTAAATATATCAGCTAGTTGCAGCTCTGTGGGAACAAAATGCAGCTCAATATCTCCCTTCATTATATGATCCCTGATAAAATGATACCTGATATCAATGTGTTTGGTGCGAGAGTGAAGAACAGGGTTGTTGGATATGGCAATGGCATTGGTGTTGTCACAAAAGATTGGTACTTTGTCATACAGAATTTTATAGTCAGCCAATTGACTTTTCATCCAGAGCACCTGAGCACAACAGCTGGCTGCAGCGACATATTCTGCTTCAGCTGAAGACATAGCCACAGAGTTTTGCTTCTTAGCACTCCATCCAACCAATTTTCCTCCTAGGATTTGACAGCTTCCTGAAGTACTTTTCCTGTCAATACAGCATCCAGCATAATCTGAATCTGAATAGGCCTTGAGATCAAAGCCTGATTCCTTTGGATACCATAGACCTAGGGATGGTGTTCCTTTGAGATACCTGAAAATTCTCTTAACAGCCACTAGATGGGATTCTTTTGGGTTAGCTTGGTACCTTGCACAGAGACATTTGGAGAATTGGATATCTGGACGACTGGCTGTTAGATACATCAGTGACCCAATCATGCCTCTATATAAAGTCTCATTGACAGAGACCCCTGACTCATCAGGGCCCAAGTTGTTGGGTGGAAGCATGGGGCATTTCACTGATGCACAATCAGCTAAGTCATATTTTTTAAGTAAATCCTTAACATACTTTTCTTGACAAATAGAAATTCCCTTAGGACATTGTTTAATTTGAAAGCCCAAAAAGTAAGTTAATTCACCCATCATACTCATCTCATATTTCTTGGTCATTAATTTAGCAAAACGTTTACTAAGATTGACATTTGTTGACCCAAAGATGATATCATCCACATAAATCTGCACAATGATGAAATCACTCTTGTCCTTGAAGGTAAAGAGTGTTTTATCAATAGAACCCCTGATAAATTTATTTTCAGATAAGAAATTTGAAAGAGTTTCATACCATGCTCTTGGAGCTTGTTTCAGACCATACATTGCCTTGTGAAGTCTGTACACATGGTTGGGAAACTCGCTGTTCTCAAATCCTTCAGGTTGTGCAACATAGACTTCCTCAGCCAAATCACCATTGAGGAAGGCAATCTTTACATCCATCTGATACACAGTGATGTTCATATAGGCAGCATAAGCAAGAAAGATTCTGATGGCCTCAAGTCTAGCAACAGGTGCAAAAGTTTCATCATAATCAATTCCTTCAGTCTGAGAGAACCCCTGTGCTACCAGTCTTGCCTTGTTCCTGATGATGTTCCCAATTTCATCCATCTTATTTCTATAGATCCATCTAGTACCTGTGATATTCTTTCCAGGTGGAGCTGGCACTAGTGTCCATACTTTGTTCCTTTTGAACTGATTGATTTCTTCTTGCATAGCAGCTACCCATCCTTCTTCTACCAGAGCCTCAGCAACTCTTTTAGGTTCAATTCGAGAAAGAAATTCATTAAATAGACATTCATTGGCTGAGGCTGACTCTGAGTCTTGGATTTGCTGTCTGGTTGTGACCCCTGCATTTGGTTCCCCAATAATGTTGACAAGAAGAATGTGTTGATCTCTTGACCACTTATTTTGAGGAGCTGGGGATTCAAGAACAGGGGTACTTGAGGGCACAGCTGGTACAATTTGAGTCTCATCCTGCTTACTAGGAGGGCTTTCTTCAAAGACTACTTCAGTGTCAGAGTCTTCTTCAGCCATTTCAACAGAAGCTATTTCATTATCAGCAGGAGAATCTTCAGAGATTTGAAGAATTGGTGAGTCATCAAAATCATGAGAAGGACCATCAGAGATTTGAGGTTCTTCTTCATCAAGTTCCTGAGAGGTAGGAACTTCTATGTTGTGAGTAGACAGAGGGTCAAAAGCAGGAACATAAGGAGTGAGAGTGTTGGAGTGGTGATGACTGGTAGGTCTGGGTTCTGTGAACTCATCACTTGGGAAAGAAATATTTTCATTAAAATCTACTTCATCACCCTCTGTTCCTGTCCTCTGTATGACTTCATCATCTTCATTGAATCTGACATGGAAAGTTTCTTCTACTTCTTGTCTTCTGATGTTGAATACTCTGAAGGCTTTGGCTGTTGGAGAGTATCCCAAAAAGAAACCATCATCAGCTTTTTCATCAAACTTTCCAAGTTTATCCCTGTAGTTATAAATAAACACAGGGCATCCAAACACATGAAAATAGCTGACGTCTGGAGATCTTTTTCTGAAAACTTCATAGGAGGTTTTGCCATGTCTTTTGACAATGATTGATCTGTTTTGAGTGTAGCAGGCAGTGTGTACAGCTTCTCCCCAAAATTGCTTTGGTAAGGCTGCACCATTTAACATAGTTCTTGCTGCTTCAATCAGAGTCCTGTTTCTTCTTTCAGCCACACCATTTTGTTCAGGAGTGCCAGCTGAAGAGAAGTTCTGAGAAATCCCTTTTTCATCACAAAATGATTCAAGTTGATGATTTTTGAATTCTGTACCATTATCACTTCTTAGAGCTTTGACTCTAACATCATTCATATTTTCAACCTGTCTGATGAAGGACATGATGGTATCAGCTGCATCATTTTTCCTTCTGAGGAAGAACACCCATGTATATCTTGAAAATTCATCAACTATGACCAAGGTGTATTTGTTGTGATTAATGGTTTGAGGTTTGACAGGCCCAAACAAGTCCATGTAAAGGAGATGTAAGCACTTGTCAATAGAGAATGATTGCCTAGTCTTGAATGAAGACCTGTGATGTTTTCCTTTGACACAAGCAGAACAAGTTTTGTCTTTAGAAAACATTACTGAAGGTAGACCAGCAACCAAGTTTTGAGTGGCTATCTTATTGATGTTCTTGAAGTTGAGATGAGACAGTCTTTTGTGCCACAGCCAGTTGACACTTTCAGAGGCTTTGGCAAGAAAACAATTTGAACTGTCTTCAGAGCACACAGCCATGTTGATGACATAAACATCTCTCCTTCTAGGTGCAACCAGCACAACATCATTATTTTTGTTGAATATGGTTCCCTGAGTCTTAGTAAACAATACCTTATAGTCAGCATCACATAATTGGCTGATGCTAATAAGATTGTGTTTAAGACCATTCACATATGCAACCCTGGTAAATGTGATCCCATTGCAATTCACTGAGCCATATCCTTCTGTGTCACCTGAAGAGTTATCTCCAAACACCACTTTGGGACCTGGCTCCTTTGAGTATCTGTGCAGGTATTGTTGAATCCCTGTCATGTGTCTAGAACAGCCACTATCTAGATACCATACCGATTCCTTGAGATATTTCTGCACAGATACATAGAAACAGATTAGTTCCTATGGTGAACCCACTTTCCAGTGGGTTCCCTGAATTGCTTGTTAGCAACTCTTGTGTTCCTGAAAAACTTTTGGCGTTGGGATGGACAGTTCATTGTTTCATGGTTATAACTCCCACAGATATCACACCCAGGGAAGTCACCACACTCGTCTGAGTGATGGTCTGTGAACCCACAGAATTTACAGGGAGGATAAGATTTGTAATTTCCCTGTTGTCTTTTGGAACTCTGTGGTCTGTCCCTAGAGGGTGTCTGAGCTCTTTTAGCTGCCATGTGTCTGTCATGATCTAAGGTCGAATGGTGAGAATTTTTACAAACATTGCAATAAGGTTTAATTAACCTTTCCCCTTTGGGTTCACCTAGGACTGACTTAGGTTCATGAGAAGTAGAGCATTCAGCGGAAGGCTTAATGTGTTGTTTCAAGAGTTCTACTTCTTTCATAAGAGACAACAGGCGATCTTCAGTGGTGGGGTCAACCTTATTCACAGCTTTAGTAGTAACAGGCTTAAAAGCTACTTGTTTACCAGTTTGTTTAGCAGGCACACGAAAAACTTTGGCTGGAGGATTCTCAATATCTGTCCTAAGTTCGTCCTTAGCAGATCTAGAAGAACTGCTAGGTTCAACTCCAGAGAGTTTGGGCAAAGGTGGTAGCTCAGCCACATCTTCAGAGACAGGGTCATTAGTCAAAGAGTTATCTGACATATGAATAGTCTCTGTAGATTTAAAGACAATGTCTTTGGGTTTGGTGAGAATCCTCGGCTTTTTATTCTTAGCAGTTATATCCCTGTTTAAGTCAGCAGGCACTTCATCCCTAAGCAATTCATCAATAGTAAACCTAGCACACAGCCATTTTTCAATAATCTTGTTCAATTCAGTGACTTGATCATTTAAAGCTATGTTTTTCAAGGTTAATCTAGTTACTTCATTTTGCAGGGATATTTTCTCTAAGTTAACCCGCCTGAGAGTTTCACATTCAGCCTTAGCATTTATCATTTCAGATTTAACAGAGTGAAACTTATCAAGTAGGTTCTTTCTTTGTTCCTCAACAAAGTGCAAATCAACAATGGTGTAATCAAGGACATGCTTACGTTCATCACTATCAGACATAGATAAAAGCCTGTGTACCTTTTTCATTGTGATGTTAACCCATTGTCCTGATCTTGCATCACCTTTTCAACAGCTGGTTCATCCTCAGCTATCGCCATAAAAGCCCTGACTCTTGTGGTGTCTTCTTCATCTGAAGTCAATGGTTCATCATTCCAATCATAAGTTTCAGCAACCAACCCTTTCTCTGTCTTTTTCTCACCACCTTTCTTTTTGGACATAGCTTCAATCTTCAAGTTCATTTGTTCCAACTCAGCTTTAAGTGGCTTGTACTTATTTTTGTAATCTTTCTTCTCAGTGTCTGAAGAATTGGATTGAGATGAGTTGTTATGTTGTTTGAACTTGTAGGGTTTGGATGAAGATGATGGATAAGAGGGTGAGGATGTCTTGGTGGAAGGACAATCTTTTTGATAATGTCCAAGCTTTCCACAGGCAAAACATGTTTCTTTTGACCTGTCAGCTGGTTTGCTAGCTGATCCTACTCTTCCAGATCGTTTGTAGTATCTTCTTTGGTTGGCTAGCAATGCTCTCTCATGGAATTCTGCATTGAGGTCTGACAAGAACTCTTGACTGCTACGGGTATCTTCTTCAATATCAAAATCGCTGTCATGAGGATGTGTTGCAGAGATCAAAGCTTTGGAAGATGCTCCTTGGACTACAAATCTTTCAGTCTCTGACTTGTAGATAGTATCGATCAGCCTTCTTCATAATTGTACTTACCATAGAGCTGAGCAAGGGTATCATTTTTTATTGAGTTGTTAGCTCTCTGAGTCTGATTCATGCTCAGCCATTTTCTTGGAAGGCTGTTGACAAAAGTAGCATTGATTTCAGCTTGACCAATAGTGACATCATTCATAGCCAGGTCATTTAGAAGAATCTTCAGCCTAGTATAGGTTTGCTGAACCTTTTCACCTTCAAGTGACTTAAAGGCATTAAACTGAATTCTGAGTGCCTGAATCTTTGTCTCTCTTGTTTCAGAGGGTCCTTCATGGCCAAGAATGAGGTCTGTCCACATTTGTTTAGCTGTGGGACACTGAATGACAGACTTCATGATATGCTTGGGAAGACAGGAAATTATGATGCTTTTGAGACGTTTATCTTGGTTTGCTAATTTCCTATCAGCTGAAGTCCATTGTTTGACAGGTTTGGGAAGAGGGTTTTCTTCAGTGGATGTAAGCGCCATGGGAATATATGGACCATTTTCTAAAATTTCTAAGAGAAAAGGTTCAAGTCCATCAAGGTAAACAAGAAATTGACTCTTCCAACTGGCAAAGTCTTCTTCGTCAAAGACTGGTACACTGGTTACGTGTGATCCACCTCTTGAGTCAAGAAGTTGGGGTAGATCATCGTCATTTGCTGGAGGGTTAAGTCTTGGTGAAGATGGGTTTGTGGAAGGTGATTGTGGGTTAGAAGTTTCCGGCATGGTGGATCTTGATTATAAAACTGAGAACGATGTTTCTTGAAGGTTTTAATATCAAACACCGCTCTGATACCAATTGAAAGTCCCTAATCAATGCAAGAAACCCTAATCTTAACTTAATCAACACAAGGTATTACTTTTCAGACGTAATCTTATTATTGTATAATAAAGAATTACAAGTGTTATGGATAACACCGTTTGATGACAATGTGTTGTGCACACTTTGAACAACAATAAACCCTAACTTATGAATACAGTCGTAGCTGTTTGATTCACTAAGTTATACGCACTAATGTTCTTAATATCTCAAAGTGTTAAACATTAATGCATGGATACACATCCTATTTATAGTGTTACGAGTTTGACTTAAACAGTACTTGATGTCGACTACACAAGCTTTTACAAGTTCCCACATCAGTCACATGATGTCCTTCTATTCTTGGTAGTCTTCCATTATGCTTTAAGGAACAGTTGTCAAAAACAGTTTCCTTATTCTTCATATTCTCGAACACACAAATGGCATGTCCAAAGTGTGCTGAGAGTTATCAGGGTATTGCCACCCCTGTTAACTCTCAACCCCTCAGAGTCCCTAATACATCTTGGCTGTTATCCATCACAGCCAAGGAGTATGTCTTCAGGTAATCTTCGACTTCCCTGACAATGTCTCTGACATGGACTCCTCTGAGGTTGCTCACAGAGACTTGGATCTCTGTGAGTCTTGCGAAACTTGCCTGCCTCCTAGGCACAGGCAAGGGACTATCTATCAGCCTAATTATGTTTAAATCAATGATCAGGGAATCTAATAAGTTTAGATTCCCAACAATAACGTATAACCGTAACATATGGACTCATCGGTTGAACCCATAACGTATAACCCTAACATATGGACTCATCGGTTGAACCTATAACGTATAACCGTAACATATGGACTCGTCGGTTGAACCTATAACGTATAACCGTAACATATGGACTCATCGGTTGAACCCATAACGTATAACCCTAACATATGGACTCATCGGTTGAACCTATAACGTATAACCGTAACATATGGACTCGTCGGTTGAACCTATAACGTATAACCCTAACATATGGACTCATCGGTTGAACCTATAACGTATAACCCTAACATATGGACTCGTCGGTTGAACCTATAACGTATAACCGTAGCATATGGACTCATCGGTTGAACCTATAACGTATAACCGTAACATATGGAATCATCGGTTGAACCTATAACGTATAACCCTAACATATGGACTCGTCGGTTGAACCTATAACGTATAACCGTAACATATGGACTCCCCGGTTGAACCTATAACGTATAACCCTAACATATGGACTCATCGGTTGAACCTATAACGTATAACCCTAACATATGGACTCGTCGGTTGAACCTATAACGTATAACCGTAGCATATGGACTCATCGGTTGAACCTATAACGTATAACCGTAACATATGGAATCATCGGTTGAACCTATAACGTATAACCGTAACATATGGACTCGTCGGTTGAACCTATAACGTATAACCGTAACATATGGACTCGTCGGTTGAACCTATAACGTATAACCGTAGCATATGGACTCATCGGTTGAACCTATAACGTATAACCGTAACATATGGACTCATCGGTTGAACCTATAACGTATAACCGTAACATATGGAATCATCGGTTGAACCTATAACGTATAACCGTAACATATGGAATCATCGGTTGAACCTATAACGTATAACCGTAACATATGGACTCGTCGGTTGAACCTATAACGTATAACCGTAACATATGGACTCGTCGGTTGAACCTATAACGTATAACCGTAGCATATGGACTCATCGGTTGAACCTATAACGTATAATCGTAACATATGGACTCATCGGTTGAACCTATAACGTATAACCGTAACATATGGACTCATCGGTTGAACCAATAACGTATAACCCTAACATATGGACTCATCGGTTGAACCTATAACGTATAACCATAGCATATGGACTCATCGGTTGAACCTATAACGTATAACCCTAACATATGGACTCATCGGTTGAACCTATAACGTATAACCCTAACATATGGACTCGTCGGTTGAACCTATAACGTATAACCGTAGCATATGGACTCATCGGTTGAACCTATAACGTATAACCGTAACATATGGAATCATCGGTTGAACCTATAACGTATAACCCTAACATATGGACTCATCGGTTGAACCTATAACGTATAACCGTAACATATGGACTCGTCGGTTGAACCTATAACGTATAACCGTAACATATGGACTCGTCGGTTGAACCTATAACGTATAACCTGGGGACGACTTAGTCGTCCCTAGGTTTTGAAAACCTGGGCATTTTGAAACCTAGGGACGACTAAGTCGTCCCTAGGGTGATAAATAATATTTTTTTTTATTTTATGAAAATGTTTTTCTTAATATTTATAAAAAAGATTTTATTAAAAATAATAAACAAACGAATTTTTAAGAAAAATTTTGAAAAAGATTATTTTTATTAATAACCTGGGGACGACTTTGTCGACCCTAGGTTTCAAAGAGAGTCGTCCCTAGGTTAGTCAATTTTTTCAACGTAGTGGGTTGCGGGACCCACTAAGTCGTCCCTAGGTTACAAAGAGGAGTTCATCCCTAGGATCCTAGAGACGATTTTTTAGGCACTACCTCCTTGGGTCGACTTAGTCATCCCTAGGAGTTTAGGGTCGAATAATGGCGTCCTTAGGGACGAATAAGTCGTCCCTAGGGTAGAAAATTGTTGTAGTGATTCTCATTTAACCTAAAATTCTGAAATTGTAAATGATAAAACAAACAACTTCAGTTCTTCAGTTATCCGATTCCAATTAAAGTCAGACGCAAAACCACCTAACAAACATACATTAACCTAACTTAAAAACCTAAAATAAATTGGCTACCACTTGCTTCTTCAGCAGACAAGGCCTGCAAGTCACTACCATTTGCTAAGTCATTGAACTTGCCCGTCTTTGAAGGCATTGTTGGATAACGTCCTTCACAAAATGTCATCAACCTTTTCACTGATTGCAGATATTTTCTAGTTGTTTCATCATTCATGACATGGGCCACACTGTTGGTGTAAATCTTTTCACGAGCTGAGCGTGCGTGAATGCCAACCATAGTTTCACCAATAGGCCATGGTGCGTTCCCGATTGCCGTTCTGATGTAATGATCCGTCGCAGCTTTATAATCTCGTTCCATGCAGCAGTTGACCATCAACATCAATGCTTGCTGAATGTCATCAGGCAGAACCTATCAACCATAACCAAAAAAAATTAGTTAAAGCAATAACAAATACAGATAATATAAATTATGACAATCTAAATACACAGTGGTCAGCTAATCAATTTCAGGTAATCAATATAGGACTAGCTGCAAGGCCACAACAAAACTGGTTCGATTATCTTTTTATTTAAACGCCATTTTACATGTATTTCCTTAAATAATCACAATTTGCTCTTATATTTGATTATCACAGAACAAAAGCACATTGAAAGACTTGCATCCTGTTTTTAAAGCTAATTACCAATCCTAAATGCAAAACAACTCAATGCAACATAAACATAACATCTACGTAAAACTCAAAATTATTATTCAGAAATCACAAAACATACCTTCTTCCTGCAGAACTTAAACAACGGATTCAAATCGCGTTCACACTGCTTAAGCGTTGCAAAATTCAACTTCCATATCGCCGCCCTTTTCTTAACCTCACTCGTCTCATCCAGCTCTTGATTCCACTCAGTCAACAACTTCTTAAAAAACACTAATATCTTATCCTCGTCACACAACAACCCAAACTCCCTTTTCATAACATCCTCATCGTCTTCCAAATCATCAACTTTCTTTCGTTTTTTATCTCGATCACTCACCACACCGCTCTTTTGGCGCTTCTTCAACTCAGCAATATCGCGCAAAAAATCATTAGTTTGTCCTTCAGTCATATCATTCTCTTCATCCAACTCAAATAAACCCGATTCCAAAACATATTTCAATCTTTCTAACCTATCAGCATCACTTTCATTAAACAATGTGACAGGTTGTTTCAAAAACCTAAGCCTACGAATAATTTCTAGTTTCGGTAAGTTTAACGGGTCGTTTGAGACACTATTATTATTAACATGATTTGTGGTAGCTTCGTTTGATGAGTTTTGGAGTGTTTGGTTTCTGTGTTTGGTTTCTTGTTCTTGTTTTTGCTGTTCTTTAAGGGTTTGGATTCGATTTCGTTCGATTTCGGATCGTTTAAAGAACTTACGCCCGCTGGTTTTTTCTGTTAGGGTTTGGCGTTTCTTTGCTAATTCTTGTTTTAGGATGTCCATGGAGGTTTCGAATTTAGGGTTACAGCGATCGCAAGGTTATTTCTTTCTTAATGTTAATGTTTTTATATATACCCTTTTGGTCGGTCATAAAATTTCGATTTAGGCTATCTAAACTATATTATTCCTCAACCAACCGGTTGGGTTCAGCCATTAATTAATGGATGTGATCAATCTATATAACTAAGTAACTAACCATCTAAATATGATATTAAAAAGTTCTCGAAAAATTCTGAAAAAATTCTATAATATCGGATATGTTGGTGCATAAAAAAGTTATGAAGAAAGTTTTCTTAATTTTGAGTTTTTTTACGTTTTTTAATGCACAAAAAACGAAATTTGATGAAAAAAAGGTGAAATTTGGTTTACAAAATTCTTTTCATGCACAAAATTTTCAAGTTGTTTTAGTTTGATGCGGCATCAAATTTTAAAGCAAAAAGTCAAAAGAAGTTGGGCATAAAATTGAATTCTTGATGCACAAAAAACGTAAAAAGCCTAAAAATTATCGTTTTTATTCATCAAAATTTCGTTTTTGTGCATTAAAAAACGTAAAAATCTTCGAATTAAAAAAAACTTTTTTCACAAAAGTTTTTTGCACCGACATACCCGATCTACTGAAATTTTTTCAGAATTTTTGAAAAACTTTTTAAAAATCATATTTAAATGGTTAGTTAGTTAGTTAGTTAGTTAGTTAGGATTGTGGTTTAATCTCATCCGTTGATTTTAAATCAATGGCTGAAAATCCTTCTTATACTTCTCACACAAAAAAATCTTTTTATTTTATCTCTCCCCTTAAATAAAAATATTAAATATAAATTTGCATTGTTGCTAACTTCGAGTTAATATACATAAAAGTTACTAAAATTTGCCAAAAAAATCGATTTTGTTATTAAAGTTTAAAAGGTTACAGATAGATTACTCAAGTATACGAGTTTGTTTTTTGGGTTACTGAACATTTAAGAAAGTTATCATTAGGTAACTCATAAGGTGGGCAACCGGATGATTTACCGGTTCCCTTTTTCACGTCATCAATAAAGTTTAAAACATTACAAACAAGTTACTATAGTTTACGAATTTATTAAATGGGTTACTAAACAATAAAAAAAGTTACACTCAATAAATAATTACACATATACATTTATTTCGTCTCTCTTCCTTCGTTTTTGTCTATTTTGGTACATTTTGTATTTCTTTATACATATTTCTTCGGGCCATTTACATTCATTTCTTTAGCAAATCTGAAAATTAAGTCAATATCATTACAAATATACTTCAATATTCTTTCAAAATACTAAAATACACATATATATCAAAAAATATATTCTCATCATTTATATATTAACTTAAAATGTAAAACATCTGCATAAATATCATCTAACATGGTGTTTTACCTTTCTACCTTTTTTCTTGATTAATCACATATCCAAACTCTGTTTGTTGGGGATGAAAATTGCAATTAGAAAATACCTAATTTTGGAAATGAATTACTTTTGTCGTCAAACGGTCTAAATTAATGATATTGATTGACAATATGCATAAAGATAATTAATTACAACAAGTTACCATATACATAACTACATGTGATGTTACATAACTATAATACATTTGTTAACAAAGTTGAGTTAATTGAAAGTTAACAACAATTTGTTTAAATTCAATCAAATTACAGTCAAGAGTTTAAAGCACAACATACACGAGTAGTTGATTTATCAATTGGTTGCTAGAGCATATATGTTTTTTCAACTTGTTCAGGAAGGCTAAGTAAGTAATAAATCACGTTAAATAAGTTTTATATAAAAGTTAAAAATATTAAATCTTTTTAAAAATAATAAAAATAAGTGTTTGGATATGTATGTGTATTTTAAAATTTTGTAAAGATGTTAAAGTAATTATTAAATTTACAAGGATATTGATTTAATTTTAAAGTTTTGCAAGAATAAATCTCCTTATTTCTTATTGTGGGAATCGAAATTTGTATTTTGTTATAAAACATTATATATTTATACCCATTTTATTTGTATTATCTTCTGCATTAAAAATAAAAAACACTAAATATCTCTATTTTTTTTACGATTCATACTAGTTTTATGTTTTCTATTTTTTATAAGTGTGTGTACATTTTCATACGTCTTTTTACGTTTTCTAAGTTTTTATTCATTTTTGTATGTTCTTAACGTTTTTAATGTATAAAATTGTAAAACAAAAGTGTAAAAAACGTACAAACGTGTAAAAAACGTATAAGTTTTGAAAACGTTTACGATATACCTTTATATAAAATTTTAAAAACACTTGAGTAACCTATCTGTAATGTTTAAACTTAAGTAACATAATCGAACTTTTTAGCAAATATTAGTAACGTCTTTGTCTATTAACACTGCCACGTAGATGGTTTACCGGTATCAATTGGTTAATACATAGGGAGTAACCTGCGTGGCCGGTAAACCAAACTTTGGTAACCTATCTGTTAGGTTTTAAAGTTTGGTAACAAAATCGAACTTTTTGGTAAACTTTAGTAACTTTTGTTTATATTAACCATGTTTACTTCAATCAAACTAATCCCAGCATGATCTTTTTAGTCATGTAACCAACCTTATAAATTTATTATTTTGAAATTTATGTTTTCATTTATTATTTTGAAATTATGTATTGTATAGATAAACTTATACATAATGTTTATTAATTTTTATCTTTTTAAAATTATAACTATATATTTAATTTGAGTTTTCAATTTTTTATAAAAAAAACCCAATATTGACATAGTTATATAAGCATTTTTTATTTCTAATTTGTTAAATTTTTTACGATGTTTATCTATTATGAATCCTATCTCTTCGAATTATTTGTAAACTTTCTTATTCAATCTCATGAAAATTATCAGTTTATTCTTTTAGTTTCAAGAAAACTAATTGAGTTATATGTATCTCTTATATTATAAATATAATTCATACATCTTTTTGTAATTTTGTTTGTTTCTCTTGACGAGTACGTATATTTTAGTTATAACGTAAAATTTTAAAATATTATTTTTACTAAACAACTATTTTATAAAAATATGTTTATAAAGTAAATACTTTTTATATATAATTTTAAATCAATTTTCTAAGTAATTAAGTTTAATTTAAAAAAAGTATTATATGTTAGGTTGGGTTAGGTTGTTGATAAATGGTAAAAAAATATGAAATTGTTTTATGA
The DNA here is from genome assembly GCA_025667525.1 of Glebionis coronaria. Classification (NCBI taxonomy): domain Eukaryota; kingdom Viridiplantae; phylum Streptophyta; class Magnoliopsida; order Asterales; family Asteraceae; genus Glebionis; species Glebionis coronaria. The sequence continues at coordinate 590,505,010 of CM046874.1, read as the reverse complement.
ATAAATTGTATAGGTGGAGGAAAGAAAAAAATGATATTTTAATAATAGGTTGAGTTGTGAAAAGTTGTGAATAAACGTAGTCTAAACCGACTCGAACCGACCCATGTGTCACCTCTCGTACCAACAATCACCGACAAACATTTATTTTTGTCGATGCATGGTAAGCGTTAGATGCTCCTCTGCTTAGAATCTATACAATTTGCTGGAAAGTCAGCGGTGGAAGACAAAAGATAAGGAAGAAAAAGATGAAGAAAGCAAAATTTTAGTATTTGATAAAAGCGGCTAGCAAAGCCCAAGTGCTTACATTTTTAAAGGCCCGTGAAAAAAAGAACAAAATACATCAACTTTAGCTGAGTTATTGATACGAAGTTATCCCATACTAGGTTCGTAATTGGTTCATAATTTACAAGTGTAATGCAAATGAAGTCTAGCTCAGTTGAATGGATCCATTTGGTTATAGTCTCTATGTGGGGGAGGTCAGGGGTTCGACTCCTGTCATTCCTTATGTGGGGGATTTTCCTAGAATTGGCAGCCGGGTTTGAATCCCATCGCAATGCCTTAAAGCCCCTTAATGGGAAACTAGATGGCTAGCATGGTTGATATTCTCTTCGTGAGATGATTCAAACTCGGGTCGAGAGACATGGTGCCTCGGTGGCACGCAAGATACTCCGCTGTATCAAACTGCCGTTCAAAAAAAATTACAAGTATAAAACTCACTCAAAAAGCTAGCTTGTTTGAGGAGGGGACACTTAGACATTATAAACCATCAACCAATCTTATACTTAGCCGATGTCGGATCATAACACTACCCCATCCTTTGAAGAACCAACATCCTCGTTGGTCACAGCTATGTTGGTCACGGTTGGCACCCCCTTTGAGTCCAAGCCACCACTTCATAGTCCACCACCCCGAGCTCGTTAGCCATGGTTATGTTGGTCACGATTAGCACCCCTTTAGGTCCAAGCAACCACTACATAAGTCATAACTCCGAACGATGGAACCTCGTAAGGTACAACTACCTCTGATACTAATTGATACGAACCTATCCGATACTAGGCTCGTAATCGGTTCATAAGTTGCAAATGTAGAACTCACTAGCTTTTTGAGTGAGTTTTACACTTGGGACTTATGAACCAATTACGAGCCTAGTATGGGATAGGTTCGTATCAGTTATTTTGCATTTTTGCTTTTAACTTTTTATTTATAATATAAAGGACTAATCGTATCTATGGCAAAAGTTCGTGGTAGAACATGCATAAAAACAACAAAGGACCCCATCTTGACCGTCTATCTCAAATACAATCAACGAATTCTATAGTTTCGTACTTCCTTCTTATTTTAGACCAAAAAGTTATACGTACAGTATTTACAATTACACAATTTTCCAAAAATCAAACATTCAGATCATATCATTATCTCTCACACTTACCTAACTCCAAAACACACACACACACACAAACACTTATCTGAACCTCTTTCTCTAATTTCTCCAATGGAGGAGCGAGGAATGAAGTGGCGCCCCATCTTTGATTTGTTGTGGTTTTTGAGAGTCGACGTCATCGTCTTCGTCATTGTTGTGTTGGAACAAGTAAACCATGACAATTTATTATCGGAAGTTTACTGAGATTCATATTCTTTGTGGTTGTCCTGTTATTAGAAGTTTTGTTGGCGGTAGTGCTCATTTGAAGATTGTAGGTGTGGTATTGTTGAGTTATTTTGCATCCTTGTTTTTTATTAGAAACTAAGGGACGGATCTCCACCTTCTATTTATTTTTTGATCGGAGATTAACGTAAGATTTAAAAAAAACGGAGTGACCATTTTTGACAAAATGTCCAAAAGTTGTAAAAATGGGTGGAGGTACTAAAGTTGTAAATATGACGAAGTAATGATTTATCACTAGTGATATTTCAGTAGCGAAAATGAATGAAATATCACTATTGATAAAGCAATAAAATATCACTGGGAAATTAAGCAGTAACTATGTTAATGATATATCACTAGTGATATTTCATTGATTTTTCACTAGTGATATTTCATTGTTTTTATCACTAGTGAAATATCACTTGTGATAACCATTTTTCGTCATATTTACAATTTAGTCATTCCGCCGTTTTTTACAAATTTTGGACATTTTAGCAAAATGGATCCCTCCGTGTTTTTTAATCTTAGGTAATTGATGGCTAAGATTTGTCCCTTGTGTTAATGCAACCAATGCCTAAAAACATTATTAGTTTTAACTAATCTTTCTTATTTTTGATCACGACAAAATGTAAAAACATTTATCGTCAAAGATAACCGAAAGATGAATTATTCAACAAACACTATTATCAAGGTAATAATCATTTAAGTCTTACACAAACATATCTTAACCATGTTTAGTGATCATAGAAGTGATTAACCTCAAAACTCACATTTATACAAATGTGACAAAAAAAATTAATGAACTTTATTTTTAAGAAAATGTTTTATTAAAATAGAAAATGAAAATATGAATATGGCATATTATAAATGCCATAAGAATATTCTTTGAGGGTTTAAACTACCCTAGATAACATTTCCCCACTAAAAGATAAAAAGGAGCGAAGTCTATTACCCGCGGTTCCTTAAGTAGCTATCTGGTTCTTTAGTGATAATGAACCGCATGCTAATTATACAACCGCGCCCAGAGATCTGTTATTTTTTGTCTCCTATAAATAGTGGACCATATTTTCATTTTCCAATGAACCTTTTTGGACAAATCCTTCTGCTTCTTATCTTCTTTCTATGTTCTTCAGTCATTAGTAAATGATCACTTAATTTGTTAAGTATGTTTACTTATGATTATCCTCTTGATCCTCTTCTTTACTTGTCCAAAGAGAAGATCACTTACACATTTGTGATGTGATTAAAGATGAAGCTTTGATGAAGATCATCCTTCCTTAGATCTAGTCATGTTCATCATTTTGTTTAATTGAGTCTTGTGTAGATCCAATGTATTTATGTATACTTGGATTAGTGTTGTGTTGATCCAAGGTATGTGTGAATACTTGGATTAGTCTTGTGTAAATCCATTGTATATGTGTATCCTTGGATTTCTCCTATGTAGATCCAAGTTACATGTGTATACTTGGATATATGTTTTTGAGTTGTAATAAGTGTTGTGTGTTAGTTATCACTAAACTACAAAGTGATGTGTGTATGTGTCTTGTGAGTTCTCACTAAACTTGAAAGTGAAGAGTTGTGAAGATTTGTCCTAGCTTTGGATTAGGACTCAACGTCTAGCCTTACATTAGAAAAGAAGATGGGCGACGAAGATTGGTTCTAGCTTTTGATTAGAACTCGACATCTAGCATTGTGTCGAAAAATGGTGAAGTGGGCGAAGTCTGTAGATTGGTCCTAGCTAAGGTTAGGTCTCGACATTTAGCTTAGTGTGGAAAAATAATGTGAGTGACGTTGTAAGGTTTTCTCCGCCAAGAAGGGAGCTTGTGGATATAGTAGAAATCTCGAGTAAGGTGTACTCGAGGAGTGGAGTAGGAACGAAAAGAGAACTTCGTTGCCGAACCACTATAAATCTTGGTGTCGTGCCTTAGGTTGTTTCTTTCCTTACTCTTTACTTATGCATTCATTCTTACAGTGCATTTCAGTGTCACTATATATTGTTAATGCATTAGAATTGAATCTAACAACTATGAAAGTAGTTGTCAAGTAAAAGGTAATTTTGGGTCAAACCTAATTGAAAGGATTTTTAATTAGGACCTTAAACAAGAGAAACTATTCACCCCCCCCCCCCCTTTGTTTCTACAATTGGTATCAGAGAGATTGCCACTTAAGATCTTTGAAGTATATTGTGCTTTAAAGCTTGGATCGATCTATTGTCTCCTCAAATTAGAAGGGTTCGTTGTACTAAAGTTTCTCTTTGGTAAAAACTATTTTTTTTAATAAAAATAGACCTTTTAATTGTAAGTTTTGTCATCCTATCTTGTTTAGTAGTTTATATGCATTTTAGATTTGCTCTTAAAATGTATCTACTAGTTTGTATCCTACTTTGTGTAGGTACTCATAAAGACTAATCATTAACTTGATTGTGGATTGAGCTACTTGCACTTGTAGAAGACTCATCTCCTTTCGATCTCCAACATCATAGGATGATGATATCAAGATTGGTGTATGTGTACTAGTCCTTGAAGACTTAGTATGCACTTTGGTCAAGTTTGGTGTTGCATTAGTTCATATAAGACTTGGGATGCACTTTGCGGCTAAGGTACGTTTTCGTCCTTCTACACGCCCTATGGATCATTCTATTGATCACTTGACTATTTGCTTGTTCTTGGCATCCTTGCCTTGACATTTGTTTGTGGTATGTGATTCTATTATTTCACCCTCTTAAACCTTCATGGTCTTGGATACTTGACGCACTTAGGTGTTGGAGTGTGAGTTAGTAGTAGCTTAAAGTATCAATCATGAATTTTATGGTTTGCAATTCATACAGTTAGTAGGTCCTATATCATGTGTAATATGTGCTATTAAGCTCATCTCTAAAATTATTGATTAATCATTTGAGATATCAAACTACATCAGAATTTGTTGTTAGGATATTACACATTTGTAATTGAAATATTCCAAGGATATAGTCATTGTAACCCTAAACAATGATATTTTCCGATCGCATGGGAGAGAAAGTGAACCTATACTTTTTCTCATTTTTTGTAAAAGTTTAAGACATTTATTAGTAAGTGTTCTTACTCTATATAACAAAATTGCTTGGTATGGTTCATTACCAAAACCGTTTTAACTTACGCCGGAAAGGTACGTCTTAAACCACTATAGATGACACAAGCTCTTCGTTTCTGTAACTTGAAGATTGTCATTCATCTCTTGAGCATTGATCTTAGCCTTGATTCACTCATCTTCATTTCTCTCTTCTTTCTCTTTTATTATGAGTAGTCGTTTTTTCGTATCGGTCAAATTCGGTCTTTCTTTGTCTCGACTTAACTTTAATCCTTCTTTAAGGCATTATAACCTAGTCTCGGGGTGGTCCAATGATTTTTAAAAGGCTTAATATATGTTTTAAGTATTTTAGAAAAACTTGGTTTCAAAAATTTCTTTCATTTTCTTTGTTAAAATGCTACCTCGGTCGGTGGTTCTTTAATGGGAAAATCACTTAAAAATGTAGTAAACTAACCACTTTTTATGGTTGTGTGTACTAAACTATTTTTTTTCTCATTGTGTGTATTAAACTTTTTAATTTCGATCATTGTGTGTATTTTGAGACGATTTTGTCTTGTAAAATGACCATTTTACCCTTCAAAATTTGAAAAAAGTAGGGGTAAAATGGTCACAAAATACACACAATGATATGAATTTGAATGTTTAATACACACAATGAGAAAAAAATAGTTTACTACACACAACCATAAAAAGTGGTAAGTTTACTATATTTTTGAGTGATTTTCCCTTCTTTAATTGTCGCGGTTCAAATGCGCGGTTCGTTATTGATATCGAACCGTGGTCCACTGAGGTTAAATTAATCAGTTTTTATTATAATAACATTATTTCAATAACCACACTCTTTCTTTCTTCTTGGTGGCGACTGTATCTAACAAAACCAACCATTGTTAAGGTTTTAAAAGCTTCCAATCACTCAAATTAATTGGTTTCAAGACAAGGGTTTCACTCATCCTTCATCTAACATCAATTAATTGTAAGTATCTTCATTTAATTTCAATCAATTTTTTCTAGGGTTCTTACTTTCATATTTTGGGAATTTTTAAAATTAACATCGAATTAGAACCTAATTATGAATGTGGGTTGACATAGTGTTAGTGCTATGATTCCTTAGGTTTGAATTCCTTGCAATTTCACTAAAACCTACTTGTTGAAAAAATCTAAATTTTATCTAAAGTATTTTGGTTGAATGATGGAATTGATATGAACCCTTGAACACATTGGTAATTACATTTTTAATGCGTACCTAAAAACGAATTTTGTAAAACCAATGTTCAAGTTCATGTTTGATTTTACATAATTCATATGTACTTGTCAAAGATGAAATTGCTACATTGTGGTGTGACAACCCTAGGTTTTGGATTTGTCACTTGGTCTTACTTTTAAGTTATTTTATGTGTGCTTACTTGAATTGTGTGTTTACGTGTTTATTTTGTGTGAACGAGGTTGGTGTGGTTATCATTTATGAGTACTGAAGTACTCATAAGTAAATCGAGGAACGGTTATTTCATGTTCATGAGCTCACAATTAGTGACTATGAAATGAAATGGTGATATTTTGGTGTTTACGTATACGTATAAGTATTATAGTAATAGTATTTTTTTTAGGATTTACGGTTTAGCATTTAGAGGTCTCGGGTGAGGTAATTATCCATATGAATATTTTCCGGGATGGTTTTAAGTCATTTAGGACTTAGTTATAAAGTTTATTTCAAAATTTGAGATTTTTTTAAAAGTGTATATTTTACGTCTTTTACGGTAATCGCGTAAAAACTAACTAGTTTTACGGTTTTGAGGTTTTGGAGGCTTTAGGAGCTGAAATAAATTAAGGAAAATTAAGGTAATATTATTAATACATATATTAATAATAAAAAGGGGAAAAAAACGAATTTTAAGGGTGCATAGTCGGTTTTGGACGCAGAAAAGAATGGAAAAAGGGAAAAAGAGGAAAAAAAGGAAAGTGGGCTTATTTTTGGACTAGGATTTTATGTACACCCTATATATTGTTTTTAATCACAATCAAAATTCACTATTATTCCCTGGAGATTAAAAAAATTCGTGGGTTTTCATGAGGGTTTTTAAGGTTCTTCATAATTTTGGGGGTTTTCATAAATCAAAGGTAAACCTTCATAACCCTTTTTAATTTAATTATTTTTATGTTTTTATAATCATTCTTATGATGGAATTAGGGTTAGGGTTCATATAAAATCAGTAAATTAATGATGTGATAATCATAATATGATGATCATATAAATTAGGGCTTGTAATTAGAGGGATTAGGGTTAATTAATGAGGTTGATTCTGTTAAACCCGTTTTTAAAAACTGGTCAAATTTTGTGTCAATTGTTTTGATCATATCGGGAGTTCTATAAACTCTTATTTTACGATCCAAGTACCCCTGGAAATATATTTGAAGTGGCTTTCCAATGCAAGAAACGAGAACTAAATTGGAGGTGGGGAAGTGGGTCAAAAACAGGTTACAACAGTCGGAGGTCAAAACAGTTTTGAATTCAGCCTGTTTTCTTTTTAAGTTTTGGGTTGTTTGGGGTACTTAGAGTTGCATTGGGATCTTCTCACGAACGTGAGAGATGTTTTATATATTTTAGTAAGTATCTGCACTTGGGCTAAGGTTGTGGTTTAGGGTAAGACCCCTTAATGGTAACAAACTTTTAGTACGTTTAAAATCAGGAAATCTGGAATGACAAAAGTAGATATATGTATATCGGGGCCTTAACAGTATCTTTAAGATTAGGGCAAGTGGGAGGTGTTAGCCAACATATATAAGGGTATGAATATTCCTTTTACAGAAACCATGGGTATGTTTAAGTGGATTTTTGACTTAAAGTTTTGAGACCTAAAAACTGGGACTGTTTTGGGTAAAATATGAACGGGTTAGTTATTAAACTTAACCAAGTTAAGGACTTGTTAAGGAAGGGTAATAGGGTGATTAGAGCTTATCAATGAGGTAAATATGTGGAAATAGGCTAGATGTCCATCATAGGTTAATGAGCCATCTTAGTGATTGGTTCGTGTATTGATTGCGTGTTTTGGTTTGTTAGCTTGTTGCTAGTGCAAGGACGCGTGAAGGAACTATCAGGTGAGTTTCATAGTCCCATGTTTACTATTGTTTTTGACTTCCAGATGGGATGGAAGAGACACTGTGTTGAATTATTTTCTAAATTAATGCTGTGAATGTTTTGTGATTTGAGATGGACTTGTGTGTACATTTATGTGATTAACTGCTATGTGATTCTTGTTTGGGTGTGATCTGGATTGGAAAGGTACATAGGTGTATGGGCGCCTATGGGACCTATGGTTAATGATAAGGTGTGATGCCTTGGAAATTTTGATTGTTGGTAAGGCGTGATGCCTTGGAAATTGTGATTGTTGGTAAGGCGTGATGCCTTGGAAATTGTGATTGTTGGTAAGGCGTGATGCCTTGGAAATTGTGATTGTTGGTAAGGCGTGATGCCTTGGAATTGTAATGATTGATTGAACTTGAATGCTAGTTGTTAGTACATGATTGTAGCGCATTTTCCATATGTTTATTGGTTTATGGTATTCACAGCTTATGACTTGTCTTGTGTTGGAGTCTAAACCTATGACTCTCACCAACTTTATGTTGACGTGTTTTAGTGTCTCTTTCAGGTGATACTATGGTTAAGCATGAGAACATAAGTGGCTAAGAGTGGAGAAGCTTAGGAATGCATATAGAAGGAGAATCCCCGTTTCCTTCTTAGTTTTATTTGTTTGTTCATTTTAATAAGTGATACTGTGGCACACATATGATTGTTTTTGTATGATATTTGTTGTCTTGGGTAAGAAGTAGGACTGTTACTTACTTACCTAGACCCCTTGCATTTGTTGAGATATTGTCATGACCTTCGTGTCACCATTTTTACGACATTTCTTATTTCATATAGTTATCTCTATAGATACGCCATGTTGTGATGATATCCATACGTCGCGCCCCATGTTCCGCCATGATGGGGTGTGACAGAATGGTATCAGAGCCTGGTTATAGAGAATTAGGTTGCCTAGTCGCGTAGCCTAGTCTATAGCTTAAGGGTCCCTGCATATAGGCGTCATAGGAGTATGTGTGCATTTTATATTAATTGATGTGTTTGGATGTTATTTATTGCGATATTTTGACTAGTATGAATTGAACCATAGTAAGTTCATACTTAACTACATGTTATTTTCTTTACGAGTTTTGATTAGTGCGGGTGGAACCATGGTCGTATACGCTAGTCATTGTTGGATTTCGCTTAATTATGTTTTCATGTTCTTTATACATTTTGAATTTTGTCTACGCTGGTTCAGTTGGACTACGAGTTTATGTGTTTCGTGCATTGGCTATGTTATTTTAATACATGGGGTTTTGGATCTTATCTTGTGTGGTTATGTGCTTGTGAGTTGTTGGATTATGTGTTATGTGTAGTATTAATTTCTTATAAGTGTCATCATAGGAGGGAGTACATTGGTGAAATGGAACATGTATAATTATGGAGGCCTACATAATTATATATGTGCCACAACACCACTGGACTTTCAAGTATGATTGCATGAAAGAGAGTTAATACATGCTTTTATAGTATATGTTGGATGGATTTGAGTGTAGGTACGCTTATGCCTATGTATGTAAAATTATTTTCTACTTACCGGTTGTATTCTTGGGATGGTTGCTAGCTCGTTTCTCTTTGAGATGTTCAACTTCTGTAGTAGCGCATTTCTCGGGTCCTCATTTCACGTGTTTGTTTTTACGGTACTTTTGGCGTGAAGGATTTTGAGATGGTGGAGATTTCTTTTTGGGGTAACGATGTCTTTTGTTTCGAGTTATACATGGTAAAAGAAATAGAACTTGCAAATTGAAAAAAAAAATATAGTTGTTGGTAGTCGATGAAATAAGGAAGTGTCGGGATCATGTTTCAAATAAGGTGTAATATAAATTCTTTAACATATAAGCATGACTCAGTTATTTTAAAATATTTTGGTTTTGATCACCTAAAGTTATTGTTCTTAAGTTAAAAATTTTGTTTTTATTTAGTGAAATATATTAAAATCATGTAATTAATAGAGTTTTAATTTTCTGGAATTAAAATAAATTAGGTTCTAGTTTTGGTAATTAATGGGGGGGTTTTAGGGTTTAAAAATCGTTTTTTTTTGGTATAAATCGGAGTAAGCAGAAACTGTCGCTAAACTGTCAAAATATGTCGCTAACTGTCAGAAACTGTCGCTAATGCCTAGGCAGATTTTGAGAAAAATCGTTTTGGTCATAACTTATTGGTTTTTAAAGGATTTTGGGTGATTCAAAAGCCTAAAATTATGTACTCGGAACATACTTTTCAAATATTCAGAAAGTTTCGTAATTGGAAGTCAGTAGCTTGGTCGAATTAATTGTACAAGTGTTGAGTTCAAGGTTAATTTTCGGACAACATGGTTTAAACTCGTGTTTTGGGTATTTTGCGGTAATGAACACTTGGAGGGTTAACATAGAGATGAGTTGGGATGGAATGTGAGAGTTCTTTAGACTTTAGAATACGTGGTTATATTTGATGAGTTTTGATTTATGGTATTTATGAGTAAGACTGAAATCGGGGTGACAGTTTTAAACCCGTCGAGTTATGTGATGGCTCCTAACTTGGTTTCAAGACAGTTCTTGTTTGATGAGTTGCGAGATTTAGTTAGGTTGGTTACATAACTTTATGGTTTTAATAGGTTTCCTCGCGGACGGTTAAGGCTCATGTCTTGTTGGTTGAGATTATTTTAGTAAAACTGAGTTCACGTTTGAACGTGGAGGTTTTATCAGGGATATGTATCCTCGTTTGTTTGCTGAGAATAAGTTGGAGTTTGGGAGTAAATCTCGGGACGAGATTTCTATTAGGAGGGAGTGATGTGACAACCCTAGGTTTTGGATTTGTCACTTGCTCTTACTTTTAAGTTATTTTATGTGTGCTTACTTGAATTGTGTGTTTACGTGTCTATTTTGTGTGAACGAGGTTGGTGTGGTTATCATTTGAAGTACTCATAAGTAAATCGAGGAACGGTTATTTCATGTTCATGATCTCACAATTAGTGACTATGAAATGAAATGGTGATATTTTGGTGTTTACGTATACGTATAAGTATTATAGTAATAGTATTTTTTTTAGGATTTACGGTTTAGCATTTAGAGGTCTCGGGTGAGGTAATTATCCATATGAATATTTTTCGGGATGGTTTTAAGTCATTTAGGACTTAGTTATAAAGTTTATTTCAAAATTTGAGATTTTTTTTTAAAGTGTATGTTTTACGTCTTTTACGGTAATCGCGTAAAAACTGACTAGTTTTACGGTTTTGAGGTTTTGGAGGCTTTAGGAGCTGAAATAAATTAAGGAAAATTAAGGTAATATTATTAATACATATATTAATAATAAAAAGGGAAAAAAAACGAATTTTAAGGGTGAATAGTCGGTTTTGGACACAGAAAAGAATGGAAAAAGGGAAAAAGAGGAAAAAAAGGAAAGTGGCCTTATTTTTGGACTAGGATTTTATGTACACCCTATATATTGTTTTTAATCACAATCAAAATTCACTATTATTCCCTAGAGATTAAAAAAATTCGTGGGTTTTCATGAGGGTTTTTAGGGTTCTTCATAATTTTGGGGGTTTTCATAAATCAAAGGTAAACCTTCATAACCCTTTTTAATTTAATTGTTTTTATGTTTTTATAATCATTCTTATGATGGAATTAGGGTTAGGGTTCATATAAAATCAGTAAATTAATGATGTGATAATCATAATATGATGATCATATAAATTAGGGCTTGTAATTAGAGGGATTAGGGTCAATTAATGAGGTTGATTTTGTTAAACCCGTTTTTAAAAACTGGGCAGATTTTGTGTCAATTGTTTTGATCATACCGGGAGTTCTATAAACTCTTATTTTACGATCCAAGTACCCCTGGAAATATATTTGAAGTGGCTTTCCAATGCAAGAAACGAGAACTAAATTGGAGGTGGAGAAGTGGGTCAAAAACAGGTTACAAGAGTCGGAGGTCAAAACAGTTTTGAATTCAGCCTGTTTTCTTTTTAAGTTTTGGATTGTTTTGGGTACTTAGGGTTGCATTGGGATCTTCTCACGAACGTGAGAGATGGTTTATATATTGTAGTAAGTATCTGCACTTGGGCTAAGGTTGTGGTTTAGGGTAAGACCCCTTAATGGTAACAAACTTTTAGTACGTTTAAAATCAGGAAATCTGGAATTACAAAAGTAGATATATGTATATCGGGGCCTTAACAGTAGCTTTAAGGTTAGGGCAAGTGGGAGGTGTTAGCCAACATATGTAAGGGTATGAATATTCCTTTTACAGAAACCATGGGTATGTTTAAGTGGATGTTTGACTTAAAGTTTTGAGACCTAAAAACGGGGACTGTTTTGGGTAAAATATGAACGGGTTAGTTATTAAACTTAACCAAGTTAAGGACTTGTTAAGGAAGGATAATGGGGTGATTAGAGCTTATCAATGAGGTAAATATGTGGGAATAGGCTAGATGTCCATCATAGGTTAATGAGCCATCTTAGTGATTGGTTCGTGTATTGATTGCGTGTTTTGGTTTGTTAGCTTGTTGCTAGTGCAACGACTCATGAAGGAGCTATCAAGTGAGTTTCATAGTCCCATGTTTACTATTGTTTTTGACTTCCAGATGGAATGGAAGAGACACTGTGTTGAATTATTTTCTAAATTAATGTTGTGAATGTTTTGTGATTTGAGATGGACTTGTGTGTACATTTATGTGATTAACTGCTATGTGATTCTTGTTTGGGTATGATCTGGATTGGAAAGGTACATAGGTGTATGGGCGCCTATGGGACCTATGGTTAATGATAAGGCGTGATGCCTTGGAAATTGTGATTGTTGGTAAGGCGTGATGCCTTGGAAATTGTGATTGTTGGTAAGGCGTGATGCCTTGGAAATTGTGATTGTTGGTAAGGCGTGATGCCTTGGAAATTGTGATTGTTGGTAAGGCGTGATGCCTTGGAATTGTAATGATTGATTGAACTTGAATGCTAGTTGTTAGTACATGATTGTAGCGCATTGTCCATATGTTTATTGGTTTATGGTATTCACAGCTTATGACTTGTCTTGTGTTGGAGTCTAAACCTATGACTCTCACCAACTTTATGTTGACGTGTTTTAGTGTCTCTTTCAGGTGATACTATGGTTAAGCATGAGAACATAAGTGGCTAGGATTGGAGAAGCTTAGGAATGCATATAGAAGGAGAATCTCCGTTTCCTTCTTAGTTTTATTTGTTTGTTCATTTTAATAAGTGATACTGTGGCACACATATGATTGTTTTGGTATGATATTTGTTGTCTTGGGTAAGAAGTAGGACTGTTACTTACTTACCTAGACCCCTTGCATTTGTTGAGATATTGTCATGACCTTCGTGTCACCATTTTTACGACATTTCTTATTTCATATAGTTATCTCTATAGACACGCCATGTTGTGATGATATCCATACGTCACGCCCCATGTTCCGCCATGGTGGGGTGTGACATGTGGACATAAGAATGTTAAGGATTAATCCTTTGGTTAGTCAAATAATTGATTAAACACATTCTTATGATTTTGATTTTTATCTATTATGTAACATAAGAATGCTTGTGAAAATATTTTCATGTTATATATATAGGTACTCAATCATGCCTATCAACAAGACCACCATGATACTAAGGAGTATATGCCTAATCTTGCCGAGTCGTGTATATCCATTACTCTTTGTAATACCCTTCGTTCACTTTAAAAACGTTACTTTCATGAGGGTAGAGTTGTCTATGGAGACATTGTGGGATATGATTATACTAGACATATGTTTAGTGTTATTAAGTTCGATTGTTTGCTAGACATCGATGAGCTTATTTATCCCCAATTCCTCCTAGAGTTCTTTATCACTTATTCCCTTTTACTCAATGAAGGTGGAATGTTTGTTAGGTTCGCCATTCGTGGTCGACTCATTTCTTACTCTCTCGAGGAATTTGGTAAGGCACTTAAAGTGCCATATGTAGGTCAATGCCAGTTCACGAATTCGTGGAAGATTGATTCCTTGGAAACGTGTATCGACAATCCTCCATATGACACCGAAGTGCCGGACTCGGAACTTGTTGGAAATACGTTTTACGTATTAGAAAGGATCGGTCACTCCAACAATAGTCCATGTTATAGCTCGTAGTTTAGTTATTTACATTTATTAAACAAAGCCCAAAACCGAGCCCATGCAATGCATGGGTCGGCGGCCTAATGTAAACCCAAGCCCATCTCATGGGCTTGGGTATATAAACCCTCTCCTTAGATGCTTAGATGGAGAGGGTGTGTGGTTATTCATTTTTTCACATAGTAAACATAAGTTTCTCTCTCTAGAATTGTGTGTAATCCACCATCTCTCTATCTCTTTCTCTCTCTAAAACATAAGCAAGATTTACATTTCTATAAATGGTATCAAGAGCATGGGATGAAATATAGGTTTGTTTTAGTGTTGCGTATGTTCTTATAAGCATTTCGTAGCTTTTTTAGTTTATATTGCCGAATCATCAATTTTTTTTTGTGTTTGATCGTGATTTTAAGAAGCATAACGTATTCAGTCGTGTTGTAGTGTTTTTTGGTGTCTTGATTTTGGCTAAAACACAATCTTTCTTGGATCAAAAGTTCAAAAATTTCTTGTGTTCTTCATTCCGAATTTCAAGCTACATCACCATCGGAAAGTACAAGTGAAAAGGGTTTCCATCGCAATAACCATCACCATCGGAAAGTGACTGGTTCTACTTTGCGATACTTAGATTTCGATACTTATTCCGATCTGGATATTCCGATCGTTCTTTGCGATCTGGGATTCCGACGGTTATAAGGAAGTTTTAAGTCGTTACTCTGCCTAAATTGTGTTAGCCATATTCTGATCTGAATATTCCGACAGCACTTTGCGATCTAAGCATTTCGACAGAACTTTGCGATCTGAGCATTCCGACAGAGCTTTGCGATCTGAACATTCCGACAGCTTGCATTGCGATCTGGACATTCCGATAGTGACATTCCGATCTGGACATTCAGATAGTGTGACATTCCGATCTGGACTTTCTGATAGTGACATTCCGATCTGGACATTCCGATCTAGACATTTCGATACCAGCAACATTCCGACAATCCAAAAATTATTCCTTAAAAAATTTCGATGTGTAATTTTGACTTGGAATTTTTGGTTTATCGAGAACATATTTTAGGGGATTTTAACATTGTTTCTCGACTTCAACACAAAAACACTTAACCTTATTTCATTGTTCGATCAACTTTGTAAATCTTAACTTATTGAAAGGGAGTACACATCTCTTACGGATAAGTCCATCCTCTCGGGTACGGATAATCGTCCACCAATGTTGGAGAAGTCTATGTACGAGGATTGGACTTCCCGAATGGAACTTTATATGTTGAATAAGGAGAACAGACATCTTATTTGGGCATCGGTGCTCAATGGACCATTAGATTATGGTACAGTGACGGAAGGTACAACTACTCGTCCTCGCACAACGGGTGAATTGACTGGAGATATGAAGATTCAAGACAAATGTGATAAGTATGCTACAAACATCATTCTCCAAGCCCTTCCTCCAGATGTCTACAAACTCGTCAGCAAACATAAAGTTGCCAAAGAGTTATGGGAAAGAATTCGGGTTCTAATGCAAGGCACCTCGTTAACTAAACAAGAACGAGAGTGTAAGCTTTATGATACTTTTGATAAGTTTGCCTATGTGCCAAGGGAGACTCTCAATGACTACTACCTGAGATTTACCCTATTGTTGAATGAGCTAAATATCTATGGCATGGCAATTCCTACCTTTCAATTGAACACCAAGTATTTGAACACTCTTCCTTCAGAATGGAAAAAATACGTGACGGATGTTAAATTTGCTAAGGACTTGCATAACACCAATGTGGATCAACTTCAAGCTTTTCTTCAACAACACGAATGCCATGTCATTGAGGCTCGTTGTCTACACCTCAAGTTCATGATCCACTTTTAATGTATGCTTCTCAACAAAACATGGCTTATACTTATCAACAACCATCATACTTGCAGCAGCCACTGCCACACACCTATCAGCAACCACAGCAACCATCTTATCAACCACCAATGATGCCACAGCAAGCATATCAACAAAGTGTTCATCAACAATCTTTTCTACATCAACCACCATATCAGACATCACCATCACAAGCCAACACTTCTCCAATGGGCTATACTCCTCAGCAAGGATATTTTCCAATAGAAGCACAACCAGCACAAGCTTTCTACTCTAATGAACTTCCACCAATCCAAGCACCGGTCTTTACTCCAAATGATACGCCAGCTGATGTACTAAACCATCTCACCGCCTACTTGTCAAAACTTGTTGCAACTAGAGGATTTCCACCAATAAACAATCAGCTCCGCACCTCTTCAAATCCTCGACAACAAGCTACTGTTCAAGATGGTCAAGTAATAGTGCAACCTATTCAGGGAAGGCAAAATTCATATGGACCTCCTACAAGGACTGTGAATGCTCAAGCTGTGAATCTTTAAGCTAATGGAAATGGAAGCCTCATTGGTCCTCAAAAGGTTGTGACTTGCTACAATTGATGAGGACAAGGTCATATGGCTAGGCAATGCACTTAGCCAAAAAGGAGAAGGGATGATGCATGGTTTCGTGAGAAGATGTATTTGGTTGATGCTCAGTGTAAGGGAAATTTTTTGGATTCAGAGGAGTTAGCATTTCTTGCAGACCCAGGGGCAGCAGATACTAAAGGCATTGCAGTCATTTCCACTTCTAATGCAGCTTATCAAGCAGATGATCTTGATGCATATGATTCAGATTGTGACGACATTCACTCTACCCAAGCTGCTCTCGTTGCTAATCTCTCTCACTACGGTTCTGATGTCGTCAGTGAGGTACCAACCACATCTAATAATATTGATGATAACCAACATCAAGTTGGGCATGAAAATGACAACCTCGAACAACATTCGGGGACTAGTAACTCAAATGATGTGGTACCCAATCCTACACATTTGAGTGAACCTCAACCAAATGCTATGACGGGTATGGAATCTTATGCTCAACATGATTTGGTCATGGTGCCTAAACATATTATTGATCAAATGCATATGGCCCTCAGACAATCCGTAGATACGAATTCCACCCTAACAGCTGAGCTTGCGTTGCATAAAGAAAAGGTCAAAATTTTGAAATGGTCCCTCAAGCAGAGAAAATAACATGTTCTGAATTTGACCAATTTCGTTTTGAAAAGATTGAACAATTAAAAGAAATAGAATCATTAAAAGCTAATCTTTCCAATGAATTAAAAGCTAAAGAGTCAGTTGTCAATGATTTTCAGAAACTTAAAATGGATTTCGAAACTCTCGAGTCTAAAAAGTTTGAATCGGAAATTAATGCTACCAAACTTCTTAAATTCAAAGAACAACAGCTTTTAAAACAATACGCTTCCACAGAAAAGGTTCATCTTTTAACTAAATCATTTAAAGAACTCGAACTTAAACGTCTTCAAGATTTACCACCTAATCCCGGTTATGCAAAACAAGCTCAGGAATATATTCCGTGTCTTTATGATATGACCCTAATTGGAAAATCGAAAGAAGCACCTTTTGTTCGTAGTTCTGAGGAGACACGGTCACTTGCGGATGAAACTCATTCTAAAATGCTTTCAAAATTCCATACGATTGATTATGATCAGTATAACAAAGATCAATTGTCTAAAAAGACCCGCATTCACTTACAAAAGGAACTAGCTGAATTGACAGTTCTTGTGCCCCAAAGTTTGTCAAATGAAAACCCTCCTAGTACGTCTCCTACACTTTTCAAAACGGATTTAACGAAGTTAATTCCACCGGTAAGTAAGGCGTCCGTTAACTTAAATGCGGTACACCAACACTTAGCCGATTTTGACAAGGTCATTTTGGAACGTACGACGGCTTCGGCCATAACGGAAGGTGAATGGAACTTTGAGCACACTAGAGCTGCGTTTCGAGACGATATTGTTCCGTTTGTAAAAAATGTTAAAGCTTGTCTTAGTACTCTTGATCAAGATTTGCTTTTGGAAATAGAAGAAGTTAGACGTGTTTTCAATAAAATGGAAGATGCTTATGAAAACAGTTTACTTGAAATAGAACGGGTTTCACACCAAAATGATCAGCTTCTGAAGCAAGTGATGTCTCATGATATAGTTTCCGTCTGTGTGAATAAAAGTGTTGATAATGATTCTATTGTGCATAATGATGAATCTGTGGATACTGTGGTAGATAGTACTTGTCACAAATCTAACATTGAATTTTTAAAGCTTCAAGATTCATATTCTTCGCTTTCAAAACGTTTTGATGAGATTCAAACACATTGTATTTCGCTTGAATGCAAGCAACAATTTATTCAAGAAATCTTTGAAACGTCATTCGAAGGTGTTAATATCGATGATGCAAACTTTGAAAAGAATTTTCGATTGAATTTACAATCAAAACAGCGTCAGCCAAGTGACAAAGTTGCTACATATTTGCTGATAGAAATAGAGAAATCTAAGGAGCTTAACTGTGTGAACGTACTTGAGGCCGCTGAGAATTTTAAACTTGATCTAGATAATCAAGTTTCCAAGATTTTGTCCAAAGTTGATAACTTAAAACAGAAAAATACACGACTCTTCGATTCAGTAAATCCTGCATGTGTTGATATCACTGCACATAATCAATCATTGATTGAACAATTGAATCGAAAGTCGGTGGAAATATCTGATTTGAGGGAACAAATTTGTGATAAGAATCTGGTTTTGGCTGAGTTAAAGGAAACACTTCGTACTCTAAAAGGTAAGAATGTTGTAGATAACGCAGCCACTGTCTCAGCATCGTCCTCTAGTGCAATCAAAAGGAACCTTATAGCTGTCACACCACTTAATAAGGGCCCTAGGACTAAACCATCTCAAACTTTGGTCACTAAAGATAAGGCGGAATCAAAACCAGCTTCTAATATTCCTGTGTTGCCTTCTACAGGAGTAAGCACCACTACTAAGGCTCAAAGATCTAAGCTTAAAAGAAACAAGAAGAATGATAGGATCTTGCCCCCATCTATAGTCAAGTGAAGAAGAAAGTAGAAGCCCATCCTAGGAATGTTATTTCTGTTTTGAATAAAAAGAATCATGTAGCTAAACCTAAAGGCTATGCGGTTGTGCAGCGTTCTAAACCTAGTGTGAATTCTAATTTGAAATATTGGAATTGCAATGAATGTATGTTTTCTAGTCTTCATGATTCTTGCCTTATTGACCATGTGAATGAGATGCATGCCCAGAAAAATGGATTAGAATGGAAACCGACTGGGAAAGTGTTAACCCAAGTTGGCTGGATGTGGCGCCCCACTGGTAGAACTTTCACTATAGTAGGAAATATGTGCCCTTTGACTAGGATCACTCCTACTAAAGCGAAGAAAGCATGCCCTTTAACTAGGAGTACCAAGGCTACCAAAACACAAGCGAGTCCTTTAACTAGGAACACCGACACTACTGTAGGAACCAAGTTCCCTTTAAATAGGTCTACTCCCACTGTAGTGCCCGCGAATAATCCAAAACCTAAGAAAGTTGGAACAGTAAAACCTGTTAGTGCTAAAACTCACATTAGAAAACACAGGAAATCTAAGGGTCTCAAAAATGTTAGCAATTCTGATAATTCTATATATGTATCTGCTAACACTCCGGAACCAATAGTTTCCTATGCATTGTCTACTGTTGTTATTGAAAACAGGTGGTCCAAATTGTTCTCTGGTATTTGGACTCTGGTTGCTCCAAGCATATGACCGGAGATCGCACTCAGCTCAGAAATTTCGTCAGCAAGTTTCTTGGTACGGTTCGATTTGGAAATGATCATATTGCAAAGATAATGGGTTATTGTGAATATCATATTGGGAATGTTATAATTTCAAGAGTGTATTATGTGGAAGGTGTCGGTCACAACTTATTTTCTGTGGGACAATTTTGTGATGCAAACCTAGAAGTCGCTTTTCGAGAGCATACCTGCTTCATTCGTAATTTGGAAGGGGTTGATTTATTGAAAGGTACTCGAGGGAATAATTTGTATACTTTGTCTCTACAAGACATGATGGCCGCTTCTCCCATATGTCTTCTCTCTAAAGCATCGAAGACTAAGTCATGGTTATGGCATCGACGGTTATCTCATCTTAACTTTGACGCTATTAACCATTTGGCGAAAAACGAACTTGTTCGTGGTCTTCCTAAACTTTCATTTCACAAGGGTCATTTGTGTTCCGCGTGTACAATGGGGAAAAGCACTAAGAAATCATACAAACCCAAGACTGAAGACACCAACCAAGAGAAACTTTATTTGCTGCATATGGATCTTTATGGGCCAATGCGTGTTGAAAGTCTTAGTGGCAAAAAGTACATCCTCGTAATTGTCGATGATTACTCTCGGTTTACATGGGTGAAATTTCTTAAAGCAAAAAATGAGGCACCTAAATTCATCATCGGATTTCTCAAGATGATTCAAGTGCGTCTCAACACTACTGTCCGACGCATTCGTACAGATAATGGAACCGAATTTGTGAATCAAATTTTGCGTGATTATTATGAAGAAGTTGGCATATCTCATGAAACATTCGTTGCACGCACTCCACAACAAAACGGTGTCGTTGAAAGGAGAAATCGTACACTTATGAAAGTTGCTCGAACGATGTTAATTTACGCAAAGGCTCCATTATCTTTATGGGCAGAAGCAGTATCTACAACAGTGTACACCCAAAACCGGTCACTAATTCGTAAACGCCATGGTAAAACACCTTATGAGCTTCTCCATGGAAAAGTACCAGATTTATCATATCTTCATGTATTTGGTTCTCTTTGCTATCCAAATAATGATGGTGACAATTTGGGAAAACTTCAACCAAAGGCTGATATTGGTATTTTCATTGGTTACGCACCCGCAAAGAAGGCATACCGAATCTACAACCGTAACTCTCGCAAGATCCTCGAAACTATGAATGTTGATTTTGATGAGCTGACAGCAATGGCTTCTGAGCAAAGCAGCTCTAAACCCGCACTTCATGAAATGGGACCCAGTAACATTAGTTCTGGTCTTGTCCCAAACAACCCTACTCCATCATCATTTATACCACCTACTAGGAATGAATGGGATACGTTGTTTCAACCGTTCTTTGATGAATTCTTTACTCCTCCAAGTATTGTTGTTACAGAACCTGAGGTAATAGCTCCGGTAACCGAAGTTGTCACTCTAGCAATCGTTGCACAATCAGATACATCTGCACCTACAATTGGTCAAGATATACCTTCAACAAGTAATTCTCAACTAACACATGTTTCAACTACCCATGTCATGCCTATTGATGATGAAGAGGATGATGATGATCACGATTTGGAATTCGCTCAAATGCGTGAACTTCCATTCTTTGGTGTACCAATTCTCGACCCTAATCAAGTCGGGTCGTCCACCTCAGAGGAAGCTCCTTCTACAGTTTACTCTAATCTACGGATTCGTGAACATGACAGCAAGTGGATAAAGGATCATCCTATAGATTCTATTATTGGTGACCCTAATCGTCCAGTATCCACACGAAGTCAGTTACAAGAAAATGCAATGTTTTGTCATTTTGATGCTTTTCTCACCGAAGTTGAACCTAAGACATGGCAAGAAGCTTTTACTCAATCTTTTTGGATAGAAGCTATGCAAGAAGAACTTAACGAATTCATACGTCTTGAAGTTTGGGAACTTTTCCCATGCCCGGATCAAGTGCAGTTACTCACTTTGAAATGGGTTTACAAGGTGAAACTCGACGAGTTAGGCAGAATATTGAAGAACAAAGCTAGACTAGTAGCTCGTGGATACAAGCAATTATTGGGCATCGACTTTATGGAATCCTTTGCACCTGTTGCCTGTTTGGAAGCTATTAGACTATTCCTCGCTTATGCATCCCATATGAATATGATCGTCTATCAGATGGATGTGAAGATGGCATTTCTGAATGGTGATATCAAGGAAGAGGTCTATGTTCAACAGCCGGATGGTTTTGTGAATCCTAAATATCCTAATCATGTGTACAAGCTTAAGAAGGCTCTCTATGGGTTGAAGCAAGCTCCTCGCGCATGGTACGATCTATTGTCACAATTCCTCATTACTCAAGGCTTCGCAAAAGGCAAGGTGGATCCCACGTTGTTCATTCAGAAACGAGGTAAAGATATGATTATGGTACAAATATATGTTGATGATATTATATTTGTTGCCTCGACCCAAACCTTATCCGACGAGTTTAGGACACTCATGTCTTCCAAGTTTAAGATGTCAATGATGGGCAATGTATCATTCTTCTTAGGTCTTCAGATATCTCAGAGTCCCAGAGGCATCTTTATCAATCAATCCAAGTATGCCCTTGAATTGCTTAAGAAGTATAAGATGGAATCTTGTGACCCCGTGGATACTCTAATGGTGGAAAAAAACTAAGCTTGATGCAGATCCACATGGAGTTGCCGTTGATCCGACACTGTATCGTGGAATGATCGGTACTCTTCTATATATCACAGCTAGTCGACCTGATCTTCAGTTTCCTATATGTATGTGTGCTCGGTATCAAACTCGACCTACTGAGTTACACTTGGCCATTGTGAAACGGATCTTTCGATATCTTAAAGGAACCATTAATCGGGGACTTTAGTATTCGAAGGACTCTTCGATTGCACTTATGGCATATGCAGATGCGGATCACGCGGGTTGTCAAGATACAAGGCGTAGCACGAGTGGAACTTTGCAACTACTAAGAGATCGACTAATCAGTTGGGTATCGAAAAGGCAGAAAGCGCTGCAATTTCAAGTACGGAAGCAAAATACATAGCTGTGTCCGGTTGCTGTGTTCAAATTCTTTGGATGAGATCGCAATTAACCGACTACGGTCTAGGTTTCAACAAAATTCCGATGTACTGTAACAACAAGAGTGCAATTGCCTTATGCTGCAACAATGTTCAATTCTCCCGGTCGAAGCATATTGACATTCGCTACCACTTCATCAAGGAGCAAGTGGAAAATGGAGTAATCGAGCTTTACTTTGTCCGATCTGAGTATCAATTGGCGGATATTTTCACGAAGGCTTTAGATCGCGCTCGAATTGAATTTTTGGCCGACAAGCTAGGAATGAGAACCTTCTAGCCTGAGACTCTAAAGGAACTGGCAGATGAAGCGAAAGAATAGTGATGGTAAACTATTCTCCGTATCCTTGGTGATCATCTGTATATATTGTTTATATTTTTTATCCACAAAAGCAAAATATAAAACTATAAAACCATATAAAAACTATAAAAATTGAAAATTTCATAAAAATCCAAAAATATTTTTACTTTATTTTTCAAAGGCATGTCTTTTGGTACGATAATATTTACGGCCTTAGAAATGTTGATTAATATCGACACGACGCCATAAATAGAGTTCGTACAAAAGTTGTAAATATTTCATAAAACATGCCTAAATGGCTTGTAGTTATTTCAGACTGCAACCCGTTTTTCACATTAAAGTCAAGTATTTCTTATGAAAGCTTTGGCTAACAACGGGAATTAATTTTCTCGGGCAAGGTTTACTTTAAAACCTTGTAAGGGATCAAGTTTACTTTATAACTTGGTCTAACATAAATCAATGTACGTTTCAGTGTATTAATTTGTTAAAACAAGAGAAGTCTTGTTTTTATGAAGCTATCATCTCTACAACCATAGCTATCTACAATTGGTATCTACATACTCGACGATGCGACTACTCAAACGACGACTACAGCTCTTTCGATAGAACACGGGTCAACAATTGAGGGGGAGCAATTTTCAAGCATTCAGAATCTTCGACGCCGAACGAGCCAAGTTCACAAGTTGGTGTCAAGACAACAATACCAATCGTACACGTGGTGTCCAGAGATGACTTCAGACATGACGAGGCGACCAACATATGCTGACAAGAACCATTTGATCTTATCATATGATGTTGTCATCAATCAGGTCCAACCTTGTTAATTCTTTTCTAATATGGTGAATATATGATCATGCTACAAATCGGTATCATATCTCATACATTTGGAATCATGAAGATAAAACGGACTTGCATTTTTCTTCCCAAACCCTTTGTTAAAACTTCATTAAATCAATTGATATTAAAAACATCGATTGGGTTAATATTTTAATATGGGGGAGAAAATGTGATTTAATATGGGATATTATCACAAATGGTTTGACTTAATGTGCTGGCTCATCCCGATATGTGCGAAATGTTTTCGAATATCGTGGCATATGTTAAGGGGGAGCAAAATGGATTTGCATATCAAAAATGGATTTCATGGTGATTTATACTTACCCAAAACCTATTTATTTCACGACGATGAAGATTGTGGTGACATAAGGATGGTAGGATAGGTTAAGTCCTATGATTCTTCCAGAACCGGAGGAATCTTCCCAAGGACATTTCATAGCTAGAAATAGTAGTCCTTAGGAAAGTTGGAGAAAGATTGTGAACGTAGATGAATGCCGACCAAGTACTTAAGTTAGCACTGGAACAATCACAACAAGGTGCTAGTTATGACGTATTGGTAAGCATTGAAAGGGTTGAAGAATGAAAAAGAATTGTAAAGATAAAGGGTGTAAAGAAAGAAGCCCTCCTTACAACCATAGGCAGAAACCGGGTCAATACATATGCTATTGAGATCATTTTAATGATTCTCGATATTGAAGACAGACATCATGGACCCAGTGATGCAATGCACAACTCATCCTAGCTAACTCAGATATCTCTCAAAAGGTATTTGTTTTAATCACACGGAGACAACACATTATCTATTGATTTATTCACTCCGAATAAATTGGTATTGAAAAGGTGGCACTCCTCTCCAGCCTCCGATCACTAAAATCCAGAATGCACGATCGAGTCTAGAGCCATTTGAGATCATCAAATATCTCATTAGGACACACTTCCATATTTCCTTGCTTCTTCATACACTTTGAAAAGTAAGAAACATTTTAAGAGTCCTACGCAAAATCTTCATGATCTTGCCTGAACATCCGAGTAATACGAAAGTATTTACAATGAAGATGAAAATCCTTCTTGAGCGAATATCAAAAAGCTCATGGTAGGTGACTTGTGCGATTCTTTATGAATCAAACTTGTGATAACTGGAAAGCAACAGTGGTTTAATTCTTAACTGAATTTAAACACGTTCCAGGCCTCTACGCAATATCTTATTGATCCTGCCAGAACACTCAGAGTGACACCTCAGTGTTCATAGTGATGAGTGGAAATCCTTCTAGTGTTAACATCAAACAGCACTTGGTAGGTAACTTGCAAGATTCTATACGAATCAAGCTCATGACAACTGGAAAGCAACGATGGTGCGATTCTTTACTGAATCAAACTTGTTCCAGGAATCAGAATTGACGGCTTCAATCATGCGAATAATTTTATCCAAATGATTCACTCTTTACGTTCGCAGTCAGCTTTGGACGGTCGAGTAAAGAGAACGGGTTTACCCGCGAAATCTTGTCAAGGAGATTTTTAATTAAATCTACCTGCCACAAGTACGATATTTTATATCGTCCAACGGTCTTCACCGACCGGAGGTAAAATGCTACCGAATTAGAATGAAATGTTCAAAGCCATTTCGTTTGTGTCTACTTATGTTGCGGCATTTGAAGACGGTGGCGTTGCGGAATCCAAGAAGAAGTCGTCCCCGCATGCTTATACTTTATGCACTTAATATTTCATCTAGTTCTAGAAAGCCAAAAAGTCAAGTATTCCGCTGTATCGAACTCTGAAGCTTTCAAGAATTACGAAGGTATAAGTATGTGGGACATGAAGTCACGAAGAGGCGAAGATCACAAGTGATGGACGCACAAGATCAAGGCAAGAGATTAATGCTCAAGATTGATATCAATGATCACATCAGTATGTTCACCAGAAAAGAAAAAGAAAAGAAAGACGAAGACTACGAGCTCAAGACAAACATAGTATGCTAGGTTTATTTTATCATTGTAACTTGGGTAACGCCCTTTTTTGGAGTGACCTCCCTTAGGGGGAGATTGTTGGAAATACGTTTTACGTATTAGAAAGGATCGGTCACTCCAACAATAGTCCATGTTATAGCTCGTAGTTTAGTTATTTACATTTATTAAACAAAGCCCAAAACCGAGCCCATGAAATGTATGGGCCGGCGGCCTAATGTAAACCCAAGCCCATCTCATGGGCTTGGGTATATAAACCCTCTCCTTAGATGGAGAGGGTGTGTGGTTATTCATTTTTTCACATAGTAAACATAAGTTTCTCTCTCTAGAATTATGTGTAATCTACCATCTCTCTATCTTTTTCTCTTTCTAAAACATAAAGCAAGATTTACATTTCTACAGAACTCATCCTTGATGTCATCACCAAAGGTCGTAATCGACCCGTTGTACGTAGTATCCACTATAAGAAACGTGCTTTGAAACGTAGTGAGATAATCGTAAGCGATCTTAATGATTGTATGGTCTATTGGGCCGATATCATTAGGGAGAATGTATTTTGTCGTGGTGGAAATCGGGATCATGTTCCGGCGTGTATGGCTCACATGATGCGTTGTATTGGTCTTTCAGTCAATTACATTCTTGCATGTTTCATTGCTCGACGGATCAATTATGTCCTCTCGGCCCCAAAAGCTAACCTTTCCTATACCATGCTTCTCACTCGCCTTTTTAAAAGGGTTGATCATGACTATCTCGATCTCGGTCTCTCCAACTATGAGACTGTCAATCGTGTGATGTTTACTATTCAAAAGGTGCGTCCATGAAAGATGAGGAGTGTTCAAGGGACTCATAGGAGTGATCCACATGTGTTGCAGCTTAGTCCTACTAAGGATTCAATATTTTGGGATGACTCAGCTAGCATGCCTCTTCTGACCATAATTATCCTATTGTGTCCTGAGGTACTGTAGTCATTTCTTCCACAAATTCCACACTCATGGTAATATACACAATCATCATGCCTATGATCAGAGATGCCACAGTGTGTACATGGTGGAAAAGGCTTAGCCTTGGATTTCTTGATTTGTTTAGAGGCGGGCCCATAGTTATAAGGCTGTGCATTATATCTATTAGCATTTCTAATAGAGGCCATGTGTACTTCATGATCAGTTGTCCTGTGATCTTCACTTTTACACTTCATGTAATAGAGGACTCTATAGCAATCATCAGTAGTATGATTTGTGTAGTGACATAATTCACATAAGGTTTTCTTGTTTTAACCTTTTTGGAAGACTTAGGTTCAGTTTTGTTACTTTTTGATGATTCAGGCTGTGAGGACACATATGGTTCACCCTGAGTTTTAGAGCCTGAGTTCAGCTTCTCTTCCATGAATAGTTGGAACAATCTACCCAACTCCTTTTGATTTACAATAGGAGTAGAGTTAACTGAGTTTGTGGGAGTCCCTGAGGGAGAGATAGGTTCAGTTGTTTTCTTAGTGACAGTTCCTGACTCAGTGTGACTTGATGTCTCTTTTGAGTCAGGATTTGTTTGTTCAGGACAACCTACTCCAGCTCTTGCTCTAGGTGAGTGTTCTTGATAAGATAATAGAATTTGTTCAGAACATTGGCTTGCCCCTTGAAGATTTTTCAAAAGAGGCAGAGGAGTCTGAATGTCCTTCTCAGCAACACTTAGTGGTTCAGTGTTACTGGATTTATTAGGGACATTAGTCTTCTCCTTAAGACCAAGTAGTTCATTGGCAGCCTAAGATTCAGGTATTAATTTCTTTCTAGTATCAAAATTAGGTAACACACTCTCAGGGTTTGATCTTTCAAACCAGTCTTTGACTTTGGTATCATTTCATGATCAAACCCACTGAGGTTGGGAGAAATGATTTTTCACTCATTTCCTTAGTAAGTGGCTTCTCAATGAGTTGGCGTCCCCCAATAATTTTATTTTTTGTGTTAGAATTTGACTGTTTATACATTGAGAAACTAAGGTAGAGCTATGAGTCCATTTCTCATTGATGCGTTTTTCTTCCATAAGTTGTTCTTGAAGAGCATGATTAATTTTTGTAAGTTAAGTTTTCTGAAGTTGACAACTTACTGCTTCAAGTTTGGCTTGTTTCAAAAGTAGTAGATCATCTCTACATTCTTTTAGTTCAAAAAAAGGTTTATTATATTTTGAAAGAAAGTTTAATCTCTGCTCTTCAACAAACGATAAATCAATATTTATTTACTTAAGGAACCTTTTCCAATCACACTCTTCATCCATAGAAAGAATCATGTTTACCTTTCTCATGGTGATGTCAACCCATTCTCTATTTTGAGCATGACTCTTTCCCAACAGATAGTTCATCATCAGCTAGAGCCATCAAGACTTGATATCTGACTTCTTCATCTTCTAAGGATAGATCTTCATCATCTCAATCAAAGGTTTAAGCTACCAATCCTTTGTCTTTGTTCTAAGGAGGTTTTTGAGTTTGAGTATTCGAAGGTCCAACTTCTAAGTGCAAGCTTTGCTTTGACCTTCTTGTATTCAGACCTATAATCCTTCTCAATTTTCTTACTATTCTGAAAACTTTGGTTAGTTGGAGGAGCCTGAATCAGTTTAGGTGTAAACTTTGGTTGAAAATTGTCATTTCCTGATGATGAATTTTGACTTTTATATGAGGCCAATGGAGTTTTGGAAAGATAATATATCACAAAGTGCCCAGTTTTACCACAACTAAAACAATCCACTCCCTTAGTGGATTGGTTTCCAGCAAATAGTTCTTTTGATATGACATTTGGTATTTGCCAAAAGGGCTCTTTCATGAAATTCCCTATTTAGATCCCTTATGTATTCAGTACTAGATCTTTCATCAACCTCATCATCTGAGGTCTCCTGAAAATCTTGAACAATTGCATTTGAGTAAAAAGCAGTTGATATGGGTCCATGATTAAAGGGGTTAGTTTGGTTGAGGTGTGTGTTATTAAGGCCTTCTTAGACTCATGATATCTTCTATTTATTAGATTATCCTCATAGATAAATCTTCCATAGATATCTGCAAGATCCTAAGTCTGAATGTGATTAGCATTTCTCAGTCTTTGAGAAAAACCAAACCATTTTTCAGGGAGACTGTTCGCAAAGCCAACATTGATTTCATGTTTAGACAGTTTCACCCCGTCATTTGATAGCTCATTGAGCAAGGTCTTATATCTGGTGTAAGTCTGAGGAAGAGTTTAAGATGGTTTGGCCTTGAAAGTGTTATATTCTAACTTCAGGTCCATAATCCAATTTTCCTTAGTGTTGGATGGTCCTTCGAAACTATGAACAAGATCTGTCCAAGTCTCTTTGGCCGTCTCAAACTCGATGACAGCTTCCATAATATCGTCAGGAAGACAAGATATTATGATGCTTTTGAGACGTTGGTCTTGATTAACCACTCTCCTTTCATCGTCAGACCATTGGTTTTCAGGTTTGTCATCACTTGCTGCTGTTTTTGGTTTGAATGGACCATTCTTAATACAAGTAATGTAATAAGGTTCCATTCCCATCAAATAACAGAGCATTCTTTTCTCTCATTTATTAAATCTTTCAACTTCCACCTTAGGAGCGTTAACAGAGTAACTTGCTCCCTTTTTGTTGACAAGTTGAGGTACATTACTTTCTACCATAATGGATCCAGGTTTTAAAAACTATGAGACGGTAGTTAAAAGTTTTATAATCCTACCGCTCTGATACCACTTGTTGGTCCCTTGTAATTAGTATTATACTTAAGAATACTAAGTATAGACCTAACTCATGGTAAAGTAATATAAATACACAAGACAATATAAAGTAAATAACACAAAGGTTTTCAACGTTTAACTGTTATTATTTAAAGAATTATACCCTATTGTATGCGAAGCTACAATAGGGATTAAATAGACAATGTGTGTGTTTGTGATCTTCTCACTAACAACTAGATCAATCCTAACGATTGATAAGCTTGACGATTAAGATAACAGGAGTTTAGAACTCAAGTGCTTTTGATCGTATTTGGAAGAGAGAACTGTTTGTGAATGTCTAAAGCATTTAGTGCACAAACTTAAGTTCTCTCTTTTACAACCATCCTATTTATAGAAGAAAAGGGTAGATACATGACAAATAATTGTCATGTGCAATTCTTGTCTTGTTGGTACAGTGAACAATCTTGTCTTAACATATTCTAGGTATTAGGACATAAGTCCTTTTACAAGGTCAGTACCCTATCTAACCTATAAGGGGTAAGTCACTATAATTGTGTGATGTACTACATCTTATCAAATTTCAACTTATCCCGCCTTTAATTCAGTCTTTGAGGATGCTTGTTCCTTCAGAGAGATCGTATGGGGTTCAGTGAGTCTATTGCCATAACTCACTGAACCCACCACCTTTTTCTTTGTCTTAGTTACATCATTCATTGAACTTCGCCTCTCTGAATGCTCGAGTCTTTCTCTTAGACTCAGTCTAAGGTCTTAAAGGTAACTCACTTAGTGACCGTTCACTCAGTGACTTCTTTATGTTAACGAATAATGCTTTACTTAGGCTAATTATTATTCAAATCCATCAGTAAGATCAATAGGCACTGAATTGACCTAACAATCTCCCTAGAATCAATATCATGCGAAAATTAAGGCCTCGAGAACCGAATACACATTGTTAATTATTACAGATTATCAATGATCAACGAATACGGATTGAAAAATGAAAGAGTTCTGAAGCCGAACCGAAGCATAAATATGTTGGGAATTTTTTGGTTATTCATGGTTCATATGCAGATATAGATTCGTGAACCGAGTTTGGTTATGCAATAAAAAGAAAGAGAATCAGCCTTATGTTTCTTTTGAATGAGAAGTTATATCCTTGAAATGATAAGAGAAAAATCGGAAGCAGATATGAGTTATATATCAATGAAACAATTTAAAAAAGAATATAATTAAGAGTATTTTAGTCATTTAAAAAGTAATCATTTTAAAGTTAGGTTGATGATATTTAAACAAAATTTGAATATACATTATTAATCTCACGAGAAAAATAAGTAATTATTTAAAATCTATATATTTGAAAAAAAAATTCTTAGTTATCATAATTTTTAACTAATTTATAAAAGGGAAAATCACCTAAAAATATAATAAACTTACCACTTTTTATGGTTGTATGTAACTTACTATTTTTTTTTGTATTCATTAAATTTTTGAATTTCGACTTTTGTATGTAGCGGGTGACCTGCTCAGCCTTGCAATCCTACGTGGATCCGGTTTTTTCCAACTCATTACTATTAAATTTTGAGTTGATTATATAATGACCAAAGTGCCCTTTACTCTTATATTAAAAAAAATAATTTATTCTTCTTAATTTATATCTTTTTCAGTTTATCCAAATCAGTATTCTTCAAATCAATATTCTTGGGATCTTATCTTGGTATCTCGAATCAGTACCTACACCATCTATTTTTGTTTACTACTAATTTTTCATTAAAAGAGAAGTCAAAATTAATACCATTTCTTATTAAAAAAAAGAAACAACCCCAGTTTTGTTTCAAGACGGTATATCCGATTATGATATACTTATACACCAAATTTATTTTAGCGATCTGAACCCTTAGTGGTGGTTTGATGGACGGTTGGATCTGAACCGAAAAGTGTGATCGGTCGTTGCTTTGACCGGAGATGGCGACTGTGGTGGTTTGCATGAAGCAGACGGCAACATATTTGAAGATGAATTAGGGTTGTGAGTTTTGATGATCAAACCACTCAAGGGTGGCCTAGTGGCAAAAATATTTACGGTTATAACTCCAAAGCGTGTGAGGTCTCAAGTTCAATTCTCACTAGGTGCAAACAACCTTGAAGTGGCCACGCCAACCTCCTGAAAAGGGAGGGCTTACCTGGTTTGAGTCTGTGTGGCGGTGGGCTCAAACCCCGTAGATTAATCGGCAAATGAGTCGAAAATCACGGTTACAAAAAAAAGGTTTTGATGATCAATTAGGGCCCGTCACTTGTTGTCACAACCCACCACCACCACCACCACAGCCCCCGTGAACCAAAACCACAACCACCGTCAACCACAAACCCACCATCACAGCCCGTTATGATATATTTGAAGATGAATTAGGGTTTTGAGTTTTAAAGATGAATTAAGGTTGTGAGTTTCGAAGATGAATTTCCCATCACTTGCTGCCACCACCCCACCACCACCATAGCCATCGTCGGCGATAACCCTACCACCACAACCCGTTATGATATATGAAACCTTAACCAAACCTGCCTGAAAACCCTAGCCGTAGCCCCACCATAACTTCCCATTATCAGGATTTGTGTAGATTTGTGATGTGCAAAGATTGGGGTTTGGTGGATTTGGAATTCATTTTGTGGTTTTTGATAAATGTGTGAAATGAAAGTACAAAACTGTACTTGTCAAAGCCTATTTTTCATTAAAAATTTTTTTTTTTTAAAAATGTTTAAATAAATAGAGAGGCACATTAATACACCCATTATACAAAGACGCTGTGGCAACAAAAAAACATAAAGTATCCTACGTGGAAACTAAAAAAAACCTTTTAATTATTGGTAACCGGCTAAAGGCTAAGCAGGTCACCTGCTACATACAAAGGTCGAAATTCAAAAATTTAATGGATACAATGAGAAAAAAATAGTAACTTACATACAACCATAAAAAATGGTAAATTTACTATATTTTTAGGTGATTTTCTCTTAATAAAATATTAATTTTAGAAAGAATGTTAGATCATCTAACCAACTTATGAAAGCAAGTGAAACGACAGAAGTTATTTTAGAAACTTGTTTTTTAGTAGAATATAATGGGACAAATCCTATTCATCCATTACTTAAGATTAAAAAATATGGGATGATCATTTTTGCCAAAATATTTAAAAGTTCTAAAAACGATGGAAGGACTAAATTGTAAATATGACGAAAAATGGTTATCACAAGTGATATTTCACTAGTGATAAAAACAATGAAAGTGATAAATCAATGAAACATCAACAGTGATATTTTATTAACATTGTTACTGTTTAAGATCCCGGTGATATTTCATTGATTTTCGCTAATGAAATATCAATAGTGATAAATCAAAACTTTATCATATTTACAACTTTGGTACCTCCGCTCATTTATAAAACTTTTAGACATTTTGATAAAAATAACTAGGGCTGAGCATCGGTCCGGGACCGGACCGGCTAAGACCGGATCGGACCGAGGGCCGAAATGATCTGAAACCTCGGACCGAGACCGGAGCGAAATGGTCCGGTCCGGTCCGGGTTGGTCCGATCCGGTTCGGTCCTCGGTCCGATCCAGTCCTATTAAACATAAAAAAACAAGATTTTAGTAAGATCGAACCGGACCAAGGACTGAATTGGTCCAAAACTCCGGACCGAAAACCGGGCAAAATTGTTCGATCCGGTTTAATTTGATCCGGTCTAACCCAATTTATTGATCCGGATCGATTTTAAGTCTGCCGTGCTCGGCCGTAAAAATAACCCTAACTCATTTAAAGTGAAGTGAAGCTAATGTAATTGGTTTTGGTCGTCTAATTAACTTGTATAACTAGAACTCATTCGAAACAGGTGCAAAAGATAACAAACACCATCAAATATCGTACGCAAAAACAAACACCCACAGATCACCGTCATCTCCACCGGAACCCTAAACTCTAGATCCAAACACCCACCCAAACCACCATGGACATCCTTAAACAAGAGCTAGCCAAAAAACGGCAAAAATTAGCCGAAGAAACAGGCGGCCGTAAAACCTTCAAACGTTCAGAAATCGAACAAAAACGAATCCAAACCCTTAAACAAGAACAAAAACTACAACAAGAATCCAAACTCAAATCCCAAACACCCCCTAAACCCAACACCACCGACACCAACCTTAAAAAACCAGAACCCACCTCAAATATTAACACCAACAGTAACAATAACGTTTCAAATGAGCAAACAATCGACGCGTTAAACTTGCCGAAGCTCGAAGTTATTCGCAGGCTTAGGATTTTGAAACAACCCATTACTTTGTTTGGCGAAAGTGATGATGATAGGTTAGACAGGT
Source organism: Glebionis coronaria (assembly GCA_025667525.1). NCBI lineage: Eukaryota > Viridiplantae > Streptophyta > Magnoliopsida > Asterales > Asteraceae > Glebionis > Glebionis coronaria. The sequence continues at coordinate 590,471,190 of CM046874.1, read as the reverse complement.
TGAAATATGTCTTGAAATCGGGTTTGTTTGAGCTGGATGATAGTGATATGACTGAGGGACAGACGAATGATTTCTTGCGCGATATTGTTGAGTTGAAGAAGCGGCAAAAGAGCGGTGTGACGAGTGATAGGAAACGGAAGGCGAGTGAGGAGAGTAGGGAGGAGGGGGATGGGGAAGGGGAGGGGAGTGGGGCGGGGGTTGATTGGGGTGAGGATGAGGAGGTGGTGAAGAAGGATTTTGCGGGGTTGTGTGATGAGGATAAGATTTTGGTGTTTTTTAAGAAGCTGTTGATTGAGTGGAATCAGGAGCTTGATGAGATGAGTGAGTTGGAGAAACGTACGGCCAAAGGGAAGTCGACTTTCGCCACGTTTAAGCAGTGTGCGCGGTATTTGGATCCGTTGTTTAAGTTTTGCAGGAAGAAGGTATGGAGTTGTGCACCTTGATATCTTTTTAATTGTTTTAGATTGTTTTTAATAGTGTATATGTGTGTTCAATTGTTTGTTATTGTGCATTGGAAGTGATTATGTGCGGATGTGGACGTGGAATGATTAGAGTTAGATTGTTAGCTGTGACTCATAATAGTTAGATATTCAGATTTAGTTTTATTGCAGCTAATTCTAAATAGATTATTCAAAACTGATAATCTGACCTTAAAAATCAGATGATCATAAGCAGCCTTAGTATATCTAAACAGAATGACAAACATCCTTGATGAACTAGATTCAGTTTATCGTGGTAGTTGCTAAGAAAGTTACCGTGCGATGCATCTTATAGGGCCCCCCTTCTTGTAGTTATTAAATGGTAATAATTTATGTTCTCATAATCATGGGATACATTACAAATTCACTAGTAATGCTATTGTTCCTAACATGCTAGATTTCTGAAGTTGTTTATGCTGACTACCCATGTTTCCTGCCATCTCTCGCTGTATAATGGATTGTCTCTTTTCTGATTGTAGTTTAGGAAACTTATTTTTTGATTTAGTGCTCATTGCCGGCATGTGAGTGCCTTTGCTAAAGAAGTGATATAGTTGAGTTTTTATCTGGTAGAAACTACTGCTTTAAGGATTTTAGTACAATAGTCCTGCTGTCATTACAATGGTTTTTTTTTGGCATTTTAAACTTGAACCTAATATTGTAGGTAGCTCCTCAAGTGAAGTTTTTATTTACTAATCAGTTATCACTTCCTTTTAGGCTAATATTGCATCATCATCAGTGTGCTTTTCTTGTTTACATTATCGATGTTCTGTATCTAATTTCACTGAAATAGCTGAGTTATGCGGGAGTTAGGCGGTTGAGTGAGCTTCTAGTAGCAAATTTATTAGTGACTTGTTGATAATTTTAATCAGCTCTGTTGCAGCTGTTCCTATATTGATTATCTGAATTTGAATAATTTAAGATAATTATAGTCAGTATTACGATATCCACAATTACTGTTAATCACCCGTTCACACTTAATTATCTTAACTCTATATCCGATAGTAGTTGCTCAAAAGAGCTGACATTGTGATGCAACATATGGTGCCCCTACCTGTAGTTTTTAGCACCGTCATCGGTAATTATCTATGAGGTTCCTTAAGCACGTCGTACTCCAAATTCATTAAAAGTCTTGCATGCTAGATTGCTAAAGTCGGTTATGTCGTCAGCATTGTTTCCCCCATTTCTTTGCTGCACAATGAGGTGATCTTTTTTCTTGTATATAAGTATTTTATATCTTATTGATGTCACTTTTAATGCTAGTATGTGAGTAACATATTTGAGGGTGTATTTGACTATTTGGTGGAAATCACTACATCGAAGGATTTTTGGATCATAGTTTCCCTTGTGTTCACAGGCCTTGTTAGCATTTTCTGAATTGCGAACATAATAGCATAGGTGACCCTGTAAGTAGAGTTTGTGTTTTTACTTACCACATACCTTGGAAAATATTACCAATCATTGTTGGTGACCTGTTACTAAAAAGATTTACGCTAGGGTTAACATTATTGGTGTTTCTGTACCATGGAACTGAGAAACATTTTGTCGACACGAGTTCATCTGAAAGTTAAATAAGGCATCAGTCTCGTGTTATAGATAGAGTTTGAGGTATGTGAGAGCTGACTCTAGCATTAAATTGTTGTAAATCTGGTATTGGAGTGGAAACTATTGCACTGAAAGAAAAAAAAAAACCAGGATTAATATATTGGATTATATAATGTCCTTATAATGAACGAAATAATGGAAAAGAAATGATAACATAATTTCTAGTCTGACCTGTAGAATGGAAAACAGTACTATGATTCCACTCATTTTTTGATGGACATCTGTGTTAATGACTTAATGCAGATATGTTCTTTAATTTTTCATGGACCATGTGAACTAAGAATGGGGGTTAGGCAGGGACCGAAAGGATATTAGAGTTTGCGAAAACCAGAAACTGATTTAAGGATAGAGGACATCACTCATCTCTTGCGTTCAACAATATAGCCAACTCTCACCAAGTCACCATTTAATTGTCATGGAATATTGTAGGTCCCACCATCAAACTCTAGGGCCTTGGGAGAATCGCATTAGTAAATAAGTGTTAAATAAAAAAGTTATTAGCAGCGGAATGTAATGTCGGTCTCTTCTTACACGGCCAGTAGGATCTCCCATTATGCGTCTTCTAGTAACCTCCGTCTCTCATACAACTTCTTCTAGGTCCTTCCACAAATCTATTGCGGTGATTCATTCAAGCCTAACAGAGGGGGGCATATGCACCAATATAACAATTGCCTTCACTACAGCACTTCTTTTAGCATCCTTGTTGAAACCTAAATTTGCAACTGCCTCACTCTCATACTCTCTGAATCTCGTCTTTCTTGCCGTCAACACCTGTTCGTCAAGTCTGTGGAAGCCGGAAGGTAGTACTAGAATCCTATATTTCGATTATTCAATGGTCTTGAAGCCTAGTTCTCACTAATACTCTTGCCTTCTACATACCACCATTGTACATATTTTTAACATCGTTAGTTGCATGGGGTTAGGCAGTTGGTTTGCAGGTACATCTACCTAACATAATTATTACCTCACATACACCGCTTTCCATCTTTAAGGAGATCTTATTAATTTGAACCAGTCCTAATAATTAGTTGAGTTTTCTCATTAGCTGACAGTTAGGGAGCATGATCCAACGTCACTGCACTGTATTGGCTTTATATACTCATTAAATTATAGAAGGTCTACTATCTATTAGAGTAATCATATGAAAATCTTAAGTGCCTTAGCGGATTGCGTGGTCTTTAAGTTTGAATGACGCTTTCAGCAGGTGGATATTATGTAGGTCTTGCATGTCCAGTGAACTTATTTGATACATTGGTTGCATAACAGAAGCGATGTTGTGTTAACGGTGAAAATGGTCAGATTAATACAAATAAATTATATGGAGTTTTGGACGGATGAGGTTGAGCTATCAACAATTTAACACCGTTTTCATCCCTGTTTGAATTCAACAAATATCTAAGATTCTAAAATTTTATATATAATTAGAGAAGTTACCAAAAAAGGAGGTTGTAAATACCCGAGTACACTTTTGGCAACTGTGCAACCAGATGGCGTGTTTCTTTTCTACCCAAATTTTTTATCCTTACGAAGGGTTGAAATTGACCCCTCTATCTTGATATCTTGATATTTGTCATATTGTATTTGCATAGAAATATTGTACTGTATATTAGCCCCCTTCTATCTAGAAATTACAATTGCAGCTTAAAAATGGCTGCAACTAATTACTATGGTTGTGATGTTACATGTCAAAAGTATTACAGTACATGCTTAGAAGTTACTTGGAACTTCTTCTAAATCGAATAGTTCCAAAAAGCTTACATTATTTGAGTAGTGAAGTATCTCTTTTAATCACATTTGATACTTCAATGTTTTATAAGATTTAAAGAAAAGCGATAAAGAGTGAGCGATTCAGTAAAACCTGACACGGCCAATTTTCACTAATAAACTTTAAGCATCCTTTTACCAGAAGTATTCTTGTTATGACTGACTTTTTTTTGTGGCTTGATAGGTTCTGCCTGATGACATTCGGCAAGCACTAATGCTAGTGGTCAACTGCTGCATGAAACGAGACTATTTAGCAGCAATGGATCATTACATCAGAATGGCAATTGGGAACGCACCGTGGCCTATTGGTGTTACTATGGTTGGTATTCACGAACGTTCAGCTCGTGAAAAGATTTTCACAAACAGTGTCGCCCATGTCATGAATGATGAAACAACTAGAAAGTACTTGCAATCAGTTAAGCGACTGATGACATTTTGTCAAAGACGTTATCCGACAATGCCTTCAAAAGCTGTCGAGTTCAATAGCTTAGCAAATGGTAGCGATCTGCTAGCTTTGTTGGCCGAAGAGAGGAGGAATACAGGTGGTGGAAGCCAGCAGCAGGAAGATACGCTTATGTTGATGCCACCCCCAAGGGATGGTTAGCAATCCGGGCATCTACACGCGTTTTATTAAAATTTGAGTTTTAGTATGTGTCTAACAAATGTTTACTATACTTTGAGTTTATGATATTGATACAAAACTATATGTATCTTGATGGGATTTCATAAAGCTTTTGTAACATATTGAAACAAGCATGTTTATTGACAAATTAAGATGAGTTTGGGTCAAATGATTGAATTCTATTAGATTGGATCATTGGGTATTTGACTATTTGGGTTGTTAGAGTATCTAATAGAGTATCCTTAGCGGGTTGACCAGGTCGGGTTCGGGTTAACTCAGGTTGGGTCAATTTGAGTTGAGACTAAAAAATTCATATCCGAATCCGAGCCTAATTAGAACTTGGCTCACTTGGGTTTGGGTCAATTCGGGTTGAGGGTTAATTCGGGTTGGATCAATTAGGATTCGGGTCAACCCGAATATAAGTAAAAAGTCTAAAAAATGGCTTATTTAAGTATATTGTCATTGTAAAAAGTGTTAATCGAGTCGGGTCAAGTCGGGTTGGTCGGGTCAAGGTCAATTCGAATCGGGTTAATTCAAGTCAAGGCTAAAAAATATAAACCCGAACCCGACCTATTTAAAACTCGGGTCAATTCTGGTCAACCTGAATAGACCTGATTAAGTTTTTTGACACGAGTGACACAGACCAAATAAGTTTATTCGAGTTCGAGTTTGAGTCGGATCAACTTTTTCTTACACCCTTAGCAACACCCTATGCTATAACAAGGTTATCACTTTTTAAAATTTATTAAAAAAATTTCATTTCGACAACTTCACAAATAAAAGAGACTTGAATTAACAATCATCCAAGTGTCAAAAAGAAAAAATATTGCCGACAAAAGTTAACTATAACCATGGTTGCTAAGATTTTGATCATCTTATGATTTTATAATAGTGCAAAACAAAATCGATACAAATCCAACACAAAATCTTTGCATGATTAATATCTTATAAGATCTCGATCTTAATTACTGAATCTCATTAATTTACTATGATCTAGGGGTGTTCAGTGTTTAATTTGACACCAAACAAACCGAAAAATAAACCAAATTGTCACCGAATAAAACCAGATCGAAAATGTTAGTTGGTGTATGGTTTGGTTTGAATCCGAACCGAAGTATTTAATTGATGTTTCGTTGGTTATGGTTTGGCAAAAATAAAACCAACTCAAATCGAATAACTCTATATAAATGAAATTTTAACTATATATACATATATTCTAACTTATTATCTTAAGTAGTTATCTTTCAAATTAATCACGTACCGGATTAAACATTGATTCATATCCCGAGCAACTAGCAACAATTTGCCTACTTGATTCATATATATATGGAGTAAGTTTGAAATTGCACTTGTGTTTGGATGCGCGGAGATCGACTATTCAAGTCAATGAGAATCTTAAAGACTTCTTTCACATAAATTTTTATTTTATTTCGCTTTCATTTATTTTTGTTTAGTTTTAGACCTTTTAGGTTTCCTTTTTTTTTTGAACGGCGAAAGTTTTATTGAGAAACTAGCAAGAAGCTAGAAAAGATTACAAAGTGATACAATTAGGGTTTTTTAACCAAGAGATCCAATTGATCTTTGGCTTAAACCGACTACTCAACCATAAATATGACATATGAACAACATCATCAAAAAAATTCAAATTCTCCTGATTACGGGGAGAATGATTGAAAATCAAATCATTCATGTGTCGCCAAATGATCCACCACAACACATAGCAAGAACCTTCGAGTAAAACCATCAATCGCTTAGGTAACCGAACACCAGCGAGCCAAAGTAACCACTCATTGTAGGAGTGTATAGATATATCGTCCAGCTCCCACCAAAGCAACACCTTCCGTCAAATATTTCGAGCAAACGAACATGAGAAGAAAACATGGGAGGAGGATTCCACTGCTGCGTTACAAATAGGGCAATAAAGCGAGGGAATGTCAACACCTCGAAGAGAAAGATTCAATCTGGTAGGTAAAGCATCCAGATTAACCTTCCAAGCAAAAACGTTTACCTTGATAGGAAGAGGCTTAATCCATCTCGTAGGAACATTTGCACTCGGCATAAGAATATCATCAATGAGAACCCGAGAAGATTTGACTGAGAAAGATCCAGATCCTTCTAAACTCCAACTCCAACGATCATCCATATTTGGAAGAACCAAAGTATCTACTTTGGACCAAGCAGGTTGAGAAGCTCCATCTCTATTCCTCCTCTAGGCTGACGACGAAAAGAGTGGTACAGGGAAGGCTGCCCTAGTTTAGCAGCAACACTAATGGATTTACTCTCCTCTAGGGCGTACAACCGCTTGAAACGATCTTTGAAAGCTATATCACCTGACCAAATATCATCCCAAAAAGAAGTGTTCTCGCCATTGCCAATTTTCTTTTTTATGAATTGAAAAAGGTCAATACCTTTATCTTTAAGCGACTGTAAGGCATGTATAATGTCCCTCCAAACCGATCTACGAGAAAACTTAATTGAATTCCCGAGAGCCCCGTGAGAACCAAACAAAGCTTTAATAAAAGAGGACCACAAAGATGAATCATCCGTGAACAAACGCCACACCCATTTAAAAAGAAGGGCACGATTATGAGCAAAAAAACTGGACACCCCGAGACCCCATTCTTTTTAGAAGCTAGAGCCTTATTCCAATTAACCCAGGAAGACCTTTTAGGTTTCCTTAAAAACTACGTCGATTACTTGAGCACTTTTAAGAGCTTATAATTTGTTGGTTTTATTTGTGACTTCTATATTATATTTTAGAGTTTACTTAAATTTGATTTTTTTGTTTAAACTAAAATTAGACCGAATTCTAAGTTGGTTTATGGTTTGGTTTTATCAATACTATAAAAGTGGTTTGGTTTGGTTATGGTTTTGACTTTGAAAATTTCCGAACCGATTAACCCGAACCATACAATTTACAAACCCAAAAACCAAACCGATGAACACCCCTACTAGTACGATCCGATTTTACTTTTCTCGAATCACAAACTAAAAAATTACAAATTTAGAGGCCATGTTTCGTATAATGTAAAAAAAATGTGTTAGTCGATCCAAATCGAACATAGAATCTTTGCATGATTAAGATCTTATATGATCTCAATCTTGACCATTGAATCTCATTAATTTACTACGATCTGATTTTACTTTTCTCGAATCACAAACTAAAAAATTACAAATTTACTATACATGTTTCGTATAATCTAAAAAAACGCGTTGATCGATCCAAATCCAACATAGAATCTTTGCATGATTATGATCTTATAAGATTTCGATCTTGACCATTGAATCTCATTAATTTGCTACGATTCGATTTTACTTTTCTCGAATCACAAAGTAAAAAATTACAAATGTACAGGCCATGTTTTGTATAATCTAAAAAAACGTGTTAATCGATCCAAATCCAACATATAATTTTTGCATGATTAAGATTTTGTATGATCTCGATCTTCACCATTGAATTTCATTAATTTACTATGATCCATTTTACTTTTTTCGAATCACAACCCAAAATATTACAAATCTACAGGCCATGTTTCGTATAATCTAAAAAACCATGTTAATCTTCTTATAGGTTTCTTAATCATAGGACAGATTTTTTTGCATACACCCAAAAAAAAAACGAAGTATAGTAACTTTTACAACTTCACTCATAAAAACTTGCGTCCAAGTTTTGTTTAAAGACTAGAAAAACTTACGTGCGTGCAAAGTGCGTTGACAATATTTTCTAGAATTTTGTTTATTTATTCGACGGTTTTAAACAATAAGGTGTCAACAAAAAATTAAGGGTCTAACCTCGATATAGAGATATAGAATTATTTTTGCAATAACGGCACAACTAGTTGCTTTTACCTTCCACCTTCATGAGTATGTTTGTCAATGCTAGCACGAGTTTGAGCAAATTACTAGCGAATTGTTGAAGTATGGATTGAAGCTTATTTCAATATTGATCTTGGAAACCTAGAAACCTAGAAACATTTTATTTATTAATTTATTTTTTAAACATATTTTTTAAAGTTATGTAAACCACACAAGATTTATTTATAAAGATAGTCGCTTTCATAAACCCACACGCTAAACATGTCTTATGTAATACTATTGGAATATAGGCATTTTGATGAATATAAAAGACTTGTTCTTTCCAAGCTAATATCGTAATCAACTTTAATGTGGGCTTTATTAAAAAAACTGATTAGGTGCATAAAGTATTATCAACATCATAATCACATACGTTAAGTAGCAATCACTATCGACATAAAAGTACTGAAAACTTATCGAATGCTAGATTTCATTTTTGGTACTACTTTGTGTTTTTCTAATAAACAAGTGGAGTATAAAAATATACTTTCAATACTAGTTGATAGAATAAAAATATATTCCAAAATATTTGCGTACGTTGTTAATATTCTTAGAAATCTTCTTATTTATCACTGTTTTTATTTGGTAACCAACGTTCAAAAAATAAAAGGCAATCTTGGAGAAAATGGGTACGAGCAAAATTATCTCACAACTCACCGAGTATGAGCATAATTGTCATACATCTTACGAGTTACGACTTACGAGTAAACTCTTAAGTGACCTGGCTCTCAAAAGAACTTTATTTTCATTCATCGGCTCTTTCAAGACTAGACTCGTGATATTGGTTCAATTCGTACATATTTTTAGTGTAATAGTAATTTCTGTAAGGTCAAACTAATGGAAATGAACTTACATAACTAAATGTTTTCTAAAATATTATGGACTAAAATACAAAATATTATGTGATTTTATTTGATGTTATAGCATAAAAACAAGGTTTAAGAAATAATTAATTTGCCTAACATTGAAAATAAAAACTAATATAAATTTCAACTTCCAGCAAATTTTGTCGAATACATATATGTCCATTGCTTTCTTTTCGTACCTTTTATATACTAGGCAAGTTGTATGTTATCAACTATGTCTATGAAAATACATAAAAGGCCATTCTCTTATTCGAGAATTTGGGACTTCGTACAGAAAGAGCAGAAAATTGTAGCCAATTTGGTACACATTAGGGGTTGCGTTTAGTTGAATGGAAAACACTCTGTTTTCTACAAAATGTTTTCAAGAAAACAAAGAAAACAGAAAACGCGTTCAAATCATAGTTTTCTAGAAATATTTTCTAAAAAATGCAAAATCCTGTTTTACCCTTTTGCACAAAAAACAAAAAACTCAGGGGTTGTTTAGTTGGAGAAAATTTTTCCACTTTTCTAGAAAAATTTTCATTTGAAAAGTGAAAAATAGAAAACCTTTTTAGCAACATCATTTTTCAATATTTTTCAAAAATTACAAAATTTTCATTTTCTAAATTTATATAGAAAATTAGAAAACTCCATTTTACCCTTTTCTAAATTTTCACCTCATACCCACCATTGTTTTATTTAACCCATTTCAATAAAACGTTACTCTATTCAGTATTCACCATTCATTATTATTTTAACGTTTTCGTCAGAAAATTTACGTTTTCGTCAGTAAATTTACGTTTTCGTCTGTAAATTTACGTTTTTGTCAGTAATTTTACGTTTTCGTCAGAAAATTTACGTTTTCGTCAGAAAATTTACGTTTTCGTCAGATATTTACATTTTCGTCAGAAAATTTACGTTTTCGTCAGTAATTTTACGTTTTCGTCAGTAATTTTACGTTTTCGTCAGAAATTTACGTTTTCGCCAGTAAATTTAGGTTTTCGTCAGAATATTTACGTTTTCGTCTGTAAATTTACGTTTCCGTCTGTAAATTTACGTTTTCGTCAGAAAATTAACGTTTTTGTCAGTAATTTTACGTTTTCGTTAGTAATTTTACGTTTTCGTTAGAAAATTTACGTTTTTGTCAGAAAATTTACGTTTTTGTCAGAAAATTTACGTTCTCGTCAGAAAATTTATGTTTTCGCCAGTAAATTTAGGTTTTCGTCAGAAAATTTACGTTTTCGTCAGAAATTTACGTTTTCGTCAGAAAATTTACGTTTTCGTCTGTAAATTTACGTTCTCGTCAGTAAATTTACGATTTCGTCTGTAAATTTACGTTTTCGTCAGTAAATTTACGTTTTCGTCAGAAAATTTACGTTTTCGTCAGAAAATTTACGTTTTCGTCAGAAATTTTACGTTTTCGTCAGTAATTTTACGTCTTTGTCAGAAAATTTACGTTTTCGTCAGAAATTTACGTTTGCGCCAATAAATTTAGGTTTTCGTCAGAAAATTTACGTTTTCGTCTGTAAATTTACGTTTTCGTCTGTAAATTTACGTTTTTGTTAGAAAATTTACGTTTTCGTCGGTAATTTTATGTTTTCGTCAGTAATTTTACGTTTTCGTCAGAAAATTTACGTTTTTGTCAGAAAATTTACGTTTTCGTCAGAAATTTACGTTTTCGTCTGTAAATTTACGTTTTCGTCAGTAATTTTACGTTTTCAACAGTAATTTTACGTTTTCGTCAGAAAATTTACTTTTTCGTCAGAAAATTTACGTTTTCGTCAGAAAATTTACGTTTTCGCAAGTAAATTTAGGTTTTCGTCAGAAAATTTACGTTTTCGTCAAAAAAATTACGTTTTCGTCTGTAAATTTACGTTTTCGTCTGTAAATTTATGTTTTCGTCAGTAAATTAACGTTTTCGTCAGTAAATTTACGTTTTCGTCTTTAAATTTACGTTTTCCTCAGTAAATTTAAATTTAAAATTTTATGACGAAAACGTAATTTTACAGACGAAAACGTAAATTTAATTTTTCTGACAAAAAAGTAAATTTACTGACGAAAATGTGAATTTACAGACGAAAACGTATACTTACTGACGAAAACGTAAATTTACTGACGAAAACGTAAATGTACTGACGGAAACGTAAATTTTTGACGAAAACGTAAATTTTCTGTCGAAAACGTAAATCTACCGACGAAAAAGTAAATTTACCGACGAAAAAGTAAATTTACAGACGAAAAAGTAAATTTTTGACGAAAACGTATATTTACATGCGAAAACGTAAATTTACTGACGAAAACGTAAATTTACTGACGAAAAAGTAAATTTTAGACGAAAACGTAAATTTACTTACGAAAACGTAAATTTACAGACGAGAACGTAAAATTACTGACGAAAACGTAAATTTACTGACGGAAACGTAAATTTTTGACGAAAACGTAAATTTACTGACGAAAATTTAAATTTACAGACGAAAACGTAAATTTACTGGCGAAAACGTTAATTTTCTGACAAAAAAGTAAATTTTTGACGAAAACGTAAATTTACTGACGAAAAGCTAAATTTACAGACGAGAACGTAAAATTACTGACGAAAACGTAAATTCACTGACGGAAACATAAAGTTTTTACGAAAACGTAAATTTTCTGACGAAAACCTAAATTTACAGACAAGTACATAAATTTTTTGACGAAAACGTAAATTTATTGACGAAAACGTAAATTTTCTGACGAAAACGTAAATTTACCGACGAAAACGTAAAATTTCTGACGAAAACGTAAATTTACTGGCGAAAACCTAAATTTATAGAAAAAACGTAAAATTACTGACGAAAACGTAAATATACTGACGAAAAAGGTAAATTCATACACTAAAACGTAATAATACTGATAAAAAGTAAAAAACTAATTAAAACGTAAAAAAAATTACGAAAATATGAAGAAAAAAAAAGAAGACGGGAAAAACAGACGAAAATGTAAAAAAAAACTAGCAAAAACGTGAAAAAAAGTTGATGATGAAAAAAATGGTTGAAAATAGTTTCGTTTAAACATTGTTTACTTTTTTAGAAAATGAAAAATATTATCTAAACAAGTTTTCAAAATTCTCAACTATTTTCTAGAAAAGAAGAGTCTTTTCTTTTCTAGAAAATTAGAAATAGAAAATTATGAAAATTTTTCCACAACTAAACAGCCCCTCATTTTTTTTTTTCTAAGTTTTTCCTTTATACATAGAAAATTCATTTTCCCCTTTTTTCTTTTATAGTTTTGGAGAAGATATTGCATTAGAAAGGGATACAAAGTCACTTCCGAAGATTGAAGTATTTTCTTTAAAGTAATGTTATTTCTACGATTACTCGACCTTCACTATTGTATTACTATTTTTTTTATATTTTTGAACGAAAACTATTTTTTATATGAATGTATCTCAATCTCGTTATTAGTTACGATTCATATTTCAATCTCAATTTCTAATATAAGTTAAGTCTCAAATTCAATTTCTGTTAGGTGTAAACAACTTTGAAATAGTTACGTCAACTTTTTGAAAAGAAAAAACTTTACTCGATTTGAGTTGTGTAATAAATTTAAACCTCATGGATTAATTGGCCAATGAGTCGAAAACCATAATTTTCAAAAGAAAAAAAACTCAACTTTTAAACCCAAAACACGTATATTATTATAATCTCGAGTTATAATCAAAACATGCCAACATTATTACAAAACATTAGAAGAAACAATTAAACAATATATTTCAATTATTACTATGTCTCTATAGGCCGTAAGAAATAATTTATAAACTCACGAGTGAGTTACACCAAGTCACACGGACTTCTACTCCCAAAAAAAAACTCATGTGTGTTATATATGTGAATGGTGAGTCGTTCATCAATGGTGAGTGAGTTGTAAGGTTTTTATTATTTTTTATTTTGATTTATGAGTGTTTGTGCGTGAGTTATTTGCCAAAATATATTTTGTATAAAATAAGTATTTTCATGAAAAATATGCTATAGTGAGTAATTGGTAACCACAATTGCCGAAAGGTGAGTGTGGGTGAGTTTTAGGTGACGCTGAAAGCATCGGGTGCCACAATGAGCATACTCGTCGAATGCGAGTTGACATGCTCGCAGCCCCTCGCCACCACACCAACATCCCTCGAAGTGTTGTTTTCCGTGTCCATCATCGGATACTCGACGTTAATAAGACAAAGGAGTTGTGGGCCACTTCTCCAAACACTCAACAACATTTTTTTACTAATTATTGATTTATAGTGTGCATCGTGTGTGTTTGAGGTTGAAACTATGAAGAGATTACTTTTATATAAGAAGTATTTTGATGAGGAAGATGAAATGACGATGATATTGATATTCGCAACTTTAACCTTGTGTATGTCATAAATAGGGGTGTAATCGAGCTAAGTCAAGCTCGAGGTCAATAATGCTCGAGCTCGGATAAAAAAATAAAAGGTTAGCTCGAGCTCACTCGATTGCTCGTCAAGATTTAATCGTTCAGGCTTGAGCTCAACTCGATTAGGGTTCGAGCAAAGCATGAGCTTAGTTTGAAAAACTCGAAAATACGAAACAAATATATTACTAAAGTTTAATAATGATTATAAATAAATTATTTAATCTTTTATGAAGTTATTACTTATAATTAAATTAATACTCAAATCGACCTTAATTACTTAGTATATAAAAACATATTTATGCTAAAGTGCAAAAGATCGATAAACACTCGAGCTGAGCTATCAAAAGCTCGAGCTCGACTCATTATATGTTTCGAGCCAATTTATTAAACTTGAGCTTAAAAAAACTCGATTTGATCGAATCAATCTTAAACTCAAACTCAAATTACTTAATAAAAGCTTGTCTCTTTACACGTCGACCCATAAGAGGCCTAGGTGTAGTAACACCGCAACAAGCGTTGCCCGACGTTGCTCAACATTACTACACTGCCAGTGGATATTGCCCAATGCCGTTGGCCTTTGACAACGTGCGTTAGGGGTATTTTATGTAAAAAAAAACTTTTCAAAGCTCCTACAGATTGAAAATGATTAAAAGGGGTGAAAACTTACTTGATTTTTGTTGCTCGGGTTGTTTTGATTGATTTCTGATGCGATTTTTTTTTTCTTTTTTCTTTTTTACACGTGGATGTTGCTAGATAAATAAGAAAAGGGGCGGGGTAGAGAGGTTGAAGAAATTAAACCCTCATCTGTATATTACAGTACTAGTATTTTCAATAAGCTCACATTTTTACTAATATAAAGCTCAGCCAAAAGAAAGAAATAACCCATTAAGGCCATTTATAATTATATAAGCCCCAAAAAAAACTTACTATGTGTTATGCTTTGTTAGTATATATATATTTTAGCGTAATTTGTAGTTTTAATTATAAATGAAAATTTTAGTTTGTTTAAAGAATGAAATAATTATTTAGGAGATTTATGAAAATAAAAAAGTAACTGATGTTAATTGATGTTATAATTAGAAGAGTTAATGTTAGTTTGATGTTATGTTGATGTGACGCTAAGATAACAATACTTTTTAAATAATGTAATGTTGTTTTGATGTTAACGTATCTGACACTCTTTGGCTACCCACAACAGTGACCTATTGCGACCTTCATTTTTTCTGTCACATCAGTTTTCTCTTTCCGATCACCTACATCGAGCTATTTATCACAACAAGGCGGCCTAGTTCAAATTTTGTTTTTATTCAATAAATAAAAACATTACATCCAATCAAAAAACATTACATTAAAAAATAAAAACATTACATTTATAAAAAACATTATATTAAAATAATATTACATTAAATAAAAAAAGGTAATTTATTGATTGCGGTTAGCCCAAATATGTTATACTATATCGGCTTTAGGTGTAGATGGGCTTGTTGGATGATTATCTGCTGAGTAATTGCGAGTGATTCTTCATGTGTATTTACTGGATTGTTATCACCATATTGTTCTTCAGGATGAAATGTCGGTGATATCTCCGCCCCGTTGTGTTGAATTATCATATTGTGTGATATAATGCATGTGTACATTACGTCCGATAGTCTACGTTTTTGACATTCCTCGGGCTGGATTTTTAATCAGCTTTCATTCCATTTTCAATACACCGAATACTCGTTCCACATCTTTTCTTGTTGTTTCGTGCTTCGTTTTATACATTATCCGTTTATAATCATTCGTCCCTAGATCTTTTATAGATTTCATAAGAACCGACCATTTCAGATATATCCCGTCAGTAAGATAATATCCCCTCAGATAATATATGTTGTTAGCCACGAATCCCAGATCTGGTGCTTTCCTTGATTTAAGATCATTGAAAAGAGAGGATTGACATAAAACATTTACGTCGTTATTCATCCCGGCTACAACAAAGAACACATGCCAAATCCATACGTCTTGATAGACGACCGTTTCCAATAAAATGAAAGGAGTTGACCCATGATCACGTCTACAAAATTGAGCTTTATATGCAACGGGATAATTCTTCCACGGCCAGTCTGTACAATTGATACTTCCTATCATCTCAGGAAACCCATGCTTTTCCTCGTGATGAGCATAAAGTTTTTCTATCCCGGTGTACGTCGGCTTTCGCAAGTACTCTTTTCCATATAACTTCATGATGGCCTTACAAAAGTTTCGAAGATAATCACGGGCTGTTGACGCACCCATTTGCAAATATTCGTCAAGAGTATCAGGAACGGCTCTGTACGCCATTTGACGAATAGCGGAAGTGTACTTCAACAATGGCGTAAGACACTCTCGACCCGTACAATCAACCGAGTTTTGAAAATAAGGATAGTTATTGGTTATTGGTGACGTCGCGAAAAATTAGTAAGAATAGTTCTCGCTCAATTCGGAACCACGTACGGAATGTCTCCGCGTCATACTGTGGACCATCAGTAAAATAAGCCGCCACTAGACGACTATGCGCACCCTCATAATCTCTATTTATGTAGGCTCGTTCTGGAGGGTTTGATGCTTCGTAGGCCGTTCGACAAGCTTGCGTAAATACCACAAACTCACTAGTAACTTCATCCTCGTCGTTAGAAGAGTTGGCAAAAAAATAATTCGTAAGACATTGTAATTTGGAGAATTGTGAATTTAATGTGTGTGGAAAATGATTGAATAAATAGTGTTTTTATATGGATAAAATCGTTAAATTTAAAATTTTCTTAAAAAAAGTTTTTTTTTAAATCCAACGGTAATATTCATAAAACATTTTCCTTTTCTTATTTTTCAACGTGGTCGTGAGTTGGATCGATTTAGGACGATCGACTGAGGTGGCTCGACGTCGTAACAACCTCGACTGAATGCGACCCGATCAACCTTGATCGACCTATACTCCTTTGCGTGCATCCTTAAGTCTTAGGTTGAGCGGAGTGGGATGAAACCCACGGGTGGGTTGGCTAAAGTCGCGCGCGACTGCCACCTCCCCGACTACCCACTCACGCGCGACGTCCCTTTTTTCTCAAAAAATCTTTAGCAGACTCACCTATCGCGACTGTTATTCATATGGTCCCACATGCTACTATCCGTTACATTTAAACAAAAAAAAAACTTTTTTAATACCCTCTTTTTACTTATAAAATACCTACTAAAAATAATATTTTTCAAACACACAATCACATTTCATACACATTCTCCCTAAAACATTAAAATGGATAATATCAACGAATACGAGTTATTCTTTGCCACTGAAAAAGCCGAAGTCGTAATGAAACGCAAGTTGAGTTTTATTAGAAAAGCGTTGGCGTTTATTAAGAGAAGACGCAATGCTAATCGAATACCAAGAAACGTCATAAATCGGGACCGAATAGGTGCTCATGATCGGTTAGTTGTGACACCCCCAGATTAGTCAAAATGCAGCGGATATAGTATTTGGGTGTCACGTGGGTGGATCGATAGCAATAGTACATAGAGCATCAGATATAAGTTTATCAAACATTTATTACATGACCAAAAGTGTAAATCATTAATTTAAATAGTTTTGACGTAATAAAAAGATTGTTCATGAATCCCTTATGAAAATTCCCCATGCTTGCTAAGATGCTGTCTATTCAAATGAAACAGTCCATGCACATAGGGTCTACCTGCTTCAAACACCTGAGAAAAACATGCTTTGGAAAGTCAACAAAAGTTGGTGAATTCATAGGTTTAGTTATATAGTTTGGATATAAATAGTCACTGTATCAGTAAAGCACCAAGCATTACTGAAAAAGGTAATTATACTGTCTATTGCCCGAAACTGACACTATAACAAAGTTGGGCCCTCGACAAATGAGGACCATCGCCATTTCTGATTCAGGCACCCATCAATAGTAAAATGCTGACATGGTAAACACATGTTGTCCCATCCAGGGCACAGTGAGCATGACTCACCCAGGTGGGGATGGTCAATCCCAAATAGATCTATTTATAACATTCAGGTAATCCAACGATTTTAACAGTTTCAGCTCACGGGTCATGAGTGTCTCTACAATAGGCACATATAATTAAAGTTGGTACAGTTTAATTTATATCCATAATTTAGTTGCATGTTTTCTCCCCCAAGAGGATTTTTAAAAGTTTGTCAATATATGAAAGTGGGGCCATGAACTCACCTTATCAGTATGGTGATAGTCACAAAATCTGGAGTAGTGCTCAACACTCAGTCAACAACCTAGATAATTATACAGTCTCAGTAAAAGTATAATAGGTTGTACTAAAGTTACTGAAGTATTCGTATATGCTTCTACAAGTTTTAAGCATATTATTTCAATGTTCGTACTAGTTTAATCGTTCCTGATCATAATAATGTAATCGTCCCAAGGACGTAGTGAATTACATTAATAAGCTGATTATTCCGTATTGATTACTTGTTCGTACAGATAATGTTTTGAGTTGTGTCAAATATAATAATTTATATTTGGACGTAAAGGTGTTAAGTAGATAAAATCAACGTAATAGTATTTATATTTTAATTCGTCTTCGTATAATGAGTTTATATAAATCAGGTTTGCCAACGATATTTACTATTTATTTCGTAGTCGTTTCCAAAGTTTTTATAATTTCTAGATCAAGTGACAAAAATGGATTTTGTATTAATAAATTTATTCAAGTCACACCTTTTATCTATTTTAGAACTATATATATATATATATATTAAGTTTAATTAAGTTTAGAAAAATGGCAAAACTAGCCCCTTTAGTCCCGAAATTAATATTTTCGTCCCATTTAATAATTAGGGCACCAAACATGTTTGCAATATGACAAGTTAAGTCCTCATGGTTCTTAAATAGGGTTGCATATTCCCATATTTACAAAACAGCCCCCCCTAGGGCTCGGTTTATGTTTCAAAAACGGCAAGATAGGTCCTTGTGGTTTTAAGAACTATAAAAGAGGCAAGATTAATCATTTTATGTTTTAATAAGTTTTCCAAAGTGACAATATAAGTCCCCCATGTCTCGGCTATGTTTAAAAAGGGTATTAGGGCTTGGAATAAGTTTGTCAAAGGCCATGTCTAGTCCTTGGGGTTTGAGTTATGGCTCGGCTTATACATGCCGCACCCCTCAACTATCTAGTTTGGCATTATTGGTCCTTATACTTAATATATACCACGAAAGTACCATATAACTTGTACACTATGCCATAATCGGCTAGTAATTCCACTATATTAACAAATATGGCCCAAAAAGTCTCCATATTAATAATTTAGTGTTTAGTGGGCCTAATGGGCTAATAACTTAACAACCTTTGCTAATTTATCCATGACACTAAGTTTAGTATTACCCAACATGGGCTTATATGTGTCTCGGCCCACATTTGATAAATAAGCCGATTGGTGGAGTGCTTATGGCTTATAGGGTAGCTTAACAATGGATTGTTTTAAGCTTATATTCCTAGGCTTATAACATCTAATCCTCCCATTAGATCACAAGCTAACTCAAATAAAGAAACATGGCATTCCTTCCTTGGTTATGATTTTAAGCCGAAACAAATAGGGCTTCTAGTTAAATGTTAGGATGTTTCTTACGTGTGCATGCATTCCCATCTTGGTTATTATGGATTTACGTGAATGTCATGCATGAGAAACGAAAGAATGGAAAGGATGATGAGGGAAATAACAACTTACTTGTTTTAGATCTAGGATGAGTGAAGTGGTAGAAGTACAAGAACTGGAGATTGATTAGGAGTGAACCAAGTATAGTTTTCCCTAGCTTATACTTACATGCCGCGACCACCAAAGCTTTTCATCATGGACTTGACTAAATTGAATGCTATGAGGAGTAAATGTGTGATTTTGTTAATGATTGGGAGAGTAAATGAGGTGGGAGTAAATGAGGTGGGAGTAAATGGTCTAAGCTTGATCTCTTTTGCCTTCCCTTTTCTAGCCGAGAGTTTCAAAACAAGAGGATGGGATGGTTGGTTTGTGTTAGTGGTATTGAGATATGTATAAGGAGTCCTAGTACTTTCCCTTAAATGCAAGTGATGTACACTTTCTTCCTTGGTCCTTTATTCGGCTAGGGAGGGGTAGTTTAGGAGACATCAAGGTACCATCCTTAATTACCATATCCTAGTACTAGATTTGATTGAAAAGTGTGATGCAAAGGTTTGGTTGAAGCCCTCCTAACCGTGTGTTTATAACACATGTGGGGGTTTTGAGTTTGCAAAATATCTAGCAACAAGAGTAAGTAAAATCTTGTGTAATGTTAATAGTTAGGTAGGGTTTAAGGTGTAGTAAGGATTTATCGAAGGCACTTTGCGGGTAAATGTCCAAACCGTGTGATATGAACTCTAAAGAGAAACAACATAGCATGTTGTTATATTTTCAAGTCTTGATATAATGTAAGGAGTATAAACTTTATCATAGTGAATTACGGACAAAAATGACGAACTAGCGTGACTCAGTGAATGTTAACGAAGTTAGAGGTGATAAAAACTCCTGTTTATATAATAAAGCATGGTTTGACAGAAAAATATGATTGAGAGTCTGAGACTTCATAAAATATATGAAGTGAGATTGCATTCATTCATGTTCACGTATACATAAGGTGACAAGGTCAAAGTGGTAAAAACCGGGGTTTTACAGCACATTCCCGTTATTTTAGCTTTGTCCTCAAAGCTTAGATTAACGCCACTAGTTACGTGAACAACTGAGGATATTTAATCTTGAATGATTCTTCTCGTTCCCAAGTGAACTCAGGTCCTCGCGTTGAGTTCCATTGTACCTTGATCAACGGAATGCGACGAGTCTTCAACTTTTTCACTGATCTTTCCATGATTTCTACTGGTTCTTCAGTGAACTGGAGCTTGTCGTCAAAGCGAACTCCCTCTAATGGCATAGCTAGGGGCTCATCAGCGTAGCACTTTTTCAGGTTAGATACATGAAAAGTGGGGTGCACTCGGCTTAATTGTTGGGGTAACTCTAAGCGATATGCGACTTCTCCGACTCTGGCTATTACTTTGAAAGGGCCTACGTAACGAGGGTTCAGTTTTCCCCGTTTACCAGAACGTACAACTCCCTTCCATGGCGATACCTTGAGCATTACACGGTCACCCACTTCATACTGCATAGGCTTTCGTCTATGATCTGCATAGTTCTTTTGTCGGTCACGGGCAGCTTGGATTCTTTGCTTTATCAGTGTTATCTTGTCAGTTGTTTCTTGGATCAGTTCAGGTCCGGTGAGTTGAAATTCACCGACTTCCGCCCAACACACTAGTGAGCGACATTTCCTACCATATAGCGCTTCGAAAGGGGCAGCTTTAATGCTAGCATGGTAACTATTGTTGTAGGAGAATTCCACCAACGGGATGTGATCGACCCAATTATTCCCAAAGTCAATCACGCATGCTCGCAACATGTCTTCAAGGGTCTGAATTGTCCTTTCGATTTGACCGTCAGTCTGTGGGTGGTATGCCGTGCTCATATCGAGGCGGGTTCCCAAAGCTCGTTGGAACGCCTTCCAGAAATTAGATGTGAACCTACCGTCTCGGTCGCAGATTATTGAGACGGGTATTCCGCGTTTAGTCACTACCTCCTTCAGATACGTCTTGGCTAACTTAGACAGGGAGTCATTCTCCTTGATGGGCAGGAAGTGAGCGGATTTGGTGAGTCGGTCAACGATCACCCAGATGGTGTCGTAACCGTGAGATGATCTTGGAAGCTTGGTGATGAAATCCATAGTGATATTCTCCCATTTCCACTTGGGTATCTCTGGTTGAACTAGTAACCCGGAGGGCCTTTGGTGTTCGGCCTTGACGCGGGAACAGGTAAGACATTTCTGGACGTAGGTGGCGATGTTTGCCTTCATATTCGGCCACCAGTACAACTTCCTCACGTCCTGATACATCTTCTCCGACCCGGGGTGTATGGAATACTTGGATTTATGGGACTCGTGCATGATTACGTCCCTTAAACCTCCATAGCAAGGTAACCAACTCCTCCCATGCAAACATAGGGTTCCATCTGCTCTTGGTTCCAACTTCTCCTTGGTGAGGTCAGTCCTGAGCATACCCCCAACATCTTCATTTACGAGGTTTTCGGGCTTCTGGGCTTGTGTTTGTGCTTCTAGGATTTGTTTGGGTAAATCCAGGCTAATGGTTACGACCAGTGCCCGGACTCTCATAGGAGGATCGGTCTCCTTACGGCTTAGTGCGTCTGCAACCACATTTGCTTTATCGGGATGGTATTTGATCTCGCAGTCGTAATCACTTAGCAATTCAATCCAACGACGTTGTCTCATATTTAGCTCCTTTTGATCTAGTATGTGTTGTAAGCTCTTGTGGTCCGTATGCACCGTACACTTGGTTCCGTACAGATAGTGTCTCCAGATTTTTAGCGCAAATACCACAGATCCAAGCTCTAAATCATGAGTAGTGTAATTCTCCTCATGTTTCTTTAGCTGTCTGGAGGCGTACGCGATTACTTTCTTCCTCTGCATCAATACTGCACCCAAGCCCTTATGTGACGCATCACAATATACCACGAAGTCGTCGTTGCCTTCGGGTAAGGCCAAGATAGGTGCACTACACAGCTTTCCCTTGATTAGTTGGAAAGCCAACTCTTCTTTCTCTCCCCAATCAAATTTTATTCCCTTTTGTGTGAGTTTGGTCACTGGTTTTGCTATTTTGGAGAAACCTTCGATGAATCGACGGTAGTATCCGGCAAGGCCTAGGAATTGACGGATTTCTGTTGGTGATTTTGGGGATGCCCAATCCTTGACGGATTCGACCTTTGCTGGGTCTACGTGAATGTCGTCGCTATCAATAACATGACCGAGGAATTGGACCTTCGAGATCCAGAAGTCACATTTGGAGAACTTGGCGTAAACTGTTCTTCCTTAAGTACCTTCAGAACTTGGGTCAGATGTTCCTTGTGTTCGTGTTCATTCTTGGAATAGATAAGTATATCGTCTATGAAGACTATCACAAATTTATCCAGGTACGGCCTACACACTCGATTCATCAAGTCCATAAAGATGGCAGGAGCGTTGGTCAACCCAAAAGGCATGACCTGAAATTCAAAATGGCCGTAACGAGTCCTGAAAGCGGTTTTTGGGATATCCTCCTCCTTGACCCTTAGTTGATGGTACCCAGATCGCAGATCTATCTTGGAATACACACTTGACCCTTGCAATTGGTCGAATAGGTCGTCAATACGGGGGAGTGGATAACGGTTCTTGACAGTCAACTTATTCAGTTCTCTGTAATCGATACACATTCGAAACGAACCATCTTTCTTTTTGACAAATAATACCGGAGCTCCCCATGGCGAGGAACTGGTTCGGATGAACCCTTTGTCGGACAACTCTTGAAGTTGTTCTGCTAGTTCCTTCATTTCTGATGGTGCTAGTCGATAAGGAGCTTTTGCCACGGGTGCAGCCCCTGGGATCAGGTCAATCTGAAATTCCACTTGCCGGGCTGGTGGTAGGCCTGGTAATTCTTCGGGGAAGACTTTGGGAAATTCTCGGACGATGGGCACGTCCTTTATTTGCTTCCCTTCGGCGTCATCTCCTTTATCAGCCTGGGAGATATGAGCCAAGAAGATGGGACATCCTCTTGATAGGTATCTCTGAATCTTGGTACAGGATATGACACTGAGCCTAGTGTCTGCAAGGTCAGTATTGCCATTACCTCGAACGATCAGTGTCTCATTTCCCCATGGCAATCGGACTAGTTTCTCGTCGCATACGATCACTGCGTGGTACTTAGATAACCAATTCATGCCAATGATGATATCAAAACTGCCTAGATCCACTGGGATTAGGTCAATATTGAACGGGTGGTTGGAAAAGTTCAGTGTGCAACCCCTAACGATGGTATCGGCTTCTATGATCTTACCGTCTGCTAATTCCACTGCGAATCGGTGGTCTAATGCGGAAGGGACAACTTCTAATATTCTACTAAATTCAGTGGAAATAAAGCTCCTGTCGGCCCCAGTGTCAAATAGAATAGATGCGTAACGATTATTTAGTAAAAACGTACCCGTAACTACGTTGGAGTCTGGGTTGGGCTTTGCACTGCCCACCACGTAAACCCTGGATGTGGATCCTCCATTGCTTTTGTTCTGATGGGCTAATTTGGGGCAGCTTGATTTCACGTGACCGGGTGCTCCGCACTCATAGCACGTGACTCCCTTCCTTGGGCCACTGATGCTTCCTCCTATAACACCACGGTTTCCTGGCTGTCTATTCCCAAATCCACGGCCATTGGTTCCACCTCGACTATTGTTCCTCGCAATATTGTTGGGCTGAACCTGGGTAGCAGCATTTTCTTGGCAATTGCGAGCCGGATGGCCCACTGTTCCACATTTGTAGCAAGTCTTGCATGGTTCACCCACCTGATGGTGAAAATGGCAAGTCGGGCACAAAGGTCTGGTGCCTTCATAAATCCTTGGCCCTGTGGGGGCGATTGCACTGTAAATCTGTCCGGCGTTTTGCCTTTTTGGAGTTGGGTGATAGGGAGCACGGACATGGTCGTCCAACTTTCTCTTGTTCTCAGTGTTTCTCTCAGAGATAGTACGGTTCCTCTTATTGATCAATTCGGCGGCAAACTCCATGGATTTCTCGACGGTGGTAGGCCGCGAGGCGAGAACGCTATCATGAATGGCGTCGGGGAGTCCTCCGACGTACTTTTCAATCTTCTCCTCCTTATCGGGAAACATCCTGGTACACATGAGAGTCAATTCTTGGAATCTTCGGTTGTATAACACGATGTCATTATTCTTACACCTAAGATCCCATAGTTCGACTTCCAGCTTTTTCATTTCGCCCCGAGGACAGTACTTTTCCGTCACTCTCTCCTTCAGACTTGTCCAGTTCAGAGCATAAGCAGTGTCATGTCCTAGAGTAATGGCCACAGAATTCCACCAAGTGAGGACACTTTCAAGTAGCGTGCAGGTGGCGAACTTTACCTTGTTCTCATCGGCGCAGTCGCTGATGCGGAATACGGTCTCTAGTCTTTCAAACCATTGCATCAACTCTACCACGCCTTCGTTTCCCCGATAGTAAGACGGTTTGCATTTGAGAAAATCAGGGTAAGAACAACCCCTGGTGGTATTATTATTCCTTCGGTTGTTGGAATTCTCACTATCGTCCATGTTTCGGCTAGCTGCCATAGCGGTGGCGATGCCTTGGTCAATCATTTCCCTAAGCTGGGCGGGGGTGACATTTTGAGTGGCATCGTTATTAGGAGGGTTGTCTGCAGGATTATCGGCCGGGTTAATGGCAGGATTAGCAGTAGGGTTTTGCCTAGTGATTGCCATTTATCTGTAGTTTTATACCCAAAAATGAAATTGTTAGCTTCAAAGTTCATATGATCATATATTATTTGCATGAGCAAACCTGTATACAATAATTACAACAATTCGAATAACCAGTCACATTTTAGTAATACAATACATGATATAACAAAGAGAGTGGCATATGATATTTCTTGAGAGAGAGTACAATAACATCAAGTACAACTGATCCAAGACAGAAGTGTAGTACGTCTGTCTGGGGTAGTGGTACGCACAGTCTAAAGTGATATATATACAGACACCTATCTATGAGAGTACAGTACTGATAGGCTACAAAAGCTGCATGAAAATAAAAGTACATGAAATCCTATATCGTGATAGCTGGGATGCAACCCAAAGCTTATCACGATGTACATGAGATCTAGTACATCTAATCTATGCTGGTCTAACGGATCCGATGGAGATGTCTGGTACAGCGGGTGCTGGTGGAGCTGCTGGTGCGGGCATAGCGTCCTAGAGAGCGATCATAGCAAGCCTCGTCTTCTTGACGTGGCGAAGAGTCTGGACCAACTGGGCCCTGAGGGTGTCTAAAGCTCCCCTGAGGTGAGTTGTCTCTGCCGTGACCCCATCGTGACGAACAATCGCTGTTGATGCAAAAGTTGGTTGATCCTTGCTAGACCCGAATTAGGCTTAATTCGGGTTGGCTGGGTACCGGCTCCTGCACCAAGTGAATCGTCTGGTTGGGATCCTGCACACTAAACAACACGCGTCAAGCTTACCGTGGGAAGGTTTCCCACGATTAAACTCCGGCGTGAGAGTAAGTAATCGATTTAGGGTTATATGTGAGTTTAGAGAGAATTGTGATACCTCTGTGGAACCCTTGGGGGTTCCTTTTATAGGCAGTGAAACCCTAGTGGGCTTTCACTGATCCTTCGGCCCCAAGGAAGAGATAAACACCAGAATTAGAATGATTGTAATCTTCTAATTCTGGTTGTGAATATCCTCTCTTATTGGGGTAAAGATATCCCTAGACAGGATATTATTCTGTCTAACCCTATGTCGGCCGTATCGGCCATACCGGGCCGTGGGCCGCACACGTGTGTGCGGTTACTATTCATTCAGGCCCATAAGCCTGACTGACATCATCCCACCCATACGTGATGGGCCGGATACGGGTAGTACCCTTGGGCCGGGTTCATGACCCGGCTGGGGACTATACGTCATCATGTCCCCCCAGTCTAGTTGTTACAACCGTAGGTGGAACCTCTAGACTACAAAGATGCTCCCGGACGTACCAAGGAATTCATAACAAAGGACAATGATGCTCGATTCATAGTCGCCGAGACAAATTAAATATATCATTAAATGTCAAGTCTTACGTTAGAGCCGCATAACCCGACATGAACGACTGTTCATCTGACTTGTTTGACTGACAAAAGTGCAGACAGTCAGAACATTGAGCAGTGCAAACGTGTGGGTCAGATATGACCCGTGGGTCCCATCTGACGTTTCACTTGCCACTTGCCCCCTAGCCACACGATTAAGAATAGTGGCCAACACGTGTCACATATCCAACAGGCTGTGACCCTCAAGGTAACCCTATAAATAAGCCACCCCTACGGCTGTGTGAAACACACAGTTCACAACCTCCATTTCTGCCATTAAAGCTTTCCTTTTATCTTGAACCAAGTACGCACGGATCCCTTCACACGCAAGTTAGAATACCACGTCCTTACACTCTTTTTTAGTAATGGCCAATAGAAACAGCCCTACCATCGGATCCGTGCTAAATGTCATGTCCCAAGACCAGTTAAACCATTTTTGTACAAATTACTTCATCCCTTCCAACCTACACCCCTCACTCCCTGGCGTCGGGGACCTCATAACTGAGGCTCCAGCGGGTAAGATAGGCCTCTATACTCGCCTGTTTGATGCGGCTAATTACCGCATCCCTTTCACCCACTTTCTCGTAGATCTGTTAGGATATTATAATGTACACATTAGTCAGCTCCACTGCATAGGTGCCTGTAAAATTAGCCAATTCGAGATCCTTTGCCGTGCTAGGAGTATCCCCCCAACCGTAGAGTTATTTAGGTTGTTTTACACCCCAAACTTAGTGAACAGTTGGGTATCTTTCAAAAAACGAGCCTCCAACAGCCCACAATCACACAACAAACCAATGGATTCACTGAAAAATTGGTATGACCATTACTTTTTCATTGACGCAGTGGTATGGCCGGGTGATTTCATCATTAGGAACAGATTCCCGCACGACCCTAAGCCGCACGCCAGTACATACAATCCCCTTCACTCCCAGGAATTAGATCTAAATAGGACTGGATTCCACAGAAACCTGCCGGAATCATTCTTATGCTTGCTAGGAATTAGCCGCAATTACTTTGGTCCCTCCAATAGGTATCCTGTTTTTTGGAGAAGGCAGGGCGAAGGTAGGCTAATCATCCGCACGTCAATAAGAATGTATACATATGTTTGTATAATAACTAACATCTATTGTTTTGTGCTGGACAGAGATGAACTTTTTTGGACTGTTGCGCCAGGGCGACCCAAGACTTGTGCCGGAAGGACTCCGTCCTCTTCGTGAAAATGAACAGCCCCTCCTTGAGCACACCCGACCAGTGACGGTTGCCTTGGAAGCCGTGCCTGATCCCCATTCGGACGAAGAACATGGAGATCATGGTGATGATAATGACCAGATGAACCAAGGGGGAGCCGGGCCTTCCTCACCACATAGAGAACAACAGGGAGACAATATCGAAACCGACTCCACCATTCACCGTCTGATGGGCGATGATGATGATGATGAAGTGCAACAGTATGTTAACTTGGACGAAGATGAGGAAGCCGAAGAGGAGATTGCTGAAATCACAGCGCAGCCCCTCACTAGGCGCACCCGGAAGAGGGGGAACCGTGCAGGCGAGACTGCATCGGCCGAGATTGGTGAACACAATGCTCCCCCCAAGAGGCTTCGACAAGACCACCCTATGTATCAATCTGTTGAGAGTGGCACCCAGGGTTCCGAGGCTAACCGGGTCACTCATGTCGATCCCGTCACCCAAATTGCCCCAACCGCCTCCGAAGGAGCAAGAAGCCATATGTAAGAAACCATCCCAATATGCAAGAATGTCTTTTTTTTTTTTTTTGGCCATACTTAAGATATTTCATGATATTCATGTCGCAGGGACAACCAAGCTGATGCCGCACCTCCTTCTGACACCCAAGTGAATAAGGAGAAAGGAAAAGCTGTCGAAGAAAATCCTGCGGCCCCCACAAAGTCCGGCCCTGTGTTTGAAGATGGTTCACCCCTGCTTTCCCAAGACTTCCCCACATCCGGTGCTCCTCAACCTTTTAACCCGATATGGACTATTACCACAGCGTCGCGATTGAGGAATGCTGAGGAGTGTCGTGAGTACCTTAACAACTGCATACCACCAAGCTTGGTGCAAGAGGTAAACTCACTCAACCATGCGGATTTGGCTGATGAGTATAATGGGACGCTTGTACATCAAATGGCGATGGGAACCGCGATGAGAGTCAGGTTTGAAGCTGCCCTTGGGCACGTCGAATCTCTCAAGAGGAAAGTTGGACGGAGGGAAAAAATGATTGAAGATAATGAAGCCCTGATTGCTGACCTCCAATCCAAACTGGCGAATGCTGAGGCAACAATCAAGACACAATCGGCCCGTGCGAGTGAACACGATCAGCAAGTAGCCCACCTTGAGTCTCAATTAGATGCTGCAAACACCAAGGTACATATCCGTGCCGCACCGCCCATACATACCAAACAATGAATGTACTAACACGTCTTTTACTATAGGTGACCACGGCCGAAGCTTCTGCCCATTCTTACGCTAGCCAAGTAGATGATCTGAACCAGAAGCTAAAGGACGCGCATTTGGCCGTTCAAAACATGGAAAAGATGCAGACAGACCTTGCTGAGGAAAGGGCCATTACCCAAGAGCTGAAAGAGGCAGTCGCCCAAAAAGAATTGGTGATGGATGCCCTGACCGCTGAGCGTGACAATGTACTGTGCCCCCAACTGCTAACAGCCATTGCGGGCCGTAGGTGGATGGTTGGGCATGGAGCACGCCTGGCCGTGACGAAGGTGCTAGAGGCCCCATCCTTTGTACAACAATTTGCCAACCTTGTATCTGATGGTATCGACCATGGGCGGCATGAAGGAATGGTTGAGGCTGCTGAACTGATCACCAAAGGTGGGGACATCGCCCGTCATACCTTCTTTAAGCCCGAAGCCGCCAGCAAGATGACTGCCTCCATGGCCGCGATGCAAGATATGCATTACCCGTTCCTGGATGAGCTAGAGGCCACCAAAGATGCCCCGAACACTGAAATCATGGAGAAGCTCAGTCCTAGCATGCCTTCCACTGCTAACTTTCCTCTAACCCTTCCTGTATATGAGGACGTAACCAGGGTCGTACTTGACGAGGAACCCCTAGACGTGGTGTTGGAAAGGACCGCGGCCCAAGCCCAGAAGCGGGGAGAGCGTGATGAATGGTTGCCGCGTCTGGTGGAAGAACAAGCAGAGATGGGTAGGTTTCTCCCCTCAATTTGGGATGCTCCTTTGTCCACAATCAAACACTTGTTTTGTAATCTATGAATATGTATTGTTTTGATTCGTCCGTGTATGTACACGGCTAATAATTTTTATGTTTTGTATATAAGTCCGTGGGTAACCACGGCAATTTTGATTTGTTTGGAAACTTGTGTATTTGTGCTTGTGTTTGAAACATTGTAGTTCAATACTGCATGATACCACGTCTTACTCACAAAGAAAATACAGTCAAGTCAATAATTTACTAGACGTGCGACGTGCGTCTTTATTATGCGGAGCACGGTATGGCTATAGCATATGAAACTTACCCCAACGTCTTGTGAGTAAGGTGTCTAGTAAGGATATGTGATCCGTGCGGCTGGGGTTGCATCCCTCTTACGCGGCAAGTTGAATTAGTAGGTTCACTTAATCCTCTTACCCCACCTGGAGGTGTATGGTACATGTACGGTATTTCGAGAGAATGCATATGAAAGAAACATGGCATATTATAACACAAGTAAAATTCATACGGCTAACAAAGAATCTAACAAGGAGAACAATAATTTGCACGAAACAGGCCGTGGAGCTAGCTAGGCACCACGGCATTTTATTAGAACATTTACATTTTTGTTTGGATAATGACGACAAGTCCTAAAAAAAAAGGTCCATAAGGGAAACTAAAACAATCATAAGAAAAAACAAGTAAGACAAACAACCCGCATGGTCTTTATGGAAACCGCTTATAGCGAAGTATCCATGCGGAAGCCGTAGCTTTCAAAGATAGCACCTTTTTAGATTGGCGATGTTCCATGTGCGCTCTAGGTCGCGGCCATCCATGTCGCGTAACTTGTACGCGCCTCGTCCCAAGGTTTCAATGACTTCATACGGTCCTTCCCATTTAGGGCCCAGTTTTCCTGTGTTTTCCACTCGACTTGCTTCGTTAGCACGATAGACGTAGTCTCCCGGTCGAAAAGAAACACCCTTGACCTTGGCGTCGTAATAAGCCTTCATCTTAGCCTTGGACTTAGCTTCATTGATGGCTGCTACTTCCCTTTTTTCTTCCAACAGATCCAGGTTGATTCGCAGTTGTTCATCATTTGTGACGGCATTAACCTCCGCAGTGCGGATGGTAGGCATCCCTATTTCTGCTGGTATAACGGCTTCAGTGCCGTAAGCCAATGCAAACGGAGTATCTCCGTTGGCTGTTTTTATCATGGTTCTATGTGCCCATAGCACGTGCGACAGTTCATCAACCCATTTGCCCTGTCGTTCATCCAGCCGCGCCTTGATTCCATTCCCCAAGCTCCTATTTGCTCGTTCGACAAGGCCGTTTGTTTGTGGATGCTTAACAGACGCGAAGCGCCGCTTGATGTTCAATGATGCACACCAGTCTTTGAATGGGTTATCCGTGAACTGTTTGCCGTTGTCCGATATAATTTCTCCAGGTAGACCGAAACGGCATACGATGTGTTCCCACACGAACTTCTTGACCTGCTTACCCGTGATAGATTTTACTGCCTTAGCTTCTATCTATCGTGTAAAGTAATCCATTGCAACAATCAAGAATTTAACCCCTCCCGCAGCTACAGGAAATGGTCCTGCAATGTCAATTCCCCACTTGTAAAACGGCCATGGGGACGTGATAGGTGTAAGCTCCTGCTGCGGGTGCCGCGGTACTGGCCTATGCACTTGGCAATCATTGCACCTGCGAATCATGTCGCGCGCGTCTCTGTGCATAGTGGGCCAATAGTATCCTGTTCGTAAGGCTCGGGCTACCACGGATCGTGGGCCTGCATGCATGCCGCACAACCCTTCGTGTATGTCACTGATCACATAGGCCGCCTGGCGCGGTCCAACACACCGCAGCCACGGCTGCAGGAAAGAGCGTTTGTAAAGGATGCCTTCCCGGAGTTCGAAATGTTGTGACTTCCTTTTAACGCGCCTTGCTGCTTTTTCCTCGTCTGGGAGGGTTTCACTAGCCAGATAGTTGATGATTGGGGTCATCCACGTAGGTCCCTCCTCTTCAACTATAGCAGTCACTTCCCCTTCCGTGATAGACTTTTCCTTGAGTATTTCCACCAACACCTGTTTAGACAAGTGGGCGAAGCTTGTGGATGCGATTTTACTGAGGGCGTCCGCTTTCTTGTTCTCGCCCCTTGGCACCTGCTTGATGGAAAACTTACTGAAAGTTGCGATTAACGTCTTGACTTTTTCCAAATACCTGACCATGTTGTCCTCTTTAGCCACATACCCACCTAGAATATGGTTCGCGACAAGCCGTGAGTCCACGTAGGCCTCAAGGTTGCGGACTCCCATTCTAGCGGCGATTTTTAAACCCGCAATTAATGCTTCATATTCCGCTTCGTTATTGGTGGCCGTGAACTCAAAACGGAGGGCGTACGTGAATTCCATGCCTTCTGGATTTGTGAGGATGAGACCTGCCCCGGACCCGTCTGTGCATGAGGATCCGTCCGTGAATAGCACCCAAGGTTCCGCTGGGACCTCCTCTTGCTTAATGATTGGTTCTTCCTCATCCGGCTTTTCAATCAGGAAATCTGCCAAGATCTGGCCTTTAACAGCCGTCCTTGGTCTGTAAGATATATTATGCCCTCCCAGTAGGATGCTCCACTTTTCTAGTCTCCCTGCCACGTCTGGTCTAGATATAACCTGCTTGATTGGCTGATCCGTAATCACGACAATCGGGTGCGCCTGAAAGTACCGGCGCAGCCGCTTTGTAGCAAATACTAGTGCTAGCACCAATTTTTCCATGGGGGAATAATTCAGTTCCGCTCCTTGTAATGTTCTACTTATAAAGTAGACCGGGGTCTGTATTGTGTCTCTATCCGTCATAAGTACCCGCGCTTATTGCGCCATGAGTAGCCGAGAGATACATAACAAGTTCCTCCTTTGGGCGGGGAGCTACCAACATGGGGAGAGATGCGAGATGCTGCTTGAGTTGGGTAAAGGCTTCCTCAGCTTCCTTCGTCCAACGGAAGTCTCCCTTTCTAATATACTTCTTGAGCGTCTTAAATAAAGGCAATGACTTCTCTGCGGATTTGGATAGAAATCTATTTAATCCGGCTAACTTCCCATTCAGGGATTGCACCTCTTTCCGTGTCTGCGGGGACGGTAGCCGTATCACTGCGTCCGTCTTCTCTGGACAAGGTTTTATGCCGTTTGGGTCAATCAAATATCCCAAGAACATTCCTTCTGTTGCACCAAACGTACATTTCTTTGGATTTAACTTCATATTAATCCTTCTCAGCGTGTCGAATGTCTCCTGGACATCCCGGAGGAGTGCCTCCTCCGTGTAGCTTTTTATCACCAAGTCATCAACATATACTTCCAAGTTGCGTCCTATTTGTGATTCGAAAGCTTTATCCACCAACCGCTGATACGTAGCGCCGGCGTTCTTTAATCCAAACGGCATTTTCGTATAGCAATATACGCCCTGGCTTGTGTGGAACGCCGTTTTTTCTTCATCCTCCTCCGCCATCTGGATTTGGTGATACCCTTTATATGCATCCAAGAAGCATTTGAAAGGGTATCCACACAAGGATTCTACTTTCCAGTCGATTTCTGGTAGCGGGTAACAGTCCTGTGGGCAGGCCTTGTTTAGGTCCGTGAAATCCACGCACATGCGCCAACTTCCGTCATGTTTCTTGACCATGACTGGATTGGATAACCACTCGTGGTAGTATACCTCGCGCATAATGCCTGCGTCCACCAGTTTCCGCACTTCCTCCAATATAACTTGGCTTCTCTCGGGCGCCTGGCCGCGCTTCTTTTGCTTGATGGGTTGGTACCCTTGGCGGATCTGGAGCTTATGCTCTGCTATCGTACGTGGTACACCCGTCATATGTTTTGGCTCCCATGCGAATATGTCCAAATTTGCACTTAAAAGTGCACACATGGCCCTTTTGCCGCTATCTGAGAGTGCCCCTCCTATGGATACCTCCTGTTCCGGGTAGTCAGGGTGAATGGCCACCTTCCAATTGGGTGGTGGTGCTCCGTCCTTGGGTGGTACCGGTGGTGCCGGTGTTGTCACAGTGTGACACTCGGACGTTGGCGCGACTGTGTTATAAATAGTAACGATTCCCCCATCAACGGGGAATTTAATCATTCCGTGTGCCGTAGAGGGTACTGCCCGGATAGCCAAAATGCCTGGTCTGCCTATGATTCCATTATAAGGAGAGTGTGAACGTATCACCATGAAGTTCATCCACGTTGTAGTGGAATGTTCCTCATTCCCAATGGTGACAAGCAGACGCAACTGCCCTATTGGCCAGATAGTATCTCCACTAAAGCCAGTAAGCGGCGACGTGGCCGGTATTAATTGGCTTCTTATTTCTGAGCATAACTGCACAAAGCAGTGTTCATATAATACCTCTGCTGACGACCCTCCATCCACATACATGCGGCGGACATTGTGTGTTCCAATGCTTATCTCAATGGTGAGAGGCGCATCAACCACGTCACTTGCTGTGATGAAAGGGAATGAGATTTCCTTGCCGCGGGAAAATTTTTGGCCAATTTTCTGTCTCGTGCGGCACTGTCTGGATTGGATCATGTATATGGTAGAAGGCTTGTCCTTTTGGGGGTCCTTCTTATCATACTTCTTGTTGTTGTCCTTTCCGTCTTTCCAATCCTTAACCAGGTGCTTGAGTTTGCCTGATTTGATTAGCGACTCAATATGCTTCTTCAGCTGGATACACTCCTCCGTGCCGTGTCCTTTGTCATTATGGAATTCGCAGAAGCGACTTCCCTGCCGACGTTCCGGGGGTGTGGTCATTGGGGGAGGTCTTGGAAAATTCGCCCCTTCAGTCAACAAGATCTCCCGGTAGGACATCTTTAAGGGGGTGAACTTGTCGTCCGACCGTCCGCCTTTGCTTTGGCTCTTATAGTCCGAGCTCTTGTTATTGTTCTGGTTGCCTTGGCCACCCGACTGTCTCCGGGACTGGTCATTTGAGCGGTACCCATTTCCTCGGGATGGATAGGCCGCGGCAACAGCTGTCTCTCCCTCTATGAAATTTCTGACCCTTTCCATGAGGTCATCATATCTCTCTGGACGCTTGTCGTTGAGACGCCTGATCAGTTCTCTGTCTGTTATGGCGTGCATGTAGTCCGAGATTTTCAGGAGCTCTGGCATGGTTCTCGTGCGTGTGCACTCATCATTGAAGCGCTCAGTGAAGGCTTCTGTGGACTCCCCCGGCCGTTGCTTGACAGTTGCCAATGAAACCGGATCCCTATTATACTTCTTCCTTTGAGTATAATTGTTCTCGAACGCAGTTCGTAGTTCCGTGAAACTATCAATGCTCCGTGGGGGGAGTGCCTCGAACCAGTCACGAGCGTTTCCAATTAAGGTCGAATTGAACATTTGGCACCATATAGGCATGGGCCATCGCTCAATTTTAGCCTGAGTATCAAATATTTTGAGGTGATCGACAGGATCACCGGACCCATCATACGTCTTGATACACGCCGGCATGCGACGTTTGGTGTCCTCAGAGTAGTTCCGTATACGGAGGGTAAACGGATCTTCCCTGGGATCAGCCCATGGCCGCGTGAGCCTAGGGTCATCCCATGGTTCACACCACGGACGCGAGAGGTCCTCTGCTTCCGTATCCCTATAGTAGGGGCCACCATAATACTCATCATTGTTTGGTGGTGGTGGCGTGCGCCTAGGCCGACGGCGTTTGGGCGGATGGTCATCTGAGTCCTCCCCAGACGGATCTGGGGACGGCGGTGGTGCCCCGCCTTTTGAGTAGGGACCACTTTTTTGAGACGAACCAGGAGCCTTTCTCCCTGTGTTCATTCTATCCCACACACTTGGGCGGCGTGTGGTTCTGGTCAGCTCTCGGTCTGGCCGCTCGGGTGAGCCATCCGACCTTTCTCCATCTTGAGGCTGCGTTAATTCTTGCATGATGCGATCCCCTATGCGTTCAAACACATTCC
This sequence comes from Glebionis coronaria, assembly GCA_025667525.1. Classification (NCBI taxonomy): domain Eukaryota; kingdom Viridiplantae; phylum Streptophyta; class Magnoliopsida; order Asterales; family Asteraceae; genus Glebionis; species Glebionis coronaria. Next base: position 590,435,774 of record CM046874.1, on the reverse strand, counting down.
GGGGTTGAGGGTCTTCCTCAAAGGTTCCCTGCTCCCGAGGCTGAGTCCTCCTTCTCCGATTTCGGGAAGGAGTGGATGGTCCACTGTCGCCAAAGTTGAGTCGGGCTTGGAGGTTCCTCCCCAGGCTCAATCTTGATGCGATCCCTGGGACGATCCTTTCAAAATTCTGAGTGAGAACTCGAGTGAGCTCATCCTCGCTGAGTGGTTGAGCTTCCACTTCTTCCTCCATTAAGGGTCTACGTGGCTCTTTGTTAGGAGGGCCTGGCGCACTTCCCGGATCAGGGTTGTCTAGGGTTGAAGTGGGCGGGGGTGTCACCGAGATCGTGCTCGTCACCCCTGCGGACTGAAGACCGCTACGGTTACCTGGCCCGCCTGCGAGGCGGCTAGGTGATTGGTTGGGAATAAGAATCCCTTCTCCTGGGGACTTCCGATTCCCAGGATTCACGTTCCTGGGGTTAACTGGCGGATGCCCCTTCGTCATTGAAAAAAAAGAAAAATCGAGATGAGGTTTTGTTCTAGCTTAGTGTTAAGGTCCCACGGATGGCGCCAACTTGTTGATGCAAAAGTTGGTTGATCCTTGCTAGACCCGAATTAGGCTTAATTCGGGTTGGCTGGGTACCGGCTCCTGCACCAAGTGAATCGTCTGGTTGGGATCCTGCACACTAAACAACACGCGTCAAGCTTACCGTGGGAAGGTTTCCCACGATTAAACTCCGGCGTGAGAGTAAGTAATCGATTTAGGGTTATATGTGAGTTTAGAGAGAATTGTGATACCTCTGTGGAACCCTTGGGGGTTCCTTTTATAGGCAGTGAAACCCTAGTGGGCTTTCACTGATCCTTCGGCCCCAAGGAAGAGATAAACACCAGAATTAGAATGATTGTAATCTTCTAATTCTGGTAGTGAATATCCTCTCTTATTGGGGTAAAGATATCCCTAGACAGGATATTATTCTGTCTAACCCTATGTCGGCCGTATCGGCCATACCGGGCCGTGGGCCGCACACGTGTGTGCGGTTACTATTCATTCAGGCCCATAAGCCTGACTGACATCATCCCACCCATACGTGATGGGCCGGATACGGGTAGTACCCTTGGGCCGGGTTCATGACCCGGCTGGGGACTATACGTCATCAATCGCCAGGTCAAAGAACATAGAGAGGGACTGCTCCTGAGCTGTGAGGGCGTCATGAGTCTGATGCTGTCGGCCCTCCATAGTGTAGATGCGGTGGATGGCGTGGTCGTACTCCGTCATGAGCCACTGGAGAGCATCATAAACTGTGGTCCAAGCCCCTCTGGCAACCTGGGCTTCTGCCCACGTAGTCCAAGTCAGGGAATCTAGACGCTCCCTCAATATCGATCTCTCGGCCTGACTAGCTGCTAGTAGGCTGTGAACATCGGCCATGTCCTGGGCATGCTGGGCTGTCAAAGCCGCTATCTGAGCCTGAACAGGGTCCACCTGTCCAGTCCCAGACCCCTCTCCGACCTCGAAGGTAGAGGTCGGGGCCGTCTCATACCTCCTCTTACGAGGGGGTAGTGATCCAGGAGCATAACCCTGGGGTGATGAAGAGGGTGGTAAGGGTGGCAGAGCGTGGGCCACTGGGTCCACCTCCTCAGCTGGAGGGGTCAATGCAGTAGGTGGTGAGGAAACAACTGGAACTACTCCATCAGACTGACTGCCCTCGGAATCTGAGGCGGACAGCCATCCTGCTAAGACGGATGATGGTGATGTCATGGTATCTCTGTAAAGAAATCATCGTTTTGCTGATGTGAGTGTAAGTCAAAAGATAATATACTGGTATTATAATAATGATAGTGGGTATTCCCTATAATAGGTTAGGATTTAGCTAATACTTATCAGATCATTTAACCAATGTTAAAATCACTTCACACAATAGATCACATAATAGATGCATGCTCTATATCCTATATGCTTACTATTCTAGTCCCATGAAGAAAAATCCCAAAGATTTTTAATGTAGTTATAGTCCAGTTTATTTATAAAGTTTTTATTTTATTTTTATAAATTTTTCTGAGTCTGGTTCTCTATAACTAATGCTCTGATACCATTCTGTGACACCCCCAGATTAGTCAAAATGCAGCGGATATAGTATTTGGGTGTCACGTGGATGGATTGATAGCAATAGTACATAGAGCATCAGATATAAGTTTATCAAACATTTATTACATGACCAAAAGTGTAAATCATTAATTTAAATAGTTCTGACGTAATAAAAAGATTGTTCATGAATCCCTTATGAAAATTCCCCATGCTTGCTAAGATGCTGTCTATTCAAATGAAACAGTCCATGCACATAGGGTCTACCTGCTTCAAACACCTGAGAAAAACATGCTTTGGAAAGTCAACAAAAGTTGGTGAATTCATAGGTTTAGTTATATAGTTTGGATATAAATAGTCACTGTATCAGTAAAGCACCAAGCATTACTGAAAAAGGTAATTATACTGTCTATTGCCCGAAACTGACACTATAACAAAGTTGGGCCCTCAACAAATGAGGACCATCGCCATTTCTGATTCAGGCACCCATCAATAGTAAAATGCTGACATGGTAAACACCTGTTGTCCCATCCAGGGCACAGTGAGCATGACTCACCCAGGTGGGGATGGTCAATCCCAAATAGATCTATTTATAACATTCAGGTAATCCAACGATTTTAACAGTTTCAGCTCACGGGTCATGAGTGTCTCTACAATAGGCACATATAATTAAAGTTGGTACAGTTTAATTTATATCCATAATTTAGTTGCATGTTTTCTCCCCCAAGAGGATTTTTAAAAGTTTGTCAATATATGAAAGTGGGGCCATGAACTCACCTTATCAGTATGGTGATAGTCACAAAATCTGGAGTAGTGCTCAACACTCAGTCAACAACCTAGATAATTATACAGTCTCAGTAAAAGTATAATAGGTTGTACTAAAGTTACTGAAGTATTCGTATATGCTTCTACAAGTTTTAAGCATATTATTTCAATGTTCGTACTAGTTTAATCGTTCCTGATCATAATAATGTAATCGTCCCAAGGACGTAGTGAATTACATTAATAAGCTGATTATTCCGTATTGATTACTTGTTCGTACAGATAATGTTTTGAGTTGTGTCAAATATAATAATTTATATTTGGACGTAAAGGTTTTAAGTAGATAAAATCAACGTAATAGTATTTATATTTTAATTCGTCTTCGTATAATGAGTTTATATAAATCAGGTTTGCCAACGATATTTACTATTTATTTCGTAGTCGTTTCCAAAGTTTTTATAATTTCTAGATCAAGTGACAAAAATAGATTTTGTATTAATAAATTTATTCAAGTCACACCTTTTATCTATTTTAGAACTATATATATATATATATTAAGTTTAATTAAGTTTGGAAAAATGGCAAAACTAGCCCCTTTAGTCCCGAAATTAATATTTTCGTCCCATTTAATAATTAGGGCACCAAACATGTTTTCAATATGACAAGTTAAGTCCTCATGGTTCTTAAATAGGGTTGCATATTCCCATATTTACAAAACAGCCCCCCTAGGGCTCGGTTTATGTTTCAAAAACGACAAGATAGGTCCTTGTGGTTTTAAGAACTATAAAAGAGGCAAGATTAATCATTTTAGGTTTTAATAAGTTTTCCAAAGTGACAATATAAGTCCCCCATGTCTCGGCTATGTTTAAAAAGGGTATTAGGGCTTGGAATAAGTTTGTCAAAGGCCATGTCTTGTCCTTAGGGTTTGAGTTATGGCTCGGCTTATACATGCCGCACCCCTCAACTATCTAGTTTGGCATTATTGGTCCTTATACTTAATATATACCACGAAAGTACCATATAACTTGTACACTATGCCATAATCGGCTAGTAATTCCACTATATTAACAAATATGGCCCAAAAAGTCTCCATATTAATAATTTAGTGTTTAGTGGGCCTAATGGGCTAATAACTTAACAACCTTTGCTAATTTATCCATGACACTAAGTTTAGTATTACCCAACATGGGCTTATATGTGTCTCGGCCCACATTTGATAAATAAGCCGATTGGTGGAGTGCTTATGGCTTATAGGGTAGCTTAACAATGGATTGTTTTAAGCTTATATTCCTAGGCTTATAACATCTAATCCTCCCATTAGATCACAAGCTAACTCAAATAAAGAAACATGGCATTCCTTCCTTGGTTATGATTTTAAGCCGAAACAAATAGGGCTTCTAGTTAAATGTTAGGATGTTTCTTACGTGTGCATGCATTCCCATCTTGGTTATTATGGATTTACGTGAATGTCATGCATGAGAAACGAAAGAATGGAAAGGATGATGAGGGAAATAACAACTTACTTGTTTTAGATCTAGGATGAGTGAAGTGGTTGAAGTACAAGAACTGGAGATTGATTAGGAGTGAACCAAGTATAGTTTTCCCTAGCTTATACTTACATGCCGCGACCACCAAAGCTTTTCATCATGGACTTGACTAAATTGAATGCTATGAGGAGTAAATGTGTGATTTTGTTAATGATTGGGAGAGTAAATGAGGTGGGAGCAAATGAGGTGGGAGTAAATGGTCTAAGCTTGATCTCTTTTGCCTTCCCTTTTCTAGCCGAGAGTTTCAAAACAAGAGGATGGGGTGTTTGGTTTGTGTTAGTGGTATTGAGATATGTATAAGGAGTCCTAGTACTTTCCCTTAAATGCAAGTGATGTACACTTGCTTCCTTGGTCCTTTATTCGGCTAGGGAGGGGTAGTTTAGGAGACATCAAGGTACCATCCTTAATTACCATATCCTAGTACTAGATTTGACTGAAAAGTGTGATGCAAAGGTTTGGTTGGAGCCCTCCTAACCGTGTGTTTATAACACATGTGGGGGTTTTGAGTTTGCAAAATATCTAGCAACAAGAGTAAGTAAAATCTTGTGTAATGTTAATAGTTAGGTAGGGTTTAAGGTGTAGTAAGGATTTATCGAAGGCACTTTGCGGGTAAATGTCCAAACCGTGTGATATGAACTCTAAAGAGAAACAACATAGCATGTTGTTATATTTTCAAGTCTTGATATAATGTAAGGAGTATAAACTTTATCATAGTGAATTACGGACAAAAATGATGAACTAGCGTGACTCAGTGAATGTTAACGAAGTTAGAGGTGATAAAAACTCCTGTTTATATTTACCCGTATATCGCTTTAATTTACGCGTGTGTACCATGTAGGTGAGTGAGTTTCCCCAGGTCTAATGAGTGTCATGTATGAATAAAAGTTTTTATTTTATGAATAAAAAATATTTAATAAAAAATTGAGAGTGATGTGCAATAAGTTATAATGAATGTCATTATCTCCAAAAATAAATTTAAATAAATTGTAGTAGTAAATTTGTTAAAAATCTGATCAAGCGTTGACGTGGATGGGGTGAGTTTCCCAGATCTTAACATCCCATGCTTTACACCTTTACCACTAACTAGTACTAGCCTTGTAAAATCATTTTGCTTAAAAGAAAGAAATATAAAAACCAGTGATGAAGTCATCCCAGTAACAACTTTCCTTGATAAAAACACTTGAGGACCAATCTAGACCTACACGTACCCCATCCACCCATCCACGTGTCACCTCCTCTTCCAACCCGTACACTTTTCTCACTCCTTCACTCTCTCTCACACACTCAAAACACACACACACATAACAACCACCACCCACCAATGGACTCACACAATCCTCCTCACCTCTCATCACCATCACCATCCACCCCCAAAAAACGCCCTTGCCACGTCAGCAAACCACCACCACCACCTCAACCGTCCGATCAGATGGATGACAATAACGAAGATGAGGTATTTTTGAGCGATTTGTTGTATCGGAAGGAGGAGGTGATTGAGAAGGTGTTTGATCGGATAGTGAGGAGATGCGATACGGAGTGTGATCGAGATGAAATGATTACACGCGCTTTGAAACTAGGCGCGTGTTTGGTTGAAGCTGCTAATCGGTCTGCTAGGATGTGTTCTGAGCATCATAACGGCCTCGTTTGGCCCTTATCTCCTGATTTAACTATTAAGGTACTCCAATTATATAATTTCATTTAGATTATATACTTGTATTGAATTTTATGTGAATTTTATATAATTTTGAATATATGATGATTTGTTGTAGCTGCTGTTTATTTCAAGCGTTATTCGTTTGTATCGATCATGTAATTTGGAGTTTTAGATTATAGCTTTATGAGTAATTTTGAGCGTTATTCGTTTAGATTATACTTTTTAAAATTTTATTCAATTAACTGAAGTTTATTGTTTATATATTTTTGAATTTATGATCATTTGTTGTTGTTATTGTTTATTGCGAGCGTAATTTGCTTATATTGATAGAAGAGTAACGATAAGCTAAGATAAGTAATCTTAGTTGGGGGATGTTTAATAATTTATGTGTGGTTTGGATTTGATGAGTTATGTGATCGGATTGTTTTTGTGTGTTTTGAGTGTTTCGTTTAGAATTTTAGATTGGGAGAAGTTTTTTTTTCTAGTTCTATTCGTGTTTTCCAGATTAGGATAGTGAAGAAGGATGTAACGAATTGCGGAGTATAATATGACGAGGCGAACTTGCTCAATTTAGATTACTTGTTCTATCTGCTTGTGTAATTTAGATCATTTGTTGTTGTTGATTTCAGAGCGTAAATTTATTTAATTAATTCGTTTATTTCGAGGTTGAATTTGTGTATTATAAAATTTACTATGTGGATTTTATTTAATTTTGGAGCGTAGTAATAGTAGTTATAATAAGTAGAATTATGAAGGATGTGATGATTTTAATTAGTTACGATGTTTACGAAATTATGCGTGGTTTGAATTTGATTAGTTATGTGATCGGATTGTTTTTATGTGTTTTGAGCGTTACGTTTACAATTTTAGATTCGGAGTTCTTATCGTGTTTTTTCGAGAATTGGGATAGGGAAGAAGGATGCAAGGACTAATAATGTGACGATGTACACCTTATATAATTTTTTTTAGATGTGAATTTTATTTCATTTTGAATTTATGATATGATTTGTTGTTGTACTTGTAGTTGTTTATTTCGAGCATTATTCGTTTCTATCGATTGCGTAATTTAGAGTTTTAGATTATAGAGTATAGCTCGATGAGCAATAACAGTTACTATAATAAGTAGAACTATGGAGGATGTAATGATTGTAGTTAGTTAGGATGTTCAATAAATTATGTGCGGTTTGGATTTGATTAGTTATGATCGAATTGTTTTTGTGTATTTTGAGCGTTTCGTTTACAATTTTAGATTGCAGCTTACCTGATTCAATTGTTTGATTTAGAGTTTTTGTATCTCACTCCTTTGTCTTGTATAATGTTTTAAGTTTTTGGTTTGGACTATGTTTGACCTGTTCATAAATCCGTGGAAAAATACGAGTTTAGGACACGGAAGGACTTATTGATAGTGATGTCTTTGCTTCCTAATCACGTATTTTATTGTTCTTTTTGCAGTTACTCATTTGTGTTGTGTACTGATATGTAGGTTTTTTCGTTGCTTGATACTCAAAGCGTGTGTTATGTTGCGGCAACATGCTCGTTTTTTCATAGCTGTGCTATGGATCCTTTGTGTTTTGCTGACATTAACTTAGCTACATTAGTCCCAAAAGTCAACAATGCTGTGGTGTCGACTATGGTTCACCGAGCTGGACGCTCTCTGAGGTGAGACTTTTTTTCTTTTTCGTATTTAGGGATGGATATATTATTTTATCCTTCGCAATGATGTTGTGAGTTGTGACTGCGTTTGTACCAAGACAGTTAAGTAAATATTATCTCATCCTTTGCAATGATGTTGTGAATTGTGATTGCGTTTGTACCAAGACAGTTAAGTAAATTAGTTCATATTTGGACATTTGGAGTGAATGCATTTATATTACGATTTGATGGAGATTGGAGATGGAATTCCTGGTCTTAGATAGTTCAGTGATCCACATGTTGATGACTAAAATATGTAATGTATGAGTTTTAAATTTAAAACCCACGATTACAAACATACACTACAGGATCCTTGCAGTTACATCTTGTTTAATAGACTTCCTACTTATAGTTTTTAGCACATTCAGGTCTCTCAAGCTTGGTATATTGCCATCTAGTCCAGCTCTTCCTTTCTTTTCATCCGAGCCATTAGTTAACAGCATCAGGAACGCTAATGATGCATCATCAATTTCGTGGAATGAGAAGCGATCAAGGCAAGGGAAGGATTCCTCTATTCTAACAAGGTCCTGCTTGAGTTCTTTGAGTGGGGATGGTGGTGCACCTGGGTATGTTTTCTTTGTATTCATAACAAATCGATTCAGTTATGATACATTTATTTCTTTATTGTTATATACTGAGCTTTTGTCTATTTCTCCTTGTAATTAAAAGGGCTCATCTGAGAAGATTACACTTATTTAACATCGAAAGAATGGATAACACAGCTCTGTCGGCAGCATTATCAGCTTGCCCATCTCTCCTTGATATAGAAATTGTGGGCCTGTAAGTTGTCTATTTATGCATATTCTTAAGCGTGTTTACCCTAATTTGATGAGTATGAGCAGTTTCAAAAAGCTTTAGTAAGATTTTTTTTATGTAAATAAGCGAATAAGCTTGTACATTGTGCTTGTTGTATTTCGTAACTGGAAGAAGCCAACAAGTTATCCAGATGAGCTAATCCAACCCCCCCCCCCCCCCCCCCCCCCCCCCCCCCCCCCCCCCTCCTCTTAAATTGGTGTGACAAGGTCTTGAACCCATTCTGTATAACTGTAATCCATCCAAGCAGCCGTTTTTTGGCTTATTAATTTTGTTCTACTTCTTCCACTCTTGTAATTTGTTATTCTATTTCCAAAAGTGCTAAAGGAAATATGTTATGCTAGGCATGTTGATTTGAGACATACATTGGAGGCCATAAGTGGAAATTGTCCCTTGCTGGAGCGTTTGGTATTTGAATCTTCAAAAACAGGTTTTTAGCCCTTCAAAACTCGTTTTTGTTTTATGTTATGTGTTTGACTTATGAATTATGCAGAATCATTTATGTTCTTACATGTAGGTAGAGATGATGGTCTGCAATACCCAACCTGCAATGAATTTGTGCACAACTGTCCTAACCTAACCACTTTAGCACTAAAAGGATTTAAGTTGCATGACTACAAGGCCCGTATGCTGCTGAGGGTAAGCCTCTGGAATTTCCTTCTTTTGTAGTCTCCTGTTTGCATATACTTTCGGGAGGCTTGATTTACTAAACTATTGTCAAAACATTCCTCTTTCTCATATATGTGTTTCTAATGACACACAATAATATAGATGTAGGAGTAACTTGCAGGAAAGACAATTTTAGTTAATGGGATAGATGAAAACTATGATAAAAATTGCAGATATTAATACACAAGTATCACCCTTTATGACAAAACGTATTATTTTTTCAATGGATGGGGTGTCAGCCAATTATGCCGCTAATTACTTTATTAATTATAATATCATTTGCAAAATTTACCGATTGATTGTTTAATAATTACCATAATATTTTTACTGATTTCACTTTTTTACAATTAAAATATGTCAAATGTTTCGACCAAATTGGCTCTGATTATTCAGAGTAATATTCTCGATAACCATGAAGTGAACCTTATTTCGGTTTCCACTCGTTAACTGAAAAGTGAGTAGAATATATTGAACTTTTTGTTTGTTTACCCGTGTTACACAGTACTTAGGCTAGTCTAAGATATATTTATTCAAGTAGTTTATCCTTCTGATCCGTTACATTCACTAGTTTGATTTATTTATTCAAGTGTTGATGCGCTATCTTACTTTCAGGGGTTTCGCAAACTGAAACATATTGATCTATCAACATCTTACTCTTTTACTGGCGCCTTCCTAAAGTAAGTGACTAATGAATTTAAACTTTCAAACACCCAACTATTAGTTTGTTAATTTATGATGTTGGTCCTAACTTGAGGCTCAAATTTATAGGAATGTTAGTGCTTATGGTGGTGGAGATCATTTGGAGGTGATGATTTTACGTGACTGCGTGCATCTTAAGGAAGTATGAAACAATTACATAGTACTCCGTAACATTTTAATTATTAATTGGTGTATTTTCCCCCCTTCATCACTCATTTTACTCTATATATAATGGTTATTGACAGATTGAAGTTGAGCGGTTTATGGTAGCTGTTCTTGCAGGGGAGTTCAAGCTCCTTAGACATCTTGTACGTGATATATCCTGCTTTGATTTAGTTATTTAAGATTCTCAAGCACTGGTTACACGATCAATTTTTTTCTACAAAATCTACAGAAGTTACAATAGACTGATGTTTAACGTTTTGGCATTTGTTTAAACAGGATATATCTAACAGAGAAGGTCTAGCATGTGAGGGTGACTGGGCCAATAGATGTTACAGTGCTAGGTAATGATACTCATCCTTTTCGTACTGGTCTTTAGAGATTTCAATTTCGACCCATTTACTTATAAAGGGGTCGATCCTGGCTATTTAACATCTCTTATAGTACAAACGCTTAAAACAGGCCAAACCGCCACTTTCACCTGAAGTGTAGGTTTTTGCATAAATTTTATAATATCATATTTTGCAATAGCAGTTCATATTTTAAATTCTAGTAGCACGGAAATTGTAAATTCTCTAAGAGCTAACTTGTTTAGTTGTTTATCATGCAGTTTTATTCCTATAAAGCAACTACTGGAACAAAGGCCTGATTTCTGTCTGGTAGCTGAATTTCCAAAAGGAAGGTATGTATACTACAAGCTACTTCAGCTCGAAACCATACTTAACCTTTCAAATAAATATTTTATAAAATTTTGCAGTTACATGGAGACGGAACAAATGACGACCAGTGATGTGAGTTTGCTATCCCAATCAAGCAGTCATGCATCTGATCAGTCGGTCTTCATGAGCACATCGGATGGAAGTTATAACAGTGATTACGGTAGTGTAAACGAATACAGTAGAGAAAACGGCTATGTAATTTACGAAGAAAATTCAGACTAGGTTGAGATCAGTCTTTCCAACAAACAACGATGTCAGAATGTGGTTAAGATAGTTAATAACCAGGTGCGTTTCTCGCCCACCTGTTCCCCAAGGGCATCTACTATGTAAACCTTTTAAAAGGTTTATAATAGTGCCAAATCATCCTACAATATTAATTTATAAACCTTTTTATGTTGTAGACCCTTCTTAACTATGCATAAACTTGTTAAAAGCTTTATAAAAATTTCATTAACTGCATTATCCTTCAAAGAGGTTTATGATGTTGAAGTTTTTCATTCCGCGTAAGCATAAAACTCATCCCAGTTGTTAACAAAATGATAAGCCTTTTCATCAGCTTTTCATAAACCACCATAGTGGATGCTCCGAGTTTAAGAGTAAAGTACATAAATGGACTTAATTGCTCAAAAATATGGAATTGATCTGTCGCCGTTACTAATTATGGATACTGTATCTGGAAATATGTTTGCTTTCGCATATGGTTCCTCAAATATGTAGTTGATTTCACTTTTGGTGTAACCACTGGGACTTCTTGTATAATTTGCTCTATCCCTAGTTAGTGATCACCACTCGCAACTGTAATTTCGAGCAAAGCACATGAACGGTTTATGTTTATGTAATTTACTTCTAAGGATTATTATCTTTGACATCCTGTTGGTTATACTTTTGGTAAACACAGGGATGAGTTAACCCTTGGGAGATGTAGCAGGTGGCGAGACACATGTGAGATTATTCCCTTTGTTTATCTTTATTTGTATCCACCTGCTAGGAATAAGGGAGGGGCTGCTTTAAATTCCCCTTTCCAGTTCGGGCTCTTTAGTTCTTAGCTGTATGCACGAATCAGATGTATCTGTTTCCATACTTGCTGGTTGATTAGCGACCATATGTTGTTTTCTGTAATGGCAACCTAAAATATATCTTATTGGAATGGGTGGATGATGGTTCCTTTTTAGGATTAGTAGCAGTACAAAAATTCATTTATCTGGAATCACTTAGTTAGGGATACACTGATGATACTCATTTACCTTTCACCAGTTTCTCCAAACTGGTAAAACTACCAATAAAGAACGAGTTTTTAATTCCATATATATTTGGCACGTTGCTTATGAACAAAAAGTACAACATATTTGAATAGTGAAGTGTTTGGGCCAATCTTGAAGCTGCTCATCGGTAAGGGGAGACCTTGAAGCCTGATTTCTGCCGGTGCCCTTGACGAGTGCTGCCTGACGAAGAGGTTTTGGGTAAAGCTACAGGCCGTGTTAGCAAGGTGTAACTAGTACGTTCTTTTGGTCAATACTAAGAACTAGAGACCTTACAATTACAAATATGGAATTTTATACTAGTTTGGTTGGGTAAAGGTGGTAATTTTGAGAACCATCGGTTAAACATGGGTCGAGTTGTGTAAACTATTGAGAGATGTATCTACTTAGGTCATTATGAATATTATAGGTTAGTCAGATTGGTTATTTGAAAAAAAAGTACAATTATATATAGTTATTTGGCCGCGGGTCAAGTTTTTTTACCTTCTTTCACGTTTTTGCATATTTTACTCGCACGAAAGGAAAAAAAACTTCTTTTGCAAATAGTCGGGTCAACCTGTTTGAACTCGGACCCATTTAGACTCATGTATCTAGAAGACCAACTGACCCGGACCCTTTCTGATTCAAACTTTCAAACTAATTTAAACTTGTGACTCGACGCAACCTGTTTGTTTTGCCACCTTTGAATACCCTGGTTGTGTCATGTGTCAGTGGTGCTCTTGTAGAAGCGGGAATGAAAGAAAATGAGGCATAGCAACTGCAATTGTTTATTTAAGATAAACTATAAGCAACAAGAAATTAAGATCCTCTTAAGTTGGACTATGGCGTCACATGGCTGTTATTAGGAGTATGTCGAATGAGTAGACGGTTTACATCAAATGTTGTTGCTTTGTGTGTGGTGATTTTCTGAAGACTTGCAACATGTATAGTCATATTTGATCTAGGGAATATGTCTTACAAAAAAGTATGTCAGCCCTTCCTTTGAGTAAGACAGGCTAATCACCTCATACAAGATAAGTCATGAATATTAATCGGACTGTAAGACTAGATTGCTCCATTAAACAATAAGATCATTTAAACCTTCTCATAAAAATTAGAAACAAGCATAACACTACCAATAGTATATCGGTCATCCCTATTCGTTTTTCCAGGCAGACAACACTAAAGAAAACCCGAGCCCTTGTGATTGTGCGCAATCTTTTATCAATGAGCCTGACCAGCTCGTTGCAGAGTGACATGAATCCGAACCCCATAGCTTCTCAGCAGAAAGACAAGTTTGAAACAAGAACACTCCACTTCCCATAAATTTACCAAAAAACCAACTATGAACATCCCAATAAACCTCAACAGGCAACCCATCAACCAAAATAGTATAGTTTCCCCTAAACTTCCACTGAAGTCGCTTCACTTGCAAAACAATTTTGCCATCGATCCTTATCACTAGACACGGATCATTGGTACTATTCGTATCACATTCAATCAAGACATCATGGACTTGTCCCTTGCCACAAAACTGAGCTGTAGTAGCATACGCTTTCTTACCAAAAACATGCTCTTTTTTCAACACGAAAACCGCATTTGGTGAACCGGATACATCGCTCATTTTCTTGTACACTTCTTTTTCCATATCACCCAATAACAATATCAGCTCTTGATTACAACTGATTGCAAAGTAGAAACTTTCTAATGGTTCAGGTGAAGAAGCAAATTTAGCACAAGAAAGATCCCAAAAGAAATTGATAGAATTAGACCCCATTTCAAGGGCTTTAAAGCCTCTTTTTTTAATAAACAACATTGGCTTGATTTCAAGTTTGCAGTGTGATTGTTTACTCGGATCATCGATTTCGACGTAAAGACCTTGACCCATTAAGGTTTTGGTCCAGGTTATAGTGATGATGAAACAAGATGAATTATGCAGTTTACATTGATAAACACAAGTAACAAGGTTTTGTGCATTTTTATTAGTAGTGGTGTTTGAAGGTGAAGTAAGAGTAGCACCTGATGATGAAGATGCATCAGCTATTTGAACACCATTTTCACCAAAACATGAAAAGTCCCTCATTTTTTACCTTCACTTTCACAAGTTGTAGTGGTAAATATAGTAACTTTTGGGGGAGAACAAGAACAGCCCTTGATTTATTTGAAATAATGATTAGTGGTTCAGTCTTCAATTGGCACTTTAAAATGATGCATCAGCTATTTGAAATTTTGAACACCATTTTCACCAAAACAAGAAAAGAAACACCTCACTTTTTACCCTCAAGTTGGTAGGGGTAAATTTAGGGGCTTTTTGGGCAAACCAGAGAGTTTTTTCCTTTTTTGCAAGAGTTATATGGGTAATCTTTGAAGTGTACCTCAAAATTCTCTTGCAAAAAGGTCCAAATTTCTTGAAAGAAATGGGAATTGGTGTGTTTCTGAAGGGCACCTTAAATGCCTTGCAATAGGGTCAAAATTTATAGAATGAAATAGCCATTATGGGCTTATGGTTAGTGTTTGAATGGAACCTTAAATTTGTGGTACAAAAGCAAAGATTTATAGAAGGACAGAATGAAGCTTGAATTGGCAAAGGGTCCAAGATTTGTAAATCTTTTGTACCCAGAAAACTGCCTTAAATAAGGGTCAAGATTTTTTGAAGTGATAAATGTGTATAAGGCCAAATTCATAAAGTGGCCAGAGGATTTCTTGATGTTTTGTGAGTAAGAAAAGTTTGAATGACTGAAGAATTGAAGAAAAAGATATCAGCTTTTTTATGCACTTTGTTTCTTTCTTTCACACATACAAATACACATATTGAAGGTGAGAGAGAGGATTGGAATGAGTGTGTTCTTTCATGCTTACAAATAGGGCCCCCTTTTTATGATTGACCTTTATTTTGGCACAATAAATTGTGTTTTCTCAACAAGATCCTTGCTTAAGAATGTAAACAACAATAATGAAAGCATGTTTACTCATAAAGAAAGGAACATTTACAAATTAGGTACTATTACCAATTATGGCTATCAATTTGTTGGTGTAAACTTGCCATTCTATATTATAAGTATATTTTAATTTAGAGACAAATTATATTATGAAGTTTAATGATATAATGCATCCACTTAAGAAAAGGATGTAAAAATTGTTAGCCTTAGTTGAACAATCGAATACTTTAATAATTAATCGGCATTATTAATCGGCCAAGTGATTACTATTAATCAAGGATTTTTATATATAAAATTCAAAGTAACAGTTTACATCGTTCAGCTAATTTTCAAATGGCCAGTATAGCCGATTTCTATTCAACTTGACGGATTTATCGTAGATTTGGCTAATTTTTTATCGGACCAATTACAAGTTGAAAATATAGTTCAATTGTGGGTCATGCTCACATTTGGTTATAGGTTTAGAGGTATGGAGTATACACCAATTGGTCCCTGAACACTCTGACTCAAATAGTGGTTAAGTTATGTTCAGCGGTACTAAGGTTTACACTAAAGATACTTGGTTTTACACTAGCGGTACTTGCAAGTACCACTAGTTATATGGAAGTACCGCTAGTTATGTGCCCAGCGATACTAGGATGTTAGTACCGGAGCTGGGGCTGAACATGTTTTCTTGTAACGGTCTTTGACCTATTCAAGTGGCAGTTTGACTGCAATTATGACCACGTTTAATTGGTCTTATAACCACTTTCCTGATATTATGGAGCATATTAAGAGGACATTAATAAGCCGTTAATTCCTCTTAATTCCATTGACTAGGTTGAGTATTTTACCTATAAAATGGTGATCACAACTGCATGAGAAGATACAAAAACAAAAACACATAACAATGAAAGGGTTAGAGATTTGTGCCTAAATCACTAACAAGCATTTGGTCTTATCGCAAGTAAGTATTCGTGATACCTAGGCATTAGGTTCGAATAGTTTACTTTGGAAAGTGATCGCACGATTACAAGTGATATCTGATAACCATTGTTTGGTACGTAGCTAGGACTGTTATCTATACCCTGATTAGGATGAATACACACCAACGATCAAAGTAAACTATTTTGTGATAATCACTGGCAGCCGCAATGAAGCATATGGTAGCTAACTTCTCCAAGATGGATAAGTTTGAAACGGTGGATTTTAGGAGATGGTAGAAGAAGGTGCACTTTCTTCTTTCTACCATGAACGTGGTGTACGTGCTGACTACTCACATTCAGATGGTGGTGATGATGTTACTTTAGAGGACACGAGGAAAAGGATCAAATGGGAGAATGATGATTATGTGTGTCGTGACATAATTCTCAATGGTATGTCTGATTCTTTATTTGATATTTACCAAAATGTTGAATTTGGTAAAGAAATATGAGATTCCTTGGAAGTCAAATATATGGCTAAGGATGCATCAAGTAAGAAGTTCTTTGTGAGTGATTTCACAAATTACAAAATGACTGATTCAAGACCAGTCATGGAACAATACAATGAATTTCTTGATATACTTGGTAGATTTACACAACATAATATGCACATGGATGAGACCATTCAGGTCTCTTGTGTCATAGATAAACTCCCTCATTCTTGGAAATTTTTCAAGCACACCTTAAAACATAAGAATGAGGACTTAAATCTTTGTTGATTTGATCAGTCATTTGCGCATTGAGGAATCCTCAGGGTGCAGGATAGTGACAAGCCAAAAAGAAAAAATGTTGTCGGTTATCTGTTGTCAATATGATGGAGCATAACAATCCTCCAAGTACAATGACAATAAGGGCAAACGTAAGCATCCAGATAACACCAAAGCAAATCCTAACAAGAAATCCTCAGTGACTTATTGGAAGTGTGGTAAACTTGGACACTTGAAAAGGGGATCGTAAAGGTGTTGGTATTGGCAGCAAAGCCAATGGATCAGGCACAAATGGTTCAATGATTGGTTACAACAACTCACTGAAAGGATGATGATGTTGCGTGGTGGGTTGACTCTAGAGCAACTATTCATGCGTAGAAAGATAGATGTTGGTTTAACACTTATGAGTCACTAAATGGTAGACCTATACTTCACATCGGAAATGAGTCAACAGCCCTAGTGCATGGACGTGGTTGTGTATATCTTAGATTTAATTCTAGAAAGATTATTTCCTTGTTTAATATTTTGCATGTTCCTAATATTAGGAAGAATTTGGTTTCAAGTAGTATTTTGGATAATTGTGGTTATAAACAAGTGATTTAATCTAATAAATTTGTTTTATCTAAGCATGGTATGTTTATTGATTTTGGCTATTTGTTTAATCAAATGTTCAAGTTTAATATTGTTTCCAATACAACTAACGGTACTTGCAAAAGTAGTACCACTAGTGCAAGTACAAACGGTACTTACAGAGCTAGTATCGCTAGTGCGAATATTGGTTCAGCCTTTATGTCAAATACTAAACTAAATGATTCATCACTATGGCATGCTAGGCTTGGCCATGTCCACTATAAAAGGATGCAAGATATGTCAAATGATGGGTTAATCCCAGGTTTTGACATGGACACTGAAAAGTGTCAGACTTGCATATTGAATAAAATTACTAAGAAACTATTTCAGGGTGTAAAGCGTGAAAATACATTTTTGGAGCTAATCCATAGTGACCTATGTGATTTTCATGTTACTCCCTAATTAGGGAATACGAAATACTTGGTAACATTTATTGATGATGCTTCAAGGTTTTGTTATATCTATTTGTTGTATACGAAGGATGAAGCATTAGATAAATTTAAAGTATTTAAAACTGAAGTTGAATTACAACAAGGAGTACAAATCAAAAGATTTAGGACTGATAGGGGAGGTGAGTATATGAATGCTCAGTGTTTTCAGTCTGTTAGAATAATCCATGAAACAACTGCCCCTTATACTCCACAACAAAATGGTATATCCATAAGGGAAAAATAGAGTACTTAAAGAGATGGTTAATTCCATATTTTCCTATTCAGGGTTGATTCAAGGGTTTTGGGGTGAAACTATGTTAACAACTTACTATTTATGAAAATAGGGTTCCCAATAAAAGGAACAAGATTATCCTTTATGAACTATAGAATAAAAGGACACCAAACTTGAAATACCTCAAGGTTTGGGGTTGTAGGGCTATTGTAAGATTCTTTAGTCTAAAGATGAAAACCTTGGGTGAAAAAAGCATTGAATGCATCTTTGTTGGATATACTGAGCATTCCAAGGCTTATAGGTTATATGTTATTAAACCTAATGAGTCTGTTTTTATAAACTCAATCACTGAATCAAGGGATGCTAACTTGATGAAACTAGGTTTTCATCAGTCCCTATACTAAGCCTCAAGACTCCTACTGGAGCTGAGGACATTGGTGTTTCAGTAGAACCTGAAAAGATCACTGAGGAGGTTGTAGTTCAGTAACCTGAGCCTGAGCTTAGAAAAAGCAAAAGGCATATGACTCCAAAAACCTTTGGACCTGAATTTCAATTATATTTAATTAAAGGTGCAAGAGATGAGGTCTGTGACCAATACTAATATTGTGTTAATGTTGAGGATGATCCCAAAACATTTGATAAAGAAATGAATTCCCAAGATGTTGCTTTCTAGAAAGAAGCAATAAATGATGAGATGGATACCATCATGGGAAACAACACTTGTTGTTGGTTGATCTACCTCCAGGTTGAAAACCACTTGGTTGAAAATGGATTTTCAAAAGGAAATGAAGGTAGATGGAACTGTTGAAAAGTTCAAGGCACGGCTAGTCATTCAAGGCTTTAGATAAAAGTCATGGATAGACTACTTTGATACTTATGCTCCAGTTTGTATCGGTACCATAAGAAAGTTGATTGCTTTGGTATCAATTCACAATTTGATTATTCATCAAATGGATGTGAAGACAACATTCTTGAATGGTGATTTGGAAAAGGAGGCTTATATGAACCAACCTCATGACTTCATCATGCCTGGTAATGTGTGTGTAAACTGATTAAGTCCTTGTATGGACTAAAGCAATCACCTAAGTAATAGCATCAAAAGTTTGATGAAGTGGTTTTGTCTAATGGTTATTTACTTAACCAAACTGACAAATGTATATATAGCGAATTTGATGAATCTTGTAAAGGAGTCATCATTTGCCTGAATCAAACGGGGGACTAGACGGGAACGTATTGAAATCGGAGGTGGAACTACTTGAGGTATGTTGATGACATGTTAACCTTTGGTACTGATCAAGTTCAGGTTGACCTGACAAAGGAATTTTGTCATCAAAGTTTTCCATGAAGGACTTAAAGGAGGCGGATGTTATCCTTGGTATAAGGATTAAACATGAAAGTGATGGTATTGTAATTTCTTAGTCTCATTATACTGAGAAGGTCCTGAAGAAATTTAATCACTTTGATTGTACTTCAGTGCGTACACCTATGGATGCAAGTGAGAAAATGATGCCTAATAATGGTCGGCTTGTTTCCCAGCTTGAGTATTCTAGGGTAATTGGTTGCTTGATGTATCTCATGACTAGTACAAGGCCTAATATAGCCTTTGCAGTGGGTAAACTGAGTAGGTACACTAGTAATCCTAGTGCTCAACACTGGAAAGCTATTCACAGGGTACTAAAGTATTTGAAAGGAACTATGTACTATAGTTTGTCATATACTGGATATCCTTCAGTGTTGGAAGGTTACACTGATGCAAGCTGGATCAATAATACTTGAGGATAATTCATCCACCAGTGGCTGGTTATTCCTTCTTGGTGGTGGTGCAATTTCTTGGGCATCCAAGAAACAAACTTGCATTACTGGTTCAACAATGGAATATGAGTTTGTGACTCTAACAACTACTAGAAAAGAAGTTGAATGGTTGAGAATTTTGCTTCTTAAGATCCCATTGTGGGCCATACCTATGGCACCCATATTTTTCTATAGTGATAGTGCATATACATTGGCTAAGGCTTATAGCCAAATGTACAATGGTAAGTCTAGACACTTAGGTGTCAGGCAGCATGATTCGTGAGTTAATAATGAATGGGGTGATTTCTATAGAGTTTGTGAGGTCTCAACAAAATTTAGTTGATCACTTGACGAACGGATTGGATAAAGACTTGGTTATAAAGTTTGCTAAAGGGACGAGTTTAAAGTCCAATCTAGTCACTGAATGCTAGGACACTCAACTCCCTCCTGAGGAAACTTGGGAGTTGACTTCAATGTAGAAAGCTGAACATTCATGTGACTGAAGCACATGTTTTACATATCATCTCAAGGATGTGCTTGTACCTGCTGAAAAGAGGATGAAGTTATAAACTTCTCAATGGTTAATGTCTTTGAAAAAGTGCTAGAGCAGGAGCATGAACTAAAGAGGAACCACTTATGTAAATGTTGAGGTTTCGCTTCCTCGGGATCATGGACTTTGGCTCTTACAACATTTATGAATTTGGATATGGACACATGGCTAGTAGTATCAGGAGTTGTTATATGTTTGAAAACATGTGTGTATTTTATCTTCAAGTATTCAAAGTAATTGAATGGTTCAATTCTTGTAACACCCTGATTCTCGAATGTTTGAAGTGATGTACTAAGATTGAAATTCAATCCTTAGGTATTTTCATTTATGTACTAGTTTTGTTATTGTTAATTTTCATGCAAAGGAACTGTACTATATTGAGGAGGATTGTTGTAAATATAATTCAATTGTGGGTTATGTTCACACCTGGTTATAGGTTTGGAGGTATAGAGTATGTAGAAACTAGAGGGGGAAGGTTGAATAGTTTCTATGATTAAGTTCCCAATTAAAAATTAGGCTTGTCCTAAAATTTCCTTTTACATAAAAACTAGTTTCATAGTTGTTAAGTCAATTTTCAAACCATTTGCTATATCTAGTGATTATGAAAGTGCAATGCATGAAAGTAAATATGAGTAAGAAAATAGTAAGAAAAGAAGCAACCTAAGGCAAGACACCAAGATTTATAGTTGTTCGGCAACGAAGCTCTCTCTTCATTCCTACTCCACTCCTCGACTACACCTTACTCTAGATTTCCACTATATCCACAAGCTCCCTTCTTGGCGGAGAAAACCTTACAACATCACTTACATTATTTCTAACACTAAGCTAAATGTCAAGATCTAATCTTAGCTAGGACCAATCTACACACGTTGCCTACTTCACATTTTCCGACACAAAGCTAGATGTCAAGTTCTAGTCCAAAGCTAGAACCAATCTTCGTCGCCCATCTTATTTCCGACACAAGGCTAGATGTCGAGTCCTAATCCAAAGCTAGAACCAATCTTCACAACTCTTCACTTTCAAGTTGAGTGAGAACTCATAAAACACATATACACATCACTTTGTAGTTTAGTGAGAACTAACACACAAGACTCATTACAACACAAGACCCATCCAAGTATACACATATAACTTGGATCTACACAAGACACATCCAAGTATACACATATAACTTAGATCTACACAAGACTAATCCAAGTATACAACTATACATTGGTTTTACACAAGATTAATCCAAGTATACACAAATACCTTGGAACTACACAAGACTCAAGTATACAAAATGATGAACATGACTAGATCTAAGAAATGATGATCTTCATCAAGGCTTCATCTTTTATCACATCACAAATGTGTGAGTGATCTTCTCTTTGGACAAGTAAAGAAGAGGATTAAGAGGATAATCATAAGTAAACATACTTAACAAATTAAGTGATCATTTACTAATGATTTGAGATATAGTAAAGAGATAAGAAGTATAAAATTCTCTAAAAAGGTTCACATGAAAGTGAAAATATGATCCACTATTTATAGGGGACAAGGATCAACGGATCTCTGGACGTGGCTCATTAAAAATAGGGTCGCGGCTCAATATCGATATTGAGCCGTATGCACCTATACTGAGCCGTGGGTATAGAGTCTTCTCCTTTTTGTCCTTTAGTGGAGAAATTCCATCTGGTGAAGTGTATACCTCAAGGGTATATTCTTAAGCCAATTAGAATATGCCATATTCAAATTTTCATTTTCTATTTTAATAAAACATTTTCTTAAAAATAAAGTTTATTAAAATATTTTTGTCACATTTGTATAAATGTGAGTTTTGAGGTTAATCACTTTATATGATCACTAAACATGTATAAGATATGTTTGTGTAAGACTTAAATGATTATTACCTTGATGATAGTGTTTGTTGAATAATTCATCTTACGGTTATCTTTGACGATAATTGTTTTTACATTTTGTTGTGATCAAAACTAATAAAGATAAGTTATTAAAAATAATATTTTTAGGCATTTGTTTGCATTAACAATCTCCCCCTTTTTGATTACGACAAACTATAAAATCATTTATGTGAAAACAAAAGTTTTAGAATTATTAACGAGTTTATCACTATCATTTCTCCCCCTTTTGTCGAAGGAAAAAGGTAGCACAAGTCTTTGAAGAAGAGAAGAATAGACTTTGCTAGTAGCTCCCACTTGGTGCTTACAGCTTGGGACACCAAGTGATCGAGCTATGGTGACAAGCTACATACAAAGGTTAGTAGAAAGAAAAGAAACACCAATGTAATTGCAAAATTTACCACCCACTAAATAAGTTGAGAGGGAGAAAGAAAAGAAATCCCAATTTATATAGTGAGTATTTGCTAAGTATGTCCAAGGAGAGTAATTTGACAAGCTCAATTCACAATTCTTGGAATAAAGATAGAAAAGAAACATCCAACAAATGTCAAAGGGTTAAAGTCAAAGAATTTTTGGAATAACCCAAGAAAATTCAAGGTTTAACCAACATCAACTCTCAACAATATGTGTGATAAAAGAATTAGCAAAACAAACAACAACACACATAACAATCATACTAAAAGAAATATGAGAGCACATACAACAAGAGATTCATATTGAAAATATGAATACAAAGGCAAGATATGAGAAAATAAAACAATATAAGTATAACAGCTATTCTAGTAGAAGTAATTCTCCAAGATTGCTTAGGTTTTTATTTTAGACTCAAACAATTAGAACACAAAGTGTGTTTTAATTGGTAAAATAAGATGAATGTGCATCTTCCGAAGATTTGCTTACGGGAACAAATACTCGAAGAGGAGGTCGAGTGAGGAGCAATTCAAGAAAAATTAACTTCTCATACACATGAAAAGGTGAAATTTGGTGAAATCTACAGCAAGCACACAGAATTCCATTATGAAAAACAAAGTCATTTGATGGGGGAGGTCCATCAAAGTAAGAAGGTGGTGAGGATAAGGATAAAGTGGATAAGAAAGGTTACCATCATAATACTTAGTGAGGTTAGGAAAAGAAGATAGGTCATTTAGTTGAGGTGTGTTGAAAGGTTTAGGTGGTGGTAGAAGAGCTTCCCTTTCTCTAGTAACTGTTTGATTGAGTAAGACTCATTCCAATACTCAATTGGAGAGAAAGTAGATGTCTTGCAAGGTTTGGGATAAGAAGGTTCATATTGATCCTTGTTCTTTTTTTTTATCCAAACGAGTTTGACCTAAATTTTTGGTTTCTTGGAAAGATTAGAAGAAGAAGCTTCGGGTTTAGAAGCTCGTGACAAAGAAATGTCAAGGTTAAGTTTAGAAGAAGAAGACATTGTGAGGGATGAGAAGAGAACTCTAAAAATAAGAGGATTTATAGAAAATAGACAAGGCAAAGAATAGAAAGAAAACCAAAAGGTTTCAAGGAATGTTTAGCTCAAATAGGAAACCAAAGAATCTTGAAACAAATAGTGGTCAAAGAAGAAAGACAAAAAACGATCCAAAAAGTGGCTGAGTGCGCGTGGTTCATTAAATGAACCCGCGACTCAATATATATATTGATCTGCGGCTTCTTTATTGATCTGCCGACAGTGGACAATAAAATCCAAATTTTTGAAACTTTGAGAAAATACAAGACTTTTTCAAAACTAAGCAAATCTTAAATTTTTACCTCTAATAGCACTAGGTTAGGCTATGGTTGCATAAAGAGCAACATACTCACAAGAGTATCTTGACAAAGGGTGACAAAATATTTAGTTAACATTTTGATCAAGTTTTAGTTAAGTTTTAGAGGTGACAAATAGATTTAGGTTCAATTTTGATTTATATTAAAGTTGATTAGTGTGAGAAAAAATAAGTTAGAAAACACAAAAGCTAAATCCATATATCATCTTCATGAAAATTCATGAAGGAAAATAAAGTACAAGAAAAGAAATACAAGTAACTAAACAAAAGCTAGCTATTTCAATCTTGGTTAAGTAGTCTACTTGAGCTTGAGTTCCTGAAAAGATATTTTTTTAAAAGTATCATCATTCATCTCTTTGGAGAAGAAGGACTGGTAAACAAAGTTAATAAGAACTCTTGCAACCTTGCATGAAGCCCAAACATTTCCATCCTAAGATTTTGGATGATGTAGTTGTTATAAAGACAACATGAATTTGCACCATGTGCCTCAAGAAGACCAAAGAAATATGGATTACCCATGAAGTTTAAGATAGAAACACCCAAAATTTGAGTGTTAGGAGGAGGAAGAGGCATGGTATCCAAAGGTAAAATGGGTGAAATAGTCATCCTAAGTAAGAATGCTTTGGAGAGGTAAGGGGTTCACATCCAAGAGTGGACTTGGAGTGAAGGTGAAGACAACTCATTCATCCTAGATTGGAATGAAGAAGATGTAGAACCATAAGAATGGTTAGTACCATGAGTTCAGCTAGTCTTGCATGGTGCAAGAGGTGGTGAAGGTGATGAAGAAATGAGAACTGGAGAAGTCTCATTCTTAGGTGTAAGAAAAGATGAAAAACCTTGGTTAGGTATCTTAATTCTTATCTTAAGGCTCTTTTTAGTGGTAGAGGTTTTGGAGGAATTTGAGGATCTAGTGGATACCATGGTTGTATGTTTATGTTTAGAAAAGCTTAGAGGATGTGAAGAAGAAGAAGAATCAAGAATGGTTTAAGAAGAGAAGTGGATGATCCAAAATGGTAATGGGTTAAAAATGATTTTGGTGAATAATGAAAATTGCTAGGCTTGATTAGGAAAAAGTTGATGTTTAGCAAAAGTTTTATCCATGTTTACAAAGATTTAGAGAAAACAGTATAAAGCAAAGATTTTGTCGAAATTCAACCCCGCGGTTCATTAAACATACCCGCGGTTCGATATCACTAAGGAACCACCAGGAGATAAGGATCCACGGAGGAAACCCTTAAAAAAAGTGACTTCCAGCATTTTTCACAAGCCCAGATTTTAAACCTTAGTTTATCAAGCCAAAATAGATTATTGACCAAAATATAGATAGCTAACTAACACATGATTGCACATAATCATGTAAATTGAAAGTTTAGTCACATGAAACAAAGTTAGGATTAAAATCTAGATAATCCAAACAATTAAGTATTAATACGAACCAAAGTCTAGGAAAATATAGAAAAGTCTAATAAAATAAAATGTTCAACATTAAGAACCAATGTAAACATCTAAGTCAACCAAATGAATTCATCACCAAATACTTCCAAGTAGCATCACTTCTTCTTTTTGGCAAACTTCTTAAGCATGCTCCCCATTGCCTTGAAAGCTCCCCTCGTCTCAACACGATGATCGTGCAACTCCCTTGGGTATGAAGATTGGAACGGTAAACATAATCAAGGTTGAAATTTAGAGTAAGTTGACTCGATGAAGGAGAAGGAGGACGATGAATTTGGTTTAACCCATCTATGAAAGTGTTCAAAGTTGGGGAGGAGCCACTCGGAGAACCAACATTGGTACTAGTTTCAACATCATCACCATCACTTGATGAAGTGGAATTTTCTTCATCGGATGGTTCTTGTTGATCACCTCTACGCGTACCTTGATCGCTCCTAACCTTTCGGGGATGCTCCCCTTGAATGGGATACATCACACGATTGACGTGCAAGTAGGTGGAGAGACGGAGTAGAGGGTAGTCATGATCAGCCCTTCTAAAAAGGCGAGTGAGGAGCATGGCATAAGGAAGGTTTGTTTTAGGATTGTGAGGACATAATTGATCCGTCGAGCGATGAAGTAAGAAAAATTATACTTGGTGGAAAGGCATATGCAACTCATTATCTGTGCCATACACGCCAGAACATGATCCCGGTTTCCACCATGACAAAATACATTCTCCCTAATAATGTCAGCCCAAGAGACTATACATGTGTTAAGGTCGCTCACGAGTATCTCATAAGATGACAAAGCACGCCTCTTAGAATGGATACTAAGTACAACGGGTCCTACGAGGTTGAGTAATAGTGCCAAGAATGAGGTCTAGGTCAACCACTTCAGTATCATATGGAGGAGTGTTGACACACGTTTCCAAGGAGTCAATCCTCCGCGCATCTATGAACCGAATTTGACCTTCATAAGGTACGCGGAGTGCCTTACCAAACTCCTCGAGAGAGTAGCTAATGGGTTGACCATGAATGGTAAAATTAACAAACGTTCCATACTCATTTACATGAATAGGATAATTGCTAAATAACTCTAAGAGGAATTCGGGATACATTACCTCATTAATGTTTAGCAAGCAATCAAATCCATTATTCTTAAACATTTGTCAAGTATAACATATCCCTCAGTGTCCCCATAGACAACCCGACCCTCATGAAAGTAATGTGATTGAAGTGAATGAAAAGTGTTTGCTAGTGTTTCAGACTCACAAGTATCAGAAAGATTAGGCTTATAACAATCCATCTTTTGGTGGTCATTTTGATATACCGAAGGCATGATTTAGTACCTATATTACACCAAAAATAATTCCACAATCACTCGATGTTACATATAGATTAGTAAAAATCAAAAGCACAAGAATGTATTTAGTCAATTTCTAGACTAACCAAAGGATGATTCCTTTTCATTCTTATGTCCACAATGTAATAAATTCATTTTTGACAAAAGCATATGAACTATGCGAATCAACCACGAATTTGAACATTGGTTTTCAAAATTCGTTTTTAGGTAAGTATTAACAATACAATTACCAATGTGTTCAATGGTTCATATTAATTCCATCATTAGACCAAATTGATTTGATTAAAATTCGGATTTGTTCTATAAGTGGGTTTTAGTGAAATCACAAGGAATATGAACCTAAAGAATCATAGAACTAAAATTACGTATACCCACATTCCTAATTTGGTTCTAATTCAATTTAACTTTATAATTCCCCAATTATGAAATTAAGAACCCTAGAACAAATTGATTGAAATTGAATGAAGATACTACAATTAATCGATGTTAGATGAAGAGTGCTTGAGGCCTTGTCTTGAAATCAATTAATTTGAGTGATTTAGAAGATTTTGAAACTTGTTAATGGAGGTTTTTCTTGTTCCCTCATCGTCATAGCAGAAAGGAGGAAAAGGGAGTTTTTGGAAAAGTGTAAAAATAATAAAACCCGTATTATTTTATGCTCAGTGGGGCGCGACTCATTATAACTAAGGAACCGCCCATAGCACCTCGCCTATTTAAGGAACCTCGGGCAGAGCATAAGTTTTATTCGTGAAAATGAAAGAAATTTTTCAAACCAAGTTTTTTCTAAAATACTAAAAACGTATATTAAGCCTTTTGGAAATCATTGAACCACTTCAAGGCTAGGTTATAATACCTTACTGAAGGATTCCGAATGGAATCAAAACCGAAAAATACCGAATTAGACCGAAACGAAGAAACGACTACTCGTAAACAAAAAGAGAGAAGAGAGAAACAAAGAGGAGTGAATCAAAGCCAAGTATCAATGCTCAAGAGATGAATGACAATCTTCAAGTTGTAGAAATGAAGAGCTTGTGTCATATATAGTGGTTTAAGATGTGCCTTTCCGGCATAAGACAAAACGGATTTGGTAATGAACCATACCAAACTATTTTTGTTATATAGAGTAAGAACACTCATAAATAAATGTCTTAAACTTTTACAAGATTCACTTTCTCTCCCACGTGATCGGACAAATATCATTGTTAAGGATTACAATGACAATATCCTTGGAATATTTCAATTCCAAATATTTAGTATCCTATCTACAACATATGATGTAGTTTGGTATCTCAAAGGATTAATCAATCAACTTATAGATGAGCTCAATTGCACATACTACACATGATATAGGGCCTACTAACTGTATTAAGTTGGAAACCATATAAATCATGCTTGATACTTTAAGCTACTACTAACTCACTCTACAACTCCTATGTGAGTCAAGTATCCAAGACCATGAAGGTTTCAAAGGGTGAAAGAATAGAATCGCATACCACAAATAAATGTCAAGGCAAGGATGCCATGAGCAATCACATAGTCAAGTAATGATCAAAATAATGATCAAAGGGTATGTGGGAGGATGAAAACGTACCTTAGCCGCAAAGTGCATCCCAAGTCTTTTATGGACTAATGCAACACCCGAGCTTGACCAAAGTGCATACCAAGTTTTCAAGGACTAGTATCACATCCACTAATCTTGATATCATCATCCCGTGATGTTGGAGATCAAAAGGAGATGAGTCTTCAACAAATTTAAGTAATTAATACACAACCAAGTTAATGATTAGCCGTCATGAGTACCCACACAAAGAAAGATTTAAACTAGTAGACACATTTCAAGAGCAAATCTAAAATGCATAATAGCTACTAACAAGATCATAATCAAGATGAGTTGATATAGCAATAATTTTAGGATCTATTTTTAGAGAAAAATTAATTTTAACCACAAAGAAACTTTAGCGCAACCAACTCTTCTAATTAGTAGAGACAATAGATCGATCCAAGCTTTAAAGCACAATATACTTCAAAGATCTTGTGTGACCATCTCTCTGATACCAATTGTAGAAACTAGAATGAGGGGAAGGGGTTGAATAGTGTTAATGCAATGATGCCTAAAAACGTTACTTGCATTTTTTGGTCTCGCTTTGTTTTGATTACGATAAAATTTAATAACAAGCATTTACGAAAACAACAAAAAATGTATTCTTGAGTTCAAGTATTTTTTCATTTCAACCATTATCACTTAAGGTATGAACAAACAAGTTTTTATCTTAATTAAGTGATCAAGGATTTAAGTATTCTTAAAACTTACCTTTTATTAAATGTGACAAAGTTTTCTAATAAACTTTATTTTTAAGAAAATGTTTTATTAAATTAAATATTTGAAAATGGCATATTCCATTTGGTTTCAGAATATTCTTTGAGGATAACTATTCCACCAGATGTGACTACCTCACTAGAAGATAAAAGGGGAGCAGAGTCTACAAACACGGATCCTTAAAGGTCTATGCAGTCCCTTATCGATAAGGCACCGCGGGTACCAATAAGGAACCACGTTCAGATATGGTCGTTGGACTTTTGTCCTATAAATTATGGATCATTCTCAGATTTTCTTTTCATCTATTTTTCACACAAATTTCTAGATTCTAACATACTTCTTAAATCATTCAAATCCTTGATTATTTTATTGATTACTACTTGTTTAGAAGTGAATCTTTCTCCTCCCATATCTTCCTCTCCAAGTGCAAAGAGAAGAACACTTTCATACTTGAAGTATTGAGTCTACCTCAAGATCTATTGAAGATCAAGTTTTATTCATTCATTATAGTTGTGTTGTCTAGATCCAAGTAGTTGTGTTATATGGAAGTTGTGTTGTGAAGATCCAAGTAATTGTGCTATTTGGAAGTTGTGTTGTGTAAATCCAAATAGTTGTGTCTATTTGGAAGTTGTGTATATAGTAAGGTTAATACTTAGTCCTCAAATTATATTGGTGTTGATTGGTCCTATCTAAGATTAGGGCTCGACTTTTAACTTAGAGTCAGAAACTAGATAAGCGACGTTGTGTACGGTTTCTCCACCTTAAGGAGTTTGTTGATTAGTGAACTCTCGAGTAACGAGTACTCGAGGAGTGGAGTAGGGACGAGGAGTGATCTTCGTTTCCGAACCACTATAAATCCTTGGTGTTTGGTTTGATCTTTCTTTCCCTTATCTGTTTACATTCATTATTCTTTATTTGCATATACTTGTGATTATTATTTTAGTTGAAATATCCCTTGTCCATATTCTGTATAAGAAGACTTCACATAATTGCTCAAGCCTAAGTTTTTTAAAAGGATTTAAAAAACCCTTTTTTAACAAGTAAATTTTAAGAAAGTATTAAACCCCTCTCCCCTTCTAGTTTCTACAATTGGTATCAGAGCGTGGTTGCTCAAGAGTTCTTAAAATATATTGTATTTTAAAACTTGAATCGATCTATGGATTCCAACAAGTACCTAGAAGGGAAATCTATGCAAATGGCACCTCTTTTTGAAACCGATAGTTTTATTTATTGGAAAAATAGATTTGAGACTTATGTGAAATCAAAAGATTTAGATCTTTGGCATGTTATTACCAATGGTGACTTTTTGCCTTATCAATATAATGAAGTTTCCAAAAATAAAGAGTTAGTAACTTTTGAAAATTCTAACGATGACACTAAAAAGAAACTTGCTAAAAACAATGAGGCTAAAATGGTGATTTATAATGCTTTACCTAAGAAAGAGTATGAAAAGATTTTCATGTGTAAAACCACTAAAGATATTTGGAATACTCTTTTAGTAACCCACCAAGGTAATAGCCAAGTCAAAGAAAGTAAAATCAATCTTCTTGTTCAACAATATGAACAATTTGTCATCTTAGAAGATGAAACTATTGATAGTGCATTTGCTAGATTTAGTACAATTATTATTAGTCTAAGATCTCTTGATGAAGGTTTTTCTATCAAGAACAATGTTGGGAAGTTACTAAGGGCGTTGCATCCAAAGTGGAGAGCTAAAGTCACGAAAATTGAAGAATTAAAGGATCTCACTACGTTATCACTTGATGAACTTATTGGCAGCTTAAAAGTTCATGAAATGATAATCAGGAAGGACACGGAAATGGTGAAAACCAAGAGTGAAAGAAAGTCTATAGCACTTAAAGCCAAAAAGGTGAAAAGTGACCATGATAGATCTTCCTCGAAAAGTGATGATGAGGAATATGCTATGGTGGTTAGAGACTTCAAGAAGTTCTTCAAAAGGTGAGGTCAACATGTTAGACAACCTAGCAACGACAAGAAGGCAATTTCCAAAAACCGATTTGTCAGGAATGACAATGGTGATAGGAAATGTTTTAGATGTGGTGATCCAAACCACTTCATCGGTGATTGTCCCAGGCCATCTCGCGATAACAATCACACGGCCTTCGTTGGTGGTTCGTGGAGTGATAGCGGTGAAGAATGTGACGATAATCTAAAGATGAGAAGTGTCTCATGGCTCATTTTTCTAAAGAGGTACATTCCGAAATCGAATATTATGGCAATGATAGTTCTTCACTAGATAACTTTGAACTAGAAGGTCAATATAACAACCTATGGAAAATAAGTTTAAAATTCATTGAAAAGAACAAAGTGCTAAAATCAACTAGGACCAAACTTGAAAATAAGATTAGTGAGCTAAGAGATAAATTAGCTAAGCTTGAAAAAAAATAAGGAAGTTGATTTAGGTTGTTTAAATTGTGGAAGACCTTAGACAAGAGAATGAACATCTCAAGAGTACTTCCATTAAATTGGAAAAGTTCGTAAAAGGTACTAGTGCTCTTGATGACATGTTAAATAAGCAAATTCACACTAATGAAAGATCATGCTTAGGTTTTAACACAAATGAAACATCCACTAGTAAACCTAAATAAGTTAGTTTTTTAGAAAAACGACCATCTGTCTACGGATGCCCAATCTATGGCGCGGTTCCTTATAATTATAGAACCGCATGGCCTGATAAGGAACCGCGGACAGAAGAACGGATTTTTGAAAATTCTCAACTTTTTGAAAATTCCATTTTAGGTAAAAAGTCAAAACATCTTATAGTTAACAATGTTAAATTACCAATAATTGACAAAAAGGAACTTGATAAGTTTTACAAGCTTTTAAGTAAACCTCTAATGGGAATGAGAAGTTTTTCAAGACAATCATCTACTCCTCCAAGAGTACGTAATGATTCAAGGCCTAGAAGTAGAACACCAACACCTATAAGAGATGATCACTCGAAGTCAAGACCTAGAAATAGAATACCAACACCTCAAGAAATGATCACTCCAATTCAAGACCTAGAAGTAAAACTCCAACACCTAGAAACAATAATAACTCTAGGTCAAGATCAAACACTCCTAAGAGAAACAATGGACATCAAAATAATCATATGAATTGTTGCAATAATTGTAACAATTTCCAAAAATGTTTTTCTCCGTGGGCATATGTCCTCCATTCATGCATCCCAATCAAATGCAAGGGATGTGTGGAACTAACAACTTTGGACCCATGAGATATTGGGGACCAAATGTTTAATCTTGTGTGTTGTTACCTAGATATACTTGGGAATAGATTTAGAGCCCGACGAGTGGATTAAGGATAGTGGTTGTTCTAAACACATGATGGGTAATAGAAGTTTGTTCTCTACCTACAAAGCATATAATAGAGGTAACGTCACTTTCGCTAGTAAGCTACGTGGTAACATCATTGGCAAAGGTACGGTTTCTCTTGACTCCATGACCATCGAAAATGTGGAACACGTAGATAATCTAGGGTTTAATCTTCTAAGTATAGGTCAAATTTGTGACAATAATTGTAAGGCCATCTTTTCGGAAAATGATAGTAAAATCGTAAAAGATGGAAAGATCATTGGAAAAAGTGTTAGAAAGCATGAGCTTTATGTCATGAAGGTCAATAGGAAGTCAAAGGACAACTTATGTCTAGCGACTTTAGATGATAGTTCTACTCTTTGGCATAGGAGATTAGGTCACACTAATATGCGTTTAATTCAGTATTTAGTCTCTAAGGAGTTGGTAAGACATCTCCCCAATATTAAGTTTGATAGTCACTTTTGTGATGCTTGCAAATTTGGGAAGCAAGTTCACTCAAGTCACAAGGCCAAGAATTTGGTATCGACCTCTCGGAGCCTAGAGATCCTACATATGGATCTCTTTAGACCTTCCGCCATACGGAGTTATGGAGGTAACCTTTATACCCTAGTTATAGTTGATGACTATTCTAGATTCACTTGAACTAGATTTTTGGATTCTAAGAATGAAGCTTTCGATCATTTCGAAACCTTTAGTCGAAGGATCCAAAATCAACTAGGATGTTCAATTGTCTCTATTAGGACGGATCATGGTAGGGAATTTGATAACGAAGTGCAATTTGGTGCCTTTTGTGAAGCTCATGGTATTACCCATAACTTCTCGGCTCCTCGTACTCCACAATCAAATGGGGTAGTTAAAAGGAAGAATAGTGTTAATGCATAAGCAATGCCTAAAAACATTGTTGGTATTAATTAATCTTTCTTAGTTTTGATCACGACAAATTACAAAGACATTTATTGTCAAACACAATAATAAAACGAACTATCTAACAAATACTATCATCAAGGTAATAATCATTACACTAACATATCTTAATCATGCTTAGTGATCATAAAAGTGATTAGCCTTAAAACTCACTTTTGTCAAACATTACAAAAGATTTGTAATAAACTTTATTTTTAAGAAAATGTTTTATTAAAATGAAAATACAAATTTGAATATGGCATATTCCATATGCCATAAGAATATCCTTTGAAGGTTTAAACAACCTCAGATATTTCAAATTCACTAAAAGATAAAAAGGAGCGGAGTCTACGCCAGCGGTACCTTAGCACCTATGGCGGTTCCTTATCGATAAGGAACTACGGGTGCCAATAAGGAACCGCGGGCAGATATAGCCGTTGGATGTTTTGTCCTATAAATAGTGAATTAAATATGCATTGTCATTAACCCTTTTTGGACATCTTCTTCAGCCTTCTTTCTCTTTTCTAATCCTAGTCATTTGTAAATGATCACTTAATGTGTTAAGTATGTTTACTCATGATTATCCTCTTGATCTCCTTTTTTACCTTGTCCAAAGAGAATATCACTCACACACTTGTGATGTGATTAAAGATGTAGCATTGATGAAGATCACCTCCTCCTAAAGATCTAGTCATGTTCATCATTTGTTTATTTGCGTAGATCCAATGTATTTGTGAATACTTGGACTAGTTGTGTTCATCCAAGTTATTTGTGAATACTTGGGTTAGAGTTGTGTACATCCATTGCACATGTGTGTGCTTGGATTTATGTTGTGTAGATCCAAGCTACATGTGTGTACTTGGATATGATTAGTTGAGTTGTAATTAGTTGTGTTAGTTCTCACTAAACTATAAAGTGATGTGGTTGTGTCTTGTGAGTTCTCACTAAACTATAAAGTGATATGTAGTTGTGTTGTGTGAAGTTCTCACTTAGCTTCAAAGTAAAGAGTCGTGAAGATTGGTTCTAGCTTTTGATTATAACTCGACATCTAGCCTTGTGTCAGAAAATGGTGAAGTAGGCAACGTTGTGAAGATTGGTTCTATCTTTAGATTAGAACTCGACATCTAGCCTTGTGTCGTAAAAGAGTGAAGTGGGCGACGATGTGTAGATTGGTCCTAGATAAGATTAGGTCTCAACATTTAGCTTAGTGTCGGAAAATAACGTAAGCGACGTTGTAAGGTTTTATCCGCCAAGAAGGGAGCTTGTGGAAATATCGAGTAAGGTGTACTCGAGGAGTGGAGTAGGAACGAGGATAGAACCTCGTTGTCGAACCACTATAAATCTTGGTGTCTTCCTACTAGGTTGTTTCTTTCCTCACTCTTTACTCACATTCATTATCACTACACTTATTATACATTGTTGATGCATTAGAATTGAACCTAATCATTATGCAACTAGCTTTGAAGTAAAAGATAGTTTTGTGCACTCGCCTAATTGAAAGGAATTTTAATTAGGAAATAAACCGATGAGAAACTATTCAACCCCCCCCCCCTTCTAGTTTCTACAATTGGTATCAGAGCGATGGTGACACAAGATCTTTGAAGTATATTGTACTTTAAAACTTGGATCGATCCATTGTCTCCTCAAATTAGAAGGTTAAGTTGTACTAAAGTTTTTCTTTGGTCAAAACTATTTTTTGTTGAAAATAATCCTTTTAAATGTTAATATTGCCTATTACTTAAATTAGTTGTATTAATGCATTTTAGATTTACTATTGAAATGTATCTACTAGTTTGCATCTTGTTATGTGTAGGTACTCATGAAGATAAATCATGCAATTGATTGTGGATTGAGTTACTTACACTTGTAGAAGACTCATCTTCTTTGATTTCCAACATCATTGAATGATGATATCAAGATGGGTATCAGTGATACTAGTCTTTGAAGACTTAGTAGTCACTATTAGTCATTGTTGGGCTTTTCATCGATTCTTTGAAAGCTTGGAATGCAATTTGTGGCCAAGGTACGCTTTCGTTCTTCCACACGCCCTATTGATCATTCTTTTGATCATTAATTGACTATATGCTTGTTCTTGGAATCCTTGCCTTGACATTTATTTGTGGTTTGTGATTCTTTTCTTTTTTTCCCTCTCAAACCTTCATTGCTTGGATACTTGACTCACTATGGAGATGTAGGGTGAGTTAGTAGAAGCTTAAAGTATCAAGCATGATTTCCATGGTTTGCACCCTTACGGTTAGTAGGCCCTATATCATGTGTAACTTGTGCAATTAAGCTCATCTCTAGGATGATTAGTGAATCCCTTGAGATACCATACTACTTCATTAAGTTGTAGGTGGATTTTACACATTTGGAATTGAAATATTCCAAGGATATTATTATTGTTAATTCTTATCCGATCATGTGGGAGAGAAAGTGAATCTATACTTTGCTCATATTTTGAACTAGAATAAGACTACTCTTGAAAATGATCTTATTCTATGCATCAAAATTGCTTGGTTTAATTCATTACCAAAGCCGTTTAGACTATCGCCGGAAAGGCACGTCTTAAACCACTATATATGACACAAGCTCTTCACATCATCAATCTGAAGAATGTCATTTGTCCTTTGAGTAATGTTCTTGGTCTTGATTCACTTCTCTTGACTCCTCTCCCTTTGCCTTTTCGCTACGAGTAGTCGTTCGTTCATTTCGGTCTTTTCCTATCTCGATTCAACTTGTAATCCTTCAACAAGGCATTTTTATCTAGTGTTGTGGTGGTCCAATGATATCCTAAAAGGTTTAAGATATATTTTTAAGTATTTTAAAAATTTTGGTTTTCAAAAATTCATCGTTTTTCTTTGATAAAAACCTGCCTCTGTAGGCGGTTCTTTATCTCAGCGGCTCAAAGGCGTGGTTCCTTATCGATAAGGAACCGCGGGCAGTAGCTTTTGTCAGAGCGCCAGTTTTATTAAAATAGCTTTTTCAAACTTGTCTTTCTCTCTCCTTCACACACGAAAAAGTTTTTCTCCTCTTTTCCACCATTGTTGAAGCTTCAAAAACCTTCAATCACTCAAATTAATTGATTCAAATTTGTGGGTTTCACTCATCCATCATCTAAGATCAATTAATTGTAAGTTAGTTCTTTCAATTTCATCTAATATGTTCTAGGGTTCATACATTCATAATTGGGGATTTTTAAAATTGACATTGAATTAATAACCTTACTAGGAATAAGAGTTGACATAGTATTGTTACTATGATTCCTTAGGTTCATATTCATAGAGATTTCGCTAAAACCCATTGGTAGAACAAATCCGAATTTTGACTAAATATTTTGGTTGATTGATGAAATTGATATTAACCCATGAACAAGTTGGTAATGGCATTGTTAAATGCTTACCTAAAAACCTTGTTTTTGAAAAACAAATGTTCTAGTTCATTGTTGATTTTACATAGTTCATATGTTTTGATCAATGGTGAAATGGTTACATTGTGAACATGAGAATGACAAGGATTAATACTTTGTTTGTCAAGTTATTGATGAAACACATTCTCATCTTTTGAAATTTTTATTATTATTTTTCATATGAGTGATTGGAGAAATATTTTGTTTATTATATTTAGGTACAAATCATGCCTTCAAGATATCAAAAAGATCACCGAGACACTAGACAATATATGCCTAACCTTGCCGACTTTTGTCACTTACCTCAACTTGCCAACACATATCGTTCCCTTCAAACCCGTTGTTTCCACGAGGGTAGAGTTGTCCAAGAGGATATTAGGAATTATGCTTACGTAAAATCTATGTTTGAACAAATTGGGTTCGATTGTTTGTTACACATAGAAGAAGACCTTTACCCCCAATTCCTCTTGGAGTTCTTTAGCATTTACTCTCTCATTATGGAAAGGGTTTTTGGATGTTTAGGTTACCCAACTTTCAGTTTTTGTTCACCTAAGTTACCCAACAAATTTTTTGAGACTTTAGATTACTGAACTATAAAGTTTTGCTTTTCAGGTTACTAAACAGCAAAAGTGTGTTCATGTAGGTTACCCCGGTTACTTGTGGGCCATGTTATTCAGCTCAAAAACTTATTAGGTTATTAGACATATATGCTACTCAACTTTGCGAATTTGTTCACATAGGTTACTGATAGGTGTGTAAACACCCATCTTTTCTACCACTTAATTACAATAATAACCGGACCAAAACGTGTACTTTATGTCTTTTATGTCGGAATTATGCGTGGTTTGTGTTTTTGTTGTGATTTAGGACGAAAAGGTGAAAAGTGGAGAAAACACGGGAATTCACGGGCATTTACGGACTTTTATTGAAGAAAAGGATGAAAGACGAAGTCAAGAAGTCAAAAGTGGATAAAGAACGGAAGTCCAAGACCAATTCTGAAGATTTATCGAAGAAAAAGTCAAAAGACGAAAGTTTACTTAAAGCCGAGGAACTCAAGTCTTATTTATCGAAGAATTAAAAGACGAGTCCAAAGAAATCCCGAGCCAAAAGTCATCACATTACAAGATTAACAAAAAGATTAAGAAGGAAGGACTTGATGGTGCATTTAACAAGAAAGGAAGGAGAGAGGAAGCTTCCCCTAACCACTCCCTAATCACCTATATAAACCCTCATTTTCATTCATTTACTCTTGTTGGTGGCTTGACAAACCATTCTTCCACTTTATTTTATGCACCTTTAATTACTTGCACATTTAAATACATGTTTTGCACCTTTAATTACTTTTAATTTCAAGTAAGTGTTTCTTTTAATTACTTGCACCTTTACTTTATCTTGTTAATCTTCTTCTACCTTTCTTTGATTCACACGTCTTAATCTTGTTAACTTTTTAAAGATTTCATTTTTATGCTTTTGATTGTTTTAAATCTCTTGTTTTCATAGCTTATTTGATTTATTTTCAAGTTTATATAGTTTTTACAAAAGTTATTTTTATATAAAAAGTTGTTTTTCTTAAAGTTGATCTTTTTCGTGTCTTAAAAGTTTCTAACTTTCAGTTTTATAGCTTATTTTTACACGATTTACCTTAAGGATTTAGTCTAGTGCTTATTAGAACAATAGCTTATTTACTTAGCTTAATTTCCATCCAAGTCTCCGTATTCCGATCTTGACGATCGGAAAAGGGTTTTACTTTCCGATCGTGAGGACTTTGGTATTCCGATCTGTGTATATTTGAGTATTCCGATTGGGTTAGAGTGACAGCTTTCCGATTGGTACTCATTTCCACATTCCGATTGAGGTGGTGTTTGGACATTCCGATCAGGGTAAGAGTGACACTTTCCGATCTAAGGTTCCGATCAGCATTCCGACCATAGTTCATTCGAGCATTCCGATCAAAGGTATTCGTCATTCCGATCTGAGGTATGTTGGATATTCCGATCAGGGTGTAAGGTTATATTCCGATCAAGGTAAGCAGCAACATTCCGATTGGGTGATTTTTGGGTATTCCGATCTGGAAGGGTGACAGCATTCCGATTGGGACCTCACTACACATTCCGATTGGGGTGATCGGAATATATTCCGATTGGGGTGTTTTCTCTTGTTTTGTCTTGTTTAATCTTTAGTTTACGTTTTTAATACTTGTCTAACTTTAATTCTTGTCACGTTTTAATTTTTAGTCATTTAAACTAATTTACTTTCCGTCACGTTTTTAAATATTGCACACTTTCTTTTAATTAGACTTAGATTTATTTTCACGCACTTTACTTTAACGCCACTTTACTTTCAACGACATTTACTTTTAAGCCTTGCACATTTAAATTTAAAACCAACCAAAATTATTTGTTTCCACCAAAATAAAACTGCGTCACATAGAGAACCTAGATCAATTCGATTAGACACAACATCAACGAACTTAATTTCTAATTTTTATACGGGCTAAAAGCCTTGTATTAAATGGCGCCGTTGCCGGCTCTTTTCGTAAAGATCAACAGTTTTCTGTGAGAGACACGTTGCTTTTTGGGATCCGTTCACTTGTGAACGTTATTTTTCTTGCATAAAAAATTCAAAAATCATAAAAAATTAAAAATTGATAAAAAACCATAAAAATTAAAATTTTCAAAAATCCAAAAAGAGTTTATCTTTATTGTGTATATATATTGTATTTGTGTTTGGTTTTGTTTTCTTTTGCATTTTCAGGTGTATGCGTACTAGATCTTCTAATTATCAAGAGCCCGAGCCTCAAGAAGATTTAGATATGGCAGGTGTTAACAATAATCAACCACCGCACCTTAATAATAACAACAATGCTCTTCCACAGCCCGATCTTCGGACCATGGAGGAACTTTGTCAACCAACAATGTTTGGACGAGGAGGACCGATTGCGCCGATGCAAATCAACGCTCCTGAGTTTTCGTTGAAGCACCACATGATTCAGCAAGTACAAACAAACCCATTTAGAGGATTGCCTGATGATGATGCCAACAAACACCTCGACAAGTTCATTACAATCACCCAAAGCATGAAGTTGCCTGGGGCCACAATGGATGTTCTCCGCCTACAACTCTTCCCGCATACTTTATCACATCATGCCGAGAAATGGTTTGATCGTCTCCCGAAGAATTCTATTCACACTTGGGATGACATGACTCAACGCTTTCTTTCGCGCTACTTTCCACCATCCATGGTCACAAGCCTTCGCAATCAGATCAGCGGTTTCATGCAAGATCCCGATGAATCTCTTTTTGATGCATGGGAGAGATATAATGTCTTGATCGACCGTTGTCCAAACCACAACATGCTTCCGGTCACCTTGATCGATACTTTCTACAACGGATTGACTTTTCGAGATCGTGATACGATCAATGCAGCCGCCGGTGGCACATTCATGAAAAGGAGACCCGAGGAGTGTAGAGAGTTAATTGAAAACATGACTACTCATCATAAGAACTGGGATTCCTCTGCTTCTTCCAGAAACAACACGAGAGTCAATGTCTCTTCTACCTCAGCAAACCCTGAGATGACCGAACTCACCCGCATGATGGCTGAAATGAGCAAAAGTATTACGCTTCTCGCTTCCAACCAACAACAACAACAAGTTAAAGCGGTTGCTAATCCTTGTGAAACATGTGGCGGTCCTCACTCATACATCGATTGTCCTTCGACACAAGGAAATCCGGAAAATGTGTATGCAGCTTACGGTAATTATTCACCGGAAAATTACCAAGCTAGACAACAAGGGGATAGAAATCTGCTGAGCTACCGTTCAAACAATTACCTTTCACCCGGTTTTTCTCCTCAAAACCAGAACCCCGCCAACAACTACACTAGAAGCAACCAAATCCCACCAAGAGCTTCTAATCCTTATCACCCACCCGCCCACCAAAACCCACCAAGTAATCCGGATGTTGAGGCCATCATGAGAACCCAAGGTGAGCAAATCAAGAATCTGCAGAGCCAAATTATCAATCTTAAAGGAGATATCACAAAGCAAGGAAATGAGATAAGATCCGAGCTTCGAAATGATATTCAATCCTCCTTCAGCAATCAAACCAATGATTTGAAGAATATGCTTGCTAGTTTCTTGCCCGCCGCTCAACCTTCTACTTCAAGTTCTCTACCTTCAAACACTGTCACTAATCCGCGAGCCAATGTGAGTGCTATTACTACCCGTAGTGGAGTCACCATCATAGGACCACCAATCCCACCCCCATCATCTACACCTCCTCCACCACCATGTATCCCTACTCCTCCTACACCTAGTATTAGTGCACCATTACCGTCTCTGCCTCGACGTGATGAAGTTCCCACGAATGATCCTTCAACATCTCAACCTTTACCTACTACACCTGCTCCTTCACCACCCAAACCTAATATCCCTTATCCCTCTCGTTTGGGCAAGAACAAAATGCTAAACAAGGAGGACGCTCAAGTGACTAGCTATATCAAGATGATTTCTCAAATGAACTTCAACATTAGCTTTCTTGAGGCACTTGTCCACATGCCCAAATTTGTTAAAGCATTTAAGGAATTGCTTAGCAAGAAGGAGAAGCTTATTGAACTCGCCAACACACGCTTAAATGAAAACTGCTCAGCAGTTATTCTTAAAGAATTACCGGAAAAGCTTGGAGATCCCGGTCGATTTGTGTTGTCTTGCGTGTTCAACAAAACTGAAGAATTTACTGCCCTTGCTGATCTCGGGGCTAGTATTAATTTAATGCCACTCAGTGTTTGGAAAACACTATCATTGCCCGACCTCACTCCAACAAAGATGACTCTTGAACTTGCAAATCGCACTCTCGCTTACCCTGTTGGTATAGCCGAAGACGTGTTCATTAAAGTTGGCACATTTACTTTCCCGGTCGATTTTGTCGTAGTTGATTATGAAATGGACCCTCGTATTCCTTTAATACTTGGTCGGCCATTCTTGAGAACCGGGCGTGCTTTAGTAGATGTGGCCGAAGGTGAGTTAATCTTACGAGTCGGGGATGATGCAAAAGTTTTCAAAATGGGGAAGCTTACTAGTTCAACTTTTGGAGGCCGAGAATCAGTGAATATGATTAATGTGCTAGATGACTTTACCGTCTACGAAAATCCTCTATTCGACTCTTGCATCGATAATCCACTTTTTCATGATGATGTGGATGATTCTCTCCCTACTTTGGACGCTTCTCCCATTTATGATTCGTCACCGGTCTTTGACGCTTATGATGATGATGATTCTAGCTCAGATTCGGATGATTTTGATTGTACTTCTGAGTATCCCGAGCTGCCCACTTTCGATGATTTTGATGAGGCTGATACTCTCTCGAGCGATTCTTCACATGATGAAGATCCTCCGTCATCACTCGATCCTACTTTGGACGATTATTCATTTGAGGAAGATTTCTCTGAATTTCTCAACACATACTTCCCTCATGAGAGTGATGCTCCTCCTTTTGACTTTGAAGATTATCGCCTTGATCCTACTTTGGATTTGAAGAGCATTTTGTCAAAGGAGAAGAAACCGGTTGACACCGAAATCCGTTGCACGTATGATTTAACACCTCTTTGTCCCACTTCTGAGGACGAGGTTGTGCTTCTTTGCGGATCTTCTTCACACTCGGCTGAGCCGGAGTGCTATTTTCCCCTGAAGGAAAAGGTGTTCGACCCCGGTATTGAAGTCTTTAAGCCATCTCAGTATCCACCTGATGAAATAAAAGGAAAAATCTTTGGAAATCTTGAAGACATGCTTGCACCACTTCATCCTTGCTCATACTGTGCTCCATCGCTGCTTAAGGGAACCCTACCATTTCTCTTTTGGCTTGCCTTGTTCGCCTTAAGCTCTTGCTTATTGATGGATGAAAACTATGTCTTTGATCCTGGTGGATTTGTTTCATGCTACTTCCGTTAATGATCAAGGTCGAGTCAGGCTCACGACTCGGTTAACAAAAACCAAGCGCTTCTTGGGAGGCAACCCATGCATCTATCTTTCCGCTTTCTTTATCATAAGTGTAGGGGGGACCCTTTGGTTTGCTATTTCCTCTCCTCACTTCTTAATCAGGGATTCGAGCTTCAATGATCCACTCTTGATGATTCTTGACGACCCGTGATTCCGTGTTC
This sequence comes from Glebionis coronaria, assembly GCA_025667525.1. Classification (NCBI taxonomy): domain Eukaryota; kingdom Viridiplantae; phylum Streptophyta; class Magnoliopsida; order Asterales; family Asteraceae; genus Glebionis; species Glebionis coronaria. The sequence continues at coordinate 590,392,938 of CM046874.1, read as the reverse complement.
TACTTCATCCCGGTTCTATCCTAAACTCTTTTCGATTCACTATTTTATATTTTCTCAATATTAAAATAGGAATCTCTTTAGTTGTTTTTTCCTTAGCAAAATTTAAACAACGTGCACAATGTCCTAAGTGTAGGGGAGTTTACTCCCACATGCTTAAACATTGAGGACAATGTTTATCTTAAGTGTAGGGGGGACTTCTATCGAAGTTAAGTGGTCTTTTCCTTGTTTTTGTCCTCATTTCAACCGGAAAATCTATTTTTCGACATTTTTCAAAATTTTTGATCTATTTTGGCCTATTAGTTTTTACCTTTGTATAGTTATTTTCTTTCTTTGCTAGAATAAATGTTTAATAAGTGGTTTTAATTTTCAAGCGTTGTGAATATTTTGACACAATCCGAGTTTACTCTAGCTAGTACCCTTAACGTGTTTAAGTCAAGTTTTGCTAGGCTTTTATATAGGGAGCTATAAAACGCGAAAGTCTTAACTCTCACGGGTTAAGAACAAGAACTTTTCGCAAGTTCCTATAATTGATCCTAGAGAGTCGTTTATCAAGGGAACTTTAAGATGCGATTTCTAAACTTGAAAAAGTCTAAGAATTTGCAAGATCCTATAGGCGACTCGAAAACCCAAAACTTTGATTTAATAGGCTAAGTATCCACGAGTCTCATTACTTGAGATTTTAAACTGTGGAGAACGAGAAATGATAGAGCCAATTATAAGTTCAGTATTCTTTCGTGAATTTATGTGAGTTAATTATAAGCCTATTCTCCCATCGCTTGCTAATAAACTTATCTGCTAATAAATAAGGTTGTACGATTTGAAAAGTTACTTAGCTTCTAGCCCCAGATCGTTTAAAAGTTGCTCGGTATGGATTAGAGTTCATAGCCAAGGCATAACTTATTGAAGCGGGGCGCGAAGATTGGCGAGTCCGAAAAGGCCCTAACAAGGCATGAGGGCTATGTTTTGTTGCTAAAGATCCAAAAGTGATGTGAAGAATCATTTATCGAAAATCATTATGAAGGATCGAGACACACGACGAAAAGCAAAAACTCCCAAAAAGTCATGGAGAAGTGTATCCGAAAAGACCCTAACAAGGTATGAGGATAAATAGATCCAAGTCATTAAAGGAGGCGGATCGTTGTATATCAAAATCCAAAATAAAGATTGGAGAAAAATGAAGAAGTCGTGGTCCAAGTATGAATCTCTCAAAATTTCAAGTGAAGAAATTCCAATTATGAAGAGAAGACCATAATTTCATGAACGTCTCTCAAGATTTGAAGTATGAAGTCGCTGCCAAATATCGGTCCGAGAAAGGTCTCAAATCGCGAAGCGAGTTATGCCAAGATATGAATTTTATGAGGTCCCGAGAAGCAGTTTTAAAAGATTTGGTCCTTTAGCTAACTATTGATTAAATCGTTCACTTTATTTTCAGACTAAATAACTATCTAAATAAGTCGAACAATGCATCCTCGTGATCATTCAAGACAAATAATAAAATATAAGAGAAACCCGTAGGAATAAGGGAGTCTAAGTGAATAATTGGCCCACATGAGTTCGTGTTAGTCTACTAACTTATAATAACAATGATCTCGTTTTTAAGCTTGGTTTGGAGAAAGTGAAAAGTTGAGGATGATGATTATTCATGACATTTTCAAAACCCAAGGTATGCTTTTAATTTCTTTGTTTTGCATTTTTATAATTTTCTATCTCTTTAATAAAGGCCAATGTGGATTGATTACGATGAAAAGTGTAAACATGCTTTGTAACTAATGCATTGCATGAGGACATTGCAATGGTCAAGTGTAGGGGATTTGATAGGTGTGTAAACACCCATCTTTTCTACCACTTAATTACAATAATAACCGGACCAAAACGTGTACTTTATGTCTTTTATGTCGGAATTATGCGTGGTTTGTGTTTTTGTTGTGATTTAGGACGAAAAGGTGAAAAGTGGAGAAAACACGGGAATTCACGGGCATTTACGGACTTTTATTGAAGAAAAGGATGAAAGACGAAGTCAAGAAGTCAAAAGTGGATAAAGAACGGAAGTCCAAGACCAATTCTGAAGATTTATCGAAGAAAAAGTCAAAAGACGAAAGTTTACTTAAAGCCGAGGAACTCAAGTCTTATTTATCGAAGAATTAAAAGACGAGTCCAAAGAAATCCCGAGCCAAAAGTCATCACATTCCAAGATTAACAAAAAGATTAAGAAGGAAGGACTTGATGGTGCATTTAACAAGAAAGGAAGGAGAGAGGAAGCTTCCCCTAACCACTCCCTAATCACCTATATAAACCCTCATTTTCATTCATTTACTCTTGTTGGTGGCTTGACAAACCATTCTTCCACTTTATTTTATGCACCTTTAATTACTTGCACATTTAAATACATGTTTTGCACCTTTAATTACTTTTAATTTCAAGTAAGTGTTTCTTTTAATTACTTGCACCTTTACTTTATCTTGTTAATCTTCTTCTACCTTTCTTTGATTCACACGTCTTAATCTTGTTAACTTTTTAAAGATTTCATTTTTATGCTTTTGATTGTTTTAAATCTCTTGTTTTCATAGCTTATTTGATTTATTTTCAAGTTTATATAGTTTTTACAAAAGTTATTTTTATATAAAAAGTTGTTTTTCTTAAAGTTGATCTTTTTCGTGTCTTAAAAGTTTCTAACTTTCAGTTTTATAGCTTATTTTTACACGATTTACCTTAAGGATTTAGTCTAGTGCTTATTAGAACAATAGCTTATTTACTTAGCTTAATTTCCATCCAAGTCTCCGTATTCCGATCTTGACGATCGGAAAAGGGTTTTACTTTCCGATCGTGAGGACTTTGGTATTCCGATCTGTGTATATTTGAGTATTCCGATTGGGTTAGAGTGACAGCTTTCCGATTGGTACTCATTTCCACATTCCGATTGAGGTGGTGTTTGGACATTCCGATCAGGGTAAGAGTGACACTTTCCGATCTAAGGTTCCGATCAGCATTCCGACCATAGTTCATTCGAGCATTCCGATCAAAGGTATTCGTCATTCCGATCTGAGGTATGTTGGATATTCCGATCAGGGTGTAAGGTTATATTCCGATCAAGGTAAGCAGCAACATTCCGATTGGGTGATTTTTGGGTATTCCGATCTGGAAGGGTGACAGCATTCCGATTGGGACCTCACTACACATTCCGATTGGGGTGATCGGAATATATTCCGATTGGGGTGTTTTCTCTTGTTTTGTCTTGTTTAATCTTTAGTTTACGTTTTTAATACTTGTCTAACTTTAATTCTTGCCACGTTTTAATTTTTAGTCATTTAAACTAATTTACTTTCCGTCACGTTTTTAAATATTGCACACTTTCTTTTAATTAGACTTAGATTTATTTTCACGCACTTTACTTTAACGCCACTTTACTTTCAACGACATTTACTTTTAAGTCTTGCACATTTAAATTTAAAACCAACCAAAATTATTTGTTTCCACCAAAATAAAACTGCGTCACATAGAGAACCTAGATCAATTCGATTAGACACAACATCAACGAACTTAATTTCTAATTTTTATACGGGCTAAAAGCCTTGTATTAGTTACTAAAGTTTGTTGTTAAAACAAACTCAATTTAATTTATTTTCAAAACAATAATATTAATGTTTAAATTAAATTGCACTATAGTCCTTGTAAAATATTAGTTTCCAAAAGAAACCCTAGGGGCTTATCTAAGCCTATGAAAATAATCTAACATTTGTCTTATTCCAAACAAGTCAATTAAGCTATTGGGCCTTAGTGGGCTTATGATTTATACACGGCTTAACAAGCCGTGAGCCATGGGCTTATTTTATACGTGGCTTATTAATAAGTCGTGAGCTATGAGCTTATGGTTCATAGCTTGTGGCTTATTTTCTAGGCTTATCTATCTACTTTTCTAGATATCATTTAGATTTAAGTAATGGTTTCATCTAGGAATTTCTTGGCTCAAATCTAACACCATACATTTTTGTACATGTTTTTGTACACACACACTTATATACACTTCTTTTTTACACATTTTTATATACACATTTGTATAGATGCTATTATACATACATTTTGTGGAAACGTATAAAGAGTGGGGGGGTGAATACGTTTTTAAAATCTTTTGTATCAAATGTCCATCAAGAGGATATAGTATGAGAAGTGTTGTATATAGTCAAGGACTAAATTATGAGTCAAGTAGCATATGAGTTATCACGATGAACACACAATAAGTATAAAGCTAGAGTAATAAAGATAAAGGAAATGAAAATCAACACAGTGATTTATAGTGGTTCGGCTACAAGGACACCTTCCTTGCTCTACATCAACTCCCCGAGTGACCTACTCGAGAGTTCGACTTCAGTAATCAACAACCTCTTTTATATCAGTGTTGTACCCATGTAAAAGAACACAACATAATAGCTTAGGTGTCGGTAAAGATTGTAAGCTAAAGTGCAAAGGTTAACTAGTGAAGTAGAACTCTCGGGTGGATACTCGAGGAGTGGAAGTAGGGGCAAGATAAGTGAGATCTTATTAGACCGAACCACTATAAATCCTTGTGCATTGTGGTTTGCTTTATTCTTTCTCTACCTTAATTACTTTGTCAATCACATTTGATCTATATCCATAATAATCATGAAAAAGTTCACAAAAATTAAAACTAATCGAAAAAAACTATCCACCCCCCCCCCCGCCTTCTAACTTTCTACAAAATGTATGTATAAAAATATGTGTATAATAACATGTATACAAATATGTGTATAAAAACTTGTATAAAACTGTGAACAAATTCAAAGTTGAGTAACTTAGGTAAAAAATTTCGTAAAGTTTAGTAACTTATCTGAACAAAATCACAAAGTTTAGTAACTTATTTTTAAAAGTATATTGCCACGCTGGCAGTTGCAACCGGTTACTAACACTAACAAACAGTTTGTCATACTTCGGTACAAACATTACCCGGTTTCTATAGTTTGGTAACCCAAAGTCTCAAAAAAATAGTTGGGTAACTTAGGTGAACAAAAGTGAAAGTTTGGTAACCTAAACATCCAAAAACCCTTATGGAAAATGATAGAATATTTGTTAGGTTCATCTTGAATGGTCAACTCATTCAATACTCTCTCGAGGCCTTTGGTCAAATTCTTGGTGTGCCATTTGAGAGAACTTGTCGGTTCACAGATAAATGGAATCTTGAAGCTCTCTTTGAATCTAACGATTGTCCTCCAAATGACCATTTGGAAGTTGACCTTGACTTCATCCTTGACATCATCTCCAAAGTTCCTAATAGAATCGTTGTAAGAAGCCTTCATTCTAAAAGACGTCCGGTGAAACGTCATGAGGTTCTCTTAAGCGACCTTAATGATGATTTGGTCCAATGGGCCAACATTCTTAGGGAAAATGTTTTTTTTTGTCTTGGTGGTAATAGGGATCATGTTCCGGCATGCTTGGTGCATATGATCTTTTGCATCTTTACCGAAACCAAGTACAATTTAGCATATTTTATCGCTCGACGGATCAATTATGCTATCTCCAAACCTAAAACAAACCTCCCTTATGCCATGCTCCTTACTCGCCTCTTAAAAAAGGTTGTTCGTGACTTTTTTAATCTCAATCTTTCTTGCTTTCAACCGGTTCAACGGGTAATGTTGCCTATTCAAGAGGTATATGAAAGAAAGCCTAGAAGTGATATAGGTTCAAGAAAAGCCGACCAACAAGAGTCCGATGATGAGGACACCTTTATGCCAACAAGTGATGGTGATGGCATAGGTACAAGTACTCATTTCGACTCTTCGAGTAACTCCCACCCCTCTACTAACTCATTTATGGACAGGTTAGAAGACCTTTCTCCTCCTCACCATTCTTCTAGTGAAATTCCGGATACCTTAGTCTTCAGGATGTATATTGGTCAAATCTCAAAACCCAACGTGAGTTACATGATCATCGAGTTGAGTCAAGAGGTGGATTCAAGTACTTGGGAAAATTGATCAAAGGACTTGGCAAGAAAAGAAGATAAAGACTTTGATTTGATTCAAGGAAAACATGTTGTTGAACATGCTATGTGTTGAACATTTGGTTTCTTTTCTTTTATGTTTGTGTATTAACTATTAGTACTTGTTTGGATTGCTAACTATTTTAATCCTTAATTAACTATGTAATCGTTCGTCCGATTTACATAGCTTTGTTCTCATTATGTGCTTGTTAGCCTCCTAGATTTTGACTTATAGTTAACTTTGTCTTGATATTTACCTGTGTTAAATCTGGGCTGACCATAGTTTTTGGAGGTGCACTTTTCTGTCACCACTGGACGCGGTTCCATATTGAACCCGCGGTTCTTTATTGATAAGGAACCGCGGACTTACGTAAGGAACCGCCTGTTCCTGTTTTGACAGAATCTTTGCTTTACATTATTTTCCTTAATCTGTGTAAAACCTTGATAAAATTTTTGAAAAACCTGCACTTTTCTAAACTAGGGTACCTAATTTCATTATTCACCTAAAATGATGGACTTTAAAATTAACATGCTTTTCAAAAAAAGATCAAGCTAAAAGAAAACTATGAACTCAAGACCTAGTTGTTAGCTATCTTTGTAGTAGTTAATTGTCTTTTTAATTCTTGTATTTCCTTTTCTTTCCCTCATGATTTTCTCATGTGGATGATTTATGGTTTTAGTTTTTATGTGCTTTAATCTATGTGATCACATTAAACAACTTTAATTTATTTAAAATTGAACCTAAATCTATTACAACCTCTAAAAACTTGACTTAAAATTGGACCAAAATGTTATTTAAATATTTTGTCATCCTTTTTTAAGACATTCTTTGTGAATGTGTTGCTTTTATGCAACCTTGGCATACTCTAGTGTTAAAAGAGGTAAAAATCCAAGATTTTCAAATTTTTGAAAATCTAGTTTTGCAGTCCACTAGACGCAGTTCTCAAGCCTCCAGGCGGTTTCATGTCGATATGGAACCGCATGCCTCTTTAAAGAACCGCGCCCAGTAAAGCCAATTTTGGCTTATTTTTGGTCTTTCTTCTTTGACCACTGTTTTGGTTAAGATTCTTTGTTTACCCAATTTGGCTAAACATTCTCTAAAACCTTTCTTTTTCATTTCAAATCTTTGCCTTGTCTATTTTCTTTAAATTCTTCTCTTTTAGGAGTTCTTTCCTTCATCCCTCACAATGCCTAATTCTTCCTTTTCTGACCTTGACATTTCTTTGTCACAAACTTCTCAACCTAAAGCTTCCTCTTCTAAGGTTTCAAAGAAACCAAAAATCTCGGTCAAACCCATTTGGATCAAAAAGAACAAGAATCCTCATGATTCTTCTTCTTCAAAATCCTCCAAGAATTCCTCTTTCTCTCCGACTCAATATTAGAATGAGACTTACTCTATAAATCCAATTACTGGAGAAAAAGAAATTCTTCAACCACCACCTAAACCTCTCAACTCTCCTTAACTCAATGACCTAAATTCTTTCCCTAACCTCACTAGGCATTGTGAAAGTATTTCTTATCCATTATCTCCCTCCCCACCAAACTCTAATCTTGATGGACCTCCCTCATCTAACGACTTTGTTTTGCATCATGGTTCCTCGTGTGCTTGTTGTCATTTTCAACAAATTGAACTTGCTCATATCTATGACAAGCTAAATTTTCTTGAATTCCTGCTCACTCTACCTCCTCTCAAAGTTTTTGTTCCCATGAACAAAACTTCGAATGATGCTTCGTCGTCTTTCTTTTCTAACTAAGGCACTTTTTGTACTTTAGTTATTTGAGTCAATAAATTTTAAGCAATCTTGGAAGATTATCACTATTAGAATAGCTTATGCTTTGTGGTCTATATTCCATATTTTTGCTTTTAATATTCATATTGTGTTTATGAATATTTATCTTGTATGTTCTTTCATATTTTAGTAATATGAATGTTATGTGTGTTATCTTTCCCTCTAATTATATTACACACATTTCTTAAGGAGTTGATCATGGTTAAAACTTAAAATTAATTATAGGTGATTCCATAAATTCTAAATTTTAACCCATTGACATTTTAAATCATCTTTAATTGGTTTGGATGTTTTTTTTCTTCCTTTATTCCACCAATTGAACTATGATGTTGTCAATACACACTCTTTGGACATACTTAGCAAATGCTTACTTCTAATTTGAGATTTCTTTTCCTTCTCCCTCTCAAGTTAGTTAGTAAGTAGTGCACATATATACATTGGTGTTTCTTTTCTTTCTTTTAACCTTTGTGTAGCATGTCACCTTAGCTCATTGACTTGGTGCCCCAAGCAAGGGAGAGTAAGCACCAAAGGGGAGCTACTAGCAAAAGTCCGGTTCTTTTCTTCTTTAAAGACTTGTGCTAACTTTTTTGCTTCGACAAAGGGGGAGAAATGATAGTGATAAACTCGTTAATAATTCGAATAAACTTGTATTTTACGTAAATGAGTTTATAGTTTGTCGTAATCAAAAAGGGGGAGATTGTTAACGCATAAGCAATGCCTAAAAATATTGTTAGTATTAATTAATCTTTCTTAGTTTTGATCACGATAAATTACAAAGACATTTATTGTCAAACACAATAATAAAATGAATTGTCTAACAAACACTATCATCAAGGTAATAATCATTACACTAACATATCTTAATCATGCTTAGTGATCATAAAAGTGATTAGCCTTAAAACTCACTTTTGTCAAACATTACAAAATATTTTTAATAAACTTTATATTTAAGAAAATATTTTATTAAAATGAAAATGCAAATTTGAATATGGCATATTTCATATGCCATAAGAATATCCTTTGAAGGTTTAAACAGCCTCAGATATTTCAAATTCACTAAAAGACAAAAAGGAGCAGAGTCTACGCCAGCGGTACCTTAGCACCTATGGCGGTTCCTTATCGATAAGGAACCGCGTGTGCCAATAAGAAACCGCGGGCAGATATAGTCGTTGGATGTTTTGTCCTATAAATAGTGAAACAAATCTGCATTCTCATTAACCCTTTTTGGACATCTTCTTCAGCCTTCTTTCTCCTTTCTAATCCTAGTCATTTGTAAATGATCACTTAATGTGTTAAGTATGTTTACTCATGATTATCCTCTAGATCTCATTCTTTACCTTTTCCAAAGAGAAGATCACTCACACACTTGTGATGTGATTAAAGATGTAGCATTGATGAATATCACCTCCTCCTAAAGATCTAGTCATGTTCATCATTTGTTTATTTGTGTAGATCCAATGTATTTGTGAATACTTTGACTAGTTGTGTTCATCCAAGTTATTTGTGAATACTTGGGTTAGAGTTGTGTACATCCATTGCACATGTGTGTGCTTAGATTTATGTTGTGTAGATCCAAGCTACATGTGTGTACTTGGATATGATTAGTTGAGTTGTAATTAGTTGTGTTAGTTCTCGGTAAATTATAAAGTGATGTGGTTGTGTCTTGTGAGTTCTCATTAAACTATAAAGTGATATGTATTTGTGTTGTGTGAAGTTCTCACTTAGCTTCAAAGTGAAGAGTCGTGAAGATTGGTTCTATCTTTGGATTAGAACTCGACATTTAGCCTTGTTTCGGAAAATGGTAAAGTAGGCAACGTTGTGAAGATTGGTTCTACCTTTAGATTAGAACTCGACATCTAGCCTTGTGTCGTAAAAGAGTGAAGTGGGCGACGTTGTGTAGATTGGTCCTAGCTAAGATTAGGTCTCGACATTTAGCTTAGTGTCGGAAAATAATTTAAGCGACATTGTAAGGTTTTCTCCGCCAAGAAGGGAGCTTGTGGATATAGTGGAAATCTCGAGTAAGGTGTACTCAAGGAGTGGAGTAGGAACGAGGATAGAGCCTCGTTGCCGAACCACTATAAATCTTGGTGTCTTCCTACTAGGTTGTTTCTTTCCTTACTCTTTACTCACATTCATTATCACTACACTTCTTATACATTGTTAATGCATTAGAATTGAACCTAATCATTATGCAACTAGCTTTGAAGTAAAAGATAGTTTTGTGCACTCACCTAATTGAAAGGAATTTTAATTAGGAGATAAACCGATGAGAAACTATTCAACCCCCCCCCCCCCCTTCTAGTTTCTAAAAATAGGACTATCCAAGAGATGAGTAGGACAACGTTAAATGAGCAATCCCTCAAAATTTTTGGTGCAATGCCATGGACACATCAACCTATATTCTCAACCGAATTCTTATTCAACCTTTTCTAGGAATGACACCTTATGAGATTCTTAAAGGTAAGAAGCCATCATTAGAATACTTTAAGGTGTCTGGAATCAAGTGCTTCATTCTTAACACCAAAGATTACCTTACTAAGTTCGACCCAAAGTCGTACGAAGGTATCTTTCTAGGTTATTCTCAAACTAGTAAAGCCTACATAGTCCTCAATAGAACCTCGGGTGTAATCGAAGAATCACTCAACGTGACATTTGATGAAACCCCTCCTTCATCTAAGACACCACCTTTGGTAGATGATGACTTAGATGAATTAGACAAAGATAAAGGCAAAGAGGTTAGAAAATTAGGTGTTGAAGACCTTAATGTCGAAAAGGGAGTAAACATTATGGAGTCTAAGGATCATGCTCTCGATAACGTCATAGGAGACTTAAATCAAAGAACCCTAAGATCTGAAGTCCAAGATCAAAGTAACTTCTTTTGTTTTGTCTCAATGATTGAACCAAAGAATGTTAAAGAAGCTTTGACGGATGAGAGTTGGGTCATCGCCATGCAAGAAGAACTGAATTAATTCATTGCTAATGACGTTTGGGAACTTGTTCCTCCACCTAGAAGTACTACCATTATAGAAACCAAGTGGGTATATAGGAATAAGTTAGATAAGAACGGTGTTGGGTCTCGTAACAAAGCTAGACTTGTAGCTCAAGGCTATAATCAACAAGAAGGGATTGATTATGATGAGACATATGCACCGGTAGCAAGGTTAGAGTCCATTAGGATCCTTTTAGCTTACGCTTGTGCATTAGATTTTAAGCTTCAACAAATGGATGTAAAGAGTGCGTTTCTTAACGGTTTGATAAATGAGGAGGTACATGTGGCTCAACCTCCTGACTTCATTGATTTTGAGAAACCTGATTATGTTTACAAGCTTAAGAAAGTTCTTTATGGTCTTAAACAAGCACCCAAAGCTAGGTATGATAGACTTAAAGTGTTTCTTGTAAAACATGAGTATACCATGGGGATGGTAGACAATACACTCTTTACAAAGAAGAAACGTTCTCACCTCATAATCGTACAAATATATGTTGATGACATTATATTTGGTTCAACTTGTCAAAGCTTGTGTGATGACTTTGCCAAAATCATGCATGACGAGTTTGAAATGAGCATGATGGGAGAACTTAACTTCTTTTTAGGACTCCAAGTTAAACAAATGGACGATGGTATTTTCTTTAATCAATCTAAATACGTTAAAGAAATGCTAAATAAATTTGGATTAGAGGACTCTAGACCAATGAAGACCCCTATGGCCTCAGATACTAAACTCACCGTATATGATGATTTTGAGTCGGTAGACAACATCAAATATAGAGGTATGATTGTTAGTTTGTTGTACCTAACGGCAAGTCGACTGAATGTCATGCTTAGTGTTTGCCTTTGTTCTCGCTTCTTAAACGCTCCTGAAACCTCTCACCTTGAAGTGGTTAAGTGTATCTTCCGATACATTAAAGGCACTATACATTTAGGATTATGGTATCCTAAAGGGACCGGCATAGAAAACATTATATACACGGACTCAGATCATGCGAGAGACTATGTAGACCGGAAAAGCACTAGTGGAGTTTGTATCTTCATGGGTTGTTGTTTAACTTCTTGGTTCTCCAAGAAACAAACCACTCTTGCTATATCCACCACGGAAGCCAAGTATGTGAGTGCCGGTAAAGCTTGTCAATAAGCTCTATGGATGAAGCAAGTGCTTGTTGATTACGGGATTTCACTTAATGATATTCCCATCATGTGTGATAATAAGGGTGCAATAGACCTTAGCAAAAATCCCGTGCAACAATCGTGAACCAAGCACATAGAGATTCGCCACCATTTCCTTAGGGATAATGTTCAAAAGGGGAACATTTCGATTGAGAAGGTGCCCTCGGTAGAAAATTTAGTCGACATCTTCACTAAGCCACTTAAGAAGGAACCTTTTAATTACTTGCGTCTAGGTCTAGGTTTAATGGAATATATTCCTTTATTGCGCTTCTCTTAATCGAGTCTTTCTCTTTTTAGTCTTTTCATTTTTTTGATTCATTGAGTCTCTTAAACTTTTTTTGAAAAATTCCTCTTCTCTTTTTCAAAGCTCTCAAAGTTTTTTCAAAAATGGTCGAGAAATGTTTTTGCATTGTTAATTAATCTAAAACGTGTTTTCATAGCTTCTTGTTATTGACATCGAGAATATATAACTCATATGTATGGGTCTCTCAAATATAGCAAGAATGATAATGAAATATGAAGGATCATTGTGCCATGACCATGTGACTAGATTAACACATCCCCAACATCGATTTTATTTCGAATCCATGGTTTTTGGTCATAATATTGTTTGGTGAGTTCTTATGTGTTTTCTAGGTCTTTTGTTACTTTTTAGCATGTCTCTATGATTAGTTAGACTAGAAAATCAAGATTTGCTGAATTGGAAAATTCTCCTCACCCACCAAAAACAGCTCTCTATAGGCGGTTCCCTAAATATCCCGTGGATCCATATATATATGGAATCGCAGGTGGGGATAAGGAACCGCATACAGAACCCTCAAATTTTGAGTTCTCTATAACTCCAAATTTGCTCCAACATCTTTTGGAATCTTTGGTTCAAACCTTTGACCATCCCAAAAGTATCTTGTGCTTTCTCTATTTAACCTTAAGCATTTTGCATCCTTTCTTATATCAAAATGTCTTATTCACCAAATGAAATCCTTGACTCTCCTCCATTTTCCCCAATCTCTTTTAATCCAAATTCACCCAAGAACACTCAAAATCATATTTCTTCTTCTTCTAAGAATATTGATTGTGTAACTTCTTCTCTTACACCACTATCCTTTTGTGTTCTTCCTCCCTCACATGATAATGTCATGCATCATGGAACATATTGTCATTGTTATCAATATCAACATCTTGCTATGACTCGCATCTACGAGGAATTGAATTACATCAAGAGTATCCAAGTCAAACCTCCTCTTCACTATGACTATGAGACTACTATCAAGCCACCACCACCACTTACTTCCGCCACCACTTTGTCTTTCATTCAAGCATATGGATTGCTTATGTAACATCCTACTTGGATAAGTGGACCGTTACGTATATTTATGGTGTGTCATCAAAGCATGCAAGAGAAATGTCTTAAAACATTAACTGACCATAAAGGGAATATCGGAATCAAACATCGGTAGTCCAAACATAAGCTCAAACATAATTAAAAAAATACTGAAAGGAAGGACTGAACAAAGTCCAAACACACGAAGTAATGTATGGAGTGCATAAAGTAAGGAAGTCTGGATAGCTTCCGTCCAAATGCACATACCCTCTTAGAATCCTAAGTGCATTCATGTGTACCTGCCATTTGGAACATGAAAGGAAAACTACGGCTGAGCATAACGCCCAGTGAACGAATATAAATCATGATAAGAAGTATTGGAATGAAATAGATAACGAGTACTGGAACTATAAGACTGTTATGTAAATTGCAGCAGAAAACTGTGTATGTTCTAAAAAGTCTGATCTATAATTAGTAAAGCTGAATTATTATCTGTTAAATCTGAAACATGCATTTATTGTATTTTAAGTGCCAAGAGCTTATATAGGTCATGTATTGTAACAACGTATGCATGAATACATAGAGGGGTGACCTCGTCATGTTATAAAGGGATGACCTCTAACTGATAAGTTGGGTGGAGGGATCAACTCCAATGTGAAGGATTTAGAGCACACACCACATTCACCTGATAAGCTGTAAACTAATAAACTAGGATGCACCCATACACCACACTGATAATACTGATAAATAGCCAAGCTAAAATAAAAGGGACGTTGCGAGAAATCACTCCCCCGCAGAGGAGTCATGACACCGATGCCTCAAGTGTCATGGTTACGGTACCTCCGTAACTAGTAATAACTGGTCATGCCTATATATAAAGCTCAGACAATTAATATAATTATCATGGAAAATCATGTACCGTTTATAATATATGACTGGGAAAAACAGATGGTTGCAGACGGGGAATCCTAATCATGCATAGAAAGGAAAGTCCATACTGAAGGACGGGAAATTCGTACCTTGTATCCAATAACCGACTGTAAAGAAAAACGAACGAACTCCTACTCTGACTTCACAATAGCTACATGAACAAAGGACGCGAATGAGTTATCTGATATCTGTTTACTTTTATTGATCTGGACTGTTATTAGTTTGATTTACTATAGTCTGGTATTACTGCTTGTGTATAATCTGGTAAATCTGATTGTTCTACATTATTTTGATAAATGTATTCCTGTACTTCTGATTACTGTATAATATGTATTTTGTCATTAATATAAATAGTAACATGCTATAAATAGAATATTTCCTAATTTAGAAAGATTTCCAAATTAGTCTCCTTGAAAATTAAATCATTAAATGAATCACACGTTTTAAAGTAATTAAAAGGATTAAACTAATATCAATTTAATTTTACTAATTAAATTAAAAAACAAAACAATATAATTAAATTAATTTATAAAACTTATTTGTAAAAATGATCTAATCTTAATAAAATAAATCCTTGTATTTTAATAATATTTGTGTGGTCCCGAATTCGAGCTTAAAACCTTCCCTGAGACACCTATGTCTCGAGTTAAACCAAACCGGGCCCACCACGACCCACGTCGTGGCCCCCTTTGCTGCTGACTCTCGAACAGTAGCCACTGGCCTAGTGCCAGTTGCTACTGTTGTTACTGTGGTTCACACTGTTTGCATAATGTTCCCACTGCCCATTCATTTTTCCCACTGTTTGCATTCAATTCCCACTGCTTATCAACAAACACCCCCGAATTGGCTTGTTTCCCACTGTTATCAAACCAAACACTCCCTACAAGCCCGTTTACCCCCTGACTGGGTTTGGACGGCTGGTCACACAAAAGTACCACCGAGACCTTATAGGTCTCGGCTGTATACATTACAAACCCACCGAGAGTTTATTACACTCTCGGTTTTCATGCTAAGCCGCCAAAACAAAACACCCCGTTTATATATACATGCTTTTAATCTATTCCAACAAGTGTTCATTCCATTAGACAACTGTATTCATGATTAAGATGGAAAGAAGAAATAGAAAGGTTTGAGCTTACTTGCTAATACGTGATTTAGGGTGACAAACACACTACACACGAATCAATACACCAAAACCAAGGATCCGTCCCCTTTTGTTGTTGTTCCTGCCGGCGGCTCATCACCAATAAAACCCTAGATCTGCGTTTTTGTTTTTCTAAAATAAAAAGGGTTATAATCCCTGGTTATTACTTTTAGAATAGACTGGGCCTAAAAATCCCATTTCCCTTTCTTCTTGTTTTAATTTAAACCGTCGGCCCAATAACCCATATGTACTTACTTTTCTGCTTTTCGTGTTTTAAATCATTTAACTTGATGGCCGTGTTTGATGTTCTGTGTTTAAATCTAAACTTATTAAATATTTACTGAATAAAATTACTAGTTGTAATTACTTGGATATATATATATATATATATTTATTCTGAACAATTAATTACGTAACGTTCTTAATTAAAAAGCTGAGACTGCATAAAAAAGATATCTACGGATTTTAAATGCGGGTTTTACAGCTTATCTCCAAGACATCTATTTCTAGCAAATCTTTAAGTTCTAGTTTAACTAGGATTAGATTAATGTTTTTCTTTTGGCTTGTTTTTTTCATACAACTTTGTATGATTTATTTTCTTATATCTTTATTTCAAGTTTCCTTTTGACACGACTTTTCTTGGATCTTAGTTATCTTCTCTTTTCTTATCTTATTTTTCTTTTATGTGACCTATGCTATATCTTGTTGGGTGTTTCTTTTCTTCTACTAACCCTTCAATGTAGCTTGTCACCATAGCTCGATTCCTTGGTGCCCCAAGCAAGGGGGAGTAATCACCAAGGGGGAGCACTTGGAAAGTCCGATTCTTTTCTTCTTCAAAGAATTTTGCATCCTTTTTGCTTCGACAAGGGGGAGAAATGAAATAAACTCGTCTTCGAAAATCTTGTTTTTCATATGATTGAGTTTATGTGTTGTCGAAATCAAAAAAGAGGAGATTGTTAATACAATGATGCCTAAAAACGTTACTTTTATTTTTCGGTCTCGCTTTGTTTTGATTACGACAAAATATAAAAACAAGCATTTACGAAAACAACGAAAAACATATTCTTGAGTTCTAGTACTTTTCATTTCAACCATTATCACTTAAGGTATGGACAAACAAGTTTTCATCTTAATTAAGTGATCAAGGATTTAAGTTTTCTTAAAACTCGCCTTTTATTATATGTGACAAATTTTTTTAATAAACTTTACTTTTAAGAAAATGTTTTATTAAATTAAATATTTGAAAATTTGGAAATGGCATATTCCATTTGGTTTCAGAATATCCTTTGAGGACAAAAGGGAGCGGAGTCTACGAACACGGATCCTTAAAGGTCTATGCGGTCCCTTATCGATAAGGCACCGTGGGTACCAATAAGGAACCGCGTTCAGATATGGCCGTTGGACTTTTGTCCTATAAAAATTGGACCATTCTCAGATTTTCTCTTCACCTCTTTTGCACATAAATTTCCAGATTCTAACATATTTCTTAAATCATTTAAATCCTTGATTATTTGATTGATTACTACTTGTTTAGAAGTGGATCTTTCTCCTCCCGTCTCTTCCTCTCCAAGTGCAAAGAGAAGAACACTTTCATCCTTGAAGTGTGGAGTCTACATCAAGATCTATTGAAGATCAAGTTTTATTCATTCATTATAGTTGTATTGTCTAGATCCAAGTAGTTGTGTTATCTGGAAGTTATGTTGTGAAGATCCAAGTATTTGTGCTATTTGGAAGTTGTGTTGTGGAGATCCAAATAGTTGTGTTTATTTGGAAGTTGTGTATGTAGTAAGGTTAATACTTAATCCTCAAAGTAAATTGGTGTAGATTGGTCCTAGCTAAGATTAGGGCTCTACTTTTAGCTTAGAGTCGGAAATTGGATAAGCGACGTTGTGTACGGTTTCTCCACCTTAAGGAGTTTGTTGATTAGTGAACTCTCGAGTAAGGAGTACTCGAGGAGTGGAGTAGGGACGAGGAGTGAGCTTCGTTGTCGAACCACTATAAATCTTTGGTGTTTGGTTTGATCTTTCTTTTCCTTATCTCTTTACATTCATTATTCTTTATTTGCATATACTTGTGATTATTAGTTTAGGTGCACTATCCCTTGTCCATATTGTGTATAAGAAGATTTCACATAATTGCTCAAGCCCAAGTTTTTGAAAAAGATTTTTGAAAACCCTCTTTTAACAAGTAAATTTTAAGAAACTATTCAACCCCCCCACCATCCCCCTTCTAGTTTCTACAAATAGTTTCTATGATTAAGGTCTTAATTAAAAATTAGGCTTGTTCCAAAACCGCCTTTTACATGAAAACTAGTTTTATAGTTGTTAAGTCAATTTTCAAACTATTTGCTATATCTAGTGATTATGAAAGTGCAATGCACGAAAATAAATATGAGTAAGTAAAGAGTAAGGAAAGAAGCAACCTAAGGCAAGATACCAAGATTTATAGTGGTTCGACAACGAAACTCTCTTTTCGTTCCTACTCCACTCCCCGAGTACACCTTACTCGAGATTTCCACTATATCCACAAGCTCCATTCTTGGCGGAGAAAACCTTACAACGTCGCTTACATTGTTTTACGACACTAAGCTAAATGTCTAGACCTAATCTAAGCTAAGACCAATCTACACACGTCGCCTACTTCACATTTTCTGACACAAGGCTAGATGTTGAGTTCTAATTCAAAGCTAGAACCGATCTTCGTCACCCATCTTCTTTTACGACACAAGACTAGATGTCGAGTCCTAATCTATAGCTAGAACCAATCTTCACAACTCTTCACTTTCAAGTTGAGTGAGAACTCACTAGACACATACACATATCACCTTGTAGTTTAGTGAGAACTAACACACAAGACTCATTACAACACAAGACACATCTAAGTATACGCATATAATTTGGATCTACACAAGACTAATCCAAGTATATACATATACATTAGATTTACACAAGACTAATCCAAGTATACACAAATACCTTGGATATACACACGACTCAAGTATACAAAATGATGAACATGACTAGATCTAAGAAATGATGATCTTCATCAAGGCTTCATCTTTTACACATCACAAATGTGTGAGTGATCTTCTCTTTGCACAAGTAAAGAAGAGGATTAAGAGGATAATCATAAGTAAACATACTTAACAAATTAAGTGATTTACTAATGATTTGAGATATAGAAAGGAGATAAGAAGTAGAAAACTGTCCAAAAAGGTTCACATGAAATTGAAAATATGATCCACTATTTATAAGGATAAAGAGCAACGGCTCTCTAGGCGCGACTCATTAAATGGGGTCGCTGCTCAATATCGATATTGAGCCGCATGCACCTATATTGAGTCGCGGGTATAGAGTCCGCTCCTTTTTGTCTTTTAGTGAGAAAATTCCATCTGGTGAAGTTTATACCTCAAGGGTATATATTCTTAGGCCATTTGGAATATTTCACATTCAAATTTTTATTTTCTATTTTAATAAAACATTTTCTTAAAAATAAAGTTTATTAAAATATTTTGTCACATTTGTATAAATGTGAGTTTTGAGGTTAATCACTTTCTATGATCACTAAACATGTATAAGATATGTTTGTGTAAGACTTTATTACCTTGATGATAGTGTTTGTTGAATAATTCGTCTTACGTTTATCTTTGACGATAAATGTTTTTACACTTTTCGTGATCAAAACTAAGAAAAATTAGTTATTACAACTAATGTTTTTAGGCATTGGTTTGCATTAACAAAGTATATGCCCATTGGTTCCTGAACACTCTGACTCGGATAGTCGTTAAGTTATGTTCAGCGGTACTTAGTTTACACTAAAGGTACTTGGTTTTACACTAGCGGTACTTGCAAGTACCGCTAATTATACGTTAGTACCGCTAGTTATATAGAAGTACCGCTAGTTATGTGCCCAGCGGTACTAGGTTAGTACCGGCGCCGGGGCTGAACATGTTTTCTTTTAACATTCTTTGACCTATTCAATTGGCAGTTTGACTGTAATTATGACCACGTTTAATTGGTCTTGTAACCACTTTTCTGGTATTATGGAACATATTAAGAGGACATTAATGGGCCATTAATTTTTCCTATTACCATTGACCAGGTTGAGTATTTCACCTATTAAATAGTGATCACAGCTGCATGAGAAGACACATAAACAAAAACACATAACAACGAAAGGGTTAGAGATTTGTGCATAAATCACTAAAAAATATTTGGTCTTATCCAGGGGCGGACGTATAGTATAAGTACGGGGTGGCGGCGCCCCCCATAGCTCGACCAAAAAGACGAGTTTTTAGTGTATTTTTTTAAAAAATTTGAGCGTTTTTTTAAAATGCCCCCCACTAGATTTTCAAATTGCCCCCCACTCACTCATTTAATTCCAACTTTTAACACTATAAAACCTAGAAATCGTTAAAATTTAAGTTATAATACTTCACTTTTTATTCGAATTTTAGTTTTTTCGTCTTGTTATCGTTAAAAAAATTTTTTTTGCCCCCCACACTGAAATTTCCTGCGTCCGCCACTGGTCTTATCCCAAGTAAGTATTCGTGATATCCAAATATTAGGATTGAATAGTTACTTTGGGAAGTGATCACACGATTCCAAATGATATCCAATAACTATTGTTTAGTACGTAGCTAAGATTGATTATCTATACCCTGTTTGAGACGAATACACACCAACATTACATAAATCGATTTTTTACCAATTCGATTAATAAGATCGAAGAGTCTAGATCTGAACAGTCAATCTCCGCCTAACGCCTAAGTATCGATTAATCGGTTTGCCTATCCCACTTTTTACAACACCGAGTAAACCACAAACCTCGAGTCGTAAAACCTACTAATGTCAATGATGACTATACATTTTACACTACGTGAAAGAACATAAAAGCAAGAGATATAATATCATAAGTTATATCACATCACATGCAGTTGCGTGAATGTTTTTTCTTAAATGTTTTGTGAATTTAACATTTTTCATCTAAAAATGGCATGTGTTTACGCGCAAATAACAAAGATGGTCGTGGTTAATCAGTTCAAAATATGCTTAAAGGATCATGGATTGGTTGGTTGCTTGAACTTGGTTAACTAGACCTAAAACTGAAGAAGGTTTATACTTATTACACATTGATCTAGTTCTTCTTTGTTACAGTACTATTGAGTAACATTTTCTTTTGTAAATATTTGTTTTAAAATCGTTACGCTCAGAAACTCATCATGTCCAACATATAAACTTAACTGAGTTTAGCAACAAAAGAAGTAGCTAAACAAATTTAAATGTTACTTTTAAGATAATCTTTTCGTCATATCAAATTGGACTTATACAAGTAACCAACCTATAAACCTTCATGTATTAAGTATTAAGTCAAAGTTTCCGTAAACTTAAAACTAGCATTCTATGTGACTTATTGTAACTATCAACTAGGTGATAATATCAAGACACATAAACTAATGTCTTACGAAAATATTCTACTAGTAATTTTACTATCAACTTTAGACAAGCTTGGTTAGTTTGATAGATGCGTGTGTGACACAAAGACATATGAGACAAATTCTGATCCTTTGTTAATGGTTGCCTTGTTGGTATATACTCACTTTGTTTTTGCTTTGGACTATGCGACTTATTTATTTTGTTTGTCTCTTTTCATCTTGATTTGGTCGGATTCCTCTCGATATTGACACCAATGGTTCTAAATTTTCTTAAAGAAAAGAAATAACTTATCAGAGACAATTCACCTTGGTTGAGTATCGCGATATGACAGTGACAAACTGACAATAGTTGTATACCTCATTTTCGTTCTGTTTAGTTAAAACTTTGTTTTGTTTGATGATTTATACACTATAAATCGAGTTATAAACACGTTGGTTGTGAGCTAAAGTTAGAGATGACAATTTTTGACTCATGGTTAATTTTTGGGTCAATTTGGTTAAATTAGAAAAAGAAAGAGGTTTAGTTAGGTTTCCTTTAAAATTTTAGATGGGTCTAGATGGGTCAAACAAGCTCCTTATTAAAATTATAAATGGGTCTACTTGGGTCTCCTCATATGTCACATGAGTCTAGATGGGTCTCCCTTTATATTACTAATGGGTCAAGATGGGTCACCCAATAAGTTTAGTAATATCAAAAATGTTTTTTTTTTCCTTTTTTTTCACAAGCTTGTCAAAATTTCACATACTTGTTATTTTTTACGTCTTCACCGTATTTTTACGTTTTCATCATAAAATTTACGTTTTGGTAAAAAAATTTACCTTTTCGTCAAAAATTTTACGTTTTCATAAAAATATGCTACGTTTTCGTCAGGAATTTTACGTTTTCATCAGAAATTTTACGTTTTCATCAGTAAATTTACGTTTTTGTCAGAAATTTTACGTTTTCATTAGAAATTTTACGTTTTTCTCAGAAATTTTACGTTTTTGTCAGAAATTTTACGTTTTCTTCAAAAATTTTACGTTTTCATCAGTAAATTTACGTTTTTGTCAGAAATTTTACATATTCATCAGAAATTTTACGATTTCGTCAGAATTTTACGTTTTCGTCAGAAATTCTACAATTTTGTCAGTAAATGTTACGTTTTCGTCAGAAATTTTACGTTTTCGTCAGTAAATTTACGTTTTTGTCAGAAATTTTACATTTTCATCAGAAATTTTATGATTTCGTCAGAATTTTACGTTTTCGTCATAAATTCTACGATTTTGTCAGTAAATTTTACGTTTTCGTCATAAATTTTACGTTTTCGTCAGTAAATTTAAGTTTTCGTCAGAATTTTACGTTTTCGTCAGAAATTCTACGATTTTGTCAGTAAATTTTACGTTTTCGTCATAAATTTTACGTTTTCGTCATAAATTTTACGTTTTCGTCAGTAAATATAAGTTTTCGTCAGTAAATTTACGTTTTCGTCAGGAATTTTACGTTTTCGTCAGTAAATTTACGTTTTCGTCAGAAATTTTACGTTTTCGTCATAAATTTTACGTTTTCGTCAGTAAATTTTAAGTTTTCGTCATAAATTTTACGTTTTCCTCTGTAATTTTACGTTTTCGTCAGAAATTTTACGTTTTCTTTAGAAATTTTACGTTTTCATCAGTAAATATACGTTTTCGTCAGTAAATTTAAGTTTTTGTCAGAAATTTTACGTAAATTTACTGACGAAAACGTAAATATACTGACGAAAACGTAAAATTTCTGACTAAAACGTAAACTTACTGACGAAAACGTAAATTTACTGACGAAAACGTAAAATTTCTGACTAAAACGTAAACTTACTGACGAAAACGTAAATTTACTGACGAAAACGTAAAATTTCTGATGAAAAACGTAAAATTTTTGACGAAAACGTAAAATTTCTGTAAAAACGTAAAACTTCTGACAAAAAGTAAAATTTTTGACGAAAACGTAAATTTTATGATGAAAACGTAAAATCCTGACGAAATCGTAAAATTTCTGACGAAAACTTAAAATTTCTGACGAAAACGTAAAATTGCTGACGAAAACGTAAAATTTCTGATGAATACGTAAAACTTCTGACGAAAACGTAATTTTTTTGATGAAAACGTAAAATTTCTGACGAAAACGTAAAATTCATGACGAAAACGTAAAGTGTATTGACGAAAACGCAAAATTTCTGACGAAATCGTAAAATTTCTGACGAAATCGTAAAATTTCTGATGAAAACGTAAAACTCGTAAAATTTCTGACGAAAACGTAAAATTCATGACGTAAATGTAAAATTTCTGACGAGAACGTAAAGTTTACTGACGAAAACGTAAAATTTCTGACGAAATCGTAAAATTTCTGATGAAAACGTAAAACTTCTGACGAAAACGTAATTTTTTTGATGAAAACGTAAAATTTATGACGAAAACGTAAAATTTCTGACGAAAACGTAAAATTCATGACGAAAACGTAAAATTCATGACGAAAACGTAAAATTTCTGACGAAAACGTAAGTTTACTGACGAAACGTAATATTTCTGAAGAAAACGTAAAACTTCTGACGAAAACGTAATTTTTTTTATGAAAATGTAAAATTCATGACGAAAACGTAAAATTTCTGACGAAAACGTAAAATTTCTGACGAAAACGTAAAGTTTCTGACGAAATCGTAAAATTTCTGACGAAAACGTAAAATTTCTGATGAAATCGTAAAACTTCTTACGAACATGTAATTTTTTTGATGAAAACGTAAAATTTCTGACCAAAACGTAAAAATACGGATGAAAACTTAAATTTACTGAGGAAAACGAAAAAGTTATTAACAAAACGTCAAAAAGTAAAAGGCTAACCTCCAAAAAACCCATTTAAAACCAAAAAAACTCAAAAACCCATTTAAACCAAAAAAAAACCCAAACTTTTCCTAAAGACCCATTTACACCCAAACCCATCTAAACCTAAACCCATCTAGACCCAATCCATCTAAACCCAACCTCTTATAAGACTCATCTAAACCCATACCCATCTAAATCCAAACCCATCTACACCCATGACCCAACCCAACCCAACCCAACCCAACCCAACCATTTTGCCACCTCTAGCTAAAGTGCGTTTCAAATGGATCACCTTCCTGACTAATTTTGTACAAATTTAGTGTTATCTATTGTGTGTTATGGGAGGTACTCTACCACCACCTCCACTTTTTCACGCGTGAACACCATTCCACACGTCTCTTAAGTCGGAACCGCGCACCATAGCCAGTTTTTTGCACTCTATAAGTGTTCGAGACCACCGAACATTTTTTGATGCTTTTTATGTGTGTGTTTGTGGTTATATCTGTATAAAGTTGAGAATTTTATGTTTTTTTTATGGTGTGTTAAATGATGATGTGACATTGACGTAAATGTGGCGAGTTTGATGATTATAGTCGTAAATGTGGTGGATTTCACGTCTGCGGAAAGAATAAAAGGATGCTTGAAGGCGTTTTTTATGTGATGTGGCAGCAGGAAGATGTTCGACGTTAAGGCTCCATCAAAGGCGGGTTCTTTTATGATGAGGTTGTATCTATTTCTTCTGTTGGTGTCGGTATACGTGTAAAACGTCTTTTAGTTTGGTGTAATGGCTAAAAAACCCCCTTATTTCTTTGTAATTTCTCGCTAGCTTCTTGCTAGTTGGCTCAATAAAATCGTTGTTCTAAAAAAAACTATGCATTCAGCTTTGATATTGTGTTAAAAGATGTCACACGCTGACGTGAATGTGATGAGTTTGATGATGATAGTTATTAGTCGTAAAACACTTGTTAGACAAACTATTTAAGAAAGAAAAAGGAAACTAACATGCACACATAGTTCGTATGATAACTATACTCAAATACCTTGCCGTCTCTAATTATATGAACGAGTGAGGAATGGCTAATAGGTATCACATTTGGTGTGCTATACTCAATGATCCGAGGTGTGAAGATTGTTACCTATATTAGCGGTGTGATTCAGACACGGAGACACCTGCTTTTTCATATTTGATCATGAGTTTAGCATGTTTAACTTTAACTCAACTTGTTTAACATGAATAGTTAATTTGCAATTAAGCATGAAAACGTATACTCCGTGTTTACTTTCTATATATAAGAAAATGATCCGTGTGTCACTATTGCCCCGACTCCCGAACTAAAATATTTTATTAGTGCATCACATCTAAACCAAAAACTAATCAATACGGGTAGTGTTTTACTGATAACACGTCAATTGTTAAATGAACAAAATCTGAAGAAAGACCAAAAACGGGTTCTTAGTTGCCAGATTTCTAAAATCTTCCAACTGTTGTTGTTTTAAGACTCATTAACTCATGCTTAACCATTTAAATGAGTAGTTGTCAGACTGAAGTCTAGTAAGATATACTAAGAGCTTAAGATAACAAGTACATTTCTTAGAAAAAGGTCACCAAATATACTTGAAAGCTACAATATCATGAGGGTAAACTGAAACATGAGACCACCAGGAAAGCCACTTTGTTACCAATATTGACCCCTCAATAGACACCATCATTCCAACATATTAATGACTTCAATTCAAAAAGTAAAATCAGAGAATAAAAATCCTTTCTTCCAAAAGTATATTGTCTTTACCATATCATATATTTGGTCATATTCTCAGACTTTTGCTCATCCATCTCCATCATGTTGTATAGACAATTCCCACAACCTGAAGAAGAAACACATGATGTGTCATTTAAGTGTATAACATAGTGATTTCCGTTCAAAGTGACAAATTTTCAACTCATTCATATGAACATAAACAAAATTTGGGTTCTATTTTAGTGACTGCATATCACATACAAACACGTCTCAGTAGTTACCTTATGGGTATAGAACAATTATTATTCGCAAAATATTAAGATAGTGGTATTTCATGTTCCCATGAACCTCTGGTATAATGTAGACAACTAATCACACAAAGCATATTAGTGATGTGCTCATCAATGTCACTATATCACATTTACAACAAAACATCAATCGGAAGCAAAACGGATAGCATAATAGTTATTCCGCATCAAGAACATGTGTTTCAAACTATAGTCAAGTTTACTTGAGCAAAAGCAAATATACAAGAGAGATCCAACCATACACACCGAAAGTTCATTCAAAACAAGCTATTAAGTGCACCAATCCTGTAGGACCCATTCTGCCATTCCTAAACACCCTCCATTCTTTTAAATAAAAAACACATATGCAAATGCCTGCCAGCTACATATTTGTAACCTAGCACTCATATTTTATATGTTGGTTACAACCCTCCTCCAAAAAATGCATAAAAAGTGGATGTTAATTTCACCCTTACAATGAACAAAGGGCCCGAGAATATCAATTGTACATGATCTCTCAGAAAAAAGATTTCATGAAAAGCGCAGCAGAATTCAAATCTGTTACTCGGTATTTGTTTGTCATCCAGCAAAATTAGGTTTACCACTCAAACTAGGTGCTATTTTCAAATGCTCATCTATATCTATATCTATATCTATCTATCTAGGGTAAATAGCATAAAAAGGTACTCATCTTATATCAAAATTCAATTAAAGGTACTTAACTTTTTTTTTCTCAATTTAAGGTACCGATCTTTTTTCTTGTTGCAATGTTGGGACAATAACAAATTTAAAGGTTCTATATTAACGACCGCTTACTTTATTATTGCATCGTTAGTCTTTTATATTAACGAAACTTTATAATAACCTCAAAGTTCGGTTTTTTACACTTTTTGACTGTTTTCTATCTTTTCGTTTGATTTTTACCGTTTTTATTCGGTTTTTAATCGTTTTAGTCCGTTTTTTGTCGTTTTATCGGTTTTACCGTTTCCGACCTTCTTTAATGTGTTTGATATCGTTTTCGACCTTTTTTTTACTGTTTTCGCCCGTTTCTTGTCGTTATCACCTATTTATTTTATGCACGAAAAAAATAAATAAACCAAATAAAAACGTTCATAAATGGTAAAAAAGAAGCCGAAAATGGAAAAACACACGAAAACAGTTAAAAGCCGTAAAATGGACACAAACGGTCAGAAGGGCTCGAAAACGTATAAAAAATAGACGAAACGGTTGAATATGGTAAAAGAACGACGAATGTTGTAAAAATGGACCAAAATGATTAAAAACAAACGAAAACGGTAAAAATTAGACGAAAAAGGTGAAAAACGGTCTAAAACTGTAAAAAACGAATTTTGATTTTATTATAAAGTGTCATTAATGTAAAGGACTAACGATACAATAATAAAGTAAACGATCGTTAACATTTAAATTTGTTAATTGTCCAACATTGTAACAAGAAAAAAGATTGATACCTTAAATTGAGAAAAAAAAAAGTTACATACCTTTAATTGAGTTTTGGCTTAAGATGAGTACCTTTTTATGCTATTTACCCATCTATCTATATCTATATCTATACTATATATAAAGGGTGTATATACACATCCTAACTCCAAACCTAACTCAAAACCAAAAATTAAAATAAACATATTAATAATTTAACCATTAGATCAATTTTAATCCAAAGCTAACTTTAAATCTTGAGCATCCATTTTATTTAAACAAACTTTTGTAACAAGTTTTTAACAACTTATTAAAAAACCACTTTTATTTTTAAATTGAAATATCTTTTAACTCATTTAGTTTTTTAATAATCCTATTTCACCATATTTTAAAAAAAAAAATTCTCTTTAATTCAACATCCATTTTGATATATTTACAATTTTTTTGTTTTTTTTTTCCATTTTTAGTGATTTTATTTATTTTAATTCAACCTTTTTACATTTTAGGGGCATTTACATATATCCCCACCAAAACTTCATAAATTACATATATCCCCAAAACATGCTTTAGTTGCATTGTACATTATGTATTAAAAACTTGTATTTTTGGAGAAATATGTAATTTATAAAGTTTTATTGGGTATATATGAAATTATCCCTTCTCAAAAAATGGGTCCATTTCGGTTTGTATTTTTTCTTCGAATTTTGAGGCTTAGCCAAAGTAATAAAGGACAAATTTTACCCGCCCAAAGCATATGATTATTTACACATGTTGAATCACTTGGCATTTCCTGATCACTTCATTAGAACAACAGATAGATGATTATTTAAGTACTTCTTTTTCCATCCTATTAGTATGTTGTGGCAAATCATCAGTTCTTTTAGTATCAGGGTACAAACTACAAAAATGATATAAGCACAGAACTAATGCACATAAGTTCAAAACTTCAGATCACAAGATACGTGGGCTTTAGAATACTGTTCACATCCTTTAATCCCAATTCAAACTGTTTCCATCCCTACTTCTGAAGTAACGGTCTTCTAAAGTGAATTGATGCCTAAGGCAAGTTGAAATTATCCACTATTCAAATTATTGCATCAATTCTATCTAAAGCCAATTGATGCTTTTGGGCACACTTCACCCTTTATATGTGGTAAAGCTTATTCATTTAGCCTGCTGCTCATCCAGAACAGAAAACCAAGCAAAGCTATGATATTCGGTTTAAACCTACCAAGTGTAGTAGTCCATATTCAGTTATTATATAATCTGATATCAGTGCTAGCTGCTAAACAAACACATGATTTTTACGCTTCAGCATGCTAACCAAAAAAACATTAGCTCTATTAGCATCAGTTTACAGCTAGAAACATAGATCAAAATAAGCGAGATTCAAATAAAGTTTCTACCATAAATGCCGATAAAACTTCCAAACTCGTTAACCCGAACCCGGTCCAAACAGCCAACCCTATATGTGACTGGCCTAAAGACGGAACCACCGGCTTCTCTTCTTCTACTCAATCTTATACATCAAAGAACGGGAAAGATTTGATAGATTGAGCAGAAGAACAAAAGTCAGTGTTGCCATTTTTAGGCCAGTCACATCAATCTTTATATTACTAACATTATGCAACAATACCCAAATAAATCAGCAGAGCTGTAAAATGCATATACATTTCACGGTCTAAAATTTGGTAATCGATTTGTAAACTCATATCTTATGCTTTAAATATACTTATTTTTTGGGTTGGGGGGGGGAAGAGGAGAAGGGGGGGGGGGGGGGGGGGGGGGGGGGGGGGGGCGCATGGTTTCCCGACTTTTGCCCGACTAATTCACAGGGTTTGAACGTACCACCATACATGCCTAAACCGAGTAAACCCGTCCCTTTCCAGGAGGTTGGCATGGCCACTTCAGGGTTTGGTTAAACCCAGTAGAAACTGAACCCAACACCTTTCACATTTTAGTGATAATAGCTTAATTGTCGAGTCTTTTGCCGCTACGCCACTCCTAAGTGGTCGATAATACTAAAATTGATGTGAGTCCTAGGGGTGGCAATTTCTGACACAAAACACGACCCTAGACCAACACAAAAATGAACGGGTGCGGGTGTAAACAGGGCTCGGGTTGTGTTCGTATCAACCCATCTAACCTGCTTATAAACATGTGTCTTCAGGTTGAGATGGGTTAAAGGGTAGCCGACCAGCCAACTTTTCGGGAAATTAAAATCATGCATATTTGGTTGTACAAGTTAAACTGATTGACCCGCCAACCTGTTTAACTGGTGTAACATGGCAACTTGCTTATATAAACGAGTCAAATGGGTCAACCAAAACCAGTTTAAACCGTGTAACCTAATTAACCCTATATAAAAAAACGTGGATATATAGGTTGTCGTCGGGTTATGTGTAATGTAAACCAGTTTGGGTTGACACGCCTGACCCGGTTATTTAATCAGATCGTGTTCACGTTGTAGTTCTCTGACCCGCCAATCCAAAGTCATTAACCAGACCCAAACCAGCCCGGATCCCCATTTTTTCTTCTACCCGATCTATTAAATATTCATGGCCATTTAAGATAAGATAAATGTACTCTCGCACACTGAACACACACACGCACTCTAAAGACTTCTCATGTTCTCAAATCTAATATTGTATAACATCTTCTAAATAAACACACGGCCTTAAAGACTTACCTTATTATAATCTCTTACAGTAGTAAATCTTCTCTCACGAATCGAATACACACGCACACACTATGTGATGCATTGATCTCTATGCCTATCGCTTTGCTTAAAAACGAATAATAAGGCTTGTGAAACAGGATTGGAGAACATATGTGGAAAGATGTTGGAGCTAATTTCAAATGAGATTGTTGTTCAAAGAGATGAGTCACTAGTGACACAATTAGAGTTTAAGTATGCAATGAAGTGTGTACTAGATTATTTTGATGAGAACGTGTTTAGTTCTTCTGCAGTGATGTTAATGTGTTAATGGGAAGATGTTATCTTGGTACATTT
This sequence comes from Glebionis coronaria, assembly GCA_025667525.1. NCBI lineage: Eukaryota > Viridiplantae > Streptophyta > Magnoliopsida > Asterales > Asteraceae > Glebionis > Glebionis coronaria. Next base: position 590,362,857 of record CM046874.1, on the reverse strand, counting down.
GATTTGTAACAAGATTCGTTGGATGATGGAAAAGGAGTGCAAGAGGCTTGAGGATGAACTGCCCATTATTAATACTCTTGTGAAACAAGAGGTAAGGAGTCGTGACAAATAAACTATCTGTTGTGAATTTGATCGTTATAATGTTAGTGTGATTCAGCACATGGCTGCATAGAAAAACTAGTGACTCAGCATATAGCTGCATGGGGAAACTAAGAAATTTGAATTTATTTGCTCATCATCTTTATGTGCTTCAAAGAGATTATTGACCCCTTATGAAGTTCATAAAAATTGAGATAATTCTGTACATGAGTGAATGGTATCCCTGATCTTAGTTTGTGTACTTTTTCGTCATCTAGATAGTTATTTTTATGTTCGCAATTTAATATCATTAAATATATGCACTGTGAAGTGTGAATATACGTTTATCACTCTGAAAGCTAGGTTCCTGGTATTATATAAGACATAGTATCCGCCCTTGATTCAAACCTAGTTACTGAACATCACGCCTATTAAGTAACATGAAATCATAGTTGTATCCCGGAGAATCTGGTTGGTAGGCAGCAAGCTTAGTCTAATTAAGTAATTGCTAATAGTTATAAATTTCTAAGGTGTTCAAAACAGCATTTGAACTCTAAGTTGATGATACTTAAAAAAACTAAGTACTTTTATTGTTTCGACTACTTATAACTTTAATAAACGGTGTATATAGATTAGAACTCTATACAATTTCTAACTAATCGAGTAATAGCAATCAGCTTGATCTAATTGCTATTAGCTAAAAGTTTTATAAGCATCGCTAAAACTATACTACTATGTAAACAGATTTTGGCAATGTGTGAAAACCTTATAAATGACAAAAGCCATATACTTATTGTGTGGACCATTTATGAGGCTGACAGTTTAATTGCTATGGCTATTATCCAAATACATACACATTCGGGCAAAGATGCATTTCACTTACCAAATACTCCATTTATACCAAAAGGTTTCAACAAATTTATTAATGGGTGATTTAGCAGTACATGCAATTTAATAATAATGAACTTGCACAAATCAGAGCATAAAAAAATACACATGTCAAAAAATCCAAAACTTATGGTAAGCAAGCGATATACTCGGTTCAAATAGCATATTATGAGGTTTGAATTCTACAGAAAATTAATTAAAGCCTTTATTCAGAGGCAAATGCTTCAAACAACTAATGCTACAAAACAAAACAGAGCAAGAAACAGCGTACTCTGTAATCACGCATCAGGATCCTCTTTCGCTTTTCCACTTCCACCAAAAGGATCATGAGAAGAGCCAGTTTCTTCACCACTATTTCGTTGAACCAACCGCCGTAAATCAGACATAACTTTCAGCTCACGTTTTGCTTTTTCCTCGTAGTTAAACATAGCCAAAGCCCGCTTATCCTCAGCACTGTAAACTTGGTTTTCTTTCCTAATACGGATAGCATTCATCCGTTGATGCCTACTACCACTCATCACATAACCAAGACCCTCATACCTACTAATCTCATCAGCCGAAAGACCGACTTCTCCTCTACGTGGGATACGTTTTCCTTGCTGCACGTACTGCGCAATAGCATCACCTTCACCAGGCCTTAAAGCTCCACCATAACTAATATGCCCTTCGGCTCGTGGCAACGGCTGCGGTCCTACAAGCTCTTCATCTTCATTAACAGCGGCCTTCTTTCTAGACTCTATCATCTCTTTAATCGCAAGCAACTCACTCTCAGATGGTTTCTCAACATCATCCACTTTACCTTTACCTTTCCTATCATTTTCCGAACCTGAATTCTTTTCAGAACCTGAATTCTTTTCAGAACCTGAATTCTTTTCAGAACCTGAATTCTTTTCAGAACCTGAATTCTTATCAGAACCCGAAGCCGAATCCTCACTACCCTTCTCGCTCCTTTTCTTGCTCGAAGATCGTCTCCTCCTTTTCCTCTTCGACGACCCCTCACTATTGCTACTTTCTTCAGAATCCTCACTATCTTTACTCTTCCTCGAACTACTCCTAGTCCTTTTCTTACTACTCCTACTCTTTCGCTTACTAGACCTCTTCGACTTCCTCTTTCTCCTCCTCCTATCTTCCTCCGACTCACTTTCACTCTCACTCTCACTCTCACTCACAGACCTCCTACTGCTCCTCTTCTTGGACCTCGAACTCCTACCCTTCCCCTTCTTATTCCTCCTCCTCCTCCTCGACCTAGAATCCTCCGAATCACTTTCGGACTCGCTCTCACTCTCAGACTCCGACTCACTCTCCGTCTTCAATTCCAACTTCTCCTTATCTTCTTCAGCTTCTTTCTCTTCCTCCAGCTCCACCTCATCGTACTCGCCTCTAGGCGGACTAGGCGTAATATTCCAAATACACTTCTTCAACATCTTCCTATACTTTTGCCTCTTTAACCGCCTATATTCCTCATAATTCAATCCTTTCAAATCCTCATCAGATTCAGACTCATTCCCATCCCCATTCCCATTCCTATTCCTATCTAAATAGCTTTTTCGATTCGATTTATTCGAATAATTCAATTGATTCGACTCGTACCTAGGGTTAGGGTTTCGTTTGGATCTAAAGTATTCAGGTGACCTATGACGGTAGCTAGTTTGATTATCGTATCTGCTGTAATCAGGACTACGGTTATGGCTACGATAACGGCTAGGGCTGACGTCACGATCGTACCTTGAGTAGTCGGGACTGCGACGGTTGTTGCGACGATTGAGTGACGGTTCCGGTGAGTAGTTGCGGCGGTGGCTCGACGGGATTTCAACGGCTGAAGATGGGTAACCCATTCGATTAAGTTTTGGGGAATTGGGGATTTTGGTTCGTTTTTTGTCTTTTTAAAGACGCTTAAACCTAGTCGGTGCTTGTTTAGGGGGCTTTGTTCGGGCTTATATAACGGGCCTATTGATTTCCGACTTATGTTTTATAAACTTATTTTTGGTAGCTTCTTCTGATTTGATTTAGCTTATATAATATAAACTTCAATTTTCTAATTTATTTTGTGATTTATTACTTATATTAGTTTATTACTCCCTCCGTCCCATTTTGATTGTCCCCCAACAAAATTTTTATGATTTATGATTGACTCAATGAATTTAGACATTTTATGTTAAGAAAGACAAATTTATCCTTTGACTACATTAATTGTTTCCTTATAAGAAATTAATGGCATGGGTAAAACTGGAAAATTAATTAGTTTTAACTTCTTATTTAAGAAAGTGGACAATGTTTTAGGACAAATTAAAATAGTAATAAGGACAATAAAAATGGGACGGAGGAAGTATATCCTAATAAATTTATATAAGTCCATAAGTCTCAAAATAAGCTTAAAAATTCGAGTCCTATGCAATATAAACCGAAATATAGCTTATTTTCGGCTTATATAACATAACCTGCAATTTTTTGGCTTATTTTGAAACTTAGGGACTTATATATGTTTATCATGATATAATAAACTTATATAAGCTCATAAGTCTCCAAATAAGCCACAAGTTTATGGCTTTATGTTATATAAGTTGAAATGAGCTTACGTTATATAAGCCTAATCAAATGTCCCTAAGTCGAGAAGTTATAAGCAATTGTTTGTTTTAGCTTTTATAGTGGACTTATAAGCAAAGGCAAAATTACGCTTCAGGGTCGAGAGGCGACGCATCTCATGTCTTTTACAAAAAAAATCTCATTTGAAAGATTAAACTCAAAATTATAGGCCCATACCAAACAACATTTTGCAGCACCTTTCATCCCATTGGGCTCTGTTAAACCTAAGGGTTTGGTTTTCAGCTTAAGCCTATTCCAAAGATAAAATTGGGCTTAGTTAAACCCAATTCAAACAAACCCACACAAAACAAGTAAAAAAGAAGGGTCCATATCTCTAGTGTAGTAGGGTTTCACTCTTGTCACAGCCAAAAACTACGCGCCGTCGCAGCAGCAGCACTTGCCGGAGTTCTCAACGCTCTCAGGTTCACATTTACACTGCATTCATTTTTATATTAATCTCTTATATGTATGCAAAAAAAAAAAAGTTTCTATTTTATAATAGTTAACCATATGTTTTGCACCTATTTCATTTTTAGCTTGTTGGTTTGTTCAAAGCTAATGCAAACAGACTAACTATGTTTGTCATAGTGGTCCTATGATTAGATTTAGTGGAATGTATACAAGTTGTTAGCTGTAGATTTTTTGATTTTGGTTAAATTAAGTATGTTAAGGAAGAATTTTGAAGTTTTGAATAAAATATGAAATTAATTTGTTGCTACCTGAGCTTATTATAGTATGCGCTATTCTTTGTTTGATTCCGGTGACCACAACGACCGGACAGGATACTAGGATAGGAGATCACCCAACCTTCCTATTTCTCTTTAGAGAACTTGCGTGTATATTGAGAGTTTTTTTTGTCTACAGTTTTGAAGATGGCGGACTCTGCCGGAGTTACTATTCGTACTAGGAAGTTCATGACCAACAGACTTCTCTCAAGGAAGCAATTCGTGAGTTTATTTTAACCATCCGTAATGCGTTATTGTGATATTGCTAATTTTTTTGTTTGGTTTTAGCTAAATGTTTTTACACATGCATTTTTCTTGCTGATGTAGGTAATTGATGTGCTTCATCCTGGCAAAGCAAATGTTTCCAAGGTCTGACTAACTAATTTATATTATCATTTAATATACGAGGTGTCATGTATGTTGTAAGCCAGTCAGTTTCGGTGATACGTGTTTGTTGGTTGGAAAGTCGTTGATAGCATACTAAAATGTTTTAAATACCCGAAGTTTTCTTGATCACTAACCCCCAACTTTACAGTACCTGTACAAACAAACGTTACATTGTTTATTTTATGTGCAACTTTGTTAGTATCTGAATTATAGTCGTTATACTATATTACTAATTTACTATGCAATACCATGTAAATGTTTTGTACTTCTAGCAATTTGAAACAGTTTTTTGTATGAAGTATGGTATTTTTGTATTTATATAAGTAGATGTGCGCGCTTCATTATAAATTTATAACATACAAAGGCGATGATAAATTTTGCAACTTGTTAGTTTATCAAGTGAATGTGTATATCAGAATTGTAGAAACTATAAAGTAAGTTTTGGGACTGGTTGTGTGTAACTAATTTTTTTTTGTCTTTTACTTTTTCTTCAATGAAGGCTGAATTGAAAGAGAAATTGGCATCAATCTATTCGGTGAAAGATTCAAGTGCCATTTTTGTATTCAAATTTAGGACCCATTTTGGTGGAGGAAAATCAACTGGTTTTGGGTTGATCTATGACTCTGTTGAAAATGCGAAGAAGTACGAGCCAAAGTATCGACTTATCAGGGTAATTCTCAAAATTAATGTTTTACATACTCCCATTGTTATTATTATTGTCATGCAGTAAGATCTTTTTCATTGTACAAAACATGCAATAGTTTTACCTTTTTTCTATCTTTTGAATTTTGATTTTTGTATTTTCTGGTCTTTTTACAGAACGGTTTGGATACCAAGGTTGAGAGGTCAAGGAAGCAGCTCAAGGAAAGGAAGAACAGGGCTAAAAAGATCAGAGGTGTGAAGAAGGTAAGCTCTTATCTTTTTTACTTGGCTCACTTTATTTTTGTAACAACGGTGTTAGGTAGATGGTCGAATGTCACCAACATGTTTATCTAATGCTTGTTCCTTCTCAAGTTTGTTTCTTCAATTAGTCAAATTACTCTCATGCATTATGGAGGTAATTTTTACTTCGCTTAAGCTCACACCAAATGATACGAAGACAACATTTAATTGTTTTTAAGATCACTTTTTGTGTATATATTTGCATAGCAGCAGTCCTTTTGACAAGTTTTACCTGCACATCTAACATTTTTGCTTGTCTTTTGTGGGTAAATTTGTCAAAATCAAATTGTTGGTGATGTGCAAATTGCCTTTAAAGGTGTACAAATCACTTCCTAATGCAATAGAACACTGACTATCTATAACTTAGAAAAACAGTTTTGGGTGACATTTGTTTCGGCTTACAACCAAGCTTGGCCTACAATTTTTGCTTCGTGCTGTTACGTACATACCCCTATTGATTGATGTACCTTTTGGGTGCATATTTTTGTAATGTCGTTTCTAATTCTGCAGACAAAGGCTGGGGATGCAGCCAAGAAGAAGAAGTGAGAGCCTTGAAAAGAAATTTTGCTGTGCCTGTCTTTTTTATTCTAGTATTCTTGAACTTGAATTTCATGGTATTGGGATTAATGTAGTTTTATGAGTTTTTATAAAAAAAAAAAAGTGAAATATGATGAATGTGTCATTTTGAACCTCATTTTGGTTTCGCTGTGATTTTTTTATTTATGAAAAATGCTACTCTTTCTTATGCAAGGCATTAGATACTTCAGCTTTCACTCGACAAGGGCAATAGTATTGACGAAACATATCTTATCTAAGTGGACTATCAAACGCGGCTCCTAATTTTGTTATTACCTACTTAAAAGCGCTTGAACTTGATTTGGGATTATGTAAATGAGTGGCTTAGGACCTTACTGTCAGTATCGGTATAATATTTGAATCGAACCAGAGTTTGACTGTACCTTAAAGTAAACTCATTTTAGTTCGATCTAATGGTAAAGGCATTGGATACATCAGTTTTCACTCTGACAAGCACAATAATTTTCATGAAACATATTTGATCTAAGTGGAATATCAAACGCGGCTCCTAATTGGCTAATTACCTATCTAAAATGCGGCTCCTAATTGGCTAATTAGCTACTTATAACTTATGAGAGACGCTTAAATGGCAGGACATCCATTACACTTGATTTGATTTGGGATTTTGTAAAGAGTGGTTTATGACCTTATTGTCAGTTTTTTTTTAACAGCAGTAAGAATAGATTATATATAAATAAGAGGCATTCTAGTAAGGAACTAGAATACCAACAAATAAAGATTAACTACGTTTTTTGGGTTATCAAACCATACAATCCATCCAATTCATATTTGCCTTCTTAAGCCTACTGGAAATCCAATTAAATGAACATTAATTTAATATCATTCAGAAGCATTTCTTTGGAAGGCCGTTTTATGGAGAAGGACACCTCGTTTTGAAATCTCCAAAGAATCCAGAGGGTTGTTTGCACGACTACATCGAACTGAATCACTTGATGGGCCGGAAAGGGAATCCTATCTGCTAGGTTTACCGCGTCTAAAAGGGAAGTGATTGATGTATTCTCCATTTTCCACCATGTAAATACCCTTGTCCAAGTTTTTGTAGCAATAAGACGCGTCGTGAAAAGATGTTCCTCCGTCTCTATATCCTCGTTACAAACAGGGCACCGAGTTGAGTCTAAATCAACACCTCTCCGATCGAGATTAAACCTAGTTGGCAGCCTCTTGTGAAGAATCCTCCAAGATGAAATATTGACTTTAGAAGGGAGACCTTTATTCCATCTAAAAGGTTGTGGATTCAAGGGAAATAAACACTTACTGATGTGAGACCTCATGCTCTTAACAGTGAACAACCGGTTAGTACTTATTGTGCATTCCCAGTAATCATGGTCATCAGAAAGGCTTAGGTTAGTTAAGAGGGTTACAAGTTCGTTGAGCTCTTGATTCTCCGCAGCTGATCGAATGGGTCTTACCCAAGACCAAGGAAAATGAAGATCAAAAGGAAGTAATCTGTCATTTGATGGAGAACCTGATGGATTAGTATCAACAATTGCCTGAGGAGCTCGGATTATTATCAAAAAGGAAGTAACCTTATTGTCAGTTTGTAATCGGTATAGTATTTTGATTTGAACTAGAGTTTGGTCCGCGACTATACTTAAACTGGACTCATTTTAGTTCAATTTAAGCACAATCGCTCACTGATCCCGGCCTTGTACATAAAGTTAAAAAGGGAGAAAGAAACCAGCTTGGACCAAAACTGACCTGACATTTCCTCAAGACTGGTTTAATTGGTATTTAGTAGCCTACTGATTATTTAAGCTCCCATATCTATTGTTTGAAGATAAAAAGAGTAAATTACACCCTTGGTCCCCGTGGTATATGTAGATTTCACGTTTAGTCCTCACTATGGAAAAGTTATCGCAAACCTCTCCAACGTTTGTTTTTTTGCAAGCTATTTCCCCAAAAACATAATGACCGTTAACTAATCTCGTTATCTCTAACATGTGAACTGCACGCGAAGGTAGTTTTGTCATATCACCTTTTGTCCCTTTTGTACTTGTAATGAATGTAGATTACCTTAAACATCAAGTACGGTTATTAGTTATGACCTGGTTTGGTTGCTTTCAGAGGTTGTATAAAGGTAAGTCGTGATACCATTACATAAGTTAGGCTGGCCATATGACAGAGCCATCTTTGCAGCCTATAGCACTTAGCTAAATATTAGTTAGTTGGTTAAGTTGTAGAAAACCGTTGATACAACATATAAGAAATTATTAGACGGTTATTGTATGACCAAAACTTAGGGTTAGGTTTGCTTGTTCAAGAAGCAAACCTAACCCTAACAGACCCAAACCCACAATCGAGTTTGGGCCATACAATAACGGTCTAATAGTTATCCCGGCTGCTTATCGTTTATTTGTGAGTTAAATTAGCTGCCCCGGTATTCAATTTTAAGATGCCCATATATAAAAAGTGACCACTCATTATGTTGTCACCCACGTCGGATTTAAGTATATGGGAGTGAATAACCGCACAAAGGACTACATTTTTAGAGGCCTTCAATATTTGAAACTTTTGTAAGTGTAAACTCATTTTTGAAGGATATAATATAATTTAGGTAGAGGAATATAACTTCGGTATAATAAGAACTAAAGTTTAGTCACAAAAGAAGAGCCAAGTTTTTGTGCTTTAATGGTTGAAATTGAGTACACGAGACAAACACACAAAGACATAACAAAGTGTGAGAGACCCGTAAAAATTGTGTTTTTTATTTTTTATGAAATTTTCGTTTAAATGGATGTCAGTAATATTTATGATTTTAAACTCTATTTTCATGAAGCATAGATTTTTTCTTTGATTTTACGTAGAAATGTTGTTTTAGAGAAAGTAGACGTCATTGTTTTAGGAAAACAAACGTTATCAGCATATATATTTTTTAAGAAAGTCACGACATCTTATCTAATTAAAAAATATTTAGAACTCCATGAATTATCATAAATGTTTTAGAACTCAACAATTATACTTAGAATAAAGGACGATTTATATAAACTTGAAGAATATTAGATGTGTCATTTGACCAATATAAAAAAAAACCATAATTTATTTACAGTCTACTAATTTTACACATATTTCAATTCTGATGTTTAAAGTCTTTAAGTTATACTTAGAATAACATACAATTTATATAAACTTGAAGAATATTAGATGTATCATTTTACCAATATAAAAACAAAATCATAATCTGATTACAGCTCACTATTTTAGACATATTTCAATTATGATGTTTAAAGTCTTTATTAGATATATGACACACAACTATTAAATTCCACCGGACGACATGTTGTCACCACTCACCGTCACTACCGACTCCCATGATATTATGATGCCCTACATTAATACAAACAGATGCACTATTTATAGTGCATCAGTTATCTAAATCAACATATTACAAAATATTGAGATTATTTTAATGCTACTAATGAGAAACTTAATGATATATATTATATATAAACTAACCTTCATAGACCGAACTTCCAGGCCACCACCCAAGTTACTAGACATCAACAACTATATAAACCTATTATCCGCCTCCTTGGCTCCTCCATGTAAAAGTATGACCTATCATCATGGTATTAACAAGTGAGGTAGTGTAAGTCTTAATGAAGCTGGTGAAGTTTTTCCGACATTAACAATAGTTTGAACACTTAATCAAAAGGCTTTTGAGAAATAGCACTTCAACACAAATGCCAACCAATCAACTTTTACACACATTGATTTTTTGTGTGAAAACCAAAAGTCATATATTTATCTAATAAAAATCATTAAAAAAGTTGTAAATAGATGTTGGTATATGTTTAACATGTTCTACCAATGTTTTAAAACCCGGTCTTTTAGTCGACCTGAATTAGTAGTTGATTCACCGGGTTACCAGTTCAACCGGTTGAACCGCCGGGTCAGACCGATTTTATACATTTACATATATTTTTCTTATTAATATGTAGTGTGATAGGATAAGAAAAAGTTATACAAAAATGAATCAAGTATAAGATGCATAATAATGCAACAAGGGTAGAGCATGTTAGGTTGAACATCATTTGCCTTTGAGTTAGTGATAAGGATTACCTTGTTAAAAAAAGTGATAAGGATTACGACAGAGGAAATAGAACAGTGATGACGGATGGTTTAAGGGTGTTTATGGCTTGCGGGTAAATACTTGCTAGATAGATCAGGAGTAACATGACCGATTTAAGCAAATTTAACTTGACCTTTTCTTTTGTGAATATATGGCACAAGTGGAAAAACGACTCACAATCGTAAATGGTTACAAGCAAGGTCAACTAAAGCAATTTATACTTGGTAACAACTGACAACAACGATCTGTGTCCTTGCTCATTCATTTCTAGTTTCGAAATTTGATTCTTCCGTTGGTAGCCAAGAATACACATCAACCAAATGTTGCAACATATATAAAATTTAACTAACAGTGGTACTCACTTTTCAATTTGTCGAATAAACTTGGAAAAGTTTATGAAAAAATAAGTTTCATCATATTTTTTAATAAAAAGTAATGACCCGATCGGGTTTACTAAACTGGGTTAACCCCGGTCAACAACAAACCAGCGGTTCAATCCGGTTCTCAAACAAGTAAAAACCCGGTCACATCCGGCCAGGTCTCCTTACCGGTTCCCGGTTCAACCGGTTGAACCGGCCGGATCAACCCGATTTTTAAAACATTGTGTTCTACCTATTTAATCCGTCCCCCATTAGCCCTCCTAAATAACACAAGCTTTGTACGCTATATAATGTCAAACGTAAATTGGAATTCAATCATTACTGGATCTACCCTAAAAGTTAGTAGTAAAACAAACAATAAATTAAGAACTCAATATTATAACAATCCACAAATAGATGCAACCATTATCCATGTATAGATGGTAAAACGTGAATCAAATACTTTGTTGTTTAAAGAATTTTCAAGTTCAATGTTTATGTCATTTACGGTAGGCATTTAAATGGCTTTACCTGCAAGGATATCATATAACTATTTAAGATGGCCAAAAATTTGAATAATTGCATACTTGGTGGCATTTGATGACGACTTAAGCACCTCTTGATATATAAACTTGAGTGCTATAGGAGGGTAAATGTAGTAATGGTTCCCAACCATTATGGTTATTGTTCCAGGAGTGGTGGGAAAATAGGGAGAAGTCACTAGAGGAGTGGTGGTGGAGAGGGGAAGTGGTCAGAAGAATGGTGGGAGAAGGAGAAAGATTGGTTGGAGTTAAAGATAAAGGTGCGGGAGGAGAAGTAGGCATAGAAGGAGTCTCCTATTTCTAAAATTCTTTCAACAGTCCATTTAAGCACATCTTGAGCCTTTTCATCCATAGCTTTGGCTTTAATGTCATCATCAACAACTAGTGTAATATTGGAAATCACTAATTAGTTTATAACGGTAATAAATTAAGACTCATTCATTAAACTATCTTGTTCATTTACCCTTGCTCTCACCCTCGCGACTAGGTTGATTCTTACAATGATGCCTAAAAACGTTACTTTTATTTTTCGGTCTCGCTTTGTTTTGATTACGACAAAATATAAAAACAAGCATTTACGAAAACAACGAAAAACATATTCTTGAGTTCTAGTACTTTTCATTTCAACCATTATCACTTAAGGTATGGACAAACAAGTTTTCATCTTAATTAAGTGATCAAGGATTTAAGTTTTCTTAAAACTCGCCTTTTATTATATGTGACAAATTTTTTTAATAAACTTTACTTTTAAGAAAATGTTTTATTAAATTAAATATTTGAAAATTTGGAAATGGCATATTCCATTTGGTTTCAGAATATCCTTTGAGGACAAAAGGGAGCGGAGTCTACGAACACGGATCCTTAAAGGTCTATGCGGTCCCTTATCGATAAGGCACCGTGGGTACCAATAAGGAACCGCGTTCAGATATGGCCGTTGGACTTTTGTCCTATAAAAATTGGACCATTCTCAGATTTTCTCTTCACCTCTTTTGCACATAAATTTCCAGATTCTAACATATTTCTTAAATCATTTAAATCCTTGATTATTTGATTGATTACTACTTGTTTAGAAGTGGATCTTTCTCCTCCCGTCTCTTCCTCTCCAAGTGCAAAGAGAAGAACACTTTCATCCTTGAAGTGTGGAGTCTACATCAAGATCTATTGAAGATCAAGTTTTATTCATTCATTATAGTTGTATTGTCTAGATCCAAGTAGTTGTGTTATCTGGAAGTTATGTTGTGAAGATCCAAGTATTTGTGCTATTTGGAAGTTGTGTTGTGGAGATCCAAATAGTTGTGTTTATTTGGAAGTTGTGTATGTAGTAAGGTTAATACTTAATCCTCAAAGTAAATTGGTGTAGATTGGTCCTAGCTAAGATTAGGGCTCTACTTTTAGCTTAGAGTCGGAAATTGGATAAGCGACGTTGTGTACGGTTTCTCCACCTTAAGGAGTTTGTTGATTAGTGAACTCTCGAGTAAGGAGTACTCGAGGAGTGGAGTAGGGACGAGGAGTGAGCTTCGTTGTCGAACCACTATAAATCTTTGGTGTTTGGTTTGATCTTTCTTTTCCTTATCTCTTTACATTCATTATTCTTTATTTGCATATACTTGTGATTATTAGTTTAGGTGCACTATCCCTTGTCCATATTGTGTATAAGAAGATTTCACATAATTGCTCAAGCCCAAGTTTTTGAAAAAGATTTTTGAAAACCCTCTTTTAACAAGTAAATTTTAAGAAACTATTCAACCCCCCCACCATCCCCCTTCTAGTTTCTACAAATAGTTTCTATGATTAAGGTCTTAATTAAAAATTAGGCTTGTTCCAAAACCGCCTTTTACATGAAAACTAGTTTTATAGTTGTTAAGTCAATTTTCAAACTATTTGCTATATCTAGTGATTATGAAAGTGCAATGCACGAAAATAAATATGAGTAAGTAAAGAGTAAGGAAAGAAGCAACCTAAGGCAAGATACCAAGATTTATAGTGGTTCGACAACGAAACTCTCTTTTCGTTCCTACTCCACTCCCCGAGTACACCTTACTCGAGATTTCCACTATATCCACAAGCTCCATTCTTGGCGGAGAAAACCTTACAACGTCGCTTACATTGTTTTACGACACTAAGCTAAATGTCTAGACCTAATCTAAGCTAAGACCAATCTACACACGTCGCCTACTTCACATTTTCTGACACAAGGCTAGATGTTGAGTTCTAATTCAAAGCTAGAACCGATCTTCGTCACCCATCTTCTTTTACGACACAAGACTAGATGTCGAGTCCTAATCTATAGCTAGAACCAATCTTCACAACTCTTCACTTTCAAGTTGAGTGAGAACTCACTAGACACATACACATATCACCTTGTAGTTTAGTGAGAACTAACACACAAGACTCATTACAACACAAGACACATCTAAGTATACGCATATAATTTGGATCTACACAAGACTAATCCAAGTATATACATATACATTAGATTTACACAAGACTAATCCAAGTATACACAAATACCTTGGATATACACACGACTCAAGTATACAAAATGATGAACATGACTAGATCTAAGAAATGATGATCTTCATCAAGGCTTCATCTTTTACACATCACAAATGTGTGAGTGATCTTCTCTTTGCACAAGTAAAGAAGAGGATTAAGAGGATAATCATAAGTAAACATACTTAACAAATTAAGTGATTTACTAATGATTTGAGATATAGAAAGGAGATAAGAAGTAGAAAACTGTCCAAAAAGGTTCACATGAAATTGAAAATATGATCCACTATTTATAAGGATAAAGAGCAACGGCTCTCTAGGCGCGACTCATTAAATGGGGTCGCTGCTCAATATCGATATTGAGCCGCATGCACCTATATTGAGTCGCGGGTATAGAGTCCGCTCCTTTTTGTCTTTTAGTGAGAAAATTCCATCTGGTGAAGTTTATACCTCAAGGGTATATATTCTTAGGCCATTTGGAATATTTCACATTCAAATTTTTATTTTCTATTTTAATAAAACATTTTCTTAAAAATAAAGTTTATTAAAATATTTTGTCACATTTGTATAAATGTGAGTTTTGAGGTTAATCACTTTCTATGATCACTAAACATGTATAAGATATGTTTGTGTAAGACTTTATTACCTTGATGATAGTGTTTGTTGAATAATTCGTCTTACGTTTATCTTTGACGATAAATGTTTTTACACTTTTCGTGATCAAAACTAAGAAAAATTAGTTATTACAACTAATGTTTTTAGGCATTGGTTTGCATTAACAAAGTATATGCCCATTGGTTCCTGAACACTCTGACTCGGATAGTCGTTAAGTTATGTTCAGCGGTACTTAGTTTACACTAAAGGTACTTGGTTTTACACTAGCGGTACTTGCAAGTACCGCTAATTATACGTTAGTACCGCTAGTTATATAGAAGTACCGCTAGTTATGTGCCCAGCGGTACTAGGTTAGTACCGGCGCCGGGGCTGAACATGTTTTCTTTTAACATTCTTTGACCTATTCAATTGGCAGTTTGACTGTAATTATGACCACGTTTAATTGGTCTTGTAACCACTTTTCTGGTATTATGGAACATATTAAGAGGACATTAATGGGCCATTAATTTTTCCTATTACCATTGACCAGGTTGAGTATTTCACCTATTAAATAGTGATCACAGCTGCATGAGAAGACACATAAACAAAAACACATAACAACGAAAGGGTTAGAGATTTGTGCATAAATCACTAAAAAATATTTGGTCTTATCCAGGGGCGGACGTATAGTATAAGTACGGGGTGGCGGCGCCCCCCATAGCTCGACCAAAAAGACGAGTTTTTAGTGTATTTTTTTAAAAAATTTGAGCGTTTTTTTAAAATGCCCCCCACTAGATTTTCAAATTGCCCCCCACTCACTCATTTAATTCCAACTTTTAACACTATAAAACCTAGAAATCGTTAAAATTTAAGTTATAATACTTCACTTTTTATTCGAATTTTAGTTTTTTCGTCTTGTTATCGTTAAAAAAATTTTTTTTGCCCCCCACACTGAAATTTCCTGCGTCCGCCACTGGTCTTATCCCAAGTAAGTATTCGTGATATCCAAATATTAGGATTGAATAGTTACTTTGGGAAGTGATCACACGATTCCAAATGATATCCAATAACTATTGTTTAGTACGTAGCTAAGATTGATTATCTATACCCTGTTTGAGACGAATACACACCAACATTACATAAATCGATTTTTTACCAATTCGATTAATAAGATCGAAGAGTCTAGATCTGAACAGTCAATCTCCGCCTAACGCCTAAGTATCGATTAATCGGTTTGCCTATCCCACTTTTTACAACACCGAGTAAACCACAAACCTCGAGTCGTAAAACCTACTAATGTCAATGATGACTATACATTTTACACTACGTGAAAGAACATAAAAGCAAGAGATATAATATCATAAGTTATATCACATCACATGCAGTTGCGTGAATGTTTTTTCTTAAATGTTTTGTGAATTTAACATTTTTCATCTAAAAATGGCATGTGTTTACGCGCAAATAACAAAGATGGTCGTGGTTAATCAGTTCAAAATATGCTTAAAGGATCATGGATTGGTTGGTTGCTTGAACTTGGTTAACTAGACCTAAAACTGAAGAAGGTTTATACTTATTACACATTGATCTAGTTCTTCTTTGTTACAGTACTATTGAGTAACATTTTCTTTTGTAAATATTTGTTTTAAAATCGTTACGCTCAGAAACTCATCATGTCCAACATATAAACTTAACTGAGTTTAGCAACAAAAGAAGTAGCTAAACAAATTTAAATGTTACTTTTAAGATAATCTTTTCGTCATATCAAATTGGACTTATACAAGTAACCAACCTATAAACCTTCATGTATTAAGTATTAGATTTAAGTTCATTTGGATACCAAACTTATCTAAGATACGGGGGGACTCATCCCCACCTTTCATCTCTTTTTCATCCAATGACTAAGATTAAATCTTTAATTTACACTGCAAGGGTATTTCAGTCATTTCACCATCTAATATATAATATTTTTTCTTCTTTCTTCTCTCACAAAAAACACACATCGGATCTCTCTTTCTCTCTCTACCCCTGATTTACTTTATCTCTCTACCCCGATCTTTAATCACGATCTACTATATCATGAATCCATCGAAACGCGATCATGATGAATTCATGACGAATTCATCACGAACATGTATAATCACGAATTGATTTATCCATCACCAGGTTTAATTAATATGTTTTTTTAGCTTATTTGGTTTAAATAAGCTTATTAATTTATCATCATTAGCTTTTAACTGGATTATTATGAATGAATCTTTTTGGATTGATTATTCTTAATTATAAGCTAAGTTCTTAGATGAGAAGTTATGAATAAGTTATAAAGTTGGATTAATAAGCTAGTTAGTTTGAATAAGCTTATGAATAAGCTTTTTTTTAATAAGAGTAGAGTTATGAATAAGCTTTGTAAATTAAATGATTTGAATTCATTGTGTTGCATTATAAGATAGCTTATTAGATTATTTCAATGAGTTATACGTTTTTGTGAATAAGATAGTTATGAATAAGCTTATTTTCATGTTAATAAGCTGTATTATTATGATTTTTTTTAACTTTCTGATGTTATCATATATGATGTACATTTCTTATCATATATGATAGATATATCATATATGATAACTGATGATATATCATATATGATATATATATATATATATATCATATATGATATATTAAATAAATCATATGAAAAAACAGATATTGTATGAGTATCTTTTAAAAAATCTGTATAAACTCTTGAAACCTGCCTTCTATCATATATATATGAGTAATTCATTTTGGTATTAAAAATTTTGCATAATATGTTGTTTTTTTCTTTTATAAATGCAGTGAAACAGAGATGGTGTGATTGCCCTATTTGGAGCAAAGGAGAGAGGGATGATTATAACAAGAGGATGTGCACGAATGTGTTTTAAGGATCAAGACGAAGTATGCGTTGTTCATGAATCCATCATTTGATAATTTGTTTTAAGATAGTGTATTATTGAAAAAGAAGAGTAGTTTCAATAATAATGTTGTTAGCACCTTTTGATTTTGTGTAAATGGTTATCATTCAGATGTATATCATATATAATTTTACATTAGGTTATGTTCTGTTTGAATTATCATATATGATTCTGTTCAAACGCACATTATTTTATGTTATGAACAAGTGTTTAGTTATTAATTGTGCATACTTTTTGTTGTAATCATGAGTTCATCAGATTCTTTGTTTAATATATCCAAGTTTTCTTTGAGTATCATATATGATAATGCCTTATCATATATGATAGTGCATTATCATATATGGCTTAATTTATCAAACCATCATGACATAATACCAAGAAAGTTAATCATATTAACAAGACGCTGTACCAGATACCAATGGATTATAAAATCGTCCATATACTTCAAAACTCCATTAGGAGATTACAAAGAAAAAACAAACAATAAACGTAAAAAATTCATGAGCTTCTTCACTAAGCTTCTTGGCCTTTTGGATGCTTGTGATATTCAACATACCTTGTAAACAGCTTCCTCTACACAAAAAAGAAGATTTAATTAAATTTTCAAGCACTAATCATATATGATATATTTTATCATATATGATATTATAGCTTATATCATATATGATATAGTATATCATATATGATATGTCACTAGCAAGTCATACTAAATATGTTCAACGAGATTAAGCCATAAAAAATAAGAGTTAATTCAGTTTTCAACCACATAATCATATATGATATATTTATCATATATGATACTTTAGCTTATATCATATATGATATAGTATATCATATATGATACTTCACAAACAGGTCATACTAAATCTGTTCAGCGAGATTAAGCCATAAAACCTTATAATTCACGAAAATAAGCTAATAAGTTAGCTTATAATTCATCATAATAAAGATGATGATAATCTATAAGCTTATTCACATTAGTTAGCTTTCAATTAACGTAGTTTCTCAAATAAGTTATAAAATAATAAGATGAATAATAAGCTTATTCACATCGAATAAGCTAAAAAAAGATGAATCAAAATAAATCGAATGAACTTTACCTTATTTATGAAGTGGATGATCGATTTACGAGGTGATGATCAACGGATTTGATGTTTGTGATGATTGATTACGACATGAATATGTGTATGTGTGTGTGTTTTTGTGTGTGTTTTAGAGAGAAGAAGAAAAAAGGAAACCTCGATCCAGATCTGAGATGTGGAATTGTTATTTGGTGTTAGGTGGGAGGCGTAAAATGACGAAAATACCCCTCCGTTTTTTTAATTAGAAAACAAGAATTAATGTGAGCCTTTGATCAAGATTAGATGGAAGGTGGGGATTGGTCCCCTTGTATCCAAAAGATACAAGGGATCCACAATAACCGGACTCTAAGTATTAAGTCAAAGTTTCCGTAAACTTAAAACTAGCATTCTATGTGACTTATTGTAACTATCAACTAGGTGATAATATCAAGACACATAAACTAATGTCTTACGAAAATATTCTACTAGTAATTTTACTATCAACTTTAGACAAGCTTGGTTAGTTTGATAGATGCGTGTGTGACACAAAGACATATGAGACAAATTCTGATCCTTTGTTAATGGTTGCCTTGTTGGTATATACTCACTTTGTTTTTGCTTTGGACTATGCGACTTATTTATTTTGTTTGTCTCTTTTCATCTTGATTTGGTCGGATTCCTCTCGATATTGACACCAATGGTTCTAAATTTTCTTAAAGAAAAGAAATAACTTATCAGAGACAATTCACCTTGGTTGAGTATCGCGATATGACAGTGACAAACTGACAATAGTTGTATACCTCATTTTCGTTCTGTTTAGTTAAAACTTTGTTTTGTTTGATGATTTATACACTATAAATCGAGTTATAAACACGTTGGTTGTGAGCTAAAGTTAGAGATGACAATTTTTGACTCATGGTTAATTTTTGGGTCAATTTGGTTAAATTAGAAAAAGAAAGAGGTTTAGTTAGGTTTCCTTTAAAATTTTAGATGGGTCTAGATGGGTCAAACAAGCTCCTTATTAAAATTATAAATGGGTCTACTTGGGTCTCCTCATATGTCACATGAGTCTAGATGGGTCTCCCTTTATATTACTAATGGGTCAAGATGGGTCACCCAATAAGTTTAGTAATATCAAAAATGTTTTTTTTTTCCTTTTTTTTCACAAGCTTGTCAAAATTTCACATACTTGTTATTTTTTACGTCTTCACCGTATTTTTACGTTTTCATCATAAAATTTACGTTTTGGTAAAAAAATTTACCTTTTCGTCAAAAATTTTACGTTTTCATAAAAATATGCTACGTTTTCGTCAGGAATTTTACGTTTTCATCAGAAATTTTACGTTTTCATCAGTAAATTTACGTTTTTGTCAGAAATTTTACGTTTTCATTAGAAATTTTACGTTTTTCTCAGAAATTTTACGTTTTTGTCAGAAATTTTACGTTTTCTTCAAAAATTTTACGTTTTCATCAGTAAATTTACGTTTTTGTCAGAAATTTTACATATTCATCAGAAATTTTACGATTTCGTCAGAATTTTACGTTTTCGTCAGAAATTCTACAATTTTGTCAGTAAATGTTACGTTTTCGTCAGAAATTTTACGTTTTCGTCAGTAAATTTACGTTTTTGTCAGAAATTTTACATTTTCATCAGAAATTTTATGATTTCGTCAGAATTTTACGTTTTCGTCATAAATTCTACGATTTTGTCAGTAAATTTTACGTTTTCGTCATAAATTTTACGTTTTCGTCAGTAAATTTAAGTTTTCGTCAGAATTTTACGTTTTCGTCAGAAATTCTACGATTTTGTCAGTAAATTTTACGTTTTCGTCATAAATTTTACGTTTTCGTCATAAATTTTACGTTTTCGTCAGTAAATATAAGTTTTCGTCAGTAAATTTACGTTTTCGTCAGGAATTTTACGTTTTCGTCAGTAAATTTACGTTTTCGTCAGAAATTTTACGTTTTCGTCATAAATTTTACGTTTTCGTCAGTAAATTTTAAGTTTTCGTCATAAATTTTACGTTTTCCTCTGTAATTTTACGTTTTCGTCAGAAATTTTACGTTTTCTTTAGAAATTTTACGTTTTCATCAGTAAATATACGTTTTCGTCAGTAAATTTAAGTTTTTGTCAGAAATTTTACGTAAATTTACTGACGAAAACGTAAATATACTGACGAAAACGTAAAATTTCTGACTAAAACGTAAACTTACTGACGAAAACGTAAATTTACTGACGAAAACGTAAAATTTCTGACTAAAACGTAAACTTACTGACGAAAACGTAAATTTACTGACGAAAACGTAAAATTTCTGATGAAAAACGTAAAATTTTTGACGAAAACGTAAAATTTCTGTAAAAACGTAAAACTTCTGACAAAAAGTAAAATTTTTGACGAAAACGTAAATTTTATGATGAAAACGTAAAATCCTGACGAAATCGTAAAATTTCTGACGAAAACTTAAAATTTCTGACGAAAACGTAAAATTGCTGACGAAAACGTAAAATTTCTGATGAATACGTAAAACTTCTGACGAAAACGTAATTTTTTTGATGAAAACGTAAAATTTCTGACGAAAACGTAAAATTCATGACGAAAACGTAAAGTGTATTGACGAAAACGCAAAATTTCTGACGAAATCGTAAAATTTCTGACGAAATCGTAAAATTTCTGATGAAAACGTAAAACTCGTAAAATTTCTGACGAAAACGTAAAATTCATGACGTAAATGTAAAATTTCTGACGAGAACGTAAAGTTTACTGACGAAAACGTAAAATTTCTGACGAAATCGTAAAATTTCTGATGAAAACGTAAAACTTCTGACGAAAACGTAATTTTTTTGATGAAAACGTAAAATTTATGACGAAAACGTAAAATTTCTGACGAAAACGTAAAATTCATGACGAAAACGTAAAATTCATGACGAAAACGTAAAATTCATGACGAAAACGTAAGTTTACTGACGAAACGTAATATTTCTGAAGAAAACGTAAAACTTCTGACGAAAACGTAATTTTTTTTATGAAAATGTAAAATTCATGACGAAAACGTAAAATTTCTGACGAAAACGTAAAATTTCTGACGAAAACGTAAAGTTTCTGACGAAATCGTAAAATTTCTGACGAAAACGTAAAATTTCTGATGAAATCGTAAAACTTCTTACGAACATGTAATTTTTTTGATGAAAACGTAAAATTTCTGACCAAAACGTAAAAATACGGATGAAAACTTAAATTTACTGAGGAAAACGAAAAAGTTATTAACAAAACGTCAAAAAGTAAAAGGCTAACCTCCAAAAAACCCATTTAAAACCAAAAAAACTCAAAAACCCATTTAAACCAAAAAAAAACCCAAACTTTTCCTAAAGACCCATTTACACCCAAACCCATCTAAACCTAAACCCATCTAGACCCAATCCATCTAAACCCAACCTCTTATAAGACTCATCTAAACCCATACCCATCTAAATCCAAACCCATCTACACCCATGACCCAACCCAACCCAACCCAACCCAACCCAACCATTTTGCCACCTCTAGCTAAAGTGCGTTTCAAATGGATCACCTTCCTGACTAATTTTGTACAAATTTAGTGTTATCTATTGTGTGTTATGGGAGGTACTCTACCACCACCTCCACTTTTTCACGCGTGAACACCATTCCACACGTCTCTTAAGTCGGAACCGCGCACCATAGCCAGTTTTTTGCACTCTATAAGTGTTCGAGACCACCGAACATTTTTTGATGCTTTTTATGTGTGTGTTTGTGGTTATATCTGTATAAAGTTGAGAATTTTATGTTTTTTTTATGGTGTGTTAAATGATGATGTGACATTGACGTAAATGTGGCGAGTTTGATGATTATAGTCGTAAATGTGGTGGATTTCACGTCTGCGGAAAGAATAAAAGGATGCTTGAAGGCGTTTTTTATGTGATGTGGCAGCAGGAAGATGTTCGACGTTAAGGCTCCATCAAAGGCGGGTTCTTTTATGATGAGGTTGTATCTATTTCTTCTGTTGGTGTCGGTATACGTGTAAAACGTCTTTTAGTTTGGTGTAATGGCTAAAAAACCCCCTTATTTCTTTGTAATTTCTCGCTAGCTTCTTGCTAGTTGGCTCAATAAAATCGTTGTTCTAAAAAAAACTATGCATTCAGCTTTGATATTGTGTTAAAAGATGTCACACGCTGACGTGAATGTGATGAGTTTGATGATGATAGTTATTAGTCGTAAAACACTTGTTAGACAAACTATTTAAGAAAGAAAAAGGAAACTAACATGCACACATAGTTCGTATGATAACTATACTCAAATACCTTGCCGTCTCTAATTATATGAACGAGTGAGGAATGGCTAATAGGTATCACATTTGGTGTGCTATACTCAATGATCCGAGGTGTGAAGATTGTTACCTATATTAGCGGTGTGATTCAGACACGGAGACACCTGCTTTTTCATATTTGATCATGAGTTTAGCATGTTTAACTTTAACTCAACTTGTTTAACATGAATAGTTAATTTGCAATTAAGCATGAAAACGTATACTCCGTGTTTACTTTCTATATATAAGAAAATGATCCGTGTGTCACTATTGCCCCGACTCCCGAACTAAAATATTTTATTAGTGCATCACATCTAAACCAAAAACTAATCAATACGGGTAGTGTTTTACTGATAACACGTCAATTGTTAAATGAACAAAATCTGAAGAAAGACCAAAAACGGGTTCTTAGTTGCCAGATTTCTAAAATCTTCCAACTGTTGTTGTTTTAAGACTCATTAACTCATGCTTAACCATTTAAATGAGTAGTTGTCAGACTGAAGTCTAGTAAGATATACTAAGAGCTTAAGATAACAAGTACATTTCTTAGAAAAAGGTCACCAAATATACTTGAAAGCTACAATATCATGAGGGTAAACTGAAACATGAGACCACCAGGAAAGCCACTTTGTTACCAATATTGACCCCTCAATAGACACCATCATTCCAACATATTAATGACTTCAATTCAAAAAGTAAAATCAGAGAATAAAAATCCTTTCTTCCAAAAGTATATTGTCTTTACCATATCATATATTTGGTCATATTCTCAGACTTTTGCTCATCCATCTCCATCATGTTGTATAGACAATTCCCACAACCTGAAGAAGAAACACATGATGTGTCATTTAAGTGTATAACATAGTGATTTCCGTTCAAAGTGACAAATTTTCAACTCATTCATATGAACATAAACAAAATTTGGGTTCTATTTTAGTGACTGCATATCACATACAAACACGTCTCAGTAGTTACCTTATGGGTATAGAACAATTATTATTCGCAAAATATTAAGATAGTGGTATTTCATGTTCCCATGAACCTCTGGTATAATGTAGACAACTAATCACACAAAGCATATTAGTGATGTGCTCATCAATGTCACTATATCACATTTACAACAAAACATCAATCGGAAGCAAAACGGATAGCATAATAGTTATTCCGCATCAAGAACATGTGTTTCAAACTATAGTCAAGTTTACTTGAGCAAAAGCAAATATACAAGAGAGATCCAACCATACACACCGAAAGTTCATTCAAAACAAGCTATTAAGTGCACCAATCCTGTAGGACCCATTCTGCCATTCCTAAACACCCTCCATTCTTTTAAATAAAAAACACATATGCAAATGCCTGCCAGCTACATATTTGTAACCTAGCACTCATATTTTATATGTTGGTTACAACCCTCCTCCAAAAAATGCATAAAAAGTGGATGTTAATTTCACCCTTACAATGAACAAAGGGCCCGAGAATATCAATTGTACATGATCTCTCAGAAAAAAGATTTCATGAAAAGCGCAGCAGAATTCAAATCTGTTACTCGGTATTTGTTTGTCATCCAGCAAAATTAGGTTTACCACTCAAACTAGGTGCTATTTTCAAATGCTCATCTATATCTATATCTATATCTATCTATCTAGGGTAAATAGCATAAAAAGGTACTCATCTTATATCAAAATTCAATTAAAGGTACTTAACTTTTTTTTTCTCAATTTAAGGTACCGATCTTTTTTCTTGTTGCAATGTTGGGACAATAACAAATTTAAAGGTTCTATATTAACGACCGCTTACTTTATTATTGCATCGTTAGTCTTTTATATTAACGAAACTTTATAATAACCTCAAAGTTCGGTTTTTTACACTTTTTGACTGTTTTCTATCTTTTCGTTTGATTTTTACCGTTTTTATTCGGTTTTTAATCGTTTTAGTCCGTTTTTTGTCGTTTTATCGGTTTTACCGTTTCCGACCTTCTTTAATGTGTTTGATATCGTTTTCGACCTTTTTTTTACTGTTTTCGCCCGTTTCTTGTCGTTATCACCTATTTATTTTATGCACGAAAAAAATAAATAAACCAAATAAAAACGTTCATAAATGGTAAAAAAGAAGCCGAAAATGGAAAAACACACGAAAACAGTTAAAAGCCGTAAAATGGACACAAACGGTCAGAAGGGCTCGAAAACGTATAAAAAATAGACGAAACGGTTGAATATGGTAAAAGAACGACGAATGTTGTAAAAATGGACCAAAATGATTAAAAACAAACGAAAACGGTAAAAATTAGACGAAAAAGGTGAAAAACGGTCTAAAACTGTAAAAAACGAATTTTGATTTTATTATAAAGTGTCATTAATGTAAAGGACTAACGATACAATAATAAAGTAAACGATCGTTAACATTTAAATTTGTTAATTGTCCAACATTGTAACAAGAAAAAAGATTGATACCTTAAATTGAGAAAAAAAAAAGTTACATACCTTTAATTGAGTTTTGGCTTAAGATGAGTACCTTTTTATGCTATTTACCCATCTATCTATATCTATATCTATACTATATATAAAGGGTGTATATACACATCCTAACTCCAAACCTAACTCAAAACCAAAAATTAAAATAAACATATTAATAATTTAACCATTAGATCAATTTTAATCCAAAGCTAACTTTAAATCTTGAGCATCCATTTTATTTAAACAAACTTTTGTAACAAGTTTTTAACAACTTATTAAAAAACCACTTTTATTTTTAAATTGAAATATCTTTTAACTCATTTAGTTTTTTAATAATCCTATTTCACCATATTTTAAAAAAAAAAATTCTCTTTAATTCAACATCCATTTTGATATATTTACAATTTTTTTGTTTTTTTTTTCCATTTTTAGTGATTTTATTTATTTTAATTCAACCTTTTTACATTTTAGGGGCATTTACATATATCCCCACCAAAACTTCATAAATTACATATATCCCCAAAACATGCTTTAGTTGCATTGTACATTATGTATTAAAAACTTGTATTTTTGGAGAAATATGTAATTTATAAAGTTTTATTGGGTATATATGAAATTATCCCTTCTCAAAAAATGGGTCCATTTCGGTTTGTATTTTTTCTTCGAATTTTGAGGCTTAGCCAAAGTAATAAAGGACAAATTTTACCCGCCCAAAGCATATGATTATTTACACATGTTGAATCACTTGGCATTTCCTGATCACTTCATTAGAACAACAGATAGATGATTATTTAAGTACTTCTTTTTCCATCCTATTAGTATGTTGTGGCAAATCATCAGTTCTTTTAGTATCAGGGTACAAACTACAAAAATGATATAAGCACAGAACTAATGCACATAAGTTCAAAACTTCAGATCACAAGATACGTGGGCTTTAGAATACTGTTCACATCCTTTAATCCCAATTCAAACTGTTTCCATCCCTACTTCTGAAGTAACGGTCTTCTAAAGTGAATTGATGCCTAAGGCAAGTTGAAATTATCCACTATTCAAATTATTGCATCAATTCTATCTAAAGCCAATTGATGCTTTTGGGCACACTTCACCCTTTATATGTGGTAAAGCTTATTCATTTAGCCTGCTGCTCATCCAGAACAGAAAACCAAGCAAAGCTATGATATTCGGTTTAAACCTACCAAGTGTAGTAGTCCATATTCAGTTATTATATAATCTGATATCAGTGCTAGCTGCTAAACAAACACATGATTTTTACGCTTCAGCATGCTAACCAAAAAAACATTAGCTCTATTAGCATCAGTTTACAGCTAGAAACATAGATCAAAATAAGCGAGATTCAAATAAAGTTTCTACCATAAATGCCGATAAAACTTCCAAACTCGTTAACCCGAACCCGGTCCAAACAGCCAACCCTATATGTGACTGGCCTAAAGACGGAACCACCGGCTTCTCTTCTTCTACTCAATCTTATACATCAAAGAACGGGAAAGATTTGATAGATTGAGCAGAAGAACAAAAGTCAGTGTTGCCATTTTTAGGCCAGTCACATCAATCTTTATATTACTAACATTATGCAACAATACCCAAATAAATCAGCAGAGCTGTAAAATGCATATACATTTCACGGTCTAAAATTTGGTAATCGATTTGTAAACTCATATCTTATGCTTTAAATATACTTATTTTTTGGGTTGGGGGGGGGAAGAGGAGAAGGGGGGGGGGGGGGGGGGGGGGGGGGGGGGGGGCGCATGGTTTCCCGACTTTTGCCCGACTAATTCACAGGGTTTGAACGTACCACCATACATGCCTAAACCGAGTAAACCCGTCCCTTTCCAGGAGGTTGGCATGGCCACTTCAGGGTTTGGTTAAACCCAGTAGAAACTGAACCCAACACCTTTCACATTTTAGTGATAATAGCTTAATTGTCGAGTCTTTTGCCGCTACGCCACTCCTAAGTGGTCGATAATACTAAAATTGATGTGAGTCCTAGGGGTGGCAATTTCTGACACAAAACACGACCCTAGACCAACACAAAAATGAACGGGTGCGGGTGTAAACAGGGCTCGGGTTGTGTTCGTATCAACCCATCTAACCTGCTTATAAACATGTGTCTTCAGGTTGAGATGGGTTAAAGGGTAGCCGACCAGCCAACTTTTCGGGAAATTAAAATCATGCATATTTGGTTGTACAAGTTAAACTGATTGACCCGCCAACCTGTTTAACTGGTGTAACATGGCAACTTGCTTATATAAACGAGTCAAATGGGTCAACCAAAACCAGTTTAAACCGTGTAACCTAATTAACCCTATATAAAAAAACGTGGATATATAGGTTGTCGTCGGGTTATGTGTAATGTAAACCAGTTTGGGTTGACACGCCTGACCCGGTTATTTAATCAGATCGTGTTCACGTTGTAGTTCTCTGACCCGCCAATCCAAAGTCATTAACCAGACCCAAACCAGCCCGGATCCCCATTTTTTCTTCTACCCGATCTATTAAATATTCATGGCCATTTAAGATAAGATAAATGTACTCTCGCACACTGAACACACACACGCACTCTAAAGACTTCTCATGTTCTCAAATCTAATATTGTATAACATCTTCTAAATAAACACACGGCCTTAAAGACTTACCTTATTATAATCTCTTACAGTAGTAAATCTTCTCTCACGAATCGAATACACACGCACACACTATGTGATGCATTGATCTCTATGCCTATCGCTTTGCTTAAAAACGAATAATAAGGCTTGTGAAACAGGATTGGAGAACATATGTGGAAAGATGTTGGAGCTAATTTCAAATGAGATTGTTGTTCAAAGAGATGAGTCACTAGTGACACAATTAGAGTTTAAGTATGCAATGAAGTGTGTACTAGATTATTTTGATGAGAACGTGTTTAGTTCTTCTGCAGTGATGTTAATGTGTTAATGGGAAGATGTTATCTTGGTACATTTGATTTGTAACAAGATTCGTTGGATGATGGAAAAGGAGTGCAAGAGGCTTGAGGATGAACTGCCCATTATTAATACTCTTGTGAAACAAGAGGTAAGGAGTCGTGACAAATAAACTATCTGTTGTGAATTTGATCGTTATAATGTTAGTGTGATTCAGCACATGGCTGCATAGAAAAACTAGTGACTCAGCATATAGCTGCATGGGGAAACTAAGAAATTTGAATTTATTTGCTCATCATCTTTATGTGCTTCAAAGAGATTATTGACCCCTTATGAAGTTCATAAAAATTGAGATAATTCTGTACATGAGTGAATGGTATCCCTGATCTTAGTTTGTGTACTTTTTCGTCATCTAGATAGTTATTTTTATGTTCGCAATTTAATATCATTAAATATATGCACTGTGAAGTGTGAATATACGTTTATCACTCTGAAAGCTAGGTTCCTGGTATTATATAAGACATAGTATCCGCCCTTGATTCAAACCTAGTTACTGAACATCACGCCTATTAAGTAACATGAAATCATAGTTGTATCCCGGAGAATCTGGTTGGTAGGCAGCAAGCTTAGTCTAATTAAGTAATTGCTAATAGTTATAAATTTCTAAGGTGTTCAAAACAGCATTTGAACTCTAAGTTGATGATACTTAAAAAAACTAAGTACTTTTATTGTTTCGACTACTTATAACTTTAATAAACGGTGTATATAGATTAGAACTCTATACAATTTCTAACTAATCGAGTAATAGCAATCAGCTTGATCTAATTGCTATTAGCTAAAAGTTTTATAAGCATCGCTAAAACTATACTACTATGTAAACAGATTTTGGCAATGTGTGAAAACCTTATAAATGACAAAAGCCATATACTTATTGTGTGGACCATTTATGAGGCTGACAGTTTAATTGCTATGGCTATTATCCAAATACATACACATTCGGGCAAAGATGCATTTCACTTACCAAATACTCCATTTATACCAAAAGGTTTCAACAAATTTATTAATGGGTGATTTAGCAGTACATGCAATTTAATAATAATGAACTTGCACAAATCAGAGCATAAAAAAATACACATGTCAAAAAATCCAAAACTTATGGTAAGCAAGCGATATACTCGGTTCAAATAGCATATTATGAGGTTTGAATTCTACAGAAAATTAATTAAAGCCTTTATTCAGAGGCAAATGCTTCAAACAACTAATGCTACAAAACAAAACAGAGCAAGAAACAGCGTACTCTGTAATCACGCATCAGGATCCTCTTTCGCTTTTCCACTTCCACCAAAAGGATCATGAGAAGAGCCAGTTTCTTCACCACTATTTCGTTGAACCAACCGCCGTAAATCAGACATAACTTTCAGCTCACGTTTTGCTTTTTCCTCGTAGTTAAACATAGCCAAAGCCCGCTTATCCTCAGCACTGTAAACTTGGTTTTCTTTCCTAATACGGATAGCATTCATCCGTTGATGCCTACTACCACTCATCACATAACCAAGACCCTCATACCTACTAATCTCATCAGCCGAAAGACCGACTTCTCCTCTACGTGGGATACGTTTTCCTTGCTGCACGTACTGCGCAATAGCATCACCTTCACCAGGCCTTAAAGCTCCACCATAACTAATATGCCCTTCGGCTCGTGGCAACGGCTGCGGTCCTACAAGCTCTTCATCTTCATTAACAGCGGCCTTCTTTCTAGACTCTATCATCTCTTTAATCGCAAGCAACTCACTCTCAGATGGTTTCTCAACATCATCCACTTTACCTTTACCTTTCCTATCATTTTCCGAACCTGAATTCTTTTCAGAACCTGAATTCTTTTCAGAACCTGAATTCTTTTCAGAACCTGAATTCTTTTCAGAACCTGAATTCTTATCAGAACCCGAAGCCGAATCCTCACTACCCTTCTCGCTCCTTTTCTTGCTCGAAGATCGTCTCCTCCTTTTCCTCTTCGACGACCCCTCACTATTGCTACTTTCTTCAGAATCCTCACTATCTTTACTCTTCCTCGAACTACTCCTAGTCCTTTTCTTACTACTCCTACTCTTTCGCTTACTAGACCTCTTCGACTTCCTCTTTCTCCTCCTCCTATCTTCCTCCGACTCACTTTCACTCTCACTCTCACTCTCACTCACAGACCTCCTACTGCTCCTCTTCTTGGACCTCGAACTCCTACCCTTCCCCTTCTTATTCCTCCTCCTCCTCCTCGACCTAGAATCCTCCGAATCACTTTCGGACTCGCTCTCACTCTCAGACTCCGACTCACTCTCCGTCTTCAATTCCAACTTCTCCTTATCTTCTTCAGCTTCTTTCTCTTCCTCCAGCTCCACCTCATCGTACTCGCCTCTAGGCGGACTAGGCGTAATATTCCAAATACACTTCTTCAACATCTTCCTATACTTTTGCCTCTTTAACCGCCTATATTCCTCATAATTCAATCCTTTCAAATCCTCATCAGATTCAGACTCATTCCCATCCCCATTCCCATTCCTATTCCTATCTAAATAGCTTTTTCGATTCGATTTATTCGAATAATTCAATTGATTCGACTCGTACCTAGGGTTAGGGTTTCGTTTGGATCTAAAGTATTCAGGTGACCTATGACGGTAGCTAGTTTGATTATCGTATCTGCTGTAATCAGGACTACGGTTATGGCTACGATAACGGCTAGGGCTGACGTCACGATCGTACCTTGAGTAGTCGGGACTGCGACGGTTGTTGCGACGATTGAGTGACGGTTCCGGTGAGTAGTTGCGGCGGTGGCTCGACGGGATTTCAACGGCTGAAGATGGGTAACCCATTCGATTAAGTTTTGGGGAATTGGGGATTTTGGTTCGTTTTTTGTCTTTTTAAAGACGCTTAAACCTAGTCGGTGCTTGTTTAGGGGGCTTTGTTCGGGCTTATATAACGGGCCTATTGATTTCCGACTTATGTTTTATAAACTTATTTTTGGTAGCTTCTTCTGATTTGATTTAGCTTATATAATATAAACTTCAATTTTCTAATTTATTTTGTGATTTATTACTTATATTAGTTTATTACTCCCTCCGTCCCATTTTGATTGTCCCCCAACAAAATTTTTATGATTTATGATTGACTCAATGAATTTAGACATTTTATGTTAAGAAAGACAAATTTATCCTTTGACTACATTAATTGTTTCCTTATAAGAAATTAATGGCATGGGTAAAACTGGAAAATTAATTAGTTTTAACTTCTTATTTAAGAAAGTGGACAATGTTTTAGGACAAATTAAAATAGTAATAAGGACAATAAAAATGGGACGGAGGAAGTATATCCTAATAAATTTATATAAGTCCATAAGTCTCAAAATAAGCTTAAAAATTCGAGTCCTATGCAATATAAACCGAAATATAGCTTATTTTCGGCTTATATAACATAACCTGCAATTTTTTGGCTTATTTTGAAACTTAGGGACTTATATATGTTTATCATGATATAATAAACTTATATAAGCTCATAAGTCTCCAAATAAGCCACAAGTTTATGGCTTTATGTTATATAAGTTGAAATGAGCTTACGTTATATAAGCCTAATCAAATGTCCCTAAGTCGAGAAGTTATAAGCAATTGTTTGTTTTAGCTTTTATAGTGGACTTATAAGCAAAGGCAAAATTACGCTTCAGGGTCGAGAGGCGACGCATCTCATGTCTTTTACAAAAAAAATCTCATTTGAAAGATTAAACTCAAAATTATAGGCCCATACCAAACAACATTTTGCAGCACCTTTCATCCCATTGGGCTCTGTTAAACCTAAGGGTTTGGTTTTCAGCTTAAGCCTATTCCAAAGATAAAATTGGGCTTAGTTAAACCCAATTCAAACAAACCCACACAAAACAAGTAAAAAAGAAGGGTCCATATCTCTAGTGTAGTAGGGTTTCACTCTTGTCACAGCCAAAAACTACGCGCCGTCGCAGCAGCAGCACTTGCCGGAGTTCTCAACGCTCTCAGGTTCACATTTACACTGCATTCATTTTTATATTAATCTCTTATATGTATGCAAAAAAAAAAAAGTTTCTATTTTATAATAGTTAACCATATGTTTTGCACCTATTTCATTTTTAGCTTGTTGGTTTGTTCAAAGCTAATGCAAACAGACTAACTATGTTTGTCATAGTGGTCCTATGATTAGATTTAGTGGAATGTATACAAGTTGTTAGCTGTAGATTTTTTGATTTTGGTTAAATTAAGTATGTTAAGGAAGAATTTTGAAGTTTTGAATAAAATATGAAATTAATTTGTTGCTACCTGAGCTTATTATAGTATGCGCTATTCTTTGTTTGATTCCGGTGACCACAACGACCGGACAGGATACTAGGATAGGAGATCACCCAACCTTCCTATTTCTCTTTAGAGAACTTGCGTGTATATTGAGAGTTTTTTTTGTCTACAGTTTTGAAGATGGCGGACTCTGCCGGAGTTACTATTCGTACTAGGAAGTTCATGACCAACAGACTTCTCTCAAGGAAGCAATTCGTGAGTTTATTTTAACCATCCGTAATGCGTTATTGTGATATTGCTAATTTTTTTGTTTGGTTTTAGCTAAATGTTTTTACACATGCATTTTTCTTGCTGATGTAGGTAATTGATGTGCTTCATCCTGGCAAAGCAAATGTTTCCAAGGTCTGACTAACTAATTTATATTATCATTTAATATACGAGGTGTCATGTATGTTGTAAGCCAGTCAGTTTCGGTGATACGTGTTTGTTGGTTGGAAAGTCGTTGATAGCATACTAAAATGTTTTAAATACCCGAAGTTTTCTTGATCACTAACCCCCAACTTTACAGTACCTGTACAAACAAACGTTACATTGTTTATTTTATGTGCAACTTTGTTAGTATCTGAATTATAGTCGTTATACTATATTACTAATTTACTATGCAATACCATGTAAATGTTTTGTACTTCTAGCAATTTGAAACAGTTTTTTGTATGAAGTATGGTATTTTTGTATTTATATAAGTAGATGTGCGCGCTTCATTATAAATTTATAACATACAAAGGCGATGATAAATTTTGCAACTTGTTAGTTTATCAAGTGAATGTGTATATCAGAATTGTAGAAACTATAAAGTAAGTTTTGGGACTGGTTGTGTGTAACTAATTTTTTTTTGTCTTTTACTTTTTCTTCAATGAAGGCTGAATTGAAAGAGAAATTGGCATCAATCTATTCGGTGAAAGATTCAAGTGCCATTTTTGTATTCAAATTTAGGACCCATTTTGGTGGAGGAAAATCAACTGGTTTTGGGTTGATCTATGACTCTGTTGAAAATGCGAAGAAGTACGAGCCAAAGTATCGACTTATCAGGGTAATTCTCAAAATTAATGTTTTACATACTCCCATTGTTATTATTATTGTCATGCAGTAAGATCTTTTTCATTGTACAAAACATGCAATAGTTTTACCTTTTTTCTATCTTTTGAATTTTGATTTTTGTATTTTCTGGTCTTTTTACAGAACGGTTTGGATACCAAGGTTGAGAGGTCAAGGAAGCAGCTCAAGGAAAGGAAGAACAGGGCTAAAAAGATCAGAGGTGTGAAGAAGGTAAGCTCTTATCTTTTTTACTTGGCTCACTTTATTTTTGTAACAACGGTGTTAGGTAGATGGTCGAATGTCACCAACATGTTTATCTAATGCTTGTTCCTTCTCAAGTTTGTTTCTTCAATTAGTCAAATTACTCTCATGCATTATGGAGGTAATTTTTACTTCGCTTAAGCTCACACCAAATGATACGAAGACAACATTTAATTGTTTTTAAGATCACTTTTTGTGTATATATTTGCATAGCAGCAGTCCTTTTGACAAGTTTTACCTGCACATCTAACATTTTTGCTTGTCTTTTGTGGGTAAATTTGTCAAAATCAAATTGTTGGTGATGTGCAAATTGCCTTTAAAGGTGTACAAATCACTTCCTAATGCAATAGAACACTGACTATCTATAACTTAGAAAAACAGTTTTGGGTGACATTTGTTTCGGCTTACAACCAAGCTTGGCCTACAATTTTTGCTTCGTGCTGTTACGTACATACCCCTATTGATTGATGTACCTTTTGGGTGCATATTTTTGTAATGTCGTTTCTAATTCTGCAGACAAAGGCTGGGGATGCAGCCAAGAAGAAGAAGTGAGAGCCTTGAAAAGAAATTTTGCTGTGCCTGTCTTTTTTATTCTAGTATTCTTGAACTTGAATTTCATGGTATTGGGATTAATGTAGTTTTATGAGTTTTTATAAAAAAAAAAAAGTGAAATATGATGAATGTGTCATTTTGAACCTCATTTTGGTTTCGCTGTGATTTTTTTATTTATGAAAAATGCTACTCTTTCTTATGCAAGGCATTAGATACTTCAGCTTTCACTCGACAAGGGCAATAGTATTGACGAAACATATCTTATCTAAGTGGACTATCAAACGCGGCTCCTAATTTTGTTATTACCTACTTAAAAGCGCTTGAACTTGATTTGGGATTATGTAAATGAGTGGCTTAGGACCTTACTGTCAGTATCGGTATAATATTTGAATCGAACCAGAGTTTGACTGTACCTTAAAGTAAACTCATTTTAGTTCGATCTAATGGTAAAGGCATTGGATACATCAGTTTTCACTCTGACAAGCACAATAATTTTCATGAAACATATTTGATCTAAGTGGAATATCAAACGCGGCTCCTAATTGGCTAATTACCTATCTAAAATGCGGCTCCTAATTGGCTAATTAGCTACTTATAACTTATAAGAGACGCTTAAATGGCAGGACATCCATTACACTTGATTTGATTTGGGATTTTGTAAAGAGTGGTTTATGACCTTATTGTCAGTTTTTTTTTAACAGCAGTAAGAATAGATTATATATAAATAAGAGGCATTCTAGTAAGGAACTAGAATACCAACAAATAAAGATTAACTACGTTTTTTGGGTTATCAAACCATACAATCCATCCAATTCATATTTGCCTTCTTAAGCCTACTGGAAATCCAATTAAATGAACATTAATTTAATATCATTCAGAAGCATTTCTTTGGAAGGCCGTTTTATGGAGAAGGACACCTCGTTTTGAAATCTCCAAAGAATCCAGAGGGTTGTTTGCACGACTACATCGAACTGAATCACTTGATGGGCCGGAAAGGGAATCCTATCTGCTAGGTTTACCGCGTCTAAAAGGGAAGTGATTGATGTATTCTCCATTTTCCACCATGTAAATACCCTTGTCCAAGTTTTTGTAGCAATAAGACGCGTCGTGAAAAGATGTTCCTCCGTCTCTATATCCTCGTTACAAACAGGGCACCGAGTTGAGTCTAAATCAACACCTCTCCGATCGAGATTAAACCTAGTTGGCAGCCTCTTGTGAAGAATCCTCCAAGATGAAATATTGACTTTAGAAGGGAGACCTTTATTCCATCTAAAAGGTTGTGGATTCAAGGGAAATAAACACTTACTGATGTGAGACCTCATGCTCTTAACAGTGAACAACCGGTTAGTACTTATTGTGCATTCCCAGTAATCATGGTCATCAGAAAGGCTTAGGTTAGTTAAGAGGGTTACAAGTTCGTTGAGCTCTTGATTCTCCGCAGCTGATCGAATGGGTCTTACCCAAGACCAAGGAAAATGAAGATCAAAAGGAAGTAATCTGTCATTTGATGGAGAACCTGATGGATTAGTATCAACAATTGCCTGAGGAGCTCGGATTATTATCAAAAAGGAAGTAACCTTATTGTCAGTTTGTAATCGGTATAGTATTTTGATTTGAACTAGAGTTTGGTCCGCGACTATACTTAAACTGGACTCATTTTAGTTCAATTTAAGCACAATCGCTCACTGATCCCGGCCTTGTACATAAAGTTAAAAAGGGAGAAAGAAACCAGCTTGGACCAAAACTGACCTGACATTTCCTCAAGACTGGTTTAATTGGTATTTAGTAGCCTACTGATTATTTAAGCTCCCATATCTATTGTTTGAAGATAAAAAGAGTAAATTACACCCTTGGTCCCCGTGGTATATGTAGATTTCACGTTTAGTCCTCACTATGGAAAAGTTATCGCAAACCTCTCCAACGTTTGTTTTTTTGCAAGCTATTTCCCCAAAAACATAATGACCGTTAACTAATCTCGTTATCTCTAACATGTGAACTGCACGCGAAGGTAGTTTTGTCATATCACCTTTTGTCCCTTTTGTACTTGTAATGAATGTAGATTACCTTAAACATCAAGTACGGTTATTAGTTATGACCTGGTTTGGTTGCTTTCAGAGGTTGTATAAAGGTAAGTCGTGATACCATTACATAAGTTAGGCTGGCCATATGACAGAGCCATCTTTGCAGCCTATAGCACTTAGCTAAATATTAGTTAGTTGGTTAAGTTGTAGAAAACCGTTGATACAACATATAAGAAATTATTAGACGGTTATTGTATGACCAAAACTTAGGGTTAGGTTTGCTTGTTCAAGAAGCAAACCTAACCCTAACAGACCCAAACCCACAATCGAGTTTGGGCCATACAATAACGGTCTAATAGTTATCCCGGCTGCTTATCGTTTATTTGTGAGTTAAATTAGCTGCCCCGGTATTCAATTTTAAGATGCCCATATATAAAAAGTGACCACTCATTATGTTGTCACCCACGTCGGATTTAAGTATATGGGAGTGAATAACCGCACAAAGGACTACATTTTTAGAGGCCTTCAATATTTGAAACTTTTGTAAGTGTAAACTCATTTTTGAAGGATATAATATAATTTAGGTAGAGGAATATAACTTCGGTATAATAAGAACTAAAGTTTAGTCACAAAAGAAGAGCCAAGTTTTTGTGCTTTAATGGTTGAAATTGAGTACACGAGACAAACACACAAAGACATAACAAAGTGTGAGAGACCCGTAAAAATTGTGTTTTTTATTTTTTATGAAATTTTCGTTTAAATGGATGTCAGTAATATTTATGATTTTAAACTCTATTTTCATGAAGCATAGATTTTTTCTTTGATTTTACGTAGAAATGTTGTTTTAGAGAAAGTAGACGTCATTGTTTTAGGAAAACAAACGTTATCAGCATATATATTTTTTAAGAAAGTCACGACATCTTATCTAATTAAAAAATATTTAGAACTCCATGAATTATCATAAATGTTTTAGAACTCAACAATTATACTTAGAATAAAGGACGATTTATATAAACTTGAAGAATATTAGATGTGTCATTTGACCAATATAAAAAAAAACCATAATTTATTTACAGTCTACTAATTTTACACATATTTCAATTCTGATGTTTAAAGTCTTTAAGTTATACTTAGAATAACATACAATTTATATAAACTTGAAGAATATTAGATGTATCATTTTACCAATATAAAAACAAAATCATAATCTGATTACAGCTCACTATTTTAGACATATTTCAATTATGATGTTTAAAGTCTTTATTAGATATATGACACACAACTATTAAATTCCACCGGACGACATGTTGTCACCACTCACCGTCACTACCGACTCCCATGATATTATGATGCCCTACATTAATACAAACAGATGCACTATTTATAGTGCATCAGTTATCTAAATCAACATATTACAAAATATTGAGATTATTTTAATGCTACTAATGAGAAACTTAATGATATATATTATATATAAACTAACCTTCATAGACCGAACTTCCAGGCCACCACCCAAGTTACTAGACATCAACAACTATATAAACCTATTATCCGCCTCCTTGGCTCCTCCATGTAAAAGTATGACCTATCATCATGGTATTAACAAGTGAGGTAGTGTAAGTCTTAATGAAGCTGGTGAAGTTTTTCCGACATTAACAATAGTTTGAACACTTAATCAAAAGGCTTTTGAGAAATAGCACTTCAACACAAATGCCAACCAATCAACTTTTACACACATTGATTTTTTGTGTGAAAACCAAAAGTCATATATTTATCTAATAAAAATCATTAAAAAAGTTGTAAATAGATGTTGGTATATGTTTAACATGTTCTACCAATGTTTTAAAACCCGGTCTTTTAGTCGACCTGAATTAGTAGTTGATTCACCGGGTTACCAGTTCAACCGGTTGAACCGCCGGGTCAGACCGATTTTATACATTTACATATATTTTTCTTATTAATATGTAGTGTGATAGGATAAGAAAAAGTTATACAAAAATGAATCAAGTATAAGATGCATAATAATGCAACAAGGGTAGAGCATGTTAGGTTGAACATCATTTGCCTTTGAGTTAGTGATAAGGATTACCTTGTTAAAAAAAGTGATAAGGATTACGACAGAGGAAATAGAACAGTGATGACGGATGGTTTAAGGGTGTTTATGGCTTGCGGGTAAATACTTGCTAGATAGATCAGGAGTAACATGACCGATTTAAGCAAATTTAACTTGACCTTTTCTTTTGTGAATATATGGCACAAGTGGAAAAACGACTCACAATCGTAAATGGTTACAAGCAAGGTCAACTAAAGCAATTTATACTTGGTAACAACTGACAACAACGATCTGTGTCCTTGCTCATTCATTTCTAGTTTCGAAATTTGATTCTTCCGTTGGTAGCCAAGAATACACATCAACCAAATGTTGCAACATATATAAAATTTAACTAACAGTGGTACTCACTTTTCAATTTGTCGAATAAACTTGGAAAAGTTTATGAAAAAATAAGTTTCATCATATTTTTTAATAAAAAGTAATGACCCGATCGGGTTTACTAAACTGGGTTAACCCCGGTCAACAACAAACCAGCGGTTCAATCCGGTTCTCAAACAAGTAAAAACCCGGTCACATCCGGCCAGGTCTCCTTACCGGTTCCCGGTTCAACCGGTTGAACCGGCCGGATCAACCCGATTTTTAAAACATTGTGTTCTACCTATTTAATCCGTCCCCCATTAGCCCTCCTAAATAACACAAGCTTTGTACGCTATATAATGTCAAACGTAAATTGGAATTCAATCATTACTGGATCTACCCTAAAAGTTAGTAGTAAAACAAACAATAAATTAAGAACTCAATATTATAACAATCCACAAATAGATGCAACCATTATCCATGTATAGATGGTAAAACGTGAATCAAATACTTTGTTGTTTAAAGAATTTTCAAGTTCAATGTTTATGTCATTTACGGTAGGCATTTAAATGGCTTTACCTGCAAGGATATCATATAACTATTTAAGATGGCCAAAAATTTGAATAATTGCATACTTGGTGGCATTTGATGACGACTTAAGCACCTCTTGATATATAAACTTGAGTGCTATAGGAGGGTAAATGTAGTAATGGTTCCCAACCATTATGGTTATTGTTCCAGGAGTGGTGGGAAAATAGGGAGAAGTCACTAGAGGAGTGGTGGTGGAGAGGGGAAGTGGTCAGAAGAATGGTGGGAGAAGGAGAAAGATTGGTTGGAGTTAAAGATAAAGGTGCGGGAGGAGAAGTAGGCATAGAAGGAGTCTCCTATTTCTAAAATTCTTTCAACAGTCCATTTAAGCACATCTTGAGCCTTTTCATCCATAGCTTTGGCTTTAATGTCATCATCAACAACTAGTGTAATATTGGAAATCACTAATTAGTTTATAACGGTAATAAATTAAGACTCATTCATTAAACTATCTTGTTCATTTACCCTTGCTCTCACCCTCGCGACTAGGTTGATTCTTACAACCTTCATATGCTACACATAATTTTATAATCTCAGCAAGGATCTTTATCACCTTAATGGGGATCAATTCTATATCCTTAGCTTCATTGTGATCCTCCGAAACTGATATGTTAATGCGATTTGTTAATACAAATGATGTCGTAAAAACGTTATTTATATTTTTCGACTTTTTGACGTTTTGATAATTACAAAATGTAAGGATATTCTCAGAAAGTTTAAACGTAAGCAAGTTATTAGTCATAAATCTTTATTTCGGAAATTATCACTTAAGGCGTGAACATATAAATGACATACTTGCTACATGATCAAAAGGAAAAATTAGTTTTCTTAAAACTAACATTTTATAAATGTCACAAAGTTTTTACAGCTTTCGGCTGTTCTCGTCTGTTTTTACCATCTTTGACCTCTTCTGATCGTTTTCTTCCGTTGCTTACCATTTTTGAGTTTTTTTTTTCCGTTTTCGTTCGTTTTTTTATCGTTTTCGTTTGTAAGAAATAGGCCATGACGACCAGGGTCGGACGAAAACGCCAAAAAAACTTACGAAAATTGTAAAAAATGGACGAAAATGGTAAAAACCATGCGAAAAATGTAGAAAACGAACGAAAACTATATAAAAAATAGATTTTGAGTTAATTACAAAGAGTCGTTAATTAAAAGACTAACGATGCAATTATTAAGTAAACGATCGTTATTATATAACTTTCAAATTGTTAATTGTTTAACATTGCAACAAGAAAAAAGATCGATACTTAATTGAATTTAAATCTAAGATGAATACCTTTTTATTCAATTTGCCTCTTTAGAAACAAATATATCACACAGCCAGGTTCCTTAGTAGAAAACATGGCTTTATTATGAGGTATAGAGCTCGTTTCCAAAACAAGGCTTTATTATGAGGTATAGAGCTCGTTTTCAAGCTTTATCTGTATTTCGATAGAGTCTTCTCCTTTTAAGCCCTCACCTAAAAAGATCAGAGGTTAGCTCTTATGTTCTATTCGGTTCATTTTTTTAATGGTGTTATGTAGATGGGCCAAAGTCACCTAAAATGTTTTGCTTGCGCGTTTCTAATTTTTGCTTCTTCAATCTTCAAATAGTTTAATTTCCATATAACATAATACATCTCCATTACGCAGGTGATTATTATTCCACATAAGTTACAGCAAACGGTATTAAGACAATTCATATCACCTCTCGGGTATTTATTTGGGCAGCAACAGTCTCACCTTTTGACAAATTTATCTACGCATCTAACATTTTTTCGGGTACATTTGTCAAAAGTAAATTATTAATGATGTGCAAATCACTTTTGTAGGTCTACAAATCATCTCTTAATGCAATAGAACACCGACTATTTATATTTAAGAAAGAAAAGGGGTGACATTTGTTCAGGCTTGTGCTACAAGGAAATTCAGGCCAAAGCAAGAATTTCTAATTCTGCAGACAAAGGCTGGGAATGCAGGCAAGAAGAAGAAATAGAGACTTGGATTTCATGGTATCGAGATTAATGTAGCTCTACGAGTTTTTGTAAGAAAATATGGGATATGGTTTGTACTTTTTTGTACTTGCTTTTGGCTTAATTCTACGAGATTAAATTTTTGTCTTTGGTATTTAGTTGATGTAAATTAAATAACAAACACAAACTTTTAATCGATTGTATCTAACAAATATCTTTCAACTATAGTTGATTCATTAGAATACCAACAATCGAGATAAACTTTCCAAAATTAGACTTTTCATTTATTTTGATTATTGATTACTTTGAATTGAAAACGAGCCCAAAAAATAAATTGGCAAAAAAACCAGGCCAATAACAAAGTCCAACAATTTTGGAAAAAACATAAAAATGTAAATAACTCTTGATATAGGGTACCGAAAGTTCCATAAATCGCCGTAGGCGTTTACCACAACACGCTCCTTGTTTCAAGCTTCGATTTCGCTGCTCATGGTCTTGGGTCTGAAACGAAGTCCCATAGCCCAAGTTATGTCAGTTTTAGTGGGACCCCTTTCTTCATATGCTCTTAGTTCTTCAACACATATCAATACTTCTTTTTTCTTTTCACGCTCAAATGAAGTATTTGAAACTCATTGTACAAACGAATTTTGGATTCCATGGCCTAATGAAAACTCTTAGGCGGGGTTTGGGTTCAAACCCTAGGAAGATCATCACCATGGGATTAGTCAGCTTTAATTGTCAAGTCGAAACTAACCCACTCTTAGGGGGTGTTTGTTTAAGACATATGGCTTATTTTCTTTTGGGCTTATGTTCCATAAGCTCGTTTTTTGTTTCGGCTTATAAAACATAAGCCCAAAACAAAACAAACCATACCCCGTTATATGGAAACAAACACCCCTTAATCTTGAATCTTGAGACAACGGATCTTCATCAGGACTTGGCCGACAATCATTTGGTTGGGAAGAAATCCCACATACCGCTAGGCTTAAAGCCATTTGGTTGTTGATTTATATTTGTAGCATTCTTGAACGAGATAGAAGGTTGACTAAATGATTGGCATGCTTGCGGAGTGATCTAACACTTGTAAGAATATAAATTACTTCAATATGTGTTGAATCTGAATATAAAATATTTGACCTTTTAAAAAAAATA
Source organism: Glebionis coronaria (assembly GCA_025667525.1). Classification (NCBI taxonomy): domain Eukaryota; kingdom Viridiplantae; phylum Streptophyta; class Magnoliopsida; order Asterales; family Asteraceae; genus Glebionis; species Glebionis coronaria. The sequence continues at coordinate 590,320,572 of CM046874.1, read as the reverse complement.
AGGAATAATTAGCAGACAAAATGTATCAGCCAACTACGTCCACCTTTAGCTTCTACCCCTTAGCGTCGCTTTAGCTTCTTCTCCCTACAGACATAAACGGAATTTGAAATACCATTTCTAAACACTATATTCAAGTAAGGAAAAGCAAGATTTATACCTTTGGATGTGATCAAGAATAAGCCGCCTTGCTCCAATAGGGATTTCAACGTCTTGCAGATCACTGACTGATTATCACAAGAACCATAATTCAATTATGTGATATCTCTACTACATATAAAGAGAATACCCCCAATTCTTGAATGTTGAAAATTCTCTAAATAAGGAATTGTTGAAAAAATGAATATTAAAGGAAATGTTGAGAAGTTGAATAACAAATCCCTGGAATAGTGAAATTGAAAACAAAAAGGAAATTATACAATTTGATTTTGCGAGTAGTGTATAAACCGTGGAAATTCAACATTACCATTTTTAATCCATTCTTCCTTTACACGACTGGCTATTTTTGTTAACCAATTCAAGAATCGGCCCATTTAATACCATTGCCAGTTTAACACATTCCGCATAAAAGAAACACACACAAACCTTATTCTATCTCTAAACCCTAATACAGACAAAAAAAACTGCCGCCACAATAATCTTATCACCGCCGCATCTGCCGAATCCGCCATCATCTCTTGATGATTTAGGTGGTTTCAAGGTAGTTTCAGTTGATGGTATTAGTTGGTGGTTTCAGTGTTTCTTGTTGATTTCGATGGTTTAGAGTTTTCGAAACATTTTCATCCTCCTCCACGTCTCCATTCCATATTCATCCACCAAGTCATTATCTACAGACTATGCTAGATCTCTATTCTTGGTTATGATTTGGTTAACATAATCGCAGCGTCTGATTTGTGAGAAAATATCACCGTAAGTATTATTACCTCTTAAATTTTTACTCTCCCATCAATTGTATATTGTCTCACATCAATCGATTATTTTAAGATTATATAAATGTGTTGTTAGGTTGTTTTGTTGATATCTCTCATGGGCCAATAATAACACAAGTGTGATGATACCATATCGATTCCTTTGTGTTCATGATTTGCTGTATGAATTTCCCTTTGTGGGTAGCCTTTGTTGCCCAGTTTTGAGGCTGTAGAGATACTGTTTTGTATATATGTCAGTATGTAAAAACTTATTCCACCAACAGGTAAGCCTTCATGTACTATCGCTTATTGCTGATTTGATGCGCAAATTGTTTTATTGAAAACAAGGCAATTTTACAGTATAGCAGTGTACGTTTTATTATGATCGACTTTAGTAGTCATCTTTTGATATATCGTTAATGAATTATACTACCAGATAGGGACAAACATGTCTGTTGTAAGGGGACTTTGTTATTATCATTTGTCATAACATTAATATACGAACTAACACGGGTGTGTTGTTCGTTAGTACTTATTTTTACATTTAGTTTTACAAGCATTAGTCATCATTGGAACAAAGCCTAACCCATTACCTATTATCGTCATCTGAATATTATAAACATACAATTTTGATCTCGGTATACCCAAAGAAAGCAGTTCAGTTCCATAACATAAGAATTTTGTCTTTTATGATGACAGGTGGAAACATATTCGGCAAAAATTGCGAGAGATGGCAGTCTTTAAAAATGCACAGTCGAAAGGGAGTCGAGATGCCAGAGCTGTAGCTGCTGCAGCAGATGCCATCTTTATGCTCCCTAATTTCTGCAATTATATTTTAAAGATCATGTCACATGAACATCATGTTAAACATAGCTGATGCATGTAGTGTGTTAGAATATGTGGGTGTGTTACGTACCAGATAATTACCGGATCTAGACCCATCATCAGCACTATTGATTGAGTAATTATGAAGAACGAGTGTTCGGTTTTGAAACTGTGGTTGCATAGCTTCATTGAGTATGAGATCACACCATGCTCCGTTGTCTCACGGTGGGCTTCGGAAAGTTTTGCATACAATCACAATCCATTCGGAAATTACAGATTTACTAAGGTTTTATAATGTTGTTATACTTGACTAACCAAGTCCATTAACGTATTAGGTAAAACTTTTGTACTCTTCTTTAAAAAAGCCCCTTTATGTAAAACTCGATTTGTTATTATCTCCCTCTCGACCTTTTTCATTTTTTTAAATAGTTAAATGACCAATTTTTTTTTGGCAAAGATTAATGGATGGTTAAACTTGGCATGTATTGATTTTTCTATAAGAGTTGATAGTCTTTTTGGAAAATCTTTATGTGCCGCAGGTCATGTGTAGTTTCCTAATAAAAGAATGAGGAGTATATGTTGCTCCATAATTTTTGTCGTAAATTTAGAAAAGATAATCATTGAGGTGCTTATTATTTTTTTTGGTTAAAAAATATCTGTCACTTATTGTGATTGCATATTTGAGAATGAATTTGCCTTATTTGAGAATATAAAGATTAAATTTATATTTTCTTTATCGTGACGCCTTAGCAATCAAATAAATGAAACCGGTCAAATATATCTAAAGTGAGTGCATAAAAGCTCTCAATTATTAGAGGTAGGATGGCTAATGAGTTGAGTGTTTAACGAGCCAAGGGAGCTCGAGTCGAGCTTGAACAATAGATTGTGGCGTTTAGTTAAACGAGCCCATCTTTTAAAACAATCAAGTTAGTGGCTTAACTCTTTTTGACGGTCTAATTTGGCGCATTCTTAAAATACTAAGTCTTTTAGATGCAACTCAAACGGTTCAATGACGACTAATATTTTAGTTATTTGAGTTTCATTATCGCATGTTAAAACGTTTTGCCCCTAATTTTTATCTTTTCACGTTCTATTTTGAGCGTTACACCAAAACACTTAGCATAATATTGTATATCCTTAATTAGCTGCCACTAGGTATTTCCGCTGCTTTGCGCGGGTACTCGTCTAGTATAGCCTAAATTTAAAAAAGAAACCAAGATCGAGACTGATATTATACTAACCTGTCTGTAAGCAATGGTAGAGATTTGTCTGTGAGCATGCCATTTTTAAAGTTCTGTTCATATTTATCAAAACCAAGACTGGATAACATGCCTCTCGTTTCGTTAAACAGCTTATCTTCTTCTGCCTGCAGTCTGAACTTCTCCCGTTTCTGCAAAAGGGGTCATCTTAGATTTTAGTGAATGGGTCATAACACATTATATAGGAATGGTGTAAGAAGAAGCAAGATGATCACCTTATGAATTACGACATTCCAGAGAGCAGAAGAAACACCATTGTATAACAGGTCAGTACCCTTTATACCACAAACCATTGAGTAAATGACCGCAGCACCAAAACCTGTCACGAAACTAAAATGATAGGCATACATGAGTAAGACCAGAAAAGTAACATTTTTGTACCAAAGGAGGTGCATTTCGAGAATGGCTATCTAGTACCAAATAATTATAATCGAATAAAACGGGTTGATTAAAAGTTCACATCACTAGTTTCTTTTGTCTGACATTGATAACATGAAGATATGCTCATATCTTTATACGAAAGAAAAAGGAAATATTTTGCATAAGCTTACTGTGTCTCGACATCCTCCTTGCCTCTTAATCTTGTCATGACACCTAATATGCCTGCATATGAAGCCATATAAACCGCCGTAGAACGTGCAGTCAATAAGATCCCTCCTCCCATAAACGGTTTATTAAGCACCTATATATACAACAAAAAGATGTACTGTATAAGATAGCATATGAGGTCAATTACTTGAGTCTCATCATATGAAACCAAGTTAATTGTACACTAATTTCTGTACTGAAAGTAATATAAAGAAGATGAACATAAACAAGTATTGGAAGTGGAGAAGGCTACACCGAAGCAAACAAACACGTTTGGAGCTCCAGGGTTGATATCTAGCTAGACTACTCAGGTTTTTTTTGGACGGGTCTAGGCTATTACTGTTGTACATCCTTGAGTTTCTAATAGATTTGTTTTAGTGCTTGGAAGCACCTAAAGCTGCTACGCGAGCATAATGCCAATTGAAAGAGTTTAAGTTGTCCTCATGTAACTTGCCAGTGGTGAAAATAAAAATAATAATTCTGTGAGCCACATTAATTTTTTTTTCAATCGCAATAACAGATTAAAAATAAAGAAAAGAAACCAACAACCACAACCACAACAACAACAAATTAACTAGTTGTGTACCAGAAATTTCCACCTCTTATAGTAAGTCTACATGATGATACAGGTACTGTTTTTGTGTTCTTGCAGATTCTTATTTATTTATTTTATCGTATCTATGATGCACAATGGGAGTTGTGTTGGGCACTTGCTCTTTTACAATTGCGTTGGTTAGTTTTCAAGACCCCAACAAGAGTAACTTGAAGGGCATTTGCTGTATACACACTATGCTAGTGAAGTTTTAATTTATTACCAACACAGTTTTAAGCTGTGAAGGTTAACTCACTTTCTTCAGAATAACTTTCACAAGGATAATTTATTGACTTACATATATCAGTACGAATTAAACAGTGGTCACATCAATGAGCAAAAATGATCTATAAATTATGTGTATCTAAGAAAATGTAAAGGTAATTATCAAATTATGTAACTAAAATCATTATTTTGGCAAGAATCATCTCCAAATACTCATAAAAAGTAGCCTAAGTGTTAAGGTATAAGGGAAACATTGACCTCTTGATTATTCACATGCGGTCGAAGAAGTGGAATGGCCATACGATCAACAACAAAACCCACGGCTGCACCTGCTATGGCTCCATCACCAATCTCTGCTACAAGCCGAAGGGGTATATTGTGTTTTTCAGCAGCCAAAATGGCTGCCCGAACAGGTACAGTGTGTTTAATAAGCCAATCCTTGAAGAGTGTCTCAAATGCTTTCATTTTCGTCTTCAATTGTGTGATCGGGTCCTGATTACCCACAGCTAAAACCTCTTGCTTTTCTTTCCCCATGAATGACTTTTTGCTAAGAGAAAACAACATCCAAACTTCAAACAACTTTTAAGGGTACTACAAGAACTATTGTGCATGAATGGAACATGATCAAAAGATACAATATATTTCGTAACTAGGTATTTTTAACACATGGGAACAAAACATTTTGTTATGGAACAAGTCTTTAATTACTGAAGAGATGCAACAATGGATTAAAGGTTGATCATTACCTTATATCGGACTTTAAACACGGATATAGCTCCTAATTTCAACCCTGGTTAGTGGTTACCCTCCGTCCCTAAATTTATTTTAAACGTATTTAGGGTTCTGTAGATTTTTGTTCACCATTTGTTTGTATAGTAAATGGGCCGATATTGATAATGGATCATAACCGATATCTAATTGGGTTACCATATAAAGTTCAATAGTATTTATTACTACTATGTTTTAAAACATTGATTTGGATATTTATTGTAGCTTAACAACCCTGTTTTTTTTACGAGAGCTTTAAAACTACCGATCAACATATGTTTATAACCATCTTGAGATAGCTAGACACACAATATATAGATGCAAACGTGCCTTAAAAAGAAAGCAAATAACAGTGTCCATTATCATAGCATTTGTTAGAGCATAAGGAGTCGGTTCGGTGATATGGGATGATTTAAAACAGTTAGACTTTGGCGAGGACGTTGGAGCCGGCGTGGTCAACGCCCAATGACTACATGTGTGTGTGTGAGAGAACTACGTGCCAACGTTGTAGAGACGACCGAGGTAGCAGTGGGTTTTAAGCATTTGACTTGCGTCACCACGCCAACCACAAGATCACTCTGTAGCATCTTAGAACCTACGTCTATTCCATTTCCCACATCCATCAATGTAAAAACATTATAGTGTGTTTAGACCGGATCATATTTTGAATGATAATAACACAAAAAAAGCCAAAATAAAAATAAAAATAAAAATAGACTTCATTTAAACAGATAATAATATAAGGGCTAATTCTTGAAATGCCCTAAAATGTTACCTTGTTTCCCTTTTTCACCCACCAAATGAAAATTTCCCAAAATACCTTATGCAACTTTTTCAAAAATAGTAAAATTTATGGAAATTTATGGAAAATTTTTGAATTTTTTTTTCTATTTTTGAAAAAGTCGCATAAGTTGCATAAGACATTTTGGGAAATTTTCATTTGATGAGTGCAAAAATGGAAACAAGGTAACATTTTGGAGCATTTCAAGAATTAGCTCTAATAATATTAAGATAGCCCAAAAAATGGCCTCAGATCATATTTGAAATTTGTTTCACAATGCAAAAAACATTAAAACCCAATTGGCAAATACATAATAAATGACTAAATAATCATCTTCATTGGATTTTATAAGGCGTCAATCAAAGCGAGAGAAGGAACATAAGATCAACCACCGTGTTAGGCAAATCACACGCAGTTGCAAGGAAATATTAAAGAAGAAGTTACAAGAGATTGAGACTTTCAATTCCTCAATTAATCAAGGAGAGAATGAAGGGATGCGTTGTTTCTACTGCTGCTATTTGGGACACCATATGAAGGCTTGTACGGTCATGGCAGAAGGGTGCACATACGCAACCGGATGGAGGACCCGACTCGCTCAGACCCCATCGATGTAACAGAAATCACCGTTTGTTTTGTCTGCAAAGAAGAAGGTCACGTCCAGAAGGATTGCCCTCAAAACAACCTGACTGCCCCGACCACTCTCAAGTACCCGGAGTTTATTCACATGACCACCGATGGGATCCTCAAAGGCTCGGACGAAGGAACTTGGAATAATTACTGGTACATAAGCAAATCTTCTGATAATCACTATTGTTCAAATCTCAATTCGTTTTGTAACATCCTAGAAAACTTCCTATTAACTAAGATAGAATCCACTAAGAAGTTTTTATTTACTTATAGGATGGGCGAAGTGCTGACAGAAAACTCTTTCCAATCATACTTAATACCGGGGTATTCTACGCCCCGAAGTCACTTTAAACATACTATCGTTTGATCTCCTTAGAAAACAAGGCTTTAAAATTATTGAGAAGGAGATAGGTACAAATTAGAGTACATGTTTAAAGAAGTAAGAGGAAACGTTTCATAGAATCGTTAAGGAAAAGGCATAATGAATATCTAGAAGAACACTCTGAAAGCGTGGAGAGAAGTAGGGAACAAACGAGTAATCACATAGTCGAAACCGACCATTTGGAAACGTACTCATTCCATGACCTCGTTTCATTCCTTGACTTAAATAAGAACGATGAAATCGTTAGTAAAGAATGTGATCACTTTAGGGAACGTTTTATGAAAGTATACACTTGGTTTTACACTCATTATCTACATAAAGAAGTTCCTAGTCCCATGCACCCGAACATACTTGGTGATGGTTTATGACATTCATAACAATTATATAATCATAACAAAGATCAAAGCACGTTATAGCGCAAGCGATTTAACAAGATCATAATTAACACAATTATAATTAATCGATTAGGGTTACATACCTTTATCCTAGCGTAGATCCACAAGATAACCGACGAATCACCAATTAGGGTTTGTGAAGAATAATACCAAGATATAGTTTAAAGTAAAACTATATTACGCTCTTGTACACACGTAATGCAACGGGCTAACCGTGAGTCTAGCACTTGCAAACGAGAACTTCAAATCTTGTTGAATTTGAGCAAAATCGAAAACCAAAGAAAACCCTAAAGGGTGTTTGTTTGGCCAGCGATCAAAGAGAAGGAAAATAGAGAGTGGGATAAAAAATATGAAGGCATTATGTGTTTATATAGGCTTGGCAAAACCTTGATCTCCAAGTAAAACACAAATTAGGAAACAAAAGTTTCCCCTTGCCCCTTCCCCTTTGGCCGACGGTCGACTAGACCCCCAAGGGTGTTTCCAGAACTTTTCCGCTTTCCTTTTTCTTCTATAATTCCATAACGGTTATTTAACTTAACTCTTAATTTATTTTAACCATTATTTAGTTAAGTTCGGTTTGATTTAATAAATATATAAAATATATTTAATAAATAAAATTAACCTTCTACGTATTGTGTGCAATCCCGTAATCCCGAGTTCGATCCTATCACACGAATATTAATTTTATGTCCATAAACTTTCAGCTCCCAGTTGGACAAAATTGAATATCGTGATTACATTGACTAGCGTCTAGTTACACTAGCAATGTCACTAGTACAACTCGAGTAAGGTCTCCTGGCAAAACCTTTTAAATGATTCATCATTTATCATTATCCTTTCATTTCAAATACAACGTTAATAGGATATGGATCTCAGTCATTCCTTCATTAACCATTCGGTTTCTCGTTTACGGATATAGCAAGATTACCAAAACAAATTCGGGTGCGGCCGCACAAACATCTTACTATTCTCCCGAGCGGCCCAACTGTATTTATACTTCAAAATAATTTGAAGGAAACAAATCCCATTTTGACTACAAGCGAAACTTACGAACTTTGAAACACTTCTGAAAATAACCCTTATGGCTACGAGTTACGTTTAGCGTTAGATTATCTCACATAAATGCACTACATTCTATTCAGTTTCCTGGTATCTCAGGTCTAAGGATAACTATTTATGATTTACTTAATGACGAAGATCCATAAAGTAAAATCATATAGTTGGGATAAGTCCAATATTTGATCCATCAAATATCATCCAAAATTGACCAATATACTTTCAAGTATATACTCTGTAACTATTTTGAATTGTCTTAGTTTAATAATACTCCCATATTATTAATCGACAACGAACATTTAGAACATAACAATTATTCATGGATTAAAACATGTTAAATAGTATACAAAATCAAATAACAGAAAATAAAAGAAACTTTATCTTTATTTCATCAATTCAATAATGTCTAACATCCTTTATCCAAATACTAATCAACAGATTTATTGTATGAATTCGCTAGCTAGTTGCAGCCCAATTGCTTTGGCGTGCTTAACTACCTTTGGTCTAGGCAAAGCCTTAGTAAAAGGATTAGCTACGTTATCATCTGTGTGAACTTTTATTAATTTATTTCACGATATTCCACTTGTTCTCGTATGTAGTGATATCTACGTTTAAAGTGTCTGGCGCCTTTCATGACTCCAAGATCATTGGCGAATATTATTGCAACAGAATTGTCGCAATATATATCAATACGTTCTTTAATTAAAGGCATTACTCCAAGATCTCCAATAAAATTCCTAATCCAAACAGCTTCCATTGCAGCTTGTGAAGCAGCCATGTACTCAAATTGAGTCGCATGCATAGCAATGGTTGTCTGCTTCTTGCTCTTCCAGTCAACTGTTCCTCCATTGATGACAAACACGTAACCCGTCTGAGACTTCGTATCATCTTTATCACATTGCCAGGACGCATCACATAAACCTGTAACTTTCAGTTCTGTGTTTGGTTTACCCCTAAATACCAAAAACATATCTTTCGTATTCCTCAGATACTTTAGAATATGTTCAACAGCAGTCCAGTGAAGCTTCCCTGGATTCTGTTGATATCTACTGACCAAGTTCTGAGCAAATGCCACATCAGGCCTTGTGCATCTTACAACATACATTATAGATCCTACAGCCGAAGCATAAGGCACCTTCTGCATGTAAGCCACCTCTTCTAGTGTAGATGCATCTAACTCATGACTTAATTCATGCTTAACTTCCATAGGTTGAAAACCTTTCTTGGAATTATGCATGCTATATTTCTTCAATATCTTATCAATATAAGCATCTTGACTAAGACCAATTAACCGTCTTTTCCTATCTCGATAGATTTTAATTCCCAGAATATATGCAGCTTCTCCCAAATCCTTCATAGAAAAACATTTACCAAGATAATCCTTAACCTCCTTAAGTCTTGGAATGTTACTTCCCATGATTAATATGTCATCGACATATAAAATTAGGAACACTACATCACTCCCACTAGCTTTGAGATATACACATGGCTCATCACGATTTTGAATAAGTTCGAACTTTTTGATTTCTTCATCAAATCGTCTATTCTATTGACTTGATGCTTTCTTCAAACCGTAAATAGATCTTTGAAGTTTGCACAAGCGGTTTGGATATTTAGGATTAACGTACCCTTCAGGTTGTTGCATATAGATGTTTTCATCTAAGTGACCATTCAATAAGGCAATTTTAACATCCATTTGACATATCTCATAGTCATAGTATGCTGCTATAGCTATGAGAATCCTAATAGCTCGTAAGTCTGCTACAGGAGAAAATGTCTCCTCATAGTCTATGCCAAAAGTTTGAGTAAAACCTTTTGCTACTAAACGTGCTTTATAGGATTGTACTTCACCATTCATGTCGGTTTTCTTCCTGTATAACCACTTATTTTTCACTACTTTAGCATTTTTAGGTGTATCAACAAGAATCCAAACATCATTGATTTCATGGATTTCATTTCCTCATTCATCACATCTATCCATTTAGACTTTTCTGGATCAAGCATTGCGGATTCATAGTTAGCAGGTTCACCAAGATCCCCTACCTCCTCCTCATCATCCTCTATGTTAAGACATAGTTTGCTTGGCGCACGTACGGTTCTTTTAGACCTACGTAGAGGAATTAATTCCGGTGGAGCTCCCAGACTTTCTGGCTCTATTGGAATTTCTTCGCTAGTATTTTCAGAAGGCAATGTATCTTCTTGAATTTCTTCAAGATCATAATTTCTCCTACTGAATTCTTGATTTACAAGATCATTTTCAAGGAAGTCTCTATACCGAGCCACAACAACTTTGTTCTCAGCCGGATAATAAAAGTAGTAACCCATAGTTTCCTTAGGGTAACCTACAAAGATACATTTTACAGAGCCTTGTTGGAGTTTATCTCCAGAGTCACGTTTCACATACACCTCACAACCCTAAATCTTTATATAAGACAAATATGGCTTCTTGCCATGCCATAGTTCATATGGTGTCTTATCAAACTTCTTTGTGGAAACCATATTTAGAATACGAACAACAGATTCTAAAGCATAATCCCAAAAGGATAAAGGTAAAGTTGTAAGATTAAACATAGATCGCACCATATCCAATAATGTACGATTTCTCCTTTCAGATACACCATTTTGTTGTGGAGTATATGGAGAAGTAAGTTTCTGAACAATTCCATTCTCACTTAAATAATCTTTAAACTCTTGACTTAAATATTCACCACCTCGATCAGAACGAAGAGCTTTAATCTTCTTTCCTAGTTGTAGTTCTATTTCCGCTTTAAACACTTTGAATGTTTCAAATACCTTATGTTTATGCTTAAGTAAATAAATATAACCATAACAACTATATTCATCCGTAAATGTTAAGAAGTAGCTAGCACCTTTCCTTGACACATGCCTAAGTGGTCCACACACATCAGTGTGTATAAGTCCAAGTAGATCAGTAGCCCTTTCAATATTGCTATTAAAAGGTTTCTTGGTCATCTTTCCAAAGATACAAGACTCACATTTATTAAATGATTCATCATTGATATTTTCCAAAAGACCATCACGTTGAAGCTTTTGTATGCGAGTCTTCCCAATATGGGCAAGTCTACAATGCCAAAGATAAGAAGAGTTCTTGTCTAACTTTCTCTTCTTATTCATGCTAAACACAGAATTAATCTTTCTCTTGGAATTATTATCATGTTAATTTCAAAAACACCATTCACAGAAATTGCATCAAAATAGAATAAACCATCTTTGAAAACAAAAATTCTATTATTATCAATAGTGTGAATAAATCCAAGATCCAACATACATGAAAAGGAAATAACACCCCCAACAATTTTAGGTGCAAAATGACAATTATTTAATCTCAGTACTAAACCCGAAGGTAAAACTAGATTAAATGTTCCTATAGCTTCAACCGCTACTTGTGCGTCATTGCCCACATGCAGAAATTATTCCCCATAGGTAAGCTTCCTCTCCAACTCAAATCCCTGCATGGTAATACAAATGTTAATACCACATCCCGTATCATATACCCAGGAATTTAATTTGTATGTAAGATTAAATAACTCTATCAAATATAAGTTACCTGAAGATGCTGCAGCACTAAGCTCAGCCTTCTTCTTTATTTCTCGCAACTCTTCGAGATAAAGAGAGCAGTTCATCTTCCAATGTCCACTTGCCTTGCAATGGAAACAAGTCTCATCCTTCTGAGATTGATTCTTCTTGATAAAGTTTTGCTTAGGTTTAGAATAAGTCGTAACTTGTTTGCCCTTATCACCCTTGCCTTTGCCTTTGCCTTTCTTGTTGTTCTTGTGCGGTTTTGCCTTACTCACTCCACCCTTTTGTACATAAAGCACATGAGGAGTAGAAGCAGATGCCTTGTCCTCTAACCCCTTTTCGTAGTCAATGAGCATTGCATGCAAATCATTAACTCTCTTCCCCGCGCAATGCATATTATAGTTTCGAACAAAATTATTGAAGTCCTTGTTAAGGGACCTATTGATCAAGTTGATAGCCATATTATGATCATAGGATTGTCCTAGTGCAATAAGCTGTTCCATATAACCCCTCATCTCCAAATAATGGGCACTTACAGACTTTCCAGGAGCTTGCTTGCAACTATGCAGAGCATCTACCATGTCGTAGATTTCCACAACTTGCGGCTTTTCGAACATAGCCTTGAGCTCATCAAGCATTCGCTTAGGACAACATAGCTCATACTTCTGTTGAAGTGGAGAAGCCATTCTTCCTAACATTAAAGCATCCACCTTAGAGTGCTTCTTAACATTAGCAGCGTGTTCAAGCCTTTGCGCATCAGATGCTTCTTCAACAAGATCCTCCGGATAAGGAGTAGTCAAGATATCGATAGTACCCGCTGCTCTCAGAAGTATTCTTAGTGAGCGATACCAATCATTGAAGTTAGGGCCACTAAGTTCAGGACGATCAAAGAAAACTTTGAACGCAGAAATTATAGTCATATTGTTTTCGGGTTGAGCCATTTCTTCAGAAATAAGTTCAAACATTAGTATTTTTGATAATACCATTCAAGAAAATAAAATTACCCCGGTAATAAAACCATAGTATTTTCCTTGAAACTAGAATCCACATTGACATAAACTTATCACATCAGTTGATCTGCTAGTGACAAATGTATTCAACATGGTAACTTGTCGTACAATAATCGACAAACAAATTTGCAATTTCTAGACATTTTAGGGATTCACGTTGCCAAAAGTCTCTTTGCATCGTAAACATGTTTCATCCCTACTTTATGCCTTAAGTTTCCAAATCTCACTGAGTAACTCAATCAAGTCGACTAATCTAAAGAACGTAAAACCTTCATGTACAATCTCATACAGTCATGAAGTTTTCTCTCCATTACAACATCGTCCAAAATCTCATTTAACGACAATTGTAACTTCAAGTGTTCGTCAATTAGATGGCATAAGACTTAAATTTAAAGGTATTGATTTTGGTGTCAAAATCATGTATGGAGAAGCATGCATACATCTCCATAGCATCAGTTTAATAAAACTTTTAGTAAACCTTTTGGTGAGACTAAATATTTCCTCACATATTTGTAAGTTGAGGTATTGGTTAAACCAATTAAAGATTTTACCCACAACAATTCACGCCTCACGTTCCTAGAACTTGGCTAAAGCACAAAGCAATAACTTTATTCATTGTGTTTCGGATGTGAACTTGCGATTAAATCAACCTTAAAGAATTATGTAAATAATAACTAGGTAATTCCAACTTTGACGCACAGGCAAGCCGGGAATTTGGTCAGCGCTGAAGCATAACACCTCCTTCTTTAACCGGGTACATGACCAGCGGTGCGTTATACCCAGTTTATAGTTTGTCAAAATTGAGTAGGCCGTTAAGTTATTATTGCAATTCCAATCAACGCAAATCATATGTAAATTAGATCTCAAAACAATTCATTAATTTTTTATATGATTTAGTCCATATTAATTTTTCTTGAAAAAAATTACCCTTGTTTACAACATACAATTAATATAAAACGTATGAAAACAAGTAGGTACAAAAAAAAAAACTAAATCAAATAGCCACATGCATAACAATTTATTCAAAGAACATAAAATCTAGGGTTTTTATAAACATAAAAAGTCTTCCCTAATTTTAAAACTTTGAATCAAATAAAGCAAATAGCATATAAAATCCCATATAATCCGTGAAAACATGCATGTTCATCACGGATCTCCCACGTATTCTTAACAATTAAAAAACTACAGATAGTAACCACACATGACATAACAATTAATTCATGTAGATTTTTACCATGTAATTTTATGGTTTACAAAAGAAATAAATTAATATAAAATTCGGCTAACCCGATTTTAAAAAACAAAAAAACAAAACCCTAATTTTTGTTAAAATACAACATGTAAGTTTAACTCAAATCAATCTCGATAATTATAACATGTTAATACGGCTCTCGATGCCACTGGTGGTTTATGACATTCATAACAATTATATAATCATAACAAAGATCAAAACACGTTATAGCGGAAGTGATTTAACAAGATCATAATTAACACAATTATAATTAATCGATTAGGGTTACATACCTTTATCCTAGCGTAGATCCACAAGATAACCGACGAATCACCAATTAAGGTTTGTGAAGAATAATACCAACATATAATTTAAAGTAAAACTATATTACGCTCTTGTACACACGTAATGCAACGGGCTAACCGTGAGTCTAGCACTTGCAAACCGGAACTTCAACTCTTGTGGAATTTGAGCAAAACCGAAAACGAAAGAAAACCCTAAAGGGTGTTTGTTTGGCCGACGATCAAAGAGAAGGAAAAGAGAGAGTGGGATAAAAAATATGAAGGCATTATGTGTTTATATAGGCTTGGCAAAACCTTGATCTCCAAGTAAAACACAAATTAGGAAACAAAAGTTTCCCTTTGCCCCTTCCCCTTTGGCCGACGGTCGACTAGACCCCCAAGGGTGTTTTCGGAACTTTTCCGCTTTCCTTTTTCTTCTATACTTCCATAACGGTTATTTAACTTAACTCTTAATTTATTTTAACCATTTTTTAGTTAAGTTCGGTTTGATTTAATAAATATATAAAATATATTTAATTAATAAAATTAACCCTTTATGTATTGTGTGTAATCCCGTAATCCTGAGTTCGATCCTATCACACGAATATTAATTTTATGTCCATAAACTTTCACTTGGAACCACCATACACTGTTCGATCTATACAAGATCATGGATTGCATGGGTGGTTATTTAAGCGTCCAATTCTGCCAAGAATTTGGAGCAGTAGCAGAAGTAATTGGTCTCAAAAGGAAGGATGGAGTAGCAATAAAGGAATGCTACACTTCATACTTAGAGTTTTTCATTTCATACTATAAGAAGGCGAGTGTTCCTACTATAAAGGTAGAAGAAGACGGAGATCTTGGTGCTTACCCTTGGACAAGAGGTGAGCGAGAAGACCCAACTGCCAGTCACAAAGGAAAGGAAACCATGAAGCACTTTGGCATAGTGCTAGAAGACGATGACCATGCCTACAAGAAAGCACATTCAGAATTTTACAACAAGTATGCACCACTTTCAAATGTAGAAGATTCAAGTTCAAGCACGAGTGATGATTTCATCGTCATCACTTAAGGACAACAAGGAAACAAGCCGCACATGATCAAGCCCTTCATATCTTGGGGGGAAAATGTTTGAAGTAAAATATGCAGGCTTGTATATTGATATGTATTCTCAGACTTATTTGTATTTTTATTAAGTATTTGTAGAGGCCCAAACCAAACAATGTTTTAGGGCCTGCTAGGTTTATGATCCGGCGTTTAAGACATAACTGTTTTGTTAAAACATTGCAACGATTACTTTTAACAAATTATCACAACGTTTATCAAACAACACGCCTGTTGGATCGATATATATAGTTTAGCACTTGTAAACGATTGGCAACGTTGAATCATAATAGAAGTATTGTTATTTTATCACTTTGCCTTGTTTTAGTTTACTGCAAAACATCAGAATACATCGCCTCTTCTATCCCACTGCATCAAACCATGTCGAACCCTAGGGCTTTCCCAAATTCACGATGGCAGCCTAAAGGAAAACACGCTGCCATCACCAACAGATCTAAATATAGATCTGATTTTGATTGGTTTTTATTATATATTATGTGTAACTTCCGTTAATCTGATGTTTTTTAGTTTTTGGTTAAAAGGTGGATGATGTTTAAGTGGATCTAGTCGCTTTAGCGTTTGATTGCTGTGGATTTGTGTTATATCATGCGCTTTTTTGTGCTTAGATGATTTAACGCAGTTAACGCAACATGTGTTTTTAGAAAGTTAGGTTACGTGATGTTGAGTCTCTTTTTCTTTTTTGGTAGTTGTTAGCTGATGTTGTGATGCGTATGAATCGTGCTATGATTTTCATAAATTTCTATGAATAGTTAAAAAGTGCTTATTCAATTAGAAGGTGAATATAAATGCGTTTAAACAAATCTGGATTAGAGAACAATAAGAACATCACAAACAATTACTAAAGCAGATGTGCACCAAGATGTAATTATAAGAGTATTTTAGTTTAAGGCTTTAACGCCAAGTAATCGGTACGTGTGTGTACGGATCATACTTAGTTTATGATTATATCCAATAACTCAAGTTTCATTCTTAAATAATAAATGCATTTGATGTTAAATATACGATCTATTGTAGGTTTCAACAAAATGAGGTTGAGAACGGAAAATGTTGAAAAGAAAGACAACAGACCCACAAATAGAATTAAAAGTTAGATCAAAGCGAAATACTAGGGCACCTAAAATGTCAGGGTTGCTAGTAGAGACAATGTTTAGAAGAACACGTCTTCCCGTGTTAAGACTAGATGCTGAAAATAGCGAGGCTACAGAAACACCTCTCGTTGCTACACTGTCAACAATGACCACAACCACCACAACAACAACGCCAATTCGGTCTCAAAACAAATAACGTATGATCAAGATAAAATGGTCGCTTGTGCAAGCTGGCTGGGAAGTAACTGGTGATAAGGACCCAGTGTATACCGACCTTCGACGAAGAACTTATCAGTGTATAACCAAAGCATTTTGCGTGCTTGTAAACTTAGTTCAAGAAGGAAAAGCTAAAAGAAAAAAAATTTCAACCTATAATTTGGTTCCAGAAGAGGAATTAAGGGATTTAATAAGGGCTTTGAAAATGAAAGGACTACACGAGAACAACTATGATGAACAATGTTGTTCAAACGAGATTGAGACACCTCGGGTTGCTACCACTGTCGACAACCACCACCACAACAACGACAAGTCGGTATCAAAACAAATAATGCATGATCAAGATAAAGTGGTGGCTATTATAGTGCAGGTTGGCTGGAAAGTAACTGGTGATAAGGACGTATACCGACCTTCAGGGAAGAACTTATTAGTGCATAACCAAAGCATTTTGCGTGCTGGTAAACTTAGTTCAAGCAAGAAAAGCTAAAAGAAAAGAAGATTCAGCCTATAATTTGGTTCCAAAAGAGGAGTTCACTACTACACAAATTGGAATAAAGCCCCCCTAATAGAGCCCCTTATTTGTGAAAAACGGGCTCTAAGAGGACTCCCCTACTTTTTTTAACCTATAGAGCCATGTTTCTTATTAATGAACCGGGCTCTATTTGAGTAACCCCATAGAACCATGGCAGCTTTAGATAACCGGGATCTATTCTACCATAATAGAGCCATGTTTTCATTCATAAGACCGGGCTTTATGAAGTAAGCCTTAGAGCCGCTTTTCCCTAAAGAAAACCGGGCACTATTGTAGCCTCAAACGGCCAATACCCAAATTGGTCCTACTAACGGGCTGAAACACCAAATTTTCATTTCTTACCATTTTTGGCCTACCTGCACCTTTTTAAACACATTCTTCCTGCAATTTTCTTTATACCCTCTTTATTATTCAAACCTTCAATAAATGAAGTATTAAATGATCTACTCCAAATGATATTAAAGGTATGTAAAACTTTCTTATACAGTACTTCTTATTGTCATACATATAAATGATACCAAAAACATAAGAAAAAACTCGGTATCATTGCAAAATACCAAGAAGTCAATTACATATATTCTGCATATATGAATTCAACTAATACAGTAGCTAGAGGCTTAGTTCGAAAAAGAAAAAAAAACTTAAGCCGGTTTCTCGCTTGCTTCATCAACTCCTTAGATGGTGCACACGCAGTAAGGTAGTAGTACCTGTAATTCTACAAAAATCAGTAATGACAAAGTAATAGAAAACTCATTTAGGATGTCTTATTGTCAACAAAGCACAATGCATAAGTCTACTCTAGAATAACTTTGTTTAAACTCACCGCACCACACTATACTTGCCTAGAAAATTCACAATCTCGCCGATGTACTATAACTACCAATTCAACTTCTTTACTTATGAATAGGTTGATACATCTTATCCTGTATTTTATTTACTATATGATAGAAAACCAAAATTCGCTGCCTTATCAAGCATAACAAATCACTGCATACACAATATCCCTGGGCTAGCTCTTGGAGATCTCAACTCTATTAAAGATCTATACAATATGAAGACATTAATTGTACTTTTTCTCATTGGATTCATCTCGATAATATTGACAGTGTTGAAGAGGAAACGTGTATATGAATAATCATATATAGATAAACTGTCATTGTACTTTCACATGACAGTAGTATAATTCAAACAGACGAATATGTTTGTGTTCCAACTTCGTAGCAGCTTCTATGAAATTGGAAGTCTTCTATGCAATCAACACCTGTTTAGCCTTCTAAATTACGACCTTTATTTAAGAAAACACGCGCCACCTGCTACTTAATTACTTCGAAGTTTTCTCAAAGTCCTAAACCGCCGCTTAATTTCCATACAGTTACCTAGCTGCACAGGGCAGACGACGGTTGACTATGTGTTCCAACTTCGTAGCAGCTTCTATGAAATTGGAAGTCTTCTATGCGATCAACACATGTTTAGCCTTCTAAATTACGACCTTTATTTAAGAAAACACGCGCCACCTGCTACTTAATTACTTCGAAGTTTTCTCAGTCCTAAACCGCCACTTAATTTCCACACAGTTACCTAGCTGCACAGGGCAGACGACGGTTGACTATATATATATGAACACTGAACTTTTATATCCTCTGTGGTGTATGTGCCTAAAAAATGTTGGTAACTTGGAAAAGTAGATACATCACAATAGCTATAGAGCAAAAACAATTGTTAACTTTTTATGTGATTAGGAAAATATATATGAATCTTATATTTATACTCACTGTCACAATTGCATCAAATCCTTTATGTGCATTTAACGGTAAGCAGATGATGTCAAATTTGTTACTAATACCAGCTAGGGGTGTTATCGGGTTAATCGGGTCGGGTTGAATCGGGCTTTGGCTTTTGAAATATGACCCGCAACCCGATCTGATAAGATATTGGGTTATCGGGTTCGGATTATATCGGTCGGGTCTAATCGGGTTCGGGTCGACCCGATAATAATATCAATGTTGTCTTAAAAATAAATCTAAAAATCTTTTCTATTGTATCCGTAGCACTAGTTATTCAGACAAGAAAAGAGCCAAATCTAAAACTTAATGCATAACGCAATACTTACTGTACCAACTTTAAATGTTAAGAAATTATAAGTTAGCCACAGTCAACAACCATCAGCTTTATTTGAGATTGACAATGTATGCTAAACTTGGCCATAAATTTATGGGTTAATTCCATATATACCCAAATAAAACCTTCTAATGTCATATTTGTCCAACCAAAACACATAATACCATATATACCCAATTTAAACATAAAATTTATCATATTTACCCATTTAATTATTAAATCATTTAAATATAAATTAATATTATTATATACCCATTATATCTTCCAGAAAAACACATCAACCACTATATTTAAAACCTCAAAGATCGTGGTTGTGCGCTATTTCCAGCAGCACAAATTTGAAGGTGGATTATGGTTTTCTAGTGCATTAATGAAATGACCTGAATGCTGTCCAATGAAAGCATTACTATTCTTGACAAGAATTGTTACATAAGATGTTATTTAACAAGATATGTATCAGTGTATGCAATCAAACAACATTTTTCATCATCCTTTTTCTTTCGATGGCCTATATTTTAATGCCTAATCCTTGAATTTTTTATTCTCGTCAACTGAAAACATCACAGTAAGCATCTAAGTTTTAATGAAAAAAAATTGCATTGGCCAACAATGAACGTGCAGAACACAGACTAAAAGAGAACCCACCAGGCGCTTGCATCTACTTGACCATCAACAGCAGTAACCTACGCCAACATGTTTCTATACATACATCTATCTAATATTGAAGGCAATAACACAACATAAAACAAAATATCAACAGAGAACATAACGCTCAACCAAGAAGACTTTACTAGCAATACAGACCCACCACATAGAAGCTCGACATTCAAGTCACAAAACGACAGTGAGTGTGTGTTCGTGGGTATGTGCAGATAACCTTAACTAACATTTTAACAAAACCTACCCATTTCAACAACAAATCATACCCAATTCATATAACATAAAACCTACCCATCTAGTGCAATTGATCAGAGAATAATGTTTTGCAACATCATGAGAACTCCAATCAAATCATACCCAATTCATATATCATAAAACTAAACAATAAATAGTACAAGAAAATCATATTTATAATCCTACCCATTTCAAAAAAGCCTAAAATTAAACCAAAAACATAAAATAAAAACATTAAAAAGGAAGAAAATTCTTGAACCTGGAAAAGTAAAGAAGCATTTTGATACGAATCTTTGTTGGATTTATGTTTTAGATGATGACGGTGGCTGGTAGAGATGAGATAAACACTAGATCCCTCTTTCTTCAAACAATATTCGTAGTGGGATGGTGATATTCGGCTCGTGGGTAGTGGTGGGCTAGTGTGCGTGGTGACTGGAGTGGTTGTTGTTGAGAGAGATGAGATCCAGTTTTTATTAATAAATATGAGTTTGTGTTTGATCCAGTTTATATTTGTATCAGATATTTTATTAAATATAAAGTATACACAAATTAAAAATTGTATTTAAAACATAAAAATATATATTTTTTAAATATAAAGTATAAAAAGTGTTATAAAATATAAAAGATGTCTTATCCGATCGATCGGGTTAACCCGAACCCTTAAAAAGTTCATTACGATACGAATTTATGTACTATTTGATCTTTATTAACATATAACTTGTTTATATTTGTAGGATCATTTTCGGAAATCATGTTGTCACACGAACCATGCCACTAGCTTGATTGACTCGTGCAAGTAAGTTGTCTTTTTATGATTTTATTAAGTATGAGTTAAGATTTCTTTTTAAAATTATATATTACCTCTGATTTAGGAGTAGTTGTCTGATCACATGGTAGATTTATTTAAATATCGTTTCTTTTTTTTAAGTTATATTTTTATTTAAATATATTATAAAAACTCAAAAAAAAAATTGAAAAACGTCAAAAAGTCACTTGAACTCAAGTGACACCAAAAATATTTTTGTTTTCGTCATTATTTTGTGTTCATTGATCGAATTTTCTTTGTCGGGATTATTTTTCTTTTGTTATTAATTTATAAAACAACAAAAAATATATATATATATATAATGTCGAAATTCTAGATGGATAGAAGTAAATGGATGTACAAGATAGATCGAAATTCAGAGGAATATATAACCAATTTGTATGAGTTTATTAGAGTTGCTGAGAATGATCGAGAAAATAAAGGAAAATCAACAATATCTTGTCCGTGTGAAGAGTGTAACAATATACTTACGTATAGTGACTCTAATGAAATATTAGGACATTTGATATCAAATGGCTTTGTGGAACGGTATACTTGTTGGTCAAGGCATGGTGAATTATTATCCGAGGATGACCCGATGGATTCAGATGCTAGGGAGGACGATGGCGCCGACTCGTACGGTAGCGGGCAGGATAACTTAGATGACATGCTACATGATTTGGAGGGTGAAATAGATGATGATAATCATGCCAAGTTTCAAGAATTGTTTGTCGATGCAGAAAAACCGTTATATGCCGGGTGTAAAAAGTTTAGCAAACTAAGTGCATTGTTGAGATTGTTTGACGTAAAGGCAGCTAATGGTATGAGTGATAAATGTTTTACAGATATTTTAGAGGCTGTGCATGATTTTCTCCCGGAAGATAATGAGTTGCCTATTTCAGTGTACAAAGCAAAAAAATTGATTTGTCCAATGGGATTGGAAATCAAAAGAATACACGCATGTCCGAATGATTGTGTATTGTATACAAATGACAAAAAAGACCTACATAAGTGTCCTGTTTGTAATCTATCAAGGTATAAGGAAACAACTGAAAAGGAACTCAATTGTGATGTGACAAAGAATGGCCCCCCTGCTAAAATATTATGGTATTTGCCCATTATACCTAGGTTGAAACGATTATTTGCTAATTCTAAAGATGCAAAATTGTTTCGTTGGCACGCCGAAGAGCGTAAAAAGGATGGAAAATTACGACATGTGGCTGACTCGCCTCAATGGAGAAATGTCGATAGTATTGAAAACTTTGGAGATGAAATTAGAAATATACGATTTGGACTTAGCTCAGACGGAATAAACCCATTTGGAAACATGAGTAGTCGTCACAGCACATGGCCAGTTCTTTTATGTGTCTACAATCTTCCACCTTGGTTATGCATGAAACGAAAGTACATCATGATGTCATTGTTAATTCAAGGTCCAAAACAACCGGGAAATGACATCGATGTGTATTTGGAACCATTGATTGAAGACATGAAAACGTTGTGGAATCCAGGCGTTCAAGTGTTTGATGCATACAAGAAGGAACATTTTCTATTACGAGCCATGATTTTTTGCACCATAAGTGATTTCCCTGCATACGGTAACTTATCTGGATATGGAACAAAAGGATACAAGGCGTGTCCTGTTTGTGAAGAGGATACCCACTCAAAGTGGTTGCCAAACTGTAGGAAGATGGTATATATGGGACATCGAAGATCGCTTCGAAGGAATCACCCATACCGTAGACGAAAAGAGTTGTTTGATGGAAACAATGAGTTAGGAGTCTTACGAAAGCCATTGGATGGAGAAGCTGTCCTATCCCGAGTTCAAGATGTAAACAATGTGTTTGGAAAACGAAAGAGAACCAATTCAACCAACATATGGAAAAAGAAGTCTATTTTTTTTGATTTGCCATATTGGAAGCTCTTGCAAGTTCGACATTGTCTTGACGTTATGCATATTGAGAAAAATGTATGTGATAGCTTAATAGGATTGTTGCTAAATATTTTAGGGAAAACAAAAGATGGGGTTAATGTTCGAAAAGATATGGTTGAAATGGGAATAAGACCAGAGCTTGCTCCGGTTGAAAGAGAAGGAAGTCGTATGTATCTCCCGGCAGCTTGTTATACGATGTCAAAGGCCGAGAAAACCAAATTTTGTCAATGTTTGCATGGTGTTAAGGTTCCATCTGGATATTCTTCAAATATCAAGAAGCTGGTGTCGTTGCATGACTTGAAGTTACTCGGTATGAAGTCGCATGATTGTCATATTTTAATAACACAACTTATTCCAATTGCAATTCGTGGAATATTGCCAGACCGCATTCGACACACGATCACTAAGCTTTGCTTGTTTTTTAAGATGATTCATTCAAAAGTGATCGACCCAGAAGTGTTAGATGAATGGCAAAGAGATATTATTCTCACCATTTGCGAACTTGAGATGTATTTTCCTCCTTCGTTTTTTGATGTTATGGTTCATTTGGTAACTCATATTGTTGCAGAAATAAAGGCTTGTGGTCCAGTGTTTTTACGAGACATGTATCCATTTGAGAGATACATGGGTTTCTTGAAAGGATATGTTAGGAACCGTTATCGACCAGAGGCGAGTATTATTCAAGGATATGTCACCGATGAGGTACTTGAGTTTTGTACAAACTATATGAAAGATGTACCAAATATTGGCATCCCACAATCTCGACACGAGGGTAGACTTCAAGGGGTTGGTACTATTGGGAGGAATGTGGAACCAACAAATCCATCTGATTTATATCGGGCACATTTTACTGTTTTAGAACACATGACTTGTGTTGCTCCATATATAAATGAGCACAAAGCAATGTTGGTAGCAAAAAATAGGAACAAGACACAAGCATGGTTAGCTACCGAGCATTACAAGACATTTCCAGATTGGTTGAAGAACAAGGTGAGAATTAATACACAAGAAAATGTAGTTAGGACGGTGGAACGATTGGGTTTTGGTCCGCGATACGTGACAAAATACCAAGGTTATGATATCAATGGTTATACATTTTACACCAAACAACAAGATGAAAAGAGTACATTGCAGAATAGTGGAGTGACGTTAATTGCTGCTACGCCTGAGTTCTCAGTTGGTGATCATGAAGCAAGGTCGACGATTGCAAAAAATTCATATTATGGTGTCATTGAAGAAATATGGGAACTCGATTATATTTCATTCACTATACCTATGCTGAAGTGTAAGTGGGTGAATAACAACGGAGGAGTTAAAGTTGACGATTATGGTTTTACAAGTGTCAATCTCTCCACAAACGGCTATGCATCCGAACCATTCATCCTAGCAAAACAAGCAAACCAAATATTCTATGTTGAGGACCCAAGTGATTCTAGATGGCATGTCGTTATTAATGGTAAACGACGTATAGTTGGTGTTGAGAATGTTGTCGACGAAGAGGAATATGACCAGTTTGATGAGTTGCCCCCGTTCTCTATCGGTGCTTCATCTTCCAATGATGTTATCGATGACACCACTTATTTAAGATCCGACCACGATGAAGGTATTCTTTGTTGAATACTCGCAGTGAATAAAGGTAAATACGATATTATTTATAATTTTGTAATCATTAAAAAGTAAACATACTAATAGAATTGTTTTATTGTGCAGGCACGTATCTTATCTAGCCATTGGAGCCCATCATTTCCCTATATGTCTTGGTTGAGTAATATACACTAGTGGGTGCTTTGCTGTCTTCTTATGATAGTCGTTTGAGGCTTTATCTTGTGGGAGAATTTTCATTTTGTAATCGTTTGAGTGTGAGCGTTTATGTAGTGAGGAGATCAGATCAACCTAGTTGGGACGATCTCACTTTATCTTTCTTTTGTATTTGTTGATTAGCACTCGTTTGAGGACTAATTTGTTTTGTACTTGACTTCATTAATAATATTCACCAAGGGGAGGTTGGTTGGGTGATAAATATGTGTTATTATCTTGATTCTCATGTTTTAACATACATTTTACTTGTCCATTTCACATATTAGTCGGTCATACGTAATGTAACAATGTGCTCTTTATCGTGTTTAAACCACTGGTAACAATGGCATCAAGAGCGGTCTTCGTCTTTGCTCGTACATCCTAAGACGCATGCTTGTTATTAGCCTCACCTTATTTTAGACATGTTTTCCAATATAATTGTAATAAATTTATGTTTTAAGTTTTTATCGATAAATTTCAGTTTCAAGTTTTTATGAATTAATTTTAGTTTTAAGTTTTTATAAATAAAAATAAGTTTTAAGTTTTTACGAATAAATTTTAGTTTTAATACGAATAGATTTCAATTTTAAGTTTTTACGAATAATTTTTATTAAAAAAAATAAAATTAGTTTTAGTTTTGTTTATTTTATTAAAATAAATAAATTAATTTTAGTTTATTATATTAAAAAAAATAAAATTAGTTTTAGTTTTGTTTAATATGAATAATTTTTATTAAAAAAATAAAATTAGTTTTAGTTTTGTTTATTAAAAATAAAATTGTTTATGAAATAAAATTCAATAAATAGTTTAGTCAATTTTTTTAATAAATCTACTATGTATAAAATACTAAACCGCGAAACCAAAACACTTGGATAAAAAAGCCCGCATTCTTTTCATCCCCAAAATTTCCCCAAAATTTTCAAGAACCCTAAACTTTTCCCCCCATCTACTTTCACAAACCCTAACTCATATCACACAATATCACACAGACACACACACATCTATCACACATACATCTATCTCTCTCTCACACACACATCTATCAGCACACAACAAAAACGATTAAGAGGAGCTGCATTCGTCAATCAGCACACACCAAAACAGCAAGAGATAATCGATTAAGAGGTATAAAATATCTAAAATTCATGTCAATTTAACTTCTTTTAATTGTGTCTTATTGTTCAATTAAAATTATTTCAATTGTGTCTTCTTGTTCAATTAACCTTTTTTAATTGTGTCTTATTCGATGAAACTTCTTTTAATTGTGTCTTATTGTTGAATTTAAATAATGTTATTGCTCGATTTATTGTTTTTTATTGAAGCTTATTTTTGAAAGTTATTGTTCATAAATTGGGTTTTTTTGTGGGTTTTATCTTGTCAGCCTGCTCGCATCTAAAATAGGAATAAACCAAAAGTGATTTTGTGTAATAGGTTATATAGATGTCTAATAGGTCATATTCATTGCAATTAAAGCAGCAAACTTTATTTCCCCCTTCCAAATTTTAGTATAAAGTTGCAAGAGCAAATATGTAATATGTTATATAGATGTCTAATAGGTTAGTCTTGGTGGTGCGCTAGTACATTTTCTCGAACAATATTGTATGTTCTTGTTTTTTTTGTACTAAATGATCTAATATGTGTATGTAATATATTTGCTTTTTCTTTCTATCTATTGTAACAGACAACATACGAGTAACATATTTATATAGCGGTTAAAATGCTACGTGATACTGAACCGTTTTAAATAAGTCTTTTTTTATAACGGTTTTACATCAAAGTGTTCTATAAAATAGCTTTTTTGATTTTTTTAGAACGGTTTAATGTGAAACCGTTATAAAAAGCTCGTCGTAAATATAGCTTTTGTACTAGTGTAAGTAAAGTTTGGGATAAAATTAGCATGTAACTTGATAATCAGATAGTTTAGCAACTTGGTCAATAATAGTTTGGTCAACCGTTAATGTTGTTAAGTGTGTTATGATACGCATAATTTAGGAACCAAGAACCGAACCGAAGAGCATGTTTCGGTTCTGCTCTGTTCACGGTTTGGTTCGGGTATTTCGGTTCTTTTCCCTACTAGAACCGAAATTTTTAATAAATCATCACTTTTACAAATATCAAATACATATTTTGCTTCTTTGCATTGTGATCTACTGTTTCTCACTATTGTTTTCTCGCGTGTTATATTTTGCATGAGCTCAATTATGCAATGGATAAGTTTTCATGATAAAGATATACGATACACTTGATTCCTGATTTTAAATAGTTTTGAAACAGCCTATTACCAAAATAGTAAGGTATCAATGCCAAGTTGAGTGTTTTAATTTATTTAAGTAATACACTGTCATATAAGTTGGGATGTGGTTGTGGCACTATGACAGAATCAATTTGGTGGTTTGGTAAACATTTTATGTGTTGAGATTGTGGTCTGCAACTAAACATAAAATGATTAAAATGCAATACAAAATAGCACTTTTTGCTGGCCATGTTTAATTAATCGTATATTTCATTTGGTTTTGTGTTTAGCTTTTTGAAACTATAAAGGATAAACCATACGAAAGATAATATTCATTTATTTTTAAATTGAAAATCATGTTACAAGATTATTCATAGCACCAGTCAACATAATGATTGCAATTTGATTCTAGTATTTTATAAGTTTTTTAGAACGGTATACTGGAAGAGACGTCATTGTTCATTAGGCAGTCGATAGCAACACACATCAGCCTACCATGTTTGTGGCACTACGACAGAATCACTTCATTCCTTTCTGTCATGTAGGTTGCTGTCTGGATTCATTGATGAGATTGTGGTCTGCAACTAAACATTTTATGTGTTGCACTATAATGTCACAAGATCTAAATGGTCCAGATTTTTGATAAAAAGTCTCTTTTTACTTCACATAGCTAAATTACAAATAAGTAATCAAGTTCAAATGCCCTGAAGTAACAAAGGCAGTGAAGATGCTGCACAATTTGTTAGTCGAGACTTTGATTAAGTTGCTAGCCAAACTACAGCAGATTGTTTGATAAACCAATGACACATATATTTCATAGCTTATGTAATTATTTAACAGTGGCCATATGATATAAATAATAGTGTACTGCTTTTTTTTATAAACAAAGGCTGTATGATATAACAATGCAAGCCAATGTTTATTTGTAGCATGACCCGATAATCTGAATTACCCGACCCGATAAGACCCGACCCGAATACCAATTGAGGAACCGAGAACCCGAACAGCGGTTCTAAAATTCAGTTCGGGTTGGGTCGGTTTGGTTCTTTTGCTCACCCCTATAACTGACCACATTTTTTTAGCTACATGAGAAATAACAACAACAAATGTAAGAGTCTTATGAGCTCCCTAGGACCCTACATATCTTTTCACATCATATCTGTCATTACAGCAAGACACAAAATACATAGAATTCTATTTCTTAATCATATTATGTAGCATAATGTACAAGTTTATTGGGCCTAAGTTGTTTCTTTGTTGTAATAGATTTTGTGACACAAGGTATTATTGTTTTGTAAGCGTAGGTTTTGTAACATAATTTGTTTGTTTAATATCGGGTAGTATAATGATGCATGCACAAGTCAAGCTTCTATTCGTTTTGTTTTACTTGGTCAACAAAAATAAACTTTCCTTTTCTATAGTTTGGCTAGAATGGGTGTGTTTGGTTGTGGTGTTTGCTGTCACAAATGGCATTTACGCCTATTGTTCATTGATATTGATAAAATTGATTTGTTACTTATGTAAATTTGAATATCCTTATATTATGTTAGGCAGATATGGATGAGCACATTGAAGAGCACATGGACGAGCATGATATTCCTGGGCAGATTATGGTTGTACAAGATATGGATGAGCAACATATGAATGAAGAACCAGCACCACAACCTGAAAGGAAAACAAGAGGAATATATAGCTTAAAAAAGAAGAATCGTAAACCACTTAATGATGTTACCTTTGATGAGTTTGGCTTTGCTATTGGAAAGAGCCAATCTCCTTTTGGAATTTACATAGGGGCTGTAACAAAGACAAGGATTTCTATCCTTATAGATGATTGGAGAAAAGTACCTAAGGATGATAAAATACAACTATGGAGGGAAATCAAGGTATGCTATCTTAACACCATTAGTTAGATTATCACAAATTTTTTATGTTTATTAACATCGTATGAGTTTCTTTTGTACAATAATCAGGAGCATTGCAGACTTAAGAATAATGACTACAAAGCACAAGTGCTCAAACAGTGCAACCATTCCTGGAAAAGTTTTAAAAAGGAACTTCGTACAAAGTTCATGTACAAGAATAGACGTCCTTGTCAGAAGTATACCTTTATTGAACCTGCTATATGGGAAGAGTTTGTGAAGCTGGAAAGTACCCCTAAAAAAATGGTTTGTTTTACTTTATATTGTATTATATATAAACTATTAGCTATAATAAGAATAAAAATGTTTTCGGATTATTTATAATAGTATAGTGAAATTTTACAACAATAAAACTTTATTGCAGTCCATTTGTTTATGTTGTTATACACTAATAAAACTAGCATGGTTTTTTATTCCTATGTCAAGGCGAAGCATGCTGCTGGGAGGGAGTGGGCCAAACTCAAGAAAAATCCTCCACGATTGGGCCCAAAAGGATATCGTGGTAACATAGAACAATGGGAAAAAGAGAGAGCAGATGAAAAGCTTTGCACAGATGTCCATAAGATACCAGATCGCCGTGGGAGAAACTACTGCTTGGCAAGAAGAGTACATGATAAAGTAAAAGGATTATCATTATCGCCGGAAATGCAAATTATTGCAGACAAGCTGGTAAGGCATTGATAGCTTCGACCTTTATTGCTAATAGGTGGTTACTTTTTAATTATTTCTGAGTATTGTATTACTTGCATTAATTTACAGATTGAGGCACACACACAATTAGCAAATAGTTCTGAAGTTGAAGAGGGTGTGGATGCACTAATTATGGTGGAAGGACGAGAGCATGGCGGTCGAACTAGGGGGTGGGACACCTTGTGGGCTTTAAGCAGGGGATAGAGGGGTATGTTGCAAAGAGGAGAAGGTATCGTGACAGAGCAGAGGTAACAGCAATTGTAAATGAGAAAATAAAGGAGGCACTTGCAGGAATGAAGGCTGAGCACGCAGCGAAACTTGCAGAAATTAAGGCCGAGCATGCAAGAGCTATAAACGAGATGAAGTCCAGGCAGGAAAATGAAAACCCCGAGAGCCCAGAAATGAGGAAAAGTAGTTGCGACTCAGCATCTAACTTTGATGTATTTGACAATATTCAGGTACATTACTTAATATGCAAATAAATTTTGAGTAATCTATAGAACACTTAACGAATTGGTGTAGTATATATTTTCTAATAACAATGTCTTGTAGGAGGCTTGTAAATGCCAGTTGCTTCTCCCTTACGGGACCCAGAAGATTCTTTGTGCTAATGGGATGGTCTATCCGGCTAAGCAAGTACATGGAAAGTCGGCGCTACAAGGTCATGCAAAGGTGCAGGTAGACAAGGTTGAATCCAATTACAAGGACTACCATCTTCCGGTCCCAACCGAAGAGTTCAGTAAAATTGGAGAAGCTCTGTTTAGCTTTATTCAATGGCCCAAGAAGTATATTGAACTCACTAAGGTAAATTTGATATATATAATACTTGGTTTTATAATTTGTGGTAGTAATTAGTCACTAAAATAACTACAATAACTGAACTTTGTTAACAGGCCTCCAACCAAATAGGAAACAAGAAAAGCGTGGCAATGAATACCTCCTCTCAAACTGTAACCAAAAAAGTTGCAGAGACAAATAAAGAATTTTCTACCCAGAAAAAAACATCACCAACTCTGTCTAGGCTGGAGGGGCCATCCAAGCATATAGCAGTTGAGGTAAATTTGATCCATATAATACTTCGGTTTTATAATTTGTGGTAGTAATTATTCACTATAATAACTACAATAACTGAACTTTGTTAACAGGCCTCCAACCAAATAGGAAACAAGAAAACCGTGGCAATGAATACCTCCTCTCACACTTTAACCAAAAAAGTTGCAGAGACAAATACAGAATTTTCTACCCAGAAAACAACATCGCCAACTCTGTCTAGGATGGAGGGGCCGTCCAAGCATACAACAGTTGATGCGCTGATCAGTAGGGCACGTCCCCTCAATTTGGTACGTACAGTCGTTTGTGATTGGTTTAAAATGTTGTAATTATAGTGAACTAACAAGTTAAATTAATACTAGTGGGAAAAACCTATATACATTAGTTAGAGTATCTTAACATCCATTTTAATGTTGTACCCTATATGTTATTTTGGCTCTGGGTATCTTGGTTAGACTGGCTTAAAATTTGTAGTATGTCTACATGCCTAACCCGTCTCAATTTTCCCTACTCTAAAAAATTAGTTAAGCCGAACAAAAATAATAGATTGTTTATTTTGGTATATGCTTCCTGTTGTTATTAGTCTTGGACTATTCTTGATTTTGATAATGGCTTACTTCGTACTAATAGGTTGTTTATTGACTATGGTTTAAATACAAAATCTGTTTACTCACATACATTATCATTACAAATCATACCACTCTTGTGTAGGCTAGCAAGGAAAAACAAGAGCTAATAAAGAGAATGAACAGTTATCGAGGTCAAATTCAAAAGAGAGCGTGTGTTCGAAGTACTTATGAACGTTGGATGCGGAACTCAGATCCTACTCGTTCTATACATGCTGATGTCGAGCCTGGTGTTTTTGGACAATCAGAGTCCTTCAAAGTTTCGGTTACTTCAGGGGATCTTATGTTGCTTTTTACAAATGGATCGCTTGACTCTTCCATTATAACTTTGTTTTCAATGTAAGTACATAGGAACTTGCCAGATTTTATTTTAATATATTTGTGAAATTTTGCAATTTTACATTTTATAATTTTCATGTTTCAGGTCTCTACATAAGATTTTGCAGAAGGTGCAAACGCAATCTAACAAATGTGGTTTCTTGAACCCGTATGCGATTCAAGACTCTTTGTGCATGTTTGATAGCTTACTTGTCAAAAACTACGTATTGCAAGCGATCGACCAAAACCACCATAAGTCATTTTTTCTTGCACCATACGTTGAAAGGTATAATATGCTGAAATATCTTTCTCTTCTTTATGATTCTAGTAAATTATTTATATTTAATTGTCATATATTATCAGGAAACACTGGAATCTATTCATAATTGTCCCTCAACAAAATATCGGGTTCATTTTGGATTCGGATATGGAAGGAAAGAACGAGGAGAGCTATGGATTCACCAATGTATTAAACAAGTAAGAACTTTCAGCATTAGCATAAAATTCACTTTTATATCTAATATTGACATAACTCTACCATTCGTTGATTTCTTTTAGGGCGTTTGGCAATATGAAATGGAATCTCGTTGAGGTAAATAATCTCATTCGATGCATGTATGTTGTTTTTTTTGTTTAATGCTTACAAATTTGTTACAACTTTTTTTTAGTGTAACCAACAACGCCATTATTGGGAGTGTGGATACTTTGTAATGAAGTGGATTCATCAGTTTGTAACGCATCAACAACATTCATTCCCAAAGACAGTAAGTAACTTTTAAAAACTTTCTTATAGGCGAATATAATATTTTTCTTTGTGACTATTTTGTTTGCCATGTAGATTGGTTAAAAAAGATAGAAATCGAGTTTGTGTATTTGGATCTACTTACTTTAGTGGCCTTGAGGAGATAGTGTCTTGTCAATTCGTTGTTTAGTTTATTCTAGTTATTATTGATAATTTAGAAATAAGAAAGTCGTTGTTGCTGTTCTTGTTAGACATTAGACTAGTGTTATACTATTAGTTTGTGACGTCACAAGTGTTTTGCTGCAAGAACTTAATTTGCAGCAGCTTTTTGTTTGTTTGCGAGGTCATGTGTGACTTAGGGGCTGTTGTTCGCAAGAACTTGATTTGCATCAAGAACTTAATTTGCGAGGTCATAGGTGTTTAGTCTGTATACCAGCCACTAGGTTTCATGAAGATGATGGGGATCATGATGAGCTATAGATTTGAGTTTTCTTATTAATCTGGTGAACATATACAGATAGATGTGAATAGATAGGGTTGTTAGCATACTTTTTATTATTATTCGTATTTGCCTTGCTTATTCTTTTGGTTAACACAACTTGCCTGCATGTTAATTAGTACACTCTAGTGGTCTGGTACAATATGATGGAACTAAAACCAGCTTTCCTACATCTTAAGTCGTATTTGGATGACTTAAGATGGCAACCGATGCATACTGGTCTATAGTGGTCTACTATGAGTACAGTTCCGCCTATTAGAACTAGCTCTGTTTCATTTTGTACACGTTTGGGGCTTACCCCTGGAAATAGGCTTAAGTACAGTTGTTTTCCCTTTCTTTTAGATATGACATCCGAGACTTGTAGCTTTATATCGCACTATGTTTTGTTTGATCTAACATTGAATTCATGGATAATTTTTTTATAGATGCCGTGGAACGATAAGGCGCCTTTCACTACCAAGGAGTTGGACGACATTGTGAGCTCCTGCATTTCTGTGTGCGGCATTTAATTATCAATCATGTTCGTCTTTAGGAACGAAGGAGTCGGATGACTTTGTGACCATGTCTTTTTGTATATCTCATTTCCCGCTCAACAAAACACTTGTTTCTGGATTTCTTGTCTTGTTTAATTAAGCTACGAAACTGAACTTGGATCTTCAATCCATAGCTTTTGGTATAACATGTTCTGTTATAGTGTATCTGGAAATGCTGTTTTTAGATATTTATATTCATGGTTATTTTTTTAAAATTGTTGTTTTGGTATTGCTATTTTTTGCTATTATATGGAAATGAAAATCTGGAAATGCATTATGGTATTTAGTGAAAATTAAAAAAAAAAGTTTTTTTTTTCATAAAGCCATGTTTTTAAACTGCGAAACGGGCTCTATACCATTGAAAAAAATACTTTTTCTAGCAGAATATAGCAAGGTTTACCATTAAAGAACCGGGCTCTATTAAACATAAAAGAGCCCGTTTTTCAAACCGGGATCTATAAGGGTTTGTCATAAAGCCCCTCCCCCTTTAAGCCCTCAAGCAAAACCGGGAACTTTGATGCTTTTCCACCGGGCTCTATCCTCTTTTTTGTAAGGGCTTTGAAAATGAAAGAAGTACACGAGAACAACAATGATGAACAATGTGGTTCAAACGAGACTGAGATTCAGGATTCAGAAGCCGGATCAATAGAGGGAACAAGTAAAGTGAATTCGAATGATGTACAAAACGATGATAAGATCACTGATGTTCTATGTAACGTTTGTGGAGATGATGGTGATTTGGCGATCTGTGATGGTTGTCAGTCCACATTTCATGAACGCTGCCTTGATATCCAAGTACTTAATAATAGTCTTTAAATTACTTACTTTTTGAACTAGGTTATATGTTGTATGTTATATAATCAGTTTGATAGTTGCATATTTATGTGGTTTATTTGCACTTGTAGGCATTGCCTCAGAGGAAATGGTACTGCCCGTACTGTTTTTTCAAATTCTGTAAAAAACATTTTGGTGCACGCAAACCTCGTGGCGGTGCACTCATTTCTGAAATGGTGTCATGTTCATTATGTGAAGAGAAATGTATGTGATCGCCTAATCAGTATTATTTTTATCAAAATTTATGATATTATCAAAATATATCATAAATCTAGCAATGATTTGTTGGTTACAGTTCACATATCGTGCTTCAAAATGGTGAAGGCTTTAAATATAGACTCGAGTAGTCTATATTTTTGTGGAACGAAATGCTTTGAGGTATTGTCATTCTAATATGATACATATATGTTCATTTTGGTTGATCATTAAATTTTTGTGATATTTTAATAGATTAAGTACATATCTTCAGTGTGTTCTTTTCTGTATAGACTATAGCTAATACTTTCCTTCCTAATACTTTCTTTTCTGATAGATCCATATGAAAGTTTATGGACATAAAATTAAATAGTCGTGTGATAGGATCGAACTCGAGATTATGAGATTGCACACAATACATAAAGGATTAATTAATTTAATAAATGTATTTATTATATTTATTAAATATAAACCGAGCTTAAGTTAAACGACCGTTAATTAAAAGTTAAGTATAACGAGCGTTATGGAATACATTGGAAAATTAGAAGGTTCCGGAATACCCCTATGGGGTTTCCACCGCCGGTTATACAAGCCCAAAGGGGAGGGGATTTGTTTCCTAATTTGATTAGGACTTGGAGAACAAGTTTTGCTTATCTTATAAATACCCCTCATATCCTTCATAATTTGTCCATCCTATCTCTTTGTCTCTCCTTATAACCGATCGTAACATACACCATCTTAGGATTTTCGGTTGGCTTTTGGTTATTTGTTACAAGTGTTGAAGCTTCGGTTTATTAGTGCTAGACTCACGATTGATCCGTTGCATTACATGTGTACAAGAGCGTAATATAGTTTTACTATAAACTATATCTTGGTATTTTTCGTATAAGCCCTAATTGGCGATTTGGTGGTGCTCTTGTGGATTTGCTCTAGTTAAAACGTATGTAACCCTAACTTGATTAATTATGAATGTGTTATTAATTATGATCTTGTTAAATCACTTCCGCTATGTGTGCTTTGATCTTGTTTAGGGTTTTGCGTAATTGTTATGAGCATTTTAAACCTTCAGTGGCATCGAGAGCCGTTTTAACATGTTATAATTATCGTGATCTAAAGTTTTTTTTAACTAATATTGTTTTGAGTTAAAAACCATATGTTGTTTTTTAGATTTTCACCAAAAATTAGGGTTTTGTTTTTTTTATTAAAATTGGCATATCCGAATTTTTTTCTAGAAAAAGTTTTTTTTGAAACCCTAAAAATTACATGATGATTATCTTTGATGTTTGCATGAAGTAATTGTTATGTCATGTATGGTTACGATCCGTAGAGAGATTTAATTGTTAAGATTATGTGGGAGATCCGTGATGAACGTGCATGTTTTTTTTCACGGATCATATGATTTTATATGCTATTTGCTTTATTTGATTCAAAATTTTAAAATTAGGGAAGACTTTTATATGTTTATAAAACCCTAGATTTTATGTTCTTTGAATAAATTTTTATGCATGTGGCTATTTGATTTAGTTTTTTTTGTACCTACTTGTTTTCATACATTTTATACTAATTGTATGTTGTAAACAAGGGTAATTTTTTCGAAGAAAAATTAATATGGACTAAATCATATAAGAATTAATGAATTGTTTTGAGATCTAAATTACATAGAATTGCATTGATTGATAATTTGCAATGATAATTTAACGACGTTATCTTTTGACAAACTATAAAGTGAGTTTGACGCACCGCTGGTCATGTACCCGGTTAAGGAATGAGGTGTTATGCCATTAGTCGCTGACCGAATTCCCGGCTCGCCTGTGTGTCAATTGAAATTACCTACGATTATCATTAGCATTATATCTTAAGGTTTATTTACCGTAAATTCACATCCGGAACACAATGAATAAGGTTATTGCTTTGTGCTTTAGCCAAGTTCTAGGAACGTACGGCGTGAATTGTTGTGGGTAAAATCTTTAATTGGTTTAACCAATACCTCAACTTGCAATATATGGCGAAATTTTAGACTCACCAAAAGGTTTACTAAAAGTTTTTATTAAACTTATGATATGAAGATGTATGCATGCTTCTCCATACATGATTTTGACACCAAAAATCTATACCCTTAAATTTAAGTCTTATGCCATCTAATTGACGAACACTTGAAGTTATAATTGTCGTCATATGAGATTTGGACGATGTTGTGATGGAAAGAAAACGTTCATAGAATGAGAATTCGCATGAATGTTTTGCGTTCTTTAGATTTGTCGACTTGATTGAGTTACTCAGTGAGATCTGGAAACTTAAGGCATAAAGTAGGGATGAAACATGTTTACGATGCAAAATGACTTTTGGCAACGTAAATTCTAAAAATATCTAGAAATTGCAAATTTGTTTGTCAATTATTATTCGACAAGTTACCATGTTGAGTACATTTATCACTAGCAGATCAACTGATGTGATAAGTTTATGTTAATGTGGATTCTAGCTTCAAGGAAAATACTATGGTTTTATTTCCGGGGTAATTTTATTTTATTGAATGGTATTATCGAAAATACTAATAATTTGAACTTATTTTTGTAGAAATGGCTCAACCTGATAACAACACGTTGAGTTCTGCCTTCAAGACTTATCTTGAACGTCAGGAACTAACTGGCCTAAACTTCAACGATTGGTACCGCTCACTGAGAATTGTCTTGAGAGTAGCGGGTACTTCTGATTACTTGAGCAGGGCGTTTCCTGCGCCCCTTGGCCCTAATTCTACTCCAGTTGAAAGACTGAATTATGAGGCAGAGGTTAAGAAGCACAATGATGTGGCTTGTTTAATGGTCGGAAAAATGGCTCCTTTCTTGCAAAGGAAATTTGAGCTATTTGCTCCAAACCAAATGCTTGAAGAGCTCAAGGCAATGTATGAAAAGCCTCAGGTTGTGGAGATCTACGACTTGATAGATGCTTTGCACAGTTGTAAACAAGCCCCTAGGAAACTCGTAAGTACACATTATCAAAAGATGAAGGGTTACATGGAACAGCTCATCACACTAGGGAAACCCTACGACAATGATATGGCAATTAACCTAATCAATAGGTCTCTTAATAGGGACTTTAATGATTTCATTAGGAACTTTAATATGCATTGAGCGGGGAAGACAATTAATGACTTGCACGCAATGCTCATTGACTACGAAAAGGGTTTAAAGGACAAGGCAAGTACATCTACTTCTACTCCTGTGCTTTATGTACAAAAGGGTAGAGTGAGTAAGCCAAAACCACACAAGAACAACAAGAAAGGCAAAGGCAAGGGTGATAAGGGCAAACAAGTTGCGACTTATTCTAAACCTAAGCAGAACTTTTTCAAGAAGAGTCAATCTCAAAAGGACGAGACTTGTCACCATTGCAAAGCAAGTGGTCACTGGAAGAGGAACTACCCTCTTTATCTCGAAGAGTTGCGAGATATAAAGAAGAAGGCTAAGCTTAGTGCTGCAACATCTTCAGGTAACTTATTTACGATAAAGTTATTTAATCTTACATATAAATCAAATTCCTGGGTATATGATATGGGATGTGGTATTAACATTTGTAATACCCTACAGGGATTTGAGTTGGAAAGGAAGCTTGCCTATGGGGAACAATTTCTGCAAGTGGGCAATGACGCACAAGCAGCGGTTGAAGCTATAGGAACATTTAATCTAGTTTTACTTTCGGGTTTAGTACTGAGTTTAAATGATTGTCATTATGCACCTACAATTGTTAGGGGTGTTATTTCCTTTTCTAGTATGTTGGATCTTGGATTTATTCACACTATTGATAATAATAGAATTTCTGTTTTCAAAGATGGTTTATTCTATTTTGATGCAATTTCTGTGAATGGTGTTTTTGAAATTAACATGCATGATAATAATTCCAAGAGAAAGATTAATTCTGTTTTTAGCATGAATAAGAAGAGAAAGTTAGACAAGAACGCTTCTTATCTTTGGCATTGTAGACTTGCCCATATTGGGAAGACTCGCATACAAAAGCTTCAACGTGATGGTCTTTTGGAAAATATCAATGATGAATCATTTGATAAATGTGAGTCTTGTATATCTGGAAAGATGACCAAGAAACCTTTTAATAGAAATATTGAAAGGGCTAATGAACCACTTGGTTTAATACACACTGATGTGTGTGGACCACTTAGACATATGTCAAGGAAAGGTGCTAGCTACTTCTTAACATTTAAAGATGATTATAGCCGTTATGGTTATGTTTATTTACTTAAGCATAAACATGAGGTATTTAAAACATTCAAAGTGTTTAAAGCAGAAGTAGAATTGCAACTAGGAAAGGAGATTAAAGCTCTTCGTTCCGATCGAGGTGGTGAATATTTAAGTCAAGAGTTTAAAGATTATTTAAGTGAGAACAGAATTGTTCAGAAAATTACTTCTTCATATAATCCACAACAAAATGGTGTATCCGAAAGGAGAAATCATACATAATTAGATATGATGCAATCTATGTTTAATCTTACAACTTTACCTCTATCCTTTTGGGATATGCTCTAGAATCTGCTGTTTGTATCCTGAATATGGTTCCCACAAAGAAGGTGATAAGACACCATATGAATTATGGCATGGCAAAAGGCCATATTTACCTTATTTAAAGATTTGGGGTTGTGAGGCGTATGTGAAACGTGACTCTGGAGATAAACTCCAACAACGCTCAGTAAAATGTATCTTTGTAGGTTACCCTAAAGAAACTATGGGTTACTACTTTTATTATCCGCCTGAGAACAAAGTTATTGTTGTTAGGTATGGATACTTCCTTGAAAATGATCTTGTTATTCAAGAATTCAGTGGGAGAAATTATGATCTTGAAGAAATTCAAGAAGATACATTGCCTTCTGAAAATACTAGCGAAGAAATTCCAATAGAGCCAGAAAGTCTAGGAGCTCCACCGGAATTAATTCCTCCACGTAGGTCTGGAAGGACTATACGTGCGCCAAGCAAACTATGTCTTAACATAGAGGATGATGAGGAGGAAGTAGGGGATCTTGGTGAACCTGCTAACTATCGATCCGCAATGCTTGATCCAGAAAAGTCTAAATGGATAGTTGTGACAAATGAGGAAATGAAATCCATGAAAATCAATGATGTTTAGATTCTTGTTGATGCGCCTAAAAATGCTAAAGTAGTGAAAAATAGGTGGATTTTCAAGAAGAAAACCGGCATGGATGGTGAAGTACAATCCTATAAAGCACGTTTAGTAGCTAAAGGTTTTACTCAAACTTTTGGCGTAGACTACGAGGAGACATTTTCTCCTGTAGCAGACTTACGAGCTATTAGGGATTCTCATAGCTATATCAACATACTATAAATATGAGTTATGGAAAATGGATGTTAAAACCGCCTTCTTGAACGGTCGCTTAGATGAAGAAATATATATGCAACAACCGGAAGGGTACGTTGATCCTAAATATCCAAAGCGTGTGTGCAAACTTCAAAGATCTATTTATGGTTTGAAGCAAGCATCACGTCAATGGAATAAACGATTTGATGAAGAAATCAAAAAGTTCGGATTTATTCAAAATCATGATGAGCCATGTGTATATCGCAAAGCCAGTGGGAGTGATGTAGTGTTCCTAATTTTATATGTTGATGTCATATTAATCATGGGAAGTAACATTCCAAGACTTAAGGAAGTTAAGGATTATCTTGGTAAATGTTTTTCTATGAAGGATTTGGGAGATGTTGCATATATTTTGGGAATTAAAATCTGTCGAGATAGGAAAAGACGGTTAATTGGTCTTAGTCAAGATGCTTATATTGATAAGATATTGAAGAAGTATAATATGCATAACTCTAAGAAAGGTTTTCAACCTTTGGAGGTTAAGCATTAATTAAGTCATGAGTTAAATGCATAAACACTCAAAGAGGTATCTTACATGCAGAAGGTGCCTTATGCTTCGGCTGTAGGATCTATTATGTATGTTGTAAGATGCACAAGGCCTGATGTGGCATTTGCTCAGAACTTAGTCAGTAGATGCCAACAGAATCCACGTAAGCTCCACTGGGTTGCTGTTAAATATTTTCTGCAGTATTTGAGGTATACGAAAAGAAATGTTTTGGTATCCAGAGGGTAGCCATATACATAACTAAAGGTGGTTTGGATTAGGAAGTTTTATTGGAGATCTTAGGGATGATGCTTGCAATAAAAACCTAATAAATATGTATTGGGACAATTCTGCCGTAATCATATACGCCAACGATCCTGGAATCATGAAGGGCGCCAGACACTTTAAACGTAGATATCACTACGTTCGAGAACAAGTTAAATCTCGTGAAATAAAATTAATAAAAGTTCACACAGATGATAACGTAGCTGATCCTTTTACTAAGGCTTTGCCTAGACCAAAGGTAGTTAAACATGCCAAGGCGATTGGGCTGCAACTAGCTAGCGAACTCATGCAATAAATCTGTGATTAGTATTTGGATAAAGGATGTTAAGACATTATTGAATTGATGAAATAAAGATTGAGTTTCGTTTATTTTCTGTTATTTGATTTTGTATCCTATTTTACATGTTTTAATCCAGGAATAATTGTTATGTTCTAAATGTCCATTGTCGATTAATAATATGGGAATATTATTAAACTAAGACAATTCAAAATAGTGACAGAGTATACTTGAAAGTATATTGGTCAATTTTAGATGATATTTGATGAATCAAATATTGGACTTATCCCAACTATATGATTTTATTTTATGGATCTTTGTCATTAAGTAAATCATAAATAGTTATCATTAGACCTGAGATATCAGGAAACTGTCACGAATGTAGTGTGTTTATATGAAATAACCTAACATTAAACGTAACTGGTAGCTATAAGGGTTATTTTGAAGTATAATACAGCTGGGCCCCTCGGGGGAGTAGAAAGATGTTTGTGTGTCCACACCCAAATTTGTTTTGGTAATCTTGCTATATCCGTAAACGAGAAACATAATGGTTAATGAAGGAATGACTGAGATCCATATCCTATTAACGTTGTATTTGAAATGAAAGGATAATAATAATGATGAATCATTAAAAGGTGTTGTCCAGGAGACCTTACTCGAGTTGTACTAGTGACATGCTAGTGCAACTAGACGCTAGTCAATGTAATCACGATATTCGAATTTTGTCCAAGTGGGAGCTGAAAGTTTATGGACATAAAATTAAATAGTCATGTGATAGGATCGAACTCGGGATTACGGGATTGCACACAATACGTAAAGGATTAATTAATTTAATAAATGTATTTATTATATTTATTAAATATAAACCGAGCTTAACTTAAACGATCGTTAATTAAAAGTTAAGTATAACGAGCGTTATGGAATACATTGGAAAATTAGAAGGTTCCGGAATACCCCTATGGAGTTTCCACCGCCGGTTATACAAGCCCAAAGGGGAGGGGATTTGTTTCCTAATTTGATTAGGACTTGGAGAACAAGTTTTGATAATCTTATAAATACCCCTCATAGCTTTCATAATTTTTCCATCCCATCTCTTTGTCTCTCCTTATAACCGATCGCAACATACACCATCTTAGGGTTTTCGGTTGGCTTTTGGTTGTTGGTTTTTTAGCTATATTCCGCAAGTGTTGAAGCTCCGGTTTATTAGTGCTAGACTCATGATTGATCCGTTGCATTACGTGTGTACAAGAGCGTAATATAGTTTCACTATAAACTATATCTTGGTATTTTTCGTATAAACCCTAATTGGCGATTTGGTGGTGTTCTTGT
Organism: Glebionis coronaria; assembly: GCA_025667525.1. Classification (NCBI taxonomy): domain Eukaryota; kingdom Viridiplantae; phylum Streptophyta; class Magnoliopsida; order Asterales; family Asteraceae; genus Glebionis; species Glebionis coronaria. The sequence continues at coordinate 590,278,209 of CM046874.1, read as the reverse complement.
GGATTTGCTCTAGCTAAAAGGTATGTAACCCTAACTCGATTAATTATGAATGTGTTATTAATTATGATCTTGTTAAATCCCTTCCGCTATGTGTGCTTTGATCTTGTTTAGGGTTTTGCGTAATTGTTATGAGCATTTTAAACCTTCACCATACAAAGCTAAAGGAGTCTTTTGGAAAAAAGACTCAACTTCAGGACGGGTTTTCGTTCACATTTCTTAAGAGTTATGATCTAAGAAGATGTATATACAAACTAGATCCCATCAAAGCTTAATGTAAGCCCAAACTGGCTAAGGCAATTGAGATGGACCAGTGTTTTCAACCATCTGTTGATGAAATCGCTCGAGTCAACATAATCATGCATCTTGTATACAATCAGGGGTTAGTTCTTGATGAAAAAAATTTCTTCAATTTTGTAAATGGATCTCAGTGAGTTTACACCCATGAATTTTGCCCTAGTCTCATTATGGCTACGAGGCTCCTTTTCGTTAATCTTTTTATTTATATCTGATAGGAAATGACTGATTAAATTCTTTTATTTTTTAAAACTAAAAATTAATTAAGAAAGAAAGAAATGATTGTTACAACCATATATAGTGTCTCATTTCTTGATCTATTTTTAAGATCACAGACTAGAAGACTCAACTATTCAGGTTACTTTACGGCGATCCTGGAGAAGGGTGATGAAGAAATCTCCACAACAACCATTAGGTAACTATTGTTCCTGTTGGATCGAATTCGTACTCTCGCAATCAACATATACCAAAATACTATACTTGCATTAATAAATCATCATAGTTATCATCATCGATGTTGGTTTACATGCCTATCTATTTATACATAGCAAAAAGGTACAAGAAAAGGTATGTGGTTCACAAAGAACCGTTGTGTCCCTTTGTTAAATAACTGTCAAAAACAGTTATTTAACTACCTTATAACCGTCGGGTCTTAGGATGCGGATTTGTCTAGCGGGTTGTGATTACCCAAATTGGGTTTTGGCCCAACATTACCCCCTAATCACAAACGCTGCGTCTTTTGTCTTCAATCTTTGTTCCTTGCATAATTTCCTTTTTTGACTTTGCAGAGTTTGGCTTTCTTCTCTGCTTCTTGATTTTCTTGCTAGTTTCTTGCTATCTTTCTCGCTATTGAATTCTTGCTCTTGTTATCTTGATATTGATGTCTTGCTGTCTTGCTATCTTGCTATCTTGCTTTTGCTTTTGTTGTCTTGCTGTCTTGCTATTTGCTCTTGCTATCTTGATCTTGCTATCTTGCTCTTGCTATCTTGCTCTTGCTTTGGTTGTCTGCTACTTGCTACAGACTAGAAAGTTTCTTCTTGTTGTGGTTGTCTGCTACTTGCTACAGACTTGAAACTTTCTTCTTATAATCAGAACCGAGATGGTTTCTGATTTCTTTGCTTTTGTGTTTGATCGAGAGATCAAATTCTTTCTTGCGTTTGATCGAAAGATCAAAGTTCTTGCTTGTGTTTGATCGAAAGATCAAAGTTATTGCTGTTAGAAACTGTGAAGTTTCTCTTGCTGTTTGCTTAGAATTTGTGATTAAATTCCTTGCTGATTGGGCTACTACCCAATAATATTGCTGAATATTGATTGGTTTAATCAATATCGGGTTTTTGATCAAAAAAGATCATTGCTATTTGAATCTTAAGGCTCGGGTCTTGCTATGAACCTAAGGATTCCATCTTGCTATGAATCATAAAAGATTCGGTTTATCTTGCTATGAATCGTAAAGGATTCAGTCTTGCTATGAATCGTAAAGGATTCGGTTTATCTTGCTATGAACCACGAAGTCTCGAATTTATCTTTCTATGAACCACGAAGGTTCGGTTTTGTCTTGCTATGAACTACGAAGGTTCGGTTTTATCTTGCTGTGAACCATGAAGGTTCGGTTTTGTCTTGCTATGAACCATGAAGGTTCAGTTTTATCTTGCTGTGAACCACGAAGGTTCGATTTTATCTTGCTATGAACCACGAAGGTTCGTATTTATCTTGCTATGAACCACGAAGGTTCGGTTTTCTTGCTATTTGTATTTTAAAAGTGAAAAAAGATTTTTCCTTTTTAATAAGAAATACAAAACTTTATTATATTTACTTTTACTTTTATTTCCTTTTTATATGTATTTTTCAAAAAATTTAAAAAATAGTACTAACTTAAATGTAAAAGAAAATAAAGGATAAATAAAAATAAAGGGTGTAAGATGGGTTTTTTGAAACCTGATGGGCTTAAGGCCCGATGTCTTGCTTATGGGTTCAAAGAGAAAAGAAGGCCCGTCTTGCTGTGGGTATTATATTACCCGGTCCCCTCCTTTTCTTGTGTTAGTAAATAACACCGTCCCTTGCTCTTCCTCTTTGTTAATAACGCCCCAAACTTATCTATTTCTTTCTTAACTGCTCTTTATCTTTTCTTCACCGGTGATTCAATTTCACCAAAGAGATGGACCTTATCCTTCTTGCCAATCTACGATCTAATCGTAGTTGTGATTTCCCTGATTTTTCTGTGTGAAAAATTAGGGTTTCACAGAGAGTTTGGGTTTGTTTCTTCCTGGGAAAATTAGGGCTTTCTTGCTAATCAAAATCAATTGATGATTCCGATTGAGGGATTGATTCTATTGAATCCTTAAACAGGTGTGTTTGTTCCATTTCTCGGATCTTGCTTTTTGCCCTTTGAAGATGACTTCGTGTAATTAGATTCGATGTGGATTTCTTTTTGGTTTTGAATCTTGGAAAAACCTGTTATCGTGCCTGACCTTTTTTGGGTTTGTGTTTTTCGGTTTCTGATGATTCAAACAAGAAAACACATAATCTTTTAAATCTTGGTATATGATGATTTGGTTGTTAACCAAAAGCTCTGATGCCAATTGTTGGATCGAATTCGTACTCTTGCATTCAACATATACCAAAATACTATACTTGCATTAATAAATCGTCATAGTCATCATCATTGATGTTGGTTTACATGCCTATCTATTTATACATAGCGAAAAGGTACAAGAAAAGTTATGTCGGTTCACAAAGAACCGTTGTGTCCCTTTGTTAAATAACTATCAAAAACAGTTATTTAACTGCCTTATAACCATCGGGTCTTGGGCTGCGGATTTTTCTAGCGGGTTGTGATTAGCCAAATTGTATTTAGGCTCAACAGTTCCTAGCTTTATTATATGAATCATGAAGGTGTGGCGTTATATGGATAATACTCTCTTGGACTCTAATTATGTCTTGACCATGACAGGATACATGGGAATACGCTTGCAGAGATGCCTTTCGTTGGAACTCTTACAGAGTATCAGGGTCAAGGGATGTACCGTCGCCTCGTAGATTCAATTGAACAAGTATGTATCAATATTATTCGCTAAAATCTAAATTATATACATTTTTAGCCGATCCGCTATATTTTCTTGTGGGTTATTAATTACGAGTGCTTATAAGGGTATTATTGGCCATATTCAGTGGTTGGGGGCTTATAAGGTTATAATAATGGTGACTAAAATTCCAGGTTCTTTGTTCTTTTGGTGTTGAGGAACTTGTCATTCCTTCTGCTAAAGACACTCTACAGGTGTGGACCAAGCTTGGTTTCAAGCCACTCAAAAAATTAATAAAGCAAAAGATGAAATCTATGAGCATGGTTGCCTTTGCGGGCACAACTGTACTTCAGAAACGTATACCTAAAAAAATAAGAAGTAGAAGCTTTGCCAGATTTCACAGGTATTTAATTTTATGAATTCTTGAAAAAGTGCAAAGCTTAATTATTGTTTTGTCAGATTCAGAGTATCTAAGACACACTTGCGATGAGATCATATTTAAGGAATATCAATACAGATCCGATCAATAGCATGAGTTTATTGTCACTGACAATGATTATGGCAAATGATTAAATTTAACGATAGAACATATCTTGTGAATCTTATTGATGCTATTAAGCATAAATATATCACTAACACTGATCATAATTTGCAAATGAATGACATTAATCAACTTTAAACAGATTCCAAGGATTTAATTGTGTGAATGAATGGAATAGATACTGAGTTGTGTTACTGATAATAATTAACAGATTAGTGATTTTTCTCGGACATGTTCAGTGTTACTGATCAGTATCGTGGAGTTATTGAGTATGGTCATTAAGCTTTATCAACTTAATTAGTAGCCCCATTTACTACCGCTTGTGTGTTTCGTAAACATAGCTATATCTACTTGATTTCGTTTTACGGTGATTTTTAGTTAGTAAACATTATCGTCATATATTCAACACAACACTTTCTTAGAGTAATATATATTGTAGCTTAAGATTTTCGACAAAATCTATCACAAGCGATATCTATTTGAATGTTTGAGATTAAATACCGTGATTTTAATTTCCATTTTAATCCCCCAAGAAGTTCTTGACTTAGATCCTAACCTAGCGAACCTCTATGGCTCTATTATATCCCCATGGATCAACAAGTCAATTGAACATGCTGTTCAGTGCACTTGATATGTAAACAAGATAACGAAATAACTTATACAGTATATTTCAATGGTGCATGTATTGTCATATATGCCCCATGTAAGAATATTTGTTCTGGTAAGCCCATCACGTAGGCATTTGTCTACTTTATGTCTGTATATTACAGTTAGAATGATCCTATTTTTGTATGGTTATTGTGCTTCACGTCCTCATAAAAATACCTAGTTATCTCAACCTCTGGGTCCTTTCATTGTAGGTAGCTAGGTGCCTGTAAAGCTATGTAAGTCACTTTTGACTCAAGTATACAATTGCAAACAAATGCTGTGAGACGGAAAATGGCTGCATTTTATACGATATTTATAGTTTTTTTGGATATTTTAATGAGTAACCCGGTACATGTTTATATGGAGTATAAAGTCAAAATTAGTAGATACTAGATATATCACTAGAGAAGTGCCAATAGCAACGGTCAAATTCCGCCGCTAAATGAGCAAATTTCTAAACAATGCTAGCAATGATATTGGAAATAACTTAGCAGCGTTGCTATACCGCATGTTGCTAAGCTGAAAATCGTTGTGAATTTTGCCAAGGTCGTTTCTATCTAACAAGGAAGTGCTAAGTCATTTCGAATTTTAGCTGCATGATAAGTTGATAACAACAGAAAAATATTTGTTGTAAAAAATATTAGCAACAATGGTATTGTTGCTAATGTATAAAAGGTTGGAAGACAATGTAGAAGGCAATGTCAGTGTTACGGTTAAATGTGTCAATAACTTTAATATGTTAATTCGACTCATAGGCTTCCCTGTATTTACTTTGTAACAATGCTTTCGAGCCATCTGGCGTACATGCAAAAAATATCGAGATAAGACCTAATGAAATTTGCATTAATAAAAAGTAATCAAAATACGATAGCAACATGCTCAATATAGAGGCTGAGAGTATGAGAATGTCTCTTCATGAAACATAATATCCCTTGACATAAACTTTGCTTTTGTTAGCAAATTATAAAGCTTGTAACCCTTTTGATGCTAAGGATATCCAAGAAACAGACATGGAGCTCCTCTAGGAGAGACCTTATGAGATGATATATCAACATTACTTGCCATTACCAAACACCCAAACACTCTTAAAAACTGATAATCATGTTTCTTTTCCAGTAAAACTTCATAAGGAGTCTTATGGTGTAAAATAAATAAAGGTGTTCAATTTATTAAGAAGGTGGCAGTCAATACACAATATAACCAAAACTCAAAAGGAAGATGAGAATGAAACCTCAAATCCCTAGCCACTTGTAAAACTGATAATCAGGTTTCTTTTGCTACAAAACTTCATAAAGAGTCTTATGGTGTAAACAAATGAAGTGTTCTATTTATCAATAAGGTGGCAATTAATACACAATATAACCAAAACCCAAAAAGAGTATGAGAATGAAACATCAAAGCTCTAGCCACTTCCAAAATGTGCTTTTGCTTTCTTCCAACTCTTCCATTTTGTTGTGGGCCTATCAAAGCCCTAGCCACTTCCAAAATGTGCTTGACTTTCTCTTAACTCTACCATTTAGTCGGAAAGTTTGCGCCCTCTGATAGGAATATTTCTCTTGGCGTCATCTTGAGGGGGTGAATTTGTTGTTGTCACGTCCCCCCTCTGAGCTTCGTGATAGTCGAATTCTGACTATTGTTCTGATTGTTTGGCTGCCTCTTGGGCTGATCCTGGGATCTGTAATTCGAATTTCCTTTCCTACTGTCAGCGGCTGCAGCTTCTCCTTGAATAAAAGATCTAACTCGCCGCATTAGTTCATCGAAAGTTAAGGGGATCCTGTCATTCAGTTTTCTGATCAGGTCTTGGTTAGTTATCCCAACCATAAAGTCAGAAATTTTCAAGACCTCTGCACACGTTCTGACGTGATTGCAATGATATTCGAAACGTTCCATGAAATCCTCCAAGGATTCTCCCTATTTTTGTTTAACTCTCGCAAGTGAGACATGATTCTTGGCGCACTTCTTTCGCTGCATATAGTTTCTTCTGAAAGCATTCCGCAGACCCTCGAATCCATCGATACTTCGATGTAGGAGATTGTCGAACCAATTTCGTGCATTACCTATCAAGGTGGATTTGAACATATTGCATCAAATATGTTCCGACCAACGTTTAATCCCTGCCTGCGACTTAAAGACCTTCAGATGCTCATAGGGGTCGCCCATGCCGTCGTAGGTCTTGATATTTGACGGCATGCGACTCATTTATTTGTAGAGTAGTTTTGAATGCGTCTTGTAAATGCCTATACTTTTTCTTGGCGCCATAAAAGGGATAAAATTTCATTGTTGCGCCTGCGGGATTGTCAAGATGGCCCGTGACGGTCCATCTCATAGTCAGAGGAATTTGAAGAAGATTAGATTGTTCTGCGACAAATGGGATGGTGGTCGTCGGAGTTAGAGCTGGATGAGCTGTCGCATGGGGATCTTCTCCCTCTCCTGGACTTGCCTCGGCGGTTCCTTTTGTTCTTTTGATCCCGAGAGTCCGGGGATGAGTCTCTTTCCCTTTGAGGGGTTCCGAGTCTTTTGAGGGCGCTCGTGCGCTGCCTGCCATTAGCAAGGGTTTTTGGGTCTTCCCGCTCTCTCGAGTCTCTTGAGTTATCAGACATTTGTTGTTCCTCCTCATGCCCCTCAGGATACGTGATCCGCTTGAAGACGTGTTGTCTCTTGATACGATCTTCCATCCTTTTCTTGCGCTTTGATGCGCGACGTTATTTCTCAGGAACAGATTCTATCATGGCTTCTGCCTCTTTCTCAAAGTCAAGGCCGACCCGTAGGTCTCCACTCGGCGTGTTCCTCATCCTCTCTACCATGAGGAGTGATAAGGGCTTCGTAGTTGTAGGCTACGAAGTTTTTGAGGCGCGAGCCTGATGCTGGTGTGGCCACCTAGTTCTCTCGAGGTTCTATCTCGAGATCCAAGATCGCCCCTTCTTTCTGTGGTGCTTGAGGCGATTCAATTATGGATGGATTTCCTGTGGCCGTCGGTGGCACATGAGGTATGAAGGGGGAAGATGACACCAATGGTTCTTTTCCTCTAGTATTCTGACTGTTCTCCCCACTGGTGCTCCCTTGGATCGATTGAGTAGAAGCGATGTGCACTTCATTCGATGTCGCTTTTCGACTTGTCAGCTTTGGATTGGTCGTGAACGCACCGTTCTTAGTCATGTTGTTAAGATTTTAGTGTAGGGCCCCATGGATGGTGCCAACTTGTTGATACAAAAGTTAGATGGACCACGCTTGACCCAAATTAGGCTTAATTCGGGTATTAAGGACTCCGGCTCTTTCACCAAGTGAACTTGTATGAAGACCCTACACGTTAAAAAACAAGCACCGTTAGACTTACAGTGGTATTGTTTCCCACTATTAGACTTCAGCATAAGAGTAAGTAGTCGGTTTGATTAAGACAATCGGTGAGGTTTTGGGTATTGTGTCAATCGTACCTTTGTGAAACTTCAGGGGTTCCTTATATAGGCGGTGAAACCCTAATTGGGCTTGTCGATTCTTGCGACCTAAGTAAAGGATTATTACCCTATATACCGAGATCCTTATCATCTAAATAATGAGAGTGTATATCATTTTGTTTTAGTAGAATCATAATCTTAATTAAACTATGATTTTGTTTGACTTTACCACGTGAGAGTGCGACTTTCATAAAGCCGAGTACGACAACTGCTTATTGGGCCTTTGTGGGCTTTAGGCGCTGTCTGTTTTAGCCCATCTCACAATGGAATGGATACGGGTAGTACCTGTGGGTCGGGCTCATGGCCCGACTAAGGACTATACGTCATCACTCTATTACTTGTTCAGCAAAATAAGGCCCTGGTAATCCTATAAAAAATTCTAAAGGATTATCAAACTTGACTACTATTAATTTCTTATCTGACTGTGTTGCAACAAACATAGAGAAGGCAGTTAAGACAGTGAATCAGTTTTTAAGTAAGTAAGTCCATGTATCTCTACGACAATAATCTACTATGGTCAGAGAGTATCTAAACTTAACATTAGTAGGAACTTTATAAGGACTCTAAATGTCTATGTCAATGTGATGAAAGGGTTTAGTAGCATGAGAATTGATATAAGCATAATACAGTTTGGTAAACTTAGCCATATGACATGAAAGACAAATTGTTGGTGCAAACATTACGATGTTTAACCAATATAATCTTTTTATGTTTTGGTGATGACAAACATATAACTCGTAATACATTATGTAAAATGTGTAAGGTACTCGTAATCACTTATGCATCCATATGCAGACTTCTCTCGACACCTCCAAGCTCGCATTCGTCATCAATTACTTAAGGTATGAAAAAATAAGTCATTAACTTAATCAAGTGATCAAAGATTAAATATTTTCTTAAAACTCAGTTTTATTCAATGTGACAAAGTAATTTTTAACTTTATTTATAAGAAAATATTTTATTTAAATAGAAAGTCTTGTTGGATATTCCATTGGATATGCCATTGGATATTCTCTAGGATGTTATAACCTGCCCAGACAAGCTTTCACCACTATAGGACAAAAAGGAGCATAGTCTACGACATGGTTCGTTATAGGCTTCCACGTTCTTTATATATATGGAACCGTGGGAACATTAACAAACCATAAGACTAGTCGTTGCTTCCTCTATGTCTATAAATACTGTTTAGTTTCCAGCTTTTGAAGTAACCTTTTTTTCACATTCTCTCTCGGTTTTAACACTTCTTAATCCTTGATTATTTGTTTGATTAATCTTGTTTAAGATATGATTCCTTCTTCCAACCTGTCTTCCTCTAAGTGCAAAGAGAAGAACATTTTCATCACTATTAAGTGTTAGGGTCATAATATGATGAGATCTCTTCTTCTAAAGATCAAGTCATGATTATCTTTTTGCTATTATATAGATCATGTAGATCTAAGTGATGTGTACACTTGGAGTTAATGTATGTGTAGTAGATCTAAGTGGTGGGTATACTTAGATGTGCTGTTAGGGTAGTAGATCCAAGTGATAGGTATTCTTTGATAAGGTGTTAGGTGTGTAGATCCAAGTTATGTGTATACTTAGAAGTGTCTTGTGTCTAACTTCTCACTTGGATTTAATGTGATGTGATTATGAGTGATGAGTTTATATTGGTTCTACCTAATATTAGAACTTGACATCTAGCCTTGTGACAGAAAATGAAACTAAGCGACGAGTGTAGATTGGTCCTACCTAAGATTAGGACTCGACATTTAACTTAGTGTCGGAAAATAATGTAAGCGATGTGTATAATTTTATCCACCAATAAAGGAGCATGTTGATTAGTGAAGTAACTCTCGAGTTGGGTACTCGAGGAGTGGAGTAGGGTAAATAGGAGCTTCGTAATCGAACCACTATAAATCATCGTGTCGGTTAGCATTCTCTTTTACATTATGCACTTTACATTTATGTCTTTACATTTACAGTTGCATAATATATTTTTTATGTGATGTTGTGTGCATCTCATAATCTAAACATCTAAGTTGCAGAAAAGTTAAGGCTGAGTACGTGTGTGCTTCGTGTTTAGATGGTAATCAAGTGTGTATCCCATAGTCTAAACATCGTAGTTACGGAAAAGCTAAGGCTTCATACGTGTGTGCTTAATGTTTAGATTATTGCTCGAGGTACTCTTGTTTTGATGTGTTTATGTCTTTCATTACTTGTTGTTTATTATTCTTATGGTCTTTATCTCAATAAACACATCTCATATTAAGTCAGGCTTATTCGATAATTTGATACAAAAGACTGTTAAGGTTAAATTGTAATAATACTTTCATCCACTAATGGCAGTTCGTTAATAGAACCTAGTTCCTTATTGATAAAGAACCGTGATCATTTTTATCGAACCGTAACCAGTAGGTTTTAAGAAAAGTTTTAAAATCTTAACATTAAACGTATTCACTCCCCCTCTCCCGTTTACTACACAAACATCTGAAATTACTTTGAGCTTGGACAAGGAATAAAAGGAACATGTTTGATATTAGAGTTTGAAAACCGTCCTAATATATGATGCCACGAGGTGTATGAATGTGAGAAAACACTAGCCGCATGCTTATAGTCATTGACTGAAGTAGAAAAGATAAAAAAACAAACTATAATCCTCCATAGATGTGACCGTCATAGATTAGCTTATGATAGAATTGACCAAGAGGAACATTAAGAAAATGATAGAGACATTTCCTTTTCTTACCTAGTCCTATAACCTTCCTTGTTTTCAAAATCTAGATGACACATAAGTTTGGGTAAAAAGACAAAAATCAATTGTTATCTTGTGCGAGCTTTGAGGCATACAGAAGACTGAACTTAAAGGTTGGCATAACTAACACATCCTTAAGTTCAATCCATTTAATCAAATTTACATTTCTAATTTGAGAGGTTTGAGTGGTTTCACCATTTGGCAAGTTTAAAAATGGTTTAAAATTAAGAGTTTGTAACCAGAACACCCCCTTAGCGCTAGGGGTCATGTGATCACTTTCTCTTCTGTCAATTATCCACCCATGAATCACACATTTACCACTAGATAAACAAGTATACCAAGATATATCTGCAACATACTCATGATCAAGCTCATCATCAGTGCTAGCAGAGTTAGTAGTTTCACTTTGATTTTCAAACTGTGTAAAAATCCTCATCAATTGCTCAAACTTCTTAGAAGTAAACATAATGTGCCCTTAACTCTCTAAAGAAGAAATAAAATAAGTATTCTTAGGTTTATTAACCACTTGTTTGACCATACTTTTTCCTGTATTCTTCAATTGACTTTGATTATTGATAGGTGTGAAAACACCCATCCTTTTTACCACTTAATTACAATAATAACCGAGCCAAAACGTGTATTTTATGTCATTTATGTCGGAATTATGCGTGGTTTGTGTTTTTGTTGTGATTTAGGACGAAAAGGTGAAAAGTGGAGAAAACACGGCATTCACGGGCTTTTATCGAAAAAAAGACGAAAGATGAAGTCGAAAGATCAAGAGTGGAAAAGGAACGGAAGTCCAAGACCAATTCTGAAGATTTATCGAAGAAAAAGTCAAAGGAAGGAAGTTTACTAAAAAGCCGAAGAACTCGAGTCTTATTTATAAAGAAAAATCAAGACGAGTTAAAGAAATCCCAAGACAAAGTCCAAGATTAACAAAAGATAAAGAAGAAAAGGACTTAAGTGTGCAATTAAGGCAAAGAGGAAAGAGGGAGGAAGCTTCCTAAGCTCCTCCCTAATCACCCCTATATATAGATGATCCTAGTTTCATTTTCATGTTGTTGGGTGGTTTGACAAACCACCACTTCCACCATTTTCATACTTGTTATTTCATTTCTTGCACTTTAATTAATTGTTATGCACTTCTAATCATTTAACTTTCAAGTAAGTTTTTATTTATTGTTCTTGATTCTTTACTTTTCTTATTTAATCTCTCATCTTCCTTTCTTGATTCTAGTTTACTTTTGGTGCGAATTACATATGATCCGTGTCGTTCATTAATGTTTTCGTGCTTAAAAAGTTCACCTTTTTATGGTTTGATCTAAAAGTTTCTTTATTTTAAGTTTGGAAAGGTTGTTATTCATGCTTATTTTGTTCGCTTAATTATTGATTCGTTCAAGTTTTTGGTTTGAGCTTATTTTCCATAGCTTATTACTTTTGCTTTTCGGATCCCACACAAATCGGAAAGGGAAAACCCCTTTCCGATTGCATCTTTCCGATCTGTCATTCCAACCAGCACACCCTCTTTCCGATCACCCAATCGGAAAATGGTTTTGATTATTCCGATTTGCCCCTTTTATGATTATTCCGATTTGGACTTTCTTTTTAACATTCCAATCATCTTGATTGGAAAAGGGTTTTACATTCCTTTTATACATTCCTTTTACATTCCGATCATCTTGATTGGAAAAGGGTTTTACATTCCTATCAGCATTCCTATCAGCATTCCTATCAGCATTCCTATTAGCATTCCTATCAGCATTCCTATTAGCATTCCTATCAGCATTCCTATCAGCATTCCTATCAGCATTCCTATCAGCATTCCTATTAGCATTCCTATCAGCATTCCTATCAGCATTCCTATCAGCATTCCTATCAGCATTCCTATTAGCATTCCTATCAGCATTCCTATCAGCATTCCTATCAACATTCCTATCAGCATTCCTATCAGCATTCCTATCAGCATTCCTATCAGCATTCCTATCAGCATTCCTATTAGCATTCCTATCAGTATTCCTTTTTAGCATTCTTTTCAGCATTCCTTTTACATTCCTTTCGCATTCCTTTTGCATTCCTTTTACTTATCGCAATTTACATTTTCATTTTACTTAGTAATAGATAACCAAACTATTTTCATTTCCACCAAGAACAATTGAGTCGCACTTTGAACCAGAAATCAATTCGATTAGACACCGAGAAAACGAACTTTTTCAACTAGCAAAATCCGAACATTAAAATGGCGCCGCTGCCGGCTCTTTTCGTGAAGATTAACGGTTTTTTTGTGAGAGACGCGTTGGCTTTTGGGATCCGTTCACTTGTGAACGTTATTTTTCGTGTCAAAATTTTTCAAAAAATCCCAAAAACATTTGAAAAATCATAAAAAGCATTTCTTTTTCAAAGTTTTGCACCAAAAATATTCTTCTTGCTTATCTATCTTTCTTTATGGATTTTTATGTCCATTGCGTCCGGTGTGGGAAACAATTATCTGGGAACAACTCTTGTCAAAGGTGTACATGTGAGCGGTGCGGTAACGATATCGACAGTACGCAATTCCTATTCGGATTTTGTCCTTTGTGCAACTCGATTAATTCGTCCTTTTTGAACCCACCTCCTCCTGTTCCCCCGTGCATCTATTGTGGAAGCGATTCTCATTGGCATGTTTCGTGCCCGGTTCAATACGCGTATGGACACGGGCAAGAACCGGGGTACAATTATGACAATGATAATAGCTATCCACAAGACGCACCTGATTTTTCTCCATACCCGTTTTGCAACAACTGTGGGGGCCCTCACGATACCTATTATTGTCAACCAATGAATTATTATGAGCAAAATCCGAGTCCTCAGTTTTCTTCACCTATGGATTATTATGAACCAAACTCGGTTTCTAATTCTTCTCAACCAATGAACAACTATGAGCCCCAACCTTGCTATAATTCAGGTTTTCAACACTTTGAGCCCCCACATCACAACCTCAATCATCAATCCTCTCAGAGAATTCAACAACTCACTACTTTGAATGAAGAAACACACTCCATTGTTTTGCAACTTTAAGAAGCCGTTGTTCTGCTTAAAGAAATTAGGGACGAGGAGAAGCGACAGCAACAAGAGCAAGTTTCTAATCTTAGTGATTCTACCCCTCCTCTTGTGCGTCAATACCATTATGATGATGATGACGATGAGAATACTATTTCTTGGTATGATCTAGTTGCTCAATGTCCTAGTGCAATTGTACTTCCCTCTCTTAATTTCCCCAACGCCTCTAAGGATTGTGATACTTCGAGTGAGATTAGTGATTTCGGTCTTGATAAATTCTTTGATGAGGTTTGTGATGTGCTAACTTTTGAGGAGCTTACGGATGAGGTCGCTCTTAATGATGATGTTCCTTCCACCAACACTTTGGGAGATGATTCTTTGGCTTTCTCTAATCCTCTTTTCGATCAAGATGATGATTTTACTTCTAGTGATGACGAGTCACTATCCGATGAAGACGTTCTGCATGAAACTTTCAAGATTTATTCGAACCCTTTATTTGATTTTGATGACGCCTACATATCTAGTGAGGTGAATCCGCTCTTTGACGAAGGGATTGAGGACATTGATAGCGCTGCTTCTCTTGCTATTAATGAGAAAACTTTGTTAGCCATACCTCCTTCTATCCCAGAGGTGGAAAGACGTGAATCTACTGAAAAAGGGACGCAGGTGGAAGGTAATTGTTCTCATACTTCTCATATTATATTGCCACCTCATCCTACCACGTGCACACCCAAGCGGGTGATGTATCACTTTTACTCTCATCGTTTCATACTGGGAAATGAGGATGAGTGCTTTGACCCGGGAGGTGACAATGACAATTCTATAATTGATACCCTCACGGCTTTGCCGAGTGCTCAACATCCATTGTCTTTGGGGGATGACAATGTGCTTACTTTACCCACCCCACCTCCCGTGGATCTTGAATTCACATACTTCTCGTATGTCGAAAGGGTTTTTCTCCCATTCAAGACTTATCCCCCCGCCTCTCCTTTGTTGATGTCCTCCGGGAACGAGGACAAGGTCTTTGATCCCGGTATTACATTCGAGGCTTCCCCATGGACCATTTAATTCGGGGACGAGTCAGGCTCACGACTCGGTTAACAAAAACAAGCGCTCTTCGGGAGGCAACCCAATTATCTATCTTTATCTGTTTTCACCATAAGTGTAGGGGGGAGCCCCGTGGTGTTTCTTGTTCTCTTTCTTATCATATGCAGGGATTAGAGCTTCAAAGACACACTCTTGATGACTTTTAACGAATCGTGATTCCGTGTTCCCTTCTTCCCGGTTCTATCCTAAACTCTTTTCGATTCACTATTTTATATTTCTCAATATTAAAATAGGAATCTCTTTAGTTGTCTCTTCCTTAGCAAGATTTAAATAAAGTGCACAATGTCCTAAGTGTAGGGGAGTTTACTCCCACATGCTTAAACATTGAGGACACTGTTTATATTAAGTGTAGGGGGGAATTCTATCGAAGTTAAGTGGCCTTTTCCTTGTATTTGTCCTCATTTTAACCGGAAAATCGATTTTTCGACATTTTTCAAAATTTTTTAATCTATTTTGGCCTAGTTGTAGTTCCCTTTATTTTTGCTATTTTTCTCTTATTTTAATAAAATGGTTTTAACAAGTTTAGTTATCTTAGATATATTAGGCCCGTTGTGAATTTTTTGACTCAACCCGAGTTTACTTATCCAAGTTCACTCTAGCTAGTATCCTTAACCGTGTAGACCTTAATTGGTTTATTGGGCTAAGCATCCACGAGTCTCATTCCTTGAGATTTTAAATTGTGGAGAACGAGAAATGATAGAGTTGGTTACAAGTTTGGTGTTCTTTCATTAACTTATGTGAGTTAATTATGATCTTTTTCTCCCCTCGCTTGTAAATAAACAAATGCAATAAGTAAGGTCGTACGATTTGAAAAGTTACTTAGCTTCTAGCCCAAGATCGTTTAAAAGTTGCTCGGTAATGATAAGAGTTCATAGCCAAGGCATAACTTATGAAGCGGGGCGCGAAGATTGGCGAGTCCGAAAATGCCCTAACAAGGCATGAGGATTCAATTTTATTGCTGAAGATCTAAAGTGATGTGAAAAGCATTATTCCCAAAATCAATATGAAGGATCAAGACTCACGACGAAAAGCAATCAACTCCCATAAAGATCATGGAGAAGTCTATCCGAAAAGACCCTAACAAGGTATGAGGATAAATAGATCCAAGTCCAAAAAGGAGGCGGATCGTTGTATCTCAAAATCCCAATTAGAGATTGAAGAAATAATCATGAAGTCGTGGTCAACAAAGCTGGAGTACCCCTCAAAAGTCTCCAAGTGAAGAAACTCTATAACAAAGAGAAGACCATTATCTCAAAAACGTCTCTCGAAGATATGAAGTATGAAGTACATGCCAAATATCGGCCCGAGAAAGGTCTCAAATCGTGAACCAAGTTATGCCAAGATATGAACTTTTTGATATCCCGAGAAGCAGTTTTAAGAGATTTTGTCCTTTAGCTAACTATTGATCAAATCGTCCTACTTTGCTTTCAGCCTAAATAAATTATCGAAATAAGTCAACAATGCATCCTCGTGATCATTCAAGACATCAATAAAATATAAGAGATACTCGTAGGAATAAGGGAGTTTAAGTGATTAATTGAACCACATGAGTAAATGTTTGTTATGCTAACTTATACTAACAATGATCTTGTTTTTAAGCTTGGCATGGGGAACGTGAAACTTGAGGGTGATGAACATTCATGACACACAAGCCCTAATGTAAGTCTTAGATTTCTTTACAAGTTTCTTCCTTGTTGCATCTTGTTATTTTCTATCTTTTTGATTTTCCTTAGTTGTTTAATAAAGGCCAAGGTAGGTTGATTATGATGGAAAATGTAAAAAGTGCTTTGTAACTAATGCATTGCATGAGGACATTGCAATGGTTAAGTGTAGGGGATTTGATAGGTGTGAAAACACCCATCCTTTTTACCACTTAATTACAATAATAACCGAGCCAAAACGTGTATTTTATGTCATTTATGTCGGAATTATGCGTGGTTTGTGTTTTTGTTGTGATTTAGGACGAAAAGGTGAAAAGTGGAGAAAACACGGCATTCACGGGCTTTTATCGAAGAAAAAGACGAAAGATGAAGTCGAAAGATCAAGAGTGGAAAAAGAACGGAAGTCCAAGACCAATTCTGAAGATTTATCGAAGAAAAAGTCAAAGGACGGAAGTTTACTAAAAAGCCGAAGAACTCGAGTCTTATTTATAAAGAAAAATCAAGACGAGTTAAAGAAATCCCAAGACAAAGTTCAAGATTAACAAAAGATAAAGAAGAAAAGGACTTAAGTGTGCAATTAAGGCAAAGAGGAAAGAGGGAGGAAGCTTCCTAAGCTCCTCCCTAATCACCCCTATATATAGATGATCCTAGTTTCATTTTCATGTTGTTGGGTGGTTTGACAAACCACCACTTCCACCATTTTCATACTTGTTATTTCATTTCTTGCACTTTAATTAATTGTTATGCACTTCTAATCATTTAATTTTCAAGTAAGTTTTTATTTATTGTTCTTGATTCTTTACTTTTCTTATTTAATCTCTCATCTTCCTTTCTTGATTCTAGTTTACTTTTGGTGCGAATTACATATGATCCGTGTTGTTCATTAATGTTTTCGTGCTTAAAAAGTTCATCTTTTTATGGTTTGATCTAAAAGTTTGTTTATTTTAAGTTTGGAAAAGTTGTTATTCATGCTTATTTTGTTCGCTTAATTATTGATTCGTTCAAGTTTTTGGTTTGAGCTTATTTTCCATAGCTTATTACTTTTGCTTTTCGGATCCCACACAAATCGGAAAGGGAAACCCCTTTCCGATTGCATCTTTCCGATCTGTCATTCCAACCAGCACACCCTCTTTCCGATCACCCAATCGGAAAAGGGTTTTGATTATTCCGATTTGCCCCTTTTATGATTATTCCGATTTGGACTTTCTTTTTAACATTCCAATCATCTTGATTGGAAAAGGGTTTTACATTCCTTTTATACATTCCTTTTACATTCCGATCATCTTGATTGGAAAAGGGTTTTACATTCCTATCAGCATTCCTATCAGCATTCCTATCAACATTCCTATTAGCATTCCTATCAGCATTCTTATCAGCATTCCTATCAGCATTCCTATCAGCATTCCTATTAGCATTCCTATCAGCATTCCTATCAACATTCCTATCAGCATTCCTATCAGCATTCCTATCAGCATTCCTATCAGCATTCCTATTAGCATTCCTATCAGCATTCCTATCAGCATTCCTATTAGCATTCCTATCAGCATTCCTATCAACATTCCTATCAGCATTCCTATCAGCATTCCTATCAGCATTCCTATTAGCATTCCTATCAGTATTCCTTTTAGCATTCCTTTCAGCATTCCTTTTACATTCCTTTCGCATTCCTTTTGCATTCCTTTCACTTATCGCAATTTACATTTTCATTTTACTTAGTAATAGATAACCAAACCATTTTCATTTCGACCAAGAACAATTGAGTCGCACTTAGAACCGGAAATCAATTCGATTAGACACCGAGAAAACGAACTTTTTCAACTAGCAAAATCCGAACATTAATTATACTTGTAGTGACAAGCTGTATAACTAATTCTCTTCCAACACTTATGTGTAGGATGCCATTTATATCCATAAATTGGACATCTTTCCCTCCCATCCCTCTTACCATACAAAGCAGTTGGTTCTACCCATCATTGTGAACTTCTAAACACATCCCTTTGTGACTCTTCTTGTTGAAGAAATTCACATGCAGATTCAACCCTAGAAAAAGGGGAACTAAGTAACAACTAACTTCTCTGAGCAGCAAAATGATCATTCAAACCATTTAAAAAC
The DNA here is from genome assembly GCA_025667525.1 of Glebionis coronaria. Classification (NCBI taxonomy): domain Eukaryota; kingdom Viridiplantae; phylum Streptophyta; class Magnoliopsida; order Asterales; family Asteraceae; genus Glebionis; species Glebionis coronaria. The sequence goes on along the minus strand of CM046874.1, from coordinate 590,259,604 downwards.
TAAAAAAGCCCATGCGTTTCCTTTTGAGTATTAATTGCATTCAAGAAACAGTTATCTCAACATTAATATTAGTAATCCTTGGCGACATGTTTATTGAGTCCACTTCTTTCCAAATACACTTCATTTTGGTATAGTACTCACTATTTGGTTTACCAGACTTCATAACATCATAAGTTTCTCTATGAAGTTTATAGTTTCTTGATCCATTACTTAAAGCAAACCTTTTTTCTAACTGTTTCCATATTTCATAAGAAATGTCAATGAACATAACGGACTTCTTAATACAATTGGAAACATAATTTATCAACCAATTAATAACAATATCATTAAAAGTATCATATTTTCTTAAGAATTAACATCACTAGGTGATCTACGAACAATACCTCTTATGAATACCAACTTTATCTTTGTTGACAACCCAAGTTCCATAACCCTTTTCTTGAATGCCAATACCTTTTATAAATACCAACTTTCTCTTTGTTGACAACCCAAGTTCCACAACCCTTTTCTTGAATGCTCCTCATAAGGATGAAGAAACAATGGTGATGTGAGATCAATGCTCATTTTGATTTAGTAGAAGCAAAACATAACACAACTTTAAATCAAAGAACAAACTGATAATGTGTTAATTCGATCAAGAACATAAACATTGATCACAAGAATCAACACATTTACAAAGAACTCAATTGAATCACAATTTGAACAATTGAAACAATAAGAGAATATTTTTAGAAATCTATGATACCATGTGAACTGTTCTAACAAGATACACATAGTGAATACACAAAGAAGACTCATAGTAAATAGAGAGAATTGTGTGAAAATGTTTATCGGATTGCATGGGTAAAAATTGATATAGTTACAGTATTTAACTGAGTAGGTTAACATACTTTCCCTACTATTTTATTTCTTATGATATAGAAGTTGTACACATAGACTTTCTAAGTTATTATTTTGCAGCTTCACTTCTATAGAAGTGAAATTATAACTCGACGGCTTTTCTAGTCTTTTTAATTAGGCTTTAAGTATAAAAAATCTCTTACTTACGTGTCACATCGTAGTACTATGTTCTAGAGCTTAATGTACAACTAAAAAATCTATTACCTACGTCTCATTTGGTTCAGTTTTGGTTTTGCATATATCTCCTTTTTGTCTCATTTTTGTTCGGTTTGGGTTAAAACAAAAAAAATACACCTAAACTATCTATTCGATCTGATTTCGATTTTTCTCGCTAAACTTCGGTTCAATGTCCATTCAGTTTTTGTCAGTTCAGGTGAGTTCGGTTTTGAACTGATTCTCACCTTACTAACACACTAATAAATAACAGCCACTTTGTTATGACAAACATCTTCGTCACTATTAAGTAAATTTTTTTTGTCTTTGTCAATCCCGTGACTAATTTCAATTCAAAATATTGATCACACAATTTTGTGACAAGTTAATGACACAATATGAGTTTCGTCACTATTTTTTAGTTTGTGACGAAACATCGATGAAGAATTTTATTTTGAGAAGAAATGGTCCAATTAGTGATGAAAAACTAGGGTAGATGCCCGCGCTCCGCCACGGGTTTTTTGTGGACGTAGATTATTTTAATTCTCAGACTACCAATTTCAAAAAATGACAATTAAAGAGTGAAAAGAAGAAGTTCACAATTCAAGTAACACAATCATCAATCATTATAGACAATATACCACAAAATGAAAAAAAATTATACAGGAGTAAGATGGAGTCACTGCTTTTATGATCTAAAAGCATCCAAATAAAATTAACTACAACAAAGTCATGCGCTTTACCTTATGGAAAGGAACTAAATTTACATAGTAAATGGTACGTGTGTTGTACAGTCAACTTCTGCATTGAAAATCAATAGTCTAAAATGTGCATTTATCTTAACAAAGACCAAAAGGAAAAAGCTAATGTTTGAATCATTTCACCTGAAGTGAACTCTCTTTTCATTCCCACCTTCTCGTTGTGTATTTTGTTCTGCACCTTTTTCTGCCATTTGTAACCATAAGCACGAAACATCAATCGCCTCGGAGTAAGATTGACTAAGTCGACCGACGATTTGACACACGCCGATGCCTGCCCCTAGGAATGGGGCATTCAAATCGACGCCGCTGCCCGACACTATATGAGTCAGGAAAACTTGTAAATAAATTTACTTTAAAAATTCAGGAACAACAGAATGACCAGGAAGAAGGAAAAAAGAAGAAAACCAAAAAAAACTGAGTAACCAACATAAACCTCAAGACACGTAGACCACAAACCTTGCGCAGAAAATGGAGCAACCGAAGATGGACAACGTGTGGTGGCAGATAAACGTTTGGAACATCCTGGTTGGCACAGTAGGTAGCATACGACGTCGAACCTGCACAAAAAAAAGCTAATTAAAATCTTGCAAAGATTGTGTCAAGCAAAATAAAAAGAAACCAATAATAAACAATTACCTATGGCAGCAACACTTCACGTTCGACGGATCAACGAATCGTAAGGGCTTGTTGGCAAAGGAGTAGGTCAAATAACACGGTTAACACTGGATTGAGGCATTACAACTGAATTCTCGAAGTCCAAATCAACTTGAACCGTCCCAATAGTTGTACTAACAGAAAACTCGTCATCTAATGCACCCCTAAAACCGGGATTGATAGAAGTACCAATATCAAAAGAAGACACGACACCAATACCACCAACATCATAAACACGACTCTCATTACTTCCACCGCCACCAAACAGACTTCCAGCATTCACGTCCGCATCACAATCCAACACTCTCGTCGTAAAGCAGAGAACGACAATCAGACTTTGGAACGACATCTACTATAATTTGGGATCCAACTTGTCTCCTAATTACGAGTTATATGCTCGCATTCTACTGAGGCAACTAAAGTAGGCGTTTCTATTAAACGCGGCTGAATTTCGTCTCCAAAATTATGGTATATGTGTTGAGGCTCAATTGGGGAATCTAAACTACCAGAGTCCATAATTATAATCAAAGCACAATAGCAGAAGTATGAGGCAAACAACTAATGTGACTAATCAAATAGGCAATTCAACAAAACGGCAGAAAAAAATTTGGCTTAAACAAAATAAGAACCACAAAGGGGCAACATAATGGGAGCAATGAAAACAAAAACCAATAACAACAACATATCAATATCAATAGAAAAAAAAAAGAAAATATAAAAAAATATTAAAAAACACAAAAAAAAAGTTGGAAACTGTAAGTAGCTCGAATAGTATCAGGATAGCCATTCAAAAGCATTTTAATTTCCTCAACTCTAAGTATGGTGCAGATGGGTAAAACTAAGCAGCCAAGATCCCACCAAAATGTAGCCAATCCAAAAAAGGAAAAAATATATATACCTGCATGAATCACATCTCGCAAATGCACAAAAGTGAACATGCAGGATACCCAACACGATGACAATTCGAGATCCAAATCAACAAAACCAACGCCATGAATAATACCATCAATAGTAACATCGGTTTTAAACAAAACCCACCAAATGAAGATTTTTTTACAGATCTCAATCATGAAAAACAACGCCATCAATAGTAAACATAACCCACCAATTACTAAGAGTGGGGGTTATATATAGTGTCGGATTATTGAGTCACTAAAATTTGTGTCGATTAATTTTTATGTTGGGTTTTTTTTGGCTTGAGAATAACCGTTTTTGTTTTTTTTAATGTGAGGCAGGCGTCTGTTTTTTTTTTCTTTTTTTTATTACGTAAAAATTCCCATTTTTTATTATATTTATAATATGGAAACATCGTGTATATTTTCGTGAATTTCGGATATTTGGTTTCTTAAGCAACTTTGTTTACAAATTATATCTCTTGGGTCTCTTCATTCAATTCCATCGCATATTGCGCACACACAAACATAAAGAAAGACTATATGTAAATTTGTAATAATGTAAAAGTGTGGCTACTTGATTTTGTTTCTTGATGTTTTTTAAACAACATCAAGGATAGTATATAAATAAAGGGGAATCCTAGTAACGAACTAGGATACCAACAAACAATGATTAACTACCGAGGTTGTTTTTGGGGTTATCAAACCATACAATCTCGTTCATATTTGCTTTCTTAAACTTACCGGAAATCTCATTAAATGAAAATAATTTAATGTCATTAAGAACTATTTATCGGGACAGGCCGCTCTATGAAGAAGGACACCTCGTTTCGAAATCTTCAAAGGATCCAAAGGTTGTTTGCACAACTACATCGAAGTGAATCACTTGATGGACCGGAAGGGGCGAATTCTATCCGCTAAGGTTATCACGTCTAAAAGGGAAGTAATTGAGGTATCCTTAATTTTTCACCATGCAAATACCCTTGTCCAAGTTTCTGTAGCAATAAAACACGTCGTAAAAAACGTTCCTCTGTCTCAATATCCTCGTCGCAAACATGACACCACGTTGAGTCTAAATCAACACCTCTCCGATGGATACTTGACTACTCAAATTTACTCATCCACCACGGTGGGCCAACATTAACCCGACTTTCGTACTTTAATTTCCATTTCCAAACATCTCATAGAGCTCACCCGTCACACGAGTTTATACCTCACTCTGTCTAAATTTCGTGGAAACATCGTTTAACATAAAAAGATGTACAACATTTATTTTAATTTGGTACCAGTTACATAAAAGCCAATTATTATCTATAATTCATGATTTTCAACCGAATTAGTGTCTTTTATCAATCCTACATCCACAAGATATTAATGTGTTCGAGTCTCATTGAAGCTATTATTGCATACTGAAGAGGTTGTGTTTATGTGTTATTTCGTGATTTATATTTGCAAGAAGGTCCTAGTATGTCAAGCATTGTATTGACGTCAACGAAAACACGTAATTTAACTTAATCTTGTTTGTCAATACATTTTTATTCTCACATGATAAGCACCTACATGTCATTTTATATACATTAGTGCCAACTATCTTCCTCTTTATCATGTATTGATATATATGATTTGTCCCTGTGCCATATCGTAGAAAAAGGTATATAATGGATATAAAAGGTTCAGTATTTATTAGTACCATGTTTTACAGAATTGATTTGGATATTTATTGTAACTTAACGATTTTAACTAATGTTCTTTTTGACCTGAGCTTTAAAATTCTAACCATATATGTTTACACTCATCCTCAGATAGACATACCATCTATGCATACAAAATAACGATGTAACTTAAAAGAAAGCAAAGAACAATGTCTATTATCATAGCATTCCTTAGAGCATAAGGAGTCGGAGTTCAGTGGTGGGATGGTTTAAAAAAGTTATATTTTGGCAAGGACGTGGGAGCCGGCGTGGTCGACGCCCAATGACTACATGGGTGTGTGTGAGAAAACTATGTGCCAACGTGTTAGAGACCACTGAGGTAGCCGTGGCGTTTTAAGCATTTGACTTGCGTCACCACGGTACACAAATCACCAGATCACTCTGTAGCCTCTTACAACCTACGTCTACTCCATTTCCGGTGTCCCTCCATGTAAAAACTATTAAGTGTACTTTGCGCGGAGCGTGTTTTGAACAATAATAACACAAAAAAGGCAACCAAAAAAAAGTGTAGACCTTCAATTAAACAGATAATCATATTGACATAACGTATAAAATGACCTCAGATCATATTTGAAATTTGTTTCACAAAGAAGAAACCTTAAAAGCCAATACATAAATACATAACAGATAACTAAATGATCATCTTCGTTGTAACTGGACATAATAAACTAATTCATGTAACTAAAATCTGTAATAACTATAATTTTTTTTTAACTTATGAGGACATGAAAACCATGTCTAATGTCATTATGAGAATCTTAAAAAATCATGAAATCCCGCTTACTTTTTGCCATATTTAGTACAGTATAACATTACACTAAAAAATTTAAACACAAAAAGCCAACAATTGACATTAAACACTCACATCATATGGTCTCTCTCTAAACTTGACCAACTTAATTATCAATCTCATATTTTTATCCCAAACTCATTCTACAAATCTTGCAATATTCTTCTAAGAGTTCAATCATAGCTTGACTGTTCAATCTATCATCATTGTTATTCATCTATAACCATCTAGCTAGAATCATATACAAAATCAGGTAGAAAATACTCCGTATATTTTCTGAACTCATTTAGGTGTTAAGTTTTTGTTTCATCTTGTTTTGATTGTTGTGTTGATTAAGGAATCGTAAGGATCGATCCTGATTGGTTTATTTACATACTATACGTGGAAATTTTTTTATTTCTTTTATGCTTTATAGTGTTTTATGGTTGATTTGAATGTAGATTGATATTTATGTTGATCAAGTGGCTTTAACATTTCATTTCGTTATGATAGTTGTGTTCATGAGGAACTAAATGTAAGATCTGATTTTGATTGGTTTTTAGTATATATTATGTGTAACTTCTGTTAATTTGATGTTTTTTAGTGTTTGGTTGAAAGGTGATGATGTTTAAGTGGATCTAGTGGCTTTTGAGTTTGATTCTTGTGGATTTGTGTTATATCATGCGTTGTTTTGTGCTTAGATGATTTTACGCAGTTGATCCAACATTTTACTTGGTGTTTTTAGAAAGTTAGGTTACGCGATGATGAGTTTGTCTTTTTTTGGGTAGTTGTTATGCGATGTTGTGATGCGTATAAATCGTTAAGAACTGGTAAAAAAAATGCTTATTCAATTAGAAGGTGAATCTAGAGGTGTTTAAACAAATCTGCATTAGAATAAAAATAAGAACAGCACAATGTGCATCTAGAAGTAATTATCTAAGTATTTCAGTTTAAAGCTTTAAGCTCAAGTAATCGGTACGTGTGTGTACGGATCATACTCAGTTTATGATTATATCGAATAACTAAGTTTCGTTCTTAAATAATAAATGCCTTTGATGTTAAATATAGGATCTTTTGTAGGTTTCAACAAACTGAAGTTGAGAACGAAAACTATGAAAAGAAAGAGAACGGACCCAAAAACGGAAGTAAAAACAAGAACAAAAAGAAATACCAGGGCTCCTAAAATGCCTGGGTTTCTAGTGGAGCCAGTGTTTAAAAGAACACGTCTTCCAGTGTTAAGACTAGATGCTGAAAATAGCGAGGCTACAGAAACACCTCCTGTTGCTAACACTGTCAACAATGACAACAACCACCACCGCAACAACACCAATTCGGTCTCAAAACAGATAACGTGTGATCAAGATAAAATGGTGGCTATTCTAGTGCAAGCTGGCTGGAAAGTAACTGGTGATAAGGACCCAGTGTATACCGACCTTCGGGGAAGAACTTATCAGTGTATAACCAAAGCATTTTGTGTGCTTATAAACTTAGTTCAAAAAGGAAAAGCTAAAAGAAAAGAAAATTCAGCCTATAAGTTGGTTCAAAAAGAGGAATTAAGGGATTTGATAAGGGCTTTGAAAATGAAAGAAGTACACGAGAACATCTATGATGAACAATGTTGTTCAGACGAGGCTGAGACACCTCCCGTTTCTACCACTGTCAACTATGACAACAACCACCACCACAACAACGACAAGTCATTATCAAAACAAATAATGCATGATCAAGATAAGATGGTGGCTATTCTAGTGCAAGCTGGCTGGAAAGTAACTGGTGATATGGACCCAGTGTATACCGACCTTCAGGGAAGAACTTATCAGTGTATAACCAAAGCATTTTGCGTGCTGGTAAACTTAGTTCAAGAAGGAAACGCTAAAAGAAAAGAAGATTCAGCCTATAATTTGGTTCCAAAAGAGGAGTTAAGGGATTTGATAAGGGCTTTGAAAATGAAAGAAGTACACGAGAACAACAATGATGAACATTGTGGTTCAAACGAGACTGATCAGGATTCAGGGGTCAGATCAGTAGAGGGAACCAGTAAAGTGAACTCGAATGATGTACAAAAAGATGATAAGATCACTGACGTTCTATGCAATGTTTGTGGAGATGATGGTGATTTGGCGATCTGTGATGGTTGTCAGTCCACATTTCATGAACGCTGCCTCGATATCCAAGTAACTTATAATAGTCTTTAATTCACTTACTTTTTTTTTGAAATATGCTACATAATCAGTTTAATAGTTGCATATTTATGTGGTATATTTGTACTTGTAGGAATTGCCTTCGGGGAAATGGTACTGCCCGTACTGTTTGTGCAAATTCTGTAAAACAACTTTTGGTGCACGTAAACCTCGTGCTGGTGCACTTATTTCTGAAATGATGTCATGTGTGAAGAGAAATGTATGCGATCGCCTAATTAGTATCATTTTTATCAATTTTTTTTTTTTGGTAACCGTGATTTCGGACTAATTGGCCGACTAATCCACGGGGTTTAAAACCCTCCCTTTTCAGGAGGTTGATAATTTTATTTTTTTTATCAAAATTTATGATATTATCAAAATGTACATGATCAATCTTGCAATGATTTGTTGGTTACAGTTCACATATCGTGCTTCAAAATGGTGAAGACTTTAAATATGGACTCGAGTAGTCTATAATTCTGTGGAACGAAATGCTTTGAGGTATTGTCATTTTAACAGAATATATGTTCATTTAGCTTGATTATTAAATTTTCATTATATCTTAATTGATTAAGCACATATCTTCAGTGTATTCTTTTCTCTAAAAACTATAGCTAACAATTTCCTTCCTAATACTTTCTTTCCTGATAGATCCATACAAAGCTAAAGGAGTCTTTTGGAAAAAAGAGTCAACTTCAGGATGGATTTTCGTTCACTCTTCTTAAGGATTATGATATGAGAATACGTATAAACAAACTAGATCCTATCAAAGCTGAATGCAAGCCCAAACTGGCTAAGGCATTTGAGATCCTGGAGCAGTGTTTTCAACCATCTGTTGATGAAATCGGTCGAGTAAACATAATCAGGCATCTTGTATACAATCAGGGGTTAGTTCTTGATAACAAAAATTTCTTCAATTTTGTAAATGGATCTCTGTGAGTTTACTCTCATGAATTTTACCCTCAATCTTATATGCATACGATCTTTATTAGAGTCCAGATTGTAGAAAAATAAGGCTAGATGATTTAACAACACTTTCATTCACTTCAAATAATCAAAGGAACAAGAGAGAGTTATAAACAATCAAACTGGTATGGATCTATTATCTAACCTGATAATAGTTTTACAAATCAAATAAACAAAAAACAAGATGAAATAACCCAGAGATGAAGTGAGATATGTGTGGACGCCATGGATGGCTGCACAAGAAAACACACACACCAAAACTTAACCCTAACTCAATAAGAGTTAGGGTATTATAGCTAAAACATGCAACGGATAACCCAAACAGGCTTGGGCCTTCAACAAAGCCCATGTGTCCAACGGCTAGCCCATAAGCAAACTTGTAAACCTTTGTCCATCTTTGGTCCCTGAAATAATAGAAAGCACACTTTTAGTCCTTATAATATGAATATCAGATTAAATCAAGGAATTTAACATCCCCCCTTAATCTGATATTCTATACAGATCAATCATCCCAAGTTTTTCAACCAGGTATGCATGTTGTGGTGTATCCAGTCCTTTGGTAAGGATGTCTGCAATTTGATTTGCAGACTCCACCTTTTGAGTCCTAACAACCCCATTCAAGATTTTTTCTCTCACAAAGTGAAGGTCAATCTCTAGGTGTTTAGTTCTCTCATGAAACACTGGATTAGCAGCAATCTTAATTGCTGAGTTACTGTCACAATAAAGATCCACATGCAAAAGATTACTACATTTTAAATCTTTTAGAATTTTAAGGATCCAAATGACTTCACTAGTCACTGAGGCTAGAGCTCTATACTCAGCCTCAGCAGATGACTTAGAGAGAGTGATTTGTTTTTTGCTTTTCCAAGACACAAGGTTATCATTCACAAAGACACAATACCCAGTAACAGATTTCCTAGTGACAATGCACTTAGCCCAGTCAGCATCTGAGAAAGCTTTAAGAGTCATACCTGTGTGTTTCTTAAAATGAATACCCAAACCTGGTGCACCCTTTAAGTATCTGAGAATCTTAAAAGCAGTCTTCAAGTGAGACCTCAAGGGTGAGTGCATAAATTGACTAAGACAATGAACATGATAGGAGATATCAGGTCTGGTATTGGTCAGATATATGAGCTTACCCATAAGCTTTTGATAATCCACAATGTTATCCAACAAGGGATCAGTATCACATGGTTCATTAGAAATGGTCAGTTTAGAAAGTAAAGGTGTCTTTGAAGGTTTGCAGGCAAGCATACCATATTCAGACATACTTTCTTTGATTTAAACATATTCCATCTTGAGTGTCAACAACTTCAATTCCCAAAAAATACTGCAGTTTTCCCAAATCTTTGATCTTGAAATTACTTTTTAAAAACAGTTTGAAGTTGTCAATTTCTTTTTTGTTGTTCCCAGCAACAATAATATCATCAACATAAACCAGCACAGCAATGAAACAGTTATTGCAATCCTTAGTATACAAAGAATAATCAGACTTGCTTTGCACAAAACCATTTTCAATCAAAACAGAAGTGAGTTTAGCATTCCATTGTCTAGGAGACTGTTTCAAACCATAAATAGACTTCTTAAGCCTACAAACAAGTTTAGGATTACCAGAGTAAAATCCTTGAGGGGGTTTCATGTAAACAGTCTCATCCAATTCACCATACAAGAAGGCATTGTTAATATCTAATTGGTAAATAGGCCAAGATTGATTAACAGCTAGGTTAATCAAGCATCTAATGGTAACCATTTTAATAATAGGTGAGAAAGTTTCCTCATAATCAATTCCCTCTTTTTGACCACAACCCATGGCAACAAGTCTGGCCTTATACCTCTCAATCTCACCACTGGATTTAAACTTAAGTTTCCAAACCCACTTAGAATTTAAGGCAGTCCTATCAACAGGCAATTCAACTAAGTCCCAAGTGTCATTTTCAAGCAAGGCAGCAAATTCAACATTCATAGCATCAACCCACTCAGGACTTTGACAAGCCTAAAAAAAACTCCTAGGTTCACTACTCTTATTTAACTGAGTAACAAAACATAACACATCTCCTTTAATTTTAGAATAACCAACAAATTTCTCAATCCCATACTTGACCTTGGAATCCACAACAAAATCATTGTAATTTTTTGGAAAAACAGAAGGTCTAGAAGACCTTCTCACACCCTGATTACCCTGAGCATTAGTATTAGAAATACCACCCAAGTCATGTCCATGCAAAGGAAGGCTTGGGTGAAATTCTAAGTTTCCTTCAGATACATGTGTTTCATCAAGTGTAGCAGCCTCAACACTTGGAATGGCATCTGTGGTATCATTGCTAGAAGCAATGTATCCACTGTCACCTAGACCCAAGTCTGGGTTACCAGCACTTGGTGACTTACTGTCACCATTATGAACATTAGTAACTCTCTCATCATCATTAGGAAGCTCAGGATTTTCCAAATCAAAAAAGGTCAAAACTTTATTATTTTGAGAAACATCAACATCTTGGTTCTTATTCTTTTTATTCAAAACAGTATCCTTAAAAGGAAAAATAGACTCAAAAAACTTTACATCTCTAGAAATAAAGAACTGATGTCTATCAAGACTATAAAGTTTGTAACCCTTTTGCAAATTAGAAAAACCCATCATAACACATTTTTCAGATCTACTAGTAAGTTTATCATGACTATTCAAGATAGTAGCAAAACAAAGACAACCAAAGGTCCTAATATGAGAGAGATTAGGAGATGTGTTATACATCATCTCATAAGGAGATCTACCATTTAGAACAGAAGAGGGCAATCTGTTGATAAGATAAGTAGCAGTTAGAATGCATTCAGTCCAAAATCTTAAGGGTATTCCCCCCTGAAACATAAGGCATCTGGTCACATTAAGGAGATGCCTATGTTTCCTTTCAACAACCCCATTTTGTTGTGGAGTATAAGCACAAGAGGTTTGATGTATAATACCTTTGGTATTACAGAATGTCTGAAAACTATGGTTAACAAATTCAGTCCCATTGTCACTTCTGAAAATTTTAACATCTTTTTCAAATTGGTTTTTTAACAAGTTGTAAAAAATCTCAATAGATTTGCCAACTTCATCTTTAGTTTTTAACAAATAAACCCAAACAGCTCTTGTGTAATCATCCACAATGGTCAAGAAAAATCTATGGCCAGTATGACTAGTCACCCTATAGGGCCCCCATACATCCAAATGTACTAATTCACCAAGAGCTCTAGTTCTATGTTCACTCAGAGGAAATGATTCTCTAGCCTGTTTAGCCCTTTGACATATTTCACAAAACTCATTTTGATCAATGCAACTAATTTTTAAAGAATCTTTTAGTACATTCAGAGCTGGGTCAGCAGGGTGACCCAATCTACAATGCTAGTCATGTTTGGACAAGGAGCAAGCAATCACATGAGAATCATTAACACATTTGTTACCTTCTACATCTAAATAGTACAAACCACCACACTGTCTACCAGTCCCCAAGATTTTTTTGAGATTGAAATCCTGATTAACAAAGAAACATTTATTTTCATCAAACACCACTAAGATTTTGTTATCCTTAGCTAATTTATGAACAGACACCAAAGTCACACAATAATCAGGAATAACAAGCACATCAAACAACACAAGTCCATTAGAAAGTTTTAGATTTCCAATTTTGGAGATGATAGCTTTAGTCCCATTGGGATGAGCCACTTTAATGTTATGGTGTGATATATCAAAAAAATTTTCTAATTCAGAATCATTATTGGTCATATGTTGATTAGCCCCTGAATCAACAACCTTCCCATTGTTCCCAATTTTAGACTTGATGTTTGTGTTAGAACAAAAAAACTTTTCAAAGTTATCATTAAAAATCTTACTATTGTTAAAGTAAGTACCTGCCATATTGGCATGAACATTTCCAGAGTCACTAGTGGTTCCCTTGTTTTCTTTAAACATAGAAAGTAAGGTAGCAAGTTGCTCATCACTGAATCCAGATGAAGAGGATGTTCCAACAGAGTTGTTAGAGACATTTTTTCCCTTGTTACCTTGACCTCCCTTTTTCTTACCAAAATCAGGAGGGTACCCAATGATCTTGAAGCACCTATCAATAGTGTGTCCATTGTACCCACAATTTTCACAAACCAACTCAGAGTTACTATTACCAAAAGGTCTAGGACCAGAATTGTTAGGAACATTAGGTCTAAATCCAGTGGTGGGAGTGTTAGGTCTAAAACCCCCATTGTTGCCAAAATTAAAATTGGGTCTGAAGTTACCACCATTATAATTTCCTTGGTTATTGGACTGATTTCTTTGAGTATTATTGTTTCTAGCAGGCCCATTAGAAAAGAAAGCAGAAGTCTGAGTCCTCTGAGAGGAACTAGCAAGGGTACCAGATGCCAACCTATGAGATTCCTCACTGGAAATTATGGCATAGGCACCTTTCACATCAGGCAAAGTCTCTCTAGAGAGAATAGAGCTTCTAATGCTCATGTAAGAATCATCCAATCCCATCAAAAATTGCATAAGTTTCAATAACTGATTATGTCTTTTAAACTCACCAGAAGCAGTACACACACAATTAGGCAACTCAATCATAGCATCATAATGTTTCCAATAAGCATTCAATTTATGGTAATAATCAGATAAGTTAGACCCATTTTGCTTAAGAGTGTTAATCTTGTGATGTAAATTAAAAATGACAGAACCATCCACTTTATGGTAAGTTTCTCTTAATTCATTCCAAACATACTTAGCCTTTTTTGAAAAAATTTGTCCAAGGAATAATTCCTCAGAAATTGAATTTAGAATCCATCCAAGAACCACAGCATTGATTCTATCCCATTGTTTTCCCAAAACTTCATCAGTTATAGACCTTTTACAAGAACCATCTATAAAACCAATTTTGTTTTTTCCTTCTAAAGCCAACAACATGGCATTAGCCCAAACTTGATAATTTTCAGTACCCTTAAGTTTAACACTCACAACAGTCAAGACAGCAGTATCATTGGGGTGCAAATGCAAAGGGTCACTCAAGTCCAACTTGCTAATGAGTGTGACAGGATCTGTCACACTCAAGGTCTCATCATCACCATGAACTGACTCATTCTCATGATCAGTCATGGTGAAGGGTCAAAAAAGGGTATAAAAAAACTCACAACACTGCAAACTAAGTTCCCATGCTTCCAAACCACTCAAGGGTGGCAGGTCAAGGGCAAGCAATGAGTGAGGATCCAAGAATAATGGGTCAGAATAAAAAGACAACCAACCCAAGAGCAACAAATAAACAATGAACAAACAAAAACAAATAGCAAGTAAAGGAGAGAGATTAGAGGTGTTACAGTGATAGCAATGAAAGCACAATCGATCTGATATATCTAGATTCACTTAGTCTAGATGATATCAGAACCTCCAATTGACCAACCCTAATTTTCCTTCAAGGGAAAAAAGGGAAAATCAATTCCAGCAAGAGAATCAACCCAATCAGCCACCTATGAGTCACAAGTAACAAAACAACACAAGATCTAGTCACAAACAGTAAACCCTAATTTTTACAAAAAATTAGGGATTTACCACTTATGAGATAGATAATACCACCAGAGTCACAATAACTCCAACAATTAGTCACCGGAACCAATGAATCAAAAGATCCCCAAAAAAGTCAAACCCTAATTTTTTTCAAAAAATTAGGGGTTTTGTAAATCGAGAGAGTATAACGCTATTCCAATAGCAGATCGACCAGAAAAAACACTTTATAACTTTGTATGAACAAAACAGAAAAGTATAAAAGATTTTTATCAAAACTTTTCACAATAACAGAGTCAGGTTTGATAACCAGGCTCTGATACCATGTAGAAAAATAAGGCTAGATGATTTAATAACACTTTCATTCACTTCAAACAATCAAAGGAACAAGAGAGAGTTATAAACAATCAAAATCCACCACAGTATAAACTGGTATGGATCTATTATCTAACTTGATAATAGTTTTACAAATCAAATAAACAAAAAACAAGATGAAATAACCCAGAGATGAAGTGAGATATGTGTGGACGCCATGGATGGCTGCACAAGTAAACACACACACCAAAACTTAACCCTAACTCAATAAGAGTTAGGGTATTATAGCTAAAACATGCAATGGATAACCCAAACAGGCTTGGGCCTTCAACAAAGCCCATGTGTCCAACGGCTAGCCCATAAGCAAACTTGTAAACCTTTGTCCATCTTTGGTCCCTGAAATAATAGAAAGCACACTTTTAGTCCTTATAATATGAATATCAGATTAAATCAAGGAATTTAACACAGATGCCATAGTTTATTATGGCTACGAGGCTCCTTTTCGTTACTCTTTTAGTGTATATCTGATAGGAAATGATTTATTAAAGCCTTTTCTTTGAAAATTAAACAGTAATTAAGAAAGAAATAAATGATTGTTACGACCATATATACTTGTCTCATTTCTTGAACTATTTGTCAGATCACAAATTAGAAGACTCAATCATTCAGGCTTCTTTACAGCGATCCTGGAGAATGATCATGAGGTGATCTCCATAGCAACCCTAAGGTAACTATTGTTCCTAGCTTTATTATATGAATCATGAAGGTGTGGTGTTCTGTGGATAATAGTCTCTTGGACTCTAATTATGTCTTGATCATGACAGGATACATGGGAATAAGCTTGCGGAGATGCCTTTTGTTGGCACTCTTATAGAGTATCGGGGTCAAGGGATGTGCCGTCGCCTTTTATATTCAATTGAACAAGTACGTAACAATATCATTCAATAATATCTAAAAAAATAACTTTTTAGCCGATGCGCTATATATTCTTGTGGGTTATTAATGACGAGTGCTTATAAGGTTATTGATGGGCATATTAATTAAGTGGTTGGGGGCTTATAAGGTTATAATAATGGTGACTTAAATTCTAGGTTCTTGGTTCTTTTGTTGTTGAGGAGCTGGTCGTTCCTTCTACTAAAGACACTCTACAGATATGGACCAAGCTTGGTTTCAAGCCACTCAAAAAATCAATAAAGAAAAAGATGAAATCCATGATCATGGTTGTCTTTGCAGGCACAACGGTACTTCAGAAACGTATACCTAAAAAATAAGAAGTAGAAGCTTTGCCAGATTTCACAGGTATTTAATTTTATGAATTCTTGAAAAAGTGCAAAGCTTAATTGTTGTTTTGTCAAATTCAGAGTATATAAAACACACTTGAAATGAGATCATATTTAAGGAATATCATTATAGATCCAATCAATAGCATGAGTTTATCGTCACTGACAATGATTATGGCAAAGGAGTAACTTTAACGATAGAACAGATTTTGTGAATCTTATTGATGCTATTAAGCATAAATATATCACTATAACATTGATCATAATTTGCAAATGAATGACATTAATCAACTTTAAACAGATTCGAAGGATTTAATTGTGTGAATGCATGGAATGGATACTGAGTTGTGTTACTGATAATAATTAACAAATTAGTGATTTTTCTCTGAAACATATCTACTAAAGGAAATGCTGACATGTTCAGAGTTACTTATCAGTATCATGGAGTTATTGAGTATGGTCATTAAGCTTTATCAACTTAATTAGTAGCCCCATTTACTACCGCTTGTGTGTTTCGCAAACATAGCCATATCTACTTGATTTTTAGATACGTTTTATGGTGATTTTAGTTAGTAAACATTATCGTCATATATTCAGCATGTTGGGAATAATATCACAAATACTCAAGTTAGTATAGTATATACTCAGTTTATGGCCTAAATGTAAATAAAGAATAAAAAGGCCTGTAGGTTTAGTATTCAGGTTTGAGCCGTAGGCCAACAAACCCATTAGATGTATATATGACAGTTAATTTAGGTTTACAGTTATTATGTGAAACGACATGTCTTTCATGGCAGCGTTTCATCTTGTATATATAGGATCACTTCCTGTAAATCAGATCATATCGATACAATGTATTAATAAAAGTCAGTTTGTTAATTTCCATCTCTTGTTGTTATTGTTGTTTTGTTTTCACTGCATCATACACAAGTCTGTGTATACCATGCCCTTTATTCCCTACTCAAACAGAAAGCCAAGAGATCCTAGAGGTCTCAGTGGCAGAAACATTAATTGGCATCAGAGCCAAAGCCTGGGAAGTCTGAGAAGGGAAAAACAACTGAAATTCATTCAGAGGAAATTAAAAAGAGAGAATCAAGAACACATTGGTTCTTGTATGAAGAAGATATTAGACGAATGCAAGATCTTGTTAAACAACAAGATGAAGGAAGTCATGCAACATAACACCTATCTGAATCATTCGACAACCAATGATAAATTCAAAAACTATAAGGTGGTGTTTGTTTCATTAAGATATTTTGGGTCTGAATCTGACTACCGCCTCTTACCAGTAAGAGGTGATCGCAAAGTCTGAATCTGACTAAAATAATGTTGTTTCTTTTTTATAATTGTCTGACTGGTTTTAATTGCTCGTTTTTAAGTATGGCTTTAATTGTCCGTTAATTCGATTAATTATTTTTTTGTTGATAAAACCAAAAAATGAACCACACCAAGTTCAAATAGTTTCAACCGAACAAAAAACTGAATTTAAATTTGTTTGGTTTCGATATTCTGTTCATAAAAAACCAAATCACCTGTAGTATCACTAAATTTTTTTGGAATAAAATATTCCAAGAAATCTTATAAAAGCTTTTAGCCCAATTTGTTATTAATAAAAATTCAGCCCAACTATTTTTAAGAAGTTTGCACAAAAAAGTAACTAGCTCATATCCATATAACCCTATTCTCCAATTCACCATTTCACCCAATAGAAGAAGATACGCATACACTTTTTCAACAAAAAATACTTTTCTTATCTAAACACATACAACTTCTTTCTTTATACAAAGATATGCAAACAAAAAAATAACTCCAAATCCTATATGTTGAAAACCCATAGAACACAACTTTTTCTTCTTTTAAGATCCTTATCAAGATCTCTGGTAGGTTTTTTTATTATTATTTTTATGGATTAATGATGGGTTTAATTTTAAACTGGTATTAACTTGAAACTTTTTGTAAACAAGTTTTATGAATCTGAGATTTTTGTTTTTGAAACTTTGATATTGTGGAGTTGAAGACATGGTCAGAGGTAGTAAGATATGCCCTCCAAGTCTGACTCAATCAGACATACAACGTCTATCCACGTCTGACTCTTGACAAAAAAACAAACAACTCCAACCTCTGACGGCGTCTGACTGGTCAGACGTCAGAAGCAATCAGACGTTTTTTTATTAAAAACAAACATGCCCTAAGTGTTTTCAACGTAAACAACTTGGGCACATAGTTAAAACATGTCCCATGGATTCCGCAATTGGGAACGCAGATGCAAAGAAGGAAACAAAAAAGAGGATGGAAGGAATTATTGCCACGAAACCAACTGTTCAGATCACATACCCTAAGAAAGTTCACTTCTCCACCACTTGTATGTTAAAGGGGACAGACCTTGCAGGATGGGACGAAGTATGGTATGTAAGTAACAAAATTGATAGGCATGTTTGTTACAAGTTGGATAGTTTCTGTAATATAAAGGAAGAGTTTTCCGTTACCAAGTTGGAGAACCACATGAAGTTTCTATTCGCCTATGGTTCGGGTGAAATTCTGATAGAAGCAAATGGCAAAAGTCACATAATTCCTAGTGTATATTATGCACCAGAAGTGATGTTGAACATCCTTTCACAAGAACAACTGGAGAAACAAGGTTTTCAAGTAACCTATGATGGGAATAGATGTTGTTTGTCACTTATGTTCAAGGACAAAGAGATCAAGAGGTTTGATGAAGACAGACTAAGGAGGATGCATAATGATTATATGCAGAAGTACTTTGAATCTATGTCAAAGGAAGGAGAAGGATTGGATCAGGATACAATCAAAATCAAAGGGAATCTTTACACTACAAAGGTTCAATCTTTTAGTGACTTTGTATCCTTTCTAGATTTGATTAAAGAGGATGATGTAGCAAGTCAGGAATGGGATTACATTAGGCAAAGATTTGATAAAGTAGTCAAGTGGTTTTTCAACCACTATCTGGAAAGGTCACTCACTAGAAACATTCCACCAATAATTAATGGTATTGAAATCCACTTGTTTGACGGAGCATTTGGAAGGATACTTAGGTGTCCATTTTAATCAGGAATTTGACATGGTTGGGGAGATTATGGGCTTATCCAAAGGCAATAGAGAGGAGATAAGAAGATGTTATATGAACTTTTTGGAGATTCTCACATCTCACTAGAGAACTACTAGAGCACCTAGGCAAGGAAGCATGTAGACAATGTTAAAACCTGCAAGAAATGACAAAGAATGTCATGGATATCACCAAGGAGAAATTGGTGAGGATGGTACACAATGGAGGAGGCCAGCAATCCTCAAAGGAAAAGAAATCATAGAGCATTTTGGTGTCAAAATTGAAGACACCAATGAAAGCCCAGAAGAACTAGTTCAAGGACACTACAAGGGAGACGAGAATTTGTATGCAGAAACATTATCAAGGGTAAAGAAGGAAGATGAAGGTTTCACCAGCGATGACTTCACAGTCATTGCTTGAAGATCCACACAAGACAAAGCAAGATTTGAGCAATTGTGATATTTGGGGGAAACAACACAACACTTTATTAGAGTAATATATATTGTAGCTCAAGTTTCTTGACTTAGATCCTAACCCAGCGAACCTCTATGGCTCTATTATATCCCCATGGATCAACAAGTCTATTGAACATGCTGTTCAGGGCACTTGATATGTAAACAAGATAACGAAGTAAGTTATTCAATATATTTCAATGGTGCATGTATTGTCATATATGCCTCATGTAAGAATATTTGTTCTGTTAAGCCCATCACGTAGGCATTTGTCTACTTTATGTCTGTATAATTATGATTGGAATGATCCTATTTTTGTATGGTTATTGTGCTTCAAGTCCTCATAAAAATACCTAGTTATCTCAACCTCTGGGTCCTTTCATTGAAGGTAGCTAGGTGCCTGTAAAGCTATGTAAGTCACTTTCGACTGAAGTATATAATTGCAAACAAATGATGTGAGACGGAAAATGGCTGCATTTTATACGATATGAGTAACCTGGTATATGGAGTATAGAGTCAAAATTAGTAGATACTAGATATATCACTAGAGAAGTGCCAATAGCAACGGTCAAATTCCGCCGCAAAATGAGCAAATTTCTAAACAATGATAGAAACCATATTGGCAACAACTTAGCAGCGTTGCTATACCGCATGTTGCTAAGCTGAAAACCATTGTGAATTTGCCAAGGTCGTTTCTATCTAACAAGGAAGTGCTAAGTCATTGCTAATTTTAGCTCCATGATAAGTTGATAACAACGAAAAAATATTTGTTGCAAAAATTATTAGCAATGATGGTATTGTTGCTAATGTATAAAGGGTTGGAAGACAATGTAGAAGGCAATGTCAGTGCTACGATTAAATGTGTCAACAACTTTAATATGTTAATTCGACTCATAGGCTTCCCTCCGGTTACTTTGTAACAATGCTTTCGAGCCATCTGGCGTACATGTAAAAAATATCGAGATGAAACCTAATGAAATTTGTAGTAATAATTACCGGGGTAAAACCCTTTACCAAAAAAATTGCAGTAATAAAAAGTAATCAGGATACGATACCAACATACTCAATTTAGAGGCTGAGAGTATGGGAATGTCTCTTCATGAAACATAATATCCCTTGACACACACTTTGTTTTTGTTAGCAAATTATAAAGCTTGTAACCCTTTTGATGTTGAGGATATCCAAGAAACAGACATGGAGGTCATCTAGGAGAGACCTTATGAGATGATATATCAACATTACTTGCCATTACCAAACACCCAAACACTCTTACAAACTGATAATCATGTTTCTTTTCCAGCAAAACTTCATAAGGAGTCTTATGGTGTAAAACAAATAAAGGTGTTTAATTTATTAAGAAGTGGCAGTGAATACACAATATAACCAAAACTCAAAAGGAAGATGAGAATGAAACCTCAAGTCGCTAGTCACTTCCAAAACTGATAATCAGGTTTCTTTTGCAGCAAAACTTCATATGGAGTCTTATGGTGTAAACAAATGAAGGTGTTCTATTTATAAATAGGTGTCAATCAATACACAATATAACCAAACCTCAAAAGGAGTATGAGAATGGAACATCAAAGCCCTAGCCACTTCCAAAATGTGTTTTTGCTTTCTTCCAACTCTTCCATTTTGTTGTGGGCCTATCAAAGCCCCAACCACTTCCAAAATGTGCTTGTACTTTCTTTCAACTCTACCATTTAGTCGGAAAGTTTGCGCCCTCTGATAGGAATATATCTCTTGGCGTCATCTTGAGGGGGTGAATTTGTTGTTGTCACGTCCCCCCTCCGAGCTTTGTGATAGCCAAGATTCTGACCATTGTTGTGATTGTTTGGTTGCCTCTTGGGCTGATCCTGGGATCTGTAATTCGAATTTCCTTTCCTACTGTCAGCAGCTTCAGCTTCTCCTTGAATAAAATATCTGACTCGCCGCATTAGTTCATCGAATGTTGCGGGGATCCTGTCATTCAGTTTTCTGATCAGGTCTTGGTTAGTTATCCCAACAATAAAGTCAGAACTTTTCAAGACTTCTGGACACGATCTGAGGTGATTGCATTTATCTTTGAAACGTTCCATGAAATCCTCCAAGGATTCTCCCTGTTTAACTCTCGCAAGTGATACATGATTCTTGGCGCACTTCTTTCGCTGCATATATTTTCTTCTAAAAGCTTTCTGCAGATCCTCGAATCCATCGATACTTTGATGTGGGAGATTGTCGAACCAATTCCGTGCATACCTATCAAGGTGGAGTGGAACATATGGCATCAAATAGGTTCCGACCAACGTTTAATCCCTGCTTACGACTCGAAGACCTTCAGATAGTCATCAGGGTCACCCGTGCCATCGTAGGTCTTGACATTTGACGACATGAGTCTCTTTTTATCTATAGAGTACTTTCAAATGCGTCTTGTGAATGCATCTACTTTTTTGCGGCACCATCGAAGGGATAAATATTCATTGTTGCGCCTGCGAGATTGTCGAGATGGCAGGCGACGGTCCATCTCATAATCAGAGGAATCCGAAGAAGAGTAGATTGTCTTGCGACACATGAGATGGTGGTCGTCGGAGTCAGAGCTAGATGAGCTGTCGCTTGGGGATCTTTTCCCTCTCATGGATTTGCCTCGGTGACTCCTTTTGTTCTTTTTATCCCGAGAGTCCGGGGATGAGTGTATTTCCCGTTGAGGGGTTCCGATTCTTTTGAGGGCACTCGTGCGCTGCCTGTCATTAGCAAGGGTTTTTGGGTCTTCCCGCTCTCTCGAGTGGTCAAACATTTGTTGTTCCTCCTCATTCCCCTCGGGATACGTGATCCGCTTGAAGACATGTTGTCTCTTGATACGATCTTCCATCCTTTTGTTGTGCTTTGATGCGCGACGTTCGTTCTCAGGAACAAATTCTATCATGGCTTCCGCCTCCTTCTCAAAGTCAAGGCGGACCTGTAGGTCTCCACTCGACGCGTTCCTCATCCTCTCTACCATGAGAGGGATAAGGGCTTCGTAGTTCTGGGATACGAAGTTTTTGAGGCGTGAGCCTGATGCTGGTGTGGCCACCTTGTCCTCTCGAGGTTCTATCTCGAGATCCAAGATCGCTCGCGCTTCTTTCTGTGGTGCTTGGGGCGGTTCCACCGTGGATAGATCTCCTGTGGTCGTCAGTGATACAAGAGGTGTTAAGGGGGAACGTGGCACTAGTGGTTCTTTTCCTCTCGTATTCTGACTGTTCGCCCCACTGGTGCTCCTAGGGGTCGATTGAGTAGAAGCGACGTGCGCTTCGTTTGATGTCGCTTTTCGACTTGTCGGCTTTGGATTGGTCATGAACGCACCGTTCTTAGTTATGTTGTTAAGATTTTAGTGTAGGGCCCCACGGATGGAGCCAACTTATTGATACAAAAGTTAGATGGACCATGCTTGGCACGAATTAGGCTTAATTCGAGTATTGGGGACTCCGACTCTTTCACCAAGTGAACTTGTATGAAGACCCTACATACTATAGAACAAGCACCGTTAGACTTACAGAGGGATTGTTTCCCACGATTAGACTTCAGTGTAAGTGTAAGTAGTCGGTTTGATTAAGATAATCGGTGAGGGTTTGGGTATTGTGTCAATCGTACCTTTGTGAAACCTCAGGGGTTCCTTATATAGGAGGTGAAACCCTAATTGGGCTTACCGATTCTTACGACCTAAATAAAGCATAATTACCATATATACCGAAATCCTTATCATCTAAATAATGAGAGTGTATATCATTTTGTATTAGGAAAATCATCATCTTAATTAAACTAGGATTATGTTTGACTCTACTGCGTCAGAGTGCGACTTTCGTGAAGCCAAGTACGACAGCTACTTATTGGGACTTTGTGGGCTTTAGGCGTTGTGTGTTTTAGCCCATCTCATAATGGACTGGATACGGGTAGTACCCGTGGGTCGGGCTCATAGCCCAACTAAGGACTATACGTCATCACTTTATTCCTTGTTCAGAAAATAAAAATTTCTAAAGGATTATCAAACCTGACTATTATTAATTTCTAATCTGACTATGTTGCAACAAAGTTGCAGAAGGCAGTTAAGAAATTAATCAGTTTTTAAGTAAGTAAGTCCATGTATCTCTACGACAATAATATACTATGGTCAAAAAGTATCCAAACTTAACATTAGTAGGAACTTTATAAGGACTTTAAATGTCTATGTCGACGGGATGAAAGGGTTTAGTAGCATGAGAATTGATATAAGCATAATACAGTTTGGTAAACTTAGCCATAGGACATGAAAGAAATTTTTTTGGTGCAAACATTACGATGTTTAATCGATATAATCTTTTTATGTTTTGGTGATGACAAACATATAACTCGCAATACATTATGTAAAATGTGTAAGGTACTCGTAATCACTTATGCATCTATATGCATACATCTCTCGACACCTCCAAGCTCGCATTCGTCATCAATCACTTAAGGTATGAAAAAATAAGTCATTAACTTAATCAAGTGATCAAAGATTAAATATTTTCTTAAAACTCAGTTTTATTCAATGTGACCAAGTAATATTTAAATAACTTTATTTTTAAGAAAATATTTTATTTAAATGGAAAATCTTGTTGGATATTCCATTGGATATGCCATTGGATATTCTCTAGGATGTTATAACCTGTCCTGACAAGCTTTCACCACTACAGGACAAAAAGGAGCATAGTCTTCGACACGGTTCGTTATAGGCTTCCACGATTCTTTTTATATATGGAATCGTGAGAACATTAACGAACCGTTAGACTAGTCGTTGCTCCCTCTATGCCTATAAATATTTTTTTATTTTCGGCTTTTGAAGTAACCTTTCTTTCACATTCTCTCTCAGTTTTCACACTTCTTAATCCTTGATTATTTGTTTGATTAATTGAAAGTACCTAAACTATGCTAGAAATAATAAACTTAACTAATCAACACACGTAATTACTTTTCAAACGTAATACTTATTATTGTAGAATAAAGAATTACAAGTGGTATAGATAACACCGTTTGATGATAATGTGTTGTGCACACTTTGAACAACTAAAACCCTAACTTATGAACACAGTCACAACTGTTTGGTTCTATAAGTTCTAAGCATTAATGAGTGAAATCTATCAAAGTGTTAAACCTTAATGCTGGGCTACATATCCTATTTATAGTGATACGAGGTTGACCTAAGTACTAGTTGACGGTGACTACACAAGACAGACACTTGTCAGACCTTTGTCACAAGATGCTCTTCTATTCTTGGTAGTCTGCCACAATGCTTTAGGGAAACAGAGCTGACACAGTTTCCCTTTTCTTCATAGTCTCGTACACACCAAGATATGTCCAAAGTGTGCTGAGTGTTAACAGGGTATTGCCACCTCTGTTAACCCTCAACCCCTTAGAGTCCCTGATACATCTTGGCTGTTATCCATCACAGCCAATGAGTATGTCTTCAAGTAATCTTTGACTTCCTTGACAAATATCTCTGACATGGACTCCTCTGAGGTTGCTCACAGAGACTTAGATCTCTGCGAGTCTTGTGATACTTGCCTGCCTCCTAGGCATAGGCAAGTTACTATCTAACAGCTTGATTTGTGTTTAAATCTATGATACATGGAATCTAACAAACTTAGATTCCCAACAATCTCTCCCTATTTAAACATAAATACAGCTAGATCTATCTAAGTTAAGGTAAGTGAGATAACAACTTCTTCTTACTCATAACAGATCTAAACAAACATACCTCGTGATTTTATTCATACTTAAAGGAAATTACAAGTACAATACAAAAGTGAAATAAAACATGAAGGTAAAATTTAGCTGTGAAATCCTTCAATAGTCATCATTTTTTATTCTTTCTTCAGCTTCAACTAAGTCTGTCCTAGTATCCAATTCGGCCTGCAAAGCTTGTGCAAAAACCTTGGAATACTCTGTGTTAATTTTGAGTCCCTTTTTGAGACAAATCAGCTGAACGGTTGATGCTAAACCTAGCTCATCTTCCCTTTGGAATGCATAATGGCAAGCTCTGTTCATGAAGGCCATACCTCTTTCAGGCTCTGTGTAGGTCTGACCATCAATAGGAACAATGATTCCATTTGGTAGTACCAAATCCCTGTGCATTCCATCCACTTGAGCATCATCTGTAACGAAGGTTTCCTTAACAAATTGAGTTGTCCTTCTTATTTTCTTTCCATACTTTGGAGGTTCTTGTTCAAACAGCTGTGGCGGGGATCTATTTTGAGCTTGGCTGCTGTTTCTTTAACCCAATTAAACTTTTCTTTGAGGGTCTTAAGAAGAGTAAAATTTGCCTGTCCAGTTCTTTTAGCAGCCAAAGCCTCAAGTTCAAACCATTTAGACAAGCCAAGTTGTTTTATTCTGAAGTCTTCAAAAACATCCATATTGGCATGTTGGTTATCTCTCCACAAAATCATTTGTGGTATGTTAGTAGACTTGTGAATGGTATACTTGAACTTGGTGATTTTTCCAAGTGCATGCCTGTTGTTGACGCAGGCATCATAATCAGCTTTTACTTTCTTTAGTGCCTCTATGCGTTTGGCTTCCATTTCCCTCAACCTTTGTCTTTGCTTCTGCCTTTGAAGTGAAGTCATCTTTCTCAGAGTTTCCTCATTAAGCTCCTTGGCTTTCTTGATTTCATTCAGCCTTTTGAATTCAACAGCATGTTTCTCAATTTCTTCAAGTGTTAGAGGATTCTCATTTGAAGGTGTGAAGGTTGTAAATTGGGATGGGTCTGTGGTTGATCCTCCTGTCTCTAGCATCGCAACTATTTTCTTTAGTTTGGCGTCTGAGTCTAACATAACTATTTCCTTTCCTTTCTTTGAGACAGAGGATGCCACGCTTATGTTTTTCACCTCTTCAGCTCTTTTGAGAAATGTCGTCTGAGCTTGGGTTTGTATTGCCTTGGGTAGGGAGCTAACAGTGAACTTGAGTTTCTTGGTAGCTGGTTCACCATCATCCACAGCCTCGCTGGTGTTAACCAGGGTCAGAGATTTTGATGAATCAACTCCATCCTTTGTCTGTTGCTCCCCCTTACTTTCATCCTCATCATCTGGTATGATCACTGGTGTGATGACTTGGAGAGGGACAGGTGAAAGAATAGTGTTATCAACAGAGTCTGAGCCTTGTTTAGCAGATTCAAGGTTAAGTACCTTTTCCTTCTCCCCCTCACGTTCAGCCTGTCGTTTCAGACGTTTAGATGAACGTGCCTGAAAGTGCCTTGCAATCTGTTCAACAGAGGCAGCCATTTCGCGTTGCCTGGTCCTTGAAGCTCTGACAATCTTCAGAAGTAGGTTGCAATTTCCATTTGTGTTGCGATGAACACGATCAATGATAAAGTTGGTGTGACGAAGTTGCCTGCTTTGTACAGCTTCAAACTCTCGATGCATTGTTAACTCATGAGCATTAAAAAGTGCAGGGACCTCTATGACGATGGCATCTTTGATTCATGTGGACAAATGACTAAGTCCTTGGGACACTCCTTTTCTTGTACCATCTTTGATAGTTTCTTGACTTAGATCCTAACCCAGCGAACCTCTATGGCTCTATTATATCCCCATGGATCAACAAGTCTATTGAACATGTTGTTCAGGGCACTTGATATGTAAACAAGATAACGAAGTAAGTTATTTAATATATTTCAATGGTGCATGTATTGTCATATATGCCTCATGTAAGAATATTTGTTCTGTTAAGCCCATCACGTAGGCATTTGTCTACTTTATGTCTGTATAATTATGATTGGAATGATCCTATTTTTGTATGGTTATTGTGCTTCAAGTCCTCATAAAAATACCTAGTTATCTCAACCTCTGGGTCCTTTCATTGTAGGTAGCTAGGTGCCTGTAAAGCTATGTAAGTCACTTTCGACTGAAGTATATAATTGCAAACAAATGCTGTGAGACGGAAAATGGCTGCATTTTATACGATATGAGTAACCTGGTATATGGAGTATAGAGTCAAAATTAGTAGATACTAGATATATCACTAGAGAAGTACCAATAGCAACGGTCAAATTCCGCCGCAAAATGAGCAAATTTCTAAACAATGCCATATTGGCAACAACTTAGCAGCGTTGCTATACCGCATGTTGCTAAGCTGAAAATCGTTGTGAATTTGCCAAGGTCGTTTCTATCTAACAAGGAAGTGTTAAGTCGTTGCTAATTTTAGCTCCATGATAAGTTGATAACAACGAAAAAATATTTGTTGCAAAAATTATTAGCAACGATAGTATTGTTGCTAATGTATAAAGGGTTGGAAGACAATGTAGAAGGCAATGTCAGTGCTACGGTTAAATGTGTCAACAACTTTAATATGTTAATTCGACTCATAGGCTTCCCTCCAGTTACTTTGTAACAATGCTTTCGAGCCATCTGGCGTACATGTAAAAAATATTGAGATGAAACCTAATGAAATTTGTAGTAATAATTACCGGGGTAAAACCCTTTACCCAAAAATAATGCAGTAATAAGAAGTAATCAGGATACGATACCAACATACTCAATATAGAGGCTAAGAGTATGGGAATGTCTCTTCATGAAACATAATATCCCTTGACACAAACTTTGTTTTTGTTAGCAAATTATAAAGCTTGTAACCCTTTTGATGTTGAGGATATCCAAGAAACAGACATAGAGGTCATCTAGGAGAGACCTTATGAGATGATATAGCAACATTACTTGCCATTACCAAACACCCAAACACTCTTACAAACTGATAATCATGTTTCTTTTCAATCAAAACTTCATAAGGAGTCTTATGGTGTAAAACAAATAAAGGTGTTCAATTTATTAAGAAGGTGGCAGTCAATACACAATATAACCAAAACTCAAAAGGAAGATGAGAATGAAACCTCAAGTCGCTAGTCACTTCCAAAACTGATAATCAGGTTTCTTTTGCAGCAAAACTTCATATGGATTCTTATGGTGTAAACAAATGATGGTGTTCTATTTATAAATAAGGTGTCAATCAATACACAATATAACCAAACCTCAAAAGGAGTATGAGAATGGAACATCAAAGCCCTAGCCACTTCCAAAATGTGTTTTTGCTTTCTTCCAACTCTTCCATTTTGTTGTGGGCCTATCAAAGCCCCAACCACTTCCAAAATGTGCTTGTACTTTCTTTCAACTCTACCATTTAATCAGAAAGTTTGCGCCCTCTGATAGGAATATATCTCTTGGCGTCATCTTGAGGGGGTGAATTTTTTGTTGTCACGCCCCCATCCGAGCTTCGTGATAGCCGAGATTCTGACTATTGTTGTGATTGTTTGGTTACCTCTTGGGCTGATCATGGGATCTGTAATTCTAATTTCCTTTCCTACTGTCAGCGGCTTCAGCTTCTCCTTGAATAAAAGATCTGACTCGCCGCATTAGTTCATCGAAAGTTGCGGGGATCCCGTCATTCAGTTTTCTAATCAGGTCTTGGTTAGTTATCCCAACAATAAAGTCAGAAATTTTCAAGACTTCTGGACAAGATCTGAGGTGATTGCATTCATCTTTGAAACGTTCCATGAAATCCTCCAAGGATTCTCCCTGCTTAACTCTCACAAGTGAGACATGATTCATGGCGCACTTCTTTCGCTGCATATAGTTTCTTCTAAAAGCTTTCTGCAGATCCTCGAATCCATCGATACTTCGATGTGGGAGATTGTCGAACCAATTCCGTGCATACCTATCAAGGTGGAGTGGAACATATGGCATCAAATAGGTTCCGACCAACGTTTAATCCCTTCTTGCGACTCGAAGACCTTCAGATAGTCATCGGGGTCACCCGTGCCATCGTAGGTCTTGACATTTGACGACATGAGTCTCTTTTTATCTATAGAGTACTTTCAAATGCGTCTTGTGAATGCATCTACTTTTTCGCGGCACCATCGAAGGGATAAATATTCATTGTTGCGCCTGCGGGATTGTCGAGATGGCAGGCGACGGTCCATCTCATAGTCAGAGGAATCCGAAGAAGAGTAGATTGTCCTGCGACACATGAGATGGTGGTCGTCGGAGTCAGAGCTAGATGAGCTGTCGCTTGGGGATCTTTTCCCTCTCCTGGATTTTGCCTCGGTGACTCCTTTTGTTCTTTTTATCCCGAGAGTCCGGGGATGAGTGTCTTTCCCGTTGAGGGGTTCTGATTCTTTTTAGGGCGCTCGTGCGCTGCCTGTCATTAGAAAGGGTTTTTGGGTCTTCCCGCTCTCTCGAGTCTCTTGAGTGGTCAAACATTTGTTGTTCCTCCTCATTCCCCTCGGGATACGTGATCCGCTTGAAGACGTGTTGTCTCTTGATACGATATTCCATCCTTTTGTTGTACTTTGATGCAAGACGTTCGTTCTCAGGAACGAATTCTATCATGGCTTCTGCCTCCTTCTCAAAGTCAAGGCGGACCTGTAGGTCTCCAATCGACGCGTTCCTCATCCTCTCTACCATGAGAGGGATAAGGGCTTCGTAGTTCTGGGCTACGAAGTTTTTGAGGCATGAGCCTGATGCTGGTGTGGCCAGGTGGTCCTCTCAAGATTCTATCTCGAGATCCAAGATCGCTCACGCTTCTTTCTGCGGTGCTTGGGGCGGTTCCACCGTGGATAGATCTCCTGTGGTCGTCAGTGATACAAGAGGTGTGAATGGGGAAGGTGGAACTAGTGGTTCTTTTCCTCTCGTATTCTGACTGTTCGCCTCACTGGTGCTCCTAGGGGTCGATTGAGTAGAAGCGATGTGTGCTTCGTTCGATGTCGCTTTTCGACTTGTCGGCTTTGGATTGGTTATGAACGCACCGTTCTTAGTTATGTTATTAAGATTTTAGTGTAGAGCCCCACGGATGGCGCCAACTTATTGATACAAAAGTTAGGTGGACCACGCTTGACACGAATTAGGCTTAATTCGAGTATTGGGGACTCCGACTGTTTCACCAAGTGAACTTGTATGAAGACCCTACACACTAAAGAACAAGAACCGTTAGACTTACAGTGGGATTTTTCCCCACGATTAGACTTCAGCGTAAGTGTAAGTAGTCAGTTTGATTAAGATAATCTGTGAGGGTTTGGGTATTGTGTCAATCGTACCTTTGTGAAACCTCAGGGGTTCCTTATATAGGCGGTGAAACCTTAATTGGGCTTACCGATTCTTACGGCCTAAGTAAAGCATAATTACCATATATACCGAGATCCTTATCATCTAAATAATGAGAGTGTATATAATTTTGTATTAGGAAAATCATCATCTTAATTGAACTATGATTATGTTTAACTCTACCGCGTCAGAGTGCGGCTTTCGTGAAGCCAAGTACGACAGCTGCTTATTGGAACTTTGTGGGCTTTAGGCGTTGTGTGTTTTAGCCCATCTCATAATGGACTGGATACGGGTAGTACCCGTGGGTCGGGCTCATAGCCCAACTAAGGACTATACATCATCACTTTATTCCTTGTTCAGCAAATAAAAAATTCTAAAGGATTATCAAACCTGACTATTATTAATTTCTAATCTGACTGTGTTGCAACAAAGTTGCAGAAGGCAATTAAGACATTGAATCAGTTTTTAAGTAAGTAAGTCCATGTATCTCTACGACAATAATCTACTATGGTCAAAAAGTATCCAAACTTAACATTAGTAGGAACTTTATAAGGACTTTAAATGTCTATGTCGATGGGATGAAAGGGTTTAGTAGCATGAGAATTGATATAAGCATAATACAGTTTGGTAAACTTAGCCATAGAACATGAAAGAAAATTTTTTGGTGCAAACATTACGATGTTTAATCGATATAATCTTTTTATGTTTTGGTGATGACAAACATATAACTCGCAATACATTATGTAAAATGTGTAAGGTACTCGTAATCACTTATGCATCCATATGCATACATCTCTCGACACCTCCAAGCTCGCATTCGTCATCAATCACTTAAGGTATGAAAAAATAAGTCATTAACTTAATCAAGTGATCAAAGATTAAATATTTTCTTAAAACTCAGTTTTATTCAATGTGACCAAGTAATTTTTAAATAACTTTATTTTTAAGAAAATGTTTTATTTAAATGGAAAATCTTGTTGGATATTCCATTGGATATGCCATTGGATATTCTCCAGGATGTTATAACCTATCCTGACAAGCTTTCACTACTACAGGACAAAAAGCAGCATTGTCTACGACACAGTTCGTTATAGGCTTCCACGGTTCTTTATATATATGGAGTCGTGAGAACATTAACGAACCGTTAGACTAGTCGTTGCTCCCTCTATGCCTATAAATACTGTTTAATTTTCGGCTTTTGAAGTAACCTTTTTTTCACATTCTCTCTCAGTTTTCACACTTCTTAATCCTTGATTATTTGTTTGATTAATTGAAAGTACCTAAACTATGCTAGAAACAATAAACTTAACTAATCAACACACGTAATTACTTTTCAAACATAATACTTATTATTGTATAATAAAGAATTACAAGTGTTATGGATAACACCGTTTGATGATAATGTGTTGTACATACTTTGAACAACTAAAACCCTAACTTATGAACACAGTCACAGCTGTTTGGTTCTATAAGTTCTAAGCATTAATGAGTGAAATCTATCAAAGTGTTAAACGTTAATGCTGGGCTACATATCCTATTTATAGTGATACGAGGTTGACCAAAGTACTAGTTGATGGTGACTACACAAGACAGACACTTGTCAGACCTCTGTCACAAGATGCTCTTCTATTCTTGGTAGTCTGCCATAATGCTTTAGGGAAACAGAGCTGACACAGTTTCCCTTTTCTTCATAGTCTCGTACACACCAAGATATGTCCAAAGTGTGCTGAGTGTTAACAGGGTATTGCCACCCCTGTTAACCCTCAACCCATGAGAGTCCCTGATACATCTTGGCTGTTATCCATCACAGCCAATGAGTATGTCTTCAAGTAATCTTTGACTTCCTTGACAAATATCTCTGACATGGACTCCTCTGAGGTTGCTCACAGAGACTTAGATCTCTGTGAGTCTTGAGATACTTGCCTGCCTCCTAGGCACAGGCAAGTTACTATCTAACAGCTTGATTTGTGTTTAAATCTATGATACATGGAATCTAACAAACTTAGATTCCCAACAATCTCCCCCTATTTAAACGTAAATACAGCTAGATCTATCTAAGTTAAGGTAAGTGGGATAACAACTTCTTTTTACTCATACCTCGTGATTTTATTCATACTTAAAGAAAATTACAAGTACAATACAAAAATGAATTAAAATATGAAGGTAAAATTCAGCTGTGAAATCCTTCAATAGTCATCATTTTTATTCTTTCTTCAGCTTCAGCTAAGTCTGTCCTAGTATCCAATTTGGCCTGCAAAGCTTGTGCAAAAACCTTGGAATACTCTGTGTTAATTTTGAGTCCCTTTTTGAGACAAATCAGCTGAATGGTTGATGCTAAACCTAGCTCATCTTCCCTTTGGAATGCATATTGGCAAGCTCTGTTCATGAAGGCCATACCTCTTTCAGGCTCTGTGTAGGTCTGACCATCAATAGGACCAATGATTCCATTTTGTAGTACCAAATCCCTGTGCATTCCATCCACTTGAGCATCATCTGTAACGAAGGTTTCCTTAACAAATTGAGTTGTCCTTCTTCTTTTCTTTCCATACTTTGGAGGTTCTTGTTCAAACAGCTGTGGTGGGGGATCTATTTTGAGCTTGCCTGCTGTTTCTTTAACCTAATTAAACTTTTCTTTGAGGGTCTTAAGAAGAGTAAAATTTTCCTGTCCAGTTCTTTTAGCAGCCAAAGCCTCAAGTTCAAGCCATTCAGACAAGCCAAGTTGTTTTAGTCTGAAGTCTTCAAAAACATCCATATTGGCCTGTTGGTTATCTCTCCACAAAATCATTTGTGGTCTGTTAGTAGACTTGTGAATGGTATACTTGAACTTGGTGATTTTTCCAGGTGCATGCCTGTTGTTGACGGAGGCATCATAATCAGCTTTTACTTTCTTTAATGCCTCTGTGCGTTTGGCTTCCATTTCCCTCAACCTTTGTCTTTGCTTCTCCCTTTAAAGTGGAGTCATCTTTCTCAGAGTTTCGTCATTAAGCTCCTTGGCTTTCTTGATTTCATTCAGCCTTTTGAATTCAACAGCCTTTTTCTCAATTTCTTCAGGTGTTAGAGGATTCTCATTTGAAGGTGTGAAGGTTGTAAATTGGGATGGGTCTGTGGTTGATCCTCCTGTCTCTAGCATCGCAGCTATTTTCTTTAGATTGGCGTCTGAGTCTAACATAACTATTTCCTTTCCTTTCTTTGAGACAGAGGATGCCACGCTTATGTTTTTCAGCTCTTCAGCTCTTCTGAGAAACGCCGTCTGAGCTTGGGTTTGTATTGCCTTGGGTAGGGAGCTAACAGTGAACTTGAGTTTCTTGGAAGCTGGTTCACCATCATCCACAGCCTCGCTGGTGTTAACCAGGGTCAGGGATTTTGATGAATCAACTCCATCCTTTGTCTGTTGCTCCCCCTTACTTTCATCCTCATCATCGGGTATGATCACTGGTGTGATGACTTGGAGAGGAACAAGTGAAGGAATAGTGTTATCAGCAGAGTCTGAGCCTTGTTTGGCAGATTCAAGGTTAAGTACCTTTTCCTTCTCCCCCTCACGTTCAGCCTTTCATTTCAGACGTTTGGATGAACGTGCCTGAAGGTGCCTTGCAATTTGTTCAACAGAGACAGCCAATTGTCGCGTTGCCTGGTCCTTGAAGCTCTGACAATCTTCAGCAGTAGGTTGCAATTTCCATTTGTGTTGCGATGAACACGATCAATGATAATGTTGGTGTGACGAAGTTGCCTGCTTCGTACAGCTTCAAACTCTCGATGCATTGTTAACTCATGAGCATTAAAAAGTGCAGGGACCTCTGTGACGATGGCATCTTTGATTCGTGTGGACAAATGACTAAGTCCTTGGGACACTCCTTTTTGTGTACCATCTTTGATATGTTCGGTGACTGCATCCTTAACCGCCTATGTTATGATCCTTGGAAAGTTGACAGTGAAAGAATGCATCTCAGATTTTATAACATCTAGCTTTCTTGACAGGCGTTCCATATCTGATTTATGAAGTTTAGGTTGAAGATTATGGATATTCAGGCTTTGTTGTGCATAATCATCCTCCCATTGCAATATATCAAAGTTGGTTTGGCCAGGATGATCAAACAATAAGAATTCAGCTGTCGGGTCATATACAGGTCTTTGGAAGACTGTAGTGGCTGAGGTAGTAGAGGTGGGAGTTACTACTGCTTCCTTGGGAGGAGGAGTGGTGTCAACAATTGGTGTGGACACAGCGATATCCTTTGGAGGAGATATAGACTGCTGGTCGTCATCTTCTTCATCCTCCTCCTCTTCAATCATCCTCTCAGAGAGAATCTCATCATTAGGCATTGATTCAGGTTCAGAGAAATCATCTACTACGGAGAGCACATCTTCTTCAACATCATGTATGGGCTCTTCCTTGTTTTGTTGATCCTGAATCATAGTGTCAGCTTCTTTTTCTGGCTGCTCCAGGGATTCAATGTTTGGCTGTACAACATCAGCCTGCAAGTTGTTTTATATTAGTAACAGGGAAATAAATAAGGGGAATGGTCGCTAGTTCGCTGTCCCAGAGAGGCCGAGGATGATTATTCAGCCACTCCAAAGGGTAAATCCTTGGGATTCTTTTAAGAGTGAAAAGTATGAGGGTAATGGTCGCCATTCGCTGCCCCTAGGAAAGTTGAGTGTGATTATTCAGCCGCTCAAAATGTTAAAACCTTTGGGACTCTTTTGATTATGAAACATATGTTGCTAAGGATCGCCATTCGCTGCCCCTAGGAAGGCTGAGGGTGATTATTCAGCCCCCCAAAAGGTTAAGAAACCTATGGGACTCTTTTAAGTGTGAAACATATGTAGGTAAAGATCGCCTGTTACGCTGCCCCTAGGAAAGCTAAGGGTGATGATTCAGCTCCCCCTGAAAGGATAAATCCTCTGGGATTCTTTTAAGTGTGAAAAAGATGTAGGTTAAGGTCGTCTTGTAACGCTGTCCCTAGAAGAGCTGAGGATGATTATTCAGATCCCCTAAAAGTAAAACTTTTGGGATTTTTTTTCTGAGGGGACCAAGAGGCTATGTGAGGTACAACTACTCTAGGTCGAGACATATATGTATTCAGGTTGTTGTTTGCCTGAATACTGTCTAGAGGGTGCAAGGTCATCGGGGTGCTTTAGAAACACAAATGAATCACTCCCTGGTGCATAGACATGGTGTACAGAAGTCTTAAGGATTTCTAAGTGCATACAATGACTTCTATGGGTCGAGGATAACCCTAACTTCACCACTCTCACCTACAGACATTTGAGAGTGGCTGTGTGTGGACCTCTAAAAATTATAAGATTGATTACCTGTGTGATATCAACAGTATTTGGCGGGTTCCCTGTTGTCTCGGCTGACATCGAGACACTAGACCCTTGTTGTTGGTCAGCTGAAGTCTCTGAATCCACAGGAGTCTCTGGAACAGAGGAGGTTGTGAGGTTCACATTCTTCTTTGCCCTGGCCTTTGCAACAGTTTTGGTGTGGGAAGAAGATGGGTTTTTCTTCTTCTTTGGCTGTTGGCCAGTTGTTGCCTTGGACGTCGTGGTGTGCTGCCCAGAGGTCAAAGACGTAGACTTGCCAGACACATCAGAGGTATTCACCTTCTCAGAAGAAGGGAGCAACGGCTTCACAACAGAAGGTTGTTTATTTGCAATGTTCATCATGTGAGAGGTGACAGGGACATCTTCAGGTCCAATCTCCTTGTATATAGCTCCAGTAATGCGATAGGGCTTCAGGGATGTGAGTGCTGAGTTGTGATAGCTGTCACACAACAGGCTTTTGAAGATAAGAGAAAGAAAGCGAACATAGCAGATATTTTCTCCCTGACCTAGTTTGGTCCCTTAAGCTTTTCCACTAGATTGGAGAATAGTAGACTTCCCACATCAACGTCTATGCCCCAGATCAACCCATAAGCAATAGATTGGTGATTAAAAGACATTTGATCTTGGGATCCCTGCATACCTCCTAGGGATTTGACTATGTGAGTGAAGAGGACACGCCACATAGGGGAAAATTACTTGATCTTCAGAGGGGACTTGGAAAGAACTTCAGCAGGTGTAAGAGCAGGGTTTACATCATGAGTAGGTTTAAGTGTGGCAAGGGCGTCCTTTACAGCCTTTTTGTCGACCACCTTCAGGCATTCATCGCCATGTCTTAACCCAGCCACACTTGCAAAGTCTTTGAGAGAGAAGGCAAAGGGGTGTTCGTTGCATGAGAGGCTAAAAGTGATGGTATCGTCAACAACTTCAGCAGTGTACCAGAATTCCCTAAGGTATTCTTGGTAGAAAATGGTTGGGGTCTTTGTGAGTGCTTCACTTGCATCACAATTCTTCATGAAGTTCACCAGATCTGTGTAGGATTCGTTTGGAGCCTTGAGCCATCCAATCGAGTTGTTCGAAGCAAGGATGCTTTCATTGAGTTTGAAGTTGACGTTTGAGGCCTTAGGAACTGGGAACGCCATGGATTCAAGATTGGAGAGGACAAAAATGGTGGAAGGCTTTAGAGAGAGAAAACTTAGAGAGAGATAAGATTGTGTGAAATGAGAATAGTGGTAGGTGAGAAGAGACGTGAGACAATATTTATATTCAAATATTTTGAAACAGTTATTCAAACGCAGTTAATGCGTAGTGTAAAAAGACTGCACATGTGGGTCCCTTGACCTTTCAAAAACCGTTTGTCTCCTCGTTGTTCAGAAAAGAAATAATTAAATATTGAGAATGTTTTTTAGCATTTACTTGGAAAGTAACTACCTAGTTTCATGTGAAAAACATTTAATATTTAATCATATATTTAATAAACACATTTATTATCAAGCCACAGGCTTTGAGATATTAAGCATCCCTAGCTCAACAACTAGCCTGTTGAACGAAGGTTCAACCAAAGGCTTAGTGAAGATGTCAGCTAGTTGCAGCTTTGTGGGAACAAAGTGCAGCTGAATATCTCCCTTCATTATGTGATCCCTGATAAAATGATACCTGATATCAATGTGTTTAGTACGAGAGTGAAGAACAAGGTTGTTGGAGATGGAAATGGCACTGGTGTTGTCACAGAAGATTGGCACTTTGTCATATAAGATCTCATAGTCAGCCAATTGACTTTTCATCCAGAGCACCTGAGTACAACAGCTGGCAGCAGCAACATATTCTACTTCAGCTGATGACATGGCCACAGAGTTTTGCTTCTTAGCACTTCATCCAATCAATTTTCCTCCTAGGATTTGACAGCTACCTGAGGTGCTTTTCCTTCAATACAACATCCAGCATAGTCTGAATCTGAATAGGCCTTGAGATCAAAGCCTGATTCCTTTGGATACCATAAACCTAGTGAGGTTGTTCCTTTGAGATACCTGAAAATTTTCTTAACAGCCACTAGATGGGATTCTTTTGGGTTAGCTTGGTACCTTGCATAGAGAGATGTGGAGAATTGGATATCAGGACGACTAGCTGTTAAATACATGAGTGACCCAATCATGCCTCTGTATAAAGTCTCATTAACAGATACCCCTGACTCATCAGGACCCAAGTTGTTGGATGGAAGCATGGGGCATTTCACTGATGCACAATCAGCTAAGTCATATTTTTTAAGTAAATCTTTAACATACTTTTCTTGACAAATTGAAATTCCCTTAGGACATTGTTAAATTTGAAAACCCAAAAAGTAAGTTAATTCACCCATCATACTCATCTCATATTTCTTGGTCATTAATTTAGCAAAACGTTTACTAAGATTAACATTAGTTGACCCAAAGATGATATCATCCACATAAATCTGCACAATGATGAAATCACTCTTGTCCTTGAAGGTAAAGAGTGTTTGATCAATAGAACCCCTGACAAATTTATTTTCAGTTAAGAAATTAGAAAGAGTTTCATACCATGCTCTTGGAGCTTGTTTCAGCCCATACATGGCTTTGTGTAGTCTGTACACATGATTGAGAAACTCGCTGTTCTCGAATCCTTCAGGCTGTTCAATATATACTTCTACAGCCAAATCTCCATTAAGGAAGGCCCTCTTAACATCCATCTGATACACAGTGAAGTTCATGTATGCAGCATAAGCAAGGAAGATTCTGATGGCTTCAAGTCTTGCCACAAGAGCAAACGTTTCATCATAATCAATCCCTTCAGTCTGTGTATACCCCTGAGCCACCAGCCTGGCCTTGTTTCTGATGATGTTTCCAATTTTATCCATCTTATTTCTATAAATCCATCTAGTGCCTGTGATGTTCTTACCAGGTGGAGCTGGCACTAGTGTCCATACCTTGTTCCTTTTGAACTGATTAATTTCTTCCTGCATAGCAGCTACCCACCCATCTTCCACAAGAGCCTCAGCTACTCTCTTAGGTTCAATTTGAGAGAGAAATTCAGCAAAGAGACACTCATTGGCTGAGGCTGACTCTGAGTCATGAATTCGCTGTCTAGTAGTAACCCCTGCATTACGTTCCCCAATAATGTTGACAAGAAGAATGTGTTGATCTCTTGACCACTTAGTTTGAGGAGCTGGGGAATCATGGACAAGGACAATTGTGGGGATAGCTGGCACTATTTGAGTTTCATCCTGCTGAATAGGAGGGCTTTCTTCAAAGATGAGTTTAGTGTCTGTGTCAACTTCAGCCATATCAAGGGGTACAGATTCATTATCAGCAGGAGAGTCTTTAATGGTTTGAAGAATTGGTGAGTCATCTACAGCAGTTGAGGAAGAAGGACTACAAGAAAGCTGTGGTTCTTCTTCATCAAGTTCCTGAGAGGTAGGAACTTCAATGTTGTGTGTAGACAAAGGGTCAAAAGCAGGAACATAAGGAGTGAGAGTGTTGGAGTGATGATGGTGATGACAGGAAGGTCTTGGTTCTGAGAATTCATCACTTGGGAAGGACACATTTTCATTAAAATCAATTTCATCACCCTTTGTTCATGTTCTCTGTATGACATCATCATCTTCATTGAATCTGACATGAAAGGTTTCTTCTACTTCTTGTCTTCTAGTATTGAATACTCTGAAGGCCTTGGCTGTGGGAGAGTATCCTAAGAAGAAACCATCATCAGCTTTTTCATCAAATTTTCCAAGTTTATCCCTATAGTTATGAATGAACATAGGGCATCCAAAAACATGGAAATAGCTGACATCAGGAGCTCTATTTTTGAAAACTTCATAGGAAGTCTTGCCATGTCTTTTGAAAATGATTGATCTATTTTGGGTGTAGCAAGCAGTGTGAACAGCTTCTCCCCAAAATTGCTTTGGTAAAGCTGCACCATTTAACATAGTTCTGGCTGCTTCAATCAAAGTCCTGTTTCTTCTTTCAGCCATACCATTTTGGTCAGGGGTGCCAGCTAAAGAGAAGTTTTGTGAAATTCCTTTTTCATCACAAAAGGATTCAAGTTGTTGATTCTTGAATTCAGTACCATTATCACTTCTTAGAGCTTTGACTCTAACATCATTCATATTTTCAACCTGTCTGATGAAGGACACGATGGTATCAGCAGCATCACTTTTCCTTATGAGGAAGAAAACCCATGTATACCTTGAAAACTCATCAACTATGACCAAGGTGTATTTGTTGTGGTTAATGGTCTGAGGTTTGACAGGCCCAAACAAATCCATGTAAAGGATATGTAAGCACTTGTCAATAGAAAATGATTGCCTGGTCTTGAAAGAAGACATGTGATGCTTTCCCTTGACACAAGCTGAGCAAGTCTTGTCTTTAGAAAACATTACTGAAGGTAGACCAGCAAGCAGGTTTTATGTGGCTATCTTGTTGATGTTTTTAAAGTTGAGATGAGACAGTCTTTTGTGCCACAGCCAATTGACACTTTTAGAGGCTTTAGATAGAAAACAATTTGAGCTGTCTTCAGAGCAAGTAGCCATGTTGATGACATACACATCTCTCCTTCTTGGTGCAATAAGCACCACATCATTGTTCTTGTTGAATATGGTTCGCTGAGTCTTAGTAAACAGAACCTTGTATTTAGCATCACACAATTGGCTGATGCTAATAAGATTGTGTTTAAGACCATTCACATATGCAACCCTTGTAAAAGTTATCCCATTGCAGTTCACTGAGCCGTATCCCTCTGTGTCGCCTGAAGAATTATC
Source organism: Glebionis coronaria (assembly GCA_025667525.1). Lineage (NCBI taxonomy): Eukaryota > Viridiplantae > Streptophyta > Magnoliopsida > Asterales > Asteraceae > Glebionis > Glebionis coronaria. The sequence goes on along the minus strand of CM046874.1, from coordinate 590,218,855 downwards.
CCCAAACACCACTTTAGGACCTAGCTCCTTTGAGTATCTGTGCAGGTATTGTTGAATACCTGTCATGTGTCTAGAACAGCCACTGTCTACATACCATACCAATTCCTTAAGATGTTTCTGCACAGATACATATAAACAAGTTAGTTCCTATGGTGAACCCACTTTCCAGTGGGTTCCCTGAATTGCTGATTAGCAACTCTTGAGTTCCTGTAGAACTTTTGACGTTGGGAAGGACAGTTAGCTGTATCATGGGTGAAACTTCCACAGATATCACATCCTTGAAAGTCACCACACTCATCTGAGTGATGGTCTGTGAATCCACAAAATTTATAGGGAGGATAAGGTCTGTAGTTACCTATGTGTCTCTTAGAACCCTGTTGCCTCTCCCTAGAAGGTGTCTGAGATCTCTTAACAGCCATTTGTCTATCGTGATCTATGGTCATGTGATGAGAGTTTTTACAGATATTGCAGTAAGGTTTGACTATCCTTTCACCTTTGGGTTCACCTAGAATAGACTTAGGTTCATGGGAAGTAGAGCATTCAACGGAAGGCTTAATATGTTGTTTTAAGAGTTCTATTTCTTTCATTAATGACAACAGGCGTTCTTTAGTTGAGGAATCAACTTTCTTCACAGAATTTGTTGAGACAGGCTTAAAGGGAACTTGCTTAACAAATTGTTTAGCAGGTACAGAAAATACCTTAGCTGGTGGTTTCTCAACATCTGTTTTGGGTTCAGCCTTAGCTCCTCTAGAGGAACTGTTGGGTTCAACTCCTGAGAGTTTAGGTAAGGGTGGTAAATCAACCACATCTTCAGAGACAGGGACATCAGTCAAGAGGGGATCTGACATATGAATTGTCTTTGTAGATTTAAAAACAATCTCTTTGGGTTTGGTGAGAATTTTCAACTTATTTTTCTTGGCAGAGATATCTCTTTTAATATCAGCAGGTAGTTCATCATTAAGCAATTGATCTATAGTGAACCTACTGCACAACCATTTTTCTATAACCTTGTTTAATTCAGATACTTGATCATTTAAGGCACTATTCTTCAAGGTTAACCTATTAACTTCGTTTTGAAGAGATATTTTTTCTAAATTAACCCGTTTGAGAGTTTCACATTCAGCCCTAGTAGTTAACAGTTCATGTTTAACATAGTGAAACTTATCAAGCAAGTTCTTTCTTTTTTCCTCAACAAAGTGCAAATCAACAATAATGTAATCAAGGACATATTTGCGATCATCACTTTCAGACATAGATAAAAGCATGTGTACCTTTTTCATTGTGATGTCAACCCATTGTCCTGATCTTGCATCTCCTTTCCCAACAACTGGTTCATTCTCAGCTATTGCCATGAAAGCCCTGACTCTAGTAGTATCTTCCTCATCTGAAGTCAGCGGCTCATCATTCCAATCATACGCTTCAGCTACCAACCCTTTTTCTGTCTTTTTATCACCCCTTTCTTCTAAGACAGAGCTTCAAGCTTCAAATTCATCTGTTCTAACTCAGCTTATATGCCTTATACTTGTTCTTGTAATCCTTCTTCTCATTGTCTGAGGAGTTAAATTGGTGAGATGAGTTGTTGTGTTGTGATTTGAACTTGTAAGGTTTGTTGGAAGATGATGGATACGATGGTGAGGATGTCTTTGTGGAAGGACAGTCTTTTTGGAAGTGTCCAAGTTTTCCATAGGCAAAACAAGTTTCTTTTGATTTGTCGGTTTGTTTGCTAGCTGATCCTATTCTCCCTGATCTTTTGTAGAATCTCCTTTGGAAGTTTCTCCTTGAACTCTGTCAAGAACTCTTGGTTGTTGCGTGTGTCTTCTTCAACATCAGAGTCCCTGTCATGAGGGTGTGGGGTAGAAATCAAAGCTTTGGAAGTTTCTCCTTGAACTACAAATCTTTCAGTCTCTGATTTGTAGATAGTATCAATCAGCCCTTCTTCATAATTGTACTTTCCATAAAGCTGAGCTAAGGTGTCATTCTTGATTGAGTTATTGGCTCTCTGAGTCTGATTCATACTCAGCCATTTTCTTGGAAGGCTGTTGACAAAGGTGGCATTAATTTCAGCTTGACCAATGGTGACGTCATTTATAGCAAGGTCATTGAGAAGAATCTTCAGCCTTGTATATGTTTGTTGAACCTTTTCACCTTCAAGTGCCTTGAAAGCATTGAACTAAAGTCTGAGTGCCTGAATCTTAGTTTCTCTGGTTTTAGAGGGTCCTTCATGACCAAGGATAAGGTCTGTCCACATTTGTTTGGCTGTGGGACACTGAATGACAGACTTCATGATGTGTTTGGGAAGACAGGATATGATGATGCTTTTGAGAAGTTTGTCTTGGTTTGCCAATTTCCTATCAGCTGGAGTCCACTGTTTGAGAGGTTTGGGAAGAGGGTTCTCATCAGTAGAGGTAAGCGCCATGGGAATATAAGGACCATTGTCTAGAATTTCTAGAAGAAATGGCTCAAGTCCCTCGAGATACACGAGGAATTGACTCTTCCAACTAGCAAAATCTTCTTCATCAAAGACTGGTACACTGGTGACATGAGATCCGCCTCTTGAGTCAAGAAGTTGAGGTAGATCATCTTCATTTGGAGGTGGAGGAGTGAGTCTTGGTGAAGTTGGTGGTGCATTGGTGTTGGTGTTCCCAGAAGACGATGGTGGTGCATTGGTTGTTTCCGGCATGGTGGATCTTGATTATAAAACTTAGAACGATGTTTCTGAAGGTTTTAATATCAAACACCGCTTTGATACCAATTGAAAGTCCCTAAACTATGCTAGAAACAATAAACTTAACTAATCAACACACGTAATTACTTTTAAAACGTAATACTTATTATTGTATAATAAAGAATTACAAGTGTTATGGATAACGCTGTTTGATGACAATGTGTTGTGCACACTTTGAACAACTAAAACCCTAACTTATGAACACAGTCACAGCTGTTTGGTTCTATAAGTTCTAAGCATTAATGAGTGAAATCTATCAAAGTGTTAAACGTTAATGTTGGGCTACATATCCTATTTGTAGTGATACGAGGTTGACCTAAGTACTAGTTGATGGTAACTACACAAGACAAACACTTGTCAAACCTCTGTCACAAGATGCTCTTCTATTCTTGGTAGTCTGCCACAATGCTTTAGGGAAACATAGCTGACACAGTTTCCCTTTTCTTCTTAGTCTCGTACACACCGAGATATGTCCAAAGTGTGCTGAGTGTTAACAGGGTATTGCCACCCCTGTTAACCCTCAACCCCTCAGAGTCCCTGATACATCTTGGCTGTTATCCATCACAGCCAATGAGTATGTCTTCAAGTAATCTTTGACTTCCTTGACAATGTCTCTGACATGGACTCCTCTGAGGTTGCTCACAGAGACTTAGATCTCTGTGAGTCTTGCGATACTTGCCTGCCTCCTAGGCACATGCAAGTTACTATCTAACAGCTTGATTTGTATTTAAATCTATGATACAGGGAATCTAACAAACTTATATTCCCAACATTAATCTTGTCTAAGATATGATTCCTTCTTCTAAGCTCTCTTCCTCTAAGTGCAAAGAGAAGAACATTTTCATCACTATTAAGTGTTAGGGTCATAATATGATGAGATATCTCATTCTAAAGATCAAGTCATGATTATCTTTTTGCTATCATATAGATCATGTAGATCCAAGTGATGTGTACACTCGGAGTTGATGTAAGTGTAGTAGATCTAAGTGGTGGGTATACTTGGATGTGTTGTTAGGGTAGTATATCCAAGTGATAGGTATCCTTAGATAAGGTGTTAGGTGTGTAGATCCAAGTTATGTGTATACTTAGAAGTGTCTTGTGTCTAAGTTCTCACTTGGCTTTAATGTTATGTGAGTGTGAGTGATGAGTGATGAGTGTAGATTGGTTCTACCTAATATTAGAACTTGACATCTAGCCTTGTGTCACAAAATGAAATTAGGCGACGGGTGTAGATTGGTCCTACCTAAGATTAGGACTCGACATTTAGCTTAGTGTCGAAAAATGATGTAAGCGATGTGTATGGTTTTCTCCACCAATAAAAGAGCCTGTTGGTTAGTGAAGTAACTCTCGAGTTGGATACTCGAGGAGTGGAGTAGGGTAAAGAGGAGCTTTGTGATCGAACCACTATAAATCATCGTGCCAGTTAGCATTCTCTTTTACATTACGCACTTTACATTTATAGTTGCATAATATATTTTTATGTGATGTTGTGTGCATCTCATAATCTAAACATCTAAGTTGTAGAAAAGTTAAGGCTGAGTACGTGTGTGCTTCGTGTTTAGATGGTAATCAAGTGTGTATCCCATAGTCTAAACATATTAGTTGCAGAAAATCTAAGGCTTAGTACGTGTGTGCTTAGTTTTTAGATTATTTTTCGAGGTACTCTTATTTTGATGTGTTTATGTGTTTCATTACTTGTTGTTTATTATTCTTATGGTCTTTATCTCAATAAACACATCTCATATTAAGTCAGGCTTATTCGAGAGTTTGATACAAAAGACTGTTAAGGTTAAAATGTAATAACACTTTTGTCCTATGATGGTGGTTGTTAATAGCACCTACGGTTCCTTATTGATAAATAACCGTGGTCATGTTTATCGAACCGTGACCAGTAGGTTTTAAGAAAAGTTTTAAGATCTTAACAAGAAACGTATTCACTCCCTCTCTCCCATTTACTACACAAACAACTGACTTTATATTGAGCTTATACAAGGAATAAAAAGGAACATGTTTGATATTAGAGTTTGAAACCGTCCTAATATATGATGCCACGAGGTGTATGAATTTGAGAAAACACTAGCTGCATGCTCATAGTCATTGACTGAAGTAGAAAAGATAAAAAAAGAAACTATAATCCTCCATAGCTGTGACCACCATAGATTAGCTTATAATAGATTTGATCAAGAGGAACATTAATAAAATGATAGAGACATTTCCTTTTCTTACGTAGTCCTATAACCTTCCTTGTTTTCAAGATCTAGATGACACATAAGTTTGGGTAAAAAGACAAAAATCAATTGTTATCTTGTGTGAGCTTTGAGGCATACAGAAGACTAAACTTAAAGGTTGGCATAACTAACACATCCTTAAGTTCAATCCATTTAATCAAATTTACATTTCTAATTTGAGAGGTTTGAGTGGTTTCACCATTTGACAAGTTTAAAGATGGTTTAAAATTAAGAGTTTGTAACCAGAACACCCCCTTAGCGCTAGGGGTCATGTGATCACTTTCTCCTCTATCAGTTATCCACACATGAATCACACGTTTACCACTAGATAAACAAGTATACTAAGATATACCTGCAACATACTCATGATCAAGCTCATCGTCAGTGTTAGCAGAGTTAGTAGCTTCACTTTGATTTTCAAACTGTGTAAAAATCCACATCAATTGCTCAAACTGCTTAGAAGTAAACATAATGTGCCCTTAACTCTCTAAAGAAGCAATAAAATCAGTCTTTTTGGGTTTATTAACCACTTGTTTGACCATACTTTTTCTTTTATTCTTCAATTGACTTTGCTTATACTTGTAGTGCCAAGCTATATGGCTAATTCTATTCCAACACTTATGTGTAGGATGCCATTTATATCCACAGATTGGGCATCTTTTCTTTCCATCACTCTTACCATACAAAGCAGTTGGTTCTACCAATCATTGTGAACTTCCAAACACCTCCCTTTGTGACTCTTCTTGTTGAAGAAGTTCACATGCAGACTCAACCCTAGGAAAAGGGGAACTAAGTAACAACTAACTTCTTTGAGAAGCAAAATGATCATTCAAACCATTTAAAATTTGAAAAGCCCATGCGTTTCCTTTTGAGTATTAATTACATTCAAGAAACAGTTATTTCAACATTAATATTAGTAATCCTTGGTGACATGTTTATTAATTACAGTTCTTTCCAAATACACTTCATGTTGGTATAGTACTCACTATTTGGTTTACCAGACTCCATAACATCATAAGTTTCTCTATGAAGCTTATAGTTTCTTGATCCATTACTTAAAGCAAACCTTTTTTCTAACTATTCCCATATTTCATAAGAAGTGTCAATGAACATAACGGACTTTTCAATACAATTAGAAACATAATTTATCAACCAATTGATAATAATATCATTAGAAGTATCATATTTTCTTGAGAATTAACATCAATGGGTGATCTACGAACAATACCTCTTATGAATACCAACTTTCTCTTTGTTCACAACCTAAGTTCCACAACCCTTTTTCAAGACCTATAGTATTGAGCACCAATGAACTTTTCTTGAATGCCTAATGAACTAGGACCGTCATAAGGATGAAGAAACATTGGTGATGTGAGATCATGGCTCATTTTGATTTAGTAGAAGCAAAAAGTAACACAACTTTAAATCGAAGAACAAATTGATAATGTGTTAATTCGATCAAGAACATAAACATTGATAACAAGAATCAACACATTTACAAAGAACTGAATTGAATCAGAATTTGAACAATTGAAATAATAAGAGAATATTTTTAGAAATCTATTATACCATGTGAACTGTTCTAACAAGATACACCCAGTGAATACACAAAGAAGACACATAGTAAACAGAGAGAATCGCGTGAAAATGTTTATCGGATTGAATGGGTAAAAATGATAGTTACAATATTTAACTGAGTAGGTTAACATACTTTCCCATTCATTTCTATTCCAACAGAGTTATTACTATCTTTGTCCTTATGATATAGAAGTTGTACACAGAGACTTTCCAAGTTATTATTTTGCAGCTTCATTGAAACACTTCTATAGAAGTGAAATTATAACTCGGCGGCTTTTCTATTATTTTCAATTAGGCTTTAAGCATAAAAAATCTCTTACTTACGTGTCACATCGTAGTACTATGCTATAGAGATTAATGTACAACTAAAAAATCTCTTACCTACGTCTCATTTGGTTCAGTTTTGGTTTTGCATATATATACTTTTTGTCTCATTTTTGTTCGGTTTGGGTTAAAACAAAAAAATACGCCTAAACTATCTATTCGGTCTGATTTTGATTTTTCTCGCTAAACTTCGGTTCAATTTTAGGTTTATGTTTTTGGTTGTCCATTCAGTTTTTGTCAGTTCAGGTGAGTTCGGTGTTGAACTGATTCTCACCCTACTAACAGACTAATAAATAACAGCCACTTTGTTATCACAAACATCTTCGTCACTATTAAGTAATTTTTTTTTGTCTTTGCCAATCCCGTGACCAATTTCAATTCAAAATATTGATCACACAATTTTGTGACAAGTTAATGACACAATATGAGTTTGGTCACTATTTTTTAGTTTGTGACGAAACATCGATGAAGAATTTTTATTTTTTTGTGAAGAAATGGTCTAATTAGTGATGTAAATATGGAAACATCTTGTATATTTTCGTGAATTTTGGATATTTGATTTCTTAACTGCAACTTTGTTTACAAATTATATGTTTTGGGTATCGACATTCAATTCTATCGCATATTGCGCACACACAAACATAAAGAAAGACTACATGTAAATTTGTAATAATGTAAAAGTGTGGCAAAACTAAACGTTTCTTGATTTTGTTTCTTGATGTTTTTTAACAACATTAAGGATAATATATAAATAAAGGGGAATCCTAGTAAAGAACTAGGATACCAACAAACAATGATTAACTACATAGGTTGTTTTTTGGGTTATTAAACCATACAATCTCGTTCATATTTGCTTTCTTAAGCTTACCGGAAATCTCATTAAATGAAAATAATTTAATGTCATTAAGAACTATTTATCGGGACAAGGCCGCTCTATGAAGAAGGACACCTCGTTTCGAAATCTTCAAAGGATCCAAAGGGTTGTTTGCACAACTACATCGAAGTGAATCACTTGATGGACCGGAAGGGGCGGATTCTATCCGCTAAGGTTATCACGTCTAAAAGGGAAGTAATTGAGGTATCCTTAATTTTTCACCATGCAAATACCCTTGTCCAAGTTTCTGTAGCAATAAAACACGTCGTAAAAAACGTTCCTCTGTCTCAATATCCTCGTCGCAAACATGACACCGCGTTGAGTCTAAATCAACACCTCTCCGATGGATACTTGACTACTCAAATTTACTCATCCACCACGGTGGGCCAACATTAACCCGACTTTCGTACTTTAATTTCCATTTCCAAACATCTCATAGAGCTCACCCGTCACACGAGTTTATACCTCACTCTGTCTAAATTTTGTGGAAACATCGTTTAACATAAAAAGATGTACAACATTTATTTTAATTTGGTACCAGTTACATAAAAGCCAATTATTATCTATAATTCATGATTTTCAACCGAATTAGTGTCTTTTATCAATCCTACATCCACAAGATATTAATGTGTTCGAGTCTCATTGAAGCTATTATTGCATACTGAAGAGGTTGTGTTTATGTGTTATTTCGTGATTTATATTTGCAAGAAGGTCCTAGTATGTCAAGCATTGTATTGACGTCAACGAAAACACGTAATTTAACTTAATCTTGTTTGTCAATACATTTTTATTCTCACATGATAAGCACCTACATGTCATTTTATATACATTAGTGCCAACTATCTTCCTCTTTATCATGTATTGATATATATGATTTGTCCCTGTGCCATATCGTAGAAAAAGGTATATAATGGATATAAAAGGTTCAGTATTTATTAGTACCATGTTTTACAGAATTGATTTGGATATTTATTGTAACTTAACGATTTTAACTAATGTTCTTTTTGACCTGAGCTTTAAAATTCTAACCATATATGTTTACACTCATCCTCAGATAGACATACCATCTATGCATACAAAATAACGATGTAACTTAAAAGAAAGCAAAGAACAATGTCTATTATCATAGCATTTCTTAGAGCATAAGGAGTCGGAGTTCAGTTGTGGGATGGTTTAAAAAAGTTATATTTTGGCAAGGACGTGGGAGCCGGCGTGGTTGACGCCCAATGACTACATGGGTGTGTGTGAGAAAACTATGTGCCAACGTGTTAGAGACCACTGAGGTAGCCGTGGCGTTTTAAGCATTTGACTTGCGTCACCACGGTACACCAACCACCAGATCACTCTGTAGCCTCTTACAACCTACGACTACTCCATTTCCGGTGTCCATCGATGTAAAAGTCAGTTATTATCTTTACCAAAAAAAAGTCAGTTATTATCTATAATTCATGATTTTCAACCGAATTAGTGTCTTTTATCAAGATATTAATGTGTTCGAGTCTCATTGAAGCTATTATTGCAAACTGAAGAGGTTGTGTTTATTTGTTATTCCGTGATTTATATTCGCAAGAAGGTCCTAGTATGTCAAGCATTGTACGTTATAGGTCAATCTGGTATATATTGACGTCAACGAAAACATATAATTTTTTTTTTTGAGCAAACGAAAACATATAACTTAACTTAATCTTGTTTGTCAATACATTTTTATGCTCACACGATAAGCACCTACATGTCATTTTATACAGAAAAAGGTATAATGGATATAAAAAGTTCAGTATTTATTACTACTATGTTTTACAAAATTGATTTGGATATTTATTGTAACTTAACGATTTTAACTAATGTTCTTTTTTTACCAGAGCTTTAAAATTCTAACCATATACTATATTGTTGAATGATCGTACTTATATAATCTTCTCAACATATGTTTAAAATCATCCTCAGATAGACACACCATCTATGCATACAAACTAATGAAAACTTGAAAGAAAGCAAAGAACAATGTCTATTATCATAGCATTCGTTAGAGCATAAGGAGTCGGAATTCAGCGGTGGGATGATTTAAAACCGTTAGACTTTGTCAAGAACGTGGGAACCCGCGTGCTCGACGCCCAATGACTATGTGTGTGCGTGTGTGTGAGAGAGAACTACGTGCCACCATGGCAGAGACCACCGAGGTAGCTGTGGGTTTTAAGCCTTTGACTTGCGTCACCACGCCAACCACCAGATCACTGATCTGTAGCCTCTTACAACCTACGTCTACTCCATTTCCGGCGTCCATCGATGTAAAAACTTTTAAGTGTGTTTTGCGCGAATCGTGTTTTGAACAATAACACAAAAAAAGCCAAAAGAAGTGTAGACCTTCAATTAAACAGATAATCATATTAACATTAACATAACTTATAAAATGACCGCAGAAAAAACTTTAAAAGGCAATTCATAAATACATAAAAGATAACTAACTAATCATCTTCATTGTAACTGGACATAATAAACTAATTACATGTAACTAAAATCTGTAATAACTAGAATATTGTTTTTTAACTTATCAGGACATGAAAACCATGTCTAATGTTAATATGAGAATCTTAAAAAATCATGAAATCCCGCTTACTTTTTACCATATTTAGTACAGTATAACATTACACTCAAAAATTTAAACACAAAAAGCCAACAATTGACATTAAACACTCACATCATATGGTCTCTCTCTAAACTTGACCAACTTAATTATCAATCTCATATTTTTATCCCAAACTCATTTTACAAATCTTGCAATCTTCTTCTAAGAATTTAATCATAGCTTGACTGTTCTTCAATCTATCATCATTGTTATTCATCTATAAGCATCTAGCTAGAATCATATACAAAATCAGGTAGAAAATACTCCGTATATTTTCTGAACTCATTTAAGTGTTAAGTTTTTGTTTCATCTTGTTTTGATTGTTGTGTTGATTAAGGAATCGTAAGGATCGATCCTGATTGGTTTATTTACATACTATACGTGGAAGTTATTTATTTATTTTATGCTTTATAGTCTTTTATGGTTGATTTGAATGTAGATTGATATTTATGTCGATCAAGTGGCTGTAACATTTCATTTCGTTATGATAGTTGTGTTCATGAGGAACTAAATGTAAGATCTGATTTTGATTGGTTTTTAGTATATATTATGTGTAACTTCTGTTAATTTGATTTTTTTTAGTGTTTGGTTGAAAGGTGATGATGTTTAAGTGGATCTAGTGGCTTTTGCGTTTGATTCTTGTGGATTTGTGTTATATCATGCGCTTTTTTGTGCTTAGATGATTTTACGCAGTTGATCCAACATTTTACTTGGTGTTTTTAGAAAGTTAGGGTACGCGATGATGAGTTTGTCTTTTTTTGGGTAGTTGTTATGCGATGTTGTGATGCGTATGAATCGTTAAGAATTGGTAAAAAAAATGCTTATTCAATCAGAAGGTGAATCTAGAGGTGTTTAAATAAATCTGCATTAGAATAAAAATAAGAACAGCACAAAACAATTACTAAAGCAGATGTGCATCTAGAAGTAATTATCTAAGTATTTCAGTTTAAAGCTTTAAGGTCAAGTAATCGGTACGTGTGTGTACGGATCATACTCAGCTTATGATTATATCCAATAACTAAGTTTCGTTCTTAAATAATAAATGCCTCTGATGTTAAATATAGGATCTTTTGTAGGTTTCAACAAACTGAAGTTGAGAACGAAAACTATGAAAAGAAAGAGAACGGACCCAAAAACGGAAGTAAAAACAAGAACAAAAACAAATACCAGGGCTCCTAAAATGCCTGGGTTCCTAGTGGAGCCAGTGTTTAAAAGAACACGTCTTCCAGTGTTAAGACTAGATGCTGAAAATAGCGAGGCTACAGAAACACCTCCTGTTGCTAACACTGTCAACAATGACAACAACCACCACCGCAACAACACCAATTCGATCTCAAAACAGATAACGTATGATCAAGATAAAATGGTCGCTATTCTAGTGCAAGCTGGCTGGAAAGTAACTGGTGATAAGGACCCAGTGTATACCGACCTTCGGGGAAGAACTTATCAGTGTATAACCAAAGCATTTTGCGTGCTTATAAACTTAGTTCAAGAAGGTAAAGCTAAAAGAAAAGAAAATTCAGCCTATAAGTTGGTTCAAAAAGAGGAATTAAGGGATTTGATAAGGGCTTTGAAAATGAAAGAAGTACACGAGAACAACTATGATGAACAATGTTGTTCAGACGAGACTGAGACACCTCCCGTTGCTACCACTGTCAACAATGACAACAACCACCACCACAACAACTACAAGTCATTATCAAAACAAATAATGCATGATCAAGATAAGATGGTGGCTATTCTAGTACAAGCTGGCTGGAATGTAACTGGTGATACGGACCCAGTGTATACCGACCTTCAGGGAAGAACTTATCAGTGTATAACCAAAGCATTTTGCGTGCTGGTAAACTTAGTTAAAGAAGGAAAAGCTAAAAGAAAAGAAGATTCAGCCTATAATTTGGTTCCAAAAGAGGAGTTAAGGGATTTGATAAGGTCTTTGAAAATGAAAGAAGTACACGAGAACAACAATGATGAACAATGTGGTTCAAACGAGACTGATCAGGATTCAGGGGTCAGATCAGTAGAGGGAACCAGTAAAGTGAACTCGAATGATGTACAAAAAGATGATAAGATCACTGACGTTCTATGCAATGTATGTGGAGATCATGGTGATTTGGCGATCTGTGATGGTTGTCAGTCCACATTTCATGAACGCTGCCTCGATATCCAAGTAACTTATAATAGTCTTTAATTTACTTACTTTTTTTAACTAGGTTATATGTCGTTTGAAGTATGCTACATAATCAGTTTAATAGTTGCATATTTATGTGGTATATTTGTACTTGTAGGAATTGCCTTCGGGGAAATGGTACTGCCCGTACTGTTTGTGCAAATTCTGTAAAACAACTTTTGGTGCACGTAAACCTCGTGCTGGTGCACTTATTTCTGAAATGATGTCATGTTCATTATGTGAAGAGAAATGTATGTGATCGCCTAATCAGTATCTTCTTTATCAAAATTTATGATATTATCAAAATGTACATGATCAATCTTGCAATGATTTGTTGGTTACAGTTCACATATCGTGCTTCAAAATGGTGAAGACTTTAAATATGGACTCGGGTAGTCTATATTTCTGTGGAACAAAATGCTTTGAGGTATTGTCATTTTAATAGAATATATGTTCATTTAGCTTGATTATTAATTTTCATGATATCTTAATTGAGTAAGCACATATCTTCAGTGTGTTCTTTTCTCTAAAGACTATAGCTAACACTTTCCTTCCTAATACTTTCTTTCCTGATAGATCCATACAAAGCTAAAGGAGTCTTTTGGAAAAAAGACTCAACTTCAGGATGGATTTTCGTTCACTCTTCTTAAGGATTATGATATGAGAAAACGTATAAACAAACTAGATCCCATCAAAGCTGAATGCAAGCCCAAACTGGCTAAGGCATTTGAGATCCTGGAGCAGTGTTTTCAACCAGCTGTTGATGAAATCGGTCGAGTAAACATAATCAGGCATCTTGTATACAATCAGGGGTTAGTTCTTGATGACAAAAATTTCTTCAATTTTGTAAATGGATCTCTGTGAGTTTACTCTCATGAATTTTGCCCTCAATCTTATATTCATACGATCTTTATTAGAGTCCAGATGCCATAGTTTATTATGGCTACGTGGCTCCTTTTCGTTAATCTTTTAGTGTATATCTGATAGGAAATGACTGATTAAAGCCTTTTCTTTGAAAATTAAACAATAATTAAGAAAGAAATAAATCATTGTTACGACCATATATACTTGTCTCATTTCTTGAACTATTTGTCAGATCACAAACTAGAAGACTCAATCATTCAGGCTTCTTTACAGCGATCCTGGAGAATGATCATGAGGTTATATCCACAGCAACCCTAAGGTAACTATTGTTCCTAGCTTTATTATATGAATCATGAAGGTGTGGCGTTCTGTGGATAACAGTCTCTTGGACTCTAATTATGTCTTGATCATGACAGGATACATGGGAATAAGCTTGCGGAGATGCCTTTTGTTGGCACTCTTATAGAGTATCGGGGTCAAGGGATGTGCCGTCGCCTTTTAGATTCAATTGAACAAGTACGTAACAATATCATTCGGTAATATCTAAACAAAATAAATTTTTAGCCGATGCGCTATATATTCTTGTGGGTTATTAATGACGAGTGCTTATAAGGTTATTGATGGGCATATTAATTAAGTGGTTGGGGGCTTGTAAGGTTATAAAAATGGTGACATAAATTCCAGGTTCTTGGTTCTTTTGGTGTTGAGGAGCTGGTCATTCCTTCTGCTGAAGACACTCTACAGATATGGACCAAGCTTGGTTTCAAGCCACTCAAAAAATCAATAAAGCAAAAGATGAAATCCATGAGCATGGTCGTCTTTGCGGGCACAACGATACTTCAGAAACGTATACCTAAAAAATAAGAAGCAGAACTGTAGAAGCTTGGCCAGATTTCACAGGTATTTAATTTTATGAATTCTTGAAAAAGTGCAAAGCTTAATTGTTGTTTTGTCAAATTCGGAGTATCTAAAACACACTCGAAATGAGATCATATTTAAGGAATATCATTATAGATCCAATCAATAGCATGAGTTTATGGCCAGTGACACTGATTATGGGCAAAGGAGTAACTTTAACGATGGAACAGATTTTGTAAATCTTATTGATTCTATTAAGCATAAGTATATCACTAACACTGATCATAATTTGCAAACGAATGACGTTAATCAACTTTGAACAGTTTCGAAGGATTTAATTGTGTGAATGCATAAAATGGATAGTGTGTTGTGTTACTGATAATAAATCACAATTTGTGTTTTTTTTCTGAAACGTATCACTAAAAGAAATGCTAACATGTTCAGAGTTACTGTATTTGCTTATTATTGCTCTTTTCAAATATGTGGTAATGTTGTCTTAGAGTTATTGAGCATAGACATTAAGCTTTATCAACTTAATTAGTAGCACTGTTTACGACGGCTTGTGTGTGTTTCGTAAATATAGCCATGTCTACTTGATTTTATAGATCATTTTACGGTGATTTTTAGCTAGTAAACATTATCGTCATATATTCAGCACAACACTTTCTTATAGTAATATATATTGTAGCTCAAGCTCTTGGCAAAACCTATCACAAGCGATATTTATTTGAATGTTTGAGATTAAATACCGTGACTTTAGTTTCCAGTTTTGTCCCAAAAAAAAAATTCTTGACTTAGATCCTAACTCAGCGAGCCTCTATGGCTCTATTATATCCCATGGATCAACAAGTCAACTAAACATGCTATTCAGTACACTTGATATGTAAACAAGATAATGAATAACTTTTATATTTCAATGGTGTATTGTCATATTAAAAAGCATTCTCTCTATGCCCCATGTAAGAATATTTGAACAGGCCGGTAAGCCTATCATGTATGCATTTGTCTACTGTATGTCTACATAATTACAGTTGGAATGATCCTATTTTTTTATGATTATTTGGGCTTTTAGTCATTATTAAAATACCTAGTTAACTCAACATCTGGGTCCTTTCATTGCAGGTAGCCTATAAAGCTGTGTAAATCACTTTCGACTCCAATATACAATTGCATACAATGTTGTAAGACGAAAAATAATGGCTGCATTTTATAAGATGTTTACAGTTTTTGGATGTTTTCATGAGTTATCTGGTACAGGTTTATATGGATTTTTTAGTCAAGTAAGTAGATATACTACTAAAAAAAGGCTGGCAAGCAACGATCAACTCTCGTCGCTAAATGGCCCAAATTCGTTCTTAAACAAAGCTAGCAACGACATTGGCCAACTTAAGGTCGTTAAGATATCACCCGTTTCTAAGTTGAAAATAGTTGTGAATTTGCCAAGGTTACGTTGTTGCTATCTAACAGGGAAGTGCTAAGTCGTTGAGTTAGTTGGTAGCCACGAAATATATATATATATATATATATATATATATATATATATATATATATATATATATATATATATATATATATATATATATATATATATATATATATATATATATATATATATATATATATATATATATATATATATATATTTGTAGCAAATAATAAGGTTGGAACACAGAAGGCAATGTGAGTGGTACTCGCGAAGGTGTCAACAACTTTAATTTGCTAACTCGAGCCATAGCGTTCCCTCTAATTACTTTATAACGATGTTTTCCAGCCATAGGTCCTACAAACAAAAAATATTGAGATAAGGTCTAATGAAAGGATGAAATATGCACTTGTAAAAAGTTAATCAGAATAAGATACCAACATACTCAATATAGATTAGAGGTTTTTTACGGTTGTCTTGTCATACAAAAAAATAAAGATATCTAATTAACAAAATGGTGGAAACTTTCCCCCAATTGTTTGTAACTAGCAACAAAAATGTCCAAGAAAAAATCCATTGCTAATGTTTAGCAACTATTTTCTAAAACAACGTGTTGCATGCTAAGGAAGAGTGAGAATGTTTGCTCCCAAATTTGAGACAATAGCAACGAATTAGCAACTGCAAGTATTTGTTTACTTTTGCTAAGCTTCGTTGTTATATTCGTGCTAATGTGTGAATTTAGCAATGACCTATTGCTCGTTGCAGAATTTTCGTTGTTGGCACATTTACTAGTAGTGTACTAATTTAAAAGATGGAAGTCTGTATGTCCACAAGCACGATTTGTTGGGATAAGTCTGTGTGTGTGGATCGTTCAAACTTTAATCAGGATATACCGAAATATAAATTGTATTGATATGAATAAATCTTGTGTTTACAATTCTATCATATGCAGTTTTACAAATCTTCCTACTCTATTTATATTATGCTAAACGGTACGAATGACGTTGTGATGTTTCATGAGAACCGTTGTAACGGTTGGTAGTAGTAACTGCCAATAACCGTTCCTAAATAACTATCTAATAAGTGTCTGAATGAGGGATTTGGGATTAACCCATTGGGCTAAGAGAATCGGCCCAACATCTCCCCCTTAATCACAAATGCCATCGTCTTCATTTTCGTTTGATCTTTTGAACAACTTTTGAAATAATATTGCTCCAAAAGTGTGTCTTGACTTTAGGCTTTCTTTTGTTATTTCCTTCGACTTGTTGATCTTCAAGCTCTTGATCGTGTCCTTCTTCAAATTTCTCTAGTATAGTTTCTTCAAACATCAAGTGTTGATTATCATAGTCTTTTGCAAAGCAAATACTTTCGTTTGTTGGTGTATCCTTGCTAGATTTCCATTGAGTCTTGTTGAAGCTTGTGGATGCCATTAGCAAAGTTGGTTCTAAATCTTCTTCCACAAAGTTCAATGCTTCTTGTCTTTGATGTCTTTGATCCTTTTTGCGGCAATGTGAGGCATAATGTCCATATTCATTGCAATTATAGCATTTTATGTTGCTGAAGTCTCTAGGCTTTTTCATTGCTTCATTGTAATCTTGTGAGAAATTTTCCTCTTTTCCATGTTGTCTATTATCGTCATGATTTCGGTTATGTGGTGGAATGTATCTTCCTCTTCCTTGATTATCATAGCGATGTCTTTGACCATTATTGTTGTGTTTTGCAAACAATAATTTATCGTGATCTTCAAATGTTCTTCCTTTCTTAATCTTTATTCTTTCTTCGTAGGTTTTGAGTCTTCCTATTGCCTCTTCGAGGGTCATTTGTTTAAATCCGAGTATTGTTCGATTGATGCAACGATTTGAAGGAATTTGTCAGGTACTGCATTTAAGAGTTTTCGAACTAAGGTCGAATCCTCAAATGTGTGTCCTAAACCAGCTGCTTTGTTCGCATATGTCGTTATTTTTCCTGCAAATATCGATTGATTCGTCTTCCTTCATTTGTAACATCTCAAAGTCGGATTTGAGTGTTTGTAGTCTCGCTTGTTGGACTCTTTCTTCTCCCATATGCCTTATTTTTAAAGCATTCCAAATTTCTTTCGAGGTTTTATGCTTCGTTATTTGAAACAGTTGTTCTTCATGTAAGGATTGATAAAGAAATGCTATTGCAGTCTTATCCTTCTTATTGTCGATTTGGGTAGTATCGGTTAGATCTACCATGTCCCATAAACCATTTGCTTCGAGAATGATTTGCATTCGAATTGCCCATAATGAGTAATTCGTGGATTTTAACATAGGACATTGAAATTGAGGTGTACTTATAGTACTGACCTCTTTCTTTGAACCATTTCCTTCTTTTGTCATGTCTTTAGGATATTGACTAAAAACTCCAAATAAAATCTTTTATCGAGAAAAATTCTCTTTCTAGTGAGTACTTTTATTTTAGTACCTTAAAACTAATATAATCTTCTAATAAAACTTTTAAAATTTTGTTAATAACTTTAAAGTCTTATTATTATTTTTTACTTAATTATGTAAATCTTAAAATCTTATAATCCTTTTAAAAAATTCTTAAAAAAGTTAAATATCTAAAATTTTATATAATTCTTATCATAAACTAAATAAGAAAAGTCTTTAAAGCTCGTTTATTATAAACCCAATAAAATTTAAATCGTTCTTATCATAAGCTAAATAAGATTCTCTTAAAATTCTCTTATCATAAACCAAATAAGATGTCTTGAAATTTTCTTATCGTAAACCAAATAAGATGTTTTGAAACTTTCTTATCGTAAACCAAATAAGATGTTTTGAAATTTTCTTATCGTAAACCAAATAAGATGATTTTATTTTCTTATCATAAACCAAATAAGAAATCTTAAAATTATAAAAGCTTAAAATTCTAAAAAAAACTTAAATTCTAAAAATCTTAAAATTCTAAAAACTTAAAATACTAAAAAATAAAATGTAAAATAGTTTGTTTGAAACCTGTTGGGCTATGGCCCGAAGTCTATTTGTGATGTGGGCTTAAAAGGCCCGGTGTTCACTAATAGGTAATAATATATACCCCGTCCCTTTTGCTTTCTCCCTTTTTGTGTGTTAATAAATAACACTTCTTTTTCTGTCTTGGTTTCTCCGTCCCCTGTTCCTTCTCTCTTCTTTGTGACAAGATGATATGTATCAATCTTGTCCTCTGATGATTATTTTGCGAATCAAAGATGGATTTGTAATCCTTCTTTGGTTCCTTAAGTGTTCTGGCGATCAAAACACTCGAATCTCTTAATTTGTTCTTTGCGAAAAATTAGGGTTTCGCAAAGAATTTGGGGATCTGGTCTTTTGTTCGGATATGTTGAATCTTGATGATTCTAATTGGGTTTTCAAATCCTTAATTGTGGATTTGATTGAGTTTTACCCAATTTTTGGAGATGATTGTGTTATCCGAATCTGGTAAGTTTTCTGTTTTTGTTTTGAATCCGGTTAAAAAAAAATCAAACCGTGCCTAATCTCTGGTTTAAATCTTTGATTAGAAAAAAAAATTCGTGGGTATGTGTTTTGCAAAAATCTGGGAAGGAACCCTTGTTGCCGAATCAAAGATTCTGGTGGCAAGATGGATTCTCCTATAATTAAACAACAAGATAAAAAATATGATTGTGTTTAATCTTTTTGTGCAAAACCTGTGTATGGTTTGGTTGTTGGATTCGAAGGCAGAAAATTCTTGAAAATGGTATATGATGATTTGGTTTGATTAACCAAAAGCTCTGATGCCAATTGTTGGGATAAGTCTGTGTGTGTGGATCGTTCAAACTTTAATCAGGATATACCGAAATATAAATTGTATTGATATGAATAAATCTTGTGTTTACAATTCTATCATATGCAGTTTTACAAATCTTCCTACTCTATTTATATTATGCTAAACGGTACGAATGAAACGTTGTGATGTTTCATGAGAACCGTTGTAACGGTTGGTAGTAGTAACTGCCAATAACCGTTCCTAAATAACTGTCTAATAAGTGTCTGAATGAGGGATTTGGGATTAACCCATTGGGCTAAGAGAATCGGCCCAACATTCTGCACGGTAGGTATTTTCAACATCTTTTTGCAGCAAGTGTGCATGTATATTCATAGAAATTATAATGTTCCACATTCCAAAAACGGGAATTTCAAACTCTCCTAGAATATTGGTTGTGAATTAGCAATTTAGCATAATCGGGACAATTTACTTTGTTCAATGCTTAGATTGTTCCAAGCATTCTCAACTGCTGGAACATCTGCAAATATCAGAAGATGTTGATCTTTATGCACTACAAGAAAATGAAGCTATTATAACATTTTTGAAGCAACACTTTGAAGATTGTTGCCTTATAGAGTTCGATAATAATAAAGCAACATTTTACTAAATAAGTGTTGCATTTAAGGATCTAATGCAACAATTTTTTCTAAGTGTTGCATGTTTTATTGTAATTTACAACACTTTACAAAAGTGTTCTTGTTGCGAACGAAAGACCGGATCTCTATTCTTCCAGCAATCTTCTTTTGATGATAAAAAAGAAAGAAGCACTTTTTTAAAAGAAAGTACAACACTTTGTTTTAATGTGTTGCAATCTTATTCAATAACGCAACATTATAAAAAGTGTTGCACAAAAGTGTTGCATATACATATGTTTTGGACCACGAACACTACGATGATTTATTATTAAAGATTCTGTTGGATATTTTCGTTTATAATAAAATGAAATATATTATTTTGATAAATTCAGAAGTTCCTAGCTCCAATTACATGCTATAGAAAACACCTTATTGGTTCTAACTTTTTGAAGTTACATGCTCACTTTGTAGATATAAAAATCCAGCCACCCTCTTGATCATGCCGCAAGTAATTACTTACGTTGTATTTATGTGGTGGTATACGAGAACACGGAGCAAGGGCAGAGAATCACGACAAACCCGAACTATACCGGGTAGACCGAAACAAAATGTGTGGAAAAGTTAGACCGAAACAAAAACAAAGTGACTAAGGTTCGCTCGGGTTTTTCTAGTTTAGTTAGGGTTGGTTTCGGGTTTAGACGTACAAGAACCAAAATGAAAAAAATTTGTGGGGAAGTTACATCATCACTTGTTTCTTTCAAATAATGAAGCACTAAAATGACCAAGTTCCATGTTGCAATTATGGTTGCTACATAAAAAAATGAGTATCCATAATGCAGAGCACAAGTTCAATGGCAATTAAAAGTTTGTTTTTTTGAAAGAATTTACAACTTCAATAGCAAAAAATGAGTAGCATAGCAACTTCCATTATAACTACTGATGTAGCGAAAAACAAATGATAGATAATTGAATCTGTTGATTTCAAAGAATGCCAGACACAATCCTTCCAACTATCGTTGATTCAAAAAGAATACCGATAATCAGGTAAACTCCAACAATCGTTGATTCAACGAATACCCGATTATTAAGAGAAAATTGAACAATAAACCCTAATCTTGGTTTATGTCAATTAACAGAAGATATTTTTTTATTAATAACTTCATGAATAATAATAAACCAAGCTTTACATTTATAAGAAAACTAAACTTGGAGAAAAAGTTAACAGATTATTCTAGAAAAATAAAATAAGGAAACTAAATAAAATAAGGACATAAAAAATAATCGCCAGACTTATGAAATAATGCTCCTCCATCATTCTCCCCTTCTTTGGAAAAACTCGTCCTCGAGTTTGCATCACTCGTCCACGTATTCGTAGCATCCAAGTTTGCATCCCCTGTATCAAATTTCCTTTCTTTAAAATGAATCGACCTCGAACCTTGATCGTCTTAAAACCCAATTTGTCGACCATGGTATTTTGGATCATTGAAGAATAAAGATTATTTGCCACAACTACAGTGTCTTTAATATTGTCTTCTTCCCTACCAAATTCTTCTCTTTCGATAGATACTTCTTCATCCTCAACGACATCTTCAATATATATATCATAAACTAGAATCGATTCTTCTTCATATTCATCCAATATTGGAGGTCCTTCATAATCGTCACTAGCCTCACCATAATCATTCCATTCATCAAAAGATAAACCATCACTCTCAAAAAACGGATATCCTAACATCTTAATCAGGAAATTCGGCTCTTGATACCAACTGATGTAGTGAAAAAAACACAAAATAACAAGGATAGATAGTTGAATCTGTTGATTCCAAAGAATGCCAGACACAATCCTTCCAACTATCGTTAATTCAAAAGAATACCGATAATCAGGCAAACTCCAACAATCGTTGATTCAACAAATACCCGATTATTAAGAGAAAATTGAACAATAAACCCTAACCTGGATTCAAGTCAATTAACAGAGACTAAAAGTCTGTTTTTTATTCATAACTTCATAATGAATACAATAAACTCAGCCCTAATTATATAAGAAAAGTAAACTTGGAAAAAAAGTTAACAAATTACTGTAGAAAAATAAAAAGGGAAAGTGAATAGAAGACACCGACATAAAAAATAATCTCCATTTAACATTCTGCATCATTCTCCCGTTCTTCGAAAAGACTCGACCTTGAGTCTTGGTTGTCTTAAAACCCAATTTGCCGACCATGGTATTTTGGATCATTGAAGAATAAAGATTATTTGCCACAACTACAGTGTCTTCAATATTGTCTTCTTCCCTACCAAATTCTTCTCTTTCGATAGATACTTCTTCATCCTCAACGACATCTTCAATATATATATATCATAAACTAGCATCGATTCTTCTTCATATTCATCAAATATTGGAGGTCCTTCATAATCGTCACTAGCCTCACCATAATCTTCCATTCATCAAAAGATAAACCATCACTCTCAAAAAACGGATATCCTAACATCTTAATCAGGAAATTTGGCTCTTGATACCAACTGATGTAGCGAAAAAACACAAAATAACAAGGATAGATAATTGAATCTGTTGATCCAAATAATGCCAGAGACAATCCTTCCAACTATCGTTAATTCAAAAAGAATACTGATAATCAGGCAAACTCCAACAATCTTTGATTCAACGAATACCCGATTATTAAGAGAAAATTAACAATAAACCCTAATCTTGGTTTATGTCAATTAACAGAAGACATTTTTTATTAATAACTCCATGAATAATAATAAACCAAGCTTTACATTTATAAGAAAATTACTAAACTTGGAGAAAAAGTTAACAGATTATTCTAGAAAAATAAAATAAGGAAACTAAATAAAATAAGGACAAAAAAAATAATCGCCAGACTTATGAAAAAATGCTCCTCCATCAACTACAGTAGCCAAAATTCATATAGAGTATCCAAAATGCAAATACATTAGCCAATATGCATCAATGATAAATAAAGTAGAAGCAAATTGACTCAAGACATCAAACATCGTCATCACGCTCCATCAACGACATTTGTAGTTTCGATATTTTTTGCAATCAGGTGTCTTTTAAGAAGCAAGCACGAAACAACTACTTTCTAGTTACCTCATTTCCCGTTAAAATTTCTGTTCAAACAAAATATATAATCTAAATATAGAATGAGTAATAGAGCTGGTGTCAAATACAGAATGACCAGGAATAGTGTAAAGTTGGTTAAGGAATCAATTATATCACTACCTTCACCCTTGCTAAAAACCTTTTAGGTGCTTTTTGCTATCTCTCGTCTGCAAATTATAAGTTCTATTATTATACTGTTCTGTTCAAACTATTTCAAATATTTATAAGTATCTTATTTATGATACGTTTTATAAATGCCACCTGCAAGTGTCCATGATCTATTTGACTCTGAGTTCCAGGTTGGTTAGATTCATGAATTATAACAATGGTTTCTGCGTTTAGATGGAGCAGATAAAAACCCTTAAATTATTTACTAATGTTTTGTAGGAAAATGAGAAATATAAGATTGCGAACATATCACTATATAAACACATAAGTTGCAAGTTGTCACAAATATGAAACAGGTACCACTGAACGCACAAGCTGCATTGAGACGGAACCTTGAAACATAAAATAACATTTAATTACCTTTAGGTATTCATGCACTGTAGCATAAATTTATAGACCTGTTATTTGCGCCATCTTCTTTCTTGCCTAATTAGTTTCAGCTTTTTCACCGACTTCCTAAAGTGGGAAAGAAATAATCATGAATAATCTCATCGCAACCATTGCATAGAAGTACAGGTATTTAGACAACAAAAATTGAAGTAGTTTAAATAATAATGGTTAAGTAAATGATTTTGAGTTTAATAATATTGAATGAGCCATATCGATGCTTATACGTTTTGCCAGATGTTATCAGTATATATTATCATTTTTATGCATAAGTAAATGATTTTGAGTTTAATAAAATTGAAGTATGTTTAAATAATAATGGTTAAGTAGATGGTGTTGGCCATATGATTCGCTTATCAATTTTCCGGCCCTAAAATAGATTAAACTCCCTTATTTGCAAGGGAATATGCAAGATGAAGTTGTTTCGATGACTAGAACAGGTAGAGAAACTAATATGGTACTGAAATTATTTGGAGAGATATGTGCTGCAACGACCCAAAGTAATACGGAGGATTTTAGTTGGTTTCCACAGGGTATTCCTAGACATTCATTTGCCATATGGATGGCTATCCAAAACAGATTATTGACTCAAGAAAACTTTGGTAAGCCAACTTTAATGCTCTCTATTGCTAAAATTTATTTAAACATTTCATCAAACATTTAGCGTTCACAATAAGCAAATGTGTTAGAAGTATTAAAAAGTGATAAATCATCAGTAGCAAACAAAGAAACCAATGAATGAAATTTAGTTTGCCAAAAAAGGTAAATGGAGAGATATATACCCAATATTGCTTGTAGGTAACTTCCTTGTTGACCAATAATCAATGACAAGTAAGAGGATGATTAAGGAAGATTGAAATGAAATGGTCAAATAGGGAATAGATAAACCTTTGAGAATGAATCTCAATTGTTTCGTTTGACGATAACAAAAAATTTAAAAAGGGGGCGTGAATGACATGAAAAATGGGAGAAATATGGGCGGGAATAATATAAAATTGGGGAAAATAAGGGCGGCAATGACATGCTATAAATTTTAGTACATTACCCCTAAAAATTATATAATAATAAAAACAAAATACTTGAAGGAAATAGGAAATGTTTTAAAAATCAGTTTTAAATCGATTCAGTCAAGTTCTTCGGTCACGGTTCATTCGGTTTAATTCATGTTTCAAGCGATTTATTTTTCTAAAAAAAGGGTGTCGGTCACCCGACCAGTTCACGTTTCATCAACTAACCTGGTTAACTCATATTTTCTTTGGTAACCGTGATTTCTGACACATTGTCCCACTAATACACGGGGTTTGAGCCCACCGTCACAAATACTCAAACCTGGTAAAGCCCTCCCGTGGTTAACTTGAATTTTAAAACATTGGTTATTTGGGTAACTCGGACCAAATTAGTAAAACATATTTAATCTACACTTGGTTTTGTTAACATTCGGGTTAGTCGGTTCGGCGAGCAAACAACACAAACAAGGTAATATGCCTAACTCGACCGAATAGTCTTGTTTTGATTCATATGGGATCGGTATTTTGACACCTTTTGACCGAATGTCAATGCAAAAGTCTGTTGGGCCATTGGTAGACTGGATGTGCCTCTGGGCCTTGGTGACAATCTTCGCACACGTTAGCCTCGTCTTGGGTTTGGGCCCAAGACCAAGCTCTGGTGTGAGAATGAGATATTTAATAGATCCGGTTGGCCAAAATGTATGTGTGTGTAATAAATGTGTTTGGACTTAGTTGGTTTGCATTGAATGTTTTAGGGTATATATAGTACCCCTGATACCCTACATGGGCGTAGCGTACTGTTGTGTCTAGGGGCTAAGGTCTAGGCTACTGTGGTGCCTTCGGGGAAATGTTCCTTAAAACCTGGATCACGTTTAGCCATACCTTTGGACCGATGGTTATTAAGAGGTTTGTGGATAATAGGATGTCTAACGCTTTCCTGAGACAATGTTGTTGCTTTTGATAGAAATCTCTTATTTCGTGCTTTTAGCGTGTGGGTCGGAATGCCTTGCTTTGGCCTAACTGCCATTTGATGTATTCTTGCGCTCTATGTGTAGGTGGCCCAACGACCATATATACAAACACCAAAATGAATTAATGATCATGGTATGTAGGTCTTAAGTAGAGACTTTGTGGCACGGTTGAGCAAAGTGACTTGAAAACCGGTTCGAGCAAATAAACCGATCGAAATCGGGTCGAACCAAACGGAACTGAGCTTATTTGGTAGGTTGAGCAAAGTGACCCGAAAACCGGTTCGAGCAAACGAATCGATCGAAATCGGGTCGAACCAAACCGAACCGAGCTTCTTTGGTCGGGTTTTTGATTTTGGATATTTTTCGAGTTTTGTTTGGTGTCGGTTCGAATCGGATCAACCCCACCACTTAGTGGGTTCGAACTACCGTAACCGATCTTAATCCTTATTTTGTTTGGTTTCGGTTTATATAGGTATACTCGGTTTGAATCTGGGTGGAAATTTTAGTTAATTTTATTTTGGATCGGTTACAATTTTGGTTTTTCGCTGGGCACCTGGTTGGTTTCTAGTTTTTAATTTAATGTTATGTTTTAACTTCTGAGTTCACTCGATCAGTTAAACTGTGAACTGATCGAATCATTAGTTAAACAGGTTGAACCGTAACTCGATAGCTCGATTAAAACAACAAGTTGAACCGTAACTCGATAGCTTGATTGAAACAAATAATAAAAATTTTAAAAATGTAGACTAATGTTAGTAGCACAAAATAAATAATAAAGCCCGGTAACATCATCAATAAAGTGTAAATACAAGAATGGTTTGATAACCACATTTGACCTCTTCTCCCTACCTTCAGCCATCAAAATTAAACTACAAACTAAGCCTCCTTTGCATCTATTGTAAACCCAATCGTTCCCTCAAATAAGTTAATCTCTCATCTCAGCCAGAACCAAAGGTAAAACCTAGAATGTCACCATTTTTTATTTTATGTCTATTATAACTCGATTTGTGTGGGGTTTACATAAAAGTGGATCTTGTTTTATTCTATTATTTGTATTAAGATTCACTTTTAGCTTATATCCTATTTTCAGTTTTCTATTGTTAAAACGAATCCGTGTCATTTTTATGTTTTTGGATACTTGATGATGCTGTTGTATGTCCAATCATTGTATTAAGATTGACTTTTTATGTTTTTTGTTTGATACATAGATGCTCACAGTTGTGTGCAATTGTAAAGTTCTACATCACTCTTATGCAAATTGTTATAGGTAACCACAATCAATAAAACAACAACAAACTTTATACATATCACATTTTATTGGCAGCGTAATTACTTTTATTTGAAGTGAAGTGATATAAACTCAGCGATATAAAACTTCTTGACTGAAGTGTTGTGTCTGATTCAGTTATATATTTCTAAGGGTATATATTATGAAATTCAATGGTATAAAGTTTTACTATTACAATCTAGTATCAGATGTCAAACTTTAAGAATTGTATTTATGTAATTAAAAGAGAAAAGATATAACAACAAAGATTAAAGTCACCCTACAAATGTATCTTTTGTTTTAGCGATAGTGATATTTGAACCATAGCCTTTCAAAACATAATTCAAAATAGAAATCTGTTTAAAGTAGTTGCATTAGTAGGGGTGTTAATTGGGCCGGGTTAGGGTTCAATCGGGTCAGGTCAACTCGGGTTGAGGTTACAAAAACATACCCGGACCGACCCTATTTAGAAGTCGGGTTGATCGGGTTCAGGTTAACTCGGGTCTGGGTCTGGACCCTTTAAGAATTATATATTTTTAGGGGGTAAGCACTTACGCGTGAATGTTAGAATGATTATACAATAAAAATGTAAAAACATGAAATCGTATAGTAGGAAATATAAACACCTCAAAACAGGCCAACTGTTTGTTTATGTCATTTTCAAATTGCAAATTGCATCTTTTTTTACTTTATGATATACTAATTACTATGTGCAATTTGCATATGATACAACAGGCAATATAGAACAAGTAGAAACCAAAATTAAGGTCTTACATTTATCATGTTACTAGTTTACCACAATCTGTAATACATGATGTGCAACATGTGCAACAGCAAACAAAATTGTCGAAACCAAACTCAAGGGATCATACAGTGATACGACTACTGTATATGATACAAATACAATACAAATCATACATGATAGATGAAGCTTTCATCCATATTGAAACTTTAACATCCATTACACATCAAACTAAAATAGGTAATTAATCTCCATTACACATCAATAGGTAATTAGCCTACATTACACATCATACTAGAGTAGGTAAATTTGCATTTGTTTAGCATTCATACTTCAAATTTATAATCCATAAAATAGATTGGAAGCCACAAAATAAGCTACGAGTCAACAAACTGAGCTTGTATTATCTGCACATAACAACCTTATGAAATTCTTTGATCTTCGATATATTATGTTGCCTTTTTGTGTACTTTTTATTTCGATTGGTACATACTACTAGTAGCATTCCACTTTATGGTACAATTATTCTTTGTTTCATTTATCACTTTTTAACGTTGTTTAATCTGATATGACCAGGTATGCAGTTTTATGGTTTTCTGATATTGTCTTGTATGATTGGGTCGGTAGTTTGATTTCATATGATTTGTTCTGTAGTTTTAAGGTTGTTTAGTGTTGTCTGATATGATTGGGTCTATAGAAAAGGATATGTAATATAGCATACCAGGTACTCGCGCATTGCGGCGGCGGGTACCTGTAACATAAATTTTTAGCGAGTAAATAGTTATCCAATTATATGTTTTTTGTAACAATAACTTAAAGGATGATGTGTACTTTATATGCCAATAACTCTTAGTTGTTGCAATATAGAGTAGTTGCCGAGTCATACATATTAGTACTTTCATTACTCATGAAGCCCAAGTACAACATTCATGTTTTAGTACTTGTCGAGTCATACATATTAATACACTTCAAGAAAAATATTCATGGTTTAATACATGTTAGGATTTTCCCACGAGTCGCAAACTGAAACTCTGAAAGTTCATCTCATTGGATTGATGTTCATACTATTAAAATTCATTAACTAATGTTTTGGTTCACTTGTAACAGGTCACCTATGGGGAAAAGCAATCAAGACCAAAGTGCACCGACAGTTAGTGAGAGAGATGCGAACCATTTTCATGAAGAACTTTCTGTTAGTGTTGGAGCCGCCAAAACGGTAACTATTTGAGAAACATTTCATTGTTATATTTGTATACATTTTTTCTTTAATAAATATTTATCTTGATACAACATCGTCAATAGTTTATTGCACCATTGTCCATGAAAAAATATGCTAACTTAGCTAAGAAACGCATTGTTGCTCCTAACGACTCCCGTACCTTACCAGTTGAGGAAGGTTGTGAAAAATTTTGCTGATTCTAACGCATAAAAAAAGAGTAGGTGAATGGGAGTGAGACATCATATATGATGGTTTCATGGAAGCTTATAGAATCTGTCAGAACTAACATAGATACTTAAGTAAATTGGTTGGTTGAAATGCGAAAACAAATTGAAGATGATCATGAACAGAAGAAGGTCTAGATAGCAGCGGAACATAAAAGAATAAGGTTGAGCTAGAAGATATGCGTAAAGACATTGAAGACCAACATGAAAAAATAGTTGAAGATGCGGTCGTGAAGCTTATACAAAAGTTACCTCCTAGAGTTGTTAGAGAGTTTTTAACATGAGCTATGGTATATGTTTGGTTCAAGGTATGTCCTTATTCGAATTACATAACAAACATGCTCTAAACATATTCAATGATTAAATGTGTTGGACTAGTCCAATTATATTTCATAGGGCGAATTGGTTTAAAAAAGTAGCTATCATGATATTAGGATGAGTAATTGGCAAATGTGAGGGGTTAAGTGTTTGTATTATGTCGTTTAAAGACCTGATAGTACATGAAGTACCGTAACAAAAGTAGCAAAACCTGTAACATAACATGTAACCCTGTAGCATAACCTATAGCAGAACCTGTTGTAGCAAAACCTGTTGTAGCAGAACCCGTTGTAGTAGAACATGTACATGAGAAATGTGTTAATTCTAACATAAAATGTCTGTTGGATCGAATTCATACTCTTGCAATCAACATATACCGAAATCATATTCTTGCATTAATAAATCATTATAGTCATCATCATCATCGATGTTTGTTTACATGCCTATCTATTTATACATAGCGAAAAGGTACAAGAAAAGTTATGTCGGTTCACAAAGAACCGTTGTGTCCCTTTTTTAAATAACTGTCAAAAACAGTTATTTAACTGCCTTATAACCGTCGGGTCTTGGGCTGCGGATTTGTCTAGCGGGTTGTGATTACCCAAATTGGGTTTTGGCCCAACATTCCCCCCTAATCACAAACGTTGCGTCTTTTGTATTCAATCTTTGTTCCTTGCATAATTCTTTTTTTTTTTACTTTGCAGAGTTTGGCTTCCTTCTTTGCTTCTTGCTTTTCTTGCTAGTTTCTTGCTATCTTTCTCGCTATTGATTTCTTGCTCTTGCTATCTTGATATTGATGTCTTGCTGTCTTGCTATCTTGCATTCGTTTTCTTGATTTTGTTGTCTTGTTGTCTTGCTATTTGCTCTTGTTATCTTGCTCTTGCTTTGGTTGTCTGCTACTTGCTACAGACTAGAAAGTTTCTTCTTGTTGTGGTTGTCTGCTACTTGCTACAGACTTGAAACTTTCTTCTTATAATCAGAACCGAGATGGTTTCTGATTTCCTTGCTTTTGTGTTTGATCGAGAGATCAAATTCTTGCTTGCGTTTGATCGAAAGATCAAAGTTCTTGCTGTTAAAAACTCTGAAGTTTCTCTTGCTGTTTACTCAGAATTTGTGATTAAATTCCTTATTGATTGGGCTACTACCCAATAATCTTGTTGAATATTGATTGGTTTAATCCATATCATAATTTTGATCAAAAATGATCCTTGCCATTTGAATCTTAAGGCTCGGGTCTTGCTATGAACCTAAGGATTCGATCTTGCTATGAATCGTAAGAGATTCGGTTTATCTTGCTATGAACCACGAAGGTTCGGTTTTATCTTTCCATGAACCATGAAGGTTCGATTTTATCTTGCTATGGACCACGGAGGTTCGAATTTATCTTGCTATGAACCATGAAGGTTCGAATTTTTCTTGCTATGAACCACGAAGGTTCGATTTTATCTTGCTATGAACCACGAAGGTTCGAATTTTTCTTGCTATGAACCACGAAGGTTCGGTTTTATCTTGCTATGAACCACGAAGGTTCAAATTTATCTTGCTATGAACCATGAAGGTTCAAATTTGTCTTGCTATGAATCACGAAGATTCGGTTTTTCTTGCTATTTTGTATTTTGTAAAAAGTGAAAAAAGATTTTTCCTTTTAAATAAAAAAACTTTATTTTATCTACTTTTACTTTTTATTTTCTTTCAATATGTATTTTTATAAATCTAAAAAACTACTAACTAAAGTTAAAGAAATGAAAAAAAAGTAAAAGAGGTGAAAGATGTTTTTTTTAAAACCTGATAGGCTATTTGGCCTGTAGTCTCTTTGGTGTGGTTAAAAGCCCTGGTGTCTTGCTATGGGTTCAAAGAACAAAAGGCCCGTCTTGCTGTGGGTTTTATATTACCCGGTCCTTGCCTTTGTGTTAATGAATAACACGTCCTTTTCTTCTCAAAATAACGCCCCTCTTCTCTTTCTTCTCTCTGTGGAAATCACACAACTGCTTTCTCTGTTGTCTTCACTGGTGATTTAATTTCACCAAGAGATGTCCCTTATCCTTCTTGCTAATCTACGATCTAATCGTAGTTGTGATTTCCCTGATCTTTTTCTGTGGAAAATTAGGGTTTCGTAGATTTGGGGTGTTTTTCTTGCTAATTAGAATCAGTGATGATTCTATTGAAGGGATTTTGTATCTTCAACTGATTTGATACTGTCCCTCCTTCTTGCTCGAGATGACTTTGATATCCGGATCTTCCGATATGTTTTCTTGCTGTTTGAATCCAAGAGAAAAAAACTTGCATCGTGCCTTGCTTTTTTCGGTTTATGTTGTCCTTGACAACAAGGTTTGCAATGGATCTCTTTTGTTGCCGGTATTTCAATTGCCTTGTAGCAATTGATGGATTCGTATGATATAAACACAAAGATGATTTTCGATTTGTGTTTTGTTTCGATGTTTGCAAACTGTTTTGGTCCGAAAAGATTGTGCAGTTTTTGATTCAAAAACATGAAAACTTAAACACGGTTGTTAACCAAAAGCTCTGATGCCAATTGTTGGATCGAATTCATACTCTTGCAATCAACATATACCGAAATCATATTCTTGCATTAATAAATCATTATAGTCATCATCATCATCGATGTTTGTTTACATGCCTATCTATTTATACATAGCGAAAAGGTACAAGAAAAGTTATGTCGGTTCACAAAGAACCCTTGTATCCCTTTGTTAAATAACTGAAAAACAGTTATTTAACTTCCTTATAACCGTCGGGTCTTGGGCTACGGATTTTTATAGCGGGTTGTGACTACCCAAATTAGGTTTTGGCCCAACAATGTATTCCACTAATAAAAGTGTTATCTTTGTAATAAACTAGCAGCATTACATATGATATAACATTTGAAGGGCACTGAGTGTTAGGTCTCTATTTTATTTACAAATTGAACAATTCACTTTGGCCCACTCAGCATCATACTAAGATCTATATTATTATTATTTTTTCCTTTATATTTGTTTATATAGATATATATCACGAGTGTAAACTAACAATATTTTCTAACTATTTCAGATTGGACCAGCCAACGTCGTTTTATCGTACTTCAAGCTGCATGTGGAGATTCAAAAAGATGAACTCAAGATATCTAGCGTTATAGTTTGATTGCTTTTTTATTTGTTCACTAGAACTTTTATGTTGGTTTTTTACATTGCCTGATTTTGTCAAAGTACAATCCGAATGTGATCTATGGTATTTTAGTATTCTTATGGTTGAGCATGAGAATAATTATTAATGTATTATTAGATCATTTTCCTTTTTTAAGAATTTGTATGATAGAAATATCGCATATACTTAGCAGTTTATTGTGTGAAACGTATTGTGTGAAACGATGTTACTAATCATTTATAAAAGTGTCACCTTATATGAAAGAATACATCCATAAGTGTTGTATTTCTCAAAATGAAGTGTTGCATAATTATATGTAATAGTGATAAAGTGTTGCAGTTTAATCAAAAAGTGTTGTGGTTGTGTGAAAAATGTTGCATTTTAATTTGACAAAGTGTTACACTTGAGTAAAATAACTGTTGCAGTTTAGTGTAAAAAGTATTGTATTTTAGGGTATTGAGTGTTGCAATCCAGAGTGAAACTGTTATAATTGAGTTTAAAAAGTGTTGTGTTTGACAGTAAAAAGTGTTGCATTCAAAGTATCACATATAGGAAACATAGGCAACACATTAAAAAAGTGTTGCACGTTCCAATTAAAAGTGTTGCTTATACCTAAGGCAATGTTGCATAACGCGACACTTGATAAGTGTCACATTATGCGTAATGTAACATTTTAAACACATAATACAACACTTTGCGAGTGTCACTTTAACTCCATTTTGTAGTAGTGATGTTTTCTTTGTTGGGACTTGTAGTGTTGCCCATTTAGCTTTTTATATTTACTTGTGTAGAAACTTATAATCAGAGCCAAGAAACACCATAATTGATTATTTGAACCCAATCAACCTCCCCACTTGTTTGTTATTAGCATCAATAAACAAAGACTAGCAACATAGTTTACAATGATGAAAAAGAAGAGTAACCAATTGTTACTATTGTAGCGTATGTGATTGATGGTATAGGGGTATGTAACAATTAATACACGTAAACGACGTTAATCAAAAAACGTATAAAATTAAAACTCAATGTCATTGATTCGTCGAGGAAATTGAAATTGAGATTCTGAAACAGATTCGGATATATTGTCAAAGAAAGGTATAAGAAAAGTAAAAACAAAGACGGAAACGTAAAAATGTAAAAGAAATAATAAAATAATAAAAATCACGCAAATCGAGAAAATTACGAAAAATTAAACTTTTGAAAACCTAATTAATTTTAACTCAAATTAATTTGAAACCCTAATGGGCAAAAAACAGCCCAAAAGTAAAACTACATAATGCTTAATGGGCTTTTTGGCCCAAACATAAAAAGTTGTAAAAATAAAAAACTAAAAACACTACTTAACTCAAAGTTTAATTGTAAACAACTTTAATACTGAAATGTTTTGATCAAATAACTTCTATAAGCCTAAATAAGCTATAAGCTACCTTTTGGGCCTTAAAAGCCCAATAAACTAAATAATAAGCTTATTATAGAACTTATGGACTATGCATCTCTTTTTAGGCTTTAAAAACAATTTTCAAAAAGAAAAATTTAAAAATCTATCCTAGAGCTTATTAAATAAGCTAATTTGAAAATTCTAAAAAGCTAATTTCAAGAGTATAAAATCAATAAGTTTAGAAGAGGACCTAATGACAATATAAAAACTATTGGAAAAAGATTTTAGCAATAAGCTCAAAGGAAAAACTAGAATACGCAAAAATACCCTTTATAATAAGACAAAATAGTCGGTTTTAAGAGAAACATGACTATATTGCTTGAAATTCAACTCAAAGGCTAGAAATACGTTTACAAAGGCAATAGTGAAAAGAAAAATGAAATAAGCTAAGAAGATAAGCCAGAAAAGAGAAATAAGCAATAAAAGAAAAACGTGAGAAGTTGGAAAGCTAGTGAAATGTAGACCAAAGGCAATCAAACTACTAAAGATGGAAGAACAAGTAAGAAAAATGATCTCTGCCTACAAACAAGAAGTTGTGCCCATTTAATTTTAGCTGAAAAACGAGAAAAGCTAATACTTGCTTTTTATGGAAAATGGGAGTTAAACGTAATTAAAATACAAGTGGGGGAGTACAACCAATAAGACCTAAGGGGAAGACTGGTTGTGTGAGTGTGTGTTAAGGCTTTAGGTGTAGAGAGGTCCTAGGTTCGAGTCCTGAGAGCTTTTTCGCTCCAAATCCTTTTTCATTTGGATTTTATTAATAAGAACTCTTATAATCAGTTTTCCTATAAGAGATTATATAAAAATGATAAGAACAAGGATAGCACACAGAAACAACTTACAATCAAACTAGGCACAAAAACAAGGAAAACAACTAGAACATAAGAACATCAGCTAGCAAATTCTAAGTGCAACAACCTTATCCTAATGCCAAATTAAGACTAACCTATAAGCACTAAATATTAAACTTACTAAAGACAAATAAGTTACCTAATCTAAACTGGAGTAGTAAACAAGATCTTAAGTCCTAAAACTTAACATTAAAGATGTAACCACATCTGGTGTTCTTGAACGGAATGATGTACAAATATGAGTAAGTGTAAACTGATTCTAAAGCAAAGTGAGTTAAATCCTAATGCATAAAGTCTAAACCTCAAAATAGCATTAAACAAGTAAAATCAAACCACTGTTAAGCAAATACAACACCTAAGAAAAATTAATGACTCAAAAAGTTATGAAATGCACTACAACCTATTTTTTTTTGTTTTTATCTTTTTATGACTGAATAAGAGCAATTTTAACCTCTAAACACTCAAAATCAATAGAAATCTTAATTACACTCTAGATTGTAAGTGACATCCAAATAATAGTGAATCCAAACACTAGTTTAGGCAGCATATAAGGAAAGTGAAACAAGTAAAATGCAAGATAAAATTAAAGCAAGAACAACATATGTAAAAACAAGTAATAAGACATGTTATGAAAGACAAATAAGCAGACAAACAAATAAGCTCAAACAAGAACAAGAAAATAAGAAGTTTTTTCAAGATGAGATCAAAAAGCTCAAAGGGGAACTTACAAAGGGCTCATAGTTTTGCACACCTGACCTAACAACCTATAATCACCTTTTTCACTTCTCTACACCTTATTTATCCCAAAACCATCTTATCAGCAACTTATACCAAGCTTATCACAAAACAAGCTTAATAATAACCAAATCCTTGAATTAGCAACAATGAAACCAAAGGCTTTTTCAAACCTATAAAACTCCTACATAAGAACAACAAGCAGTCAATAACAAGAGCTTATTGAGAACAAGATCTTAATAAGATGGCGTGAAAGTGACAAAAAATAAACTTTTTGTGAATTTTATAGAGATAAGAAGGAAATGGAAATTGACATAAATTTAAGGTGCAAGAAAATTAAAAGAGACATAATTTAAATGACATGAAAAGGAAATTGTAATTTTATTTAAAATGGAACTCAAAGTTGATTATTACATCAATTTTGGAACCAATGTTTACACATAAAAAACTATCTATTTATAAGCTAAGAAAGAAGTTTCTAGGATCCCATTAAGGGTTTAAATATCACTATCATTCTCCCTTGATCTAAAATAGTGGTTGTTGACTTTTTCTTGGTCCCAAATGTACAATCCTAGTCGTTTGTTGATTCTCTCTCATCATGTGGATTGCCAGTGTGGCTACTTGCACTCGGCCACATGTGCTTGTTTTACATAGTATTTATTGCAAATACTAAATTTGATTTGTGATTCTTTTCATTCACCCACGGATTGTCAACATAGCATGGGGACTACTCCTTTTGATGGAATTACTCTTTTACACATGGGAAGGCCTTATTCATCCTTTGATTATAAAATTTGATGGTTTAATTTGATTATTCACTTCATGGTTAAATTTGCCTTTTCATCTGGTAATTTTAGACAAGAAGGAGGAATAGGAAAAAAAAGAACACGTAGTTTTTGTTTGACTAGTAATAACTATGGGTTTGAATTAGGGGGGCAAAAGGAGGGTGACGGGTCATTAGGGTAAACTAGACTGGTGGTTTATTGTTTTTAGGATGCTCTTTAATTAAGATACTTTCCCTACTTGGCAGTTTTAGTCCCCATATGTATTTAACATTCATTAGCTTTTGTTAAGCTTCATATAAGTTTCATTATTTATAATATCAGTCCCTCATAGTTTAGAAACAAATCATAAGGACTTCATTTTCCAACAAGGTAAACTTAAAGGGTGACTTTGAGTATTGAGATTATGCAAGGGTGGTAATATTTCACTTTTTAGATCGTAATTCTCAACTCAAAACGAATTGATTGTCCAAATGATTTCAAGTTCACAAATTGTTTTTGGTTTTAGATTTTATAAAAGTTTTGGTAATCTAGGTCTATTTCAACAAAGCACGTAAAAAATGGTAAAAATATTATATCTATGTATCCATACTATTCTAAAACAAAGTGCATTTACCACAATAAAGCAAGTGCACAAGTATCTAATTCACAATTAGTAAATCTACTAATAATGTAAAGTATGTAAAGTGTAAGGACTAAAATTGTAAATTCTGAAATTAAAAGGACTGAAAATGTAAATTTAAACTAACTATAACAAACTTGAAACAAATTTTCAAAACTTCCTAACCAAATGGTAACAAACTCAAAATCCAGGGACTAAATTTTGCAAACCCTAAAAAGTTAAACTTTCCAAACAGATTACAACTCTCCCTAAACTTTAGGGACCAAATTGCAATTAAACAAAGTCCAATAGTGAAAACGGGCTAACAATGTTCAATAAGCTCGTTTGAGCTTATTACTCAATCTTTTAAGCTCTAGTCTTTTGCAAAAGTCTTTAAAATGGATTATACCTAGACAGCTCCAAGGAAATAAGCTAAAACAACCTGAATCTCAAGTTAGCTTATTTGAATAAGCTCAAAATAAGCTATCAGCTTATCTAGATAAGCACAAGTTGATTTTTCTAATGAAAATGAAAGATTAAGCTTCAAAAAGAAGGGAATGTCAATTATTATAAAATTTCATCAAGAAAATAAGCTGGAATGTTGAATTAAGCAAATTTGGCTTATGGTTGACTTTTGTTGACCAGCTTTTTTTTACCAAAAGTGAAAAGTTATAGAATTGCTTAAAATAAGTTTGTAAACAAGAATGTGCAATAAAATGAACAAGTTTGTAAAGTGGATTGATGGGAAATGCTAAACAGGCAAGGCCTTATCAAAGAAACTTAACATTGATAAGCAGCCTATTCAAAAGCTTATTCCTAGCTTATTTCTAAAAACTTTATCGCTACCTTAGTTCTATGTAAAGCTCATGTTATGAACTATACTCAGAATCAAAAATCACCTCCTAACATTAACTAATAAAGAAATGACATGAGTTTGAAACTGGCTAGTTTTAACTGATGAAAATGACCCAAAGTATTTATGAGCAATTTGCCTTTTTGACTATTTAGTTGACTACAAAAGCTTACCAGTTTACTTACACAAGTATATTAAGTGAGTATAAACTCTAAACAACAACTTTTATCCACTAGACCAGCAAATGTCAACTAATCCAAACACTACTTATTAGTATAAGCACAAAATTAAAGCTATGATACTAAGATAAGCAAACATATTATGAAATCTAGTTATCAAAACAAATCAAGCAGCTAACAATGAACAAGAAGCAGGCATCAGCAAAGTTTTTACACTAAAAAAGCAACAATAAGCATGCAATAGGATTTTTAGAGAAAATTAACAAAGGAGAAACTTATTAGATTGATTGTAGGCTTCTTTGGGGATGAAGAGGAGCGCTGAGCTCACTTAACCTCTAACCACCACCTTATTTACCAATCTACAACAGCTACTTATTATCAATCACCATCATCATCAACTGATCACCCCTGCAACAAGTTTGATCAAGGTTCTGGCAATGGCTGTGAGCTAAGAACAGGTCTGATCATGAACCAGCTATCAAATGGACATCAAATCATCATCATTGTTTAATAAGAACAATGAAATCAATCACAAGAACAGTATAGTAGCAGTTTGTAGTAAGAATGAGAGTGAAAATGAGATTTAGGGAAAATAAGCTTGCATTAATGGTGAATTCTTGTTACAAAACGGTTACAAGTACTAACTAACTCCCTCAAGTGCTTGTTAGACACTTAAGAGTAGTTCTAACTGAAAAAGCTAGCTGAAAAATGAGAGAGATTAAGAAGTGTGTGTGTTTTCACACTTCAACTACAATATATAATATGAGAACATCTGGGGTATTTATAGAGTGAGGCTGAGTTGAAGTGAGGATGAGTGACGTGACTCGGCCAGTTGCATACTTCCACGTGTCTCTAATTTGTTAATTGTGATTTGTAGAATAAGAACACAATTGGGCTTTTCTTGTTTAGTGAATTTCATCTTAATTGGTTGAATGGTTTAAACTCGTCTTGTGATTTCGAGCATATTTGATGTTTAAAGCTTCTTCTGAAATCATCTAAATCTCTGGCTTCGATCTGGTGTTTGAATGTCCACGTGGCATGATATTATTTGATGTTGAGAGGTCACACGAATTGTTATCCAATTGATGAAATATGATTGGTGGAATTTTGCTCAGTGGGTTTTACTGTTAGGATTTGGCTCAATAAATGAGCCGCCTTCTCTCTCCTTGAGCTGGCAATCCACCCCTTAACATTTTAAGCCTTCCCATTGGTTGAAAGCCATTCACACGGATCACTAACAATATTGTACTTCCAAATTTGGCAAAAATAGTCCCTTAAGTTGGAAGATTTGTAACTTAAGCTAGAATCTTCATTAGCTTGTCATTTCTGGCCCTTTGACTTCAATCTTGAGCATAAATGATCCTTGGACTTTTTGACTTGAGCTTTGACCATGTTTGAATTTGTTCTTGACTTTTCCATATTTGCACTTTAAGTCCCTCTACTTTGAAAGTTGTCAAGAAAGGTCCTTTGACTTTGATTGACTTGTCACTTTTCATCCTCCTTTTGTCTTTTCTTCATCAATAAAGGCTTGATTTCCTTGTTTGCTTCATATTTCTATCTTTTTACCTACACAAGCGCAAACAACAAAATATACCCATAATATTGCTTTTATAAATCAAAAGCAGGTATTTTGCTTTGTGTTTTAGGGTTAATTATGATATAACTGATATGAGATTTCACTCATATCAGGTGGTTTTGGCAATTTTGGTGAAAAGTGAAGGGTAAAATTGTAATTTTGAAGAGAGACATGATAAAAACTCCGTGAAATAAAATATCGGCTTTGTTCATTTCTCATGTTCGTTTTGTCTTCATGTGATCATTTTCTTGTGATTTCTCGATATTTGTGCCTGCACATACAGAAACATGACAAAACACACCTTTACCAGAATTTATATTTTGCATCTTGAGCTTGTTGTACGTCCCACCAAGAAACCTCTCTTTTCTTAATTGCATCATAACTTGTTCTACAACAGAAAATATCTTCATCGTACGATGCATGTGACTTTGTAGTTTGTACTTTGCATTAGAAGACTCGAATTTTTGTTTGACATCAGCTTGTACGGCTTCTATTCTTTCAACCATGTTTGTGCGGTGATGTTATGACCCTGTAGTGTATGTAGCTGAATTAGATCAATAGCTTTCTTTGGTGCTGATGTAGACTAAAAAACAAAGTAGCAAAGATAAGCAATTGGATCTGTTGATTCAAAAGAATACCATAAACAATTCTGCTAATAATCGTTGATTCTGAAGAATACCCGAAAATTAGGTTAAAAACATGGCAAACAACGGCCAATGGTTTAACTTTTATTAAACTGATAATTGTCTTGCTAGGGTTACAACAAATTCATTAAAT
The DNA here is from genome assembly GCA_025667525.1 of Glebionis coronaria. Taxonomy (NCBI): domain Eukaryota; kingdom Viridiplantae; phylum Streptophyta; class Magnoliopsida; order Asterales; family Asteraceae; genus Glebionis; species Glebionis coronaria. The sequence continues at coordinate 590,178,464 of CM046874.1, read as the reverse complement.
AATGACAGCAAACAAAGAAAACCCCTAAAAATCCAACGGTTTGGACCGTAGCCGAAAGACAAAGTCCAACTGAAAGTGAAAAATACATAAATATATAAAAAACTGATAGTAAAAAGGATTTTCGGGCCTTGGAAAATCCGCAACCAACTAATAGATGGTTACAGCATCGTTCGCCTCCTTTTACGGACGTTTTGACAGGTCACCGCCTGAAAACGGACTTAGGATGCAAAAGTTATGCCCGGTTTTACTAAACCTCTCATCGTCACGCGATCTCGGGCCTCCAGAAACAAGACAGCCGTTCTTCAATAGTTGGGCCTCCATCATTCTTGTAAACCCCCAATTTCGGGTCATAGCAGCGGAAGGGTCATTGGGTGTTACTATCATGGTTCAACCTCAATATCATAGAAAACGCCTCAAAATGAGTCGTTTTAACAAAACATACATCCATTCATTTGTTTAAAGATAATTTCACACACGGTCCCAAATAGTTTTAAAGTTTTGATTGTGGTAAAAATACGTCCTTTAGGAAAAGGAGCGTAAAAGCGGTAAGTATTAAGTGAACGTTTAGGAAAACGTAAACACTAATGACCCTTATGAAGTTCGTTTCCCAAGGAGGTATATGTGTGTGAAAAACTTGTTAAATGTTTGTGATTAATGGTTGGTTTAGAAGGGGATGAGAAAAGAAGATGACGAAGACGTAAAAATTACTACTAGAAAGTTAAAACGTAAAACCGTACAGACTACAAAAATAAAAATTAATTCTAAAAATTACCAAAAATTCACCAAAAATCAAAATAAATAAACTAAGAGTTTACCAATGATCAAAACTTTTTCAAACCTTTTAAATAATTAAATATTCAATTTTTAAATGCTAATTAAAGCCCTAAAAATCAAATAAATTATCAAAAAGCTCAAATAAAGATTTTTCAATTGGTAAACCTCTAAAATGACCTAAAAAGATTAAAAACTATTTTTAGAAATTTTTAAACTAATAAAAACTATTTAAAATGATTTAAAAACTATTAAAACTTAAAATAATTATAAAAATTAATCTAAAAGTGATAAAATTATTCTAAAAGTTGCTAAATTCCTATTTTAATGTATTAAAGCTATGAAAAATGTAAAAAGTTGGAAAATGTGAAATTTGAAAAATAATAATAAAATAATATTAAAATAATATTAAAAATCCAAAAATTATAAAAAATTCAAAAAACTTGCAAACTAGTTTATTTTAACCTAAATAATCAGAAAATCAAAGTGAAATGACCAGAATACCCCTATTGGGCCCTCAAATGGGCCAAAACCAAAAACAATCAACCTTAATGGGCTTTTGGGCCCAAAAAGTCAAACTTGGCCCAATTGACTTGGAAAAGCCCTATCTGACTCAAAATTTAATTCTAAGAACAAAACTCCAAAGGCCGAAAAGCTAAATGTGAGCTTATCACAGCTTAATAAGCAGGCAGCTTATTCTTATTGGGCTTTTCAACCCATTAAGCAATAAGCCAATGCCATAAGCTCTAATTTGACACACAACCTTCTTTTGGGATGCTTATGAGATCTGTAAAAAGAAATTTTGAAATAGCGCACTCAATAAGCCAGAAATAAGCAAACTATTATTTCACTAAAAGACAAAATAGTCGGGTTTGAGATTTAGGACACCTCAGAAGCTCTAGTTTGTTGCAAAAGCTCACAAATAGCTTAACTAAGAATAATCAATCAAGAAAATCACAAAAAGCCAAGTAGAATAAGCTGTATGAGCAAATAAGCTGGCTGAAAAAGCCAAATAAGCTAGTTTTCTAGCAAAAGCTTAACCAAAAGACTTGTAAACTTCCAGATATGATATTAAGCTAAGAAAAATGATTTCTATTACAAAAACTAAGTTGTTGCATGTACCAATAAGCAAAACAGATTCAATAAGCTTAGACACCAAGTTTAACCAAAAGTCAAACGTTGATAAGTTAAAATCAAACGCTGACAGGAACAAAATGGACGTTGACAGACTTAATGAAGTGTAAGGACTTGATTTTCACCCTGCTGGTCAAGGTTTGAGTGCAAACCTTGTGAATCAAAGCTTACCAGTTGGGTAAACTTGATGTGTTTTGGCACAAATAAGCCAATAAGCCAGTGGGCTTATAAGCTATGAACAAAACAATCCAAATAGCCAAATAACCTCACAAGCAGCAAACAATTAAGATCCAAGCACCAAAACAACAATCCTTATGCTAGAATTCACAATGCAACACCAAATGAGGTGGTCACTTTGCTGATGCAAATGACCACTTCAGCAAACTTTGATAAGCTATAATAATCACAATAAGCCACCCAATTCAACAACCAGATAACCAATAGATAGCTTATCACCCAAACTATTCCCAAACCTGATTTCAGACCTTAGATCCAAGTAACAAAGAAGTTATTGGATCTGATGTGTTTGACCAATTCCAAAACCACTTTTATCAGATTTTTGCAAAACTTCAAATCTCTTTTCCAAACTTTCAGAAAGTAAACCAATGACTAAAACTTGTATATTAGGACTTGTTTAGACCTCCAAAACCCTAAGAACCAAGGGCACAAGGCCACAAGGCCTTATGAACCAGTAATCCCAAACAACCCTTAATCAACCACTTTTCAAACAAACTTTTGATTTTCAAACACAAACTACTGATTTTAATGATCAAATAGCTACACTAGGTGACAACTAACAGAAACCAGCCATAAAACTCAAAGCACAAACACAAGAACTCCAAATCATATACCAAAGTAAAAAATAAGCAAAAACATGAAATTTTGAGAGGAATCTTAACAAGAGGTTATACCTGCCTTCCACAACATCCTAGGAAGGCCAGCTATGCTCCTTGGACCTTGTTCAACAACTAGAACAAGACCAAGGTACTTCAATAAGAAATATAATGAATGCCTTGGTTGATGTTTCAAAGCAGAAACTCAAGGACTTGATGTCTTCAACACAAGCAGCAAACAACTCAACCAAGGGCTCTAATCCCTTCACAAGCTTGGTGTCAACAAGCTTGCAAGAGCTTATAGCTTATGGTTAAGGGTTAGTACACAAAAATAAGCAAAATCAGAACCTTCTTTCAAGCTTTTTCAAACTTGAAAAACCTTACCAAACATAAACGTCCTTGATCCAAAAGGTTCAAGCACACTTATAACAATCAATGGAACTCAGAATCACCCTTTAAACAACACCAACTTTCAAAAACATAAAAAGGAATTACAATTTTCTAAAAATACCAACTTTTATAAATTTCAAAAAGGAATTACAATTTTAAAAGGTAAAGACTGGAACAAAGGGACATTCACATGTTGAGGTCTCCTTTTATAGGCAAATGCCTGGCTACACTATTCACAAACCCTAGAAGTGAATTCTCTAAAATGACCTTGAGTCCTTGAGGGCGTTTGTTGTTGATGAGCTGTCCAAAGTGATCCCAAATGTTCATTTTAGCTTTGTGATCAAGCAAAGAGTCTTGGCTGTTGATTTTGCCACATAGGATTACTTGGAGGGTAAGTTGCATTCTGATTGGGTGACATGTTGAATGGTGGGGCCTCTTGGTGAGTGGGAGTGAGGGTTTTAAGGTTGGGATGGGATTTAGAGTGTGTGAATCAAACGTGTGTCAAGGTAATTTAGGTTTACCCTTTGTTTAAGTTGATGTAAAATCTGGGTGTGAAAAGGTGAACAATGGTAACTTTTGATCCGATTTTGGGGGATTGGAAGTTGTTTGGCGCAATTTCATGTTTGAATGTTTCAATAGCACACATTTGGCCCTTGTTCTTCTTCTTTTCTTTCATTTGTGTTTAAAAGTGTGTCAGCGCCCAAATCCTTTGTAACAACTTTCAGACTTTGGCAATTTTGGCACAAAACTTTGGAAAAAGGTTTAAAAGGGTTATTTTTGCCATTTTGAGATATTTCAAGGACTGATTTTGGACATTCTTGATCTTCAAAGGTCTTCAATGTATCTTTGGCTTTATGAGGGACCATTGTTGGCAATTTGAATTTGTTGAGGGACTAAACTTGCCATTTCTTTAAAGTAGAAGGACCTTTTGTGTAATTTTGACAAACTTAAGGGACCAAACTTGTAATTATGAATATACAAGGGTTTTAAGTGTCATTTCTTCAATAAATGAGGATCAATATTGTTTGTCTTCAAGTCTTCAAAGGTATTGTTGAATTCTTCATGAATTAGGGCCCGGTTCTTTGTACGGCTTCGTTTCTCGTGTCCGTTTTTCCTTGTATCTTGTGATCTTTTGTCCTTTTCACGATATCCATACCTAAAATACACAAGTAAACAAACACAAGCATATATATGGTATTTTATGACATTATTATGCATTAAAAGCCCGAAAAGAACGATGAGATCATGTATAAATGCCATCTCATCACTCCCCATACTAAGCCATTGCCGTGCCCTCACGCAATGCTAGAATAAAGTATCTAAGCATCACCAAAGTTCAATTTTATTAACCTTTATTGAAGAGTGAAAGACTTGCAATATACTACGAAGATGTGTAAAGACATAATGTATGATTTTCATCACGAAAGTGACTTTTAGGGTCAAAGAATAGAAACAAGTAAATGTCCCTTAGAGTAAACTTCGTCATCCTTGATTGTCATACATTCCATGCTAAGTGCAAAAACGAGATCATTGTTGGTACAAGTCACAATTCTAACACTACTCATACGTCCAAATTGTGTAATACTTTTTCTCCCCACAATCCTAGTTATTATAAAAAAATGGGTTACTAGCATTTTTTATCTATTTGTCATGGATCACAAGTGATTCATATTGACTTATTTGAGTAGTTATTAGTCCGAAAGCAAAGTAGCACGATTTGATCAATAGTTAGCCGAAGGACAAAATCTTTTAAAACGGCTTCTCGTGTATCTCCTTAAGTTCATATCTTGGCATAACTCGTTTCACGATTTGAGACCTTTCTCGGACCGATATTTGGCATGTACTTCATACTTCAAATCTTGGGAAGACGTTCTCAAAATTATGGTCTTCTCTTCATATATTTGGAATTTCTTCACTTGACGTTTTTGAGAGATTCTTCATATTTGGACCACGACTTCATCATTTTTCTTCAATCCTTACTTTGGATTTTGATATACAACGATCCGCCTCCTTTTCGGACTTGGATATATTTATCCTCATACCTTGTAAGGGTCTTTTTGGATAGACTTTCTCCGTGATCTTTAGGGGAGTAATTGCTTTCCGTCGTGTATCTCGATCCTTCATATTGATTTAGGAATAATGATACTTCACATCATCTTGGATCTTTAGCAAAAATAGAGCTCCTCATGCCTTGTTAGGGCCTTTTTAGATGATCACCAATCTTCGCGTCCCGCTTCAATAAGTTATGCCTTGGCTATGAACTCTATTCAACCCCGAGCAACTTTTAAACGATCTTGCGCTAGAGGCTAAGTAACCTTTCAAATCGTACGACCTTACTTATTGCAATTATGATTTATTCCTAATGCATTGATCTTATGGGAAGAAAAAGCCACAATTAAAAACATATGAGTTTTTGAAAGAACATTTTCATGTTCTACGTTTAGCATGATCACTTGTCTAACTCTATCATTTCTCGTTCTTCACTATATAAAGACCTCTAATTAAAGAGACTCGTGAATACTTAGCCATGCAAGTCAAAATTAAGCCAAATTTGGATTAGCTTTCATTAAGACTATATTAAATCAAAGTTTTGGGTTTTCAAGCCACCTATAGGATCTTGCACTTTCTTGGAATTTTTCAAGTTTAGAGAATGCGTTTTATAGTTCCCTTGATAAGTGACTTTCTAGGATCAATTATAGAAACTTGCGAAAAGTTCTTGTTCTTAACCCGTATGAATTAAGACTTTCGCGTTTTAAAGCTCCCTATATAAAAGTCTAGCAAAACTTGAATTGAGCGGGTTAAGGAATGTAAAAGGCTCCAAATGCCCATCAAGTCAAAAATTAACTCTTATTCTACCCAACGGAAAATATACATTCGTGTCTTAAAAACACTTATGAAAACTAAGAAAATTTTTAATATTTGGCCATTATTAGCCTTATTAGCAAAACAAAACATTGAAAGTTGGAAAGCGTGAGGGCGTAGCAAAGCAAGTACCTATTCACCCCCCATACTAAAAGTAAACATTGTCCTTAATGTTTCGAGTCTAAAGGTGGAGCACCCCCATACTAGAGACGAAGAGTCGAATGCTTAGGATCTAGCATGGAAAAGGTGATCAACAATATATCTAAAGCCGTTTATTAAGTATGCTAAAAGATAATTGTTAGAACAATAAAGGATATGTCATGGATTCGTGAAAAAAATCTTCAAGCAAACGATGGAGGCTCACGTAAACGAACACGAGAGTCTTCAATCGTAGATGATGATGATCTAGATAACACAATCACAAACAACCACGAGACAACGAGTTGAAAGGGTACAAGTCCCCTTATTAGTGAATAGTAAGCATAAAGGATAAGCATGGGATCTCCCCCACGAGGCACCTCGTTTTTGATTACCGAGTCATGAGCTCGACTCGATCCCCTCAATGCTAATTATCATTGGGGAAGGTGACTTGGTCGAGGGAAACCATTGAAGGAATTTCCCCACCAAAGTAGTGCTTAAGCCTATGTCCATTCACCTTGAAATTAGGACCATCATCTTGAGCTAGCTCGATGGTCCCATACGGAAACACTTGTGTAATGGTGAACGGACCCGACCAACGAGATTTCAATTTCCCGGAAAATATCTTAAGTCTAGAGTTAAAAAGCAACACTTGATCACCAACGTTAAAAACCCGGTTTTTAATCTTTGAATCATGAAACTTTTTAGTCTTTTCTTTGAAAATTAATGAATTTTCATAAGCATTATCTCTTAATTCATCCAATTCATTCAATTGTATTTTCCGGTGATCTACCACGGTCTTTAAGTCAAAGTTTGCATGCTTAAGGGCCCAATATGCCTTGTGCTCCAACTCAATGGGCAAATGACAATTCTTCCCATAGACTAACTTATAAGGAGTGCAACCAATAGGTGTCTTATAAGCGGTCCTAAAGGCCCATAAAGCGTCATCGAGTTTGTCGGACCATGAAGCACGGTTTTCTCCAATTGACCTCTCTAAAATCCTCTTCAAAGCTCGGTTCGAAACCTCGACTTGCCCACTCGTTTGCGGGTGATAAGCCGTAGAAAGACGATGAGTAACTCCATATTTCTTTAGAACCTTTTCGAATTGGTCATTACAAAAATGGGTTCCACGATCACTTATAATAGCACTAGGGGTTCCGAACCGAGAGAATAATTGCTTCAAAAACTTCACTACCACACGAGCATCATTAGTAGGCAAAGCCTTGGCTTCCACCCACTTAGAAAGGTAGTCCATCGCGACGAGGATATATTTGTTGCCATGAGACGATAGGAACGGCCCCATAAAGTCTATTCCCCATATGTCAAAAATCTCACACACTTGAATTATGTTTTGCGGCATTTCATCACGTTGAGATGATTTTCCTTGACGTTGGCACGAATCACACGACTTCACAAGTGCGTGTGCATCACGATAGATAGAAGGCCAAAAGAAGCCGGCATCGAACACTTTCTTAGCCGTGAGATTAGCACCGTGGTGACCACCCGCGGGTCCCTCGTGACAAGCTCTAAGGATATTAGAAGCTTCGGCACCAAAAACACAACGTCGAACGAGTTGATCCGCATAAATCCGAAAGAGATAAGGGTCATCCCAAAAATAGAACTTGACGTCACGAAAGAATTTCCGTTTTTGTTGTGTCGTCATACCCTTGATTATGAAATTGCCCGCATGGTAATTTGCAATGTCGGCAAACCATAGGGTGGTGTCTTTAGAATTCACTACACCGAGAGTCTCGAGAGGAAATGTTTCGGTGATTTCCTTGTTCTCGAAAACATCTTTGTGAGGATCTTCTAGACGAGAGAGATGATCGGCCGCTAGATTCTCGGCTCCTTTTTTGTCAAGCACGGTGACATCAAATTCTTGGAGGAGGAGCATCCAACGAAGCAATCTCGGCTTAGCATCTTGCTTAGCTAAGAGATACTTGATAGCCGAATGGTCGGTATACAAGATGCTTTTAGTCAAGACGAGTGTAACACCCCCACAAATGCTATGCGCAGCGGAACTACAACATTGGGTGCTACACATTATTCATTGCACACAAGATATATCAAACGACTCTAAAAAGACGTCGACTTAAAACTTGAATTAAAAATTGTTAGATGATACATGTCCACGGTTTTTCCAACCCCACTTGGTACAACAGAGTTTAGCGTTTTCGGTCCCCATGAATCTCGACCTAAGAATTTCAGTTTCACAACAACATAACATTAAAATTAAAAATGTTTAAGTAGAAAAGGGAGGAAAAAAACAAGCAGACTCCAAGCCATACACACAACATCCATCCCATGCACGCTCCATTCTACACTTCAGCGGTTACCTGAAACACATGCCAAAATTTGGTCAACGAAAACGTTGAGTGGAATTCATAGGTTTTACAATTCATTTTGAACGTATATAAAATAAAAACCATTCGTGATCATTCATAGACTTGTCGATCAAACAATCTATATTCAGGATACTGACAATTGTGTTTAAGCTCATGACACTAATCCGTTAACTCAATCACCCGCGTAATAATTACCGGCGTGATTCAGATGAAACCAGTGCCCCTTCTAAAGGCATCAGTTGCAATTATACCTTATCTCTCATACAAGATAATCTACCGCAGAACTTACTCAACGTACAGCTTCTCGGCTAGCATTGGGTCGTTAGCCCCGTAGTACTACAAATTGTATAAGCGGCTATTTCCCCCTACTCGAGGGCAGGACAATAGTTAATAGTTCATGAAATTAGGGTCTTTTGCAACTAGGTACTCAACACAATTTCTAAGGCAACATTCGGGTCTAACAATCATTCATGATATACGTTCCTTTTAAAAACTAGCATGCATTTCCCTCGCGGGTAAAACAGTTTGAAATAAATATAAGCGAGGCTATAAATTCACACCTTATATATTAAGTAGTCGGTAGTTCGAGAGATGATCACTGACGACGATACGGATGCCCGGGTAAATCAACACCTATCAACAAATAACGCGTAATGAGTAATCTCATTTTAAATACCTTACGATACTGTATAAAATACATAGATACTAGTCACTTAGGACAATTATAACTCACGCCAAAACAAAACAACAAGCATCACTCATTTTACATCATTCGTTCTTATTACTTACGTTATCCATTTTTACTCATTTTCGCCGGTACTTACCGAAAGTACGGGCTGTTTTACTATACTTAACCATTCTTATAAAATTTGACAAAATTCTCAAAAATACTATAAGACCTGTAGATAACACATTTTTAATCCCAATAAAAGTTTTTACTTCTACGACCCGTTACGCAACGCTTTTCCAAAAACTACATTTTCCGGGCTGAAATTATACTTCAACCAACTTGGACCTCTTTGACCTATTTGAAATGCACCTTTGACTTCTTTGACTCCTAAGTCAACTTATAGACTCAATTACACAGGTTTGTGACCAAAATTTGACCCTTGACCTTTTACCAATTCATACTTGTGGTCCTCGGGATTTGACTAAAACTATACATAAATTCGGATTATGAAAGTTCTCGTCTCCCGGTACTCGATCTTTAAAACCTCATAACTTTTAGCTCGTTTTGAGTCACGGGCTCTACCTTATACCAAATTAAAGCTAAGAAGACCCTCTATGACTACATTTAGTTATCTAGACCTGTAGGAAAAATTATTTTTACGAAAAGGTCCTAAACTTTCTGCCTAAATTTGACCAACTCAAAATCACCCTTAAGCTCGATTCCAAACCTATTAATCATTACTAGGCTTCATCCTAAGCATTCCCAATCATAACCAAACACAAATTTTCAGTCCCTACCCCTATTGATCATCAACCTCAAAATCTAAACATCTAAAAACAAACATGCAATCACTTATACCCATCTAAAACACCAATAAACACAATACCAAACATAACAACAATGCTCAAAATCATCAACCACCATGGCTCCCCAAACACCCCCTTGTGCCGTGGGGTTTGGGTGACCAAATCACCACAACCAAATTAATTTTGGTGGGTTTTATTGGTGATTATACTCACACTATACATGAATTTAACATGCATCAATACAATTAGCCTCAAAAACGAATTTGAATGATCTTGAAAATTTTTGGAAAATTTTTGTTAATGCATGTTTAATTTAACCATGGATTAACACTCACCAATGGATTTTAGGAGGTGGTCTTAAGTTAGATTTTGTCAAAACTAAAAAAAAATGGTGGATGGTGGTTTTTGGTGGGTAGCCGTCGGCTAGAGGGAGAGAAAGAGAGAGTGTTTTGATTTTTTTTTGTCTAAGTGTTTGTGTGTGTTGTGTTTGTGCCTTTTTGTGAGATGGGAGGGGCCAAAGTGCAATTAAAGGTTTCTTTTGGCCTTAAGTAAAAACGTCATCAAAACTTTGCGGGATCGACTCACTAGTCAATTTAGAAAATTTTACGGGAGTCGGAAATCATCCCGAACACTCCAAAATACTTTTGGGATACTTTAAATGTACTCGGAAGGCTATAAAACTCACCCGACTCAACTTAACACGAACCGTAAGTAAAATTCTCGAAAAATTACATTATCGATAAATCGTCAATAATTATAGAAATTTGGGCATCCCTCGGGATCGTAATCGTCATCGTCCTTCTTGAATCGTCAATCGTAAAAATTATAACCTCGAACATCGGCTTTAACCAAAATACTTATATATATAGAAATTAAAATTTATTAAAAATTTCAAAAATTAGCGTAATTTAGGGTAACGTTAATGACCTTGGTTCTAGGGTGTCACATCCACCCCTCCTTAAAGAGAGCGACGTCCCGGCGCTCGCCTCTTCTTGCACTCACATTTCGTTCTGCTGGAACAGATGAGGATACCTTTCCTTGAAAAAGTCCTCACGTTCCCAAGTGTATTCCGGTCCGCGCTTAGAATTCCATCGAACCTTCACAATAGGAATTCTACTACGCTTCAGCCTCTTGACCTCTCGGTCCATAATTTCCACAGGTTCTTCCACGAAATGCATTTTGTCGTCCAGTCGAATCTCGTCCAAAGGAATCACCAATTCCTTATCCGCCAAACTCTTCTTCAGGTTCGATACGTGAAACGTGTCGTGAATAGCACTAAGCTCGCTCGGCAATTCTAACTTGTACGCTACTGGTCCAATTCGTTCAACGATCTTAAATGGTCCTATATACCTCGGACTCAACTTTCCTTTCTTCCCAAAACGAATTACACCCTTCCACGGCGATACCTTGAGCATAACCATATCTCCAACTTCAAACTCCAACGGTTTCCTTCTGTTATCGGCATAACTCTTCTGTCGGCTTCTCGCAGCAAGTAGTCGGTTCTTGATTTGCACAATCTTCTCTGTCGTTTCTAAAACCATTTCGGGTCCAGTCAATTGACTTTCTCCTACTTCACTCCAACACACAGGCGATCTACACTTCCTTCCATACAATGCTTCGAACGGTGCTGCCTTGATACTCGCATGATAACTATTATTATACGAAAACTCCACTAGAGGCAAGTGGCGTTCCCAACTTCCTCCAAAATCAATCACGCATGCTCGGAGCATGTCCTCCATCGTCTGAATAGTTCGTTCACTCTGGCCGTCAGTTTCTGGGTGATAAGCCGTACTTAAACTCAATTCAGTGCCCATCGCACGTTGAAGCGATTTCCAAAATTCCGAAGTAAATCTACTATCGCGATCCGAAATGATCGATAACGGCACTCCATGTCTGCAGACGATCTCTTTCACGTACACACTGGCGAGCTTTTCCATGCTGTCCGTCTTCTTCATAGGTAAGAAATGAGCAGATTTCGTTAATCTATCCACAATTACCCATATCATATCACATCCACTAGGAGTTCTGGGTAAACCCGTCACGAAATCCATAGCGATTTTCTCCCATTTCCATTCTGGGATCTCTGGTTGTACCAACAATCCAGATGGTTTCTTATGTTCTGCTTGAACCTTCGCGCAAGTCAAACACTTACTAACGTAACGAGCAATATCCGCCTTCATATTCGGCCACCAATAAACTTTCTTCAGGTCGTGATACATTTTATCCGATCCAGGATGTATCAAATACTTCGACTTATGTGACTCGTTCATAACCAATTCTCGAACTCCAGGCTTTCCTTCCTCAGATGAACACAATGGTAACCAAATCCGATTCTCAAAATATCTCAGTCCGTCTGACCTAATCACGAAAAGAGGTTTCAACATTCGTCCCAAATTCTCAGCTTCAACATTCCCTTTCATTAGTCCCCTCTCTTGAGCCTTCAGTATAGTTTCGGTTAAGTCAACGCTCTCAGTCATCACCAAAGCTCTGACCCTCAAAGGTTTCTCCCGTTCCTTCCTGCTCAGTGCATCTGCTACAACATTCGCCTTGCCAGGGTGGTAGCGAATTTCGTAGTCGTAATCACTTAGTAGTTCAACCCATCGTCTCTGTCGCATATTCAACTCCTTTTGATCTAAAATGTGCTGCAAACTCTTGTGGTTAGTGAATACAACACACTTCGTCCCATACAAATAGTGTCTCCACAGCTTCAACGCAAAAACTACAGCTCCTAATTCCAAATCGTGTGTCGTGTAGTTCTCCTCATTCTTCCTCAGTTGCCTCGATGCGTAAGCTATCACCTTTTCACGTTGCATCAATACCGCTCCATAACCCTTACGAGATGCATCACAATACACTACGAAGTCTTCGGTTCCTTCAGGCAATGACAATATCGGTGCGGAACATAACTTGTCCTTGAGCGTTTTGAAAGCGAGTTCTTCCTCAATTCCCCATTCATACACCCTATTCTTTTCGGTAAGCCTTGTCAATGGTTTTGCAATCAACGAAAATCCTTCAATGAACCTTCGATAATACCCAGCTAAACCAAGGAATTGTCGAACTTCAGTCGGCGTTGTCGGTGCCGACCATTCCCTGATCGCTTCGACCTTGGCAGGATCCACGCGAACTCCCTTGCTATCAATCACGTGACCTAGGAACTGCACGGATTCTAACCAAAACTCACACTTCGACAATTTTGCATACAGCTTCTCCTTCTTTAACAACTCCAAAATCTTCCTCAGGTGCTTCTCGTGCTCCTCCTTACTCTTAGAGTAAATAAGTATATCATCGATGAAAACAATAACAAACTTATCTAGATACGGCTTGCACACGCGATTCATGAGGTCCATGAATATAGCAGGCGCGTTTGTCAACCCAAACGGCATCACTCGAAATTCAAAGTGTCCATACCGCGTACGAAAGGCAGTTACAGGAGTATCCTCCTCTCTTACACGCAGTTGATGATACCCTGATCTTAAATCGATCTTTGAGTATACACTGGAACCTTGCAATTGATCAAACAAATCGTCAATCCTCGGCAATGGGTACCGATTCTTAACCGTCAGCTTATTGAGTTCCCTATAGTCAATACACATCCGAAACGAACCATCTTTCTTCTTTACAAACAACACTGGCGCTCCCCAAGGTGATGAGCTCGGCCTAATAAATCCCTTGTCCATCAATTCCTTCAGTTGATCCGATAACTCCTTTAACTCGGATGGTGCTAAGCGATAAGGTGCACGCGCAACCGGCGCAGCTCCTGGCACCAAATCAATTCGAAACTCGACCTCACGGGTGGGTGGTAAACCTGGAAACTCGTCTGGAAAAACTTCCGGATATTCGCAGATAACAGGTACCTCTTCAATCCTCGCCTCTAAATCACCATCACTCGAAACTTGTGCCAAAAACACATCGCATCCGTTCTCTACGTACTTCATCATTCTCAAACAGGAAATCACTTTCAAACGAGAAGTGCATTCGTCTCCCTTCACCGTCAAGACTTTATTCCTCAACGGAATCTGAACTAATCTCTCGCCACAGACGATCATAGCACTGTGCGCCATTAGCCAATCCATTCCCACAATCACGTCAAACGATCCTAGCTCTATAGGCATCAAGTCGATTTTAAAAGCGTAATTTCCTAACTTCAAGGTACACCCTTTCAGTATAGAATTCGTACTAACAATTTTTCCATCGGCTAACTCAACGTTATAACTAGTCGCTAACAACACCGGTTTTCTATCGATATGACGACTAAATTTAACATCTACAAAACTCTTGTCGGAGCCAGAATCAAACAATATACTAGCATAACAAGCGTCTAGCAAAAACGTACCGGTAACCACGTTAGGACCATGTGGTTTATCAGCCGTCCCTACTTGATACACAGCAGCCGCATTGTTACCTCCCCGCTTGTTTCCTGCCTTCGGGCAATTCACTTGCACATGACCTCTCTCTCCACATCCATAACATCCCCTCATTCTGATAGCATTCGCCCCAGTGGCTACTCCTCCCGTTCGGCAACCAGATGTCCTGTGACCTGCTTTTCCACATTTGCCGCATGCAGGCGGGCAATTCCCGACATGGTACAAATTGCACCTACCACAATGGGGATTCACTTTTACTCCTCTGGGGTTCGTCACTGCCCTCATCCCTTCATTCCTTCGTTGGTTAAACTGCTGATTGCGGTTCTGACCATGGTTGTTTCGATTTCCACCTCGGTTCTGGCCCTGGGATTGATTGCTTTGTGCCACTTCCCATTTCCTCTTGTTGCCTTCAGCAATGGAGTTCTGCTTATCCTGGAGCTTGACGTCCATCAATGCGTGAGCCATCTGGACCGCTTCATCAAACGACCCAGGTTTTGACGAAGTCGTCTCACCTTTGATATTGCTGGATAAACCTTTTATGTACTGCTTCATTTTCTTGGCATCATTGGCAAAAACATCTGGACACAAAAGGCTTAATTCATTAAACCTCCTGGTGTAAGCAGCGATATCATTGTTCTTCAAGGTCAAGTGCCTCAACTCATCTTCCAACTGACCCAATTCCTCTTCCGGGCAAAACTTCTTAGTCAACAGAGCTTTTGTCGCAGTCCACGTCCTTGCATTCGCTACAGCCAATCCAACAGTGGCTACTTGGGTGTTCCACCAACTTAACGCATCATCAAGAAACGTAGCAGCCGCAAACTTCACCTTGTCCGCTTCTGCACAACCGCTGATTTCGAAAGTACTTTCAACCTTTTCCAACCATCGTCTAAGTTCTAGGGCTCCACCCGTTCCACGAAATTGCGTGGGACCGCATTTCATAAAACTAGAATAGGTACACACTCTCGGGGCTTGCTGTCTCCCCGCGTTTCTACCCTGGTCCTGATTTCTCCCGACTCGGTCCGCTTCCAGCGCATTTGCTATAGCTTCCTGAATCATTGTGTTTACACGATCGGCGGTCAACTTTGGAGGCATGGTGTTATCGAATATCTCTTTCTGCAAGACAAGGAAAATAGAAAAAACAATGTAAGTATACACATCAAGATTAAGATGGATTTCTCTTTCAAGACATAATATACATACAACGACACATCACTATAGAGTTACTAATATTCATCAATTCACATCACAAAAGATCAAATTTAAGACATATCACAGATCATGAAAGGTAACATGGATTGTATTGATAATTAACCAAAATTGTGACAAGTATTGCCACTACAATCGTTCACCACAAAACTTAAGTCCTCAAGTTTTTCGTCATAATGCCATCATACAAAAGTCTAAAACAGTTCTATTACAATGATCAAAGAAAAATACAAGACAAGCAACTAGGCATGTGGTGATCCACACGGCCTCTTGGATGGTGGTTCGTCATCATCTTCCTCGGGTTCCTCATCACTATCGTCCTCGTCAACATCATCCATTTTTCTCTTTCCTTTGTCATCCGGCCCACATTCCGTCTCCTTTTTCGTCCCTGATGTAGACCCACACTCAATCGCTACCTGACTTCCCACAGTAATACAAGCACCTCTAGTAGGCGGCTGAATCATGTAGTCATTAGCCTCCATCTCCAAATCGTCCACGAATCTCCAATCTGGGGGCAATGATGCTCTCACTCGATGCTCCCAACTCTGCATCCTTGACAAACTCACTTGATCTTCCCTAACACGGTCAAGACTAGCGCTTAAATTTGCAACCATCGATCTTAGACTGTTGATATCACTTTTGTTTACATTTCCATCATACTCAACTCTTGCAGTCCTTTCCAACAGTCTTTGGTGTTCCCTTTCATTCTTATCAAACCTCTTATTTACCCTGGTCTCAACTACAAACCGCTCATACATCAACCTCTCCATCCTCCTCAAACGACCTGCGGGATCCCAGTAGTGTCTTGGTCTCGGAAAGTAGACCCTTGCAATATTCTCATGAATCGATTGCGACTTGGATGATTTGCTGGACTCTCCACCGCTCCCATTACTTACTCGAACAAATCCTGGCACTGTTCTCAAATAGTACTTACAATTGTCCATCGGGCGATTAAAGGGTTGCTGCTCATATCGATCGGTTGGAGGTACTTCATAACCCTTTGGCGAATTCGGAGATTGAAACAAATCAGGTTCGGTCTGGCCTACAGCATTCTCGGGAATGCCATCATCCATTAGTTCCTCGGGCTCTTCCTCAGAATCCTCACTCTCGTCACTACTGATGCTAAAATTGTCCACCTCACTTTCATCATTGTCGTTTTCCGGCCCTATTTCCTCTTCTGGAGCGATCCATCCATTATCATTGTCCGGCGGGTTCGGAGGAAACGGTCCCCCTTCGTGACCTACGACGTAATCGTTTCCATTATCATTAGGCGGTACCTCGGCCATTCCTGCAATAACAGCGAATTTCGGAGGGTACATAAGTAATTATACAATATTTATAAATACATGCATGCAAATGCAATGCAAAGGTGGTACATATGCCCAAAATGTAATAATATGATGCTAATGCATGATTAATACAAAAATTACGATGTCGGATATTCCACGTATAATTTCAACGTCTACATATAGTAATCTCCATACTTACGTAATAATTACCCACATATATACTTCAACTCAAAAGTATACGTCAAATGCCATGAATACAAAAATAAATCTTACCGGAGCCATGCAGGATAGTTGTGTGTGCTTGGACCATTTGTTACGACACCAAAAGTTATAGTTTAGGATTTTCAAAAACGACCTAGTTCTCTATAACTCATGGCTCTGATTACCAATCTGTAACACCCCCACAAATGCTATGCGCAGCGGAACTACAACATTGGGTGCTACACATTATTCATTGCACACAAGATATATCAAACGACTCTAAAAAGACGTCGACTTAAAACTTGAATTAAAAATTGTTAGATGATACATGTCCACGGTTTTTCCAACCCCACTTGGTACAACAGAGTTTAGCGTTTTTGGTCCCCATGAATCTCGACCCAAGAATTTCAGTTTCACAACAACATAACATTAAAATTAAAAATGTTTAAGTAGAAAAGGGAGGAAAAAAACAAGTAGACTCCAAGCCATACACACAACATCCATCCCATGCACGCTCCATTCTACACTTCAGCGGTTACCTGAAACACATGCCAAAATTTGGTCAACGAAAACGTTGAGTGGAATTCATAGGTTTTACAATTCATTTTGAACGTATATAAAATAAAAACCATTCGTGATCATTCATAGACTTGTCGATCAAAAAATCTATATTCAGGATACTGACAATTGTGTTTAAGCTCATGACACTAATCCGTTAACTCAATCACCCGCGTAATAATTACCGGCGTGATTCAGATGAAACCAGTGCCCCTTCTAAAGGCATCAGTTGCAATTATACCTTATCTCTCATACAAGATAATCTACCGCAGAACTTACTCAACGTACAGCTTCTCGGCTAGCATTGGGTCGTTAGCCCCGTAGTACTACAAATTGTATAAGCGGCTATTTCCCCCTACTCGAGGGCAGGACAATAGTTAATAGTTCATGAAATTAGGGTCTTTTGCAACTAGGTACTCAACACAATTTCTAAGGCAACATTCGGGTCTAACAATCATTCATGATATACGTTCCTTTTAAAAACTAGCATGCATTTCCCTCGCGGGTAAAACAGTTTGAAATAAATATAAGCGAGGCTATAAATTCACACCTTATATATTAAGTAGTCGGTAGTTCGAGAGATGATCACTGACGACGATACGGATGCCCGGGTAAATCAACACCTATCAACAAATAACGCGTAATGAGTAATCTCATTTTAAATACCTTACGGTACTGTATAAAATACATAGATACTAGTCACTTAGGACAATTATAACTCACGCCAAAACAAAACAACAAGCATCACTCATTTTACATCATTCGTTCTTATTACTTACGTTATCCATTTTTACTCATTTTCGCCGGTACTTACCGAAAGTACGGACTGTTTTACTATACTTAACCATTCTTATAAAATTTGACAAAATTCTCAAAAATACTATAAGACCTGTAGATAACACATTTTTAATCCCAATAAAAGTTTTTACTTCTACGACCCGTTACGCAACGCTTTTCCAAAAACTACATTTTCCGGACTGAAATTGTACTTCAACCAACTTGGACCTCTTTGACCTATTTGAAATGCACCTTTGACTTCTTTGACTCCTAAGTCAACTTATAGACTCAATTACACAGGTTTGTGACCAAAATTTTACCCTTGACCTTTTACCAATTCATACTTGTGGTCCTCGGGATTTGACTAAAACTATACATAAATTCGGATTATGAAAGTCCTCGTCTCCCGGTACTCGATCTTTAAAACCTCATAACTTTTAGCTCGTTTTGAGTCACGGGCTCTACCTTATACCAAATTAAAGCTAAGAAGACCCTGTATGACTACATTTAGTTATCTAGACCTGTAGGAAAAATTATTTTTACGAAAAGGTCCTAAACTTTCTTCCTAAATTTGACCAACTCAAAATCACCCTTAAGCTCGATTCCAAACCTATTAATCATTACTAGGCTTCATCCTAAGCATTCCCAATCATAACCAAACACAAATTTTCAGTCCCTACCCCTATTGATCATCAACCTCAGAATCTAAACATCTAAAAACAAACATGCAATCACTTATACCCATCTAAAACACCAATAAACACAATACCAAACATAACAACAATGCTCAAAATC
Organism: Glebionis coronaria; assembly: GCA_025667525.1. Taxonomy (NCBI): domain Eukaryota; kingdom Viridiplantae; phylum Streptophyta; class Magnoliopsida; order Asterales; family Asteraceae; genus Glebionis; species Glebionis coronaria. The sequence continues at coordinate 590,159,325 of CM046874.1, read as the reverse complement.
ATCAACCACCATGGCTCCCCAAACACCCCCTTGTGCCGTGGGGTTTGGGTGACCAAATCACCACAACCAAATTAATTTTGGTGGGTTTTATTGGTGATTATACTCACACTATACATGAATTTAACATGCATCAATACAATTAGCCTCAAAAACGAATTTGAATGATCTTGAAAATTTTTGGAAAATTTTTGTTAATGCATGTTTAATTTAACCATGGATTAACACTCACCAATGGATTTTAGGAGGTGGTCTAAAGTTAGATTTTGTCAAAACTCAAAAAAAATGGTGGATGGTGGTTTTTGGTGGGTAGCCGTCGGCTAGAGGGAGAGAAAGAGAGAGTGTTTTGATTTTTTTTTTGTCTAAGTGTTTGTGTGTGTTGTGTTTGTGCCTTTTTGTGAGATGGGAGGGGCCAAAGTGCAATTAAAGGTTTCTTTTGGTCTTAAGTAAAAACGTCATCAAAACTTTGCGGGATCGACTCACTAGTCAATTTAGAAAATTTTACGGGAGTCGGAAATCATCCCGAACACTCCAAAATACTTTTGGGATACTTTAAATGTACTCGGAAGGCTATAAAACTCACCCGACTCAACTTAACACGAACCGTAAGTAAAATTCTCGAAAAATTACATTATCGATAAATCGTCAATAATTATAGAAATTTGGGCATCCCTCGGGATCGTAATCGTCATCGTCCTTCTTGAATCGTCAATCGTAAAAATTATAACCTCGAACATCGGCTTTAACCAAAATACTTATATATATAGAAATTAAAATTTATTAAAAATTTCAAAAATTAGCGTAATTTAGGGTAACGTTAATGACCTTGGTTCTAGGGTGTCACAACGAGATAAGGTCAGAATTTCTCAAAAGCATAGACCACGGCAAGGAATTCCTTTTCCGTTGTGGTGTACTTTAATTGAGCCTCGGTCATCGTCTTACTAGCATAGTGGATAGGACAGAAATGCTTGTCATAACGTTGCCCTAAGACGGCCCCTATAGCATAATCACTTGCATCGCACATGATTTCAAAGGGTAATTCCCAATTAGGAGCAAATGGGAGCTTCGGTAAGTTTCCTTTTGAGAGTTTCGAAAGCTCTAACACAATCCTCATTGAAGTTAAAAGGAGCATCCTTCTCGAGAAGGTGTGTCATAGGTCGAGAGATTTTCGAAAAGTCCTTGATGAAACGACGATAAAAGCCCGCGTGGCCTAGGAAACTCCTAACTCCCTTAACGGTTTTGGGATGGGGTAACTTGGCGATGACGTCTACCTTAGCTTTATCGACCTCAATCCCCGCTTTCGACACCTTATGTCCTAAGACGATTCCTTGTTTACACATAAAATGACATTTTTCCCAATTAAGCACAAGATTGGTTTCTTCACAACGTTTTAACATTTGCTCGAGATTAGATAAACACGACGTGAACGAATTGCCAAACACCGAGAAGTCATCCATAAACACTTCCATCGACTTCTCGATCATATCGTGAAAAATCACCATCATACACCGTTGAAACGTACCCGGTGCATTACAAAGTCCGAAAGGCATCCTACGATAAGCGAACGTTCCATAAGGACACGTAAACGTAGTCTTCTCTTGATCACGTGGGTCGATAGGGATTTGAAAGTAACCGGAAAAACCATCTAAAAAGCAATAGAATTCATTTCCCGCAAGTCGCTCCAACATTTGATCCATGAAGGGCAAAGGAAAGTGGTCTTTACGAGTGGCGTCATTTAACTTTCGGTAGTCAATACACACCCTCCAACCGGTCACAACACGAGTGGGAATTAACTCGTTGTTTTCATTAGACACAACGGTCATTCCTCCCTTTTTAGGGACACAATGGATTGGGCTCACCCATGGGCTATCGGATATGGGATAAATCATTCCCGCGTCAAGGAGTTTATGGACCTCCTTTTTAATGACATCGTGAATTTTGGGATTCACCCTTCTTTGACTTTGAATTGCGGGTTTGTAGTCCTCCTCCATTAAAATCTTGTGAGTACAAAATTTTTGGTCAATACCCTTAATGTTGGAAATTTTCCACGCAATTGCCCCTTTATGAGCCTTAAGAACTTTCAAGAGCTCGGTTTTTTCATCATTAGCAAGACCTCTTGCAATAATAACCGGCAACTTGTCATCACCTTCCAAGAATGCGTATTCAAGGTGAGAAGGAAGATCTTTCAATTCAAGGATAGGTGGTTCCTCGATTGAAGATTTTGGTTCAACACTCATAACTTCCATCGGCGGAAGAAATGGTGGAATAGAAGTATCATCACTAATCAAAACCTCATCTTCATTGTCGATTTCATTTGAAGTGAGATCGCCTCCTTGGAATGGAGTGAGATTTGGTGTGGAATTAGCAAGAATCGGATCTAAAATAGTGGGATTGCCACTTGACGAGCTATCGGAAAAACCTAACACTTCTTGTGAAAACTCATCGCAAACCACATCAACGATGTCAATGTAATTGATGGTAGCAATTGCATAAACATGATAAGGTTTCGAGTTTTGAGTAGCGTTTATAACAAGTTCCTCTTCGTTGAATCTCAAAGTGATAGTTCTTGCATGAACATCGATAAGCGATCTCGAAGTGTCTAAAAATGAACGACCTAAAATTAGAGGAACTTGAGGATCCGCAGGGATGTCAACTACTATAAAATCAACGGGATAGTAGAACTTCCCCACTTTCACGAAAACATCTTCGACTACTCCACATGCTAAAATCGTAGAATGATCGGCCATCTCGATAGACATGTTCGAAGGAATAAGAGCCGGAAGCGAAAGCGATTTCCAAATGGAAAATGGCATCAAATTAATGCTCGCACCAAGATTGGCCAAGGCGAGGCATTCTTTCATATCTTGTATGTCACAAGGAATGAGAAACTTTCCGGGGTCACCAACTTTTTCCGGTATGCGGTTAAGATAAACTGAAGAACAATTAGCAAGCTTTGAAAGCTTTTCCTTATCGCTCATCATACTTTTAAAAGTGGAAGCGAAACGAGGCATATATAACAACGCGTCGGCTAAACTCACATCAAAATGCTCTTGTTGAAACATTTTTATAAAAAGCTCGATTTGTTGTTTGTTACGTTCTTGCAATTTCTCTTTGTTTCGTCTCGAAGGGTAGGGTAAAGGTGGTGTGGGTTGGTCATTAGGCAACGGCCTTGGAAACTCGGGTTCCACAATTGGTATTGGTTCAACCGTAGGTGTGGTATGAGCGGTACTTCGTGGGATTGTAATGTGCTCCTTTTCGACCATCACCTCGGGTTCTTTCTCGATTTCCTTCTCCGTAGAAGTACTTGGACGAGAGATTGGTTCTTTGAAAGTTTTACCACTTCGTGTAGTAATAACCTTCATTTCTCCCTTCAGGTTTGCAATGGTTTCACTAGGAAGACCACCCGAGGAAGAGGGTTTACACATGATTGCTTCAAACATCTTAGCCATTCGGTCCTCAAATTTTGATTGCCTAGCATCCGCTTTTAATAACTCTTGCTTAATCTCATGTTGTCCTAATTCCATCTTTTGTTGATTTTGTTGAAGACGTTGGACATTTCCTTCCATTTTATTTGCATGAGTTTTTAGTTCATTAGCGAGTTCATTTTTAAGCTCGTTTTTCAACTCGGATCTTAAGCTAATCATCTCACGTTGCATGTTATCAAATTTAGCATCATTTGCTTTAGCATAATCCAAAAATTCTCCTTGAAGATTTTTAGTGTGAGCATTTTGAAAACCTTGTGTAGTGTTTTAAAAATCACGGTTTTGGTTTTGATTAGAAATTTGTCCATTCCCATTTTGATAATTCCCTTTGTTGTAGTTACGTGAATTGCCTTGGTAATTACCACCTTGGTTGTTGTTTCGATAATTATTAACATTTTGGTTTGGTGGAGCTTGATTTGGGCGGGAACCTTGACCGTTTTGGTTATAAGTTCCCGTTGCTACATAAGCACTCGAAGTGTTACCATCCGCGGTAATGCACTCGGAAAGATCATGAGCTCCACCACAAGACAAACAACTCTTAGCAACCGCTTTAACCGAAGCGGAATTCGAAGCTTCTTGAGCTTTCCAATGGGACATAAGATTAGCAAATCTATCAAAAAACCGATTTTCCTCATTAGCTTTATCATGTAAGGCATTAATGCTACGAGACGATGACGATGATGATGAACCTAAATTGGAAACACTCGGTGTGTTACGAGGGCTATAAACCTTAGATCTATTCTCGATGATTTGTAAAGCCTCATTTGTCGTCTTGCGCAAAAAATTACCACCCGCGGCGGCATTCAAATAAGCTCGTTCATGATCATTAAGCCCATTATAAAAAGTATCAATTTGATGCAATTCCGTAAAATCATGGTGTAGACATTCATGTAACATTTCTTTAAAGCGTTCCCATGCCATTGAAAAAGTTTCATTATTTCTTTGCACAAATCGTGAAATCTCATTTTTTAAATGTGCTGTTTTAGATGGTGGAAAAAACTTGTTCACAAACTTAGAAACGAGATCGGCCCATGTCAAAATCGAATTTGGCGGTTCTTTCTCAAGCCAAATTTTTGCGGGTCCATCTAACGAGTATGGAAACAACATCATCTTAATGGCGTCATGTGGAACATCCTTAAACTTGCTAGTAGCGGTGAGACGATTAAAATTCCTAATGTGGTATTGCGGGTTGTCTTTCTCATGACCTCTAAACTTATTTGCTTGCAACATCGACATTAAACCCGTCTTAATCTCGAAATTCTCCGCAAGGATGGCGGGAATCACAATAGCCTCTCCAAAACCCTCGGTGGGTGCTTGTAGCAACTCCATCATAGTACGATTAGCCATGACGACTTCTTGTTCTACAATAGGTTCAACAATTGGAGGTTGTTCAACAATCAACGTCTCTTGATTGGCTTGCTTTTGAAGACGTTTACGAGGTCGTTTTGCTTGATTACGAGTGATCATAAACTTCACGAAGAATGGGAGGTGAGCAAAGAAGATTCTTTTTGGGTGTTTTGTGAATTTTCAATTTTTTGTGTTTTTGATTATATTTAATTTTTTTGGATTTTGGTGTATCTTCGTAGACAACAATCTACAAAATCTCTCCTCGAATCAAACTCTTGATTAAAGAAGCCTCAAAGGAATGAAAATGATCACGTGGAGTGAACGCCTTCGAATGACTTTAGAACTTTGGTGAAAACCAAATTGTTCAAGAGGTTTTAATCACAAAGAAACCAAGCAAATTTATTATACGTAATAATACTTTGGGCGGCAAAACCCTCGATTAGCCTTCAATCTTAAAATACTCACAAGCAAGCGGGGAAACGAGGCGGCGCAAAGCACTTAAGAGCCTTTTTCCTTAGGGTATATTTTATAATACCCGCCTTATACCCACCTTATAGTTTGTATTTTTCAAAATCGAGCTTCACGAAAGTATTTATCTATTTTTGCCTTTTTCTTTTTGTTTGAGATTCGAATACAATAATTGAGTGATGAAATCCCAATTAAGGTTGTGTTTTCACACTTTTGGAGATATTGTTTATTTGTTGTGATACTTAATACAATATAGTAATAATATTTTCACAAGAAAAACCAAGAAAACCGATAATACGTATTAGTAGATTTTTACTAATACAAATACTATTTATGGTTAATATTAAAAACAACAATGCAAATTAATCACAACACACCTCCCCGGTAGCGGCGCCAAAATGATTGTGGTAAAAATACGTCCTTTAGGAAAAGGAGCGTAAAAGCGGTAAGTATTAAGTGAACGTTTAGGAAAACGTAAACACTAATGACCCTTATGAAGTTCGTTTCCCAAGGAGGTATATGTGTGTGAAAAACTTGTTAAATGTTTGTGATTAATGGTTGGTTTAGAAGGGGATGAGAAAAGAAGATGACGAAGACGTAAAAATTACTACTAGAAAGTTAAAACGTAAAACCGTACAAACTACAAAAATAAAAATTAATTTTAAAAATTACCAAAAATTTACCAAAAATCAAAATAAATAAACTAAGAGTTTACCAATGATCAAAACTTTTTCAAACCTTTTAAATAATTAAATATTCAATTTTTAAATGCTAATTAAAGCCCTAAAAATCAAATAAATTATCAAAAAGCTCAAATAAAGATTTTTCTATTAGTAAACCTCTAAAATGACCTAAAAAGATTAAAAACAACTTTTAGAAAATTTTAAACTAATAAAAGCTATTTAAAATGATTTAAAAACTATTAAAACTTAAAATAATTATAAAAATTAATCTAAAAGTGATAAAATTATTCTAAAAGTTGCTAAATTCCTATTTTAATGTATTAAAGCTAAGAAAAATGTAAAAAGTTAGAAAATGTGAAATTTGAAAAATAATAATAAAATAATATTAAAATAATATTAAAAATCTAAAAATTATAAAAAATTCAAAAAACTTGCAAACTAGTTTATTTTAACCTAAATAATCAGAAAATCAAAGTGAAATGACCAGAATACCCCTATTGGGCCCTCAAATGGGCCAAAACCAAAAACAGTCAACCTTAATGGGCTTTTGGGCCCAAAAAGTCAAACTTGACCCAATTGACTTGGAAAAGCCCTATCTGACTCAAAATTTAATTCTAAGAACAAAACTCTAAAGGCCCAAAAGATGAATGTGAGCTTATCACAGCTTAATAAGCAGGCAGCTTATTCTTATTGGGCTTTTCAGCCCATTAAGCAATAAGCCAATGCCATAAGCTCTAATTTGACACACAACCTTCTTTTGGGATGCTTATGAGATCTGTAAAAAGAAATTTTGAAAAAGCACACTCAATAAGCCAGAAATAAACAAAGTATTATTTCACTAAAAGACAAAATAGTCGGGTTTGAGATTTAGGACACCTCAGAAGCTCTAGTTTGTTGCAAAAGCTCACAAATAGCTTAACTAAGAATAATCAATCAAGAAAATCACAAAAAGCCAAGTAGAATAAGCTGTATGAGCAAATAAGCTGGCTGAAAAAGCCAAATAAGCTAGTTTTCTAGCAAAAGCTTAACCAAAAGACTTGTAAACTTCCAGATATGATATTAAGCTAAGAAAAATGATTTCTATTACAAAAACTAAGTTGTTGCATGTACCAATAAGCAAAACAGATTCAATAAGCTTAGACACCAAGTTTGACCAAAAGTCAAACGTTGATAAGTTAAAATCAAACGCTGACAGGAACAAAATGGACGTTGACAGACTTAATGAAGTGTAAGGACTTGCTTTTCACCCTGCTGGTCAAGGTTTGAGTGCAAACCTTGTGAATCAAAGCTTACCAGTTGGGTAAACTTGAGGTGTTTTGGCACAAATAAGCCAATAAGCCAGTGGGCTTATAAGCTATGAACAAAACAATCCAAATAGCCAAATAACCTCACAAGCAGCAAACAATTAAGATCCAAGCAGCAAAACAACAATCCTTATGCTAGAATTCACAATGCAACACCAAATGAGGTGGTCACTTTGCTGATGCAAATGACCACTTCAGCAAACTTTGATAAGCTATAATAATCACAATAAGCCACCAAATTCAACAACCAGATAACCAATAGATAGCTTATCACCCAAACTATTCCCAAACCTGATTTCAGACCTTAGATCCAAGTAACAAAGAAGTTATTGGATCTGATGTGTTTGACCAATTCCAAAACCACTTTTATCAGATTTTTGCAAAACTTCAAATCTCTTTTCCAAACTTTCAGAAAGTAAACCAATGACTAAAACTTGTATATTAGGACTTGTTTAGACCTCCCAAACCCTAAGAACCAAGGGCACAAGGCCACAAGGCCTTATGAACCAGTAATCCCAAACAACCCTTAATCAACCACTTTTTAAACAAACTTTTGATTTTCAAACACAAACTACTGATTTTAATGATCAAATAGCTACACTAGGTGACAACTAACAGAAACCAGCCATAAAACTCAAAGCACAAACACAAGAACTCCAAATCATATACCAAAGTACAAAATAAGTAGAAACATTAAATTTTGAGAGGAATCTTAACAAGAGGTTATACCTGCCTTCCACAACATCCTAGGAAGGCCAGCTATGCTCCTTGGACCTTGTTCAACAACTAGAACAAGACCAAGGTACTTCAATAAGAAAGATGATGAATGCCTTGGTTGATGTTTCAAAGCAGAAACTCAAGGACTTGATGTCTTCAACACAAGGAGTAAACAACTCAACCAAGGGCTCTAATCCCTTCACAAGCTTGGTGTCAACAAGCTTGCAAGAGCTTATAGCTTATGGTTAAGGGTTAGTACATAAAAATAAGCAAAATCAGAACCTTCTTTCAAGCTTTTTCAAACTTGAAAAACCTTACCAAACATAAACGTCCTTGATCCAAAAGGTTCAAGCACACTTATAACAATCAATGGAACTCAGAATCACCCTTTAAACAACACCAACTTTCAAAAACATAAAAAGGAATTACAATTTTCTAAAAAATACCAAATTTTATAAATTTCAAAAAGGAATTACAAGTTTAAAAGGTAAAGACTAGAACAAAGGGACGTTCACATGTTGAGGTCTCCTTTTATAGGCAAATGCCTGGCTACACTATTCACAAACCCTAGAAGTGAATTCTCTAAAATGCCCTTGAGTCCTTGAGGGCGTTTGTTGTTGATGAGCTGTCCAAAGTGATCCCAAACGTTCATTTTAGCTTTGTGATCAAGCAAAGAGTCTTGGCTGTTGATTTTGCCACATAGGATTACTTGGAGGGTAAGTTGCATTCTGATTGGGTGACGTGTTGAATGGTGGGGCCTCTTGGTGAGTGGGAGTGAGGGTTTTAAGGTTGGGATGGGATTTAGAGTGTGTGAATCAAACGTGTGTCAAGGTAATTTAGGTTTACCCTTTGTTTAAGTTGATGTAAAATCTGGGTGTGAAAAGGTGAACAGTGGTAACTTTTGATCCGATTTTGGGGGATTGGAAGTTGTTTGGCGCAATTTCATGTTTGAATGTTTCAATAGCACACATTTGGCCCTTGTTCTTCTTCTTTTCTTTCATTTGTGTTTAAAAGTGTGTCAGCACCCAAATCCTTTGTAACAACTTTCAGACTTTGGCAATTTTGGCACAAAACTTTGGAAAAAGGTTTAAAAGGGTTATTTTTGCCATTTTGAGATATTTCAAGGACTGATTTTGGATATTCTTGATCTTCAAAGGTCTTCAATGTATCTTTGGCTTTATGAGGGACCATTGTTGGCAATTTGAATTTGTTGAGGGACTAAACTTGCCATTTCTTTAAAGTAGAAGGACCTTTTGTGTAATTTTGACAAACTTAAGGGACCAAACTTGTAATTATGAATATACAAGGGTTTTAAGTGTCATTTATTCAATAAATGAGGATCAATCTTGTTTGTCTTCAAGTCTTCAAAGGTATTTGTTGAATTCTTCATGAATTAGGGCCCGGTTCTTTGTACGGCTTCGTTTCTCATGTCTGTTTTTCCTTGTATCTTGTGATCTTTTGTCTTTTTCACGATATCCATACCTAAAATACACAAGTAAACAAACACAAGCATATATATGGTATTTTATGACATTATTATGCATTAAAAGCCCGAAAAGAACGATGAGATCATGTATAAATGCCATCTCATCAAGTTTACACAACCAACCAAACAATAAAAGTTTCTTAGAATGGACATAGTTTAGAAAAGCGGGCCAAAATGTTTTATTAAGAAAGCTGCATGAAACCGCCTTCCTTGAGTGCCTTCTTCATGGACCTGAGATAAAACATGCTATAAAGTCAACAAAAATATTGAGTGAATATATAGAGTTTAAAATTAAATAAACGAACACAAGTATTCTGAATAAACCTTCCGTGGTTGACAATCATGTGGATCAAACATAATTATCGTTGTTATTTCATAAGTCTCGTGAAATTGAATGTTAACATATATTATTTCAGCCCAACACACCTAGCCAAGTGCGTATATTTCTCTTATACAATTGCATCCGATGTTTCATTACTGGTGCATCACAACACCACGCGATAGCTAGTCGCGACCGGACTGGGTGTCACCCCAATAGATCTATCCATAGTATTAGCGTTCCTTTCGATTAACAATTCAGGATTCATGGGTCTTTTCCGGCTAAACAAACTTGTATAACAACTTTCCTCTAAGCATACAAACGGGTCCTTTGTGTTCAATTTTAAAAGAAAGAGGGTTTACCACAACTTCTCGTTGTACCCTTCATTTATAATAAATGCTTTTCCAATATTAAGGGTTTCCACAACTTCTCGTTGTACCCCTTTTATTTTAATAAAACAAGCATGTTATCCCCCTCGCGGGTTTTATAAAACAGGTAAACATGTTAAAGTGAGGCTATAAACTCACCTTGGTACGATAGTAGTAATGTGACGATCGCCGACGATTTTTGATGCCCGTTAAACACGAAGACCGCAACCTACCAAGTAAGGCGCGTTCGTTAATAAACGACTCAAGTATAAATAATACTTAAATAATACGAAAGTCAATTTCATATAACCACGAAAATCCCAAGAAAAATTAACAATATAAGTGTACTTCTATACCCTTTTATTCAACACTATTCTTGTAAACACTTGCACTCTCGACATTGACCCGTCATAAGACGCCAAGTCAACGCAAGTCAAACCATCATTTTACTTCCCGCGGACCAGTAACTAAGTAATTTATATAATGACTTAACACTTGAGTAAGTCATCATGTCCAATAGTGAATACTCAACTCACGCCATACAAGTATTGAACTACGTGTCCAAAATACCAATCAGCATGTACACTCCAAATGTACACACCAATCTAACCTATCTAAACTTGTCCGATTTCGACGAAACTTGGTGACAAACTCACACATAATATGAATAAGACTCAGTTTAAGTGCCATTCAAAAATATTACTTCTAAGACCTTCTGCCCGACACACCTTCGTGTTACAAAAACCGGACAGTTTTACGCCTTTGACTTGTAAAACCATTTTGACTTATCTAAACAATTCCGTTTGCAAAACCGACACTCGGGTTTGAAAATAGACTCATGACCTGAGGTTTAGCAACTTACAACAGTCCTTGATCATTTTTAAAACTCATTTTATAGTCCCCGAGATTCGATCCCAATATCGACAACAATTTTCGGATTGTGCCGATACCTGTCTCCCGGTACACGAATACAAAAACTAGCATAACTTTTCGCTCGTAATGAGTTAGAAGCTCTACTTTAGCTCAAATCGAAGCTAACGAAATTCTCTACGACCCTGCCTTATTAGTTTAACAAGATTTTAAAAGTAAGTAATTCAAAAATAGCCTTAAAGTTACTGCCTAAAATTGACCATGTAAAAATCATACCAAAACAAATTTTCAACACATTCCAACAATTACTTTGGTCCTAATATCATCCTAATATCATACTAACACATCTAACTAACTCCTAACACCCTCAAATTTAATCTCACAAAAATTAAATAAATAAAAACCTTGCATGCAACAACAACCCACTACTAATATAATAATATTAACAACATCCATGACCATAGAAATAGATCAAACATGATGTTATTCATCAAAATTTGAAAATAAAAATTAATTGGATGCATGTGGGAAAAATTTATACCAATATGAAGCTTATCAAATTTCCAAGATGGGTATTCTTTTAGATTTGGAAGATTCAAAGTAAAAATTGATTTTTGATGGTGGCAATGGTGATGGTGGTGGACGGCAAAGAAGAAGAAAGGAGAGAGAGATTGTGATTTTTTATTTAAATGAATTTTTAAATGAATTTAGTTAGTGGAAAATGTTTTTATAGTCCAAGGGTAGGGTAGATTTTGTCATTTAGGCATAGTTTTGGTACAAAAATTCAAGTAAATAGTTTACAAGGTAGAAAATATAAATTGTAAATTTTAAAAATATTTACGGGGCTCGGGTTTCGTAAAAATACTTTTCGAAAGTTAAAACGCTTCATAAAAATAATAATAAAGCTTCGACACGACTTAAAATGCAATTAAATCAAAAACGTCGAAAATATACAATATCGAGACAATCGATAATAAAACGTAAATTTTTGGGCATCCGTCAGTATCGCGATCACTAATAGTTATCGTCATTCGTTAAAACATAAAATACGAGAAATAAAGATTAAATATAATAAAAATCATTTTTATGATTATTTGAGAATATAATATCGATACCTAACATATTCCTTGCCGGTTTTCATCTAATCGACATTTTTACGCTGGTTTAAAGTCATAACCTTCTCGGTTAGTCGATAAATTTTTAAATTATCATTAAAGTAAACACGTAATACGTAATAGTCGAGATTAAAATAACGACCTAAAATTGACGGATTGTCACATCATCCCCACCAAATTAGGATCTTCGCCCTCGAAGATCAACTTGCGTTCTTGCCCGATCACTTGTTGAAATCAAAGAGATAAGGGTAGTTCTTCCACATTTGGTCTTCTCGTTCCCAAGTATACTCCAGTCCTCTCCGAGAGTTCCATCGAACTTTGACAATAGGTATTCGGCTTTGCTTCAGTTGCTTGACCTCGCGATCCATGATCTCGACCGGTTCTTCGATAAAGTGCAACTTTTTATCAACCTTAACCTCGTCTAACGGTATAATGAGTTCTTCATCGGATAAACACTTCTTCAGATTCGACACATGAAAAGTGTTATGAATCCCATACAGTTCTTGTGGTAGTTCAAGTTGGTATGCCACGGGTCCTACTCTAGATGTAACCTTGAATGGTCCGATATAACGAGGACTCAACTTCCCACGTTTTCCAAATCGTACAACACCTTTCCATGGTGATACCTTTAGCATAACCTTATCTCCCACGTTAAACTCCAACGGTTTTCTTCTCACATCCGCATAACTCTTATGTCGGCTTCGAGCAGACAACAACCTATTCTTGATTTGCACAATCATATCCGTCGTCTCTCTAATCAAATCTGGTCCAGTGAGTTGGGCATCTCCAACCTCACTCCAGCTAACGGGTGATATACATCTCCTCCCATAAAGTGCCTCAAAAGGTGCAGCTTTAATACTCGCGTGATAACTGTTATTGAACGAGAATTCAGCCAAATGTAAGTGCTTATCCCAGCTACTTCCAAAGTCTATCACACAAGCACGTAGCATATCCTCCAAAGTTTGGATTGTTCTTTCGCTTTGCCCATCAGTTTGTGGATGATAGGCTGTGCTCATATCCAAATTGGTTCCTAATGACTTTTGAAGTGATCTCCAAAATCCAGAAGCAAAACGACTATCTCTATCAGAAACTATTGAAATCGGAACACCATGCTTGCACACGATTTCCTTCAGATAAATATCGGCGAGTTTCTCCAAACCGAACCTCTCGTTGATTGGAATAAAATGAGCGGATTTAGGTAAACGATCGACAATAACCCAAATTGCATCGAACCCAGATGGTGTCTTTGGGAGTTTTGTGATGAAGTCCATCGTGATTCGCTCCCATTTCCAGACTGGAATTTCAGGTTGGACAAGTAATCCTGACGGCTTCTGATATTCAGCTTTCACTTTTTCACATGTTAAGCATTTCGTGACGTATGTTGCAATATCAGCTTTCATATTCGGCCACCAGTATAACTTTTTCAAGTCTTGGTACATTTTTTCCGATCCAGGATGAATAGAATACTTGGACTTATGAGATTCTAACATAATCAAGTCTCTCAGTCCACCATATAATGGTAACCAGATTCGACCTCTCAAACATTTGATACCATCGACTCGCGTCTCAAATGTTTCGCCGTCTCCTCTAAATCTTTCGGCTGCAATATTTTCCTTCTTGCACGCTTCGATTTGTGCGTTTCGAATCTGCTCAGGTAAGTCATTATGAACTGTCACTACCAAAGCACGCACTCGAATCGGTTTCTCCCTTTCCTTTCGACTTAACGCGTCAGCTACCACGTTCGCCTTTCCTGGATGATAACGAATTTCGCAGTCGTAATCACTCAAGAGTTCAACCCATCGACGTTGCCTCATATTCAGCTCCTTTTGATCCAATATGAATTGTAGGCTTTTATGATCAGTGAATACTATACACTTCGTGCCATACAGGTAATGTCTCCAAAGTCGCAGAGCAAAAACCACAGCGCCCAATTCTAAGTCATGGGTTGTGTAGTTCTCCTCATTCTTCCTTAATTGTCTAGAGGCATATGCGATCACCTTTTCACGTTACATGAGAACGGCACCGTATCCTCGAAGAGATGCATCACAATAAACAACAAAGTCTTCACTTCCTTCAGGTAACGATAAAATCGGCGCACTACAGAGTTTCATCTTCAAGGTTTGGAAAGCTTCTTCTTCATCATCGCCCCACACATACGGTTTATTCTTCTGAGTCAGCTTAGTTAATGGTTTCGATATCAAAGAGAATCCTTCAATAAACCTTCGGTAATAACCAGCCAAACCTAGAAATTGTCGTACCTCAGTTGGAGTAGTCGGAGCACTCCAATTCTTGATGGCTTCGATCTTTGCAGGATCAACATGTACTCCACTTTTATCAATCACATGTCCGAGAAATTGTACAAAATTAAGCCAAAAATCACACTTTGAGAACTTAGCGTACAACTTTTCGTTCTTTAACAAGTTTAAGATAATCCTTAAGTGTTCGGCATGCTCTTCATTGCTCTTGGAGTAGATTAGAATATCATCTATGAAAACGATCACGAATTTATCAAGATACGGCTTACAAATGCGATTCATTAAATCCATGAATACAGCAGGTGCATTAGTCAAACCAAAAGGCATAACCAGAAACTCATAATGACCATAACGAGGTCTAAACGCCGTAATAGGAATATCTTCCTCACGTATGCGAAGTTGATGGTAACCAGAACGAAGATCAATCTTGGAGAAAACACGAGAACCTTGAAGTTGATCAAATAAATCATCAATTCTTGGAAGCGGATAACGATTCTTGATCGTTAGCTTATTCAGCTCTGGGTAATCAATACACATACAAAACAAACCATCTTTCTTCTTAACGAATAAGACAGGAGCTCCCCAAGGTGACGAACTCGGTCGTATAAAACCCTTATCAGATAGCTCTTGCAATTTCACAGATAACTCCTTCAGCTCGGATGGTGCTAAACGATATGGTGCACGAGCCACGGGTGCAGCACCAGCAATTAGGTCAATTTGGAATTCTACTTGCCTTGGAGGAGGAAGTCCAGGCAAATCTTCCGGAAACACTTCAGGAAAGTCACGGATAACAGGTACATCTTGAGCACGTTTCTCCTTCGATTCCTTCTCCACTACTTTAGCTAGGAATAACTCACAACCTCTTTCGATATACTTACAAGCCTTAATGCACGAAACAATTTTTACTCGTGAATTATGTTGATCACCTTCGATAACCATGGTCTTGTCATCCAAGGGAATCCTAACTTTCTTTTCTCCACACAAGATAGACTCGTTATACTTAGATAACCAATCCATTCCGATAATAACATCAAAACTTCCCAATTCAACAATCATTAAGTCTATTTTGAAAATACGGTTCAAGAGATTAAGAGAACATCCTAGGAGCGCACGATTGGTACTCACTAATTTACCATCCGCTAGTTCTACCTCATAACTCGCGTCTAATTCGACCGGTTTGATATCAATTAAGGTACTAAAACTTGTAGACACAAAGCTTTTGTCCGCACCAGAATCAAATAAATCTGTAGCATAACGGTTGTTCAGTAAAAACGTACCAGTGACAACTTTCGGGTTTTGCTTCGCTTCGGCTTCACCCAACTGATAAGCTTTTCCCTGGTTATCTCCACCACGTGCATTCTTCGGAGGTTGAGGGCATTGGTTCCTCATGTGACCTTTACCTTGGCAGTTAAAACACGTCACTCCCTTCTTTCCGGGTCCCCAACAGTCTTCAGTCTTGTGACCTAACTTGTTGCACTTCCCACACTTAACACATTCACCAGTATTAGACTTCTTGCAGCGTTGACATCTGGTTCCCTTATCAGCAGATGCAGTTTCAGTCATCGCATTAGCATTACCCCTCCTTCGGTTTTGATTTCTGTTGTGATATTGACGGTTATCACCAC
This sequence comes from Glebionis coronaria, assembly GCA_025667525.1. Classification (NCBI taxonomy): domain Eukaryota; kingdom Viridiplantae; phylum Streptophyta; class Magnoliopsida; order Asterales; family Asteraceae; genus Glebionis; species Glebionis coronaria. Next base: position 590,143,289 of record CM046874.1, on the reverse strand, counting down.
GATCATCACTATCATTTTCAGCTCTTCTTTTGTTACCTTCAGAAACACCATCAGCCTTGTTTTGGATGATTTGACCCATTAGTTGGTAGGCCATACGAACAGCTTCATTAATATTGGCAGGTTTAGATGAGGTCACATCACCACGGATGTTGGTAGGTAAGCCTCGAATATACTGCTCTACCTTCAAGTATTCTGGGTTAACTTTGTTTGGACAAAGTAGAGCAAGTTCATGGAATCTGTTTGTGTATCCATCGATGTCAGTACCCTTCAGTCTCAGCTGATATAGTTCCTGTTCTAACCTCTAAATAACACTCCTTGGACAGAACTCCTTAGTCATCCACCTTCTTACTTCAACCCAAGGTGTAGCATAAGCAGCATCCATACCCATTGATTCCATTCTTCCATTCCACCAGGTTAATGCTCGCCCTTGAAGAGTAGCAGAGGCAAACATCGCCTTATCTCTTTCCTCACTTCCACTAAATCGAAACACGGATTCCAATTTTTCAAACCATTGCATTAACCCAACAGCACCTTCAGTACCCTTAAAAGTTGGAGGTTTGCATTTCATGAACGAGGTATAATTGCACTTCTTGTTTTCAGGAATCACTGGTCTATCAGCATCACCAGTTCCAGCACCAGCATTGCCAGCTCCCGTATTACCAGCTCCAGTATTATCGGCTCCAGTGTTACCAGCTCCAGTAGTGCCAGTTCCAGTGTTGCCAGCTCCAGTATCGCCAGCTCCACCAGATCCACCAGCTCCACCGGATCCACCAGATCCACCAGATCCACCAGCTCCACCAGATCCACCGGCTCCATTATTCAAATTTGCCATAAATGCATTCATAGATACCTAAAATTGATCAGCTACTATAGCACGTAACTGAGTCCCAGTCAACTGTTTTGGCGGCATGATCCTGTTACACAATTCACATCAAAATGAGTATTCATTCAACGCTTGTGATAACAAAACATGAATAACAAAAAATAAGAATAGATAGATGAAAAGAAACAAGAATGGATGATAGAATAACGAATAGAATTTAGCCAAGGAACGAAGATTCACGAGGAATGAGTCAAAAGACAGGGATTTCTATTGTGACAATCAGCGTCGTTTGTAAATCACGTATTAGTATTATAATAATCAAATATTAAAAATTTATAAATAAATAAATGTAATCCATTATGCTTTGAGCATAAATAATAATTAAATATTTATAACATATATACTTTTCTTATTCTCGTCCATTGGCAACTCGGAGGTTTCGCTTGCAGATGTTATAGTCAAAAGATTTCAAAATTTTATTTTTGGAAAATCTTTTCGTTCTCTATAACTTGGGCTCTGATGCCAATCTGTAACACCCCCAATTTCGGGTCATAGCAGCGGAAGGGTCATTGGGTGTTACTATTATGGTTCAACCTCAATATCATAGAAAACGCCTCAAAATGAGTCGTTTTAACAAAACATACATCCATTCATTTGTTTAAAGATAAAAAAGTTCACACACGGTCCCAAATAGTTTTAAAGTTTACACAACCAACCAAACAATAAAAGTTTCTTAGAATGGACATAGTTTAGAAAAGCGGGCCAAAACGTTTTAATTAAGCAAGCTGCATGAAACCGCCTTCTTTGAGTGCCTTCTTCATGGACCTGAGATAAAACATGCTATAAAGTCAACAAAAATGTTGAGTGAATCTATAGAGTTTAAAATTAAATAAACGAACACAAGTATTCTGAATAAACCTTCCGTGGTTGACAATCATGTGGATCAGACATAATTATCGTTGTTATTTTATAAGTCTCGTGAAATTGAACGTTAATATATATTATTTCAGCCCAACACACCTAGCCAAGTGCGTATATTTCTCTTATACAATTGCATCCGATGTTTCATTACTGGTGCATCACAACACCACGCGATAGCTAGTCGCGACCGGACTGGGTGTCACCCCGATAGATCTATCCATAGTATTAGCGTTCCTTTCGATTAACAATACACGATTCATGGGTCTTTTCATGCTAAACAAACTTGTATAACAACTTTCCTCTAAGCATACAAACGGGTCCTTTGTGTTCAATTTTAAAAGAAAGAGGGTTTACCACAACTTCTCGTTGTACCCTTCATTTATAATAAATGCTTTTCCAATATTAAGGGTTTCCACAACTTCTCGTTGTACCCCTTTTATTTTAATAAAACAAGCATGTTATCCCCCTCGCGGGTTTTATAAAACAAGTAAACATGTTAAAGCGAGGCTATAGACTCACCTTGGTACGATAGTAGTAATATGACGATCGCCGAAGATTTGTGATGCCCGTTAAACACGAAGACCGCAACCTACCATGTAAGGCGCGTTCGTTAATAAACGACTCAAGTATAAATAATACTTAAATAATACAAAAGTCAATTTCATATAACCACGAAAATCCCAAGAAACATTAACAATATAAGTGTACTTCTATACCCTTTTATTCAACACTATTCTTTTAAACACTTGCACTCTCGACATTGACCCGTCATAAGACGCCAAGTCAACGCAAGTCAAACCATCATTTTACTTCCCGCGGACCAGTAACTAAGTCATTTATATAATGACTTAATACTTGAGTAAGTCACCATGTCCAATAGTGAATACTCAACTCACGCCATACAAGTATTGAACTACGTGTCCAAAATACCAATCAGCATGTACACTCCAAATGTACACACCAATCTAACCTATCTAGACTTGTCCGATTTCGACGAAACTTGGTGACAAACTCACACATAATATGAATAAGACTCAGATTAAGTTTCATTCAAAAGTATTACTTCTAAGACCTTCTGCCCGACACACCTTCGTGTTACAAAAACCGAACAGTTTTACGCCTTTGACTTGTAAAACCATTTTGACTTATCTAAACAATTCCGTTTGCAAAACCGACACTCGGGTTTAAAAATAGACTCATGACCTGAGGTTTAGCAACTTGCAACAGTCCTTGATCATTTTTAAAACTCATTTTATAGTCCCCAAGATTCGATCCCAATATCGACAACAATTTTCGGATTGTGCCGATACCCGTCTCCCGGTACACGAATACTAAAACTAGCATAACTTTTCGCTCGTAATGAGTTAGAAGCTCTACTTTAGCTCAAATCAAAGCTAACGAAATTCTCTACGACCCTATCTTATTAGTTTAACAAGATTTTTACAGTAATTAATTCAAAAATATCCTTAAAGTTACTGCCTAAAATTGACCATGTAAAAATCATACCAAAACAAATTTTCAACCCATTCCAACAATTCCTATGGTCCTAATATCATCCTAATATCATACTAACATATCTAACTAACTCCTAACACCCTCAAATTTAATCTTACAAAAATTAAATAAATAAAAACCTTGCATGCAACAACAACCCACTACTAATATAATAATATTAACAACATCCATGACCATAGAAATGGATCAAACATGATGTTCTTCATCAAAATTTGAAAATAAAATTAAGTGGATGCATGTGGGAAAAATTTATACCAATATGAAGCTTATCAAATTTCCAAGATGGGTCTTCTTTTAGATTTGGAAGATTCAAAGTAAAAATTGATTTTTGATGGTGGCAATGGTGATGGTGGTGGACGGCAAAGAAGAAGAAAGGAGAGAGAGATTGTTATTTTTTTATTTAAATGAATTTTTAAATGAATTTAGTTAGTGGAAAATGTTTTTATAGTCCAAGGGTAGGGTAGATTTTGTCATTTAGGCATAGTTTTGGTACAAAAATGCAAGTTAATAGTTTACAAGGTAGAAAATGTAAATTGTAAATTTTAAAAATATTTACGGGGCTCGGGTTTCGTAAAAATACTTTTCTAAAGTTAAAACGCTTCATTAAAATAATAATAAAGCTTCGACACGACTTAAAACGCAATTAAATCGAAAACGTCGAAAATATACAATATCGAGACAATCGATAATAAAACGTAAATTTTTGGGCATCCGTCGGTATCGCGATCACTAATAGTTATCGTCATTCGTTAAAACATAAAATACGAGAAATAAAGATTAAATATAATAAAAATCATTTTTATGATTATTTGTGAATATAATATCGATACCTAACATATTCCTTGTCGGCTTTCATCTAATCGACATTTTTACGCTAGTTTAAAGTCATAACCTTCTCGGTTAGTCGATAAATTTTTAAATTCTCATTAAAGTAAAAACGTAATACGTAATAGTCGAGATTAAAATAACGACCTGAAATTGACGGATTGTCACAATTCTCCCCCTAGATAGTAAAAATTCGTCCTCGAATTCCCAGTTGCATCATCATCTGAAGAATCACCATGGTAAGGCAACAAGTGCTTCAAATTAAATAAACATCATAACAACGAATATGGCTTGGAAACTTCAAATGATAAGCATTTGAGTTCATCTTATCCAGAATTTCCAATGGACCGATCTTCTTCGCAGATAACTTATTATACTCACTAGCTGGAAAATGATCCTTAGTCAAAACAGCCCACACAAAGTCTCCTACGTCAAAATCAACATGTCACCTATTTTGATCCGCTTCATGCTTGTACTTGGAATTGGCACGAACCAAATTGTCACGAACTATTTTATGAACATCATGCAACCCCTCAACAAAATCCTGCACTTTCTTTGGAACAGACCTAGAAACCTAAGGAGTCATAAGATCAAGAGGACCACGTGGTGGAGCAGAATAAATCACCTGGAATGGACTAAACCCAGTGCTCTAATTAACAACATGATTATGAACAAACTCAGCTTGATACAACTTCTGATCCCATGCCTTCACATGATCACCCACCAAATACCTTAACAGATTACCAATGGACCTGTTAACATGTAACACCCCATTTGTTAAGATGGAATGCTATAGTAAAATATGGTGTGTCATCAAAGCAGGCAAGGTAAATGTCTAAACATTCATGACCATAAATAGAAATACCGGAATCAAACATCGGTAGTCTAAGTAACTCACACACAAGCAATATTAAGTAATGTAAATGAAAAGGACTAAACAATGTCCAAAAGAAGTAAAGCATGAAAAAGTAGGAATAAATGCATAAGGTAAAAGAGGTCAGATAGCTTCCATTTGAATGCACATACTTTGGAGATCTTACTTACGTCCTTAGGTACCTACCATTTGGGAACATGGAAATGGAAAATGGCTGAGCATAACGCTCAGTGCACGGATATATAGCATAACGTAAAGACATAAGGAATGAAAGCATAAGAAGCATATAAAGCATGAATTGAAGCGGAAATGAATAAGTCCTGGGAAAAACCTAGGCGTAGGACATGTTAACTGGTTTTAGTTCTGAAAACATAGCTTATGTTACTTATGAAAATCTGTATTAGTTTAATGTACCAAAAGCCAATATAGGTCATGAGGTCAACAACGTGCATGAATACTTGGAGGGGTGACCTCGTCATGCAAATTAGAGGGATTGCCTCTAATTAATTGGTAATGGGTAGGAGGGATCAGCTCTTTGATAAGGATGCAAGGCACACACCACATTCACCATGAAATCTTGAGTAAAACTAAACCTAGGATGCACCCATACGCCCCACATGATAATAATAATATAATAATGGCCAATAACTGAAAGGGACACCATGAGCTATCACTCGGCCGTGGTTAAGTCATAACACTAGTGCCTCTAGTGTTATGGTTATGGTACCTCCATAACTAGGTGAAACTGGTTATGCATGTATATGTGTTGGTCCCTTGTAATTCGTTATTACTTATTAACTTAAGTAATAACTAATACTTTGACTCAAGTGTGTTGTTTTAACATTAGATAAGAACCATGAAAGATTAAAACAACAATACCAGTATACATTTCAACGTATGGACTTCTATTAGAATCAAATAAAGAATCTATAACCCACTTTGTTTGCGGAATAACAAAGTGGTTGAATGACAATGGGGTTTGATCTCCTCTACCTAAACGTTTAACCAATGTTAAACTCTAAGCTCCAATCTAAACGTTCATATACATCTTTGGCTATATGGTTTAGTTGGTATCGAGAGAGAAAGGTTTTCTAGAGTTTAAGCTCTTGTATTGGTTACCGTTCTCTCACAATGTACACTCCTTTATATAGGCAGTGTAAATTAGGGTTTGCATTTTGCATGTACCAATGCATCAGTTTATCCAGTGGGTGGTTGATGCCCATGTTGGATAAACAGTACAAAGTACTTAATAAGCTATTCTAGAAAAGATAAAGGTTGTACTTATATCTAAGTATACAAGCAACCTACTTTGACTTAAAGTTATCTTTTCCCGCCTAATACAAACCAACAAAATACTGAAGAGTCTTTAGTATCCTAGAGGAGATCGACATCATTCAGTTTGGTATTGTCAAGCCAAACTGAACTGAATGCCCTTCTTTAGTCCTTGTTCTTTAGCAACTAGACCGCCTAGTATTTGAAGCAAAGACTCCTTTGTCTTCTAAGTTCACTGGAAGGGGAGTGCTGAACTTTCTTCAGCTATAAGATCTTCAGTAGGAACTTTGTTCCTCTGGTCATCCTTCAGCAGACTGGCCTTACTGCTGAGCATGAAACACTTAGGGGGATTTTATATTCAAATCCTAGAGTTGCTTCAGGGTCAGTAAATATTAACCCAACAATCTCCCCCTATTTGGATATATAAATAGCCTAAGTGTAATGTCAGTAGTAAGTGAGCATAACAAATTCTTCTTACTTGCACTGATCAATTAATAACTTATAAACATCATATAATCATTTATTCAATAACATTACAAATTACAATAAAATATTACAAATGATTATTTAGTTTTCCTTTGGCCTAAGTTCTTCAATGACAGGGGTTTGTACTGATGGATCAGAGTTTCTGATGTCCAGTATCGATAGTAAGCACATGATGAAGGTTTTTGCAGCTTCAGTGAGTCCTGGACCACCATGGTGAGCAAAGAAGATTTTCTGAATGTTTTCAAGAGATTCATTATTTAGATCATCTAGATCACTAATGCCCATAAAATCCTGTCGTTCATGATGGTTGAACATTATCATTCCTAATTCTGGTTCTTCTAACACATGTCCAGGGAGATGATTTCCAAACTGAACAAGATCTTTGTATTGCTTGGTGGTGACAAAGATGTCACCCACACCGGGTTGAACTAGATTGGCTCTCTTGTTTAGTTCTAGAATTGGATCTTGATCCTCCAGTGAGATTTGGTTGCTGATGTTCAGATGCTGACCAAGCCTTTCATGATTTCTCACAAAGTGTTCAATTCTTGTGTGAACTTCTACCCATCTCCTGGATGTTTTCTTTTCAATGATTCTGCTCATCTCTAGCCATTCAGTGTAGGAGAGCTCCTTCCCTTGTAAGTCATCTATGATCTCATCAGACCCATCAGCCCTATAGAACTTCAAATTTATATCTCCCTTGTAAGTCAACATGTCAACATTTGTAATTGCTGAGAGACATCTTCTGTTCAGCCTTGTTCTACAAAAATTTTCGTATAACATCTTTTTCTTGAAAAGGCCTTCAACCTCAAATTTTCCAATTCTTTCATATAAGCTCATCTTCAGATCTCTGAGCTTTTCTTCATTTTGAAGTTTGTGAATTTTATCAAGTTCTTCTTGAATGACCAACCTTGACTTGATAATTCTTTCATCTAATGTGAATTCACCTTTGCTTTTGGGTTTGATGGGAGGTGACCCATCTTCAGATGATTCAGTGCTGGTGGTAAGGCCATCAATATGAGTGTCCTTAGCTGAAGACTCCCCCTTAGTCTTAGCTAGACTGTCTTCACTGAAGGGAGATACATACACAATAGGTTGTTTTTGGGCCTTCTTTTGTGCATGTTTCTTAAAGAGCTGCTGAATGGTGACTTTCTCCCCCTCAGCAGAAGATTGCCCTGCAGCTTCTGATGAACCCCCAGCAGATAACCATGCACATATAGAGTCTAAGGTAGATGATACCTTGGTCAACATTGCTGGAACATTAGCAAGAGCATTCAGTTTTTGCTGAACTTCATCAGATAAGGTCAGCTTTTGTTGTTCCAGTAGACCTACCCTATCCTTGATCTTTGAAACTGAATCACATAACTCATTAAGCTGATTAGGAAACGGCTTGTATTCAACGGGAAGCTCAAACGATGCAGCATTAATGGAGTCCATGAGGGAGGTGATTTCTTTCTTGATAGAAGTGGTAGTGGCCACATCTTTCACCAATGGCTTCAGTGCAGTGAGAATTGCATCTCTGATCTGTTCAGCAGTGGGAGGAACTGGCCTTGCTTTAAGAGTAATGAGTTCAGCATCAGCAATAGCCTTTTCCTCCTTGAGCTTGGTCACCTGTGATTGTAGAACCAACACTTGATTTGTTAGTGCATTTATCTTGACGGTTCTGGGGGAAGGAGGCTTGGGAGTTTGATAAGCAATGTCATCTTCAGATTCACTATCATCTAAGTTTACTGGAGCTCTTTCACTTAGTCCCAACTCCTTCTCCAAGTCATCAGCAGACATGCTGAATATAAATGTAGGCAAGTGTCCCCCCCCCCCTTGGCGCCAGTGGAGAGAGGCACTTCCTTCATTGTCTGCTGATCGCCACCTTCAGCGTGCTGGTCAGTTTCAAGTCCTTCACCAACAGGGTTGGTTTTACCTGATGGATCCTGAGAAAGAGTCCATGATGAGTTAAGATCAATGATAATGTTTTTGGTTCCTTTAGTAGAACCTTGTTGTAGGGGAACTACATCATTAAAAACAGATAGGCTAGGGTCAGCATCAGCTGTTGGATTTGCTGACACATCATTCCCTGATGCAGAATTAGAGTGACAAATGATATAGATTGGTAATGAAATTTGAGATGCATTCATATTTAAATTGCTTACCGATGCTGACTCCACTCTATCGAGCTGAGGGTGTGCTCTATCTTCACCCTTCTCTCCTAAATAAGTTGAGAGATGGGTTGCCTTCAGGGCCTCTTGATGCATGCCACCTTCAGCAGAGACTGATGGTGGCAGATGGCTTGGGTTCTGGTCCATGGCCGAGGACTTTTGTTTCTTTAAAGCTTGGCCTTTGGGATCATCAGAATGCTTCTTTGATGAAGATTCTGTGGGGTGCCTCCTTTTCTTAGACCCACGTCTACACTTAAGAGTATTCACTGATGTGCTCTTTTGACGTGGTCCAGAAGAAGCTCCAGACTTTGTGCCTGTTAGATCCCCTTCTACAGTTGGAGAAGTGTCTTTTGGAGCTTTGAACACTACTGGAGAATTTGCTGAGCAAATGTCCAGCATGGGCTGTGTGAAAGGAGGTTTAGTTGTGTTGACTGGAATGTTCCAGCGATTGGTATCAAAGATTGAGAAAACAAGTTTAACTCCTTCATTTTTATTCATTTTTAGAGTATTCTTCACCAAATTGGTCAGCAAAAATGAGGGATAAAAATCTGGTGTAGACCACATTCTTCTCCCTAGTTTTCTTCTCCATTTCTCCATGAAAATCTTCAAAGATTAGTTTTCCAAAATCAGCTTTTATGCCCTTTGCCAGACAATACAAAATAAGGGCATCCTTTTGGTTGATTTGATAAAGCCCACCAGTTTTCCCACCCAGACACTCAATTAAGATGGACATCAAAAGTTTCCACTTAGGTGGTAAACAACTTCTCTTCAACCCCCATTCATCACCAATCTCTTTAGTGTATCCAATTTCTCTAAAAAATATTTTGACAATAGAGAGATCATTGGGAACAGCCTCATATTTGCTAGAATCCTCCAAATAGTTTAACCCTAAAACCCTTCTAAACATCTTTAAATTTATTTTCTCATGAATACCCAAGGTAGTAGACACAAACTCAATATATTTCTTGTTCGTTGACCCTTGTGCTGTGAACCAAAACTCTTTTAACACATTTTCAAACATAACCCCTGGATCCTTGAACAAGGCATCACGAATCACACATTTGGATAAAAAGTTTAGTACTTGTTTTCCTAGTTCAGATGTTAGGGTTTCTGGTTTGATCAAGGTGATGTTGTTGGGTTTAAAGAATATGTACTCGATGGGATAGTTTACATGGATGGAAGGATTGAGGGTGATCTTAGTCTCTTGTGGTTGTGAAGAAGATTCAGCAGCCATTGATGTTTGTTGTGTGTGTTTTTTTGAAAAAAGAGAGAGAGTTGTGTGTGTGTGTTTTTTTAATGTTTTTGCAAATGATATGAATCATAAATCTTCAAAAGATATATGTAAACACTTTTTTAAACTGAGTTGTCAAATTTTGTAAAACATTTGAAAAGAAAATGAAACTTTTAGGGTTTCTTGAACAAATGGCACAAACTCTCTCATTAATGTTCTGAAAAAGGTAATGATTTTTTGTTGCTTTGAACAGTGAAACGCCTCATTGTGTCAGAAAGTTGTTGACTGTGATATGGACGCTTGATATTTCCTAAATAAACAATTGACACCTTTTGAAAGAATGTTTTGTATTTATTCTCAAGAAATTTAATGCCATTTACTCGATTGAGTCACATGATTGATAGGTTTTAAATGTTGTTGCTCAGATATGCTGAAGCTGATGGCAACACTTATGAGCTTCAATGCGTCAGATGAGGCGACAAAACCCCGTATACATGTTCACAAGAGCGAACAAGACATATGACGTTGCACACTCCTCTACTAAGGCCTAGCTACTCATTTGTATTTAAAATTTTGTTCAACATTGCTGAAGGAATCTTTTGATGACTGGTGATTATTTGTTCAACTTCAGTGAATCAAATAAGGCGACAAAACATCATATACACAATCACATAAAGTGAAATAGACACATGACATTGCACACTCCTTTACTCAGACAATGCTACTTAACATTAATCAAATTCTTTTATGAAATGCTGAACCTTCAAGCTTCTTCAGTACCTGCTGAAGGTTCAGATTTTGTATCATCAATGTTCAGCATACCAAGCTCCATTATCAATCTTTTGAAGGTTGGTTCATCCAATGGTTTGGTGAAGATATCATCCAATTGGTATTGAGTGGGGATGAAATGTAATTCAATGTCCCCTTTCACAATGTGATCTCTGATAAAGTGATATCTGATATCAATGTGTTTTGTTCTTGAGTGGAAGACTGGATTATTGGATATTGTAATAGCACTAGTGTTATCACAAAAGATTGGTACCTTTTCATATTCTATGTCTTACTCAGCCAGTTGGCTTTTCATCCAAAGAATATTGGCACAACATCCAGTAGCTGCCACATATTCAGCTTCTGCTGAAGACATGGCAACTGTTTGTTGCTTTTTAGCACTCCAACACACAAGTTTGCTACCTAGCAATTGGCAGGCACCAGAAGTGCTTTTTCTGTCCAAATTGCAACCAGCATAGTCAGAATCTGAGTACCCCTTTAGATCAAAGCCTGAGGATTTAGGGTACCAAAGACCTAGACTTGGTGTACCTTTTAGGTATCTGAAGATTCTCTTTATAGCAGTAAGGTGTGATTCCTTTGGATCTGCTTTGTATCTTGCACAAAGGCATGTAGAGAATTGAATGTCAGGTCTGCTTGCAGTTAAGTACATGAGTGACCCAATTATACCTCTATACTGAGTCTCATTGACTGATTGTCCAGTAAGATCAGGTCCTAAGTTGTTAGGGGGTACCATTGGAGTCTTTACTGAAGCACAATTGATATCATACTTCTTCAGCAGATCCTTGACATATTTTTCTTGATTGATGGAGATGCCTTGGTCAGATTGTTTAATCTGAAGACCAAGGAAGTATGTGAGTTCTCCCATCATACTCATCTCAAACTTGCTGGTCATAAGCTTAACAAATTGTTTGCAAAGTTTTAAGCTTGTAGAACCAAAGATTATGTCATCCACATAAATTTGTACCAGAATGATGTCATTTTTAGATTTATAGATGAACAAGGTGCTATCTATTTTTCCTCTGACAAATTTATGTTCAATGAGAAAAGTTGAGAGAGTTTCATACCATGCTCTTAGAGCTTGCTTCAGTCCATACAAAGCTTTGTAAAGCTTGTAGACATGATTTGGGTATTTACTACTCTCAAAGCCAGGAGGCTGGGTAACATAAACTTCTTCTTTTAGGTCACCATTTAGGAATTCAATTTTGACATACATTTGGTAGATGATGAAGTTCATGTAAGTGTCATATTCAAGGAAAATTCGTATGGCTTCCATACGTGCAACTAGAGCAAAGGTTTGATCAAAATCAACACCAGGCTCTTGATAGAATCCTTGGGCCACCAGCCTAGCTTTATTTTTTGTCGCTGCATTGGTTTCATCTCTTTTGACCTTCTAAACCCATTTGGAGCCAGTGGTTGATTTACCATATGGAAGAGGAACCAATTTCCAGACTTTGTTACTTTCAAATTGATTTAGTTCCTCTTGCATGGCATCCACCCATCCAGGGTGTGTGAGTGCTTCAGAAACCTTTGTAGGTTCAATTTCTGAGAGAAAATTTACATAAAGGCATTCTCTAGATGAATCAGCACTCAGTTTCTTTGCCATAGATCTAGTGACTCTACCTTCACCAGGATTACCTATTATGTTCACCAGTTGTATGTGACTATTTTGAGTCCAAGATTTTTGTCGAGCTGGAGAATAGGTATTGGTATCATGATTAAAGCTAGAACTTGGAAGTCCATGACATGGACTTAGACTTGGGATGTCTCTAGTGTCTACTAAAGGATATTCAGTGGATAAGGGTTCAATCATTGGAGGACTTCCTTTTTGGTCAGAAGAAGCATATCCAAGACCTAATTCCCTAGAGATGATAGGAGAGCTTTGAGCAAGGGGCTCAAATTGTTCTTCAGCTGTTGCATATGATTGATCATTTTGATCATGTGTGTCAGCATGCTGATTGTTTTAAGACTGACCATTTTGTTCATTTGTGTTTTCTTGCTGATCATTTTGATCATTTTGAGATTGATCATTATTTGATTGACAACCATCAATATGTGATACTGAAGGATTTCCTTTTGTAGGACTTTTCATATCTTCAAATGGATCAATATAAGGAACTGAATTGCTTGTTTGATACTTTTGAGAAGGTTCATAATGATTAAATTCATCAGATGGATAATTGTGAGATTCATGTATATGAAGTTCATCATCTGATGGATTTGAAAAAGTGAGAGCATCAGAACTTTCATTGAAAGAGATGTGATAAGTTTCTTCAATACATTGTCTTCTTGTGTTGAAGACTCTGTATGCTTTAGATACTAGGGAGTATCCAAGAAAGTAACCATCATCAGATTTTTCATCAAACTTTCCAAGGTGATCCTTGTGATTGTGAATGAATATTGGACACTCAAACACATGTAAGAATGAAATGTTTGGAATTCTCCCCCTGAAGACTTCATAGGGAGTCTTCATGTGTCTCTTCACAATGATGGATCTATTTTAAGGGTAGCAAGCAGTGGATACAGCATCAATCCAAAAATGTTTAGAGAGAGCAGATCCAGCAAGCATTGTCCTTGCTACATCAATCAAAGTTATGTTCCTTATTTCAGCCACACCATTTTGTTCAGATGTGTAAGGAGATGAGAAATTTTGGGAAATTCCTTTGTCATCACAGAATTTGATCAGTGAGTGATTTCTGAATTCAGTGCCATTGTCAGTTCTGAGTTGTTTGGCATGAGTGTCATTTTGATTTTCAACTCTTCTGATGAATGACATTATGGCATCTGGTGCATGGTTTTTCTTTTTCAGAAAATATACTCAGGTGTACATAGAGTACTCATCAACAATGACAAGTGTATATTTCTCATGACAAATGGCCTTAGGTGATACTGGGCCAAATAATTCCATGTGAAGAAAATGAAGACTTTATTTGGTTGAGAAAGTTTGCTTTGTTTTGAAACTGGCCCTATGGTGCTTCCCTTTTTCACATGCTGAGCATGGTTTGTCCTTGGAGTAGACAAGTGAAAGAAGACCAATAACAAGATTTTGTTTTGCCAGCAGAGTTATTGTTTTGAAATTGATATGTGAGAGCCTCTTATGCCAAAGCCAATTGGTAATATTGGAGGCTTTAGCAAAGAAGCATGTCTCCTGAGTATAGTTCATGTTCATGACATAAACATCTTTGACTCTTGGAGCATTCATCACAATTTCATGATTGGAGTTGAAGATTGTACCTTTTTTGTCATCAAACAGCACAAGATACTTTGCATCACAAAGTTGACTTATGCTGATGAGGTTGTGCTTCAATCCATTTACATATGCTACCCTTGAGAAAACTAAACCATTGCATTTTACTGAACCAAATCCTTCAGTAGTAGCTGATGAGCTATCACCAAAAACAACTTTGGGGCCTTGTTCCTCCTTATACTTATGTACATAACTTTTGGTGCCAGTCATGTGCCTTGAGTAGCCACTATCTAGGTACCAAATAGGCTTCCTGAGATCACACTGCACAAGTAAAGGAAATGGTCAGTTTCGTTTTGAAACCCACCTTTGTTGGGTGGGGGTTTTAGATCTAGAAGGTGTTCTAGATCTGAAGGGTCCTCTTGTTGAGGGTATGTGTGATTGCTCAGAAGAAGAAGAGGTCTAAATAGCTTTAGCTTTCTTAGCCTGAAGGGCTTCACCTCTTCTGAACCACTATATATGGTTGTGATTAGATGTAGTGTGGACATCGCTTCCACAAGTCTCACAACATTTGGTAATAGAGTTTGGGTTTCTTGGTTTAATACCTCCTCTGATTGAGATGATACGATTATGTCCATGAGTGTCATGGTCATAACTTCCACAAATATTGCAAACAGGGTAATAGTGACAGTCATTTGAGTGATGATTGCCCATACCACAATGAATGCATGGTGGGAAAGGCATATTTCGCCTGGAATGAGATGCTTCAGATTTGTGAGCATCAACACTTGTTTTGGCCAGCATATACTGAGTATGTTCACAAGTGCAATGGTCAGTCCTTTCACATTTGGTACAATAAATCACTTTTAGGCAAGTTTCAGTGAGATGGTTATTTAGACCACATAAATCACAAGCCCTTTTAAATTGTGTCTTGTACTTGAGATGAGGAGAGTCTGAAGGTTCATCCCTGAACCGTGTTGGTGTTTGCTGCTGTCTGAGTTGCAATTTAAGATCATAGATCTCTTGCATGACAAGAGACATTCTCTCATCTTCCTCAGATCTAGCATTCTTTAGTTTATTTGTTGAAACTGAAGAGGTAGTTCCCATATATGATCCTTCAGTAGGAGCTGAAGAGTTCTTTGAAGTGTCAATTTTGACATGTTTGGAAGAACTACCTTTGTGTGTGGTGTGTGACTTGATGATAGACTGGATAGTATTGGGTCTAGTAGAGGGTTCAACACCAGCCAGCTTATCCAAAGGAGGTCGTGGGGTACTTACTTCATTCTCTATATCATCATCTGAGTCATCCTCAGTAACTGAGGACTCAACTGGTGCTGAAGTGTCAACAGCTTGAAACTCAGGAAGAAGGATTCGTCCAGTGTCATGATTTGGTAAATTCTCTTCACCTGACCTTTCAATGCCAGGGATCGAGCTACCATCCTCATTTGAGGCTTTGACAAAGACAATAGGCTTGGTGCTAGAGGATCCTTCAGCACTAAGAATTTTCCTCTTTCGAGCAGGTATTTGTTCACTTATGCATTGATTTACCCTATCAGAGTTTCTAAGCCAAGATTTAACAATGTCTTTTGCTTCTTTTAGTTCCACTCTAAGAGAGTTATTTTCCTCCAAAATTTCTTTGTTCAATTGTTGAAAAGTAAGAATATCAAGTTTAGCTTCTTTTAGCACTATTTTCTTACTTTCAAAATCTTCAAGTTGTAGAACAAGTTTGTGAAATTTTTCAAGCAAATTGTTTCTTTGCTCTTCAACAAATTTTAGATCAATGCACAAGTAATCAAAGACAAATTTAATGTCATCTTTATCTTCTAATTCAAGAAGAGTTTGTACCTTTTTTATCGTGACATTGACCCATTCACCATTTCTGGCACTTTCTCTGGTGACAACATTCGAGTTGGCCTCTTCATCATCAGCAAGTGCCATCAGCACTTTTACATTAACCATTTCATCATCATTTAAAGAAACATCTTCTTCATCCCTTTCATAGGCTTCAGCAACAAGCCCTTTGTTCTTGTCTTGCTTGGGAGTCTTGGATGAGGAGTTTTCAGTACTCATTAAGGCCAATCTTGCTTTGATTTCTCTATATTTGGCCTCAAAGTCTTTTGTTGGTCTGAGTTCAACCCTGCTTTGCTGAAATGGAGTAGAAGCAATTTGTTTTGGTTGAAATGATGATTGACCAGTTGGTCTTGATTGAGCTGGTGAGGAATATGAAGGGAGAAATGTTTTTGAATAACAATCCCTAGCATAGTGACCAGTCTTCCCACATTTGTAGCATTCAGTGTCAACTGAAGCTTTTGTGGAGCTGGAGAACTTGCCTCCTTTCTTAAAGAACCTTCTAGATTTGGCCAGAAGTGCTCTTTCATGAAATTCCTCTTTGAGGTCATTCAAATAATCCTCACTAGATCTAGTATCTTCCTAATCATCAGGACTATCTTGGTAGTCTTGAATGACAGCTTCATTAAAGAAGGTTGTGGACAAGGGTGTAGCAATGGTTAATGCTTTACTCTTGCTTGAGCCTTCATAAATCCTATCAACTAGGTTTTCTTCATATTTTAGTTTCTCAAAAAGAGAGGCTAGATCACAATCTTACATTTTAATGTGATTATCATTTCTCAAGCTTTGGCAGAAACTGAGCCACTTCTTTGGCAATGCATTAACAAAAACTGTGTTGATTTCAAGTTTTGAAAGCTCAACACCATCATTCACAAGTTCATTCATCAGTGCTATGTATCTGGTGAATGTTTGTGTGAGGGTTTCCCCTTCTTTGTGCTTGAAGGTGTTGTATTGAAGCTTTAAATCCATAATTCTGGTTTCTTTTACATCAGAGGGTCCCTCATGGTAAAGAATAAGGTCCTCCCATGTTACTTTGGCTGTTTTACAATTTACAACAGAATTCATTTGGTCATTTGGGAGTACAGACATGATGAGACTTTTGAGACGCTGATCAAGGTTAGCAGCTTTTCTCTCATCAGCAGTCCATTGTACTTCAGGTTTTTTATTGTCCCCAACCATGGGAACAAAAGGACCATTTTCAATGATTCCAAAGAATTGAGGTTCAATTCCAACCATGTGGACAAGAAACCTCTTCTTCCAATTTGTAAAGTTGGTTACCTCTAGTACAGGAGCAACATTGAGTTGGCCACCCTTATATTCTAGGGTTTGTGGTATAACTTGAGCCATTTTGGATCTTGATTTGAAAACTTTTAAGTGAGCAGTTTAATAAAATAAGAGTTTAACTAATCAAATTGCTCTGATACCACTTGTTGGTCCCTTGTAATTCGTTATTACTTATTAACTTAAGTAATAACTAATACTTTGACTCAAGTGTGTTGTTTTAACATTAGATAAGAACTATGAAATATTAAAACAACAATACCAATATACTTTTCAACGTATAGACTTTTATTAGAATCAAATAAAGAATCTATAACCCACTTTGTTTGTGGAATAACAAAGTGGTTGAATGACAACGGGGTTTGATCTCCTCTACTTAAATGTTTAACCAAAGTTAAACTCTAAGCTCCAATCTAAATGTTCATATGCATCTTTGGCTATATGGTTTAGTTGGTATCGAGAGAGAAAGGTTTTCTAGATTTTAAGCTCTTGTATTGGTTACCTTTCTCTCACAATTTACACTCCTTTATATAGGCAGTGTAAATTAGGGTTTGCATTTTGCATGTACCAATGCATCAGTTTATCCAATGGGTGGTTGATGCCCATGCTGGATAAACAGTACAAAGTACTTAATAAACTATTCTAAAAAAGATAAAGGTTGTACTTATATCTAAGTATACAAGCAACCTACTTTGACTTAAAGTTATCTTTTCCCGCCTACTGCAAACCAACAGAATATTGAAGAGTCTTCAGTATCCTAGAGGAGATCGACATCGTTCAGTTTGGTATTGTCAAGTCAAACTGAACTGAAAGCCCTTCTTCAGTCCTTGTTCTTCAGCAACTAGACCGCCTAGTATTTGAAGCGAAGACTCCTTTGTCTTCTAAGTTCACTAGAAGGGGAGTGCTTAACTTTCTTCAGCTATAAGATCTTCAGTAGGAACTTTGTTCCTCTGGTCATCCTTCAGCAGACTGGCCTTACTACTGAGCATGAAACACTTAGGGGGATTTTATATTCAAATCCTAGAGTTGCTTCAGGGTCAGTAAACACTGACCCAACAATATGGCTAAGGTAACTAATAAAACATAAGCATTTAAATCTGTAACTACTGGGGAAAACAGTTGGCTGCATACGGGAAATCCCAATAAAGGAAGAGATTGTCCTTACTGAAGGGCGGGAAATCCGTACCTTATGTCCAGTAGAAGCTAATGGAAACGCTGAAGAAACTACTCCGCCTTGACAGATAATACTACATAAGAATGGGAACGTGTATGAGTTGTCTGAATTACATGTGTTTTACTGTTTCTGTGTGTTATTAGCTTGTTATACTTATTCTGTCATGTTTTAGTGTTTTATTGTGTTAACTGTAGTTATACTGATGTTCTGTTGTATATTATTCATGTAATAGTGTATTATAATACTTGTATTGTTAATACTGAGTAACTTCCTAAAAATAGCAGGTTTCCATAACTAGTAAGTTTCGAAAAATAGAAAGTTTCCAAAAATAGTAAGTTCTCATAATTAGAAATAAGTTGGATTATTAATAATAAGTAAAGTTGAATTAGTATAATACAAGTCATGGTTTAAAGGTAATAGCTTATTAATTAAATAACTTGGTTAATTAATTAAACTATACGTTATAAGAATTTAATTAAAAATACATGTTTTAATTAAATTAAGCTAAGTAAAATACTTTAGGTTATACATGAAATATTAATTTTAATATTTAACCTAAGTCACGAATTTAATAAAATTAAAAAGTCTAGCAATTAATTTTAATTAACATATTTCCTGATTTTAATATTTTCTCGTAACCCGAACCCGTGTTTTAAAAATTAACCCGAGCCCCAAACCTGGGGTCACATATAAGCCGAAACATATAGCCGAAACAAACAGCCCTACTAGTGGCTAGACCGGCTAGCCGGTTGCCACTGGTGGCTTTCAGTTCCCACTGCCGAGTTATGGCAGCCTGGTTCACACCGGTTCACGCTGGTTGTGACCGGTTCCCCTGTTTTGGTGTTCGGTCCCCACTGCCCGAAACAAAGTCCCATTGAGACCCTATTGGTCTCAGTTGACATGAATTCCAATCAAAACAAACACCCACGACACGCGGTCGGGTCCCTTGGCCTGCGTTCGAACCACACGAACCCCACACCGAGACCATGAGGTCTCGGTTGGGCAAAACAAACACCATCGAGAGCTTCATTGCTCTCGGTTTGGTGCTCGGCCGAACAAAGTAACAACAAATACCCCCTTAATTCCATGTTTAGTTAATCCCACATCTTTTATTTACTTGTTTTTAATATTAATTAAATAAAAACATGAATTCAATAAGAATTTAAAAAGAAAAGGAAGTGTTTTGATTTACCGAACACGTGGAAGAAAGGATTAAGATCACGATCACGTACACACAAATAATCAATAAGCAAAATCGTCCGGTTTGCCCTTGTTGATGATCTATGGTCGGCGGCTAGTAGGGAAAAAAGAGGCAAGGAGAACTTTTTCTGTAAACCTAAATTATGATTAAGTTTTCCCTGTGTTCTGTTTAACATAGATTTAATTTGGGTCATGGGCCAAGCCCACCCTTTTCCTTTCTTTCTTGCTTGGTCGCGGCACATGGGGAGCCCACGGGGAAACCGGTAGTTTTTCCCGAGCCAATTTATTTACGTGTTCATACGTGTTTAATTATTGTGCATTTACATATCGTGTTCGTAATACATTTATAATATATAGTAATTACATGTTATTAAATATCGTGTCACATGAATTATATTATAAATGGAAAGTTTTTATTTTGTCGTATTATTTTGTGTGTTCACTGTTCATGGTATTTTAATGCGGGTTTTACAACTCTTCCCCTCTAAAAGAACAATTCGTCCTCGAATTGCAGAAACATAAACTGAAAGAAACATACCCGAATTAGAACTTGAAATGAGGGTAGGGAAGTCCGTATAGACTCCTCCGTCTCCCAAGTGGCTTCCCGCTCAGGATGATCCCTCCAACGGATTTTGACGAAATGGATCGTCTTCCTCCGCATGACACGATCTTGTCATTCAAGAACTCTCTCGGGTTCTTCGACATATGAAATATCCTCTCGAATCTGATCAAGCGGATACTGGACAACATGAACTGGATGATAGTTGTATCCTCTGAGTAAGGACACATGGAACACATTGTGAACGTGTGATAGCTGAGGCGGTAACGCTAAACGATATGACACTTCACCAGTGCGTTCTATGATGTCGAACGGTCTGATGAAGTGAGGACTGAGCTTACCTATGATTCCAAAACGTTTAACTCCTCGTGCAGGTGATACCTTGAGGAAAACGTGATCACCAACGTTGAAAGATACATCTCTACGACGTTTATCAGCATAGCTCTTCTGACGGGCACGAGCTTCCTGAAGCTTCGCCTTGGCGACGGCGACCTTCTCATTAGTCACCTCAATCATCTCTGGACCCTCAAGCAATCGTTCGCCCACCTGATCCCAGCAGATTGGGGCGCGACACTTCCTACCATACAACATCTCAAAATGAGCACACTTGATGCTAGCGTGCCAGCTGTTGTTGTATGCAAACTCTACTAGAAATATATAATCATCCTTGCTTCCTGACCACTCTAGAGCACACGCCCGTAACATGTCCTCCAATGTCTGAATGGTACGTTCCGACTATCCGTCGGTCTGAGGATGAAAGGCAGTGCTGAGCTTAAGTCTGGTGCCTCAAGCTTTCTGCAGACTCTGCCAGAAACGTGATGTGAAACGGGAATCTCTGTCAGAGATGATTTCCGATGGAGTACCATGCAGTCTCATGATCTCCTTCTGAAAAGTGTCTGCTAATTTGCTGACCGGATGCTCCTTGCGGATCGGCAGAAAATGAGCAAATTTAGTCACCCTATCAACAATAACCCAGATAGCATCGTTCTTCCTCAGATTCATAGGAAGACCAGTAAAAAAATCCATGGAGATTTTTTCCCACTTCCATGTTGGAATATCTAATGGTTGTAGTAAACCACTAGCTCGCTGCAGGATATTGTAAATCTATGTTTAATCTAGAGAGAGAAAGAGATAGAAAGTTGGTAGGTTTTACACACACTTCTAGAGAGAAAGTAAGAAACTATGTGTTTTATGAATGAAACCACTACCCTCTCCAACTAAGGAGAGGGTTTATATACCCAAGCCCATGAAATGGGCTTGGGCTTACAATGGGCCGCCGGCCTCATACAAGTTGCGAGCATGGCTTGGCCTTGTTTGAATAATAATAATAGAGCTAAACTACGAGCTACGACTTAGACTATTGTTGGAGTGACCGATCCTTTCTAATACGTAAAACGTATTTCCAACAATCTCCCCCTAAGGGAGGTCACTCCAAACAAGGGCGTTACCCGAGTTACAATAATAAAATAAACCTCGCATACTATGCTTGTCTTGAGCTCGTAGTCTTCCTCTTTCTTTTCTTTTTCTTTTCTGGTGAACATGTTGATGTGATCTTAGATATCAATCTTGAGCATTAATCTCTTGCCTTGATCTTGTGCATCTATCACTTGTGATCTTCGCTTCTTCGTGACTTCATGTCCAAGATACTTATACCTTTGTAATTCTTGAAAACTTTAGAGTTTGATACAGCGGAAGACTTGACTTTTAGGCTTTCTTGAATTAGATGAAGTATTAAGTGTGTAAAACCCGCATGCTTTTACCATGAATAGTACCCTTAAGATCGTACGTACAAGATTAGAACTTCCTTTTATAGCATGTTTACGTTCCCGTATAAGAATTTTAAGTATTACGTACGTGTTAGAACATGATAAGTATTTATTACGTATGAACACACGATAATTATTCAAATAATAATTGTAATCACGAACATGCGATCATGAAATCATGAACGTAATATAATCACGAGAGAATATTATTTACGTATATATATTTATTACGAACACGAATACATATATTAAGTCACGATCAATAATTAATTAGAACACATAAAACACGAACACGATAAAACACGAACACACACTATAATATTTAGACTCGAGAAAGGTACGGGTTACCCCATGTGGGGCCCCCTACCCGCGGCTACACCAAGAAGAATGGGCCAAGCCCATTTTAATTTTTACTAAAACAAAGGAATTAGGAAACACATGTTTTATTATTTACAAAACAAGAAAAATAACAAAACCCTAAATCTTTTTCTTCTTCCTTCCTTGGTCGCCGGGTTTGATCACCAACAAGGGTGTTTCGGGTTGATTTTTGATCTTGGAATTTTGCAAGGATTCGTGTGTGTTCATCCGCATTTGTTTCACGTAAAAGGTATAACCTTTTTTTAACCTTGTCTTTTATGTTTTGATTTAATGAATCAAGGGTTTTGGGGGTGTGGTGTTTGTAGCCGATGCCTAACCGAGCCCTAAAGGGGGTCTCGGCTTGGCTTATTAACCACCACCGAGACCATATGGTCTCGGTAGGGTGGTGGTGGTCCTACGGCAGCAGCAAACAAGGGGAACCCCGACCTTGGTTCGGGGTATGGTGTTGGTTTCAGGTCCGGTTCATGGTTTCTAGTTACGGGTCTGGTTCATAGATTATTTAAGGTTTATGATTTTAATAGTTATGTGTTAAAAATTAAATTTATAAAACATGACATGATTAAGATAATTAACATGACTTAGGTTATAAATTTAATTATTAGATCATGAATTTTAACCTAAGTATTTATATTTAACTAGACTTTATAATTAATTAATTATTAAAAACCATGACTATAATTAATTAATTAACATGACTTAGGTTATATTATTAATAATTAATAATACATGTTTTAACCTAAGTATATTAACTTTATTTAATTAAAATCATGATAGATTTAATTAAATACTTTTAATCTATAGTTTATTTAATTTACATGTAAGAATTAATAAACTATACTTTATAACTACATGACTTAAAATAATAATCAGAAAACACTTAAGCTTATATAATTAGCTTATTTAACTAGCTTATATCTATTTATGGAAACTTTCTATTTTTAGAAACTTATTTAATTAAGGCAGCTAATCTATTTATGGAAACTTTCTATTTTTAGAAACTTATCTATTTTAACCAGTAATTATATTTTTGAAAACTTTCTATTTTTGAAAACTTTCTATTTTTGGAAACTTTCTATTTTTTGGAAACTTTCTATTTTTGGAAACTTTCTATTTTTGGTAACTTTCTATTTTTGAAAACTTTCTATTTTAGGAAACCTGCTATTTTTAGAAAGTTACTTATTATTACACAACAAGTATAATAATGCATGAAATAAAATTAATACTTAATCAGAATAGTCAGAATATAAGATAAACACAGTATAAAGCTTAAAACAGTAAAACATGACATGAACGTATAAAATAAGCTAAGACATGACATAAAACCAGTTACGTATTCAGTAATCAGATACTTATACATGTATGTATTTATGTAGCATTAGTGATACCGAAGTAAGTCTCTCTTCCGTTCGTCTTCTTCGTTCACAGGACATAAGGTATGGATTCCCGTCCTTTCAGTATGGACATTCTTTCCTTATTAGGATTTCCCGTATGCAGCCAACTATTTTCCCGTAGTATAAGTTTATATGTTTGATTGCTTATGTTTAATTAGAATACCTAAAGCCATATACATGCATGACCAGTTTCACCTAGTTATGGAGGTACCATAACCATAACACTAGAGGCACTAGTGTTATGACTTCCCCACGGCGGAGTGATTGCTCGTGGCGTCCCTTCAGCTTTTGGCCATATTATTATATTTATCATGTGGGGCGTATGGGTGCATCCTAGTTACATGTTTTTCAGCAGATTACTCAGTGTAAATGTGGTGTGTGCCTTGCATCCTTCACAAGGAGCTGATCCCTCCTACCCAAAAACCAGTATATTAAATTAGAGGCAGCCCCTCTAATTTGCATGATGAGGTCACCCCTCCAAGTATTCATGCACGGTGGATTTTCATGACCTATATTGGCTAACGGTAAAATATGTTAAACAGTTTTTACAAGATAAGCATAAGGCTTTTCAAACTATAAAACCAGTTTTACTAAGACTTAACCGGGTTATTCGGGACTTAGTTTCTTCTACTGTTATATGCTTATATGCTTATATTATTCATGCTTTATTGTACATCCGTGCACTAAGCGTATTGCTCAGCCATTTTCCTTTTCATGTTCCCAAAACGGCATGTACTCAGGGACGCTCGTAGACTTTAAGTATACATGCATATGGACTGGAAGCTTTCTAGCCTTTATTTACTTTATGCATTATCTATACTTTGATACTCTTTCCATGGACATTGTTTAGTCCTTTCATTTACAGTACTTATGTTTGTGTGTGATGAGCTTTACTTTTGGACTACCGATGTTTGATTCCGGTATTTCCTTTTTATGGTCATGTAATGTTTAGACATTTATCCTTGTATGCTTTGATGACACGCCATAATTACGCGTGACATTCCATTATCAAAATGAGATGTTACAATTATGGTATCAGAGACAAGCTTCGACCTATAGGCTCTCAAAACATGACCTGTGATTAGTGGGTAGTCACTATGGTCTTCCTAGAACTGACAGTCGGTTTTCATGCATTCATCATTTTCATGAATACATATATATGTCATTGTCGCAGGTTTATGACTAAGTAATGGTTGGTACATGACTCTCCCTATTTAGTCGCATGTGTTTTATCGAAACTTTTGAATTTGGGACCGACCCATAGACGTCCCCTCGCCATGTCTTTTATTTTGGGTGAACTGACCATAGGCGGCCACTCTTG
The DNA here is from genome assembly GCA_025667525.1 of Glebionis coronaria. Classification (NCBI taxonomy): domain Eukaryota; kingdom Viridiplantae; phylum Streptophyta; class Magnoliopsida; order Asterales; family Asteraceae; genus Glebionis; species Glebionis coronaria. The sequence goes on along the minus strand of CM046874.1, from coordinate 590,118,304 downwards.
AGCATACAAAAGTTTTCATAAAACTACATCATGCATTCATATTCAAATTTTCTGGCATAAAATTTTTCTCTTGATTTATTGGTATAAATTTTTTTTCATGTATATATATTTTATGTTTTGATCTGTTTAATCATATGTTTCATGTTATACTGTCAGATGGTTCTCACACGCGAGCAGGAGCAACTCAATGCGGAAATCCAAGCTGCAATGCAAGCTTTGCTTCCTCAACTGAGGAATGACATCAGGACTGAGGTTCAGGCTGCCATCAGCAGCAAAACTAAGCACCCCCTCCTCCAGTGACATTGGCGATATGGCTGGAGAGATTCAACAAGCTCCGTCCTCGAGCTTTCGAGAGAACAGATAGCCCTAGTGAAGCTGAAAGCTGGTTGGCTCACATCGAGAAGATCTTCGATGCTATGGGTTGTGACCCCGTGTTCAAGGCGAGGTTGGCATGCTACCGGTTCGAAGGCGATGTGTTAAATTGGTGGTTAGCATTGAAGCAGTCTGAGGGAGGTGATAATTGGGTGGCTGGTTTGACATGGGCTCAGTTCAGAGATATGGTGATGGAGCAGTTCTTTTCCAAGGCTGAGCAAGACAAGCTTAAGAGGGAGTACCATGGGATCCGACGAAGAGCTGGGGAGAATAGCAACGAGTTCATGTAGCGCTTTCTTCGCTTAGCTGGTTTCCTTGGTGCAGCGGAAGGTACTCCTGAAGAGCAAGCACACCACTTTAGGTGGGCTCTTCCCACATCGGTCGCAAACAACTTGGTGTGTGCTACGTTCAACACAGTAGCACAATTGGCCGATGCGGCACGTAAGCTGGAAATGCTGCATGAGAGAGATGAGTTCGGGGAAGCTGAGAAACCCGACAAGAGGTAAACATTTGTATTCAAGCGGTGACCAATCCGTATTCTTTATTTATATGTCAAATATTTCATCTCTTTAAATTGTATCTTCCAGGCAGAAAACTGGGGACCGGTCTTAGCCGGCTACTCAGCAGCAGCCTAATCAGCCCAAGGGAAACGGTCAGACTAACGATCGGTCTGCTACGGATAGGCGTGGCGGTAATGATAATTACCGTAACAACGCTGGACACTCCAACGGCAGCAGGTCCTAATACTTACACATTTTCTTATGATTTCATGTTATAACTCATAATTCTGACACTCTAGCAAATCTTCTACCAGGAACCATGGAAACGGTAGGGACCAAAAGTAGAGAGGTTCACAGCCTAGCCGTCCAGCTATCACTGGTATCCAATCTTACGATTTTTCGCATTTTCCTTTGTACCCTATTATCATGTCTCATGCAAAATGTTTTATCAGGTCCTCAGCCAGCCAGAGCACCTGTTGGAGGATATACTCATCCTCTTTGCTCTACTTGCCACCGTAGGCACCCAGGGCCATGTCGTCGTGACACTGACGCATGCTTCAAGTGTGGTCTTCTTGGCCATCGCATGAAGGACTGCCGTAAGGGCGAGATGGAGGGCACATCAGGACATGCTGATACCAAGCCGTCTCCTACCACTGGACGTGTCTACACGACATCTCGAGATCAGGCCAATAAGTCTACAGGTACCATCACTGGAATCTTGTATATGTATGGTCAGGCTTCGTGTGTGCTATTTGATACGGGTGCTACTCACTCGGTAATTTCTACTGCTTATGCCAATAACATTAGGATGCTCCCCATGCCACTAGATAATAGACTTACTATTTCCACGCCCTTGAGGGACTCTGTATTAATCACCCATGTATACAAAAGTCTTGCCCTAGAGTTTGATGATAAGGTTCGTCCTGTTGACGCACTTCCGCTGGACATGAATGACTTTGACATGATTTTGGGCATGGATTGGCTATCTAAGCATCATGCTACCATAGACTGCCATTCATATCGAGTCATCTTCGGTGATGTTAATGCACCAGAGTACATTCATAACGGGTTCGTACCTGGAAGGTCTATACAAATCATATCTACACTACAAGCACGTGCACTACTGTCACATGGCTGCGAGGGTTATCTAGCTACAGTTCTCGACATGGATGCTGAATCTCCATCAATTCATAATCAACCTATAGTGTCAGAATTCCAAGATGTATTCCCAGAAGAACTTCCGGACATACCACCTGCACGAGAAGTGGAATTCAATATCGAGCTTATCCTAGGAGCTGAACCGATTTCCAAAGCTCCTTATCGCATGGCTCCCATAGAGTTAAAGGAGCTGAAGGATCAACTACAAGAACTTCTTGAACCAGGTTTTATTCGACCGAGCGCATCTCCATGGGGCGCACCAGTCTTATTTGTTAAGAAGAAGGACGGTAGTATGCGTCTTTGCATAGACTATCGTGAGATCAACAAGATTGCTATCAGGAATAGGTATCCACTGCCGCGTATAGACGATCTGTTTGACCAACTCCAAGGGGCCAAACACTTCTCCAAGATTGATCTTAGGTCAGGCTATCATCAACTACGGGTTAAAGAGCAGGACATCGCCAAGTCTGCTTTTCGTACCCGCTATGGCCACTATGAATTTGTAGTCATGCCATTCGGCCTGACCAATGCTCCAACAGTGTTCATGGATTTGATGAACAGAATCTTCCATGAATTTCTGGACAAGTTCGTCATTGTCTTCATCGATGACATCCTGATTTTCTCAAAGTCCAAGGAGGAACACGAAGACCATCTTCGTACAGTACTACAGATTCTTCGCCAGAAGCAGTTGTATGCTAAATTCTCCAAGTGTGAGTTCTGGTTAGACAAGGTGGCATTCTTAGGTCACATTGTATCAGCAGAAGGAATCACTATGGATCCAGCGAAGGTTGAGGCTATTACTAAGTGGCCGAGGCCGACATCAGCGACTAAAGTCCGCAGTTTCTTAGGCTTAGCTGGCTATTACCATAGGTTCGTAGAGAACTTTTCCCGCTTAGCACTACCATTGACCAAACTGATGCGGAAAGGGGAAAAATTCGTCTGGACTAAAGAACGAGAGAAGAGCTTTGAAGACCTGAAGCAGAAGCTAGTATCTGCACATATTCTTACTCTCCCATCTGGTACGGGTGGATTTCAAATCTACAGTGATGCATCAGGGAAGGGACTTGGCTGTGTTCTCATGCAACATGGGAAAGTGATCGTGTACGCTTCACGACAGCTTAAGCCATATGAAGAAAATTACCCTACGCATGACTTAGAACTTGTTGTAGTAGTGTTTGCATTGAAGATATGGAGGCACTACTTATATGGAGAATCATGTGACATTTTCACGGACCACAAGAGCTTGAAGTATATCTTCACTCAGCGTGAATTGAACATGAGGTAGAGGAGATGGTTAGAGCTGTTGAAGGATTATGACATTAATCTACAGTATCATCCTGGAAAGGCGAATGTAGTAGCATATGCACTTAGCAGGAAGTCCGGAATGATAAACGACACTAAAATTAAGGAGGAAATCATAAGAGACTTAGAGCGACTAGACATCGAGATCATGGTACGTGGACAACACGGTTACTGGGCTAATCTTAGAGTAGAAACCGAGTTACTCTCTAAGATCAAGGAAGCTCAGAAAGATGATGGAGAAATCTGGGCGATAGTTCAGAATTTGGAGAAGCAGACGGAATTCAGAGTAGATGCAGATGGTATCGTATGACAGGGCACGAGACTTTGTGTTCCTGATGATCAAGAACTCCAGGAAGCCTTGTTAGCTGAAGCTCATAGCTCCCCATTCTCTATACATCCTGGTTCGACTAAGATGTACCATGACATCAAGCAGTACTTTTGGTAGAGTGGTATGAAACAGGATGTTGCCACTTACGTCTCCAAATGTCTTACCTGCCAGCAGGTTAAGATCGAGCATCAACGATCTGGCGGTCTCCTTCAACCGTTAGATATTCCAGAGTAGAAGTGGGACAAAATCACCATGGATTTTGTTACTGGCCTTCCGCCAACCAAGAGGAAGCACGATGCAATCTGGGTTATCATAGATCGACTTACCAAATCAGCTCATTTCTTACCGATCCGCAAGGAAGATTCGATTAGTAAACTCGCTGATACGTATAGAAGAGAGATCATGAGACTCCACGGTGCTCCATCCAGCATCGTCTCAGACAGAGATCCTCGTTTCACTTCGCGATTTTGGAAGAGTCTGCAGAAAGCTTGGGGTACACAACTTAAGCTTAGCACGGCTTTTCATCCTCAAACAAACGGGCAGTCGGAGCGGACGATTCAGACATTGGAAGACATGTTGAGGGCATGTGCGTTGGAATGGACGGGTGATTGGGACGATTATATCTGTTTGGTGGAGTTTGCATACAACAACAGTTGGCACGCAAGTATCAAGTGTGCTCGTTTCGAGATGTTGTATGGCAGAAAGTGTCGCGCCCCAATCTGCTGGGATCAGGTTGGTGAGAGAACACTTGAAGGACCAGAGATCATAGAGATGACTAATGAGATGGTCGCAGTAGCTAAGCAGAAACTTCAGGAAGCACAGTCACGTCAGAAGAGTTACGCCGATAAGCATCGTAGGGACATACATTTTAACGTAGGAGATCACGTCTTTCTTAAGGTTTCGCCGGCACGTGGTGTTAGACGCTTCGGGATTGAAGGGAAGCTCAGTCCTCGTTTCATCGGACCGTTTGATATCATTGAACGTGTCGGTGAAGTATCCTACTGGTTAGCGTTACCTCCGTAGCTTTCGCATGTACACAATGTGTTTCATGTGTCCTTACTCAGAGGGTACCAGTATCATCCCCTTCACATGGTTCTGTATCCACTAGAACAGATACGTGAAGATCTCACTTTCATAGAAGAACCCGAACGAGTTCTTGACAGACAAGAACGAGTCATGAGAAGGAAGACGATTCCATTCGTCAAAATCCTTTGGAGGGGTCATACCGAGCGGGAAGCCACTTGGGAAACAGAGGAGTCTATCCGGGCTTCTTACCCTCATTTCATATTTTGAATTCGGGTATGTTCTTCTTTTCCAGTTTACTTTATCTATAATTCGGGGACGAATTATTCTTTTTAGGGTGGAAGAGCTGTAAAACCCGCATGCTTTTACCATGAATAGTACCCTTAAGATCGTACGTACAACATTAGAACTTTCCTTTTATAGCATGTTTACGTTCACGTATATGAATTTTAAGTATTACGTACGTGTTAGAACACGCTAAGTATTTATTACGTATGAACACACGATAATTATTCAAATAATAATTATAATCACAAACATGCGATCATGAAATCATGAACGTAATTTAATCACGAGAGAATATTATTTAGTATATATATTTATTACGAACACGAATAAAAATATTAAGTCACGATCAATAATAACTAGAACACATAAAACACGAACACGATAAAACACGAACACACCCTATAATATTTAGACTCGAGAAAGGTATGGGTTACCCCATGTGGGGCCCCTACCCGCGGCTACACCAAGAAGAATGGGCCAAGCCCATTTTAATTTTTACTAAAATAAAGGAATTAGGAAAAACATGTTTTATTATTTACAAAACAAGAAAAATAAAAAAACCCTAAATCTTTTTCTTCTTCCTTCCTTGGCCGCCGGGTTTGATCACCAACAAGGGTGTTTCGGGTTGATTTTTGATCTTGGAATTTGGCAAGGATTCGTGTGTCTTCATCCTCATTTGTTTCACGTAAATGGTGTAACCTTTTTTTAACCTTTTCTTTTATGTTTTGATTTAATGAATCACATAAAATCATGATGTTTTTAAAAACTAATTAAAAACAATGATGTAAACATGTTAAGGATCATGGGTAAAGCAAAACAAGGGTTTTGGGGGTGTGGTGTTTGTAGCCGACGCCTAACCGAGCCCCAAAGGGGGTCTCGGCTTGGCTTATTAACCACCACTGAGACCATATGGTCTCGGTAGGGTGGTGGTGGTCCCACAGCAGCAGAAAACAAGGGGAACCCCGACCTTGGTTTAGGGTATGGTGTTGGTTTCGGGTCAGGTTCATGGTTTCTAGTTACGGGTCCGGTTCATAGATTATTTTAAGGTTTATGATTTTAATAGTTATGTGTTAAAAATTAAATTAATAAAACATGACATGATTAATTTAATTAACATGACTTAGGTTATAAATTTAATTATTAGATCATGAATTTTAACCTAAGTATTTATATTTAACTAGACTTTATAATTAATTAATTATTAAAAACCATGACTATAATTAATTAATTAACATGACTTAGGTTATATTATTAATAATTAATAACACATGTTTTAACCTAAGTATTTTAATTTTATTTAATTAAAATCATGATATATTTAATTAAATACTTTTAACCTATAGTTTATTTAATTTACATGTAATAATTAATAAACTATACTTTATAACTACATGACTTAGAATAATAATCAGAAAATGCTTAAGCTTATATAATTAGCTTATTTAACCAGCTTATATCTATTTATGGAAACTTTCTAGTTTTAGAAACTTATTTAATTAAGGCAGCTAATCTATTTATGGAAACTTTCTATTTTTAGAAACTTATCTATTTTAAGCAGTAATTCTATTTTTGGAAACTTTCTATTTTTGGAAACTTTCTATTTTTAGAAACTTTATATTTTTGGAAACTTTCTATTTTTGGAAACTTTCTATTTTTGGTAACTTTCTATTTTTGGAAACTTTATATTTTAGGAAACCTACTATTTTTAGAAAGTTACTTATTATTACATAACAAGTATAATAATGCATGAAATACAAGTAATACTTAATCAGAATAGACAGAATATAAGATAAACACAGTATAAAGCTTAAAATAGTAAAACATGACATGAACGTATAAAATAAGCTAAGACATGACATAAAACCAGTTACGTATTCAGTAATCAGATACTTATACACGTATGTATTTATGTAGCATTAGTGATACCGAAGTAGGACTCTCTTCTGTTCTTATTCTTTATTCACTGGACATAAGGTACGGATTCTCGTCCTTTCAATATGGAAATTCTTTCCTTATTAGGATTTCCCGTATGCAGCCAACTGTTTTCCCGTAGTATAAGTTTATATGTTTGATTGCTTATGTTTAATTAGAATACCTAAAGCCATATACATGCATGACCAGTTTCACCTAGTTATGGAGGTACCATAACCATAACACTAGAGGCACTAGTGTTATGACTTCCCCACGGCGGAGTGATTGCTCGTGGCGTCCCTTCAGCTTTTGGCCATATTATTATATTTATCATGTGGGGCGTATGGGGCATCCTAGTTACATGTTTTTCAGCATATTACTCAGTTTGAATGTGGTGTGTGCCTTGCATCCTTCACAAGGAGCTGATCCCTAATTAGAGGCAGCCCCTCTAATTTGCATGATGAGGTCACCCCTCCAAGTATTCATGCACGGTGGATTTTCATTACCTATATTGGCTAACGGTAAAATATGTTAAACAGTTTCTACAAGATAAACATAAGGCTTTTCAAACTATAAAACCAGTTTTACTAAGACTTAACCGGGTTATTCGGGACTTAGTTTCTTCCGCTGTTATATGCTTATATGCTTATATTATTCATGCTTTATTATACATCCGTGCACTGAGCTTATTGCTCAGCCGTTTTCCTTTTCATGTTCCAAAACGGCAGGTACTCAGGGACGCTCGTAGACTTTAAGCGTACATGCATATGGACTGGAAGCTTTCTAGCCTTTATTTACTTTATGCATTATCTATACTTTGATACTCTTTCCATGGACATTGTTTAGTCCTTTCATTTAAAGTACTTATGTTTGTGTGTGATGAGCTTTACTTTTGGACTACTGATGTTTGATTCTGGTATTTCCTTTTTATGGTCATGTAATGTTTAGACATTTATCCTTGTATGCTTTGATGACACGCCATAATTACGCGTGACATTCCATTATCAAAATAGGGTGTTACAAAGTGCATAAAGTATAAGCATGCGGGGACGACTTCTTCTCGGATTCCGCAACGCCACCGTCTTCAAATGTAGTAACATAAGTAGACACGAACGAAATGGCTTTGAACATTTCATTCTAATTCGGTAGCATTTTATCTCCGGTCGGTGAAGACCGTTGGACGATATTAAAGATCGTACTTGTGGCAGGTAGATTTAATTAAAAATCTCCTTGACAAGATTTTGCGGGTAAACCCGTTCTCTTTACTCGACCGTCCAAAGCTGACTGTGAACGTAAATAGTGAATCATTTGGATAAAACTATCCCCATGATTGAAGCCGTCAATTCCGATTCCTGGAACAAGTTTGATTCATTAAAGAATCGCACCATCGTTGCTTTCCAGTTGTCACGAGCTCGATTCATATTGAATCTTGCAAGTTACCTACCAAGTGTTGTTTGAGGTTAATACTTGAAGGATTTAGTGTTCTGGCAAGATCACTAAGATATTGCGTAGAGGCCTGGAACGTGTTTAAATTCAATTAAGAATTAAACCACTGTTGCTTTCCAGTTATCACAAGTTTGATTCTTAAAGAATCGCACAAGTCACCTACCATGAGCTTTTTAATGTTCGCCCAAGAAAGATTTCCATCTTCATTGTAAATACTTGCGTATTACTCGGATGTTCAGGCAAGATCGCGAAGATTTTGCGTAGGACTCTTAGTATCTTTTTTACTTTTCACAGAGTGTGAAGAAGCAAGGAAATATAGAAGTGTGTCCTAATGAGATATTTGATGATCTCAAATGGCTCTAGACTCGATCGTGCATTTTGGATTTTAGTGATCGGAGGTTGGAGAGGAGTGCCACCATTTCAATACCAATTTATTCAGAGTGAATAAATCAATAGATAATGCGTTGTCTCCATGTGATTAAAACAAATACCTTTTAAAAGATATCTGAGTTAGTTGGGATGGATTGTGCATTGCATCACTGAGTCCATGATGTCTATCTTCAATATCGAGCATCATTAAAATTATCTCAATATCATATGTGTTGACCCGGTTTCTGCCTAAGGTTGTAAGGAGGGCTTCTTTCTTTACACCCTTTATCTTTACAATTCTTTTTCATTCTTCAACCCCTTCAATGCTTACCAATACGTCATAACTAGAACCTTGTTGTGATTGTTCCAGTGCTAGCTTAAGTACTTGGTCGGCATTTAGCTACGTTCACAATCTTTCTCCATCTTTCCTAAGGACAACTATTTCTAGCTATGGAATGTCCTTGGGAAGATCCCTCTGGTTTTGGAAGAATCATTGGACTTAACCTATCCTACCATCCTTTTGTCACCACAATCTTCATCGTCGTGAAATAAATGGGTTTTGGGTAAGTATAAATCACCATGAAATCCATTTTGAGGTGCAAATCCATTTTTCTCCCTCTTAACATATGCCATGATATTCGAAAACGTTTCGCACATGTCGGGATGAGCCATCACGTTAAGTCAAACCATTTTTGATTAACCATTTCCTATATTAAATCACATTTTCTCCTCCATATTAAAAATATTATCCCAATCGATGTTTTTAATATCAGTTGATTTAATGTAGTTTTAACAAAGTTTTTGGGAAGAAAAATGCAAGTCCATTTTATCTTCATGGTACCAAATGTTGAGATATGATAGTGATTAGTAAAATGATCACATATTCATAATATTAGAATAAATTGACAAGGTTTGACCTGATTGATGAGAACATCATATGATAAGTTCAAATGGTTCTTGTCGGTAAATGTTAGTCGCCTCGTCACGTTTGAAGTCATCTCATGACTCCGCATGTACGATTGGTATTGTTGTCTTGACACCAATTAGTGAACTTGGCACCTTCGGCATCAAAGATTCTGAATGCTTGACAATTGCTCCCCCTTAATTGTTGACCCGTGTTCTATTGGAAGAGCTGTAGTCTTCGTTTGAGTAGTCGCATCATCGAGTATGTAGATACCAATTGTAGATTGCTATTGTTGTAGAGATGATAACTTCATAAAAACAAGACTTCTCTTGTTTTAACAAATAAAGCACTGATGCGTACATTTATCCGTGTTAGATTGTGTTATAACGTAAACACAATCCCTTACATGGTTATAAAGTAAACCATGCCCGAGAAAATTAATTCCCATTGTTGAGCCAAAGCTTTCATAAGAAATACTTGACTTTAATATGAAAAGCGGGTTGCAATCTGAAATAACTACAAGCCATATGGGCATGTTTTATGAAATATTTACAACTTTTGTAGGAACTCTATTTATGGCGCCATGTCGATATTAATCGACATTTCTAAGGCCGTAAATATTATCATACCAAAAGACATGCCTTTGAAAAATAAAGTAAAAGATATTTTTGGATTTATCTAAATTTCTCAATTTTTAGGGTTTTTATATGGTTTTATATTTTTGTATTTTGCTTTTGTGGATAAAAATATAAACAATATATACAGATGATCACCAAGGATACAGAGAATAGTTTACCACCACTATTATTTCGCTTCATCCGCCAGTTCCTTAAGAGTATCAGGCGATAAAGTTCTCAAACCTAGCTTGTCGGCCAAAAATTCCATTCGAGCGCGATATAAAGCCTTCGTGAAAATATCCGCCAATTGAAACTCAGATCGGACAAAGTAAAGCTCGATCACTCCATTTTCCACTTGCTCCATAATAAAGTGGTAGTGAATGTCAATATGCTTCGACCGGGAGAATTGAACATTGTTGCAGCATAAGGCAATTGCACTTTTGTTGTCACAGTACATCAGAATTTTGTTGAAACCTAGACCATAGTCGGTCAATTGCGATCTCATCCAAAGAATTTGAGCACAGCAACCGGACATAGCTATGTATTCTGCTTCCGTACTTGAAATTGCAGCGCTTTTCTACCTTTTAGATGCCCAACTGATTAGTAGATCTCCTAGTAGTTGCAATGTTCCACTCGTGCTACGCCTTGTATCTTGACAACCTACGTGATCCGCATCTGCATATGACATTAGTGCAATCGAAGAGTCCTTTGAATACCAAAGTCCCCGATTAATGGTTCCTTTAATATACCAAAAGATCTGTTTAACCGTAGCTAAGTGTAACTCAGTAGGCCAAGTTTGATACCAATCACACATACATATAGCAAACTGAAGATCAGGTCGACTAGTTGTGATATACAGAAGGGTACCGATCATTCCACGATAAAGTGTCGGATCAACGGCAACTCCATGTGATTCTGCATCAAGCTTAGTTCGTTCCACCATTGGAGTATCCACATGGTCTCAAGATTCCATCTTATATTCTTAAGCGATTCAAGGGAAAACTTTGATTGATTGATAAAGATGCCTCTAGGACTGAGATATTTGAAGACCTAAGAAAAATGATACCTTGCCCATCATTGACATTTTAAACTTGGAAGACATGAGTGTCCCAAACTCATCGGATAAGGTTTGGGTCGAGGCTGCAAATATAATATCATCAACATATATTTGTACCATAATCATATCTTTACCTCGTTTCTGAATGAACAGTGTGGGATCCACCTTGCCTTTAGCAAAGCCTTGCGTAATGAGGAATTGTGACAATAGATCATACCACGCACGTGGAGCTTGCTTCAACTCATAAAGAGCCTTCTTAAGCTTGTACACGTGATTAGGATATTTAGAATTCACAAAACCATCCGGCTGCTGAACATAGACCTCTTCCTTGATTTCACCATTGAGAAATTCCGTCTTCACATCCATCTGATAGACGATCGTATTCATGTGGGCTGCATAAGCAAGGAATAGTCTAAGCTTCCAAACGGGCAACGGGTACAAAGGATTCCATAAAGTCGATGCCGAATAATAGCTTGTATCCACGAGCTACTAGTCGAGCTTTGTTCTTCAATATTCCGCCTAACTCGTCGAGTTTCACCTTGTAAACCCATTTCAAAGTGAGTAATTGCACTTGATCCGGGCATGGGAAAAGTTCCCATACTTCATGACGTATAAATTCATTAAGTTCTTCTTGCATGGCTTCTATCCAACAAGATTGGGTAAATGCTTGTTGCCACGTCTTAGGTTCAACTTCACTGAGAAAAGCATCAAAATGACAAAACATTGCACTTTCTTGTAACTGACTTCGTGTGGATACCGGACGATTAAGGTCACCAATAATAGAATCTATAGGATGATCCTTTGTCCACTTGCTGTCATGTTCACGAATCCGTGGATTGGATTAGACCATAGTAGGAGCTTCCTCTGAGGTGGACGACCCCGACTTGATTATGGTCGGGAATTGGTACACCAAAGAATGGAAGTTCACGCATTTGATCGAATTCCAAATCGTGATCATCATCATCCTCTTCATCATCAACATGCATGACATGGGTAGTTGATTCGGGTGTTGGTTGAGAATCGCTCGTTGAAGGTATATCTTAACCAATTGTAGGTGTAGACGTATCTGATTGTGCTTCGTTTGCTGGAGCGACAACTTCGGTATCCGGAGCTATTACCTAAGGTTCTGGAGCAACAATACTTGGACGAGTAAAGAGCTCATCAAAGAACGGTTGAAACAACGTATCCCATTCATTCCTATAAGGTGGTATAAATGATGATGAAGTAGGGTTGTTTGGGACAAGACCATAACTAATGTTACTGGGTCCCATTTCATGAAGTACGGGTTTAGAGCTGCTTTGTTCAGAATCCATAGCCGTCAGCTCATCAAAATCAACATTCATAGTTTTGAGGATCTTACGAGAATTACGATTGTAGATTCGGTATGCTTTCTTTGTGGGTGCATAACCAATGAAAATACCAATATCAGCCTTGGGTTGAAGTTTTCCCAAATTGTCACCATCATTATTTGGATAGCAAAGAGATCCAAATACATGAAGATATGATAAGTCTGGTACTTTTCAATGTAGAAGCTCATAAGGTGTTTTACCATGGCGTTTACGAATTAGTGACCGGTTTTGGGTGAAAACTGTTGTAGATACTACTTCTGCCCATAAAAACAATGGAGCCTTTGCGTAAATTAACATCGTTCGAGCAACTTCCATAAGTGTGCGATTTCGCGTTTCAACGACACCTTTTTGTTGTGGAGTGCGAGAAACGGATGTTTAATGACATATGCCAACTTCTTCATAATAATTACGCAAGATTTGATTCACAAATTCAGTTCCATTATCTGTACGAATGCGTCGGACAGTAGTTATGAGACGCACATGAATCATCTTGAGAAAACCGATGATGAATTTCGATGCCTCATTTTTGTTGTAAGAAATTTCACCCATGTAAACCGAGAGTAATCATCGACAATGACGAGGATGTACTTTTTGCCACTAAGACTTTCAACACGCATTGGCCCACAAAGATCCATATGCAACAAATAAAGTTTCTCTTGGTTGGAGTCTTCAGTCTTGGGTTTGTATGATTTCTTAGTGCTTTTCCCCATTGTACACGCGGAACACAAATGGTCCTTGTGAAATGTAAGTTTAAGAAGACCACGAACAATTTTGTTTTTTGCCAAATGATTAATAGCGTCAAATTCAAGATGAGATAACCGTCGATGCCATAACCATGACATAGTCTTTGATGCTTTGGAGAGAAGACATACGGGAGAAGCGGCCATCATATCTTGTAGAGACAAAGTGTAAAAATTATTCCCTCGAGTACCTTTCAATAAATCAACCCCTTCCAAGTTACGAATGAAGCATGTATGCTCTCGAAAAGCCACTTCTAGGTTTTCATCATAAAATTGTCCCACATAAAATAAATTGTGACCGTGACCTTCCACATAATACACTCTTGAAATTATAACATTCCTAATATGATATTCACCGTAACCTATTATCTTTGCAATATGATCATTTCCAAATCTAACCGTACCAAGAAACTTGTTGACAAAATTTCTGAGCTGAGAGCGATCTCCGGTCATATACTTGGAGCAACCAGAGTCCAAATACCAGAGAACAATTTGGACCACCTGTTTTCAGCAACAACAGTAGGCAATGCATGGAAACTATTGGTTCCGGATTGTTAGCAGATACAGATATAATATTATGAAAATTGCTAACATTTTTGTTATCCTTAGATTTCTTGTGTTTTCTAATGTGAGTTTTACCACTAACAGGTTTTATTGTACCAACTTTCTGAGGTTTTGGAGTATTAGCGGGCACTACAGTGGGAGTAGACCTATTTAAAGGGCACTTAGTTCCTACAGTAGTGTCGGTGTTCCTAGTTAAAGTACACGCTTATGTTTTGGTAGCCTTGGTACTCCTAGTTAAAGGGCATGCTTTCTTCGCTTTAGTGGGAGTGATCCTAGTCAAAGGGCACGCATTTCCTACTATTGTGAAAGTTCTACCGGTGGGGCGCCACATCTAACCAACTTGGGTTAACACTTTCTGTTGGAAATACGTTTTTAACGTATATTAGAAGTATCGGTCACTCCAAAAATATTGTAATACGTTTAGTAGTTCGTAGTTAAAGGTTAAGTTATAACCCGACCCATGGGCTTGTCATGGGTTGGAGGCCCAAGTCCATTAAGGACTTGGGTATATAAATCCCTTTCCACCATGGAAAGGGGTGTTGGTTGTTTTACTTATTTCATATATTAATAAAGTTTCTTTGTTTCTCTCTCTACTCTCTCTCTCTCTAGAATAACAACAACCCTCTTGATTAGTTATAAGATTATCACGATTCTACAATTGGTATCAAGAGCCATGGGATGATATAAGGTTTTTTGTTGTGTTAGTTTTTAGTTTTCATACTCTTTTAATCAAGTTATATCCGTGTTTTCAATTTTTTGTGTTTTTCACCACAAAATCTTTGCTACAAATTACCTACATAGTGGTGGTAGGAATTTGTGTTATTCATATTGGTGATTTTTCATAAAAAGTTGGAATTTTTAGCTTGATTTTTGGGTAAAACTTAAAAGTTCAAAATTTTTCTTATACGGAATATAAGGGTTTTACTTGTCGGAATACAAGGGTTTAAAGTATTCCGGATAAGAGGTTTTGTAAGCTTATTCTGGATAAGAGGTTTGTAAGTTCATTCCGGATAAGCAGTATTCCGGATAAGATGTTTGTAAGCTTATTCCGGATAAGAGGTTTGTAAGTTTATTCCGGATAAGAAAGTATTATGGATAAGTGGTTTGTAAGTTTATTCCGGATAAGAAAGTATTCCGGATAAGAGTTTTGTAAGGTTATTCCGGATAAGAAAGTATTCCGGATAAGTGGTTTGTAAGTTTATTCCGGATAAGAAAGTATTTCGAATAAAAGGTTTGTAAGTTTATTCCGGATAAGAGGTCTGACATCATTATTCCGGATAAGGTCTGAAATATTATTCCGGATAAGATCTGTAAGATTATTCCGGATAAGAGGTCTGAAAGATTATTCCGGATAAGAGGGTCAGAAAGCATTTTTCAGGACAAGCCTCAGATTTCTACATCAACTCACAACAAATTCCATAACCTTATTTCATTGCTCGATCAAAAAGATAATCTTTTTCAATCAAGTGTTCAAAAAAATGAATCCTCATTCATTCATGCCAACAATGACTTCACTTACCGATATCTCAATCATCTCGGGTACCGACACTCGTCCACCTTTGCTCATCAAAGATATATTTGAAGCATGGCAAGGTCGCATGAAAACATACATCATGGGCAAACCCAATGGTAGACTTATGCTTCAATCAATTGAAAAAGGTCCATTAGATTGGGGAGAAGTTACTGTCAACAACGTGACGTGGGAAAGGTTGTATCATTAGTTAACCGATGCTAACAAAATCATTGCCGATGCAGATGAAAGGGCTGTTCAGACAATAATTCAAGCCCTTCCACCCGATATCTATAGAATGGTAAGTGAACACACAGTGGCAAAGAATCTTTGGAATCGATTAGCTGTTTTGTTACAAGGGACCTCTCTAACTAAGCAAAAACGAGTGTCAATTGTATGACTTGTTTGATAGGTTTACATACGTTCCAGTGGAGACTCTTCACGATTACTACTGGCGTTTCACTACTTTGATGAATGACATGAACGTGTATAATCTAAGGATTGAACAGTTTCAACTAAACACAAAGTTCTTGAACACGTTACCCCAAGAATGGAGTCAGTATGTCACCGATGTTAAGATGATTCGAGATTTGCACAAGTCAAATTTAGATCAACTCTATACCTTCTTGCAACAATACGAGAAGCACGTGATCCAAAAACGCATCTCTCAAAGATCTTATCAAGAACCATTGGCATTAATGGCAAACCATCCAACATTGTCATATCACAACTCTTTGTTAGCTTTGGGACACCAATCTTCCTATCAACCATTGTATCAAACACCAAGTTTCCCATAGTATTCGATCTTGCCACAACCGCCTACATCTTATCATCAACAATACAAGCAACTAGCAACATCATCACAAGGAGACTCACATCAGTTACCTTATGCTGCACAACAGTATTCACCTTATCAACCTCCAACAAACCTTGCTCTTACCTATCAACAACTTGAGGCTTCTCAACCCCATTACCCACAACATGGGAGTGTTCCCTCAAATCTGCTTGTAGCTCAATCAGAACCAGTGTTCTATTGTGATGATGAGATTCATGTCCCTGAGTTTAGACAAGGGGATAGTCCTACTGATATACTTGCTCAAATGTCTGCTTATCTCACTCAAACATTGAACAAACGAGGTTACAGAAGGCCAGCTCCAACAAACAATCAGTTAAGGAACTCTTGTAACTCTCGACAACAAGCTACAATTCAGGATGGCAGAGTAATGGTGCAACCACTTCAGGGGAGACCCAATTCATCTACTGCTGGTGCACGTTCATCTAACACTGCTGCTACAAGGGTTAATAACACTGGCAAAATGAAGATGATTATATGTTACAACTGCAAAGGGGAAGGGCACATAGCCCGAGAGTGTAAGCAGCCCAAGAGGAAAAGGGATAACACATGGTTTCAGGAGAAGATCTACTTGGTGAATGCTCAAGCCCAAGGACGTGAGCTCAATGAAGAAGAGTTGGCATTTCTCGCAGATCCAGAAGTCGCAGACATTGACGGTCTCACAGCAACCATCACAAACAATGCCGCATATCAATGTGATGATTTGGATGCATACGACTCTGACTGTGATGATCTCAATACCGCCAAAGCAGCTCTCATGGCAAATCTTTCACTTTATGAAGCTGACACAATTTCTGAGGTACCAATTACTGCTACGAAAACTAGTATTGTACCTTATCAAGTTGAGCAAGTGTCTGAGTATCCGGAACAGCCTCTGGTGGTTAGTAACTCAATCGAGGAGACAAACAATGATAGCAATATCAATGCAAGTCCCCAGACTTTGAGTGAACCACAACCGGGAGCTATTACGACTACAAATTCGTTTGCTTAACCTGATTTGGTTATCGTCTTGGCATCTTTGCTTAGCCAAATGAATAATGCGGTCCTTGAAATCAGACTTTATCTGCCGAGCTTGCTTTGCATAAGGAAAAGGTTAAAACCTCGGAATTGACTCCAGTGTCCACTACCTTAACCAATCCTGAATTTGATAGGTTTAGGCAAGTCCAAATGGATAATCTGCTAGAAATTGAGAGTTTAAAAGCAAATCTTTTGAAAGAACTTAAAGAAAAAGAGTCAGTCGTTAATAATTTTCAAAAACTACAAACAGATTTCGAAATTCTCGAGTCTAAAAGGGTTGAAACGGAAATTAAGGCGTCTGAGAGAGTTAAAAAGACTGAAATTTTGCTTTTAAAACAATACTCTGCTTCACATTTAGTACACTTGTTTCATTCTTCTTTTCAAGAGTTCAATCTATCGCGTCTAATAGACCTACCACCTAACTCGGGGTATGCAAAGCAAGCATTTCACAACAACCCACGACTTTATGATGCAACCAAGTTAGGATTAGTATTAGATCCGATTGTGTTTTTAAATGAATCTGAGAGCATGTCGCCATATGAAGAGAATCGGTTAAAATTACTTCCTACATATCCTGAGTATGACTATGCACAAATGAATGCAACGAATGCAAAAATAGATCTTAGAACTCGATTTAATATGCAAAAGAAATCTATCCATACATCCGCTTACATGCCTACTAGAGAAAGCCTTAGTATACTTCCTATACTCGTTAACTCAGACGAACCGAAGGAAATTCCTAAGAATCTTCCACCGGTAAGTACGGTAAAGCTAAGCTTGGAAGAGATTGAGCGATACCTTACCGAGTTTGACAAGGTCATCCTGGAATGTACGACTTCAACGGCTCAAACCGCTGGAGAATGGGCTTTCGAACACATGAAAACGGTGTTTGAGGAAGAGATTGTTCCGTTTGTAAACAATATTAAAAATGGAGTCTATTATCTCGCGGGAAATCTAAGCTTTGAAATAGGTGAAGTTCAAAAAGTTTTCTATGAAATGGATGATGCTTATGAACAACATTTAATTGAGAAAGAAAAGATTTTATCCGAATATGACCGATTCTTAGAACATATAGTGTCTCTCGAAGTGATGCAAGTTGTTACTTTTAAATATGCTCATGAGATTTCATCTACTGTGAATAAATGTGATGATGTGCATGATTTATCTGTGAATATTGTTGAACCTGTGAATACTGTAGATAATCATTCTTGTCATGAATCTAACGATAATTTTTTAAAGCTTCAAGAATCTTATAACACACTTTCAAAGCATTTTAATGAGCTTCAACAACATTGTATATCTCGTGAAATTGAAAATCAATCTAAAAATGAAACTCTTTCAATAACAAATGATTGTGAAAACTCCGCTGAGACAAGTGACAAGATGATTCAGGTGGTTCAGGCATTAGAGGAAGAAATTATAAGACTTAAGAGAGAATCAGTAGCAGAGAAATTGGAACTTGAGGCTGCAAAGATTAAAAATCATGCCCTAGAAGATATAATTACTTCTATGCTAAGGGAGTTTGATAAAGTAAAGCAGGGTTTTTCACAAATTTATGGTTCATTAGAAGATCGCTTTGGTTTTAATGCGGCAGAGCAAAAGTCACTCGTTGACCAATTGAACCGTAAGTGCGAGGAAATCTCTGACTTAAATATTCAACTCATAGACAAAAACATGGTTTTGGCTGAATTAAAGGAGACACTTCAACTCAAAGGACAAGAAGTTGTTGATAATCCAGCCACCATCTCTGCCTCGACCTCTAGTGCTCCAAAAACCAACAAGGTGGTGATCATTAAGAACCCGTACAATAAGCACAATTCACTATCATATAAGTGGTACATGGACGATGCAGTTAAGCACGCGGAACTTGCTAGGGATGTGGTAGATGATTTCTATGAAATTGATCCTATGAATAGTCACTATTACTCTGCTCATGCTTACATTGAGAGGGTACAACAATGCTTAGAGCACTTGAAGTACATAGGACAACCGGGTTTTGCACCACTTAAACAACAAACCACCACCATTGCCATGACTCCATTCAATAAGAATCCAGGATCTAAGTCTATATTAAACACACCCATCAAGGCTAAATCAAAATCTGTAACTAATGTTCCTTTGGCTTCTACAGGAGTAATTGTATCTACTAAGGCTAAAGGATCTCAAGACAAGAAGAATAGGATCAAGCCTTCCACTAGTAGGACTGCGAAGAAGAAAGTAGAAGTTCACCCTAGGAATGTTATTTCAAATTTGAATAAAAAGAATCATGAAACTAAGACTAAAGGCCCTGCGCTTGTGCAGCAGCCTAAGCAAAATGTGAATTCTAATTTTAGATGTTGGAATTGTAATGAATTCATTTAGGTCTTGTTGATCACGTGAATGAAATGTATGCTATTAAGAACAATCTTGAATAGATTCCAACGGGGAAGAAATTCACCCAAGTTGGTTGGCAATGGAAACCCACTGGTAGGACCTTCACTGCTAATGGAACTACGTGCCCTTTAACTAGGATCACATCCACGGAAGTTAGGTCTCAGCGTTCTTTAAATAGGAACACTAGCACTAAGAAATGGAAAAAGCGCCCTTTAACTAGGCTTGCCCCCACTATTGTGCCTACCAGTGAAGAAGTACCTCAGGATCTTAGACAACTAGAATCTAAGCCGGCATTTAGAAAGCAAATCTGGAAGCCTAAGAATTCTCCGGTTAGCAAATCTATGATAATTATATATGTACCTGCTAACACAGAGGAACTACTAGATTCCGATACATCGTCTTTGTCTGGTGATATTTTTAGGTGGTCCAAATCATCCTCTGGTACTTGGACTCTGGATGCTCAAAGCATACGACCGGAGATCACTTGATGCTCAGAAATTTTGTTAGCAAGTTTCTAGGAACGGTGATATTCGCCAACGACCATATTGCGAAGATCATGGGTTACGGTGAATATCAAATTGGGAATGTTACTATTTCAAGGGTATATTATGTGGAGGGACTTGGTCATAATTTATTTTCAGTGGGACAATTTTGCGATTCAAACCTTGAAGTGGCTTTTCGACAACATACTTGCTTTATTCACGATCTTGCAGGAAATGATTTGTTAAAGGGTTCTCGAGGGGATAATCTCTATACACTGTCCATTCAAAACATGATGCCTTCTTTCCAAAGCATCTAAGACCAAGTCATGGTTGTGGCATCGTCGGTTATCTCATCTCAACTTTGATGCTATAAACCATTTGGCTAAAAACGAACTTGTTCGTGGTCTTCCAAAACTTAAGTTCGACAAGGATCATTTATGTTCCGCGTGTTCTTTGGGAAAAATCACCAAGAAATCATACAAACCTAAAGCTGAAGACACCAACCAAGAACCACTGTATCTTTTGCACATGGATCTTTGCGGGCCAATGCGTACGGCTAGTGTGAGTGGTAGAAAATACATCCTCGTCATGGTGGATGATTTCTCAAGGTTTACATGGGTAAAATTTTTAGCATCCAAGGATCAAGCACCAAAGTATATTATTACTTTCTTAAAAATGATCCAAGTACGTCTTAATGCTATTGTTCGCCGCATTCGCACTGATAATGGTACTGAGTTCGTTAATCAAACTCTACGAGACTATTATGAAGAGGTCGGTATTTCACATAAAACTTCTGTTGCTCGCACTCTACAACAAAACGGTGTCGTGGAAAGACGTTACCGTACACTAATGGAAGCTGATAGAACTATGTTGATTTAAGCGAATGCTCCTTTATTCTTATGGGCTGAAGCAGTGGCAACCGCATGTTATACCCAAAACTGCTCCATCATTCGTAAACGCCATGGTAAAACTCCATATGAGCTACTTCATGGACAAAAACCCGACATTTCATTTCTTCATGTATTTGGTGCACTATGTTATCCAAATACTAATAGTGAGAATTTGGGCAAACTTCAACCGAAGGCTGATATTGGAATTTTCATTGGTTACTCACCTGCAAAGAAAGCTTACCGAATTTATAACCGTCGTCTTGGCAAGAAAGTAGAAAATTTGGATGCCGATTTTGATGAGCTGACAGCGATGGCTTCTAAGCAACACAGCTCTGAACCCGCATTACATGAGATGGGAACTGGTACGATTAGTTCCGGATTAACTCCCAACAATCCTACTTCTCCATCATTTATAACACCTACAAGGCCCGAGTGGGATGAGTTATTACAACCTATGTTTGATGAATTCTTTGATCCACCTAGTGATGATTCTCCGGCACCTGTAGCAGTAGCTCCAATTCCTGAAGTTATTGCTCAAGATAATGGAAATCAGTCAGAGGCATCTACTATCACTATTGAAAAAGATGTCCCATCCCCCACCATTTCACAAACCACACCTGAATCTTCACCCCCACTCGTTCCTAATGATGTTGAAGAGGATCACTTTGATCACGATTTGGAATTTTCTCACTTACAAGAGCTTCTTTTCTTTGGTTCACAAATACCTGAAAACCCTAATGGTGCATCTACCTCAGAGGAAGCTCCTGCAATCGTTCACTCCCGACCACCACGGATTGAAACTCACAACACAAAATAGACAAAGGATCACCCAATCCGCAATATTGTTGGTGACATCAATCGAACAGTCTTAACTCGCCACCAACTCCAAGAACATGCATTATATTGCTACTTTGATGCATTTCTTTCTGATACTGAACCTAAAAACTGGCAACAAGCCATGACTAAATCATCTTGGATTGAATCCATGCAAGAGGAACTTAATGAATTTCAACGTCTTGGAGTGTGGGAATTAGTTCCTTTACCCAGCAACATTGAAATCCTTACATTGTTGTGGGTATATAAGGTTAAACTCGATGAGTTAGGTGGAGTGCTAAAGAACAAAGCTAGATTGGTTGCTAGAGGTTACAAACAAGCTTTGGGTATTGACTTTGAAGAATCCTTTGCTCCTGTTGCACGATTGGAGGCGATTAGACTATTGCTTGAATATGCTGCTCACATGAACATGATCGTCTACCAAATGGATGTTAAGACGGCATTTCTCAATGGTGAATTAAGGGAAGATGTCTACGTAAGCCAGCCGAATGGATTCATCAACTCGGAGTATCCTAATCACGTGTACAAGCTCAAAAAGGCTCTTTACGGGTTGAAACAAGCTCCACGCGCGTGGTACGATCTCCTATCGTCTTATCTCATCTCGAAAGGCTTCTCCAAAGGCAAAGTGGACCCAACATTATTTATTCTCAAGGAGGACAACGACATGATTCTGGTACAAATTTATGTTGATGATATAATATTTGATTCTACTAATCAAAGACTGTCTGACCATTTTGAGAAAATTATGTCCACACGTTTTAAGATGTCAATGATGGGAAAATTTTCATTTTTCTTAGGGTTACAAATTTCTCAGAATCCAAGAGGCATCTTTATTAATCAATCCAAATTTGCTCTTGAATCATTAAAGAAATATCATTTTGAAAATTATGACCCCGTGGATACTCCAATGGTGGAGAGACCCAAGTTAGATGAAGATAAGGAAGGGATAGCTATCGATCCTAAACTTTACCGTGGAATGATCGGCACCCTTCTTTATCTGACTGCTAGCAGGCCTGATTTGCAATTTGCTATATGCATGTGTGCCCGGTATCAGACTCGGCCTACCGAAAAGCACTTACATGTTGTGAAAAGGATCTTTCGGTATCTTAAAGGAACACTTCATCGTGGTTTGTGGTATCCGAAGGATTCCTCTATTGCACTAATATCATATGCAGATGCGGATTATGTTGGGTGTCAAGATACTAGACGTAGCACTTCTGGCAGTGTGTAACTTCTTGGAGATAGACTGGTTAGTTGGGCATCAAAAAGGCAGAAAAGCGTTGCGATATCAAGTACTGAGGCTGAATACATTGCTATGTCTGGTTGTTGTGCTCAAGTTCTTTTGATGAGATCACAATTAACTGACTACGGTCTTGGCTTCAACAAAATCCCGATGTACTGTGATAACAAAAGTGCAATTGCTCTGTGCTGCAACTACGTTCAACATTCCCGGGCAAAGCACATTGACATACGCTACCACTTCATCAAAGAGCAAGTGGAAAATAGAGTGATCGAACTGTACTTCGTCAACACTGAGTATTAGCTGGCAGATATATTCACAAAGGCCTTAGATCTAGGACGTATCGAGTTTTTGATCGAAAAGCTAGGCATGAAATCACTCTCACCGGCGACACTTAAGGAGTTGGCAGAAGAATCTGAAGAATAGTGGTGGTAAACTATTCTAGAGTATCCTTTGATCGTGATCTTGTATATTATAGTATATATTTAAAGCCACCAAAAGAAAAATACAAAAATATATAAAATATAAAAACATAGAAAATCCATAAAAAAATATAAAAACATAGAAAATCCATAAAAAATATAAAATCAAGAAAATCTAAAAATATTTTCATTTTAAAACGGGCATGTCTTTTAGTACGGTAATATTTAAGGCCTTAGAAATGTCGACTAAAATTGACACGACACCATAAATATAGTCCATATAAAAGTTGTACATATTTTAAAACATGCCCATATGGCTTGTAGTTATTTCAGACTACAACCCGCTTTTCGCGTTAAAGTCCTTGGAAAACGTTGGCTCACAACGGGAATTAATTTTCTCGGGTATGATTTACAAGCCAAATCATACAAGGGATCAGGTTTACTTTATAACTTGATCTAACACGAATAAGTGTACGTATCAGTGCATTAATTTGTCAAAATAAGAGAAATCTTATTGCCACCAGAATCGTTCTTTTAAATCATTAAATGGAAAATGTTTTCAATGGTATTCGACTCTCTAAACAAAGACTACAGCTCTTTAAATAGAAAACGGGTCAATGTTTAAGGGGGAGAAAATATCAAATCCTTTTTTGTCATCAATATATCGTCTTCAAGAATATTTTTCAAAAAAATTACCGGTTAAATGTTGTTCGTCATGTGTTTGTCAAGTATGTGGTACTTAGATATGCTGTAGAACGTTTCTCGTGTTTTTTATTGGAATTTAGAGATTAATGGCTTTTAGGCATACTCTTTAAGTGCGTTGATTGGTGTCGTGTGCCCAATAGTTAAAACCTTGTTTAAGTTTCAAACGACCGTTAAGTTTTTCCCTTAATACACGTTTAACTAAAATAGGTTTTACATAAAGAGCCAAATGAATATCGAAAGAAAAAGAAGGGCCAAAAGTGAAAACTTGCTAAACATGTTTAGGTCAAACTAAACCCCCCGCCCCCTTTCTTTCTTCTCTCTCGTTTCACTGTACCACACCACCACATCAATCTTGCCGCCATTAATTCTGATCAAACCTTGCCTTGATTTCTCGATCTCATAACATCTAAGGTAAACGGGTTTCTTCAAGTCATTCATTATAACTAATCAATCACACTCTCAGGATATGACTTATTGTTTTTTATTAGTTCGTATATATCAGTTAATCAGATGAATTGTTAAACACGACACAGCCTTGCCGTAATAGGGATAGCCATTACTTGCTTCTTGTGTGAAAATCATTTGCTTAGGTGAGTATTTTTTAAGTCAATCCCAGGTTTGTCTTTGTGTGTTTTCTGGTAATACAATATTCTGGATAAGCCCTCGAAAGTTTTATTCCGAATAAGCTTTAGGAAATTATTTCGGATAAGCATTCGAACACATTTTCCGTATAAGCCCTCGAAAGTTTTATTCCGGATAAGCTTTAGGAACTTATTCCGGATAAGCAAAAGGAAATTATTCCGGATATGACTTAGGAAACATATTCCTGATAAGCAAAAGGAAATTATTCCGGATATGACTTAGGAAACATATTCCGGATAAGCAAAAGGAAATTATTCCGGATATGACTTAGGAAATTTATTCCGGATAATCAAAAGGAACTTATTCCGGATAAGCCTCGAAACCTTATTCCGGATAAGCACGAAAACATTTATTCAGGATAAGCATTAAGAAAGTATTCCGGATAAACCTTGGGTAATTATTCCGGATAAGCCTCGAAACTTTAATCCGGATAAGCCATATTCCGAATAACCCTTATTCCGGAGAAGCCTACAAAACTTTATTCCGGATAACGCATAGAAATTGTTTTCCGGATAAGCCTACAAAATTTTATTTCGGATAAGGCATAGAAATTGCTTTCCGGATAAGCTTTAGAATTGTTTTCCGGATAAAGCCTTAGGGAGATTATTCCGGATAAGCTTATTGAAATTTATTCCGGATAAGACTGAAAACCATGTATTCCGGATAAGTTCTAGGAAATTTATCCCGGATAAGCATTAGGTAATTATTCCGGATAAAGCCTTGAGTAAAGCATTCCGGATATGCTAGACATTCTGTATTCTGGATAAGGGTTTTGATATGCTTGCTTAGTAGTCTGATTTGTATGTGTTCCAACTCGATGATTATTTTGGGTAATGTTTGCATGGTATTTTGCTATGTTTTCGGGAAAGTGACATATGATGCTTTTTAGGTTTATACATTATGATATATATTTATATTGTGTATCAATATGTATGTCATGTCTTAGCAACTATCATGTCTCGCACTCAAGAGCAACAAATTGCACTTGACAATGAACTCGTTCCTGAAGAGAATCGTCTTCCAATCACCTCTAATAATCATCGACTGAAAGAAGACTTTGTTCCATCACAAGCAGCATTCAGAATTGCCATCGAAGTCCTTGATATCTCCCCGATCAAAAATGCACTACGGATGTCAGCAAGTGTTCCCGAAATCTACATGAATGAATTTTGGTCATCCGTCAAAGCCATAACAAACACCAAGTTTGGTCAAAAGAAGGAATTTTCTCTTAAACAATTTCGCGAAATCTTTGGATTCCCTCCAGCTAAAGGGAAAACATATGCTAATGTTCCAGACTCAAACAAAATAATAGATTTGATTTTGTCTCTTGGTTATGATGCAGAATTGCCTATAATATCTAACTTTAACACAGCTAGGCTTGGACAACCATGGAAGGCAATCTTTACTATCATTATCCGATACTTGACGGGTAAATCCAGAGGAGCAGATTCTATGAGACTTTCTCAGGATCGTATTTTCTATGGCATCTACAAGAGACTAGATTTAGATTATGCTGCTCTCATATGGGAAGAAATTCATTATCAAGCCTTCCGAAATGTTAAGAAGAAATCCGAACACCTTCAGTTTCCACGATTTACAAAGCTTATCATAAATTACTTTATGAAAGCTGATGAAGCTATTGATCGACGTGGTGGATTCTTTGTTAACTCAGAAGATGATGATTTCTTCGTGCTAGCCATGAGACCTGAAGGACAAAAGAACACTTACTCAGGTATTCCAGCTCCACTTCCGGATACTATGCTCAATGACAAAATAAGAAGAGTGCTATATATAGGACACTTCTAAAGGAAAATGAAGACCACATCAAGAAACTAGCTGCGGGAGAATCTAAGACACCATAACCCAAAGGAAAAAGGAAGGAAACTGATTCTTCAGAAGCTTATACTCCAACACAAGACAAAGGCAAAAGAACAAAAACAGTGTCTTTAGGGGAGAAGAAAAAGGCCAAGGGAAAGAAAACACTTCTCTCCGATGAAGACTTGCTTGAAGACGTGGACGAACAACAACAGCCGTTGACTAAGAAACAATAATCCAAACAATTGAAGAAGGCCTTAATACAAAGCAGAAGGGAGACGGGAGGTAGTGGATCGAAACAGCCAAAGACAGCCGAATTGCCTGACATTGATGAATTTGGAGATCCAGATAATTTCATTGACGAACCAGTTCAGGGAGATGAAGAAGATCAACAATACGAACAACAAGATACGTTCATTGATGATGTTCAACCAGAGACAACAGTTACAGGGAGCATCCACAAGGACAAGAGTGTCACCAAATCCTCGTCTTTGTCAGATCCAGTAGGTAAGTACTTGAACTTTGACTCACTTGAATCTGAAGTTACTAACACTGATCTTTCAACAAACCCGAACATGGTAAATGTCCTTGTAACTATGGCCACTACATCAGTACTCAGCATCATTGTCACAACTCATGTCACACCTACATAATCAACTGCTCATCCAACACCATTGCTAGTATCTCCACCCGTCACCCCAGATTTTATGCAAATCATCGAACAACGCTTGAAGGCTCAAGAGGATAAGACTATTCTAGTTACAAAGCAATTAGAATCTTCAAAGACAACCTATGAAAAAGAACTCTCTAGTCTTCGTCATGAATTAGCAAGCAAGAAGGATTTTGAAAAAGAAATCGACCAGCTTCGAAAAGAATTAACAAGTCCTCAATCTGAAGAGTCA
This sequence comes from Glebionis coronaria, assembly GCA_025667525.1. Lineage (NCBI taxonomy): Eukaryota > Viridiplantae > Streptophyta > Magnoliopsida > Asterales > Asteraceae > Glebionis > Glebionis coronaria. Next base: position 590,090,691 of record CM046874.1, on the reverse strand, counting down.
ATAAGAGAAAATCCAGAAGCTACAGTGGAAAGGAAGCAAGAATCAATTAAACGTATTCACGCACTCAGAGACAAATACAAAGAGGAGAAAGAAGAACTTGTTCAAGCTAATGCTACACTGATTGAATCAATCAATGAAAAAGTTCAAGAATCTATTCAAACCGTACTTCCTCCTCTGCGAGATGAACTAAAAGACATCGCTGCAAACAAAATGATGATCAAGTCTTCCGACACTCCGCAATCCGACTTTCTCATAGCTCAAAGACTCACCGATTAGGAGTTGAAGAAGTTGTTGCATGCTAAGATGATTCAAGTCGGGTCCTACAACTGAACGCCAGAACAACAAGCACTTCACAAAGCTTTAAAGATGGCAATGGATCAAGACACCGAGATCTTTGAAAAACATGGCACCGTCGTCCCATACAGCACTCTCGATCAAGAAAAAGACGATGAAGATGAGGATGAGTCAGACAAACCCGATGAATCTTCCGAGAATGAAGATGACGATGACGATGACGCTGACGATGAAGATGAAAATGATGATGATGGTGACAATGCTGATAAGGGTAAGCGTAACGATGATGATGATGACAGCATGGATGAACGTATAAATGATGATGATGTCAACAATGATGATGATGGTGACGATGATGATAAGGAAAAGAATGACGAAGAGGAGGATGACAACAACAAAGATAAGTCAGATGTTGAAGCAGATCAACCTTCAGGAAAAGGTGACAAGTCTCAAAAGGAAAATCAAACCACTTCAACAGCCGAGGAAACTCCAGTATCTGAGTCACCTCCAACCGGTAGACGCACTAAACACCGTCATGATGCTGATGCAAATCTGATATCGGGTTCACTTCAATCACCTCCAGCTATCACATCTACAACACCACCACAACAACTACCCATCCGAGAACCCGATCAATCAATATCTGAAACGTCTAAGTCTACACCAGTGAAGGACACCCAACGTACTCAGACACTTCGAGTAATTTTTCCGAATTGACCTCCAGCATCTGCGCAAAGTCATGATATTCCAGAATCGAGCGAACCGACATGGGTGGATACAGTTAATGTAGATGAAGATGCACCCGAGCAACCTTGGGTCACAGAAGCTGCTGGCACTTGTCCGCTAACTCGAGAAGATGAACCAGATTTCTCCCAAATACTCAACAATCCCATCAACTTCTCAGCATATCTAATCTATAGGTATGGAACAGACAATGTAACTCCTTCGATGGTAACTCGAGCTTTTCATGATCCCACCATCATTCCTACTTCGAGAATCAGTAGAATGGAGGCTGAATACAATGCGAATGAGCTGTTGAAAGCAATGAACCTTTCTCAACGAACATGTCGTCACAGGCCTGAGAATGCTCCTCTCCCAATCGCTGATACTGACAATCAAATCATACGTGATTTCTTCGTCTGCTATGACCTTGAGTACTTAGTAAACGATGCCAACAAGTATGCGACTTCCTTAACCTTGGTCAAAGCTGCAACTTGGGGGTCAATACCCTGGATTGAAGAAAAGGTCGACCATATATGGGTAAAGAAATTAATTCCTGAGTATGATCATTATGCTGAATTGGGCGCATCACATTGGGGAGAAACCATACAGAAAGCCTACAGCTACGCATGTGGTTTCAAGTCAAAGACTCCAGTCAAATCCGAGTTCAGAATCAAGGCTATATTAGGAGTAAGAGTTGAACCCAAAGTCGGCTATCATCATGTAACAGAGATCAGATTAAAAAGAGAAGACAACAGATACTACTCCATCACGGAAGGAGACTTCTCGGATCTTCCTCTTGTTGACATTGAAGACATGTTAGTGTTGATGACTCAAGACACACTCAAACACTTGGACACTGAAGACTACATTGCTCTGAACTCAGCTCTATGAATACATACTCGTCGTATTGTGATCAAGAAAAGAGTTGAAGACTTGCAACTTGGCGTTGAGAGTTATCAGAAGAAGCTAAACCTCACGGCTCCATACACACAGGTTCCTGCTATTCATCACGAAAAAAGCCCATACACAAGCACTACAAAACCGGTTCCATGCACTTTCTACTTGAATGGATCCTGTGAGAAGAAATTCCTGAGAATAGCGGAGCTCTCCAAGTTTAGTGACGGGGCTCTTGAGCAAGTTCAGGACACATTGATTCAGATTAACAGAACCAAGAAGCATCCCCAACTTACCGTCCAGTGGCACAAAGGGTACGAAACAAGTGCTAACTACCTGATAAACAAGATAAATGACAAGTTGCGGGAAAGACGCTTGATGAGGAGTATTGAACGATTCGTTGGTGGAAGACCATATGGAGCGCACCACAAGCTGATGCAACAATCCATCTAATGGGTCGTACTATCTCAGGTCTATTCCATATTGGTTAAATTTGTGAATATGTAAATTTTGTAAAATTGTGCTTTTGTGGCTTGTTGTAGTGTGAAAGTATGATAATGTTTCAAGAATTTCTCACGAGATTCTAAATCTTTCAAAATCTGTCATACTCAAGCACTACAACTAACCCTCATTAACTTGAGGGGGAGCATTAAAATGTTCTATGGCCATAGATTGATTTCATTTTTACCCAAAGACCGGTTAATCCGTTCAATCCCAAATAATAATGGTTAACGTTTTGGATAAGGGGAGAAAATGGGATTAAGGAAATAAATGAAAAAGACTTAAAAAGATAAACCAACTTAATATGTGTAATGCACATGTTAAGGGGGAGCGTTTTTTATGAACAAAACACTTAAGGCACAAAAACTTTGATTATAAAATCACAAGTGCTTTAAGGGATTTTTCAAGGATTTTTCATGGTGACACTACTTACCAAAAACACACTTAATTCACGACGGGCGTGGTGACAAAAGGGTGGTAGGATAAGGTATTAGTCCAATGATTCATCAGAACCGATGGAATCTTCCCAAGGACAATTCCCTAGATAGAATTAGAAGTCCTAGGAAAGTTGGAGATGATTGTGAACGTAGCAGAGTACCGACTAATTACTGATGCTAGCACTAGAACAATCACAACAAGGTGCTAGTGATGATGTATTGGTAAGTACTGAAGGGGTTGAAGAATGAAAAAGAAATGTAAAGATAAAGGGTGTAAAGAAAGAAGCCCTCCTTACAACTTAGGACAGAAATCGGGTCAACACATCTATTATTGGAATCATTTTTAATGATTCTCAATATTGAAGACAAGACATCATCGACCCAGTGATGTCATGCACAACTCCTCCCAGCTAACTCAAATATCTCTCAAAAGATGTTTGTTTTAATCACACAGAGCTTAACACGTTATCTATTGGTCTATTCACTCCGAATAGACTGATATTGAATAGGTGGCAATCCTCTCCAGCCATCGCTCACTAAATCAAAACGCACTATCGAGTCTAGAGCCACGAGATCATCAGAAGTCTCATTAGGACACTTTTCATTTATTCCTTCCTTCTTCACACACTGTGAAAAGTAAGAGATCTTTATGAGTCTTACGCAGTATTCTTGTAATATTGCTAGAACATCCCAGTGATACGCAAGTATTACAATGAAGATGGAAATCCTGCTTGAGCCAACATCAAACAAGCTCATGGTAGGTGACACGTGCGGTTCTTTAAGAACCAATCTTATGAAAAACTGGAAAGAAACAGCAGTTTAATTCTTAATTGAACTTAAACTCGTTCCAGGCCTCTACGCATTATCATATGATCTTGCCAGAACACTCAGAGTGACACTCTTTAGTGTTCACAGTGACGAGTGGAAATCCTTCTAGTGTTAACATCAAACAGCACTTGGTAGGTGACGTGCAAGATTCTATATGAATCAAGCTCGTGATAACTGGAAAGCAACGATGGTGAAAATCTTAATTGAAATTCACTTGTTCTAGGTTTCATGAATTGACGGCTTCAATCACAAGGATAATTTATCCAAGTGATTCACTCTTTATGTTCGCAGTCAGGCTTAGTGATCATCGAATAAAGAGAACGGGTTTACCCGCGAAATCCTGTCAGGAAGTTACTTAATTGAAACTATCCGTCACAGGTACGATATCTAATATCGTCCAACGGTCTTCACCGACCGGAGGTAAAATGCTACCGATTTAGCCATTTCGTTCATGTCTTGTTATGTTGCGGCATTTGAAGATGGTGGCGTTGCGGTGTACCAAATGAAATCGTTTCCACATGCTTATGTTTTTCTACATCAATTTCAGCAAAATTCAAGAAAGTTCAAAATGAAGTCTTCCGCTGTACCAAACTCTGAAGCCTTCAAGAATTCAACAAAAAACATAAGTGTGTGGAACATGGAGTCACGAGGAGGCAAGAATCACAAGAAGGAAAGATCGCACGTGAAGGGTCAAAAGAACAATGCTCTAAAGCCAAAGCCTAAAAGATCAACATCAACATATTCACAACAAAAAGAAAAGATAAAAGAGAAAGGACTACGAGCTGAAGAACGAAGACTTAGTATAGTATGCTAGGTTTAGAAGTTTGTAATTTGGAGTGACTTCCCTTAGGGGGAGATTGTTGGAAATATGTTTTTAACGTATATTAGAAGTATCGGTCACTCCAACAATATTGTAATACGTTTAGTAGCTCGTAGTTAAAGGTTAAGTTATAACCCGACCCATGGGCTTGTCATGGGTTGGAGGCCCAATTCCATTAAGGACTTGGGTATACAAACCCCTTTCCACCATGGAAAGGGGTGTTGGTTGTTTTACTTATTTCATATATTAATAAAGTTTCTTTGTTTCTCTCTCTACTCTCTCTCTCTCTTGAATAACAATAAACCTCTTGATTAGTTATAAGATTATCACGATTCTACACTTTCCCAGTCGGTTTCCATTCTAAACCATTTTTTCGGGCATTCATCTCATTCACATGGTCAATAAGGCAAGAATCATGACGACTAGAAAACATACACTCAATGCAATTCCAATATTTCAAATTAGAATTCACAGTAGGCTTAGAACACTGCACAACCGTAGAGCCTTTAGGTTTAGCTACATGATTCTTTTTATTCAAAACAGAAATAACATTCCTAGGATGGGCTTCTACTTTCTTCTTCACTTGACTACTAGATGGGGGCAAGATCCTATCATTCTTCTTGTTTCTTTTAAGCTTAGATCTTTGAGCCTTAGTAATGGTGCTTACTCCTGTAGAAGGCACACGGGAATATTAGAAGTTGGTTTTGATTTTGCCTTATCTTTAGTGACCAGTGTTTAAGATGGTTTAGTCCTAGGGCCCTTGTTGAGTGGTGTGACGGTGATGAGGTTCCTTTTGATTGCACTAGAGGACGATGCTTAGACAGTGGCTACGTTATCCACAATATTCTTACCTTTTAGGGTACGAAGTGTTTCCTTTAACTCAGCCATAGCCAAATTTTTATCACAAATTTGTTCCCTCAAATCAGATTTTTCCACCGACTTTTGATTCAATCATTCAATCAATGATTGATTTTTTGCAGTGGTATTAGCACATGCGGGCTTTACTGAATCGAAGAGTTGTGTATTTTTTTGTTTGAAGTTATCAACTTTGGAAAAAATATTGGAAACTCGATTATCTAGATCAAGTTTAATATTCTCAGCGGCCTCAAGTACGTTCACACAGTTAATCTCCTTAGATTTCTCTATGTCTATCGACAATGATTTAGCAACCTTGTCACTTGGCTGACGCTGTTTTGTTTGTAAATTCAATCGAAAATTCTTTTGAAAATTTGGATCATCTATATTAACACCTTTGAATGACGTTTCAAAAATTTCTTGAATAAATTGTTGTTTACATTCAAGTGAAATACAATGTTTTTGAATCTCATCAAAACGTTTTGAAAGCGAAGTATAAGAATCTTGAAGCTTTAAAAATTCAGCGTCAGATTTGTGACAAGTACTATCTACCATATTATCCAAATATTCAACATTATGCACAATAGAATCATTATCAACACTATTATTCACACAGACGAAAACAATATTATGCGACATCACTTGCTTCAAGAGCTGATCATTTTTGCTTGAAATTCGTTCTATTTCAAGTAAATTGTTTTCATAAGCATCATCCATTTAATTGAAAACACGTCTAACTTCTTCTATTTACAAAAGAAAATCTTGATCAATATTGCTAAGACAAGCTTTAATATTGTTTACAAATGAACAATTTCGTCTCGAAATGCAGATCTAGTGTGCTCAAAATTCCATTCACCCTCCGTTATGGCCGAAGCTGTCATACGTTCCTTAATGACCTTGTCAAAATCAGAAAAGTGTTGGTGCACCGCATTTAAGCTATCTAACACCTTACTTACCGGTGGAATTAACTTAGTTAAATCCTTTTTGACAAGTGTAGGAGACGTACTAGGAAGGTTTTCATTTGACAAACTTGGGGGCACAAAAGCTGATAACTGAGATAATTCCTTTTGTAGGCGAATACGAGTTTTTTTATCAAATTGATCTTTATTATTCTTATCATAATCAAGCTTATGGAATGTTGAAAGCATTTTAGATCGAGTTTCTTCTGTAAGTGACAATGTCTCCTCAGTATTACGAACATAAGGTGCTTCTTTCGATTTACCAATAAGGGTCACATCATAAAGACAAGGAATATATTCCTGAGCTTGTTTTGCATAACCGGGATTAGGTGGTAAATCTTGAAGACGCTTAAGTTCTAGTTCTTTAAACGAATTAGTTAAAAGATGAATCTTTTCTGTGTAAGCGTATTGTTTTAAAAGTTGTTGTTCCTTGAATTTAAGAAGTTTGGTAGCATTACTTTCCGATTCAAACTTTTTAGACTCGAGAGTTTCGAAATCCTTTTTACGTTTTTGAAAATCATTTACAACCGACTCTTTTTATTTTGATTCAATGGAAATATTATCTCTTAATGATTCTATTTCCTATAAGTGTTCTATCTTTTCAAAACGAAATTGGTCAAATTCAGAACAAGTTATTTTCTCTGCTTGAGGGACCATTTCAAATGTTTTGACTTTTCCTTATACAGCGCAAGCTCAGCGGTTAGATTGGCATTTATATCTACGGTTTGTAGGACGGCCACATTCATGTTATCAATAATATGTTTAGGCGCCATTACCAAATCAAGTTGAGCATAAGATTCCATACCTGTCATAGCATTTGGTTGAGGTTCACTCAAATGTGTTGGATTGGATACCACATCCTTTGAGTTACTAGTTCCCGAATGTTGTTCGAGGTTGTCATTGTCATGCTCAACTTGATGTGGATTATCATGAACAATATTAGATGTGGTTGTACCTCACTAACGACATCAGAACCGTAGTAAGAGAGATTAGCAACGAGAGCAGCTTGGGCTAAGTGAATGTCATCACAATCCGAATCATATGCATCAAGATCATCTACTTGATATGTTGCATTAGAAGTAGAGACGACTGCAATGCCTTCATTATCTGTTGCCCCTGGGTCTGCAAGAAAAGCTAATACCTCTGAATCCAAAATCTTTCCCTTAGATTAAGCATCGACCAAATACATCTTCTCACGAAACCACGTTGCATCCCTTCTCCTTTTCGGCTGAGTGCATTCCCTAGCCATATGACCTTGTCCTCGACAATTGTAGCAAGTCACAACCTTTTGAGGACCAATAGGCCTTCCATTTCCACTAGCTTGAGAAGTCAAAACTTGAGCGTTCACGGTTCTTGTAGTAGGTCCATATAAATTTTGCCTTCCTTGAATGGATTGCACCGTCACTTGACCATCTTGAATAGTGGCTTGTTGTCGAGGATTTCAAGAAGTGCGGAGCTGATTGTTTGTTGGTGGAAAACCTCTAGTAGCAACAAGTTTTGACAAGTAGGCAGTGAGATTGTTTAAGATATCAGTAGGTGTATCATTTAGAGTAAAGACCGGTGCTTGAATTGGTGGAAGTTCATTGGAGTAGAAGGCTTGTGCTTGTGGTGCTTTAATTGGAAAATATTCTTTCTAAGGAGTATAGCCCATTGGAGAAGTAATAGCTTGTGATGGTGATGCCTGATGTGTTAGTTGCTGTGGATAAGACTGTTGAAGAACACTTTGTTGAAATGCTTGCTGTGGCATCATTAGTGGTTGATAAGATGGTTGATGTGGTTGTTGATATGTGTGTTGTGGTGGCTACTGCAAGTATGATGGTTGTTGATAAGTGTAAGACATGTTTTGTTGGGGAGTCATTTGTTGAGAAGCATACATGGCAAGTGGATCATGAACTTGAGGTGTAGACAACCGAGCCTCGATCACGTGGCATTCGTGTTGTTGAAGAAAAGCTTGAAGTTGATCCACATTTGTTTGATGCAAATCCTTAGCCAATTTAACAGCCGTCACGTACTTGCTCCATTCAGAAGGAAGAGTGTTCAAATACTTGGTGTTTAATTGAAACGTAGGAATTACCAAGCCATAGATGTTTAGCTCATTCATCAATAGAGTGAATGATAGGTGTGTAAACACCCATCCTTTTTCCACTTAATTCTGGCTAAAACGAGACCAAAACACATATTTAATGTCATTTGTTTGGAATTATGCGTGGTTTTTGTGTTTATTGTGTTTTCAGAGCCAACCGGATGAATATTGAAGAAAACATGGGATTGCACGGGTTTTATGGAAGAAAAAGACTCAAGACGAAGTCTATTGTCCAAGAGATGCAAAAGATTTGAAGTCACTGGGCCTATTTGACGATTTATCGAAGAAAAGGACCAAAGATGGAAGATTTCCATAAGTAGAAGAAACTCAAGTCTATTAAACGAAGAAATTAAAAGACGAGTTGAATTTAATCGACGACAAATCCCGAATCAGAATCGAAAACGTCAACTTTTCTGAAAAGACGAGAAGACAAGAAAACGGGAGAAAGCCCACTCACCAACCAAAGGGAACACCTATATAAAGGGTTCCCCTCACACTTTTCATTCAGTTTTTCATTCCCTTCTTTTTCTCTTTTCTTGTTCGTAGGTTTCACCAACACCACTAGGGTGTTTGGTGATTTTGATTATTGTTCTTCCAAATCTTGTAGTTTAATCTTGTCTTTTGTTTGTTCAACATTAATCATTAATACAAGTCTTCCTTTAATCTTTTCATTCAACTTGTTCTTCATCATCTTTTTATTTCAAGTTCTTAAGTCCTTATTTGGTTGATTTGATCTTTGAAAGTTGTTGGGTTTTATGTTTTTATTGATGGGATTTGTAGTTTATGGTTAGTAGATGCTTAGTGATTAGTTTTATTTAAGTTTTGGTTGAAAAACTTGTTGATTTTGGCTTAAAATCGATTTCCCCTGTTCTTCGGTAATATTACTGTTCTTGAGTTTCCCAGGTTCCGGATGAACCAAAAGTTCCGGATGAACTAAAAGTTCCAGGTGAACAAAAAGTTCCGAATTAATTTCCTTTCAAAAAAGTTCCGAATCAATCGATTAAAAGTTCCGAATGAATTTTCTTTCAAAAAGTTCCGAATAAGTCTCATTTTTAGAAGTTCCGAACCAAGTTCCGGAAAAACTTCCGGATCAACTTCCGAATCAATAGTTCCGAGTGAACTTCCGAACGAAAGTTCCGGATAAACTTCCGAACGAAAGTTCCGGATAAACTTCCGGATCAAAGTTCCGACCAAAGTTCCGAGCGAAGTTCCGTATAAACTTCCAAGCCAAAAGTTCCGGGTCAGCAAGTTCCGGATCAATCTTCCGAGTAAACTTTCGGGTGAAAGTTCCGAATCAGTAAGAATTTTCCGAATCAATTTCCTTTTAGCATTTTTAAGTGGTACTTACTGTTTTGTCATTTTATATTTATGTTTTAATTTTAATTCTACTTTTATTAATTGTCATTAAACTAATTGCTTTGAATTTAAGTTTATATCTAAGTTCATTTAAACCCTTAGTAGATTAGAAATCCAATCTTCTTTTTAGTAACCAAGAACAATCATTCCACTTAGAACCGAGATCAATTCGAGAGGATTTCGAGAGAATCTAGAACCCCATTGAAAATCCTTGTATTAAATGGCGCCGTTGCCGGCTCTTCTCGTTAAGATCAACAGTTTTTTGTGAGAACTTGGATTTTGGGATCCGTTCCCCGTGAACGTTATTTTTCATAAAAAAATTTCCAAAAACACAAAAAAAAATATAAAATTTTCAAAAATCCTAAAAATTAAAAAACATAAAAAAAACCAAAAATATTTTTGCTTTGTTTTTGCCTTGTTAGTTCTTTTGCAGGTGCATGCGTACACGATCAACGTCTTATCAAGAGCCCGAGCCTCTCGAAGACTTAAACATGGCCGGTGTACAAAAAAACAACAACATACCACCTCAAAACAACAATAATAACAATAACAACCCACCTTTCAACAACAATAACAACAACAACAATGAGCCTCTACCGGATAATCGCCCGATGATTGAACTTCTGCAAGCTCATGTAGATGGCAACACTGATCCAATTGTTATACCCGCGATTGCAGCCAACAATTTTGAGCTCAAATCCGGCTTTATCCAGATGGTCTCCGCTCAACCATTCTTGGGGCGTACCATTGATGATCCACATGACCACATCAAGAGATTCTTGCAACTCACCAATACGGTCAAATTCAATGGTGTTCCACAAGAGGTAATCCGGTTACAACTTTTTCCCTTTTCTTTAGAGGGACAAGCCCGGCATTGGCTTGCTAAGGAACCGCCACAAAGTATTCATTCGTGGACGGATTTGGAGACCAAGTTTATCAATTACTTTTTCCCACCCTCTCGTACTACCGCTTTGCGAAATGAAATCATAAATTTTGAACAAAAGTACGATGAGTCGTTTAGTGAATCTTGGGACCGTTTCAAAGACCTTTTAAGAAAATGCCCACAACATGGTTTTACCAAAGTGCACCAAATTAACACTTTTTACAATGGTTTAAGCATGAATGACCAAGATTCACTAAACAGTGCCTCGGGGGGTAATCTTTTGCTAAGACTTCCAATGCTGCTTGGGATATCATTGAGAATAAGTCTCGTGTGCAAACCAAGAGTGTTCGGACCAATGTCGCTAGTGCTAGTACTAGTGACAGCGATAAGCGACTTGACAAAATCACTACGCTTCTTGAATCGCTTGCTACCCAAACCGCCAGCAACACCAACAGCATCAACGCTAGAAACGCTAAAGACGCTCAAGTCAATGCTGTTAGCCAACCATGCGAGATATGCGGGGGTCCTCACTCTTACACCACTTGTACTGCCACCCAAGACTACCCTTCTGAAAATGTCAATGCAGCTTATGGCACCTATCCTCAACCCGCTTATCAAGCTCGTCCTCAAGGTGACCGTAACTTGCTTAGCTACTGCTCCAACAACTATCTCTCACCACCCGGTTTTCCTCCAAACAACCCAAACCAACAACAAAACCTCAATCGCTCTCCTCAACAACAACAACCTCGTACACCATACATACCACCTCACAAACAACCACAACCACCTCAACAAAACAACCAAGTTTACCAGCAACCTGCTTATCAACCAGCCGCATATAATGTTCCTCCCAACCAACCCACCGCTTTACACCAAGAAGTGGAAACCTACATGAGGACTAACGATGTGATCGTGGGAAATCTTCAGCGGGAAGTGCTCAACTTGAAAGCAGACCTGGTTAACCAAGGGAACAATCTGAGAGCTGATATGAGAAACACGTTGGATAGTCAAACGAATGACTTAAAGAACATGATGGCTAGTTTCTTCCAAGGTAATCAACCCTCTTCTTCGGGTACTCTTCCGAGTAACACCGTTGCGAATCCAAGAGGGGAGATGAAAGCAATCACCACTCGCAGTGGCAAAGGTACCAAGGAACCCGAGCTTCCTATACCTCCACCGGTGGTTGTGACTAAGGAAAACGAGTCACCTGCTCCTATTCCTCATCCTTCTACTTCCCCAATTCCTCCGCCTCCTTCACCTTCTACCCCCATTTCCCCACCACCCGTGGTTGTGAGTGATCCTATTCCCCTAAAGCCTTCTTCTTCATCCAATATACCTTATCCTTCAAGGTTGAGGAAAGAGAAGCAAAAGAGCAAGGATGATATTCAAGTTTCAAACTTTCTCAAAATGTTTAAACAATTGAATTTTAACATCTCCTTTGCCGAGGCTCTCGCTCACATGCCCAAATACGCTAAGATGTTTAAAGATCTTCTAAGTGACAAGGAGAAGCTTCTTGATATTGCTAACACCCAACTTAATGAGAATTGCTCTGCAGTACTCTTAAGGAAATTACCAACCAAGCTTGGTGATCCGGGTCGTTTCTTAATCCCTTGTAACTTCCCGAGAGTAGAGAATTGCATGGCCCTAGCCGATCTAGGTGCCAGTATTAATCTAATGCCTCTAAGCGTTTGGAAGCAATTATCTCTCCCTGAGCTAGTCCCCACCAAAATGACTTTAGAATTAGCTAACCGTACGGTTGCTTATCCAGTGGGGATAGCCGAAGACGTCTTTGTAGGAGTCGACAAATTCACTTTTCCTGCCGATTTCGTCGTCGTTGACTACGACATGGACCCTCGTGTGCCATTGATCGTTGGTCGTCCATTCCTGAGGACCGGTCGCACTCTAATCGATGTTGAAGCCGGTGAGCTTATCATGAGAGTGGGTGACGATAAAATCGTCTTCAACATGGGAAAGCTTTCTAAACATCCTTATTCATACGAGAGTGTTAATTGTATTGACGTTCTTGATGAGGCTTGTGAAGAACACTTCAAAGATGCTTGTAAAAGTATTCCTACCTCTCTTCCCAATGTTGAAACCGTTTCCTCTATTGACTCATCACTATCTCTATTTGGAGATAGTGATTTCCTTTGGAAAGATTTGGAAGCCACCATGGGAGACGTGAACTTAGCTAATGACGATTCTACCACCAATTGGGATGAAGATCTCCGCCTCATTGAAAACCTTCTCAAAGAAGACAATCTTTCTCCTCTATCTCCGACGGTTACTGCTATTTATCCTCCTTATCCTAAAGAGGTGACTAATGATGATCCATCGTTAGTTTCACCATCTATTGAGGATCCTCCCACTCTTGAGCTTAAGGATCTACCTCCTCATCTTGAGTACGTTTTCCTTGAAGACAACAAGAAGTTACCGGTCATCATCGCGAAGGACCTGAAAGAAGAAGAAAAAGCCTGCCTTGTCGCCGTGTTGAAGAAGCATAAAAGAGCTATCGCTTGGAAAATCTCTTACATTCGTGGAATTGATCCTCACTTCTGCACACACAAAATTCTCATGGAGGACGACTTTAAGCCCACAATTCAAAGCCAACGAAGGGTGAATCCAAAAATCCATGAAGTCATCAAAACAGAGGTTATCAAACTTCTTGATGCGGGTATGATTTACCCTATTTCGGATTCACCATGGGTTAGTCCAGTCCATTGTGTGCCTAAGAAAGGCGGAATTACCGTTGTTCCCAATGCGAACAACGAGTTGATTCCTACCCGTCTCGTTACTGGGTGGAGAGTTTGTATAGACTACCGCAAACTCAATGATGCAACGAGAAAGGATTATTTCCCTCTACCTTTTATGGACCAAATGCTTGAACGTTTAGCGGGTAATGAATATTACTGCTTTCTTGATGGTTTCTCGGGTTATTTCCAAATACCCATCGATCCCCAAGATCAAGAGAAGACAACATTCACTTGTCCCTATGGCACATTTGCTTATAAAAGAATGCCTTTTGGCTTATGCAATGCCCCCGGGACTTTCCAAAGGTGCATGTTAGCTATCTTCCATGACATGGTTGAACAAACCATGGAAGTCTTCATGGATGATTTCTCGGTTTTGGGAATTTCTTCTCTTCTTGCCTTGCCAATTTGGAACGTATGCTTAAGCGGTGCGAAGACACTCGCCTTGTTCTAAATTGGGAAAAATGCCATTTTATGGTAAAAGAAGGCATTGTGCTAGGACACAAAATCTCTAACGCCGGTCTTGAAGTCGACCGTGCTAAAGTAGATGTCATAGCCAAATTACCTCCACCTTCAACCGTGAAGGGTGTGAGAAGCTTTCTGGGTCATGCGGGCTTCTATCGTCGATTCATTCAGGATTTCTCTAAAATCGCTCGCCCGATGACCCACCTCTTGGAAAAAGATACCCCTTTTATCTTTCCAAAGAGTGCCTTGAAGCATTCAACTTGCTTAAGGATAAGCTTACTAAGGCAACCGTCTTGGTTACCCCTAATTGGGAGCTACCTTTCGAGTTGATGTGCGATGCTAGCGACTTTGCTATTGGTGCGGTTTTGGGCCAAAGAGTGAATAAACACTTCCAACCAATCCTCTATGCTAGCAAGACAATGACGGGGGCTCAATTGCATTACACGACAACCGAAAAAGAGCTTTTAGCTGTTGTCTATGCTTTTGAAAAATTACGCCCCTATCTTGTCCTTTCCACCACAATCGTATACACGGACCATTCCGCGTTGAAGTACTTGATGACAAAGCATGATTCTAAGCCAAGACTTCTTCGCTGGGTTTTACTCCTTCAAGAATTCAACATTGAAATTCGTGACAAGAAGGGAGCCGAAAACCTGGCCGCGGATCATCTGAGCAGACTTGAGGATCCATATCAAGGGGATCATCCGAACAAAGAGATCAATGATTCTTTCCCCCTTGAGACCTTAATGTCTATAAATCTCAATCTTGATGGCACCCCGTGGTTTACCGATATTGCAAACTACTTAGCGGGTGGTGTTCTCATCCAAGGGTTAACATCCCTACAAAAAAAGAAGTTCTTGAACGATGTTAAGATTTACTTTTGGGATGACCCTTTTCTATTCAAACAATGCGCTGACTTGATTATTCGTCGATGTGTTGACGGACCGGCCGCTTTGGACATTCTCCAGGCTTGCCACAAAGGACCCACTGGTGATCACTTTGGTCCCAACTACACTGCCAAAAAAGTGTTTGATTCGGGATTCTATTGGCCCACCATTTACCGTGATGCTCACGAGATGGTTAAACATTGTGATGCTTGCCAAAAACAAGGCAAGATCACACATAAAGATGAGATGCCTCAAAATTTCATACAAGAATGTGAAATCTTTGATGTATGGGGTATCGACTTTATGGGGCCATTCCCTTCTTCTAAAGGCAACAAATACATCCTTGTCGCTGTTGACTACGTTTCCAAATGGGTTGAAGCCAAGGCTTTACCCACTAACGACGCGAGGGTGGTTTGTAAATTCTTGAAACAACTGTTTGCTCGATTCGGTGTTCCTCGTGCTATTATCAGTGACCGCAGGACTCATTTTTGCAACGATCAATTTGCAAGAGTCATGGCAAAGTATGGTGTCAATCACCGTCTTTCCACCGCTTATCATCCTCAAACCAACGGTCAAGCCGAGATATCCAACCGTGGATTGAAGAGAATTTTGGAGCGTACTGTGGGAGAGCATCGCGCCGCATGGGCCGATAAGTTAGATGATGCTCTGTGGGCTTTTCGTACTGCTTATAAGACCCCGATCGGCTGTACGCCTTATCGTCTTGTGTACGGGAAAGCTTGCCACCTCCCTATCGAGCTGGAACATAAGGCATACTGGGCCTTGAAGTGGGCTAACTTCGACATCAACGAAGCCGGTGATTTTTGCAAGATTCAACTCAACGAGCTACAAGAATTGAGGAATAAAGCTTACGAGAACTCATTGATCTACAAGGAGAAGACAAAGATTGTCCACGTTGCTAAAATCAAGAACCGAGAGTCCCACGTTGGTGATCAAGTCTTACTCTCTAACTCTCGGTTAAAGATCTTCTTAGACAAGTTGAAGAGTCGCTGGTCTGGTCCATTCACCATCGCCAATGTTTTTCCCTATGGCACCATTGAGCTTTCTCAGCCAAATGGGCCAAACTTCAAGGTGAATAGTCAGCGTTTGAAATTGTACTTTGGTGAGGACATCTCTCAAGAGATGATTCCATCCCTCACCACGTTCCCCATGAACTAATTTTGGGTCGAGTCAGGCTCGTGACTCGGTTATCAAAAACAAGCGCTCCTCGGGAGGCAACCCGAGTATCTATCCTTTTCCGTTTAACCTCCTAAGTGTAGGGGGGCTCTATAGGTTCTTTGTGTTTGTGTGGTGATGTGATTACAGGGATAAGTTCACTCTTGGAATCTCTGAAGAACCGTGCTCTCGTGTTATCCGAAATCCGGTTCTATCTCTCAACTATCGTGATTCAATTTTCTTCATACTCACATTTGAAATTGATCACGTTAGTCGTCTCTTCCTTAACTTGAGTTAACCAACGTGCACAATGGCATAAGTGTAGGAGAGACTTTTCCCACATGCTTAAACATTGAGGACAATGTTTATCTTAAGTGTAGGGGGGACTTCTATCGAAGTTTTAAGTGGACTTTTCCATGAAAATGCCTTCACTTAACCGGAAAATCATCTTTTTCAACATTTTTCAAATTTTTTATCAACTTTGGCCATGTAGTCGTAATTTTTAAATTTTTATCGTTGCTTTCGTATGTATATATCCAGCAATAAAGTCAAAAATATTAATAAAGTGGTGTAGCTAGTTTAGAAATCTTTGACATATTAGGCCCGTTGCGTTTATTTTGACTCAACCCGAATAGACTTATCCAAGTTCATTCTAGCTAGTATCCTTAACCATGTAGACCTTAATTGGTTTATTAGGCTAAGTGTCCACGAGTCTCATTACTTGAGATTTTAAATTGTGGAGAACGAGAAATGATAGAGTCAATTATAAGTCGGTATTCTTGCACAAACTCACTTGGTGTAATTATTTGCCTATTCTCCCATCACTTGCTAATAACTTATCTGCAATAAGTAAGGTCGTACGATTTGAAAAGTTACTTAGCTTCTAGCCCAAGATCGCTTAAAAGTTGCTCGGTAATGATAAGAGTTCATAGCCAAGGCATAACTTATGAAGCGGGGCGCGAAGATTGGCGAGTCCGAAAAGGCCCTAACAAGGCATGAGGATTCCATTTTATTGCTAAAGATCCAAAGTGATGTGAAAAGCATTATTCCCAAAGTCAATATGAAGGATCAAGACTAACGATGAAAAGCAATCAACTCCCAAAAAGATCATGGAGAAGTCTATCCGAAAAGACCCTAACAAGGTATGAGGATAAATAGATCCAAGTCCGAAAAGGAGGCGGATCGTTGTATCTCAAAATCCCAATTAGAGATTGAAGAATAATCATGAAGTCGTGGTCAACAAATTTGGAGAACCCCTCAAAAGTCTCCAAGTGAAGAAACTCTATTAACGATGAGAAGACCATTATCTCAAGCACGTCTCTCAAGATATGAAGTATGAAGTACATGCCAAATATCGGCCCGAGAAAGGTCTCAAATCGTGAACTGAGTTATGCCAAGATATGAACTTTTTGATATCCCGAGAAGCAGTTTTAAGAGATTTTGTCCTTTAGCTAACTATTGATCAAATCGTCCTACTTTGCTTTCAGCCTAAATAAACTATCGAAATAAGTCCAAATGCATCTTCATGATCATTCTAAGACAAAAATAAAATATAAGAGATACACCTAGGAATAAGGGAGTTTAAGCATATAATTAAGCCATGTGTGTAAGTGTTTGATTTACTAACTTATAATAACAATGATCTCGTTTTTAAGCTTACTTTGGGGAACGTGAAACTTGAGGGTGATAAATCTTCGCAGCACCAAAGCCCTAATGTAAGTCATTAATTTCTTTGCAAGTTATTTCCATGTAGCTATTTTCAAGTGAAAATGGTTTTCTATCCTTTTATTTACTTTAAAGATTTTAATTTCTCTTAGTACTTAAATTTTTGTTTAGTAGTATTTTAATAAGGCCAAGGTTGATTAATTATGAGAAAAGTGTAAAATTGCTTTATCACTAAGCATTGCATGAGGGCATGGCAATGGTTAAGTGTAGGGGATTTGATAGGTGTGTAAACACCCATCCTTTTTCCACTTAATTCTGGCTAAAACGAGACCAAAACACGTATTTAATGTCATTTGTTTGGAATTATGCGTGGTTTTTGTGTTTATTGTGTTTTCAGAGCCAACCGGATAAATATTAAAGAAAACATGGGATTGCACGGGTTTTATGGAAGAAAACGACTCAAGACGAAGTCTATTGTCCAAGAGATGTAAAAGATTTGAAGTCACTGGGCCTATTTGACGATTTATCGAAGAAAAGGACCAAAGATGGAAGATTTACATAAGTCGAAGAAACTCAAGTCTATTCAACGAAGAAATTAAAAGACGAGTTGAATTTAATCAACGACAAATCTCGAATCAGAATCGAAAACGTCAACTTTTCTGAAAAGACGAGAAGACAAGAAAATGGGAGAAAGCCCACTCACCAACCAAAGGGAACACCTATATAAAGGGTTCCCCTCACACTTTTCATTCAGTTTTTCATTCCCTTCTTTTTCTCTTTTCTTGTTCGTAGGTTTCACCAACACCACTAGGGTGTTTGGTGATTTTGATTATTGTTCTTCCAAATCTTGTAGTTTAATCTTGTCTTTTGTTTGTTCAACATTAATCATTAATACAAGTCTTCCTTTAATCTTTTCATTCAACTTGTTCTTTATCATCTTTTTATTTCAAGTTCTTAAGTCCTTATTTGGTTGATTTGATCTTTGAAAGTTGTTGGGTTTTATGTTTTTATTGATGCGATTTGTAGTTTATGGTTAGTAGATGCTTAGTGATTAGTTTTATTTAAGTTTTGGTTGAAAAACTTGTTGATTTTGGCTTAAAATCGACTTCCCCTGTTCTTCGGTAATATTACTGTTCTTGAGTTTCCCAGGTTCCGGATGAACCAAAAGTTCCGGATGAACTAAAAGTTCCGGGTGAACAAAAAGTTCTGAATTAATTTCCTTTCAAAAAAGTTCCGAATCAATCGATTAAAAGTTCCGAATGAATTTTCTTTCAAAAAGTTCCGAATAAGTCTCATTTTTAGAAGTTCCGAACCAAGTTCCGGATAAACTTCCGGATCAACTTCCGAATCAATAGTTCCGAGTGAACTTCCGAACGAAAGTTCCGGATAAACTTCCGATCGAAAGTTCCGGATAAACTTCCGGATCAAAGTTCCGACCAAAGTTCCGAGTGAAGTTCCGTATAAACTTCCGAGCCAAAAGTTCCGGGTCAGCAAGTTCCGGATCAATCTTCCGAGTAAACTTCCGGGTGAAAGTTCCGAATCAGTAAGAATTTTCCGGATCAATTTCCTTTTAGCATTTTTAAGTGGTACTTATTGTTTTGTCATTTTATATTTATGTTTTAATTTTAATTCTACTTTTATTAATTGTCATTAAACTAATTGCTTTGAATTTAAGTTTATATCTAAGTTCATTTAAACCCTTAGTAGATTAGAAATCCAATCTCCTTTTTAGTAACCAAGAACAATCATTCCACTTAGAACCGAGATCAATTCGAGAGGATTTCGAGAGAATCTAGAACCCCATTGAAAATCCTTGTATTAGTGAATCTCAAATAGTAATCATTGAGAGTATCCCCGGGGACATAGGTAAACTTATCAAACGTATCATATAGCTTACACTCTCATTCTTGTTTAGTTAACGCGGTGCCTTGCATTAGAACACGAATTATATCCCATAACTCTTTGGAAACTTTATGTTTGCTGACGAGTTTGTAGACATCTGGAGGAATGGCTTGGAGAATGATGTGTGTAGCTTGTTTTTCACACTTGTCTTGAATCTTAGCATCTCCAGTTAATTCACCCGTTGTGCGAGCACGAGTAACAGTACCTCCCGTCACAGTATCATATACCAATGGTCCATTGAGCACCGATGCCCAAATGAGATGTCCATTTTATTTGTTCAACATATAAAGTTCCATTCAGGAAGCCCAATCCTCGTACATGGTCTTCACCAACATTGGTGGACGATTATCCGTACCCGAGAGGATGGACTTATCCGTAAGAGATGTGTACTCCATTTCGATAAGTTAAGATTTACAAACGTTGATCGAACAATGAAAGAAAGTAAATGTGTTTGTTGTTGTGTGTAGAAGTTGAGAAATAATGTTGAAATCCCCTAAAGTATGTTCTCGATGAACCAAAAAATTCCAAGACGAACAAAAACTCACGAGTTCGAAATTTTTTAATGAATAATTTTTGGATCTTCGGATCGGAATATCAAAACTTGTCACTCTATCATAATGTGGATCGGAATATTGATCGGAATGTAGATCACAAAACCTGTCGGAATGTAGATCGCAATACCCGTCGGAATGTAGATCGCAATACCTATCGGAATGTGGATCGCTTACCTATCGGAATGTTGATCGCAATACCTATCGGAATATGATCGCAATACCTATTAGAATGTGATCACAATACCTATCGGAATGTGATCGCAATACCTATCGGAATGTGATCGCAATACCTATCAGAATGTGATCGCAATACCTATCGGAATGTGATCGCAATACCTATCGGAATCCAGATCGGAATATCGATCTGAATGATGAAGCCCTATCGCAATACCGATCGGAATACTGATCGCAATGTAGAAACCCTTAAGTATTCCGATGCAATAGTACCACAGTGATCAAAATTTCCACTTTTCTCGGACAAAATCCAACCAATTTGAGATTTTAAGCCAAAAAATGATCAAAACACCAAAAAAAATTGTGTTTTTATCCAAAGTAAATATACCAAATCTCTACCACAACTATGTAGAAGATTTGTATCAAGAAAAAAACATAAAAAAGCCAAAAAAAAATTGGTTCGAATGATTAAGATCAAAATAGGTCCGAAAATCAAGAACACAAACACATAAACAATACAATCATCCTATGGCTCTGGTACCATTTGTAAGATATTGTAAATCTATGCTTAATCTAGAGAGAGAAAGAGATAGAAAGTTGGTAGACTTTACACACACTTCTAGAGAGAGAAAGTAAGAAACTATGTGTTTTATGAATGAAACCACTACCCTCTCCAACTAAGGAGAGAGTTTATATACCCAAGCCCATGAGATGGGCTTGGGCTTACATTGGGTCGCCGACCTCACACAAGTTATGGGCTCGGCTTGGGCTAGTTTGGATAATAAAGTAAAACTAAACTACGAGCTCTTACTTAGACTATTGTTGGAGTGACCGATCCTTTCTAATACGTAAAACGTATTTCCAACACTCGCTGGTGTTCGATCTTCACCTGTTGGCAGATC
This sequence comes from Glebionis coronaria, assembly GCA_025667525.1. Classification (NCBI taxonomy): domain Eukaryota; kingdom Viridiplantae; phylum Streptophyta; class Magnoliopsida; order Asterales; family Asteraceae; genus Glebionis; species Glebionis coronaria. Next base: position 590,069,589 of record CM046874.1, on the reverse strand, counting down.
ATGCATTTAGAAACGAAGGTGGCAACATCCTGCTTCATACCACTCCACCAAAAGTGTTGCTTGATTTCGTGGTACATCTTGGTAGAACCAGGATGTATGATAAATTGAGAGCTATGAGCTTCAGTCAGCACAGCTTCCCTAAGTGTAGAGTCATCAGGAACCACTAGTCTAGTGCCCTGTCATAAGATACCGTTATTATCAACACAAAACTTCGTCTGCTGATCAAGGTTCTGAATGATAGCCCAAATCTCACCATCGTCCTTCTGAGCTTCCTTGATCCTAGAATGTAAGTCTAGTTCCACTCTAAGATTAGCCCAGTAACTATGTTGTCCTCGTACACAAAACTCAATATCAGTCATCTCTAGCTCATGGATGATCTCCTTCGCAATCCATATGCCAGCAATCATACCCGACCTTCTGCTTAGAGCATCTGCCACCACATTCGCCTTACCAGGATGGTAATGAATGTTGGTGTCGTAGTCCTTCAATAGCTCTAACCATCTCCTATGTCTCATGTTCAGTTCCTTCTGAGTGAAGATGTACTTGAGACTCTTGTGGTCGGTGAATATGTCACATGATTCACCATACAAATAATGTCTCCAGATGTAACACCCCATTTTGGAAATGGAAATATCATAGAAATTATGGCGTGTCATCAAAGCATACAAGGAAAAATGTCTAAACATTACTTGACCATAAAAGGAAAATACCGGAATCAAACATCGGTAGTCCAAAAGTAAAGCTCATCACACACAAACATAGTATAATAAAGGAAATGACTAAACAATGTCCAAAGCATAAGTATCATAAGAAAGGAAATGCATAATGTAAAGAAGGCTACACAGCTTCCAGTCCATATGCACGTACTCTTAGTGTCTACGAGCGTCCCTGAGTACCTGCCATTTTGGGAACATAGAAAAGGAAAACGGCTGAGCAAATACGCTCAGTGCACGGATGTACAATAAAGCATGAATAGGATAAGCATATAACATATAACAGCGGAAGAAAACAAAGTCCCGAGTAACTTGGTTAAGTCTTAATAAAACTGGTTTTAGTAGTTTGAAAGTCTTATGTTTATCTTATCAAAAATGTTTGTCATATTTTACCATCAGCCAATATAGGTCATGAAAATCCACCGTGCATGAATACTTGGAGGGGTGACCTCATCATGCAAATTAGAGGGGCTGCCTCTAATTTAATATACTGGTTTTGGGTAGGAGGGATCAGCTCCTTGTGAAGGATGCAAGGCACACACCACATTCACCATGAAATCCTGAATAAAAACATGTAACTAGGATGCACCCATACGCCCCACATGATAGATATAATACAAATGGCCAAAAGCTGAAGGGACGCTACGAGCAATCACTCCTCCGTGGTGAAGTCATAACATCAGTGCCTCTAATGTTATGGTTATGGTACCTCCATAACTAGGTGAAACTGGTCATGCATATATATATGGCTATAGGTAATCTTAATTAAACATAAGCAATCAAACACGTAACTTATACTACGGGAAAACAGTTGGCTGCATACGGGGAATCCTAATAAGGATAGAATGTCCATACTGAAAGGACGGTAATCCGTACCTTATGTCCAGTGGACGAAGAAGATGAACTGAGAGGAATCCTACTTCCGAATCACTAGTGCTACATAAATATATACATGAATAAATATCTGCTTACTAAATACATAGCTAGTTTTATGTCATGTCTTATTTTATGTGTTCTTACCATGTTTTACTGTTTTAAAGCCTTAAACTGTGTTTTATCTTATATTCTGTTTAATCTGATTAAGTATTTCTGGTATTTTATGTGTTATTATACTCACTGTGTAATAATAAGTAACTTTCCAAAAATAGCAGGTTTCCTAAAATAGAAAGTTTCCAAAAATAGAAAGTTTCCAAAAATAGAAAGTTTCCAAAAATAGAAAGTTTCCAAAAATAGAATTACTGCTTAAAATAGATAAGTTTCTAAAAATAGAAAGTTTCCATAAATAGATCAGCTGCCTTAATTAAATAAATTTCCATAAATAGATTAGCTGCCTGAAATAAATAAGTTTCTAAAAATAGAAGGTTTCCATAAATAGATTAGCTGCCTTATTTAATTAAGTTTCTAAAAATAGAAAGTTTCCATAATTAGAAATAAGCTGGTTAAATAAGCTAAGTATATAAGCCTAAGTGTTTTCATGATTATTTTCTAAGTCATATGATATAATGTATAGTTTAATAATTATTTCATGTAATTAAATTAAACTATAGGTTAAAATATTTAATTAAAGTATAACATATTTTTAATTAAATAAGTTAAATACTTAGGTTTAAATATGCATTATTATACATTAATAATATAACCTAAGTCATGTTAATTAATTAATTATATCCTTGGTTTTAAAATAATTAATTAATTATAAGTCTTAAATATACAAATACTTAGGTTAATTAATTTCATGATTATAATAATTAAAATAACCTAAGTCATGTTATTAAAATAATCATATCATTTTATTAATTTAATTTTAACATAAGATCATAAACATAAAAAAAACTAAACATACACCATGAACCGGATCCAAACTAAAAACAATGAACCGGACATGAAATCGACCCCGTACCCCGAACCAACTCGGGGTACCCCGTGTTTTACTGCTGCCGTGGGACCCACACGCACCAACCAAGACCGTATGGTCTTGGTGGTGGTCGGCTTGGCCAAGCCGAGACCCCTTCAGGTTCGGTGCAGCCTGCGGCCAAAACAAACACCCCTTAAAACACCCTTTTGATTTTATTTAACCCCAAATCATGTTAGATCCATGTTTAATTATTAGGTTTTTGTAAAAAACATCACATGTTCTTGATTTATAAAAAGATTAAATCAAAAGAAAAGGTTTAAAAAGGATTTACCGAATTCGTGGATCAAAAGGACGAAGAACCAACACGATCAATCACTAGAATTCCAAGATCCAAGATCACAAACCACCTCTTGTGGTGGTTGTAGGGTGGCGGCACCAAGGAGACAAGGGAGGAGGGTTTTTAGGTTTTTCTTAAAAATCTTCTGTAAATTTTATGAGTAGTGAAAATCCCCTTTTTCCCTTTTAGTAAATTTGACAAATGGGCTTGGCCCATTTGCCCTTGTAGTCGCGGGTAGGGGCCCCACTTAGGGTACCCGTACCTTTTTCCGTGTCTCGTTGTTAAGTTAAACGTTTGCGATTATTTGTGTTCGTGTTTTAAATGTTCTCGTTACGTAAATACCGTGATCTAATATATTTAATTACGCTCGTAATAAATATATATACGTAATTAATAATATTTCGTGTTTTAATTACGTTCATGATTTCATGATCGCATGCTCGTGATTAATTATCGTCAAATAATTATTACGTGCTCGTGTATAGTAAATACTTATCGTGTTCTAACACGTACGTAATACGTAAAATCCTAACACGTAATCGTAATCATGCTATATTAGGAAAGTTTAAATCTAGTACGTACGATCTTAAGGGTACTATTCATGGTAAAAGCATGCGGGTTTTACAACTCTTCCACCCTAAAAAGAATAATTCGTCCCCGAATTATAGATAAAGTAAACTGGAAAAGAAGAACATACCCGAATTCAAAATATGAAATGAGGGTAAGAAGCCCGGATAGACTCCTCTGTTTCCCAAGTGGCTTCCCGCTCGGTATGATCCCTCCATAGAATTTTGACGAATGGAATCGTCTTCTTTCTCATGACTCGTTCTTGTCCGTCAAGACCTCGTTCGGGTTCTTCTATAAAAGTGAGATCTTCACGTATCTGTTCCAGTGGATACTGAACCATGTGAAGGGGATGATACTGGTACCCTCTGAGTAAAGACACATGAAACACATTGTGCACATGCGAAAGCTGCAGAGGTAACGCCAATCGGTAAGATACTCCACCGACTCGTTCAATGATATCAAACGGTCTGATGAAACGAGGACTGAGCTTCCCTTTAATCTCGAAGCGTCTAACACCACGTGCCGGCGAAACCTTAAGGAAGACGTGATCTCCTACATTAAAGTGTATATCCCTACGATGCTTATTGGCGTAACTCTTCTGACGTGACCGTGCCTCCTGAATTTTCTGCTTAGCTATTATGATCTTCTCATTGGTCATCTCTATGATTTCCGGTCCTTCAAGTGTTCGCTCGCCAACCTGATTCCAGCAGATTGGGGCGCGACACTTTCTGCCATACAACATCTCAAATGGAGCACACTTGATACTTGCGTGCCAACTGTTGTTGTATGCAAACTCCACCAAACAGATGTATTCGTCCCACTCACCCGTCCATTCCAACGCACATGACCTCAACATATCTTCCAATTTCTGGATGGTTCGCTCCGACTGTCCGTCCGTTTGAGGATGAAAAGCCGTGCTAAGCTTAAGTTGTGTACCCCAAGCTTTCTGCAGACTTTTCCAAAAGCGCGAAGTGAATCGAGGATCTCTGTCTGAGACGATGCTGGATGGTGCACCGTGGAGTCTCATGATCTCTCGTCTGTACGTATCTGCGAGTTTACTTACCGGATCTTCCTTGCGGATCGGTAAGAAATGAGCTGATTTGGTAAGTCGATCAACGATAACCCAATTTGCATCGTGCTTCCTTTTGGTAGGCGGAAGACCGGTGACAAAATCCATGGTGATTTTGTCCCACTTCCACTCTGGAATGTCTAACAGTTGAAGGAGACCGCCAGATCGCTGATGCTCGATCTTAACCTGCTAGCAGGTAAGACATTTGGAGACGTAAGTGGCCACATCCTGTTTCATACCACTCCACCAAAAGTACTGCTTGATGTCATGGTACATCTTAGTCGAACCAGGATGTATAAAGAATGGGGAGCTATGAGCTTCAGCTAACAAAGCTTCCCGGAGTTCTTGGTCATCAGGAACACAAAGTCTCGTGCCCTGCAATACGATACCATCTGCATCTACTCTGAATTCTGTCTGCTTCTCCAAATTCTGTACTATCGCCCAGATTTCTCCGTCATCCTTCTAAGCTTCCTTGATCTTAGATAGCAACTCGGGTTCCACTCTAAGATTAGCCCAGTAACCATGCTGTCCACGTACCATGATCTCGATGTCTAGTCGCTCCAAGTCTCTGATGATTTCCTCTTCGATTTTAATGTCGTTGATCATTCCGGACTTCCTGCTAAGAGCATCTGCTACTACATTTGCCTTTCCGGGATGATACTGTAGATTAATGTCCTAATCCTTCAACAGCTCTAACCATCTCCTCTGCCTCATGTTCAATTCACGCTGAGTGAAGATATACTTCAAGCTCTTGTGGTCCGTGAAAATGTTACATGATTCTCCATATAAGTAGTGCCTCCATATCTTCAATGCAAACACGACTGCAGAAAGTTCCAGGTCGTGCGTGGGGTAATTTTCTTCATAAGGCTTAAGCTGCCGTGAAGCGTACGTGATCACTTTCCCATGTTGCATGAGAACACAGCCAAGTCCCTTCCCCGTTGCATCGTTGTAGATTTGAAATCCACCCGTACCAGATGGTAGAGTAAGAATAGGTGCAGATACTAGCTTCTGCTTCAGGTCTTCAAAACTCTTCTCTCGATCTTCAGTCCAGACGAATTTCTCCCCTTTCCGCATCAGTTTGGTCAATGGTAGTGCTAGGCGGGAAAAGTTCTCCACGAACCTACGGTAATAGCCAGCTAAGCCTAAGAAACTGCGGACTTCCGTCGCTGATGTCGGCCTTGGCCACTGAGTAATGGCCTCAACCTTCGCTGGATCCATAGTGATTCCTTCTGCTGATACAATGTGACCTAAGAATTCCACCTTGTCTAACCAGAACTCACACTTGGAGAATTTAGCATACAGCTGCTTCTGGCGAAGAATCTGTAGCACTATACGAAGATGGTCTTCGTGTTCCTCCTTGGACATTGAGAAAATCAGGATGTCATCGATGAAGACAATGACGAACTTGTCCAGAAATTCATGGAAGATTCTGTTCATCAAATCTATGAACACTACTGGAGCATTTGTCAGGCCAAAATAACTACAAACTCGTAGTGGCCATAACAGGTACGAAAGGCAGTCTTAGCGATGTCCTGCTCCTTGACCCGTAGCTGATGATAGCCTGACCTAAGATCAATCTTGGAGAAGTGTTTGGCCCCTTGGAGTTGGTCAAACAGATCGTCAATGCGTGGCAGTGGATACCTATTCCGAATGGTAATCTTGTTGAGCTCACGGTAGTCTATGCAAAGACGCATACTGCCGTCCTTCTTCTTAACAAACAAGACCGGTGCGCCCCATGGAGATGCGCTCGGTCGAATGAAACCTCGTTCAAGAAGTTCTTGCAGTTGATCCTTCAGCTCCTTCAGCTCTATGGGAGCCATGCGATAAGGAGCCTTGGAGATTGGTTCAGCTCCTGGAACCAGCTCGATACTGAATTCCACTTCTCGTGTAGGTGGTATGCCCGGAAGTTCTGCTTGAAACATATCTTGGAATTCTGACACTATAGGTTAATCCTGAATCGATGGAGATTCAGCATCCATGTCGTGAACCGTAGCTAGATAACCCTCGCAGCCATGTGATAGTAGTGCACGCGCTTGCAGGGTGGATATGACTTGTACAGACCGTCCGGGTATGAACCCATTATGAATGTACTCTTGTGCATTAACATCACCGAAGATAACTCGATATGAATGGCAGTCTATGGTAGCATGATACTTGGATAGCCAATCCATGCCCAAAATCATGTCGAAGTCATTCATGTCCAGCGGAAGTGCGTCGACAGGTCGAATCTTATCATCAAATTCTAGTGGAAGACTCTTGTATACATGGGTGATTAATACAGAGTCTCTCAAAGGCGTGGAAATAGTAAGCCTATTTTCTAATGGCAAGGGAGGCATCCTAATGTTCTTAGCATAAGCAGTAGAAATAACCGAGTGAGTAGCACCCGTATCGAAAAGAACACATGCAGCTTGACCATACATATACAAGATTCTAGTGATGGTACCTGTAGACTTGTTGGCCTGGTCTCGAGATGTCGTGTAGACACGCCCGGAAGTAGGAGGCGGCTTGGTATCAGCATGTCCCGATGTACCCTCCATCTCGCCCTTACGGCTATCCTTCATAATATGGCCAGGAAGACCACACTTGAAGCACGCATCAGTATTATGGCGACATGGTCCTGGGTGCCTACGGTGGCAAGTAGAGCAAAGAGGATGAGTGTATCCTCCAGCAGGTGCTCTGGCTAGCTGAGAACCTGATAAAACATTTTACATAAGACATGATAGTTGGTACAAAGGACAAAGCGGATAATCGTAAGATTGAATACCAGTGATATTTGGACGGCTAGGCTGCAAACCTCTCTAGTTCTGGTCCCTACCTTTCCATGGTTCCTGGTAGAAGTTTTGCTAAGTGTCAGAATATGAGTTATAACATAAAACATAAGGAATTGCGTAAGTATTAGGACCTGCTGCTGTTGGAGTGCCCAGCGTTGTTACAATAATTGTCATTACCGCCACGCCTATCCGTAGCAGAACGGTCGTTAGTCTGGCCGTTTCCCTTGGGCTGATGAGGTTGCTGCTGAATAGCCGGCTGAGACCGGTCCCCAGTTTTCTGCCTCTTGTCGGGTCTTTCAGCTTCCCTGAACTCATCTCTTTCCTGCAGCATCTCCAACTTTCGTGCTGCATCGGCCACTTGTGCTACAGTGTTGAACGTAGTACACACCAGATTGTTTGCGACCGATGTGCGAAGAGCCGATCTAAAGTGATGTGCCTGCTCTTCAGGAGTACCTGCTGCCGCACCAAGGAAACCAGCCAAGCGAAGAAAGCGCTGCATAAACTCGTTGCTATTCTCCCCAGCTCTCTGTCGGATCCCATGGTACTCTCTCTTGAGCTTGTCCTGCTCAGCCTTGGGAAAGAACTGCTCCATCACCCTGTCCTTGAACTGAGCCCAAGTCAAACCAGCAACCCACTCATCACCACCTTCAGATTGCATCAATGCTAACCACCAGTTGAGTACATCGCCTTCAAACCGATAGCATGCCAACCTCGCCTTGTATGCGAGGTCACAGCACATAGCGTTGAAAATCTTCTCGATGTGAGCCTACCAGCTTTCAGCATCGCTGGGGCTATCTGTCTTCTCAAAAGCTCGAGGGCAGATCTTGTTGAATCTCTCCAGCCATACTGCTAATGTCACTGGAGGAGGAGGAGGTGGCTGATTATGCTGCTGATTGTTGGCAGCTTGAACCTCAGCCCTGATGTCATTCCTCAGTTGAGGAAGCAAGGCTTGCATGGCAGCCTGAATTGCAGCATTGAGCTGCTCCTGTTCGCGTGTGAGAACCATCTGACAGTATAAAATAAAACATATGATTAAACAGATCAAAACATAAAATCAATATATACATGAAAAAAATTTATACTAAAATTTCACGAGAAAAATTTTATGCAAGAAAATTTTGTGTATGAATGCATGATGCAGTTTTTATGAAAACTTTTGTATGCTCGAGAGTGAACGCCTCTGGTCAGTTCACCCAAAACAAAAGACATAGCGAGGGGACGCCTATGGGTCGGTCCCAAATCTAAAAGTTTCGATAAAACTCATGCGACTAAATAGGGACAGTCCTGTACCAACCATTACTTAGTAAAAAACCCTGCAACAATGACATGTATATGTATGCTTAAAAATGATGAATGCATGGAAACACCTGTCAGTTCTAGGAAGACCGTAGTGACTACCCACTAATCACAGGTCATATTTGAGAGCCTACAGGTCGAAGCCTTGACTCTGATACCATAATTATAACACCCCATTTTGGAAATGGAAATATCATAGAAATTATGGCGTGTCATCAAAGCATATAAGGAAAAATGTCTAAACATTACTTGACCATAAAAGGAAAATACCGGAATCAAACATCGGTAGTCCAAAAGTAAAGCTCATCACACACAAACATAGTATAATAAAGGAAAGGACTAAACAATGTCCAAAGCATAAGTATCATAAGAAAGGAAATGCATAATGTAAAGAAGGCTAGACAGCTTCCAGTCCATATGCACGTACTCTTAGTGTCTACGAGCGTCCATGAGTACCTGCCGTTTTGGGAACATAGAAAAGGAAAACGACTGAGCAAATACGCTCAGTGCACGGATGTACAATAAAGCATGAATAGGATAAGCATATAACATATAACAGAGGAAGAAAACTAAGTCCCGAGTAATCTGGTTAAGTCTTAATAAAACTGGTTTTAGTAGTTTGAAAGTCTTATGTTTATCTTATCAAAACTGTTTGTCATATTTTGCCATTAGCCAATATAGGTCATGAAAATCCACCGTGCATGAATACTTGGAGGGATCAGCTCCTTGTGAAGGATGCAAGGCACACACCACATTCACCATGAAATCCTGAATAAAAACATGTAACTAGGATGCACCCATACGCCCCACATGATAGATATAATACAAATGGCCAAAAGCTGAAAGGACGCCACGAGCAATCACTCCGCCGTGGTGAAGTCATAACATCAGTGCCTCTAATGTTATGGTTATGGTACCTCCATAACTAGGTGAAACTGGTCATGCATATATATGGCTATAGGTAATCTTAATTAAACATAAGCAATCAAACACATAACTTGTACTACGGGAAAACAGTTGGCTGCATACGGGGAATCCTAATAAGGAAAGAATGTCCATACTGAAAGGACGGGAATCCGTACCTTATGTCCAGTGAACGAAGAAGATGAACTGAGAGGAATCCTACTTCCGAATCACTAGTGCTACATAAATATATACATGAATAAGTATCTGCTTACTAAATACGTAGCTGGTTTTATGTCATGTCTTAGCTTATTTTATGTGTTCTTACCATGTTCTACTGTTTTAAAGCCTTAAACTGTGTTTTATCTTATATTCTTTTTAATCTGATTAAGTATTTCTGGTATTTCATGTGTTATTATACTCACTGTGTAATAATAAGTAACTTTCCAAAAATAGCAGGTTTCTTAAAATAGAAAGTTTACAAATATAGAAAGTTTCCAAAAATAGAAAGTTACCAAAAATAGAAAGTTTCCAAAAATAGAAAGTTTCCAAAAATAGAAAGTTTCCAAAAATAGAATTACTGCTTAAAATAGATAAGTTTCTAAAAATAGAAAGTTTCCATAAATAGATCAGCTGCCTTAATTAAATAAATTTCCATAAACAGATTAGCTGCCTGAAATAAATAAGTTTCTAAAAATAGAAAGGTTTCCATAAATAGATTAGCTGCCTTATTTATCTAAGTTTCTAAAAATCGAAAGTTTCTATGATTAGAAATAAGCTGGTTAAATAAGCTAAGTATATAAGCCTAAGTGTTTTCATGATTATTTTCTAAGTCATATGATATAATGTATAGTTTAATAATTATTTCATGTAATTATATTAAACTATAGGTTAAAATATTTAATTAAAGTATAACATGTTTTTAATTAAATAAGTTAAATACTTAGGTTTAAATATGTATTATTATACATTAATAATATAACCTAAGTCATGTTAATTAATTAATTATATCCATGGTTTTAAAATAATTAATTAATTATAAGTCTTAAATATACAAATACTTAGGTTAATTAATTTCATGATTATAATAATTAAAATAACCTAAGTCATGTTATTAAATTAATCATATCATTTTATTAATTTAATTTTAACATAAGATCATAAACATAAAAAAACTAAACATACACCATGAACCGGATCAAGACTAAAAACAATGAACCGGACATGAAATCGACCCCGTACCCCGAACCAACTCGGGGTACCCCGTGTTTTACTGTTGCCGTGGGACCCACACGCACCAACCAAGACCGTATGGTCTTGGTGGTGGTCGGCTTGGCCAAACCGAGACCCCTTCGGGTTCGGTGCAGCCTGCGGCCAAAACAAACACCCCTTAAAACACCCTTTTGATTTTATTTAACACCAAAGCATGTTAGATCCATGTTTAATTATTAGGTTTTTGTAAAAAAACATCACATGTTCTTGATTTATAAAAAGATTAAATCAAAAGAAAAGGTTTAAAAAGGATTTACCGAATTCGTGGATCAAAAGGACGAAGAACCAACACGATCAATCACTACAATTCCAAGATCCAAGATCACAAACCACCTCTTGTGGTGGTTGTAGGGTGGCGGCACCAAGGAGACAAGGGAGGAGGGTTTTTAGGTTTTTCTTAAAAATCTTCTGTAAAAATTTTATGAGTAGTGAAAATCCCCTTTTTCCCTTTTAGTAAATTTGACAAATGGGCTTCGCCCATTTGCCCTTGTAGCCGCGGGTAGGGGCCCCACTTGGGGTACCCGTACCTTTTTCCGTGTCTCGTTGTTAAGTTAAACGTTTGTGATTATTTCTGTTCGTGTTTTAAATGTTCTCGTTACGTAAATACCGTGATCTAATATATTTAATTACGCTCGTAATAAATATATATACGTAATTAATAATAGTTCGTGTTTTAATTACGTTCATGATTTCATGATCGCATGTTCGTGCTTAATTATCGTCAAATAATTATTACGTGCTCGTGTATAGTAAATACTTATCGTGTTCTAACACGTACGTAATACGTAAAATCCTAACACGTAATCGTAATCATGCTATATTAGGAAAGTTTAAATCTAGTACGTACGATCTTAAGGGTACTATTCATGGTAAAAGCATGCGGGTTTTACACCAGATCTTCAATGCGAAAACAACTGCTACAAGTTCCAAAACATGAGTAGGATAGTTTTCTTTATAAGGTTTCAGCTGTCGTGATGCGTATGCAATAACCTTCCCATGTTGCATGAGAACGCAGCCTAAACCCTTTCCTGAAGCGTCACTATATATATTTGGAATCCACCTGAGCCAGATGGGAGAGTAAGAATAGGTGCAGTCACTAACCTCTGCTTAAGATCTTCAAAGCTCTTCTCTCATTCTTCCATCCAAACGAATTTCTCTCTTTTCCTCATCAGCTTAGTCAAAGGTAAGGCTAACCGTGAAAAGTTCTCAATAAACCTGCGGTAGTAGCTAGCTAAACCTAGAAAACTTCTGACCTCTGTTGCAGATGTAGGTGTCGGCCATTTGGTGATAGCTTCAACCTTTGTAGGATCCATGGTGATCCCCTCTGCAGATATAATATGGCCAAGAAATACCACCTTGCTTAACCAGAACTCACACTTGGAGAACTTGGCATACAACTGCTTTTGACAAAGAATATACAAGACTGTACGAAGGTGTTCCTCATGTTCCTCCTTGGATTTGGAGAAAATCAGGATGTCATCAATGAACACGATAACGAACTTGTCCAGAAACTCATGGAAAAAATGGTTCATCAAATCCATGAAGACAACTGGAGCATTAGTGAGTCCTAATGGCATGACTACGAACTCGTAGTGCCCATAACGTGTACGGAAAGCAGTCTTAGAGATATCCTGCTCTTTAACCCGTAACTGATGGTATTTGGACCTCATATCGATCTTGGAGAAATACTGGGCACCCTGAAGTTAATCAAAAAGGTCATCAATTCGGGAAAAGGATAACGATTCCTGATCGTGATCTTGTTCAGCTCACGATAGTCTATACACAAACGCATGCTACCGTCTTTCTTCTTCACGAACAGTACCGGTGCAACCCATGGCGATGCACTGGGACGGATGAAACCTCGTTTCAGAATTTTCTGCAGTTGATCTTTTAGTTCCTTAAGCTCTATAGGAGCCATGCGATAAATAGCCTTGAAAATTGGCTCTGCACCTAGAATGAGCTCAATTTCAAACTCGACTTCACAAACAGGTGGTATGCCTAGAAGTTCATCAGGCGTCCTAGTGATCTGAGAGCCTGTTTTAGGATTACATGCATGAGACATGATCATGGAACATAAGCATGAATACATAGAAGGTTTAAAAATTACGAGATGAGGTAGAACGGTTAGGCTGTGAATCTCTACGGTCCTGATCCCTATCGTTGTTGTTGTTCCTGAATTAAAATCGTTGGAGTATCAGAATACCAAAACATAAGATAGCTTAACATGAAAGAAGGTTAATGTAGGAACCAGTTGTTGTTCGAGTTATTAGCGTTGTTACAGTAATTATCATTACCGCCACGCCTCTCTGAACCAAAACGGTCGTTGGTCTGACCGTTTCCCTTAGATGCTTGCTGCTGAACGGCCGCAGGCTTACGGTCATCAGTCTTCTGGCTGGAATATAGAGTTGAACAGAGGATGATAAGAAAATGAAAATACTTATGGAAATGAATGGTTTATAATTGGTAATTGAAGATACTTCTTCACTACTCTCTCATCACCAAACTCCTCTGGCTCCTGAAGCATCTCCAGCTTACGGGTTACATCGGCCACCTGTGCTACTGTAGTGAACGTAGCATAAACCAAACTGTTGGCGACCGAAGTGCGAAGAGCCCAGCGAAACTTCTCAACTTGCTCCTTAACAGTACCAGCTACTGCTCCTAAGAAACCAGCTAAACGGAGAAACCTCTACATGAACTCATTGTTATTCTCCCTAGCAACCTTTCGGATATTATGATAATCCCACTTAAGCTTCTCCTGTTCAGCATGTGGAAAATACTGGTTAATGAAGAGCTTCTTAAAATGGTCCCATGTCAAAAGTGCAACCTAATTATCACCACCATTGGACTGCTTGACAGACTTCCACCACTACACCACATCACCTTCAAACTTATAGCAAGCCAGTCTTGCCTTGAAAACGCCATCACAACCCATCGCATCGAATATCTTCTTGATGTGAGAAATCCAAGCCTCAGCCTCATTAGGGTTGTCAGTCTGCTCAAACGAACGGGGTCGCTCCAACCAAGTCATAAGAGTAACAGGTGGTGGTGGAGGAGGATTGTTGTTTTAGTGGTTTTCAGGATGAGGGCCATACTGAATGCCCTGAGCTTGAATTTCAGCATGAAATTCGTCTCTGATCTCATTGCGAAGTTGGGGAAGGATGGCTTGCAGAGCTGCATTGACAGCTGCAGCCAACTCCTGAGCATTGCGTGTGTTCACCATCTGAAAGTTTAAAACAAAATGCAACATAAATGATAAGTCTAAAATGAGATGAACGAAAAAAGGCATGAACAATGTATAAATCAATGAAGAAGTTTATAATGCATGAAACAATGTAGAATGCATGATGAAGTTTATAAAAACTTTTATATGCGTGAGGGTAAACGCCTATGGTCAGTTCACCCAAAACAAAATCAATAGCGAGGGGACGCCTATGTGTCTTTCCCAAAGTTAAAAGTTTCGATAAAAGCACATGCGACTAAATACGGCCAGTCTTGTACCAACCATTACTTAGTCATAAACCTGCGACAATGAAATGATTGCATGAAAATGAAATGAAAATGGATGAATGCATGATGTGACAATCCGTCAATTTATGGTTGATATTTTATTCTCAGTATTTATTTGAAAACATCATTTTAATGTTACAATATGAACTCACTTATTTTTGGGAAGTAATTTGGATTTACGTCTTGAAGTAGCATCGACTACGTCTAAACCGGAGGATTCAACGTTACGTGCTTACATTTACATACACCGTCTTTGGTGACAGTCCGACATTTCAGAAAATAAATTTATCCGTGAATATTATTTTGGAGTTTTAAATTTGTGTTGGTTCATAAACTCACAAATTTACGAGAAGAGATTAGGACTTACGATTTTATTTTAACGTCCTTTACGACTAAACCGGAAACCCTAGGATTACGTATTTACGTTTTCAAACTCCGTTTTTGATAAGACAATTTTTATTAGATTCGTTTTGTGCCGTTGATTCATAATTTATAAAAACGTTTTTCGTAAAACGACCCGAGGGCACGCAAATCGATGAAACTAGAATCGAGGAATACCCGTAAATAAATGGGGATGAGACAAGTGGAACACTTGTCCCACCCCCACCCAAAACCGGCTACAAAACAACACCACACCAATTTGGTGTCAAGTTTTCACTCATGTAGCTAACACATGTCCAAAGCTTACACATTAAGCTACTTCAAACCTCAAAACCACAAACCAAAACCATTTGTTCATTCTCACCATGCAAAACAAGTTAGAAACTCTCTCATCTCTCCCATATGTGCCGTCCATACTCCACCATCAAACACCACTTTTGATCAAAATCAACCATGAAATCCTATGTTATTCTTGCACATGTTGAAGCCCTTTTGAAACCCTATTGATTGGTGGTGATTATAACATCCAAGAAGGAGTTTCCTTGGTGTCTTGGGGCTGATTTTCCACAAGTTGTTCATGAAGAATGGTGGTCTTGAAGATGGTCTTGGTTATTCACAAGTTTCTCCATCAAAATCCATGTCCAAATCATAACCTACATCAACTTGGTGGTATAAAGATTGTTCTCCCCATCTTCTTGTTATTTTGATTATTTAATCTTGTATTTATTTTACTTATGTATATGTATATGATGATGAATGATGATTAAAAATATTGTGTGAGGATTTGGTGTTGATAAACATGCTTAAAAAGGTGAAAAACTATAAGAAACAAGGCTAAAATCTTGCTTAAATTTGATGGCTGTATAAAACAGTAAAGAAACATGTCATGAACTGATACAATGATGAAGTAGAATTGATATACAGTAAGCTATGAGTCTTGTACACATGTGAGAGTTGGCCATGCAATGGAATCATTGTAATGAGTGAGATATGGTCAAAACAAGTTTAAAGTACAAATCTGAGTTCACTGTTTTGGACGATTTTTAGAAAATACTTAGAGGATGATTAAACAGTAGCTATAAAAGAGTTAAATGGAGAAAATATCATGTAGTTTATGTGATAAAAATTTGAGCTTCTATCCCCATATAGAACTCTAGATATGACAGTTTTGGTGAAGATAAAAATAAAAATCAGATTTTGAGAATTAATGTTTATTATTATTATTATATAAGCACTCAAAATTATATTGTATAAAATGTAAAATAAAAACCCACTAACTTATGGATTTTATTTATATAAATATGTAAAAGGTTAAATAAGTGTATAAATTATAAAAATGGTAGTGGAATAATACTTATAAGTAATAAAAACTATAAACATGATTTTTACGACTTTTTCGGCTATTACCCTAAAATTAACGTTTTTGTTAAATAAAACTTAGACGGTTGGACCCGTCTAATGTAAACTTTTATAAACTCATATACTGATATATAGACATGTATAACAAGTAAAAACCGATAAAACCCGAACTATAGGACATACGCACATTAACGAGCTAAGTAAACATATTGGACTAATAATTGGACTAAATAAGTTAAACTCTTATAAAAAGAACTTATTGGGCTTAACCCATTTGGGCCCAACATGGAAAGTATAGATACCGATAATATAAGTATAACATGGATTAATACAAGTTAAAGAACTTATAATAAGTCTATTGGACCTAAAACACGTAAATAGGTAAAACTAGTAAACTAGTAAGGAGATACCAATACGTAAACACTAAAATGAGTAAACGAGAATATGTAAACCCACTTGATCATCATATATATAAAATCATCATATGTATACATAATTGTTATTTTTATAAAGTCATTGGACATGAGTCTAAGACGAGTATTATTTGTCTAGGTTTCCGTGATTGAAGCACGTACCATACGTCCGAATTGCCGATAACCCGCCTTCCCACATCAACGTGAGTTCATAGCCTCACACTCTTTTAAATGTTTTTATAAATGTTTTATAAACCCGCGAGGGAGATAACATGTTAGTTTTTATAAAATAGGACGCCATTTGTCCCGATTGTTTGTTTATTGATTTGGACCCGAACGATTGTATGACCCGATTGTATGACCCGATAAATGATTAAAGGACCCGATAGATGAAATTAAATGGATTATTAAAGTTAGGTTATGTCACTAAAAGTCCCATTAGCATGAATTGTGAACTACCGGGATTTGGTAGACGCTTATGCATATAATAGTACTATTTGGGGACGATCACCCCAGTTCGCGCCTTGACGGTTGATCCCCGTCGTGCCACATTGATTGGTAAGCGAATTTATGTATGAGAAGATTTCCATAGCGTGACCTTTGTGACGACACGCTACTTTAGATGGGCAAATTGAGTGTCGGGTTAGCTACCCGTTGTTTGTTGTAGTAAGGTAACAATGTCATGCGGCTTATAATAATCCAAACTAACGAAATACTACTAGACGCACCGAATTACGATGTATTGCCTGACTAGCAATACAGGGTCATACTATTGATATTATGTTCGTGTATTGGTTTTCATAACCATATTCATAGAACGGTTTTTATTTAACTTTATACAACGTCGTAAGACGTATTGTATGATGTTTTTACGACATTGGCTCGTATAATGATTTTTAAGGCAAATGCCTATATTATGATTTTCGATAAAGATTTGTATAAAATGACTTTGGCTATTTTATGGCCTATTAAAATGATTTGTAAAAAATGATTTTCAGTAATAATTTTATACTGATATTATATTGATGGATTTTATTAAACTCTATGAATTCACTTGGCGTTATCGCTGACCTTTTCTTTTAACATGTCTTATCTCAGGTACTTGAAGGTAATACTCGGGAAGACAACAAAAATTCATGGCCCGCACTTAAATTATAATTTCCATTCAAATGTTTTGTAAAACCAGTATTAAATACAATGACTTGGGACCTATGTAACTTTGATATTTATGAATGGAAATGCTTTATTATTAAACGACGTGATTTTTAAGCGTTGTCTATGATGTGAGTAATGTGCTATCCCGTAACACCAACTAGTCTTCCGCTGAACTGAGTTGTATAAAATTTGGGGGTGTTACACATGAAAACCAACTGTCAGTTTTAGGAAGACGCTTGTGACTACCCATAAGTCACTGATCATGTTTTACAAAGCTACAGGTCGAAACCTTAGCTCTGATACCATAATTGTAACACACCATTTTTTAAGATGGAATGCTATAGTAAAATATGGTGTGCATCAAAGCATGCAAGGTAAATGTATAAATAATCATGACCATAAATAGAAATACCGGAATCAAACATCCATAGTCTAAGTAACTCACACACAAGCAATATTAAGTACGGTAAATGAAAAGGACTAAACAATGTCCAAAAGAAGTAAAGCATGAAAAAGTAGGAATAAATGCATAAGGTAAAAGAGGCCGGATAGCTTCCATCCAAATGCACATACTTTGGAGATCCTACTTACGTCCTTGGGTACCTGCCGTTTGGGAACATCAAAATGGAAAACGGCTGAGCATAACGCTTAGTGCACGGATATATAGCATAACGTAAAGACATAACAGAATGAAAGCATAAGAAGCATATAAAGCATGAATTGCAGCAGAAATGAATAAGTCCTAGGAAAAACCTAGGCGTAGGACATGTTAACTGGTTTTAGTTCTGAAAACATAGCTTATGTTACTTATGAAAATCTATATTAGTTTAATGTACCAAAAGCCAATATAGGTCATGAGGTCAACAACGTGCATGAATACTTGGAGGGGTGACCTCGTCATGCAAATTAGAGGGGATGCCTCTAATTAATTGGTAATGGGTAGGAGGGATCAGCTCCTTGTGAAGGATGCAAGGCACACACCACATTCACCATGAAATCCTGACTAAAACTAAACCTAGGATGCACCCATACGCACCACATGATAATAATAATATAATAATGGCCAATAAGTGAAAGGGACGCCACGAGTTATCACTCTGCCGTGGTGAAGTCATAACACTAGTGCCTCTAGTGTTATGGTTATGGTACCTCCATAACTTGGTGAAACTGATCATGCATGTATATGGCTAAGGTAACTAATAAAAAATAAGCATTTAAATTTGTAACTACTGGGTAAAAACAGTTGGCTGTATACGGGAAATCCTAATAAAGGAAGAGATTGTCCTTACTGAAGGACGGGAAACCGTACCTTATGTCCAGTAGAAGCTAATGGAAACGCTGAAAAAACTACTCCGTCTTGACGGATAATACTACATAAGAATGGGAACGTGTATGAGTTGTCTGAATTACATGTGTTTACTGATCTATGTGTTATTAGCTTGTTATACTTATTCTGACATGTTTTAGTGTTTTACTATGTTAACTGATACTCATATTTTGTTGTATATTATTCATGTAATATTGTATTATAATACTTGTATTGTAATACTAAGTAGCTTCCTAAAAATAGCAGGTTTCCATAAATAGTAAGTTTCTAAAAATAGAAAGTTTCCAAAAATAGTAAGTTTCCATAATTAGAAATAAGTTGGATTATTAATAATAAGTAAAGTTGAAATAGTATAATACAAGTGATGGTTTAAAGGTAATAGCTTATTAATTAAATAACTTAGTTAACTAATTAAACTATACATTATAAGAATTTAATTAAAAATACATGTTTTAATTAAATTAAGCTAAGTAAAATACATTAGGTTATACATGAATATTAATTTTAATATTTAACCTAAGTCATGAATTTAATTAAATTAAAATGTCTAGAAATTAATTTAATTAACATATTTCCTGATTTTAATATTTTCCCGAAACCCGAACCCGTGTTTTAAAAATTAACCCGAGCCCGTAACCCTGGGTCACATATAAGCCGAAACATATAGCCGAAACAAACAGCCCTACCAGTGGCTAGACTGGCTAGCCGGTTTCCACTGGTGGCTTTCGGTTCCCACTGACGAGCCATGGCAACCCAGTTCACACCGGTTCACGCTGGTTCCCACCGGTTGTGACCGGTTCCTCCTGTTTTGGTGTTCGGTCCCCACTGCCCGAAACAAAGTCCCACCGAGACCCTATGGTCTTGGTTGACACGAATTCCAATCAAAACAAACACCCCCGACTCGCGGTCGGGTCCCTTGGCCTGCGTTCGAACCACACGAACCCCACACCGAGACAATGAGGTCTCGGTTGGGCAAAAGAAACACCACTGAGAGCTTCATTGCTCTCGGTTTGGTGCTCGGCCGAACAAAGCAACAACAAACACCCCTTTAATTCCATGTTTAATTAATCTCACATGTTTTATTTACTTGTTTTTAAGATTAATTAAATAAAAACATGAATTCAATAAGAATTTAAAAAGAAAAGGAAGTGTTTTGATTTACCGAACACGTGGAAGAAAGGATTAAGATCACGATCACGTACACACAAATAATCAATAAGCAATCGTCCGGTTTTCCCTTGTTGATGATCTATGGCCGGCGGCTAGAAGGGAAAAAAGAGGAAGGAGAACTTTTTCTGTAAACCTAAATTATGATTAAGTTTTCCCTATGTTTTGTTTAACATAGATTTAATTTAGGTCATGGGCCAAGCCCACCCTTTTCCTTTCTTTCTTGCTTGGCCGCGGCACATGGCGAGCCCACGGGGAAACCCGTAGTTTTTCCCGAGTCAATTTATTTACGTGTTCATACGTGTTTAATTATTGTGCATTTACATGTCGTGTTTGTAATACATTTATAATATATACGTAATTACATGTTATTAAATATCGTGTCACGTGAATTATATTATAAATGGAAAGTTTTAATTTTGTCGTATTTTTGTGTGTGTTCACTGTTCATGTGTACTGTTCATGGTATTTTAATGCGGGTTTTACAACTCTTCCCCTCTAAAAGAACAATTCGTCCTCGAATTGGAGAAACATAAACTAAAAGAAACATACCCGAATTAGAACTGGAAATGAGGGTAAGAAGTCCGTATAGACTCCTCCGTCTCCCAAGTGGCTTCCCGCTCAGGATGATCCCTCTAGAGGATTTTGACGAAAGGGATCGTCTTCCTCCACATGACACGATCTTGTCCTTCAAGAACTCTCTCGAGTTCTTTGACATATGAAAGATCCTCTAGAATCTGATCAAGTGGATACTGGACAACATGAACTGGATGAAAGTTGTATCCTCTGAGTAAGGACACATGGAACACGTTATGAACGTGTGATAGCAGAAGCGGTAACGCTAAACGATATGACACTTCACCAACGCATTCTATGATGTCGAACGGTCCAATGAAGCGAGGACTGAGCTTCCCTCTGATTCCAAACCGTTTAACTCCTCGTGCAGGTGATACCTTGAGGAAAACGTGATCACCTACGTTGAAAGATACGTCTCTACGACGTTTATCAGTATAGCTTTTCTGACGAGCACGAGCTTCCTGAAGTGTCGCCTTGGCGACGGAGACCTTCTCATTAGTCACCTCAATCATCTCTGGACCCTCAAGCAGTCGTTCGCCCACCTGATCCCAGCAGATTAGGGCGCGACACTTCCTACCATACAACATCTCAAAAGGAGCACACTTAATGCTAGCGTGCCAGTTGTTGTTGTATTCAAACTCCACTAAAAAGATATAATCATCCCAGCTTCCTGACCACTCTAGAGCACACGTACGTAGCATGTCCTCCAATGTCTGAATGGTACATTCCGACTGTCCGTCGGTCTGAGGATGAAAGGCAGTACTGAGCTTAAGTCTTGTGCCCCAAGCTTTCTGCATACTCTACCAGAAACGTGATGTGAAATGGGGATCTCTGTCAGAGATGATTTTTGATGGAGTACCATGCAGTCTCATGATCTCCTTCTTAGAAGTGTCTACTAATTTCCTGACCAGATGCTCCTTGCGGATCAGCACAAAATGAGCAGATTTAGTCAACCTATCAACAATAACCAGATAGCGTCGTTCTTCCTCTGAGTCACAGGAATGCCAATAACAAAATCCATGGAGATTTTGTCCCACTTCCATGCTGGAATATCTAATGGTTGTAGTAAACCACTAGCTCACTGGTGTTCGAACTTCACCTGTTGGCAGATCATGCATTTAGAAACAAAGGTGGCAACATCCTGCTTCATACCACTCTACCAAAAGTGTTGCTTGATGTCATGGTACATCTTGGTAGAACTAGGATGTATGTTAAATGGAGAGCTATGAGCTTCAGTCGGCACAGCTTCCCTGAGTGAATAGTCATCAAGAACCACTAGTCTAGTGCCCTGCCATAAGATACTGTTATTATCGACACGAAACTCCGTCTGTTGATCAAGGTTCTGAATGATAGCCCAAATCTCACCATCGTCCTTATGAGCTTCCTTGATCCTAGAATGTAAGTCTGGTTCCACTCTAAGATTAGCCCAGTAACCGTGATGTCCTCGTACATAAAACTCAATATCAGTCATCTCAGGTCACGGATGATCTCTTTCACAATCCAGATGCCAGCAATCATACTCGACCTTCTGCTTAGAGCATTTTCCACCACATTCGCCTTACCAGGATGGTACTGAATGTTGGTGTCATAGTCCTTCAATAGGTCTAACCATCTCCTCTGTCTCATGTTCAGTTCCTTCTGAGTGAAGATGTACTTGAGAATCTTATGGTCGGTGAATATGTTACATGATTCACCATACAAATAATGTCTCCAGATCTTAATGCGAAAACAACTGCTGCAAACTCCAAATCATGAGTACGATAGTTTTCTTCATAAGGTTTCAGCTGTCGTGATGTGTATGCAATAACCTTCCCATGCTGCATGAGAACGCAGCCTAAACCCTTTCCTAAAGCGTCACTATATATCTGAAATCCACATGAGCGAGATGAGAGAGTAAGAATAGGTGCAGTCACTAACCTCGGCTTAAGATCTTCAAAGCTCTTCTCTCTTCTTCTGTCCAAACGAATTTCTCTCCTTTCCTCGTCAGCTTAGTCAAAGGTAAGGCTAACCGTGAAAAGTTCTCAATAAACCTGCGGTAGTAGCTAGCTAAACCTAGAAAACTTCTGACCTCTGTTGCAGATGTAGGTGTCGGCCATTTGGTGATAGCTTCAACCTTTGCAGGATCCATGGTGATCCCCTCTGCAGATACAATATGGCCCAGAAATGCCACCTTGCTTAACTAGAACTCACACTTGGAGAACTTGGCATACAACTGCTTTTAACGAAGAATTTGCAAGACTGTACGAAGGTGTTCCTCATGTTTCTCCTTGGATTTGGAGAAAATCAGGATGTCATCAATGAACACGATAACGAACTTGTCCAGAAACTCATGGAAAACATGGTTCATCAAATCCATGAAGACAACTGGAGCATTAGTGAGTCCGAATGGCATGACTACGAACTCGTAGTGCCCATAACGTGTACGGAAAGCAGTCTTAGAGATATCCTTCTCTTTAACCCGTAACTGATAGTAGCCGGAAATCAGATCGATCTTGGAGAAATACTTGGCGCCCTGAAGTTGATCAAAAAGGTCATCACTTCGCGGCAAAGGATAACGATTCCTGATCATGATCTTGTTCAGCTTACAATGGTCTATTCACAAACGCATGCTCCCGTCTTTCTTCTTCACGAACAGTACCGATGCACCCCTTTCCGATGCACTGGGACGGATGAAACCTCGTTCCAAAAGTTCCTACAGTTGATCTTTTAGTTCCTTAAGCTCTATAGAAGCCATGTGATAAGGAGCCTTGGAAATTGGCTTTGCACCTACAATGAGCTCAATTTCAAACTCGACTTCACGAACAGGAGGTATGCCTAGAATTTCATCAGGAAAAACGTCAAGAAATTCTGACACAATAGGCTGATCTTAGATTAATGGAGACTCGGCAGTAATGTCATGAATATTGGCTATAAAGCCCTGACATCCATGTGTTAGTAATGCACGCGCCTCAATGGATGAGATTATTTGTACTGACCTCCCTGGAAGAAAACCACGGTGTATGTACTCTGGGGATTTAACAACACCGAAGATATCTCGATAAGTGTGGCAGTCAATGCATAAGGCATTATCTAATGGCATCGGGGAAATCCTAACACCTGAGTGATTCGTACAAAGTCAAAATCGCACATGTCCAAAATCAAGTCCTAAGTGGCGTGGGGGAAATCCTAACACCTGAGTGATTCGTACAAAGTCAAAATCGCACATGTCCACGGGGAAATCCTAAATTATGCCCAAAATCAAGTCAAAATCGCACATGTCCAAAGGAAGTGCGTCAACTCTGCGGATCTTATCGTCAAATTCTAGTGGAAGATCTCTATACACCTGAGTGATTCGTACAAAGTCCCTAAGTGGCGTGGAAATGCATAAGGCATTATCTAATGGCATCGGGGAAATCCTAACAGGTATAGCAAAAGTAGTGGATATGACTGAATGAGTAGCTCCATTATCAAATAGAACACATGCTGCCAAACCATTCATAAAGAGATTTCTGGTGATGGTACCTGAAGTCTTGTTCGCCTGGTCTCTAGTAGTAGCGAATACGCGACCTGAAGTAGGAGGTGGCTTGGTGTCGGCATGTCCAAAGGTGCCTTCTATCTCACCTTGACGAAAATCCTTCTGCTGATGACCTTGTTGGCTACACTTGAAGCAACCACCAGTACCTCGGCGACAAATACCAGAATGTCTGCGCGAACAAGTAGGACAGATAGGATGCGTGAATACTCCGGCAGGCGTCCTAGTTATCTGAGAGCCTGTTTCAGGATTACATGCATGAGACATGATCATGGAACATAAGCATGAATACATAGAAGGTTTAAAATATACCAGATGAGGTAGAACGGTTAGGCTGTGAACCTCTACGGTCCTGATCCTATCATGTTGTTGTTCCTGAATTAAAATCGTTGGAGTGTCAGAATACCATAACATAAGATAGTTTAACATGAAAGAAGGTTAATGTAGGGACCTGCTGTTGTTCGAGTTATTAGCGTTGTTACGGTAATTATCATTACCTCCACACCTCTCTGAACCAGAACGGTCGTTGGTCTGACCATTTTCCTTAGATGCTTGCTGCTGAACGACCGGAGGCTTACGGTCGTCAGTCTTCTTCCAGGAATATAGAGTTGAACAGAGGATGATATGAAAAATAAAATACTGATGGAAATGAATGGTTTATAATTGGTGATTGAAGATACATCTTCACTGCTCTGTCATCACCAAACTCCTCTCGCTCTTGAAGCATCTCCAGCTTACGGGTTGCATCGGCCACCTTTGTTACTGTAGTGAACGTAGCACAAACCAAACTGTTGGTGACCGAAGTACGAAGAGCCCAACAAAACTTCTCAGCTTGCTCCTCAGTAGTACCGGCTGCTGCTCCTAAGAAATCAGCTAAATGGAGAAACTTCTACATGAATTCGTTGCTATTCTCCCCAGCAACCTGTCAGATATTATGATAATCCCGCTTAAGCTTCTTCTGTTTAGCATGTGGAAAGTACTGGTTAAGGAAGAGCTCCTTAAACTGGTCCCATGTCAAAAGTGTAACCCAATTATCACCACCATTGGACTGCTTGACAGACTTCCACCACTACAGCACATCACCTTCAAACTTATAGCAAGCCAGTCTTGCCTTGAAAATGCCGTCACAACCCATCGCATCGAATATCTTATCGATGTGAGGAATCTAAGCCTCAGCCTCATTGGGGCTGTCAGTCTGCTCAAACGAACGGGGTCGTTGTTTGCTGAATCGCTCCAACCAAATCGTAAGAGTAACAGGTGGTGGTGGAGGATTGTTTTGTAGTGGTTTTCAAGATGAGGGCCATATTGAATGCCCTGAGCTTGAATTTCAGCATGAACTTCGTCTCTGATCTCATTGCGAAGTTGGGGAAGGATGGCTTGCAGAGCTGCATTGACAGCTGCAGCCAACACCTGAGCATTACGTGTGTTTACCATCTGACAGTTTAAAACAAAATGCAACATAAATGATAAGTCTGAAATGAGATGAACGTAAAAAGGCATGAACAATGTATAAATCAATGAAGCAGATTATAATGCATGAAACAGTGTAGAATGCATGATGCAGTTTATAAAAACTTTTATATGCGCGAGGGTAAACGCCTATGGTCAGTTCAACCAAAACAAAAGACATAGCGAGGGGACGCCTATGGGTCGGTCCCAAAGTTAAAAGTTTCGATAAAAGCACATGTGACTAAATAGGGCCAGTCCTATACCAACCATTACTTAGTCATAAACCTGCGACAATGATATGAATGCATGAAAATGAAATGAAAATGGATGAATGCATGAAAACAACTGTCAGTTTTAGGAAGACGCTGGTGACTACCCATAAGTCACATGTCATGTTTTATAGAGCTACAGGTCGAAACCTTGGCTCTGATTACCAACATTGTAACACCCCATTTGTTAAGACGGATGCTACAGTAAAATATGGTGTGTCATCAAAACATGCAAGGTAAATGTCTAAACATTCATGACCATAAATAGATATACTGGAATAAAACATCGGTAGTCTAAGTAACTCACACACAAGCAATATTAAGTACTATAAATGAAAAGGACTAAACAATGTCCAAAAGAAGTAAAGCATGAAAAAGTAGGAATAAATGCATAAGGTAAAAGAGGCCGGATAGCTTCCATCCGAATGCACATACTCTGTAGATCCTACTTACGTCCTTGGGAACCTGCCGTTTGGGAACATGGAAATGGAAAATGGCTGAGCATAACACTCAGTGCACGGATATATAGCATAACGTAAAGACATAACGGAATGAAAGCATAAGAAGCATATACAGCATGAATTGCAGTGGAAATGAATAAGTCCTGGGAAAAACCTAGGCGTAGGACATGTTAACTGGTTTTAGTTCTAAAAACATAGCTTATATTACTTATGAAAATCTGTATTAGTTTAATATACCAAAAGCCAATATAGGTCATGAGGTCAACAACGTGCATGAATACTTGGAGGGGTGACCTCGTCATGCAAATTAGAGGGGTTGCCTCTAATTAATTGGTAATGGGTAGGAGGGATCAGCTCCTTGTGAAGGATGCAAGGCACACACCACATTCACCATGAAATCCTGACTAAAACTGAACCTAGGATGCACCCATACGCCCCACATGATAATAATAATATAATAATGGCCAATAACTGAAAGGGACGCCACGAGCTATCACTCCGCCGTGGTGAAGTCATAACACTAGTGCCTCTAGTGTTATGGTTATGGTACCTCTGTAACTAGGTGATACTGGTCATGCATGTATATGGCTAAGGTAACTAATAAAACTTAAGCATTTAAATCTATAACTACTGGGAAAACAGTTGGCTGCATACGGGAATCCTAATAAAGGAAGAGATTGTCCTTACTGAAGGATGGGAAATCCATACCTTATGTCCAGTAGAAGCTAATGGAAACGCTGAAGAAACTACTCCGCCTTGACAGATAATACTACATAAGAATGGGAACGTGTATGAGTTGTCTTAATTACATGTGTTTTACTTTTTCTGTGTGTTATTAGCTTGTTATACTTATTCTGTCATGTTTTAGTGTTTTACCGTGTTAAGAGTAGTTATACTTAAGTTCTGTTGTATATTATTCATGTAATAGTGTATTATAATACTTGTATTGTAATAATAAGTAACTTCCTAAAAATAGCCGGTTTCCATAAATTGTAAGTTTCTAAAAATGGAAAGTATCCAAAAACAGTATGTTTCCATAATTATAAATAAGCTGGATTATTAATAATAAGTAAAGTTGAATTAGTATAATACAAGTCATGGTTTAAAGGTAATAGCTTATTAATTAAATAACTTGGTTAATTAATTAAACTATACGTTATAAGAATTTAATTAAAAATACATGTTTTAATTAAATTAAGCTAAGTAAAATACTTTAGGTTTTACATGAAATATTAATTTTAATATTTAACCAAGTCATGAATTTAATTAAGATAAAAAGTCTAGCAATTAATTTAATTAACATATTTCTTGATTTTAATATTTTCCCAAAACCCGAAACCGTGTTTTAAAAATTAACCCGAGCCTGAAACCCGGGGTCACATATAAGCCGAAACATATAGCCGAAACAAACAGCTGTACCAGTGGCTAGACTGGCTAGCCGGTTGCCACTGGTGGCTTTCGGTTACCACTGCCGAGCCATGGCAGCCCGGTTCACGCCGGTTTCCACCGGTTGTGACCGGTTCCCCCTGTTTTGGTGTTCGGTCCCCACTGTCCGAAACAAAGTCCCACCGAGACCCTATTGGTATCGGTTGACACGAATTCCAATCAAAACAAACACCCCTGACTCGCGGTCGGGTCCTTTGGCCTGCATTCGAACCATACGAACCCCACATCGTGACAATGAGGTCTCGGTTGGGCAAAACAAACACCACCGAGAGCTTCATTGTTCTCGGTTTGGTGCTCGGGCGAACAAAGCAACAACAAACACCCCCTTAATTCCATGTTTAATTAATCCCACATGTTTTATTTACTTGTTTTTAAGATTATTAAATAAAAACATAAATTAAATAAGAAATTAAAAAGAAAAGGAAGTGTTTTGATTTACCGAACACGTGGAAGAAAGCATTAAGATCACGATCACGTACACACAAATAATCAATAAGCAAAATCTTCCGGTTTTCCCTTGTTGATGATCTATGGCCGGTGGTTAGAAGGTAAAAAAGAGGCAAGGAGAACTTTTTCTGTAAACCTAAATTATGATTAAGTTTTCCCTGTGTTTTGTTTAACATAGATTTAATTTGGGTCATGGGCCAAGCCCACCATTTTCCTTTCTTTCTTGCTTGGCCGCGGCACATGGGGAGCCCACGGGGAAACCCGTAGTTTTTCCCGAGTCAATTTATTTACGTGTTCATACGTGTTTAATTATTGTGCATTTACATGTCGTGTTCGTAATATATTTATAATATATACGTAATTTCATGTTATTAAATATCATGTCACGTAAATTATATTATAAATGGAAAGTTTTAATTTTGTCGTATTTTTGTGTGTGTTCACTGTTCATGTGTACCTTTCATGGTAATTTAATGCTGGTTTTACAACACTTCCCCTCTAAAAGAACAATTCGTCCTCGAATTGGAGAAACATAAACTGAAAGAAACATACCTGAATTAGAACTGGAGTAAGAAGTCTGTATAGACTCCTCCGTCTCCCAAGTGGCTTCCCGCTCAGGATGATCCCTCTAGAGGATTTGGACGAAAGGGACCGTCTTCCTCCGCATGACACGATCTTGTCGTTCAAGAACTCTCTCGGGTTCTTCGACATATGAAAGATCCTATCGAATCTGATCAAGCGGATACTGGACAACATGAATTGGATGATAGTTGTATCCTCTTAGTAAGGACACATGGATCACGTTGTGAACGTGTGATAGCTGAGGCGGTAACGCTAAACGATATAACACATAACCAACGCGTTCTATGATGTCGAACGGTCCGATGAAGCGAGGACTGAGCTTCCCTTTGATTCCAAAATGTTTAACTCCTCGTTCAGGTGATACCTTGAGGAAAACATGATCACCTACGTTGACAGATACATCTCTACGATGTTTATCAGCATAGCTCTTCTGACCAGCACGAGCTTCCTGAAGCTTCGCCTTGGTGACGGTGACCTTCTCATTAGTCACCTCAATCATCTCTGGACCCTCAAGCAGTCGTTCGCCCACCTAATCCCAGCAGATTGGGGCACGACACTTCCTACCATACAACATCTCAAAAGGAGCACACTTGATGCTAGCGTGCCAGCTGTTGTTGTATGCAAACTCCACTAGAAAGATATAATCATCCCAGCTTCCTGACCACTTTAGAGCACACGCCCGCAGCATGTCCTCCAATGTCTGAATGGTACGTTCCGACTGTCCGTCGGTCTGAGGATGAAAGGCAGTGTTGAGCTTAAGTCTGGTGCCCCAAGCTTTCTGCAGACTCTGCCAGAAACGTGATGTGAAACGGGGATCTCTTTCAGAGATAATTTCTGATGGAGTACCATGCAGTCTCATGATCTCCTTCTGAAAAGTGTCTGCTAATTTTCTGACCGGATGCTCCTTGCGGATCGGCAAAAAATGAGCAGATTTAGTCAACCTATCAACAATAACCCAGATAGCGTCGTTCTTCCTCTGAGTCACAGGAAGACCAGTAACAAAATCCATGGAGATTTTGTCCTACTTCTATGCTGGAATATCTAATGGTTGTAGTAAACCACTAGCTCGCTGGTGTTCGATCTTCACCTGTTGGCAGATCATGCATTTAGAAACGAAGGTGGCAACATCCTGCTTCATACCACTCCACCAAAAGTGTTGCTTGATATCATGGTACATCTTGGTAGAACCAGGATGTATGGTAAATGAAGAGCTGTGAGCTTCAGTCAACACAGCTTCCATGAGTGTAGAGTCATCAGGAACCACTAGTCTAGTGCCCTGCCATAAGATACCGTTATTATCAACACGAACCTCTGTCTGCTAATCAAGGTTCTGAATGATAGCCTAAATCTCAGCATCGTACTTTTGAGCTTCCTTGATCCTAGAATGTAAGTCTGGTTCTACTCTAAGATTAGCCCAGTAACCGTGCTGTCCTCGTACACAAAACTCAATATCAGTCATCTCTAGGTCACGGATGATCTCCTTCGCAATCCAGATGCCAGCAATCATACCCGACCTTCTGCTTAGAGCATTTGCCACCACATTCCCCTTTCCAGGATGGTACTGAATGTTGGTGTCGTAGTCCTTCAATAGCTCTAACCATCTCCTCTGTCTCATGTTCAGTTCCTTCTGAGTGAAGATGTACTTGAGACTCTTGTGGTCGGTGAATATATCACATGATTCACCATACAAATAATGTCTCTAGATCTTCAATGCGAAAACAACTGCTGCAAGTTCCAAATCATGAGTAGGATAGTTTTATTCATAAGGTTTTAGCTGTCGTGATGCGTATGCAATAACCTTCCCATGTTGTATGAGAACGCAGCCTAAACCCTTTCCTGAAGCGTCACTATATATCTGAAATCCACCTGAGCCAGATAGGAGAGTAAGAATAGGTGCAGTCACTAACCTCTGCTTAAGATATTCAAAGCTCGTCTCTCGTTCTTCTGTCCAAACGAATTTCTCTCCTTTCCACATCAGCTTAGTCAAAGGTAAGGCTAACCGTGAAAAGTTCTCAACAAACATGCGATAGTATCCAGCTAAACCCAGAAAACTTCTGACCTCTGTTGCAGATGTAGGTCTTGGACATTTGGTGATATATTCAACCTTTGCAGGATCCATGGTGATCCCCATCTACAGATACAATATGGCCAAGAAATGCCACCTTGCTTAACCAGAACTCACACTTGGAGAACTTGGCATACAGCTGCTTCTGACGAAGAATCTACAAGACTATACGAAGGTGTTCCTCATGTTCCTCCTTGGATTTGTAGAAAATCGGGATGTCATCAATGAACAAGATAACGAACTTGTCCAGAAACTCATGGATAACATGGTTCATCAAATCCATGAAGACAGCTGGAGCATTAGTGAGTCCGAATGGCATGACTACGAACTCGTAGTGCCCATAACGTGTACAGAAAGCAATCTTAGAGATATCCTGCTCTTTAACCAATAACTGATGGTAGCCGGACCTCATATCGATCTTGGAGAAATACTTGGCGCCTAGAAGTTGATCAAAAAGGTCATTAATTCGCGGCAAAGGATAACGATTCCTGATCGTGATCTTGTTCAGCTCAAGATAGTCTATACATAAACGCATGTTGTCGTCTTTCTTCTTCACGAATAGTACCGGTGTACCCCATGGTGATGCACTGGGACGGATGAAACCTCGTTCCAGAAGTTCATGCAGTTGATCTTTTAGTTCCTTAAGCTCTATATGAGCTATGCGATAAGGAGCCTTGGAAATTGGCTTTGCACATGGAATAAGCTCAATTTCAAACTCGACTTCACGAACAGGTGGTATACCCGGAAGTTCATAAGGAAAATGTCAGGAAATTTTGACACAATAGGCTGATCATAGATTGATGGAGACTCGGTAGTAATGTCATGAATATTGGCTATAAATCCCTGACCGCCGCGTGTTAGTAATGCATGCGCCTCTATGGATGAGATAATTTGTACTGACCTCCCTGGCAGAAAACCATGGTGTATGTACTCTAGGGATTTAACATCACCGAAGATAACTCGATAAGTGTGGCAGTCAATCGTAACCTGGTGTTTGGATAACCAGTTCATGCCCAAAATCAAGTCAAAATCGCACATGTCCAAAGGAAGTACGTCAACTCTGCGAATCTTATCGTCAAATTCTAGGGAAAGATCTCTGTACACCTGAGTGATTCGTATAGAGTCCCTAAGTGCCGTGGAGATGCGTAAGGCATTATCTAATGGCATCGGGGAAATCCTAACACGTATAGACAAAGTAGTGGATATGACTAAATGAGTCGCTCTAGTATCAAATAGAACACATGCTGCCAAACCATTCATAAAGAGATATCCGGTGATGCTACCTGAAGTCTTGTTCGCCTGGTCTCTAGTAGTAGTGAACACGCGACCTGAAGTAGGAGGTGGCTTGGTGTCGACATGTCTAGAGGTGCCTTCTATCTCACCTTGGCGACAATCCTTTTGCTGATGACCTTGTTGCCCACACTTGAAGCAACCACCAGTAACTCGGCGACAAATACTAGAATGTCTACGCGAACAAGTAGGACAGATAGGATGCGTGAATCCTCTAGCAGGCGTCCTAGTTTTCTGAGAGCCTGTTTTAGGATTACATGCATGAGACATGATCATGGAACATAAGCATGAATACATAGAAGGTTTAAAAATTACCAGATGAGGTAGAACGGTTAGGTTGTGAACCTCTACGGTCCTGATCCCTACCATTGTTGTTGTTCCTGAATTAAAATCATTGGAGTGTTAGAATACCATAACATAAGATAGTTTAACATGAAAGAAGGTTAATTTAGGGACCTTCTATTGTTCGAGTTATTAGCGTTGTTACGGTAATTATCATTACCTCCACGCCTCTCTGAACCATAACGGTCGTTGGTCTGACTGTTTCCCTTAGATGCTTGATGTTGAACGGCCGCAGGCTTACGGTCGTCAGTCTTCTACCTGGAATATAGAGTTGAACAGAGGATGATATGAAAATGAAAATACTTATGGAAATGAATGGTTTATAATTGGTGATTGAAGATACCTCTTCACTACTTTGTCATCACCAAACTCCTCTCGCTCTTGAAGCATCTCCAGCTTACGGGATGCATCGACCACCTGTGTTACTGTAGTGAACGTAGCATAAACCAAACGGTTGGCAACCGAAGTGCGAGGAGCCCAACGAAACTTCTCAGCTTGCTCCTCAGAAGTACCAGCTGCTGCTCCCAAGAAACCAACTAAACGGAGAAACCTCTGCCTGAATTCGTTGTTATTCTCCCTAGCAACCTGTCGGATATTATGATAATCTCGCTTAAGCTTCTCCTGTTCGGGATGTGCAAAATACTGGTTAAGGAAGAGCTCCTTAAACTAGTCCCATGCCAAAAGTGCAACCCAATTATCACCACCATTGGACTGCTTGACAGACTTCCACCACTACAGCACATCACCTTTAAACTTATAGCAAGCCAGTCCTTCCTTCAAAACGGCGTCACAACCCATCGCATCGAATATCTTCTCAATGTGAGAAATCCAAGCCTCAGCCTCATTGGGGCTGTCAGTCTGCTCAAACAAATAGGGTCGTTGTTTGTTGAATCGCTCCAACCAAGTCATAAGAGTAACAAGTGGTGGTGGTGGAGGATTGTTATTGTAGTGGTTTTTAGGATGAGGGCCATACTGAACGCCCTGAGCTTGAATTTCAGCATGAAAATCGTCTCTGATCTCATTGTGAAGTTGGGGAAGGATGGCTTGCAGAGCTGCATTGACAGCTGCAGCCAACTCCTGAGCATTGCGTGTGTTCACCATCTGACAGTTTAAAACAAAATGCAACATAAATGATAAATCTAAAATGAGATGAACGTAAAAAGGCATGAACAATGTATACATCAATGAAGCAGTTTATAATGCATGAAACAGTGTAGAATGCATGATGCAGTTTATAAAAACTTTTATATGCGCGAGGGTAAACGCCTATGGTATGTTCACCAAAACAAAAGACATAGCGAGGGGACGCCTATGGGTCGGTCTCAAAGTTAAAAGTTTTGATAAAAGCACATGCGACTAAATAGGGCCAGTCCTGTACCAACCATTACTTAGTCATAAACATGCGACAATGATATGAATGCATGAAAATGAAATGAAAATGGATGAATGCATGAAAACCAACTGTTAGTTTTAGGAAGACGCTTGTGACTACCCATAAGTCACAGGTCATGTTTTATAGAGCTACAAGTCGAAACCTTGGCTCTGATACCATAATTGTAACACCCCATTTGTTAAGATGGAATGCTACAGTAAAATATGGCGTGTCATCAAAGCATGCAAGGTAAATGTCTAAACATTCATGACCATAAATAGAAATACAAGAATCAAACATCGGTAGTCTAAGTAACTCACACACAAGCAATATTAAGTACTGTAAATTAAAAGGACTAAAAAATGTCCAAAATAAGTAAAGCATGAAAAAGTAAGAATAAATGCATAAGGTAAAAGAGGTCGGATAGCTTCCATCCGAATGCACATACTCTGGAGATCCTACTTACGTCCTTGGGTACCTGCCGTTTGGGAACATGGAAATGGAAAACGGCTGAGCATAACGCTCAGTGCACGAATATATAGCATAACGTAAAGACATAACGGAATGAAAGCATAAGAAGCATATAAAGCATGAATTGCAGCGGAAATGAATAAGTCTTGGGAAAAACCTAGGCGTAGGACATGTTAACTAGTTTTAGTTCTGAAAACATAGCTTATGTTACTTATGAAAATCTGTATTAGTTAAATGTACGAAAAGCCAATATAGGTCATGAGGTCAACAACGTGCATGCATACTTGGAGGGGTGACCTCGTCATGCAAATTAGAGGGGATGCCTCTAATTAATTGGTAATGGGTAGGAGGGATCAGCTCCTTGTGAAGGATGCAAGGCACACACCACATTCACCATGAAATCCTGACTAAAACTGAACCTAGGATGCACCCATACGCCCCACATGATAATAATAATATAATAATGGCCAATAACTGAAAGGGACGCCACAACCTATCACTCCGCCGTGGTGAAGTCATAACACTAGTGCCTCTAGTGTTATGGTTATGGTACCTCTGTAACTAGGTGATACTGGTCATGCATGTATATGGCTAAGGTAACTAATAAAACATAAGCATTTAAATCTATAACTACTGGGGAAAACAGTTGGCTGCATACGGTAAATCCTAATATAAGAAGAGATTATCCTTACTGAAGGACGGGAAATCCGTACCTTATGTCCAGTAGAAGCTAATGGAAACGCTGAAGAAACTACTCCACCTTGACGGATAATACTACATAAGAATGGGAACGTGTATGAGTTGTCTGAATTGCATGTGTTTTACTTTTTCTGTGTGTTATTAGCTTGTTATACTTATTCTGTCATGTTTTAATGTTTTACCGTGTTAATAGTTGTTATACTTAAGTTCTGTTGTATATTATTCATGTAATAGTGTATTATAATACTTGTATTGTAATAATAAGTAACTTCCTAAAAATAACAGGTTTCCCTAAATAGTAAGTTTCTAAAAATAGAAAGTATCCAAAAACAATATGTTTCCATAATTAGAAATAAGCTGGATTATTAATAATAAGTAAAGTTGAATTAGTATAATACAAGTCATGGTTTAAAGGTAATAGCTTATTAATTAAATAACTTGGTTAATTAATTAAACTATACGTTATAAGAATTTAATTAAAAATACATGTTTTAATTAAATTCAGCTAAGTAAAATACTTTAGGTTATACATGAAATATTAATTTTAATATTTAACCTAAGTCATAAATTTAATTAAATTAAAAAGTCTAGCAATTAATTTAATTAACATATTTCCTGATTTTAATATTTTCCGAAAACCCGACCCCGTGTTTTAAAAATTAACCCGAGCCCGAAACACGGGGTCACATATAAGCCAAAACATATAGCCGAAACAAACAGCCCTACCAGTGGCTAGTCGGCTAGCCGGTTGCCACTGGTGGCTTTCGGTTCCCACTACCGAGCCATGGCATCCCGGTTCACACCGGTTCACGCCGGTTCCCACCGAGACCATGAGGTCTCGGTTGGGCAAAACAAACACCACCGAGCGCTTCATTGCTCTCGGTTTGGTGCTCGGCCGAACAAAGCAACAACAAACACCCCCTTTATTTCAAGTTTATTTAATCCCACATGTTTTATTTACTTGTTTTTAAGATTAATTAAATAAAAACATGAATTCAATAAGAATTTAAAAAGAAAAGGAAGTGTTTTGATTTACCGAACACGTGAAAGAAAGGATTAAGATCACGATCACGTACACACAAATAATGAATAAGCAAAATCGCCCGGTTTGCCCTTGTTGATGATCTATGGCCGGCGGCTAGAAGGGAAAAAAGGCAAGGAGAACTTTTTTTGTAAACCTAAATTATGATTAAGTTTTCTCTGTGTTTTGTTTAACATAGATTTAATTTGGGTCATGGGCCAAACCCACCCTTTTTCTTTCTTTCTTGCTTGGCCGCGACACATGGGGAGCCCACGGGGAAACCCATAGTTTTTCCCGAGTCAATTTATTTACGTGTTCATACGTGTTTAATTATTGTGCATTTACATGTCGTGTTCCTAATACATTTATAATATATACGTAATTACATGTTATTAAAGATCGTGTCACGTGAATTATATTATAAATGAAAAGTTTTAATTTTGTCGTATTTTTTTGTGTGTTCACTGTTCATGTGTACTGTTTGTGGTATTTAATGCGGGTTTTACATAACAACTTCAATTCTCCCATCAGTTTGAGGATGATAAGTGATCAATGTCGAAGTGCCGGTTAAAAATAACCTATTTACCTTATACTAGATAGGGTAAGCGGGTATCGAATCCATGAGGAATATGTCGTTTTAGTTTAAGTTTTAGGGTGATCACTGATCAATAAAAGTTTTGGTTTCAAAATCTAACAACTAAATTACTCTTAATAATAATAATGCTAATTAAAATTAAAACACTTATTAAATTAATAATAAAACTAGAAAAATATAATAAGGATGTAAACAATTAAAAGAAAAATGCAATCCCTTTAGCTCCCAATATTTATGATTAATCACACTTATGGATTATCGAAACTTTTTAGTTTGTTTACAAAGATTATCTCGAATTAATATGAATGAATTAATATCGGCATTTATTATGTTTATCAATGACTCACGATAACAAATCTTATATTAATCCAACTAATAATTATGTTTTAATAATTTATTTAGGTACAATTTATATCGATTATACAATCATATTTTTCTTTAACTAAATAGAATAAGTATGAATTGCTAACTAATAATAAATTGTCTTGCACAAATAATTAAACATAATACCAAATCAAATAATATAATTTATAAATAAATTATAGATCAATGTAAAATAAATATGATAATCCAAAAGTAATGACCAAACTATAAATAAAGTTACCGGAAAGAATTACAACAAAATTAGTCGGGCATCACAGTGCACTCAAGCCACTTTCCACTGTTCATGGTTCTTTTTTTTAATATCCAATCTCACTTTTCCAATTGCATCCAATTGCAAGTTGTCCTCACTTTTCCAATTTTTTGTCGTCTTTTTTTTTTACTTTGCAATATGCGGTTGTGTGTTCCCCCAAGGCCCTACTTCAATCGATTCTCTTTTTTTTTATTCTCTGGCTATGCGACAAAAGAAGATGCACCCCCACCAAATTGATTTTTTTTCTCTTTCTATCGTCGGCTGTTGACTGTGTTGAAAAGAAGATGTGTTATCCCTGTATATCAATTGTAAAGATCTCCCCCACTCTTCTTTGTTTTGTCGGTTAAGTTAATGGGCTTTTTTTCCTTTTTAATTTTTTTTCTTTTGGATATAATAACTTTGGCCCAATTAAAAATAACCCAACGCCATAATTGCTCAAACGAAGCATGGACAAATAAAAGATGATCGAAAATATTGCGACGCGCTCAAATCTTTTTCTTCAATATTTCTTCTTCATTTATCGGCGCTCATAATGTCTTTTCTCCAAAAAATTTATTAAGCGGCCATTTCATTCCATTTTGCTCGTAACCTACATAATCACAAAACACATTGAAAGTACATGTATAACGAAAAATAAATATATAATTATGCTAACATGATATTAGGTGTATGAAAAATACACCAATCAAACCCCCTCAACTTAACTTTTACTCTGTCTTAGAGTAAAAATAAAATAAAAATATAAAAGCATGTTAATTTCCTAATTTTTAATAATACTATTGAAATTTTATCAAAAAGATCAAATTCAACCTAGTACACTAATGACCACCCTACATGAAAAACAATCCAAAATGATTACCAATATTTTTGTCCTTCTTAAACACTTAGCATAACCATTCTCATATATTCCATTTACTTTATATTTCATATAATTAACCATGTGTCCAACGTACCTAATGCACACCTATAATCAATCTAAACATTAATCTAAAACAAGAGGTGAGAATATCGTACACCTTTTATAACATTGGAGTTTTTACATCATAAGAGCACATCATAAGCCATCATACTTTAGCTTATATACTTTCACCTCCTTTTTTCAAAAAAAAAATTTCTTTGGTTTTTTTTTTCACATCGCACATAAACTCTTTTTTTTATCCATTCAAGACCGTTTCTTATATACGTCATCCCAAACGCTTTATACACTCCTTTTAAGGTTGATATAAAGACCAATCATTTAGAAAAATGAATATCTATCCTATAGGTGCATACTAAGACACACTGGCACATGGGAACCGGTTAATTTAGTCCGTTTTAATTAAATGGGAACAATTATACTTCGTGCCTACTGGTACATCATACGATGTAGTTATCTACCATATAGTCTAATTAAGCAATGCACTAAATTAAACCAATCTTCCTAATTTCATTACAACAATACAAGAATTGGGTTATTCCACATAAACTTGTCTCAGCTAAGTGCAATGATATCCATCAAAAAAATTGGCGTCTGACTCATGCTAACAACTAAAGTATCACCTTGCGCGGGTGACGAATCAGACAGGCAAGCCCAACATATGACTACCACCAATAATTATGACAGTTATCCAACTCTTTCCTAAGGTCACCGTGCGCGGGCGGCGAGCCGAATAAGATCAATTTCAAGTGTCTTAACCCAACTATTACATTACTATATTTCATAGTATTTATTCAAACTTTTTACTCGATCTAAGCAAAGGTGAGTAAAGGGAATTCAACCAGCGTGGTTTGATCATCTAAATTATACATATGCCTAACTACATGAAAACAATCAAATCTATTTAATAACCAAATTATACAATGGAATCGGGTGCACCTGATAATTATTGCAAAATCCTCTAGCTTGCTCCAATAAATCATCCACAAGCTAATCTGCAGAATCTGCAAACACTCAACAAACGTATATGTAGAAGAAACTTCCACATCTGATTAGCACAAGACTCTTATAATGTGATTTAAATTTTTTAAAAAATTTTAAAATTTTCCCAAAAATCACATTTTAACCCATTTTGACCAAAATTTCATACAAAAAGATGTAACACATGTGCCACCCCCCCCTCAACTTAAAGCATTACATTGCCCCTAATGCAAAAACTTTAAATTTAAATTTTGGTTAAAAATCAATTTTACAAACTCACACCAAAACCTAACTCACTTTCGTAGGAATCACGGTTGCATTTAACGTATGCAACAAGCCTTTAAACCACTCGGTAGACCGACTGGACGGGTTTTGTCTCGTAAGGGTTTGTAGTGAACACACCCACAAAGTTTTAAGCACACACAAAAATAAGATAATAAATTGAAAAAGAAAATACACACACTACAAACCACAAACCACAGGTTGCCACCTGTGAAGCGCTAAGTTTACCATCTTCAGCCAGACATAAGTCAAATGAGCTACTGAGACGGTTGTAGTGGTTCCAAATAAACCACATCCACCATTTCCATCTGATCACTCTCCAACTCAACATACGACTTCAAACGGTGTCCATTAACTTTAAACGGCTCTCCACCCACCATATTTTTTATTTCAATGGCTCCATGTGGAGAGACTTGAGTCACAACGTATGGACCCGTCCATTTACTTCTCAACTTCCCGGGAAAAAGCTTAAGTCTAGCATTTAATAACCAAAGTTTTTGACCAACCAAGAAATATTTCTTGGTGATGTGTCGGTCATGAAAAGCTTTGGTTTTCTCCTTATAAATCCTAGAACTTTCATAAGCATCACGTCTAATCTCATCTAGTTCAGATAATTGAAGTTTCCTAGAACTACATGCTCTCTCTAAATCCAGATTAACAGTATTAATCGCCCATTCAACCCTATGCTCTATTTCAACCGGTAAATGACACGCCTTGCCATATACCAACTTATACGGTGACATACCAATAGGAGTCTTAAAAGCCGTCCTATATGCCCACAAGGCATCATCTAACCTCAAGGACCAATCTTCCCTATCACTACGAACGGTCTTTTCTAAAATTCGCTTAATCTCCCTATTAGATACTTCCACCTGTCCACTAGTATGTGGGTGATAAGGGGTAGCTATCCTATGGTTAACTCCATAGTGTTTCAATAATTTTCCAAATCTGAGTTTCTTAAAGTGGGAACCCCCATCACTAATGATAGCCTTAGGAATTTCATGCTTAGCAAAGATATTCTTCTTAACAAACTTAAGAACTACACTATGGTCATTGGTTCTAGTAGCCTCGGCCTCTACCCACTTCGACACATAATCAACTGCCACTAAAATGTACAAATTGCTATGGGAAGTGGGGAATGGTACCATAAAGTCAATACCCCACACTTCAAAGATCTCAACAACAAGTATGGGATTCATAGGCATTTAATCACGCCTTGAAATCCCACCAACTTGTTGGCAACGAATACATGCTTTTACAAAAGACTGGGCATCCTTGAATATAGTCGGCCAAAAAAACCGCTTTGTAGGACTTTATGCCTAGTTTTCGTAGCACCAAAGTGTCCACCGCATGCATAAGAATGGCAATGAGCCAATATGTCCATATGCTCGTGGTCGGGAACACATCTCCTAACAACTTGGTCAGCACACACTTTATATAGCTCCGGGTCCTCCAAAAAATAATGCTTCAACTGGGAGAAGAAGTATTTTCTTTGTTGTTTGGACCAAAAATCCGAAAGCTTTTTAACAACTAGGTAATTTACTATATTTGCGTACCAAGGAACCTTAGAAACCTCAAACAAGCTTTCATCTGGAAAGCTTTCCTTAATCACGTCAGAAGGGTTGAACGACGAAGGGATAATTCTAGACAAATGGTCGGCAACCA
This sequence comes from Glebionis coronaria, assembly GCA_025667525.1. Classification (NCBI taxonomy): domain Eukaryota; kingdom Viridiplantae; phylum Streptophyta; class Magnoliopsida; order Asterales; family Asteraceae; genus Glebionis; species Glebionis coronaria. The sequence continues at coordinate 590,028,423 of CM046874.1, read as the reverse complement.
CATTTTCCGACCCCTTTTTATCCCGGATTCTAGATTAAATTCTTGTAAAAGCAAAATCCACCTAGGCAACGTTGTTTTTGTCTCTTTCTTAGTCAACAAATGTCTTAAGGCACTATGATCTGAAAATACTATCACCTTAGAATGCCCCAAAATATATGACCTAAACTTATCAAGAGCAAAAACCACGGCTAGCAACTCTTTTTCAGTAGTGGTGTAATTCATTTGAGCTTCTAAAAAAGTCTTACTAGCATAAAAGATTACAACGGGTGTAGAATAGTGGCTTCTACAAGCTTTTGCTTAAGCATGTTGAATGCTTTAAGACATGCATCATTAAAGTCAAATCGTGCATCTTTTAAGAGTAAATTATAAAGAGGCTTTGATATTGCACTAAAATCTTTAATAAATCGCCTATAGAACCTGGCGTGACCAAGAAAAGATTGCACACCTTTGATGGTAGTGGGAGGAGGAAGGGTTGAAATTACTTGAACTTTGGCACGATCAACCTCAAATCCTTTTTCAGACACAACATGCCCTAATACTATACCCTCTCGAACCATGAAATGGCTCTTCTCCCAAGAAAGCACCAGATTAGTTTTGGTGCATCTTTTTAACACACTTTCAAGTTGATCAAGTCAGCTTCCAAAGGATTGACCAAAGATGGAGAAATCATCCATAAATATCTCTACAGATTCTCCAACCATGTCAGAAAACATACTCATCATGTACCGCTGAAAGGTAGCGGGTGCATTACACAGGCCAAAAGGCATTCTTCGAAATGCAAACGTCCCATAAGGACACGTAAACGTAGTTTTGGCCTGGTCATCAAGATGGATGGGTATTTGATTATAACCAGAGTACCCATCCAGGAAGCAATATAACTTTTTACTAGAAAGCTTCTCAACTACTTGATCAATGAAGGGTAGTGGGAAGTGATCTTTAGATGTGGTATTATTAAGCTTACGGTAATCTATACAAACTCTCCACCCAGTAACTGGTTGGGTTATGAGTTTTTCCCCATTCTCGGTTTCTACAACGGTGATTCCGACCTTTTTAGGCATCGTTTGAGTGGGGCTTACCCATTTACTATCTGAGATGGGATAGATGATACCAGCATCTAACCATTTAAGAAATTCCGTCTTCACTACCTCTTTCATATTAGGATTCAGACGCCTTTGCGCATCTCTGGATGGCTTAATATCTGGGTCCGTAACAATTCGATGCATACATAATGAAGGACTGCTTCCTTTCAAGTCTGCAATTGTCCATCCCACTACTGCTTTGTACTTGGAAAGCACTTTTAGAAGTGCTTCCTCTCGTGATTCAGAAAGATCGGAAGCAACAATAACGGGTAAAGTATTGTTATGACCTAGAAAAGCATATTTGAGATTGGATGGCAAAGGTTTTAGTTCAAGATTTGGAGGAACCTTTAGGGACGGCTTCGTGTCCGTGTCAAAAGTAGAAGGCAAAGGCTCCACCTTATAAGACCAAGGTGGTTTTTGATGATCCAAAGAACTGACCAAACACTCTTGAATCTCTTGAACTTCACCAACATCAAGAATCTCCTCATTCTCACCAGTTAGATATGATTCCAAAAGATCATCCTTAAGCATACGGGATGCATGCTTTTGGACTTCCTCATCGATCACATCTACTTGATAACATTCATTCATCATAGGAGAATTCATAGAATTAAACACATTCAATCTTATCTTCTTATTACCGAATGCAATATCCATGGCACCAGTCTGACAATTAATCCTAGCATCTATCGTGGCTAAGAATGGGCGCCCAAGGATAATAGTTGGTTGAACATCCTTGTATGATGACTTGGTGTCCATAACAAAGAAGTCAAATAGGTAATATAAGTCATCAACTTTCACAATAACATCCTCTAAGATACCTCTAGGTATTTTGGTAGATCGATCGGCTAAGGAAATAATGGTGTGTGTCTTACGAAGAGTTCCTAAGTCATACTTATCGACCAAACTAGCAGGAAGGATGTTGATACTAGCACCAAGATCAAGGAGCGCCTTATTAATGGCAATATTTCCCACCACAACTGAAATCAATGGTGCTCTAGTATCTTTGAATTTAGGAGGAAGGGAGCTAGACAAGACCGCACTAACATACTCAGTTAGGTCAATCTTTTTAGGCAATGACGCCTTCAGCTTCCTCTTCTGGGTACACAAGTCCTTTAAAAACTTGGCATAAGCAGGAATTTGCTTGATAGCATCAATAAGGGGGAGATTGATCTTAACTTGCTTGAAAGTCTCCCACATATCCTCAGCATGAGGACCCTTTTTAGCTAACCTTGCAGATGTCGTTTTTTCTAAAGCTGTAGGGTATGGTGTGCTGGACACACCACTCTCCCCAACTTCGGGAGATTCAGTAGCTTTAGGACTCTGTGTTGTTGGTTTAGGAAAATCATTTAACAAATCATTTACCAACTCAGAACCGGACATAAAATTATCAGAAGTTTTACCTTCAACAATAATTTCGTCATCAGTAACGAAATCCTCGACATCAGGAGAATTTGGAATTCCCTTGTCATTGTTGTAGATTTTTCCGCTTCGAAGAGATGTCGCCATATTCACGTGCTCATTTCCTTTTTTCTTGTGTGCGGGATTCATGGTGGGGTAGCTCGGTAGCTTTCCTTCATCTCTTTTGTTCAATTGATCCGCCAATTGACCAACTTGTCTCTCAAGAGCTGCAATAGATTTGGTAGTGGTCTCGTGTCTTTGATTGGTGACCTCAAATTTTCTATTGATCTCTTGATTGTTGGTAGACAATGAATCCATAAGCCTATCAAACTTTCGGTCAAGGTTCAAGATACGGTTATCATCTTGCCCTTGGCCCTGATTTGGATATTGCTGTTGTGGCTTATGATAGTAAGAATTTTGTTGGAAGTTAGATGAATCGCCACCCTCATACCTTGGTTTGTAACCATAGTGTTGTTGTTGGGCATTATTAGGGCGATTGTCTTCATCTTTCCAATGGAAATTAGGGTGATTGCACCACCCAGGATTGTAACTTTCGGAGAACGGGTCATTGCGTGGACGACCTCCATAGACTCCATTCACCTCATCATTTGGTGGTGCCCCCTAACTTTGATAATTATCGACTGAGTGACTCAGATCACCACACACTGAACACCCACTATGCGACACATTAGACACATCTAGAACACCTTTTCCTAGATTTTTCAACAAAAGATCAACTTTCTTACTTAACTCGCTAATTTCAGAATTTGTGCCACGTTGGTTAGACACAGAATTGGTGGAAGATGGGTGGTTGTTTCGATCCACTGAAGCTTGGGTCTTGGAACCTTTGCTTAGTTTTTCAAAAAACTCCCATTCTTCCTCCATAGGTCGCGATAAAAACATACCCCCACTAGTTGCCATCACAAATTGTTGGTTGTTATAATCCAACCCATCATAGAAGACTTTGACGAGCTCCCATTTTGGAACATCATGATGAGGGCAAGTTCTTAGTAACTCCTTAAGTCTACTAAATGCTTCATGGAACTGCTCGCCTGGGATTTGACGAAAGGATTTAATCTTATTTCTAATGGCAGCAGTTTTACTTATAGAATAAAATTCCTCAAGAAAAGTAGATTGCATTTCAGACCATGAGTTAATACTACCTGGCTCAAGAGATGAGAACCAGTCCTTAGCTTGATCTTTAAGAAAAAAAGGAAAAAGGCGAAGTCTTACCTCATCCTTGGTAATATTATTAACTTGATGTGTGTCAGCAATGGTGAAGAATTCTCGCAGATGTGCGTATGGCTCCTCACGACCTCGAAACACTGGCAAAATTGTTATGAGGTTCGGCTGGATCTTGAAGTTACTTGTAACCCCTTTAACCAGATTCGGATAAACAATAGGTGAGGGATCCTCGAAGATCCCCGGCCTTAATAAGAATCAACACCCCGTGGTGGGGATTCTTCTCCGCTACTATCTCCGCTAGCATCTCCGCCAACATTGTCATTACCTGTCATTTCAGCGAAAAGCTCTGCTAAACCTGTAAAATCAAGATTAGTAGAAAACTGCCGAAATGCTTTCCTCCTCAACTGTGCACTTTTCTCAACCTCAGGATCATAAGATAATAGTGATGTACATCCCGATCTACGTGTGCGCATACACTAACCGACACACTCACAAGAAACAAAACAAACAAACAAGCAAAACAAGAAAAATAAACCCTTTTTGTATTTTTGTATTTTATTTTAGAAAAATATTAACAAAAACTTAAACAAAAAGCTCACATTCCCCGGTAGCGGCGCCAATTTTTTTATCAGCGTCGAAGTGCTGGTCAAAAATAACCTATCTACCTTTAGATAGGGTAAGCGGGTATCGAATCCATGAGGAATATGTGGTTTTAGTTTAAGTTTTTGGGTGATCACTGATCAATAAAAGTTTTGGTTTCAAAATCTAACGACTAAATTACTCTTAATAATAAAAATGCTAATTAAAAATTAAAACACTTATTAAACTAATAATAAAACTAGAAAAATATAATAAGAATGTAAACAATTAAAAGAAAAATGCAATCCCTTACAGCTCCCAATATTTATGCTTAATCACACTTATGGATTATCAAAACTTTTTAGTTCGTTTACAAAGATTATCTCGAATTAATATGAATGAATTAATGTCGGCATTTATTATGTTTATTAATGACTCACGATAATAAATCTTATATTAATCCAACCAATAATTATGTTTTAATAATTTATTTAGGTACAATTTATATCGATTATGCAACCATCTGTTTCTTTAACTAAATAGAATAAGTATGAATTGCTAACTAATAATAATTGTCTTGCACAAATAATTAAACATAATACCAAATCAAATAATATAATTTATAAATAAATTATAGATCAATGTAAAATAAATATGATAATCCAAAAGTAATGATCAAACCATAAATAAAGTTACCGGAAGGAATTACAACAAAATTAGCCGGACATCGCAGTGCACTCAAGTCACTTTCCACTGTTCATGTTTTTTTTAATATCCAATCTCACTTTTCCAATTGCATCCAATTGCAAGTTGTCCTCACTTTTCCAATTTTTCGTCATCTTTCTTTTTTTTACTTTACAATATGCGGTTGTGTGTTCCCCAAGGCCCCACTTCAATCGATTCTCTTTTTTTCATTCTTTGGCTATGCGACAAAAGAAGATGCACCCCACCAAATTGGTTTTTTTTCTCTTTCTATCTTTGGCTGTTGACTGTGTTGAAAAGAAGATCTGTTCTCCCTGTATATCAATTGTAAAGATTTCCCCCACTCTTCTTTGTTTTGTCGTTTAAGTTAATGGGCTTTTTTTCCTTTTTAATTTTTTTTCTTTTGGATATAATAACTTTGACCCAATTAAAAATAACCCAACCGCCAATAATTGCTCAAACGAAGCCCGGACAAATAAAAGATGACCAAAAATATTGCGACGCGCTCAAATCTTTTTCTTCAATATTTCTTCTTCATTTATCGGCGCTCACAATGTCTTTTCTCCAAAAAATAATTAAGCAGCCATTTCATTCCATTTCGCTCGTAACCTACATAATCACAAAACACATTAAAAGTACACGTATAACGAAAAATAAATATATAATTATGCTAAATTAACATGCTATTAGGTGTATGCAAAATACACCAATCAATAAGCACTACTAAAATTGAGTTGAGTATTCACCATCTACCACAAACTACGCCAAAAATGACTCAAAAACCTAGTGTCCCGATCAGAGACATTGGAGGAAGGTAAACCATGTAAACGATATACATCCCGAAAGAAAAGTTGGGCGACATTAACTGCATCTGTTGTCTTCTTGCAAGGAATAAAATGAATCATCTTAGAAAAACGATCAACAACAACAAATATTGAATCATTACCCTTTTATTTACGTGATAGCCCCAACACAAAATCCATGCTAATATCAACCCAAGGCTGCAAAGGAACAGGCAAAGGCATATAAAGTCATGCATTGGTAGTCGTTCCCTTTAAAACTTGACAAATACGACACCTCTTGACGTAACGATCCACTTCCTTCCTCATTGTAGGCCAAAAATAAGAAGGTTGAACCAACTGTAAAGTGAGATCACGACCAATTCCTTCACCATGAAACTCCTTAGTAATTTGCAAGCGAAGACTTGAATCAAGAATATAAAGTTGATTCCCTTTGAATAGGAACCCATCATGCATAGCAAAATCTGTTTTCTCTCTAGATTGCAAATCCTACAAAACAACTGAGAAGTATGGGTCCACAGTCACCACCTGACGAATGACATCAAGTCCTAGAACATCAACCTGTATGGTTACAAGTAAACTACTCCTCCTGCTTAAGGCATCAGCAGCACGATTAGAAGCACCAGTTTTGTGTTTCACCACAAAAGTAAATTTCTTAAGAAAAGCCAACCAACGCCCACCCTTATGTGGAACCTTATCTTGAGTACGGATATGCCTTAAGGAATCATGATCAGTGAACAAAACAAACTCCTTATGAAAAAAATAATGGCGTCAATGCTTAACAGCTTGGACCACTGCATAAAACTCCAAGTCATAAGTAGAGTACCTGGACGTCAGCCCTGTCAACTTCTCACTAAAATAGGCAACAGGCCGCCCACCTTGACTAAGAACTCCATCAATTTCAACCTTAGAAGCATCAGTATGCAGCTCAAAAAAATTAGAAAAATTAGGCAATACCAGGATTGGCGTTGTAGTAAGCTTTTCCTTAACAACCTGAAAAGCCAGCTCTGCTTCCTCTGTCCACACAACTGACTTTCCCTTCAAAATCTGTCAAAGGGGCCATAATTGCACTAAAGTTAGGAATAAACTGCCTATAGAAAGAAGAAAGACCATGAAAACTCCAAACTTCATTAATGGTAGTTAGAGTTGGCCATTCATGAACAGCTGTTACCTTAGACTCATCCACCTGTATGCCATCACTAGAAACAACATATCCTAATAACAAAACTTTAAGGGTCATGAACACACACTTCTTCGTGGCTACATAAAAATTTTCCTTTAGAAGCAATGTCAAGACCTGCCTCACATGAATGACATGCTCATTATGAGAAAAACTATAAATAAGAATGTCATCAAAATAAACAACCACAAACTTGCCAATAAAAGGCCTGAGCAATTGATTCATCACACGCATAAATGTACTTGGTGCGTTTGATAAACCAAACGGCATGACCAACCACTCATACAACCCTTCACGGGTCTTGAAAGCTGTCTTCCACTCATCACCAGGTCTAAGACGAATCTGGTAATACCCACTCTTCAAATCTAATTTTGTAAAAATAGTAGCACCGCTAATCTGGTCAAACAAATCATCGAGGCGAGGAATAGGAAACATGTACCTCACAGTAATCTTGTTGATGGCTCGACTATCAACATACATACTACATGTACCATCCTTCTTTGGATTCAATAGGGTAGGAACAGCACACGGGCTCATACTCTCACGAACATGACCCTTGGAAACCAACTCCTCAACCTGCATATGAAACTCTTCATGTTCTCTCGGGCTCATCCTGTAATGTAGCACGTTAGGAAATTGTAACCCAGGCTCTAGATCAATATGATGTTGTATGTCACTCAATGGTGGCAAACCATTAGGTAATTCATCAAGGAAAACATCAGACAATTCCTCAAGTAAAGGGACCATGGCTTCAGGAACTTCACTATCTTCGGAAACCTCCTTCCCTATTAGCACAAAAACATCATCTCCCACCTCCAGCTCATCTTCAAACTGCGAAAGAGTTAGTAAAGGTACCAGTGGGTTTATTAACTACTTCCTTGGGTTTATTTGGCATCAAATTAATCTTCACACCCCCAAACAGTAAACTATAAGTATTAGTTCTCCCATGGTGAGTTACATCATGATCATACTCCGAAGGTCTACCGAACAACAAGTGACAAGCATCCATGGGTATCACATCACACCAAAGATTATCCTTATAATTTGTTCCTACAGAAGAACTTGGACATACTTAGAAACTGTTATATCCCCCACTCTTTTTAAGCCACTGTAGCTTATAAGGTTTGAGACGATTTTCAGTTTTCAACCCTAATTTCTGGACTGCTTCTTCAGCCATCAAATTATCACAACTACCCGAATCACACACAAAGGTGCAAACCTTACCCATAATGGTACAAGTTGACTTAAAGATGTTGTGTTTGAGCCAATCATCACCATCAGCTTTAGGTGTTAAGCAAGAGCGCCTTACCACCAAATTCACCTCCACATCTCCAAACACGTACTCCTCCTCATACTCGGGTTCTTCATCATAAACTACGGCTTCTTCGTGATCATCATAAGCCACGTCATCATCTTCCTAGGTTCAACAAATAATTGTCGCTTCCTAGCCTTCTTACACTCTGACAGTCGGTGAACGGGTTCACCACAGTTAAAACACTTCAACCCGCTACTACCGCTCGATCTAGGTACTAGTCAAGTATTACCACCAATTGCCTCAACCTAATTGGGAGTAAAACGAGATGTCGCGTTACTAGAACCAGAAGCACCTATTATTGCAGGAGAAGACGAATTTCCCACTCGTTGGTTCTGCTTCTCAAAAGTTAATGCACGCTGATATGTTTCATAAAGTGTCAATGGATCAAACATGTTAACAGAATCCATGATTTGGACTCTTAACCCACCAATGTATCAAGAGATAATAATCTGTTTTTAGTATTGTTTCTCTCTCGGTCTTATCGAATTGATCAACAATTATAAGCAAGTACCTTATTGTTTTTGGTTATAGTCGTGAGATTTGGATTCTACTTCGAATTGGAATTAGCACGTAAAAAGGTAAAAAAAAATATTATCTATACTACGTATACTTATTATGCTAAAACAACTTGCATGTACCACAAACAAAGCACAAAGTACAACTATGTAATGCACACAAAGTATAAAACTGAAAATGTAAGGAATATGAAAGACTAAGTATTAAAATGTAATAATCTAAAACAATCTAACTGAAATTGCAAAAATGTTAAAACTGAAAGATTGAAACTGCCAAAACAGAATTCCAAACTAATTAACATAAATAGTAACTAATCCTAAACTCCATGGACCTAAATTGCCAAAACAAGTTTGGTTAACAAAAACGGGCTTACTGAATTTTAAGCCATACGTCACTCAATAAGCCATCTTAAAACTTCTAGTCTTTTGCAAATTGCTTAAAAATGAAAATAAGCTAGCCAGATCAAAAGAATTTGACTGAAATAAGCTAAAATTCCCAAGTAGCTTTTTCAATAAGCTACTAATGGTGAATAAGCTATTCCAAATAAGCACATGAGCTGTAAACTATGGAAAACATTAAAAAGCTCAAATAAGGAACACCTAAAAAAGAAATTTGAAAACACATCAACTAAATAAGCCAGAAAATGATTTTAAGCTAAAACTGACTTGTGTTGACCTGACGTTGATTTCTTTGACCAAAAGTTTACCACGTCAAAAAGCTAATCTAACAACTTGTATAAGCTAATTGTGAAAGAAAATGACCAAGTTTCTGAAGTAGATAAGCCATAAATGAAAATGATTATTGGTAGATAAGCTGATTTGTTATAGAGACTTTTTAGGCTAAAGTGCTTATTGTGTGATAAGCTAAAAGACATCAGTTAAGCACAGTCTCAAATTCCATATGTTGGGCTTTCCAAAACACTAAACCACATGCAAAATCTCTAAGAAATGAACTAGTTATGAACTCTTGAATGTATGTTGTTTAGCAAGTAAGTTCCTGACCCAAACTTAAAACATAGTCATTTACCTTTTTGACTATTGAATTGACTTTGTAAAAGTGAATATTGACTATGGAACAGATTACAAATGAGTCACCAACAATTCTTAACAGAAATTCTAACTGGATTGACAGATTAAGCAACATGCAAACAGCGGTTTAAGCTAGAAATTAAGAAATTAACAAAGGACGAATGAGGGATGCTAACAGAATTACACAACAAATTAAACAAGTAACTAAAGGAGATCAATTAAGAACATAATCAAGCAAGAATCAGCAATTTCACCTACTATACTCAAAATAGCATGCAAACATCTAGTTTTTAGAGGAATTTGTAAAGAAAGCTTATGAAACTGATTTGAATGCTCCTTTGGTAAAGATGCTAAGCGTTGAGCTTGCTTTATAACTTATCAACACCATATCAACCATCAATCATCAACCAATTCACCATAAATCTCCAAGAACACCAATGCCTACTTTTTTTATGGCTTTTATATGATTTTCTAAGAACTGAAGCTAACACTGGTACTGGATTGAACTTCAAACAACTTTAACTCTCTGATCTTACTAGCTCCTCAAAACATCAACAACTTTCTGTTATTCGGTTTAGAATAAGATAATCAATGGCATTATGCTAATGGACAGTAAAGTGCTAAGAAGAGCTTGGAGAATTGAAATGAAAGTGAATTTTATTAATGGAGTGAAGTGATTACAAGTAGTTACTAACAAACTAACTAACTAACTAATGTGTGTTTGTCAAGCACACATTAGCAGTTACCTAACTGAAATGAGAATTCAATTGAGAGATTTAAGCTAATGTGTGTTTTTTACACACTAAGTCTACATGTACAAATGAGAGATATGAGAGGTATATGTAAGCTGAGAAGATAGGTGGATGACTTGCTTGATCGAATCAAAATGCTCCACGTGGCACAATTCTGTTAGCAATGTTCATAAGAGTTCTGGCCAAATTCGGGAAAATTGTATATGCTGATTTGAGTGTAATTGAAGAGTAGGGTTGAGTTCGTCTCATCATTGTGATCACTTTTTAGTTCAAAGTTTCTTCTCAAATGCCTTCATTCGTTCTCAGTCGACGTGCCAAGGAATTCATGACGTGGCCATTTTTTATTGGCTGAAGTGATAAGCACACGGATCACCAAGAAGTTGGATCCGTGTGAGGTGTGAACTCGCCTTATGATTGGTTAATAAGAGATGAGTGGGATTTACTATATAGATTTGGTTAATTAATTCACCAAGCTCATTTATTACTCCTTGTACACAGTCAATGATCCGTTTAACCAAAACAGAGCCTTCTGATTGGTCAGAATGTATAGACGTGGATCAAGCAACTTCCAAAGTTGGCAGAAATAATCCCTTTGCTTGGCAGCTTCTTGAAATAGCATAAGAACTTTGTAGAAATGCACACTTCAACCCTTCAACTTCTAAGATCAACAAACAAGGCCCTTGAACTTTGAAGCTTTTCATAAATGGTCCTTCTTTTGTCTTTTCTTCATTATTAAGCCTTGAAATCTGTGTTTGCACCAAAACGTATCATTTTACCTACACAATCACAAACAACAAATAATACCACGTAATTTTGTTTTATCACATTAAAACTTGGTAATTTCCTTGTGTTTTAGGGGTTTAATAAATTATAATTGATATGAGATTTCACTCATATCAAATCCCCTACACTTAACCATTGTCGTGCCCACATGCAATGCTATACTTTAAAGCAAAAGATTACACTTTTCACATAATTAACCCACCTTGGTCAAGATGATATGCTATTATACTATGTTATGCTAAATGATGCATGATTTTGGATTTTTAAGTATGCAATGCAAGGAAAACAAATCTATTTATATATTTTGGCATTTCTTGAAATGGTTAGATGGAAATAACTCATTAAGACATCAATGACTTTGATTAGGGCTTTTGTACCATGAATACTTATCATCCACAAGTTTCACTTTCCCATACCAAGCTTAGAAACGAGATCATTGTCATTTATAAGTAAAAGTGCATCGACTTATTCATAAAAATTAACTGTGTTACTACATACCCCCACTTATTTTGCCTCTATCTAATTTTAATTGATCAAATTGCTTTTAAGCGAATTTGTCCTTATTTGGCGTAAAATATAAGAAATATAAAATCTGAAAATAAGGAATCATGGTTTTAATGATAGATAATCATCTTATCCATTACTCGAAAAACCGCCCATAATTGATATAAGTCCGACATAAAATAATAAGTCATTTGCCTTATGTGTAAGAAAATTATGTCATGCTTTATTAAGTAGCTACTCACTCGCTAAGAAAAAAAATAAAACTCACGCAATAATTTATATCCGCCGCCTTTTTGAGACCTTGGATTTTCAATCCTGCAACCCTTGTGAGAGTAATATTGGATTGGAGCAACTACTAAATCCCCGCAACCCTTGTGAGAGTAATATTGGAATTTAATAGCTACTATAATTAACACCACACTGCCCCTCTTGGGAGTCTTGTATAATTATTCTTTGTTTTTTTTCTAGCCACTCATTTTTTTATAAGCCGCTCTTATTTTTCTTGATTCCTCACAAAGAATAGATAAATAATTAAAAGAAAAACACCCGCTAAGTATTAAGCATGACAAAAGTCTACTACACATAAAACGTTCTAACTTAGAATCTTAAGACGTACTTATACCAACCACGAATGATTAGTCAAAAATGCATAAGAGAATACAACCCGATTAAAACCGTTCTTGATTATTTATTAACGATATATACATGCGTTGACAAGAAAGTAAAGGTTACAAAAGGGTGTAAAATAGACACAAGTAATTAATATGAGGTTTATCTAGCCTTTTACACTTACTTCAAACTCTATCATTTCTCGTTCTCCACAATTTAAAATCTCAAGTAATGAGACTCGTGGATGCTTAACTAATAAAACAAATGAAATTTTTACATGGTTAAGGATACTAGCTAGAGTAAGCTTGGATAAGCAAACTCGGGATGAGTCAAAAGATTCATGGCAGGCCTAATATGTCAAAGAAGTCTAAATTTGTTAAACCATATCCTTTATTATATATTTTTCCTTTTTCATATATTTTTGAATAAGAAAAGAAGAAATATAAACAATGCAAATGTGTTATGCAAATGAAAAATGAAAAAAATGATGAATGCAATATTTTTGTGGCCAAAGTAGATAAAAAATTTGAAAAATGTTGAAAATTTAAATTTTCCCAATTATCATGAAGGCAAAAGCAATGGTCAGGGCAAGGTCACTTTGATAGAAGACCCCCTACACTTAATATAAACATTGTCCTCAATGTTTAAGAGCATTGGAGTAAACTCCCCTACACTTAGGACATTGCGTACTTTGTTTAACTCAACTAAGGGAAGGTCTACTAAAGTGAAATCATTTTAGACATTATTAATAGTCAAGTTTGAATCACAAAAGTATCAAAGTAAACCCGATATGAGGGCCTCCTCCATAAGCTCCATGAATGAAATAAGAGAGAGAAACCCTACACAAACACCAAAAAAACAAAAGATAGGCACCTCCCCCTACACTTCATCTCAACTATATCACCCTCTTATTATTCCTAACCTACCAAAATCTACTCTAAATGATCTAACCTAGTTATTCAAGCTTGATTTAAGGAGTCTCTAGCTCGACTCATCCCATAATGAATTAATTCATAGGGAAAATATGGGTCTCTTGGACCATTTCTACGGAAATGTCCTCCCCAAAATAATGCTTCACACGATGGCCATTCACTTTAAAATTTGGGCCATTTGGTTGAGATAACTCAATAGTCCCATAGGGAAACACTTGAGCCATAGTGAATGGACCGGTCCATCGTTACTTAAGCTTGCCCGCAAAAAGTTTCAACCGTAAGTTATAGAGTAAAACCGAATCTATAACTTTGAACTCACGGTTCTTAATCTTGGCATCATGAAGTTGCTTAGTTTTCTCCGTATAAAGCAATGAATTCTCATAAGCATTGGTTCTAAGCTCATTCATCTCATTGAGTTGGTTTTCCTATGTGAACCGGCTTGGTTAAGGTCAAAGTTAGACCATTTTAAAGCCCATGAAGCCTCGTGTTTCAACTCAAAAGGGAGGTGGCATGCTTTTCCATATACAAGACAATAAGGTGGGCAACCTATAGGTGTCTAGTATGCGGTTCAAAAAGCCCACAATGCATCATCAAGTTTATCCGCCGATGAAGCGCGATGCTCTCCCACCGTACGTTCCAAAATTATTTTCAAACCACGATTAGTGACCTCGGGTTGCCCATTGGTTTGTGGGTGATACGCGGTAGAAAGTATATGGTTAACACCATACTTCTCCATGACTCTAGTAATCGATCATTGCAAAAATGAGTCCCGCGATCGCTAATAATCGCACGAGGTACACCAAATCTAGCAAACAATTGCTTCAATAATTTCACTACAACTCGAGCATCATTAGTAGGCAAGGCCTTAGCCTCAACCTACTTTGAAACATAATCCACCGCTACGAGTATGTACTTATTTCCCTTGGAAGATGGAAAAGGTCCCATAAAGTCTATGCCCCAAACATGGAATATTTCACATTCTTGAATGAAATTTTGTGGCATCTCATCACGTTGAGTAATTTTCCTTATCTTTGGCATACATCACAATATTTCACCATCTCTTGGGCATCCTTGTAAATTGAAGGCCAATAAAACCCGAATCAAAGAACTTCTTAGCCGTGTAGTTGGGCCCAAAATGCCCCCCCCCCCCCTTTCTTGGGTCCTTTATGGCAAGCTTCTAAGATCTTAAAAGCTTCGGGTCCATCTACACATCGTCTTATGATTTGATCCGCACATTGCCTAAAGAGGTAAGGTTCGTTCCAAAAGTAGTATTTATATTCTTTTAGAAACTTCTTCTTTTGCTGGAAAGTAAGACCCTCAATAAGCACATCCCCCACAAACTAGTTTGAAATATCCGCAAACCAAGGGGTGGCATCCTCTTGTGAAGAGATAGACATGAGTTCCTCAAGAGGAAAGGATTTATTAATTTTCGTATGTGGTAAGTCCCCTTGAAAAGGATCCTCAAGTCTACTCAAATGATCTGCGGCTAAATTCTCGGCTCACTTCTTATCACGAATCTCAATGGAAAACTCTTGGAGCAACAAAACCCATCTTAACAATCTAGGCTAAGCATCTTGCTTTGTCATGGGGTATTTGAGAGCGGAATGGTCCGTATACACTATGGTCTTTGAAAGAACAAGATAGGGGCGAAATTTCTCAAAAGCATACACAATAGCTAACAACTCTTTTTCCGTAGTTGTGTAATGCAATTGAGCACCCGCCATTGTCTTACTAGCATAGTGTATAGGTTGGAAGTGTTTGTTTATACGTTGACCCAAAACAGCTCCCACCGCATAGTCCCTAGCATCACATATGAGCTCAAAAGGGATATCCCAATTTGGTGAAACCAAAACTGGAGCCTTAGTTAATTTTTCCTTAAAGATCTCAAAAGATTCTAAACACTTTTGTGTGAATATGAAAGGAGACTCTTATTCCAAGAGGTGGTTCATGGGTGTAGCTATCTTAGAAAAGTCTTGTATGAAACGTCTAAAGAAACCCGCATGTCGAAAAAAGCTCCTAACTCCTTTCACGGTAGTAGGTGGGGGAAGTTTAGAAATAACATCAACTTTAGCGTGATCCACTTTTAATCCTTTCTTAGAAATCTTGTGGCCTAAAACTATCCCTTCTTTAACCATGAAGTAGCACTTTTCCCAATTTAGAATAAGGCGGGTTTCCTCATACCCACTAAGCATACGTTCTAAATGGGAAAGGCAAGAAGTGAGTGAATCTCCGAACACCAAGAAATTATCCATACACACTTCCATCGTTTGCTCGATCATATCATGAAATATTGCCATCATACACCTTTGAAATGTCCCAGGAGCATTGCACAAACAAAAAGGCATTCGTTTGTAAGCATATGTTCCATAGGGGCAAGTGAATGTGGTCTTTCTTGATCTTTTGGATCAATTGGGATTTGAAAATAACCTAAGAATCCATCAAGAAAGCAATAGTATTCATTTCCAGTTAAACGCTCTAGCATTTGGTCCATGAAAGGTAAGGGAAAATGATCATTTCTTGTGACAAGTCTAGTAGGAATTAACTCATTTTTTCATTGGGAACAGCGGTTATTCCTCCTTTCTTAGGCACACAATGCACCGGGCTAACCCATGGTGAGTCGGAAATTGGGTAAATCATGCCCGCATCAAGGAGTTTGATAACTTCCTTTTTGATGACTTCATGGATTTTTGGGTTAACCCTTCTTTGATTTTGAACCGCGGGTTTAAAATCGACTTCCATAAGGATCTTATGAATGCAAAAGTTAGGATCAAACCCCTAATATAGTAAAATTTCCAAGCAATAGCTTTCTTATGCTTTTTAAGAACCTCAATAAGCTTTTTCTTTTCATCCTCTTTCAAATCCTTAGCAATGATAACGGGTAGCTTATCTTCTCCCTCTAAGAAAGCATACTCAAGGTGTGATGGTAAATCCTTATGCTCTAAGGAAGGTCGACTCTCAATAGAAGGTTGTACTAATGAGGGATCATCATTAGTAACTTCTTGTGGAATAGGTGAAGGAATGGGGTCCTTATTGAGTAACTTTTTGATAGTAAGAATGTCTTCTTCCCAATTAATGGGAGAATCTTCATTTCCAAGAAAGTTAGACTCAAATTCCTCTAAGAGAAAATCACTCTCTCCAAATGGAGTTAAGGATGGAGCAATTGAGCCTACGGTCTCAACATGTGGAATGTCCTCATTATTACTTTTGCAAGCATTATGAAAGTGTTCATCACAAACTTCATCAAGGACATCCACAATGTTAATGGTTTCACACTCTTGAGTTTTCTTAGTCACTTTTCCCATCTTAAACACAACTTTCTCATCTTCTACCCTCATAATGAGTTCCCCTTCCGCAACATCAATGAGAGTGCGATCGGTTCTTAAGAAAGGTCTTCCTACAATAAGGGGAACTCTTGGATCCATATCATAACCCACAACTACAAAGTCCAAGGGGAATGTGAACCTGTCAAATCCTACAAAAACATCTTCCGCTATCCCCACCGGATAAGCAATCGTACGATTTGCTAATTCTAGTGTCATTTTAGTGGGGGTAAGCTCGGGTAGGGAGAGTTGTTTCCAAACCGATAAAGGCATCA
Organism: Glebionis coronaria; assembly: GCA_025667525.1. NCBI lineage: Eukaryota > Viridiplantae > Streptophyta > Magnoliopsida > Asterales > Asteraceae > Glebionis > Glebionis coronaria. Next base: position 590,011,463 of record CM046874.1, on the reverse strand, counting down.
AATTTATGCTAGCACCAAGATCCGCTAAAGCCATACAATTCTCTACCCCCGGAAAATTACATGGAATTAAGAACCGGCCCGGATCATCAAGTTTAGTAGGTAACGTCTTTAACAACACCGCGGAACAATTCTCATTTAATGAAGTATTAGGCACATCAACCAATTTTTCTTTGTTCGAGAGAAGGTCCTTAAACATTTTCGCAATTTTAGGCATGTAAGTTAAAGGCTCCGTAAATGATATGTTGATATTCAATTGCTTAAACATCCTTAAAAAATTGGACACTTGTATATCATCTTTATTTTTTAACTTTTCCTTCCTCAACCTAGAAGGGTATGGTAGGTTGGGTTTGGGTGAAGGTTGAGGAGAGGGTGTTGGAGGAATCTTTTATTGGTTGACCTCAATTGTGGGCTCGGAAAATATAGGTCCGGTTAATGGTGGAATGTCATAAAGAGGGGTCGTGGAAGGAGTCATCGAAGGGGGAGTAAGATTACTCATTGTTATGTTCGGGACTTGTTCCTCCTTTTATGGCGGAGGAATGGAAGGTCCCATGGTGGTTTTATCACTCCTTGTAGTAATGGCATTAACATTAGCTCGAGGGTTGGTTTGGGTGTTTGAGGGTAAAGCACCTTGAGGCCTTTGGTTTAATAGCAACATAAACTTCTTGTTTGTCTCCTCTTTGATTTCCCTTAATTGCTCTTGAGTCCTTCTTTCACTCTCATGAATCCTCCTTTCATTCTTTTGATTCATCTTATGAAGTAGCTCAATGGTCTCATTTTGTCCATTCCCCTGATTCTGCCCTTGAAAACCTTGGTTTTGAAAGTTTGGATGTTGATTATGAAAACCTTGGTTATTGCCATGAAAGTTATTCCCTTAGTTTTGCCCTTGAAAGTTGTTTGGACACCTATTGTTGTTACTCCCTTGATAATTTCCTCTTGGTCCTTGGTTTCTATTAAGCATTTGTGAGTTTTGACCTTGGGTTTGGGTGGGTTGATAGGGTGGGAAACTCGGTGAAGCTAGGTAATTGTTGGATTTGTAAGAGAGGTGATTAGGGTTGATTTTCGGTGTGAAGTGTGTTCTTCGATCATCGTTATATGCATAGCATTCTCCTTGATAATCATTTCGCACCTTGTCACGGTTCAAGTAAGAATGAGGGCCGCCACATGTCTCACATTGAAGAGTGATGGCATTAACATTGTTGGTAGAAGAGTTGCTCAATTGGATTTCCATAAACTTTTGAAAGATATCATGAGATTGGTGAATCTTTTGAAGAAATAGATCATCAATTGATTGAGTAGCACACCCTTTCACAACATGTACCACCTCATCCATATCCCTATTGCTTTGGACCATGGATTTGGTATGTCCCATGCATCATGGGTGGACTTAGCTTGAATGTTTCCACTCGTGGCCGAGTTAAGGGAATCTTGATGGTGTGGTCTCAAACTATTGTAGAAAGTATTGATTTGTTAGACTTGGTCAAAACCGTGGTTAGGTCACTTTCTTAATAAATCCTTGAATTCATCCCAAACATCACTAAAGGTTTGATCTTTCTTTTGTTGAAAACCTATGATTTGATTCCTCAATGTGGTGGTATGTGATGGTGGAAATAATTTGTTCACAAACTTTTTATTTAAGTCCTCCCAAGTGAGAATGCTATTGGAGGGTTGTTTATCAAGCCAAATCCTAGCATTCCTTTCCAAAGAGAAAGGAAATAGCATCAAACTAACCACCTCTTGGGATACCCCATTATACTTGATAGTGTTACTCATGGATAAAAATATCTTGATATGGTCGTGAGGATCATCCATAGGTCTCCCTAAAAAGGGGATGGTGGACACCATTTGAATGATACATGTCGTAAGTTCTAAGTTATTAGCGGCTATCTCGGGGATGACTATGGCATCCGCATTCCCATCCACGTTGGATTGGAGAATCTCGATCAATGGACGTTGATCCATGGCTTCGTTTACATTGTCAAAAGCGCGATGCTCGTGATCGGCTTGATGGAAGGCTTTGTTCTTATTCTTCCTCTTGGGAGGATGAGTGTGACAACCCTGGTTTTGAGGTTCGTCATTTAGTTTTATTTTGTGCTAGTTACGTGTCTTTACGTGTTTATGTGCTTATTGGTGTGTATAGATTGTGGTTTGGATATCGTTTCCGGTACGGGGTACCTTGTGAGTGAAACGATGTGTGATGATTTCATGTTCATGATTTCACATGGTAGTGACTATGAAGTGAGATGGTGTTATTTAGTGGTTTTACGTATACGTATATGTATTATAGAAAATCGTATTTTTACGATTTACGGTTTAGCATTTAGAGGTCTCGGATGAGGTAATTAGTCATATGGATATTTTTCGGGATGGTTTTAAGTCATTTAGGACTTAAATATAAAGTTTATTTCAAAATTTGAGATTTTTTATAAAAGTGTATATTTTACGTCTCTTACGGTAAAACGCGTAAATTTGACTAGTTTTACGGTTTTGAGGTTTTGGAGGCTTTAGGAGCCTAAATAAATTAAGGTAAATTAAGGTAATATTATTAATACATATATTAATAATAAAAAGAAAAAAACGAAATAAGGGGGTGTTGGGTCGGTTTGGTAGACGCAAGAAAAGAAAGGGAAAAAGGAAAAAAAGAGAAAAAGGAAAGTGGGCTATGGGTTGGACTAGGATTCACCCATACCCTATATAATGTTTTATTCTAAACCAAAAGTCATAATACCTGGAGAAAAAAAAGAGGTCGACGGTTCTTGGAGTTTTTTTAGGGTTTTCAGTATTTTTTCATCTTCCATTAAATTAAAGGTAAAACCTTCATAACCCTTTTTAATTAAATTGTTTTAAGGTTTTCTTTAATCATCTTATGATGGATTTAGGTTAGGGTTTAATTTAAAAATAGTAAATTAATGTTATATTAATGGTGTTATAATGATTACATAAATTAGGGCTTCTAATTAGTGGGATTAGGGTTAATTAATGAGGTTAATTTTGTTAAAACCCGTTTTTAAAAACTGGGCAGAATTTTGAGTCAATTGTTTTGATCGTATCGGGAGTTCTACAAACTCTTATTTTGAGATCCAAGTATCCCTGAAAAGGTAATTGAAGTGGATTTCCAATGCAAGAAACGAGAACTAAATTGGAGGTTGGGAAGTGGGTCAAAAACAGGTTACAACAGTCGGAGGTCAAAACAGTTTTGAAGTCGGCCTGTTTTCTTTTTAAGTTTTGGATTGTTTGGGGTACTTAGGGTTGCATTGGGATCTTCTAACGAACATGAGAGATGATTTATATATTGTAGTAAGTATCTGAACTTGGGCTAAGGTTGTGGTTTAGGGTAAAGACCCCCTAATCATAACAAACTTTTTGTATGTTTAAAATCGGTAAATCTGGAATGACAAAAGTATATATATATATATAGGGGCCTTAACAGTAGCTTTAAGGTTGGGGCAAGTGGAAGGTGTTAGCTAACATATGTAAGGGCATAATTATTCCATTTATAGAGATCATGGGTATGTTTAAGTGGGCGTTTGGCTTATAGTTTGGAGACCTAAAATCGGGACTGTTTTGGGTAAAATGTTAACGGGACGGGTTATGAAGTATAATGAGTTAAGGGCTTTATAGAGGGATGTAATGAGATGCTTAGAGCATATAAATGAGTTATTTATATAGGAGGAGGTTAGATGTCCATCATAGGTTGATGAGCCATCTTAGTGATTGGTTCATGTTTTGATTATGTGTTTTTGGTTTGTTAGATTTTTGCTAGTGCGAGGACTTTTGGAGAAGCTTAATCAGGTGAGTTTCATAGTCCCATGTTTACTATTGTTTTTGACTTCCATATGGGATGGAAGAGACACTGTTTTGTTTTGTTATTTATAAATTATGTTGTGAGTGTTTGGCGTTAGTAATGGACTTATGTGTGCATACTTATGTGATTAACTGCTAGTTGATTCTTGATTGTTTATGTTTTTGACTTGGTACCAAGGGGTTATTGGCAAGGCGGGGCCTTGGGATTGGTTCATAGGTGTTTGAGTACCTATGGGAGTATGGTGTTTGGTAAGGCTGGGAGCCTTGGATTTGGACTTGGTTTTGGTTTGATTAGTTAAATCTTGAATGTTAGTTTGTTAATGCATGTTAGTATCACATTGTCCATATGTTTTTAACTTTTGGTTGTTACTCACAGCTTATGGTATGATTTTGACGTTTGAGTCTAAACCTATGACTCTCACCAACTTTATGTTGACGTGTTTTAGTGTCTCTTTCAGGTGACAATGTGGTTAAGCTTGGGGATAGAAGTGGCTAGACTTGGATGCCTTAGGATTGCGTATAGAAGGAGATCTCCGTTCCTTCTTAGTTTATTTTTTTATGTGTTGTTAATAAGTGATACTGTTGGCACCTATATGTTGTTTTGATTTTGTTAATTGTTTGTCTTGGGTAAGTGGTAGGACTGTTACCTACTTACCTAGATTCTTGCTATGTTGAGATATTGTCATGACATTTGTGTCGCCATTTATGACATTATATTTGCATTTTAGTTTTCTCTATAGAGACACCGTTTGTTGTGATGATATCCATACGTTGCACCCCATATTCCGCCATGGTGGGGTGTTACAGAATGATATCAGAGACAATGGTTATAGAGAATTAGGTTGCCTAGTCGTGTAGCCTAGTCTATAGCTTAAGGGTCCCTGCATATAGGCGTCATATGAGTATGTGTGCATTTTATAATAATTGATATGATTGGATGTTATTTATTGCGATGTTTTGACTAATATAGATTGAACCATAGTATGTTCATACTTAGACACATGTTATTTTCTTTTCGGGTTGTGACTAGTGCGGGTTGAACCATAATCGTCCACGCTAGTCATTGTTGTATTTTGCTTAAATTGTACATTATAGTACATAATTTGGTACAAGGTAGTTTCTATCTTTTGTTGAGTTATTTTATGTACCTGAGGTATCTTATTTTTATTTTGATGTTTAAGTCATGTTCCCTAAGAATTGTGTGGTGGTTGGAGTTACTCGGAGTATATGGGTAGGAAGGATTTTTAGGTGTTTCCGTTCTGATGGGCGACACGACTTATAACTAATTATGTTTTCGTTTTGGATTTAGTCTATGTTGTTTTAGCTAGACTATGGATTTCAGTATTCCAAGAGTTTTACTATGTTATTTTAATAGATGGGGTTTTGGACCTATTTGGTTATGTGGTTATGAGCTTATGTGAGTAGATGGTTATATGTGTTATGTGTTGTATTAATTCTTATAAGCGTCATCATAGGAGGGAGTGCATTGGGGAAAGGGTAATTGTATAAGTATGGTGGCCAACATAGTTATACAAGTACCACAACTTCAATGGGTTCCTAAGTATGATTGCATGAAAGAGGGTTAGTACATGCTTGTATATGATGAGATGTAGAATTTGGGTATACGTATAATATATGGGTTTATGTAATGGCTGCCTATGATATGGCTATTGTTCTTTTTGTGTTATATGTTTTGGGTTATAGTTGTGTTGTGTGATTATGGGGTCACACGATATGGTTTGGTTTTGGAGGTGGGCTTTATGCCTTGTTGTGGCACGGTGAGATGGTGATTACTCGTATGGAAAAACAAGTGTATAAAGCGATTGATTGACTTGACGTGTATGATAACGAGTATGTTTGGGGGATTCAATAGGTATACATATGCGGATGTATATATAGTAGTAGATGTTATGTTATGATTTACGGTCGTTCGGTAGTTATTATCACTTGAACGTACATAGTGCTCTCTCGTGTTTAAACAATTTATTAGTGCTCGAGTTTGATGGAGTTTCAACGACGTTTTGAATATTTTGAAGTGTGTCTTGTAGCGTATTCTTTTAGTTTCGTATTTCACGTGTACGTTTTAAAATGGTGTTTTTGGTTTCAAGTCTATTGAAATAACTTGGGATTTCTTTTGAGATAATGAAATCTTTTGTGTTAGGTCTTGCATTTCTTTTGGTCGGTATATATTGAGTTAGATGGTTGGTTGTATTCGGTAAAATAAGGGTAAGGTGTTGGAGTCGTGTTTGAAACAAGATGTAACATAAGATTTCTTTTTAATCAACACTTATATATTTCAAATTCTAAAATACTTTCTTTGAAATAAAGCGAAGTAAAAATTTCTTTCTACCTACATAGTTTATATAATTGGGTTTAACCGATTCACGTCATTTATAATTATTAATACAAGGTTAAATTGAGTTTATGAAGATTTCACATACAATTTTATCTTTCATTAATATAAAACTGTTTTGGTCATAACTTGTTCGTTTTTAGAGCTTTTTGAGTGATTCAAAAGCCAAAGATTATGTACTCGGAGCGTACTTTTCAAATATTCAGAAAGTATAGTCATGGGAGGTCAGTGGACTGGTCGAAATTTTGTACAAGTGTCGGGTTCAAGGTTGAGTTTTGAATAGTAGTTTATTTTTTTTATTTGGGATGCACGGGATACCTAGTCTTTGAGTTGAGTTTTGAGTTCGTCAAGAGGGTTGTTGGTAGATTGTTTGAGTCACATAGATGTGGGGAGGTAAAATATATATATATATCCTTTTGTAAAAGTCGATCTTTTGCACGGTTTAAATAATATGTCGCGGGGCGTAATATGTTTTGGTTGCCATTGGGTGTTTCTTGGATTATTTTTCGTTGCCATGGGTCATTTTGAATTGATACATGCTTTGGGTTTGAGTTTTCTTTTGAGTCTCGTGGTTTTTGATTTGTTTTAATTGGTGCACGTGAAATGCCGTTAGTTATCCGTGGGTTTGATTCGTCGATCGTATCTGGTGGATTCAGGATGTATTTTTGGTTACGTGTTGATTGGGAACGTTGAGGTAGTCATATGAAAGACTTGGTCGCGCCTACACGATTAAGTAGGTGGCCATGAGAGAACGGTCGGAATACCCTTAGCGGGGAGGAAAGAGGTTCGTAGACGAACTAATGTGGTCATGAGGTCTATTAGGAGTGCCAAGGGAGATGAATAGAGATTTGTGAAATGTATGGATATTGACATAAGTAACGTGACATAGAGAGTGTTGGAAGGGGATATTGTTCGTAAGGCATGTATGTTTTCTGAAAATTTCCTGAAATTTAGTAGGTTTGCCTATTATTTTGATATAGAACCATGAATAGAACAAGAGTTGATGGAAATTGCAACGGATGCAAGGTAAAAATTGAGTTGCTTAGTAGTAGATTGGATGTGGAAAGCGGTTGAGTGGTCTGATGAGAGGAAGCATTGGTCTTTAAAAATGCGTGTAGAATTTTGCAAGTAGAACGAGGTAGGAATTTATTCATATTGCCACTAAAAGAGGGTGCAAGGAGGACATAGTTGAAACTGCTAAGGATGTTGTATGAACGCTTTGGGTTTACGGTTATGCATTTGGCTTCGCCAAAGAACTAGCGGTTTTCATGGAGTCAATGAACCGAGTGTGCATGAACGGGTATAAACGAGTTGTCATCGGGAGCATCGACGACATCTTGATCTATTCAAATCTTAGAAAGGAGTGAGGTAAATTATGAGTTGGTTTGGAGTTGTTAGGAAAGGGAATTATACGTGAGATTTTCAAGTGTGAGTTTTAGGATTAAGTCTACCATGATGAGTAGTTAGAGATGATGGCATATCATGGAACCAGCAAGGGGCGAAGTGAAGAAGGATGAGGAAGCATTTTGGAGGCTGAAGAGGTGGATTGGATAATGAGCCGATCTTGGCATTATCGGAAGGACTGGATGAATTCGCGAAGCATGACGATACGTGGAGCAAGAATTTGGACGCGTACGAGGATGACAAATAAGGGCGATCGCTTATACGTTGCAGGAACTGAAGATTTGGAGGAACTGGATAGACTTAGTTAGTGGAGCTGGATTGTTATATCTGCCTAGAATGCTAGAGGCATTTGGGGTACGAGACGTAGAGAATGAACTATACGGATCATGAACGTCTCCAACACATATTCAATCATCTTAATTGAACATTTGGCAAAGGTGATGGGTGGAGTTAATTGATGAAAGAAACTTGCAAGGCTAAGTACCATCTGGGAAAGGCAAGCATGGTTGATGAGACATGGAATAAGAATAATGAAGTGAAGCTGAGACGAACTTAAACTATATGGATGACATATTAGGGTGGCTTAGATGAAGGATGTAGGTTGCACGAGTTGAGTTGTCTAAAGCAGAGAACGCGTCAACATTTATGTGGCGTGGCTTGGACAATCGTAAGGAGGAAGGGACGTAGACTATACTTCCTACATAGATAGGAGTAGCTTAGAAAGGGCGATGTAAGGACGAAGTTGGTGGAAGGGATACATAATGCGGTGGAGGATTAAGTACGATGAGAGTTGGGTGATAGTCGATAGACTGACTAATTCATCTCATATTTCAAGAGGAATGAGAAGTCACGTAGTTGAGAAGTTGGAAGGATTGCGTACGGATGTGATGGAATAGAGGGTTTTGCGTAAAAGTTAGCCTAATATGTATGGAATGCCTTATGAAGGATTATGGCAAGGGAAGAGACGATGGGAAGCATCACACTGTGATGTATGGTATGAGTTGAGGAAGAAGAAGGAAGTGTGTATAGAAGCGAAGCATGAATGAAATAGGTCGAGATAGGAACCGAAGGTAAAACTTTGGTAGAGCCTAACGAGTAGAATAAAGCACAAAACAGGCTAATGATGTCGTAGTGTGGAAAAGGAAATGGCACTGACCTATACTGATTGTTTGGGAGCCTTAGTATCGATAATCGAATGTATGAGGAGTTATAGGTGTGAGGTGCCATAGGGACGAAGGGCTTGGTCTAACTGAGACAAGATGAGGAGCAATACGACCTTGAAGGTATGACATTGTGTGGGTGCTACTAATGAGCTATCCAAAATTAATGGAAGTAGTTGTAGCATGAGAGTGGATGGCAGTTGATAGACTAACTGAGTTAACCGTCCTTTTGATGATGTGTATAGATCATAAGATGATTTGGATTGGAAGAACTAATGGATATGTGAAAGACCGTCATAGGTCACTTTGTAAGGAAATTGGAATTTTTAAGTAGTTTGGAGTACGGACTGAAGGGATTTGATGAACATGATTGGATATGAGTATATCCAGCTAACTGGGAAAAGGATAGACAAGTGAGATATTTATACAACCTTAGGAGTTACACTGAGGGTATGAGTGATTGATTTAGAGGGAGTTAGGAAACTCTTTAGCGATGGCTGAGTTTTCATATAATGATAGTTATCATACTAGAAGTCGATAAATGCCATTTGAGGCACTATATGAAAGGATAGGGTGAGTTGTCCCTATTGTGGACTAGAATTGGTAAAAGAGGCTACTAATAGGGTAATGATGTTTGTGGAAAGGATGAGAGCAACAAGGGATGTTATGTAGAAAAGGAGGAAACCACTAGAGATAGTGACAAAGTTATGTAGGGAGTTTCAACCATAGTAACGGGTGGTACGTTTTGGTAAAATGGAAGAGTTGATGTAGAGTTTTGTAGGTCTATTTATGATCTTTGGAAAGATCGGACCATTAGCTTATGAGCATAGAATTACCTGGGGGAAATGAGTTGTATAATGATACATTTCATGTATTGAGATTGGTAAAGGTTGTTTGAGAATGCATTTTGCATGTACGGTTATTCGGGACTTGTGTTAATAAGATTCTTTGTTTTATCAAAGATCATTTGTGAGATTTATTGACTGTGAGGTCAAGAGTTTGGCAATGAGTTTAATTATTTTTGGTTTGTATATGTGGTATTTTGAAACTTGAACTAAAGTTCACGTGGAAATGAGAGGAGTTCATTTAGAACAAGTATTCTCATGTGATTTGTTGTTTGTGTGTTTGATCCTAAGGAGTAAATCTCGGGACGAGATTTTTGTTAGGAGGGAGTGATGTGACAATCCTGGTTTTGAGGTTCGTCACTTAGTTTTATTTTGTGCTAGTTACGTGTCTTTACGTGTTTATGTGCTTATTGGTGTGTATAGATTGTGGTTTGGATATCGTTTCTGGTACGAGGTACCTTGTGAGTGAAACGATGTGTGATGATTTCATGTTCATGAGTTCACATGGTTGTGACTATGAAGTGAGATGGTGTTATTTAGTGGTTTTACGTATACATATATGTATTATAGAAAATCGTATTTTTACGATTTACGGTTTAACATTTAGAGGTCTCGGATGAGGTAATTAGTCATATGGATATTTTTCGGGATGGTTTTAAGTCATTTAGGACTTAAATATAAAGTTTATTTCAAAATTTGAGATTTTTTATAAAAGTGTATATTTTACGTCTTTTACGGTAAAACGCGTAAATTTAACTAGTTTTACGGTTTTGAGGTTTTGGAGGCTTTAGGAGCCGAAATAAATTAAGGTAAATTAAGGTAATATTATTAATACATATATTAATAATAAAAAGAAAAAAACGAAATAAGGGGGTGTTGGGTCGGTTTGGTAGACACAAGAAAAGAAAGGGAAAAAGGAAAAAAAGAGAAAAAGGAAAGTGGGCTATGGGTTGGACAAGGATTCACCCATACCCTATATAATGTTTTATTCTTAACCAAAAGTCATAATCCCTGGAGAAAAAAAAAAGAGGTTGACGGTTCTTGGAGTTTTTTTAGGGTTTTCAGTATTTTTTCATCTTTCATTAAATTAAAGGTAAAACCTTCATAACCCTTTTTAATTAAATTGTTTTAAGGTTTTCTTTAATCATCTTATGATGGATTTAGGTTAGGGTTTAATTTAAAAATAGTAAATTAATGTTATATTAATGGTGTTATAATGATTACATAAATTAGGGCTTGTAATTAGTGGGATTAGGGTTAATAAATAAGGTTAATTTTGTTAAACCCGTTTTTAAAAACTGGGCAGAATTTTGAGTCAATTGTTTTGATCGTATCGGGAGTTCTACAAACACTTATTTTGCGATCCAAGTATCCCTGAAAAGGTAATTGAAGTGGCTTTCCAATGCAAGAAACTAGAACTAAATTGGAGGTCGGGAAGTAGGTCAAAAACAGGTTATAACAGTCGGAGGTCAAAACAGTTTTGAAGTCAGGCTGTTTTCTTTTAAAGTTTTGGGTTGTTTCGGGTACTTAGGGTTGCATTGGGATCTTCTAACGAACATGAGAGATGGTTTATATATTGTAGTAAGTATCTGCACTTGGGCTAAGGTTGTGGTTTAGGGTAAGACCCCCTAATCATAACAAACTTTTTGTATGTTCAAAATCAGTAAATCTGGAATGACAAAAGTATATATATATATATATATATATATATATATATATATATATATATATATATATATATATATATATATATATATATATATATATATATATATATATATATATATATATATATATATATATATATATATATATATATATATATACATATATATATATATATATATCTATATATATATATATATATATATATATATATATATATATATATATATATCGGGGCCTTAACAGTAGCTTTAAGGTTGGGGCAAGTAGGAGGTGTTAGCTAACATATGTAAGGGCATAAGTATTCCCTTTACAGAGATCATGGGTATGTTTAAGTGGGCGTTTGGCTTATAGTTTGGAGACCTAAAACCGAGACTGTTTTGGGTAAAATGTTAACGGGACAGGTTATGAAGTATAATGAGTTAAGGGCTTTATAGAGGGGTGTAATGAGATGCTTAGAGCATATAAATGAGTTATTTATATAGGAGGAGGTTAGATGTCCATCATAGGTTGATGAGCCATCTTAGTGATTGGTTCATGTTTTGATTATGTGTTTTTGGTTTGTTAGCTTTTTGCTAGTGCGAGGACTTTTGGAGAAGCTCAATCAGGTGAGTTTCATAGTCCCATGTTTACTATTGTTTTTGACTTCCTGATGGGATGGAAGAGACATTGTTTTGTTTTGTTATTTATAAATTATGTTGTTAGTGTTTGGCGTTAGTAATGGACTTATGTGTGCATACTTATGTGATTAACTGCTAGTTGATTCTTGATTGTTTATGTTTTTGACTTGGTACCAAGGGGTTATTGGCAAGTCGGGGCCTTGGGATTGGTTCATAGGTGTTTGAGTACCTATGAGAGTATGGTGTTTGGTAAGGCTGGGAGTCTTGGATTTGGACTTGGTTTTGGTTTGATTAGTTAAATCTTGAATGTTAGTTTGTTAATGCATGTTAGTATCACATTGTCCATATGTTTTTAACTTTTGGTTGTTACTCACATCTTATGGTATGATTTTGGCGTTTGAGTCTAAACCTATGACTCCCACCAACTTTATGTTGACGTGTTTTAGTGTCTCTTTCAGGTGAGAATGTGGTTAAGCTTGGGGATAGAAGTGGCTAGACTTGGATGCCTTAGGATTGCATATAGAAGGAGATCCCCGTTCCTTCTTAGTTTATTTTTTTATGCGTTGTGAATAAGTGATACTGTTGGCACCTATATGTTGTTTTGATTTTGTTAATTGTTTGTCTTGGGTAAGTGGTAGGATTGTTACCTACTTACCTAGACTCCTGCTATGTTGAGATATTGTCATGACGTTTGTGTCGCCATTTATGACATTATATTTGCATTTTAGTTTTTTCTATAGAGACACCGTCTGTTGTGATGATATCCATACGTTGCACGCCATATTCCGCCATGGTGGGGTGTTACAATGAGGTATACCACTTGGTATGTGTGTACACGTTCTTGTACGTATATAACTAAACACGAGGAATGAGAGAGGAGCTCTCGGTCGAATTTGAAAGAGAATGGATTATTTCCTTCGAGGTTCAATAGTAAAAACACAAGTAAATATATAGCTACGTAATACTACTTGGGCGGAAAAACCATCGATTAGCCTTCCTCCTCAAAATACTCACAAGTTAACGGGGGAAACGAGGTGGTGCGTAGCTCTTAAGTACCTTTTTCCTTAGACTTGCATTTTATAGCAAGTCGCCTTTCTATTCACCGTATAGTTAGTATTTTTCTAATTCGTGCTCCTCGAAAGTATTTATCTATTTTTGCCTTTTATTTTCTTTGATCGATACATGTATTTGGCACTGGAACGCCACCAAATACGGTGTATTGCCAAGGCAATATTTATGGAAGTAGGTGCGTTAAGATTCGTATCTACGTATACTTATTTACATATAATAATATAGAGAAAATATTTTTGTATTTTTATTATTTTTTAAGAAAAATATAATATGTACGTAAAAACGTTTGAAAACAATATATACAATATATTTTTCGTGTAATATTTTAGGAAAAAGATTACTTTTGTATTTTTTATTTTTTTATTCAATTCTTAGGAAAGAATTGATTTTTTATTTTTTTATTTTTATCTTTGAGTTTTTTTTTATATTTTTGATTTAACAAAAAGGAACGTTCACAAGTGAATGGATCCCAAAATCCAGTATGTAGCTCACTAGTAACCGTCAATCTCAACGAAAAGAACCGGCAGCGGCGCCATTTAATAATCCGTTTTAGTATCATTTCTCTCTCGGTCTTATCGAATTGATCAACAATTATAAGCAAGTACCTTATTGTTTTTGGTTCTAGTCATGAGATTTGGATTTTATTTCTAATTGGCAATTAGCACGTAAAAAGGTAAAAAAATATTATCTATACTACCTATACTTGTTATGCTAAAACAACTTGCATGTACCACAAACAAAGCACAAAGTACATGTAAAACCCGCATTAAAAACCTATGAACAGTACAGGTGAACAGTAACTTACGAAAACACGATAACATTTAAACTTTCCATCTATAGTATTAATACACGTGTTACGACAATAAATAACGAACAATCATGAATATTATAAATGTGACACGATCATGAATACCAAAATCATGAATAATAAATCACGAACACACACGTTAATTATTTAACACACGAAAAGCTACGGGTTTACCCTTGGTGGGCCCCTATGTCGTGGCTAGAGCAAGAGAAAGGAGGTCAAGTGGGCCTTTTGGCCCAAAACCAATTTTAATAAAAACATCAGGAGGAAAATAACTTCATTATTTTTAGGTTTATAAAATTTTGTCCTCTTCCTCCTTATCTCACCATAGCCACCAGCCACATCAAAGAAAAGGGAAGAACCGGACGCTTTTTGCTACTTGTTTATTGTTCGTGATCATCTTTTCGTTACACACACGTTGTTATAATCAAAACCCTTTTCATCTTATTTATTTTCTTATAAATTCATGTTTTAAAATTAATTAATCATCAAGAACATGTAAGAACACATCTAAGATTAATTAATTGTCATGGGGTTTGGTTTGGTTTGTGGGTTGTGGTTCGGCCGAGACACCGAGACCCCCAAAGGGGTGCTCGGCTTGCGTTTAAACACCACCACCGAGACCATAAAGGTATCGGCTTGGTTGGTCTTCGGCTCGGCACAGGCAAGAAATCCCGACCTAAGGTCGGGGTGTGTTTGTTGTGGCTTTTGGATGAGGCCGAGGCACCACCGAGACCAACTAGGGGGCTCGGTTGGTTTTGTTGTTCGGGCCCGAGACCAAAGGGACCCCGACATTAGGTCGGGGTATGTTTTGCATGTTTGGTTGATTTGTTTAGTGTCAACCGAGACCCCTCCAAGGTCTCGATGGGACTTTGTTTATAGCTTAATTGGTGCAGCTTATATTAAACACGGGCTCGGGATTCGGGTTTTTATAAAAACTATATTTATAAATCATGTCATATTAAACTTTAGGTTAAGTAATTTATTAAATTAATTCATGTATAACCTAAGGTATTTATACTTAGTCATTTTAATTAAACATGTATTTTAATTAAAATCATATAATGTATAGTTTAATTAAATTAACCAGTTATTTAATTATTAAGCTATAACCGTGACTTGTATTGTACTAATTTAACTTCACTTATTAATTATAATTCAGCTTAATTCTAATTATGGAAACTTACTATTTTTGAGAACTTTCTTTTTTTGGAAACTTACTATTTATGGAAACCTGCTATTTTTAGAAAGTTACCTAGTATTACAATACAAGTATTATAATACACTAATACATGAATAATACACAACAGAATGTCAGAATGAACACAGTAAGCAGTAAAACATGACATAATACATATAACAAGCTAATAACACACGGAACCAGTAAAACACATGTAATTCAGACAACTCATGCACGTCCATATTTCTTATGTAGTGTTATCTGTCGAGGCGGATTAGTCATCATCGTTTTCCTTAGTTTCTACTGGACATAAGGTATGGATTTCCCGTCCTTCAATAAGGACAATCTCTTCCTTCGTAAGGATTTCCCGTATGCAGCCAACTGTTTTCCCCAGTAGTTACAGATTAAATGCTTATGTTTTATTAGTTACCTTAGCCATATACATGCATGACCAGTTTCACCTAGTTATGGAGGTACCATAACCATAACACTAGAGGCACTAGTGTTATGACTTCACCACGGCAGAGTGATAGCTCGTGGCGTCCCTTTTTAGTTATTTGGACATTATATTATTATATTATCATGTGGGGCGTATGGGTGCATCCTAATTACATGTTTCAGTCAGGATTTCATGGTGAATGTGGTGTGTGCCTTGCATCATTCACAAGGAGCTGATCCTTCCTACCCACTTACCAGTTAATTAGAGGCATCCCCACTAACTTGAATGATGAGGTCACCCCTCCAAGTATTCATGCACGTTGTTGACCTCATGACCTATATTGGCTATTATGGTACATTAAGTAATATAGATTTTCATAAGTAACATAAGCTATGTTTTCAGAACTAAAACCTGTTAACATGACAGACAACTAGGTTTTCCAGGACTTATTCATTTCCGCTGCCATTCATGCTTTATACTCTTTATATGCTTCTATATTCTATGTTTTCCATGCTTTATTGTATATCCGTGTACTAAGCGTTATGCTCAGCCGTCTACTTTTCCATGTTCCCAAACGGAAGGTACCCAAGGACGCAAGTAGGGACTCCAGAGTATGTGCATTCCGATTGGAAGCTATCCGACCTCTTTTACCTTATGCATTTATTCCTACTTTATCATACTTTACTTCTTTTGGACATTCTTTAGTCCTTTACATTTACAGTACTTGTATTGCTTGTGTGTGAGTTAATAGACTACCGATATTTGATTCTGGTATTTCTATTTATGGTCATGAATGTTTAGACATTTACCTTGCATGCTTTGATGATACGCCATAATTTACTATAGCATCCTATCCTATTAAATGGGGTGTTACAATTATGGTATCAGAGACAAGGTTTTGACATGTAGCTCAGTAAAACATGACCTGTTACTTACGGGTAGTCACCAGTGTCTTCCTAGAACTGACAGTTGGTTTTCATCCATTCATTCATTTTCATTTTATTTCATGCATTCATATCATTGTAGCAGGTTTATGACTAAGTAATGGTTGGTACAGGACTGGCCCTATTTAGTCGCATGTGGTTTTATCGAAACTTTTAACTTTGGGACCGAACCATTGGCGTCCCCGCGCCATGTCTTTTGTTTTGAGTGAACTGACCATTGGCGTTCACTCCAGTTCATATAAAAGTTTTATAAACTGCATCATGCATTTTTACATTGTTTCATGCATTATAAACTGCTTCTTTGATTTATACATTGTTCATGCATTCTTATGTTATCTCATTTCAGATTTATGATTTATGTTGCATTTTGTTGTTTTAAATTGTCAGATGGTGAACAATCGCAATACTCCAGATTTGACAGCAGTTGTCAATGCAGCTCTGCAAGCCCTTCTTCCCCAACTTCGCAATTACATCAGAGATGAACTTCAGGCGGAATTCCAGGCTCATGGTAATCAAAACAACCCTCCTACTCCTCCACCGGTTACTCTTATGACTTGGTTGAAGAGATTCAACAAACAGCGACCCCGTTCGTTTGAACAGACTGACAGCCCCAACGAGGCTGGAGCTTGGATTTCTCACATCGAGAAGATTTTCGATGCAATGGGTTCTGATGGTGTTTTCAAGGCAAGACTGGCTTGCTATAAGTTTAAAGGTGATGTGTTGCAGTGGTGGAAATCGGTCAAGCAGTCCAACGGTGGTGACAATTGGGTTGCACAGTTGACATGAGACCGGTTTAAAGAGCTCTTCCTTAATCAGTACTTTCCACATGCTGAGCAAGAGAAGCTCAAGAGGGACTACCACAACATTTGGCAGATTGCTGGTGAAAACAGCAATGAATTCATGCAAATATTTCTCTGGTTAGCAGGTTTTCTAGGTCCAGCCGCAGGAACTGCTGCGGAGCAGGTTGAGAAGTTTCGTTGGGCACTTCGCACTTCGGTTGCCAACAACTTGGTATGTGCTACCTTCACTATAGTGGTACAGGTGGCCGATGCAGCCCGTAAGCTCGAGATGCTTCATGAACGAGAGGAGTTCGGTGATGACAGAGCAGTGAAGAGGTATCTTCAATCACCAATTGTAAACAATTCATTTCCATCAGTATTATTCATTTCATATAACCCTCTGTTCAACAATATATATTCCAGGCAGAAGACTGACGACCGTAAGCCTGCGGCCGCTCATCAGCAAGCATCCAAGGGAAACGGTCAGACTAACAACCGTTCTGGTTCTGAGACGCGTGGCGGTAACCATAGTTACCGTAACAACGCTAATAACTCGAACAAAAGCAGGTCCCTACATTAACCTTCGTCTATGTTCAACTATTTTATGTTATGGTATTCTGACACTCCAACAATGGTAACGGCAGGGATCAGGACCGTAGAGGTTCACAACCTAACCGTTCTACCTCATCTGGTAAATTTTACACCTTCTATGTAATCATGTTTATGTTCCACGATCATGTCTCATGCATGCAATCCTTAACAGGCTCTCAGCTAACTAGGACGCCTGCTGGAGGATTCACACATCCTGTCTGTCCTACTTGTTCGCGCAGACACTCTGGTATTTGTCGCCGAGGTACTGGTGGTTATTTCAAGTGTGGCCAAAAAGGCCATCAGTAGAAGGATTGTCGCCATGGTGAGATAGAAGGCACCTCTAGACACGCCGACACTAAGCCACCTCCTACTTCTGGTCACGTGTTCACTACCACTAGAGATCAGGCGAATAAGAATTCAGGTACCATCACCGGAAATCTCTTTATGAATGGTTTGGCAGCATGTGTTCTATTTGATACTGGAGCGACGCATTCAGTCGTGTCCACTACTTTTGTTGTATGTGTTAGGATTTCCCCGATGCCATTAGATAATGCCTTATGCATTTCCATGCCACTTAGGGACTCTGTACGAATCACTCAAGTGTACAGAGATCTTCCCCTAGAATTTGATGACAAGATCCGTAGAGTTGACGCACTTCCTTTGGACATGTGCGATTTTGACTTGATTTTGGGCTTGGACTGGTTATCCAAACTACAGGCCACGATTGACTGTCACACTTATCGGGTTATCTTCGATGATGTTAAATCTCCAGAGTACATACACCATGGTTTTTTGCCAGGAAGGTCAGTACAGATTATTTCATCCATGGAGGCGCGTGCATTGCTATCACACGGCTGTCAGGGCTTCAAAGCCAATATTCATGACATTACTGTCGAGTCTTCATCAATCCAAGATCAGCCTATTGTGTCAGAGTTTCCTGATGTATTTCCAGATGAACTTCCGGGCATACCACCTGTTCGTGAAGTTAAGTTTGGAATCAAGCTCATACCAGGTGCAGAGCCAATTTCCAAAGCTCCTTACCGTATGGCTCTTATAGAGCTTAAAGAACTAAAAGATCAGCTGCATGAACTTATGGAACAAGGTTTCATCCGTCCTAGTGCAACGCCATGGGGTGCACCGGTACTGTTCGTGAAGAAGAAAGACGGCAGCATACGTTTATGTATAGACTATCGTGAGCTGAACAAGATCACGATCAGGAATCTTTATCCTTTGTCGCGAATTGATGACCTATTCGATCAACTTCATGGCGCCATGCATTTCTCCAAGATCGATCTAAGGGCCGGCTACCATCAGTTACGGGTTAAAGAGTAGGATATCTCCAAGACTGCTTTCCGTACACGTTATGGGCACTACGAGTTCGTAGTCATGCCATTCAGACTCACTAATGCTCCAGCTGTCTTCATGGATTTGAAGAACCGTGTCTTCCATGAGTTTCTAGACAATTTCGTTATTGTGTACATTGATGACATCCTGATATTCTCCAAACCTAAGGAGGAACATGAGGAACACCTTCGTACAGTCTTACAGATTCTTCGTCAGAAGTAGTTGTACGCCAAGTTCTCTAAGTGTGAGTTCTGGTTAACCAAGGTGGCATTTCTGAGCTATATTGTATCTGTACAGGGGATCACCATGGATCCTACCAAGGTTAAAGCTATCACTAAATGGTCGAGACCTACATCTGCAACAGAAGTTAGAAGTTTTCTGGGTTTAGCTGGCTACTACCGCAGGTTTGTAGAGAACTTTTCACGGTTAGCCTTACCTTTGACTAAGCTGATGAGAAAAGGAGAGAAATTCGTCTGGAGGGAAGAGCGAGAGAAGAGCTTTGAAGATCTGAAGCAAAAGTTAGTGACTGCACCTATTCTTACTCTCCCATCTGGCTCAGGTGGATTTCAGATATATAGTGACGCTTCAGGAAAGGGTTTAGGTTGCGTTCTCATGCAACATGGGAAGGTTATTACATACGCATCACGACAGCTGAAACCTTATGAAGAAAACTATCCTACTCACGATTTAGAGCTTGCAGCAGTTGTTTTCGTGTTGAAGATCTGGAGACATTACTTGTATGGTGAATCATGTGACATATTCACCGACCACAAGCGTCTCAAGTACATCTTCACCCAGAAGGAACTGAACATGAGACGGAGGAGATGGTTAGAGATATTGAATGATTACGACACCAACATTCAGTACCATCCTGGTAAGGCGAATGTGGTGACAGATGCTCTGAGCAGAAGGTCGGGTATGATTGTTGGCATTTGGATTGCAAAGGAGATCATTCGTGACCTAGAAATGACTGACGTTAAGTTTTGTGTACGAGGACAGCACGGTTACTGGGCTAATCTTAGAGTGGAACCAGACTTACATTCTAGGATCAAGGAAGCTCGGAAAGACGATGGTGATATTTGGGCTATCATTCAGAACCTTGATCAGCAGACGGAGTTTCATGTTGATGACGACGGTATCTTATGGCAGGGCACTAGACTAGTGGTTCCTGATGACTCTACTCTCAGGGAAGTTGTGTTGACTGAGGCTCACAGTTCTCCATTTACCATACATCCTGGTTCTACCAAGATGTACCATGACATCAAGCAATACTTTTGGTGGAGTGCTATGAAGAAGGATGTTGCCACCTTCGTTTCTAAGTGTATGATCTGCCAGCAGGTGAAGATCGAACATCAGCGAGCTAGTGGTTTACTACAACCCTTAGATATTCCAGCATGGAAGTGGGATAAAATCTCCATGAATTTTGTTATTGGTCTTCCGGTTACTCAGAAGAAGAATGACGCTATCTGGGTCATTGTGTATAGGTTGACTAAATCTGCTCATTTTCTGCCTATTCGTAAGGAGCATCCGGTCAGCAAAATAGCGGACACATTCCAGAGGGAGATCATGAGACTGCATGGTACTCCATCAGAAATCATCTCTGACAGAGATCCCCGTTTCACATCACGTTTCTGGCATAGTCTACAGAAAGCTTGGGGCACCAGACTTAAGCTTAGCACTGCCTTTCATCCTCAGACCGACGGACAGTCAAAACGTACCATTTAGACATTGGAGGACATGCTGCGATCGTATGCTCTATAATGGTCAGGAAGCTGGGATGATTATATATTCCTAGTAGAATTTGCATACAACAACAGGTGGCACACTAGCATCAAGTGTGCTCCCTTTGAGATGTTGTATGGTAGAAAGTGTCGCGCCCCAATCTGTTGGGATCTGGTGGGTGAACGACTGCTTGAAGGTCCAGATATGATTGAAGTGACCAATGAGAAGGTCACTGTCGCCAAGGCAAAGCTTAAGGAAGCTCGTGCTCGTTAGAAGAGCTATGCTGATAAACGTCGTAGATATGTGTCTTTCAACGTAAGTGATCATGTTTTCCTTAAGATATCACCTACACGAGGAGTTAGACGTTTTGGAATCAGATGGAAGCTCAGTCCTCGCTTCATCGGACCGTTCGACATCATAGAACGCGTTGGTGAAGTGTCATACCGTTTAGCATTACCGCCTCAGCTATCACACGTTCACAACGTGTTCCATGTGTCCTTACTCAGAAGATACAACTATCATCCAGTTCATGTTGTCCAGTACCCACTTGATCAGATTCGAGAGGATCTTTCATATGTCGAAGAACCCGAGAGAGTTCTTGAGCGACAAGATCGTGTCATGCGGAGGGGAAGAGTTGTAACAAAATAAAATTTTATCATGTTTTCGTAAGTTACTGTTCACGTGTACTGTTCATAGGTTTTTAATGCAGGTTTTACAACTCTTCCCCTCGGGTATGTTTTCTTTCAGTTCACGTTTCTCTCATTCGAGGACGAATTGTTCTTTTAGAGGGGAAGAGTTGTAAAACCTGCATTAAAAACCTATGAACAGTACACGTGAACAGTAACTTACGAAAACATGATAAAATTTAAACTTTCCATTTATAATATTAATACACGTGTTACGACAATAAATAACGAACAATCATGAATATTATAAATGTGACACGATCACAAATACCAAAATCACGAATAACAAATCACGAACACACACGTTAATTATTTAACACACAAAAAGCTACGGGTTTACCGTTGGTGGGCCCCTATGCCGCGGCTAGAGCAAGATAAAGGAGGCCAAGTGGGCCTTTTGGCCCAAAACCAATTTTAATAAAAACATCAGGAGGAAAATAACTTCATTATTTTTAGGTTTATAAAATTTTGTCCTCTTCCTCCTTGTCTCACCATAGCCGCCGGCCACATCAAAGAAAAGGAAAGAACCAGACGATTTTTGCTACTTGTTTATTGTTTGTGATCATCTTTTCGTTATACACACGTTGGTATAATCAAAACCCTTTTCATCTTATTTATTTTTCTTATGAATTCATGTTTTAAAATTAATTAATCATCAAGAACATGTAAGAACACACCTAAGATTAATTAATTGTCACAGGGTTTGGTTTGATTTGTGGTTTGTGGTTCGACCGAGACACCGAGACCCCCAAAGGGGGGTGCTCGGCTTGCGTTTAAACACCACCACACCGAGTCCATAAAGGTATCGGTTTGGTTGGTCTTCAGCTCGGCGCAGGAAAGAAACCCCGACCGAAGGTTGGGGTGTGTTTGTTGTGGCTTTTGGATGAGGCCGAGGCACCACCGAGACCCACTAGGGGGCTCGGTTGGTTTTGTTGTTCGGACCCGAGACCAAAGGAACCCCGACATTAGGTCGGGGTATGTTTTGCATGTTTGGTTGATTTGTTTAGTGTCAACCGAGACCCCTCCAAGGTCTTAGTGGGACTTTGTTTATAACTTAATTGGTGCGACTTATATTAAACACGGGCTCGGGATTCGGGTTTTTATAAAAACTATTTTTATAAATCATGTCATATTAAACTTTAGGTTAATTAATTTATTAAGTTAAATCATGTATAACCTAAGGTATTTATACTTAGTCCTTTTAATTAAACATGTATTTTAATTAAATTCATATAACGTATAGTTTAATTAAATTAACCAGTTATTTAATTATTAAGCTATAACCATGACTTGTATTGTACTAATTTAACTTCACTTATTAATTCTAATCCAGCTTAATTCTAATTATGGAAACTTACTATTTTTAGGAACTTTCTATTTTTGGAAACTTACTAGTTATGGAAACCTGCTATTTTTAGAAAGTTACATAGTATTACAATACAAGTATTATAATACACTAATACATGAATAATACATAACAGAACGTCAGAATGAACAAAGTAAGCAGTAAAACATTAGAGAATACATATAACAAGCTAATAACACACGGAACCAGTAAAACACGTGTAATTCAGAAAACTCATGCACGTCCATATTTCATATGTAGTGTTATCCGTCGAGGCGGATTAGTCTTCATCGTTTTCCTTAGCTTCTACTGGACATAAGGTACGGACTTCCCGTGCTTCAGTAAGGACAATCTCTTCCTTCTTTAGGATTTCCCGTATGCAGCCAACTGTTTTCCCCAGTAGTTACAGATTCTATGCTTATGTTTTATTAGCTACCTTAGCCATATACATGCATGACCAGTTTCACCTAGTTATGGAGGTACCATAACCATAACGCTAGAGGCACTAGTGTTATGACTTCACCACGACGGAGTGATAGCTCATGACGTCCCTTTTCAGTTATTTGGCCATTATATTATTATATTATCATGTGGGGCGTATGGGTCCATCCTAGTTACATGTTTTAGTCAGGATTTCATGGTGAATGTGGTGTGTGCCTTGTATCCTTCACAAGGAGTTGATCCCTCCTACCCACTTACCAATTAATGAGAGGCATCCCCTCTAATTTGCATGACGACGTCACCCCTCCAAGTATTCATGCACGTTGTTGACCTCATGACCTATATTGGCTATTATGGTACATTAACTAATACAGATTTTCATAAGTAACATAAGCTATGTTTTCAGAACTAAAACAAGTTAACATGACAGACAGCTAGGTTTTCTAGGACTTATTCATTTCCGCTGCCATTCATGCTTTATACTCTTTATATGCTTCTACATTCTATGTTTTCCATGCTTTATTGTATATCCGTACACTGAGCGTTATGCTCAGCCGTCTACTTTTCCATGTTCCCAAACGGCAGGTACCCAAGGACGCAAGTAGGAACTCCAGAGTATGTGCATTCGGATTGGAAGCTATCCGGCCTCTTTTACGTTATGCATTTATTCCTACTTTATCATACTTTACTTATTTTGGACATTGTTTAGTCCTTTCCATTTACAGTACTTGTATTGCTTGTGTGTGAGTTACTAGACTACTGATGTTTGATTCTGGTATTTCTATTTATGGTCATGAATGTTTAGACATTTACCTTGCATGCTTTGATGATACGCCATAATTTACTGTAGCATCCTATCCTATTAAATGGGGTGTTAAAATTATGGTATCAGAGACAAGGTTTCGACCTGTAGCTCTATAAAACATCTAGTCTTTTGCAAATTGCTTAAAAATGAAAATAAGCTAGCCATATCGAAGGAATTTGACTGAGATAAGCTAACCTCCCACACAACTTTTTTAGTAAGCTACTTTTAGTGAATAAGCTATTCCAAATAAGCACATGAGATGTAAACTATGGAAAATATTAAAAATCTCAAATAAGGAACACCTGAAAAAGAAATTTGCAAAACATCAACTGAATAAGCTAGAAAATGATTTTAAGCGAAAACTGGCTTATGTTTACCCGATGTTGACTTTCTTTGACCAAAAGTTTACCACGTCAAAAAGCTAATCTGACAACTTTATAAGCTAATTGTGAAAGAAAATGACCAAGTTTCTGAAGTAGATAAGCCAGAAATGAAAATGATTATTGGAAGATAATCTGATTTGTCACAGAGACTTTTTAGGCTAAAGTGCTTATTGTGTGATAAGCTACAAGACATCAGTTAAGCACAGTCTTAAAGTCCATATGTTGGGCTTTCCAAAACACTAAACCACATGTAAAGTCTCTAAGAAATGAACTAGTTATGAACTCTTGAATGTATGCTGTTTAGCAAGTAAGTTCCTGGCCTAAACTTAAAACATAGTCATTTGCCTTTTTGACTATTGAATTGACTTTGTAAAAGTGAATAGTGACTATGGAACAGATTACAAATGAGTCACCAACAAGTCTTAACAGAAATTCTAACTGGATTGACAGATTAAGCAAAATCCAAACAACAGTTTAAGCTAGAAATTAAGAAATTAACATAGGACTAACGAGAGATGCTAACAGAATTACACAAAAAAACTAAACAAGTAACGAAAGGAGATCAATAAAGAACATAATCAAGCAAGAATCAACAATTATCACCTACTATACTCAAAATAGCATGCAGACATCTAGTTTTTAGAGGAATTTGTAAAGAAAGCTTATGAAACTGATTTAAAGGCTCCTTTGGTGAAGAAGCTAAGCGTTGAGCTTGATTTATAACTTATCAACACCATATCAACCATCAATCATCAACCAATTCACCATAAATCTCCAAGAACATCGATGCCTACTTTTTTTATGGCTTTTATATGTTTTTATAAGAACTAAAGCTAACACTGATACTGGATCGAACTTTAAACAGCTTCAACTCTCTGATCTAACTAGCTCCTCAAAACATCAACAACTTTCTATTATTCAGTTTAGAATAACATAATCAATGGCATTATGCTAATGGACAGTAAAGTGCTAAGAAGATCTTGGAGAATTGAAATGAAAGTGAAATTTTATTAATGGAGTGAAGTGATTACAAGTATTTACTAACAAACTAACTAACTATCTAATGCGTGGTTGTCAAGCACACATTAGCAGTTACCTAACTGAAATGAGAATTCAATTGAGAGATTTAAGCTAATGTGTTTTTTTTACACACTAAGTCTACATGTACAAATGAGAGATATAAGAGGTATATATAAGCTGAGAAGAGAGGTGTATGACGTGCTTGATCGAATCAAAATGATCCACGTGGCACAATTCTGTTAGCAATGTTCATAAGAGTTCTAGCCAAATTGGGGAAAATTATATTTGCTAATTTGAGTGTAATTGAAGAGTATGGTTGAGTTCGTCTCATCATTATGATCACTTTTGTAGTTCAAAGTTTCTTCTCAAATGCCTTCATTCGTTCTCAGCCGACGTGCCAAGGAATTGATGACGTGGCCATTTCTTGTTGGCTGAAGTGATAAGCACATGGATCACCAAGAAGTTGGATCCATGTGAGGTGTGAACTCGCCTTTTGATTGGTTAATAAGAGATGAGTGGGATTCACTGTATAGATTTGGTTAACTAATTCATCAAGCTCATTTATTACTCCTTATACACAATCAATGAATCGTGTAACCAAAATAGAGCCTTCTGATTGGTCAGAATGTATAGACGTGGATCAAGCAACTTCCAAAGTTGGTCGAAATAATCCATTTGCTAGGCAGTTTCTTGAAATAGCATCAGAACTTTGTAGAAATGCACACTTCAACCCTTCCACTTCTAAGATAAACAAATAAGGCCCTTGAACTTTGAAGCTTTGTCATAAATGGTCCTTCCTTTGTCTTTTCTTCATTATTAAGCCTTGAAATCCGTGTTTGCACCAAAACGTATAATTTTACCTATACAATCACAAAGAACAAAGAATACCACGTAATTCCATTTTATCACATTAAAACTTGGTAATTTCCTTGTGTTTTAGGGGTTTAATAGATTATAATTGATATGAGATTTCATTGATATCAAGAGACAAGCTGATCTTCTGTCTCTTGAATGTAATTCCTTTCAATTAGTTTTGTAAAATACGGTTGTATAATCTTCAACAGACTTGGCCCCCTATTTCAGATTTTGTAACCATTGGTACATCATTCACTGATAGTTATGAGGAATAAAATTGTCCCTCGTGATCTTCTTCATCTTCTACCAACTCGTGATCTTTGACTTCGCAACTCTATACCTCGTCAGTTTCAATTGTTGCCACCACGCGGATGCCCTATCATGTAGCTTGGTAGCGATCAACGAAACCCTTTTGTTTTCTGGAACTTCTTTGAATTCAAATACTTTTTCAACAGCAACAAGCCAATCAATGAACTCATCAGGCTTCAAAGTGTCCCCATTAAAATCAAGAATATTAACTATAAAAACCACGTTTTTGAAATACGACTTTTGGGTCATTTTATGTTATTTTGAAAGCTTGAAGTCATTTTGGAAATTAATTTCATATTTGAAATCTCATTTCATTTCATTTCTATTTAATTTAAAACTATGCATTTAATTATGTAAATAACTTTGAAATAAATAGACCTTATGTTATAAAACCTTTTGAAAATATTCTGGATATAATGTATAGTTTAGTAAAATGAAAAAAAAATTCTTAAACAACTTTTAATGTCGGATTTATTATAAAAAAATTAAGAGAGTTTATTATATTTTGTTGCTAAAATTATAAAGCCTTTAATTTCAGAAAAATGCTTAAAGGCTTTTAAGATATGTATTAAGAAAAATGTATAAATGGTAAAAATCAATTGTGGTCATCCTAAAACTATATGTGTTGTGTGTTTTCTATGTAAAAGAGGGAAAGAAGTGTTTTAGTTTGCTAAATATTTGTATTAAGTTAAAGTAATAAAAAAAATCAAAACATGTTTCCTACATTTAATTACGTGCTAAAAATTGTAAAATCCTCCTCTCCTAAACCCATATTCCGTCCCATTTTATGAATAATTTCCCTATTCTCTCTCAAAACTCCATTGTTGGTTCTTAAATTTTTCTTTACATCTCTATTATAAACTTTGGTGGTTTAGGTGATTCTTGGTGATTCTTCCTTCTCATTCCTCTATTCATTGTGTTTTCTTGTTCTTGGTGATATACATATCACTAAATCCTCTCATGTAAGTGAAATCAATCCTTGTGTCACCTTTTTGATTTTGTTTATGCTTTTTTTATTAATGAATGTGATTTTAGGGTTTATAAACCCTAAAAACATATTTAAGGTGATTGACTAATTAAAAACTATGAAAATAACTTAGATCAAATTAAATCAGCCCCATATATGTTTTAAGTAAGGTTTTACATGGTTTTGATAAGGATCTAAACGTCTTATGATGATCTAGATGGGTGAAACTTGATTTGTAAAACTAGGGTTTTGGGCTGATTGGAAAAAGGGTCATCTTATGATCATCATAAAATGAGTTTTATAAAAGATTTTGGTATGAATATTATGAGTTTGATAATATAATCTGAGTCTACTTTGTTAATGTGGACTCCATCTATTTTTAAGAATATGTTATGGTTGGGTTAGGGTTGTTTTCCCATAAGGAGTCAAATCTGATTTTTAAAACTAAAAAACTCATGTTCACCATAAACGATATAAAATCTTTAAAAATTCGAATCTCGTAAAACCCTTTTAAGAGGATGATCTGCATATGTGGGACATCTCCTGGATTTTTTCTAATTTTTTTGAAGCTGTTTAGATGGGTCTAAATTGTTGCAACTTTCTGTATGTTCTGGTCAGACTGTTTTTGGGCTAGGTTGGGCTTATTGGGTCATATCTTGGGTTGAGTAACCTTTGGACTTTCACCCATTTACAGAGGCCTTGTTGACTCATAGTTTGACCTCTATGATTTTTGTGGGAATTTATGGGAAGTCCATAATGGGTTAGTTAAGTAGTGTAACATACCTTAAATACTGGTAATCTTTTAAATAAGGAAACTCCTATTTTTGGAAAGTCAAACACCTATTTTTGGAAACTTGTATTTTGATGTATTTGATCAGTATGTATAAGTTGTGTATATATACTTTGTAGCTTTGGTGACTCGAGATTATGATTGGTTTCGATTGTTTGTGCGGTTCTTTGTTCCGTTGTGCGCTAAGGTACGAATATTCGGTTCTTTCAACAAAAACCCTTCTATTGCCCTTTTGAATCCTTTCTCTTTTGATCATCCCTAAGCCTTTTCTATGTTACCCATATTTTTAATTGTTGTTTGGATACTAAGCCTTTTGATTCGTTATAACCCTTTGGATTTGTTTTGGATTCATATACTTCTTTTGGACCAATTATGATATATGCTTTGTTATGACCTCTGATTTCGAACCCTTATGCCTGAGCCATATATATTTTGGATTTCTAGTCATAGAGGTATCATGACCATGTTGATTGATGCACCAATGACATGGCACTATCTGGGGCGGTGTGATTAGACCTTGGCGTTCCCTTTCGGATGACCATTTATGCTATATATTTTGTAAGTGCATATGCTAGTCATGAGCTAGTGTATGTGCTATTTTGGATTTGCAGGGGGCGTATGGATGTATCCTAGGTTTTAGAAATTTTGGATATTATTCAGGATATGAGTGGCATGTGCTATATGCTTCATATCATATCAAGGGTACATGGAAGTCGCCCTCCATGTGCAGTTGGTGAATTTTGGATTTGGATAGGATATATGATTTGTATAAGAAGCTAATGACATACCTTTACATTTCTTTCACTTCTTTTTGACTCCTATATTCATTTTCGCTCATTCATATAACCTTGTTAATGCAACTTCCTATACTAGTCTCTACTTTTAGCCTTTTGTTATATCCGTTCACTGGGCGTTTTGCTCAGCCGTTTTATTTTCCATGCGGCATGTATTAAGCGGGAGTCTGGGCTTTGAGAGTCAGATGAGAGCACTTAGAGTCACCCAAGTCGATAATTACTGAATTGCATTTATGATTTTCAGTACTTTCATTTTGGACCCCGTTGTTTTGGGGATTTGATATTTTTAGAGTATGTTTATGTTTTATTTTATAAGTTTCATTTTAGACCCTTATGTTTGGATATATCTGATAAGACACCATAAATGTTACACTTTGTCTCTTTTCGGAGCGGGGTGTTACATTAACCCTCATTCCAGTCTCCCAATGCCTATCATTATTCCCCTTCGATCTCTCATTCGTCGCCCTACTGACTGTTCCTCAAGAGACGAACCATCACCAAACGGGTTTTCTTTTAGATCTGCATCTTCATCCTCATGACGGCGATTACGAGGCCTCCTATTGTTTATCAAATTGTTCATCTAGTCAATTGATCAAATAATTGATCGAATTGCTCCTCCATTCTGCCCATAATACGCTGCCCAAATTCTTGTTCATCCAAGTCCTGCAAAGTCTTGGTTTTGCTTGAAGGCATATTAATCAGGAACTTCAGCTCTGATACTAACTGATGTAGACTAAAAAACAAAGTAGCAAAGATAAGTAATTGGATCTGTTGATTCAAAAGAATGGCAGAAACAATTATGCTAATAATCGTTGATTCTGAAGAATACCCGAAAACTAGATTAGAAACTTGGCAAACAGCGACCAATGGTTTATGATATGAGCAAAAACTCATATCAATTTATAAACAAATCACCCTAAAACACAATAAAAATACCTAAACTTTGTGCTATAAAGCGGAATTATGTGGTATGTTTTGTGTTTGTGCTCAAATAGGTAAGAAGGATACATTTTCAAGCAAACAAAGGAAAATCAAGCTTAATTTGATGAAAAAGACAAAGAAGGATCAAAAGTGACAAGACTTTGAAGACAGGACCTATCTTGACAATCTGCCAAAGATGAAGGACCAAAAGTGTAAATATGACAAAGTCAAGATCAAAGTCAAATCTGGTCAACTCTCAAGTCAATTCAGTCAAAGGATCAAATTTGTTCAAGAATGAAGTTTGAAGGACCAATTATGCCAAAGAAATGAAGAATATAGCTCAAAATTACATTCTGCCAAGTCAAGGGGTCATTTCTGCCAACTTTGGAAAGATAATTCAAGTGTAATCCGTGTGATAAGCTCTCAGCCAATGAGAAGCCAAGAAGTAATAAACAAGGATTGCTAGCTGTGTGCATTTATTACACACTAGCGCCGCCAAGTAATAAATTGCCAAATCACAACAGTGCAAACGCACTATCTTCTTTCAGCCAATAGAAAATAAGAAATGGGATAGCAATCCGTGTGACACTCCCTTATCCAATGGAAATATGCCACGTATCATCTTCTTTAACACAACAAGCCCATAATCGTTCTCGAGCTAGAGGCGATTTCAGAAGATGATTTAAACATCAAACTTGCTCGTTTTTGAAGGACAAATTCAATGGTCACAATCAATTATACTCAAGATCATCAACAAAGAAATCCCCAAAAAGAGTTCTTCACCTGTAAATCCAATTGAGCTAAATTGTCCACGTGGAAGCTTCTAATTGGATCCAACACGTCATCTACCCCAACCACTTCACTCCTGCAGCCTATAAATAGCATAGTTTAGCCTTCATTTTAGTAGTTGTAGAAAGTGTGAAATCAGACAAACTTAGTTTTTCCTCTCAATTCATTTCTAGTTCTTAGCTTAACAACTCAAGAGTTTGACACACTCTTGAGTCTGTTATAGTTAGTTGTAACAGATAACTACCCTTGTAACTACTTTTCATTCAATAAAATTCAAATTTCAGTTTTCCCTCCAAAAGTTCTCATACTACTTTACTGTTCATCCTTGCTTCATTGAATCCTTTTGTTGCTGTTGTTAGTTTGTTATGATCATCACTTGATCATAACTGACTAGTTTGAAGATTGAAGTTGTTTCATCTGATTTGTTCATCCTGTTCAAGTTTAAGCAGATTTTGGAGAATTCAGAATCATTAATGGAGGATTTGATGATTGATTGTTGTTGATAGGTAGCTGAATAGTGTTTTCTAGTGCTAAGGTGGTGGTTAGCACTAGAATAGAGAGCTCAGCGCTCCTCTACTCCCCAAAGGAGGCCTTTGCTAAAGGTTTTAAGTTTCTGAATTTCAATTCCACTAAACAGTTGCTTGTCTGCTTCATTCTTAGATAATCTTACTTGATTGCATGATAAAAGTTGTTTTAACCTGTTTCTGATCTGATCTTAGTGATTTTATAGCTTCATTGTAGCTTAATCTGCTTATTAGCTTTGTTACTTGTCCTGTTTTCTACATATTTCAGTCACTATAGCTTTGCTTATCATCTTGAGTTCTAGTTGTGTTAACTGCTTGTTACTAGCTCTCATACACTTAATTTTGGCTACTAAACTTAGTTTGATAAAGCTCTTAACTCAGTTCAATCATTTGATAAAAAAGACTTCAATAAAATTCCAAAAAGATCAGTAAATGGTGTTTGGCATTAGCTTGTGATAGAACTTCAGATATTAGTTTTTGGCAAACTTGTGTTCATTTCCAGTTTACAAGTCATAACAAATAGTTTTTGGTCATTTTCTAGTCAAGTGTTAGGTCAAAAAGGCAAAAGGTCATAAAAAAGTCTGGGTCAGTTTTCTTCAAGTTCCTTATCAGAAAAGTATTGATTTTAATCTCCTTTGCATTTCTTTGTTAGTTAATGAAATTACACCAAACCAGTTCTCAAATCTCACTCAATATATGAACTTTCATCTTGTGTAAGGAAACTGTATAGTATTCAAAAATCAGCTAGGAATAAGCAAAAGTTTGAAGCCATTGAGCAAATGCAAGTTACTGTAATTGGTGAACTGTTTTTTCATATTTCCATTTCCACTTCATTAACTGGTCAATTTTCTTTCATAAAATCAATCCATAAGTGTTCCTGGTTGAATTTTGAGAATTTGAGCTTATTGAAAATTCTTGGTCAACGAAAGTCAACATAAGCACTCTTTTTGCTTATTTTAGAATTCTGAGCTTATTACTTGATGAATTTTCATGAGACTTAGTTTCCCATCCTTCTTTTGAGCTTATTAACGAGAATCTTCACTAAAATCTAGTTGTGCAAGTCTGATTTAGCTTGTAGCTTATTGTGTGCTTATTGAAATTAGCTTATCAGCTTTTTAGTGACTTTCAGCAAATTTCCTTGGATAGGTCTAGTTTAAATCTGATTTTAAGTCGATTGCAACTTATTTGGTCGAATTTAGTTGAGAAATAAGCTCAAACGAGCTTATTGAAGTTAGTAACCCGTTTTTGGTAAAAAGTTTTCAAAAATTGCATTATAGTCCTTGAGGTATTAATCTGTTTGTAATCATGGCTAAACTTGCTAGTTTTTAGGGTTTGCAACTAATTAGTCCTTGTACTTTCAAGTTTGTTAAAAATCAGTTAGGAAGTTTTGAATTAGTTGGAAAATTGGTTACTTGTTTGGACAATTTTCATTTCTAGTCCTCATAGTTTACTGTTTTTACACATCTAGTCCTTTTACTTGTAAGCCTTACATTTTTAGCATTTAAATTTCATAGAATTTACATTTTCAGTACTTATAGTTTATAGAATTTACATTTGGCATTTTAATTGAATAAAAATTTGGTATTTGCACTGTGTTTTACATATAAGTAGATAATATTTTTCATTTTTGCAAGGCTTGTTTGAATTAGCAATAGAATATCCAAAAAACACTACCAACCAAGAACAATTAAAAACCCGATCTTGTTAGGACTTTCAGTTTGTTAAGAACTGAGAAAAACGAACTTCAACTATACACATTTCAAATGGCGCCGCTGCCGGTTCTTTGACTTTACGAGAGACTATCGATTGACGGTTTTCATTGGC
The DNA here is from genome assembly GCA_025667525.1 of Glebionis coronaria. NCBI lineage: Eukaryota > Viridiplantae > Streptophyta > Magnoliopsida > Asterales > Asteraceae > Glebionis > Glebionis coronaria. Next base: position 589,978,284 of record CM046874.1, on the reverse strand, counting down.
TTTTGGGATCCGTTCACCTAGTGAACGTTATTTTTACGTATCATAAATCAAAAACAAATAAAAAATCAAAAATATAAAAATATATAAAAACTAAAAAATTAACAAAACAATTCTTTTCCTAAAGAATTGACCAAACAAATTAAAAAATCCAAAAAGCAATCTTTTTCCTAAGAGATTGCACTCAAAAATATATATTATTGGATTCTCTCGGTTTTTATGTACATATAGTATTTTCTCTTAAAAACTCATAAATATAAAAATATTTTCCATATATTATTATAAGTAAATACGTATACGTATAAGAACAACCAATCTACATATTCTCCATAAGTATTGCCAAGGCAATACACCGTGTTGAGGGGCGTTCCGGTCCTTGACACGTGTATCGATCAAACAAAATAAAGCAAGAATAGATAAATACTCTCAATAAGCAACAATTCGAAGAATACAAACAATTAAGTGAATAGAAAGGCGATGTGCTATAAAATGCCATCTAAGGGTCAATAGGTACTTAAGTGCTTCGCGCCACCTAACCCCCCGTTCACTTGTGAGTATTCTAAGAAGGAAGGCTTCATTGGGGGTCTTGCACCCAAGTAGTACATACGTATATTATTATTTTCTTGTGGATATTTCATATTGAAACTCGAAGAGGATAATCCTTTTCTCTTCAAAGTCACACGAGAGCTTCTCTCTCATTCCTCGTATTGAGTTGCATGCTCACTCGCGGGCGTACACAAATACCGATTGGTGTACAACCTCTTCCTCCAAAAAGGAAGAAAAAGAGAAAGAGTAAGACCACCACCATCCATCAAGCCGATCACGAGAATCGTGCTTTGATTCATCCATAACAAGAAGCCATGGCTGTTGATAATCGTTCTTTGATGGAACGTTTGCAATCCAATGTTCATGGATATGCCAATGCTATTAGGATTCCCGACATTCCCGCAAATTCATTTGAGCTAAAAACGGCTATGATTACCTTGGTTTCTAACACACCTTTCTATCGTCACAAGAATGATGATCCTCATGATCACCTTAAGAGATTCCTTGCTCTTTGCAATACCCTTAAGTACAATGGAGTTCCACATGATGCTATTAAGTTGATATTAGTGCCATTTTTACTAGAGGGACCCGCTAAGCATTGGTTAGACACCCAACCACCCGATAGTATCACCACATGGGATGGTTTCACCACTAAGTTTTTGAACAAGTTCTTTCCTCCATCTAAGACCACGGATTTGAGGAACTTAATTATAGGCTTTCAACAAAAACCTAGTCAAACCTTTAGTGATGCTTGGGAGGAGTTTAGAGAGTTATTGAAGCGATGCCCTAACCATGGATTGAATGAAGTTCACCAAATCAATACTTTCTTTAATGTCCTTAAACCTCATCACCAAGATTCACTCAATGCTTCCGCGGGAGGGAATATTCTTCTTAAATCCATTCAAGAGGCCGTGGACATCATTGAGACTAAAGCAATGGTTCAAACAAACACTCAATTTGAAGAAAGGGTTCATGTTATCCAAAACACTTCTCAAACACCTTGTGATAACCAATTCCTCAAATATCAACAAGAGATTTTTCAAAAGATGGATAGTGGTCAACAAGAGCTTATTCAAGCCATTAAGAGCCTTTCATTGAACAATTCTTCAAATGATGTGAATGCAATTACTCTTTCTTGTGTAACTTGTGGAGGTCCCCATTCTTATGAACAATGTGATAAGGTGCAAGGTTATCAAGGGGAATGTTATGCTTACCAAGAGGAACATCGTGAACACTTCAAGCCAAATATCAATCCAAATAACCTTTCTTACAAGTCCCAAAATTACCTTACTCCACCGGGATTCCCACCCCACCCACCCACCCAAATTCAACAAAATCCTTCTCAAGTTTTACAAAGGAATCAAGGGCAAAGACCACCTTACCAAGGAAATAACTACAAGGCACCCAATCATTTTCAACCTCAAGGAAATAACTTTTATCCACCAAACCAAGGATTTAATGCACCACCTCCACTTTTTCCACAACAAGGTTTTTATCAAGGGACTGTGCAACCTAACCCCATGGATTTGATCCTTTAAAAGCTTACTTCTTATGAGAAACAAATGAAAGATGCTCAAGAGGAAAATAACAAGAAATTTGCTCTTTTTCAAAACCAAATTATGTATAATCAAAGACCACAAGGGGCTTTACCTTCAAACACACAAACAAACCCAAGGGCAAATGTCAATGCTATTACAACGAGAAGTGGAAAGAAAACAAAGGATCCTTCACCTCCTAAGCCTCCTATTGTTCCACCCACTTTTGTTCCTACTTGTGACAAGCCTTCTACATCTACTTCACCACCTCAAAATGCTCCCATTTCTCCCACTTCAACACCTACTCATGAAGAACTCAATAAGGAAATTCCTTCATCAACCACTCAATCACAACCAAAACCAAGTCTTCCTTATCCATCAAGATTGAGAAAAGAAAAGCTTAAGAACAAGGATGATATCCAAGTTTCAAACTTTTTGAGGATGTTCAAGCAACTTAACATCAATATCTCCTTTGCGTAAGCTTTAGCCAATATGCCTAAGTTTGCTAAGATGATTAAGGACTTACTTTCTAACAAGGAGAGATTGGTGGATTTGCCTAATGCTTCCTTGAATGAAAATTGCTCCGCGGTTTTGCTTAAGAAGTTGCCTACTAAGCTTGGAGATCCGGGGAGGTTTTTGATTCCTTGCAATTTCCCGGGGGTGGAAAATTGTATGGCTTTAGCGGATTTAGGAGCAAGCATAAACCTCATGCCATTATCGGTTTGGAAGAAACTTTCACTTCCCGAGCTCACTCCTACTAAGATGACTCTTGAGTTGGCCAACCGTACTATAGCTTATCCAGTGGGAATTGCGGAAGATGTTTTTGTGGGGGGTGATAGATTTACATTTCCCGTGGATTTTGTGGTGGTTGATTATGATATGGATCCTAGAGTACCTTTGATTGTTGGTAGGCCATTTTTGAGAACGGGTCGTACTTTAATCGATGTGGCGGAAGGAGAACTTACAATGCGGGTAGGGGATGAGAGAGTTGTGTTTAACATGGGGAAGTTGTCTAAAAAATCTAATGAGACCGAAGCGGTAAAACATATTGATGTTGTGCATGAGGAGGAAACACAAGATGATATCCTTGATGAAGTTTGTGATGAATACTTTTATAAAGCTTGCTCAAGTAGAGATTATGATTTACCTCATGTTGAGACCATTGCTTCCATTACTTCATCTTTGGCTCTTCATGAACATCAAGAGCTAAACTTTGGTGAAACCCCATATGACAATCCACTTTTCCACAATGATAATCATATTCATGAGGACTTTACTGATGGCGAATCTTTTCTTTGTGATACACCAACATATAGTGACTATAGTGATGATGAGCTTTCTATTTGTGACTCTCCATTTGTTGATGATCATACTTCCTTTGGTTTTGAGGGATCACCAATTTTTGATAGACCAATCTATGATGTTTATGGTGATGAGGCGGATTCTATAATGGATGAGAGTGATGAGTTTTTAGCGGAGGATATATCTTTTGAGTACACTCTTGGTTATCTTTATGAGGAGGGGGACATACTTTATTTAGAATCTCTATTGCATGAAGATCCTTTACCTTCTTCCTTGCCCACCTCAACTTTTCAAAGTGATAAAGGCAAACAAGTCATGATGGTTTCTTCCAAGAGCTTGTTGTTACTCATACCTCCACAACCTTTCTCTCACCATGTGAACTACAAAGGAGAATCTTCTAAGGCAACCAACACTTGTTGTTTTCCCATCAAGGAACGGATTTTTGATCCTGGCATAGAGCTTGCTAAATCATCTCAGTATCCGCCTGATGCAACAAAAGGAAAACTTGTGAAAGATTTGAGAGTTTTACCCTATCACCTTGTGAAGAACATATGGGAAACCATTTTGGAAAACCACACCTCACCCTTTTCACCATTGCTTGGGATGTTAATTGTGGCTTTGTGTTATACGTGGGATGGTAATTATGTATTTGATCCTGGGGGATATTTATGGAGTTTTGATAAATGAAAACTTGTTTTACCTTATCATGGAGATTTTTCTTAAAAAGGGCAAAATTTTTCTTCTCCATGATAGGTATTAGGCACTTTAAAGTGTGGGACGAGTCGAGCTAGAGACTCATTAACTCAAGCATCGTATAACTAGGTTTAGAGTGTTGTAGGTTAGCAATAAAGGTATAGACTTGGAGATAAGTTTAGGGGAGACCTTCTTTTGTCTTCATGTTGTTTGTAGGGTTGCTCACTCATTTCATGCTTTGGAGCTTATGGAGGAGGCCCTTGTATCCGGTTCACTTCGTTACTATTGTGATCTTTCATTGACACCTTGTGCTTAACCATGAATTCACTAATAGTTGTCCTTTCCTTAACTTGGGTTAAGCAAAGTAATCAATGTCCTAAGTGTAGGGGAGTTCACTCCAATACTCTTAAACATTGAGGACAATGTTTATCTTAAGTGTAGGGGAGACTTCTATCGAAGTGACCTTACCTAGACCATTGTCTTGCCTTCATGATAATTGGGAAATGATTTTTTTTCAAACATTTTTCGAATTTTTGATCTACTTTGGCCACCAAAAATATGCATTCATATTTTTTGCATCAATCATTTTTCATTTGCATAACACATTTGCATTCTATATATCTTTTCTTTTATTTTTCATCAAAAATATATAAAAAGGAAAAAAATATAATAAGGACATGGTTTAACAAGTTTAGACTTCTTTGACATATTAGGCCCACCATGGATATTTTGACTCAACCCGAGTTTGCTTATCTTAGCATTCTCTAGCTAGTATCCTTAACCATGTAGTCCTTCATTGATCTATTAGGCTAAGCATCCACCACTCTCATTATTTGAGATTTTAAACTTGTGGAGAATGGGAAATGATAGAGTTGAAGCAAGTATAAAAGGGCTAGATAAACTTCATGATAATTACTTGTGGCTAAACCCTTCTCTTCTTAACCTCTAATTTCTTCGCATGTATATATGTTAATAAATAATCAAGAACTGTTTTAATTGGTTTGTAATCTCTTATGCATTTTTGTCTAATCATTCATGGTTGATATAAGTACGTCTTAAGATTCTAAGTTAGAACGTTTTATGTGTACTAGACTTATGTAATGCTCAATATTTAGCGGGTGTTTTTCCTTTTATTCTTTTAAACTTTCTTTGTGAGGAATAAAGAAAAATAAGAGCGGCTTATGAAAAAAAATGAGTGGCTAGAAAAAAAGAGAAAAAAATAATAATAATTATACAAGACTCCCAAGAGGGGCAGTGTGGTGTTAATTATAGTGACTATTGAATTCCAATATTACCTTGACGGGTTGCGGGGATTCGATAGATTGCTCCAATCCAATATTACCTTGACGGGTTGCGGGGTTGAAGATCCAAAGTCTCAAAAAGATGGCGGATGTAAATTATTGCGTGAGTTTTATTTTTCTTTCCTTAGCGAGTGTGTAGCTACTTATGAAAGCATGACATGAGGATTTTACACATAAGGCGAATGACTTATTATTCTTGAAACGGACTTATATTAATTGTGAGCGGTTTTTCAAGTAATGGATGAGAGGATTACTTAGGATTAAAACTGTGCTTCCTTATTTTTGGATTTTACATTTCTTATACTTCATATTTGAAATAATGAAAAATTTGCCCACAAGCAATTTGCTCAAATAATAACCGGTTCCACATTTAATTGTCATGAATAAGTTGATGCACTTTTTACTTGTGAATACAATGATCCTATTTTTAAGCTTGGTATGGGGAAAGTGAAACTTGAGGGTGATAAATGTCCATGGTACCCAAGCCCTAATCAAAGTCATTGAATTCTTTATGAGTTATTTCCATCAAAACCATTTCAAGAAAAATCAAAAAGATATAGATAGAATTATATTTTGTTCATTGCATTGCTAAAAATCAAAATCATGCATCATTTAGTTTAGAGTAGTGTAGATGCATTCCATATTGGTCAAGGTGGATTAATTATGAGGAGAATGTAAATTTGTGCTTAAATATATAGCATTGCATGAGGACATGACAATGTTCAAGTGTAGGGGATTTGATATGAGCAAAAACTCATATCAATTTATAAACAAATCACCCTAAAACACAATAAAAATACCTAAACTTTGTGCTATAAAGCGGAATTATGTGGTATGTTTTGTGTTTGTGCTCAAATAGGTAAGAAGGATACATTTTCAAGCAAACAAAGGAAAATCAAGCTTAATTTGATGAAAAAGACAAAGAAGGATCAAAAGTGACAAGACTTTGAAGACAAAGGACCTATCTTGACAATCTGCCAAAAATGAAGGACCAAAAGTGTAAATATGACAAAGTCAAGATCAAAGTCAAATCTGGTCAACTCTCAAGTCAATTCAGTCAAAGGATCAAATTTGTTCAAGAATGAAGTTTGAAGGACCAATTATCCCAAAGAAATAAAGAATATAGCTCAAAATTACATTCTGCCAAGTCAAGGGGTCATTTCTGCCAACTTTGGAAAGATAATTCAAGTGTAATCCGTGTGATAAGCTCTCAGCCAATGAGAAGCCAAGAAGTAATAAACAAGGATTGCCAGCTGTGTGCATTTATTACCCACTAGCGCCGCCAAGTAATAAATTGCCAAATCACAACAGTGCAAACGCACTATCTTCTTTCAGCCAATAGAAAATAAGAAATGGGATAGCAATCCGTGTGACACTCCCTTATCCAATGGAAATATGCCACGTATCATCTTCTTTAACACAACAAGCCCAGAATCGTTCTCGAGCTAGAGGCGATTTCAGAAGATGATTTAAACATCAAACTTGCTCATTTTTTAAGGACGAATTCAATGGTCACAATCAATTATACTCAAGATCATCAACAAAGAAATCCCCAAAAAGAGTTCTTCACCTACAAATCCAATTGAGCTAAATTGTCCACGTGGAAGCTTCTAATTGGATCCAACACGTCATCTACCCCAACCACTTCACTCCTGCAGCCTATAAATAGCATAGTTTAGCCTTCATTTTAGTAGTTGTAGAAAGTGTGAAATCAGACAAACTTAGTTTTTCCTCTCAATTCATTTCTAGTTCTTAGCTTAACAACTCAAGAGTTTGACACACTCTTGAGTCTGTTATAGTTAGTTGTAACAGATAACTACCCTTGTAACTACTTTTCATTCAATAAAATTCAAATTTCAGTTTTCCCTCCAAAAGTTCTCATACTACTTTACTGTTCATCCTTGCTTCATTGAATCCTTTTGTTGCTGTTGTTAGTTTGTTATGATCATCACTTGATCATAACTGACTAGTTTGAAGATTGAAGCTGTTTCATCTGATTTGTTCATCCAATTCAAGTTTAAGCAGATTTTGGAGAATTCAGAATCATTAATGGAGGATTTGATGATTGATTGCTGTTGATAGGTAGCTGAATAGTGTTTTCTAGTGCTAAGGTGGTGGTTAGCACTAGAATAGAGAGCTCAGCGCTCCTCTACTCCCCAAAGGAGGCCTTTGCTAAAGGTTTTAAGTTTCTGAATTTCAATTCCACTAAACAGTTGCTTGTCTGCTTCATTCTTAGATAATCTTACTTGATTGCATGATAAAAGTTGTTTTAACCTGTTTCTAATCTGATCTTAGTGATTTTATAGCTTCATTGTAGCTTAATCTGCTTATTAGCTTTGTTACTTGTCCTGTTTTCTACATATTTCAGTCACTATAGCTTTGCTTATCATCTTGAGTTTTAGTTGTGTTCACTGCTTGTTACTAGCTCTCATACACTTAATTTTGGCTACTAAACTTAGTTTGATAAAGCTCTTAACTCAGTTCAATCATTTGATCAAAAAGACTTCAATAAAATTCCAAAAAGATCAGTAAATGGTGTTTGGCATTAGCTTGTGATAGAATTTCAGATATTAGTTTTTGGTAAACTTGTGTTCATTTCCAGTTTACAAGTCATAACAAATAGTTTTTGGTCATTTTCTAGTCAAGTGTTAGGTCAAAAAGGCAAAAGGTCATAAAAAGTCTGGGTCAGTTTTCTTCAAGTTCCTTATCAGAAAAGTATTGATTTTAATCTGCTTTGCATTTCTTTGTTAGTTAATGAAATTACACCAAACCAGTTCTCAAATCTCACTCAATATATGAACTTTCATCTTGTGTAAGGAAACTGTACAATATTCAAAAATCAGCTAGGAATAAGCAAAAGTTTGAAGCCATTGAGCAAATGCAAGTTACTGTAATTGGTGAACTGTTTTTTCATATTTCCATTTCCACTTCATTAATTGGTCAATTTTCTTTCATAAAATCAATCCATAAGTGTTCCTGGTTGAATTTTGAGAATTTGAGCTTATTGAAAATTCTTGGTCAACGAAAGTCAACATAAGCACTCTTTTTGCTTATTTTAGAATTCTGAGCTTATTACTTGATGAATTTTCATGAGACTTAATTTCCCGTCCTTCTTTTGAGCTTATTAACGAGAATCTTCACTAAAATCTAGTTGTGCAAGTCTGCTTTAGCTTGTAGCTTATTGTGTGCTTATTGAAATTAGCTTATCAGCTTTTTAGTGACTTTCAGCAAATTTCCTTGGATAGGTCTAGTTTAAATCTGATTTTAAGTCGATTGCAACTTATTTGGTCGAATTTAGTTGAGAAATAAGCTCAAACGAGCTTATTGAAGTTAGTAACCCGTTTTTGGTAAAAAGTTTTCAAAAATTGCATTATAGTCCTTGAGGTATTAATCTGTTTGTAATCATGGCTAAACTTGCTAGTTTTTAGGGTTTGCAACTAATTAGTCCTTGTACTTTCAAGTTTGTTAAAAATCAGTTAGGAAGTTTTGATTTAGTTGGAAAATTGGTTACTTGTTTGGACAATTTTCATTTCTAGTCCTCATAGTTTACTATTTTTACACATCTAGTCCTTTTACTTGTTAGCCTTACATTTTTAGCATTTAAATTTCATAGAATTTACATTTTCAGTACTTATAGTTTATAGAATTTACATTTGGCATTTGAATTGAATAAAAATTTGGTATTTGCACTGTGTTTTACATATAAGTAGATAATATTTTTTATTTTTGCAAGGCTTGTTTGAATTAGCAATAGAATATCCAAAAAACACTACCAACCAAGAACAATTAAAAACCCGATCTTGTTAGGACTTTCAATTTGTTAAGAACTGAGAAAAACGAACTTCAACTATACACATTTCAGTTTAACTTTTATTAAACGGATAACTGTCTTGCTAAGGTTACAGCAGATTCATTAAATAATGACAGCGAACAAAGAAATACCCTAAAAATCCAACGGGTTGGACCGTAGCCCAAAGACAAAGTCCAACTGAAAGTGAAAAAACATAAATATGTAAAAAACTGATAGTAAAAAAGATTTCAAGCCTTGGGAAATTTGCAATCAGCTAAAAGATGGTTACCCCGTTGTTCGACTCCTTTTTACGGATGTTTTGACAGGTCACAGCCTGAAAATGGACTTAGGATGCAAAAGTTATGACTGTTTTACTAAACCTCTCTTCGTCACGCGATCTCGGGCCTCCAGAAACAAGTCAACCCGTTTTTCAATACTTGGGCCTCCATCAGGTGCACACTGATACATAACTTGGAAGGGCACTAGCCCATGGATTTATTCACAATATTATTGGAAGCCAATTATGTCGGTGCTTGAAATTGATCCACTACTTTGGACGATCACCACAAATACATCTTATCATGTAGACGTACAATTTTATACAAATTCCAAATAGTCCTCCAAAAATGACTAAGAAACTTGGTTTCGTGATTAGATGTGATTGTAGAAGGCATACCATATAGACGTACATTTTCACGAAAAAATAACAAAGCCATATTCGATGCATCATCTGTCTTTTTGCAATGACTAAAATGTGTCATTTTAGTGTAATGACCCACGAGTACGATCACATAATCACAACCCCTAGATGTACGAGGATTTCCCAACATGAAATCCATTAAGATGTCCTCCCACATTTCGTAAATAATAGGTACTTGTGTTTATAAATCGGTGTTTTTTGAATGACCCTAAGTAGTTTGACATATAATACACTTATCAATAAACTTACCCACATCTCGCCTCAGGTGTGGCCAATAGTACCGTTCCTAAAAAATAACGAATGTCTTATCACGACTGAAATGGCCTCCAAGACCGCTCCCATGCAACTCTTTAATAAATTGCTCCATTAAATGCATATACGGGATACAAAGGCGATTGTTAAAGAATAAATACCCATCAATCTTTAAAAATGGCAACGCCATTTCATTTTTATAAATCTGCTTGAAATATTCGTCATGGGCATGCAAATCTTTCAAGTGTTCAAATCCAATGATTTCCGTCTTTTGTGTCACCAACAACTCAGCTCGTCGATTTAATGCATCCGCAACCTTATTTTGCTCACCCGCTTTACACTTCAAAAAGAAAGAAAAACATTGAAGATAAGTGATCCATCTCCCACGTACTTTATTCATTTTTTGTTGGTTTTTGAAGTACTTCAATGTCTCGATATAAAACAAACTCACGCTGAAATACATATTGCTCCCAGTGGTAAATAGATCGATAAATAGCATAGAACTCCAACTCATACGTTGACCACTTTTATCGGGCTTCACTACAGTAGGCTACAATTTTTCATTCTCGAGATAAAACAACACCAATCCAACAATAGACGTGTCACACTCTAAAGTGAAAAGTTTTTCAAAGTTCGATAACACAAGAAGTAGTGTACTTGTTAGCTTTTATTTGATTTGTCCAAAACTGAGATCAACCTCTTCTTCCTATTGAAACTTTCCTTTCTTCATACAATGAGTTATAGGTCCCTAAGATAATGCTAAAGTTCATAATGAATCTTCGATATAAAGTTGCAAGTCCATGGAAACTACGTACTTCACTAATGGTTTGTGGTTTAGGTCATTATTTAATTGTTTGAACCTTCTCTTCAACAACTTGAATACCATGATATGTAATAATGAAACACAATAACAATCACGAATCAGTCAAGACATTGCATTTAGTTAAGTTAATATACAACTTGTTTAGAGGTAATGCAATGAAAACTTCATATTAGCCCCTGATATGCTCTTTTTCAAAATTGTTATGTATGAGTATGTCATCAAAATAAACTACAACAAATAAATCGATAAATGCCTTTAATACATGACTAATTAAACGAGAAAAGGTATTTGGAGCATTTGATAGTCCAAAATGCACGACCAACCATTCGTAGAGGTTGTCCTTATTCTTGAATAACGTTTTCCACTCGTCATCCGGTTGAATCCGGATTTTGTGATACTCACTTCGTAAATATATCTTTGATAATATCTTTGGCATCTCCAACATATCTATCAAATCATCAAGGCGTGTATTTGTGACGTTAAATATTCCAAGGATTTCTTCAACCGGTAAGTTGTGATGCCGTCTGATTGTATACGCGACGTCGTTGGAAAAGTATTCACGACGACATATTGTTATACCAAAACGCATATCAATCGTGATTCATGAAAACAAACCAGATGCACGCTAAAAATAAGTATGGAAACTTTCTCAAATAGCAAAATCAGTTGTAATACATTAATACACTTACATGACCAATTTGTCCTTTTTTCAATATTCAAAGAATAATAGTCAAAGAACATAGTAAAACAAGTAAGCCATTTCCCAACAACAAAAGCTATAGGGTCTAGGAACGTTTTAATGAATTACATATATTTATACATCATCAAATTTAAACCAATTATCCAATATTTTGAAAATCAGATTTTTAATCGACATGGTCGAGTCATCACGAGTTCAATCATCTAGTCAACTGTGCTCTCCACTAAAACTAAAGATACATATTTTTGAAACGACTAAAAAAAATTATAATACAAATCATGAAATCTCTCATATATTAAACATATACACTATTTACTAACAAATATAATATATAAAAATAACATTATGTCACAAATATATTTAATTAATATGCTTTGTTTGTAAAAAATACGAAAAAATTGAAACTCAGCCAGGTCTTGAGAATCAAGTTGACCCGGGTCCTTCCAAACCTTACGGGTCTAATTGGATTTTGAAAATGTAAAATCCGGTTTAATTTGACCCAAATTTGAATTCAATCCAAGAAGCAATTATGATATACGATATCGGCGAATAAGAACACTTAAATAATAACATAAAAGATAATTAAATGTGTTCTTTTAAATTGAAAATGAAAAGATCAAATCAATCATCAATGTAGAAAGAGAAAGAAAAACTGATGGGTAGTGACAATTAGCGACACTGATTGATGATGGTTGCCATGTAAGGGGAGGCATATCGATATTGGACAATGGAGTGATCGTAAGAAATTCAAGGTTTAAAAAGTGATTCTTTAAATTTTTTGAAGAAACTTAAAGGTACAAGATGAGAATTCAAAAATGTTTTTTATACTTTTTGTCATCACCTTGAATATTTTTTAATTTAGCTTTGTCGGAGATTTTGAAAAATGATTCTTTAAAAGATTTGAGGAGAACTTAAAGGTTGAAGATGAGAATACAAAATATTTTGGAAAAAACCTTGGTTAAAACCTATATACTCAAATCAATGTTTTAAAATTCATGTTGACTCGAACAGTTAAATCATGAACCGGCTATGAGACTTGGTCAGATGTGACTGTGTTTTTGCTTGGGGCTGAGAACAAGATTGAATCATCGATTTTTCATTACCACGAGTTGATCGGTTCAATAAACTCGATCAGATTATGAATTTTATTTTAAAAATCTAACAAAAACCTTTTTTTCTACAAACCTTTCTAAGTTTAGTTTGCAAGTTGAAGTGATAATGACTAACTTTAGTTGCAATATAGTTAAAACTCACTCAAAACGCTAACTAATATTGTCTATTATAAATTGAAATCACTGATTGGTTGTTTATCAAATCTTCGTTATAGTTTATCTATCTATATCTATACTACCTATAAAGAGAATTAGAGTTTTTCTTGAATGTTGAAAAATGGTTTAACTAAGGAAATGTTGAAAAATGGTTTAATTAAGGAAATGTTGAAAAATGGTTTTTGTATCTATACTACCTTATAATGGGAGCAATCCTAAAAGTTGAAAAATGTTGAATTTTCAACATTTCCTTATTTACTTTATTAATAAAACCTTGGATAGTTGAAATTTATATTAACTACAATAATTTTGGTCATGTTGACACAACTGTTGAAATTCACACGCATTGCTTAATGTAAATTTAGCAATGTTGACAAACAAGAACCAATTTGGTTAATGTGGTAATTATAGAAATGATTGGTAATTATAGAGTAAATCAAAGTTATTACTTTACTTGGTTCAAAGTTGTATATTAGTTGGCATCATGATATATAAACCTATAAATACCCACCAGACCTATATACGTATTATGCAAAAAACACACAACCTTTCTTTCCTACCAAACCCGCCACCACCATAACCAACCACCAGATTTGTGTAGCCTCTGCTAGCAAATCTTTGCGGTTCGTTTACTATTTAGTTTTGAATTTTTTTTATTGTTTTATGTTTTACTTTTGTATATCTCACCAGAATTAGCTTTGTTGCCGCTTCGATCCAAGGTTTGTTTATCATTTTTGTTATGTTTTAGATTTGAATGTTTTTATATGTGTGTGTTATTATAAATATATATGTTTTTATGTATCCATTTAATTGCTTTAGATCTCACCGGAATTTATGGTGTTCCCAAGAGAATACACATAACCACTGCCAAAAAATACGTAACCTCGTCGGAAACCGCATATGTGGACCGGAATATTCTGTCATATGCCATCGGAAACTTCTTCTTTCGCTGGAAAATGTTTGGTTGTACATAAATATATGTTGGTAATTTTGCTATTACAGTTTAGTTAAACTTTGTAATAACTTTTGATATAAAGTTTTATCACTATTTTGTTATAAAGTGGTTGTCATTAAAAAGTTTGGTATTTTGTAAATAGTTTGTAAATATCATGAATAGAACAATCATACTTATTTTGTTATGTAATTTTTTATTCATTATCAAATCTGTAGGATGTGTAGATGCGCCCATAATTGTTCATGTATTGCTTTGCACCAAAAATATTTAGTGAAAGAAGCCAAAGCCTTTAACAACATCGACCATATTTGCCTGATTTGGATTAGTGATCCTCTCCCACACTAATTTAATTATGTTCATCAACAATGCCATTGTAGACTTTGAAGTATCAGAATATAAGTTTTTGAACTACAGAAATAACGAGTGAAAGACCAAAGAAAATGGTTGTATTTGGCTTCCTTTGGCAGAGTTCTATTCATATGGTCCATTTTATACAGGTTACAATGATGGATAGGTAGGAACTTTTGTCATGTAAAATATTACCGGCGTAAAACTTTTTACCCTAAATATTTATGTCATGTAACCTTGATGTTCGAATTATGTTGAACAGTCGGTCAAGTAGAAGATTAAAATTTAAGTGAATTATGAAAAGTAAAAGAAAAAGTGAACTGTTAATCTCCTTTGGGCACATTGTATGCATGACCACTGGGCCACTTTGATACACACGTACATCGTATGGTTTAGCTTGACTAATTTTCAAACTCAAAACATTGTGTTTTCTCATAATTAATTGGGTAACGTTATTATTCATTTCATCTAAGTGTAAAATTTTGTAAAGGATTGATAAAAAAAGTACTACTATAAGATATGATAAGATATAATTTATTCAGTTAATTCGTATTTACACATGCTTTTCTTGAAAGTAAAAAATCTCAAAAATAAAGAAATAGTAAAAATTTAAATATAGTATACGAGTATAATACAATAACTACAAAGTCAAACATTTAATACAGTATCATAAGGTTAATCCGGTTGGGTCATCAAGACAAGGGATCGATCCCATGGTCAATCCGATCGAATCACAAGAGGGTTACGAATTTGATCATCGAGTCAACTCGATCGAGTCAGCGGACACGGGTTCAACTCAGTCGCGTCACCGAGTTACGGGTTCGACCACTAAGTCAATTAACTTATTGTTAAGTATATGTGGCTAGGCATATTTCGGGACACAAGTTCGACTTCCGAGTCAATTAGTATATCGTCAATTATATGCCGATAGGCAATTCCGCCGCTATGCGCGGGTAATCGTCTAGTACTACCTATAAAGGAAAAACCACCAAACCTTAAATGTTGAAAAACATCATAATTTAGGAAATGTTGAAAAATTTAATGTCACCATATGTTGAAATTGTCAAAAGAAACTATCCTCCTGTTTTGTAAACATATATGACGAGTTTTAAACAAAACCCTAATCCTCTTTCTCTCCCTGCCCCTCTCAAAATCATGGCCGCCACCACAGCCTTGATGCTGCCATTTACCGTTTAGTATTGGTGAACGGTGTGTGACGATGGTGGTGGGTGTGTGACAATTGTGATTGGGAACTTCTGCATTTTGTCATTCTTCTTCATCTTCCCCATTTTGTCATTCTTCTTCATCTTGCCCCTACCCCTCCACCACTACTTCTGCCGCCATCACCTCTGCCGCCACTAGCATTGCCTAGATTGACATAAACCATCAAAGGTTTGTTGTGAATACGGCTGTGTGTAGTCTCGGTGGTAGATCTTTTGGTTTTAGTAGTCGTTCTGGTGTTGGTGAAAAATGTGGGTTTGATGTTTCTTTGAATCTACTAAACAAAAGGTTGGTGTTTTGGTGATATAAATGGTGGTTTTGTTTGTAGTTAAAAGGGGTTTTTGTTTTTGTTTAGGTTTATTTCTCTTTTTTGTTTTTTTATCTTTAGAGATGGGTCTTGATATTTTTGTGATCTATATTCTATAACGCGGGCTCTGTTTAAAGACGTGCTTGAATGTATAGTTTATGTTAGATTGTGGATCTAGCTGGGTTTTATTGTCGGGGTATGAGTATAGAGAATGTTTTGCAGTTTTGGTTTTATATTTAGCTTAGACTTGATGTTTGGTACTGGTTGATAGTTTTGGTGTTTGGTTTCGTATTTTTTGAAAGTTTCCTTCCTCGACTAATAACTTTGGCTCCACCCTTGATTATCAAGTGTTTTAGTATTTCCTATAGAAGTTATTTGTTGGTTTTTCGAGTGGTGAACATGTTAGTTTAGAGGACTTCTTAAGTAGTTAAGGTTTGAACAGGGCCGTCCCGTGAATTTGAGAGGCCCTGTGCCATTTTGATTATGAGGCCCCCGGAACAACCGAAAAATTTAGAATATATGTAAAAAGTAAGGATAAAAAGAGATGAAGTGTCATACAACGTAAAACTAGTTACGAATGTCGTATATGTATTTATCAAATTAAGATTTTGGGCCGCGGTGAAAGCATTTATTAATGAAAAATGTATACAGGGACAAAATTGGGTTAAGAAGTTTTTTACAGTATATAAATATGTTTCTACTTTTTTAAAAATATTACTAAAATACAAGGACAAAACTGTAGATACTATAATCTTCAGGTAGCAAAGTGACTATATCTTAAATTCATCATCTTCTTCCTCACAAATAGTTTATACCTCTGTTTTGTTATTTTTCTTAAATCATTTAAATCTAATCTACTCTTAAGTTATATAATGTCAAACATCTAAAAACTTTAGATTACGTTATGAATTTTTCTTAACCCCGAATCAATTTAGCCTCTGCGTTACAACATCGGAGGCCCTCGAAATTTTGGGGCCCTGTGCGGTTGCACACCCTGCACACCCCAAAATCCGGCCCTGGGTTTGAATTTGTTGGTGGTATATGGGTTATGTTTTTCTTGGAGAAGTTTTGAACTTTGAACATGATTGTTGAAGTTAAGTGATGATATATTACGTGGTTACTTGTATTTGGGATTGCATTTTCAAAACAGATTACGGGTTTCAAAAACCTCGTTTTCAGAAAGCTATTCCAAAACTGGGTTTTGTCTTAGAAAACGCAGGTGATTTTTTTTCTGACGCTACTCAAACATAAGCAATCAGATGATCTTCTCCAAAATGTAATTTCAAACACACTCTAAATTTTGTGTGGTCCTATTATTTGCATCTCATTTTCCAGCCCTGTTAAACTTGTTTAACTATTAGACCAGTGACTTTGTTATGAGTTTATTTATATTGAGCTACAGCTGCCCTCAATTCCAAGTTAAATTTGATTAAAGTCGTATGCGAATGATGCAAGTGATATGGTTCAAAGAATATTGGGATGTGATCCATAAACCTTTCTGTTACATGTTGGAGAAATCATGAAAGTTGAGTAATCATTTAATCTTTTTTCGCATTATTTATCTCAGAACCAATATGTTGAAACGCGCCAGAACCAAAATCTATATATAGCAAAATATCAAAAATTTAAAAATAGATCAAAGTAAATATAGGAATGTTGAAGTTTAAACAAAGTAAATATAGGAATGTTGAATTTTAAACAAATAGTTGGGAAGTATATTCCTATCTATATATACGGGGCTGAGAACACATCCTATTCAAAACAGGGTTGAAAACTTAAAATGAGTAAATATAGAGATTATTTAATAAGTTGAAAACTATCAAAGTAAATATAGGAATGATTTTCTTAAAATTGAAACTGTCACCGCTTGTATAAAAGAATCATAAATATTCTCCAAATATTCATTCCTATGGTGAGAGCCGACTTTTTATGAAAAAGAAGTGAAGCGTCTCTGCCTATCTTTTGAACAGCAGGTTTTTGCATCGAAATTGATTTTTTGATTTAGTTATGTAATAATCACAATCGATATATCTTATAACCCTTTGACTTGAAGACAAAATGTTAATGTAATAATGCAAAAGCCTTCCATTTTGGTGTGTGCTCGCATGCATATGAGACTTGGGGAACAGGAGATTAGGAACTCGATGTGGATTTCAGCGTGTTATAAGAGTGTAGTTTTCATATTTGATGATGGGGAACAGTTGCAACATAAAATATTCATGTATTTTCTCATTTGATTTTATTTAATGGCTTCATCTCGTCATAGTATCGCAGTTGCAGGCAGATTTTCGCATAATAAAGCTCTTGTGTATGTTAACTTCTGTTGTCAAGAGAGTTTATTCTTAAAAAGATTTGTGATAATTGTTACAGTAGTTGTCGTCACCACTCTCTTGCCAGAACGTACACTGCTGCCACAACTATATCATTAGAAAATTCATTTTATAGATCTGAGTTTTTACAATTTCTTTGGCGTTTTTGGTTATATATCTGTCTCGCCAGGAACTTTATGCGTCTTTTTGTTTTCCTTATAGATCTATCTCCCCAGAAAAGGTGGGGTTGTCACTGCAGTCCCACCGGGTACCTTGGTGACGTCGTCCACGTCTCGCCAAAAAACTTGTTGCCGCCTTAAATTAATCACAAAGTTGTTTGAACTTTGTAGTATTAACAAAAGTTTAATGTAATGTAACCTT
Organism: Glebionis coronaria; assembly: GCA_025667525.1. Classification (NCBI taxonomy): domain Eukaryota; kingdom Viridiplantae; phylum Streptophyta; class Magnoliopsida; order Asterales; family Asteraceae; genus Glebionis; species Glebionis coronaria. The sequence goes on along the minus strand of CM046874.1, from coordinate 589,959,856 downwards.
CATATAATGCATGAACATTATTTATTGTAGTATTTTTATAAATGAGTTGTTATATGTTTGAACAGTTTGATAAAAGTGTCGACCGTTGTATTTATTAGGAATTAGGATTAATATATTGTACATACAAGTTAATATAAGTACGGTTTGATAAAATTACTGAATTTCTATGTTTTTCTTTATCAAATAATCATTTAACTTGATAAACTTCTCATAAATGTGATCTGATTTCCAATTCATATTTATAATTCTGTTGGAGTTACTTGCACAAACTATACTATATTGTTGAATAATTTATCGGACCAAGTTAAATTTATCTTAAGATTGGATAAAATAGATGTCGGACCATAAGAAAAAATATACGTATAACATTTGACCATACAAGTACATTTTATGCTACTTGATACATTTGAGTGCAGATTTCTATACAAATAGATTATCCGTCACAAGGTGATTTTTCTACTGTTCTACACTTAAGCTCGAGCTTACAAATTGTCATGCTTGAGTCGGGCTCGAACAAAAGATCGTGCACGTTTGATTAAACGAGCCAAGCTTTTAACATAACATGTCTTTTAAATGGGTCATTTTTGTGGTCTCTTTGACATGCTAAGTGGATGTATTAATAAACTAGCAAGTCTTTCAGAAGGAATTTAAAGTGTTTAATGAGGACTAATATTTGAGTTGAATTGTCTTTTGTATCCTACGTTTTATTTTGAATCTTACGTGAAACACTTACTACAATATCACATATTTTTAATTATCTGTCACTAAGATTTCCGCCGCTATGCGCGGGTACTCGTCTAGTTCATATAAAGCTTGAAGACTACTAAAAGTATCGGTTCAATTAAACATAAGATAAATTTTGAAATTACGCAACAATATATATTAAATATTTGAAAACTTTATACGTATGTACAAAACTGGTTTGATTCAAACGAATTATTCCGATTACCATATGAACCAGCAAACCACCTACTAGAACCGGATTAATCACAAAACCGGTTTTAAAACATTGACTCAAACCAAACACTTTGAATCAGTACGAAACCCATTGGATTTAAAGGCCCAAAACAGAAATGAAACCCAAAATCCCATGGTACATAAACCATCACAACCCTTAAAAAACTAGGGTTAACATCTTCTTTGCATATCAGCCGCTTGTAGAAGAAAAACAAAGAAACCCAGATCACAGCTATGGTAAACACTAACTCATTTGTGTCTGTATGTTTGAAAATGATTTATGTTTTTTGTTATATAAAATCATTTATTTATTTATGGTACGTTTGGTATTGTAGTCGTTGGTTGCAAATGAGGATTTCCAGCATATTCTTCGTGTTCAAAACACGAACGTTGATGGGAAGCAAAAGATCATGTTTGCAATGACTTCGATCAAAGGTATTGGTCGTCGTTTTGCTAACATTGTCTGCAAGAAGGCTGATGTTGACATGAACAAGAGGTATATAACCTTTTTAATATATATTTCATTTTTGTATGATTTTTAATGATGTTTTGTGTTGTGATTTTGTTTCTTTTAATCATTTGTTTACATATGATTTTAGCAAGTTTGTTTATTATCTGTGTGTAAATTGTGTTATTTGGTTTCCGTTCAGCGCGTACTGTGTTAATATTTGTGAAATTAAAGGTCATGAGCTTGAGTTGCACCAACAGTCATGAGCTTGTAATATTGCAATGGTTCTGTATTAGATTTGAGGTTTAAGTTTCCTTACTTTTAATTAGGGGTGTTTGTGGTGGCTCAATTGTAAGGTACGGTATTAGTTTAATAGCTAATTAGGCATGTATGTTTTAAGGTGGTTTGGTGGTAGCTTGTTTAAAAGTGCTTTATGTAAGCCATAAGCTGTTCAGGATCAGAAAGCAGCTTATTGTGTTTTAATAATGCAAAAAGATAATATGTTGCTTATCTAGGTGAACAAGTAAAGGTGAATAGCTTTTTAGAGTATTTTGCGGTTGCAATATTAGGAAGTTTAGTAGCTGGTACTACTTTTATAATCTGTTATTTTGTTTAGCTTATTGGCCGTTAAGCTGTATCATAAACATTTAAACTGCTTAGATTGAAATATCAATGGTAGTTAGTGCATCAATAAAGTAATAAGGTAACTATTAAGGTACAATTTTATGGGCAAAACTGTATTTCTCTATGGTTCTTTAATATATTAGCCAGTCGTTGGTTTTGCAATTTTACTCCACTCTTTTGGTCTTTTTATATTACTAGAAGATTACAAAAGTATAAAAAGTTAACATGTATTAGTCTTAATTCATGGTCTATGAACTTAAACAGTTAAACCACTTGTCATCAATACGGGTTCTCAGGGGATTCTGTGTATGTTTGAAAATATCGTTGCCAATCCCCGACAGTCATATGATAGTAACTGTCTATGATATGTCGCTCTTGTCAGCTTACTATTTTCATATGTCATAACTTTAATTGTTTCTTAACTAATTTCCAGGGCTGGAGAACTTTCTAACGTTGAGATTGATGCACTCATGAATATCGTTGCCAATCCCCGACAGTTCAAAATCCCAGATTGGTTTCTTAACAGAAAGAAGGATTACAAGGATGGCAAGTACTCTCAAGTCACATCTAATGCTCTTGACATGAAGCTCAGGGATGATCTCGAGCGATTGAAGAAGATCAGGTATGTGCTATTTCCACCTTTCATCTTAATTTTTTCAACCGAGACGGCACCGCAAGATGTCTGCCTTTGTGACAAATTGAAAATGTTTCTGGTTGCAACTCTATTTTATTACAAAGTCAAAACACCTTGGGTCTGAATGGTCCATTAAAACTTTCTTACCCGTTTCACATTTGTTAGTCTCTTTAATTTAATTTTATTCAAACTAAAATTGATTTAATGTTCGTGCTGCGACCTTTAATATGATCTTCTCCAAGCTGTATATATGACTGCTAAGCATTTTTTTTATTTACAGGAATCACCGTGGTCTCCGTCATTACTGGGGTCTCAGAGTGCGTGGACAACACACCAAGACAACTGGCCGTAGGGGTAAGACTGTTGGTGTGTCGAAGAAGCGATAAGCATTTTCATGCTCTTGTTTTGGTTCTAGAAATCATCTACAATTCCCATTTTTCCCTAGATTTAGAATCTGGGAAAAATTGTTCCGGTTGTACTTTTTTTGGATGTTGACGGTGGCAATGTTTCTAGGATTTTATTATTAAAGTTTGTTTTCGCTGTTTGAGTTGATGCATATTTTCGGACTATGATATATTTTTAAGGGCCTATTTACTACTTTTTGTGGTGTTTGTTTTGGCTTTGTTGGCTCTTGTTTTTAACCTTTGCGTTATGCGAAGTACAAATGTGTACCTAAAAAGTGTTTGTTTTTGCTTATTTCATGTGCTTACGAGCTTATATTTTGATAAGTTCATACGCTATTTTCATGGTCAAAACCAATGGGCCAACCCCATGATACATGTCGATCATGCTGGACTGTTGAACAATACCATTCAACAAAAGTTGTTACAGAATTGGTTATTGCCCCCACATTTAATGTCACCACATACTCTTCGTCAGCATTCATTCAGTCCTTTTGCGCTCCAGCCATACTTATATGACGCCCTATCTCCTCATCCATCACACCTGAATAAATATGGATTGATTGATTTAAGAGATCAGAGACCTAAACAAAAGAGTAAACATGGTAACCGTATCACAGACCTAAACAAAAGAGTAAACATGGTAACCGTATTTCGTGGCAGGGCTCAGATAGTAGCAATCAGAAGAGTGATAGTAGCAATCAGATCGAGAACTTTGCCTTTATGGGAGAAAAAGGCTAAGGGAAAGAAAACACTTCTCATGGATGAAGACATAGAAGAACAACAACAGCCTTTGACTGAAAAACAACACATGAAGCAATTAAAGCAAGTGTTTAAGGAAAGTCGACAAGAGACACGAGGTAGTGGATGAGGTCAAAGGAAATCGAAGTTTTTGATATTGCTGACTTTGGAGAACCCGATGCTTACGAGGACGAGCCATATCATGATGAAGACGATGATCAGCAACACGAACACCACGACACAATCTTCGATGATATTCCACCTGTACAAACAGAGATGGTACACATGGAGACAGAGATCGTTGACATCAACAAGGAGGAGTTTAACCAAATCCACTTCAGTGTCGGATCCGGTAGTTAAATACTTAAACCTTAACTCTCTAGAATCAGAAGTTACTAACACCGATCCTTCATCAAACCCGAACATGGTTAATGTCCCTGTAACTTTGGCCACGACATCGGTAATCAGTACCATTGTGACAACTCCTGTAACCCCTTCACTATCAACCATTCAACCTGTGTCTTTGCCGTCATATCCACCTATCGATACAGCTTTCATGATAAGAATAGAACAAAGACTGAAAGATCAAGAAGATAAAACTACTCAAGTCACACAGCAGTTAGAATCATCAAAGAGAGCTCATGAACAGGAAATCGCTCGCCTCGGAGAAGAAATAGCTAATCGACAACAAAGTGAAGACTCATCAAGAGCAAGTGTAGAAGCTAAAGCAGCCAAAAAGCAAGAAACGATCGAACGTCTTCAAGAACTGAAAAAGAAGTACAGAGACGAGAAAGATAGTCTTGCTAAAGCCAACGAAACACTTATTGAATCCATCAGTGAAAAGGTTCAAGGATCTATTGAAACGGCACTCCCTGCTCCGCGAGACGAGATGAAAAAGATTGCTGCAAGCAAATTGATGATCAAGTCTTCAGACACTCGGCAGTCAGACTATCTAATTGCTCAAAGGCTCACACACTAAGAGTTGAAGAAGTTGTTGCATGCTCGCATGATTCAAATCGGGTCCCACAACCAAACGCCAGCCCAAATAGCACTCCACAAGGCTCTAAAGACGGCTATGGATGAAGACACCGAGATATTTGAAAAACATGGCACCGTCATCCCATACAGTAGTCTACAACAAGATAAAGAAAACGAAGAAGAGGGTGAATCAGACAAACCCGATGAATCTTCTTATAATGACGAAGACGATGACGGTGAAGATGAAGATGACGATGAAGATGAAGATGACGATGACGGTGACGGTGATGATAAAGGTGAGAGTGACGATGATGATGATGAAAGTACGGATGAACGTGTCAATGATGAAGATGAGTCAGAGGATGACGACGAAGAGAAAAAAGATGAAGATGAGAATGTTGATGATGATAACACGAACAAAGAGAAGTCGGGTGATGATGATGATCAAACTTTAGGAAAAGGTGACAAGTCTCAAAAGGATGATGTTACCAAAGATCAAACCACTTCAGCAGCCGAGGCAACTCAACAAACCGAGTCACCTCAAAAGGGCAAACGCACCAAACGACTTCATGATGTTAATGCTTCTACGACAACCTCATCCGTTCTAGTTCAATCTGCCCCAGCTACCACATTCTACAACACAAGCACCAGAACAACCTCTACCGGAACCTGATCAGCAAATACCTGAAGTTTCAGAATCTGCACCAGTAAAAGATATTCTAGAAACTCAGTCAGTTCCAGAATCTGAACCAGTCACGAATATTCCAGTCACTGAACCAGTTTCTGACATTCCAGAATCAAGTGATCCGGCATGGGCGGATACAATAACCGTAGATGAAAATGCACCCGAGCAACCTTGGGTCACGGAAGTTGCTGGCATTCGTCCTCTCACTCAAGATGATAAACTAGATTTCTCCCAAATCCTCAGCAATCCCATCGACTTCTCAGCATACCTAGTTTACAATTATGGAACTGACAACATAACTCCGGCTATGGTAGCTCGAGCACTTCATGATCCCACCTTCCTTGCTAACACAAGAATCAACAGAATGGAGGTTGAATACAATGCAAATGAGATTTTGAAAGCAATGAACACCCCTCAGCAAGCATGTCTTCACAAGTCTGACAAAGCTCCTCTTCCGACAACAGAAGGTGATTCTCAAATTATACGTGATTTCCTTGTATGGCGTGACCTTGAGTATTTGGTTAAAGGCGCAAACAAGTATGCGACTTCATTAACTTTGGTCAAAGCTACAACTTGGGGGTCAATACCAAGGATTAAGGAAAAGGTCGATCGTATCTGGATAAAGCAATTAGTTCCTCAGTATGATCACTATGCCGAATTGGGTGCATCGCATTGGGGCGAAACCATACGACGAGCTTACAGCTATGCATGTGGGTTCAAATCAGTCACTCAACTCGTATCTATGTTTAGAATCAAAGCCATTCTAGGAGTGAGAATTCAACCCAAGATCGGTTACCATCATTTAACAGAGGATCAAACTGAAAAGCGAAGACGACAAACACTACACCATCATGGAAGGAAACTTTTCGGTTCTTCCTCTCGAAGACATTGAAGACATGTTGCTTCTAATGACTCAAGGTACACTCAGACATTTGGAGGCTAAAGACATCATTGCCTTGAATTCATCTCTTAAAATGTGCACACGTCGAATTGTAATCAAGAAGAGAGTTGAAGACTTGCAACTTGGTGTGGAAATTTATGAGAAGAAGCTGAATCTCACTGCTCCATACATTGAAGTTCCTGATATCCATCGCGACAAAAGCCCCTACACGAGTACAACAAAACCGGTTCCAGGTACTTTCTACTTAAATGGATCAGGTGAGAAGAAATTCATGAGAGTCGCGGAACTTCACAAGTTTAGTGACAGGACTCTTCAACAACTACGGGACACCTTGTTGCATCTCAACGTCACCAGGAAGCATCCCAAGGTTACAGTAAAGTGGCACGATGGATACGTAAAAAGTGCTAACTACATGATCAAGAAGATTGAAGAAAAGTTGAGGGAAAGACGTTTAATGAGAAGTCTAGAACGACTCGTAGGTAGTAGACCATATGGAGCACACCACAAGCTAATGGAACGATCCATTTAAAATGGGTCGTACTATCTCAGGTCAACTGCATATTTTACTTGTGAATATTCTGTGGCTTGCTGTAGTGTGAAAGTATGATAATTTTTCAAGAATTTCTCACGAGATTCTAAATCTTTCAAAATAAATCATACTCAAGCACTACAACTAAACCTCATTAACTTGAGGGGGAGCATTAATATGTTATATGGCCAACAAAGATTTCATTTTCTTACCCAAAGACCGGTTAATCCATTAATATCTAAAATATTAATGAGTAAAATTTTGGATAAGGGGAGAAAATGGGATTAAGGAGACTTGTAAATATACATGGCTAAAAATGAAAAAGGCTTAATACAAAATCCAACTTGATATGTGCTATGTATATGTTAAGGGGGAGCATTTTGATAATCAAAAAACACTGAAGGTACAAAAACTCTTGATATTTATATCACAAGTACCTCAGTGAGCTTTTTAAGGAATTTTCATGGTGACAAATACTTACCCAAAACACACTTAACTCACGACGATGTGGTGACAAAAGGGTGGTAGGATTAGGTATTAGTCCAATGATTCTTCCAGAACCGGAGGAATCTTCCCAAGGACAATTCCATAGTTAGAAAATAGTAGTCCTTAGGAAAGATGGGAAATGGATTATGAACGAAGCTGAATGCCGACCAAGTACTGTTGCTAGCACTAGAACAATCACAACAAGGTGCTAGTAATGATGTATTGGTAAGCATTGAAGGGGTTGAAGAATGAAAAAGAAATGTAAAGATAAAGGGTCTAAAGAAAGAAGCCTTCCTTACAACTTAGGCAGAAACCGGGTCAACACATCTTGAAGACGATAAGTATCATAGACCCAGTGATGCGATGCACAACCCTTCCCAGCGAACTCAAATATCTCTCAAAAGATATTTGTTTTAATGTCACGGAGTTTAACATGTTATCTATTGGTTTATTCACTCCGAATAAATTGATATTCAAAGGTGGCAATCCTCTCCAGCCTCCGCTCACCAAATCAAAATGCACCATTGAGTCTAGAGCCACGAGATCATCAAAAGTCTCATTAGGACACATTTCAAAAGAAGAAATATTTTTATGAGTCATACGCAATATTCTTGTAATATTTCCCGAACATCTGAGTGATACGAAAGTATTACAATGAAGATGGAAATCCTGCTTGAGCCAACATCAAACAAGCTCATGGTAGGTGACACGTGTGGTTCTTTAAGAACCAAGCTTGTGATAACTGGAAAGAAACGATGGTTTGATTCTTAATTGAATTCAAACTTGTTCCAGGGCCTCTACGCATTATCCAAGTGATCTTGCCAAAACATTCAGAGTTTTACTTTTTAGTGTTCACAATGATTAGTGGAAATCCTTCCAGTGTCAACATCAAACAACACTACGGTAGGTGACAAGCAACATTCTATTAGAATCGATCTCGTGACAACTGGAAAGCAATGATGGTGAAAATCTTAATTGAAATTCACTTGTTCCAGGTTCATGAATTGACGGCTTCAACCATTAGGATAATTTATCCAAAATGGTTCACTCTATGTTCGCAGTCAGCTTTGGACGGTCGAATAAAGAGAACAGGTTTACCCGCGAAATCTTGTCAAGGAGATCTTTAATTAGAGCTACCTGTCACAAGTACGATATACAATATCGTCCAACGGTCTTCACCGACCGGAGGTAAAACGCTACCGAATCAGAATAAAATGTCAAAACCATTTTATTCGTGTCTTATTATGTTGCTGCATTTGAAGACGGTGGCGTTGCGGTGTACCAGATAAAGTCGTCCTCACATGCTTATATTTTCTGCATCAATATTTCAACAAAATTCAAGAAAGTTCAATATAAAGACTTCCGCTGTAACAAACTCTGAAACTTTCAAGAATTCAATAAGTATAAGTATGTGGGACATGAAGTCACAAGGAGGCCACATATCACAAGAAGGCAAAGACTGCACGTGAAGATGATCTCAAGTTACAAGACAAGTCAAAGCCAAAAGAACATGTTGCAAGCCAAAGCTCAAAGATTATTACAACATATTCACAAGCCGAAAAAGAAAAGAAGAAAAGAGAAACAACTACGAGCTCAAGAACGAAGACTTAGTATAGTATGCTAGGTTTAGAACTTTGTAATTTAGAGTGACCTTCCTTAGGGGGAGATTGTTAGAAATACGATTTTAACGTATATTAGAAGTATCGGTCACTCCAACAATATTATTAAACGTGTTTAGCTCGTAGTTAGTTATTGTATTAAACTTTAGTTACTAATCAACCCATGGGCTTGTCCATAGGTTGTAGGCCCAAGCCCATCAAGGCTTGGGTATATAAGGCCCCTTTCCTTCATGGAATGGGGTTGGTTGTTCATTTCATTTACTAAATAATACACATATTTCTCTCATCTTTCTCTCTCTAGTTTCTCTCTCTAGAAACAAAACCCCACTTGTTAGGATCATAGATTATCACTATTCTATAGTTCTGTTTCTATATGCTATGATATAAAAAAAATTATTTGATTTTTCAGGGCTTTTATACCAGACCGATGTTCTTAAAAGAATCATTTTTCGGAATTGGTGAAGTCATTCACGGTAAGAGTAACTTTAACTTTTGCATATTTATCATAGAATGACTCATTTGTAGCACGTTTTTTTGTAATACTACACATTTTGTTAGAAACCTAATCTAGATTCGGCGATCAAACATCAAAGATGTCTTGGTACGTAGGGGAGGTATTTGGATTTGCATTTTAGTAGAAATTTTACCGCCCTCTTATTAGCGTCGAAACAAATATTTTGCTTCTAATTAATGAGTTTGCTATGTTATTTAAATCAGGTTTTGGGTCGACTTGCTAATGTTGAAAATCTATAAATTCAGAATTCGTTTTGGTTTTTAATTAGTTCGGCTTTATTTGGTTTTAATGCTGATGTTGTAAATGGGTTTTCGATGCCATGTGTGGACACCAAGTGTAAGTTTATGGACTTATATTTAATAGTCGTGTGATAGGATCGAACTCGAGATTACGGGATTGCACACAATACGTAAAAAGTTAATTTATTTAATAAATATATTTTTTATGTATTTATTAAATTAAACCGAGCAAGTAACTATATAACTTTAACGATCTTTAATTAATTAATAGTTAAGTATTAACGAGCGTTAAATTAACATATAGTAAGTAAACAAAAGGAAAGAAGGACGGAAGGTTCCGGAACACCCCATAGGGGTGTTTCGACCGTCGGTTAGAGCAAAGAGGGGGGGGGGGGGGAGGAGGCAAAAGTTGTATTTTATTTATTTGGGCTACAATGGGTTGGATTCTATAAATACACATCCTTATCCCTCATAATCTTCATAACTTAAATCTTTTCCCTTCTTCTCTCTTTGGTTCGATCGCAAGCCTACACCAACAAAGGGTTTCGGTTGGTTTTTCTTGGTTGATCGATTGTGTACGTAATCTAGTCCTAGCCCCTCTCTAGGGTTGTTGGGTAGATTATTTACACGCGTTGTAGCTCGGTTTTCACGTGCTAGAATCACGGTTAGCTCGTTGTATTACGCGTGTACAAGATCGTAATATAGTCTTACTTTAGACTATATATTGGTATATTACAGTATAGACCCGAATTGGTGATTCGTTCTTTGTCTTATGGATTTGCTTTAGCGTAAAGGTATGTAACCCTAATTCGATTAATTATAATTGTGCTATTAATTATGATCTTGTTAAATCGCTTCCGCTATATTGCTTTGATATCGTTTAGGGTTTTATATAATTGTTATGATCTTAATAAACCTTCAGTGGTATCAAAGCCGTTTTAACATGTTATAATTATCAAAAATCTAAAGTTTTTTAACTAATAATTGTTTTGAGTTAAAACTACATGTTTTTTAGGTTTTCATAAAATTAGGGTTTTGTTTTTTTAAAAATTAGGGGTTTGGCTCTATTTTTAATAAAAAAAGGGTATTGTTTTGAAACCCTAAATTACATGTGGGGCAATTTTAGATTAAATTGCATGATTAATTGTTATGTCATGTATGGTTACGATCCGTAGAGATTTAATTGTTAAGATTTGTGGGGAGTCCATGATTACGTGCATGTTTTCATGGATCATAAAATAATATGTTTATATGATTTTATGTGCTACGTGATTATTTGATTCAATAAATTTAGAATTAGGGAAGACTTTTATATGAATATAAAGACCTAGATTTGATGATTATTGAATAAATCGTATGCATGTGGCTATTTGATTTATTTATTGCACATATAAATTGTTATTATGTGTTTATGATTTAGTTTTTTACTTGTTTATATATAAAATTGTTGAATTGTTGTAAACAAGGGTTTTTTTTTGAAAAGAAATAACATGGACTAAATCATATTAAAAATAATGATTTGTTAGAGATTTAAATTACATAAGATTACGTTGATTGGTGAATTGCATTAATAATCTAACGGCCTACTCTTTTTGACAAACTATAAAGTGAGTATAATGAACCGCTGGTCATGTACCCGGTTAAGGAAGGAAGTGTTATGCCATTAGTCGCTGACCAAATTCTCGGCTCGCGTGTGCGTCAAATTGAAATTACCTACGATTATTAATTGAATTGTACCTTAAGGGTGATTTACCACAAATTCACATCCGAAACACAATGAATAAGGGTATTGCTTTGTGCGTAGCCGAGTTCTAGCAAAAGTACGTTGTGATTAGTTGTGAGTAAATTCTTTAATTTGTTTAACCAATACCGCAACATAATTTATGAAGAAATTTAATCTCGTGAAAGAGTTTACAAAATGTTTTATTAAACTTATGCTATGGAGATTGTATGCATGCTTCTCCATACATTTATTTTGACATCAAAATTTATACCCTTAAAATTTAAGTCGAATACTCCTAATTGACGAAAACTTGAAATTACTTCGTCATCAAATGAAATTTTTGGGTGATGTTGTGATGGAGAGAAAACCATTTGTAGAATGAGAATTTGTATGATGGTTTTATGTTACTCAAATTAGACGACTTAATTAAGTTACTCAGTGAGATCTGGAAACTTAATGCATTCAGAAGGGATGAAACATGTTTACAATGCAAAACGATTTTTTTGGCAATGTAAATCCCTTAAATATCTAGAAATTGAAAATTGTTTGTCAATTGAATTGTTCGACAAGTCGCTATCTTGAGTACATTCATTACTAGCAGATCAACTGATGTAATGGATCTATGTCAATATAGTTCTAGAATTCAGGAAAATAATATGGTTTTATACCGGGGTAATTTTATTTTCTTGAAAGTATTTTGTTATCGAAAATACTAATATTTGAACTTATTTATGTAGAAATGGCTCAACCCACCAATAACACGATAAGTTCCGCGTTCAAAGCTTTCTTTGAACATCCTGAACTTACTGGCCTAAACTTCAATGATTGGTACCGCTTACTAAGAATTGTCTTGAGAGCAGCGGGTACTATCGATATCTTGACTACTCCCTATCCAGAGGATCTTGCTGAAGGAGCATCTAATGCGCAAAGGCTTAAACACGCTGCTAATGTTAAGAAGCACTCGGAGGTGGCTTGCTTAATGCTAGAAAAAATGGCGCCTGCACTTCAACAGAAGTATGAGCTATTTTCACCTAAGTGAATGCTTGATGAGCTCAAGGCTATGTTCGAAAAGCCGCAAGGTGTGGAGATCTATGACTTGGTAGATGCTTTGCATAGTTGCAAGCAAGCTCCAGGAAAGTCTGTAAGTGCCCATTATTTGGAGATGAGGGGTTATATGGAACAGCTCATTGCACTAGAACAACCCTATGATCATAATATGGCTATCAACTTGGTCAATAGGTCCCTTAACAAGGACTTCAATGATTGCGTTAGAAACTATAATATGCATTGCACGGGGAAGACAGTTAATGATTTGCATGCAATGCTCATTGATGATGAAAAGGGATTGAAAGACAAGGCATCCACCGCTACGCCTTCTGTACTAACCATACAAAAGGGTAGTGTGAGTAAGCCAAAACCGCAAGTGAACAAGAAGAAAGGCAAGGGCAAGGTTAATAAGGGCAAACAAGTTGCGACTTATTCGAAACCTAAGCAGAACTTTGTCAAGAAGAGTAAATCTCAAAAGGATGAGACTTGTCACCATTGCAAGGCAAGTGGTCACTGGAAGAGGAATTTCCCTCTTTACCTCGAAGAATTGCGAGAAATAAAGAAGAAGTTTACGCAGAGCGCTGCAGCTTCAAGTACTTTATTTATGATTGAATTGTTCAATTTAACATACAAATTAAATTCCTGGGTATAATGATACGGGATACGGTATTAACATTTGTAATATGCTGCAGGGATTTAATCTTAAAAGGAAGCTTTCATATGGAGAACAATATCTGCAAGTGGGAAATGGCGCACAAGCAGCGGTTGAAGCTATAGGAACTTTAAATCTAGTTTTACCTTAGGGCTTAGTACTGACATTAAATGACTGTCATTATGCACCTACAATTGTTAGGGGTGTTATTTCCTTTTCTTGTTTGTTAAATAATGGATTAGTTCACACGATTGATAATAATAGAATTTCTGTTTGGAAAAATGGTATTTTCTATTTTAATGCAATTTCTGTGAATGGTGTGTTTGAATTAGACATGCATGATAGTGAATCCAAGAACAATAAATCTGTATTTAGCATGAGTTAGAAGAGAAAGTTTGACAAGAACTCTTCTTATCTTTGGCATTGTAGACTTGCCCATATTGGGAAGACTCGTATACAAAAGATTCAATGTGAAGGTCTTTTGGAAAGTATCAATGATGAATCATTTGATAAATGTGAGTCTTGTATCCCTGGAAAGATGACCAAGAAACCTTTCAATAGCAATGTTGAAAGAGCTACTGATCTACTTGGACTAATACATACTGATGTGTGTGGACCACTTAGACATACGTCAAGGAAAGATGCTAGCTACTTCTTAACATTTACGGATGATTATAGCCATTATGGTTATGTTTATTTACTTAAGCATAAACATGAGGTATTTGAAACATTCAAAGTGTTTAAAGCATAAGTAGAACTGCAATTAGGGAAGAAGATTAAAGCTCTTCGTTCTGATAGAGGTGGTGAATATTTAAGTCAATAGTTTATAGATTATCTAGGTGAGAATGGAATTGTTCAGCATCTTACTTCTCCCTATACTCCACAACAAAATGGTGTATCCGAAAGGAGAAACCGTACATTATTGGATATGGTACGATATGTTTAATCTTACAACTTTACCTTTATCCTTTCGGGATTATGCTTTAGAGTCTGCTTATTTTAAATATGGTTCCCACAAAGAAGGTCGATAAGACACCATATGAACCATGACATGGTAAGAATCCATATTTGTCTATTTAAAGGTCTGGGTTTGCGAGGCGTATGTGCAACGTGACTCGGGTGACAAACTCCAACAACGATCTGTAAAATGTATCTTTGTAGGATACCCTTAGGAAACTATAGGTTACTACTTTTATTATCCACCTGAGAACAAAGTGATTGTTTCTAGGTATGGAGACTTCCTTGAATTAGATCTTGTAAATCAAGAATTCAGTGGGAGAAATTATGATCTAGAAGAGATTCATATAGATGCATTACCTTCTGAAAACACTAGCGATGTAATTACTGTAGAATCAGAAAGTCTGGCGGTTCCACCGGAATTAGTTCCTCTGCATAGATCCGCAAGGATTAAAAACACAAATAGCAATATGTGTCTTAACATAAAGGATGATGACGAGTTAGGGGATCTTGGTGAACCCGCTAATTATAAATCCGCCATACTTGATCTTGAGAAGGATAAGTGGATGGTTGCTATGGACGAGGAAATGAAATCCATGAAAGTAAATGATGTTTGGATTCTTGTAGAACCACCACCGAATGCTAAAGTAGTGAGACATAAGTGGATATACAAGAAGAAAACCGGCATGGACGAAAATTACAATCCTATAAAGCTCGTTTAGTAGCTAAAGGTTTTACTCAAACTTTTGGCGTAGACTACCAGGAGACATTTTCTCCTATAGCAGACTTAAGAGCTATTAGGATTCTCATAGCTATAGAAGCATACTATGGCTATGAGATATGGCAAATGGATGTTAAAACTGCCTTCTTGAACGGTCGCTTAGATGAAGACATCTATATGCAGCAACCAGAAGGGTATGTTGATCCTTAGAATCCAAGACATGTGCACAAACTTCAAAGGTTCATTTATGGTTTGAAGCAAGCATCACGTCAATGGAATAAAAGATTTGATAAAGAAATCAAAAAGTTTGGATTTATCCTGAACCGTGATGAGCCATGTGTATACCGCAAAACTAGTGGGAGTGATGTAGTATTCCTAGTCCTATATGTTTATGACATATTAATCATGGGTAGTAGCATTCCAAGACATAAAGCTGTTAGGAATTATCTTGGTAAATGTTTTTCTATGAAGGATTTAGGAGAAGCTGCATACATTCTGGGAATTAAGATCTATCGGGATAGGAAAAGACGGTTAATTGGTCTATGTCAAGATGCTTATATAGATAAGATTTTGAAGAAGTATAATATGCATAATTCTAAGAAAGGTTTTCAACCTATGGAAGTTAAGCATAACCTGAGTCACGAGATGGATGCATAAACTCCTGAAGAGGAGGCATACACGCAGAAGGTGCCTTATGCTTCGGCTGTAGGATCTATAATGTATGTTGTTAGATGCACAAGGCCTGATGTGGTGTTTGCTTAGAACTTGGTCAGTAGATACCAACAGAATCCAGGGAAGCTCCACTGGACTGCTGTTAAACATATTCTAAAGTATTTGAGGAGTACGAAAGATATGTTCTTGGTATATGGAGGGAAACTAGACACATAACTGAATGTTACAGGTTTCTGTGATGCGTCCTGGCAATGTGATAAAGACGATACGAAGTCTCAGACGGGTTACGTTTTTGTTATCAATAGAGGAGAAGTTGACTGGAAGAGCAAGAAACAAACAACAATTGCAATGAATGCTACTCAATCTGAGTACATGGCTGCTTCAGAAGCTGCAATGGAAGCTGTTTGGATTAGGAAGTTTATTGAAGATCTTGGAGTGATGCCTTCAATTAAAGAACCTATTGATATGTATTGTGACAATTCTGCCGCAATAATATTTGCCAATGACCCTGGAGTCATGAAAGGCGCCAGACACTTTATGCGTAGACATCACTACGTCCGAGAACAAGTTGAAGCTCGGGAAATCAAATTGATATAAGTTAACACAGATGATAACGTAGCCGATCCTTTAACTAAGGCTTTGCTTAGACCAAAGGTAGTTAAGCATGCCAAGGCGATTGGGCTGCAACTAGCTAGCGAACTCATGCAATAAATTTGTGATTAGTATTTGGATAAAGGATGTTATGACATTATTATATAATGACATAAAGATTGGGTTTTGTTTATTTCTATTATTTGATAAGTGTATCCTATTTTACATGTTTTAATCCATGGATAAATGTTATGCTATGTAATAACCCGAACATTAAAATCAATATTTAGACCGAGCTCTAATCTTATTTATAATATTTGGTCCAATATTTACTACTCGTCTTTTATTTGTCATGTTCGTTCGACGAATAATATTGAATTCTCGGTTAACCGACAAGGTTAGGGCATTAACGTATCAAATATGTGTTATTTATTACTTATCGGCAAAGTTTATGTCCGTCATCGACCGTAAATATCCTCGTTAAGACATAGAAATATTTTCTATTATTGTCGTTTTAATTTCTCATTTTACGAGCATTATTCATAATTTACGTTAAGCCTTTAGGAGTCATTAATTTATATAAATCTTACATATACTTTATATAATAAGCTTCACTTATTTATCGAATATTAATGTTATCCGAATGTCGATGTTTTTAGTTTATACTGAGCATTTATTTTTCGTGTTTTACGCGTATTTTCCAAATCGCGTAACTTTTAAAATATCGGTCTTTGATAATACCCGCCTTTACAAATTATGGGGCAAGATTTATAATAATATTACCCCACTACCACAAAAAAAAAAAATGACGGAAAACACAAAGCTTTTATTTGCTTTGTTGTTGTTTAACCTTCTGAATGGAAGGACACCTGTGCACTAGTTGTCAAACTAATAGAAACCTACACCAACATACTAAAACACATTGATAACACGTCACTCCAATTCCATCTTCTTGGCTACATTTTGTTCGTCCCCTATAGTTCCCAAAGTATCGATTTCATTTTTATAATTTAACTACAATATTGTTATATAATAAAGATTGAGATTACAAGTTGTAGTCTTGGCTTCCGTTCTTCATAAACGTCATCATTCACAACATTCGTGGCCATTTTGGAGCTGAGGTTATAGACTTTTCTACATGCTATGATCTTGGGTAAATTCATATTGGATTAGAGTATTGATGATTGGAAAGAAGGGTTCATTTGGTTGTTGAATTCTTCTTGTTGTTTTATCATCTTTTTTGTAAGATCACTTGTTTTCTCTTCATTTTCATTGTCCCTCTTTCTTTTGTATATATGTAATTATCCATCTTGCTACTGTAAATATGATTGTAATAGTTATGTGGTATGGTTGGACATTGTTTATAAGTTTGTGAGATAAAAATACAAGCAAAGCCATCCTAAATCAAAGACTTTTGATCGTTAAAATTTATATCAGTATTTAAACGAATTAAATAGATAAAATCAGTAGGTTTTGGAGCTTGTAAAATTATTGAGGGTGATAGACATGTGTTTTGTGGTGATTTCGCCAGGTGGCCCGTTTCGTGACGATACCCGATGAATTAGATATGGCCGAAATGGTAAAAAGTGTCGAATCTGAACATGCTGTATAAACTGACTGAAAACTCATTTTAGAACCCAGAACCACTGAAAAAGGTAAAACTATGGGTTGTAGATAAACTTATTTAGAACACACACGAATCGAATGATTTTCTACGGATAAACGGTTTGAAAATGGCGGCCAAAACGGTGAAACTGAAGTTGGCTGCGAAAAACAGCCAACTCTTCTAAGTGATAAAATGGGTAAATAAGCTATGATAAATATAAATTAGAGGCAATTAAACTTATAATAAGTAAACTAAATAAGTTAAGAATGACTTTAGTAAAAATAACTCATCTATATTATATACGGTCTAAGAGAAACGGTCTAATTAACGAGACATGTCGTAAAAATTGTAAGAATCAGACTATATTAAATTAAGGTAAAACGTGATGATTTTTATAAACACCGAAATGGTATGAGCCGCTTTTTAGTAAATATAGACTCGTATATTTATTGATAACTAGAATACCCGAGATTCGGCCATCGTGGACATTAAGTTTACATCGTTATGAGGCGTTTTAGAACCCGTAATACATATAAAGTGGATTTGGGCCACAAAAGCCCAACTTACACTTATAATGGCTTTTGGGCCATTACTGGGCCTAAGATTTATAATAATTTTAGAGGTCAATACTGAGATTGAAATGGACTAAAGTCACACAAAATTGTAATGGGTCACTAATGGGCTAGAATGGGCTTAATGGTCATAATGAGAAGATATATGTTAAATTGTTATGAAAGGTTTTATAAAAAGTTTTATAAAACTTATGCAATGTCCAAACTTACCAAAATGAACTATTTACATATATTTATGACTTATGTATAGTCTCGAACCTAAGGCGCGTCTCGTCATTTTAGGTCTCGTTCGGTTATATGCCCATCGTTGGGCATCTCATTCTCGATCAATGAGCGATTGATATCTCGTGAAGTAGTGTATCTACTATTGGACGTTTGTTCCTTGATCTACGTGTAATAGCTATATCAGGTGAGTTCATAGCCTCGCTTTTACGGCTTTATATGTGTTTATAAACCCGCGAGGGGGAATACATGCTCTTGGTATAAAAATATGATGTTTATATATATGCTTTTGAGAGAATACATGTTTATGAATAAACATGTGGTTTGCTATATGCTTTGATCGAATGCATGTTGTTGTAAATAAATGTAAGATGGTTGATTAAATGCTTTTGAAAGATGAACACAAGCGTTAATTGCATTGATTGTGAACCGCTATTTGCTAAGTGTTGTATTGCCAAAATTTGGAAAGTCCCTATAAACCCATGAACCATTAACTACCCTTGATGGGTAGGCGCTGGTACAGATGGATGGATCCATCGGGGATGGCCCCCACCTGGGCAGGTCGCACCTGTGGGTTGGAGGCTCAGCCAGGTGTGTTGTATTAGAAGTAAGGGGGTATTCGGCAAAATACCTGACTAGGGCATTATTATACTTAAGGCTTCGGTGTCATGGCTTAGTAGAATAGCGTGGACTTTGGGTATTGCATGTGTTGCACTATCGACAGTGGATGAGATTCTTGTGTTCAAAAGCTCTATGGTTTATTTAAAAACCCATTATTGTTTATTAAAACCTATGAATTCACTCAACCGTTGTGTTGACATGTTAGCATGTATTCTCAGGTGTGTAAGTTTGAGCAACTGGAGCATGGAGTCGCGCGGGATAAAGTAAAGGCAAAACAAACTATTTCCATTCGATACATTTGACAAATCTTTATTATTTCTTAAGGTTTGAATAAAATGGTGGGACCTCTTTTTAGTTAACTCTGATTTTGTCGAATGGTTTATTTTATAAAACGTCTCTTTTGAGGTCGTTTTCTATGATTGTGTGTGATGTGCTATGAAGTAACGCCCAATGTTGATATTCCGCTGCCTTGTGAAATTGTGGGTGTTACAGATTGGTATCAGAGCACTAGTTATAGCGAACTAGGTCATTTTTAAAAACCTAGACTATAACTGCTCTTTCGTAAAATTGTTTGATTGCCTTACAAAATATCCGCGCGCTCATGGCTCCTAGAAACCAATGCTTAGTTGTGATAATGTGATCCTATGTGTGTATAGGAATGATTGTATGTATATGTATGTACATACTATGGTATTTAAAGGCATTGCGTGTGAAGCAATGGTCCTTGCGTGATTATCATGCATTTTATAATGCGATTTTATAGATTTTGGCCTCACCGCCAATCACCGATCTCGATAATTAATTTATTATTTGAGTACGAGTATGAAACTCGTTTGATACCTTGGATACATATATATTGTTCCGTAATAGATCACATATTGACTAATTTGAACTCGATTGTTGTTATCGCATCGTGATGTGCCATTTTAGGACATCCCCTTTCGAACGTAATCGATTAACGTGATATTCGTATTTCCGTTACATCTTATGATTTTGAAGAATCATTTCTTCAAGGAGACATCTTCTACGTAATAAGACGTTTAATTTATTGTGTTTGATTACGTTTTGTTGGCGAAAAGGAGGATGCCAATGTTGGATCTAAAATATATATATACCCAAATCAACTATATATAATTTAGGTACAACAAAGATATGCTCATAGTAGTCATTAGTTGAGAAATTTAATACTTTGTATTTAAATGGAATGGGACATTTAAATATAATGATTTTAAATCGCCCAACTATGTGTCGTTTAAGGTTCTCTTATTGAAATGGATTGGGACATTTGAATAAGAAAGTTTTAAACCATTGGACCTTAGATTGTCGATGATTTCTTTATTCAAATGGTGTGGGACGTTTGAATACAGAAATCATGGAGTAAGTTTGACACCTTATACCTTTCTTGGCATTTAATTTGGTTATGATATCGTATTATGTGACGGTATTACCTGAGTAGGATGATTTATAATCATCTTGTTGAAATAAATTGGGACGCCTTTTTATTTAAACAAGAAAGTTATAAGTTCCCGAACCATAAATTTATAATTCTTGTTTACATGGATTGGGACGCCTTTGGATGTAAACAACGATTTATAAATAAGTGGGCTCAAGAGTGCTTGACTTGGTTTGTGATTATTTTTGTATACGAATGTACTTATTCGACTCATGTTTCGTTGGTACGAATCGTTCGTTTTCGTCGTCATTATGGTTATTATTCATGATCGTCTATGTACGAGTAACGGGTACGAGTAACCCGTTAGTCTTCTATCGAGTTATAATTTGTTTCTATAGACCATTTCTAATGTGTCCTAACAATCGCGAGCATTATAAGCTAATCGTTAAGGACTATTACATGTTCCGAGAACAGATGACTTGTTTAATCAACACTAGTTGTGTACTTGTGGATTGACTGAGGATTGAGTTAGCAACACAACTCATCATGAATGAAAAGATCTTGAGATTCTTTCTTGTTATTATGGATGGTTCATCGAAGAATTTTTTCAAACATGACGAGAAAATATTTTGGGTACGGATCCGTTTGTGAGCACCCCGTAATGTCTATTGGGTATGGATCTGTTTGTGAGCACCCTGCAATGTCATTTGGGTATAGATCCGTGTGTGAGCACCCTCTGATAACGAAAATATTGTTCTATATGCACCTATGCAATCAATATCGTGAACATCCTTTAACTTGCAAACTTTCCTTTGACTGGACTCATCTGAAAATCCTATCAGATATTCATTTTATCATGTCTTGACTATTTAGCAAGCATGAGTTAACTTGATTGAACTTATTGATTTGGCATGGCTTGGCTATTTCACAAGCATGTCGTAATGTGATTAAATGTGCCTAGTGATAGCTTTTGTATTTAATTTGGTTCGTAGTTCCTTTGATAGAGTATTGTATACTCCGAACGATTTCGGTGTCGATAAATTTGATTTTGAATAAATAGGTTTGCATGTTTGAGATCATGCAACTTGATGATTTTGTGCGACTCGTAATAATTGCCTCGTCGTGAATATTTTGTAACGTTTTCCATGGATTTATGTGTGATCCATACGATTTTCTTTTATGGGGTAATTTTTTTTATGAAACCCGTGGACCATATGTGTTTCGATGTGATCGATGTGATCATCGATAGTTTTGAATTGATTCTCGAGTTGAATATTTTTCAAATGCGCCTAATTCTTTCAACTCTTCACTTGTCATGTGAAATTTTTCGAACTTATATCGACCGCCGCATACTTTATAAGCTAGTAGTAATGTACCTTGAAGCACTTTCAAAAATTGACGACTTGTTAATTTTTCGCTTTCAATGGCTTCTCCTTCGAGTTATGTATTATTATTTACTTATAAGGGTTAAAGCTACATTTAAAACTTTCATTCATGGTTGTTATGTATACTCGTTGCATTGAATTTTGTTCATTTAACATTCGTTAGAAACCTCATCGATGACTTTTCTATTCCTCACATCTTCGCCGTTAAACCAAAGACTATTGAGACGAATTAAGCGCTGGGACATCGCTTCCTAAAGGGGTAGATGATGTAATAACCCGAACATTAAAATCAATATTTAGACCGAGCTCTAATCTTATTTCTAATATTTGGACCAATATTTACTACTCGTCTTTTATTTGTCATGTTCGTTCGACGAATAATATTGAATTCTCGGTTAACCGACAAGGTTAGGGCATTAACGTATCAAATATTTGTTATTTATTACTTATCGGCAAAGTTTATGTCCGTCATCGACCGTAAATATCCTCGTTAAGACATAGAAATATTTTCTATTATTGTCGTTTTAATTTCTCATTTTACGAGCATTATTCATAATTTACGTTAAGCCTTTAGGAGTCATTCATTTATATAAATCTTACATATACTTTATATAATAAGCTTCACTTATTTATCGAATATTAATGTTATCCGAATGTCGATGTTTTTAGTTTATACTGAGCATTTATTTTTCGTGTTTTACGCGTATTTTCCAAATCGCGTAACTTTTAAAATATCGGTCTTTGATAATACCCGCCTTTACAAATTATGGGGCAAGATTTATAATAATATTACCCCACTACCACAAAAAAAAAAAATGACGGAAAACACAAAGCTTTTATTTGCTTTGTTGTTGTTTAACCTTCTGAATGGAAGGACACCTGTGCACTAGTTGTCAAACTAATAGAAACCTACACCAACATACTAAAACACATTGATAACACGTCACTCCAATTCCATCTTCTTGGCTACATTTTGTTCGTCCCCTATAGTTCCCAAAGTATCGATTTCATTTTTATAATTTAACTACAATATTGTTATATAATAAAGATTGAGATTACAAGTTGTAGTCTTGGCTTCCGTTCTTCATAAACGTCATCATTCACAACATTCGTGGCCATTTTGGAGCTGAGGTTATAGACTTTTCTACATGCTATGATCTTGGGTAAATTCATATTGGATTAGAGTATTGATGATTGGAAAGAAGGGTTCATTTGGTTGTTGAATTCTTCTTGTTGTTTTATCATCTTTTTTGTAAGATCACTTGTTTTCTCTTCATTTTCATTGTCCCTCTTTCTTTTGTATATATGTAATTATCCATCTTGCTACTGTAAATATGATTGTAATAGTTATGTGGTATGGTTGGACATTGTTTATAAGTTTGTGAGATAAAAATACAAGCAAAGCCATCCTAAATCAAAGACTTTTGATCGTTAAAATTTATATCAGTATTTAAACGAATTAAATAGATAAAATCAGTAGGTTTTGGAGCTTGTAAAATTATTCAGGGTGATAGACATGTGTTTTGTGGTGATTTCGCCGGGTGGCCCGTTTCGTGACGATACCCGATGAATTAGATATGGCCGAAATGGTAAAAAGTGTCGAATCTGAACATGCTATATAAACTGACTGAAAACTCATTTTAGAACCCAGAACCACTGAAAAAGGTAAAACTATGGGTTGTAGATAAACTTATTTAGAACACACATGAATCGAATGATTTTCTACGGATAAACGGTTTGGAAATGGCGGCCAAAACGGTGAAACTGAAGTTGGCTGCGAAAAACAGCCAACTCTTCTAAGTGATAAAATGGGTAAATAAGCTATGATAAATATAAATTAGAGGCAATTGAACTTATAATAAGTAAACTAAATAAGTTAAGAATGACTTTAGTAAAAATAACTCATCTATATTATATACGGTCTAAGAGAAACGGTCTAATTAACGAGACATGTCGTAAAAATTGTAAGAATCAGACTATATTAAATTAAGGTAAAACGTGATGATTTTTATAAACACCGAAATGGTATGAGCCGCTTTTTAGTAAATATAGACTCGTTTATTTATTGATAACTAGAATACCCGAGACTCGGCCATCGTGGACATTAAGTTTACATCGTTATGAGGCGTTTTAGAACCCGTAATACATATAAAGTGGATTTGGGCCACAAAAGCCCAACTTACACTTATAATGGCTTTTGGGCCATTACTGGGCCTAAGATTTATAATAATTTTAGAGGTCAATACTGAGATTGAAATGGACTAAAGTCACACAAAATTGTAATGGGTCACTAATGGGCTAGAATGGGCTTAATGGTCATAATGAGAAGATATATGTTAAATTGTTATGAAAGGTTTTATAAAAAGTTTTATAAAACTTATGCAATGTCCAAACTTACCAAAATGAACTATTTACATATATTTATGACTTATGTATAGTCTCGAACCTAAGGCGCGTCTCGTCATTTTAGGTCTCGTTCGGTTATATGCCCATCGTTGGGCATCTCATTCTCGATCAATGAGCGATTGATATCTCGTGAAGTAGTGTATCTACTATTGGACGTTTGTTCCTTGTTCTACGTGTAATAGCTATATCAGGTGAGTTCATAGCCTCGCTTTTACGGCTTTATATGTGTTTATAAACCCGCGAGGGGGAATACATGCTCTTGGTATAAAAATATGATGTTTATATATATGCTTTTGAGAGAATACATGTTTATGAATAAACATGTGGTTTGCTATATGCTTTGATCGAATACATGTTGTTGTAAATAAATGTAAGATGGTTGATTAAATGCTTTTGAAAGATGAACACAAGCGTTGATTGTATTGATTGTGAACCGCTATTTGCTAAGTGTTGTATTGCCAAAATTTGGAAAGTCCCTATAAACCCATGAACCGTTAACTACCCTTGATGGGTAGGCGCTGGTACAGACGGATGGATCCATCGGGGATGGCCCCCACCTGGGCAGGTCACACCTGTGGGTTGGAGGCTCAGCCAGGTGTGTTGTATTAGAAGTAAGGGGGTATTCGGCAAAATACCTGACTAGGGCATTATTATACTTAAGGCTTCGGTGTCATGGCTTAGTAGAATAGCGTGGACTTTGGGTATTGCATGTGTTGCACTATCGACAGTGGATGAGATTCTTATGTTCAAAAGCTCTATGGTTTATTTAAAAACCCATTATTGTTTATTAAAACCTATGAATTCACTCAACCGTTGTGTTGACATGTTAGCATGTATTCTCAGGTGTGTAAGTTTGAGCAACTGGAGCATGGAGTCGCGCGGGATAAAGTAAAGGCAAAACAAACTATTTCCATTCGATACATTTGACAAATCTTTATTATTTCTTAAGGTTTGAATAAACTGGTGGGACCTCTTTTTAGTTAACTCTGATTTTGTCGAATGGTTTATTTTATAAAACGTCTCTTTTGAGGTCGTTTTCTATGATTGTGTGTGATGTGCTATGAAGTAACGCCCAATGTTGATATTCCGCTGCCTTGTGAAATTGTGGGTGTTACATGCTAAATGTCCGTTGTCGATTAATAATATTAGAATATTATTAAACTAAGACAAATCAAAATAGCGACAGAGTATACTTGAAAGCATATTGATCGATTTTGGATGATATTCGATGAATCGAATATAGGACTTATCCCAACTATATGTTATTACTTTATGCATCTTTGTCATTAAGTAAAACATAAATAATTATCATTAGACTTGAGATACTAGGAAACTGTTATGAATCTAGTGCATCTCTGTGGAATAATCTAACGCTAAACGTAACTGGTAGCTATAAGGATTATTTTCGGAAGTGTTACAAAATTCATAAGTTTTACTCGTACTCAATATGAAATTTATTTCCTCCAATTTCGTTTTGGAGTTTAATACAGCTGGGGCCCTCGTGGGATTAGTAAGATGTTTGTGTGGCCACACCCAAATTTGTTTTGGTAATCTTGTTGAATCTGTGAACGAGAAACAAAATGGTTAATGAAAGGAATGACTGAGATCCATATCCTTATTAACGTTGTATTAGAAATAAAAGGATAATTATAATGATGCAGAATCGTTAAAAGCTTTTGTCTAGGAGACCTTACTCGAGTTATACTACACTGCTAAGTGTAACTAGACGCTAACCAATGTAATCACGATATTTGAAATATGTCCAAGTGGGATCTGTAAGTTTATGGACTTATATTTAATATTCGCGTGATAGGATCGAACTCGAGATTAAGGGATTGCAAACAATACGTAAAGAGTTAATTTATTTAATAAATATTTTTTTATGTATTTATTAAACCGAGCAAGTAACTATATAACTTTAATGATTGTTAATTAATTAATATTTACGTATTAACGAGCGTTAAATTAACATATAGTAAGTAAACAAAAGGAAAGAAGGACGGAAGGTTCCAGAACACCCATAGGGGTGTTTCGACCGTCGGTTAGAGCAAAGGGGGGGGGGGGGGAGGCAAAATTTACCTTTTATTTATTTGGGCTACAATGGGTTGGAGTATATAAATACACCTCGATATCCCTCATAATCTTCATAACTTAAATCTTTTCCTTTCTTCTCTCTTTCCTTCGATCGCAAGCCTACACCAACAAAGGGTTTCAGTTGGTTTTCCTTGGTTGATCGATTGTGTACATAATCTAGTCCTATCCCCTCTCTAGGGTTGTTGGGTAGATTATTACAAGCGTTGTAGCTCGGTTTTCACGTGCTAGAATCACAGTTAGCTCGTTGTATTACGTGTGTACAAGATCGTAATATACTCTTACTTTAGACTATATCTTGGTATATTACGGTATAGACCCGAATTGGTGATTCGTTCTTCGTCTTATGGATTTGATTTAGCGTAAAGGTATGTAACCCTAATTAGATTAATTATAATTGTGTTATTAATTATGATCTTGTTAAATCGCTTTCGCTATATGTGCTTTTGATCTCGTTTAGGGTTTTATATAATTGTTATGATAATAAACCTTCACCAAGGATCATGTTAAAACAAAGATAAGAGGTTTTACTTTAAGAGGTTAATACAAAACAGAAGGATATTTTCCTTATTGTCTGTTAATGCATAAGCAATGCCTAAAAACATTGTTAGTATTAATTAATCTTTCTTAGTTTTGATCACGACAAATTACAAAGACATTTATTGTCAAACACGATCATAAAACTCATTATCTAACGAACACTATCATCAAGGTAATAATCATTACACTAACATATCTTAATAATGCTTAGTGATCATAAAAGTGATTAGCCTTAAAACTCACTTTTGTCAAACATGACAAAAGATTTTTAATAAAATTTATTTTTAAGAAAATGTTTTATTAAAATGAAAGTGCAAATTTGAATATGGCATATTTCATATGCCATAAGAATATCCTTTGAAGGTTTAAACAGCCTTAGATATTTCAAATTCACTAAAAGACAAAAAGGATCGGAGTCACGTCAGCGGTACCTTAGCACCTATGGCGGTTCCTTATCGATAAGGAACCGCAGGTGTCAATAAGGAACCGCGGGCAGATATAGCCGTTGGATGTTTTGTCCTATAAATAGTGAGTCAAATCTGCATTCTCTTTAACCCTTTTTGGACATCTTCTTCAGCCTTCTTTCTCCTTTCTAATCATAGTAATTTGTAAATGATCACTTAATGTGTTAAGTATGTTTACTCATGATTATCCTCTTGATCTCCTTCTTTACCTTGTCCAAAGAGAAGATCACTCTCACACTTGTGATGTGATTAAAGATGTAGCATTGATGAAGATCACCTCCTCCTAAAGATCTAGTCATGTTCATCATTTGTTTATTTGTGTCTTGTGTAGATCCAATGTATTTGTGAATACTTGGACTAGTTGTGTTCATCCAAGTTATTTATGAATACTTGGATTAGAGTTGTGTACATCCATTGCACATGTGTGTGCTTGGATTTATGTTGTGTAGATCCAAGCTACATGTGTGTACTTGGATATGATTAGTTGAGTTGTAATTAGTTGTGTTAGTTCTCACTAAACTACAAAGTGATGTGGTTGTGTCTTGTGAGTTCTCACTAAACTATAAAGTGATGTGGTTGTGTCTTGTGAGTTCTCACTAAACTATAAAGTGATATGTAGTTGTGTTGTGTGAAGTTCTCACTTAGCTTCAAAGTGAAGAGTCGTGAAGATTGGTTCTAGCTTTGGATTAGAACTCGACATCTAGCCTTGTGTCGGAAAATGGTGAAGTAGGCAACGTTGTGAAGATTGGTTCTACCTTTAGATTAGAACTCGACATCTAGCCTTGTGTCGTAAAAGAGTGAAGTGGGCGACGTTGTGTAGATTGGTCCTAGCTAAGATTAGGTCTCGACATTTAGCTTAGTGTCGGAAAATAATGTAAGCGACGTTGTAAGGTTTTCTCCACCAAGAAGGGAGCTTGTGGATATAGTGGAAATCTCGAGTAAGGTGTACTCGAGGAGTGGATTAGGAACGAGGATAGAGCCTCGTTGCCGAACCACTATAAATCTTGGTGTCTTCCTACTAGGTTGTTTCTTTCCTTACTCTTTACTCATATTCATTATCACTACACTTATTATACATTGTTAATGCATCAGAATTGAACCTAATCATTATGCAACTAGCTTTGAAGTAAAAGATAGTTTTGTGCACTCACCTAACTGAAAGGAATTTTAATTAGGAGATAAACCGATTAGAAACTATTCAACCCCCCCTTCTAGTTTCTACAATTGGTATCAGAGCGATGGTAACACAAGATCTTTGAAGTATATAGTACTTTAAAACTTGGATCGATCCATTGTCTCCTCAAATTAGAAGGTTAAGTTGTACTAAAGTTTTTCTTTGGTCAAAACTATTTTTTATTGAAAATAAGCCTTTTAAAATGTTGATATTGCATATTCTTAAATTAGTAGTATTAATGCATTTTAGATTTACTCTTGAAATGTATCTACTAGTTTGCATCTTGTTATGTGTAGGTACTCATGAAGATAAATCATTCTATTGATTGTGGATTGAGTTACTTACACTTGTAGAAGACTCATCTTCTTTGATTTCCAACATCATTGAATGATGATATCAAGATGGGTAGAAGTGATACTAGTCTTTGAAGACTTAGTAGTCACTATTAGTCATTGTTGGGCTTTGCATCGATTCCTTGAATGCTTGGAATGCAACTTGTGGCCAAGGTACACTTTCATTCTTCCACACGCCCTATTGATCATTCTTTTGATCATTAATTGACTATATGCTTGTTCTTGGCATCCTTTCCTTGACATTTATTTGTGGTTTGTGATTCTTTTCTTTTTCCCTCTCAAACCTTCATTGCTTGGATACTTGACTCACTATGGAGATGTAGGGTGAGTTAGTAGAAGCTTAAAGTATCAAGCATGATTTCCATGGTTTGCACCCTTACGGTTAGTAGGCCCTATATCATGTGTAACTTGTGCAATTAAGCTCATCTCTAGGATGATTAGTGAATCCCTTGAGATACCAAACTACTTCATTAAGTTGTAGGTGGATTTTACACATTTGGAATTGAAATATTCCAAGGATATTGTTATTGTTAATTCTAGCAATAATTATCCGATCATGTGGGAGAGAAAGTGAATCTATACCTTGCTCATATTTTGACATAGAATAAGACTACTCTTGAAAATGATTTTATTCTATGCATCAAAATTACTTGCTTTAATTCATTACCAAAGCCGTTTAGACTATCGCCAGAAAGGGACGTCTTAAACCACTGTATATGATAGAAGCTCTTCACATCATCAATTTGAAGAATGTCATTTGTCCTTTGAGCAATGTCCTTGGTCTTGATTCACTTCTCTTGACTCCTCTCCCTTTGCCTTTTTGCTACGAGTAGTCGTTCGTTCATTTCGGTCTTTTCCTATCTCGATTCAACTCGTAATCCTTCAACAAGGCATTATTACCTAGTGTTGTGGTGGTCCAATGATATCCTAAAAGGTTTAAGATATATTTTTAAGTATTTTAAAAATTTTGGTTTTCAAAAATTCATCGTTTTTCTTTGATAAAAACCTGCCTCTGTAGGCGGTTCTTTATCTCGGTGGCTCAAAGGCGCGGTTCCTTATCGATAAGGAACCGCGAGCAGTAACTTTGTCAGAGCACCAGTTTTATTAAAAATACCTTTTTAAACTAGACCCTCTCTCTCCCTCTCACATAACAAACGTTTTTCTGTGTTTTTCCACCATTGTTGAAGCTCCTAAAACCTTCAATTACTCAAATTAATTGATTCAAGTTCGTGGGTTTCACTCATCCATCATCTAAGATCAATTAATTGTAAGTTATTTCTTTTAATTTCATCTAATTTGTTCTAGGGTTCATACATTCATAATTAGGGATTTTTAAAATTGACATTGAATTAGAACCTTACCAGGAATAAGAGTTGACATAGTATTGTTACTATGATTCCTTAAGTTCATATTCATAGAGATTTCACTAAAACCCACTTGTAGAATAAATCCGAATTTTGACTAAATATTTTGGTTGATTGATGGAATTGATATGAACCCATGAACAAGTTGGTAATGGCATTGTTAAATGCTTACCTAAAAACCTTGTTTTTGAAAAACCAATGTTCTAGTTCATTGTTGATCTTGCATAGTTCATATGTTTTGATCAATGGTGAAATGGTTACATTGTGAACATGAGAATGACAAGGATTAATCTATTTTTGTCAAGTTATTGATAAAACACATTCTCACTTTCCTTGATTTTTAGTTTATATGTAATATATGAGTAATTGGAGAAATATGTTTATATGTTATTTTTAGGTACTATCATCATGACCACATGATACCAAAATGACCATCTACTCACTAGAAGATACATGCCTAATCCTTCTTTGACTAATCAATCTCGCTCTTTTCAAAACACTTATCATAATCTCGAGTCTCGTTGTTTCCATGAAGGACGTATTGTTCCTTCTAACCTCCGTGGACTTGATTTCATTCGATTCATGTTCAGTACCATTGGAGTCGATTGTTTGCTTGATATTGATGAGCCAATATTCCCTTCTTTCGTCATGGAATTCTTTAACTCATTTAAGTTAATACACATCAACAATGGTTTATCTTTAAGATTTTCCATCAAGGGGAGAACCTTTGTATACACTCTCGAGGAATTTGGTGAGATTCTCGGAGTTCCATACGAAGGTCAATGTAGGTTCACCGATGCTTGGAGTGTAAATCACTTAGAATCGGCCCCTGTTGATGTGCATTACTTGACTGAGATTCCATCGGCTTCGGATATCACTGTGAACATCATATCCTTGGTAATTTTGAAGGAGAATTTCGTGCTCTCACTCCTTGGGAATTACTAACTAGAGATCTTAGTGATTTCATGGTCCCTTGGGCCGAAATCATTAGGGAAAATGCAATGTGTTTGGTTGGTGATCGCAACCATGTGCCTGCTTGTCTTGCACATATGTTGTATTGTGTTGTTACCACTACTCCATACAACCTTGCATTTTTCATAGCTAAAAGGATAAGATTTGTTCTTAATGGATCTCAGTCTACTCTTCCTTATGCCATGATTCTCTCACGGCTTCTTAAGAGAGTTCTCCTTGATCATCCTCCTCTTAATCCTTCTTTTTTTCACTACGTGGTTCGAGTCATGTTTCCCATTGAAGGAAATGTCCCTTCAATTCTCACATATGACTCAAATGAAGATGAAAATGTCTCTCAAGACAATTCTCTTATTTCTAGTTATGATTTTTCAACATCTATCTCTCAATTGTCTTCACTAAACATTGATTCAGACTATCATTATTGTCTCAATCTTCATCTTCAGGATCCAATCAGAAGTGAATCAAGGCAAGGAGGAAATGATCATAGATGAATGACATATATCACTCTTGTGAGATTAACATGTGTGTAAACATGTATGGATTGTTGTTATTTATCTCTTCTATTATCTTTATTCTTAGGTTGTTGTGAATTCTTTAACTAACAATTTGTGTTTGGATTACCTAGTATTTTAATCCTAGTTATCCATGGTATCGATTTTTCGATTTTCATGACTCTTTGCATCTTATATGTTTAGATAGCCTCCTAGTCTTTGATTATTAGCTCTCTTTGGCTTGATAAAACTTAGTATAAAATCTGGGCTAGCAAAAGTTTAAGGAAGTGCCTTTTTCAAACTCCTCTGGTCGCGGTTCCATATCAAACCCGCGGTTCTTTAGGTATAAGGAACCGCGGACCTACGTAAGGAACCGCCCAGTACTGTTTCAACAGAATCTTTACTTTACACTGTTTTCTTTAATCTGTGTAAAACTTTGATAAAACTTTTGCAAAAACCTGCATTTTCCTAAACTAGGCTACCTAATTTCATTGTTCACATAAAATGATTTTAACCTATTACTAGTTTGGATCATCCCCTTCTCTTCTTAAACCCTCTCTTGTTGATTGTATTCTTCATCCCTTCAACTCTTCTTTTAACCTCAACTTTCAACCATGGTATCCACTGGAACTTCCAACTCCTCCAAAACATCTTCATCCAAAAGAAGTCTTAAGGTGAATCTTAAGTCCTCTAAACTTGGTTCTTCATCTTCTTTCAAACCTAAAAATGAAGCCTCACCTACCTCATCTCCTCATCACTTTCACCACCACTTGCCTCTTGGCAAACAAACTCAACCCATGGTACTAACCATTCTCATGGTTCTACCTCCTCTTCATTCCAATCAAGGATGAATGACTTTACCTCTTCACTAATTTCTAGCCCTCCCTTAAATGAGAATGCTCAACCACAACCCTTTGTTTTTGAGCCTCTTCCCTTCACTCCACCAAATTCACCCATCTCACATATTTCACTCTTGGATACCATGCCTTCTCCTCATCCTCCTACCACTAACACCTCTCTCTTGGGTGTTCCCATTTCCCATCTCTTGGGTGATCCACGCTTGTTTGATTTTTTCATGCACAATGGAACTAATTGTCCTTGTTGCTTGAACAACTTTAACCTCATTGATATCCTAAGGTTGGAAATGATTGGGGCTCACATCAAGTTGCAAAGCTTGTTGTTGAACCTATTTGCTAATCCTCCACCTCCTAGGAGATAAATGATGGACTTTAAAATTAACATGCTTTTCAAAAGAAGATCAAGCTAAAATAGAACTATGAACTCAAGACCTAGTTGTTAGCTATCTTTGTAGTAGTTAATTATCTTTTAATTCTTGTATTTCCTTTTCTTTCCCTCATGATTTTCTCATGTGGATGATTCATGGATTTATTTTTATGTGCTTTAATCTATGTGATCACATTAAACAGCTTCAATTTATTTAAAATTGAACCTAAATCTATTACAACCTCTAAAAACTTGACTTAAAATTAGACCAAAATGTTATTTAAATATTTTGTCACCCTTTGTCAAGACATTCTTTGTGAATGTGTTGCTTTTATGCAACCCTAGCATACTCTAGTACTAAAAGAGGTAAAAATCCAAGATTTGCAATTTATTTTGAAAAAGTCTTATCTTTGTCCAAAACTTTTGAAAATCTGGTTTTGCAGTCCACTAGACGCGGTTCTCAAGCCTCCAAGCGATTCCATATCGATATGGAACCGCGTGCCTCTTTAAGGAACCGCGCCCAGTAAGGCCGGTTGTGGCTTATGTTTGGTCTTCCTCTTTTGACCACTGTGTTGGTTAAGATTCTTTGTTTACCCAATTTGGCTAAACATTCTCTAAAACCTTTCTTTTTCATTTCAAATATTTGCCTTGTCTATTTTCTTTAAATTCTTCTCTTTTGGGAGTTCTTTCCTTCATCCCTCACAATGCCTAATTCTTCCTTTTCTAACCTTGACATTTCTTTGTTACACTCTTCTCAACCTAAAGCTTCTTCTTCTAAGCTTTCAAAGAAACAAAAAATCTCGGTTAAACCCATTTGGATAAAAAAGAATAAGAATCCTCATGATTCTTCTTCTCCAAAATCCTCCAAGAATTCCTCTTTCTCTCTGATTCAATATTGGAATGAGACTTACTCTAAAAATCCAATTACCGGAGAAAAAGAAATTCTTCCACCACCACCTAAACCTTTCAACTCTCCTCAACTCAATGACCTAAATTCTTTTTCTAACCTCACTAGGCATTGTGAAAACATTTCTTATCCATTGTCTCCCTCCCCACCAAACTCTAATCTTGATGGACCTCCCCCATCTAACGACTTTGTTTTACATCATGGTTCCTCGTGTGCTTGTTGTCGTTTTCAACAAACTGAACTTGCTCATATCTATGACAAGCTAAAGTTTCTTGAATTCCTCCTCACTCGACCTCCTCTCAAAGTTTTCGTTCCCGTGAACAAAATTTCGAATGATGCTTCGTCGTCTTTCTTTTCCAACTAAGGCACTCTTTGTACTTTAGTTGTTTGATTCAATAATTTTTAGCAATCTTGGAAGATTATCACTATTAGAATAGCTTATGCTTAGTGGTCTATTTTCCATATTTTATTTTGTTTTGAATATTCATATTGTGTGTATGAATATTTATCTTGTACGTTTTTTTCTTTATATTTTTGTAATATGAATGTGATGTGTGTTACATTTCCCTCTAATTTTATTACACACGTTTGTTTAGGAGTTGATCATGGTTAAAACTTAAAATTAATTATGGGTGATTCTGTAGAATCATCTTTTCTTCGGATTTAGCAAGTGTTAGATTATCTAATGAATGGAAGGGAGAAGGAAGAACAAGAGAGATAAAGGTAGAGAGAGAAAGGAGAGAAAGAGAGAAAAGATGGAATGAATAAAATGATTAAGTGCTCAACCCCTCCTAACATGCTAGGAGGGGGTTTATATAGCCACCCTACATGTGGGCTTTGGTGGGCTATATGTTTACATATTGGATCACGATCCCAATACTTGAATATATCATTGGAGTGACCGATCCTTTCCAAATACGTAAAAACGTATTCCCAACAATCTCCCCCTAAGGGAGGTCACTCCAAGTTACAATGTCCTAAATAGTCTATAGCTCGTGATCTATGCTAACAATGATGTGACCGAGACTTTCTTTGGAAAAACGTATTTCCAACAATCTCCCCCTAAGGGAGGTCACACCATTTTACAAAATCTTAAACCTAGCATACTATGCTTGAGTCTTCGATCTTGTTCTTGTGAATATGCAGATGAGATCTTTGACTTTAGTCTTGAGCATGTTTCCTTGCCTTGACCTTGTGCATTCATCACTTGTGATATTTGCCTCCTCATGACTTCATGTTCCACATACTTATACTTTTATAAATTCTTGAAAGCTTCCGAGTTTGATATAGCGAAAGACTTGACTTTTAGACTTTCTTGAATTTGTTGAAGTATTAAGTGCATACAGTATAAGCATGTGGTGACAACTTCTTCTGGATTGTACACCGCAATGCCACCTTCTTGTTATGCTGCATAAGACAGTTAGCAACAAAACATATACACGGATGAAATGGCCTTAAACATTTCATTCTAATTCGGTAGCATTTTACCTCTGATCGGTGAAGACCGTTGGACGATATAAATTATCGTACTTGTGACAGTTAGTTTCAATTAAGAACCTCCTTGACAAGATTTCGCGGGTAAACCCGTTCTCTTTATTCGACCGTCCAAAGCTGACTGCGAACATAAAGAGTGAATCATTTGGATAATATTATCCGCATGATTTGAAGCCGCCAATTCATGTTCCTGGAACAAGTGAAATTCAATTAAGAACCGCACCATCGTTGCTTTCCAGTTGTCACGAGCTTGATTCGTATAAGATCTTGCAAGTTACCTACCAAGTTTTGTTTGAGGTTACCACTAGAAGGATTTACACTCAT
The DNA here is from genome assembly GCA_025667525.1 of Glebionis coronaria. NCBI lineage: Eukaryota > Viridiplantae > Streptophyta > Magnoliopsida > Asterales > Asteraceae > Glebionis > Glebionis coronaria. The sequence continues at coordinate 589,924,134 of CM046874.1, read as the reverse complement.
CACTGTGAACACTAAGGTATCACTCTAAGTGTTCTGGCAAGACCACTAAGATATTGCGTAGAGGTCTGGAACGTGTTTAAATTCAGTTAAGAATTAAACCACTGTTGATTTCCAGTTATCACAAGTTTGATTCATAAAGAATCGCACAAGTCACCTACCATGAGCTTTTTGATATTCGCTCAAGAAGGATAATATAAGGTTTTTATATGTATCAATTAATTTCGTTTTCCTCGACTCGACTCGAATTTGATTTCCAATTATCGTATCGACTTAAATTTGTTTTTGGTAAAATCTATCTTTGGTATTTTAAACTAAAGCTATTTAATGATAAAAACTAATTTTAATAATCTACTTTAAACTAATTTAAATAAAATCTATTTTGAAACTCATTAAAAGCAAATCTAATTTTAAAAAATGTAAACTAATAAAAAAAAACTTAATTTTATAAAAACTATTTAAATCTAATTTTAATAAGACTAGATAAAAACTTCTAATTAAAATTTATTTTTAAACTATACTAAATGAAACTAATTTTAAAATCTATATAAACTAAAATAAAGACTTTTTAATAAAAAATATTTTTTAAATAAACAAATCAAAATGAAGAGTATTTTAAACTTATAAAAATAACTAAAATTAAAATATTTTTTTTAGACTTTTTATATTTTATAAAAAAACTGAGTTAAAAAGAAAATTAAAATAAACTTTTCAAATAAAATTTAAATAAATTTAAACTAATTAAATTAAAAACTTTGATTTAACTAAATTAAAAACTGCCAATTATAAAAAGCCTATATTAATTTAACTATGAGTAAATAAACACAAAAGAGGCATGAGATGAGATGGATGGGGTGCTTGGCTGCTAGACGAGAGGTCTGGGGATCGAATCCCTCCCCAGACGAAACATTTGCTATAATTAATTTTTTGGAATTTTTGAACTTTATACAGATCAATTGGATCTGTATGTTTAAGATCAGCCAAAGCAGTAAATGTCAAATAAGCTAAAGCAGTACCAAAAGCAGTAGATAAGCACATAAATCCTAGGCGAAACAGATAAGCTAATTTAGAACCGAATAAAGAGACTAAAAAGATAAGCTGAACGAAATTCAGTAAGCTAAATCAATAAACTAATAAGCAGAATCAAATAAGCTGTATAAACTAATTCATAAGCTGAAACAAAATGGTAAGCAAAAAGCATATAAAAATGGAATAAAGCAAATAAGCAATAATAGATAAGCTGAAAAACTAAGTAAGCAAAATCAGAATCAAACCAAAACTTAAAGCAAAACAGAAATCCTAACTATCAGATTTAAACAAATAAAATACAGCAAAAATCCTAAGACCAAAAAGAAAAACAAATCCAAATTCAGCAAACAGTAACCACAAGTTTAAAGCGAGCAGACTTAATAAACTTTTAGAACTTAAACCAAAATAAAAATAAAAAAAAACTTCAAAACCAAATAGGATACAACCGAAAAAAACTAAAGCAATTAAAAAATAGATCCCAACAATCAGTAATTTAAAACAAGCAGATAAAGCAGATTTGAACACAAACTAACATAAACTAAATAACAAACTTAAGCAGAATAATCAAATAAATAATAAACTAAAACAAGTAAATTAAAAAGAAAATATTAAAACCTTGTGGAGAATCCTTTGAGCCGAAGGCGAGGCGCTGAGCCACCTTGTGAATCGAACGAACTGCCACCACCATTGAATCACCTCCTTCGTCTCTCGAACATCATCCCAAACGAACAAATTTTTTTTTTTTATTTATTTTTTTTTTCTTTTTTTTTATATATTAAACGAATAGTGATAAAAAATGATAAACAGTATAAATAAAACAGGATTTAAAGATGAGCATTAAACTTTAACAGAATTTAAATAGAGACGATAAAATTAAAATAAAAGAAACTTTTCATTAATCATTAATCAAAAATTACAAAACTGGAAAAAAATTACAAGATTAAATCTAAACGTAATTTTACTGAAAATTAAATCTAATTTAACCTACTCCTAATTTAATTTAAAAACTGAAAAAATAAAGAAAAAGCTATCCCAAATTACACATGAGATGTGGTTTTTATAGAGAAAACCCTAAACTTGGTGTCAAGGCTTTTAATCTTGGCCCTTCAATTCTTCTCTTCTTTTCTTTGCTTGATCAAACGGATGAGATTGCTCCACTATCACGGATCGCCAGGCTGTATTAAAATGATAGGAGGATTTGGAGTTGTGATGTGTTTTGGCCAATCAAAACAAGAGAAAATAGCCACGTCGGATTGGAGTAGAGGACCACAGTTGGTGTTCTTCCCCGAAAATTGGGGGGATTTAATTCCCATAGTGTGAATTAAATGATTTGGGTAAAAGCCCCAATATTTAGTGGGTAATATTTGTGATGTAAATTAGGGTTTCATGGTGGTGGCTGTGAAAATGGGAGATGGGGGAAACACAGTAAATGGGATGAGTGCGTCTTTGTTTTTGACGTAAAAATGGGAGTGGGGTTAAAACATATTATTTATTGTGTGAGATGGGGAAAAGTAACGTGTGGGTGAGGTGTAGGGTAAGAATAAAACAAGAAGTGGGGTGAGGTGTATTTGAAGACACGTGTGAGGGGGTTTGGTAATAACAAACCGTGTTATTTATTAAATGTGAGAGTGGGGAAAAGAGAATACACGTGGGAGGTGGATTGTGTGTTGTGGGGAGTGTTGAGGGTTTGACCGTGTGATGCGTTTGACTGCACAAAATAAATCAATCCGTCCCAACCTTGGCTTTGGCCCAATATACACTTACGGCTGATGTAAGTTCTCTAAAAAGTGGGCTTTGTTTGGGCCATAGTAAAAAAAAAGGTAGATACATTTCATCCACAATTGGGCTTTTAGGCCCAAATAGCAATTGTAGGACCCACTTGACAAATATCCGTCAAAAACTTAAATCCGATAATATCGAGCTCGATGTCGGTTTCGTCAATCTTTTTCTTTAAACTCGTGTCGGTTTCATCGGTTTTCGTGAACTTTGGCACCTTTTGGTCTTTTGACTTTGTCTTCGTCTCTTTTTGGTCTTTTCTTCAACATTTGACCGTGAAATCCCGTGTTTTCTCTTCTTTTGATCATTTGTACCTATTTTAACACAAAAACACAAAACCACGCGTAATTCCGACTTTTATGATATAAAACACATGATTAGGTCTTGTTTTTCCTTGATTTTAGTGGCAAAAGGATAAGTGTTTACACACTTATTAAATCCCCTACACTTGACCATTACAATGACCCCATGCAATGCATAGTTTTAAAGCAAAGTTACATTTTTCTCATTATTAATCCATCTCGGCCTTTATTACTATATGCTATTATTACTACTACGAAAGGATAAAAACTTAAAAGGAGACAAAAGTGATAACAATTTTATTAGCTTGAAACTATTTGATGGAAGAAACTTGTAAAGAAATCTAAGACTTGAATTAGGGCTTTGGTGTCATGAATATTAATCACCCTCAAGTTTCACGTTCCCCATACCAAGCTTAAAAACGAGATCATTAAAACTACAAGTTAGCACAACGAACACTTACTCATGTGGTTTAATTAATCACTTAGACCCCCTTATTCCTACGGTGTATCTCTTGTATTTTATTTTTGTCTTGAATGATCACGAGGATGCATTTTTGACTTATTTCAATAACTTATTAAGGCCGAAAATAAAGTGGGTCGATTTAATCAATAGTTAGCTAAAGGAAAAAATCTTTTAAAACTGCTTCTCGAAACCTCATAAAGTTCATATCTTGGCATAACTCGTTTCACGATTTGAGACCTTTCTCGGACCGATATTTGGCTTGTACTTTAAACTTCAAATCTTGAGAGACGATCTTGAAATTATGGTATTCTTCATTTTGGGATACATCTTCATTAGGAGTGAAAGATGCTTCAAATGTTGACCACGACTTCTTCATTTATCCTCTTCTTTATTTAGGATTTTGATATACAACGATCCGCCTCCTTTTCGGACTTGGATCTATTTATCCTCATACCTTGTTAGGGTCTTTTTGGATAGACTTCTCCATGATCTTTAGGGAGTAATTGCTTCTTGTCGTGTGTCTTGATCCATCATATTGATTGGGATTAATGATCTTCACAATCTCTTAGGATCTTTAGCAAAAAAAGGTGAATCCTCATGCCTTGTGAGGGCCTTTTTGGACTCGTGTATCCTCATGCCTTGTTAGGGCCTTTTTGGATAAGCCAATATTCGCGTCCCGCTTCAGTAAGTTATGCCTTGGCTATGAACTCTAATTAATACCGAGCAACTTTTAAACGATCTTATGCTAGAAGCTAAGTAACTTTTCAAATCGTACAACCTTATTTATTGGAAATATATTTATTAACAAGCGTGGGAGAAAAAGCTCATAACTAACTCACATAAGTTAATGAAAGAATACCAAACTTATAATAAACTCTATCATCTCTCGTTCTCCACAATTTAAAATCTCAAGGAATGAGACTCGTGGATGCTTAGCCTAATAAACCAATAAAGGTCCATATGGTTAAGGATACTAGCTAGAGTAAACTCGGATAAGTAAACTCGGGTTGAGTCAAAGTATTCACGACGGGCCTAATATATCAAAGACATCTAAACTTGTTAAAACCATTTTATTCATTTATTTTTATTTTTTACTTTTATTCTTAAAATGGAAATTATTAATACGATGTGATGACAAAAAGGAAAGAGAATAGAAAAAAACTACTAGGCCAAAATAGATCAAAAATTTGAAAAACGTTGAATTTTTTTTTTAAATTTTACGGTTAAATGGGGTCAAATTCATGGAAAAGCCCACTACAATTTCGATAGAAATCCCCCTACACTTAATATAAACATTGTCCTCAATGTTTAAGCATGTGGGAGAATAAACTCCCCTACACTTAGGACATTGAATACGTTGTTTAAAATCGAGCTAAGGAAGGGACAACTAAAGTGATTATATTTATTTGTCTTATTTATATACATGATTGAATCACAATAGCAAAAACTTATCGAAGGAACCGGGTACACGGGAAACATGGGAACACGGGTCTCGTCAAAAGTACCAAAAGTGGATCATTAAGCACATGTCCCTGCACACAACATCACAACACAAACAACCTACTTGGCTCCCCTACACTTATTCTAGAAAATAGATAGAAAAATAGATCATCGGGTTGCCTCCCGAGAAGCGCTTGTTTTTGTTAACCGAGTCACGAGCCTGACTCGACCCCGAATTAAATGGTCCATGGGGAAGCCTCTAATGTAATACCGGGATCAAAAATCTTATCCTCAGTCCTGGAGGAACATAATAAATGAGAGGCAGGAGGATAAGTCATAGAAGGTAAAAAGGTCCTCTCAACATACGAAAAGTATGTGAGGTCATGATCCACGGGAGGTGGGGTGGGTAAAGGAGATAAATTGTCATCCCCCAAAGACAATGGATGGTCACTATTCGGCAAAGCCGTAAAGGTATCAATCATAGAATGGTCAATGTCACCTCCCGGGTCAAAGCATTCATTCTCATGAAAGTGAATCTCTTCGATTTCTTCATCATAGATAGGCTCGTCAAACAAAGGTTTGTCGTTCTCCTCATTGAGGATTTTAGAAATTCTCTCGAAGAGATCATGATCAAGTACGAAACCATCATTCATTTGTGGGATTTGTTGATAAGTTAAATCCTCACGAATGTGGTAAACGTAATTCTCATTAGAGGAGTGTTGATTAGGTAACTCCTCGAGAATTGGATGAGAATCGATGGTAGAATCAAAAGTAATTGGCGAAGAGGCAAATGTGAATTTATCAAAATCCGAGTTCTCAAAATCAATATCAATATCAAGTTTTAAAACTCCATTTGCCTTTTCATCAATACCATGATCACAATTAAGCTCATGCGAGAAATCCAATAACACGGGATCATAAAAAGCATCCTCGTGATGGAATTTCTCAATACTCGGGGTATAAAAATCATCCCTAAGGAGTAAAGAAACCAATAAATCATTAGTATCATGGTTTTAAAAAGTCGGTCTTGGTAAAATAGGCGAATCATCCTCATCCGATCCCGAGGAATAATTAAAAATGTAGTCGGAATCACAAGATAACTCATCCCTATCTACAAACTCCTTAGGTGTAGGACAACTTATGGGTTCTTCTTCTATGCACTCACACTCCTCAAAAATTGGTTTCTCAAAACATGTCTCGCTAAGAGGATTTGAAGAAAGCATAAAGTCATTTGAAGGGGTAGGTGAAGGAGTCATAAAAGAAATGGGGTCATCAACGGGTAATGAAGGCTCAAGAATAATCCCGGGAATTTCCTCAATAGGTGAGGAAAGAGGAGAGCTAATAGTATCCGTGGGTGTCAACACCGGAGGGTGAGTAAAACTCATGATAATCTCCGGGCCTTGTCTCTCCTTTATTGGCGGAGAGATGGAAGGATCCACAGTGGGAACATCACTACTAGTAGTGGTGTTAGCCTCAATATCAACTCTCAAAGAAGGCTCAATATCACATTGAGCTTGATAGGTTTCTAAAATGAGCATGAATTTCGTATCGGTTTCCTCTTGCATTTCTCTTAAAAATCTATCATGTTCCTCAAGTTTATTAAGAATTAAATCCATTTGAGGTTGTGAAATACTCCCTTGATTATAGTTTTGAAAAATGCCTTCATTTGGAAAACCTTCATTGTTTGAAAACCCTTGATTTTGAAATTCCCCATAAAACCGTTGATCATATTGTGGTGGGTCACTAGTTGTAGGAAAACTTAGGGAGCCAAAATAAGTATTAGTATCATAACACATACTTTCCTCATTAGTATAAACCTCCTCATAAGTTTTGTCACAATTAAAATAAGCATGAGGCCCACCACAAGTCGTACACTCCTCAGACATAATCTTATAACGCTCTTCTTGCAATATTTCCCAAATCGGATGATTATCCATGGTAGTGTCGAAAGAAAACGAAATAACAATAATTATTATGCTACGTAATATAAAGAATTTTTTTTTTGTATTTTTTAGAAAAATATATATTCAAAAGAAAAATCGAAAGAAATCGAGCTAAGAAATAACACTAATACATAATATTTTTTTGGTGTAATACTTTTAGGAAAAAGTATTACTTTTGGATTTTTTAAATTTTTTTTGGTGCAATTCTTAAGAAAGAAATTGCTTTTGTGATTTTTTTAATTCTTTGTATTTTTAAGTTTTTGATTTTTTGTGCAAGAAAATTAACGTTCAAAGCGAACGGATCCCAAAATCTAAACGTCTTCACGAAAAATCGTCAATCGTACGAGCGAAGCGGCAACGGCGCCATTTTAATATAAGGTTTTTATATGTATCAATTAAGTTCGTTTTCCTCGACTCGACTCGAATTTGATTTCCAATTATCGTATCGACTTAACTTTGTTTTTGGTAAAATCTATCTTTGGTATTTTAAACTAAAGCTATTTAATGATTAAAACTAATTTTAATAATCTACTTTAAACTAATAAAATCTATTTTGAAACTCATTAAAAGCAAATCTAATTTTTAAAAATGTAAACTAATAAAAAAAACTTAATTTTATAAAAACTTTAAATAAAAACTATTTAAATCTAATTTTAATAAGTCTAGATAAAAACTTCTAATTAAAATTTATTTTTAAACTATATTAAATGAAACTAATTTTAAAATCTATATAAACTAAAATAAAGACTTTTTAATAAAAACTATTTTTTTAAAAAAACAAATCAAAATGAAAAGTATTTTAAACTTATAAAAATAACTAAAATTAAAAGATTTTTTTTTAGACTTTTTATATTTTATAAACAAACTGAGTTAAAAAGAAAATTAAAATAAACTTTTCAAATAAAATTTAAATAAACTTAAACTAATTTAATTAAAAACTTTGATTTAACTAAATTAAAAACTGCCAATTATAAAAAGCCTATATTAATTTAACTATGAGTAAGTAAACACAAAAGAGGCATGAGATGAGATGGATGGGGTGCTTGGCTACTAGACGAGAGGTCTGGGGATCGAATCCCTCCCCAGACGAAATATTTGCTATAATTAATTTTTTGGAATTTTTGAACTTTATACAGATCAATTGGATCTGTATGTTTAAGATAAGCCAAAGCAGTAAATGTCAAATAAGCTAAAGCAGTACCAAAAGCAGTAGATAAGCACATAAATCCTAGGCGAAACAGATAAGCTAATTTAGAACCAAATAAAGAGACTAAAAAAAATAAGCTGAACGAAATTCAGTAAGCTAAATCAATAAACTAATAAGCAGAATCAAATAAGCTGTATAAACTAATTGATAAGCTGAAACAAAATGGTAAGCAAAAAGCATATAAAAATGGAATAAAGCAAATAAGCAATAATAGATAAGCTGAAAAACTAAGTAAGCAAAATCAGAATCAAACCAAAACTTAAAGCAAAACAGAAATCCTAACTATCAGATTTAAACAAATAAAATACAGCAAAAATCCTAAGACCAAAATAAACAAATCCAAATTCAGCAAATAGTAACCACAAGTTTAAAGCGAGCAGACTTAATAAACTTTTAGAACTTAAAACAAAATAAAAATAAAAAAAAAACTTCAAAACCAAATAGGATACAACCAAAAAAAACTAAAGCAATTAAAAAATAGATCCCAACAATCAGTAATTTAAAACAAGCAGATAAAGCAGATTTGAACACAAACTAACATAAACTGAATAACAAACTTAAGCAGAATAATCAAATAAATAATAAACTAAAACAAGTAAATTAAAAAGAAAATATTAAAACCTTGTGGAGAATCCTTTGAGCCGAAGGTGAGGCGCTGAGCCACCTTGTGAATCGAACGAACTGTCACCACCATTGAATCACCTCCTTCGTCTCTCGAACATCATCCCAAACGAACAGATTCTTTTTATTTTTATTTTTTTTTATATATTAAACGAATGTGATAAAAAATGATAAACAGTATAATAAAACAGGATTTAAAGATGAGCATTAAACTTTAACAGAATTTAAACAGAGACGATAAAATTAAAATAAAAGAAACTTTTCATTAATCATTAATCAAAAATTACAAAACTGGAAAAAAATTACAAGATTAAATCTAAACCTAACTTTACTGAAAATTAAATCTAATTTAACCTACTCCTAGTTTAATTTAAAAACTGAAAAAATAAAGAAAAAGTTATCCCAAATTACACATGAGATGGGGTTTTTATAGAGAAAACCCTAAACTTGGTGCCCAAGTCTTTTAATCTTGGCCCTTCAATTCTTCTATTCTTTTCTTTGCTTGATCAAACGGATGAGATTTCTCCACTATCACGGATTACCAGGCTGGAATAAAATGATAGGAGGATTTAGAGTTGTGATGTGTTTTGGCCAATCAAAACAAGAGAAAATAGCCACGTCGGATTGGAGTAGAGGACCACAGTTGGTGTTCTTCCCCGAAAATTGGGGGGATTTAATTCCCATAGTGTGAATTAAATGATTTGGGTAAAAGCCCCAATATTTAGTGGGTAATTTTTGTGATGTAAATTAGGGTTTCATGGTGGTGGCTTTGAAAATGGGAGATAGGGGAAACACAGTAAATGGGATGAGTGGGTCTTTGTTTTTGACGTAAAAAATGGGAGTGGGGTTAAAACATATTATTTATTGTGTGAGATGGGGAAAAGTAACATGTGGGTGAGGTGTAGGGTAAGAATAAAACAAGAAGTGGGGTGAGGTGTATTTGAAGACACGTGTGAGGGGGTTTGGTAAAAACAAACCGTGTTATTTATTAAATGTGAGAGTGGGGAAAAGAGAATACACGTGGGAGGTGGATTGTGTGTTGTGGGGAGTGTTGAGGGTTTGACCGTGTGATGCTGTTAGGACCATTGGTAATAGTTATTGTAATAGGTAGACTAGGAGGTATGTAGTTCCTCCTGGTCCTAGTAGTAGTAGGAGCAAGTCGTGCTCCTGGTCCTAGTCAAAGTCAAACTTTATTATTTATTTATTATTCTGTTAGGATATGCATGAGATATGTTAGGAAAGGATATGCATATCAGTTTTACACGTTTTGTTTAATGCTGTATTAGGGTTTCCTTGTAGTATAAAAGGAACCTTAGGCAGAAGGGTTAGACACCTTCATCAAACATAGTTCTGGTCATTATTAATATTAGAAATCCTTAGAAAGGATCGAGTCTTTATAGTTGTTCTGTTCTTCTTTATTGTATTTGTATTCAGCATTCATATTGTGTATAGAGTCTCTCTGTGGATTGACTTGTGATTACAGAAGTCATTCACCGTTCCTGACAGGCTGCAAGATCTACATCTAGTAGACCCAACAAGTGGTATCAGAGCCTGGGAGGGTCTCTATACAAGAAGAATCAAGTTTTATTTTACTGACATTTTTCTTTAATCATGTCTGCCTCAACTTCTACTCAAATAGGAGAAGACAGCACTCCTAAAACTGTGCAACCTCAGCAGATTCCTTCTGAATAGCTATGATTTCTGAATGGGAACAGCAGGAAGCTAACTGGAAGAGACAAGAATGGTAATATTACTCTTCTTGACCCTAAATCTCATGAAGAAATCATAGCTATTCAGAAGGAGGTTAAAGCAAAAACTATTTTGCTTCAATCTCTTCCTGATGATCACATGGGTGACTTCTACCATTTGGATGATGCCAAAGAGATCTGGAATGGTATAAAAGCAAGGTTTGGTGGGAATGAGAAGTCAAAGAAAATGCTAAGATCCATGCTTAGAGATGAATTCACAGAATTCAAAATCTCAGAAACTGAAGGTTTACATCAAGGGTATGACAGGTTCCAAAAGATATTGAGCCAATTGAATCAACTTCGTTCAAAGCCTGACGATGCGGATATTAATGCAAGGTTTCTTAGAGCCTTACCCTACTCATGGAATCATGTGGTAATCTCTCTCAAAGCAAAAGGTGGGCTTGACTATCTCAATTTTGATGATCTATTCCATAAGCTCAAAACTTTTGAACCTCATGTGAGAGGATATTCAAGTGATTCTTTTCCCACTCCTACTAATTCCGCCTTTGTGAGTTCTATGGCATCCAGTCCCATGTCATATGCTAGCAGCCCAAGCAATACTGTGTCTTCTCAACATACCATTCAGCATACTTCTGCTCATGATCCTACTGCCAAGTCTGGTAGTATGGTAGAAGCCGTTCTTCATTCTTTTGTGGCTGATGTTGATGCTCAACAACAACTTGCTTTTGATGACTTCAAACACGTCGATAAACTTGACCTGGATGAAATGGATATTAAATGGCAGATGGCCATGCTCACTCTTAGGGTTCACAAGTTTGAGAAGATAGCAGGTCGAAAATTCAATTACAACCCACGGGAGTCAGCAAGATTCGACAGGAGCAAGGTCTGATGCTATAACTGTCAGCAACAAGGTCACTTTGCAAGGGAATGCCCTAGCAAGAATGACCAGGAGAAGAGCAGGTACTCAGCTTTCAAGGTTTAGGAGGTAAAAGATGTCAAGAAGGCATTGGTATCTGTTGACTCTATGGTCAACTAGAATGATCATCAGGCTTCCACTCTGGAATCAGCTGAATCCTCGACTGACGTGTTTGCAATGATTGCTGGGAATGTATATGATGCAGAAGAAGCAGACGAGTTTGCTCTAATGGGCATCTCACCTCAGGTACAACATTGTCCTCTTGGTTGTCATGATAAATACTCAGAATTGTTGTCCCAATTTAATGAAGTAAATGAACAGAATGATAAATATATTTAGAGGTTCAAGCCTATAAGGCTTCATTAAACACATTGGAACAACAAAAGAGGTGGCTAAATATTGCTCATTTGAAGCCTTTTGGGTGTCCAGTAACCATTCTGAATACTAGTGACTATTTGGGGAAGTTTGATGGCAAGGCAGATGACGGATACATTGTGGGATATTCAGCTCACTCTCGGGCTTATCGTGTCTACAATCTCCAAGCCAAGCGGATCATTGAAACTATAAATCTCAGGTATTTTGAAGAGAAGTCAAACATCCAAGGCAAGGGTCCTGAATGGTATTTTGATCTTGATTATCTTAGTGATTTGTTAGGATATTTTCGTTTCAAAACTAACCATGATGAAGGTCCACAAGTGTTTGCAACTTCAAGTACAGGTGTTCCTTCTAGTCTTTCTGATTCAGATGACGAGGATGACATTTTTGTGGTTCCATCCTACTCCACCACCGTCTCTCCTACTCCTCCTAGTGATGCAACTCCATTGGATGTACTGGATTACCAAGTAGCTCTTGACACTCTACTCAAACAACAACAAGAAGCTACTACAGCAGCTGTTCAAGGTGGTTTTGAGTTTCCCTTGCATACGCCTACTGACAAAGCTGCTCCTGGTACCCCAGCTTCTGCTCCTAGTGCTAGCTTATCACCTATTGGTACTCTAGCTAGTGAGTCTGCTTCAAATACTCGTTTCTCCAGTCCTTCTGATTTGGGGAACCATCAAAAGAAGTCTTCTTCCAAGCTGGATGATATTCATAAACAACCAGTAGATGGGATTTTCAACACTGCTTCATATGATGCTAACGTTGTTGGCGATCTCAATAACTTGGCACCAGAAGTGGAGGTAGCTTCTAATCCGGTCTTGCAATCACACAAAGATCACCCTACCACTCAAATCATTGGAGATCCTGGTTCTACTGTCAAGACACGCAGGATGCAGAAGAAGGCCTCGTCTGATCATCATGCTCATTGAGCTATATTGAAGATCAAAAGCGTAATAATCATACGGACTTTCAACACTGCTTGTTTGCTTGTTTTCTTTCACAGGTGGAACCTAGGTCAGTCTCTCATGCTCTTGAGGATCAATGTTGGGTGGAGGCTATGCAGGAGGAAATACAGCAATTCTTGTTTCAGAATGTTTGGGTTCTGGTTGACTTACCAGATGGAAAGACAGCAATCAATACCAAATGGATTCTCAAGAACAAGAAGGATGCACGGGGAATTGTCGTGAGGAATAAAGCTAGGCTTGTTGCACAGGGCCACACTTAAATTGAGGGAATTGACCACACTGAAGTTTTTGCTCCGGTTGCAAGGATTGAGGCCATTCGTCTGTTTTTGGCTTTTGCTTCTTATGTGGGCTTTACGGTGTTTCAGATGGATGTCAAGAGTGCATTTCTCTATGGCAAAATTGATGAGGAGGTGTATGTCACTCAACCTAAGGGCTTTGTAGATCCACTTCATCCCAAGAAGGTTTACAAGGTGGTCAAGGCTCTTTATGGATTACATCAGGCTCCTAGAGCTTGGTATGAGCGTCTTTCAACTTTCCTGTTACAGAATGGCTATAGAAGAGGTACTATTGACAAAACACTATTTCTTAGGAGGAATACCAAGGACATTATCCTTGTTCAAGTTTATGTGGACGACATTATCTTTGGTTCTACTAGGAAGGAATGGTGTGATGAGTTTGAACACTTGATGAAAGGCGAATTTCAGATGAGTGCGATGGGAGAGCTTTCTTTCTTCCTTGGTCTTCAAGTCAAGCAACAGTCGGATGGGATCTTCATCAGTCAGGATAAATATGTTCATGAGATCCTTCAGAAGTTTGACATGGATCCTCTTAGACCAGCAGCAACTCCTTATGAAGTTGCTAAAGTCAAACTCAAGAATGAGCCAGACCCCCCGGTCAATGTTCACATGTACAGGTCTATGATTGGCTCCCTCATGTATTTGACTGCATCACGTCCAGATATCATGTTTGCAGCAAGTGCTTGTTCTAGACACCAGGTGACTCCAACGGTTTCGAACTTGAATGCAGTGAAGAAGATTTTCAAGTATATCAAGGCTCAACCTAAACTGGGCTTATGGTATCCTAGAGAATCACCTTTTGTTCTAGAAGCATATAGTGATAGTGACTATGCAAGTGCTAATAATGACAGAAAGTCTACTACTGGTGGTTGTCAATTTTTGGGTCGCCGACTTATTTCATGGCAATGCACGAAACAAACAATAGTAGCTACTTCTTCAACAAAAGCTGAATACGTTGCTGCTGCTAGTTGTTGTGGACAGGTTTTGTGGATCCAAAATCAAATGTTGGATTATGGTTTCAATTTTATGAACACCAAAATTTTTATTGACAATCAAAGTACTATCTGCATTGTGAAGAATCCTGTTTTTCATCAACGTACAAAGCATATTGAAATTCGGCACCATTTTATACGGGATGCCAATGAGAAGAAGTTGATACAGGTTCTTAAAGTTCATACGGATGATAATGTTGCTGATTTACTGACTAAAGCATTTGATGGTCCTCGGTTCAACCACTTGGTGGTTCATATTGGGATGGTCAATCCTTGAGGTCTAGGATTGAGGGGAGGCTAAGCCTACGGGGGGCTTCGTGTACATATTACTTTGCATAGACTACCATATTGGTAGATTTTAACAACATATTGCATTGGTTCTGGTGGTGTGTGTTACTCCTGGTGGAGGATTTTTGCTCACTTCTGGTGGTTATATTCTTTCATGACTGGCTTCTAGTCCTCATTGGTTAGCTTCTAGTCATTATTGGTTGGCTTCTGGTGGTTAAAAATCCTTCTTTGTCAAGTGATGATTGGCTTCTGGTACTAGTCTGGGACACTGTTCGTTCTTATTGACTTTTGTTGACCACACTTTGCTTCTAGTACTGACCATTGTGCGCTTTGACTTTTAGTCAACGCTTCCAATTCTGGCATTTACACTCTTATTTAACTTTGGTAAATTGGAATTTGGGAATTATGTTAAAAGGGGCAAGTGGTTACTATGTCATAATTGTCTAATTTGAAAGGGCAACCCCCCATTAATAGGGGTCAATGAACAGTTACTACCTTCATTATTTATGGTCAATCCACCCTTGACTCATTCATTCCACTCATCACACACACAAAACCGATCCTACTCTCTCAACCCTAAACAAAATCATCCTCCATTCAATTAATCAAGATCCATGGCTGCCCTGGTATACCAACCTGCTCACAACAAAGTTGCCTATCTAGGAGATGGTCCACATCGTGATGATTTTACTTATGTTCTGGACTTCATTGAGGCTTCAAACCTAAGGTATGCTTTTACTGTATGTCCCACTATTTATGATAGTGTCATTCGACAGTTTTGGGCGTCTGCTCGTCTTGTGGTTGTGGTTGGTCGTCCACGAGAACTCCATGCTACCATAGATGGACGTTCATACGTGATGTCTGAGGCTTCTATTCGATCTTCCCTTCATCTTCAGGATGAAGGTGGGGTTGTTTCCATCCCCAATGCGGAGGTGTTGGAGGGGATGGCTGCTATAGGGTACAATCATGGGGGGAAATTCAACTTCCAGAAGAATAGGTTTTCCCCCCAATGGAAGCTTCTGGTGCATTTTCTGATTCATTGTTTAAGTCCCAAGTCTGGGAGTTGGGATGCTTTCCCTACTCCTTTGGCTACTGGTCTCATTTGCTTAGCTCAGGGTAGAGTTTTTAATTTCTCTCGTTATTTGTTTGAGGGGATGGTTAGTAATCTCTCTAGTGCTGGTTCTAGGAAGAAGTTTCTTATGTATCCTAGGTTTTTACAACAAATACTGGTTTGCATTCCTCGTGATAGGACTGAGCATGTTCCTTCTAAGCTTACTGCCAAGGTGTATTATAATATGGTCCATGGGTTTAGCGCGGAGTGGAGGCCCCTTTCTGAGGCCATGTTGAGACTGGCTCAGGGTCCTCCTGATGTTGTTGTTCCTCCGGTTGACCAAGCCGAGGAGGAACCTCAACTTGATGATGACCCTATGGAGGAGGAGGCTCCTGCTGGTGGTGCTTCTCATGTGGTTGAGGATGAGCTGGTTGAGGAGGTGGTGGTTGACAAACCATCCACTTCCAAGGCTGGTCCTTCTTCAGTACCACAAAAGTCTCCATTTGTGGAGACTCCACCTCCTAGTCCTGCTCCACACTCTTCTGATAAGCCTTTTGGTGCTAGTACTCCTAATGTTGACCCATCTGTTGCTTCTGGCTCTCATGACGCCTTCCCTGACCCAAGTCCTCTTGGTGGGCAGGCGGAGGAGCCTATTACACTTACTTCGTTACTTGATCTTATGCACAGGTATCATGCGCGGATTCTTTCCTTGGAAGCAGATTTGAATCAACACCGGAAGCTTACTAGGGAGTTTGTTCTTCCCATGGCTGATCGCATCAAAGCCTTGGAGACTCAGCAAAGATGACGCAAGAAGCATGTGGTTCACTCTGATTCAGATGAGGAGGTTAAGGAGCGTGTTGAGGATGGTTTGACTTTATTGGCAAAGGCTGCCTTTGCTGATAAATTGTATGATGATTTGCCGGTTCCTCCGACTTCCTCCAGTGTTCCTTCTCCTGCTGCTATTCCCACTCCTATGGATGGTGCTTCTGGTCCTACTGCTGGTTCCAATGCTGGTCTATCCCATGATCCAAAGGGGAAGGCCCCAATGACTGATGCTCCCTCACCACCTCGCAAGCGTACACGCAGACAGCTTGAGGAAGATAGGTTAGGTGTGGAGGCTGCTCAAGGGATGCAAGCTGAAATTGATGAAGCTGCTCGAGCTGAGGAGGAAGCGCTTCAACAGCAGCGACGTGAACAAGTCCAGCACGATGCAATACATTGGAATGATAGTGATTGGATGTAGGTGTTGACTATTCTTACCAGGGATTATGCCCAGTTCACTGATATTTTGGGTTCGGATGTGAATGAGCATAACTGTATTCCTAGAGCTATGGTGTTGATGCGCAAGCATCAGTTGGCACTTGCTGCACAGCTTCGTGAGAAGCGAAAGAATAGACCTTTATCGAGAACTGAGGAGCGAAAGCAGATGCAGCGATATGTGAAGTATCAATCGGCTGCTTATTTCCAAGCTGGTTGGAAGTGGGACAGGGTTCGGGCTTTGTCTTTTGATGAGCTCAAGGCACTCTATGAACGTATGGTCAAGCATCAGAGTCAACCCGTTCCAGAACGATTTATCTACCGTCCTTCTCCTCGTGTGGTGACCACTTCTTCACCTGCTGTTACTACTGGTCCTACATCTGATCCTACTCCTGGTTCTGCTGCTATTCCCTCGGTTTTTGTTGCTTCTAAAGTTGGTACCACTCTTACTCCTTTTGTTGATCCTCTGGTTTCTTCTTTAGGTCCTGCTACCACCACCACCTTTGCTACCACAACCACCACAACTGCTACACCTGATATGGCATCACCATCACCACCAGTTCCTGGTCCTCAACCTGTTCCTTCTTCTAGTGCAGCTCCTGTTGATCCCTTGGGTGGGCAAACTAATGAGTCTACTTCTCCGGCTCCCACTGGTGCTGCTCCGGTAAAGGTAAAGGTTGAACCCACTCTAAGTGATCCCACACCTCGCCGTTCGCTTCGCTAGAAATCGGCTCGACGTGTTAGACGTGGCAAGACGGTCCCCTATGAGAAGCGTGATCCTGAAAATTTGATTGATGCAGATTCTGACAATGATTCTGATTTGCCTTTGGGAAATGGACATATTACTGTTTTGGACGGTTGAACGTTCCATGACTCTTCCTGGTATGGTATCTCATAGAATTACTCTTAGTGACGGGTCTATGCGGTTAGCTTCGGGTCTGCAGGCTATTTTGTCTTGGCCTGATCGTAAGGATCTTATGGCTTTATATGGGTTTGTGGATACCGGCATGCCTGTTGATCCTATGGTTGTGTCTTCCTGGCCGGGTCTCCGAGTATGCGCTGATCTTAAGATGATGCTTGATGCACCTCCTCATGCTCCTGTTTCTAGTATATGGAAGGATCAGATGCAATGGGTTATTCAGCGATGGAAGTTATATGCAGGATGTGGTGTGCATATGTTGGAGTTGGAATCTGGTCATATGGTCTTCATGCTCACAGACGTGGATTATCCGTTGACGATTGCATCGATGGAGGCTATGTTGGCCAGTCACTTGCAGATTTCAAATGCTCCCTCAGGGAATGAGTCCTCTATGGCAACTGCGTTGGTGGAAGGAATCCAGGCTCGTTTGAAAGCTGATAAGAAGGTTGCTTCTGGTCTTTGATTTGGTTGGTTTGTAAGTGTTTATGTTTTGTGTTTTTGTTCATTTGTTCATATTATCATTCTTTTCACCAATATGTAAAGTGATTGGTGTATTTCATTCTTTATAGTTAAAAAAAATTATACTTTTTATATAATATATGCTTATACTTTAAACACATCATGGATTTTACACTTGTGAATATAATATCCTTTGTTGCTTCAAACTTTGGGTTCTGGTTGCTGAATTGTTCTTGTGCTGGTTACTGGTTTCATCTGGTGTTGGACTAGGTCCTCACAACAACTGGTCCTCAACTCACCATGTCTAATCGACAAGAAATAGTTGATTCACCTTGAGGGTAAGGCTCCTGGTGCGATTCTCAAATCCGTTGATGGTTGCCAGGTTAGCCAAAACTGGATGGTTTTCACTTGCCATGGTCCTAGACTGAAAAGTGGCTAATCCAAGGGGGTACGACTCTTGGTAAAGATTTTATCAAATCCGTTGATAGCTGTAGTAGCTTGCTTAAAGTTATAGGGTTTTCAACTCACCGATGCTTCATTGCTGAGAGTTGGCGAGTCCAGAGGGGTACGGCTTCTGGTAAAGACATATCAAATCCGTTGACGGCTGTGATGGTTTGCCTAAAATCATCAGGGTACCCCCACTCACCGTTGATTCACGTTCTAAGAGTTGGGCTGGGTTCTAGTCTCCCAGGGTGATGCTTATTCCACCAGAAAGGCTGGCTAGCCCAAGAGCGAGCAGCTACTTGGTAAAGGCTCATCAAATATGCTCATGTTGCTGTAAAGATTCAACACGATGCTGATTTGTTTCAAGCTTTGGAGAAGCTTCTAGTGTTTCATGTTGCGGCGGTTCTTCTGTTTCTTATCTTGCTGATGCTGCTATTTCTTTTGCTGATTCAATCCTCGAGCTTTATTGCACATTTTCTAGGAAACTTGAACTCAACAGGTCAAATTCAAGTTTAGGGGAGGATTGTTAGGACCATTGGTAATAGTTATTGTAATAGGTAGACTAGGAGGTATGTAGTTCCTCCTGGTCCTAGTAGTATTAGGAGCAAGTCGTGCTCCTGGTCCTAGTCAAAGTCAAACTTTATTATTTATTTATTATTCTGTTAGGATATGCATGAGATACGTTAGGAAAGGATATGCATATCAGTTTTACACGTTTTGTTTAATGCTGTATTAGGGTTTCCTTGTAGTATAAAATTAACCTTAGGCAGAAGGGTTAGACACCTTCATCAAACATAGTTCTGGTCATTATTAATATTAGAAATCCTTAGAAAGGATCGAGTCTTTATAGTTATTCTGTTCTTCTTTATTATATTTGTATTCTGCATTCATATTGTGTATAGAGTCTCTCTGTGGATTGACTTGTGATTACAGAAGTCATTCACCGTTCCTGACAGGCTGCAAGATCTACATCTAGTAGACCCAACAGATGTGTTTGACTGCACAAAATAAATCAATCCGTCCCAACCTTCGCTTTGGCCCAATATACACTTACGTCTCATGTAAGTTCTCTAAAAAGTGGGCTTTGTTTGGCCATAGTAAAAAAAGGTAGATACATTTCATCCACAATTGGGCTTTTAGGCCCAAATAGCAATTGTAGGACCCACTTGACAAAAATCCGTCAAAAACTTAAATCCGATAATATCGAGCTCGATTTCAGCTTCGTCAATCTTTTTCTTTAAACTCGTGTCGGTTTCATCGGTTTTCGTGAACTTTGGCACCTTTTGGTCTTTTGACTTTGTCTTCGTCTCTTTTTGGTCTTTTCTTCAACATTTGACCGTGAAATCCCGTGTTTTCTCTTCTTTTGATCATTTGTACCTATTTTAACACAAAAACACAAAACCACGCGTAATTCCGAATTTTATGATATAAAACACATGATTAGGTCTTGTTTTTCCTTGATTTTAGTGGCAAAAGGATAAGTGTTTACACACTTATTAAAGGATTTCCATCTTCATTGTAAATACTTTTGTATTACTCGGATGTTCAGGTAAGATCATGAAGATTTTGCGTAGGACTCTTAAAATCTTTCTTACTTTTCATAGTGTATGAAGAAGCAAGGAATTATGAAAGTGTGTCCTAATGAGATATTTGATGATCTCAAATGGCTCTAGACTCGACCGTGCATTTTGGATTTTAGTGATCGGAGGCTGGAGAGGAGTGCCACCATTTAAATACCAACTTATTCGAAGTGAATAAATCGATAGAAGACATGTTGATCTCCGTGTGATTAAAACAAATACCTTTTGAGAGATATCTGAGTTAGCTGGGTTGGGTTGTGCATTGCATCACTGGGTCTATGATGTCTATCTTCAATATCGAGCATCATTAAAAATGATCTCAATAGCATATGCGTTGACCTGGTTTCTACCTAAGTTGTAAGGAGGGCTTCTTTCTTTTCACCCTTTATCTTTACAATTCTTTTCCATTCTTCAACCCCTTCAATACTTACCAATACGTCATAACTAGCACCTTGTTGTGATTGTTCCAGTGCTAACGTACTTGGTCGGCATTCAGCTACGTTCACAATCTTTCTCCATCTTTCCTAAGGACTACTATTTCTAGCTATGGAATGTCCTTAGGAAGATTCCTCTGGTTTTAGAAGAATCATTGGACTTAACCTATCCTACCATCCTTATGTCACCACAATCGTCACCGTCGTGAATAGAGATGTTGTGGGTAAGTATATGTCATCATGAAATCCATTTTGATATCCAAATCCATTTTGCTCCCCCTTAACATATGCCACGGTATTCGAAAACATTTCGCACATATCGGGATGAGCCAGCACATTAAGTCAAACCATTAAATTGATTGATCTAATTATTAAATCACATTTTCTCCCCCATATTAAAAATATTAACCCAATCGATGTTTTTTATATCAATTGATTTAATAAAGTTTTAAGAAAATTTGGGAAGAAAAATGCAAATCCAATTATCTTCATGCTTTACACAAGCTCCCCCTCAAATTAATGAGGGTGTACTTGAACCGTGAATGAAGTACCTTTTAAACACAAGTGTAAGGTACTTATCACATGCAAATATCATATATGATAATGTATTCACAAGATTAGCGATTTATGAGGTTGGACCTGAATGATGGAGAACATCATATGAAAGAATCACATGGTTCTTGTTCACGAATGGTCGCCTCATCACGTCTGAAGTTATCTCTTGACTCCCTGTGTACGATTAATATCATTGTCTTGACACCAACATGTGAACTTGGCACTTTCGGCGTCAAAGATTCTGAATGCTGGACAATTGCTCCCCCTCAATTGTTGACCCGTGTTCTATTGAAAGAGCTATAGTCGCCGTTTGAGTAGTCACATCGTCGAGTATGTAGATATCAATTGAAAATTGCTACGGTTGGTGGAGATGATAACTTCATAAACATAAGATTTCTCTTGTTTTAACAAATAAATGCACTGATACGTACATATATTCGTGTTAGATTATGTTATTCCGTAAACACAATCCCTTACATGGTTATAAAATAAACCATGCCCGAGAAAACTAATTCCCGTTGTTGAGTCAAAGCTTTCCGATGAAATGCTTGACTTGAGTATGAAAATCGGGTTACTATCTGAAATAATAGCAAGCCATTTAGAACATGTTTTAAATCATTTAAACTTCTGCTCGAACTTTATTTACAACCCCGTGTCATTATTGAACGACATTTCTAGGTTCGTAAATATTATCGATTGCAGAAGACATGTTCTTTTTATCAAAACATTTTTGAACACATAATTTTGAAAGATTTAGAAAAACCTTTTGAGAAATTCCCGAAAAATTATGTTCAAAGTTTTAAAAACCAATTACTTGAGCTTAAGATGTTGAATATCTTACAAAACGAGCTCAAGTCCGAGAAGTTGTAAACTTCCCGTTGTTAAGGATAAGATACCA
This sequence comes from Glebionis coronaria, assembly GCA_025667525.1. Taxonomy (NCBI): domain Eukaryota; kingdom Viridiplantae; phylum Streptophyta; class Magnoliopsida; order Asterales; family Asteraceae; genus Glebionis; species Glebionis coronaria. The sequence continues at coordinate 589,902,215 of CM046874.1, read as the reverse complement.
TCGGCGATAAACTTTATTTTTAACTGAAGAGCGAGTTCTAAGCTGACATTTACTTAGAAATCGTTTTTATGAGCTTGAAAAACTTTGAATGTTTTAACGTAAAGCTCATGACCGAGAAAGATAAATTTCTCGTTAAGAAGAAAAGTTCTCTTATTTAAAAGATACACTTTACTTTATGAGCTTAAAACTTGGAATGTTTTAATACAAGCTCATGACCGAGAAAATTTAATTTCCCGTTACGAGGATAAGCTATCTTTAAAGATAAGCTTTCCTAAAAATTGAAGTCCGAGTTACAGTCTGATATTTAACTGTAAGTCATTGTGCATGAGCTTAAAAACTTTGAATCTTTTTAATATTAGCTCATGCCCGAGAAAAATTAATTTCTCGTTGTAAGGATAAGTTTATCATCGGTGATAAACTTTCCTTTCCTTGAGGTCCGGGGCATAATCTGAAATGTGATTATACGCTAGTTACACGAGCTTAAAACTTTTGAATAGTTTTAATGTAAGCTCGTGTCCGAGAAAATTTAATTTCTCGTTAATGAGGATAAGTTTATCATCGGCGATAAACTTTCCTTTCTTAGAATCGCGGGTTACAATCTGACATGTGACTGTAAGCCATTGTGCATGAGCTTAAAAAACGTTAAATGTTTTTAATATAAGCTCATGCCCGAGAAAAATGAATTTCTCGTTGTGAGGGTAAGTTATCGTTGACAAGATACACTTCCCTGTATTTGAAGTCCGGGTCATTGTCTGACATTTGACAATGAACCGTTTACACGAGCTTAAAACCTTTGAATAGTTTAAATGTAAGCTCGTGTCCGAGAAAATTTAATTTCTCGTTTGTAAGGATAAGTTTATCATCGGCGATAAACTTCCTTTATGTGAAGATCGGGTTATCGTCTGATATTTAACGATAAGCCATTTTACACGAGCTTAAAACCGTTGAATAGTTTTAATGTAAGCTCGTGTCCGAGAAAAATTTAATTTCACGTTTTAAGGGTAAGTTATCGTTGCATAGATAAGCTTCCCTTTCTTTGAGATCCGGGTCATCGTCTGTCATTTAACTAGGAGCCATTTTACACGAGCTTGAAACCGTTGAATAGTTTTAATGTAAGCTCGTGTCCGAGAAAATTTAATTTCTCTTTTTAGGGTAAGTTATCGTTGACGAGATAAACCTCCCTTTCTCTGAAGTTCGGGTCATAGACTGTGATTTGACTGTGAGCCATTGTGCATGAGCTTAAAAACTTTGAACGTTTTTAATGTAAGCTCATGCCTAAGAAAAATTAATTTCTCGTTAATGAGGATAAGTTTATCATCAGCGATAAACTTTCCTTTAGTTGAAATCCAGGTCATCGTCTGTCATTTAACGAAGAGCCATTGTGCATGAGCTTAAAAACTTGGAATGTTTTTGATATAAGCTCATGTCCGATAAAAAATTAATTTCTCGTTGTGAGGATAAGTTTATCATCGGCGATAAACTTTCCTTTCTTTGATGAACGAGTTACAGTTTGTGATGTGACTATAAGTCCTTGTACACTGTAAGCTTAACTGCAAATCCCCTGATACACTTGTTTCTCAGATATCAGCTTCTTCAGTAACCAAACTCTGAGAGTGTCCTTAATTGAATGGTATACAACGATTGGACCGTTGTGTTCTTGTTGAACGTGGACTTTGGTACCTGCATTCTCATTAGGAGTTTGTATGCTTTTATGTGGGTTAGTGATATCTATCTTAGAACCATCCGGGGATTAACAGCTTTCTTTTCTTGTGCTAGAGGTTACCTGAGGAGATGATTCATTTATCTTAGTTTGCAAACGTTTCCTTTTATAGAACACCTTAAGTTCAGGCTTAAGTGATGTGTCATCTTCTATAATTTCCTCCCTAGTAGTCTTAGTAGAATCGAAGACTATCCTAGTTAAAGGGCACTCGTTTCCTACAAGAGTGAAAGTTCTACCAGTGGGGCGCCACATTTTACCAACGGGTTTGATTTTAGCTACCCACTGGGATTTAAGTCTAGCACGGGAGTTCACCTCGTTAAGTAATTTTTTGATACAAGAATCATGATTGGCTTTAAAGACACATTTCCTACATGTTTTACAAGTAGCATATTTAATGTCCGAGTAAGATCTAGAATTCCTAGATGATTGATTGATTCTCCTAGAATGTGGCATGCTACGGTTAGCAGTGTTGTGTAAACTAGAAGGCATCTGACTAGGTTTGAAATTCCTATCTCTTACTTGTGTCTTTTGCTTAGCTTCCCTTAGACCAAATGTATGGCAAACGTCATTTGAACTAGTTTGAGACGTGTTCTTTGGACTATGTCTAGGGGGACTAGAGGCAATCATGTGATTAGTTCTTGCAAAAGCTGTTTTAGTCACACTGGGCCTAGATGGTGGAGTGACTATTCTAGAAATATGAGCCATATCAACTTGGGAGGCAAACCGCGGTCTCGAGTATTGTGGTCGCTCGGATCTAAATTCAGTCGGTTGTCTAACGAACTGATTTGTAGGCGGTTTCCCCAAGATTTATGGTTTTTCAAGCTTAGTGTCCACACTAGTTCCTTTAGTTTTCCTCAAATCGTTTTTCAACGCAGCTATAGCAAAGACCTTTTCCTGTACTTGGGCTTTTAAAGTCTCATTTTCTTTGAGCAATTCATTTTGGGATGCCAACTTAGATTCAAGCAACTTAATTTGTTTCAAAATATTATCCTTTTCAGCTTTAGAATCTAGAACAGTTTGATCCAATTTTCGTTCAAGAACGACGTTTGACTTTTCAAGTTTTTCAAAATATGTTTCAAATTTCTCCGTTTTATTTGAAAATTCAAATTTGGCATCCTCAAGCTCTTTTGATTGCTGAGCTACGATCGTTTCGATCTCTTTAATCCTAGAATCAGAATTATTCAAAGAAGTAGTCATAAGGCACTTATCATGATGTTTAGCATTTTGAACACTTTCTCCCCCATTATGACTCACATCGGATGAATCAGAAGTGGTATCGCTATCACTCTTTTCCATCCCATGTGTGGCATAATTAGGTTCAGAATGCTTAACATGCTGTATATTGTTGAAACTTGGCACCTGAACAGTTGGTGCTTGTGACTTGCTGCTTGTTTCATGCTTTTCTCCTGATTTGTTGCCCTTGCAATTTTGAACACTGTTCAAACTGTCAACCGTATGACCATCTTCCTTTTGTATCTGCATCATAGATTCTTGCACTCCATTATCATACGCTTACTGAAGTCGGGATCTTTCATCAATTGAAGACGAGACCAATGTCATGAATTTCAACAGTGTACCACGGAACTCTTGAACCTCGGTATGTGAGTATTGAAAACATGTCTGGCATATCCCTGAATTATCAGACTTAGCGATGTTGAATTGGAAGAAGTGCGTAAGTTGGGTCACAAGAGCTTTATATGCCGATACTGATGTAGAGTGATTAAAATCTGCTTTGTGAAGTTGCTCCGCGAGTTGGTTCAAGTTGAGGACTATTGAATCGATGAATGTATAATGATTTTGACCAGAGAGTGTCACAAATTCACTTCCTCCTTGAAGCCATGAAAGGGTTGCAAGATGAGACTGAAGTAGTCGAAAAGATGTTATACCACTTTCCCTAGCTGTGTTTTGCATGAGATGGAATTCTCCCTCTTGAGATGTTGAATTTGATGATTCCATCGAAATTTGATAAAAATGATCGTGATTGTAGTTGTATTCAGAATTTTACAATTCTTGAAGAGATCGTGAAGTCCAATTTACGAAAATTTACACACCAACCAATTAATAAACCGTAAAACTTCGTCACAATCCTCGTTTGATGATATAAGGTTCTTTTCTCGGCTCAATGATTTCTTGATGATAATACAAACCTGATATTAATAAACTAAACAACTTGATATCCTTTCGACCCAAAAACTTAATTACTTTGACACGACCCGATTTAACTTGGTGAATAACTTTCGTCCAAATACAACTTAATTATAAAACACAGCCCTTTGTTAAATATCACTCACATAGAAACTTAATTACTCAAGAAATCGTGAATAATTTTCGTCCAAATACGAATAACTTTGTTAAGTTGGAAATGGCCTAAAAACTCTCAATTGTGCCAAAAACGTGGCAAAAACGTGTCAGTCAACACCCATGTATAAAACACATCCCTAAATAAACTCACATTAACCAATCCTTGTTTCCTCCGCCCAAATACTTCTCTTCCCAAAACAATCTGCTCTCCTCTTTTTACTCAAAACGTAGCCTCCATTTTGCTATTCCTTCATCTAACTACCACCGATCCATCCTTGTTTGTCTCATCCATCACAAATAATTAAACTTATATATCACAATCTTAAGCAATACTAATCTCAATCCTTTTCTATCTCAGCCAAAAGTCACGAAGACGATTTACTCACGAAAATGAAAAGACTACAAGATCTTTCGAAGCAAAGGACTCGGGTAGGTATATGTAAATATAATGTTTAATTTTTGGATCGATGAGAGTTTTGTTTGAACTGAGATCTTTGAGTCAAGTGTGGTTTGTGATTTTGGAGTCGAGAGTGGTTTTCGAGTCTTATGGTTAAGTTTGTTTTTGAGTTGAGTTTGGGTTTGTTGCGACTGTGTTGAGTGGTGTTAGGGGTGTTCGAGTATGTTTGAGTCGAAGTCGTGAGATGAGTGAGTTGTTATCGAGAGAGTCAATGGGTCAGTTTGGTCGATTGTGTCGAGTCTTGGGTTTAAGTTGTGGTTTGGTCGAGTCTGTGGGGTCGAGGTCAGTTGGTGTCTGTTTGTTGTGGAGTCGAGTCAAGTCTGTTTAGTGTCGAGTCTAGGTTTGGGATTGAGTCAAAAATTTGGTCAAATCGTAATTAACTGCTATCCATAAAAATTATTAACTTGTTTTGAGTCATGAGTCTTGTTTTGGTTCGTTGTGATGTTTAGAGATTCAAGTCATCGCAATATTAAAAAAAATCATCGCATTCTAGTAAAACTTCCATCGCAACGAGTCATCGTAGCCTAGTAAACTTCCATCGCAACGATTGATTGCAGTGAGTGATCGTACTCAGATCGCAGTGGGTGATCGTACTCAGATCGCAGTCATAGATCGCAGTGGGTGATCGTAGTCTATGATCGCACTTGATGATCGTATCCTATGATCGTACTCACTTGATCAAACTCGTCGATTGTGACCTTGATCGTGGTAAAGGATCGCAGTCACTAGATCGCAAGTAGATCGTAAGATGTGATCGTGATCTTGGATCGCAAGTAGAAACCCCCAGGGTTTATTCAATCGTAACAATCAGATCGTAACGTACAAACCTGTAGAACTGAAAATCCGCAATCGCAATGAACAAACCTGAATTCTTGATGGAGTGAAAATCGCAAAAACAGCAAGACTATACCCAAATAAAAATCCAGAAGTTGATGAAGTTGATAAAGAAAAAATGACAGTTTTGGACAAAAAATTATGATAAAGACAACTGATACATTAAAACTGTTTACTCTATTAACGTTTTAGACAGATTTGAGAAAAAATTGATAAAAAACAAAAGGTGATAATCAGATGCCAAAGAAATAAAATATTAGACGAAACAAACACAATTGCTTAAAAACAGTTTTGGACTTTGGACTACACTCAAAACAAGCAAATCAATAAATATAAATTTTGACCCGTAACACAAAAGTTATACCAAATCAATAGATCAAAAGTTATACCGGATTCGGAACCAAAGCAAAAGATCAAAACATGTCAATCCTAAGATTCAACCATAGCTCTTGATACCAATTGTAGAATCATCTTTTCTTAGGATTTAGCAAGAGTTAGATTATCTAATGAATGGAAGGGAGAAGGAAGAACTAGAGAGAGAAAGGTAGAGAGAAAAAGGAGAGAAAGAGAGAAAAGATGGAATGAATAAAATGATTAAGTGCTCAACCCCTCCTAACATGCTAGGAGGGGGTTTATATAGCCACCCTACATGTGGGCTTTGGTGGGCTATATGTTTACATATTGGATCACGAGCCCAATACTTGAATATATCGTTGGAGTGACCGATCCTTTCTAAATACGTTAAAACGTATTTCCAACAGATTCCATAAATTCTAAATTTTAACCCATTGACTTTTTAAATCATCTTTGATTGGTTTGGATGTTTCTTTTCTTCCTTTATTCCACCAATTGAACTCTGATGTTGTCAATACACACTCTTTGGACATACTTAGCAAATGCTTACTTCTAATTTGAGATTTCTTTTCCTTCTCCCTCTCAAGTTAGTTAGTAAGTAGTGCACATATATATATTGGTGTTTCTTTTCTTTCTTCTAACCTTTGTGTAGCATGTCACCTTAGCTCATTGACTTGGTGCCACAAGCAAGGGAGAGTAAGAACCAAGGGGGAGCTACTAGCAAAAGTCCGGTTCTTTTCTTCTTCAAAGACTTGTGCTAACCTTTTTGCTTCGACAAAGGGGGAGAAATGATAATGATAAACTCGTTAATAATTCGAATAAACTTGTATTTTACGTAAATGAGTTTATAGTTTGTTATAATCAAAAGGGGGAGATTGTTAATGCATAAGCAACACCTAAAAAGATTGTTAGTATTAATTAATCTTTCTTAGTTTTGATCACGACAAATTACAAAGACATTTATTGTCAAACATAATCATAAAATGAATTATCTAACAAACACTATCATCAAGGTAATAATCATTACACTAACATATCTTAATCATGCTTAGTGATCATAAAAGTGATTAGCCTTAAAACTCACTTTTGTCAAACATGACAAAATATTTTTAATAAACTTTATTTTTAAGAAAATGTTTTATTAAAATGAAAATGCAAATTTGAATATGGCATATTGCATATGCCATAAGAATATCCTTTGAAGGTTTAAACAACCTCAGATATTTCAAATTCACTAAAAGACAAAAAGGAGCGGAGTCTACGCCAGCGGTACCTTAGCACCTATGACGGTTCCTTATCGATAAAGAACCGCGGGTGCCAATAAGGAACCACGGGCAGATATAGCCGTTGGATGTTTTGTCCTATAAATAGTGAGTCAAATATGCATTCTCTTTAGCCCTTTTTAGACATCTTCTTCAGCCTTCTTTCTCCTTTCTAATCCTAGTCATTTGTAAATGATCACTTAATGTGTTAAGTATGTTTACTCATGTTTATCCTCTTGATCTCCTTCTTTACCTTGTCCAAAGAGGAGTTCACTCTCACACTTGTGATGTGCTTAAAGATGTAGCATTGATGAAGATCACCTCCTCCTAAAGATCTAGTCATGTTCATCATTTGTTTATTTATGTCTTGTGTAGATCTAATGTATTTTTGAATACTTAGACTAGTTGTGTTCATCCAAGTTATTTGTGAATACTTGGATTAGAGTTGTGTACATCCATTTCACATGTGTGTGCTTGGATTTATGTTGTGTAGATCCAAGCTACATGTGTGTACATGGATATGATTAGTTGAGTTGTAATTAGTTGTGTTAGTTCTCACTAAACTACAAAGTGATGTGGTTGTGTCTTGTGAGTTCTCACTAAACTATGAAGTGATGTGGTTGTGTCTTGTGAGTTCTCACTAAACTATAAAATGATATGTAGTTGTGTTGTGTGAAGTTCTCACTTAGCTTCAAAGTGAAGAGTCATGAAGATTGGTTCTAGCTTTGGATTAGAACTCGACATCTAGCCTTGTGTCGGAAAATGGTGAAGTAGGCAACGTTGTGAAGATTGGTTCTACCTTTAGATTAGAACTCGACATCTAGCCTTGTGTCGTAAAAGAGTGAAGTGGGCGACGTTGTGTAGATTGGTCCTAGCTAAGATTAGGTCTCGACATTTAGCTTAGTGTCGGAAAATAATGTAAGCGACGTTGTAAGGTTTTCTCCGCCAAGAAGGGAGCTTGTGGATATAGTGGAAATCTCGAGTAAGGTGTACTCGAGGAGTGGAGTAGGAACTAGGATAGAGCCTCGTTGCCGAACCACTATAAATCTTGGTGTCTTCCTACTAGGTTGTTTCTTTCCTTACTCTTTACTCATATTCATTATCACTACACTTATTATACATTGTTAATGCATTAGGATTGAACCTAATCATTATGCAACTAGCTATGAAGTAAAAGATAGTTTTGTGCACTCACCTAATTGAAAGGAATTTTAATTAGGAGATAAATCGATGAGAAACTATTCAACCCCCCTTCTAGTTTCTACATTGTCCTTTATGAATACCTGTTAACCTGTTATGCAAAGTGTCTTTGGACCGTGTTTTGGGTGATAAGAATTATAATACACATGCAGTTGTATCCAGATTTGTGGATGCGTCATCTAAAGTGTGAATTAAGAGTCGCCAAGTCTCTGCTTGCCGAAAACGTGACCGAAATCCTGGGTGTACGGAATACCCAAAATCAGGTGTGCATGATCTTTATCTGGCCTGCTAATTTTGTTTTTCTATTGCCATTTTAGATGTGAACGATGGTGTTTGTTTAGTTTTTTATTTTCTATCCATGTACGACATATTACTGTATTGGTACATAACTAAATGTATATTTACCGTAAAGAAACAGTAAACTTAGCTTCGATACATATGATGTAATTCATTGGTAAAATTAAAGTTGTAAACTGTAGGGCTATAGTCTATTTTCAGTTTCTTTTATAGTAGATGACATGATCATGTTGATGTATTTTGCATCTGAAAAAGTGTTTTTTAGTTGTTGATGAAATGAACTCAGTATGTAAATTCTAACGAAAAGAATCAGTAAGATGGTGATATTGGTGGCAATGCTAAAGGTGCACAAGTGGGTAGTACAAATTGCAGATTGATGTTAAGGCTAAAACTTGGTGCACCGCAGCGAAGCGCAAGTTTGCCTACCTTGTTATATATATTTAGTTTTTTGTTATTTATTTTATTTATTTTTAATTATATTTTTTTATTACGTTTTTCTTTTTTAAAATTTTATACGTTTTATACCATTCTTCTGCGTTTGGCGTGTTTTCATCCTTTTTGGAACGTTTTCATTTGTGTTTGGACGTTTTTATCCGTTCCGAACTTTTTATATGTTTTCATCCGTTTTATAGATCTTCGTACGTTTATTTACGTGGTTAACTGAACCGCTTTTAACTAAATTTTCAAAAATAGTACATGTATTAATTGTATTAGCATACTATTCTTATTCTACAAACATTTTTGCTCTTAATGTCGATATTTCTAAACATTTATATGTATAATTTTGTTAATGTGATCATAATCTATAAATGTTGAACTGTTATGTAACATGTTATTATTTATAAAGTAAAGCTCGATTAAACTTATAAAATGGTTAACTGTGACCGGAACCACGACTGGCCACTCATTTCAGATAATGGTATGTCTGGTTACCCGTTTAGTACTGTTCGATTTCACGTAAAAAAATTAATTACTCGTCCCCGCGATGAATAGTTAAAATCGCCCAATTAACCGAACCGAACCCTCTTGTGACCACTCCTAACAATAGGTGTGGTAACACACGTTTTCTCGCCGTTTTAGTCACACCAGCTCCCACCTTAACACTTCCACCTCAAAATACTACTTTACTCTTAACATTCCTCATCTCACCACTTTGACCCACTTCTATATCTTTTATTTATTTTACATATTATTTAAATATGTTGGGAATAAATATAAGTACATTAGTTACCCCTGCTAGTTTGTCAATGGTTCCCCTGCTAGAGTAAGTTCCCCATGCTAGATAACAAAGGCAGGGGGATTGGTTCCCCTGCTGAAGTCAAAGGCCCTGCCGCTAGAGATAAACTTGGAATAGATTATTACGCGTTTCTGTTACTACTCCGAGATACTTTCCAAGTTTGTTAGTAGTAATCTTGTACGTGAGTCCTTGTGCTATAAAAGGACTCACTAGGTCATCATGCAATGTGCGTCTTTCTCTATTGTCTTTCATTTCATACTTTAAGGTTTTTGTAACCCTAATACCATTATTGGGTATTCGTATATCTTTGATATATTAAAGTTTAACGTTTGCTTTAATCATTTGTTCTTGTGCTAAACACTACATTCCGCATCTTGTTTAGTTACTTTGTATTGCAAAGTTTCTCTAGTGTTAGATTAAATTTATTCTTTCTATCACAACCCTTAAACAAGCTAAGGTTTAAGATCTGAACTTGGGAACAACAAGTGGTATCAGAGCTTGTTGAGAAACTTTGACTAAACCAAGAACAAAACCCTCACTACAACCATGTCTTCAGACTCTTCCTCAAACAACAACAACCACAACAACCTCAAACTACCCATACTGGATCCTAAAAACTTCGAATTATGGGAGTTCAGGATCCAACAATACCTCAAGATGGAACATTATGTTCTATGGGAGATCATAGAGTTTGGTGATCAATTCACCAAAACAATGACGGTTGAAGATGGTGGTAAGGGAGAAGATAAAGCTGAAAGCTCCAAAGGTGAATCCAAGAAGAAATCTGCTGCTCTTTGTGAGAAGGAAATACTGGCCAGAAGGCATGATGTCAGAGCTCACAGTTCCTTGTTGTTGGCTCTACCTGATAGACATCAGCTAAGATTCAGAAAGTACAAAACAACTAAGGAACTCTGGGAAGAAATAGGCAAAACTTTTGGAGGAAATGAAGCCACAAAGAAGAAGAAGAATCAAATGCTTGATCAATTTGCTTCTTTCAAAGCAATTGGTGATGAAGCTATTGGTGTTATTTACAATAGGCTTCAAGATATGGTGGCTCAGTTGGAGTTCTTTGAAATTGAAGTGACAAGAGAACAGGTGAATAACAGGTTTCTTAACAGTCTTCAGAAAGAATGGTTCGTCTACAAAGCTATTTGGCAGAATAAGGATGACTTAGATAACAAGAATATTGATGACATATACAATAACTTGAAAGTTTTTGAACCTGTTGTCAATGAGATGAAGTCAAAAAGAACCATCCCCACCAATTCAAGTGGAACCACTGATTCCCCTGCTAACATGGCTTCATATCTCAAAGCAGTGGAATCTCCAAAAGCAGTGGAATCGAAGTTGGCCCTGCTACTCATTCCCCTGCTACCAGATCTGGATCATCTTATGATGAAGAAAGGCCTGCAATTTTCATCCTTGATACTGCTTGTGCCTTCATAGCATCTCAAGGGCCACAAGGATCTACTGTGTTACATGAAGATCTGAGTCAAATCAGTAAGCAAGGACTGGAGGAAATGGACATCAAGTGGAACATGGCTCTACTTAGTATGAGAGCCAACAGGTTTTACAAGAAATATGGAAAGAAGATCTCCATCAATCCTTTGATGTAGCTGGATTTGACAAAACAAAGGTTGAATGCTAAAACTGTGGCAAGAAAGGTCACTTTGCTAGGGAATGCAGAGGACCTAAGACTGGAAACAGCTATAGGAAGGAAAGCATGGATGATGATTCTGGTGCTAAGGCCACGGTGGCAATGCAGGGGATAGATGGAGCAGGTGGATGGGATTGGAGTGCCATGACAGAGAGTGTTGAAAGAAATCAAGCATTGGTTGCTGAGGAAAAAGAGGAAGATTTTGCTCTTATGGCCATGTCAAGCTCCAGCTCAGACAATGAGGTATATGATGATTTATACTGTACTAAAGCTTGTAGGAAAAATACTGAGTCATTGAATGATCAAATAAGAAAGATAAAAGTTGATTTTATTAATTGTGACAATGACCTTGATAATTACAAACGTGCTTTAGAACAGCTAGAGTCTACCATAAGAGAATATAAACAAAGGGAAAGTGATTATAGAGATCACATTGTGATTCTAGAGAGAGATGCTAAAGAAAATAATGATTCCATTAAGGAGTTGACTGCTGAACTTGAAGTTTTTAAATCTAATAAAAAGATAGATGATGAAACTGTTGAAAAATTTTGAAAAGCTTCTAAAGATTTAACTAAAGCAGTTGAAGTTGGACAATCTGCTAGGGACAAAACAGGTTTTGGTGTTAAAAATGAGCATACTACCATACCACCACCTTCTGCTAATAATCATGCACCTTTTCCTAGAAAAGACTTGTCTTGGACTGGTCTCTCTTGTTTCAAAAAACAAGAAGATATTGAATTTGACTTGAGTGCTTACATACCTAATAGTCTTGAAATAGAAGAGCCACTAGTGAAAACTAGTATTATTAGGGACTTTGAAAAGGAACAGATTGCTTTAAAACAATGGAAAATTGATAACCATGTTCTCTTTTCAAGAGAAGGACTTTTTGGTAGTGATTCTAGTTCTAAGAGTAGTTCACCCAAATCTAAAACTAGATCAAAGTCCTCTAAGTCCACTGTTAAATATGCTGGTATGTATAGGTCTGTCAGAGGTAATCAGAGAAATTGGAATGACCAAAAGTCTCATCAATTAGGAGAGGACTTTGTGATAAATATCAAACCTTGTTTCACATGTGGCAGTTTTGATCACACTTATCAAGAATGTCAGGCACCAATGGAAGTAGTGGCTGCAAATCCTTTAAAGGACATGCAACCTAAAACCATTCTTCTAAATGCAGGGGTAAAATCCTTTTCCCCTGCCAAGTATGTTGCCCCTGCCTTGAGAAACATGGTTTCTGACAAATATGTTGTTCCTGCTCTAAGAAAGGTGAATGATGCATATCCCAAGACCAGCTCTTCCATGACCAACCCAGTACCTCATAATGCATATAGATCTGTCTCTAGACCTCACCTTCTAGCAAAGTTTTGCCCTCTAGGAACATGGGCAGATGGGGAAAAGCTGTGAAAGCCTCAGCTCGTTGGGTTTGGGTACCCAAAAGGGGTGCTCAGTCTAATGGTGTATCTCTAGTTTTTGATAAACTATCCTATATTGATACACGAGGTAGATCCAAGTCTGTAATAGCTTGGGTCCCCAAGAAAAACTAATTTTTTTTCTTTTTGCATGTGACAAAGAAGACCAGGGATGATAAAGCATATTGGGATAATGGATGCTCAAGGAGCATAACTGGAAAAAAATCTTATCTGTCTAACTTTGTTCCCCTGCATGACAATGATGGTGTTTCTTTTGGAGATGGGCATGGAACAATCACAGGAAAAGGAACTATTGTCACCAATGGGATGAACTTTGACAATGTTTACTTGGTGAAAGAGCTCAAGTACAATCTCTTCAGTGTGTCACAGATGGCTGATAACAAGAATTTTGTCTTGTTTACAGATACTGAATGTCTGGTGTTAGGAAAGGAGTTTGTCTTACCACCCAACACTCCTATTGTACTCAGAACACCAAGACAAAAGAACATGTACACAATTGATCTCAAGGACATCTCTCTTCAAGACAAAGAAACCTATTTCATTGCCAAAGCCTTAGTTGATGAGTGTAAGAATTGGCATAGAAGACTTGGTCATCTTAATTTTAAGAACATGAATAAACTGGTAAAATATAAATTGGTTCATGGTCTTCCTTCCAAGTCCTTTGCCAATGACCATACTTGTGCTGCTTGTCTGAATGGGAAGCAACATAAAGCATCTTGCAAATAAAAAACAAGTATGTCCACTACCAAGCCATTGGAGTTACTGCACATGGATCTTTTTGGTCCTACTTCTGTGGCAAGTATAATGAAGAAATGGTATTGCCTAGTGATTACTGATGATTTTTCAAGGTTCACATGGACATTCTTTCTGTTTGAAAAGAGTGACACAGTTGATGTGCTCATTGGGTTCATCAATCAGATTGAACTATCAAAAAGCATGAGGGTAGTGACCATGAGATCAGACAATGGTAGTGAATTCAGAAACAAGAAACTGGACACTTTCTGCATAAACAAAGGAATCAAGAGGGAGTTTAGTATTGCAAGAACACCTTAACAGAATGGAGTTGCAGAGAGAAGGAATAGGACACTCATTGAAGCAGCAAGGACTATGCTGTCTGATTCCAAACTTCCAGTTATCTTTTGGGCTGAGGTTGTATCCACTGCTTGTTACGTTCAAAACAGGGCCTTGGTGGTTAAGGCACATAACAAGACCCCTTATCAGCTGTTCAATGGAAGACCTCCTTTAATTGACTTCTTTAGACCATTTGGATGTCATGTGATCATTATGAACACAATTAACAATCTAGGCAAGTTTAGTGAAAAGGGGGATGATGGGTACTTTGTTGGTTATTCATTAAACAGCAAGGGATATAGGGTCTTCAACAAGAAGACAAGCAAAATTACAGAAAATCTTCATGTGGATTTTCTTGAAGACAAGCCTGAAGATGTTCAAACAGGTCCTGATTGGTTCTTTGATATTGAGGTTCTTTCAAAATCTATGAACTATGTACCTGTTGCATTGCAGAATACTAACATTTCAGGTACTCAAGAACCAACTGGTGTGGAGAAGCCACCATTAAGGTATATGAATGTACCCTCACTATTTACCACTGAAGCTGCTTCAATAACAGGTGAAGAAGATGATAGCTCTCAAAGGAAAGAACAGCCAATCTCTTCCTCTGCTAAATCAACTTATGAAAGCAGTTGAATAGTTGAAAGCAGTGGAATTCAGGATTCCCCTGCTAGATCAATTGCTTCCCCTGCTACCAAGGATCCAGCTGCCAATGACATTAATGATGAAGAAAGAGAATCCCCACTCATTTCCTCATCTTCACCCATATCTGATGGTCCTCTCATGTCCAGTAGTGGAAGCAGAATAATTAAGAGTGGAGGTCCAAGTTATTCAGAGCTGCATTCAGCTCATCAGCATCCATCTCTAGGTCATGCTGTATCATTTGGAAGCTCTTTTGAGGAGTTCTTTCCTAATAAAGATAGTCCCATTAATTCTGACTTGGAAGAGGATGAAACAAAAGTAATCATGAGTATGCAGCCTACCTACAGGATCAATAAGGATCACCCTCTATCACAAATCATTGGTGATCCTGAATCCCCTAGACATACAAGGTATACAGCAAAGGAGCACAGCTTCATTGCAAACATCACCATGAAGTTTAATCATGACAACATGCAATGTTGTCTGTTTACTGCATTTTTGTCACAAGAAGAGCCAAAGAAGATTTTTCAGGCTTTAAATGATCCAAGTTGGGTTGAAGCTATGCAAGAGGAGCTCTTACAGTTTGACATTCAAGAGGTTTGGAATCTGATCGATTGTCCAAAATGGGCAAGGCCTATTGGGACAAAGTGGGTGCTGAAGAACAAAAAGGATGAGAGGGGTATAGTAGTCAGGAAGAAAGCAAGACTGGTGGCACAAGGATATACACAGGAAGAAGGCATTGATTATGAGGAAGTCTTTGCTCTAGTGGCCAAGATTGAAGCCATTAGTTTATTCCTTGCTTATGCTTCATTTATGGACTTCACAGTGTTCCAAATGGATGTTAAGAGTGCCTTTTTATATGGCACCATTGATGAAGAATTCTATGTTATGCAACCTACAGGTTTTGAAGACCCAGAACATCCAGACAAGGTATACAAGGTGAAAAAGGCTATGTATGGACTTCACCAAGCTCCCAGGGCCTGGTATGGAACTCTTTCCAAAAATCTGTTGGATAATGGCTTCAACAGGGGAAAATTGACCAGACCCTGTTTATCAAGAAACAAAAGGGTGACCTTCTTTTGGTACAACTCTATGTTGATGACATTATCTTTGGATCCACAAACTCTATGCTTAGCAAAGAGTTTGCCAAGCTGATGCAGGACAAATTCCAAATGAGTGCCATGGGTGAGCTAAACTTCTTTTTGGGGTTACAAGTTCAGCAGAGGAAAGATGGAATATTTATCTCACAAGACAAATATGTGGCTGAAATTGTGAAGAAGTTTGGCATGTGTGAGGGAAAGAAGGTTTCCACACCAATGGACAAGGATCATCCATGGGGCAAAGATGGTCCTGGAAAGCTTATTAATGTCAGGAATTACTGGTCTATGATTGGATCTCTCATGTACCTTACAGCTTCAAGACCTGACATCATGTTTGCAGTCTGCTTATGTGCAAGATACCAGGTGGCACCAACAGAGTGTCATCTATTTGCTGTGAAGAGAATTTTTAGGTATCAAAAGTGTCATCCAACTTTAGGACTTTGGTATCCCAAGGAGTCAGCATTTGAGCTGATATCCTACTCAGATAGTGATTATGCTGGTGAAAACAATGATAGGAAGTCTACAACAGGTGGATGCCAATTTTTGGGAAGCAGGATTATATCTTGGCAATGTAAGAAGCAGACTATTATGGCCACATCAACAACTGAAGCTGAGTATGTAGCAGCTGCTGCATGCTGTGGTCAAGTTCTTTGGGTTCAGAATCAGCTGCTTGATTATGGGTATAATTTTCTTAAAACCAAGATATTTATTGACAACAACAGCACCATTTGCATTATTAAGAATCCTGTTTTTCATAGCAAGACTAAACATATTGAAATAAGACATCATTCTATTAGAGACTGTTTTGAAAAAGGGCTAATTGTCCTAGATAAAATTGACACGGAACTTAATGTTGCTGATCTTTTGACAAAAGCTTTTGAAGTGGGGAGGTTTCAATACCTGGTTGCAGGTATTGGAATGGTTTCTCCTTAAAAATTGATGTCTATTGTGTCTTGTATATCCAGGGTTGCTTTATTGCTGTTGTTGTATAAATGTTAGTCAATTTTTCCATTATTTTTCATTCCACTGCTTTTGAACAAAGATTCCCCTGCTGGGGTTCATTCCCCTGCTAAAGAGTTTTTCTCTTAAGCTGGGTTTGTTCTTTTTAAAAGTGGTTATATGTGGTTTTAGACTAACAATGCAGAGATCCAAATGGTGCATACTACACTCATGGGTGAATCAGGTATATGCTCTATGTTTTAGGGGAGGTTAGGTCACACCTTTAGGACTTAGGGTATCCTTAGGATACTCATATATGAATCTAGATCATATCCATTGGTGAGTAAGGGTTCCGAATGATGAAGACTTGCTGCAAAGCTTGTCAGAATTATGAAACCTTGAGGCACTGTAATGTGTACTTATACTTCTTTATTAAAACAGCTTGCTGTCTAGATTCAGATGTTTGGTACACATTGCCAAGACTAACTGACCGTAGGTAGGGGAAAGGTAGGGCTGGTGACTAGGGTATGCTTATTTTCTTGGGTTGACCAGGTGCAGGGTGACTTATGTGTTAACTTTTTATGTTTAGAACATTGCTGAATGGAGGACTCTTGAGTTTCTGTGTATCTACCTTGTGTATACAAGGGTGCGCATTAGAGTAGAGCTATTTAGCATTGGTCTCTTCATGATTAGTCCAATACCACTAGGAAAGTTTCCCCTGCTTTCACCTTTTGATTCCCCTGCTTGATCAACATTCCCCTGTTTGACTATTGACCGACAATACCGTTACCCTGCTTATAGCCGTTGGGCCTGCTTGCTAAAATTTTGGTTAGGGAATATTTTATTCTTTTCAAAAGACATTTAAGGCGCTTTCTTCGCTGATTGGTAATCTTTTCTTTATTATTTCAAATAAATTACTTTTTTATCAAGATTTATCTTTGATATTTTTGCAATTTGAAAATTTGGTCCAATCACAGCTCTTCAATTCGCCTATAAAAACTTAATTTCATTCACCAGCAGGTCCATCTCTCTCCTTCGATCAAATCCCACCTAACTCTCGCCATTATAAACTTTCAAACGTTTTCAACCTTTATCATGCCTCTCAAAATTGCTGCTAATCATAATCAAATTGCTTTATTACATGATGAACCAGCAGAATTCGTTGATGCGGTGGCTTTTCTAAAATCCTCATATTTTAGAGTGGCTCTTCTCATCAACCCTAGGATTTACACCTCACACATTCAACAGTTTTGGTCTAAATTTATGACCAAAACAGTGAATGAAGAGGTAATAATTCAAAGCACAGTAGATGGTCATCCCAAGTTGATTACACTTGCCTCCATTAGAGACAAGCTTATTCTAGATGATGAAGATGGGATAACCAACCTACCTGAGGCTGACATCTTTGAGGGTCTTGTTAAATTGGGGTATACTCTTTTTTGATGATAAAAAATGTAAGTTTGCTAAAGGTCAGTTTGTCCCCATTGGAAATATTTGATTCATACAATTTTACAATGTTTGTCACCTAAAACCACTGCTTTTAATGAATTTGGTAGTGAAGTTGCCTCTGCCCTGATTTGCTTAGCAACAGGGAGGAAGTACTGTTTTTCTCAAATGATTTTCAAAGGAATGGTTAAAAATGTTACAAGCAATTCAAAATTTTGTATGTACCCAAGGTTTACAGAACTTTTGCTGAATATGAGTGAACATGGTCCTATCACACACAAAAACTACTTTTCAGCAACCAAGCATACTACCAAACTGTTCACCACACTTCTTGCACCATCTCCACAATTTTCTAGCAGGGCTATTCCACTCACTTCAATCATGATGAAACAAATCAGACAGGAAGAAGCCAAGACAAAAACAGCCATACATAAACCCTCTGATTCCCCTGCCAAGAACCCATCCCCTGCCAGTACTCTACCTCCTGCTGATCCAAAACATGAAAGGAGAACTAAATCCAGGTTTTCCAGGTCTCCCTTGCCTGGTGGATCTTCACAAGTAGCAGATAGGAGAGCCTCCAAAAGGTTGGAGCACACTGAGGGTTTGGCTGCCACTACTGTCTCATCCTTAAGGGGTGAGCAGGATAGTGACACCATCAGTAAGTCCTCTCCCTCACTCAGTGATTCCCAAAAATGGGAGAAATCCCCTTATAGGGTTGGGAGCAGCATGCAACCAATGACCGTTTTGGAATTGACGAATATGTGCATGCGCTTGAAAAAGCAGAATGCACAACTTGTACAAACTGTCAAAAAGCAAGGTCTGGTTATCAATAATTTGGAAACCAGACTTGCTACACTTGAGGGGAGGAGAAAGCCCAAGCTTATCATATCCACAGATGAGGATGCTTCCAAAGGGGAGGAAGTTCCTAATACAGAAGAATCTATTCAGTGGTATGAATATCCTGGTGGTCAGGGTTTAGAACAAGGAAAGATAGCAAGTGCTAAGAAAGGGACTGAGAAAGGAAGTACTGAGAAAGGAAGTGACAAGGGGAGTGCCACAAAAGAGATTGCTCAAACATTGCTAACTATGGGCAATCAAGAAGAAGCCCCTGCTTCAAATATTTCCCCTGCTGTAACTGATCCCACTGCTGTAGGTCTTTCCCCTGCTAAGCCTATCACTCAAACATTTGTTAGGAAGAAAGGCAACCAGCTCAGAAGGGAATTACAATTAAAGAACCTACACGTAAAGCCAAACCAGCACCAGCAGTAGATCCAAAAGACAAGGGAAAAGGAATCATGGTTGAACAGCCCAAGAAGAAAAAGTTCAAGCACAGAACTCCTGAACAACAAAGGGCTCAAGAAGAATATGATGAACAGGTTGCTTTGAGAATGCAACAAGAGGAGATTGATATGCAGGATCAGAGAATGCAAAAGATGAGGCCCAGAGAGATTCTTAAGAAGATTGAAATCATGCATAGAGAATTAGATGACAAAGTGCCTGATGTTCAAGAGTTTCTAAATCAATGGAAAAAGGAGTTGGTGAATGCTCCTTTGGAAGACAGGTATGAATTGATTTGTCTTGTTTACAAGTATCAAAATGAATATCTGGAAAGAAGGGCAAACCAAATTCAGAAAGAAAAATATTTGAAGTCTGAGAAGGGGAGGCTTGCACACTACAAAGTTTTGCTCAAAAGACACAAGAAGTGGAAGGATGGTGATTTCACAGACATGACTTTTGGGGATATAGAGAAGGCAGTCAGACCAGTTTTAAGAGAATTAAATGTGGAATACTTCATGACTATCAACTCTCCTGAGGAAGCTGAGTATCTCAGGAGGCAAAATGAAGTATTACAGAAAGCTAGAGAATCCAGAAAAGGAAAGGCTGAAGGAATAACATTGGAAACTACACAAGCAGGTGCATCATCCCAAGCAGGTGCATCATCACAAGCAGGGGTATCACATCAAGCAGGTGCAAGTTTTCCAGCAATTGAGAGATCTGTACTCAATGCACAAAGAGCAGCCAAAAGACTCAAGAGGATGGAAAAAGTTGGCATAGTTACTAAAGAGTCTCAACGTCCCTCAAATGAAGAAATTTATAAACAGCTAATTGTGCAGGAAAATGATGAAATCTCACCTAGTGAGCTTGGGAAGAAATTTACCATAGTGGAATATGTTGTTTATGAACACAGGGGAAAGACTTGGTGGAAGCTTACAAGAGCTGACAATACAGCACAGACATTTCTAAGTCTAGATGTCATGTTTCAAACCTTGGATAGTGAGGACTTAGAAGATCTGTGGAAGATTTTGAAGAAGACCTTTGCTGCAAAGCCTCCTACTATGGATAGTGTAGAGAAGGATTGGGTGATCTGGGAGTGCATGCATAGGATGTATGAGCATGAATTGTTTGATCCCATATTTGATGCAGTAAATGGAGAAAATATGTTGTATTGGAAGCTGTTTACAAATTCTGGGGTCTATGAGATAGTGATGGAAGGGGTAAGTATCTACTTGATCAATCATCGTTACTATCCTTTCAATCAAGATACCTTGAAGAAATTAGCACAAGCTGACTTGATTGTAGATGCTAAAGCACCTGTTGCTTATGATCTGGTAAGGACGATACATAGTCAGCTTTGGCCAGGAACTTTGTAAGCACCCTCATCAGCTAGTATTTATTCAGAAACTTGTGTTTAGGAGAAAGCACAAGTTTAGGGGAGGATTGTTGGGAATAAATATAAGTACATTAGTTACCCTTGCTAGTTGGTCAATGGTTCCCCTGCTAGAGTAAGTTCCCCCTGCTAGATAACAAAGGCAGGGGGATTGGTTCCCCTGCTGAAGTCAAAGGCCCTGCCGCTAGAGATAAACTTGGAATAGATTATTACGCGTTTCTGTTACTACTCTGAGATACTTTCCAAGTTTGTTAGTAGTAATCTTGTACGTGAGTCCTTGTGCTATAAAAGGACTCACTAGGTCATCATGCAATGTGCGTCTTTTCTCTATTGTCTTTCATTTCATACTTTAAGGTTTTTGTAACCCTAATACCATTATTGGGTATTCGTATATCTTTGATATATTAAATTTTAACGTTTGCTTTAATCATTTGTTCTTGTGCTAAACACTACATTCCGCATCTAGTTTAGTTACTTTGTATTGCAAAATTTCTCTAGTGTTAGATTAAATTTATTCTTTCTATCACAACCCTTAAACAAGCTAAGGTTTAAGATCTGAGCTTGGGAACAATAAAATAAACTTAAATCATTCCATTAATACAAAATACATAATACAAATACAATACGAAAGGGTTGTTTGGTTAAGCTTATAAATTGGGCTTATATATATGTTATATATAATAAGCTTATAAGCCGTTGTTAAGTGTTTGGTTTAGCTTATATAATTATAAAGGTAAAATGACAAAAAAAATATATAAAAATAAAAATGATATAATTATTAAATGAGGGTATAATTTTTTTTATATAATATTGTTATAAAAACCCACCTACCCTTATATAAGTCATAATTATTTGGCTTACCAAACCTCCCTTATATAAGCTTATTCCCTTATATAAGCTTATAAGTCAACTTATATAAGCTTAACCAAACATTTGATTTCAGCTTATCTCTACTACATTATATCTCTACTACATTATAAAAGCTCTATCCAAATGGTTAAAAATTTCTAATTTTTGAAATGTTGAAACCATTAATGCACATAGAATGGTTGAAAAATGTCAACATAAAATAGCCAATATCTATATTCCCAACCAAAGAACAACCCTACCAACTTTAAGATTCATACTTTAGAACCTACATCCAAACCTAAATTTACACACACCAAACCAATATCAAAATCTAAAAAATTTACCGAACCTGAAAAAGTAAATAAACCCTACCTTACACAAATACCCCACAATCAAAATACTACAAAGGAAAAAAATACACACATTAAAAACACTCTCTCTCTCACAATAATACACTCTCACTTCCATCACCTAAACCCACCACCACAACTGGTCGTCACCACCGCGGTTACATCGGCCCGACCGCCATCACCACGGTTACATCGCCCCGACCATCATAATAACCGTTGCATTATCCCGACCGTCACCTCTACGGTTGCATCACCTTAGACCTCACAGCCACCGGCGTCATCACTCGCCACAATAAAGGAATGTTTAGATATATTAATTTATTTAATTTAAGAGCTTTTTATAGATCTATATTTCTTATATTTAGATCTTTTGGGTTTACTTGTAGATCTATAGTGTACAAATATAGATCTATAGATTATATTTATATATTTAAGTTTTAATAATTTGTTCTTGCGTTTTTTACCAACCTTCGGAAATGCGCCAGAACTTTCTGACTCGACGGAAAATCTTCTTACCTGCACAAAACTAACACATCATAATAGCCGAAAATCAGCCGCCGCTGACTCGCTGACGAAGGTCGCCGTTAATTCGCCGAAAAAGGTTGCCGCTGAGTTACAACAAACGTAAGTTGTTGATGTGCATATGTACAATCTGAATTCTTATAAATCTAAATTGTTTTCAAATGTAGATTTATAATCTTTAAATGTGAATCTATATTTTGTATTTATAGATCTAAATTGTTACAAACTTTTCCTATGTTTTTAGGTCAACCGCCACCACGCCATTACCAACACCACCGCTCCGCGAAAGGACATCAATTCGCCATGAGCCCAACAGCCACAAGAAATATATCACCAAAATCTACGGGCATTGAAATGTGTTTTCAAGATTTGAGGTGTTTTGAGTTTTTAATAGATCTGTGATTTTTTTTGAACTAATAATAGACTTGTGATTATTAGTTAAGTTTTGAAGGAAACCTTATTGATTTTTATATGTTGTATGTTGTTCATCTGTTTTTATTTCCGGAAAAGCTGTTGAGTAGCAAAAAAACTCTAGCAAAAGCAAAGTTGCAAAAGTTTTTGGGTAACTGTATTCTTAAAGTGTTGAAGTTTCTTTGTATAACTTTTTGTGATAACATTTTTATGGATCTATATTTTGTATTGTTAGTATAAAATGTTACTGGGTAAATTTTGTTATAAAAATTTGTTGTGAAAGATTATATTACCTCTAAATTTTATAATGTTAGTGTAAACCCTTATTTAAACTTTCGGCTGCTCAAGATTTTGATATTTTTGATATTTTTACATGTTGGAGTTTTTTTACTAATGTTTAGAATTCGAATTTTTTTACTTCGCAAGTGAAAATTTAATTATGAGACGAAGAGAGTACTATTTTGTAAGTCTTGGGGATTAATAGAATTTGATTCGGAACCTTTAAAATTTCAAACAGGTGAAAAACTTTTTGAATTTAAAAAAATTAATTTTTATAGATAAGTTAAATTTACTGTTTGACTTTCTTTTATAGATTCATATTCATATTTGATCACAAAATATTACTTTCAAACAAATACATTTTGATTTTAGTTAACACTTTGTTTTCCATTAATGTGATTTTAAAATTCAAATTTGAAAGTGAATTGAGATTTTGACATTATTTAAAAACAGAAATCGATCTTTGTGAAAAGAATGAATGTGTGGTAGCCATGTGAATATGATATTAATACAAAATTAAAAAAGTGTCGAGATTTGTGCAAAGCAAGCAAAATATGTGGTAGTAAAAAGTTTAAGGTGTTATTGTGTTAATACAACAAATATTGTTTGTGATAAATGTAAATTTTTCAGTCTATTGTAGTATTTTTTTAAATGTTTGATAATTAAAATAAGATTTTTTTTTAAATGTTCAAGGTGTTATTGTGTTAATGAGACAAATATTTTAAATATTCGATTTATACAATTATGTATCGAAACAAAATTGCTAAAATCTTGGAAGTAGAAAAAAGTACTACGTATTTTTTATTTTTTTTTTAGATGGTTACCTATGAATAACGATGGACTTATGAGTTGGTGTTGTCAAAAATGACAAATATTGATGCTTATGTAAATGCATTAAGAAGTACGGGTGTGAAGGTATAATTAATTTGAAATACTACCATCTCATGATGGATATTAGAATATTTTAATGGATGAAGATTGTTTGTCGAAACTATTCAGTTTCAATAGACTGCTTTATCGAAACTAAAAACAGCTGCTGCTAGGCGCGGGTACTCGGCTATATATAAATAACTATAAAAACTCACGTATATTGAATATATAAACTGTATACCAACCAATATAATATATAAATATAAAATTTTGTCGCAAGTACGTAAAAAAATCGAAACCCGGCCAGGTCTCGAGAACCGTGTTGACCCGGGTCACCCCAAACCCGGCGGGTCTAGCCGGGTTTCGAAAATTTTGATTATCGTTTGTTGTTTGACGTTTAGTTTTAATAACTGATTTTAATATGTTGTTTGGTATTAGATATTTTACTTAAAATTGAATTATCACATGTTACAACATTTTGCAATTATACCTGGATCCTAATATAACGTTTCGTTAATTATCTACCGCCAAACAATTCCACCGCTATGCACAAGTACTCGTCTAGTTAACTTATATAAGCTAATAAACTTATAAGCGCCATATGCTATAACAAACAACCCCAAAATAAAAATATATTAAATTTTAAAACGATAGCAAGCGGCATTTCAAAAGGATACATTGATTAACTGCCTCCGGAATCACAGCTGCCGGTATCCGAACCGCTTACGTCATCTCACAATACGATGACGTCATCAAAGGAGTTTACCGGTCAAAGGAGTCGGTTAGGAGAGTAGTTCACAGGATGAAGGAGACAGGAGTGGCGTGTACAGTGTTGTGGAAGTCGTTGAGCTTGGTGTTGGGGAACTACAAGGTGAGGTTAGGGTTTGAAGTTAGAGTAGCCGCGTTGTTGGTGGATATAGTTTGCCGCGATTGTGGGAGCGGGTGGGGGAGTTGCGGTGGATGAATGGGGTGGGGAGGAGGCGAGGGCGTTGGCGTATATTTGATTGCGGATGAGAATGTGTGCGGGATGGTGCTTGGACGGCCGAATGCGGTTTATTTATTTTGCTCAACTTAGTCAATCCATAAAGGTATAATGGTTTGTGTTTTTTTATCGAGTATCATTGTGTCTGTTTAGGTGTACGTTGTGTTCGAAAATGGAGGTTATAGTAATCGTCTTAGGGTTGTGTACTTTGCTCAATGTCGTTAATAAAAAAAGAGCATTTTTGGCACTTTTTGGCTTATAGGAAAACCCCTTTCTTCCGGAGACAGAGGTCAAGGGTTTGATCCTCACTTCCCGCGAGTCCGGACTCTCTACCTTCGGGTAGGGGTAAGACTGTCGACATCTCACCTTCATACCTCGTGGAAGACGGGATTGGGTAAACGCTGAACGTAGTAGGCTTATATTAATGTTGAATGAGCACTAGTTTGCTAGTTAAGTAGCTATCCTTGGTGAATTGTTGTTTAGGGTTAGATGCTGCGTTGGTATTGGTAGTAACTGGAATGTCCCAGTTCTATGGAAGATTTTAGTAAGTAACACATATTAGGCTTGGGATGTTTAAGGAGATGCTAGAAAATGTGTGACTATTACTCATTAAGCTTTACTAATGTTGTAAAATGTATAACCAAGAACCTACTAATGTCCCCCAAGATGTTGATTGTCTAGAGTAGTCATTGTCATCATACACCTTAACAAGTTATACGCTCGCATATAATTACAGTTGGTTATTTGGGCTTCAGTGCAATATGCTAATTCTTTCGTTTTACATGATCTTTGACTTGTCATCCTTGGAAATACTACCTCATGTTACTTCAAAATGGAACCTTTGTTTGCTGGTGTGCACAGCCAGAGCAAAATCGTTTTGGGAATTACTGCTATTAAGTATTAAAGGATACTCCGTATTTCTTTAATACGTTACACTAAAAAAGTCTGGGTGAGAATGTGTTCAACTTTGTGGCCTAGATTTTGTTCACAATATTATCGCAATCGACAGATCACACATGAATCAAGCAAACACATAGAAACATCTTTTCAGTTTATGGAGGCGTAGTTTAAAAACAGTAGATATAGCTGGCTTGAGACTGATTTACCGCCGTCCTTGCAAAGCCTTTGAATTATGATTTATGAGGGTTGAATAGAATCGGAATGGAGTATCCAAAAGTGTAGTCCTTAGTTTGTAGCTCTGTAAAATTAACGATGATTCTATTTCAAGGCATTGGTTGCCATAGAAAGGAAGATGCATTATTGCCTCATACAATTTTATTTTTACTTTCAATTTCTTTGAAATCTACAATCAATTTAGCTTTATTTTTTGGGCCTCAATATTTACATTCTGTGATGCACTTTCAGTTAGAGTGTCGTCTTGCATGAACTGTATGCAAATTGGGCATGATTGAGATCAAATACATACAGGGTGGCCACCCACTATAAAAATAGGAAAAGACTTGGACCCAGCTTAAGATGAATTGGATGCAGGTGGGGTATGGCCTGTTTATTTATTCTAAAGAGTTTGACTTATGTATGTATAATAATATATTAAAGGCTTTCTCCTGCGGGATTGGATATTGTTTTTCAAGGCTTCCTAATCGGCTAATCTTCAGGTTTTCGATAAAAACAAAATGCTGCTTTTATAAATATACTTTTAAAAGCATTTCGTATTCCAAATATTTAGGGTTTTGACCTGTGGTTTTATACTATTAACATCTTTCGAAGCTCTTATCGTGTATAATCATGTTCCCCTTTGTTATGAAGTATGCCTCCTACTTGTTGATCTTCCAATTTTCGCAATATTTCTAGATCTTGTTTCTTTCGTAGGATAGGGCATCTTAATAAAGTTTGATAAGTGGGTGTTGTGATTGATTAACGGATATAAATTAAGTAATCTCGTTATGCTTCTTTGCCAAGTTACTATTTATAATTGTTAGAAACATCATGCTCTAAACATGAGTACTGGAAACTGCTTAACACAGACTTTTACACGCATAGGACCCATCCCATGCTTCCTTTGCATTTTTAGTTGGCAGATCTGATTAAAGTTTCTTATTGATATTGTGACTTATGCTGATTAGCTGTTCATTTTGCATATTAAATGACCATCTAGTATAGTAGTATGGCAACTTTATCTCACCTAATTACTCTCATTTACTTTAGCTAGTACAACTTGAATCCTAGGTAATGGCCTTGTTACTTCTGCACCCTACAAAAGCTACTTATCTAAATACGTTAACTGCAACATGTCTTGAAAGTCAAGATTTTTCGAAATTCATTCTGTGTATAAGTTATCCAAATTTTTTTTGTCGTATTGATATAGCATTTTTCTGAAAGCAGCAACCAAGGCGCAGCTCTTTTGACAATTCTGATCCATCAAAATGTAAAAGCATGATGCTGGTGGCAGACTGGCAGCAATAACGGATATCGTCACTTCCAATTGTGACAATTTTGACAAGATCAAGCTTAAACCCATGCTCTCTGGCACAGCTACAATGCGGGCAGTGACGAAGCCAAGATTTCGTATACGGGTGGGCCAAATATACACGTAGCGATTAATTAATACGATGTCAGTGCGGACCTATTCATTGAGTTCGGGAGGGCGGCACCCTCATGATTAGACAAAAAGACGAGATTACAGCTAATTTTCATCAATTTTGAGCGTTTTTAAATACTCTCGCTCGAAAGTTAGATTTCCCCCACTCATACATTAAAATTTAACATTTAACATTTTTAAACCTAAAAAAATTTCATTTTTAAGTTATAATACTCGGATTTTTATTCAAATTTTAGTTTTTTTTATAAAAAAAATTGTAATAAGATGTTATAGTCTTCTATTTTCATGCATGGACAAAAGATTTGCACAACTAAACTTGAATATTTTAAGTAATAAATAGATTTTGATCTTAAATTGAACTTACATATACGTTTAAATTAGTAATTTCAAACATCTAAAAGGTAATAAAGCGTTTTATGATATTCCTCAAAACATAATTCATACATAAGCTGTTGTCCTGTTTACAACTTGGGGTGGGCCATATTGTTTTTTATATGACCAATTTCAAGTTAATAGCACAAAGTATATAGTAACATTTAGAATATTAGGGTGGGTTTTGGCCAACCCTAGTTAAAGAGTACCTCCGTCCCTGAATGCGGGATATCGCTGCCACACTTCAGGTTGTTGAAGAAGGTGGCATGCAAATGGATGAGCCACCTGATAATCAGGATGATGATGATGGTGGAACTAGTTCGAAGGGAATTAGAATTAAGGTTCTTGGAGGCACTACAGTTGTGGGTTTCTCTAGGAGTAACAGGTCAACGGAGTTGGAGGAATCTTATAAGGCCACCCCTAGAATCCTTCCATTTAATAAATTAGATAATAGATCTCCAACTGTCATTCCTGGATTTTGAGGGATGATTTGCATTCCCAACATGTTGCCGTTTCTTTCGCTGCATGGGCTTTAGCATATTGGGCAATGGCATCAGATGCGAACATATCTCATATCCAAGAACTTGACCGAGACGGTCATGCTATCATGTCAGCTTTGGTGGCCCCTGAAAGATCTGTAAAATGGCACGGGAGTTTAGTTGCTCGGTTATTGTTGGAAGATCAAAATGTTCCTACAAATGATTTTATTTCCAATTGGATTTCTACCCTCCTGAAGACCGTTTTACAAGCAAGCAAAGCGGATGATATCTCGCTGACTCGTGTCGCTTTATCTGCATTTTTACTATCTATCGAGAGGTGTCCCCTGGCTCAAAAGGCCGTTATGGAAAAAGATCTTCATTTACTCAGGGAAATTGCTAAACGCAGAATGGATCACGAGTCTGTACAAGAAGCACTGGCGAAAGGTCTAGAATCACTTTGTTCAGGGGATTTGTATATGTCTCTTGAGGAGGGACAAAAGTGGTCTTCCATTTTGCTTCCGTGGGTATTTAGGGAGACTTCATCTGATGCTATCAAGTCTTCTGCTATAAAAAATCTTTCTCATATGTGTGATTATTATGGGCCATCCAGTGTACCAATTTCTCAAGGTTGGTAAGCTATCATGCTTTTTGACATTTTGAAATCCAGAAAGGTATCTCTTAAAGAGAGTGCTCAACCTAAGGATAAAGTGAAGGTTTGTAACTTCCTTGTTACTTTCATATGTTGTTAAGTCTATGGTTTGGTTGAAAAGGGTTGGACCAAGCTGCCAACAAGTTTTTAGTCCATTGTATTCAATTTTTTTCTTAAATATTATTGCCCCTAGGTTTGTCTCCCTTTTCCCTTGTAGGGTTGTACCCCTTTAGATTTGCCTTAGTTGCTTTACGTGTGACCTTGGGGGGTGTGTGTGTATGTGTTTGTATGTATGTGTGTTTTGTGCATCTTTGGTGCTTTCGTGTGTCTGTATGCGGTCTTTGGTGACTTTCGTTTGGGGTCGTATGCTCAATCTCTTTTTCGTTGCTAGGTTGTTTCTCGGTGTGCTATATGCTTGTTTGTTGCTCTCTGCCCTGCTTCCCTCTTGCTCGGTTGACCTTCCTTTTGCGCCTTGATTTTGCTAGTTTGCTTAGGTGTCTTGTATGTGCCCTACTGGCTTTCTTTTGGTGACTTCTTTACTATGCCGTGCATGCTTGTTTGCCTCTACTCCTGTGTTATGTGTTTCGGCTGGCTTGTATGCGTGTATATCGCCAGGTATGTTCTTCCTCGACCTTCTCCTTTCTTTGCTCTTCAATCATTTTGCACACGTATCACAGGCCGGAGGTCCTCTGGAAGCAGTCTCTTTACTCTCAGGTTTTCCTGAAAGTAGGGGTAGGATCTGTCTACACTCCACCTCCCCCTTACCCTGCTTTGGCGGGATTGGGTATGTTGTTGTTGTTGTTGTTGTAATAGATAAATAAACATAAGATGCTCTAAACTTTTTGATACATGTTTAGCGAATTTTGACCCGTTACATCATTGCACATTTTAGGTATTTTTGTATCGATTAAATACATTCCAAATTGACCTACTTCCGTTTATATATATATATATATATATATATATATATATATATATATATATATATATATATATATATATATATATATATATATATATATATATATATATATATATATATATATATATATATATATATATATATATATATATAGGTGAGATTGTCACCTCTAGTTACGTTTCGTATGGACTCTTTTTTATGACAATTGATAAAGATACTTGATTCTTGCAGACTCAATTCGATCAGTCAAATGTAGTTTTTGGCGCACAAAGTATCAACTAGCTGGGTAGTGCTGTGGTTAATCTGGCTGTAAGTCAGCTGGGAACAGATTCTGTTAATGGTGGGTTGTCTTCTTTGGCAGATTTTCTTTCCCTTGAACCCTTTATTGTACCTTATAAATATCTGTAAAAAGACACCATGCCTAAAATAAATGCTGTGGATTCTGCACTGGCAACTCTGAAGGGGATCAAGGCTATGACAGAGATTTGCAGTGATGATCCATTTTGTCAAAACAAAATAGTTGATTATGGAGTAATTTCGTTGTTGCGTCGCTTTTTACTAAAAGGCGATTATGAGAAATTAACAGCATTTGAAGCATATGATGCATCAAGAGACATGGAAACAAGGGATAACACTGTAATTGTTCTTGGCGAGTCCTCTGCACCTGATGCTCGTGACCCGTCTAGTGTCCGCGTGCCACCTGCAGCTGACATTTGAAGACACGCAGCTCGATTATTGACCTTGCTTTCTGTCAATCCAAAAGTAAAAAAGTTGATACGGGATGATGAAGATTTGTGTAATTGGCTTAAAGATTGTGCACGTGGAAAGATCCCGGGAAACAACGACCCCAAAACTCAAAGCTATGCTAGAGCAACATTGTAAATGCCTTTTGCAATGACGATCACTAGACTGATGGCACAAAAAAAGATCATAGATGTGCTCGTTTTACTGAAATAATCTTTTTAATTAACCCTGCAATACCTCACTGGGAAATTCCTGCTAAAGGAAAACATGCATCAACAAAAAATGAAAACCAAACTGATCACAGTGATGACGTCATCCCTGAAGCTAACGATGTACCAGAGTCACTCTAATGATCCCTCACTTGATGTTATTTGTGTTCATGGCCTGCGTGGTGGACCCTTTAGGACGTGGCGATTATCTGAGTGCAAGTGATTATCTAAATCTAGCCTTGTTGAAAAGATTGATGAAGAGGCAGGAAAACAAGAACTTTTTTGCCAGGAGAATAGCTTTCAGGCGACTTCCCTCATGCTCGTTTGTTTAGTCTTAAGTACAAGGTTTCTGATCATAGATATTAGATGTGGGTTAAAAAAAGGTGTTATACTCATTGTGTCCAATTCAATTATACTTCTTGTGTCCAACATGATCGTAACTGACTTTCTAATAATAGTATTATTATTTGCAGACTAATCTTATCCAGTGGTCTGGATCAAGTTTACCTCTCCAGGTCTGTGACCTTCCACTTGCATTGGATAAATGATCCTTTTTTCTTATAAATGATTTAATTAGTTGCATACTTTATAGTTCTATACATGCAAATTTAATTATAAAGAGTGTCTTTTTAAAGATTTGAAGATTGTTCAGCATTTGAGATTTAAATGCTCTTTCCGGTTACTGGAATATTTAGCATGTAGATGAGTTTTAGCATCATCTGTGTCTTTAATTGGCATATTATTATGGTGGTGCTTAACATTTATAACTTCATCTGGATTCTGCAGGAAGTTAGCTCCATGTTATTGGAAAAGCTAATTGAAGCAGGTATCGGAGATCGACCAGTTGTATTTGTAACTCACAGGTTTGTATGAAAGATGTTCCTTTTCTAACTTATTGCTCTGCTGGTGAATTAAATTATCATGGATGAAATTATGTCTACCCACAATAATGCGTTTATTCAGTTAAAAAGAAGTAAAAATACTACTCCTTTATTAGATAAGATCCGTTAGCAGTATGTCATTAGCCTACTTGACACCCAAGATCCAAAAAGTAATTAACCCAATGCTTTAACACCATGCTGACAGGAGAGCGTATAATAACTGCTAATATTTCGATCTTGTAAAGGTTTTTATACCCCAACCCGGTTCGGGCGGTATTGGGTATCATTATTTTTGTAAAGTTTTTTATACAATATTTGAGACTTCTTAGGTAAAAAACAGCCCCTCAGCCTACCAGAACACTTAAAAGAAGAAATTTGAAGGGAAAACATAGCATAACTTCTTTTTCCTTCATGTAACTTGTTATTGTGCGTTCTTAATCGGAAAGGGTTTATGTATTGCAGCATGGGATTTTTGGTTGTAAAATAGATGCTGCATCAGGCAAGCACAGAAAACAGAGGCAATCTAGTACAAACATTGTTGGTGTGGTATTCATCTTGGCGGTGGCCTCAGGAATGGTTCGAAAACGGTCAAAGGGATATCCCGGTTGGGCCATCAAGTCAAAGTCTCACGTCATGGAAAAACCTCACTGTATTAATGCAACCAAAGTTGTCTTGCAACAAGATTTACTATATACATACTATTTGTCTGGATACAAGTTTTACTTGACCGTCTTAATGCGTTTTTTTACCAATATAATGAATGATATGTAAAATTATCTTTTTTTTATTTATGGTTCTTAATGTGTATGCGAATCTATGATTCGGATTAAGTTATGTTTGGGAAAAAACATTTTAATGTACTATTGTTTTGGAAGTGTGTTTGTTTGAAATTTTAACCGAACACCAAAACAGGATAGAAACATAAAGGGTCAGTGATGTATGTATGGGTCATATGGGAGAGAATTGAGCACAGTAAAGATTATAACTTTATACCATTTCAAAGACAAATAAGAGATCTGTTAAAAAAAAAGACAAACAAGAAAGCTATGCAATTATACAATAATAATATATATACTCAACTACTCAAGGTATCAATGAACAACAATATACAGAGACTCCCAAATCAGATCAATCGACCAACCTACATAACCTTGTTACGATTTGCTACCAACAGACGCGTGGCTGGAGGGTAAAGAGACACCGCACTCCGGTCAGGATTCACATACTTCTCATACGCTGCGATGGACTTATATTTACTGGCACAACAATGCAAGCTCACCAAAATCTTTGCACAATCCATTAGTTGATCTTCACAATATCCGGTGTAATGTTTGAGTGTTTCGGTCCAAGCAGGTGTCTTATTAAGCGTGCACCTAGCAGCATACACAGCTGATGCAGCAAGTTTTGAAGGGCTATATGTTATGGTAACTGGATAGTCCATCAAACCTAGATCAATGAAAAAGAAAACCATATCCTCCATCCTTTTGTCAGATGGAAGTGAGGCTTTAGCATACCGAACTGCGAACACATAATACGTTGGAACAGAAAGATACCAACCTAAACGACTAAGAATAGCCTTTTCCTCAGAAAGAACTATCTCTCTCGAGTATTCCATAGGATCAACCCGTAGCGGCATATCTTCCTCATACTTGGAAGATATAATCAATGCGCACATGCCAACCAAACGAAGCTCAGACCCAGTGATCATAGTTGTGAGTGACAGATATCTATCAACAATATTAATAGCGAGATAAAGAGTCTCTGGCGTAAGGCGCATCCGATTGTGAATATGTATTAGCCAGTCGATCAACCCAGCTCGCTCGTTAGCATTCAGATAAGGTTGGGTATTTCTGTAGTCTCTAAAACCCGCTTCGTTCTCCCTTAGCCTGTAGAACTTGTAGATATCGTTCACATATTCAACCTGACAAAGCTCATTGTTCTTGTCAAACTTATCAATATCGACGATTACGTGATCTTTTGGTTTCTTGTATGGATTTGCAATGTCGGCTCGACGTCTTTTTCTTTGGTATTGTATAATCGGTCGACGACGATCAACAGCACATGCCATTATATGATATCTTCTTCTTGGTCCTGAAACTTAATACCATGCATGTACACCTCGAATACTTCTTAAAAAAAGAGCCTTTATATACGTTACTTGTCGACACAATCGAATATCAATGTTTGAGAGAGCGTTTTTATTTTTGGGAGGATTAGAAGAATGAAGATGCGAATGGTCTAGTTAGGTATTTATAAGGTTTAGTTTGAATGTCGGTTGGATTGCTTGAGAGACACGCGTTTAGGTTAATTAGGCCATCTCTAATGCATTTGTTCTTCATTGAATATAATAGGATGCCATGTCACCCACTATGATTTATTAAATATCCATGTCACCATATTACAGTGGAGTGTCCATTAACTTTATCTCTACTACTTATAAAGACTATATAATTTTTTTCAAAAAACTCTTCATTTCTATAATAAGTAATTTCTCTCAACACTTGCTTAATTAAATTACCAACATATCCATAATAAGAAAGCCCCTTCAAAGACTCTGGTATATAAAAATTATTCCTTTAAATCGTTTAATACTTCCTATTTGAATCAGTTTAATTGAGATATGAATGTCTGAAATGTATCTATGGAAAATTTTAATTTTAAATAAATAGATACATATACATATAAAGGAAAAAAAATGGAAAAAATCACCTATAAATAGAATTGTTGAGAACCTATATGGAATTGTTGAAAATTTAATGAAAAATGTCAAAGGTTTGAAGTTTTGAGTTTTTGAGTTTTACAAACCGTGTGTTGAAGTTCTTATTTTTAGAAATGTTTTGACAGCTTCAAACTTTTTTGCGTTTCAAACTTTTCACAGCTTTGTTTTTTTATTTAGGGAAATGTTGAAAATTTAATGTCTCCATATTTCTAGCTTTTTAAAACTTATGGGAGAAGCTGCATAATAATCGGAATATCTTTGTTAAAAAGCATATGCCAGTAGCTTTACAGAAAACCTATGCCGCCATCATCATCTTCTGTTGTACATAATGTACTATTTTTAGTCTGCATCTTCTTCACCTTCTTAAATCAATTTTGAAATAGTATACGCCTCATATAAGTGATATGCGATAATGATTGTGTTTTTTCCAGTTTGTTGCTTAATTGGGTCTCAGGTAATTATTACAATCGATTTCTCAATTCTAATGTCTTTTACATTCTTATGACTATATTGGTATTGGGTAATCAATTTTTGGATTGTTATGATTTGGGCATTTGCTGATATCTTGTGTTTTATTATCTTTTCTTAAGATTATGAATCGTGTGTTAGTTTTTTACTGGTGTTAATTAGTTTTAAAAACTGTAATTATTCGATGTTAATTAGTTTTAAAAACCCCAATCATGTATTTGCCTGATGATCGTTAATTTTGTGTGCTATTTTCGGAAATCGATGACACCTTCATTGCGGATTTCGTTTAACCAGTGACACCAATGGTTGATGCAGCTTTTGTTGACCGGAGGGAATTTCATATGATTCTTATTTATTTCAGGCAAGTAGGTGTAATTGTCTAAACCATGTTTCTAACAAGATCTATCATTTGTTTTAGAGGAATGTTTGGAATTTGCTAATTGGCTTGTTCATGGTTTTATTTAATAATGGCAAGACGAACCGACATATGTTATTGCATCTGCTGATGAAAATATTTATTAACTATGCAGATACTCAGTAACTATGCAGATACTCAGACCTGCTTGTACTTTTTGAGTCTCTTTTGAAAAGCTCATGATGAGAACTATAAACTGGATGAATTCAAAAAGAAAAAAGCAAATCTCCAAAACTAAAAAACTGAAGATCTTGACCGATTTAGATCCGCCACTTGAAACCGCGTGTTTAATGATGCTCTTAAGGTACATTTTGTTTTACATTTAATGATTTTTATACATATCAACTTCTTATAACCTAAGCGTTTTTATGATTTGAATGGTACAGGTAGCTTTGGATTATCGTCTTGACATCCACCACAATGGAAAGAGGTTTGTTGAATTCATTACGAAGAGTCTTGATGCTGATGTCCATCTCAAATACGTCTATGAAGGGCACGGTGCTTCTTACATGAAGGTGACAAAAATAGGCGCAAATTACTTATATGATACGCATCCATTTGTTAATAAAACCCTAAATCAAACCAACACAAAATCGACTCCCAAAAAGGTTTGTCTCAATATCAATATTCTGTGCTTCAGTTTATATTTATTCAAATATGTAGATGATCAATCTAATGTTTATGTATGCAATTCATTGTTTTGATTGTGTAAAGATCCGCCCAAAACATACTACTCCGAATTCTATTTGTTTGCTACTTTATCTGTTCTATAACAGATTAAGTTTCTGCACTAATGATGGAATTCTTGCAAACTGGGGTAAGAAAGAAAACTAAAAACAACTTTTACATTTTCAAAAGTAAGCCTTTATTGACAAAAAAAGCCCAACATATGATTGTTGTTCCATGTCAAAGCCAGTCATTCTTGTGAACTTGTAGACTCTTTGCTTCAAAGTGAATTTCAGTAAGAAAAAGTCAATTTATGAGGTCTAACAAGTCAACTATTATATGTTACATCATTGCATAGACACAATCATCAAGTTTTTGCTACAGTTCATATGCTCATGGCTTTCGTTACTGCTGAATGTTGTGTGACTTTTTTTTAATGGAGAGTGTTTAACTTTTTTATACATCACATATGGCTTTTTATTGCCAATATCATTCATGCAAATATGCCAAAGAAAACGATATCTATCTTCATGGCTCGATGAGTTGATGTATAAAAAGATATAACAAGACACTGTGCAAATTATATTGCTCACAAAGTTATAATCCCTGGATTTTTGTTTTTCAATCTGTTTATCGAGTCAAATTCTACGAAAGAGGTAGTATAATAAGCGAGGACCTCTATTTTTAACAATGTTATGTTTTTTTCTACATGTTAGTGACGAGCATACTAAATATTTCAGGAATATGGTGGGAACAATACAGAGACTCTGCTCTAACATTACAAAGAGTCGCCATGAGACTTCTGAGTCAGATTTGCATCACTTCATCATTGGAGTGACATTGGTCTACATTTTAGGAAATCCACTCTGAGAAACGTAACAAGATCAATAAAGAGACCCTGAACGGTATTTCCTGCATACATTACAATTTAAAGCTAGCAAGATCCAAAAAGCCAAAGCCAACAGATAACAACGATCCAATACAAGTAGATGACATTAATATAACTTCTCTATGGGTTGAAGAAAATTGAGAATGATAGTCCGACTCAGTGGCTTGATCTATTCGATCCATCACCCGATGGTAATGACTTGAATACTAGACTGCTTAGTAATTCCATGTTTGGTCTCAATGAGCATTTGTTTAATCTTTGATGTTGATGTCAGACAAACTTGGTAGTTGTTAGCAACATATATAATGGTACTAAGGAAATTTAATTAGTTTA
Organism: Glebionis coronaria; assembly: GCA_025667525.1. Taxonomy (NCBI): domain Eukaryota; kingdom Viridiplantae; phylum Streptophyta; class Magnoliopsida; order Asterales; family Asteraceae; genus Glebionis; species Glebionis coronaria. The sequence continues at coordinate 589,865,031 of CM046874.1, read as the reverse complement.
TCAATTTTGACTTTTATGACACCTTCCTCTTGTAGTTTACGTTAAATGACGTGTTTTGTCTTTTGACTTAAAAATGCACCATTCGCCCAAAATGTGAAACGTTATGTGTCATCAGTCATTCACTTTAGCGGGTCACACTAACTCTCAGTAAGTGATCACACTTGAGAGTACTTCTACTCAATTCTCATTATGGTGTTATGGGGTAAGTTGTGTGTAATTCTTTGTACTTCTGCATGGTTTTCTGTTGCACCGCACTGGGGTGTCCGGAGGGACATTCTGCTATAGCCATAACATAAAAATGACGACTGTAATCTGGTAAGGACATGGATTTGCAGTAGGGTGATCGGTACAAGAAAAAAGGTGTTATGTAAGGGCTTCTTAAAAAAACCATCGAAATGTTGTTGGTCGATCAACTCGATCATAGTTTTGTAATAAATTTTTTTTCCTTCAAATTTCTTGTATCTTTTTTATAGGATTTAGAAACTGTTTCAGGTTTTCAATGTTTCAATTTTTTGTAATCAAATGGCTTTGGAAATCAACATGATTTTAGCCATTATGACCAACACAAATGTTACAAGATCATTAATTTGAAAGTTTGAGTTTACATATACTAATGCAAGTCATATATGCTTCTTAGTTGTGTATATCGACCAAAACAGTGCTGAAGTTTGGGTGTGATTTTCATTAAAGTATATCGACATCGACAGTTACACGGTTGGTTTGAACCATGACAAGTATTAAAAAGTGTTTGGTTTTTACGTCTCTTGTAGTGTACACATCACCTTATAATATGTTCTTACCATGTTATAGACTATCGTTAATTGTCTGTTGTCGTCAGGCAATTCCGCAGTTATGCGCGGGTATTCGCCTAGTTATATAAAAACTTTCAATAGTACAAAATCAGTTGTTTGAGTATTAATGTAATAGTATTTATAATAAAAGACCTCACATGATGAGTTAAAAGACGGTATGTACAGGATTGAATTGCATTTATACGAAGGGTCAGGTTATAAAGACCCCTCCAAAACTCCCATATATACCCCCTGATTTTTATTTTTTAAATTTTTTAAATTTTGGTTTTGTTATAAAACTGTGAATCGGAAAATACAGAATCAAATAAAATAAAGTTTAACAGGTTAAAACTGTTAAACGGTCAAAAATACGAAACGAAAACTGATAAAAAAACTGTCCAGAAAAAAGATGGGAGACAAAAAATACACAAATAGTATACTTTTTGTACTTTTTGAGTGGGGTAGGGGGGGGGGGTACCAATAGGGGTACCCTTATACGAACCAACATTCACAATGGTATTGCACGCTGAGTGAGCGTCTATTATGCTATTAAACCATGCCAGGTGTAGCATTGGAGATGCTCTTACTTCCACTACAACAAAAGAAGGGTTTAGGGTCGGGTTCTTTTTAGGGTCGACAAAGTCGACCCTAAATTAAGTGAGGCCCACCACTTTCTCAAGAAAATGAAGTCAAGTATCAGCTGTGAGGACAATGTGGGGACACGAAACTTAAGGACGACTAAGTCGTCCCTAATGTAAAAAAAAATAATTTCCCCCCTTTTCTAAAATTTTGTTATTTAAAATTATTTAAAATTAATATAATTAATTTTCTGTAAAAAATATATATATACAAAAGGGGAAAATATATTGATAAAATTTAGGGACGACTTTTTCGACCCTATATTAAATAGGGAAGTCGTCCCTAAATTTCCCCCCAAATTTTCTAAATTTTTTTCCCAAAAACTAAATAACCCGGTAATGAATTATGTGTAAATATTTAGGGACGAATTTTTTGACACTAAATTACTTAGGAAAGTCGTCCCTAAATGAAAACTTTATATATTTTTAAAATAGACTTTATACATATTTAAAAAAAACTTTACACATATTTTAAAAAACTTTATATATATTTTAAAAAAACTTTATATAAATTTAAAATAAACTTTTACATTTATTTAAAAAAACTTTATACATATTTAAAAAAAACTTTATACATATTAAATTTTTTTTATACATATTTAAAAAACTTTATATATATTAAAAAAAACTTTTTATATATTTTAAAAAACTTTATGTAAATTAAAAATTAACTTTTAAATTTATTTTAAAAAAACTTTATACATATTAAAAAAAACTTTAGATATATTCAACACGCACACTTAAATACGCGCTTAATTAAACATATATATTACAACGATAATAGATTCATAAATACGAAGAAAAAAACACATCACAAACTAGTTCAAACTAAACATACAGATTAACACATAATAATAAAATACAAATTAACACATTAAAATAACAAACAGATTACTACTCAAAGCTAAGATTTTCCATTTCATTTAAAAGCTCATGAAGTATTGCAGCCGATTGACATGCGTGGTCTTGAGGATGCCTTTCCATTTCTAGTCTTGCCTCCAACATCTTTATCTTTAGATCTTTGATCTTGCAATTTGAGCACTCAGTGGGTGTAGATTGAGAAGGACCTGTAGAAGAACTTGGATGTGAACCTTGAGGTGTTGAAGATCCAGGGGAAGATCTTATATGGAGTTGGAAATCAAAATCATCCTTCCATTTAAAATATTTACATCCATAATCTTCTTCTTTTTGCTGTTACAAAGTAAACAAATAACATGACATGTCATTTTAATAATCACACGTATTACATAAATAAAACATTAGATTGTTTACCTTCGAAAGAGGACATGCATAGTAAAGTTTACCAAAGCTATGACGTCGATATGACTGTCTCAACACTATATATCCCTTTCCACATCGACACTTATAAGCTTCAAGCGGATCCATCTTATGCAAAATCGGGTGGTGGTGGTGGTGAGTTTGGTAGGAGAGGATAAGAGTTTGTGAGGATAAGAGCTACCATAAATAAAGATAAAAATTTAGGGTCGACACATTTAGGGACGACTTAGTCGACCCTAGCTTTCCCGCCAACATTTTCCCGCCAGCATTTACCGCCAACATTTCCCGCCAAATTTAGGCTTTCTCGTATAACCGTAACATATCAACTCATCAGTTGAACCTCTAACGTATAACCTTTGTATACTAACATGCGTTTCCCTGCTTAAGCTCATTATTTTTAGTTTAATGGTCACCTCAGAGCAATAATAACATATTGTGTTACACTCTTACTGTATAATCATAATTAGTTTTGTAATAATGACAATTGACTAATACTCCACTTCTAACGCATTTTCTATTCAATCTAGTTACTAATAAATTATTTTATCAAATTATTTCCATACTATAACTATCTTTGAGACAAACAATGACTTAATACTTAACTTGAAGTGATCATTGTGTGAACCCGGATGTAACATATCGACTCATCAGTTGAACCTCTAACGTATAACCATAACATATCGACTCATCAGTTGAACCTATAACGTATAACCCTAGCATATCGACTCATCAGTTGAACCTCTAACGTATAACCGTAACATATCGACTCATCAGTTGAACCTATAACGTATAACCCTAGCATATCGACTCATCAGTTGAATCTCTAACGTATAACCGTAACATATCGACTCATCAGTTGAACATATAACGCATAACCCTAGCATATCGACTCATCAGTTGAACCTCTAACATATAACCGTAACATATCGAATCATCAGTTGAACCTCTAACGTATAACCCTAGCATATCGACTCATCAGTTGAACCTCTAACATATAACCGTAACATATCGACTCATCAGTTGAACCTATAACGTATAACCCTAGCATATCGACTCATCATTTGAACCTCTAACGTATAACCCTAGCATATCGACTCATCAGTTGAACCTCTAACGTATAACCATAGCATATCGACTCATCAGTTGAACCTCTAACGTATAACCGTAACATATCGACTCATCAGTTGAACCTCTAACGTATAACCCTAGCATATCGACTCATTAGTTGAACCTCTAACGTATAACCGTAACATATCGACTCATCAGTTGAACCTCTAACGTATAACCCTAACATATCGACTCATCATTTGAACCTCTAATGTATAACCATAACATATCAACTCATTAGTTGAACCTCTAACGTATAACCGTAACATATCGACTCATTAGTTGAACCTCTAACGTATAACCCTAGCATACCGACTCATTAGTTGAACCTTTAACGTATAGCCCTAGCATATCGACTCATCAGTTGAACCTATAACGTATAACCCTAGTATATCGACTCATCAGTTGAACCTCTAACGTATAACCGTAATATATCGACTCATCAGTTGAACCTCTAACGTATAACCCTAGCATATCGACTCATCAGTTGAACCTCTAACGTATAATCGTAACATATCGACTCATCAGTTGAACCTATAACGTATAACCCTAGCATATCGACTCATCAGTTGAACCTCTAACGTATAACCCTAGCATATCGACTCATCAGTTGAACCTCTAACGTATAACCATAGCATATCGACTCATCAGTTGAACCTCTAACGTATAACCGTAACATAGCGACTCATCAGTTGAACCTCTAACGTATAACCCTAGCATATCGACTCATCAGTTGAACCTCTAACGTATAACCGTAACATATCGACTCATCAGTTGAACCTATAACGTATAACCCTAGCATATCGACTCATCAGTTGAACCTCTAACGTATAACCGTAAGATATCGACTCACCAGTTGAACCTATAACGTATAACCCTAGCATATCGACTCATCAGTTTAACCTATAACGTATAACCGTAACATATCGACTCATCACTTGAACCTCTAACATATAACCGTAACATAGTGACTCATCAGTTGAACCTCTAACGTATAACCGCATATCGACTCATCAGTTGAACCTCTAACGTATAACCCTAGCATATCGACTCATCAGTTGAACCTCTAACGTATAACCCTAGCATATCGACTCATCAGTTGAACCTCTAACGTATAACCGTAACATATCGACTCATCAGTTGAACCTCTAACGTATAACCCTAGCATACCGACCCATCAGTTGAACCTCTAACGTATAACCGTAACATATCGACTCATCAGTTGAACCTATAACGTATAACCGTAACATAACGACTCCTCAGTTGAACCTATAACATAATTTAATATTAATTACAATAATTTATTTTGATTTTTATTATTATTTTTTTATTAATTTTTTATTAATTTTATTACTACATAAAAAGGTATAATAATGCAAAAAATATATGAAAAACACTTAGGGATGACTTGGTCGTTCCTAATTATTACAGAAAAGTCGTACCTAAAAAAACCCTCTAACACTTGGCCATTTTTTGGAAAATTTTGGCCAAAATTTGAATAACCCGCTATGGGGTTTAATTTTCCCGGTATTTACTTAGGGACGACTTGGTCGTTCCTAAATTCTAGGGACGACTAAGTCGTCGCTAAGTTACAAAGAGCGGTCGTCCCTAAGTAATAAACTATCAAAAAAGAAAATATTAATAATACACTTAGGGAAGACATAGTCGTCCCTAAATTACAAAGAAAGGGTCGTCCCTAAACATAAGATACAGATCATATCTTATCTTCTTTTTATCTCATTCTCTCGTTAACAAAAAAATAAACATCACCACCACCACCAATCGACCACCAATCACCAGTTCGACCACCACCACCAGTTCCACCCATCACGAATCGACCACCACCAGTTCGTCCCACCTATCACCACCACTCCCTCCCACCACCACACTCGCACACGAGCACGACACATCACCACCACCACCAGTCCGTCCGACCCTGTTGGGTCAAAAAGTTGATGTGGCAGAAACTTAAAACGAAGAATTCATGAAGGCATTTGTTCAACGTTGACACATTGTGTCTAGACGTTGACAAGTGTTAACGAAACGCTGACAAAAGTCAAAGTCTGTTGGAAATATCTATTTATGATAAATAATCAGAATATTATTTATGAATATTCTGTATTAGTTATTTAAATAGATGATATGCATGTTTATTTGATATTATCTCTTGTAAAACCCTAATCCTTACACTATAAAAGGAACCAAGGGTTATTAGGTTTTTCATATCATTCATACAATATGTAAACCTAAAGCGTATGTCGAATAGGTGTGGGATTTAATGTATACACACCTAGTGATTGTTTTTTATTAATATGATGAACAATCCATTAGAGTAATTCATGTGTTTTGTGCCTAAACACCTTGTTTCATAGTTATTGTTCTTTTCCGCTTTGATTGTTAATCATATGAACAATGATTATGCCTAGTAGCTAAAAGATTCGAGGAAACCAAGGTTTCCACAATTGGTATCAGAGCCTCGTGGCTCGTGATGCTAGGACCAACAAGGTGTTCGTGTTTTGAGAAGAAAAGAAAAATCCGTCTAGGGTTTTTCTGGGTGATTTTGTGTGCGCAACAGTATTCGGGAAGGCATAACTTTTTATTGAACCGTTGGATCGTCAGGAAAATCTTTGTGTGTATACTACACACATATACCTAGATATCCACCATAGGGATTGTCATGATCTATCTCAAGGAAAAGTTATAGCACGTTAAAGTCAGCAGTCATCATATGCTGTTTTCTGTGAACAGCCTTAGTAAAAACACGATTTCTCCTTCGTTAACTGTTGGATCTTCGTGAAATTTTTGCTGTAGGTTCTTGGCACTTGTGTCTAGAATCTCACCGAAGCGATCTTCGATTTGAGCTTTCATTATCAAATTATAGTCTGTTGAAATTGTCTGAAGAAAAGGTATTCCATTTTTCTGTTTTTACATAAAATAATGATTTAGGGTTTCTAAAAACCCTAGATCGTTTCTATCACAGAAAAAGGGATGTTTACAGCATGTCGAATTATTAAAAGCAGCAAGAAAAAAGGTTTTACAAAACCCTAGATCGATGTTGAAGCTATGATGAATCAAGATTGTTCGTTTTAGGGTTTTGAAAAATAAACCCTAGATCTTTTAATTCTTGTTGTCAAGGAGATTGTCAGAATTATGACATAGTACTGGTTTTTATTTTTCACTCTAATGCCATCTGTTAAGTATACAATCGTTCACTGTTTATATACTCTAAAGGATACTCGGAGGTTTTTGTTCACGTGGCTGTGAGAAAACAGGGCAGAAAAAGGATGTCGTGAAGTCAAAGAAAAGGTTCTGATGATCGTGGCTTACCTATGAAGAATATGGAATTAAATATAAAACCTTTTTTTTAGGGATTGTATTTATATTTCATGTTTATCTTAGACGCTGATGTTTATTACATAGCCACTGACAGGTTTAGACGCTGACAATAATAAGTCAAGCGCTGACACTTGTTGTCCGATATATAATTTTTCAAACGCTGACAAGTGTTGTCCGATATTGGAGAACACACAGTGATGATATCTTGGATAAAGGAGGATATTGGACGACAAAGGAAATGCTGCTGTTTGGAAAATTGGTAAGGTTTTGGCACACAAAACAATGTATTTACACACGAAGGTACATGGGATCTCCATTTTTATACAGAATATCGTTTTGATATTTACGGCTCGGATATTTTTAAAAGGGATCAACGATTTTTACGTAAGTTAGCAAAAATTCGTGAAGTAATTTATTGGAGTAATATTTCTTATGTAATCGGGGTAGCCTTGTGAAAGAGTTATTCGTTTACAGCTTTTACATATGAAGATATTGGTTCATTAAGACTCGTCATGAAGAGGTTTTGGCTTAAGGGGAAGAATTCTTATGGTAAGTTTGATGCTTGAAGAAGATTTTCGCGAGTTTGTGTTTTATCATATCTTAAAGTTGTGAACTTCCAGCCACTAACTTTTAAGATAACTTGTTTGTGCTTACATTGTTACTGATGAAGTGATACAAGATCTAGGAATATGTGATTTTTCTTATGGTACTCTATGCACATATTTTCTGTCCATTGAAGGAATTACATTATCGTGCTCAGTGTCTCACAAAGGATGAGGATTTTTGTATAATTATGACGCTTCGTCACATTGAGAGTACAAGATATGGAACACAGGTTTGGATTAGTTTAACACCCCCAAATTTACACGCAGCGGAATACATCTTTGGGTGCTAAACAATGATACTACAACACATAATTTATAAAGAACGACTCGAAAAGAGACGTTTTAAATTTATCGTTCCTAAAACATTTGTCAGAGTAGCGTAGTCCCAAGACATCGTAACCAAAGTACAACCAAAACAAAAGATTTAAATTGTTTTGAACAAAAGGAACGACAAACATTCAAAGAGTTTATATACGAAGTAGTGCACAACATTCATTCCCGTGACTTCCAAGCTTCAGCCTTCTTGATTACCTGAAATACATGTGAGAAAATCATCAGCAAAAATGCCGAGTGAATCTATAGGTTTATATAATCATTTTTGAACACAAGCAAAGATTATTAGTTTGTGGCATGCTTATAAGCATCAGATAATAATTTGCATCAACAATAATAATTGTATTTAGCATAAATTGCAATAAGCTCATGGAACCGAGCCCTTAGACACTCCCTTTAGAGGTCTGATAAGACAGGAGATTTATTAATTGTCAGTTACCTCCAGATTATTGGTACATTGCCGTATACCTGACTTCTCAATACAATATGTTCAAACAGTGTGGAGGTCGGGCCTAAGCTTCTATGACAAGTCCACAAAAACTGAACCGGGGCGGCTTCCCCCATAGATCTATTAATTGTACTAGCGGTTAACCCATCATAGGTTAATTAACGGTCCATAATTGAGGTTTTAATAAAGGCAATCACTTAATGCAATTTAAAGGCAACCACGGGTCCATTCATAAAGGGACAAGCATACCATGAAAATCTTGTGTTCTAAGTTTACAAAACATGTATTCCCCCTCGCGGGTTTTAAAATATTTGAATGAGCTCAAACGAGGCTATAGACTCACCTTAGTACTTATAGTTGTTGAAGACAATCGCCGACGATAGTAGATGCCCGATAATCACGATAACCGCAACCTAGCAAATAAGGTGCGTACTTTAATAATAATAGACTCTAGAAATAAATGATACTTAATAAAATCAAACTCGAACTCATAAAACCACAATACACTCGCAAGTAAACGATATAAATAACTTTATTATACTTTATTACCCATTTACTTAACCATTTTATACTTTTTAACAAAATCCGCCGGTACATACTACATGTACTAGCTTATTTACCCCTTTTAAACTTGTCGACCGTTTATGAAACGACTCAAAAAGCTAACTTACTATATATAGAAAGTCCTCCTACAAGTTTATCAAATGAAATTACTTTTAAAGCCTTTTACTCGACTCATTTTCAAACCACAAAATCCGGACAGATTTGCGTTAATTTTTCATACGACCGTTTTAACTTATTTAAACGACTCCGTTAACAAAACCGACACTCGGGTTTTAAAGTAAACTCAACCTAATATATAAATACCTCATTATCAGTAGGTTACTCATTTTAAAACTTCTATTTAGAGTCCCCGGGATTCGATCCAAATATCGACAACAACTATATGTAGTGTCGATACTCGTCTCCCGGTACACGATCATTCAAAACACCATAACTTCGCGCTCGTTTTGAGTTAGAAGCTCTACCTTATATCAAATCGAAGCTAAGGAAATTATCTACAACCCTAGGCTATAAGTTTAGTCATTTTCAAAACATAAAAATTCGGATTTCTCAGTTTACTTACTGCTATAAAATGGGTACCAAAAACTTGTACAAAATCAACTTTTTGACCACAACCAACCATAGAAATGGTCATTCCTATACTCTAATATCATCATACATCCACCATAACATCAAAATCATAACAAAAATAAAAATCTTTGGATCAAAATAAAATTTTTAACAAGATTTCTAGCAAGAACCACCATGGATCATGCTAAAAACACCATGCATGACCATGGCTTCCACCTACTAACATCATAAAAATAAAAAGTGCTTGCATGTGTAAAATTTTTATACCTTTGTGATCCTTGATCAAAAATAAAGATGGGTCTATGCTTGGTTTAGCTAGATTCAACCTAAATCTTGAGATAATTAGAAAAATGTTTGAATTTGGTGTGGGTGTGGGTGTTTCGGCAATGAGAAGAAAAAAGAGAGAGAGAGAGAGAGATTTTGGAAGTAAAAAAAATGTGTGTGTGTGTTTGTGTTTTATTTTATTAAATTTTTAGTTAGTGGGGAAGGACCAAATGGCAATTTGGCAAGAGTTTGGTTAAACTTTGTAAATAGCTAGTTTAAAAAGGTGGGAAATTGTAACTAGTCAATTTTTGAAAATATTTACGGGACTCGGGTTTCGTAAAAATACTAAAAAGTTTAAACGCACACGAAAAATAAAAATATAATGACTCGATACGTAATTAAGACGATATCGTCAAAAATATTAAATATCGAAACGATCGATAATGAAACATAGAATTATGGGCATCCGTCGGTATCGCGATCACTAGTAGTCCTCGTTGCTCGTCAAAATATAAAATTAAAATATTTAATATCGATTTCAACTTAAACCGTTAAACGTAAAAATATTTAAGATTATAAAATACTTCAAAGATATTTGAAAATTAAGAATTAAATAATGACCTTATTTTGCGGGTTTTACATCCTCACCACCTTAGGAGAGCACCGTCCCGGGGCTTACTTCTCCTTAGGTCCGTCTACGAATAAATGTGGATACTTGCTCTTGAAGTAGTCCTCTCGCTCCCAGGTGTATTCGGGCCCACGTCGGGAATTCCATCGCACCTTCACTATCGGGATCCGACTTTGCTTAAGCCGTTTCACCTCTCGATCCATAATCTCCACCGGTTCTTCAATAAAATGCAGCTTGTCGTCCAGTTGAATCTCCTCAAGTGGAATTATCAAATTCTCGTCCGCCAAACACCTCTTAAGGTTAGAAACGTGAAAAGTATTGTGAATAGCACTTAACTTCTCTGGCAATTCCAACTTATATGCCACAGGACCAACTCGATCAATAATCTTGAATGGGCCAATATAACGTGGACTAAGCTTTCCTCGCTTGCCAAATCGAATTACTCCTTTCCAAGGTGATACTTTCAACATAACCATGTCGCCAATATCAAACTCCAATGGTTTTCTCCTCTTATCCGCATAGCTCTTCTGCCTACTACGAGCTGTTAATAAACGATTCTTGATTTGCAGTATCTTCTCAGTCGTTTCTCTAATCAATTCAGGACCCGTCAACTGACTTTCTCCAACTTCACACCAACCAACTGGTGATCTACACTTTCGCCCGTAAAGTGCTTCAAAAGGCGCCGCCTTAATACTTGCATGATAACTGTTGTTGTATGAGAACTCCACCAAAGGTAAGTGACGATCCCAACTACCTCCAAAATCCATTACACACGCTCGTAACATATCCTCCAAGGTCTGAATAGTCCTCTCACTTTGTCCGTCCGTTTCCGGATGATACGCAGTGCTCATATCCAACTGAGTCCCCAAAGCTCGCTGAAGCGATTTCCAAAACTCAGATGTGAACCGACTATCTCGATCAGAAATAATTGACAAAGGAACTCCATGTCTACAAACAACTTCCTTCAAATACAACCGAGTAAGTTTGTCTAAGTCATCAGTTTTCTTCATCGGCAAGAAATGAGCCGACTTAGTCAACCGATCAACAATCACCCAAATCGTATCATAACCACTAGAAGTTCTCGGAAGTCCCGAAACAAAATCCATAGTGATCCTCTCCCATTTCCATTCTGGAATTTCAGGTTGTTGCAGTAAACCCGAAGGTCTCTTGTGCTCAAACTTCACCTTCGCACACGTCAAGCATTTACTAACATAAGTAGCAATGTTAGCCTTCATATTCGGCCACCAGTAGCATTTCTTCAAGTCTTGGTACATTTTATCCGATCCTGGGTGAATCGAATATTTAGACTTATGAGATTCGTGCATAATTAGATCTCGCAGTCCTCCATACACCGGTAACCACACACGATTCTCGAAATACCGAATTCCGTCATCACGAATTTCGAATATAGGTGTCATCCTTCTACCCAAGTCTTCATTTCTCACATTCTCTTCCTCCATCGCCGTAGTTTGAGCTTTAAGTATTCGATTAGATAAATCAGAATAAGTTTTCATAGCTAAAGCTCTAACCCTTTTGGTTATCTCTCTGTCCTTCCTACTAAGTGCATCGGCAACTACATTCGCCTTGCCGGGATGATAGCAAATTTGAATGTCGTAATCACTCAACAATTCTACCCATCTTCTCTGCCTCATATTGAGCTCCTTCTGATCCAAAATATGTTGCAGGCTTTTATGATCGGTATATACCACACTCTTTGTACCGTAGAGATAATGTCTCCAAAGTCTAAGAGCAAAGACAACAGCTCCTAATTCCAAATCATGTGTAGTATAATTCTCCTCATGCTTCCTCAATTGACGAGATGCATACGCGATCACTTTCTCCCTTTGCATCAACACAGCACCAAAACCCTTACGCGATGCGTCACAATATACCACAAAGTCTTCAGCTCCGTCAGGCAAAGCCAATATTGGTGCAGAACACAGCTTCCGCTTCAAAGTTTGGAACACTTCTTCTTCTTCTGAACCCCATTCATACTTCTTGTTTTTCTCGGTAAGTCTAGTAAGAGGTTTAGAAATTAAAGAGAATCCTTCTATGAACCGCCAATAGTATCCAGCTAATCCCAGGAATTGTCTAACTTCAGTCGGGGTCGTAGGCGTAGCCCAATCTCTAATAGCTTCAATTTTGGAAGGATCAACATGAACACCGCTACTATCGATCACGTGCCCAAGGAATTGGACCGAATCCAACCAAAAATCACACTTGGAGAATTTCGCATACAACTTCTCCTTCTTCAACAACTCCAAAATAATCTTCAGATGACCTTCATGCTCCTCCCGACTTTTGGAATAAACCAGGATATCGTCGATAAATACAATCACAAACTTGTCGAGGTATGGTTTACACACACGATTCATTAAGTCCATGAATACCGCAGGTGCGTTAGTTAACCCAAACGGCATTACTTGAAATTCAAAGTGTCCATAACGCGTCCGAAAAGCTGTAATAGGTATGTCCTCCTCTTTAACACGAAGTTGATGATAACCCGACCTCAAGTCGATCTTCGAGTACACACACGAACCTTGAAGTTGATCGAACAAATCATCGATCCTAGGAAGTGGATAACGATTTTTAATAGTTAACTTGTTCAACTCTCGGTAGTCTATGCACATTCTGAACGATCCGTCCTTCTTTTTCACGAACAACACTGGAGCTCCCCAAGGTGACGAACTTGGTCTAATGAAACCCTTCTCCATTAACTCCTTTAACTGATCTGCCAACTCCTTCAACTCAGACGGTGCCAAACGATAGGGTGCACGCGCCACCGGTGCAGCTCCCGGCACTAGATCAATCTTGAATTCGACTTCTCGCTGAGGCGGAAGCCCTGGCAAGTCATCGGGAAATACTTCAGGAAAATCACGAATAACCGGAACATCTTCCACACGCCTAACCGGTAGTTCCTTCTCCACTACTTGAGCCAAGAACAGGTGACAACCTCTTTCTACATATTTCTTCGCCTTGATACAAGATATCACCGTCAGACGAGATTTACCAACATCACCTTTAACTACTATTACCTTACCCTTAACCGGTATGTGAACAACTTTCTCCCCACATACAATTACCGCATCATGAGCAACCAACCAATCCATACCAACAATCACATCAAACGAACCCAAATCTATCGGCATCAAATCAATTTCAAACAAATGATTTGCTAATTTCAAAGGACACTTCTTAAATATAGTGGTAGTACTAACTAATTGTCCATCAGCTAACTCGACCTCATAACTAGAATTTAGGCTTGTTGGCTCAATATCTATTAAACGACTAAAGGAAGTGCTTATAAAGCTCCTATCAGATCCTGAGTCAAACAACACACTAGCATAACGATGGTTGAGTAAGAACGTACCCGTCACAACATTTGGACCTTGTGCCTGATCCGCATCCTTAACAACATAAACTGCCCCAGCAGTTTCACCCGCTTTCCTGTTCTTCAACTTTGGACACTGAGGACGGAGATGATCACGTTCTCCACATTCAAAACAAGTCCTGATCGGAATAGCATTCGCTCCAGTAGCAGGAACCCTTGTCTTACATTTCTCCGCAGCATGACCAACCTTTCCACATTTAGTGCACCTTGGTGGACAATTACCAAAGTGACAAGCACCACAATTCTTACATTTCTGAGCTGGTCCCCCATGATCGGCATTATCATTCTTGTTAGTCGCAGCTCTAGCCCCATCATTTCTCTTCTGATTGTACTGCCTATGGCGGTTACCACCTTGATTACCACTCTGAGAATTCTCCCATTTCCTTTTACTACTTTCAACAGCTTTCTCAGCCCTATCTTGAACTTTCTGCCCCATGAGTGTATGAGCCATTCTTACAGTTTCAACAAAGTTCTTCGGTCGAGATGAAGTTGTCTCACCTTTAATGTACCCAGGCAACCCTTTGATGTATTGATCCATCTTTTTCTTCTCAGTAGCAAAAGCATCTGGACAAAGCAAAACCAACTCATTGAATCGGCTAGTATATGCAGCAATGTTGTTATCTTTCAACTTTAGATGCCTCAACTCATCCTCCAAAGCAGATAACTCTTCTTCTGGACAGAACTCCTCTTTCAACAACCTTTTAATTTCATCCCAAGGTTTCCTGTTTGCAGCTTCTAAACCAACTGTAGCAACTTGAGTCTTCCACCAGCTTAAAGCTCGATCCTTAAAAGTAGCAACTGCGAACTTAACCTTGTTCCTTTCTGAGCAATCACTAATTTCAAATGTTGTTTCCGTTTTCTCAATCCATCTGAATAATTCCAGTGCTCCACCAGTTCCTTGAAATACAGTAGGTCCACACTTCATGTACCCAGCAAAAGTACATTCTTTAACCGCAGCAGCAGCCTGAGCAACCTCATCCGCAGGATTCTCAGCTGCACCTGCTCCCCCAGCAGCTGCACCTCCAGCAGGTTCACCTTCACCTCCAGCACCCGCACCTCCAGAGCCACCTGCTCCTTCAGTGTTAACACGCGCAGCTCTATCCGCAGCCAATGCTTTCGCAACCTCTTCAGCAACTAGCCTTGCAATGGCATCATTTGTCATTCTCCTAGGTGGCATGATTCTGTCATATCACAAAGAGAAACGATAAAATGAATGAGTTAATTGTATTCATGGTATTGTCATATCATGTACAAAATCAATCATCAAATGCATACACATTATCAATACAAGGATTCACAATCATTATAAGGATCAAAGGAAACTATTATCATTGATCAACAAGGAATGATCTTAAAGACAAATAGAGTACAACGACACTAAATAATAGACACTAGTCACGTGGGGATCCACATGGCTTAGTTGACTGTGTCTCGCTTGCAGTAGTGAAACCTGCTTCCTCCTCATCGAAGACGAAATTTGACGGTGGTAAATTTCACAAAATAGGTATAAGGTCATAATAAAACGAAATAGGATAATTTCCAAAATTTTAAATAAATATAGAAAATCCTTCAAAATAAATACAGGAAAAATTCAAGAAATATATTTAAGTAAATCATTAATAAATGATAACTCTTATCGAAAAGTTTAACGATATCAATACATATATCGATAAAGGATTATAGTATTTATTTATAAATACTTAGCAATAAGGCATACATAATAATGTATACTAAAGTTGTAATCCCAGAAGTAGCTTGAACCTGAAGTCACGCGAAATCATGTGCACCGACTCTTTGAAAAATAAAAACCGACAGTTATAGTTTAGGTTTTAGAAAAAAGACCTAGTTCTCTATAACTCATGGCTCTGATACCAATCTTTAACACCCCCAAATTTACACGCAGCGGAATACATCTTTGGGTGCTAAACAATGATACTACAACACATAATTTATAAAGAACGACTCGAAAAGAGACGTTTTAAATTTATCGTTCCTAAAACATTTGTCAGAGTAGCGTAGTCCCAAGACATCGTAACCAAAGTACAACCAAAACAAAAGATTTAAATTGTTTTGAACAAAAGGAACGACAAACATTCAAAGAGTTTATATACGAAGTAGTGCACAACATTCATTCCCGTGACTTCCAAGCTTCGGCCTTCTTGATTACCTGAAATACATGTGAGAAAATCATCAGCAAAAATGCCGAGTGAATCTATAGGTTTATATAATCATTTTTGAACACAAGCAAAGATTATTAGTTTGTGGCATGCTTATAAGCATCAGATAATAATTTGCATCAACAATAATAATTGTATTTAGCATAAATTGCAATAAGCTCATGGAACCGAGCCCTTAGACACTCCCTTTAGAGGTCTGATAAGACAGGAGATTTATTAATTGTCAGTTACCTCCAGATTATTGGTACATTTCCGTATACCTGACTTCTCAATACAATATGTTCAAACAGTGTGGAGGTCGGGCCTAAGCTTCTATGACAAGTCCACAAAAACTGAACCGGGGCGGCTTCCCCCATAGATCTATTAACTGTACTAGCGGTTAACCCATCATAGGTTAATTAACGGTCCATAATTGAGGTTTTAATAAAGGCAATCACTTAATGCAATTTAAAGGCAACCACGGGTCCATTCATAAAGGGACAAGCATACCATGAAAATCTTGTGTTCTAAGTTTACAAAACATGTATTCCCCCTCGCGGGTTTTAAAATATTTGAATGAGCTCAAACGAGGCTATAGACTCACCTTAGTACTTATAGTAGTTGAAGACAATCGCCGACGATAGTAGATGCCCGATAATCACGATAACCGCAACCTAGCAAATAAGGTGCGTACTTTAATAATAATAGACTCGAGAAATAAATGATACTTAATAAAATCAAACTCGAACTCATAAAACCACAATACACTCGCAAGTAAACGATATAAATAACTTTATTATACTTTATTACCCATTTACTTAACCATTTTATACTTTTTAACAAAATCCGCCGGTACATACTACATGTACTAGCTTATTTACCCCTTTTAAACTTGTCGACCGTTTATGAAACGACTCAAAAAGCTAACTTACTATATATAGAAAGTCCTCCTACAAGTTTATCAAATGAAATTACTTTTAAAGCCTTTTACTCGCCTCATTTTCAAACCACAAAATCCGGACAGATTTGCGTTAATTTTTCATACGACCGTTTTAACTTATTTAAACGACTCCGTTAACAAAACCGACACTCGGGTTTTAAAGTAAACTCAACCTAATATATAAATACCTCATTATCAGTAGGTTACTCATTTTAAAACTTCTATTTAGAGTCCCCGGGATTCGATCCAAATATCGACAACAACTATATGTAGTGTCGATACTCGTCTCCCGGTACACGATCATTCAAAACACCATAACTTCGCGCTCGTTTTGAGTTAGAAGCTCTACCTTATATCAAATCGAAGCTAAGGAAATTATCTACAACCCTAGGCTATAAGTTTAGTCATTTTCAAAACATAAAAATTCGGATTTCTCAGTTTACTTACTGCTATAAAATGGGTACCAAAAACTTGTACAAAATCAACTTTTTGACCACAACCAACCATAGAAATGGTCATTCCTATACTCTAATATCATCATACATCCACCATAACATCAAAATCATAACAAAAATAAAAATCTTTGGATCAAAATAAAATTTTTAACAAGATTTCTAGCAAGAACCACCATGGATCATGCTAAAAACACCATGCATGACCATGGCTTCCACCTACTAACATCATAAAAATAAAAAGTGCTTGCATGTGTAAAATTTTTATACCTTTGTGATCCTTGATCAAAAATAAAGATGGGTCTATGCTTGGTTTAGCTAGATTCAACCTAAATCTTGAGATAATTGGAAAAATGTTTGAATTTGGTGTGGGTGTGGGTGTTTCGGCAATGAGAAGAAAAAAAAGAGAGAGAGAGAGATTTTGGAAGTAAAAAAAATGTGTGTGTGTGTTTGTGTTTTATTTTATTAAATTTTTAGTTAGTGGGGAAGGACCAAATGGCAATTTGGCAAGAGTTTGGTTAAACTTTGTAAATAGCTAGTTTAAAAAGGTGGGAAATTGTAACTAGTCAATTTTTGAAAATATTTACGGGACTCGGGTTTCGTAAAAATACTAAAAAGTTTAAACGCACACGAAAAATAAAAATATAATGACTCGATACGTAATTAAGACGATATCGTCAAAAATATTAAATATCGAAACGATCGATAATGAAACATAGAATTATGGGCATCCGTCGGTATCGCGATCACTAGTAGTCCTCGTTGCTCGTCAAAATATAAAATTAAAATATTTAATATCGATTTCAACTTAAACCGTTAAACGTAAAAATATTTAAGATTATAAAATACTTCAAAGATATTTGAAAATTAAGAATTAAATAATGACCTTATTTTGCGGGTTTTACAATTAGTCTACTTCTACATCAAGATTATTGTATTTATTTTTCTTCAAGATCATTACATAGAGCTACATTTGGAGAATCTTCGATTGCATACATTGTTTCCTTCCCTATTTGATGTGACAAAAAGGGGAAGATATACACGCTACACTTGAGAGGAAGCAATTTGAAGATGATGTACCACTTATAAGAGATACACAAAGAGTTTTGCCGACATCAACTAGGGGAAGATTGTTGGGTCAAAAAGTTGATGTGGCAGAACTCTTTGTGTATCTCTTGTAAGTGGTACATCATCTTCAAATTGCTTCCCCTCAAGTGTAGCGTGTATATTTATTTAAATAGAAGATATGCATGTTTATTTGATATTTGATATTATCTCTTGTAAAACCCTAATCCTTACACTATAAAATGAACCAAGGGTTATTAGGTTTTTCATATCATTCATACAAGATGTAAACCTAAAGCGTGTGTCGACTAGGTGTGGGATTTAACGTATACACACCTAGTGATTGTTTGTTATTAATATAATGAACAATCCATTAGAGTAATCATGTGTTTTGTGCCTAAACACCTTGTTTCATAGTTATTGTTCTTTTCCGCTCTGATTGTTAATCATATGAATAATGATTATGCCTAGTAGCTAAAAGATTCGAGGAAACCAAGGTTTCCACAGACCCATCACCACCACCACCAATCCGACCCACCAATCTATATAAAGGTAATTTGTCTAATTTTGTTTAAATTTGTTATATTTTTATATTTTTAATGATAATTTGTTTAAATTTGTTATAATGATAATGATAATTTGTCTAATTTTATTATAATGATAATGATAATTTGTTTACTTTTGTTATAATGATAATGATAATGATAATTTGATAATTTGTTTAATTTTTGGTCGGCATCACCACCACTACCGACGATAGCAATACCACCACGACAGGTTGTTTTGGCTTATTTTTTCAGCTTATATGTTTTCAGCTTAAATGTTTTCATCTTATATGTAGTTTAATTTTGTTTTTTTGCTAGTTTAATTCGTCACCACCACCGTTGCGGCAGTCGGCTTCAACATCACCACCACATCAGCAGCAGCAGTAGCCACCACCACCCTCACGCCAGCAGGAGCAGCAGTAGCCACCACCAAAGGTAGGTGTTTGTTTTTGCTTATATCAGGATTTTGGCTTAATATGAAATAGGCACGAGTTTATTTTTTTATATGTTTGTCGTACCCGAGACCCGAGTCACAGTCAAAGGGAATTGAGAACCGAGGTGTGTAATTAATATTATGCATATGTTTATTATATTATATATATGATATATGATTGTTAGTCGTTTGTAGTAAATAATTTTAGGAATATTTTAGGATTTTATCGATTAATTTCGGAAAATTCCCATCCGAAGTTAATCAACCTATAGAAAACCCGTCCGAAATTAGTTTATTAGGAATAATTTCGGAAAGTCCCCTGTTTGGGACTGATTTTTGATGTTTTGTCTCATTTAGGATATGAATGCATATAACTGGTTTATTATTTGAGATGATTTCGACAGTGTTTCTCCTTTACTCCTACGAATATGTCTTTAAACACATATTTGGGGAGTAGGGGGGAAATGCTGCCGAAATTTTCTCAAATAGTAAACCGGTTATACACATTCAAATATGGGTCAAAACATTCAAAAGGTGGGTTAGGATTGCCTTCCATAGTTGCACTAGGAAGAAACAAAAGAGTTCCTATTCATTTGGTTAGTATGACATTTTACGTATAAAAATAATAATTTATCTGAGTATGTTTTTTTGCAACGAAGTTGACAATTGATAAGAGTTGGACCACTGTATCCAGTCGTAATTCCAATGAACTTTTAGATGGTCTTTTTGCATTCATCCAGGATTGTGAGAAATTTTTGCACCCCATCTCACTAAAGCTCCGTTGCCCATGTAATCGTTGTTGTAACCGTGAAATGTTGGTTACCCTCAGCCAACTTGAGGCACACATATCCGAATACAGGTTTGACAAATGTTACACCACTTGGATATATCACGGTGAACCAATTCTTCCGTTACCTCCACTATTATCACATTCACCTGATCGCATTCACATGGATACGTTCTTCGAAGATATTTCTGCACATAATATTCCAAATCCACCATCTGAAACTCCACCCTCTCAAACTCCACCAACTCAAACAACCGGTCCTCAACCAACCCAAACATCAGGTCCTAGTAATGAGTTTGAAGAGTTACTTGCTAGGTCTACCCAAAAGTTGTACCCGGGTTGTGATATGAGCACATTGGAATTTACACCAGAGATTTCGCACATCAAGGATTTACATAAAATAACTGATGCCGGGTTTAACAAAATTCTAGCTCTTCTCCAGAAGGCATGTTCCCCTAGTAAAGGATACAATTTCCCGTCTTCATACTATGAATAAAAAAGACATACAAAAAGATAGGGTTAGGATACGAATCGATCCATGCTTGTATAAATGATTATTTTTTATATTGGGGATCACCGGAAAACAAGACGAGGGATACTTGTCCAATCTGTAATCCGAGTAGATGGAAAAACCCAAAGAATAAAAAGGGGACGCAATTAGTTGCCAACAAGGTGGTGCGTTACTTTTCGATAACACCTAGACTACAACGTATGTTCAACACAAAAGACATAGCAAAGTGGATGACTTGGCATGCGACGAGGAAGACGGTAAAATGAATCACCCCTATGACGGTAAAGCATGGAAATATCTTGACATGATGAAACTTGAGTTCTCTTGTGACCCTAGAAATGTTCGATTAGGGTTGGTTGCTGATGGTTTTAATCCTTATGGCATGATGAGCCAAAATTATAGCATGTGGCCGGTTATATTGACAACATACAACACACCACCGTGGATGTGTTTGAAAGAAACTTCTTTAATGTTGACGATGTTAATTCCCAGCCCTAAATCAACTGCAAAGGACATTGATGTTTTCTTGCAACCTCTGATTAAAGAACTCAAAGATTTACGGGAGGGAGTCTGGACGAAAGACGCTTCTACGGGTACTCATTTCAAAATGGAAGCGGCGGTGTTGGTCCCTTGTAAATAGTTATTACTTATCAACCTTAAGTAATAACTCTTTATCAAGACTCAAGTGTGTTGTTTTAACAATAGATAAGAACTATGAACAATTAAAACAACAATACCAATAACTTTTCAACGTATAGACTTTTATTAGAATCAAATAAAGAATCTATAACCCACTTTGTTTGCGGAACAACAAAGTGGTTGAATGACAATGGGTTGTGATCTCCTTTACTTAAACGTGTAACCAAATTTAAAGTCTAAGCTCCAATCTAAACGTTCATATGCATCTTGGCTATATGGTTTAGTTGGTATCGAGAGAGAAAGGTTTTCTAGAGTTTTTACTCTTGTATTGGTTAACCCTTTCTCTCTCAATGTACACTCCTTTTATAGGCAGTGTAAACTAGGGTTTGCATTTGCATGTTTCAATGCATGGGTTTATCCAGTGGGTGGTTGATGCCCATGCTGGATAAACAGCACAAAGTATATTTTAAACTATTCTAGAAAAGATAAAGGTTGTACTTATATCTAAGTATACAAGCAACCTACTTTGACTTAAAGTAATCTTTTACCGCCTAATGCAAACCATCAGAATACTGAATAGTCTTCAGTATTCTAGAGATCGACATCATTCAGTTTGGTATTGTCAAACCAAACTGAACTGAAAGCTCTTCTTCGGTCCTTGTTCTTCAGCAACTAGACCGCCTAGTATTTGAAGCGAAGACTCCTTTGTCTTCTAAGTTAACTGGAAGAGGAATGCTGAACGTTCTTCAGCTACAAAGTCTTCAGTAGGAACTTTTTTCCTCTGGTCATCCTTCAGCAGACTGGCCTTACTGCTGAGCATGAAACACTTAGGGGAATTTTATATTCAAATCCTAGAGTTGCTTCAGGGTCAGTACTACTGACCCAACAATCTCCCCCTATTTGGATATACAAATAGCCCAAGTCTAATGTCAGTAGTAAGTGAGCATAACAACTTCTTCTTACTTGCACTGAACAATTAAATACTTATAAACATCAGATAATCATTTATGTAGAAACTAGAAGGGGGGGTTGAATAGTTTCTCTTTGATTGGTGACCAAATTAAAATTACTTTAAATTTGGTTTGTATCAAAACTATCTTTTACTTGAGGCTAAGTTGCATAATGATTAGGTTCAATTCAAATGCACTAGCAAAGATAATAGGTAAGTGTAATGATAATGAAATAAGTAAAGAGTAAGGAAGGAGACAACCTAGTGGGAAGACACCAAGATTTATAGTGGTTCGACAACGAGGCTCTATCCTCGTTTCTACTCCACTCCTCGAGTACACCTACTCGAGATTTCCACTATATCCACAAGCTCCCTTCTCGGCGGAGAAAACCTTACATCGTTGCTTACTTTATTTTCCGACACTAAGCTAAATGTCGAGACCTAATCTTTAGCTAGGACCAATCTACACAACGTTGCCTACTTCACAATTTAACGACACAAGGCTAGATGTCGGGTTCTAATCTTAAGGTAGAACCAATCTTCACGACGTTGCCTACTTCACCATTTTACGACACAAGGCTAGATATCGAGTTCTACTCGAAAGCTAGAACCAATCTTCACGACTCTTCACTTTGAAGCTAAGTGAGAACTTCACACAACACAACTACTAGTCACTTTATAGTTTAGTGAGAACTCACAAGACACAACCACATCACTTTATAGTTTAGTGAGAACTCCTAATCAAATCTATTACAGCTCAACCAGACTTATCCAAGTACACACATGTATCTTGGATTTACACAACACAAATCCAAGCAAACACATATGCAATGGATGTACACAACAAATCCAAGTATCCACAAATAACTTGGATGAACACAACTAGTCCAAGTATTCATAAATACATTAGATTGACCTAAAACAAAAAGGGTATCATGATGAATATGACTAGCTCATCGATTCATCTTTATCACAACACTAGTGAGTGAGTGATCTTCTCATTGGACAAGGTAAAGGAGGGGATCAAGAGGATAATCATATGTAAACATCCTTAACAATTTAAGTGATCATTTACTAATGATTATGCTATAGAAAATAGAAAGAGGGCTGAGAAAAACGTCCAAGAGGCTTGTTGGAAAATGAGATTTGACCCACTATTTATAGGAGACAAAGTATAACGGATCTATAACGGCTAGCTGTGCGCGGTACCTTATCTCACCCCGCGGTTCCATATCACTAAGGAACCGCGTAGGTACTTAAGGTACCGCCACTAGACTACGCTCCGTTTTTTATCTTTTAGTGGGGTGGGAATCTCTGAGGTATTTGAAACCTTCAAAGGATATTCTAACAGCATTTGGAATATGCTATTTTCAAATTTTCATTTTCCATTTTAATAAAACATTTTCTAAAAAAGAAAGTTTATTAAAAAGTATTTTGTCATATTAACAAAAGTGAGTTTTAAGGATAATCATTTTGATGATCACTAAGTATGATTAAGAAAGGTTAGTGATATGATTATTACCTTGATGATAGTGTTAGTTAAATAATTCATTTTGTGTTTTACACTAAATGTGTTGTATGGTTTGTTGTGATCAAAACTAAGAAAGATTAGTTAACACTAATAATGTTTTTAGGCATCACTTGCATTAACAATCTCCCCCTTTTTGATTACGACAAACGATAAAATCATTTACGTAGAAAAACAAAATATGGAATTATTAACTAGTTTATCACTATCATTTCTCCCCCTTTGTCGTAGCAAAAAGCTTAGCATAAGTCTTTGAAGAACATCAAACTTTGCTAGTATCTCCCCCTTGCTTGGGGCACCAAGTTTGTGAGCTAAGGTGACTTGCTACACAAAGGTTAGTAGAAAGGAAAGAAACACCAATGTATATATGGTCACTACCTACTAAGTAACTTGAGAGGGAGAGAGAGAAGAAATCTCAAATTAGAAGCAAGTATTTTGCTAAGTATGTCCAAAGAGGTAATTGACAAAATCAAGCTTCAATCCGATGAAGATGATAAGCTTGTCAATGGGTTAAAGTTTAGAATTGATGGAATCACCCATAAGCAATTGTAAAAATTAACCATGATCAACTCAAAATAGAACTAATGAAATAACACACAAACAACACAAAGGTTACATAAAAGGAAAAGACACAACAAAGAAGATAATCATACACACAATATGAGTATCTAAAAGCAATAAATATGGAAAATAAACCACTAAGCATAAGCTAGTCTAATAGTGATATTTTCCAAGATTGCTTAAAAAATAAAAGACTAAAAAGACGACGATGCATCATTCGAAGTTTTGTCCACCGGAACGAAAACTTGAATAGGAGGTCGAGGAGGAATTCAAGAAAATTTAACTTCTCATACACATGAGCAAGTTCAATTTGTTGAAATCGACAACAAGCACACGAGGATCCATGATGCAACACAAAATCGTTTGATGGGGGTATGGCATCAAACTTAGGGTTTGGTGGTGGTGGGGTAATGGGTTTGGGAATGTTTTCACAATGCCTTGTGAGGTTTGGGAAGGTTGAAAGGTCATTGAGTTGAGGGGTGTTGAAGGATTGTGGTGGTGGGGGAACATTTTCTTTTGCTTCGGTGATGGGGTTTATGGTATAAGTCTCATTCCAATACTTGATTGGAGAGAAGGTAGGGTTTTTGGGTTGTTTGGACGATGATGGTTCATTCTTCTTAACCCAAATAGGTCGAACCGAGATTTTCGGTTTCTTTGAAAGCTTGGATGAGGAAGCTTTGGGTGAGTGGGGTTGTGACAAAGAAATGTCAAGGTTAGGAATGTAGGAGTTAGGCATTGTGAGAGTGTAAAAATGAAATCTCAAGGTTGTGTGAGAATGAATTCTCAAGGTTGGGAAGGTGTGAGAATGAAATCTCAAGGTTGTGTGAGAGTGAATTATCAAGGTTGGGAAGGTGTGAGAATGAAATCTCAAGGTTGGGGTATAAGTAAAATGTAATCAAGTGAAGAATTTGAATACAAAATGTGAAGTGTCAAGGAATGTTTAGTCAATTTGAGTAAACAAGGAATCTTGACAGGGTATAGGGTTTTAAAAGTTTTGACCAAAAATTCGTCAAAAACTGATTTCTGCCCGCGGTACCTTAAAGGGACCGGCGGTTCCTTAGCACATAAGGAACCGCGCAACTTTATTGAGCCGCGTCCAGTGGACATGAAACCATGTTTTTCCTGGGTTTTGGGAAAAACTAAGACTTTTTCAAAAAGTTGCAAATCTTAGAATTTTACCTCTATTAGCATCAAATTATGCTAGGGTTGCAAAAAGCAACACATTCACAAAGAATGTCTTGACAAAGGGTGACAAAATATTTGAATATCATTTTGAACCAATTTTAGTCAAGTTTTTAGAGGTTGTGATAGATTTAGGTTCAATTTTAATTTCAAATTAAAGTTGATTAATGTGCACATAAGGATGAAAACACATAAAGCTAAATCCATAGATCAACAACATGAAACATACATGAAGGAAATGAAAACTAGAAAATTAAGTCAACTAACTATAACAAAGCTAGCTTAACATTAGATCTAGATTAGTAGTCTTCTTTGGCTTGGTTTTGTTGAAAACCATTTATTTAGAAAACTTCATCATTCATCTCCTAGGAGGAGGCATGGAGAACAAGGCAAGCAAGAACTCTTGCAGCCTCCTATGTAGTCCATACATATCCATCCTAAGGTTATGGATGATGTAGTGGTTGTAAAGACAACATGGACAACTAGGACCATGTGTTTGTTGAAACCCATAGTATGGATCACCCAAAAGGAGGGAAAGTGGAACACCCAAAATTGGAATGTTTGAGTTGGGTGGAGGTGGAGGAGGCAAGTTCTCCAAGGGTGATGTGGGTGAGAGTGGAGGCATGTTCCCTAAAGGGGAAATGGGTGAGTGTGGAGGTAAATTCTCCAAGGTTGGTAAAATGGGTGAGTTATAAGGGGTAAATGGTGAAGTTACCAAAGTGTCATCAAAGTCATTCACAAAAGGAATGCTTTGGATTGGTTGGGGTTGTGTGGTCACATCCAAGGGTGCACTTGGAGTGAAGGGTGAAGAGAGCTCATTCATTCTTGAGTTGAATGAAGAGGAGGTAGAACCAATGGAGTGGTTAGTACCATGGATGGATGATGTCTTGCATGGTGCAAGAGGTGGGGAAGGTGATGAAGAAATGAGGATATGAACCATCTCATTCTTAGGTGTGTGTAAAGGTGAGGAGTTAGGCTTGGCTACCTTAATCCTTATTTTGAGTGTTTTCCTTGGGGTGGAGGTCTTGGAAGTGTTTGAGGTTTTGGTACACACCATGGTTGTTTAGGGTTAAGGGAGGTATGTTTGATGTGTGAAGAACATGGCAAACACGGTGGGTTTAAATGGGTGAGGGGATGATCCAAACTAGTAATGGGTTAAAATCATTTTAGGTGAATAATGAACTTAGGTAAGCTAGTTAAGGAAATGTGCAGTTTATTACTGAAAATCATGCAAGGTTTACACAATTTAAGAAAACAGTGTAAAGCAAAAGATGCTGTCGTGCACAGTGGCCGACGGTTCCTTATCTAGGACCCACGGTTCCTTATTGATAAGGAACCGCTGGTCGATATTGAACCGCGACCAGAGGTTTCAAAAAATCTTTCATCCCAGTTTTTGTAAAACCCAGATTTTTACCAAAAGATTCACAAGCCAAAGTTAACTACAGATCATAATCTAATAAGCTAACTATCATAAGGCATGCACAAAGCTATGTAAATCACAAACATCATTGCATAAGCAATAATTAGGATCAACATAAATAATAATCCAAACATGTAATCATAAGTTAATACACATCCAATATAAAATAAAATTGTTCAACATTACATGTTTCCCAACATGTATTCTTTGAAATACTTCAAAGCTTTCACCTTCTCTTTTTGCCCAATCCCTTGATCATATTCCCCAAGAACTTGAAACCCTTCCTTGACTCAACCCGGTGTTCATGCAATTCACCTCTAGTCCTAAGGTTTTCACGGTAAAGATGCTCCATGTTAAGATCTTCCGGTACTTCACTAGAGGAGTAATGAGGTGGGGGAGCTAGGTCTTCAAATTCATCCTCGAATGGGCTTGAGTATGGATGGGAATTACTCGAAGAGTGGAAATGAGAACTAGTACCGACGCCATCACCATCACTTGTTGGCATATCGGTGTCCTCATAATCCGACTCTTGATGATTGGATTTTCGTGAACCTCGGTCACTTCTAGGCTTTCGTTCATATACCTCTTGAATAGGTAACATAACCCGTTGAACCGGGTGAAAGCGAGAAAGATCGAGATGAGGAAAATCTTCACCAACCCTTCTAAAAAGGCGAGTAAGAAGCATAGCATAGGGAAGGTTTGTTTTGGGTTTGGAAAGAGCATAATTTATACGTCGAGCGATGTAGAATGCTAAGTTGTACTCGGTTGATGTAAAGATGCAAAACAACATATGCACCATACATGCCGGGATATGATCTCGGTTTCCACCAAGACAAAAGACATTCTCCCTAATGATGTTAGCCCATTGGACCATGAAGTCCTTAAGGTCGCTTGAGAGCACTTCATAGCGATTCACATTTCACACATTAGTATGAAGGCTTCTCACAACATTTCCATCACGCTCCTTCGAGATGATATCAAGGATGAAATTTAGATCAACTTCGGTGATGTCATCTAAAGGTTTATCGTTGGACTCCACGAGAGCATCAAGTCTCCATTTGTCCGTAAAACGACAAGTGCCTCTTTATGGCACACCAAGAATATCACCAAAATCATCGAGGGAATATTGAATGATTTGATCATTCAACATGAAGCGAATAAAGATTTGGCCATTGATTTCGAGCATGGAGTAAGTGCTAAAGAATTCAAGAAGAAACAAGGGATAAATTTCTTCGTCTATGAAGAGCAAGCAATCAAATCCAATATGCTCAAACATAGAGTTGATATATCTATACCCCGTTATTCTTGTATCTACAACCCTACCCTCATGGAAATTACGAGAGGAAAGGGATGGGTAAGAGTTTTGGAGTTGAGGGGAAACAATGGTTTGAGAAATGTCGGGCATATAATATCTAGTGAATTAATGATCTTTTTGATATTGAGAAGGCATGATTAGTACCTAAATAAACACAAGAAAATATTTCTCCAATCACTCATATGAAAAATAAAATCAAAGATAAAAAATATGAGAATGTGTTATATCAATTTCTTGACAAACATAGGATTGAATCCATATCATTCTCATGTTCACAATGTGTCTATTCCATCATTAACCAAGAACACATGAACTATGTTGGATCAACAAGGGATTAGAACATTGGTTTTTCAAAACAAGGTTTTTAGGTAAGCATTAACAATGTCATTACCTACTTGTTCATGGGTTCATCTCAAATCCATCTTTCAACCAAAATCATTTAGCTTAAATTCGGATTTGTTCTACAAGTGGGTTTTAGTGAAATCTTAATGAATATGAACCTAAGGAATCATAGTAAAATAACCATGTCAACCCACATTCCTATCTCTACTACTTATAAAGGAGATTACCCAAAACCTTGAATGTTGAAAAACAGGTTAATTTAGGAATTGTTGAAAAACACGTTAATTTAGGCATTGTTGAAAATGTAGCTAGCTGTCATATGGTTTTAAGAAAACCTATTAAATATAATTCGTAGAAATAGAAAACACACACAAAACATCTTATTTCTTTCACTGAACCCTAAAATTCACAGCCGCCGCAAATCTTATCACCTCTTTGATCTGCCAAATCTGTCACCACCTATCGGTGGTTTATTCTGGTTGGGGTATGGTTTTGGCTTTGTGTAGTAGATAACTTTTGGTGGTTGTTCTAGCCGACAACAAACCTACGACGCCGTCGTCTAGCCGGAAAGACGCTGCCGCCGCCTCTGTAACTACATGAGGTTTGTTATATAGATCGATAAGTTGTATTTAAGATCTGAGTTTTCATAAACTTTCATACGTTTTTTTTCAGCCACTATATGCTGTCGGGTTTGTTTCACCGGAGAGGTGGGTATTTGAAGGTCCAGTTACATCGAGGTAAGACTACGGTGTCACTTTTGTTCCATAGCTTGATTGTTTTTCGGTTCTTTTGGGGGTTAATATTTAAGATTACGGTGTCACTTTCTTCCACCAACCCCACAATAAATTGCATCTGTTCCATAGCTTATTGTTTTATTGCATCTGTTCCATAGCTTATTGTTTTTTTAGCTGTTATCATTCTTTGTTAACATTCTACTGCCGCCACCAGAAACCATACCTCCATCTGCCGGTGTTTTCGGTTCGTTCGGGGGTTATTGGTTTAGTTAGTCGGTTTTGATGCTTGGTGGTTTTTATTATTGGTTTGGTTAGTGTGTTTATTTACAAAATACATGGCAATACTAATTATTGTTACAACTGTATCTTCTTTCTATTGTTGTACACAGCGAGGAACCTACTGTTGTGGCAGAGGCATGACCCAAGCAAGCTTTTGATCTTCCATATTATTCAAGGTACTTGTTATAGACTATTTCAAGTATGTTTGTAAAAATAGTGCCAATTTTAATTGTTTAAAGTTTATCTGTAAATCCTCTTGTAAGGAGACTGTGAACCAAAAAGCGGATCGTCAAAAATGATAGAAGTGATTGTGGAGCTATAGTTTCGATGAGATTCAAATCAACCTTCATTGCTTCGAGGTTACTAATTGTGTTTGATTGAATTATGCATGATTACGTCGTTTTATTTTCTTTCATTTATCTTTCTTATTTATGAATATTTAGAGGTTAGTATTTGTGTTTGATTGTATTATGAAGCATTTTGTATTATGAAGCATTAGATCCAAAGATTTACAAGTTGAGGCATTCTGGTCACTTGGATCTGAAACATGATTCTCAAAGGGCTTCTTGGATTCAAAGTATCAATGGGACATATATCATCTAAAATGCAAATGGGTGGTTTAATTGGCCAAATGATCCACCACGTCAGGTAGCTAGAAATATTTACCATTATTTGTTAATCATATTGCTTGAGTGTAAATATAGTTACAGAGACGCCGTACTACCGTGCTCATGGAAGAATCAATCGTGAGTCTAGCTTTTATACTTTCTTATGTTTTCGGTCGTGTTAACGAGTCATAACTGGAAGGTCTTTAGATTAAGGCTTGATAATTTGTTTGTTATATACTCGGATGGATGATAAAAATACCTTTTTTGCAGCTTACATGTCATCTACCTGTCGCATTGAACTTACATCGTGTGAGAAAGAAGGGCCTGATAAAAAATAGTTCAGTTATACACATTTATTAAGTATGTTACTACTTCTTGGTAGACCTTTTTGGACAAGTTTAATTTACTAACAGCGAACTTGTTGCGAAAATTGCAGCCTGAGAGTAAGTTGGCGCAAGAACCAAGTAGAAGCTGAGACTTGAGTTGGTTTTAAATAATGAACTTGATTACGCAAGGTGGAAGACCAAATGAATCTGATGCAGCCAAGTTCATCTCAGCAATTGGAGCAAGGGCCTTGTGTTTTCTTTTTGGTTGTTTACATACATACTCACAAAACACGCAAGAGACAACATTAACTTATGGTGATGACCTGACACAACGTTAACCTATGGTGATGACCTGACGCAGCCGAGTTCATCTCAATGTGGATATATGCAGTGGGCCAATATGATTGCGTGCATCTCCTGAAGAGTGTTATCTTAGTGGGCAAGTTATTTATTAACCTCATAAAATGTGTCCCGTCATTGTGGTATGTTTCCAAAACTCATGTGATAAAGCATTTTAAGAGACCCCCATTTGCGTTTTCAGTATTATGTTAGAATAAACTCAGGTGATGTATATGTATTCATTATCCCACTGTTAATTTGAAAAATCTTATTATAATGAGGATTGTGCAATTAAAAATTGGTAACAAGTAAAGTGTATTACGTTAGAAAGTTACTCTTTGATTACTTTTACGAAATAAAATGATGGTGCTTAGTGCAATTAGCATCTTTCAATGTTTAACTCATCTATATATGTCTTCTGTGCATTAATAGGAATCCTGAAAAAGGGCATGTTACTCTCTTTACCACCTCTAATTCAATACTAATGGAAAAGTAGTTCTCAACTATAATGGTAACTTAAAAAGGACTCAAATAATTGTATCAGATATGATCCATGTAAAACCTATGTGGCTGTGTTGATCTAATTTAAAGTTGTACATATATTAGTAATATTTATTTCTTAACAGTTTAAGTGCTTCATTTTGTTTTGTATGATATGAATTTACAAATCCCATTAGTTATGCTTAACAGTTTCATTTGGTCTCAAACAGCCATTTATACAACATAATTTGGTATATGACACAACGCAAACTAAGTCGCCGAATGCATATTCGTCATATGCCGTAACTTTTTGGAACAATAAAGAAGATCCGCCGTAGTGAAGCGCGAGTCTTTCATACTTGTACTATAATTTAAGATAGTTTTGCATATTAGTATCAATTATAGACAAATGTAATTGATGCATTTTCCTTGATAACCAAATGTATTGGAGAATTTTGTTTAGGCCTTTTCTTTTCTTTCCTTTTAAAGTGTGTTGTTATATTTCATAATTAATAATAATTAATAATTGATGTAATGTTTTACTTTTACTTTCACTAAATATTTGTATATATTGCTTGATACATGCTAAAAATTTATCCTATGTTACGAGTGTTTGCAAATTCATTTTAACAATTTAACTAGGCTCACGAAACACTGACCACAAAATAAAATATAGTTAATTATCTCTCGCTAGACATGTCCGCCGCTATGCGCGGGTACTCGTCTAGTTAAGGTTTTAATTCAATTTCAATTTTAAAAATCCCCAATTATGAAAGGATGAACCCTAGAACAAAATAGATGAAATTGAAAGAAAATACTTACAATTAATTGATGGTAGATGAAGGATGAGTGAAACCAACAACTTGGAATCAATTAATTTGAGTGATTGAAGGTTTTGGAAGCTTCAACAATGGTGGAAAAACAATAAAACCGTCGCTGTGTGTTTTTGGGAGAGAGAGGGTTTGGTTTGAAAAAGAATAAAATAATCAAACTGGCGCTCTAACAAAAGTTTATTCCCGCGGTTCCTTATCGATAAGGTACCGCGGGTTTGAGCCGCCTAGATAAAGAACCGCCTACAGAGGCAGGTTTTTATCTATGAAAAACGCCAAATTTTGAAAACCAAGTTTTTCTAAAATACTTAAAATTAAATCATGAGCCTTTTAGAATATCATTGGATCATCATAACACTAAGCAATATGCCTTAACGAAGGATTACGAGTTAAATCGAGATCGAAAAGAACCGAAACGGACAAACAACTACTCGTAGCAAAACGACTAAGTGGAGAGAAGACAAGGGAAGTGAATCAAGACTAGGACCAATGCTCAAGGGATTAATGACAATCTCTAAATAATGGTAACGAAGAGCTTGTGTCATATATAGTGGTTTAAGACGTGCCTTTCCGGCGAAACGTTAAACGGCTTTGGTAATGAATAAGCACAAAGCAATTATTCAAGTATAGACTAAGATCACTTTCAATAATAGTCTTAGTCTAAACCAAAATATGAGCAAGGTATTAATTCACTTTCTCTCCCACAAAGGGCCTACTAACCGTATGGGTGCAAACCATGGAAATCATGCTTGATACTTTAAGCTTCTACTAACTCACTCTACATCACCATAGTGAGTCAAGTATCCAAGCAATGAAGGTTTGAGAGGATAAAGGAAAAGAAACACAAACCACAAATAAATGTCAAGGCAAAGATGCCGAGAACAAGCACATAGTCAAGTAATGATCAAAAGAATGATCAAAGGGCGTGTGGAAGAACGAAAGCGTACCTTGGCCACAAAGAGCAATCCATGAAGGAATAAGTGCTATGCCCGATCAATGACTACGATGAGTACTAAGTCTTCAAGGACTAGTATCATTCCCAATCATCTTGGTATCATCATTCAAAGATGTTAAAGATCAATGAAGATGAGTCTTCTACAAGTTCAAGTAACTCAATCCACAACCAATTAAGTGATTGATCTTCATGAGTACCTACACAAAGCAAGATGCAAACTAGTAGATACATTTCAAGAGTATATCTAAAATGCATAAAGGCTACTAATCTTAAGTGGGATGTAATATTATCAATTAAAAGACCTATTTTCAAAGAAAACATAGTTTTGACCAAAGAGAAACTTTAGTACAACTAGACCTTCTAATTTGAGGAGACAATGGATAGATCCAAGTTTCAAAGTACAATATACTTCAAAGATCTTGAGTGACCATCGCTCTGATACCAGTTGTAGAAACTAGAAGGGGGGGTTGAATAGTTTCTCTTCGATTGGTGACCAAATTAAAATTACTTTCAATTTGGTTTGTATCAAAACTATCTTTTACTTGAGGCTAAGTTGCATAATGATTAGGTTCAATTCAAATGAACTAGCAAATATAATAGGTAAGTGTAATGATAATGAAATAAGTAAAGAGTAAGGAAGGAGACAACCTAGTGGGAAGACACCAAGATTTATAGTGGTTCGACAACGAGGCTCTATCCTTGTTTCTACTCCACTCCTCGAGTACACCTACTCGAGATTTCCACTATATCCACAAGCTCCCTTCTCGGTGGAGAAAACCTTACATCGTTGCTTACTTTATTTTCTGACACTAAGCTAAATGTCGAGACCTAATCTTTAGCTAGGACCAATGTACACAACGTTGCCTACTTCACAATTTAACGACACAAGTCTAGATGTCGGGTTCTAATCTTAACGTAAAACCAATCTTCACGACGTTGCCTACTTCACCATTTTACGACACAAGGCTAGATGTCGAGTTCTACTCGAAAGCTAGAACCAATCTTCACGACTCTTCACTTTGAAGCTAAGTGAGAACTTCACACAACACAACTACTAGTCACTTTATAGTTTAGTGAGAACTCAC
This sequence comes from Glebionis coronaria, assembly GCA_025667525.1. Lineage (NCBI taxonomy): Eukaryota > Viridiplantae > Streptophyta > Magnoliopsida > Asterales > Asteraceae > Glebionis > Glebionis coronaria. The sequence continues at coordinate 589,830,617 of CM046874.1, read as the reverse complement.
AAGACACAACAACATCACTTTATAGTTTAGTGAGAACTCCTAATCAAATCTATTACAACTCAACTAGACTTATCCAAGTACACACATGTATCTTGGATTTACACAACACAAATCCAAGCAAACACATATGCAATGGATGTACACAACAAATCTAAGTATCCACAAATAACTTGGATGAACACAACTAGTCCAAGTATTCATAAATACATTGGATTGACCTAAAACAAAAAGGGTATCATGATGAATATGACTAGCTCATAGATTCATCTTTATCACAACACTAGTGAGTGAGTGATCTTCTCATTGGACAAGGTAAAGGAGGGGATCAAGAGGATAATCATATGTAAACATCCTTAACAATTTAAGTGATCATTTACTAATGATTATGCTATAGAAAATAGAAAGAGGGCTGAGAAAAACGTCCAAGAGGCTTGCTGGAAAATGAGATTTGACCCACTATTTAAAGGAGACAAAGTATAACGGATCTATAACGGCTAGCTGTGCGCGGTACTTTATCTCACCCCGCGGTTCCATATCGCTAAGGAACCGCGTAGGTACTTAAGGTACCGCCACTAGACTACGCTCCGTTTTTTGTCTTTTAGTGGGGTGGGAATATCTGAGGTATTTGAAACCTTCAAAGGATATTCTAACAGCATTTGGAATATGCTATTTTCAAATTTTCATTTTCCATTTTAATATAACATTTTCTAAAAAAGAAAGTTTATTAAAAAGTCTTTTGTCATATTAACAAAAGTGAGTTCTAAGGATTATCATTTTGATGATCACTAAGTATGATTAAGAAAGGTTAGTGATATGATTATTACCTTGATGATAGTGTTAGTTAAATAATTCATTTTGTGTTTTACACTAAATGTGTTGTATGGTTTGTTGTGATCAAAACTAAGAAAGATTAGTTAACACTAATTATGTTTTTAGGCATCACTTGCATTAACAATTTATTCATGAACATTACAAATTACAACAAAAACAATACAAATGATTATTCAATTCTCCTTAGGCCTTAGTTCTTCAATTATGGGAGTCTGAGTTAATGGATCTGAGTTTCTGTGGTCCAATATAGCAAGCAAGCACATGCTGAAGGTTTTAGCAGCATCAGTACGTCCTGGACCTCCATGCTGAGAGTAAAAAATCATTTGAACATTCGAGAGAAGTTCGTTGTTCCTTTCATCAAGGTCACTTATGCCCACAAAGTCTTGACGTTCTTGATGATTGAACATTATAATTCTCAGTTCTAGTTCGTCCAGTACATGACCAGGGGGATGATTTTGAAACTGAACAAAGCCTTTGTATTTCTTTGTAGTGACAAAGATGTCACCCACTTCAGGTTGTATCAGATTGGCCTTTTTGTTCAGCTCAAGTATATGATCTTGATCCTCCAAAGAAACTCGAGTGTTGATGTTCAGAATCTCACCCAGTCTTTCATGATTTCTCATAAAGTGCTCAATCCTGGTGCGAACTTCATCCCATCTCTTGGATTTCCTTTTCTCGATCTTCACACTCATTTTAGTCCACTCAGTGTAAGAAAGTTCTTTTCCTTGGAAGTTTTTAATTATATCATCAGTTCCATCACCCCTATAGAACTTGAGATGGATATCACCTCCGCTGGTCAGCATATCAATGTTGGTTATTGGTGAGATATTTCTTTTGTTCAGCCTTGTTATACAAAACTTTTCATATAACATTTTCTTCTTGAAAGACTTTCTACTTCAGCTTTCCCTATTTGTTCATACAAGCTTAGCTTCAGATCTCTTAGCTTTTCTTCTTGCTGAAGCTTGTATAACTTGTCAAGTTCTTCCTGAGTGTCCACCCCAACTTTGATCAATCGATCATTCAGAGTAAAATCTCCTTTGTTCTTGGGTATAAAGGGAGGTGAACCACTATCAGTTGTTTCCCCACTTGTGGTCAGTCCATCCATATGATCATTTTTGGCTGATGACTCCCCCTTACCCTTTGTTGGGATCTTTTCAGTGATAGGTGACTCATAGACAACATAATGTTTCTGATCCTTCTTTTGGGTATATTTCTGAAAGAGCTGCTGGATGCTGTTTTTCTCCCCCTTAGCAGAAGACTGCCCAGCAGCTTCTGATGACCCACCAGCAGGGAAGACGCCACAAAGATGATCAAGAGTGGCAGATACCTTGGCCAGCATGGCTGGAACAGTTTCAAGAGCATTTAATTTCTGGTGAACCTCATCAAATATGGTCAGCTTTTGTTTCTCCAGCAACGCCACTCTATCTTTTATCTTGGACACAGAATCACACAAAGCAATAACGTGGCCAGGTACTGGTGTGAATTCTGGTGGAAACTCTATGGAAGCACTGTTGATGGAGTCCATAAGAGATGACATCTATTGCTTTAAGGAAGTGGTGGTGGCCACATCTTTGACTAGTGGCTTTAAAGCAACAATGATGACATCCATGATTTGTTCAGCAGAAGGAGGAATTGGTCTTGCTTTGAGAGTTAATATTTCAGTGTCAGCAAGAATATTTTCTTCCTTCAGTCTGGCCACCTGTGATTGAAGAATCAACACTTTATTTGTTAATTCTTTTACCTGTTCAGTTCTGGGGGATGGTGGCTTTGTTGTTGCATCAGCAGTTTCTTCATCACTGTCATCAAGGTTGACTGGAATTCTTTCACTGAACCCTAGTTCCTTTTCCAAATCATCACTAGTCACGCTGAATAAAAATGAAGGCAAGTTTCCCACCTTGGCGCCAGTGGTGAGATTCACTTCCTTGGGTGTCTTCTGAGCATCACCTCCAGTGTGAGGATTAGTTTTAAGTCCATCACCACCAGGGTTGGTTTTACCTGATGGATCCTGAAAAAGAGTCCCTGATAAGTTAAGATCAATGATGATGTTTTTGGTTCCTTCAGTAGGACCCTGTTGTGGGGGAACTACATCATTAGAAACAGATAGGCCAGGGTCAGCATCAGCTGTTGGATTTGCTGACACATCATTCCCTGATGCAGACTCAGAGTGACAAGTGATAGGAATTGGTAATGAATAATGAAATGTATTCAGATTTAAAGTACTTACCAATGCTGAATCCATACTACTGAGCTGAGGGTGAGCTCCATCTTCACCCTTCTCTCCTAAAGAAGTTGAGAGAGGGGTTGCCTTCTGGGCCTTTTTATGCATGTCACCTCCAACAGAGACTAAAGGTGACGGCTGGCTAGGGATCTTGTCCTTGGCCAGGGACTTATTCTTCTTCTAAACATGGCCTTGGGATTCATTAGCAATCTTCTTTGAGGAAGATTGTGTGAGGGCTTTCCTCTTTCTGGACTCACGTCTAACCTTCTTAGTATTAACTGACGTTTGCTTCTGACGAGGTCCAGATGAAGCTCCAGGCTTTTCGCCTTTCAGATTCCCTTCTCCAGTTGGAGGAGTGTCTTTTGGAGCTTTGTACACTACTTGACCATCTGCTGAGCAGATGTCCAACATGGGTTGTGTAAGAGGAGGATCAATGGTACTGACTGGAATGTTCCAGCGAGTAAGATCAAATGGTCGAAAAATTAGTTAATTTTTGAAAAGTCATCACCAAGATGGCCATCAAAGAGGAGAGATAGAAATCTGGTGTAAACAACGTTTTTCTCTCTTGTCTTTTTCTCCAGCTTCCCATGGAGATCTTCAAAAATAATCCTCCCAAAATCAACTTTAATTCCCTTGGCCAGACAGTATAAAATAATAGCATCTTTTCGGTTGATCTGGTCAAGGCCTCTAGTTTTTCCCCCAAACATTCAATAAGAATGGACATCAACAACTTCCACCTTGGTGGCAAACAACTTCTTTTTAACCCCCCTTTCTCAGTAATCTCTTTAGTATACCCAATCTATTTAAAGAAATTTTTCACAATCATAAAATCATCAGGTATAGCCTCATAATCACTAGGGTTTTCCAAATAATTTAGACCCAAAACCTTTCTAAATAATTTTAACCCAAATCTACCATGAATCCCAACCGTGGTAGAATCAAACTCAATGGACTTCTTGTTGTTAGAAGCCTCTACTGTGAACCAAAATAGTTTTAGGACATTTTGAAACATCATACCAGGATCCTAAAATAATGCATACCTTAAAACACTTTTAGATAGATAAGTCAAAACTTGTTCCCCAGGAACAGACTTAATGGATCTAGGTTTGAGTAAGGTGATGTTGTTGGGTTTGAAGAAGATATCATCAATGGGAAAAGTCACATGGGTGGATGGGTTGAGAGTGATCTTAGCAATCTTTGGGGAAGAAGATGATTCAACTATTGTTGTTTCTGTCTGTGTTTTTTTGAAAGAGAGAGAGAGAGTTTATGTGTGTGTTTTTTATGAAAAGATTTGTAAGCGTGGAATGAAATCCAATTGTAAGGAATTATATAAAAACTTGAACTGATTTGTAAAAAGTTTTTAAAACCATTTGAAAAAAAATTATAAATCTTTTAGGGTTTCTTTTGAACATTTGGCACAAACTTTTTCATTAATGTTCTACATAAAGTTATGATATTCTGTTGCTTTAAACAGTGAAACGCCCCATGTGTCACGGAGTTGTTGACTGTGGATTGACACGTTTGAAATTTCCTTAATTAACAAATGACACCTTTTGAAAGAATGTTTGTTTTATTCACAAGAAAATTCAATGCCATTTAATACTTTTCATCACATGATTGATTTGTTTTAAATGCTGTTGCTCAGATATGCTGAAGCTGATGGCAATACTTGTGAGCTTCAGTGCGTCAGATGAGGCGACAAAACCCCATATACATGTTCACATAAGTGAACAAGACATATGACATTGCACGCTCCTCTACTTAGGCCTAGCTACTCAGTTGTATTAAACATTTGTTCAGTATTTGCTGAAGGAAACTTTTGATGACTGGTGATCATTTGTTCAGCTTTAGTGAATCAGATAAGGCGAAAAAACATCATATACACAATCACATAAAGTGAAATAGACACATGACATTGCACACTCCTTTACTCAGAGACTGCTACTTGACATTAATTAAAATCTTTTATGAAATGCTGAACCTTCAAGCTTCTTCAGTGATTGCTGAAGGTTCAAGTTTTGTATCATCAATGTTCAACATACCAAGCTCCATTATCAATCTTTTGAAAGTTGGTTCATCCAGCGGTTTGGTGAAGATATCAGCCAATTGATACTGAGTGGGGATGAAATGTAATTCAATGTCCCCTTTCACAATGTGATCTCTGATAAAGTGATATCTGATATCAATGTGTTTTGCTCTTGAGTGAAGGACTGGATTGTTAGATATTGCAATAGCACTAGTGTTATCACAAAACATTGGTACCTTTTCATATTCTATGTCATAATCAGACAGTTGGCTTTTCATCCAAAGAACATTGGCACAACATCCAACAACTGCTACATATTCAGCTTCTGCTGAAGACATGACAATTGTTTGTTGCTTTTTAGCACTCCAACACATAAGTTTGCCACCTAGCAATTGGCAGGCACCAGATGTGCTTTTCTATTCAAATTGCATCCAGCATAGTCAGAATCTGAATACCCATTTAGATCAAAACCTGAGGATTTGGGGTACCAAAGACCTAGACTTGGTGTACCTTTTAGGTATCTGAAGATTCTCTTTACAGCAACAAGATGTGATTCCTTTGGATCTGCTTGGTATCTTACACAAAGGCATGTAGAGAATTGAATGTCAGGTTTGCTTGTAGTTAAGTACATGAGTGACCCAATCATACCTCTATACTGAGTCTCATTGACTGATTGTCCATTGAGATCAGGTCCTAAGTCGTTAGGGGGTACCATTGGAGTCTTCACTGAATCACAATTGATATCATACTTCTTCAACAGATCCTTGACATATTTTTCTTGATTGATGGAAATGCCTTGGTCAGATTGTTTAATCTGAAGACCACGGAAGTATGTGAGTTTTCCCATCATACTCATATCAAACTTGCTGGTCATAAGCTTGGCAAATTGTTTTCAAAGTTTCAAGCTTGTTGAACCAAAGATGATGTCATCCACATAAATTTATACTAGAATGGTGTCAGTTTTAGATTTATAGATAAACAATGTGCTATGTATTTTTCCTCTAGCAAACTTATGTTTAATGAGAAATGTTGAGAGTTTCATACCATGCTCTTGGAGCTTGCTTCAGTCCATTCAAAGCTTTGTAAAGCTTGTAGACATGATTTGGGTATTTACTACTCTCAAAGCCAGGAGGCTGTGTAACATAGACTTCTTCTTTTAGGTCACCATTTAGGAATGCACTTTTGACATCCATTTGGTAGATGATGAAGTTAATGTAAGTGGCATAAGCAAGGAAGATTCGTATGGCTTCCATACGTGCAACTGGAGCAAAGGTTTGATCAAAATCAACACCAGGCTCTTGATTGAATCCTTGGGCCACCAGCCTAGCTTTGTTTTTGGTCACCACATTGGTTTCATCTCTTTTGAGCTTGTAGACCCATTTGGTGCCAGTGGTTGATTTACCATATGGAAGATGAACCAATTTCCAGACTTTGTTTCTTTCAAATTGAGTTAGTTCCTCTTCCATGGCATCCACCCATCTAGGGTGTGTGAGTGCTTCAGAAACCTTTGTAGGTTCAATTTCTGAGAGAAAGTTTGCATAAAGGCATTCTCCAGATGAAGCAACACTCAGTTTCTTTTCCATAAATCTGGTGACTCTACCTTCACCAGTATTGCCTATTATGTTCACCAGCTGTATGTGAATATTATTAGTCCAAGTTTTTTGTGGAGCTGGAGAATAGGCACTGGTATCATGATTAGAGCTAGAACTTGGAATTCCATGACATGGACTTGGACTTGGATTATCTCTAGTGTCTGCTAAGGGATATTCAATAGACAAAGGTTCAATCAATGGAGAGCTTCCTTCTTGGTCAGAAGCAACACATCCAAGACCTAATTCCCTAAAGATGGTAGGAGAGCTTTGAGCAAAGGGCTCAGATTGTTCATCAGCAGCTTCATATGATTGATCATTTTGATCATGTGTGTCAGCATGCTGATTGTTTTGAACCTGACCATTTTGGTCATTTGTGTAGCTTTGCTGATCATTTTGATCATTTTGAGACTGATCATTATTTGATTGACAGCCAACAGTATTTGATACTAAAGGATTTCCTTTTGTAGGACTTGTCATATCTTCAAATGGATCAATATGAGGGACTGAGTTGCTTGTTTTATATCTTTGAGAAGGCTTATAATGTTGAAATTCATCAGATGGATAATTGTGAGATTCATGAATATGAAGTTCATCATCTGATGGATTTGTAAATTTGAGAGCTTCATAACTTTCATTGAATGTGATGTGATAAGTTTCTTCAATATATTGTCTTCTTGTGTTGAAGACTCTATATGATTTAGATACTAGAGAGTATCCAAGGAAGTAACCATCATCAGATTTTTCATCAAACTTTCCAAGGTGATCCTTGTGATTGTGAATGAATACTGGACACCCAAACACATGTAAGAATGAGATGTTTGGAATTCTCCCCCTGAATACTTCATAGGGAGTCTTCATGTGTCTCTTCACAATGATGGATCTATTTTGAGTGTAGCAAACAGTGGCTACAGCATCAGTCCAAAAATGTTTAGAGAGAGCAGATCCAACAAGCATTGTCCTTGCTGCTTCAATAAAAGTTCTGTTCCTTCTTTCAGCCACACCATTTTGTTCAGGTGTGTAAGGAGATGAGAAATTTTGGGAAATTCATTTGTCATCACAAAATTTGATCAGTATTTGATTGCTGAATTCAGTTCTATTGTCAGTTCTGAGTTGTTTGACATGAGTGTCATTTTGATTTTCAACTCTTTTGATGAAAGACATAATGGCATCTGGTGCATGGCTTTTCTTTGTCAGAAAATATACCTAGGTGTACCTAGAGTACTCATCAACAATGACAAGTGTGTATTTTTCATGACAAATGGCCCTAGGTGATACTGGTCCAAATAAGTCCATGTGAAGCAAGTGAAGACTTTCTTTTATTGAGAAAGTTTGCTTTCTTTTGAAACTGGCCCTATGGTGCTTCCCTTTTTCACATGCTGAGCATGGTTTGTCCTCGAAATATACAAGTGAAGGAAGACCAATAACAAGATTTTGTTTTGCCACAAGATTTTATGTTTTGAAATTAAGATGTGAGAGCCTCTTATGCCAAAGCCAGTTAGTAATGTTGGAAGCTTTAGCAAAGAAACATGTCTTCTGAGTAGAGTTCATATTCATGACATAAACATCTTTGACTCTGGGAGTAATCATCACAATTTCATGATTGGAGTTGAAGATTGTACCTTTTTTGTCATCAAACAGCACAAGATACTTTGCATCAGAAAGTTGACTTATGCTGATGAGGTTGTGCTTCAATCCATTGACATATGCTACCCTTGAGAAAACTATACCATTGCATTTTACTGAACCAAATCCTTCAGTAGTAGCTGATGAGTTATCACCAAAAACAACTTTAGGACCTTTTTCCTCCTTATACTTGTGCATATAACTTTTGGTGCCAGTTATATGCCTTGAGTAGCCACTATCTAGGTACCAAATAGGCTTCCTGAGATCACACTACACAAGTTAAGGAAATGGTCAGTTTTGTTTTGAAACCTACCTTTGTTGGGTGGGGGTTATAGATTTGGAAGGTGTTCTAGATCTGGAGGGTCCTCTTGATGAGGGTGTGTGTGATTGCTCAGAAGAAGAAGAGGTCTGAACAGCTTTTGCTTTCTTAGCCTGGAGGGCTTCACCTCTTTTGAACCACTCTATATGATTGTGATCAGATGTAGTGTGGACATTGCTTCCACAAGTGTTGGGAATCTAAGTTTATTAGATTCCATGTATCATATATTTAAATGTAAATCAAGCTGTTTGATATTAACTTGCCTGTGCCTAGGAGGTAGGCAAGTATCAGAAGACTCACAGAGATCTAAGTCCCTGTGAGCAACCTTAGAGGAGTCCATGTCAGAGACATTGTCAAGGAAGTCGAAGATTACTTGAAGACATACTCATTGGCTGTGATAGATAACAACCAAGATGTATCAGGGACTCTGAGGGGTTGAGGGTTAACAGGGGTGGCAATACCCTGTTAACACTCAGTACACTTTGGACATACCTTAGGGTGTACGAGACTATGAAGAAAAGGGAAGCTGTGTAAGCTCTGTTTCCCTAAAGCGTTGTGGCAGACTACCAAGAATAGAAGAGCATATTGTGACAGATGTCTGACAAGTGTTTGTTTAGTGTAGTCACCATCAACCAGTACTTGGGGTCAACCTCGTAACACTATAAATAGGATATGTAGCCTAGAGTTAATGTCGTTCACTTTGACACATTACACACATTAACTCTTTAGAACTTATTGAACCAAACAGCTGCGACTGTGTTCATATGTTTGGTTTTGTTTGTCCAAAGTGTGCACAACACATTGTCATCAAACGATGTTATCCATAACACTTGTAATTCTTTATTATACAATAATAAGTATTACGTTTGAAAAGTAATTACGTGTCTTGATTGTCTTAGTTTTATCGTTTCACGCTTAGATTAGGGACTTTCAATTGGTATCGAGCGGTGTTTGATATTAAAACCTTCCTAAACATCGTTCTAAGTTTTATAATCAAGATCCACCATGCCTGAAACGAGCAATACACCTCCACCACCACCGCCGTCTTCTGGAAACAACACTCCTCCACCACCATCCTCACCAAGACTTACTCCTCCACCTCATAATCAAGATGATCTACCTCAACTTCTTGACTCAAGAGGCGGATCTCATGTCACCAACGTACCAGTCTTTGATGAAGATGATTTTGCAAGTTGGAAGAGTCAATTCCTCGTATATCTCGATGGACTTGAACCATTTCTTCAAGAAATTCTAGAAAATGGACCTTATGTTCCCATGGCGCTTACCTCTACTGATGAGAATCTTCTTCCCAAACCTCTCAAGCAGTGGGACACCAGCTGATAGGAAATTGGCAAACCAAGATGAACGTCTCAAGAGCATTGATATAATGGAATTTGGCTTAGCATATGTGTACTCAATCGTTCTCGGTATCTAATCGAATTGATCACAGCTTAAAGGTGGAATTGTTGGTGTTGGTCACTAAAAGGGGGAGCTTTTGGCTATCTAATTTATCCATGAACATAAAAGCTAAATATAAGAAAATAACTGATAAATCTAACCTTGACTAACTAGGTAAAATGATCTTCTGAATATCTGGAAAAATCAATCAAGTTCGGAATAACACTATATTCAGAAAAACATCCCTTCTTCGGAATCCATGGCTTTTTCAGAATAATTGAGTATTTTCGGAATAATGCCCTTAATTCGGATAAAATCTTTAACTTGGAGAAATCTACTGTTTTCGGAAAAAGCTAATAATTTCGGAATAAACCTTGATTTTCGGAATAAGAAGAATTTTCGGATAATGGATGGATTTTCGGAAAAATATGGATATTCGGAATAACTTGGGTTTCTCGGAATAAAGGCTATTTTCGGAATATAGGAGATCTTCGGATAAAACAAACTTTTCAGAATAAGATGATTTTTCGGAATAATCTATTATCTTCGGAATTAATGCTATCTTCGGAATATGACAACTTTTCAGAAAAATGTAGGATTTTCGGAAAAAAGTGTTTTTCGGAATATGAATAATTTCGGAATAAGGACAATTTTCAGAGAAACTTATTTCGGATAAATTACACTATCTTCGGAACAAATGATTAATTCGGATAAACTAAAATTAATAGCTAGACATCTTCGGAATTAAGTGCTATCTTCGGAATACAAAACCCTTTTCCGAAGATAGCCTAACACGAATGACAGTAACAACAAAAACAATAACATATCAAACAAATTAAGCCAAAATTAAGCAAATCAGATAAGCAATTAACCAAAACATTAACCAAAACATTAACCAAATAAATTTTAGGAAAAACTAAATAAGCCACAAATTAAAAACTACAAAAACACTAAATAATCAAAACATTTAAAATCAACTTTTAATCATAACTCTTAATCTATTAAATCAACTTAACCAAAAATAAGCCGAACACTGATAAATCAACAATCACAATAAGCTTAAAACATCCACCACATCAATACTATAAGATCAATCACAAGAATAAATCAATCACATAACCAACTAGATGAAATCAACTACATGATTAATTAAATCACCACAAGATTAAGAAAGATAGAATGAGAGATATGAAATAAACTTGATTAAATTGAAGATTAAGATTCAAAGTTACAAGATTAAGATGAAGATTAAGAAAACTTGAAAAGAAAGCTAGAGAGAGAAATAAACACACTAATTACCTACTAAAAATTAAAGACTAAAAATTAACCAACTAACACCCTCCTAATGAAGGATTAGGAGGGTATATATAGGAGAGGGGAAGGTGCTTGTGTCTTCTCTCTTTCTTCATATTTTCTCTACTTTTAAATAACTCGTCTTTCTCGACTTTGTCTCGGGATTAGTCGAATGATAACTTGAACTCGTCTTCTGATTTTCTTTTTTTAGTAGACTTGGTTCTTCGACTTTGTTAAACTTCCGTCTTTAGACTTTTTCTTCGATAAATCTTCAGAATAGGCCTTTGACTTCCGTTCTTCTTGCACTTTTAATCTTTTGACTTCGTCTTTTTCTTCGATAAAAGCCCGTGAAAGCCCGTGTTTTCTTCCTTTTTCATATTTTTATCCTGAAACACAATAAAAACACAAACCACGCATAATTCCGACTTTTACGACATAAAATACAGGTTTTGGTCTTGTTATTATTGGAAATAAGTGGTAAAAGGATAAGTGTTTTCACACTTATTAAATCCCCTACACTTGACCATTGCAATGCCCTCATGCAATGCATTAATTTCAAAGCATGTTTTACATTTTTCATCATAAATAACCCACCTTGGCCTTTATTAAATACTAAACATTAAGGAAATTTAAAAAGATAGAAAATTGCAAATTATTTAAAGGAAGAATAAGTAAAAAAAATCTAAGACCTACATTGCGGTTTTGGTTGTCATGAATGTTTATCACCCTCAAGTTTCACGTTCCCCAAACCAAGCTTATAAACGAGATCATTGTTATTATAAGTTAGCAAACTAACACAAACTCATGTGGCCCAATTATTTACTTAGACTCCCTTATTCCTAGGTGTATCGCTTATATTTTATTGTTGTCTTGAATGATCACGAGGATGCATTGTTTGACTTATTTCGATAGTTTATTAAGGCCGAAAATAAAGTAGGACGATTTAATCAATAGTTAGCTAAAGGACAAAATCTTTTAAAACTGCTTCTCGGGACCTCATAAAGTTCATATCTTGGCATAACTTGTTTCACGATTTGAGACCTTTCTCAGACCGATATTTGGCAGTGACTTCATACTTCAAATCTTGAGAGACGTTCTTGAAATAATGGTCTTCTCTTCATAATAGGAATTTCTTCACTTGAAGTTTTTGAGAGATTCTTCATACTTGGACCACGACTTCTTCATTTTTATCCAATCTTTATTTTGGATTTTGATATACAACGATTCGCCTCCTTTTAGGACTTGGATCTATTTATCCTCATACCTTGCTAGGGTCTTTTCGGATAGACTTCTCCATGATCTTTTGGGGAGTATTTGCTTTTCTTCGTGTGTCTCGATCCTTCATATTGATTTTTGATAAATGATTCTTCACATCACTTTGGATCTTTAGCAACAAAATGTAGCCCTCATGCCTTGTTAGGGCCTTTTCGGACTCGCCAATCTTCGCATCCCGCTTCAATAAGTTATGCCTTGGCTATGAACTCTAATTAATACCGAGCAACTTTTAAACGATCTTGTGCTAGAAGCTAAGTAACTTTTCAAATTGTACGACCTTATTTATTGCAATTAAATTTATTAACCAGTGATGGGAGAAAAAGCTTATAATCAACTCACATAAATACATGAAAGAATACTAAACTTATAATTGACTCTATCATCTCTCGTTCTCCATAATTTAAAATCTCAAGGAATGAGACTCGTGGATGCTTAGCCAATTAAATCAAAGCTTTGGGTATTCAAGTCATCTATAGGATCTTGCAACTTCTTAGACTCTTTCAAGTTTAGAGTTCGCATTTTAAAGTTCCCTTGATAAACGACTTTCTAGGATCAATTATAGGAACTTGCGAAAAGTTCTTGTTCTTAACCCGTAAGAGTTAAGACTTTCGCGTTTTAAAGTTCCCTATATAAAAGCCTAGCAAAACTTGACTTAAACACGTTAAGGATACTAGCTAGAGTAAACTTGGATAAGTAAACTCGGGTTGAGTCAAAAGATTCACAATGTTGAAAAATTAAAACCACTTTATTCAAAATTTATTCTTGCAAAGAAAGTAAATAACGATAACAAAGAAAAATACTACTATACTACTAGGCCAAAATAGATTAAATTTTTTTGAAAAATGTCGAAAAATCAAATTTTCCGGTTAAAATGAGGACAAATTCATGGAAAAGTCCACTTACTTCGATAGAAGTCCCCCTTACACTTGATATAAACATTGTCCTCAATGTTGAAGCATGTGGGAGTAAATTCCCTTACACTTAGGACATTGTGCACTTTGTTTAAATCTTGCTAAGGAAAGGAAAACTATAGTGATTTCAATGTGAACATATAAGATATGAAATATTGAATCACGAAAGTTTAGGATAGAACCGGGAAGACGGGTACACGGGATCACGGGTCGTCAAATATCATCAAAAGTGCTCTTTGAAGCTTTAATCCCTGCACATCATAAGAAACAAGACAACAAACCCTATGTAGCTCCCTACACTTATTATGAAAACGGGTAAAAAGGATAGATCATCGGGTTGCTTCCCGAGAAGCGCTTGTTTTTGTTAACCGAGTCACGAGCCTGACTCGACCCAGAACTAATTCAAGGGAAACGTGGTGAGGGATGGAATCATCTCATGAGAGATGTCCTCACCAAAGTACAACTTCACACGCTGGCCATTCACTTAAAAATTAGGCCCATTTGATTGAGAAAGCTCAATGGTTCCATAAGGGAAGACTTTGGTGACGGTGAATGGACCAGACCAACGGCTCTTAAGCTTGCCCGAAAAGATTTTAAACCGAGAGTTAAAGAGTAAAACTTGATAACCTATGTGAAACTCTTGGTTCTTAATCCTAGAATCATGAATGAGCTTGGTTTTCTCCTTGTAGATCAATGAATTCTCGTAAGCCTCATTCCTCAGTTCATTAAGTTTATTGAGTTGGATCTTTCTAAGATCAACGTCTTTGTTGATATCAAAATTAGCCCATTTCAAGGCCCAATAAGCCTTATGTTCCAACTCAATAGGGAGGTGGCATGCCTTCCCGTACACAAGACGATATGGAGTGCAACCAATAGGTGTCATATATGCGGTACGGAAAAAGTCCACAAAGCATCATCTAACTTATCGGCCCATGAGGCACGATGCTCTCCCATAGTTCGATCTAATATTCTCTTCAATCCACGGTTAGAAATCTCGGCTTGACCATTTGTTTGAGGATGATAAGCGGTGGAAAGACGGTGATTAACACCATACTTAGCCATGACTCGAGAAAATTGATCATTGCAAAAATGAGTCCCGCGATCACTGATGATAGAACGAGGAACACCGAATCTAGCAAAAAGTTGATTCAAAAAGTTCACAACCACCCTCGCATCGTTCGTAGGTAAAGCCTTTGCTTCAACCCATTTAGATACGTAGTCAACGGCTACGAGGATGTACTTGTTCCCTTTAGAGGATGGAAATGGCCCCATACAGTCGATACCCCATACGTCAAAGATTTCACACTCTTGGATGAAATTGAGGCATCTCATCTTTATGTGTGATCTTGCCTTGTCTTTGGCAAGCATCACAATGTTTAACCATTTCATGAGCGTCATGATAAATGGTGGGCCAATAAAATCCAGAGTCAAAAACTTTCTTTGCGGTATAGTTAGGACCAAAGTGACCACCGGTGGGTCCTTTATGGCAAGCTTCAAGGATTAATAAAGCTGCCGGCCCATCAACACACCGACGAATGACAAGATCCGCACATGGTTTGAAAAGGTAAGGGTCGTCCCAAAAATAGTGCTTAATGTCCTTAAAGAACTTTTTCTTTTGTTGGGACGTTAACCCTTCCATGACAATTCCACCCGCCAAATAGTTTCCAATGTCCGCAAACCATGGGGTTTCATCAAGATTGGAGTTAATAGACACCAAGGCTTCAAGGGGAAAAGAGTCATTAATCTCTTGATTTGGGAGATCCCCTTGATAAGGATCCTCGAGTCTACTAAGATGATCCGTGGCTAGGTTTTCAGCTCCCTTTTTATCACGAATTTCGATTTTAAATTCTTGTAGGAGTAAAACCCAACGAAGAAGTCTTAGCTTGGAATCCTGTTTAGTTAACAAGTACTTCAACGCGGAATGATCGGTATACACAATGGTGGTGGAAAGAACAAGATAAGGGCGGAATTTTTCAAAAGCATACACTACAGCTAAAAGCTCTTTTTCGGTATTGGTATAATGCAATTTAGCCCCCGTCATTGTCTTGCTAGCATAATGGATTGGTTGGAAGTGTTTATTCACTCTTTGTCCCAAAACCGCTCCAATAGCAAAGTCGTTAGCATCACACATCAATTCAAAAGGTAACTCCCAATTAGGAGTAACCAAACCGGTGCCTTAGTTAATTTATCCTTAAGAAGATTGAAAGATTCGAAACACTCTTTAGAAAAGATAAAAGGAGTATCTTTTTCCAAGAGGTGGGTCATCGGGCGAGCGATTTTAGAAAAATCTTGAATGAATCGACGATAGAAGCCCGCATGACCAAGGAAACTTCTCACACCCTTCACGGTTGAAGGTAGAGGTAATTTAGCAATCACATCTACTTTAGCGCGGTCAACTTCAATACCAGCTTTGGAAATTTTATGACCAAGAACAATACCTTCTTTTACCATGAAATGACATTTTTCCCAATTAAGAACGAGACGAGTGTCTTCACACCGTTTAAGCATACGTTCTAAATTGGCAAGGCAAGTAGAGAAAGAATAACCATAGACCGAGAAATCATCTATAAAGACTTCCATAGTTTCTTCAACCATGTCATGGAAGATAGCCATCATACACCTTTGGAAAGTCCCAGGAGCATTGCATAAGCCAAAAGGCATTATTTTGTAAGCAAATGTTCCATAAGGACAAGTGAATGTGGTTTTCTCTTGGTCTTTTGGATCGATAGGAATTTGAAAATACCTGGAGAAACCGTCTAAGAAGCAATAGTAGTAATTACCCGCTAAACGCTCGAGCATTTGATCCATGTAAGGAAGAGGAAAATGATCCTTGCGAGTGGCATCATTGAGCTTGCGATAGTCTATGCAAACTCGCCAACCCGTGACAAGTCGAGTAGGAATCAACTTGTTGTTTTCATTGGGAACAACGGTTATTCCGCCTTTCTTAGGCACACAATGGACGGGACTAACCCATGGCGAATCCGAAATAGGGTAAATCATTCCGGCATCTAGAAGTTTGATAACCTCTTTCTTGATGACGTCATGAATTTTTGAATTAACCCTTCTTTGGATTTGGATTGCGGGTTTAAAGTCATCTTCCATGAGAATTTTATGAGTACAAAAGTTCGGATCAATTCCGCGGATATCGGAAATTTTCCAAGAAATTGCTTTCTTATGATTCATTAGCACGTCGATAAGTCAAGATATCGTCCTCTTTCAAGTCCTTTGCAATGATGACGGGTAACTTCTTATTGTCTTCAAGGAAAACGTATTCGAGATGAGACGGTAAATCCTTAAGCTCTAAATCCGGAGGATTGTCGATGGAAGGCTTAGTCAAATTCGGATCATCGATTGTAACATCCTTAGGAGAAGGTGGGGGAAATATGGTCCTCATTGAGAAGTTTCTCAATGGTACGAATGTCTTCTTCCCAATCGGTGGGAGAATCGTCATATTGTAAGTCCACATCCCCTAAAGTTGCTTCAAATTCTTTCAAAAGGAAATTACTTTCTCTAAATGGAGTTAGTGAGGGAGAAATAGAGGCAACGGTCTCAACAATGGGTAGAGATGAAAAACCACTTTTACAAGCGTCTTTGAAATGCTCTTCATAAGCCATATCAAGAACGTCAATGAAATTAACGCTCTCGTGTTCATAAGGTTGCTTTGAAAGTTTACCCATGTTGGAAACGATTTTATCGTCACCAACTCTCATGATTAATTCGCCCGCAGCTACATCAATGAGAGTGCGACCGGTCCTCAAGAATGGACGTCCAACGATTAGTGGAACACGGGGATCCATCTCGTAGTCAACGACAACAAAATCCGCCGGAAAGGTGAATTTGTCGACACCGACGAAGACATCTTCGGCTATCCCCACCGGATAAGCAACCGTACGGTTAGCTAATTCCAATGTCATTCGTGTGGGGACTAGCTCGGGTAGAGATAATTGTTTCCAAACACTAAATGGCATTAAGTTTATACTATCACCTAGATTGGCTAGGGCCATACAATTCTCTACCTCGGGGAAGTTGCAAGGAATGAGAAAGCGATCCGGATCACCAAGTTTGGTTGGTAATTTCTTTAAAAGAACCGCGGAGCAATTCTCATTAAGTTGGGTCTGAGCAATATCAAGAAGATTTTCCTTATCACTAAGAAGATGTTTAAACATTTTAGCATATTTTGGCATGTGAGCGAGAGCCTCAGCAAAGGAGATGTTGAAATTCAATTGTTTAAACATTTTAAGAAAGTTCGAAACTTGAATATCATCCTTGTTCTTCAACTTCTCTTTCCTCAACCTTGAAGGTTAAGGTATGTCGGGTTAAGATGAAGGCTTTGGAATGGAATTCTCACTCACATCCTTGGGTGGTGGAGGGGTAGAAATAGAAGGTGGAGGAATCGGTGAAGGGGACTCGTTCTCCTTTGTCACAATCATCGGTGTAGGTGTAGGAATCTCGGGTTCCTTTAAACCTTCGCCACTTCGGGTGGTGATTGCTTTAATCTCCCCTCTTGGATTAGCAACGATGTTACTCGGAAGTGAACCCGAACTAGAGGCTTGATTACTTGGGAAGAAACTAGCCATCATATCCCTTAAGTCATTCGTTTGACTGCTTAAAGAGTTTCGCATATCGGCTCAAATATCATTCCCTTGTTTCCCCATATCTCCTTTCAAGTTGATGATTTGGCTCTGAAGATTCTTCACCAGCTCGTCATTAATCCTCATGTAAGTTTCAACCTCGTGATTAAATGCGGTGGGTTGGTTGGAAGGAGGATCATGGTAGGAAGGTGGTTGATAAGCGGTTTGTTGGTAAACTTGATTATTTCCTTGAGGTGGATATGGGTTTCTTTGGGTTTGATATTGATTAGGAGCTCGAGTTTGGTTTTGATTGTTGCGATTGAAGTTGTTTTGGTTTTGAGGAGGAAAACCGCGTGGTGAAAGGAAGTTGTTTGAATGATAACTGAGCAAATTGCGGTCACCTTGAGGACGAGCTTGATAGCCTCCCGTAGAAACGTTACCGTTAGCGACATACACATTTTCCGGATTGTCATGAGTAGAAGGACAATCGGTGTATGAATGAGAACCCCTGAAAATCTCACAAGAAGTTGCTACAGCTTTAGCTTGTTGAAATTGGTTAGCAGCCATGGTTAAGAAGTTTTTGTTCATATTGGCTGTTTGGCGTGTAAGTTCGGTTATCTCTGGGTTTGATGAAGTAGAAGAAACATTAGCCCTCGGGTTATTCCTTGAAGATGCGGATGAATCCCAATTTTTGTGGTGAGTGATCATGTTCTCGATAAGCTCTCTACACTCCTCAGGTCTTCTCTTCATGAATGTACCATTGTAGAAAGTATCAATCAAAGTAACGGGGAGCATGTTATGGTTTGGAAAACGGTCGATCAAGACATTATAACGTTCCCAAGCATCGAAAAGCGACTCATCAGGTTCTTGAGTGAATCCACTGATTTGATTGCAAAGACTAGTGACCATGGATGGTGGAAAGTAGCGCGACAAATTTTTTTGAGTCATGTCTATGAATTGAGTTTTTGGGAAGACGATCAAACCATTTTTCGACATAGTGGGATGAAGTGTGTGGAAAAAGGTGAAGGCGAAGAAAATCCATGGAAACACCGGGCAATTTCATGCTTTGAGTGACGGTTATGAATTTATCGAGATGTTTGTTGGCATCATTATCCGGTAATCCGCGAAATGGACAAGCGTTTTGAACTTGCTGGATCATGTGATGCTTCAACGAAAATTCAGGAGCCGTGATTTGCATCGGCGCAATCGGTCCTCCACGTCCGTTCATTGTTGGCTGACAAAGCTCCTCCATTGTGCGAAGGTCGGGTTGTGGTCCTTGGTTGTTATTATTATTCATGTTGGGGTGAGGTGGGTTGTTATTATTATTATGCACATTAGTCATATCTAAGTCTCTAAGAGTCTCGGGCTCAGAATAAGACGTAGGTCGAGTACGCATACACTAAAATGAAAGAAAATATTTTTGGTTTTTTTATCTTTTTTATTTTTTTTGGATTTTTGAAAATTTTATATCTTTTTTAGGATTTTTGAAAATTTTTGTGCTTGAAAATAACGTTCCCAAAAGAACGGATCCCAAAATCCAATTTTTCTCACAAAAAACCGTTAATCTTTACAAAAAGAGCCGGCAGCGACGCCATTTGATATAATGGAATTTGGCTTAGCATATGTGTACTCAATCGTTCTCGGTATCTAATCGAATTGATCACGGCTTAAAGGTGGAATTGTTGGTGTTGGTCACTAAAAGGGGGAGCTTTTGGCTATCTAATTTCTCCATGAACATAAAAACTAAATATAAGAAAATAATTGAGAAATCTAACCTTGACTAACTGGGTAAAATGATCTTCTGAATATCTGGAAAAATCAATGAAGTTCGGAATAACACTATCTTCGGAAAAACATAATTTCTTCGGAATCCATGGCTTTCTCAGAATAATTGAGTATTTTCGGAGTAATGCCCTTAATTCGGATAAAATCTTTAATTCAGATAAATCTACTGTTTTCGGAAAAAAGCTAATAATTTCGGAATAAACCTTGATTTTCGGAATAAGAAGAATTTTCGGATAATGGATGGATTTTCGGAAAAATTGGATATTCGGAATAACTTGGGTTTCTTGGAATAAAGGCTATTTTCGGAATATAGGAGATCTTCGGATAAAACAAACTTTTCAAAATAAGATGATTTTTCGGAATAATCTATTATCTTCGGAATTAATGCTATCTTCGGAATATGACAAATTTTTAGAAAGATGTAGGATTTTCTGAATAAAAGTGTTTTTCGGAATATGAATAATTTCGGAATAAGGACAATTTTCAGAGAAACTTATTTCGGATAAATCACACTATCTTCGAAACAAATGATTAATTCGGATAAACTAAAATTAACAGCTAAGACATCTTCGGAATTAAGTGCTATCTTCGGAATACAAAACCCTTTTCCGAAGATAGCCTAACACGAATGACAGTTGTTGGAAATACGTTTTACGTATTAAGAAGAATCGGTCACTCCATTAATAGTCCATGTAATAGCTCGTAGTTTAGTTAACTTTCTTTAATTATTTAACAAGAACAAGCCTAGCCTACAACATGTGTAGGCCGGCCCATAATGTAAGCCCAAGCCCATGACAAGGGCTTGGGTATATAAACCCTCTCCTTTGATGGAGAGGTGTGTGATTTTCTTATTTTACACATAGTTCTTTCTTAGTTTCTCTCTCTAAAGTGTGAAATCCACCATTTCTCTATCTCTTTCTCTCTCTAAAAACATAAGCATAGATTTACAAATCTACAAATGGTATCAAGAGCTTGGGATGAAATATAGGTTTGTTTTTGTGTTCTAAACATTTCGTAGATTGTTGGTTTGTTTTGAGCCGAATCTTCAAATTTTTTTGTGTTGGATCGAAGTTTAAAGTAGTGTAACATAGGGATTCGTGCTTAATAGTGTTCTTGGTATCTTGGTTTTCATTAAAACATCAGTTTTCTTGGATCAAAAGTGCAAAAAAGTTGGTGTTCTTCATTCCGAAATTCTAGCAGAAACATCCATCGGAAAGTACAATTTGTACGTGGGGTTCCATCGCAATAACCTTACCATCGGAAAGGGTTTGGTTCTACATTGCGATCGTTGGATTTTCTTAATTATTCCGATCTAGACATTTCGATCGTACTTTGCGATCTGGGATTCCGACGGGTATAAGGAAGTATTTTAAGTCGTTACTCTGCTCGAATTTTGTCAGCTACTTTGCGATCTGAGTATTCCGATAGTTCATTGCGATCTGAATCTTTACGATAGGGCTTTGCGATCTGAACATTTCGACAGCATTGCATTTCGATCTAGGCATTCCGATACCTTCATCATTCCGACCAAGTTACATTACGATCTGGACTTTGCGATCTAAACATTTCGATAGCCTTGCTTTGCGATCTGACATTCCGATCTGGTATTCCGATCTAGACATTCCGACAATCCAAAAATTATTCCATAAAAAATTTCGAACGTGTTTTAAGGGATTTTAACATTGTTTCTCGACTTCAACACAAAAACACTTAACCTTATTTCATTGTTCGATCAACTTTGTAAATCTTAACTTATTGAAATGGAGTATACATCTCTTACGGATAAGTCCATCCTCTCGGGTACGGATAATCGTCCACCAATGTTGGTGAAGACTATGTATGAGGAATGGGCTTCCCGAATGGAACTTTATATGTTGAACAAGGAGAATGGACATCTAATTTGGGCATCGGTGCTCAATGGACCATTAGATTATGGTACTGTGACGGAAGGTACGACCACTCGTCCTCGCACAACGGGTGAGTTGATTGGAGATATGAAGATTCAAGACAAATGTGATAAGTATGCAACAAACATCATTCTCCAAGCCCTTCCTCTAGATGTCTACAAACTCGTCAGCAAACATAAAGTTGCCAAAGAGCTATGGGATAGAATTCGTGTTCTAATGCAAGGCACCTCGTTAACTAAACAAGAACGAGAGTGTAAGCTTTATGATACTTTTGATAAGTTTGCATATGTGCTAGGGGAGACTCTCAATGATTACTATCTGAGATTTACCCTATTGTTGAATGAGCTTAATATCTATGGCATGGCAATCCCTACCTTTCAATTGAACACCAAGTATTTGAACACTCTTCCTCCAGAATGGAAAAAATACGTGATGGATGTTAAATTGGCTAAGGACTTGCATAACACCAATGTGGATCAACTTCAAGCTTTTCTTCAACAACACGAATGCCATGTGATCGAGGCTCGGTTGTCTACACCTCAAGTTCATGATCCACTTGCAATGTATGCTTCTCAACAAAACATGGCTTATACTTATCAACAACCATCATACTTGCAGCAGCCACCACCACACATCTATCAGCAACCACAACAACCATCTTATCAACCACCAATGATGCCACAACAAGAATATCAACAAAGTGTTCATCAACAATCTTTTCAACAACAACCACAATATCAGACATCACCATCACAAGCCAACACTTCTCCATTGGGCTATACTCCTCAGCAAGGATATTTTCCAATAGAAGCACAACCAGCACAAGCTTTCTACTCTAATGAACTTCCACCAATCCAAGCACCGGTCTTTACTCCAAATGATACGCCAGCTGATGTTCTAAACCATCTCACTGCGTACTTGTCAAAACTTGTTGCAACTAGAGGATTTCCACCAACAAACAATCAGCTCCGCACCTCTTCAAATCCTCGACAACAAGCCACTGTTCAAGATGGTCAAGTGACGGTGCAACCTATTCAGGGAAGGCAAAATTCATATGGACCTCCTACAAGGACTGGGAACAATCAAGCTGTGAATTCTCAAGCTAATGGAAATGGAAGT
Organism: Glebionis coronaria; assembly: GCA_025667525.1. NCBI lineage: Eukaryota > Viridiplantae > Streptophyta > Magnoliopsida > Asterales > Asteraceae > Glebionis > Glebionis coronaria. The sequence continues at coordinate 589,807,749 of CM046874.1, read as the reverse complement.
CCTAGTGGTCCTAAAAAGTTTGTGACTTGCTACAATTGCCGAGGACAAGGTCATATGGCTAGGGAATGCACTCAGCCGAAAAGGAGGAGGGATGATGCATGGTTTCGTGAGAAGATGTATTTGGTTGATGCTCAGTCTAAGGGGAAGATTTTGGATTTAGAGGAGTTAGCATTTCTTGCAGACCCAGGGGCAGCAGATACTGAAGGCATTGCAGTTGTTTCCACTTCTAATGCAGCTTATCAAGCGGATGATCTTGATGCATACGATTCGGATTGTGATGACATTAACTCTTCCCAAGCTGCTCTTGTTGCTAATCTCTCTCACTACGGTTCTGATGTCATCAGTGAGGTACCAACCACATCTAATAATATTGATGAAAACCAACATCAAGTTGAGCATGAAAATGACAACCTCGAACAGCATTCAGGAACTAGTAACTCAAATAAAGTGGTACCCAATCCAACACATTTGAGTGAACCTCAACCAAATGCTACGACGGGTATGGAATCTTATGCTCAACATGATTTGGTCATGGTGCCTAAACATATTATTGATCAAATGCATATGGCCCTGAGACAATCCGTAGATACGAATTCCACCCTAACTGCTGAGCTTGTGTTGCATAAAGTAAAGGTCAAAACTTTTGAAATGGTCCCTCAAGAAGAGAAAATAACATGTTCTGAATTTGACCAATTTCGTTTTGAAAAGATTGAACACTTGAAAGAAATAGAATCATTAAAAGCTAATCTTTCTAATGAATTAAAAGAAAAAGAGTCGGTTGTCAATGATTTTCAGAAACTTAAAATGGATTTCGAAACTCTCGAGTCTAAAAAGGTTGAATCGGAAATTAATGCTACCAAACTTCTTAACTTCATAGAACAACAGCTTTTAAAACAATACGCTTCCACGGAAAAGGTTCATCTTTTAACTAAATCATTTAAAGAATTCGAACTTAAGCGTCTTCAAGATTTACCACCTAATCCCGGTTATGCAAAACAAGCTCAGGAATATATTCCCGGCCTTTATGATATGACCATAATTGGCAAATCGAAAGAAGCACCTTTTGTTCGTAGTACTGAGGAGACACAATCACTTGGGGATGAAACTCATTCTAAAATGCTTTCAAAATTCCATACAATTGATTATGATCAACATAACAAAGATCAATTTTCGAAAAAGACACGCATTCGCTTACAAAAGGAATTAGCAGAATTCACAGTTCTTGTGCCCCAAAGTTTGTCAAATGAAAACCTTCCTAGTACGTCTCCTACACTCGTCAAAAAGGATTTAACGAAGTTAATTCCACCGGTAAGTAAGGCGTCCGTTAACTTAAATACGGTTCACCAACACTTAGCCAATTTTGACAAGGTCATTTTGGAACGTACGACGGCCACGGCCATAAAGGAAGGTGAATGGAACTTTGAGCACACTAGAGCTGCGTTTCGAGATGAAATTGTTCCGTTTGTAAACAATGTTAAAGCTTGTCTTCGTAATATTGATCAAGATTTGTTTTTGGAAATAGAGGAAGTTAGACGTGTTTTCAATGAAATGGAAGATGCTTATGAAAACAGTTTACTTGAAATAGAACAGGTTTCTCGCCATAATGATCTGCTTCTGAATCAAGTGATGTCTCATGATATAGTTTCTGTCTGTGTGAATACAAGTGTTGATAATGATTCTATTGTGCATAATGTTGAATCTGTGGATACTGTGGTAGATAGTACTTGTCACGAATCTGACGCTGAATTTTTAAAGCTTCAAGATTCATATTCATCGCTTTCAAAACGTTTTGATGAGATTCAAACACATTGTATTTTGCTTGAATGCAAGCAACAATTTATTCAAGAAATCTTTGAAACGTCATTCGAAGGTGTTAATATCGATGATGCAAATTTTGAAAAGAATTTTCGATTGAATTTACAATCAAAACAGCGTCAGCCAAGTGACAAAGTTGCTAACTCTTTGCCGATAGAAATAGAGAAATCTAAGGAGCTTAACTGTGTGAACGTACTTGAGGCCGCTGAGAATTTTAGACTTGATCTAGATAATCAAGTTTCCAAGATTTTGTCCAAAGTTGATAACTTAAAACAGAAAAATACACGACTCTTCGATTCAGTACAGCCCGCATGTGTTGATACCACTGCACAGAATCAATCATTGATTGAACAATTGAATCGAAAGTCGATGGAAATATCTGATTTGAGGGCACAAATTTGTGATAAGAATCTGGTCTTGGCTGAGTTAAAGGAAACACTTCGTACTATAAAAGGTAAGAATGTTGTGGATAACGCAGCCACTATCTCAGCATCGTCCTCTAGTGCAATCAAAAGAACCCTTATAGCCGTCACACCACTTAACAAGGGCCCTAGGACTAAACCATCTCAAACTTTGGTCATTAGAGATAAGGCGGAATCAAAACCAGCTTCTAATATTCCCATGTTGCCTTCTACAGGAGTAAGCACCACTACTAAGGCTCAAAGATCTAAGCTTAAAAGAAACAAGAAGAATGATAGGATCTTGTCCCCATCTAGTAGTCAAGTGAAGAAGAAAGTAGAAGCCCATCCTAGGAATGTTATTTCTGTTTTGAATAAAAAGAATCATGTAGCTAAACCTAAAGGCTCTGTGGTTGTGCAGCGTTCTAAGCCTACTGTGAATTCTAATTTGAAATGTTAGAATCGCAATGAAAGTATGTTTTCTAGTCGCCATGATTCTTGCCTTATTGACCATGTACATGAGATGTATGCCCGGAAAAATGGATTAGAATGGAAACCGACTGGGAAAGTGTTAACCCAAGTTGGTTGGATGTGGCGCCCCACAGGTAGAACTTTCACTATAGTAGGAAATATGTGCCCTTTAACTAGGATCACTCCCACTGAAGTGAAGAAAGCGTGCCCTTTAACTAGGAGTACCAAGGCTTCCAAAACACAAGCGTGTCCTTTAACTAGGAACACCAACACTATTGTAGGAACAAAGTGCCCTTTAAATAGGTCTACTCCCACTGTAGTGCCCGCTAATAATCCAAAACCTAAGAAAGTTGGAACAGTGAAACCTGTTAGTGCTAAAACTCACATTAGAAAACGCAGGAAATCTAAGGATAACACAAATGTTAGCAATTCTGATAATAACTTATCTGTATCTGCTAACACTTCGGAACCAATAATTTCTAATGCATTGTCTACTGTTGTGGTTAAAAACAGGTGGTCCAATTTGTTCTCTGGTATTTGGACTCTGGTTGCTCCAAGCATATGACCGGAGATCGCTCTCAGCTCAGAAATTTCGTCAGCAAGTTTCTTGGTACGGTTCGATTTGGGAATGATCATATTGCAAAAATAATGGGTTATGGTGAATATCATATTGGGAATGTTATAATTTTGAGAGTGTATTATGTGGAAGGTCTCGGTCACAACTTATTTTCTGTGGGACAATTTTGTGATGCAAACCTAGAAGTCGCTTTTCGAGAGCATACTTGCTTCATACGCAATTTGGAAGGGGTTGATTTATTGAAAGGTACTCGAGGAAATAATTTCTACACTTTGTCTCTACAAGACATGATGGCCGCTTCTCCCGTATGTCTTCTCTCCAAAGCATCGAAGACTAAGTCATGGTTATGGCATCGACGGTTATCTCATCTTAACTTTGACGCTATTAATCACTTGGCAAAAAACGAACTTGTTCGTGGTCTTCCTAAACTATCATTTCACAAGGATCATTTGTGTTCCGCGTGTACAATGGGGAAAAGCACTAAGAAGTCTTACAAACCCAAGACTGAAGACACCAACCAAGAGAAACTTTATCTGTTGCATATGGATCTTTGTGGGCCAATACGTGTTGAAAGTCTTAGTGGCAAAAAGTACATCCTCGTCATTGTCGATGATTACTCTCGGTTTACATGGGTGAAATTTCTTAAAGCAAAAAATGAGGCACCTAAATTCATCATCGGATTTCTCAAGATGATTCAAGTGCGTCTCAACGCTACTGTCCGACGCATTCGTACAGATAATGGAACCAAATTTGTGAATCAAATCTTGCGTGATTATTATGAAGAAGTTGGAATATCTCATGAAACATCTGTTGCTCACACTCCACAACAAAACGGTGTCGTTGAAAGGCGAAATCACACACTTATGGAAGCTGCTCGAACGATGTTAATTTACGCAAAAGCTCCATTGTTCTTATGGGCAGAAGCAGTATCTACAACAGTGTACACCCAAAACCGGTCACTAATTCGTAAACGCCATGGTAAAACACCTTATGAGCTTCTCCATGGAAAAGTACCAGATTTATCATAGCTTCATGTATTTGGTTCTCTTTGTTATCCAAATAATGATGGTGAGAATTTGGGAAAACTTCAACCAAAGGCTGATATTGGTATTTTCATTGGTTACGCCCCCGCAAAGAAGGCATAATGAATCTACAACCGTAACTCTCGCAAGATCCTCGAAACTATGAATGTGGATTTTGATGAGCTGACAGCAATGGCTTCTGAGCAAAGCAGCTCTGAACCCGCACTTCATGAAATGGGACCCAGTAATATTAGTTCTGGTCTTGTCCCAAACAACCCTACTTCATCATTTATACCACCTACTAGGAATGAATGGGATACGTTGTTTCAACCGTTCTTTGATGAATTCTTTACTCCTCCAACTATTGTTGCTCCAGATCCTGAGGTAATAGCTCCGGTAACCGAAGTTGTCGCTCCAGCAACCGAAGCACAATCAGATACATCTGCACCTACAATTGGTCAAGATATACCATCCACAAGTAATTCTCAACCAACACATGTAACAACTACCCACGTCATGCCTATTGATGATGAAGAGGATGATGACGATCACGATTTGGAATTCACTCAAATGCGTGAACTTCTATTCTTTGGTGTACCTATTCCCGACCCTAATCAAGCCGGGTCGTCCACCACAGAGGAAGCTCCTTCTACAGTTTACTCCAATCTACGGATTCGTGAACATGACATCAAGTGGACAAAGGATCATCCTATAGATTCTATTATTGGTGACCCTAATCGTCCGGTATCCACACGAAGTCATTTACAAGAAAGTGCAATGTTTTGTCACTTTGATGCTTTTCTCACTGAAGTTGAACCTAAGACATGGAAAGAAGCTTTTACTCAATCTTGTTGGATAGAAGCTATACAAGAAGAACTTAATGAGTTTATACGTCTTGAAGTATGGGAACTTGTCCCATGCCTGGATCAAGTACAGTTACTCACTTTGAAATGTGTTTACAAGGTGAAACTCGATGAGTTAGGCAGAATATTGAAAAACAAAGCTCGACTAGTAGCTCGTGGATACAAGAAATTATTGGGCGTCGACTTTATGGAATCCTTTGCACCTATTGCCCGTTTGGAAGCTATTAGACTATTCCTCGCTTATGCAGCCCATATGAATATGATCGTCTATCAGATGGATGTGAAGACGGCATTTCTTAATGGTGAAATCAAGGAAGAAGTCTATGTTCAACAGCCGGATGGTTTTGTGAACCCTAATTATCCTAATCATGTGTACAAGCTTAAGAAGGCTCTCTATGGGTTGAAGCAAGCTCCACGCGCATGGTATGATCTTTTGTCACAATTCCTCATTACGCAAGGCTTCGCTAAAGGCAAGGTGGATCCTACGCTGTTCATTTAGAAACGAGGTAAAGATATGATTATGGTACAAATATATGTTGATGATATTATATTTGCAGCCTCGACCCAAACCTTATCGGATGAGTTTGGGACACTCATGTCTTCCAAGTTTAAGATGTCAATGATGGGCAAGGTATCATTCTTCTTAGGTCTTCAGATATATCAGAGTCCCAGAGGCATCTTTATTAATCAATCCAAATATGCCCTTGAATCGCTTAAGAAATATAAGATGGAATCTTGCGACCCCGTGGACACTCCAATGGTGGAGAAATCTAAGCTTGATGCAGATCCACATGGAGTTGCCGTTGATCCGACACTTTATCGTGGAATGATCGGTACTCTTCTGTATATCACAGCCAGTCGACCTGATCTTCAGTTTGCTATATGTATGTGTGCCAGGTATCAAACTAGGCCTACTGAGTTACACTTAGCTACTGTTAAAAGGATCTTTCGATATCTTAAAGGAACCATTAATCGGGGACTTTGGTATTCGAAGGACTCCTCTATTGCACTAATGGCATATGCAGATGCGGATCACGCGGGTTGTCAAGATACAAGGCGTAGCACGAGTGGAACTTTGCAACTATTAGGAGATCGACTAATCAGTTGGGCATCGAAAAGGCAGAAAAGCGCTGCAATTTCAAGTACGGAAGCAGAATACATAGCTATGTCCGGTTGCTGTGCTCAAATTCTTTGGATGAGATCGCAATTAACCGACTATGGTCTAGGTTTCAACAAGATTCCGATGTACTGTGACAACAAGAGTGCAATTGCCTTATGCTGCAACAATGTTCAATTCTCCCGGTCGAAGCATATTGACATTCGCTACCACTTCATCAAGGAGCAAGTGGAAAATGGAGTGATCGAGCTTTACTTTGTCCGATCTGAGCATCAATTGGCGGATATTTTCACGAAGGCTTTAGATCGCGCTCGAATTGAATTTTTGGCCGACAAGCTCGGAATGAGAACTTTCTCGCCTGAGACTCTAAAGGAACTAGCAGATGAAGCGAAAGAATAGTGGTGGTAAAACTATTCTCCGTATCCTTGGTGATCATTTGTATATATTGTTTATATTTTTTATCCTCAAAAGCAAAATACAAAAATATAAAACCATATAAAAACCATAAAAATTGAAAATTCAGAAAAATCCAAAAATATTTTTACTTTATTTTTCAAAGGCATGTCTTTTGGTACGATAATATTTACGACCTTAGAAATGTTGATTAATATCGACACGGCGCCATAAATAGAGTTCGTACAAAAGTTGTAAATATTTCATAAAACATGCCTAAATGGCTTGTAGTTATTTCAGACTGCAACCCGGTTTTCACATTAAAGTCAAGTATTTCTTATGAAAGCTTTGGCTCACAACGGGAATTAATTTTCTCGGGAAAGGTTTACTTTAAAACCTTGTAAGGGATCAAGTTTACTTTATAACTTGGTCTAACACAAATCTATGTACGTTTCAGTGCATTTATTTGTTAAAACAAGAGAAGTCTTGTTTTTATGAAGTTACCATCTCTACAACCATAGCTATCTACAATTGGTATCTACATACTCGACGATGTGACTACTCAACCGACGACTATAGCTCTTTCAATAGAACACGGGTCAGCAATTGAGGGGGAGCAACTGTCAAGCATTCAGAATCTTCGATGCCGAACGTGCCAAGTTCACAAGTTGGTGTCAAGACAACAATACCAATCGTACTTGTGGTGTCAAGAGATGACTTCAGACGTGACGAGGCGACCAACATATGCTGACAAGAACCATTTGATCTTATCATATGATGTTCTCATCTATCAGGTCCAACCTTGTCAATTCTTTTTTAGTATGGTGAATATGTGATCATGCTACAAATCGATATCATATCTCATACATTTGATATCATGAAGATGAAATGGACCTACATTTTTCTTCCCAAAACCTTTGTTAAAACTTCATTAAATCAATTGATATTAAAAACATCGATTGGGTTAATATTTTTAATATGGGGGAGAAAATGTGATTTAATATGGGATATTATCACAAATGCTTTGACTTAATGTGCTGGCTCATCCCGACATGTGCGAAACATTTTCGAATATCGTGGCATATGTTAAGGGGGAGCAAAACGGATTTGCATATCAAAATGGATTTTCATGGTGACATATACTTACCCACAACCCATTTATTTCACGACGATGAAGATTGTGGTGACATAAGGATGGTAGGATAGGTTAAGTCCTATGATTCTTCCAGAACCGGAGGAATCTTCCCAAGGACATTCCATAGCTAGAAATAGTAGTCCTTAGGAAAGATGGAGAAAGATTGTGAAAGTAGCTGAATGCCGACCAAGTACTTAAGTTAGCACTGGAACAATCACAACAAGGTGCTAGTTATGACGTATTGGTAAGCATTGAAGGGGTTGAAGAATGAAAAAGAATTGTAAAGATAAAGGGTGTAAAGAAAGAAGCCCTCCTTACAACTTACGCAGAATCCGGGTCAATACATATGCTATTGAGATCATTGTTAATGATTCTTGATATTGAAGAAAGACATCATGGACCCAGTGATGCAATGCACAACCCTTCCCAGCTAACTCAAATATCCCTCAAAAGGTATTTGTTTTAATCACACGGAGATCAACACATTATCTATTGATTTATTCACTCCGAATAAATTGGTATTGAAAAGGTGGCACTCCTCTCCAGCCTCCGATCACTAAAATCCAAAATGCACGATCGAGTCTAGAGCCATTTGAGATCATCAAATATCTCATTAGGATACACTTTCATATTTACTTGCTTCTTCACACACTGTGAAAAGTAAGAAAGATCTTAAGAGTCCTACGCAAAATCTTCATGATCTTGCCTGAACATCCGAGTAATACGAAAGTATTTACAATGAAGATGGAAATCCTTCTTGAGCGAATATCAAAAAGCTCATGGTAGGTGACTTGTGCGATTCTTTATGAATCAAACTTGTGATAACTGGAAAGCAACAGTGGTTTAATTCTTAAATGAATTTAAACACGTTCCAGGCCTCTACGCATTATCATATGATCTTGCCAGAACACTCAGAGTGACTCTTTATTGATCACAGTGACGAGTGGAAATCCTTCTAGTGTTAACCTCAAACAGCACTTGGTAGGTAACTTGCAAGATTCTATACGAATCAAGCTCGTGACAACTGGAAAGCAACGATGGTGCGGTTCTTAATTGAATTTCACTTGTTCCAGGAACATGAATTGACGGCTTCAAATCATGCGGATACTATTATCCAAATGATTCACTCTTTATGTTCGCAGTCAGCTTTGGACGGTCAAATAAAGAGAACGGGTTTACCCACGAAATCCTGTCAGGAAGTTACTTAATTGAAACTATCCGTCACGGGTACGATATCTAATATCGTCCAACGGTCTTCACCGACCGGAGGTAAAATGCTACCGATTTAGAATGAAATGTTCAAAGCCATTTCGTTCGTGTCTACTTATGTTGCGGCATTTGAAGACGGTGGCGTTGCGGAATCCAAGAAGAAGTCGTCCCCGCATGCTTATACTTTATGCACTTAATACCTCATCTAATTCAAGAAAGCCTAAAAGTTAAGTCTTCCGCTGTATCGAACTCTGAAGCTTTCAAGAATTACTAAGGTATAAGTATGTGGGACGTGAGGTCACGAAGAGGCGAAGATCACAAGTGATGGATGCACGAGATCAAGGCAAGAGATTAATGCTCAAGATTGATATCAAAGATCACATCAGCATGTTCACCAGAAAAGAAAAAGAAAAAGAAAGACGAAGACTACGAGCTCAAGACAAGCATAGTATGCTAGGTTTTTCTTATTATTGTAACTTGGATAAAGCCCTTGTTTGGAGTGACCTCCCTTAGGGGGAGATTGTTGGAAATACGTTTTACGTATTAAGAAGGATCGGTCACTCCATTAATAGTCCATGTAATAGCTCGTAGTTTAGTTAACTTTCTTTAATTATTTAACAAGAACAAGCCTAGCCTACAACATGTGTAGGCCGGCCCATTATGTAAGCCCAAGCCCATGACAAGGGCTTGGGTATATAAACCCTCTCCTTTGATGGAGAGGTGTGTGGTTTTCTTATTTTACACATAGTTCTTTCTTAGTTTCTCTCTCTAAAGTGTGAAATCCACCATTTCTCTATCTCTTTCTCTCTCTAAAAACATAAGAATAGATTTACAAATCTACAACAGTAACAACAGAAACAGTAACAGATCGAACAAATTAAGCCAAAATTAAGCAAATCAAATAAGCAATTAACCAAAACTTTAACCAAATAAATTTTACGAAAAACTAAATAAGCCACAAATTAAAAACTACAAAAACACTAAATAATCAAAACATTTAAAATCAAATTTTAATCAAAACTATTAATCTGTAACACCCCCAAATTACCACGCAGCGGAATACCACTTTGGGGCGCTACTCATAGCACATCACACACAATCATAGAAAACAATCCCAAAAGAGACGTTAAAATGTATAAATATAACATTGTCTAAAATATTTTCCATCCCAAAAGATACCATCAGAGTAGCGTTTTAGTCCCAATAACCATTACCAACATAACATGTCCCTCAAAATACTTGAATGAAATGGTTAATTTAAAAAGGATGAAAAATAAACAAAATTTAGACAAGTAAGCACCAACTCTCTCCTTGCATGCTCCGCTGCTATCCATCTTGATTACCTGAAATACATGCTTAAAAGGATCAACACAAAGGTTGAGCGAATCTATAGGTTTTGCAAATCATCATTTGAACACAAGTATATAAAAAGCAATTTCATTTATGGTTCCTTTGTGTGACTCTACGTTGGTATACGAGTCCACACCAATTCATTGTAATCAACGTACCAATCCATTGTACTCAACATACCAATTCCATTTCAATCACAATTCCCTTGTGTGACCCTACGTTGGTATACGAGTCCACACCATTTCATTGTACTCAACGTACCAATCCATTGTACTCAACGTACCAATTCCATTGTACTCAACGTACCAATTCCATTGTACTCAACGTACCAATTCCATTGTACTCAACGTACTTGTTACAATCAAAACAACATTTAAGTTTAAGCAATCATTCAAAAGACTTGTGTTCTATTTGTTTCAAATAGCATGTATTCCCCCTCGCGGGTTAAAATCATTTAAAACCAGTATAAAAGCGAGGCTATAGACTCACCTTAGATGATGCACAAAGCTAGTAGTAGTAGTAATCGCCGAAGTGAAGATGCCTCCCAAATATACACGCTAAAAGCCGCCACCTAACAAATAAGGTGCGCGCTTAACCACATACTCAAGTACCTCAAAACATACTTAGTATAATAAAATCAATGACTCAAAATAGTATGCACATAGACATGACCAATCAATGCAAGTGAATTCCTTCTAACTCCACGACAAGTACTAGCTTTCCAAGACTAGCACCTTCGATGTTGATCCATCTCAAGATGCCAAATCAACACGGCTCAAGTACCCTAAATGGGTCTCCAATCTCAGAATATACACTCTTACATAAGACTTATATCCTTTTAAAACTTTGAGAAGCTAATAGATTAGCCTCTCGCCTCAAACTATGACGCGAGGTTAAGTACCTCCCAAAAATACTCAGCCGGTACTTACCAAAAGTACACGCTGTTTTACCATACCTAAACAACTCCGTTTTTGACGAAACTTTGTGACAAACTCACTCAATATCTGTAGAAGACTCAGTTAAAATTTCATCAAATGATTCACATTTTAGACCCACCTGCTCGACATATCTTTAGACATTAAAAACCGGACAGTTTTGCACACTTGTATCGTAAAACCATTTTGACCTCTTTAACCAAAACCATTTACAAATCCGACTCTTGATTATGAAAATAGACTCAAAATGCTAAGTTTAGGGCCTGAGAACAGCCCTTGACCGTTTTTGAAACTCAAGTTATAGTCCCCGAGATTTGACCCAATATCGACAACAATTTCGGATTGCGTCGATACTCGCCTCCCGGTACACGAATATTCAAACCTATGTAACTTTTGACTCGTTATGAGTTAGAAGCTCTACCTTATACCGAAACGAGCGTCTCGGTAACTACTACAACAATATCCAATAATACCAACACTTATCCAACATCTACTGTACGAAAATAGGGCCTAAACCTACTGATGTAAAACACCTTTTTAAAAATCACATCTACAACCATTTTGACCCATTTTAAACATCATCAATACCTCAAATATGCTATATTAATCATTCCTAACATCTCATCTCATTCCTAAATCACTTGCATGATTGATACATTCAAAACCCACTACACAAATCATACATGCAAATCTTTTAAAATCAAATATAATAATAATAACACACTACTACAACACCACAATGGATCAAACACCATTGTTCTTCACTAAAAAAATATTTGAAAATTAAAAGTACTTGCATGTTAATAAAAATCATACCATAAGAATCAACATTGAATTTTAAACATGGGACTTTGTTTAGATTATCTTGAATCAAGCTAGAAAATCAAATCCAAGGGGTGTTTTTGGTTGAGGATGTCACGACATAGAGAGAAAGAAAAGAGGGGAGAGAAAGTTTTTCTAGTGTGAGAAATTGTATGTGTGAGAATGAGTGGAAGTGAAAAATAAAAAATTCCTTTTATATAGTGGAGGAAGGGTTAAAGTTGCAAATTTGTGCATTCTTTTGGACCAACTTGTAGATATTATTTAAAAAGCGGAAAATGACTTCCAGTCAATTTTTAAGAATATTTACGAGAGTCGGGTTTCATAAAAATATAAATCTCGTTTGTTAAATCGATCGTTTTAATAATTAAACGCACACAAAACGAAATAATAAAGTTCGACTCGACTTAAAACGTAAATGAAATAAAAATTTCAAAAATCTCCAATATCGAGATAGTCGATACTAAAATATAAAATTTGGGTATCCATCGGCATCATGATCACTAGTAGTACTTTTCAATCGACACAACAATTAAATGTATGTACCCATTATCGGTTTCAACGTAAACCATCAAACATTACAATACTCACCATTACTTCGAAACTCAAAATACGTTACATAGTTAGGGTAAAATGATGACGTTAAGTACGGGATGTTACATTCTCACCTCCTTAAAGGAGCGACGTCCCGGCGCTCGCCTCGCCTCATACTCGTATCGCGCTCTCCTAGGAAAAACGAGGGCACTTCTTATACAGAAATCCTCACGTTCCCACGTGAATCTCGTTCCACGTCTCGAAATACATCGCACCTTCGTAACGAGAATCTTACTCGGTCTCAAACGCTTAACCTATCGATCAAAGATCTCTACTGGTTCTTCTACAAAATGCAACTCGTCGCCAAGTTGTATCTCACCAAAAGGGGATGAATGAGTCCTTATCCGACAGGAACTTCTTCAAGCTCGACACACGTAAACTTACACAAATTACAAGAGCTCATCCAACGATTTTAACTTATAAACAACCGGTCCCATCCGCTGGGTGATCTTAAACGGTCCAACGCACATTGGACTTAACTTTTCTCCATTTCCAAAACGGATTACACCTTTCCAAGGTGATACCTTAATAATTGCCATGTCTCTAACTTCAGATTTCCAACGGCTCCCTACGGTTATTGGCAAAGTTCTTCTGACGACTCCTCACGGTTTACAAGCAATTATCAATCCGTACGATCTTTTCATAGTCTCCCAAATAGTCTCAGTTCCAATTTGTCCTTCATCTACTTTATTCCAACAATCTGGCGATCTAAACCACCGTTCATGATCCTCACAATAACAATCATTCACGAAAGAGAGTCGCATGGGTCGCATAAAACTCCATCAAAAACATTCTAGAAAAGAATTGAGACGAGGTAATTAGTAGTAGTCGTACAAAATCACCTTATTGTGTATTCTCGAACATGCCAACGTACTTCGTCAAACGCGAGTTCGTCGATACGGAAACCCTTCAGCGTATACATTGCGCTATCGGACGCATTACGATCTAATTCAAACACAAAAGACAACACCATGGACGCAAAATCAAGTCACGACATGTTTGTCAAAAGCCAAACCATGTCACATAAATAAATTCAATCGGGCTAACTCATGCTTGCTAAATAGCCAAGCCATGATGAATAAGAATACTTGACAAGACCTTCGGGTAGGTCTAGTCAACTGGAAGGTTGTAAGTTAAAGGATATCCAATGGCCGGATAGCCGTGGACACATATCAAAAGGAATAACAAGGAAATATTTCGTCATCAGAGGGTGCTCACACGCGGATCCATACCGAAAAGATAATACAAAGACACCATCTCACTTCCGCCCACGCGCATTCAAAGTCTCAATAAGCATCGTCGTTGAAGGTCAAAAAGATACTACAAGGTACGTGTTCTCCATGATCGGACGTCATTGGACAATGCCGCCTCAAGTACTCACAACTTACGATCACTCAACTAGATCACATACCACATAAGTACCTAAAAACAAAGGTCAAACATAAACATCAAATGTAAATCTCCGTCGTTGATCATCGATAAAACCTTGGACTAGCCCTTGATAATACAACTCGATCTTCAAAGTTTTTCCATTTGCGGTGTCGTCTGCAACATACTCCTCAAGGTGATAACAAATTTATTAATTCCAGTCTTTAAGAAATTTGATCCGTTGGGAAGGTTCACAACATATCGGGCATACCATTAAGTTCTGCTCCAGTGTTCAACGTACAAAGCGTCCCACTTACTTTTGCTTCAGCGTTCATCGTACAAGGGCGTCCCAATAATTTCAACTTCAGTGCTCAAGGTGATGCATCATATTCCTCGTTTTTAGTTTGTCATACTAGCCCCAAGAGTTTCGTCATCAAGAAAAGTCTTCAGTGACCCTTCGATAGTAGCAAGTAAAATTACAAAATCTTCACATCCACGATAAGTTGTCGTTGATAACTTGATCCTCAGTCAATCCGCAAGTACACACATAAATCATGGTGACGCTTAAGCGAGTCGCCTATTCTCGGAACGGTCAACGGTTCTTAACAATTTGTTTATAAAGCTCGCGATCATCGAGACACATTAGAAATGGTCCATCAAAACAAATCATAACTCGAGAGAAGTCCAACGGGTTACTTGTACATAGATGATAATCGATGATCATAAGAATGACGACAACATCGAACAATTCTTACCAACGAAATACGAGTCGAAGGAAGACGTACGCACACCAAAAATCCACAAATCGAGCCAGACATACTTGGGCCCACTCATTTATAACTCCTTGTCTACATCAAAAGGCGTCCCCCTCCATGTATACAAGAGTTTATAAATTTACGGTTCGGGAACTTATAACTTTCTTGTTCAAATGAAAAGGCGTCCCAATCCATTTCAACAAGACGATTATAAGTCATCCTACTCAAGTATTACTATCTCTCAACACGATATCATATCCAAATACCATAGTAAATATAAGGTGTCAAATAAGCTTACATCATGATTTCCGTATTCAAATGTCCCATTCCATTTGAATAAGGAGATCATAACAATCTAAGGTCTAGTGGTTTAAAACCTTCTTATTCAAATGTCCCAATCCATTTCAACAAGACAACCTTAAACGACTCATAGTTGGGCGAGTTAAAATCTATATATCTAAATGTCCCATTCCATTTAGATACAAGGCATTAAGCCACTCAACCGAATGACTACTACGAGCATATCTCTGTTGTACCCAAACTATATATATTTGATTAGGATATATATATCTTATGTCCAACATTGGCATCCTCCTTTTCGCCAGTAAAACGTAGTCATATAAAACCAAATCACACGTCACATTACGTAGAAGATGTCGCCTTGGATAAATGATTCTTCAAAATCATAAGAAGTAACGGAAATAAAAATATCACGTTAATCAATTATGTTTCAATATGAGATGTCCTAAAATAGCACATCACGATGCGACGACAACGATCGAACTTAAACAAGTCGATATGCGATAGATTACGAAACAATATACACGTACCCAAAGTATCAAACGAGTTCATACTCGTATTCATAATACATAATTATCAAGATCGGTGATTGGCGATGAGGCCAACTCCTATTTAAAGCCGAATTATAAAATGTACAACAATCATTCAAGGACTATTGCTTCGCGTACAATGCCTTTAAATATCATAGTATATTCATACATATACATACTACCATTCCTATATACACATAGGTTCACATAATCATAGTCAAATATAAAGTAATACAAGAATAGCCTTACCGGAGCCATGCGGAGTAGTTGCGTGCTTAAAACTTTTACAACACACCAAAAGTTATAGTTTAGGACATTTTTAAAAATCGACCTAGTTCTCTATAACTTGTGGCTCTGATACCAATCTGTAACACCCCCAAATTATCACGCAGCGGAATACCACTTTGGGGCGCTACTCATAGCACATCACACACAATCATAGAAAACAATCCCAAAAGAGACGTTAAAATGTATAAATATAACATTGTCTAAAATATTTTCCATCCCAAAAGATACCATCAGAGTAGCGTTTTAGTCCCAATAACCATTACCAACATAACATGTCCCTCAAAGAACTTGAATGAAATGGTTAATTTAAAAAGGATGAAAAATAAACAAAATTTAGACAAGTAAGCACCAACTCTCTCCTTGCATGCTCCGCTGCTATCCATCTTGATTACCTGAAATACATGCTTAAAAGGATCAACACAAAGGTTGAGCGAATCTATAGGTTTTGCAAATCATCATTTGAACACAAGTATATAAAAAGCAATTTCATTTATGGTTCCTTTGTGTGACTCTACGTTGGTATACGAGTCCACACCAATTCATTGTACTCAACGTACCAATCCATTGTACTCAACATACCAATTCCATTTCAATCACAATTCCCTTGTGTGACCCTACGTTGGTATACGAGTCCACACCATTTCATTGTACTCAACGTACCAATCCATTGTACTCAACGTACCAATTCCATTGTACTCAACGTACCAATTCCATTGTACTCAACGTACCAATTCCATTGTACTCAACGTACTTGTTACAATCAAAACAACATTTAAGTTTAAGCAATCATTCAAAAGACTTGTGTTCTATTTGTTTCAAATAGCATGTATTCCCCCTCGCGGGTTAAAATCATTTAAAACCAGTATAAAAGCGAGGCTATAGACTCACCTTAGATGATGCACAAAGCTAGTAGTAGTAGTAATCGCCGAAGTGAAGATGCCTCCCAAATATACACGCTAAAAGCCGCCACCTAACAAATAAGGTGCGCGCTTAACAACATACTCAAGTACCTCAAAACATACTTAGTATAATAAAATCAATGACTCAAAATAGTATGCACATAGACATGACCAATCAATGCAAGTGAATTCCTTCTAACTCCACGACAAGTACTAGCTTTCCAAGACTAGCACCTTCGATGTTGATCCATCTCAAGATGCCAAATCAACACGGCTCAAGTACCCTAAATGGGTCTCCAATCTCAGAATATACACTCTTACATAAGACTTATATCCTTTTAAAACTTTGAGAAGCTAATAGATTAGCCTCTCGCCTCAAACTATGACGCGAGGTTAAGTACCTCCCAAAAATACTCAGCCGGTACTTACCAAAAGTACACGCTGTTTTACCATACCTAAACAACTCCATTTTTGACGAAACTTGGTGACAAACTCACTCAATATCTGTAGAAGACTCAGTTAAAATTTCATCAAATGATTCACATTTTAGACCCACCTGCTCGACATATCTTTAGACATTAAAAACCGGACAGTTTTGCACACTTGTATCGTAAAACCATTTTGACCTCCTTAACCAAAACCATTTACAAATCCGACTCTTGATTATGAAAATAGACTCAAAATGCTAAGTTTAGGGCCTGAGAAAAGCCCTTGACCGTTTTTGAAACTCAAGTTATAGTCCCCGAGATTTGACCCAATATCGACAACAATTTCGGATTGCGTCGATACTCGCCTCCCGGTACACGAATATTCAAACCTATGTAACTTTTGACTCGTTATGAGTTAGAAGCTCTACCTTATACCGAAACGAGCGTCTCGGCGACTACTACAACAATATCCAATAATACCAACACTTATCCAACATCTACTGTACGAAAATAGGGCCTAAACCTACTGATGTAAAACACCTTTTTAAAAATCACATCTACAACCATTTTGACCCATTTTAAACATCATCAATACCTCAAATATGCTATATTAATCATTCCTAACATCTCATCTCATTCCTAAATCACTTGCATGATTGATACATTCAAAACCCACTACACAAATTATACATGCAAATCTTTTAAAATCAAATATAATAATAATAACACACTACTACAACACCACAATGGATCAAACACCATTGTTCTTCACTAAAAAAATATTTGAAAATTAAAAGTACTTGCATGTTAATAAAAATCATACCATAAGAATCACCATTGAATTTTAAACATGGGACTTTGTTTAGATTATCTTGAATCAAGCTAGAAAATCAAATCCAAGGGGTGTTTTTGGTTGAGGATGTCACGGCATAGAGAGAAAGAAAAGAGGGGAGAGAAAGTTTTTCTAGTGTGAGAAATTGTATGTGTGAGAATGAGTGGAAGTGAAAAATAAAAAATTCCTTTTATATAGTGGAGGAAGGGTTAAAGTTGCAAATTTGTGCATTCTTTTGGACCAACTTGTAGATATTATTTAAAAAGCGGAAAATGACTTCCAGTCAATTTTTAAGAATATTTACGAGAGTCGGGTTTCATAAAAATATAAATCTCGTTTGTTAAATCGATCGTTTTAATAATTAAACGCACACAAAACGAAATAATAAAGTTCGACTCGACTTAAAACGTAAATGAAATAAAAATTTCAAAAATCTCCAATATCGAGATAGTCGATACTAAAATATAAAATTTGGGCATCCATCGGCATCACGATCACTAGTAGTACTTTTCAATCGACACAACAATTCAATGTATGTACCCATTATCGGTTTCAACGTAAACCATCAAACATTACAATACTCACCATTACTTCGAAACTCAAAATACGTTACATAGTTAGGGTAAAATGATGACGTTAAGTACGGGATGTTACATAATCTATTAAATAAACTTAACCAAAAATAAGCCGAACACTAATAAATCAACAATCACAATAAGCTTAAAACATCCATCACATCAAAACTATAAGATCAATCACAAGAATAAATCAATCACATAACCAACTAGATGAAATCAACTACATGATTAATTAAATCACCACAAGATTAAGAAAGGTAGAATGAGAGATATGAAATAAACTTGATGAAATTGAAGATTAAGATTCAAAGTTACAAGATTAAGATGAAGATTAAGAAAACTTGAAAAGAAAGCTAGAGAGAGAAATAAACACACTACTTACCTACTAAAAATTAAAGACTAAAAATTAACCAACTAACACCCTCCTAATGAAGGATTAGGAGGGTATATATAGGAGAGGGGAAGGTGCTTGTGTCTTCTCTCTTTATTCATATTTGAATTTTAAATAACTCGTCTTTCTCGACTTTGTCTCGGATTAGTCGAATGATAACTTGAACTCGTCTTCTAATTTTCTTCTTTTAGTAGACTTGGTTCTTCGACTTTGTTAAACTTCCATCTTTAGACTTTTTCTTTGACAAATCTTCAGAATAGGCCTTTGACTTCCGTTCTTCTTGCACTTTTGATCTTTTGAGTTCGTCTTTTTTCTTTTTCTTCGATAAAAGCCCGTGAAAGCCCGTGTTTTCTTCCTTTTTCATATTTTTATCCTGAAACACAATAAAAACACAAACCACGCATAATTCCGACTTTTACGACATAAAATACACGTTATGGTCTTGTTATTATTGGAAATAAGTGGTAAAAGGATAAGTGTTTTCACACTTATTAAGCATCATTATATCCTATCTTCCAAAACACATCATGAAGTCTGTGATTCAATGTCCTACAACCAAACAAATGTGGAAAGACCTTATCCTCGGTCATAAAGGACCCTCTGAAACAAGAGAAACCAAGATTCAGGAACTCAGGCTTCAGTTCAATACTTTCAAGGCACTTGAAGGTGAAAAGGTTCAACAAACATATACAAGGCTGCAAATTCTTCTCAAGGACCTTGCTATGAATGACGTCACCATTGCTCAAGCTGACTTAAATGCCACATTTGTCAACAGCCTTCCCAGAAAATGGCTGAGTATTAATCAGACTCAGAGAGCTAATAACTCCATCAAGAATGACACCTTGGCTTAGCTATATGGAAAGTACAATTATGAAGAAGGGCTGATTGATACTATATACAAATCTGAGACTGAAAGATTTGTAGTTCAGGGAGCAACATCTAAAGCCTTGATTTCCACCTCACATTCTAAGGACAGCGACACTGATGTTGAAGAAGACACACGCAGCAGCCAAGAGTTCATGACAGACCTTAATGCTGAGTTTCATGAAAGATCCTTGCTAGATAATCAAAGGAGATTCTACAAAAGATCAGGGAGAGTAGGATCAGCTAGCAAACAAACCGACAAATCAAAAGAAACTTGCTTTGCATGTAGAAAACTTGAACACTTTAAAAAAGACTGTCCTTCCACAAAGACATCCTCACCTTCTTATCCATCATCTTCCACCTAACCGTACAAGTTCAAATCAAAACATAACAACTCATCCTACCAATTCAATTCCTCTGACAATGAGAAGAAGGATTACAAGAACAAGTACAAGGCACTTAAAGCTGAGTTGGAATAGATGAATTTGAAGCTTGAAGCTCTATCTAAGAAGAGAGGGGGTGATAAGAAGACAGAGATAGGGTTGGTAGCTAAAGTGTATGACTAGAATGATGAGCCGTTGACTTCGGATGAAGAAGATACTACAGGAGTCAGGGCATTTATGGCAATAGCTGAGGATGAACCAGCTGTTGGGAAAGGAGATGCAAGATCAGGACAATGGGTTGACATCACAATGAAAAAGGTACACAGGCTTCTCTCTATGTCTGAAAGTGATGAACGCAAACATGTCCTTGATTACACCATTGTTGATTTACACTTTGTTGAGGAACAAAGAAAGAACCTGCTTGATAAGTTTCACTCTGTTAAACATGAACTGTTAAATGCTAGGGCTGAATGTGAGACTCTTAAACAGGTTAATTCTGAAAAAATATCTCTTCAAAACGAAGTTAATAGGTTAACCTTAAAGAACAGTGCCTTAAATGATCAAGTATTTGAATTAAATAAGGTTATAGAAAAATGGTTGTGCAGTAGGTTCACTATAGATGAATTGCTTAATGATGAACTACCTGCTGACATAAAAAGGGATATCTCTGCTAAGAAAAACAAATTGAAAACACTTATAAAACCCATAGAGATTGTTTTCAAATCAACAGAGACAATACATGTGTCAGATCCCCTCTTGACAGATGTACCTGTCTCTGAAGATGTGGTTGATTTACCACCTTTACCTAACTCTCAGGAGTTGAACCCAACATCTCTTCTAGAGGAGCTAAGGCTGAACCCAAAATAGATGTTGAGAAACCACCAGCTAAGGTGTTTACCGTACCAGCAAAACAATCTGTTAAGCAAGTTGCCTGTTAGCCAGTCTCAACAAAATCTATGAACAAAGTTTATTCCTCAACTGAAGAACGGCTGTTGTCCTTAATGAAAGAAGTAGAAATCTTAAAAGTACATATTAAGCCTTCTACTGAATGCTCTACTTCATCTGAACCTAAGTCTATTCTAGGAGAAACCAAAGGTGAAAGGATAGTCAAACCTTACTGTAATGTGTGTAAAAGCTCTCATCACATGACCATAGATCATGATAGACAAATGGCTGTTAAGAGATCTCAGACACCTTCTAGGGAAAGACAACAGGCTTCTTGGAGACCATTAGGTAACTACAAACCTTACCCTCCTTGTAAATTTTGTGGATTTACAAACCATCACTCAAATGAGTGTAGTGACTTTCCAGGATGTGATATATGTGGAAGGTTCACACATGAGACAACCAACTGTCCTTCACATCGTCAAAAGTTCTACAGGAACTCAAGAGTTGCTAATCAGCAATTCAGGGAACCCACTGGAAAGTAGGTTCACCATAGGAACTAACGTGTTTCTATGTATTTGTGTAGAAACATCTTAAGGAATCGGTATGGTATCTAGACAGTGGCTGTTCTAGACACATGACAGGGATCCGACAATACCTACACATATACTCAAAGGAGCCAGGTCCTAAAGTGGTATTTGGGGACAATTCTTCAGGCGACACAGAGGGATACAGCTCAGTTAACTACAATGGGATAACGTTTATAAGGGTTGCAAATGTGAATGGTCTTAAGCACAATCTTATCAGCATCAGCCAATTGTATGATGCTGACTACAAGGTTTTGTTTACCAAGACTCAGGGAACCATATTTAACAAGAACAATGATGTGGTGCTTATTGCACCTAGAAGAAGAGATATGTATGTCATCAATATGGCAACTTGCTCTGAAGACAGCTCAAACTGTTTTCTTGCCAAAGCCTCTGAAAGTGTCAATTGGCTGTGGCACAAAAGACTGTCTCATCTCAACTTCAAAAACATCAACAAGATAGCCACACAAAACCTGGTTGCTGGTATACCTTCAGTGATTTTTTCTAAAGACAAGACTTGTTCAGCTTGTGTCTAAGGAAAGCATCACAGGTCTTCTTTTAAGACCAGGCAATCATTCTTTATTGACAAGTGCTTACATCTCCTTCACATGGATTTGTTTGGGCCTGTCAAACCTCAGACCATCAATCACAACAAATATACTTTGGTCATTGTTGATGAATTTTCCAGGTATACATGGGTTTTCTTCCTCAGAAGGAAAAGTGATGCAGCTGATACTATCATGTCCTTCATCAGAAAGGTTGAAAACATGAATGATGTTAGAGTAAAAGCTCTAAGAAGTGATAATGGTACTGAATTCAAGAATCAACAACTTGAATCCTTTTGTGATGAAAAAGGAATATCACAAAACTTCTGTTCAACTGGCACCCCTGAACAAAACGGTGTGGCTGAAAGAAGAAACAAGACTCTGATTGAAGCAGCCAAAACTATGTTAAATGGTTCAGCTTTGCCAAAGCAATTTTGGGGAGAAGCTGTTCACACTGCATGCTACACTCAAAATAGATCAATCATTGTCAAGAGACATGGCAAAACTTCCTATGAAGTTTTTAGAAATAGAGCTCTAGATGTCAGCTATTTCCATGTTTTTGGATGTCCTGTGTTCATTTATAACTACAGGGATAAACTTAGAAAATTTGATGAAAAGGCTGATGATGGTTTCTTCTTAGGATACTCTCCAACTGCCAAGGCCTTCAGAGTATTCAACACTAGAAGACAAGAAGTAGAAGAAACCTTTCATGTCAGATTTAATGAAGATGATGATGTCATACAGAGATCAGGAACAGAGGGTGATGAAATTGTTTTTAATGAAAATAGGTCTTTCCCAAGTGATGAATTCTCAGAACCAAGACCTCCCTGTCATCATCATCTCACCAACACCCTAACTCCTTATGTTCCTACTTTTGACCCGTTGTCAACACACAACATTGAAGTTCCCTCTTCTCAGGCACTTAATGAAGAAGAACCACAGCCTTCCTATAGTCCTTGTTCCACATCAGGTGAAGATGACTCACCTATTCTTCAAATTCTTGAAGACTCTCCCGTTGACAATGAATATGTGCCTCGTGAAATAGCTGAAGTTGACACAAATACTGAGGTCATCTTTGAAGAGAGTCTTCCTACTCAGCAGGATGAAACTCAAATAGTGCTAGCTACCCCCACAACTGTCCCTGTCTATGATTCCCCAGCTCCCCAAACCAAATGGTCAAGAGATCATCACATTCTTCTTGTCAACATTATTGGGGAACCTAATGCATGGATTACTACTAGACAGCGAATTCATGACTCAGAATCAGCCTTAGCCAATGAACGTCTTTTCGCTGAATTTCTCTCATAAATTGAACCTAAGAGAGTAGCTGATGCTCTTGTGGAAAATGGTTGGATAGCTGCTATGCAAGAAGAAATCAATCAGTTCAAAAGAAACAAGGTATGGACTCTAGTGCCAGCTCCACCTGGTAAGAACATCACAGGCACTAGATGGATTTATAGAAACAAGATCGATGAGATTGGAAACATAATCAGAAACAAGGCCAGGCTGGTTGCACAAGGGTATACACAGACTGAAGGGATTGATTACGAGAAAATTTTGCACCTGTGACAAGACTTGAAGCTATCAGAATCTTCCTTGCTTATGTACATATATGAACTTTACTGTGTATCAGATGGATGTTAAGAGTGCCTTCCTCAATGGACATTTGGCTAAGGAAGTGTATGTTGAACAACCTGAATGATTCGAGAACAACGAGTTTCCTAATCATGTGTATAGACTACACAAAGCCATGTATGGGCTGAAACAAGCTCCAAGGGCATGGTATGAAACTCTGTCTAATTTTTTAACAGATAATAAACTTGTCAGGGGTTCCATTGATAAAATACTCTTTACCTTCAAGGATAAGAGTGATTTCATCATTGTGCAGACTTATGTGGATGATATCATCTTTGGGTCAACTAATGTTAATCTTAGTAAACGTTTTGCTAAAATGATGACCAAGAAATATGAGATGAGTATGATGGGTGAATTAACTTACTTTTTTGGTTTTCAAATTAAACAATGTCCTAAGGGAATTTCGATTTGTCAAGAAAAGTATGTTAAGGATTTACTTAAAAAATATGACTTGGCTGATTGTGCATCAGTGAAATGCCCCATGCTTCCACCTAATAACTTGGGTCCTGATAAGTCAGGGGTCTCTGTTAATGAGACTTTATACAGAGGCATGATTGGTTCACTCATGTACTTAACAACCAGTCATCCTGATATCCAGTTCTCCACATGTCTCTGTGCAAGGTACCAAGCTAACCCAAAAGAATCCCATCTAGTGGCCGTTAAGAAAATTTTCAGGTATCTCAAAGGGACAACCTCACTAGGTCTATGGTATCCCAAGGAACTAGGATTTGATCTCAAGGCCTATTTAGATTCATACTATGCTAGATGCTGCATTGACAGAAAAAGTACATCAGGTAGCTGTCAAATCCTAGGAGGAAAGTTGGTTGGATGGAGTGTAAAGAAGCAAAACTCTGTGGCCATGTCATCAGATGAAGCTGAATATGTTGCCGCTGCCAGCTGTTGTGCACAAGTGCTTTGGATGAAGAGTCAATTAGCTGACTATGAGATTCTATATGACAAAGTGCCAATCTTCTGTGACAACACCAACGCCATTGCAATCTCCAACAACCCTGTGCTTCACTCTCGAACCAAACACATTGATATCAGGTATCACTTTATCAGGTATCATATAATGAAGGGAGATATTGAGCTGCTTTTGGTCTCCACTGAGCTGCAACTAGCTGACATCTTTACCAAGCCTTTGGCTGAACCTTCGTTCAACAGGCTAGTTGCTGAGCTGGGTATGCTTAATATCCCTAAGCATGTGGCTGATATTTAATGTGTTCATAAAGTCTGATTAAATATTAAATGTTTTTCACATGAAACTAGGTAGTTACTTTCCATGTAAATGCTAAAAAACATTCCCTATATTTAATTAATTCTTTTCTGAATAACGAGGAGACAAACAGTTTTGAAAGGTCAAGGGACCCACTTGTGTGCAGTCCTTTTCCCATTACACATTAATGCGGTTGAATAACTGTTTCAAATTTTGAATATAAATATTGTCTCAAGATTTTTCTCACCTAACACTTTTCTCAATTCTCACAAATTCGTCTATCTCTCTAAAATATCTCTCTAAACCCTCTTACCATCTTCATCTTCTTCAACCTCGAATCCATGGCGTTCCCAGTATCAAAGGCTTCTAACGTTAACTTCGAACTGAATGAGAGCATCCTTGCTTCTAACAACTCGATTGGATGGCTCAAGGATCCAAACAACACTTACACAGATCTGGTTAACTTCATGAAGAATTGTGATGTTAGTGAAGCATTCACAAAATCCCCATCCGTTTTCTACCAAGAATACCTTAGGGAATTCTGTTATTCTACAGAAGTCACTGATGACACCATCACTTTTAATCTTTCTTGCAATGAACACCTTTTCGCCTTCTCTCTCAAAGACTTTTCCATCGTGGCTGGGCTAAGACATGGCGATGAATGCCTGAAAGCTGTTGACAAAAAGGTTGTAAAGGATGCCCTTGCCACACTTAAACCTGTTTCTGATGTTAACCCAGCCTCTACCCCTGCTGAAGTCGTTGGCAAGTCTCCTCTAAAGATCATATATTTCTCCCCTATGTGGCGTGTCCTCTTCACACATATAGTCAAATCCCTCGGTGGTATGCAGGGATCTCAAGACCAAATGGCTTTCAATCATCAAACCATTGCTTTTGGGCTGATATGGGGCACAAACGTAGACGTTGGAAGCATTCTTTTCTCTAACCTTGTCGAAAAACTTAAGGGAACCAATCTAGTCAGGGAGAAAAACATTTGCTATGTTCGCTTTCTTTCTCTTCTCTTTGAAAGCCTGTTCGGTGACAACTACCACAACTCTGCACTCACAACTTTGAAGTCATATCACATAACCGGAGCTATCTACAAAGTGATTGGACCTGATGATGTACCAGCTACTGCCCATATGTTAAACATTGCTAATAAACAACCATCTATTGTGAAGTCCTTACTCCCTTCCTTTGAGAAGGTGAATACAGCTGGTGTGTCTGGCAAGTCAGAGTCCTTGACCTTTGGGCAACACACCACGTCGTCCAAGGCAACAGCTGGCCAACAGCCTAAGAAGAAGCAACACACCACTTCTTCCAAAACCCATACTGTTCTAAAGGCCAGGGTTAAGAAGATTGTGAACCTCTCCACCTCCTCTGTTTCAGATACTTCTGTGGACACAGAGACCTCAGCTGATAAACAACAGGAGTCTAGCGTCTTGATCTCAGCAGAGACAACAGGGAACCAGCCCAATTCTGCTGATATCATACAGGTAATCAGTCTTATCATTTTTAGAGGTCCACAAGCAGCCACTCTCAAATGTATGTAGGTGAGAGTGGTGAAGTTAGGTTTATCCTCGACCCATAGGAGTCTGTGTATGCACTTAGAAATCTTATAAGACTTTTTTACACTTTGTTCTTGCACCAGGGAATGATTCATTTATGTTTATAAAGCACCCCGATGACCCTGCACCCTCTAGACAGTATACAGGCAAATAACAACTCGTATACATATATGTCTCAACCTAAAGTAGTTGTACCTCACACAGCCTCTTGGTTCCTTCAGAAAAAGAAGCCCAAAAGTTTTACTTTTAGGGGGAGCTGAATAATCATCCTCAGCTCTCCTAGGGACAACAATATATGACCACCTTATCTTACATCTTCTTCACAATTAAAAGAATCCCAAAGGATTTATCCTTTCAGGGGGAGCTAAATCATCACCCTCAGCTTTCCTAGGGGCAACATAACATGTGATCCTAACCCACATATGTTTCACATAAAAGAGTCCCAAAGGTTTCTTAACCTTTTGGGGAGGCTGAATAATCACACTCAGCCTTCCTAGGGGAAGCGAATGGTGATCCTTAACAACATATGTTTCACAAATAAAAGAGACCCAAAGGTTTCAACCTTTTGGGGGGGCTGAATAATCACACTCAGCTTTCCTAGGGGCAGCGAATGACGACCATTAACCTCATTACTTTCACTCTTAAAAGAATCCTAAGGATTTATCCTTTGGAGTGGCTGAATAATCATCCTCAGCCTCTTTGGGACAGCGAACTGGCTACCATTCCCTTTATCTATTTCACTGTTACTAACTTAAAAAAATTGCAGGCTGATGTTGTACAGCCAAATGTAGACTCTCTGGCTCAGCCAAACAAAGGAGCTGATAACTTGACTCAGGATCAGCCAAATGAGGATGAGCCCATGCCTGATGTTGAAGAGGATGTGCTTGTCTTAATTGAAAGCTTCTCTGAACCTGAATCAATGCTAGATGATGAAATTCTCCCTGGGGGATGATTGAGGAGGAGGATGATGAAGACGATGAACAGCCTCACCAGTCACCACCCAAGAATATTGTTGTGTCCACACCAGCTATTGAAACCACTCCTCCTCTCAAGGAAGCTGTAGTGACTCCTACTTCTGCTACCTCTGTCACCACAGTGTTCCAAAGGCCAACTTATGATCTGACATCCAAATTTTTGTTGTTTGATCATCCTTAACAGACCAACTTTGACATCTTGCCAAGAGAGGATGATTTCGCACAACAAAGCTTAAACATTCATGGTTTAAAGCCTGAACATCATGCCTCAGACATTGAACGCTTGTCAAGAAATTTGGATCGCATTGGCTCTGATATGCACTCCTTCAATGTCAACTTTCAAAAGATTATCACTCAGGCGGTTAAGGATGCTGTCATTGAACCCATTTTGGATGGCACACGAAAAGGATTGTCCCAAGGACTTAGCCATTTATCCACTCGTATCAAAGATGCCATAGCCACATAGGTCACTGACCTATTTACTACTCATGAGTTGACTATGCATAAAGAATTTGAGGCTGTACGATCCAAGAAATTTCGCCACACCAACTTCATAGTTGACCGTGTTCATCGCAACACCAATGAAAATTGCAACCGGCTGTTGAAAATTGCTAGAGCTTCAAGAACCAAGTAAAGACAAATGGCTACCTCTGTTGAGCAGATTGCTACATGCATTCAGTCACGTTCATCTAAACGTCTGAAAAGATAGGCTGAACGTGAGGGGGAGAAGGAAAATGCACTTAACCTTGAATTTGCCAAGCAAAGCTCAGGATCAGCTGACAACACTATCTCTTCACCCATCCCTCTCCAAGTCATCACTCCAATGACTGTACCTGATGATGATGATGAAATTAAGGGGGATCAACAGACAAAGGATGGATTTGATTCATCAAAGTCCCTGACTCTGGTTAACACCAATGAGGCTGTGGATGATGGTGAACCAGTTGCCAAGAAACTCAAGTTCACTGTTAGCTCCCTACCAAAAGCTATACAATACCAAGCTCAGATGGCATTCATCAAACAAGCTAAAGAGCTGAAGAACACAAGTGGGTTATCCTCTGTCTTAAAGAAAGGAAAGGAAATAGCTGTGGTAGACTCAGACGCCAAGCTAAAGAAAATAGTTGCGATGCTAGAGACAGGAGGATCAACCACTGAACTATCACAATTCACAACCTTTAAAGCAGCAAATGAGAACCCTATAACAGCTGAAGAAATTGAGAAGCAGGCTATTGAATTCAAGAGGTTAAATGAAATCAAGAAATCCAAGGAGCTTAATGAGGCAACTCCGAGAAAAATGACTCCTCAACAAAGGGAGGAGCAAAGACAAAGGTTAAAGGAAATGGAAGTTAAACGCACAGGGGCACTGAAAAAGGTAAAAGCTGACTATGATGCCTGCGTCAATAACAGGTATGCACCTGGAACTATCACCAAGTTCAAATATACAGTCAAGAATCAACACATACCCTACAGATGGTCATTTGGAGAGATAACCAACAAGGGAACATGGATTTGTTTGAAGATTTCAAGCTTAAGACACTTGGGTTGACTGAATGGCTAGAAATTTGCTTGAAACTCAGGAAGAAGGATTCGTCTAGTGTCATGATTGGGTAAATTTTCATCACCTGACCTTACAACGTTAGGGATCGAGCTACCATCCTCATTTGAGGCTTTGACAAAGATAATAGAGTTGGTGCTAGAGGATCCTTCAGCACCAAGCATTTTCCTTTTTTGAGCAGGAATTTGTTTATTGATGCATTGATTTACCCTATCAGAGTTTCTAAGCCAAGATTTAACAATATCTTTTGCTTCTTTTAGTTCAACTCTTAGGGAGTTATTTTCATCAAGAATCTCTTTGTTTAATTGTTGAAAAGTAAGAATATCAAGTTTATCTTCTTTTAGCTCTATTTTCTTACTTTCAAAATATTCAAGTTTTAGAACAAGTTTATGAAATTTTTCAAGCAAATTGTTTCTTTGTTCTTCAACAAATTTCAGATCAATACATAGGTAATCAACGACAAATTTAATGTCATCTTTATCTTCTAATTCAAGAAGAGTTTGTACCTTTTTGATTGTGATATTGACCCATTCACCATTTTTAGCACTTTCTTTGGCCACAAAATTGGAGTTAGCCCCTTCATCATCAGCAAGTGCCATCAGCACTTTTATATTAAACAGTTCATCATCATCTGAAGAAACATCTTCTTCATCCCATTCATAAGCTTCAACAACAAGCCCTTTGTTCTTGTCTTGCTTAGGAGCCTTGGAGGAAGAACTTTCAGTGCTCATGAGGGCCAGTCTAGCTTTAATTTCTCTGTATTTGGCCTCAAAGTCTTTTGTTGGTCGAAGTTCAACCCTGTTTTGCTGAAATGAAGTAGAAGCAATTTTTTTTGGTTGAAATGATGATTGACCAGATGGTCTTGATTGAGCTGGTGAGGAATATGAAGGGATGGATGTTTGGGAGTAACAATCCCTAGCATAGTTACCAGTCTTCCCATATTTGTAGCATTCAGTATCAACTAAAGCTTTTGTGGTGCTGGAGAACTTGCCTCCTTTCTTAAAGAATCTTCTAGACTTGGCCAGAAGAGCTCTTTCATGAAATTCCTCTTTGAGGTCATTCATATATTCCTCACTAGTTCTTGTGTCTTCTTCATCATCAGGAGTATCTTGGTAGTCTTGGATGACAGCCTCACTGAAGAAGGTTGTAGACAAGGGTGTAGCAATGGTTAATGCTTTACTCTTGCTTGAGTCTTCATAAATCCTATCAACTAGTTTTTCTTCATATTTTAGTTTCCCAAAAAGAGAGGCCAGATCACAATCTTTAATGTGATTAGCATTTCTCAAGCTTTGGCAGAAACTGAGCCACTTCTTTGGCAATACATTAACAAAAACTGTGTTGATTTCTAGTTTTGAAAGCTCAACACCATCATTCACAAGTTCATTCATCAGTGCTTTGTATCTGGTGAATGTGTGTGCGAGGGTTTCCCCTTCTTTATGTTTGAAGGTGTTGTATTGAAGCTTTAAGTCCATGATTATTGTTTCCTTCACATCAGAGGGTCCCTCATGGTAAAGAATAAGGTCCTCCCATGTAGATTTGGTTGTTTTGCAATTTACAACATAATTCATTTGGTCATCTGGAAGCACATACATGATGAGACTTTTGAGACGTTGATATAGGTTAGCAGCTTTTCTGTCATCAGCAGTCCATCGTGCTTCAGGTTTTCTATTGTCCCCAACCATGGGAACAAAAGGACCATTTTTAATGATTCCAAGAAATTAAGGTTCAATCCCAACCATGTGGACGAGAAACCTCTTCTTCCCATTTGTAAAATTAGCCACTTCTAGTACATGAGTAGCATTGAGTTGGCCACCCCTATATTCTAGGGTTTGTGGCATAACTTGAGCCATTTTTGGATCTTGATTTGAAAACTTTTAAATGAGCAGTTTAATAAAATAAGAGTTTAGCTAATCAAACTACTTTGATACCACTTGTTGGTCCCTTGTAAATCGTTATTACTTATCAACCTTAAGTAATAACTCTTTACCAAGACTCAAGTGTGTTGTTTTAACATTAGATAAGAACTATGAACAATTAAAACAACAATACGAATACCTTTTCAACGTATAGACTTTTATTAGAATCAAATAAAGAATCCATAACCCACTTTGTTTGCGGAATAACGAAGTGGTTGAATGACAATGGGTTGTGATCTCCTCTACATAAACGTATAACCAAAGTTAAAGTCTAAGATCCAATCTAAACGTTCATATGCATCTTGGCTATATGGTTTAGTTGGTATCGAGAGAGAAAGGTTTTTCAGAGTTTTTACTCTTGTATTGGTTAACCCTTTCTCTCTCAATGTACACTCCTTTTATAGGAAGTGTAAACTAGGGTTTTCATTTGCATGTTTCAATGCATGTGTTTATCCAGTGGGTGGTTGATACCCATGCTGGATAAACAGTACAAAGTAAATTTTAAACTATTCTAGAAAAGATGAAGGTTGTACCTATATCTAAGTATACAAGTAACCTACTTTGACTAAAAGTTATCTTTTCCCACCTAATGCAAACCATCAGATTACTGAAGAGTCTTCAGTATCCTAGAGGAGATCGACATCATTCAGTTTGGTTTTGTCAAACCAAACTGAACTGAAAGCTCTTCTTCAGTCCTTGTTCTTTAGCAACTAGACCGCCTAATATTTGAAGCGAAGACTCCTTTGTCTTCTAAGTTAACTGGAAGAGGAATGTTGAACGTTCTTCAGCTACAAAGTCTTCAGTAGGAACTTTTTTCCTCTGGTCATCCTTCAGCAGACTGGCCTTATTGTTGAGCATGAAACACTTAGGGGTATTTTATATTCAAATTATAGAGTTGCTTCAAGGTCAGTAAATACTGACCCAACATGCGGTTTTATGGACCATCAATGATTTTCCAGCTCGAAGTAGTTTGTCTGGGTGGACTAGGTAAGGCTACCACACATGCCCTACTTTTAATGTGGACACTCCATCGATGCGTATCAATAGCAAAATCGTTTATGTTGGTTACAGAAGATGGTTAAGAACAAATCATCTAGAAAGGAAAAAATCTAAGGAATTCTACGGTTCTCCCGAACATAAGCCTAAACCTAAAAAGTTTTCAGAACTTGATATCCAATTGCAGATTAGTAAAGTCTTTAAACATAAACCAGGGAAACATAAAACAATTGCTAAAGAGAACCGCCCCCATAATCGAGATGTTGAATTGAACTGGAGTAAGCGTTCTATCTTTTGGGATCTTGAGTATTGGCCCTTTCTTCTACTAAAACACTGTTATGATGTCATGCACATCTAAAAGAATTTCCTTGAGGCATTACTGAATACCCTGTTACAGAACGACAAATCCAAAGACACGCCAAAGGAAAGGCTAGACTTGGAAAAAATGGGAGTTCAAAAGGAGTTGTGGTTAGTTAAAAAAGATAACGTGAAGTTCGACAAGCCTCATCCAAAGTTCTCTTTCACTCCAAAAAAAGAAAACTTTTTTGTAAATTCATCAAAGGAGTCAGACTAGCTGATGGCTTTGGATCCAACTTCAAGAAAAAAGTGACCGCTGATGATGACAATATAACGAACCTGAAATCTCATGACTGTCATATAATGATGCATCGGTTACTTCCTTATGGAGTGCAACAATACTTGCCCTAAGACGTTGCAAAACCTATAATCGAGATTTGCTTATTCTTTAAGCATCTTTGTGCTCGAAGTTTGACTGTGCAGGACATGAAAGAAACTAAAAACAAATTGATCATTATGATGGTTAATTTAGAGAAAATCTTTCCTCCTGCTTTTTTCGACATAATGACCCATTTGGTTATACATCTACCCGATGAGGCTATTCTAGGTTCCGTTCGCGGCAAGTGGATGTATCGATTTGAAAGATACATGAAAAAGCTAAAGAATTATGTACGAAATAAAGCAAACCCTGAAGGTTCTATTGCTGAGGGTTATGTTGCAGAAGAGGCATTAACTTTTTGTTCGCGTTACCTTAAGGATGTCGAGACGAGATTTAAACGCCTCGGCAGAAATGAAGACAATTTGCCAAGATAAATTCGAGGTGTTCCGCACCGTATGCACACCGACGGGTGGAATCAAACCAACTCGTATGACTAATGACGACATACAGGCAGTTATGTGGTTTATACTTAACAATAGTCCTGAAGTCGAAGTAGACATCTCGGCTTACAGCAAGTATGTTTCTTCCTTTTTTTATTTTATAATTTTGAAAAATCTTCTTTCTCGATGACTTCTTCTAATATCATGAACCTTTTTAGAGAAGCGCCTGATAATGTGGAAACGAGTTTTCCTGTGTGGTTTAATAACAAGGTAAATACATTAGATATATTACCTTGGAGTTATTCCTCATCTAATAAACCTTTTTGTATCTCCTTTTTGTAGACTCGTGAAAAAAAGTGAGTGTGGGCTATAGTGACGAGTTATTCTCTTTGGCATGTGGACCTATTAGTTCATGTACATACCCCGCTTGCATAGTGAACGGTGTGAAGTTTGTGGTACGTGAACGCGATATACTTCGTACCACTCAATGCATCAGAGTTTCAACACCCGGGGTCGATGGAGAGATGTATTATGGTCAACTCGAAGAAATTCCGGAGCTCACTTATATCGGCAATCGTAAGGTTTTGTTGTTTCAATGTAAATGGTTTGACACAATTAACCCTACCAATTGCACCAAACGCAACAGACGTTCTTACTCTGAGCAAGGCATACGTCATATTTTGACTGATAAGTTATTTCACCAAAATAACCCATACATTTTCCCGACACAAGCAACACAAGTATTCTACCTTGAAGGCATTTCTAGACGACCGCTTCATTGGAAGGTCGTCGAACAGGTTTATCATCGAGATGTGGCAGAGTCCGATGAAGATGTTATACATGGTAGCAGTTCATCAAATGTTACACTGTCTGTTGCTTTGCCTAATTTGGATCTTACGGATTTGAGTGTAAATACTCAACCGACGGAAGTGGACGCCCCACCGGTTGATGATGATATTATTAATATTGAAGATGAGGTCGTTGCACACATCATTGATGATGTTGATGATGATGTTGATGATGGTGATGATGATTTAGTGTCGGATGATGATGAAGTGAACCCTAGTAATGATGTTGAAGAAGTTTTATCTAGCGATGATTCTGAAGATGACAATTGATAGTAAGTTGTATTTTGAATGAAACAATTGTTATATGCTTTAATGTGTAATTTTTTATTTGTAAACGATTGTTATATGCTTAAGTTGTAGTTTAAATGAAACAATTGTTATACGCTTAAATGATGATGAGTTGTTTTTATTTGTTTAAATGTGTAATTTTGTATTTTAATGAAAATATTTTTATATGTTAAAATGTGTATATTGATATAAATTTGTGTATTAGTATTAATTGGTTAATTAAATTGTGTGTAATTTTGTTTTTTAATGAAAATGTTTTTATATGTTAAAATGTGTATATTGATAAAATGTGTATACTGATATGAACTTGTTATTTTACAGATGGCGTGTGTAGCTCCAAGATCACACGGTGGGGATGCTGGTGGTAATCCACCCAGACATCCCACACGTCCTGTACCGGCCCAGTGTCAACGTAAGAAATCGTTATATTTTTTTATAACACTGATATTTACAATTTATGTCACTTGAATTTTTACGAGTAAATAACATATCTTTTGTAGGTTCAAATCAACGTTTTGAGACCAACCTAACAAGATTAAGGAATGCGTACAGAACAAATAACGAAAGACCTTTGACAGTTGGCTTTGAATTTAAGGATCTGCAAACCTTCCATCCTCTGGGCGATTATGCATCCCTGTTGACTCATCTTATGGGGGAATTAGTCCGGACACTTCCCCTTTCTTGCGAATGGGACGAAATTCCAGACTCTTATAAAGCTCATATTCTTCCTACACTTGAGGTCAAAATTGTTTATTTTACTTATATTGTTATTGTTATCGACATTTAGATATGTGTGTTATGTTTAATTTGTTTGTTTATTTAAATTCATATGTTTTTATCTAGATATATTTCGACCTCCAGCCATGGTACAATGATCATACTCAGGTGATGTGTGGCAAGGGTGTGTATCAGGTGTCGGATCGGGTTAAGCTTACGTTGGAACTCGAACTGAGGTTGCTGTATAGGAAACACAAGAACAGGATCAAGAACCAATATTATTCAGTTTATGAGACGCCCTCATAGGCAGAAGCACATGTACCGCCGCAGAAAGTGTGGGACCATAGAACCAAAGTTGACTGGGCTGACTTGGTTGAGTGGTGGTCACATTCAAGTAGGGTGGCAAGAAGTGAGATTAATACTGTTAATCATTCTAAAAACAAGGTACCGACCACTCAAGGCAAAAAACCATTCGCCCGAGTAAGGAATGAATACGTAAGACTCTTTATAATTTTTGTGATTTTATTAAAAGCGTTTAAATTGTTTATTTATTATAGCTCGTTATTAATTTATTTGATATTTTACAGAAAGTCAATGAAGGGCTCTACGAGGACCTGATTGAAACGTGGTGGAAGGGGCACTCAAATAATGTCAAGTTTAAAAAAAAGAAAACGAGGAAAGATATGTAAGTAATATATAACTCTTTACATGCTTTAGTAACTAATTTTATTTGTTTTAAACTGTTTTTTTTTCTTTCCCAGCTAAAGATGAAAGCCCTCCAAGACCAAGTTAAATCCAAGATCATCCCATTCATGTCTGATAAAGAAATAGTGGCTACAATCATGCCTAGTCAAAATAAGCAAAATGTGTCGGGACAAGACAGGAAGTTACCGGGTGGTGGCAATAACACTTCTCGCAGGTTATATATCCTCAATAAAACAAAATAAAAATAAATTGTTCATATTATGTCTTGTTTTATATAATGAAAAATTGTTGTTGTAAATTATCGCATGCGTGGTCCTCCAGCTCGACCGGATTTTCCCACTCGTGACGAAATCCAGAAAATGATGGAACAACATGCGCAAGAGATGGAGTTGATGAGGAAACAGAATTAGGAGGCTCAACAACGGTCTTACTTGGCAGCGTTCAAGGCAGACGCGACGCAACAATGGGGTCAGACGTCGTACCAGCATATGACGCAATATCAGAGTGCATTGGGTGAGTTTTTCCAGAACTACAACTCATCAAATACTGATCACCCAATTAACCCTCCCACTTTAGTACCCCCGCCCCGACCATGTTTTATGCCCCCTAGCTCCTCATTGGGCTCACTTAGTCCAACCCCCTATCCTTTTAATCAATCATTGCAACCTCCTTCCATCAACCCATTCCAACCACCTTTTCCCGACCATCTCCAACCACTCCAACCTCCCTATACTGGCACTTATCCTATGACTCCCGTCACCAACAAAAAATTTAGCCATTGTTATCGTCCCGTCTCAAACTCAACTCATGAGATCGGCTCTACTTCACATTCCCAAGCCGGAGGTTCTCGCGTAAACATTAATCCACATCAGCACGATTACCGGTCTGTTGACGAGTTGGGTCGATATTAGGGATCTCCAAAACAGTGGTGACGACTTATCAGGGGATGACGAGGGGGATGACGAGCAGCAAGGTGACTTTTCACCTAACGAGGATGAGGAGGACGAGTAGAGGTTGTAGTAGTATTTTTCTTATTATGCATGTTTAATAAAGTTTGAGACTTGTAGCGCGTGAAACATTTGATTTAGGATGCATAAGTGTATTTGATGAATATTGTATCGTAACGTTGGATAATTAATCTTAATATGGTATTCTAACGTCTAATGATTTGTTATTATTCTGTATTGTGGATTTTCCGAATTCTGCCATTTTGAATTGTAGATTTTGTCCGGAAAAAGTTCCGGAAAAAATCTGGAAACTGCAAAAATGCCCATTTTTTTACACCCCAGGTACATCTAGGGACGACTAAGTCGTCCCTAAAGTTACCACATACGCCCAGATATTATACTTAGGGATGACTTGGTCGTCCCTAAGCAAATAAAAAACCCAGATTATTAAACTTAGGGACGACTTGGTCGTCCCTAAGTTTAACAATCTGAGTTTTTTATTTCCTTAGGGACGACCTCTTCTTATAACTTAGGGTCGAAAAAGTCGTCCCTAAGTTTATATTTATTGATTTGTTTTAAAATGATTTTATTAATTATTTAAAAAAGATTTTCTAAAAATGATTTTATTAATTATTAAAAAAAGTTTTTTTGTTAAAAATTAAAAAAAGTGTATTTTTATTAAAAACTTGAGGCCGACTTTTTCGACCCTAAATTTCGAAGAAAAGTCGTCCCTAAGTTAGTCAATATTTTCAAAGACAAGGTTGTGGGGCCCCTTTGGTCGTCCCTAGGTTTCAAAGTATATGTCGACCCTAGAAATCTAGGGTCGAATTCTTGGGCACGGATATCTTGGGTCGAACTAGTCTTCCTTAGGTTGTTAGGGTCGAAAAACTGGTATCCTAGGGACGACTAAGTCCTCCCTAACATGCAAAATTGTTGTAGTGTTCGTTTAATCACGAGTTTGTTGCATAGATGGGAAGTATATGTGCTTTGTCGGTTTAATTAACTGTAAAAAAAAATTAACGAATTCTTTTTTTATTTTATTATGACTTGTATCGAGTTTATTCTTTTGCCTACTAACTTTGTTGCGTAAACGGTTAATTTCTGGTTTTGTTCATATAAATGACATGAGTTATTCGCTTTGAATGTATTTATACGTTGTTATCCGTGTTTGTACGTTTTCATACGTGTTTTTGTTTACGTTTTTCAATTTTTTTTACGTTCTGTCCGTTTTTACACACTTTTATATGTTTTATCGGTTTCTTTACGTTCAATATATTTTAAACGGTTTCATATATTCTTATACGTTTTAACGTTTTGTACATTTATATATGTTTTTCGCACGTTTTCATCCATTTTTATTAGGTTTTCCTACGTTTTTACCTTGGCACATTTTTACACATTTCGTATGTTTTTATACATTATCGTACACTTTTTTAAAAATATTTTCGTACATTCTCATCCGCTTTAAAACGTACATAAACGAACAAAAATGGAAGGAAAAACCCGAAAATGGATAAAAACTAATGAAAATGCCCAAATGTACAAAATTGCAAAAAGAGTATAAAAGGTATAAGACTGTATAAATCATACAAAAATGAAAAATAAAAGAGGATAAAAATGCAAGAAAATTGCCAAAAGCGGTTAAATTAAAATATAACTAAATAACATGAAAAAAACTAAAATAAAATTAATTAATTAATAATTAATAATAAGTAAATAAATTAAACTTAACGCATGTAATAAACCTGTGATATCGAATAAACTAATGGGTCCATCAAACACGTATCAAATAATTTTGTCATTTCAGTCTCTCAAACAGTTAGGTGGTGTTTGTTTTTCAAAAAAAATATCTGAATAACCTCTTGATCTAACTCCTTCAAACACGCTCAAACATTTGTTCCATTCAATTTTTATTTTTTTCATTCGTTCAAACACGGTTAGAGGCTGGAACAGAACATCATAACCAACTAGATGTGAATAGGAGTTTTTGATACCTCTTAATGCCTTTTTTTACTCTCATTGTTTTTCTTTCTTTTATATTCTTTTTTGTTTCTTTCGTTGTGTTCTTTTTTTAGGTTTATGCGACATGCGGTAGGTTTTTTAAGTATCGTAATTACTTTTGTGACATGATATTAGAGACTAAAATATTACCAGCGTTGCTTATATAGAGTTAAATAAATAATAAAATTTAACTTTACAATTGTTAACAATGCTAAATAAACTATAATATTTTAATTTTCGTAATATTATAGCAGAAAAATAAATGATAGTAACAGTTTACAAAATATACTTTGATTTTTTAAGAAATTTTATTATCATGTTGCTTAACTATGTTAGTTTTATGATTTAAATAGTTTATATAATTTTTAAATGTGTTTATGTTACGTAAAAATAAAACTGTTTATAGAAATAAAACTAAATTGTGCTATATACTGTTCAGATGTTTCAAAAGTAAAAAACAAACATCATTTGGTTCAGATTCAAATATTTACGTCTCAAATTCAAATGTGCAAATAAAATTCAGATTCAGAGCCTCTTAATAAACAAACAACATCTTAAACTAACAAGAGAAGACCTGTTAGATTTTTTGACGATGGCTATTTCGTTCAACTCGTCAAATCACATAAACAATTTACGCAATTACTTTCGAGTAATTTATTAGTGTACTATTTACTTATTCGTGGATTAAGATATTTGAAAAATTGGATGAACATTTAGTTTGACTCTATGTTCAGAGATGGACATCAAAACCAAAAAAAATAGAAATGAAAATTTTCATCTTTTTATTTTATTATGAGAGTTCACTTTTTTTAAACCGTCTATTTTGATAATTCATTAGAAATTCTGGTTAATTATAAAGGGAAATCATCCCTGCTGCATACTGCAGGGTTGATATCTACTGCAGGGTATAAATGGGGGATTATTTATGTAACATAAGAATATTTGAAGGTTACTTAATGTAAATATAATTTTTTTAACTCCTTGGCAGTAGGGATGGTAACTGTTGTTCATAGCAGAGATGTTATTCTTTAATTATAAACCTCATTTGAGGTTATTATTGCAAACTTAAAAGAAATTATAAAATCCATTAAAAGTAAATTTTTTATTAGTGCAATTAGTAAGAGAAAGAAAAATATAACTGATGATGATCTCATTTTTTACTACCTAATACCATTTATTACCATTACACTCTCTAGTCATGTTTGTTTGGGTTACATACAAAAATAACTCTGATAATTGAAAGCTGTAAGAACTTTTCGAATTGAAATGGTTCTATAACTGAATTAGCATATCCTTGGTATGGTGAACATATTTTTTTTCTTTCAAATCACCTCAAGAACAGGCCCTATCTCGAGCCACTACATTAATAGAAAAGTTTGTGATAGCAATTTCACCAAGTACCAGTTTGACCAAATCTATGATTTTGGCATGATATTTATAAGCAGGGGCGGAGACAAGGGGGTTACAGTTGTGACTCCTCAAGCGAAAAAATTATAGTGTAAATTTTCGGGTTTTTAAAAATTTGACATTCCTAAGAATTATTTTGTAGTGTAATTTATAAAATATATAAAAGTTTGACTTTCGAGTCGAAATTTCTGACTCCGCCCATGTTTCTAAGTTGTAAGTTGTAACAGTGATTCGTTTTTTAGTTTAATAGAAAGTGTTTAGCTTTATAATGACATAGAACCATGCACTGTTTGTAAAACCCGTGGTTTTCATGTTTTATAATGACATCACTGTACACATCATCTCATGAGCTATATAATATATTACCACCTTTGCATGAAAACTTTATACTATCACTTGCATCATACATGAGCATACACACATTTGATCATGAGAACTATACATATTACATCATGGTTGTAAATATTCAATCATTTGACTACTGGAACTCTTTACATTATATCATGAGTGTGAGCATTCAATTATGGGATCACTGGAACTCTTTACATTATATCATGATTGTGAGCATTCAATCATGGGATCACTGAAACTCCTTACATTATATCCTGATTGTGAGTATTCAATCATTTGGCCACTAGAACGTTGTACATTATATCATGATTGTGAGTATTCAATCATGGGATCACAGAAACTATACGTATGACTACATTTTATATGAGCATACAATCATACAGTTGATCACTTTGGCGACTATTAAGTCACCTAGAACACATGAGCATGTACATACATCATTTTAGGTTTCATAAAATCTTGAACCATGATCACAAGTATTTAATTTTACCAAGTACCTAAACTCACTACAAAATGAATGTACACATACTCTCTTTATACTATAAGTAATACTACGAATCAACGAAGGCCGCCTTTTATATTTGAACTTCACACTTATCAATTTTAATACATTTTAATAAGTGTCATACATTTTATTTTACTAAAACTATACGTTTTATATTTACTACTTCTAATTTCACCACAAACCCTAAAACCTTAACTAAATCACCTTAGAATTGAACCTACACTCACATTATCTTACCTATATCATTAGTAACTCTACAAATTCACCAAAATCAAACACAAAACCCTCATA
Source organism: Glebionis coronaria (assembly GCA_025667525.1). Lineage (NCBI taxonomy): Eukaryota > Viridiplantae > Streptophyta > Magnoliopsida > Asterales > Asteraceae > Glebionis > Glebionis coronaria. Next base: position 589,766,385 of record CM046874.1, on the reverse strand, counting down.
GACAATAACTCTAGCCGAATAATAAGTATACTACACCTTAGCCTTCTAGAAACCCTTGTATATAACATAAGCCATTTACCTAAACTTGTACAACCTAAACTAATTAAGGTTACACTATTTTAGACATCACCTTTGTCCCTTGACCCCCTTACACGATGGCTATAAGAGCCAAAAGCCAACATGTACAAACTTGGAGCAATTAAGGTTAGTACCTTTGTAATCTTACATAGGATTTGATGTGTACTTTGTCTAGATCCTATCTTGGATCCTTCCTCTCTCTTGGCGTGTACCAAACTGAGCCACACCCTCTAATCCCTTCACTTGATTATAAACACAAACACAAAACACATTCACTCCATATCTCTCTCTCTCACTCCCGGAAAACCTTAAACACACGCCTACAAAACACATTCAATACTCAAAATCTTGGTCTCAAGCACATTAAGTGCTAGCATTTAATCCTACTACCACAATCTTGATCAACAAGGCAAACCAAGAAGCCCTAGGTCTAGGCTAGAACTCGTTCGCATAGATCTTTGTGTTCCAAGGATTTCTAGTTAGTTTTAGCATTGTTACCACCTTTACCATCATGTATGTAACCTCACTCTTATCTTCATTCATACATCAACATAAACCATGCCTCATGTATACTAGTACTTCTATGGAAACTATAAGGAAAACATCATGCACACGTGAAAGACTTGATAATTCGAACCCTAGGAAGATCTTATAGGCCACGACATGAATTGTTTGAGTAGGAAACATGCTTATTTTTGAATCTAAGTATGTTAATGTAAACCCTTGTTTAGATCTAGGATAGTACCTAGAAAACTAGAAATCTTAGTTTTGCCTAAATCCTAAATGAACTAATGATCATGGGTAACTTATAACCTCATAATCACTAGTAAGATAAGCCATGAGAATAAGCTTATAAGCCACGAATCCATAAGCCCTAAACCTACGGCTTATTTATAAGCCGAGTGTAAAATAAGCCCATTAGGCCCATTGCTTTGTTTAGCTAGTTTGGATTAGATTAACTACTTACATAATTTCCCTAAACTTAATTAAGCCCAAATAGTGAGCCCATTTGAGCCCGAAACCGAACCGGGCCCTTATTGGGCCTAACGAGCCCAGTAAACCTATAAAACACTAATTAGGGACTATTTGTGCCAAAAATGTAACTTTGTGAAAGTATAAGCATATTTTGTAAAGTCATGAAACTATTTAAATCATTTTCATGAGTTTTGTAAAGTACAAGGGCTATTTTGTAAATTGCCGAAAGATAAAGGGTGTTTTAATTATAATCAAAACATAAATGAACCACAAGGACCATTCTTGTCATTTCATGAAAGTCAAACGATCCCTAGAAACTCATTTTGTAACTTGTTATCATTTCCGAAACTAAAAGGACCTTTTATGCCATTTAATGAATCTTAAACAAGCCCCAGGGACTTGTTTTGTTATTATCCAAGAGTTTACAAACCCTAAGGGTGTTTTATGTCATTTACCGGAAGTTTAATAAGCCCTAGGGGCGGTTTTGAAATTATATATAACGAAAAGGACTAAACTTGCAATTAGACTTAACGGACTAACCCTAGGGGTATTTTCGGCCATAGGCCGAATGTGTTATAAGCCCTAGGGGCTGTTTGGAAACTTTTATTTCTTTACAAGGACCTAAACGCAATTTAACTAAGGTTTATTATATTTGTTTAATTAATAAACTAAAAGACTTATTTAGAAACTTGTGTAACCCGGAGGACTAATAATGAACATTTAAATCTTCTAGGACTTTTATAAAAATATTATATCTTATATGTCTTAATTAAATAAAATCATTTATCCAATTCGTTATACGGTTACAATTAAAATAAGGTAAATACACTTTGTTAAATTAAGTGTGTACATGTTTCGATAACTTACTATAAGTTTAGCACTTAAAATGGTAACAACTTATTATATATGTGATCATGCATTTTCATCAACTGCATTTACATGTGCATTTACTAAGACCCACATAAATTACTTAGGTAATTCTACTGCTTCGTGATCATACCGTGTCAGCTTACTCAGTGACTTTATCACTACTGCATCACCATTGAGGTGAGTTCATGGCCCCTTATTTTACAGCTTTTATAACTGGGGGAGAAAACATGCTACTTATTGTGTATGCAAATATTTCACGGGTCCGTAACTTATTTACTGCCTATCGTTTGCCCCATTCCTGTGGACTGTAATAGTTAATTGTGAAGCGCGAGATGTTATAAATAGATCTGTTTGGGGATTGACAATCCCAGTCTGCGTGAGTAGCTCTCACCTTGCCTTAACCAAGGCCAACAGACTTATATACATTGTCGGACAATAGGGTACTTCTCAGGAACGATCCACATAGGCTCCTGATCACTTGTCTAGCTTCTATTACAAGGTAATAGGAACTACTATAGTATTGAGCTTGGAGCTCTACTATCTTCGTGGTGTTTTGCATATCAATACTTTTACTTTTAAACTAAACATGTGAATTCACCAACCTCGTGTTGACCCCACATTTTACTTTACATGTTTTCTCAGGTAACTAATTAGGTTTATGTGCACTTGGACATCCAACATCATGTAGGAAGCATCATGTTTACCATTGGACTGGGATATTATTTTGGACAATAATAATTGTTGATTTTCAGACAATTTACTTAATATGCACAATTTTATTCATGTAATATGTTTTAATGATATTTTATGATCATTGCTATGTATAATGTGTGCTATTGATCCACCAAAGTAACACCCCAAGTACTTTTCCGCTGCATTTGACCACTCTGGGGGTGTTACAGAATGGTATCAGAGCGCATAGTTATAGAGAACCAGATCAAAATCAAAATTTTTTTAATAATAAAAATTTAAAACTGGACTATAACTGAATTTAAAAATCGGTTTTAAGAAAAATTGATTTTTGGGAACCCTTATAGTTAGGCATACATCATATAGAGCATACATCATATAGAGCATACATATTGTGTGAACTAAGTGTGCAGTGATATATAGCTTTTGGCTATATGATCACCTAAGTATCTACATAATTTTTAACCAACACTGTTAAAAGACATATATAGCATCGCATATACATTTTTGAAAACTTTTTGAATTGTGTAAGCTAATACTTACTCAACTTTGAAATGCTATTAATTTCAGATTATCATGACATCACCGACACGTGTAGCCACTATTGACGCTCTCATGAGTACTTCTGCTACGCCAGCATCACCGACCTCAGTACTTCACAGACTGTTATCATACAACGAGTCTGGAGATCACCAGACTGCTGGAGTTATTACTATATCAGATTCTACTACATCCACACCACCAGCTGTACCTACTTCCCCAATCAGGGAAAGAGATCGGGTTGTACCCACTTTACCACCGCTTCCACCACTTTCTACTCTTCACTGCTACCCCACTAGAGCCCTACCACCTCGCAAGAGGAGGTAAGACTCTACTCCTGTCTCTACTTTTGAGATAGGAGAGGGATCAGGAGCAGGACGGGCAGGACCAACCCTGTTCAGGCATAGATCTCCGCATTAGCAGCGAGACAGGCTCAGGATACGGATGCTATTCATGCTTTACTACGAGTGGGTCTGTAACATCCCGCCTACTCAGTCCATAATATTTTCCGCTTTGCCCGCAGGCTCACGGCTTTGCTTTAGTAGAGACTATACTCTCTCTATTAGGTAGTAGCAATAGAGTCGCATGCTACTCAGGGGACTTGGATGACTGTCCAGGACACCCTACAGTGGTTGCTTGAGGAGAATGGTCATCTCTGGCAGTGCTTGTTCACCCTCGTGGGCCAGCAGTATCAGACACACACCGCCCTCATGACTCAGGGGGATACTTTCCAAATTTTCTTCCACTTAGTAGAGGTCCGTCACTAGGGGACTACTGCAGAGACCGACAACCTCAGGAGTGCATATACAACACGACATGCACAGATACTAGAGGCTCTTTGACATACCAAAGAGACCCGTACTGCCATGATCGCCTTGCAGGATGATACCCAGGTACCTGTAGCCCCAGTTGTACCAGCAGCACCAGCAGTTTCCAGTGATGTTGCTAGCCTTGTTTAGATTAGATATCTTGTATATCATGACAAGCATTGGGTTGCATCCTAGCTCTCATGATTTAGGACTGATGTATTGTATCTTTTGTTCTTTCAGTTGTATTTCCATCTTTAGTACCTAACCCTAGTAGGTAGGTTATCTTTTGTTGTACCAAAACATCTGTACCACTATTTCAGACAGGCATGTTATATTTCTGTCTTAGATTGGTTGTACTTGTATCATATTGTTATTTGCCAGAAATGACTTGTACTGATGTTACTCTATTACTCCTTTGTGCTTATATTGTATTATGAACTCTTGACAGGTTATCCAATTTGTTGTGAATTTTATGCATATACATTTCCATGCAAATTAATATAAATGCAATATTGATCAACTAATAAATCTCATTTTTGTATAATTATAGAAAAATGGCTGCAAGAAACACACGATCAAACCCCTCAGGAGTTAATGCTACGCCCACTATCTCAGAAGCCCAACTCAGAGTGCTCCTTGGGCAAGGCATAGTCGACGCCTTGGCTGCTAGGGAAACCCATCCCAGCAGAAACCAGGATGACAGTCATAACTCCAATGCAAGGAGGAACGACAGAGTTGCTAGAGAGTGTACTTACCCCGACTTCTTGAAATGTAAGCCCACTTACTTTATGGGCAAAGAAGGAGTTGTCGAACTAATGCAATGGTTCGAGAGGACAAATGTATGCCCACTTACTTTATGGGCAAAGAAGGAGTTGTCGAACTAATGCAATGGTTCGAGAGGACCGAGACTGTATTCTGTATCAATGATTGTACAGAAGAAAACAAGGTGAAGTTTGCCACCTGTACTCTATTAGAAAGTGCTCTCACATGGTGGAATTCTTTGGTTGCTACCCTTGGGCAAGATAATGCCTATGGGATGACTTGGACTGTTTTGAAGGAAAGACTTACTGAGAAATATTATCCTCGTGGAGAAATAAACAAACTAGAGATCGAACTGTGGAATCTCAAGTGCACGAACCATGACATTACAGCTTACAACAAGAAATTCCAAGAGCAAATCATACGTTATTATGTTGTCATAACGTTGTGTACGTTATGAAAAAATGTAAATTACATGTGATTTTTTTAAATCACGTTGAATTGCATAAATCGCGTGTGATATTATACAAAATTAAATGTAATTTTGCTTAAATCATATGTAATTTTATACAAAATTACATGTAATTTTGCTCAAATCACATGTGATTTTATAAATAATTACATGTAATTTTGCTCAAATTACATGTGATTTTATACAAAATTACATGTAATTTTGCTTAAATCACATGTGATTTTATACATATCAAACCACAAAACCTATCATATTTAGTATTTACTTGAAATTTTAAATTCTTATGATATGTTAAAAAGCTCATGTTAATATGCTAAATAAATCATATGCATTTCATCTTATGTATATTTAATAGACTTTTTAATGTTGTACCTATTCTTTAAAAAGAAAACCAACTCATTTCATTGGCCTTTTTCACCTCACTAACTTATTTTATTAAACCAATAAATATGGGAACCAAAAGAAAATTACAAATATATGACATCTAACAAATAAATAACACACCTACTATAAGTGTGATCCATTAAATAAAAAACAAAAACCTTGCAATACCATTATGACATGATAACAGACTTATCATTAGATAATTTTTTTTTATAAAACTTAGCAACGTGACTACACTACATCTTCATGAATAAAAATAATGCTCGTATTTTCATCAAAATAATAATAATGCTCGTCTTCTTTACAATAAAAAGCAATGTCTGTGTTTTTCCCATCTCTACCGCAATAAATTTATTCCAATAACCAACTTTCGACGGAATAACGACGAAGATGACGTTGTCACCTCCACAACAAATCAAAGACCTTCGTTCGCCCACACACTGTAACATTGTTGCCACTCGACCGCCACATCGACCTTCGTTCGCCCACCCACGGTCGCAATCTCGTCTTTCACCACCTTTCAACCAACCGACTGAATCGCTTCCATCAAGTCCTGGTTCAAATCTGGCCTGTCATCACATCAGATAGTTTCTTGGACGGTTGTTTTGTTGTCACCATTGTTGCATATTCGATGGTGGCTTCTTCTTTCTCGCCTCGGTATGAAAAATGAGAGGCACGATTCTCCATATTATATTGGTGATCATGGTTTACAGCTCTTTTAAACGATGAGGGCGAGGTTTGGTATTTGCCGGCGAGATTTGATATTTTCTGGCGAGATTTGCTACTTTCTGAAAATGATTGTTGTTATTTAATGAATACGTGGTGGGTTTTACATTTTCCGACTATATTTATTGATTTCAGGGAGCTTGGTTGAGTTTCCGGTGAGAGTTTGAGATTTTCCGACGAGGGTAGGTGGTGTAAGGGGGTTGCACATTTTTTAGAGAGACAAAATGAGTGGTGAGAGTGTTTTTTTGGTTTTATATTGGGTTTGATGGGTTGAATCTAAACCATTGGCTGAAGAATGATTGTATGGTCAAGATTCGTTCTTTTATACTTTTTTGAGAAGACATTCCTTATAGAACTTTTCTCTATAACTCATATCATATCAAACTAGTCATTTAATCATTAACTCTGTCGCATAAATTGTTAGTTGCTAGTTTAAATGATGAAAACGACATAAATATTGTCACATGTGTTTCTTAAATGGTAGTATATGGTTTAATATTGTTACTTATTACTGTTTATGGTAACTAGAGGTGACAAATGGGTTGGTTATAGGTCAAATAAGTTATAAGTCAAATGGGACGTGAGTCAAATAAGTCACTTATCATTTAATAATGGGTCTAACGGGTTATGGGTCAAATGGTTTGAATCGAGTCAACCCGCTAACTTACAATACTTTCTTATCTTTTAACATTTTTTAAACGTTTTTATCTCTATTATTTCGATTTTTACGTTTCGGTCAGTTGTTTACGTTTTTCACCGATTTGACGTTTTCATCATCTTTTTTTACGTTTTAATCAGTATTTTTACGTTTTCGGCAGTAAATTTACGTTTACGTCAGTAAATTTACGTTTTCGTCAATAAATTTATGTCTTCATCACTAAATTTACGTTTTCGTCTGTAAACTTAAGTGTTCGTCAGTAAATATACGTTTCCGTCAGTAAATTTACTTTTTCGTCAGTAGTTTTACGTTTTCGCCAGTAAGTTTACGTTTTCGTCAATAATTTTACGTTTTCGACAGTAATTTTACATTTTCGTCAGTAAATTTACGTTTTCTTCAGTAAATTTACGTTTTCGTCAGTAAATTTACGCTTTCGTCAGTAATTTTACGTTTTCGTCAGAATTTACGTTTCCGTCAGTAAATTTACGTTTTCTTCACTAAATTTACATTTTCTTCTGTAAATTTACGTTTTCGTCAGTAAATTTACGTTTTCCCCAAAATATTTATGTTTTCGTCAATAAATTTACGTTTCCGTCTGTAACTTTACGTCTTCGTCAGTAAATTTAGGTTTTTGTCGGTAAATTTACGTTTTCGTCAGTCAATTTACGTTTTCGTCAATCAATTTATGTTTTCGTCATTGAATTTCGTTTTCGTCAGTCAATTTACATTTTTGTCAGTAATTTACGTTTTTGTCAGAAAATTTATGTTTTTCTATAAATTTACGTTTTCGTCAATATTTTTATATTTTCGTCAGTAAATTTACATTTTCGTCAATGTTTTTTACGTTTTCATTGCTAATCTTACGTTTTTATCAATAAAATTACATTTTCGCCAATACTTTTACGTTTTCGTAAGTAAATTTATGTTTTCGTTAATATTTTTACGTTTACATCAGCACTTTTACGTTTTCATCACTTTTTATACGTTTTCGTCAGTAAATTTACGTTTTAGTCAGTAAATTTACGTTTTCGTCAGAAAATTTATGTTTTCGTCGGTAAATTTACTTTTCGTCAGTAAATTTACGTTTTCATCTCTAAATTTACGTTTTCGTCAATAAATTTATGTTTTCGTCTGTAAACTTACGTTTTTGTCAGTAAATTTTCTGATGAAAACGTAAATTTACTTACGTAAACGTAAAATTACTAACGAGAACGTAAATTTACAGACGAAAACATAAATTTACTGATCAACAAGTAAATTTTTTGACGAAAACGTAAATTTTTGACGAAAACCTAATTTTTTTACGAAAACTCAAGTTTCCTGATGAATACTCAAATTTATTGACGAAAACATAAAATTGCAGACGAAATTTTAAAATTACTGACGAAACGTTAAATTACTGACGAAAACATGAACTTACAAACGAAAACGTAAACTTACAGACGAAAACATGAATTTACTGACAAAAACATAAATTTACTGAAGAAAATGTAAAATACTGACGAAAACGTAAAATATCTGACGGAAACTTAAATTTAATAAGATTGTTAATTTATTGACGAGAACTGAAATTTACTGACGAAAACATAAATTTAATGATGAAAAAGTAAATTTACTGACGAAAACGTAAAAATACTAATGAAAACGTAAATTGTTGATACAAAAGTTGGATGATCCTTGCTTGACCCGAATTAGGCTTAGTTCGGGTAGGCTGGGCTCCGACTCTTGCACCAAGTGAATAACTTGATGATATCCTACACACTAAAGCAACAGACGTTAGGCTTACCGTGGGAGCGTATCCCACGATTAGACTCCGGCGTGAGAGTAAATAATCGGTTTAGGGTTATGAATCGGCTGTAGGTTGAGAGTATAGAGAATGTAATACCTTTGTGGAACCCTTGGGGGTTCCTTATATAGGCATTGAAACCCTAATGGGCTGTCACTGTTACTTCGGCCCCAAGCATAAGATAATCACCATAATTAGCTTGATTGTTATCTTCTAATTATGGTGAGTGTATATCCTATACTTTGAGGCAAATCCCAATCCTGATAAGATTGTGATTCGGTCTAACCCTGTACCGACCGCGCCGGGTCGTGGGCCGCACACATCTTACGCGACCACTATTCATTCAAGCCCATAAGGTTAAATGACATTAATCCAACCCATTCGTGATGGGCCGGATGCGGGTAGTACCCGTGGGCCGGGTTCATGACCCGGTTGGGGACTATACGTCATCATGTCCCCCCAGTCTAGTTGTTACAACCGTAGGCGTAGCCTCTAGACTAATCAATGCCTTTTATATATCGCTGTCGCAAACATAGCCGCACTCCAAAAAGGCCAGCCGGGACAATATTAGTGAATGCATTAATGGTAGTCATTAGTCGGACGTTTTGTCTGCAAAAGTGAACCAGACAGGCCCACTCTTGAGCCACATAAAACTGTCAAGAAGTGACCCGTGGGTCCCTTCTGACATTTTAGAAGTGTCAGAAATCCCATTCGTTAGATGGGCGTAGTGGTTTACACGTGGCAAACATCCATGGCACCTCGTAACTCAAGGCAACCCTATAAAAGAGTTGGTGCGTGTAACTGTGTAAACACACAGTTAACAACTCCACTTCCGCCATTGTTATACCTTCACTCAATTCTTTAATTCCTCTCCTTCTTTTCCACGGAAATCCATCACACTAGGTTAGACCACCGCTCCCTTTTACTCTCATTTATAAACCACGGTGAAAGATAATCCTGCTATCACGGACTTGCTTAATGTGATGCCCCCGGAGAAATATATGGACTTTTTGTCTGAATATTATACCCCGGAGAGCGTAAACCCCACCTATCTAGGTGACGACGAAGCTATCACAGACGTCCCAGCTGGGAAAATAGGCGTGTACACGCGCTTATTTGACTCGGCCAACTACCGCATCCCCCTATCTAGGTTCCTCGTAGATGTGCTATTGTATTATGACATCCATATAACCCAACTTCACTGTATAAGGGCGTGCAAGGTTAACCAATTTGAGGTTACCTACCATGCCTGCGAAGTGGCCCTCACCGTTAGTCTATTTAGGGTATTCTACTCCCCCAAATGGTAAATGGGTGGCTGTCATTTAAAAAACGATCCGCAACCGTCCCCGTGACTTATAGGAAACCCCTAGATTCCCTCAAGAAGTGGTACGACCACTACTTTTTCGTAGATGCCAAGGTGTTCCCTACCCCTTTTGTTTTGAAGTACAAAGTACGCTTTGACTACCCACCCTCATCCATGGATTATAGCAGCCAGGATGTGAAAACATTAGACACCCATCGCACTGATTTCCATAAGGGTCTACCGGAGCACTATCTATGCTTAATAGGGATCAGCCGTAATTATTTTGGGAGGGAGGATAGATATCCATGTTTTCTGACCGAGCGTAGACATGGTAGGTATTCTTTATACATGAATATGCATATAAATGTGTAGCACTTAGAATCATACTAACCTAAATAGTCGCTCATGTCTGCAGAGATGAAGTTGTTCGGACTATTACGCCAGGGTGATCCAAGTAAGGCTCCGTAGAGATCTCACCCCTGAAAGAGGGCGAGCCTCCATTACTAGTCGCCACTGCCGACATGACTATCATGCTGGAAGAAACAACAGAGGCGCATTCTGATGAGCAGGAACTAGTGATCCAGAAGTCGCCACTGAACTTCTCCAATGAAGATGGTGGTGAGCTGCTACTGGAGAATGCCGCATCCCTCCAAGATGAAGAACCAACTGATCCATCTATCAACCGCATGGTTGGTGATGACGATGAAGGAGAGGAGGAAGTGGCGCAGGAGGTAGGATCCCCCCAATAGCAAAAACCTGCGTCCAAGAAGCGCAAATCCACCAGGAAGGTGGTGAAGAATGTAGAAGCGGAGGCAAGGGAACACAACGCGCCTCCCAAGAAGCTGAGGAAAGACCATCCTCAATTCCAAGAAGAAAGCAGCACCATAATGCCGGAAGACAACCCCCACCGCAAGTAGATACTCATGTATGGACGGCAACACCAGTTAGCGCTTTAGCTCCTACCATCACGGAACCAATGATAGATGTGACGTAAGTACTTGTTATACTTCATAATATTTGATCCCCTCTCAAAACTCATAAGTGTATGTTTAAATAACAGGGTGGATCCTTCGATAGTGGTGCAGGAGAAGGAAGTAGAGAGAGAACCCTCTCCCATGATATCCACGATGCCTCTATCACCTCCCCCAACTCACGAAGAGGAGCCTCGCGCCGAGGGTCCGGACACCAACTTACGCCCGACATGGAACTTGTCTAGCTTAACAAAATTAGAGGCAGAGTCCGAGTGTAAGGAGTTCGTGGATCATTTGAATCCTCCCGCCTTAGCCCAAGACTTAGACGAAATGAACCACTTGGTTCTTCTTGAGCAGTTCAACGTAGCTACAACGCATCAGGTAACACTGGGAGCAGCCTTGCGGCGCCGTTTAGAGGAGGCCTTGGTCCATTTTCGCCGTGCTGGTAGGAGGATTGCCCGTAGGGAAGAGATGGTGGAAAAGCACGAGAAGACAATCGCCTCCCTGCAGGCAGATTTGGTTGTGGCTGAAGCGATCATTAAAGAGCAAACAAGTCATGCTAACGTCCGTGAAGAGCGTATTACTGAGTTGGAGGCTCTCCTTGAGGCGGCCAACAGCAAGGTACGCGCCATTTTGTATACCAATTTATATGTGTAACATCCATGTCTTTCTTTGTAGTAACCCAAGTGTCGTTCACATGTATCTACAGCCGAAGCCGCCACCAAAACCGCATCGGAACAATCCTCCGCCTTGTTATAAGAGCGTGATACGCTGAAGGAGGAACTTATCAAGGAGCGGGCTGTCATGGAGGAACGAACAGTGGCGGTGGAGGGATAATTGAACATGTTGGCAACAGAATGCGCCAAAGTGATGTGGCCCCCACTACTTACGGCCATATCTGGTCGTAGGTGGATGGTGGGCCAGGGGATGCGCCTAGCCGTGACAAGGGTAACGGAGGCTCCTCAGTTTGTGCAGGCCTTCGCGGATGTTGTGTTAGAAGGTATTGACCGTGGCAGGCATGAGGGGTTGACCAAGGCTGCAGAACTGATAAGCAAGAAAGAGGACATCTCCAAGCATGCCTATCATAACCCCGAAGCAGAGGCAAAAATGACTTTCTCCATGGCCGATCTTGGAGATATGCAATACCCCTTCCTAGAGGACCTTGAAGCTCTAAAGGATGCCTCCAACTAGGAGATCATGGCAAAGCTCACCCAAACTCAATCCAGCTTACTCTGCCAACATATGATGCCAGTCTGAAGGTCGTGAAGGGTGAGAGGCCCTTGGCTGATGTGTTGGAAGCCAACCTGGCCGGGACGCAGAGTGGAAAGGATGCTCGTGGCGAAGCCCTCCGCGCGATGATAGCCTAAGGGAAGAAAGAAGTAGGAGAGTTTCTGCCTCCTTTGTAGTTTAACTGTTGTAAACATTTGCACAACCTTGTATTTATTCGTCCGTGTATGTACACGGCTTCAATTCGTAACTCTATGTGTAAACACTTTAGAATATCATATGTATGTGTCCGTGGTGATCACGATAATTTTGTTTGTTTATATTGGAACTTGTTTATATTCCTTAGAAACCGCGTATCTGTTTTGCATGAAGTGTCACGGCTGATTAAGAATAAAACCAAGTCTATAATTTACTAGGCGCGCACCGTGTGTCTTTATCATGTCAGGCACTATGTAAGTACGACACGTGAAAACTTATTACAACGTCTTGCAAATAAGGTGTCTAGTAAGGATACATGATCTGTGCCACTGGGGTTGCATCCCTCTTATGTGACAAGTTGAATTATTAGGTTCACTTAATCCTCTTATCCCGCCTGGGAGCGAATGGTACATGTATGGTTTGAATGAATGCGTATGAACAAGTAATAACATACTAGGAAAATAACAAATAAATCTAAAAAACATAAGACAATAATTTGCACAAGAACAGACCGTGGAGCTAGCTAGGCACCATGTCATTTTATTAGAACAGTTACGATTTTTTGACAGAATTAAAATCCTAAGACAAATAGAACCTAGAAAGCATGAAAACAAAAAATACATGGATCTTCACTGAAGCTGACCACAACAAAGTGTCCATGCGGAGGCCGTAGCCCTTTCAGAGGTAGCCTCTATTAAGGTTGCAAATATTCCATGTACGATCCAAGTCACGGCCATCCATATCACGCAACTTGTACGCACCTAGTCCCAAGGCTTTCGTGACCTCATACGGCCCTTCCCACTTTGGACCAAGCTTCCCTGTGTTCTCCGCGCGACTTGCCTCGTTAGCACGATAAACAAAATCCCCCGGTCCGAAGGAAACACACTTAACTTTGGAATCGTAATAAGCTTTCATACGTGCCTTAGACTTGGCCTCATTGATGGCTGCTATCTCTCGTTTCTCCTCTAACAAGTCCAGATTGACCCGGAGTTGTTCATCGTTCATGACGACCTCCGCAGTGCGGATTGTTGGCATCCCAATTTCTGCTGGGATAACGGCCTCGGTTCCATAGGCCAGCGCGAATGGAGTGTCCCCATTGGCTGTTTTGATCATTGTCCTATGTGCCCACAGGACATGCGGCAGTTCATCTACCCACTTGGCACTTTGTTCATCTAGGCGTGCTTTGATACCTTCACCTAGGCTTCTGTTTGCCCGCTCCACAAAACCATTAGTCTGTGGGTGTTTAGCTGATGCGAAATGCCGTGTGATGTTCAACGCCGCACACCAATCCTTGAATGGATTGTCCGCGAACTTCTTTTCGTTATCCGAGATGATCTCGCCTGGCAAACCAAAGCGGCACACAATATTTTCCCAAACAAACTTCTTTTGTTTGCTCCGTAATCATTTTGACCGCCTTAGCTTCTATCCAATAAGTAAAATAGTCCATAGCTACAATCAAGAACTTAACGCCACCTGCGTAATAGGAAAAGGTCCTGCGATATCAATCCCCCACTTATAGAATGGCCATGGGGATGTGATGGGTGTTAGTTCTTGCTGTGGATGTCGCGGTACTGGCCTGTGTACTTGGCAATCGCTGCATTTAATAATAATGACGCTCGTGCGTCCTGATGCATAGTCGGCCAATAGTACCCCGTGCGTAAAGCTCGTGCCACTACCGATCTGGGGCCTGCGTGCATGCCGCACGACCCTTCATGTATCTCACTAATCACATAACTAGCCTAGCACGGCCCAACGCATCGCAGCCATAGCTGCAAGAAGGAACGCTTGTATAAAACACCATCTCGAAGTTCGAAATGCTGTGACTTCCTTTTTATACGACGCGCCGCCTTTCCATCCTCCGGAAGGGTTTCATCAGTTAAATAGTTGACGATTGGGTTCATCCATGTAGGTCCATCTTGTTCAACTATGGTCACGATTTCTCCCCCTGCAATGGACTTTTCCTTGAGTATTTCAACCAACACTTGCTTGGATAAATGGGCGAAGCTTGTAGACGTAATCTTGCTAAGAGCGTCCGCCTTATTGTTTTTGCCTCTTGGTACCTGCTTGATGGAGAACTTTCCAAAATCGGTAATGAGTGACTTAACTTTCCCCAAGTATTGGATCATGTTATCCTCCTTGGCCACGTACCCTCCTAGGATGTGATTCGCGACAAGCCGTGAGTCCACGTAGGCCTCAAGGTTGCAGACTCCCATCCTAGCGGCGATTTTTAAACCCACAATCAATGCTTCATATTCTGCCTCGTTATTCGTGGCTGTGAACTCAAAACACAAAGCGTAGGTAAATTCCATTCCTTCCGGATTTGTGAGAATGAGGCTGGCTCCTGATCCGTCCGTGCACGAAGATCCATCAGTAAACAAAACCCATGGTTCCGTCGGAATTTCTTCTTTTTGCACCATTGGTTCGTCCTCCTCAGGTTTCTCAATTAGGAAGTCTGCCAAAATTTGGCCTTTAACAGATGTCCTTGGTCTATAGGAGATGTTATGTTCTCCTAGTAGGACGCTCCACTTCTGTAGCCTCCCAGCCACGTCCGGTTTAGAGATGATCTGTTTTATTGGTTGATCAGTGATAACAACAATTGGGTGCGCCTGGAAGTACCGACGCAACCTTTTCATGGCGTAAACCAGTGACAAAAACAACTTCTCCATTGATGAATAATTCAACTCTGGCCCTTGTAATGCTCTACTTATGAAGTAAACCAGAGTCTGGACCGAATCCAGATCAGTCATAAGGACTGCGCTTATTGCTCCGTGCATAGCGAACAGATGCATAATGAGCTCCTCCTTAGGTCGGGGTGCAACCATCATGGGAAGAGCCGCGAGATGTTGTTTAAGCTGCCCAAAGGATTCCTCTGCTTCTTTTGTCCAGTGGAAGTCTCCTTTCTTTAAGCACTTCCTGAGTGTTTTAAATAGAGGTAGTGACTTCTCCGCGGACTTTGACAAGAACCTGTTGAGCCCGGCCAGCTTTCCATTGAGTGATTGTACCTCCTTGAGTGTCTAAGGGGATGGTAGCTGTATCACGGCGTCCGTCTTCTCCAGACAAGGCTTGATGCCGTTTGGATTGATCATATACCCGAGGATCATTTCTTTGGTTGCTCCAAACGTGCATTTTTTTGGATTCAGCTTCATGTTGATTTTTCTCAACGTGTCGAACGTCTCCTGGATATCACGGAGAAGCGCTTCCTCCGTATGGCTTTTGATGACCAAGTCTTCAACATAGACCTCAAGGTTATGGCCTATCTGCGAGTCTAATGCTTTATCAACAAGTCGCTGATATGTCGCACCGGCGTTCTTTAGTCTGAACGGTACTTTTGTGTAATAATATACGCCCTGACTAGTGTGGAACACCGTCTTCTCCTCGTCTTCCTCCGCCATCTGGATTTGATGGTATCCTTTGTACGCGTCTAAAAAACATTTGAAAGGGTATCCGCATAAGGATTCCACCTTCCAATCGGTTTCTGGTAACGGATAGCAGTCTTGCGGACAAGCTTTGTTCAAGTCTGTGAAGTCCACACACATGCGCCAGCTCCCGTCATGTTTTTTGACCATGACCGGATTAGATACCCATTCATGGTAATATACCTCGCGCATAATTCCTGCATCCACCAGCTTCCGTACCTTGTCCAGTATTACCTGGCCGCGTTCTGGTGCTTGACCACGCTTCTTTTGCTTGACAGGGGGATATCCCAGGCGAATTTGAAGCCTATGTTCTGCTATCGAACGCGGCACGCCCGTCATATGCTTTGGCTCCCATGCGAATATATCAAGGTTTGCCTTTAGGAGAGAGCACATGGCATTCTTCCCTTTTTCCGATAGCGTTCCCCCTATGGCTACCTCTTGCTCTGGGTAATCGGGGTGGATTACCACCTTCCAAAATTGGGGGGGTGGTGATCCTTCCTTAATGGGAAGTGGCTGGACTTGTGTTGTCACGGCGTAGAATTCGGATGCCGGTACAACCGAATTATAAATAGTAACAATTCCCCCTTCATCTGGGAATTTAATCATGCCGTGAGCCGTGGACGGGACTGCCCATATGGCCAGGATGTCTGATCTTCCAATAATACCATTATACAAAGAGTGTAAACATATCACCATAAAGTTCATCCATGCCGTGGTGGAATGCTCTTTATCCTCAATGGTTACCAGTAGACGCAGTTGTCCTATTGGCCAGATAGTGTCTCCACTAAAGCCAATGAGCGGCGACGTGGCCGACACTAATTGGCTTTTTATCTCTGGTCGTAGCTGTACGAAGCAGTGTTCGTAGAGTACTTCCGCCGATGATCCCCCGTCCACATACATACGACGAACGTTGTGGGTTCCAATGCTTACCTCAATTGTGAGAGGTGCATCGGCCACGTTGCTCGCCATAATAGGAGGGAATGAGATTGATGAGACTGCTTTTATACATAGTCTCATCGTCCAAAACGGGCTTTAAATGCATTAAATATCATCAAAAATGCCAAATATATGCTTGTGTTTGTTACTTGTGTATTTTAGGTACGGATATTGAGAAAATGACCAAAGATCACAAGAAACATGCAAAAACGAACACGGGAAACGAAGCCGCACAATGAACCAATCCCTAATGAAGATTTTCCAAAAAAAACCCTTGAAGAAATGAAGATTATGCAAGAAGGGTCCTCCAATATTGAAGAATTGACACTTTAAACCCTTGTATATTCATAATTTCCGGTTTGGTCCTTAAAGTTTGTCAAATTGCAAAAAGGACCCTCCACTTTAAAGAATTGGCAAGAATGGTCCCTCAACAATGAAGACTTGTCATTTTCAGTCCTCCAAGAAGTCAACAACACAAGTCAAGACCATAATCTATGAAGAAAATGCCAAAACAACCCTTCAAGAATCAACAAATGGCAAGAAATACCCCTGAAAATACTTTGAAAAAGTATTTGGGGCAAAAGTGTGAAAAGGGAAACTTCATTAACAAAGGAATTAGTTTTTGGCTGTTTAAAATTGCAAATGAAAGAAACAAGAAAAATGGAGGACTGAAATGGGCAGAAAACAAAACTTACATAGACCAGTGGTGGGGTGACACGTGCCCCACTCACTCTCTCCACTAATGGGAACTCTCCCATTTGCCACCTCACACTCCACTAAAAACCGGTTATAACTAATCCTTATTAGTTTAATCTTTGGCGCCTAACATCTCATTTAAACCCAAAATCAGATTAAACTAAACACTATTTGCTCAAGAACACGAATTGGGGATTATTGATTAAGCTAGAATTAAACCTCCATCACCTCCAGAATATTGATTAAGGGTCTCATAACCTTAACCCAACTCCTAATATGGACACCTCATCATCTCACAACCCCACACAAGATTCCACTGCTACACTTGGGAAGAAACTGCCAAAACTTTGCCAGCCATCCAACGCCCAAGATTTCTGCTTACATTCTAAGCTTATTTGAAACCTTTGGATGCAATTTCCACCTTGACAACTCACACAAGAAGCCAAAATTCAGTCACATGTTCAAGCAGATTTCAAACCTTCAAGGGAAAAATGGGGACTTCACAACTAGGGTTTATACGTTTTTTTATGCTTTATACATGAACATTATAGCCTATATAAAGGCACTTAGGCTTTACATTTCAACTGCTCTTGATTTTTCCTTGTTCACTTTTCTGTAAAGCCATTTTCATGTTTAATGAATTCTATTTGAATTTGTGAAGAAAAACCAAGTTCCAGTCTCTTATTCTGCTTGTTTATGTTATATGTTTGCTAAACTTGAATCTCAAAATGTTTTCTCAAGCTTTGTGCAAGAAATTTGTCAAAGTTCTAAAACCTTGATATTTTGCTAAGTTCCTTGGTACACCTTGGAATTCTTGGGCTATAAGTGGATCATAGCATCCTGATAAAGTGTTATCAAGGTGTTGTGAGGCTTATAACTTGGGGATAATCAAGTGTTGGGTACAAGGCTTGCATTAATCAAGATTTGTCACCTTTCTGTTTTTGATAATATTGCTTCTAACCTTGTTCAATCTTAGCAGCTTGTTTGTGGAAGCTTGTGCTTGTTCTTGCTAGCACATCAGCTCAAACATTCGTGGGTGTGGATGTACATCCATGTGGTTTGAACCCCTTTCTCAAAAATCTGTCAAAGTACTTGAAATTTGTGATTTTTAGTTCTTCTTGTGTTCTTGTTGAATTTGTGGCTTAATCTTGCTTGTTACTACATAATAAATCTATTATTATGTTTGATTGGGCTTGGGTAACATTGAAATACACTTATACTTGTTTAAATATTGATTTGAAAAAGATAAGGGGTGTTTGGGTTAACTTGTTTAAGTGCATATCTTGTTATTGTGTTATTGGAAAGTGTTGCTGGTTGTTTGTATCTGCTTCTCACCTGGTTGTATGCTAAAACCTGCAAGTTTTTAGCTTTGAAACATCAACTTAGAGTATATGCATGTTTAGGGCTAAAAGGTGTTAAATCAAAGTTTATGTAGCCTAATTTGAAGATTTGAGTGTTTAAAATTGGCTTGGTGGTCAAGTATATCAGTGAAGTACAAAGTCTGCATGTTATTTGTTCATCAAAAGCCTTTGTGAGCTTGAATCTTAATGTAGACCTTGAACCTTTGCATGAAACTTTTTGATTTATGTTCATTTGAATTAAATATAGTTTGTGTATGCTTTTGGTGCAATTTGGTTGGCTGAATCTTGCTAAAACAGCTTATTAAGTTCATAACTACTAGTGTTCAAGTTTGTGTCTGATCTGGTGCTTAATTGAACTAACTGTATCATTTGGCTGATTGGAAGTGTGATTTCTTTGTTGTTCTTGACTCCTTGTGATTCATTGATCACAAGGGTTCCTTGTTTGTAACTTGAATCCACAAAAAAGCCACAAAAGACAAAAAGTCAAAAAGGTCAAGCAGGGGGAAAAGTTCCCACTGCTCAACCTCCAAAACTAGCCCCTGCTAGTGTAAATCTTCAAACAACTTATTCATAAGCCATATTGGCTTATCCAGACTTGCAACAACTTATTTTTTTGTGATAGATCTTCCTCATTTGACCCATTTATTTGATCTAGAGCTTATTAGATTTTGACTTTGACTTTTTACAAGAAAACTCATTAAGTTGAGTTTAACATAAGTGCTTATCTGCTTATTATCGCTTATTTCTTGTGCTTATTTGAAAACTTTTTGATTATTTTGCTTAATTAAGTCATTTAAAAGCTTTTGAAAGTTGAATCAGCACTTGAGGTGGTCTAGAACTCAAAAAACGACTATTTTGTCGTTTTGTGAAGAGAGTCTTGGCTTATTTCAGGCTTATTTCTTGTGCTTTTCCAATTTTCTTTTTACAGATCTCTTAAATAACTCAAAAGAAGCTTGTATGTCAAATTTGAGCTTATGGCATCAACTTATAGCTTAATGGGCCAAAAAGCCCATTAAGAATAAGCTGCTTTGAAATAAGCTAGCTTAAACACATTTTCAGCTTTTGGGCCTTCAAAGTTTTATTCTTAAAATCAAATTTTAAGTTAGATAGGAGATTTTGGGCTTATTTGGATAACATTTTTCTTATTGGGCCTATTTCAAGCCCATTAAGGGACTGTTTGGACTTTTAGCCCATTTCAAGGCCCAACAGGGGTATTTTTGTAATTTCAACTTCATTTCTGTTTTATTTAGGTTAAAATAAACTAGTTTGTAACTTTTTAGAAGTTTTTATAAATTTTGGGTTTGTATTAATATTTTATTATTATTTTATTATTAAAAGTTAAAATTTAGATTTTTCAAAGTTTTTCATTTTTCTTAGTTCAAATACATTAAGTTAGGAATTTTACAATTTTTATAATATTTTTATTGTCCTTAGATTAATTTTTAGAATTATTTTAAGTTTTAATAGTTTTTAATTGTTTTTAAATAGTTTTTATTAATTTTAAAATTTTCAAAAATAGTTATAAATTTAGTTAAGTCATTTTATAGTTTTACAAGTGAAAAAATCTCATTTTGGGTATTTTGTTAATTAATTTGATTTTTTGGGCTTTAATTAGCATTATAAAATTATTATTTAATTAAATAAAAGGTTTGAGTGATTTTTTATTTTTCGTAAACTCTAATTACATTTTATAGGATTTATTGCAACTTTCTAGGAATTTTTAGGGTAAAATTTTAATTTGGTCACTTTTTACGGTTTTACGTGCACGACTATTCGTCTTATTCATAATCGTAACCGTCATTCTCTTCTAATCTATTTTATTCTTTTCATTTCTCATCAATCTAATCACAAACCATTAATCATCTCTTAGCACAACACACTTGCCTCCTTGAGAACGATCCCCACTTTGGGTCATTAGTGCTTGGTTTTCCTAAACCAACACTTAATACTTGCCCTAATTACGTTCTTTTTCCTAAAAGACGTATTTTACAACTATCATTTTGGCGTCGCTGCCGGGAAGGCGTGTTGTGTTTTGATTTGAACAATTGTTATTTTTATATATCCATAATAGCTAATTGTATTAGTAGCACTCTACTAATACGTATTATCGGTTTTTCATTTTTTGTGAATACTATTACTATATTGTATACGTAGAACAATAAATTCACAAGTACTCCAAAAGTGTAAAAACACAACCTTGATTGGGAGGTCATTACTCCATCATTGTATTCGAATCTCAAACAAGAAAGAAAAGGCAAAATAGATAAATACTTTCGTGAAGCTTAATTTTGAAAAACACAAACTATAAGGTGGGTATAAGGCGGGTATTAAAAAATATACCCTAAGGAAAAAGGCTCTTAAGTGCTTCGCGCCGCTTCGTTTCCCTGCTTTCTTGTGCGTGTTTAGATAAAAAGGGCTAATCGAGGTTTTTCCAACCAAAGTATTATCTAAGTATCATATATATTTTCTTGGTTTCATTTGATTAAACCCTCTTGAACGTTTTGGTGTTCCACCAACGTTCTAAAGTCATCGAAGGCGTTCATTTCACGTGATTGTTTTCATTCCTCGAGGCTTTTTTAATCAAGAGATTTGATTAAGGAGGAGATTTGTAGATTTTTGTCTACTTAATACAATCACAAAA
Organism: Glebionis coronaria; assembly: GCA_025667525.1. NCBI lineage: Eukaryota > Viridiplantae > Streptophyta > Magnoliopsida > Asterales > Asteraceae > Glebionis > Glebionis coronaria. The sequence goes on along the minus strand of CM046874.1, from coordinate 589,744,889 downwards.
ATCCAAAAAACGTAAAAACAATCAAAAACCACAAAAAATTGGAAAAATTAAAAACACCAAAAAGAATCTTCTTCCTCATCCCCACGTTGTACGTGACGTTTATGCTTACTCGTAATCAAGCAAGACGTGCACGTTAACGAAAAAACCGAAAGGAGTCAACACCTACTCCTAATCTTTCTAGTGAGGAGTCTCCTATTGACGAACCTATCGTAGAAGAAGAACCAACCATGGCGAATCGAACTATGATGGAGTTACTTCAAGCACCCACCAAGGGTTAGGAGAGGCTATTGTAATTCCCGCTATCCTTGCGGAGAATTTTGAAGTGAAAACGGGTTTGTTGTCGATGATCCAAAACAACAAATTCCGTGGTGATGAAAAGGACAACCCGCACAACCATATCCGCCAATTCAATCGTCTTACCGCCACTTGCAAATTTAAGGATGTTGCTAATGACTCGATTAAGATGATGCTTTTTCCGTATTCCTTAGCTGGGCCCGCTAAAATTTGGTTAGAGAAAGAGCCACCCAATTCTATATTGACGTGGAAGGATCTCGTTTCTAAGTTTGTGAACCAATTTTTCCCTCCCTCTAAGACCACGTATTTGAAAAATGAGATTTCAAAATTTTCACAAGAATTTAATGAGATTTTTTCAACGGCTTGGAATAGGTTTAAGGAAATGTTACATGAGTGTCCTCATCACGGTTTTTCCGACTTGCATCAAATTGACACGTTTTACCATGGATTAAATGATCATGAAAGGGATTATCTAAATGCCGCCGCGTAATCTTTTGTGTAAAACGATTGAGGAAGCGTTGTTGATAATTGAGAATAGATCTAAGGTGTATAGTCCTCGTAACACATCGAGTGTTTGTAAGGCTTCGTCTTCGGCTTCACTTTCTTTGTCCAATACCAACGATGCTTGCCAAATTGAGGCGAACTTGGAAAACAAAATCTTTAATAAGCTTAAAGGACTTTTAAATGAATTCAAAGTTGGTGAACAAAGTGCTCCCGCTACGGCTAAAGTGGTTGAGGTTTCATGTATGTATTGTGGTGGAGGTCATGATTTCTCCGAGTGCATTACCAACGGTGGTAACACTTCGAGTGCCTACGCGGCCACGTGAACTTACAACCAAAACGGTCAAGTTACCCGCTCCAATCAATTGACTCCACCGGGTTTTTCTCCTAATCAAAATGCTAACAACAACTATCGAAACAATCAAGTTGGTTTTAAAAACAATTACAAAGGAAACTATGGGAATCAAGGGGCTAATAACAATCAAGTTTCAAACAAAAATCAAAACAATGATTTTCAAAACAACAACAAGGGTTTGCAAACTTTGAAAGATCTTCCAAATAAAGTTGTTGAATACGCTAATGGAAACGATGCTAGGTTTGACAACATTTAAAGAGAAATCATTAGCCTAAGATCCGAGTTTAAGAACGACTTGAAGAAGGAGTTGAAAAACGAGTTAGCAAATGAGCTTAAAATCCATACAAACAAAATGGAGGGAAATGTAACTAGGTTACAACAAAACCAACAAAAAATGGAACAAGGGAAATATGAAATAAAACAAGAGATGATTAAGGCCGAGAAAAGGAAATCCATGTTTGAGGATAAAATTTCATCTATGTTTGAGGCTATAATGTGCAAACCGTCTTCGAGTAGTGTTCCTAGTAACACCATATCGAACCCTAAAGGAGAGATGAAAGTGATTACCACACGAAGTGGTAAGACACTTAAGGAACCGACTCCTCAACCAATTGCTCCAACGGAGGATGCAATTGAGGAAGAATCCGAGGTTGTGGTCGAAAAGGAGCATGTCCCAATCCCACGAAGTACCGCTGTGAGAACCCGTACTTTCCCAACATTATTTCATATTTTTTTTATTCGTGCTTCATGAATTTTTCCAACGTATTACGTTTTCTTGTATTGCTATATGTAAATCCTGAGATTTTTTTAAATTATATATTTTTTTAAGTATTTTTCTGATCATCGATAAATACTTTGTATGGAATTATAAATTTTCATTTTATTTTTCCATATTTATTTTAAATCAATGTTTTTGATTTAAAATCACCCGTGTGCGTTTTACAACGAGTTTATTCAAATCAATGTACAACGAGAATTCCTAGTGATCGCGATACCGACGGATGCCCAATAGTTTACGTTTATTTATCGATTGTTTCGATAATTAATATTTTCGACGACTTCGTTTTAATTACGTATTAAGTCTTGTCGGGAAATCATATAATCATTTTTATGATGCATTGTAACTTTTGAAAAGTAATTTTTACGAAACCCGAGCCCCGTAAATATTTTTAATATTTACCAATAACCATTTTCTACCCTTTAAAACTATTAATTATTTTTAAGTCCACAAGTTTTAAACTTGACAATAATGGTCCCTCCACTACCTACCATATATATTGATTTTTTTTAACTAAAAACACACACAACACAAACTTTATAAAAATCAACCATCATCTCCTCCACTCCACCATTTTTGCCGCCACCTCCACACCCTAAACACCTCAAAATCACCAACTTCTACAAGTTTTTAACAAAATCTAATTCATATCCCATCTTTAAAATGATCTTGTGTTTCTTTTGACACCAAAAACATGTACATGCATCAACTTTTTAAAATGTTATGATTCCATGGTGGGTTTATGTTGTAATCATCTTGCATATGTTATATTTGGTAAGATTATCATGTTTTGATCCTTAAAAGTCTTGTTTTTAATCTTTGATTTTTGTTAGATGTTTCATATAAGTGTTTTTAGGAGTGTTTGGTTGATGGGTATGATAGAATAGTGATCCTAGGGGTATGGGAATGATTGGTTTTGAGTGAAAAATTGATTTGACATGTTTTCTAGAAAGGCAATTTGGGACAGCAGCCTTAAACAGTATGTTTCGTAGGTTTAAGGTCTGTGAAAGACTGAGATTATTTGAAATTGTTGTAAAGTTTTCCGAGACGGTCGTTTTGGTATAAGATAGAGCTTATAACTCATTACGAGTCAAAAGTTATGCTAGTTTTAGTTTTCGTGTACCGGGAGACGCAAGTCGGCACAATCCGAAATTGTGGTTGATTATGGGTCGACTCTCGGGGACTTTAGGCTTGGTTAGATAGTTGATACTACTGATTTTCAAAGTTTACAAACTGAGTTTGATGAGTCTAGTAGTGGTTTCAAAAAACGGATTGTCGGGTTAGTACTTTTAAAGTGGTTCAAACGGTTTTACAAAACAAGTGTACAAATCTGTCCTAAAATTTGGAGTCGAGTAAAGCGTCGAGCTGATGGATTTTAAAGTGTGAACTTTGGCTCAAATTTTGGTGAGGTCTTATACAGGTTATAAGTGACCTTGACACCAATTTTCATGTAAAACGGACAAGTCTAGATAGGGTAGATCGGTGTGTACATTCAGGGTGTACTTGCTGATTTTTATTTTGGACACGTAGTTCAATGCTTGTGTTGCGTGAGTTTGAGTGTTCACCATCGGACATGGTGACTTACTCAAGTACTTAGTCATTATATAATGACTTAGCTACTGGTCCAAATAAGGGTAAAGGATAGTTTGACTTGCGTTGACTTGGCGTCGTATGACGAGTCATCTTCAAGTGTTCAAACGTTTTAACGAGTAACGTTGGATAAAAGTGTGGTATGAATTCATTTGATTCGTGTCAATGGTTTTGAAACGTGTATACTTTGAAAACATTTGAATCATGTTATATTTGGTATATATATCGATATTGAGTTCGAGTCTTAACGCGCGTCTTATTGTGATAGGTTGCGGTTTTCGTGTTTTCCCCGGGCATCCATATCGTCGGTGATCGTCTCACTACATTTTTCTACTCAGTTGCTGAGTACCGTGATTGACTTAACACGTGGTTAAGGGCCACGAAATTTCTAAGGATCAAGGAGGAGGAATTGTTTAATATGCGTGTTGGATTAATTCCTACGTGTTATGAAGGTATAGTCACTCCTAGCATTTTAGTTTTGATGTTACTAGTACTTTGATTCTTTTTATTCATGAATTTTGAATTCCTTGGGTGAAACCCACTGAGATTATAGATACTTAGGGCATATTAGGACTTAGGACACTTGCGTGGCGATTTGGTATAGCCTAAGTGTTGCTTGATTTAGGTTAGGTAGCTAAATGGAGTTGTTTTTGTAGTATGGAAATCACCACAGAAACAAACAGGTCATGGCAAATTTTTCTTAAATATATGACCTTGTTTTTATTTGAAAAATGGATACCCACTGATGTGATTAGTATGTGTTGAGTTGGATGGAAACGGGAAGTGTCCGGATGAGTCAGAAACGGTCGTTTTACTAAACTAGGTCAAATCTGAATGTTATGCTTAAAACGTGGGTAAATTGACTTGGGTAAAAAGGATTAATTTATGATTTTATGACTTTTTACAGTAGCTACAAATATAATAAAACTTCTCTTTTTGGTTTCGTGTCAAAATCTTTTACCGATTGGGATTTATGCTTAATCTACCGTAAGGTACGAAAGACGTTTACAACTTTCTGTTTTGATAGTCTGTCACAAAAAGTGCATTTTCCGTTGATTGAAAATAGTTCTAGGGCTGTTCTTTCCCAACTTTTAAAGGTAAGAGAAATACCTATACATGTCAAGAAATTTCACCTCCTGTATGATTATAGATTTTTAGATATGACCAAATCCTCTCAGCCTTTTTCAGAAAACTGAATGCAGTCCCTTGTTTTGGTTTTTCAAACCGAGTCTTAAACGTGTTTGGAACCCACACATAAATGCTTGGACCATCATACAAGGTTGATATTAGGTTATTACAGTAGGTTCAAGGTGTTGGGTCAAAATTTTAACTTAAGCTTAGGTCTCGCCATCGCACGCAAGTTACCTAGTCATACTATGTCCCACCACTTCTAAAACGTTATTGCTTCATTGAACGCATTCTTATTACGCGTCACCATTGCATAGGTCCGTGAAGACTTCTTTTTGCTCAGCCCCTTTTACCTTGTGATTACTTACTAAAGGTGAGTTCATAGCCCCTTTTACTACTTGTACATTGTTTCTAAACGCGGGGTGAGATTTTACATGGTGGAACACATCCATTTAAAAACTGTATACTATCCAGATCTTGTATGCTATTCAGACTTGTATGCTTTCCAAAAGTTTTCATAGATATTATTGATTATAGTTAATAGCCTTAAGTTTCCTCTCTTGATCATGAACCGTTAATTGTCCCGTATGCTTTGCGCTAAGCGCGAATGTTGTGGGTGGATCCATCGGGATTGACAATCCCCGTCCCGATTACCTTGACGCACTTACATTTGTTTATACTTGAGTATTTAGGCTGAATACTCCCTAGAGGAACTTACTTTGAGTTAAGCTTCGGTTCATGAACTAAACAGCAATAATATTGGTTTCAGACTATGGTTAATGATCATAACCATTTTCTCTATTTACTTGTTTTACAAATGAATGCTTGTGTTCCACACCTTTACTGCTAAACCTATGAATTTCACTCAACTTTGTGTTGACAATTTTACATGTTTAATCTCAAGTATTATTATTTAGCTTTGCTTGGATGGGAGCCCGCAGGATATTATCGCAGCTTGGAGATTTCTGTGATACTTTTAAAAGACTGGTTTTAATATAAACTGTCAGAAATTTATTATATCTTTTGGGTAACTTTATGTTATAAATCATGATGAAATAATATATCTTTCCGCATATAAAACTATGGGACGTATGTTTAAAACTCTGATCATTTATGATGTGATATATATGCTTTTATTACGTCAGCTTTGTGTCCACTGTAATTCATTGTTTCTTGTACTATGACGTGTTACCCCCTCGTTGCCTAGTTGTTCCATGTCAGATTTTGGGGGTCTCACAGATTGGTATCAGAGCGATGGTTATAGGGAACTGAGTCGTTTTTCAAAACTTAGTCTATAACCGAAAGTTCAAATATTTTATTGTTTCTAAGTGTCAAACACAGAATTTGCCATTGCTGTTCGATATCTTCGCGGGTAACTCTCTAATCCTTATTATTTACTTTTAATTATCGTTGTAGTATTTCATCTCTTGATTACATTTTGAAATATTACTTTACGCTACTGACGATAATTACTATGTCTTTTCAAAGCCTATGTGCTTCATGAATTATCATTGAATGTTACTGTGATTACATCTGCCTATACTGTATTTCTTGAATTCTTGTTCTTGTGAATTCATCTTATTGCAATGATATTATATCGTTATGACGTTACATACTTGTATTCAGAGCGCGTATGCTGCCGACTTTTCATACTCATTTTTCTGAGTACTATTGCTATTTCATTTATGCGTGATACGACTGATTTTATATGCTCGTTCGGTTTGAACCGTCTGTTTTTCTTGACTCGTTGATACGTGTTGTGCATACTAACGCGATACCATTGTTCGGGATTGAATAAGTGTTGTTTTCGATGAACTTCTGATTTTCATTCTACTATCGTGTGTGTTGCTTTCATTGTTTATTTCCCTTAAAATATCTACTTAGATACGCAGATTTTCTTTCTGACCATTCATAATTGAATGTCTAGTCTATAGACCATTGTGTAGCTCAATGTGTCTCCCAGAAAGACTAAAGGACATCGTGTGAGTCTCACATCTCGAAGAATTCGTTGAATCAGTGCTGAATAATATTGTGGGTTTTCATAATCTTGATTTACCTTTACGCCACCGTTTTACGCGACACTTGTACATGGATTACATCTTACTGCATTGACCATTCTACGTTTCGATTTCAACTTAGAACATCCGTTGTACCTTGAACACATAATCGTCATTTATTATGTGATGATCGTTTGGAATACGATCCTACTTGTATCCTCCCTTTTCATTGAACCTCTTTGCTCCAAGAATGCCACTTGTTATTGTCCCGTTTCTTTCTCGATATATCTTGTGATTTTGGAAATCATGCCACCAAGAGACCTTTCTGCATTGCATCTTGCAGCCGAAGACACGGATGATATGCGTCGTTTTTTTTTGTGTCTCCGATTATCGTTGGCATTCTTGAACCATTTCTATACTGTGTTTTCTTTACATGACTAATTATACAGTTTACCTTCTTTCGTCTTTATGGAATCCACAAGTCCTATGTGTACATTAATTTTAAGTTATCATGAAATTTGGATTTAATTTCAAGCTGTGTCGAAAAATATACTTTGTACAGAAACTTTACAGGAAGTTTAACAGTGTCGAGAAAATATTTTTATAACTTTAGACATAAAAATATATATATTTCTACATGTTGAGACGTCCGTTTAGGACATAAAATTTGACCATTAAACTTTAAAATCGAGCAAGTTACGCTCATTTGAGATTGTAAAATCTAAGAAGTTAATTTCTGAATAATGCTAAAATATCATTTTGTTAACAGATTTAATGCTAGGGCATTTTCGTCCATTTTTATTCCGTTTCAAGTCTCGGGTAAAACTAGAAAGTTGTTCAAAACATTGTTTTACATCGAAATGCATTAGACTTTGAGTCTTAGAATATCGTTTAGTGAGTTAATTGGTCTAGTCAAACCCAAAGGTCAAAACTAATAAAAGTTAAAAACATGGATTGAAGCGTTTTTGAGTTCATTGAGCTCGTAAAACTTTAACTAATGATATTTTGCAAACTAAAAACAAGGATTGCGTTTGAATAAGTATAAAATAGTAACTTTGTGTTCGGTCATACATGTACATAGATCTTGAACTTTTGAAATTCGGTAACTTCCCAATATAGAAACTTTTCAGTGTGATTGTACTATTTGTTAACTGATACCCTACTTTCTTAAAAGTATATTTTTGTCAAATAAATTACGATGTGCACATACGGATTCCTTATTCCTTCTTTTATTTATGACTTATTTGTCATTCCATTGTCTTTCTTTGCTTCTATCGTACCACTGATTTGGACCCGAGATTTGAAGATCTTTCTTTCATATCGTTTGTTGTCATCTTGACACGTGTCTCCTGACGATTTCGGCTAAACCTCTTGAAACCTAATCACCTTGTAACCATTTTATTGGCTGTATTGAACTACTCCTTACTTCCCTCTTGTAACCCACTCGCTACTTTATAAACTATTGTCATGTTACCATACAACTCAAACTGGTCTGGTTTACGAATCATTTTAAAAAAAGGTTTTATTTGGGCTTTCTTAAATAATTGAATGCTATCTTATAAAATTAACTTATATTAATTTTACAATGTATTTTCACAAATTGTTCTAATACGGTCTTATAAAGAACCCTTGTAACTATACGAATTGTCGATTTAAAACAGTTAGCCAGTAACTTATTAGCAATAATGGTCCCTCCACTACCTACCATATATATTGATTTTTTTAACTAAAAACACACACAACACAAACTTTATAAAAATCAACCATCATCTCCTCCACTCCACCATTTTTGCCGCCACCTCCACACCCTAAACACCTCAAAATCACCAACTTCTACAAGTTTTTAACAAAATCTAATTCATATCCCATCTTTAAAATGATCTTGTGGTTCTTTTGACACCAAAAACATGTACATGCATCAACTTTTTAAGATGTTATGATTCCATGGTGGGTTTATGTTGTAATCATCTTGCATATGTTATATTTGGTAAGATTATCATGTTTTGATCCTTAAAAGTCTTGTTTTTAATCTTTGATTTTTGTTAGATGTTTCATATAAGTGTTTTTAGGAGTGTTTGGTTGATGGGTATGATAGAATAGTGATCCTAGGGGTATGGGAATGATTGGTTTTGAGTGAAAAATTGATTTGACATGTTTTCTAGAAAGGCAATTTGGGACAGCAGCCTTAAACAGTATGTTTCGTAGGTTTAAGGTCTGTGAAAGACTGAGATTATTTGAAATTGTTGTAAAGTTTTCCGAGACGGTCGTTTTGGTATAAGATAGAGCTTATAACTCATTACGAGTCAAAAGTTATGCTAGTTTTAGTTTTCGTGTACCGGGAGACGCAAGTCGGCACAATCCGAAATTGTGGTTGATTATGGGTCGACTCTCGGGGACTTTAGGCTTGGTTAGATTGTTGATACTACTGATTTTCAAAGTTTACAAACTGAGTTTGATGAGTCTAGTAGTGGTTTCAAAAAACGGATTGTCGGGTTAGTACTTTTAAAGTGGTTCAAACGGTTTTACAAAACAAGTGTACAAATCTGTCCTAAAATTTGGAGTCGAGTAAAGCGTCGAGCTGATGGATTTTAAAGTGTGAACTTTGGCTCAAATTTTGGTGAGGTCTTATACAGGTTATAAGTGACCTTGACACCAATTTTCATGTAAAACGGACAAGTCTAGATAGGGTAGATCGGTGTGTACATTCAGGGTGTACTTGCTGATTTTTATTTTGGACACGTAGTTCAATGCTTGTGTTGCGTGAGTTTGAGTGTTCACCATCGGACATGGTGACTTAATCAAGTACTTAGTCATTATATAATGACTTAGCTACTGGTCCAAATAAGGGTAAAGGATAGTTTGACTTGCGTTGACTTGGCGTCGTATGACGAGTCATCTTCAAGTGTTCAAACGTTTTAACGAGTAACGTTGGATAAAAGTGTGGTATGAATTCATTTGATTCGTGTCAATGGTTTTGAAACGTGTATACTTTGAAAACATTTGAATCATGTTATATTTGGTATATATATCGATATTGAGTTCGAGTCTTAACGCGCGCCTTATTGTGATAGGTTGCGGTTTTCGTGTTTTCCCCGGGCATCCATATCGTCGGTGATCGTCTCACTACATTTTTTCTACTCAGTTGCTGAGTACCGTGATTGACTTAACACGTGGTTAAGGGCCACGAAATTTCTAAGGATCAAGGAGGAGGAATTGTTTAATATGCGTGTTGGATTAATTCCTACGTGTTATGAAGGTATAGTCACTCCTAGCATTTTAGTTTTGATGTTACTAGTACTTTGATTCTTTTTATTCATGAATTTTGAATTCCTTGGGTGAAACCCACTGAGATTATAGATACTTAGGGCATATTAGGACTTAGGACACTTGCGTGGCGATTTGGTATAGCCTAAGTGTTGCTTGATTTAGGTTAGGTAGCTAAATGGAGTTGTTTTTGTAGTATGGAAATCACCACAGAAACAAACAGGTCATGGCAAATTTTTCTTAAATATATGACCTTGTTTTTATTTGAAAAATGGATACCCACTGATGTGATTAGTATGTGTTGAGTTGGATGGAAACGGGAAGTGTCCGGATGAGTCAGAAACGGTCGTTTTACTAAACTAGGTCAAATCTGAATGTTATGCTTAAAACGTGGGTAAATTGACTTGGGTAAAAAGGATTAATTTATGATTTTATGACTTTTTACAGTAGCTACAAATATAATAAAACTTCTCTTTTTGGTTTCGTGTCAAAATCTTTTACCGATTGGGATTTATGCTTAATCTACCGTAAGGTACGAAAGACGTTTACAACTTTCTGTTTTGATAGTCTGTCACAAAAAGTGCATTTTCCGTTGATTGAAAATAGTTCTAGGGCTTTTCTTTCCCAAATTTTAAAGGTAAGAGAAATACCTATACATGTCAAGAAATTTCACCTCCTGTACTATTATAGATTTTTAGATATGACCAAATCTTCTCAGCCTTTTTCAGAAAACTGAATGCAGTCCCTTGTTTTGGTTTTTCAAACCGAGTCTTAAACGTGTTTGGAACCCACACATAAATGCTTGGACCATCATACAAGGTTGATATTAGGTTATTACAGTAGGTTCAAGGTGTTGGGTCAAAATTTTAACTTAAGCTTAGGTCTCGCCATCGCACGCAAGTTACCTAGTCATACTATGTCCCACCACTTCTAAAACGTTATTGCTTCATTGAACGCATTCTTATTACGCGTCACCATTGCATAGGTCCGTGAAGACTTCTTTTTGCTCAGCCCCTTTTACCTTGTGATTACTTACTAAAGGTGAGTTCATAGCCCCTTTTACTACTTGTACATTGTTTCTAAACGCGGGGTGAGATTTTACATGGTGGAACACACCCATTTAAAAACTGTATACTATCCAGATCTTGTATGCTATTCAGACTTGTATGCTTTCCAACAGTTTTCATAGATATTATTGCTTATAGTTAATAGCCTTAAGTTTCCTCTCTTGATCATGAACCGTTAATTGTCCCATATGCTTTGCGCTAAGCGCGAATGTTGTGGGTGGATCCATCGGGATTGACAATCCCCGTCCCGATTACCTTGACGCACTTACAGTTGTTTATACTTGAGTATTTAGGCTGAATACTCCCTAGAGGAACTTACTTTGAGTTAAGCTTCGGTTCATGAACTAAACAACAATAATATTGGTTTCAGACTATGGTTAATGATCATAACCATTTTCTCTATTTACTTGTTTTACAAATGAATGCTTGTGTTCCACACCTTTACTGCTAAACCTATGAATTTCACTCAACTTTGTGTTGACAATTTTACATGTTTAATCTCAGGTATTATTATTTAGCTTTGCTTGGATGGGAGCCCGCAGGATATTATCGCAGCTTGGAGATTTCTGTGATACTTTTAAAAGACTGGTTTTAATATAAACTGTCAGAAATTTATTATATCTTTTGGGTAACTTTATGTTATAAATCATGATGAAATAATATATCTTTCCGCATATAAAACTATGGGACGTATGTTTAAAACTCTGATCATTTATGATGTGATATATATGCTTTTATTACGTCAGCTTTGTGTCAACTGTAATTCATTGTTTCTTGTACTATGACGTGTTACCCCCTCGTTGCCTAGTTGTTCCATGTCAGATTTTGGGGGTCTCACAACCGCTCATGCCACACCTACGGTTGACCGAGTACCACATTTGGAACCCGAGATTCCAAAGGCTATGCCTATGCCTCAACCTACACCACCTTTGCCCTATCCATCGAGACTTAGAAAGGAGAAACGTCAAGAGCGCGATAATTACCAATTTGATTTTTTTATGAAAATGTTTCGTGACGTTCATTTTAATGTGAGTTTTGCCGATGCTTTGGTCATGATGCCTCGATTCGCCGCTAACTTTAAGAGTATGTTGAACAACAAGGATAAATTGCAACAATTTTCTAGTTGTTCATCGGTTTATCTTAACCGCATACCTCAAAAAGTCGGTGATCCCAGTAAATTCTTGATTCCTTGTGCAATCCAAGATATGGAAGAATGCTATGCCTTGGCCGATCTTGGTTCTAGTATTAACTTGATGCCACTTGCAATCTTCAAGTCGCTCAATCTTCCTAATCTTACTCCTTCAATAATGTCTATCGAGTTGGCCGATCATTCCACGATTCCCGCATGTGGATTGGCGGAAGACGTTTTTTGAAAGTGGGAAAGTTCTATTATCCGGTAGACTTTATCATTGTCGATAGTCCCACGGATCCTCAAGTTCCTCTCATTTTAGGTCGTTCGTTTTTAGATACGTCTATGGCTTTAATTCATGTGCATGCTAGAAAGATCACCTCACGTTTCAACGACGAGGAACTTGTTATAAACGCAACTCAAAATTCTCCAATTTCTCATGTTTATTCCGTTGCAACCGTAAACCTCATTGATATTGTTGGGTCCACTAGATGTTGATCTTGCAGCCTGTCAGGAACGGTGAACGACTTCTGTAATCACAAGTCTATTCACAGAGAGACTCTATACACAATATAAGTGCGGAATACAAATAGTATAAAGAAGAACAGAATAACTATAATGACTTGATCCTTTATAAGGATTTCTAATATTGATAATGACTAGAACTATGTTTTATGAAGGTGTGTATAACCCTTCTGCCTAAGGTTCCTTTTATACTACAAGGAAACCCTAATACATCATTAAACAAAACGTGTAAAACTGATATGCATATCCTTTCCTAACATATCTCATGCATATCCTAACAGAATAATAAGTAAATAATAAAGTTTGACTTTAACTAAGACTAGGAGCACGACTTGCTCCTACTACTATCATGACCAGGAGGAACTACATACCTCCTAGTCTACCTATTACAATTAACTATTCCAATGGTCCTAACAATCCTCCCCTAAACTTGAATTTGACCTGTTGAGTTCAAGTTTCCTGGTAAAACGTTCAATAAATCTTGAGGATTGAAACAGCAAAAGAAACAACAGCATCAGCAAGATAAGAAACATAAGAACCGCCGCAACATGGAACACTAGAAGCTTCTCCAAAGCTTGAAACAAATCAGCATCATGTTGAATCTTTACAGCAACATGAGCAGATTTGATGAGCCTTTACCAAGTAGCTGCTCGCTCTTGGGCTAGCCAGTCTTTCTGGTGGAATAAGCATCACCCTGGGAGACCAGAACCCAGCCCAACTCTTAGAACGTGAATCAATGGTGTGTGGGGGTACCCTGATGATTTTAGGCAAACCATCACAGCCGTCAACGGATTTGATATGTCTTTACCAGAAGTCGTGCCCTTCTGGACTCGCCAACTCTTAGCAATGAAGCATCGGTGAGTTGAAAACCCTATAGCTTTAAGCAAGCTATTACAGCTATCAACGGATTTGAGAAAATCTTTACCAAGAGCCGTACCCCCTTGAATTAGCCACTTTTCAGTCTAGGACCATGGCAAGTGAAAACCATCCAGTTTTGGGTAACCTGGCAACCATCAACGGATTTGAGAATCACACCAGGAGCCGTACCCTCAAGGTGAATCAACTCTTTCTTGTCGGTTAGACATGGTGAGTTGAGGACCATTGTTGTGAGGACGAAGTCCAACACCAGAGGACACAATCAACCAGCTCAAGTGTGAATCAGTAACAGGAACCCAAAGTTTGAATCAGCAGATGGTATATTATTCACAAGTGTAAAATCCAGGATTTGTTTAAAGTATAAGCAGATATTATATAAAAAGTATATATATATTTTTTTAACTATAATGAATGAAAGTCACCAATCACTATACATATTGGTGAAAAGAATTGCAGTATTAACAGATAAACAAAAAACACAAAACATAAAAACTTACAAACCAACCATATCACAGACCAGAAGCAGCCACCTTATCAGCTTGCAATCGGGCTTGGATCCCTTCCACCAGTGTAGTTGCCATAGAAGACTCATTCCCGGAAGGGGCATTAGAAATCTGCAAGGGACAAGCAAGCATGGCCTCCATCGAAGCAATCGTCAACGGATAATCCAAATCTGTAAGCATAAACACTATAGGACCAGACTCCAAATCCAAGACATGCACACCACAGCGAGGGGAGCATGTGGAGGGGAATCAAGCATCATTTTCAAATCAGTCCACATTCTCAGACCAGGCCAGGAGGGCACTTCACTAGGATGAACAGGCATACCAGCATCCACAAACCCATACAATGCCATAAGATCCTTTCGATCCGCCCAGGACAAAATACCTTGCAAACCCGAAGCATACCGAACATAACCATCACTAATGGTAATCCTATGGGAGACAGTACCAGGTAGAGTCATGGAAGGCTTAACCGTCCAACCTGTAATAGATCCATTACCCAATGGCAACTCAGAGTCACTATCGGAAGCTGCATCAATAAGATTTTCGGGAGCACGCTTCACATAGGGAACAGACTTGCCACGTCTAGCACGTCGAGCCAACTGCTTGCGAATGGAACGGCGAGGAGTGGGAGCACTAGGCGAGGGTTCAACCTTTACCTTTACCTTTGCAGCAGGAGTAGGATCAGCAGAAGTAGAATCAATACCTTGCCCAACCAAAGGATCAACAGAAGCTGCACCAGAAGAAGGAATAGGTTGAGGACCAGGCACGGGTGGTGATGGTGATGCCATAGTAGGAGTAGCAGTGGTGGTGGTAGTGGTAGCATAGGTGGTGGTGGTAGTAGGACCTAGAGATGAAACAGGAGGAGCAACCGAAGGTGTAGGGGTGGTACCAACAGTAGAAACATCAACAACCGATGGAATAGCAGCAGAACCAAGAGGAGCATCAGATGTAGAACCAGAAGCAACAGCAGGTTGAGAAGTATGAACCACGCGTGGAGGAGGACGATAGATGAAACGCTCTGGAATTAGGGTGCTCTGATGCTTGATCATTCGTTCATAGAGCGCCTTAAGCTCATCAAAAGACAATGCCCGAAACCGTTCCCATGTCCAACCAACAGTGAAATAAGCAGCCGAATGATACTTCACATACCGTTGCATCTGCTTTCGCTCCTCGGTTCTCGTCAAAGGCCTGTTCTTACGTTTTTCATGAAGTTGAGCAGCAAGCGCGAACTGTTGCTTGCGCATTAACACCATAGCTCGAGGAATACAATTATGCTCATTCACATCAGAACCCAAGAGATCAGTAAACTAGGAATAATCCGAGGTAAGAATAGTCAGCACCCGCATCCAATCGCTATCATCCCAATGCATAGCATCATACTACAACTGTTCACGTCTTTGCTTCTGAAGAGCTTCATCCTCAGCCCGAGCAGCTTGGTCAACCTCCGCTTGAATCCTTTGAGCAGCCTCCTCACCCAACCTATCCTCCTCAAGTTGTCTGCGTGTACGCTTGCGAGGGGGTGAGGGAGCATCAGTCATGGGGGCTTTCCCCTTTGGATCATGAGATGGGCCAGCAGTGGAACCAGCAGTAGTACCAGCAACATCTTCCTTTGGTGTAGGGACAACAGCAGGAGAAGGAATGCTGGAGGAAGTAGGAGGAATCCGCAGATCATCATACAACTTATCAGCAAAGGCAGCCTTCGCCAACAAATTCAAACCATCCTCCACAAGATCTTCAACCTCCTTATCAGAATCATATTGAACCACATGCTTCTTCCTTCGCCTCTGCTGTGTCTCCAAGGCTTTAATCCGGTCAGCCATGGGAAGAACAAATTCCCGGGTAAGCTTACGATGTTGATTCAAATCCGCTTCCAAGGAAAGAATCCGTTCATGGTACCTGTGCATGAGATCAAGTAAAGAAGTAAGTGTAATAGGCTCCTCTGCTTTCCCACCAAGAAGACTTGGGTCTGGGAAGGCTTCATTGGAACCAGAAGCAATAAAGGGGTCATCATCATGAGCACGAGAACCAGAAGGCTTATCAGAAGAGTGTGGAACAGGACTAGGAGGGGGAGTATCCACAAATGGATACGAATGTGGCATTGAAGAAGGAGCAGCCTTGGAAGTGGATGGCCTTTCAACCACCACCTCCTCAACCGGCTCTTCCACAACCACATTAGGTGCACCACCAGCAGGATGCTCCTCCTCCATTGGGTCATCACCTAATTGAGGTTTCTCCTCGGCTTAGTCAACCAGAGGAACAACATTAGGAGGACCTTGAGCAAGGCCCAACATTGCATTAGTAAGGGGCCTCCACTCCCCGCTAAACCCATGAGCCATGTTATAGTATAATTTAGCAGTAAGCTTAGAAGGCTCATACTCCTCCCTATCACGAGGTAAACAAACAAGTATCTGCTGTAAAAACCTAGGATACATCAAAAATTTCTTCCTAGAACCAGCACTAGACAGATTGCTAACCATACCATCAAACAAATAGCGAGAGAAATTAAATACCCTACCTTGTGCTATGCAGATTAGACCAGTAGCCAAAGGAGTAGGAAAAGCATCCCAACTCCCAGACTTGGGGCTTAAACAATGAATCAAAAAGTGCACTAGAAGCTTCCATTGGGGGGAAAACCGATTCTTTTGGAAGTTAAACTTCCCCCCATGATTGTACCCAATAGTAGCCATCCCCTCCAATACCTCAACATTGGGGATGGAAACAACACCACATTCATCTTGAAGATGAAGGGAACTCCGAATAGAAGCTTCAGTAACCACGTAAGAACGTCCATCTATGGTAGCATGGAGTTCACGTGGACGACCAACCACTGCCACAAGACTAGCAGAAGCCTAAAACTGACTAATCACACTATCATAAACAATGGGGCACACAGTAAAAGCATACCTGAGGTTAGAAGCCTCAATGAATTACAGAATGTCAATGAACTCATCACGGTGTGGACCATCTCCTAGATAAGCGACCTTATTGTGAGCAGGTTGGTATACCAGGGCAGCCATTGATGGTGATTAGAAGGAATGGAAGATGATTTGTTAGGGTTTGAGAGAGTAGGAGCGGATGTGTGTGTGTTATGATTGTGATGAATGAGTCAAGGGGGTTATTGACCATAAATAATGGTCTAGCAACTGTTCATTGACCCCTAATAATGGGGGTTGCCCTTTCAAATTAGGCAGTTAATGCAAAGTAACCACTTGCCCCTTTTAACATTATTTGCAAATCCCAATTTACCAAAGTTAAATAAGAGGATATATACCAGAATTTGCATGCGTTGACTAAAAGTCAAAGCGCACAATGGTCAACACTAGAAGCATAATGTGGTCAACAGAAGTCAACAAAGTGAACAGTGTCCTAAACCAAGACCAGAAGTCAATCATCACTTGACAAGAAGGATTTTTATCCACTAGAATCTAACCAAGAACGACTAGAAGCTAACCATTAAGGACTAGAAGCCAGTCATGAATGAAGACAACCATCAAAAGTGAGCAAAAACCTCCACCAGGAGTAACACACACCACCAGAACCCATTCAATCTGTTGTTAAAATCTACCAATATGTTAGTCTGTGCAAATAAATATGTACACTAAGCCTCCCCTTAGGCTTAGCCTCCCCTCAATCCTAGGTCTCAAGGATTAACCATCCCAATGTGAACCACCAAGTGAACCGAGGACCATCAAAGGGCCTTGTCAACAAATCAGCAACATTATCATCCGTATGAACCTTAAGAACCTGTATCAACTTCTTCTCATTGGCATCCCGTATAAAATGGTGCCGAATTTCAATATGCTTTGTACGTTGATGAAAAACAGGATTCTTCACAATGCAGATAGTGCTTTGTACGTTGATGTGCCTATTTCAAATGTTGACATAAATCCTTCACAGACCCAAACACCCCTTAACCAACCCACATCCACCCAATCCACATCTTCTTCTCCCCCAACACAATATAGGTTACAAAAACGCCAAAGGACTACTGGAGTGTTCTCCTCTAGTGGTCCTAGCCATGTAGCAGAGAGAACCACCACCACAAGTGTGGTTGGTGCTATGGATGAGGTTGGGACTATTGGTTCTGGCTTAGAAGCTGCCAAGACAGTCCTACCATAATTAAGACATCATCAATGCCCAATGAATCTAACTTGGGAGGTCAAATACCCATTTTAGAAGAGGGCAGATTGGAACCAATGACTTTGATGGAATTGACGGCAGTCTGCATGAGCTTGCAAAAGCAAAATGCAGACTTGGTACAAGTTGTCAGCACACAAGGCCTTGAACTCAAGCAATTGAGGGAGAGGATTGTTATTTTGGAAATAGCTGAGTCAAGGAGAAGGCAGACAAGGGTCCTTTTATCTGAGGAGGATTCTTACAAAGGGGAGGAAGCTGCTATAGAGCCTGTTAATTTGAGTGATAAAGGCTCACATGAAGCTGCTACAGAACCTTTTGTTGATAGTGGAAAAGATTCATATGATGAAGAATCTTTGGGTGTAGCTAAAGCCCTTACTGGTTTGAAGAAACAGACAGGTTTTGATATGTCTCTAGTTGCTCCTACCAACTTAAATTTGTCATTTACAGCCATGTTGGAGGAAATTGCAAGAGGCGGTGAGACAGGTACTTTGGGCGTTGACAAGACAGATTTGAATGTTGACATGAGTATTTTAGGCGCTGACAAGGCAAAAGTGAGCGTTAACAGACCTACAAATGAGGTTGATGTATTCCAGTCATCATCCATCATCAAAGAGGTTTCTTCACAGGTATTACCATCTACCTTACCAACAATTGATCCATTAGATAAGGGTAAGGGTATTATGGTAGAAGAGGTTGTTCCAAAGAATGCAGCACAAATTGAGTTTGATACAAAGTTGGCTGCACAAATTGTGGAACAAGAAAGAAAGGAGGCAGGAGAATCACCTTTTGTTGTCACTTTAGAAGAGCAAGAAGGAACTGATGAAGCTAGTTCAGACTCAAGTGTTATGATCATAGAACAACCAGAAAGACTTGAGTATGGTGATGAGCTGGCCAAGGAGAAATTGAATGAGTTGAAATTGCAGGTTGATTTTGATATGCCAGAGGTGGTTCAGATGTACCATGCTTGGGAAGATAGGTGTATGGAGAATCCACACTTGACCATTTCAGATCAAATATGGGGTTTGGAGATTCTTCTCAGAGTATAAAAGGATTGCAAGGTCATTCTGAAACACAAAGCAGGCAATGTTCTCTCAAATTTGAAAAGGGATAGAAAGGAGTTGTACTTCATGCTGCTCAGATGTCATGGAACAGGGTGGACTTATAAGAAATTGACTGGGTTGACATTTGAAGAGTTGGAATGTAGAGCTTATCCCATTTGGGTTAGAGTGCAGGAAGCAAACACTCTAAGACTTCTTTCTGATGAAAGAAAAGAAGAACTTGCAGAGGAAATGGAGCTTAAGAAGGCAATGTTTGTTCCCAGACTAGTGAAAAGGGAGTTCCTCTTGAGTTTCCCAAAGATATGGATCCATTACATCCAAGTGAAGCTGTTATAAGAAAGATCCTCAAGCTCTCACCATTAGAAGCTTCAGATATGGTACAAGTGTTACCACTTGATTCCAGAAACCATATTGTAAGCTATGAAGAAGATGAATGTGGGTTTTGGAAGATTGGCAGGTATGGAAAAGAGGTTCACACTTTTACCACCCTTATATCTTTGTTTGCAAGTTTTGATAGAGAAGACTTGGTAGACCTATGGAGGTTGTTAGAGACCAAGTATGAGACTGAAGCTCCCACTTCAGTCAATGGAATAAAACTGTGGTCAACATTCAAGAGAATGTGTGGACCAATTGATGAAGATCCTGCTGTTTAGAAGGATCTTGAAGATGACCTCAGTGGTCTTCAATGGAGATTGTATTCAGCTGCTGGTGTTTATTATTTGAGTTCTACAAAGTTTGCTGAGTATCTACTTGTAGATGGTCAGTATTTCATGTCCAAGGAAGTCTTGGAGAAGATGAAGAACACACAGCTGGAAATTGATTATTCAAGTGACGTGGCAAAAGATTTGATCATATTTATTTATTACCAATACAAGAAGGTTTGTAAGATTCCTCCCAGTCCTTAATGTTTATTCAAAAACTTGATTACTAGAGTAGATATCAAGTTTAGGGGAGGATTGTTGGGAATAAATTATAGCCAGTCTACTTGAGCGCTGACAAGAGTAAAACAAGCGTTGATAGGAGTAAAACAAACGCTGACAGATCAAGCGTTGACAAGAAGAAGTCAAACGTTGATACATTGAAGACAAACACTGATGGAAGGATATACTCTACGCGTTTATTGTATTCTAGATTACTTCTAGTAAAGATAGGAACAACAATGTATTTTCTATATTTATCTTTAACTAGAATAGTTGATACGTAGATTATTGTACAAGGCTTCTAATGTCTATAAAAGAATACCTTTAGGTTATTGTTCATAATAAGTTTTCATACGTAAACTACTTTTATTGTAAGCAAGTTTGATATCATTAATCAAAGTGAAAGTTTGTTTACATCTTGTGTGTTCTTGTTTAAGTGTTAATTGCGCATAACACTTAGATTGTCATATACATATACAAAGGTTTCTCTAAGTGTATTACTTGATCTAATCCTAATTTTATCCTCATACTCACGTTGAGTATCTTGAAGCCACCTCTTTTGTTGTTCCAATGTGTTTAAAGAAGCCTTATAGGCTTGAACCTCTAAAAAATACTTATCATTCTGATCATTTAAGTCATTATATTGGGACAACAATTCTGAATATTTATCATGACAACCAAGAGGACAATGTTGTACCTGAGATGAGATGCCCATAAGAGAAAACTCGTCTGCTTCCTCTGCATCAGATAGATTCCCAGCAATCATTACAAACACATCAGTAGAGGGCTCAGCTGATTCCAATGAAGTAGTCTGATGATCATTCCAGTTGACCACAGAGTCAACAGACACCAATGCCTTCTTGTCATCCTTTACCTCCTGAACCTTAAAAGCTGAATATCTGCTCTTCTCCTGGTCATTCTTGTTAGGGCATTCCCTTGAAAAGTGACCTTGCTGCTGGCAGTTATAGCATCGCACCTTGCTTCTGTCAAACCTTGATGGCTCTCTTGGGTTGTAATTAAACTTTCGACCGGCTTTCTTCTCAAACTTGTGAACCCTAAGAGTGAGCATGGCCATCTGCCATTTGAGATCCATTTCATCTAGGTCAAGTTTATCAACCTGTTTGAAGTCATCAAAAGAAAGTTGCTGTTGAGCATCAACATCAGCAACAAAAGAATGAAGAACAGCTTCTACCATGCTACCAGACTTGGCTGTTGGTTTAGGAGCAGAAGTATGTTGAAAGGTATGTTGAGAAGACACAGTATTGCTTGGGCTACTAGCATAAGACATGGGATTGGATCCCATAGAACTAACAAAGGCAGAATTAGCAAGAGTGGGAAAAGAATCACTTGAATATCCCCTCACATGAGGCTCAAAAGTTTTGAGCTTATGAAATAAATCATCAAAATTGAGATAGTCAAGCCCAACTTTTTCTTTGAGAGAGATTAACACCTGATTCCATGAGTAGGGTAAGGCTCTAAGAAATCTTGCATTAATATCACCATTGTCAGGTTTCGACCGAAGTTGATTCAACTGGCTCAATATCTTTTGGAACCTGTCATACCCTTGATGGATACCTTCAGTTTCTGAGATCTTGAATTCTGTGAATTCATCTCTCAGCATGGATCTTCGCATTTTCTTTGACTCCTCATTCCCACCAAACCTTGCTTTTATTCCATTCCAGATCTCTCTAGCAGCATCCAAATGGTAGAAGTCACCCATGTGACCATCGGGAAGGGATTGAAGCAAAATAGTTTTTGCTTTGACCTCCTTCTGAATGGCTGTGATCTCTTCATGAGTTTTAGGGTCAAGAAGAGTAATATTACCATTCTTGTCTCTTCCAGTCAGCTTCCTGCTGTTCCCATTCAGAATAATCTTCCAAAGGTCTTGATCAGTGTTGGTGATCCACCATTCCATCTTCATTGCCCAACTATCATACTCATCCTTTTTCAGAAGAGGAAACTTACCATTTGTGTTGGAAACCATAGCAACGATCTGCTGAGGTTGCAGAGTTTTAGGAGTACTATCTTCTCCTGTTTGAGTAGAACTTGAGGCAGACATGATTAAACAAAAATGTTAGTAATAAGAAAAACTGATTCTTCTTATACAGAGACTCTCTCAGGCTCTGATACCACTTGTTGGGTCCACTAGATGTGGATTTTGTAGCCTGTCAGGAACGGTGAACGACTTCTGTAATCACAGGTCTATTCACAGAGAGACTCTATACACAATATAAGTGCGGAATACAAATACTATAAAGAAGAACAGAATAACTATAATGACTGGATCCTTTTTAAGGATTTCTAATATTGATAATGACTAGAACTATGTTTTATGAAGGTGTGTATAACCCTTCTGCCTAAGGTTCCTTTTATACTACAAGGAAACCCTAATACATCATTAAAGAAAACGTGTAAAATTGATATGCATATCCTTTCCTAACATATCTCATGCATATCCTAACAGAATAATAAGTAAATAATAAAGTTTGACTTTAACTAAGACCAGGAGCACGACTTGCTCCTACTACTATTATGACCAGGAGGAACTACATACCTCCTAGTCTACCTATTACAATTAACTATTCCAATGGTCCTAACAGATATGATTGACGTCGTTTGCGAGGAATTTTCACAAGAAGTTTTAGGTTTTGGTGATGATGAAAATATGGAAATCCCACTAGGCTAGATCCCATTCTTGATAACTCGACACCAACCTTCACTCCATTTGAAGGTGGTGGTTTTACGTTGGAAGAATTCGATGTTCCACGTACTTGTGACGAAGACCTCGACAATGATGAAGACTTCTCGATTATCAAGGATTTTCTTAACGATTTCCCATTTCCTCCACCCGAGGAGGTTATGAGTATCGAGCCCAAATCTTAAATTGAGGAACCACCAATCCTCGAGTTGAAAGATTTACCTCCTCACCTTGAGTATGTATTTTTGGAGGAGGACGACAAGTTGCCGGTTATTATTGCGAAAGATCTTTCGGATGATGAAAAAACCGCACTTGTCGATGTTCTAAAGGATCACAAAGGGGCAATTGCGTGGAAGTTATCCGACATTAAGGGGATCGATCCCAAATTTTGTACCCACAAAATCTTAATGGAAGAAGATTACAACCCGAAATCCAATGTCAAAGGAGGGTGAACCCCAAAATTCACGACGTCATCAAAAAGGAAGTCCTAAAATTCCTTGACGCAAAATGATTTACCCTATTTCTGATAGCCCTTGGGTGAGTCCTATTCATTGTGTCCCTAAAAAGGGAGGAATGACTGTTGTGCCAAACGATGCCAACGAGTTAATTCCAACTAGACTCGTGACCGGATGGAGAGTGTGCATTGACTATCGAAAGTTGATGACGCCACTCGTAAAGACCATTTTCCCTTGCCCTTCATGGACCAAATGTTGGAGCGTCTTGCGGGAAATGGTTTCTATTGCTTTTTAGATGGTTTTTCCGGTTACTTCCAAATCCCCATCGATCCTCGTGATCAAGAAAAAAGTACGTTTACGTGTCCATATGGAACGTTTGCCTATCGTAGAATGCCATTCGGACTTTGCAATGCACCGGGAACCTTTCAAAGGTGCATGATGGCTATTTTTCATGATATGATCGAAGAGACGGTGGAAGTCTTCATGGATGACTTTTCCGTGTTTGGTAATTCGTTCACTTCGTGTTTGTCGAATCTTGAGAGAATGTTAAAACGTTGTGAGGAAACCAACCTTGTGCTTAATTGGGAAAAATGTCATTTTATGGTTAAAAGTGGAATCGTCTTAGGGCATAAGGTTTCGAAAGCGGGGATTGAGGTAGATCAAGCTAAGGTAGACTCATCACCAAATTACCTCATCCCAAAACCGTTAAGGGAGTTCGGAGTTTCCTAGGCCACGCGGGCTTTTATCGTCGATTCATCAAGGATTTTTCAAAGATTTATCGACCTATTACACATCTCCTCGAAAAAGATGCACGTTTTGTCTTTGACGAAGATTGTGTACGAGCCTTTGAAATCCTTAAGAGGAAACTTACCGAAGCTCCCATTCTTGTTGCTCCCAATTGGAACCTCCCCCTTGAGCTCATGTGTGATGCTAGTGACTATGCTATTGGGGCCGTATTGGGGCAACGTCATGAAAAACACTTCTTGCCTATCCACTATGCAAGAAAAGCAATGACTGAGGCTCAACTAAAATACACTACAACGGAGAGCGAATTCCTTGCCGTGGTGTATGCATTTGAGAAATTTAGACCTTATCTCGTCTTGACTAAATGTATAGTGTATACGGATCATTCGGCTATCAAGTATCTTATGGCTAAACAAGATGCAAAGCCAAGATTACTTCGTTGGATTCTCCTCCTTCAAGAATTTGATCACAAAATCGTTGACAAAAAAGGAGCCGAGAATCTAGCGGCCGATCATCTTTCTCGTTTGGAAGATCCTAACCAAAGTGTTTACGAGCCAAAGGAAATCACCGAAACATTTCCGCTCGAGACACTTGGTGTAGTGAATTATAAGCTTGATTCTTCTACCCCATGGTTTGCGGACATCGCAAATTACCATGCGGGGAACTTCATCATCAAGGGTATGACGACTCAAGAAAAACGAAAATTCTTTCGTGACGCCAAGTTCTATTTTTGGAACGACCCTTATTTGTTTCGAACTTGTGCGGATCAAATTATTCGACGTTGTGTCTTTGGTACCGAAGCTTCTAACATCCTTAGAGCTTGTCACGAGGGACCCACGAGTGGTCACCACAGTGCTAATCTCACGGCTAAAAAGGTTTTTGATGTCGGTTTCTTTTGGCTTACTATTTACCGAGATGCACATGCACTTGTGAAGTCATGCGACTCATGCCAACGACAAGGAAAAGCCTCACAAAATGATGAAATGCCACAAAATATCATCCAAGTGTGTGAGATCTTTGACGTTTGGGGCATTGACTTTATGGGGCCATTCCCATCATCTCATAGTAATAAGTACATCCTTGTCGCCGTTGACTACCTATCTAAGTGGGTGGAAGCTAAGGCTTTGCCCACCAACGATGCCCGTGTGGTAGTCAAGTTTTTGAAAAGCTTGTTTTCTCGGTTTGGAACCCCTCATGCGATCATAAGCGATCGTGGAACCCATTTTTGTAACGACCAATTCGAAAGAGTCTTAAGGAAATATGGAGTTACACATCGTCTTTCTACGGCTTATCACCCACAAACGAGTGGGCAAGTTAATAACTCGTTTTTAGTATTGTTTCGTCTCGGTATGTAATCGAATTGATATAACGTTTTAAGCTTGACTTGATTGTTTTTGGTTGTAAAAGATTGATTGATATCTATTACTACTTGGCAAATTACACGTAAAAGGTGTAAAATATACTATATTACCTACGTATACCTACTAATCTAAATCACCTTGCAATTACCACAATCAAGCACAAAATACAAGTAAAGTAAACAAGTAACTAACTAACAAATTTTAACAAGAAAATGTAACTATTCCAACAATCTAACAAAATTAACAAATTTAACAAACTTAACCAATTAAAAAATATAACAAATTTTAAAAAAATTACAACTAACTATTTTCTATAAAATTTCTACAAATTTTAATTTTTATCTAACAATTTTCACTACAACAAAATAGAGTTAAGGCAACACATGTGAAGTGTTGTATTATGTCTTTAAAATGCAACCTTATGTATAAGGTGACACTTTACCAAGTGCTATATTATGCAACGTCGCCTTAGGTATGTGCAACACTTATATTGGAATACGCGACATTTTCTCAAAGTGTTACCCATGCTTAAGAAATTGATATTTTAATCTGCAACACTTTTAATATAAAATGCAATACTTTTTACACTCTCATGCAACACTTTTCACACTCAAATACAACACTTATACACTCAAATACAACATTCTTTATACTAGTGCAACACTTGAGATCCAAAAACAACACTTCTTGTATTGGTATGCATCACTTCCTTATTTGCAACCTTTAAGTTTGCAACACTTTTGTGAATCATGCGCAACACTTCCAGGTATTTATATCATATTAATGCCACACTTATCCGAACAATCTGCACTTCTATTTATGCAACACCAATATTATAATTATAATGTATTTTCTTAAAACAAAAATTTTCAGGAAGTCATAGATTGATATTTCTATTCCATCGAAGACATAATCAAATACAGTAGAAAATATGATACTGAACTTAGAGGTCAATGTGAACTAACTAACGTACATTGTCTCTAACATAATATGGTAGAAAGAAAAGTTATCTAATCAAAATCCCACAAATCTTGTTAAAAAACCCTAGAAATCTTTGACATCTTCTTTGCAACTCTCCACGTGGCTTGTTCTTCACGAGCGTTCTGTTTCAAGTTGTTTAGCGGCCTGAAGTGGGGGGTTTTAGGGAATCATATGGACACTTCAACTGATTCAATCACCTTCCAAATTGAAAGCTTATTTATGTAGCAAAATGTATTATTAACATTCTACGTAGTATTCAAGTATTATTTAGTTGTAAGTTTGGTGGCCATGGAGATAAGTTAGTTAAAGATGCGATGTAAAGGCATATAGAAAATTAGTGTATAGAGTTGCGCGCCTGTTTTGAACGTGAGTTATCACCAATATTTGGTAGAAGGTAAAAATCCGTAAATCGTATTCTGTTTGGTACCAGATGTTGCAACAGCATAACTGACTTCCATATGTACTGCTTGTTTGACTTGAAGAATCGTTGAAATTAGGCGCATATTAGTTTTTTAAACAAGAACATAAACATTAGAGGATAATTAACAGTTTTATGGTGATAAAAGATAACAGTATCACCACGCCTCATCGTCTCATCCCCGTAAGAAACCAAACATCATGTGTGTCATATTCATGTGAAGGAGGCTACGTTGCTTTGGCGCAATTTACCAACAAAAAGGAACCAAAAAGGTATATTGGTACTATACCTTTTTATAATTGAATATATAGTCAACTTTTTACATATGGTAGCTTGCTTTTTTATTCCAAAAATATAAATATAAATTAAATGTGTGTCATATTCATGTGTAGGAGGCTACGTTGCTTTGGTGCAATTTACCAACAAAAAGGTGGTTCGGTATTGTTTGTTTCAGGAAAGAAACTGCTAGAAAATTCGAATTCTTCTTTAGCTGTAGCGAATGGGGACGCTGAAACCTTGCATGTCTTTCCAAAATCGGAAGAAGCTTTGAACAAAATGAATTTAGGTCTTTTTCAACTATAGCCTTTGAAGCATATGTAATCGCTTAATCCCTTCACCAAAATCAGAGAAAAAACTACCAAAAGAAGTTAAAATTTGTCAGGTCCAGCAAAATATTCATTATACAGAGAATACTCTACAAAATTTGTCCATGTTTGATATTGTTTGTATAACTAATCCCTAATTGCACTGTTTGCCAACACTTTCATCACGGAGAGTGAAGTTAACCAAATGCTTGAGAAAGTAAAACTGATATTAATTGCATGCCTGATAAACAAAGAGTGAAAAAAACAGTATCCTTACGACCCAATTAAGCAAGAAGAGTGACAAATTATATAATGTTCCCAAATGATAGCAATATTTATGTAACTTACTATATACTAATCTTCTACGAATTAAGGGAAATCAAGCATATACCCGTTCTGAAAATGATTCAGGAAAATGTTTAGCAATTTTTCAGAAAGCAGAAGCACCAGAATTGTAAGTCTCCCTAATTCCCGCCACCCGACACATTCCCACCATTGCAACATACCTCCTGCAACGTGTAGTCCAAAACATTTATAAAAAAAACTGACATATAATTCAAACTTCTGAAGCACAAATACAAGCTGTAATCTTGCTACCTTTTTTGAATGTTGTTAGAGGATGCAACTTGATCTTCAAGACCACACATGTTAATAGTTCCATCTACCTCTTGTCTTGGTACTCGTTTATGTCTGGACTGGAATCTGGAGCACGTAAAAAAAATTCAGATGTATACTCACATGGCAATAAGTACAAGTGGCAAATTTGACCATGTTACATATGCATTGATCTTATCAAGTCGCGTAGTTTCTAAAAGAGTTCACATACATGTCCTTTCCTTTGGCGTGTGGGCTAAAACGTTTGAGCAATGTTAATAATATCTTGAATTGTTTAGGTCTTCAACTTTCTGTATTCATGATAAATAAAACAATAGGAGGAAAGAATCATTAGGGGGACGATATGTAAAGCACATATGACCAACAAAACGATGACAAAGTAACACTTAATTCCTTATGAATCGTCGCAAAACTTTTTGGACCTCATACATGAATGTTTTTATTTATATATCACGAAAAATGCTTTTGTATGCACATTAATCATAATAGACACGTTAAAACAAATATATTAGTGATACTGAAAGATTAGTAGTAAAAAGTTCTCTATGAAATTACATCACTTTTTAACTACTCCAAGGGCAAGCCTTAAGGAAGCCGGAAAATCTAGTTTCAAACCCATTCAACTGTCTAGGACTCTAGTTAAATATACCAATATCTGTAGCTCTTCGTGTTCTTCAGTTAGAAGAAAAATATTAAAAAATTGTATATTAGTCTAAATTCTTAATCGATATTGGGGAGGCAAGTAAATAAGTGATGAAGAAAAATCACATTACTAGAAAATGTACTATAGAGCCTCTAAACCAAGCCCTTTTTTATTACAAAAAGAACTCCATGTGATTCATGTGTCACCTATGGGACAAAAGTGCCCGGTTGTTTATTACAAACGGGGTCTATGAGATGAACTCCATTTGTTTCTTAGAAACAAGGGTTTCATGATTTTGATATAACTGTACACAACGACCCTTTTTCCACTTGCATCCCCAAATCTCCAATACTAATAGATCTCGGCATTCTTCTTCAAACCTGAACCAATTAGAATTAACGTGACCCAAATACCCAATACTATTTCTTCCACTTCTGATATGTGATGTGAGAATGCAATGATTAGATAATCACTTGTAGCACATCCGATATCAGTTTGATTCAATTAGTGTTAAGTTTGAAATGAATTATGCTCTATTTAGTGTTAAGAGGCCTAACCTGCTTTCTTGTTACTTAAGAATAAAAACATCATCAAAACTTTATTTTCTATTACTCAAGACACAAAATTAGAATTTCATCATGTCCTCAATTACACTACAAGTAAATAAAATCTTCGAATTAATAAGAAAATAAGATAGATTTACAATGTTACCTCATGCTTGAGGGTTTTCTAGAAGATTTCAAAGGAACCTAATGGATGTGATTAAGTGGTTACATAAAGAAAATAAATGGGCAGTTTTACTCTCGTTTATAACGGAGGGTGATTAGGTGATTAGTTTTGGTCTTTGTTTGGTTCGGTAAACTCAAATATTCTAGCTTATTTCAAAGTTTCTATTAGACGAGACGTGCATATAGTTGCAAAAATTGTTTAACTATAAATAGTTTACAACAGTTAACGATAGGGATAATGATATAAAAATGCATCTAACTTGACATATTTTTACGTTTTGTGTACTCATCTTTTTTCTTTCCCATTATAATTATCAAAAAGGGCTTGCGGCTCAGCTTGTTGCTCGTTTGCCTTCTATAGCTATGTAATTAAACTTTTTATGATTATATGGAAATTATCAAACTTTTAAAATTCGGCCATTGTGTGTATTTTGTCACTATTTTATCATATAAAATGACTATTTTAACCTTCAAAATTTCAAAAAAGTAAGGGTACAATGGTCACAAATACACGTAATGATCAATTTTTGAAAGTTTGATAACCATAATGGGAAAGAAAAAAGACGATTAAACAAAACGAAAAAAGTGTCAAGATGCATTTTTAGGTCATTTGCCTTTAACGATATGCTAATTCATTAAGTGGCATAACTGGTCATTTGGTGACTCGATCGAGTTGATTCAGTGATCAAATCAGTAATCTGGTGACTCAACCGGATTAACTCGGTGTTCAAACACGCGCAATTGTGACTCGATCAGGTCAAACTCGTGACTTATGACTCAAATGGGTTGACTTCGTGATCCACCCTATGATTCGGTGACTCGATCGGTTGACCTCGTGGCCGATCGTATGGCCTAATGATTTGATCGGGTTAACTCGACGATCAAACCCGCAACCTGGTAATAGTGTGAAGAAGTTAATATTGAATATCTATGTTTGGAAAAGTTAAAAATCTATATTAGGGAAATGTTGAAAATTCAATATTTTCAACAAAGAGTATACACTCAATGTTTTAAAAACTGGTTCTTAATTGACCTGGTCGAATCAACAGGTCCTAGTTAAACCGGGTTAGCGGGTAAACCCGGTTATCCGAAAAAAAAGAGTATATTCTCAATGCTTAACAAAAACTATAGTAAAAATTCATGAAATCTTTCGTATTTTGAAAATAAAAACTTTTTACCATATGTAAAAATAAAATTACGTCGCAAATGCGTAAAATTTACATGTTCTTTTTAAAACACGAAAAAATCGAAACCCGACCGGGTCTCGAGAACCAGGTTGACCCGGATCAACCTAAACCCCGCGGGTCTAATTGGGTTTCAAAAATATGAAACCCAGTTAAATATGACCTGTTTTTCGACTGGAACCGGGTCAACCAGTTGACCAGTCCGGGTCTAACCGGATTTGAAAACATTTTATACACCATTTATATATTAGTGGAGATAAAGATTAAAGTAAAGGTGACCTTCATGTTACAAAACACAATAAGGCATCGAATTTAGGCATAGTGTGAGACTAGACATGAAATAGCACGATAAGGCGCGCTAAAACGTGATGTGTGTCATTTATTTTTTATTCAACTCTGATAAAAAAATTTTAAAAATATGAATATTACATATAAATATGATTTTTTTACTTTAGTTATTATGTACAACATTTTTGTGAACATGATATATATGAAAAATGATAAAAACATATATAAGTTTTATAAATTTTGTGCCTTTTTAAACCACACTCTAAAACGTAAAAGTTATATTATAGCTTTTGAGGCGTACACTTGACTATGCCGCCACAATAAACCTCACATTATTTATCTTATCTTTGTACAAAGTTAATTTTAATATCATTTACACATTCTTTTATGTCAATGATTCGGTTATCATAAATTTTAAGTTCATGACATTGACTTGTTCATATTAGACTACTGCTATACTACGTAATAACTTGCACATTTAGAGGGAATGTGTGAATGTGGCACGTAACATATACAACTTTGATGTATTACTTTAATTATTTGAGAAAAGTGGAGGGAAATTGTAAAATATGGCGCGACATCTTTGAAATAATTTTTGAAGGAAATTTGAAACGATGGTGTCAAGACATGCCGCATAATGTGAAAATAGATGTAACACTAAATAGAAGTGTTGCAATAGGTTGCAAAATGTGCAAAACTTTACAAAATATGTTACTTTAGAGATTCTAATGCAACATTTAGAGAAACCGTTGCTTTATTATAAATTTTAGATAAAAAGCAACACATTGTGAAAGTGTTGCTTAAAAATTATTGCATTAGACTTGTTTTCTAGTAGTGTTTTATAAAAAATTTCAACTAGTTTTTATAAAATCTAAATCATAACTTTTATAGAATCAACACCTAATTTCTTAAAAATTCGTCTTGTGAATACTAAATGAGCCCAAAGTGTTAACTAGCCCATACTACTAACTATTGGATTCAATATCTTAACTAATTTCGGAGTACTGTGACTGTTTTAAACAATCAGTATAATATGTTTTAAATACAAATCAAAACTTCAGGAAACATAGTTTCATCTTTGTATACTATTCTGCATGCATGAAAAAAACAAATTAAACTCACTTTCTAGCTAAAAACTAAACTGCTAACTACACTTGATTCTAATTGAAATCAACTCCCTATTCTATCTAGGTAAATCTACACATTCTAACTCTTTACAACTTTTAGATTATCACTTAATGTTTTACACTAAAGAGAACAAAGAAGTAAACTTAGAGCTTAACCAGAATATCTAGGCCTCCGTTGACGGAGAAGCGGAGCGCTGAGCTCGCTTTAAACGAATCACCACCTTCGAACGAGAATCGTAACCAACTGACATCAAAACTGAAACCGATACTTTCTGATCTAATGAATCCACAACTTTTTGGTGACAAAATGCTAACCGATCGATGCGAAAACGAAACCGAAATCAGCTACCAATACTCAAAACTATCATTATCAAACTTTGCAGTAGTTAACACAATCGAACTTCTGCGACTGTAATAGTATTATACTGCTATCAAGAGTAGATCGCGATCGAACTCAAATCGGACTATATCCGATCTAGAAACAACTAACAGATCCAACCAAAGTAAACTTGTAACTGATATTTACTAAAAACGGAAATGTGCTGCTACAGGAACGGGCGTCTACAAACCGTCTGATGTGAACGAAACTATGCATCTATGAACTGATCAACTAAAAGTAAACGTTGTCTACACTGCTGCGAACGAACTTGAACCGTTACTACACTGCTGGAAACACGAACTACGTAATAGTAACTGATCTTGAAATCAATGCAAACTGATTAACGAGATGAGAAAGTAAGAGTGAAGTTTCATTAATGGTGAATGAATCTGTTACAATTCTGTTACAAATCTTATAACTAACTCTAAGGAAATTTAGTGTGTGAAACTGTGTGTAAAACACACAGTGGAAATGACGAGAGAAAATGGAGCTAAATCTATCTAACTATGTGTGTGAAGAAACTACACACTAAGGCTACGTGTACAAATGAGAGAATAACATCTTATTTATAGGCAAATTGTGAGGAAGTCCTGGAGTTGATGACGTGTTCCCATCATTAGTTTGTTGCCACGTGTTGTAGAACTGCTAAGTGTTCATCTTCTCGTTCTTCATAATTTGGGGATTTTTAATTCCTTGATCTTGAGCTTAATTGATTGTGTTCATTGTATTTATCTCTTGAAAACGATCACTTTTCATGTAGGTAACTCTTTCTGAAATCAAGTGTAGCTCCAATTCGCATCTGGGTTGTGTTGAAGAAGAAGGCCACGTGGCACATTCTTATTGGGCAAGAAATGATCACACGGATCGTTATCCAAATTGGATAAAAAATATTATTGGTTGGCGAAAGCTGATTGGCTGGAAATGGATGTAGTGCACTGCACTGTTGGGATATGGTTATTAAATGATTGGCGGCTGCTAGT
Organism: Glebionis coronaria; assembly: GCA_025667525.1. NCBI lineage: Eukaryota > Viridiplantae > Streptophyta > Magnoliopsida > Asterales > Asteraceae > Glebionis > Glebionis coronaria. Next base: position 589,711,579 of record CM046874.1, on the reverse strand, counting down.
GGAGGATTAGGCAATCCTTGTGACTGAATTCTTGGCCTCTCATTGGTCCATTCTTTTACACACGGATTAAGCACTAAATAACTTCCAAAAATGGCAGAATTAACCCCTCTACTTTGGCAGTTTGATCTTTTGAGCTATAATCTTCATTCTTTTGGCAAAATCAGTCCTTTAGCTTGCATTTTTGAACATTTGAGCCCTTTGACTTTGTTGACTTGATAGTTGACCAGGTTTGACTTTGATCTTGACTTTGACAAATTTACACTTTTGATCCTTCAACTTTGGAAAATTGTCAAGATAGGTCCTTTGTCATCATATGGCTTGTCACTTTTGATCCTTCTTTGTATTTTCATCCAAATTAGCTTGATTTTCTTCTTGTTTGCTTGAAAATGTATCCTTCTTACCTATTTGTACACAAACACAAAACATACCACATAATTCCGCTTTATAGCACAAAGTTTAGGTATTTTTCTTGTGTTTTAGGGTGATTTGTTGATAAATTGATATGAGTTTTTGCTCAAATCAAATCCCCTACACTTTAACATTGTCATGACCTCATGCAATGCTATATTTTAAAGCACAAATTTTCATTCTCCTCATAATTAATCCACCTTGGCCAATATGGAATGCATCTACACTACTCTACACTATATGATGCATGATTTTGATTTTTAACAATGCAATGCAAAAGAAACAATTTTATTTATATCTTTTTGGATTTTCTTGAAATGGTTTCGATGGACATAACTCATAAAGAAATCATTGACTTTGATTAGGGCTTGGGTACCATGGACATTTATCACCCTCAAGTTTCACTTTCCCCATACCAAGCTTAAAAATAGGATCATTGTATTCACAAGTAAAAAGTGCATCAACTTATTCATGACAATTAAATGTGGAACCGGTTATTAATTGAGCAAATTGCTTTTGGGCAAATTTGTCATTATTTCAAGTGTGAAGTATAAGAAATGCAAAATCCAAAAATAAGGAAGCACGGTTTTAATCCTAAGTAATCCTCTCATCCATTACTTGAAAAACCGCTCACAATTAATATAAGTTCGTTTCAAGAGTAATAAGTCATTCGCCTTATGTGTAAAATCCTCATGTCATGCATTAATAAGTAGCTACACACTCGCTAAGGAAAGAAAAATAAAACTCACGCAATAATTTACATCCGCCATCTTTTTGAGACTTTGGATCTTCAACCCCGCAACCCGTCAAGGTAATATTGGATTGGAGCAACTATTAAATCCCCGTAACCCGTCAAGGTAATATTGGAATCTAATAGTTACTATAATTAACACTTCATTGCCCCTCTTGGGAGTCTTGTATAATTATTTTTTTTTCTCTTTTTTTTCTTTTTTTTTCTAGCCACTCATTTTTTTAAGCCGCTCTTATTTTTCTTTATTCCTCACAAAGAAAGTTGAAAAGAATAAAAGGAAAAACACCCGCTAAGTATTAAGCATGACATAAGTCTAGTACACATAAAACATTTTAACTTAGAATCTTAAGACATACTTATATCAACCATGAATGATTAGTCAAAATGCATAAGAGATTACAAACCGATTAAAACCGTTCTTGATTATTTATTAACATATATACATGCGAAGAAATTAGAGGTAAAGAAGAGAGGGGTTTAGCCACAAGTAATTATCATGAAGTTTTTCTAGCCCTTTTATACTTGCTTCAACTCTATCATCATGTTTTTATTATATTTTTTCATTTTTATATCTTTTTGATGAAAAACAAAAGAAGAAATATATACAATGCAAATGTGTTATACAAATGAAAAATGATTGATGCAAAAATTATGAATGCATATTTTTGGTGGCCAAAGTAGATCCAAAATTTGAAAAATGTTGGAAAAAATAATTCTCCAAGTTATCATGAAGGTCAATGACAAGTTCTAGGTAAGGTCACTTCGATAGAAGATCCCCCTACACTTAAGCTAAACATTGTCCTCAATGTTTAAGAGCATGGAAGTATAAAAACTTCCCCTACACTTATGACAATGAATAGACTTTGCTTAACCCAAGTTAAGGAAAGATCAACTATAGTGAATTCATTTTTAAAGCACAAGGTGTCTATGAAAGACCACAATAGTCACGAAGTGAACCGGATACAAGGGCCTCCTCCATAAGCTCCAAGGCATGAAATGAGTGAGCAACCCTACAAACACCATGAAGACAAAAGAAGGTCTACTCCAACACTTCTCAAAATATTGCTATCCTTATTTCTAACCTACAACACTCTAATTCTAACAACTTCTAAACCTAGTTATTCAAGCTTGATTTAAAGAGTCTCTATCTCAACTCTTCCCACAGTGAATTAATTCATGGGGAAAATGGGGATCTCTTGGACCATTTCAACGGAAATTTCCTCCCCAAAATAGTGCTTCACACGGTGACCATTCACTTTAAAATTTGGACCATCGGGTTGTGACAACTCAATAGTTCCATATGGAAACACTTGAGCAATAGTGAATGGACCGAACCATCTCGACTTAAGCTTGCCCGTAAAAAGTTTCAACCTTGAGTTAAAGAGGAGAACCGGCTCTCCAACTTTAAACTCACGGTTCTTGATCTTAGCATCATGCAATTTCTTAGTCTTTTCCTTGTAAAGCAAAGAATTCTCATAGGCATTGGCTCTCAATTCATCCATCTCATTAAGTTGATCCTTTCTATGTGAACCGGCTTGGTTTAAATCAAAGTTAGCCCACTTGAGAGCCCAAGATGCCTTGTGTTCTAACTCGAATGGGAGGTGGCATGCTTTTCCAAGACAAGCCTATAAGGGGTACAACCAATTGGTGTCTTAAAAGGCTGTCCTAAAAGCCCACAAAGCATCATCAAGCTTATCCGACCAAGAAGCTCGATGCTCTCCCACCGTTCTCTCTAAAATTCTCTTTAAACCACGATTTGTGACCTCGGTTTGACCATTGGTTTGACCATTGGTTTGAGGGTGATACGCGATAGAAAGTCTATGATTAACTCCATATTTCTTCATAACTCTCGTGAATTGATCATTACAAAAGTGCGTACCACGATCACTTATGATGGCCCGAGGTACACCAAATCTAGCAAATAATTGCTTCAATAACTACAAAACAACTCTAGCATCATTAGTAGGTAAGGCTTTAGCCTCAACCAATTTAGACACATAATCCACCGCTACAAGTATATACTTGTTTCCCTTAGAAGATGGAAAAGGTCCCATAAAATCTATGCCCCATACATCAAAAATCTCACACTCTTGAATAAAATTTTGTGGCATCTCATCACGTTGCATAATTTTTCCTTGTCTTTGACATACATCACAAAATTTCACCATCTCTTGGGCATCTTTGTAAATGGAAGGCCAATAGTAACCCGAATCAAAGACTTTCTTGGCGGTATAGTTGGGCCCAAAATGTCCACCCGTAGGTCCTTTATGACAAGCTTCTAAAATATTAAATGCCTCGGGCCCATCTACACACCGTCTAATGATTTGGTCCGCACATTGCCTAAAAAGATAAGGATCATCCCAAAAGTAGTACTTAACTTCCTTAAGAAACTTCTTCTTTTGTTGGGAAGTAAGACCCTCTATAAGCACATTCCCCACAAGATCGTTTGCTATATCCGCAAAGCAAGGGGTGGCATCCTCTTGAGAAGAGATAGACATGAGCTCCTCTAATGGAAAGGATTCGTTGATTTCTTTATTAGGAAAATCTCCTTGAAAAGGATGCTCAAGTCTACTCATGTGATATGCCGCTAAATTCTCGGCTCCTTTCTTATCCCGAATTTCTATCTTAAACTCTTGAAGCAACAAAACCCATCTCAAAAGCCTAGGCTTAGCATCTTGCTTTGGTTATGAGATACTTGAGAGCGGAATGATCCGTATACACTATGGTTTTGGATAGCACAAGGTATGGTCTAAATTTCTCAAAAGCATAGACTATAGCAAGCAACTCTTTTTTCGTGGTAGTATAATGAAGTTGTGCACCGGTCATGGTTTTACTCGCATAGTGTATAGGTTGAAAATGCTTATTCACTCTTTGTCCTAAAACGGCCCCCACCACATAATCACTAGCGTCACACATAAGCTCAAAAAGTAATTCCCAATTTGGAGAAACCAAAACGGGAGCCTTTGTCAATTTCTCCTTAAGAGTCTCAAAAGAATCCAAACACTCTTGGTTGAAAATGAAAGGAGCCTCTTTTTCCAAGAGGTGAGTCATCGGTCTAGCTATCTTAGAAAAATCTTGTATGAAGAGCCTATAAAACCCCGCATGACCTAAGAAACTCCTTACACCTTTAACCGTAGTGGGTGGGGGAAGCTTAGCAATCACATCAATTTTAGCTTGATCCACATATAATCCCTTATTGGATATCTTGTGTCCCAAAACAATTCCCTCTTTCACCATAAAGTGACATTTCTCCCAATTAAGAACTAAACGTGTTTCCTCACAACGTTTAAGCATTTGTTCTAAATTGGTGAGACATGAGGTAAATGAATCTCCAAAGACGGAAAAGTCATCCATGAAAACCTCCATTGTTTGCTCTATCATATCATGGAAAATTGCCATCATGCACCTTTGAAATGTCCCCGGTGCATTACATAAGCCAAAAGGCATCCTCTTGTAAGCAAATGTACCGTAGGGACAAGTGAATGTGGTCTTTTCTTGATCCTTAGGGTCAATGGGAATTTGGAAATAACACGAAAAGCCATCAAGAAAGCAATAGTACTCATTTCCCGCTAAGCGTTCAAGCATTTGGTCCATAAAAGGTAATGGGAAGTGGTCTTTCCTAGTAGCCTCATTGAGCTTCCTATAGTCAATACAAACTCTCCAACCGGTAACAAGTCTCGTAGGAATAAGCTCATTGTTCTCATTAGGTACTATGGTGATTCCACCCTTTTTTGGAAAACAATGTACCGGGCTAACCCATGGAGAGTCAGAAATGGGGTAAATCATGCCCGCATCAAGGAGTTTGATCACTTCCTTTTTAATGACCTCATGGATTTTTGGGTTAACCCTTCGTTGACTTTGAATGGCGGGTTTGTAATCATCCTCCATAAGGATTTTGTGTGTACAAAAATGTGGATCAATTCCCCTTATGTCGATATTTTTCATGCTAAGGCTTTCTTATGTTTCTTAAGGACTTCAATGAGTTTCTCTTTCTCATCCTCTTTCAACTCTTTAGCAATGATCACGGGTAATTGGTCTTTGCCCTCTAAGAAAGCATACTCTAGGTGGGATGGAAGGTCCTCAAGTTCAATTGGAGGTGGACTCTCTATGGAAGGTTTTACTATGGAAGGATCATCATTGGTAACTTCTTGTGGAATGGGGGAAGGAATAGGGTCCTCATTGAGCAACTTTTGGATAGTGAGAATATCTTCTTCCCAATTGATCGGAGAATCATCATTACCAAGAAAGTTGGACTCAAATTCCTCCAAGAGGAAATCACTCTCTCCAAAAGGTGTTAAGGAGGGAGCAATTGAGGCCACGGTTTCAACATGGGGCATGTCCTCACTAGTACTCACTACAACAATTTTCTACCCTAGGGACGCCACTAATCGACCCTAAACTCCTAGGGACGACTAAGTCGACCCTAGGAGGTTGTGCCTAAAAATTCGTCTCTAGGATCCTAGGGACGAACTCCTCTTTGTATCCTAGGGACGACTTAGTGGGTCCCGCAACCCACTACGTTGAAAAAATTGACTAACCTAGGGACGACCTTCTTTGTAACCTAGGGTCGACAAAGTCGTCCCTAGGTTATAAATAAAAAAAATCTTTTTCAAAATTTTTCTTAAAAATTCTTTTTTTTATTATTTTTAATAAAATCTTTTTTATAAATATTAAAAAAAACATTTTTAGAAAATAAAAAAAAATATATTTATTATCCTAGGGACGACTTAGTCGTCCCTAGGTTAAAAAATGCCCAGGTATTCAATACCTAGGGACGACTAAGTCGTCCCCAGGTATTGACACCTGGGCATTTTTAAACCTAGGGACGACTAAGTCGTCCCTAGGATGATAACCTGGATGATATTTAATATCCTAGGGACGACTAAGTCGTCCCTAGGTGTACCTGGGGGCTAAAAAAAAAACTGGGCTATTTGCAGTTTCTAGATTTTTTCCGGAACTTTTTCCGGACAAAATCCACAATTCAAAATGGCAGAATTCGACAAATACAGAATAATAACAAATCAATAAACGTTACAATACCATATTACGATAAATTATCCAACGTCACGATACAATATTCATTAAATACACTTATTCAATCCTAAATCAAATGTTTCAAACGCTACAAGTCTCAAACTTTATTAAACATGCATAATAAGAAAAATACTACCACAACCTCTACTCCGCATCCTCGTTAGGTGAAAAGTCACCTTCCCTATCGTCACCCTCCTCGTCACCCCCCTCGTCACTCCCCTCGTCATTCACCTCGTCATCGCCTGATAAGTCGTCACCACTGTTTTGTACATTCCTATCTCGACCCAACTCGTCAACGGACCGGTAATCGTGCTCATGGGGATTTGAGATTTCACGAGAACCTCCGGGTATGGATTGTGAAGTAGAGCCGATCTCATAAGCCGAGTGTGTGGTGGGACGATAACAATAGTTAAATGTGTTATTGTTGGTGACGGGAGCAATAGGATAAGTGCCGGTATAGGGAGGTTGGAGTGGTTGGAGATTGTCGGGCAAAGATGGTCGGTATGGGTCGATGGAAGGAGGTTGCACTGGTTGTGCCCAAGGATAGGGGGTTGGACTAAATGAGCCCAATCAGGAGCTAGGGTGGGCATAACAAAGGGTCGGGGCGGGGGTACAAAAGTAGGAGGTCTAATTGGGTGATCAGTAATTTGAGTTGTAGTTCTGGAAAAACTCACCCAATTGACTCTGATATTGCGCCATATGCTGGTACGACGTCTGACTATATTGTTGCGCCGCATCTGCCTTTAACGCTGCCAAGTAAGCCCGTTGCTGCGCCTCCTGATTCTCTTTCCTCAGCAGCTCCATCTGTCGCTCATTTCGTTCTATCAATTCTTGAAATTCACTACGAGAGGGAACATCTGGTCGACGTGGAGCACCCCGCCTGCGATAAGTTACAACAACAATGTTTCATTATATACAACAAGACATAAATATGAACAATTGATTTACATTTTGTTTTATTGAGGATATATAACCTGCGAGTTGTGTTATTGGCACCACCCGGTAACTTTCTGCCTTGTCCCGACACATTTTGCTTATTTTGACTTGGCATGATTTGAGCCACTATTTCTTTATCAGACATGTGCGGGACTATACCGGCTCTCACTTGGTCACTGAGGGCTTTCATCTTTTGCTGGAAAAAAAAAACGATTTAAAACAAATGAAATTAGTTACTAAGGCATGTAAAGAGTTATATATTACTTACATATCTTTCCTCGTTTTCTTTACTTTTAAACGTGCCACCACTTGAGTGCCCCTTCCTCCATGTTTCAACCAGGTCCTCGTAAACCCCTTCCTTGACTTTCTGTAAAATCTCAAATAAGTTAGTAACGAGCTATAATAAATAAACAATATAAACGCTTTTAAATAAATCACAAAAATTATAAAGAGTCTTACGTATTCATTCCTTCCTCGGGCGAATGGTTTTTTGCCTTGAGTGGTCGGTACCGTGTTTTTGGAACGATTAACAGTATTAACCTCACTTCTTGCCACCCTCTTTGGGTCTGACCACCACTGAACCAATTCAGCCCAATCACCTTCGGTTCTACTGTCCCACACACTCTCAGGCGGTACATGTTCTTGTGCCAGTGCGGGCGTCTCATATTTCGAATAATAATGTTTCTTGATCCTGTTCTTGTATTTTCTATACAGCAACCTCAGCTGATATTCCAACGCAAGCCTAACCCGAGTACACACCTCATACACACCATTGCCACACACCACCTGAGTACGATCATTGTACCATGGATCGAGGTCGAAATATGTCTGCATAAAAACATATGAATTTAAATAAACAAACAAATTAAACATAACACACATATCTAAATGTCAATAACAATAACAATATAAGTAAAATAAACAATTTTCACCTCAATTGTAGGATAAATATGAGCTTTATTAGACTCTGGAATTTCGTCCCATTCGCAGTTCAGGGGAAGTGACCGGATTAATTCCCCCATAAGATGAGTCAACAATGATGCATAATTGCCCAGAAAATGGAAGGTTTTCAGATCTTTAAATTCAAAGCCAATTGTCAAAGGTTTTTCGTTATTATTTCTGTACGCCGTCCTTAATTTTCCTAGGTTGGTCACAAAGCGTTGATTTGAACCTACAAAAGATATGTTATTTACTCGTAAAAATTCAAGTGACATAAATTATAAATATCAGTGTTATAAAAAAATATAATGATTTCTTACGCTGACACTCGGCCGGTACAGGACGTGTGGGCCGTCTGGGTGGACTACCACCAGCATCCCCACCGTGTGACCTAGGAGCTACACATGTCATCTGTAAAATAACAAGTTCATATCAGTATACACATTTTATCAATATACACATTTTAACATATAAAAACATTTTCATTAAAAAACAAAATTACACAATTTAATTAACCAATTAATACTAATACACAAATTCATATCAATATACACATTTTAACATATAAAAACGTTTTCATTAAAATACAAAATTACACATTTAAACAAATAAAAACAACTCATCATCATTTATACGTATAACAATTGTTTCATTCAAACAACAACTTAAGCATATAACAATCGTTTACAAATAAAAAATTACACATTAAAGCATATAACAACTGTTTCATTCAAAATACAACTTAATATCAATTGTCATCATCTTCAGAATCATCGCTAGATAAAACTTCTTGAACATCATTATTATGGTTCACTTCATCATCATCCGACACTAAATCATCATCATCAACATCACCAATGACGTGTGCAACTACTTCATCATCTTCAATATTAATAATATCATCATCAACCGGTGGGGCGTCCACTTCCGTTGGTTGAGTATTTACACTCAAATCCGTAATACCCAAATTAGGCAAAGCAACAGACAGTGTAACATCTGATGATGTCTTTTGTGTTGAACATACGTTGTAGTCTAGGTGTTATCGGAAAGTAACGCACCACCTTGTTGGCAACTAATTGCGTCCCCTTTTTCTTCTTTGGGTTTTTCCATCTGCTCGCGTTACAGATTGGACAAGTTTGCCTCTCCTTGTTTTCCGGTGATCCCCAATATAAAAAACAATCATTTATACAAGCATGGATCGATTCGTATCCTAACCCGATCTTTTTGTATGTCTTTTTTATTTCATAGTATGAAGACGGGAAATTGTATCCTTTACTAGGGGAACATGCCTTTTGGAGAAGAGCTAGAATTTTGTTAAACCCGGCATCAGTTATTTTGTGTAAAACCTTGATGTGCGAAATCTCTGATGTAAATTCCAATGTGGTCATATCACAACCCGGGTACAACTTTTGGGCAGACCTAGCGAGTAACTCTTCAAACTCGTTACTAGGACCCGATGTTTGGGTTGGTTGAGGACCGGTTGTTTGAGTTGGTGGAGTTTGAGAGGGTGGAGTTTCAGATGGTGGATTTGGAATATTATTTGTAGAAATATCTTCGAAGAACGCATCCATGTGAATTCGATCAGGTGAATGTGGTAATAGTGGAGGTAACGGAAGAATTGGTTCACCGTGATATATCCAAGTGGTGTAATGTTTGTCAAACCCGAATTTGGATATGTGTGCCTCAAGTTGGCCGAGGGTAACCAACTTTTCACGGTTACAACAATGACTACATGGGCAACGGAGCTTTTGTGAGATGGGGTGCAAAAATTTCTCACAATCCTGGATGAATCCAAAAAGACCATCTAAAAACTCATTGGAATTACGATTGTTTACAGTGGTCCAACTCTTATCAATTGTCATAACTGCGTTGCAAATAAAAATACTCAGATAATTTTTTTTTTTATACGTAAAATGTCATACTAACAAAATGAATATGAACTCTTTTTTTCTTCCTAGTGAAACTATGGAAGGCAATCCTAACCCACCTTTTGAATGTTTCGTCCCATATATGAATGCGTATAACCGGTTTACTATTTGAGAAAATTTCGGCAGCATTTCCCCTCTACTCCCCAAATATGTGTTTAAAGACATATTCGTAGGAGTAAAGGAGAAACACTGTCGAAATCATCTCAAATAATAAACCAGTTATACGCATTCATATCCTAAATGAGACGAAACATCAAAAAGCAGTCCCAAACAGGGGACTTTCCGAAATTAATTCCTAATAAATTAATTTCGGACGGGTTTTCTATAGGTTGATTAACTTCAGACGGGAATTTTCCGAAATTAATCGATAAAATCCTAAAATATTCCTAAAATTATTTACTACAAAGACTAACAATCATATATCATATATATATAATATAATAAACATATGCATAATATTAATTACACACCTCGGTCACGACTGGAATAAGCAAAGATATAAAGATAGAAAAAGAGGTCCGGATGAGGAAGTTGTCCCGACTGTCCTGGTGCTAACCAAACACAAATATAAAATAAAGAAAACCTAAATTAGTTGGTTTCCAAAAAAATTTCTAATTTGAAACAAACAACACCACAACAATTAAAAAAAACATTACCTTTTTTCGGCTGTGACAGGGGTCTCAGTTCTTGGCTGTGACTCGGTTCCCTTCGACTGTGACTTGGGTCTCGGCTACGAGAAACATATAAAAAAAAAATTAAACTCATGCCTATTTCATATTAAGCCTAAATATTAACCCGAAATCCCTATATAAATATCAAGCCATATATAACCCGAATTCTATTAAGCCTAAATCAATTAAGCCGAAATCATCTATATATATATTAAGCACTATATACAACGGAAATCAACTAATGCTAAATCAATTAAGCCGAAATCAATTATATATATATATTAAGCCGAAATCAACTAAGCCTAAATCAATTAAGCTTAAATATAATCCGAAATCATAAGCCAAAATAACCTTTGGTGGTGGTGGTGGCTACTGCTGCCGGTGGTGGTGGCTACGGCTGTCGGTGTTGGTGGCTACTGCTGCGACGGCAGTGGTGGTGGTGGTGACGGCAGTGCTAGGAAATAAAACATAAACATTAATAATAATTAAACATAAACAAATTTAAACAAAATTAATAGATTAAAAAAAATCATTTACCTTTATATTTATTTAAAAAACAAAATTAAACAAAATGTGGTGGTGGGTGGTTGATGCTGCCGTGACTGCTGCCGTGACTGGTGGTGGTCCGGTGGTTGACTGGTGGTGGTCCGGTGGTTAAACTAGAAAAAATAAACACCTTTTAACAATTAAACTAAAAATTAATCAATTAATCTACAAAAATTAAACTACAAAAATTAATCAAAATTAAAAATATATATAATTCAAAATCAAATACCTTAATTGGGAAATATATATAAATTCATGAATGGTGGCGGTGGAGGTGAAGCGGATAGAGGTGAAGTGGTGGCGGTGGAGGTGAAGCGGTGGCGGTGGAGGTGAAGTGGTGCTCGGATGGTTGTATGGAGGTGAAGTGGTGGTGGTGGAGATGAAGATGAAGTGGTGCTCGGATGGAGTGGTGGTGTAGATGAAGATGGTGCTCGGATGGAGTGGATATGAAGATGAAGATGGTGCCCGGTTTTTTTTTTTTGGTGTAGAGATAATGAGAGATGAAGGAAAGAAAGATAAGGTAAGTTACTGGAAATGATGCCTAGGGACGACTTAGTCGTCCCTAGGTTAATTATAAATAATTTTTTTTTTCGTTTATTACAGAGACCTAGGGACGACTTTTTTACCCTAGGGACGACTAAGTCGTCCCTAGGTGTAAACCGGGAACCTCAAACCCAAAGCGGGTTATTTAAATTTTCGCCAAAAAATTTCAATTTTCCCAAAAAGTTGCTAAGTGTTGGAGGGTTTTTTAGGGACGACTTTCTTTGTAACCTAGGGACAACTAAGTCGTCCCTAGGTGTTTTTCATACATTTAAAATACATTTTACCTTCTATGTAATAAAATTAATAATATAAATTAATAATAAAAATCAAAATAAATTATTATAATTAATATTAAAATATACGTTATACTTACTTTGTAATAATTAATAACGGATGAGTCCATATGTTACGGTTATACGTTATAGGTTCAACCGATGAGTCCATATGTTAGGGTTATACGTTATAGGTTCAACCGACGAGTCCATATGTTACGGTTATACGTTATAGGTTCAACCGAGGAGTCCATATGTTAGGGTTATACGTTATAGGTTCAACCGACGAGTCCATATGTTAGGGTTATATGTTATAGGTTCAACCGACGAGTCCATATGTTAGGGTTATACGTTATAGGTTCAACCGACGAGTCCATATGTTAGGGTTATACGTTATAGGTTCAACCGATGAGTCCATATGTTACGGTTATACGTTATAGGTTCAACCGATGAGTCCATATGTTACGGTTATATGTTATAGGTTCAACCGATGAGTCCATATGTTACGGTTATACGTTATAGGTTCAACCGATGAGTCCATATGTTAGGGTTATACGTTATAGGTTCAACCGATGAGTCCATATGTTACGGTTATACGTTATAGGTTCAACCGATGAGTCCATATGTTACGGTTATACGTTATAGGTTCAACCGATGAGTCCATATGTTACGGTTATACGTTATAGGTTCAACCGATGAGTCCATATGTTAGGGTTATACGTTATAGGTTCAACCGATGAGTCCATATGTTACGGTTATACGTTATAGGTTCAACCGATGAGTCCATATGTTACGGTTATACGTTATAGGTTCAACCGATGAGTCCATATGTTACGGTTATACGTTATAGGTTCAACCGATGAGTCCATATGTTACAGTTATACGTTATAGGTTCAATCGATGAGTCCATATGTTAGGGTTATACGTTATAGGTTCAACTGATGAGTCCATATGTTACGGTTATACGTTATAGGTTCAACCGACGAGTCCATATGTTACGGTTATACGTTATAGGTTCAACCGATGAGTCCATATGTTACGGTTATACGTTATAGGTTCAACCGATGAGTCCATATGTTACGGTTATACGTTATAGGTTCAACCGATGAGTCCATATGTTACGGTTATACGTTATAGGTTCAACCGATGAGTCCATATGTTAGGGTTATACGTTATAGGTTCAACCGACGAGTCCATATGTTACGGTTATACGTTATAGGTTCAACCGAGGAGTCCATATGTTAGGGTTATACGTTATAGGTTCAACCGACGAGTCCATATGTTAGGGTTATACGTTATAGGTTCAACCGACGAGTCCATATGTTAGGGTTATACGTTATAGGTTCAACCGACGAGTCCATATGTTACGGTTATACGTTATAGGTTCAACCGATGAGTCCATATGTTACGGTTATACGTTATAGGTTCAACCGATGAGTCCATATGTTACGGTTATACGTTATAGGTTCAACCGATGAGTCCATATGTTACGGTTATACGTTATAGGTTCAACCGATGAGTCCATATGTTACGGTTATACGTTATAGGTTCAACCGATGAGTCCATATGTTAGGGTTATACGTTATAGGTTCAACCGACGAGTCCATATGTTACGGTTATACGTTATAGGTTCAACCGAGGAGTCCATATGTTAGGGTTATACGTTATAGGTTCAACCGACGAGTCCATATGTTAGGGTTATACGTTATAGGTTCAACCGACGAGTCAATATGTTAGGGTTATACGTTATAGGTTCAACCGACGAGTCCATATGTTACGGTTATACGTTATAGGTTCAACCGATGAGTCCATATGTTACGGTTATACGTTATAGGTTCAACCGATGAGTCCATATGTTATGGTTATACGTTATAGGTTCAACCGATGAGTCCATATGTTACGGTTATACGTTATAGGTTCAACCGATGAGTCCATATGTTACGGTTATACGTTATAGGTTCAACCGATGAGTCCATATGTTACGGTTATACGTTATAGGTTCAACCGATGAGTCCATATGTTACGGTTATACGTTATAGGTTCAACCGATGAGTCCATATGTTACGGTTATACGTTATAGGTTCAACCGACGAGTCCATATGTTACGGTTATACGTTATAGGTTCAACCGATGAGTCTATATGTTACGGTTATACGTTATAGGTTCAACCGATGAGTCCATATGTTAGGGTTATACGTTGGCGGGAAATGCTGGCGGGAAAATGTTGGCGGGAAAGCTAGGGTCGACTAAGTCGTCCCTAAATGTGTCGACCCTAAATTTTTATCTTTATTTATGATAGCTCTTATCCTCACAAACTCTTATCCTCACAAACTCTTATCCTCTCATACCAAACTCACCACCACCACCACCTGATTTTGCATAATATGGATCCGCTTGAAGCTTATAAGTGTACATGTAGAAAGGGATATATTGTGTTGAGACAGTCACATCAACCTCATAGCTTTGGTAAACTTTACTATGCATGTCCTCTTTCGAAGGTAAACAATCAAATGTTTTAGTTATGTAATATGTGTGATTATTAAAATGACATGTCATGTTATTTGTTTACTTTGTAACAGCCAAAAATAGATGATTATGGATGTAAATATTTTAAATGGAAGGATGATTTTGATCTCGAACTCCGTATAAGATCTTCCCCTGGATCTTCAACACCTCAAGGTTCACATCCAAGTTCTTCTACAGATCCTTCTCAATCTGCACCAACTGAGTGCTCTAATTGCAAGATCAAAGATCTAAAGATAAAGATGCTAGAGACAAGACTAGAAATGGAAAGGCATCCTGAAGACCACGCATGTCAATCGGCTGCAATACTTCATGAGCTTTTAAATGATATGGAAAATCTTAGCTTTGAGTAGTAATCTATTTGTTATTTTAATGTGTTAATTTGTATTTTATTATTATGTGTTAATCTGTACGTTTAGTTTTAACTAGTTTGTGATGTGTTTTTTTTCTTATTTATGAATCTATTATCGTTGTAATATATATTTTTAATTAAGCGCGTGTTTAAGAGTTAAATATATATCTAAAGTTTTTTTAAATACGTATAAGTTTTTTTTAAATAAATATACAGTTTTTAAAATATGTATAAAGTTTTTTTTAAATATGTATAAAGTTTTTTTTTAAATATGTATAAAGTTATTTTTAAATATGTATAATTGTTTTTCTAAATATGTATAAAGTTTTTTTTAAATATGTATAAAGTTTTTTTAATATGTATAAAGTTATTTTTAAATATGTATAATTTTTTTTCTAAATATATAAAGTTTTTTTTAAATATATATAAAGTTTTTTTTAGATATGTACAAAGTTATTTTTAACAATAATAAAGTTTTTTTTAAATAAAATAATTAAATTAATTTTAAATAATTTTAAATAAACAAAAGTGCCAAAAAACGGAAATAATAAATTTTCCTTCACCTAGGGACGACTTAGTCGTCCCTAGGTTACAAGGACCCCACCTTTGTTTTAAACTTTTTTTTAAAAAAATATTTATATTAATTTTAAATAAATTTAAATAAATAAAAAAGATAAAAAAACTGGGAAAATAAATTTACTTAACCTAGGGACGACTTAGTCGTCCCTAGGTTAAGTGGGTCTCACTTACATTTTAAACTTTTTTTAAAAAAAATATTTATATTAATTTTAAATAAATTTAAATAAATAAAAAAGATAAAAAAACTGGGAAAATAAATTTACTTAACCTAGGGACGACTTAGTCGTCCCTAGGTTAAGTGGGTCTCACTTACATTTTAAACTTTTTTTAAAAAAAATATTTATATTAATTTTAAATAATTTTAAACAATTAAAAGAGATAAAATATTTATTTTTTCACCTAGGGACGACTTAGTCGTCCCTAGGTTTTGTGGTCCCCACTTTGTCCCCACAGCCATTTTGACCATGGTTTTCTTGTAAAACAGGTGGGTCCCCCCTTAATCTAGGGACGACTAAGTCGACCCTAGAAAAAGGGCGACCCTAAACTCAGTTTTGTTGTAGTGACTCTTGCAAGCGTCATGAAAATGCTCATCACACACCTCATCTAGCACATCAACTATGTTAATAGTCTCACAAGGTTTAGACTCCTTAACTTCTTTCTTATCACAAACTTTCCCTAACTTAAACACCACTTTCTCATCCTCTACTCTCATAATTAGTTCTCCCTCTGCCACATCTATCAAAGTACGACCCGTTCTGAAAAACGGTCTACCAACAATCAAAGGAACTCTAGGATCCATGTCATAATCAACCACTACAAAGTCGGCCGGAAATGTAAACTTATCCACACCTACAAACACATCCTTCGCGAGTGATCTCGGGAAGAGAGAGTTTTTTCCAAACCGATAAAGGCATGAGGTTTATGCTTGCCCCTAGATCTGTGACACCCTAGAATCGAGGTCATTAACGATACCCTAAATTACGCTAATTTTTGAAATTTTTAATAAATTTTAATTTCTATACTTATAAGTATTTTGGTAAGAGCCGATGTTCGAGGTCATAATTTTTACGATTGACGTTTTAAGAAGGACGATGACGATTACGATCCCGAGGGATGCCCAATTTTATATAATTTTTGACGATTTATTGATAATGTAATTTTTCGAGAATTTTATTTACGGTTCGTGTTAAGTTGAGTCGGGTGAGTTTTATAGCCTTCCGAGTACATTTAAAGTATCCCAAAAATATTTTGGAGCGTTCGGGAAGATTTCCGACTCCCGTAAAATTTTCAAAATTGACAAATGAGTCGAACCCGCAAAGTTTTGAGGAAGTTTTTCATTTAAGGCCAAAAGAAGTAAAAAATTTGCATTTAAGCCCCTCCCAACCCACCAAAAAGGCCAAAATTGAAACACACACAAACACATACAACACTTGCACCAAAAATCAAACACCCACTCCCTCTCTTCTCTCTCAAACAGACGGACACCCCAAACCCACCAAAAATTCACCAAAAATCTTTTTCCACTTGATTTTTCAAAAATCTAAGGTTAGACCACACTTAGTTTGGTCATTCCCCACATGTTCATGTGCTCAAATCCAACATGCACTAACAAAAATTTTTCAAGATTTTTCCATATGATCCAAATTCGTTTTTAAGGCTAAATGAGCTAATGCATGTTGATTTTAAGTGTTATGGAAGTATAAACACCATGAAAACCCACCAAAATTAATTTGGTTGTGGTGATTTGGTCACCCAAACCCCACGGCAAAGGGGGTGTTTGGGGAGCCATGGTGGTTGTTGATTTTGCATGTTGTTCTTGTGTTTGGTTTGATGTTTAAGGATGTTTTACATAGGTGTTAGTGGTTGCATGTTCATTTCTTTGAAGTTTTGATTTTGAGATTGATTGATCAATAGGGGTAGGATTGAAATTTGATGTTAGGATATGTTTGGGAAGGCCTAGGATGATGTTTAGTGGTGGTTAGAAGGCTTGGAATCGAGTCTAAGTACGTTTTTGGTATGGTCATATTTAGGCAGAAACATTTGGTCTATTTCACAAAAATTATTTTTTTCCAGAACTTGAAAACTAAATGTAGTTGTAGAGGGTCTTTCTAGCTTTAATTTGGTATAAGGTAGAGCCCGTGACTCAAAACGAGCTAAAAGTTATGACATTTTAAAGATCGGGTACCGGGAGACGAGGACTTTCATAATCCGAATTTATGTAAAGTTTTAGTCAAATCCCGAGGGTCACAAGTATAAATTGGTAAATGGTCAAGGGTCAAAATTTGGTCCCTAACCTGTGTAAATGGGTCTATATGTTGACTTAGGTGTCAAAGAAGTCAAAGGTATTTTTCATATAGGTCAAAGAGGTCAAAATTGGTCGAAGCGCAATTTCAGCCCGTAAAATGTAGTCGTGGAAAAGAGTTGCGTAACGGGTCGTAAAAGTAAAAACTTTTGTTGAGCTTAAAAACATGTTATCTACAGGTCATATAGGATTTTTGGAAATTTTGTCAAATTTTATAAGTGTGGTTAAATAAGGTAAAACAGCCCGTACTTTAGTCGAGTACCGGCGAGAATGAGTAAAAAATGGATAGCATAAGTAATGAGAACGAATGGTATAGAATGAGTGATACTTGTTGTTTTTGTTTTTGGCGTGAGTTATATTTGTCCTAAGTGACTTGTATATATGTATTTTATACAGTACCGTAAGTATTAAGATGAGATTACTCATTACGCGTTATTTGTGATAGGTGTTGATTTAACCGGGCATCCGTTTCTTCGTCAGTGATCATCCCTCGAACTACCGACTACTTAAGATATAAGGTGTGAATTTATAGCCTCGCTTATACTTATTTCAAATTGTTTTACCCGCGAGGGAAATGCATGCTAGTTTTTAAAAGGAACGTATATCATGAATGATTGTTAGACCCGAAAGTTGCCTTAGAAATTGTGTTGAGTACCAAAGTTGCAAAAGACCCTAAATTCATGAACTATTAACTATTGTCCTGCCCTAGAGTAGGGGGAAATAGCCGCTTATGCAATTTGTAGTACTACGGGGTTAACGACCCAATGCTAGCCGAGAAGCTGTACTTATAGTAAGTTCTGCGGTAGATTATTTTGTATGAGAAATAAGGTATAATTGCAACTGATGCCTTTAGAAGGGGCACTGGTTTCATCTGAATCATGCCGGTATATTTACGCGGGTGATTGAGTTAACGGATTAGTGTCATGAGCTTAAACACAATTGTCAGTATCCTGATTATAGTTTGTTTGATCGACAAGACTATAAATGATCACGAATGGTTTTTATTATATATACGTTCAAATGGATTGAAAAACCTATGAATTCCACTCAACGTTTTCGTTGACCAAATTTTTGGCATGTGTTTCAGGTAACCGCTGAGGTGTAGGATGGAGCATGCATGGGATGGATGTTGTGTATACGGCTTGGAGTCCGCTTGTTTTTCCCTCCTTTTCTACTTAAACAATTTTTATGTTTAATGTTATGTCGTTGTAAAACTGAAGTTTTTGGGTTGAGATTCATGGGGACCGAAAACGCTAAACTCTGTGCACTATTTGGGGTTGGAAAAACTGTGGACATGTATCATCTAAAAATTTTAAATTTCAAAGTTTTAAGTGGACGTCTTTTTAGCGTCGTTTGATATATCTTGTGTGCAATGAATACTGTGTAGCACCCATTGTTGTAGTTCCGCTGCGCATAACAATTGTGGGGGTGTTACAGATTGGTAATCAGAGCCACGAGTTATAGAGAACTAGGTCGTTTTTGAAAATCCTAAACTATAACTTTTGGTGTCGTAAGAAAGGGTCCAAGCACACACAACTATCCTGCATGGCTCCGGTAAGATTTATTGTTGTATTTATGGCATTTGACGTATACTTTTGAGTAAAGTATGTATGTGGGTAATTATTACGTAAGTATGGAATTACTATATGTAGACGTTGAATTTTACGTGAAATATCCGACATCGTAATTTTTGTATTAATCATGCATGAGCATCATATTATTACATTTCGGGCATATGTACCACCTTTGCATTGCATTTGCATGCATATATTTATAATTATTGTATAATTACTTATGTACCCTCCGAAATTCGCTGTTATTGCAGGAATGGCCGAGGTACCGCCTAACGATAACGGAAACGATTACGTCGTAGGTCACGAAGGGGGACCGTTTCCTCCGAACCCGCCGGACAATAATAATGGATGGATCGCTCCAGAAGACGAAATAGGGCCGGAAAACGACAATGACGAAAGCGAGGTGGATAACTTCAGCATGAGTAGTGACGAGAATGAGGATTCCGAAGAAGAGCCCGAGGAGCTATTGGATGATGGCATTCCCGAGGATGCCGTAGGCCAGACCGAACCCGATTTGTTTCAATCCCCGAATTCGCCAAAGGGTTATGAGGTACCACCGACCGGTCGTTATGAGCAGCAACCCTTTGATCGCCCAATGGAAAATTGTAAGGATTATTTGAGAACCGTGCCAGGATTGGTTAGAGTAAGTGTTGGGAGCAGTGGAGAGTCCAGCAAGTCGCCATCGATTCATGAGAACATTACAAGGGTCTACTTTCCGAGACCGAGACACTACTGGGATCCCGCAGGTCGTTTGGGGAGGATGGAAAGGTTGATGTATGAGCGGTTTGTAGTTGAGACTAGGGTGATTAAGAAGTTTGATAAGACTGAGAGGGAACATCAAAGACTGTTGGAAAGGACTTCAAGAATTGCGTATGATGGGTTAATGAACACAAGTGCCATCAACAGTTTAAGATCAATGGTTGCGAATTTAAGTGCTAGTCTTGACCGAGTGAGGGAGGATCAGATGAGGTTGTCGAGGATGCAGAGTTGGGAGCATCGTGTGAGGGATTCATTGCCCCCGGATTGGAGATTCGTGGACGATTTGGAGATGGAGGCGAATGACTTTATGATTCAGCCACCTGCTAGAGGTGCTTGTATTTCGGTGGGAAATCAGGTAGCGATTGAGTGTGGATCCACATCAGGGACGAAAAAGGAAATGGAATGTGGGCCAGATGATAAAGGAAAGGGAAAAGTGGATGATGTGGATGAGGACGTAAGTGATGAGGAAACCGAGGAAGACGACGACGAGCCGCCATCCAAGAGGCCGTGTGGATCACCACATGCCTAGTTACTTGTTTTGTATTTTCTTTGATCATTGTAATAGAACTATTTTAGACCTTTGTATGATGTTATTATGACGAGAAACTCAAGTACTTGATGTTTTGTGGTGAACGATTGTAGTGGCATGACTTGTCACGATTTTGGTTAATTATCAATACAATCTATGTTACCTTTCATGATCTGTGATATGTCTTAAATTTGATCTTTTGTGGTGTGAATTGATGAATATTAGTAACTCCGTAGTGATGTGTCGTTGTATGTATTTTATGTCTGGGAAACTTGATATGAATACTTACATTGTTTTTCTATTTTTCTTGTCTTGCAGAAAGAGATATTCGATAACACCATGCCTCCAAAGTTGACCGCCGATCGTGTTAACACCATGATTCAGGAAGCTATAGCAAATGCGTTGCAAGCGGACCGAGCTGGGAGAAATCAGGATCCAGGAAGGAACGCGGGGAGACAGCAAGCCCCGAGAGTGTGTACCTATTCTAGCTTTATGAAGTGCGGTCCCACGCAGTTCCGTGGAACGGGTGGAGCTTTAGAACTTAGACGATGGTTGGAAAAGGTTGAAAGTACGTTTGAAATCAGTGGTTGTGCAGAAGCGGATAAAGTAAAGTTTGCAGCTGCTACGTTTCTTGATGATGCGTTAAGTTGGTGGAATACCCAGGTAGCTACGGTTGGATTGGCTGTAGCGAATGCAAGGACGTGGAATGCGACTAAAGCTTTGTTGACAAAGAAGTTTTGCCCAGAGGAGGAATTGGGGCAATTGGAGGACGAGTTGAGGCATTTGACCTTGAAGAACAACGATATAGCTGCTTACACCAGGAGATTCAATGAGTTAAGTCTTTTGTGTCTGGACATATTTGCCAATGATGCCAAGAAAATGAAGCAGTATATTAAGGGTTTATCTAGCAACATCAAAGGTGAAACAACTTCGTCAAAACCTGGAACGTTTGATGAAGCGGTTCAAATGGCTCACGCTTTGATGGACGTTAAGCTTCAGGACAAGCAGAACTACATTGCTGAGGGCAACAAAAGGAAATGGGAAGCAGCACAAAGTAATCAATCCCAAGGCCAGAACCGAGGTGGAAATCGAAACAACCATGGGCCGAACCGTAATCAGCAGTTTAATCAGAGAAGGAACGAAGGGATGAGGGCAGTGACGAACCCTAGAGGTGTGAAAGTGAATCCCCATTGTGGTAAGTGCAACTTGTATCATGTTGGAAATTGCCCGCCGGCATGCGGCAAGTGTGGAAAGGCAGGTCATAGGACTTCTAGTTGTCGAACGGGAGGAGTAGCCACTGGGGCTAATGCTATCAGGATGAGGGGATGTTATAGCTGTGGAGAAAGGGGTCATGTGCAAGCGAATTGCCCGAAGGCAGGAAACAGGCGGGGAGGTAATAATGCGGCTGCTGTGTATCAAGTGGGAACTGCTGATAAACCACAGGGTCCAAATGTGGTTACCGGTACGTTTTTGCTAGACGCTTGTTATGCTAGTATTTTATTTGATTCTGGCTCCGACAAGAGTTTTGTAGACGTTAGATTTAGTCGTAATATTGATAGAGAACCGGTGTTGTTAACGACTAGTTATAATGTTGAATTAGCCGATGGAAAAATTGTTAGTACGAATTCTATACTGAAAGGGTGTACCTTGAAGTTAGGAAATTACGCTTTTAAAATCGACTTGATGCCTATAGAGCTAGGATCGTTTGACGTGATTGTGGGAATGGATTGGCTAATGGCGCACAGTGCTACGATCGTCTATGGTGAGAGATTGGTTCAGATTCCGCTGAGGAATAGGGTTTTGACGGTAAAGGGAGACGAATGCACTTCTCGTTTGAAGGTGATTTCGTGTTTGAAAATGATGAAGTACGTAGAGAGCGGATGCGATGTGTTTTTGGCACAGGTTTCGAGCGATGGTGATGCAGAGGCGAGGATCGAAGAGGTACCAATTATTTGCGACTATCCGGACGTTTTTCCAGACGAGTTGCCAGGTTTACCGCCTACCCGTGAGGTCGAGTTTCGAATTGATTTAGTGCCAGGAGCTGCGCCGGTTGCACGTGCACCTTATCGCTTAGCACCATCTGAGTTAAAGGAGTTAGCGGACCAATTGAAGGAATTGATGGACAAAGGATTTATTAGGCCGAGCTCATCACCTTGGGGAGCGCCAGTGTTGTTTGTAAAGAAGAAGGATGGTTCGTTTAGAATGTGTATCGACTATAGGGAACTCAATAAGCTGACGGTTAAGAATCGGTACCCATTGCCGAGGATTGACGATTTGTTCGATCAATTGCAAGGTTCCAGTGTATACTCAAAGATCGATTTAAGATCAGGGTATCATCAACTGCGTGTAAGAGAGGAGGATATTCCTGTAACTGCCTTTCGTACGCGGTATGGACACTTTGAATTTCGAGTGATGCCGTTTGGGTTGACGAACGCGCCTGCTGTATTCATGGACCTTATGAATCGCGTGTGCAAGCCGTATCTAGATAAGTTTGTTATTGTTTTCATCGATGATATACTTATTTACTCTAAAAGTAAGGAGGAGCACGAGAAGCACCTGAGAAAGATTTTGGAGTTGTTGAGGAAGGAGAAGCTGTATGCAAAATTCTCTAAGTGTGAGTTTTGGTTGGAATCAGTGCAGTTTCTAGGTCATGTGATTGATAGTGAGGGAGTTCGTGTAGATCCTGCTAAGATCGTAGCGATCAGGGAATGGTCAGCACCGACGACGCCGACTGAAGTTCGACAATTTCTGGGTTTAGCTGGGTATTATAGAAGGTTTATCGAAGGATTTTCGTTGATTGCAAAACCATTGACGCGGTTTACCGAAAAGAATAGGGTGTATGAATAGGGAAATGAGGAAGAGCTTGCTTTCGAAACGCTCAAGGATAAGTTATGTTCCGCGCCGATTTTATCATTGCCTGAAGGAACCGAAGATTTCGTAGTGTATTGTGATGCGTCTCGTAAAGGTTATGGAGCGGTCTTAATGCAACGTGAAAAGGTGATAGCTTACGCGTCGAGGCAATTAAGGAAGAATGAGGAGAACTACACGACGCACGATTTGGAATTAGGAGCGGTAGTTTTTGCGTTGAAACTGTGGAGACACTATCTGTATGGGACAAAGTGTGTTGTATTCACTGATCACAAGAGTTTGCAGCACATTTTAGATCAAAAGGAGTTGAATATGCGACAAAGACGATGGGTTGAACTATTGAGTGATTATGACTGCGAAATTCGCTACCACCCTGGGAAGGCGAATGTTGTAGCGGATGCATTGAGTAGGAAAGAACGGGAGAAACCTTTGAGGGTTAGAGCTTTAGTGATGAGTGAGAGCGTTGACTTAACCGAAACCATACTGAGGGCTCAGGAGAGAGGTTTAATGAAAGGGAATGTTGAAGCCGAGAACTTGGGACGAATGTTGAAACCTCTTTTTGTGATTAGGCCAGACGGACTAAGATATTTTGAAAATCGAATTTGGTTGCCATTGTGTTCATCTGAGGAAGGAAATCCTGGAGTTCGAGAATTGGTTATGAATGAGTCGCATAAGTCGAAGTATTCGATACATCCTGGATCGGATAAGATGTACCACGACCTGAAGAAAGTTTATTGGTGGCCGAATATGAAGGCGGATATTGCTCGTTACGTTAGTAAGTGTTTGACTTGCGCGAAGGTTCAGGCAGAACATAAGAAACCATCTGGATTGTTGGTACAACCGGAGATCCCAGAATGGAAATGGGAGAAAATCGCAATGGATTTCGTGACGGGTTTACCTAGGACTCCTAGTGGAAGCGATATGATATGGGTAATTGTGGATAGGTTGACGAAATCTGCTCATTTCTTACCTATGAAGAAGACGGACAGCATGGAAAGACTCGCCAGCGTGTACGTGAAGGAGATCGTCTGTAGACATGGAGTGCCGTTATCGATCATTTCGGATCGCGACAGTAGATTTACGTCGGAATTTTGGAAATCGCTTAAACGTGCGATGGGCACTGAACTGAGTTTAAGCACGGCTTATCACCCGGAGACTGACGGCCAGAGTGAACGAACGATTCAAACGATGGAGGACATGCTCCGAGCATGCGTGATCGATTTTGGAGGAAGTTGGGAACGCCACTTGCCTCTAGTGGAATTTTCGTACAATAATAGTTATCATGCGAGTATCAAAGCGGCACCGTTCGAAGCATTGTATGGAAGGAAGTGTAGATCGCCTGTGTGTTGGAGTGAAGTAGGGGAAAGTCAATTGACTGGACCCGAAATGGTTTTAGAAACGACAGAGAAGATCGTGCAGATCAAGAACCGACTACTTGCTGCGAGAAGCTGACAGAAGAGTTATGCTGATAACCGAAGGAAACCCTTGGAGTTTGAAGTTGGAGATATGGTTATGCTCAAGGTATCGCCGTGGAAGGGTGTAATTCGTTTTGGGAAGAAGGGAAAGTTGAGTCCGAGGTATATTGGACCGTTTAAGATCGTTGAACGAATTGGACCGGTAGCGTACAAGTTAGAATTGCCGACCGAGCTTAGTGCTATTCATGACACGTTTCACGTATCGAACCTGAAGAAGAGTTTGGCGGACAAGGAATTGGTGATTCCTTTGGACGAGATTCGACTAGACGACAAAATGCACTTTGTGGAAGAACCTGTGGAAATTATGGACCGGGAGGTCAAGCGGTTGAAGCGTAGTAGGATTCCTATTGTGAAGGTCCGATGGAATTCTAAGCGTGGACCGGAATACACTTGGGAACGTGAGGACTTTTTCAAGGAAAGGTATCCTCATCTGTTCCAGTAAGACGAAATGTGAGTACAAGAAGAGGCGAGCGCCGGGACGTCGCTCTCTTTAAGGAGGGGTGGATGTGACACCCTAGAATCGAGGTCATTAACGATACCCTAAATTACGCTAATTTTTGAAATTTTTAATAAATTTTAATTTCTATACTTATAAGTATTTTGGTAAGAGCCGATGTTCGAGGTCATAATTTTTACGATTGACGTTTTAAGAAGGACAATGACGATTACGATCCCGAGGGATGCCCAATTTTATATAATTTTTGACGATTTATCGATAATGTAATTTTTCGAGAATTTTATTTACGGTTCGTGTTAAGTTGAGTCGGGTGAGTTTTATAGCCTTCCGAGTACATTTAAAGTATCCCAAAAATATTTTGGAGCGTTCGGGAAGATTTCCGACTCTCGTAAAATTTTCAAAATTGACAAATGAGTCGAACCCGCAAAGTTTTGAGGAAGTTTTTCATTTAAGGCCAAAAGAAGTAAAAAATTTGCATTTAAGCCCCTCCCAACCCCCAAAAAGGCCAAAATTGAAACACACACAAACACATACAACACTTGCACCAAAAATCAAACACCCACTCCCTCTCTTCTCTCTCAAACCGACGGACACCCCAAACCCACCAAAAATTCACCAAAAATCTTTTTCCACTTGATTTTTCAAAAATCTAAGGTTAGACCACACTTAGTTTGGTCATTCCCCACATGTTCATGTGCTCAAATCCAACATGCACTAACAAAAATTTTTCAAGATTTTTCCATATGATCCAAATTCGTTTTTGAGGCTAAATGAGCTAATGCATGTTGATTTTAAGTGTTATGGAAGTATAAACACCATGAAAACCCACCAAAATTAATTTGGTTGTGGTGATTTGGTCACCCAAACCCCACGGCAAAGGGGGTGTTTGGGGAGCCATGGTGGTTGTTGATTTTGCATGTTGTTCTTGTGTTTGGTTTGATGTTTAAGGATGTTTTACATAGGTGTTAGTGGTTGCATGTTCATTTCTTTGAAGTTTTGATTTTGAGATTGATTGATCAATAGGGGTAGGATTGAAATTTGATGTTAGGATATGTTTGGGAAGGCCTAGGATGATGTTTAGTGGTGGTTAGAAGGCTTGGAATCGAGTCTAAGTACGTTTTTGGTATGGTCATATTTAGGCAGAAACATTTGGTCTATTTCACAAAAATTATTTTTTTTCCAGAACTTGAAAACTAAATATAGTTGTAGAGGGTCTTTCTAGCTTTAATTTGGTATAAGGTAGAGCCCGTGACTCAAAACGAGCTAAAAGTTATGACATTTTAAAGATCGGGTACCGGGAGACGAGGACTTTCATAATCCGAATTTATGTAAAGTTTTAGTCAATTCCCGAGGGTCACAAGTATAAATTGGTAAATGGTCAAGGGTCAAAATTTGGTCCCTAACCTGTGTAAATGGGTCTATATGTTGACTTAGGTGTCAAAGAAGTCAAAGGTATTTTTCATATAGGTCAAAGAGGTCAAAATTGGTCGAAGCGCAATTTCAGCCCGTAAAATGTAGTCGTGGAAAAGAGTTGCGTAACGGGTCGTAAAAGTAAAAACTTTTGTTGAGCTTAAAAACATGTTATCTACAGGTCATATAGGATTTTTGGAAATTTTGTCAAATTTTATAAGTGTGGTTAAATAAGGTAAAACAGCCCGTACTTTAGTCGAGTACCGGCGAGAATGAGTAAAAAAATGGATAGCATAAGTAATGAGAATGAATGGTATAGAATGAGTGATACTTGTTGTTTTTGTTTTTGGCGTGAGTTATATTTGTCCTAAGTGACTTGTATATATGTATTTTATACAGTACCGTAAGTATTAAGATGAGATTACTCATTACGCGTTATTTGTGATAGGTGTTGATTTAACCGGGCATCCGTTTCGTCGTCAGTGATCATCCCTCGAACTACCGACTACTTAAGATATAAGGTGTGAATTTATAGCCTCGCTTATACTTATTTCAAATTGTTTTACCCGCGAGGGAAATGCATGCTAGTTTTTAAAAGGAACGTATATCATGAATGATTGTTAGACCCGAAAGTTGCCTTAGAAATTGTGTTGAGTACCAAAGTTGCAAAAGACCCTAAATTCATGAACTATTAACTATTGTCCTGCCCTCGAGTAGGGGGAAATAGCCGCTTATGCAATTTGTAGTACTACGGGGTTAACGACCCAATGCTAGCCGAGAAGCTGTACTTATAGTAAGTTCTGCGGTAGATTATTTTGTATGAGAAATAAGGTATAATTGCAACTGATGCCTTTAGAAGGGGCACTGGTTTCATCTGAATCATGCCGGTATATTTACGCGGGTGATTGAGTTAACGGATTAGTGTCATGAGCTTAAACACAATTGTTAGTATCCTGATTATAGTTTGTTTGATCGACAAGACTATAAATGATCACGAATGGTTTTTATTATATATACGTTCAAATGGATTGAAAAACCTATGAATTCCACTCAACGTTTTCGTTGACCAAATTTTTGGCATGTGTTTCAGGTAACCGCTGAGGTGTAGGATGGAGCATGCATGGGATGGATGTTGTGTATACGGCTTGGAGTCCGCTTGTTTTTCCCTCCTTTTCTACTTAAACAATTTTTATGTTTAATGTTATGTCGTTGTAAAACTGAAGTTTTTGGGTTGAGATTCATGGGGACCGAAAACGCTAAACTCTGTGCACTATTTAGGGTTGGAAAAACTGTGGACATGTATCATCTAAAAATTTTAAATTTCAAAGTTTTAAGTGGACGTCTTTTTAGCGTCGTTTGATATATCTTGTGTGCAATGAATACTGTGTAGCACCCATTGTTGTAGTTCCGCTGCGCATAACAATTGTGGGGGTGTTACAAGATCCGCCAAAGCCATGCAATTTTCCACACCAGGAAAATTACAAGGTATCAAGAAGCACCCCGGATCTCCAAGTTTTGTTGGTAAGGTTTTAAGTAGCACGGCGGAACAATTTTCATTAAGGGATGTGTTGAGAAAATCAACCAATTTTTCCTTGTTGGAGTGTAAATCCTTGAACATCTTAGCAAATTTTGGCATGTAAGCAAGAGCTTCTGCAAAGGAGATGTTTATGTTGAGTTGCTTAAACATCCTTAAGAAATTTGAGACATGGATATCATCCTTGTTCTTTAACTTGTCCTTTTTCAATCTTGAAGGATAAGGAAGATTTGGTTTAGGTGTAGGTGTTGTAGTGGAAGACTTGTCTTTGTTAGCTTCTTCATTGGGAGTTGTAGAAGATAAAGGAGAAGTGTGAATAGGTTGAGAAGGTGTGTTTGATTGAATAGGAGCATTTGGAGGTGGTGAAGTGGATGTAGAAGGCTTATCACATGTAGGAACAAAAATGGGTTTAACAATAGGAGGTGTAGGAGGTGAAGGATCCTTTGTTGACTTTCCACTTCTTGTTGTAATAGCATTAACATTTGCCCTTGGGTTTGTTTGTGTGTTTGATGGCAAATCCCCTTGTTGTCTTTGATTTAAAAGCATCATAAACTTCTTGTTTTATTGGAAATACGTTTTTACGTATTTAGGAATATTCGGTCACTCTGACAATATACTAAGTAGTAGCTCGTAGTCTAGACATCGTTATTTAACTAACAAGCCCAATCCTAGCCTACAACATGTGTAGGCCGGCCCAAATGTAAGCCCAGGCCCATGACAAGGGCTTGGGTATATAAACCCTCTCCTTAGATGAAGAGGGTGTGTTGGTCTTCATTTTTACATATAGTAAACTTTTGTTTCTCTCTCTAGAATTGTGTGAATTCCACCATCTATCTATCTCTTTCTCTCTCTAAAACATAAGCAAGATTTACATATCCTACAAATGGTATCAAGAGCCATGGGATGATTGCTTGGTTTTTGTGTTTGTTTTCTTGATCATTTCGTCTATTTTGATCCTTTTTCTCACGTACCAATTTTTTTTTTTTGTGTTTTTATGCTTTAATCTTGATATACGTTATCTAGTTACTTGTTATAGTGATTTGGTATTGATATTTTGGGTTAAAAACACAAACTTTTGGGTGTTTGATTCGTTTTTAGGATTAAAAATTGCGAATTTGTTGTGTACTTTCCGAGAATAGTGGTAAAGTTGTCTCCATCGCAAAGTTGTTTCTATCGCAAAGTGGGCTGAATTCTTCATTCCGATCGCAAAGACCTAGGGTCTCTACATTGCGATCAAAGGGCATTTCGACACTAATTCCGATCAATCATTGCGATAGCTCCTTGCATCGTGCATTAAGATCGGTTATAAGGCAATTTCGAAACGTTACTCTGCCAAAATTTCTTTAGCCACATTCCGAGAGGTATTGCGATCTGACATTCCGACAGGTATTGCGATCACACATTCCGACAGGTATTGAGATCATACATTCCGACAGGTATTGCGATCATACATTCCGACAGGTATTGCGATCATACATTCCGACAGGTATTGTGATCAGACATTCCAATAGGGATTCAGATAGACATTGCGACAGAACTTGTTTGTGCATTCCGATAGTTATTGCGATCAAGTATTGCGACAGAACTTGTTTTTTGCATTCCGATAGAGTGACAAGATTTCCAAGATTTTTCAAAAACGTGTTTTTGAAAATTTTAATCATGTGTAAGTTAGTCTTGGATTTTTTGGTTTATCGAGAACATAATTTAGGGGATTTCAACATTATTTCTCGGTTTTAACACACAACAACAAACACATTAACTTTCTCTCATTGTTCAATCAACGTTTGTAAATCTTAACTTATTAAATGGAGTACACATCTCTTACGGATAAGTCCATCCTCTTGGGTACGGATAATCGTCCACCAATGTTGGTGAAGACTATGTATGAGGAGTGGGCTTCCCGCATGGAACTTTATATGTTGAACAAGGAGAATGGACATCTAATTTGGGCATCGGTGCTTAATGGACCATTGGTATATGGTACTATGACGGAAGGTGCTGTTACTCGTCCTCGCACAACGGGTGAACTAACTGGAGATGCTAAGATACAAGACAAGTGTGATAAACAAGCTAGAAATTCATTCTCCAAGCCCTTCCTCCAGATGTCTACAAACTCGTCAGCAAACATAAAGTTGCCAAAGAGTTATGGGATAGAATTCTTGTTCTAATGCAAGGCACCTCGTTAACTAAACAAGAACAAGAGTGTAAGCTTAATGATACTTTTGATAAGTTTGCCTATGTGCCAGGGGAGACTCTCAATGATTACTATTTGAGATTTACCCTATTGTTGAATGAGCTTAATATATATGGCATGGCAATTCCTACCTTTCAATTGAACACCAAGTATTTGAACAATCTTCCTCCAGAATGGAAAAAATACGTGACGGATGTTAAATTGGCTAAGGACTTGCATAACACCAATGTGGATCAACTTCAAGCTTTTCTTCAACAACACGAATGCCATGTGATCGAGGCTCGGTTGTCTACACCTCAAGTTCATGATTCACTTGCAATGTATGCTTCTCAACAAAACATGGCTTATACTTATCAACAACCATCATACTTGCAGAAGCCACCACCACACACCTATCAGCAACCACATCAACCATCTTATCAACCACCGATGATGCCACAACAAGCATTTCAACCAAGTGTTCATCAACAATCTTTTCATCAACAACCAACATATCAGACATCACCATCACAAGCCAACACTTCTCCAATGGGCTATACTCCTCAGCAAGGATATTTTCCAATAGAAGCACAACCAGCACAAGCTTTCTACTCTAATGAACTTCCACCAATCCAAGCACCGGTCTTTACTCCAAATGATATGCCAGCTGATGTACTAAACCATCTCACTGCCTACTTGTCAAAACTTTTTGCAACTAGATGATTTCCACCAACAAACAATCAGCTTCGCACCTCTTCAAATCCTCGACAACAAGCTACTATTCAAGATGGTCAAGTAACAGTGCAACCTATTCAGGGAAGGCAAAATTCATATGGACCTCCTACAAAGACAGTGAATGCTCAAGTTGTAAATTCACAAGCTAATGGAAATGGAAGTCGCATTGGTCCTCAAAAGGTTGTGACTTGCTACAATTGCCGAGGACAAGGTCATATGGCTAGGCAATGCACTCAGCCGAAAAGGAGAAGGGATGATGCATGGTTTCGTGAGAAGATGTATTTGATCGATGCTCAGTCTAAGGGAAAGATTTTGGATTCAGAGGAGTTAGCATTTCTTGCAGACCCAGGGGCAGCAAATACTGAAGGCATTGCAGTCGTTTCCACTTCTAATGCAGCTTATCAAGCAGATGATCTTGATGCATATGATTCAGATTGCGATGACATTCACTCTGCCCAAGCTGCTCTTGTTGCTAATCTCTCTCACTACGGTTCTGATGTCGTCAGTGAGGTACCCACCACAACCAATCTTGGTAATGATGATAACCAACATCAAGTTAGGCATGAAAATGACAACCTCGAACAACATTCGGGAACTAGTAACTCAAATGATGTGGTACCCAATCCTACACATTTGAGTGAACCTTAACCAAATGCTATGACGGGTATGGAATCTTATGCTCAACATGATTTGGTCATGGTACCTAAACATATTATTGATCAAATGCATATGGCCCTCAGACAATCCGTAGATACCAATTCCACCCTAACTGCTGAGCTTGCGTTGCATAAAGAAAAGGTCAAAACTTTTGAAATGGTCCCTCAAGCAGAGAAAATAACATGTTCTAAATTTGACCAATTTCGTTTTGAAAAGATTGAACACTTGAAAGAAATAGAATCATTAAAAGCTAATCTTTCTAATGAATTAAAGGCAAAAGAGTCGGTTTTCAATGATTTTCAGAAACATAAAATGGATTTCGAAACTCTCGAGTCTAAAAAGTTTGAATCGGAAATTAATGCTACCAAACTTCTTAAATTCAAAGAACAACAGCTTTTAAAACAATACGCTTCCACAGAAAAGGTTCATCTTTTAACTAAATCATTTAAAGAACTCGAACTTAAGCGTCTTCAAGATTTACCACCTAATCTAGGTTATGCAAAACAAGCTCAGGAATATATTCTGTGTCTTTATGATATGACCCTAATTGGCAAATCGAAAGAAGCACCTTTTGTTCGTAGTACTGAGGAGACACAGTCACTTGCGGAAGAAACTCATTCTAAAATGCTTTCAAAATTCCATACGATTGATTATGATACGTATAAAAAGATCAACTTTCTAAAAAGACCCACATTCGCTTACAAAAGGAATTAGCTGAATTGACAGTTCTTGTGCCCCAAAGTTTATCAAATGAACATCCTCCTAGTACGTCTCCTACACTTGTCAAAACAGATTTAACGAAGTTAATTCCACCGGTAAGTAAGGCGTCCGTTAACTTAAATGTGCTACACCAACACTTAGCCGATTTTGACAAGGTCATTTTGGAACGTACGACGGCTTCAGCCATAACGGAAGGTGAATGGAACTTTGAGCACACTAGAGCTGCGTTCC
Organism: Glebionis coronaria; assembly: GCA_025667525.1. Taxonomy (NCBI): domain Eukaryota; kingdom Viridiplantae; phylum Streptophyta; class Magnoliopsida; order Asterales; family Asteraceae; genus Glebionis; species Glebionis coronaria. The sequence continues at coordinate 589,678,673 of CM046874.1, read as the reverse complement.
GAAACGAAATTGTTCCGTTTGTAGACAATGTTAAAGCTTGTCTTAGTAATCTTGATCAAGATTTGCTTTTGGAAATAGAAGAAGTTAGACGCGTTTTCAATGAAATGGATGATGCTTATGAAAACAGTTTACTTGAAATTGAATGGGTTTCACGCCAAAATGATCTGCTTCTGAAGCAAGTGATGTCTCATGATATAGTTTCCGTTTGTGTGAATAAAAGTGTTGATAATGATTCTATTGTGCATAATATTGAATCTGTGGATAAAGTGGTAGATAGTACTTGTCACGAATCTGACGCTGAATTTTTAAAGCTTCAAGATTCATATTCTTTGCTTTCTAAATGTTTTGATGAGATTCAAACACATTGTATTTCGCTTGAATGCAAGCAACAATTTATTCAAGAAATCTTTGAAACGTCATTCGAAGGTGTTAATATCGATGATGCAAACTTTGAAAAGAATTTTCGATTGAATTTACAATCAAAACAACGTCAGCCAAGTCACAAAGTTGCTAAATCTTTGCCGATAGACATAGAGAAATCTAAGGAGCTTAACTGTGTGAACGTACTTGAGGCCGCTGAGAATTTTAAACTTGATCTAGATAGTCAAGTTTCCAAGATTTTGTCCAAAGTTGATAACTTAAAACAGAAAGATACACGACTCTTCGATTCAGTAAAGCCCGCATGTGTTAATAACACTTCACAGAATCAATCATTGATTGAATAACTGAATCAAAAGTCGGTGGAAATATCTGATTTGAGGGAACAAATTTGTGATAAAAATCTGGTCTTGGCTGAGTTAAAGGAAAAACTTCGTACTCTAAAAGGTAAGAATGTTGTGGATAACACAGCCACTGTCTCAGAATCGTCCTCTAGTGCAATCAAAAGGAACCTTATAGCCGTCACACCATTTAATAAGGGCCCTAGGACAAAACCATCTCACACTTTGGTCAGTAAAGATAAGGCGGAATCAAAACCAGCTTCTAATATTCCCATGTTGCCTTCTACAGGAGTAAGAACCACTACTAAGGCTCAAAGATCTAAGCTTAAAAGAAACAAGAAGAATGATTGGATCTTGCCCCCATCTAGTAGTCAAGTGAAGAAGAAAGTAGAAGCCCATCCTAGGAATGTTATTTCTGTTTTGAATAAAAAGAATCATGTAGCTAAACCTAAAGGCTCTGCGGTTGTGCAGCGTTCTAAGCCTAATGTGAATTCTAATTTGAAATGTTGGAATTGCAATGAATGTATGTTTTCTAGTCGTCATGATTCTTGCCTTATTGACCATGTGAATGAGATGTATGCCCGAAAAAATGGATTAGAATGGAAACCGACTGGGAAAGTGTTAACCCAAGTTGGTTGGATGTGGCGCCCCACTGGTAGAACTTTCACTATAATAGGAAATATGTGCCCTTTAACTAGGATCACTCCCACTAAAGCGAAGAAAGGGTGCCCTTTAACTAGGAGTACCAAGGCTACCAAAACACAAGCGTGTTCTTTAACTAGGAACACCGACACTACTGTAGGAACCAAGTTCCCTTTAAATAGGTCTACTCCCACTGTAGTGCACGCGAATAATCCAAAACCTAAGAATGTTGGAACAGTAAAACCTGTTAGTGCTAAAACTCACATTAGAAAACGCAGCAAATCTAAGGGTCACAAACCTGTTAGCAATTCTGATAATATTTTATCTGTATCTGCTAACACTCCGGAACCAATAGTTTCCAATGCATTGTCTACTGTTGTTGTTGAAAACAGGTGGTCCAAATTGTTCTCTAGAATTTGGACTCTGGTTGCTCCAAGCATATGACCGGAGATCGCTCTCAGCTCAGAAATTTCGTCAGCAAGTTTCTTGGTATGGTTCGATTTGGAAATGATCATATTGCAAAGATAATGGGTTATGGTGAATATCATATTGGGAATGTTATTATTTCAAGAGTGTATTATGTGGAAGGTCTCCGTCACAACTTATTTTCCGTGGGACAATTTTGTGATGCAAACCTAGAAGTCGCTTTTCGAGAGCATACCTGCTTCATTCGTAATTTGGAAGGGGTTGATTTATTGAAAGGTACTCGAGGGAATAATTTGTATACTTTGTCTCTACACGACATGATGGCCGCTTCTCCCGTATGTCTTCTCTCCAAAGCATCAAAGACTAAGTCATGGTTATGGCATCGACGGTTATATCATCTTAACTTTGACGCTATTAATCATTTGGCGAAAAATGAACTTGTTCGTGGTCTTCCTAAACTTTCATTTCACAAGGATCATTTGTGTTCCGCGTGTACAATGGGGAAAAGAACTAAGAAATCTTACAAACCCAAGACGGAAGACACCAACCAAGAGAAACCTTATCTTTTGCATATGGATCTTTGTGGGCCAATGCGTGTTGAAAGTCTTAGTGGTAAAAAGTACATCCTCGTCATTTTTGATGATTACTCTCGGTTTACATGGGTGAAATTTATTACAACAAAAAATGAGGCACAAAAATTCATCATCGGATTTCTCAAGATGATTCAAGTACGTCTCAACACTACTGTCCGACGCATTCGTACAGATAATGGAACCGAATTTGTGAATCAAATCTAGCGTGATTATTATAAAGAAGTTGGCATATCTAATGAAACATCCGTTGCACGCACTCCACAACAAAACAGTGTCGTTGAAAGGCGAAATCGCACACTTATGGAAGGTGCTCGAACGATGTTAATTTACGCAAAGGCTCCATTTTTTTTATGGGCTGAAGCAGTATCTACAGCAGTGTACACCCAAAACCGGTCACTAATTCGTAAACGCCATGGTAAAACACCTTATGAGATTCTCCATGGTAAAGTACCAGATTTATCATATCTTCATGTATTTGGTTCTCTTTGCTATCCGAATAATGATGGTGACAATTTGGGAAAACTTCAACCAAAGGCTGATATTGGTATTTTCATTGGTTACGCACCCGCAAAGAAGGCATACCGAATCTACAATCGTAAGTCTCGTAAGATCCTCGAAACTATGAATGTTGATTTTGATGAGCTGACAGCAATAGCTTCTGAGCAAAGCAGCTCTGAACCCGCACTTCATGAAATGGGACCCAGTAACATTAGTTCTGGTCTTGTCCCAAACAACCCTACTTCATCATCATTTATACCACCTACTAGGAATGAATGTGATACGTTGTTTCAACCGTTCTGTGATGAATTCTTTACTCCTCCAAGTATTGTTGCTCCAGAACCTGAGGTAATAGCTCCGGTAACCGAAGTTGTCTCTCCAACAACCGAAGCACAATCAGACACATCTATACCGACAATTGGTCAAGCTACACCTTCAACGAGTAATTCTCAACCAACACATGTTTCAACTACCCATGTCATGCCTATTGATGATGAAGAGGATGATGATGATCACGATTTGGAATTCGCTCAAATGCGTGAACTTCCATTCTTTGGTGTACCAATTCCCGACCCTAATCAAGCCCGGGTGTCCACCTTAGAGGAAGCTCCTACTACAGTTTACTCCAATCCACGGATTCGTGAACATGACAACAAGTGGACAAAGGATCATCCTATAGATTCTATTATTGGTGACCCTAATCGTCCGGTATCCACACGAAGTCAGTTACAAGAACATGCAATGTTTTGTCATTTTGACGCTTTTCTTACTGAAGTTGAACCTAAGACATGGCAAGAAGGTTTTACTCAATCCTGTTGGATAGAAGCTATGCAGGAAGAACTTAATGAATTTATACGTCTTGAAGTATGGGAACTTGTCCCATGCCCGGATCAAGTGCAGTTACTCACTTTGAAATGGGTTTACAAGGTGAAACTCGACGAGTTAGGCGGAATTTTGAAGAACAAAGCTCGACTAGTAGCTCGTGTATACAAACAATTATTGGGCATCGACTTTATGGAATCCTTTGCACCGGTTACCCGTTTGGAAGCTATTATACTATTCCTCGCTTATGCAGCCCACATGAATATGATCGTCTATCAGATGGATGTGAAGACGGCATTTCTGAATGGTGAAATTAAGGAAGAGGTCTATGTTCAACAGCCGGATGGTTTTGTGAATCCTAATTATCCTAATCATGTGTACAAGCTTAAGAAGGCTCTCTATGGGTTGAAGCAAGCTCCACGCGCATGGTATGATCTATTGTCACAATTCCTCATTACGCAAGGCTTCGCTAAAGGAAAGGTGGATCCCACGTTGTTCATTCAGAAACGAGGTAAAGATATGATTATGGTACAAATATATGTTGATGATATTATATTTGCAGCCTCGACCCAAACCTTACTGACGAGTTTGGGAAACTCATGTCTTCCAAGTTTAAGATGTCAATGATGGCCAAGGTATCATTCTTCTTAGGTCTCCAGATATCTTAGAGTCCCAGAGGCATCTTTATCAATCAATCTAAGTATGCCCTTGAGTCTCTTAAGAAATATAAGATGGAATCTTGCGACCCCGTGGATACTCCAATGGTGGAACAAACTAAGCTTGATGCAGATCCACATGGAGTTACCGTTGATCTGACACTGTATCGTGGAATGATCGGTACTCTTCTGTATATCACGGCTAGTCGACCCTGATCTACAGTTTGCTATATGTATGTGTGCTCGGTATCAAACTCGACCTACTGAGTTACATTTGGCCACTGTGAAACGGATCTTTTGATATCTTAAAGGAACCATTCATCGGGGACTTTGGTATTCGAAGGACTCTTCGATTGCACTTATGGCATATGCAGATGCAGATCACGCGGGTTGTCAAGATACAAGGCGTAGCACGAGTGGAACTTTGCAACTACTAGGAGATCGACTAATCAGTTGGGTATCGAAAAGGCAGAAAAGCGCTGCAATTTCAAGTACGGAAGCAGAATACATAGCTATGTCCGGTTGCTGTGCTCAAATTCTTTGGATGAGATCGCAATTAACCGACTACGGTCTAGGTTTCAACAAAATTCCGATGTACTGTGACAACAACAGTGCAATTGCCTTATGCTGCAACAACGTTTAATTCTCCCGGTCGAAGAACATTGACATTCGCTACCACTTCATCAAGGAGCAAGTGGAAAATGGAGTGATCGAGCTTTACTTTGTCCGATCTGAGTATCAATTGGCGGATACTTTCACGAAGGCATTAGATCGCGCTCGAATTGAATTTTTGGCCGACAAGCTAGGAATGAGAACCTTCTCGCTTGAGACTCTAAAGGAATTGGCAGATGAAGCGAAAGAATAGTGATGGTAAACAATTCTCCGTATCCTTGGTGATCATCTCTATATATTGTTTATATTTTTATCCACAAAAGCAAAATAGAAAAATATAAAACTATATAAAAACCATAAAAATTGAAAAATAAAGAAAAATCCAAAAATATTTTTACTTTATTTTTCAAAGGCATGTCTTTTGGTACGATAATATTTACGGCCTTAGAATTGTTGATTAATATCGACACGACGCCATAAATAGAGTTCGTACAAAAGTTGTAAATATTTCATAAAACATGCCAAAATGGCTTGTAGTTATTTCTGACTGCAACCCGGTTTTCACATTAAAGACAAGTATTTCTTATGAAAGCTTTGGCTAACAACGGGAATTAATTTTCTCGGGAAAGGTTTACTTTAAAACCTTGTAAGGGATCAAGTTTACTTTATAACTTGGTCTAACACAAATCTATGTACGTTTCAGTGCATTTATTTGTTAAAACAAGAGAAGTCTTGTTTTTATGAAGCTATCATCTCTACAACCATAGCAATCTACAATTGGTATCTACATACTCGACGATGCGACTACTCAACCGACGACTACAGCTCTTTCAATAGAACACGGGTCAACAATTGAGGGGGAGTAATTGTCAAGCATTCAGAATCTTCGATGCCGAACGTGCCAAGCTCACTAACTGGTGTCAAGACAACAATACCAATCGTACACGTGGTGTCAAGAGATGACTTCAGACGTGACGAGGCGACCAACATCTGATGACAAGAACCATTTGATCTTATCATATGATGTTCTCATCAATCAGGTCCAACCTTGTCAATTTTTTAATATGGTGAATATGTGATCATGTTACAAATCGGTATCACATCTCATACATTTGGTATCATGAAGATAAAACAGACTTGCATTTTTCTTCCTAAAACCTTTGTTAAAACTTTATTAAATCAATTTATATTAAAAACATCGATTGGGTTAATTTTTTAATATGGGGGAGAAAATGTGATTTAATATGAGATATTATCACAAATGGTTTGACTTAATGTGCTGGCTCATCCCGACATGTGCGAAATGTTTTCGAATATCGTGGCATATGTTAAGGGGGAGAAAAATGGATTTGCAAATCAAAAATGGATTTAATGGTGATTGATACTTACCCAAAACCCATTTATTTCACGATGATGAAGATTGTGGTGACATAAGGATGGTAGGATAGGTTAAGTCCTATGATTCTTCCAGAACCGGAGGAATCTTCCCAAGGACATTCCATAGCTAGAAATAGTAGTCCTTAGGAAAGTTGGAGAAAAATTGTGAACGTAGCTGAATGCCGACCAAGTACTTAAGTTAGCACTGAAACAGTCACAACAAGGTGCTAGTTATGACGTATTGGTAAGCATTGAAGGGGTTGAAGAATGAAAAAGAATTGAAAAGATAAAGGGTGTAAAGAAAGAAGCCCTCCTTACAACTTTAGGCAGAAACCAGGTCAACACATATGCTATTGAGATCATTTTAATGATGCTCGATATTGAAGATAGACATCATGGACCCAGTGATGCATTGCACAACCCATCCCAGCTAACTCAGATATCTCTCAAAAGGTATTTGTTTTAATCACACGGAGACAACGCATTATCTATTGATTTATTCACTCCGAATAAATTGGTATTGAAAAGGTGGCACTCCTCTCCAGCCTCTGATCACTAAAATCCAAAATGCACGATCGAGTCTAGAGCCATTTGAGATCATCAAATATCTCATTAGGACACACTTTCATAATTCCTTGCTTCTTCACACACTGTGAAGAGTAAGCAAGATCTTAAGAGTCCTACGCAAAATCGTCATGATCTTGCCTGAACATCCGAGTAATACGAAAGTATTTACAATGAAGATGGAAATCCTTCTTGAGCGAATATAAAAAAGCTCATGGTAGGTGACTTGTGCGATTCTTTATGAATCAAACTTGTGATAACTGGAAAGCAACAGTGGTTTAATTCTTAAATGAATTTAAACACGTTCCAGGCCTCTACGCAATATCTTAGTGATCTTGCCAGAACACTCAGAGTGATACCTCAGTGTTCACAGGGATGAGTTGAAATCCTTCTAGTGTTAACCTCAAACAGCACTTGGTAGGTAACTTGCAAGATTCAATATGAATCAAGCTCGTGACAACTAGAAAGCAACGATGCTGCGATTCTTTAATGAATCAAACATGTTCAAGGAATCAGAATTGACGGCTTCAATCATGCGGATAATCTAATCCAAATGATTCACTCTTTACGTTCGCAGTCAGCTTTGGACGGTCGAGTAAAGAGAACGGGTTTACCCGCGAAATCTTGTCAAGGAGACTTTTAATTAAATCTACCTGCCACAAATACGATATTTTATATCGTCCAACGGTCTTCACCGACCGGAGGTAAAATGCTATCGAATTAGAATGAAATGTTCAGAGCCATTTTGTTCGTGTCTACTTATGTTACGACATTTGAAGACGGTGGTGTTGCGGAATCCGAGAAGAAGTCGTCTCCGCATGCTTATACTTTATGCACTTAATACCTCATCTAAATTCAAGAAAGCCTAAAATTTAAGTCTTCCGCTGTATTAAACTCTGAAGCTTTCAAGAATTACAAAGGTTTAAGTATGTGGGACAAGAGGTCACGAAGAGGCGAAATCACAAGTGATGGATGCACAAGATCAAGGAAAGAGATTAATGCTCAAGATTGATATCAAAGATCACATCAGCATGTTCACCAGAAAAGAAAAAGAAAAGAAAGACGAAGACTACAAGCTCAAGACAAGCATAGTATGCTAGGTTTATTTTATTATTGTAACTAGGGTAACACCCTTGTTTGGAATGACCTCCTTTGGGGGAGATTGTTGGAAATATGTTTTTACGTATTTAGGAAGATTCGGTCACTCCGACAATATACTAAGTAGTAGCTCGTAGTCTAGACATCGTTATTTAACTAACAAGCCCAAGCCTAGCCTACAACATGGGTAGGCCGGCCCAAATGTAAGCCCAAGCCCATGACAAGGGCTTGGGTATATAAACCCTCTCCTTAGATGGAGAGGGTGTGTGGGTCTTCATTTTTACACATAGTAAACTTTTGTTTCTCTCTCTAGAATTGTGTGAATTCCACCATCTCTCTATCTCTTTCTCTCTCTAAAACATAAGCAAGATTTACATATCCTACCTGTTTGTTTCCTCATGCATTTCTTTCATTCTTTTCTCATTAGCTTGGAACCTCCTTTCATTCTCTTGATTCATTTTGTGAAGAAGCTCAATTATGTTATAATCATGTGGCACATTCCCTTGAAAACCTTGGGATTGGAAAGGTGGAGGTTGATTGGAAAACCCTTGATTGTTACCTTGAAAGGTATTTCCTTGATTGTGAAAGGTATTTGGTGGTCTATAGTTATTCCCTTGGTATTGTGACCTTGGACCTTGGTTCCTTTGTAACACTTGATGGGGATTTTGTTGAAGTTGGGTGGGAGGTTGGGGTGGGAATCCCGGTGGTGCAAGATAGTTTTGAGATTTGTAAGAAAGGTTATTTTGATTGATGTTGGGTTTGAAATGTTCACGATGTTCCTCTTGGTAAGCATAACATTCCCGCTGATAACTTTGCACCTTATCACATTGTTGATAGGAATGAGGACCTCCACAAGTCTCACATGAAAGAGTAATGGCATGCACATCATTTGTGGAATGATTACACATAGAAAGCTTCATAAAGTCATTCATCATTGTTTCTTGCATCTTTTGAGTGTTTTGCATGATTGTTTGATTTTCCTTTTGAGCTTGAGTCAATGCTTGAATCCATGAGATAAGTTGAGTCTCCAATGGTTTAGAACCTCCTTCTTGAATGACATGTACTCTTTCATCAAATTGTGTGTTGATTTGCACCATTGCTTTGGTCTCAATAATATCCCAAGCCTCTTGAATGGATTTAAGAAGAATATTTCCTCCCGCGGAAGCATTGAGTGAGTCTTGGTGATGAGGTTTAAGGCCATTGTAAAAAGTATTGGTTTGGTGAACTTCATCCAATCCATGGTTAGGGCATCTCCTCAATAACTCTCTATACTCCTCCCAAGCATCACTAAATGTTTGACTAGGTTTTTGTTGGAAGCCTATAATTAAGTTCCTCAAAGCTGTGGTCTTAGATGGGGGAAAGAACTTGTTCAAAAACTTGGTAGTGAAACCATCCCATGTGGTAATACTCTCGGGTGGTTGTGTATCTAACCAATGCTTAGCCGGACCCTCTAGTGAAAATTGTACCAATATCAACTTAATGGCATCATGGGGAACTCCATTGTACTTAATGGTGTTGCAAAGAGCAATAAAAGGTGATCATGAGGATTATCATTCTTGTTCCCATAAAAATCAAACCGAAAAACCGACAATCTTGGTCCTACTCTTTAACTAACAAAAACCTATTGGGGAAAACCGACAATCTTGGTCGGATAAGTTGGACGATGCTTTATGGGCCTTTAGGACCGCTCATAAGACGCCCATCGGGTGCACTCCTTATAAGCTTGTGTATGGGAAGAATTGTCACTTGTCAATTGAACTTGAACACAAAGCTTATTGGGCCCTTAAGCATTGTATTGATGATATGGAGACTGTGGGAAAACACCAGAAAATGCAACTTATGAATTAGATGAATTGAGAGATACTGCTTATGAAAATTCATTGATTTTCAAAGAAAAAACTAAAAAGTTTCATGAATCAAAAATTAAAAACCGGGTTTTTAACATTGGAGATCAAGTGTTGCTTTTTAACTCTCGTTTGAAAATATTTTCCGGTAAGTTGAAATCCCGTTGGTCCGGTCCATTCACCGTGACTCAAGTTTTTCCATATGGGACCATCGAGCTAGCTCAAAATGATGGCCCCAATTTCAAGGTGAATGGACATAGGTTGAAGCACTACTTTGGCGGGGAAGTTCCATCCTTGAACTACCTCGACCAAATCACCTTCCCCAATGATAATTAGTATTAAGGGGATCGAGTTGAGCTCATGACTCGGTAATAAAAAACGAGGTGCCCCGTGGGGGAGTCCCATGCTTATCCTATGTACATACTATCGCTTTCTAATGTAGTAACGTGTGGGGATTTGTGCCCTTCCAACCTTTGTTTTGTGTTTGTTTGTGAATTGTGGATTTTAGATGATCATTATCTTCACGATTGGAGCCTCTCGTGTTCGTTTTATGGGAGCACTCGATCGTTTGCTTTGAATACTTTCTCGATATCCACATGATATATCCTTTGATGTTTTAACCTTAGGTTTATAGCACACTTCAAAAACGGCTTTAAATTTAACGGTTACACCCTTTCCATGCTAGATTAAGCATTCGACTACGTCTCTAGTATGGGGGGTTTTCCAACCCTTAGACTCGAAACATTGAGGACAATGCTTAACTTTAGTAAGGGGGGTGAATAGATACTTGCCTTGCCAAACCTTCACGCTTTCCAAAGTTTATATTTTTATCGTTTTGTTGCAAAATAAGGCTAAAAATGGCCAAATTTTAAATTTTTTCTCATGTTTTATAAGTGTTTGAAGACACGATGAAATGCCACAAAATATCTTCCAAGTGTGTGAGATCTTTGACGTTTAGGGCATTGACTTTATGGGGCTTTTCCCATCATCTCATGGTAATAAGTACATCCTTGTCGCCGTTGACTACCTATCTAAGTGGGTGGAAGCTAAGGCTTTGCCCACCAACGATGCTCGTGTGGTAGTCAAGTTTTTGAAAAGCTTGTTTTCTCGGTTTGGAACCCCTCGTGCGATCATAAGCGATTGTGGAACCCATTTTAGTAACGACCAATTCGAAAGGGTCCTAAGGAAATATGGAGTTACACATCGGCTTTCTACGGCTTATCACCCACAAACGAGTGGGAAAGTCGAGGTTTCAAACCAAGCGTTGAAAAGGATCTTGGAGAGATCTATTGGGGAGAACCGAAAATCTTGGTCGGATAAGTTGGGCAATGCTTTATGGGCCTTTCGGACCGCTCATAAGATGCCCATCGGGTGCAATCCTTATAAGCTTGTGTATGGGAAGAATTGTCACTTGCCAATTGAACTTGAACACAAAGCTTATTGGGCCCTTAAGCATTGTAATGATGATATGGAGACCGCGGGAAAACACCGGAAAATGAAATTAAATGAATTTGATGAATTGAGTGACATTGCTTATGAAAATTCATTAATTTATAAAGAAAATACTAAAAAGTTTCATGATTCAAAAATTAATAACCGGGTTTTTAACATTGGAGATCAAGTGTTGCTTTTTAACTCTCGCTTGAAAATATTTTCCGGCAAGTTGAAATCCCGTTGGTCCGGTCCATTCACCGTAACTCAAGTTTTACTTATGGGACCATCGAGCTAGCTCAAAATGATGGCCCCAATTTCAAGGTGAATGGACATAGGTTGAAGCACTACTTTGGCGGGGAAATTCCATCCTTGAACTACCTCGACCAAAATCACCTTCCCCAATGATAATTAGTATTGAGGGGATCGAGTCGAGCTCATGACTCGATAATAAAAAACGAGGTACCTCGTAGGCGAGTCCCATGCTTATCCTATGTACATATTATCGCTTTCTAATGTATTAACGTGTGGGTATTTGTGCCCTTCCAACCTTTGTTCCGTGGTTGTTTGTGAATTGTGGATTTTAGATGATCATTATCTTCACGATTGGAACCTCTCGTGTTCGTTTTATGGGATCACCCGATCGTTTGCTTTGAAGAATTTCTCAATATCCATAATATATCCTTTGATGTTCTAACCTTAGGTTTATAGCACACTTCATAAACGGCTTTAAATTTAACGGTTACACCCTTTCCATGCTAGATTAAGCATTCGACTACGTCTCTAGTATGGGGGATTCCAACCCTTAGACTCGAAACATTGAGGACAATGTTTAACTTTAGTATGGGCGGGGGGGGGGGGGGGGGGGGTGAATAGATACTTGCCTTGCGAAACCTTCACGCTTTCCAAAGTTTGTCTTTTTGTTTATCGTTTTGTTGCAAAATAAGGCTAAAAATGGCCAAATTTTAAATTTTTTCTCATGTTTTATAAGTGTTTGAAGACACGAATGTAGGTTTTCGGATGGCGAGAATAAGAGTAATTTTTGACTCGACCGTGCGTGTTGAGCACTTAGCTTCGATTCCTTAACTTTATATTAGGCTAAGTCTCTTAAATGAGGACGAGAAATGATAGAGTTAATTATAAGTTACTATGCTAAACGTAGAGTACTAGTATTCTTTCAAAAACTCATGTGTTCTCGTTGTTTGCTTATTTTCCCTTCGCTTGTAAATATTTTTTGCTTAATAAATATTGACTTAGCGGTTTAGTCTTGATTGTTGGTTTCTAGTCTTATCTAGTATCTTCCATGTAATTGAATTGGGAAGACATTAAGGTATCGCCAGCGGCATAGTTTTGAAGTATTGGCAACCCGAATAATCGAAAGCTTCACCCAATAATAAGATTTCAAGTGCTCACCTAAATCAAGCAAACAATTTGAAGCTCACAAGGCTGAAAAATCTATGCAAAAATGAAAGTGAATCAAGCCTAAATCTTTGAAGCTTTAAAGATCCAAAATTCGCCTACACGTCTTTGGCCATAATAAACACCTCATGGCGAGGTTAAATAAAAGGCAAGACAAGACCGAAGTCATAATAAAAGCTTCATGGCGAAGTTGAATAAAAGATGGAGGTAAAACTATGATAATAAGGCCCTTACGTTAGGGGGCGTATAAAAGTCTTGGTAATAAGTCTCATGTTCAAAACCGTTATAAAACCGTGTTTTTCGATCCTTCTTGTTGACTTAATTTTTTGACATCGTTGTCTATTAGGAGGGGTTATTAATTCGATGGTCTTGGTTACACCGTTAGGACTCTATTTTTAGACCTAAATCTCTATTATCGCATAAGTCAAACAATGTATCCTCGTGAAACATTCAAGACAAAATAAAATATAAGAGATACAATTTAGGAAAATAGGAGGATAAGTACGTGATTAGGGTATATGAGTAGTGTTAGCATTACTAACTTATAATGACAATGATCTCGTTGCATGCTTAGCATGGAATTAGGGTGAAAATCGAGGACAACGAAATTATTTCTAAAGAAGCATTCACGTGTTCTTATTCTATGAACCTAAACGTCCCTTTTTGCAATGAAAATCATACATTATGTCTAAAACGCAAGTAGAAGTAATAGTAGTAGTGTAGCTAGTTTATCATTCAATAAAAGTGAATAAAAACGAATTTTGGAGGTGCTACGATACTTTATTCTACCATTGCGTGAGGGCACGACAATGGTTTAGTATGGGGGAGTGATGAGACTGCTTTTATGAAATAACATCTTCATACCATATGTTTTAGCACTGAATGGATAACTCTTTCACAACGCTACCCCGATTACATAATCTAATATCCATCAAATTCCTCATGAATTGTTGCTAACTCGCATTAAAATCATTAATCCCTTTTTAAAAAAAAATATCCGAGCCATAAATATCAACTTGATATTCTTTATAAAAACGGAGATTCCATGTAACTCGATCTTTTAGCTACTAGGAATGATCATTGTTCATGTGATCATACAATCATAGTGGAATAGAACAACAACCATTAAACAAGATGTTTAGGAACAAGACACATGAATTACTAACAAGGATTGTTCATTATATTAATAACAAACAATCACTAGACGTGTATACATTGAATCCCACGTCTAGTCGACACACGCTTTTAGGTTTACATTGTGAATGAATGATATGAATAAAACCTAATACCCATGGTTCATTTTATAGTGTAAGGAATAGGGTTTACAAGAGATAATGATGAATAAACATGTAAATCTTCTAATTAAATAACTAATATGGAATAATATTCTGCATACTTATCTAAATAGAAGCTTCCAACAAAACTTTTCAATGTTGACTTCTGTCAATGCTTGGATTACACTTGACAATGCTTGGTTGTTGACTTATGTCAATGCTTGAATTACTCTTGATGTAACCCTCTCATTTTTCGTATCGGTACAGCAGAAGGGTCTTTCAGAGTGTTACGGGATAGCACAATAACTCCAATCATAGACAACACATAAAAACGGTTGTACAAGGTTTAACAAACATTCATTCGATAAAAAGTTTTAAAAGCGTACAACAGGTCCCAAATTATACAGGTCATTAAGTTTACAAAACACAGATCGAATGAAAATTTTTAATATTAAGTGTGGGCCATCAGAGTCGATCTCCATCCGGATTACCTTCAAGCACCTGAGATAAAAACATGCAAAAATCATATCAGCGAATACCGAGTGAATTCATAGAGTTTAATGAAAACCGTTATATAAAAACAATCATTTACAATCATTTAAAATCAGAACACAAGTATAATATCGGAAGTAAGTCCTCATATTGCTAGTCAGGCAATATATAAATCAAGCATACATCTTAAACCGTCCATGAGACCGTAGTCTCTATATTACCATAATAGGTAATATATTCATCGTTAATAGCGTCGTATCATATCGTTTAGTTAGATTATATAGATTGAATAGATTATAGGATTATTATTAGCCGCATGACATTGTTACCTTACTGTGAAACAGCGGGCCGCGAACCCGACAAACAATTTGCCCATCTAAGTTAGCGTGTCGTCACAAAAATCACGCTATGGAATCTTCTCATACATAAATTCGCTTACCAATCAATGTGGTACGACGGGGATCAACCGTCAAGGCGCGAACTGGGGTGATCGTCCCCAAATAGTACTATCAAATGCATAAGCGTCTACCAAATCCCGGTAGTTCACAATTCATGCTAATGGGACTTTAAGTGACATAACCTAACTACTAATAATCCTTTTAGTCTCGAATATAGGGTCATAGCATCATTCGGGTCCATATCATTTAGCATACAATCGGGACTACTTGTGTTCCATTTTTATAAAAATCTAGCATGTTATCTCCCTCGCGGGTTTACAAATCATTTTATAAAACATTTAAAAGAGTGCGAGGCTATGAACTCACGTTGTTAATGAAAGGCGGATTATCGGCTACGGGCGTGCTTCGGTCACAGAAACCTATATAAATAATAATCGGTCTTAGACTCGGTCCAATGACTTTTATCAAAATAACAATATACATATGATGATTTTGTACATATGATGATGATCAAGTGGGTTTATACATCCTTGTTTACTCATTTTAGTGTTTACGTTTTGGTAACGTCTTACTAGTTTGCTAGTCTTAACTATTTATCCATTTTAAGTCCATTAAGCCTTCTATAAGTTCTTTAACTTGTTTTTATCCCTTTTATACCTATATTATCAGTATATATACTTTTCATGTTGGGCCCAAATGGGTTAAGCCCAATAAGTTCTTTTTACAAGTTTTTATCTTATTAAGTCCAATTATTAGTCCAATATGTTTAGTTAGCTCGTAAATGTCCGTATTTCTTATAGTTCGGGTTTTATCGGTTTTTACTTGTATTAGTTATCTATACATCAGTATATGACTTTTATAAACTTTACATTAGACGGGTTTGGTCGTTTAAGTTTTATTTGGCGAAAAACGTTATTTTTACGGCAATAGCCGAAAAAGTCGTAAAAATCAAGTTTATAGTTTTTACTACTTATAAATATTATTTTTACCACCATTTATATAATTTACCCATTTAATTAACCTTTTATACATTTATATAAATAAGTTTTATAAGTTAGTGGGTTTATATTTTTACATTTTATACATTATAATGTGAGTGCTTATATAATATTAATAAACATTATTTCCAAAAATCTGATTTTTAACTTGATGTTCACCATTTTTAACATATCTAGAGTTCTATAATGAATTAGAAGCTCATTTTTGGATGACATGTTCTTCATAATATGTGCTACATATAACTTAGTTATAGCTACTGCCCATTTTGAGTTTAAGTTGCCTTAACAGTCCCTACAAAACTGCTTATTCAGATTACACCACCTAACTTGTTTTGATCATATCTCACTCATTATTTTGATTCCATTGCATGGCCAACTCTCACATGTGTATAACATCATCTACTTACTGTAAATAGATCAAACCATGCAATTTTATCAGTTCATCTTTTAGTTATCTACTGTTTTTATACAGCCAACTAAATAGTCAAGATTTTTGCTTCATTTCTTATAGTTATCATCATTTTTAAGCATATTTATCAACACTTGATCCCCACTCAACATTTTTATCATCATATATACATCATATACATATACAAAATGAAAGAAAATACATTTGTTCTTTACAAAATAACAAGAGAAAAATGGAGAGGATGATCTTCTTTACCAATCCAAGTGGATTTCTTGTTTTAGGAAGACAAGAACTTGATGAACACAACAAGTATCTCCAAGACCATCAAATATCAAGAACATAGGTTGGAAAATCAGCCCTAGGACACAAGCAAATCACCTCCAAAGTTGTTAATATGGCCACCAAATGATCAAGGCTTCAAGAATACTCCTTAATAGAGCTCGTAAACATGTGGTTCATGGCTAGAAGAGATCAAAGAGGGTGTTTGTTGGTTTATTTGGGACGGCAAAGGGAGGAGAGTTGAGAGGATTTTGAGAGAAATTTGCATGTAAGTAAATGGTATAATGAAACAAGTAGCTAGTTTTGATGTTAAGTGGTAAAGAGTTAGCTTAACATGTAAGCTTAGGCTTACACTTGGAAGGTGTTAGCTAAACTTGATGCCATATTAGTGTTGTGGTGTCAAGTGTGCCGTCCCATTAAGCTAGTGGGGTGGGACAATGTGTTTTGTCCCATCTCACTAGTTTACGGGTATTTCTTGATTCTAGTTTTCTCGATTTGCGTGCCCTCGGGTCGTTTTACGAAAAACGTTTTTATAAATTATGCATCAACGTCACAAAACGAATCCAATAAAAATTGTCTCATCAAAAACGGAGTTCAAAAACGTAAATACGTAATCCTAAGGTTTCCGGTTTAGTCGTAAAAGACGCCAAATTATGCACGTAAGCCCAAATTTAAATCCGTAAATTGTGAGTTCGTCAACCAACACAAAAATAAGTTTCAAAATATTATACGAGAAAATATTTTACTACCTGAAAATGTTAGATTGTCACAGATTTTCCTCCTAAAAGGGATCAACGTCCTCGTGATCCATTTCATTTGGATGTCCGTTTCTTATTGAAATCGAAGAGGTGCGGATATTTCTTCCACATTTCATCCTCTCGTTCCCAAGTATACTCTGGTCCATGCTTTGAATTCCATCGGATCTTGACAATAGGTATCCGACTTTGTTTCAGTTGCTTTACCTCACGGTCCATAACTTCTACGGGCTCTTCGATAAAATGCAACTTCCCATCTATTCGAACCTTACCTAACGGAATTTTCTCATCACTCACTGCTAGACATTTCTTCAGATTAGATACATGGAATGTGTTGTGAACACCATGAAGTTCTGGGGGTAACTCTAGTTTGTAAGCCACCGGACCTACTCTAGATAAAATCTTAAAGGGTCCAATATAACGGGGATTCAATTTCCCTCGTTTTCCAAATCTTATAACGCCTTTCCATAGCGATACCTTCAACATTACTCGGTCACCCACTTCAAACTCCATTGGCTTCCGCCGCACATCCGCGTAACTTTTCTGTCTACTATGGGCAGTCAACAACCTCTTCTTAATCTGAACTATCATCTCCGTAGTCTCCCAGATCAATTCCGGTCCCGTGAGCTGGGTATCCCCAACTTCACTCCAACATACAGGAGATCTACACTTCCTACCATACAAAGCTTCAAACGGTGCAGCCTTAATACTAGAATGGTAACTATTGTTATACGAAAACTCTGCTAACGACAAATGTTTATCCCAATTCTTACGAAAGTCTAACACACAAGCTCTCAACATATATTCCAGTGTTTGTATCATCCTTTCACTCTGCCCATCAGTCTGGGGGTGATAAGCAGCGCTCATGTCGAGATTCGTTCCCAAAGATCTTTGGAGAGATTTCCAAAAATTCGATGCGAATCTAGGATCTCGATCTGAAATGATCGATACAGGCACTCCATGCTTGCATACAACATTATCGAGGTATATTCGAGTCAGCTTCTCCAGTGAGAACTGCTCCTTAACCGGAATGAAGTGTGCTGATTTGGTCAGTCTATCGACAATAACCCAAATCGAATTGTTTCCAGATGATGTTCTAGGAAGCTTGGTGATAAAGTCCATTGTAATTCTCTCCCACTTCCATTCAGGAATCTTTGGCTGTTGAAGTAGTCCTGATGGCTTTTGATGTTCGGCTTTAACTCTGGCACAAGTCAAGCATTGAAGAACATACATAGCTATGTCAGCTTTCATATTCGGCCACCAGTACAACTTCTTCAAATCATGGTACATCTTATCAGATCCCGGATGAATGGAATACTTAGATTTATGGGATTCTAACTAATCAAATCTCTTAAGCCTCCAAACTTAGGTATCCACATACGACCTCTTAAGCATTTCACTCCATCAGCTCTAACCTCTAAAGGATCTCCTTCTCCTCGGAACCCTTCATTAACAAAATTCTCCTTCTTACAAGCTTCTATTTGCGCATTTCTAATTTGCTCAGGCAAATTATTGTGCAGGGTCAAGACTAGAGAACGCACCCTGATAGGCTCTCTATCTTTCCTACTTAACGCATCGGCAACAACATTGGCTTTTCCTGGGTGATATTTTATAACATAGTCATAATCACTTAACAACTCTATCCATCTTCGTTGCCTCATGTTCAATTCCTTCTGGTCGAGAATATACTGTAGGCTTTTGTGATCGGTGAATACCGTACACTTGGTTCCGTATAGATAATGTCTCCACAACCTAAGAGCAAAGACTACAGCTCCTAACTCAAGATCATGAGTAGTATAATTCTCCTCATTCTTCCTTAATTGCCTAGAAGCATAAGCTATCACTTTCTCTCTCTACATCAAAACAGCTCCATAACCTCTAAGAGATTCATCACAATACACTACAAAATCTGCACTCCCGTCGGGTAATGATAAGATTGGCGCACTACATAATTTTTGATTCAATGTCTTAAATGCTCCATCTTCATCACTTCCCCAAACGAAAGGTTTATTCTTCTGAGTAAGCTTAGTCAAGGGTTTAGCTATCAAAGAAAATTCTTTAATGAATCGCCTTTAATAGCCAGCCAATCCTAAGAACTGTCGCACTTCCGTTGGCGTTGTCGGTGCAGACCAATTCTTAATAGCTTCAACCTTTGCAGGATCAACATGAATTCCATCTCTGTTAATCACATGACCAAGAAATTGCACAGAATCTAACCAGAAATCACACTTTGAAAACTTAGCATACAACCTTTCATCCTTCAACAAATTCAAAACAATCCTCAAATGTTCTCTATGCTCGTCTTCATTCTTAGAATAGATTAGAATATCGTCAATAAACACAATTACAAATTTATCCAAGTAGGGCTTGCACACTCGATTCATTAAATCCATGAAAACCGCAGGTGCGTTAGTTAACCCAAATGGCATTACTTGAAATTCATAGTGTCCATAACGAGTTCTAAATGCAGTTATAGGAATATCTTCTTTATGGACGCGAAGTTGGTGATATCCTGACCGCAAATCTATCTTAGAATACACACTAGATCCTTGGAGTTGATCAAACAAATCATCAATCCTAGGTAAAGGATATCGATTTTTAATTGTCAACTTATTCAGTTCCCTATAATCAATGCACATACGAAAAGATCCATCCTTCTTCTTAACGAACAAGGCTGGAGCTCCCCAAGGAGACGAGCTCGGTCGAATAAAACCTTTATCAGACAACTCCTTAAGTTGCTCAGATAACTCCTTTAATTCAGAAGGGGCTAATCGGTAAGGCGCACGTGCCACCGGTGCAGCACCAGGAATTAAATCGGTTCGAAACTCTACTTGCCTTATCGGTGGAAGTCCGGGTAAATCTTTAGGAAATACCTCAGGGAATTCACAAATAATAGGTACATCTTCCAATCGTTTCTCCCTAGACTCATTCCCGGTCACTTGAGCTAAGAATAACTCACAACCGTTCCTGATGTACTTTTGGACTTTAATACATGAAACGATCTTCAAACGGGATTCACCTCGACTACCATCAATTACTAACGTCCTATTCCTAAGAGGAATCTTAACTTTCTTCTCTCCGCATAAAATAGTAGCATTATTCAACGACAACCAATCCATACCAATAATAATATCAAAACTACCTAATTCTATCAACATCAAATCAATCGGAAAGGAATGGTTCAAGAGATTTAGAGAGCATCCTTCTAATAGCTTATTAGTTTTCACTAATTTACCATCAGCCAATTCCACCTCGTAGTTGGTACTTATCTCAACAGGTTCAATATCAATAAGGGCACTAAATTTAGTGGATACAAAGCTCCTATCGGCACCCGAATCGAATAAAGCAACAGCATAATGATTGTTGAGTAAAAACGTACCGGTAACGACATTCGGATCCTCTTTCTTCACCTCAATTGTTCCAAGTTGGTAGATACCACTCTGGGGGTTTCTTCCAGGTACAATCGCTTTCAACTTGGGGCATTCCGATTTCCTATGACCTTCCTCATTACAGTTGAAGCAAATGGTTCCCTTCTTACACCTTTCAACCTTGTGTCCAAGCTTTCCGCAATTTCGGCACTTCCAGCAGTCGCCAGCATGCCTCTTGTTGCCACACTTAGGACATCTATCATCGTTGCGCGGTGCATTGTAGGTAAGATCATTTGCATTCCCCTTTCTCTGGTTCTGACGGCGATCGAAATTCTTCATATAATCACCTCTATCTACACGATCACCGTCTCCCTTTCTTTTCTCACCAACACGGGCTTCATCTTCCTTATCCTGAATTATCTGTCCAATGAGTTGGTAAGCCATTCGAACAGCATCATCAATGGTCAGTGGTTTAGATGATGTCACGTCCCCCCGGATATTCCTGGTCAACCCTTTCACATATTGCTCAATTCGGATCTCTTTGGGTTCAACCAATCGAGGACATAGCAAGGCCAACTCATGGAATCGGTTCGTGTAACTATCGATGTCCACACCTTTCATTCTCAAATGAATCAACTCTTGTTCTAACCTAATGATCACACTACGAGGACAAAACTCCAAAGTCATCCACTTCTTAATTTCAGCCCAAGGAGTAGCATTAGCAGCATCAAGACCCATGAAAGCAATTCTCCCGTTCCACCAAGTCAACGCACGACCTTTAAGAGTAGCCATAGCAAAAGTCACCTTATCTTCCTCCTTACACTTACTAATCTGAAACACCGATTCAATCTTCTCAATCCACTGGCTTAGTCCTACAGCACCTTCAGTTCCATTAAAAGGTAGAGGTTCACACTTCATGAACGTCACATAAGTACAGCCACCAACTTCAGGTGCATTCGTTCCAAGTCCTCCTACATTTCCTCCAGCATTAGCATTCACATTATTAGCATTCATATTCACATTAGTACCGCCAATTCCACTACCGCCAGCTCCACTACCGCCAGCTCCACTACCGCCAGCTCTACTACCGCCAACTCTACTACCGCCAGCTCCACTACCGCCAGCTTCACTACCGCCAGCTCCACTACCGCCAGCTTCACTACCGCCAGCTCCACTACCGCCAGCTCCACTACCGCCAGCTTCATTTCTAGCATTTGCCATAAATTCAGTCATAGATGCGGTAACTTGCTCCGTAATAATCCTACGTACATCATCCTCAGTCACAGCCTTCTTGGGCGGCATAGTTCTAAAATTCCACAATTTCAAAGTATTAAGCACTCATCCAACAAAGGATTCATATAATATGGATCGAATTCATAATCAAGATACAAATAAGGCACAATATGGAATTCAAGACAAGATACATATTTCATTCGATCTGAAACAAAAGTATTGTCTTAGTACATCCCATATCAAAGTTCTAACACTATATACACTCAAAATTCGTGCCAGGTCTACTACTAACAAGTCGGTTCCAGTCAAAGCTACAAAAGCACAAAAGATATAAAGGTCACTACTAAATACAGACTGGTCTACTGAGGACCGCCAGATGGTCCATCATCCATCGTCTTCTGAATCTTCATCGGACGATCACTAGACACATCTTCAGCTGGGCACTTACGGATTACTCCTCTTTCAACCATGTCAGCATAAAATATACTGTTCCATCCCACGGATATATTCAACTCCTTTTCAGCTTTCTCACGCATCGCACGAGCCACACTCAACTGAATCTCCATAGAATTCACCTTTCTCTTCATAGCAACATACTCACCACTTTCCAACACCGATAACCTCCTAAAAGCCTCATTCGAACCACGTTCTACCTCACTCAAATCCAAACTAAGCAATTCTCGCTCTTTCTCGCCCACCTTAGTCTTCGACTCCAAATAGGCAACCTGAGTCTGAACAACACCTAATCCAACCTCTGTCACACAACTCTTAACACGGGAAGCATCTAGATCACGTCTCAAGGCCCATGGTGCAAGACCATCAATATGAGTAGCCTCTCGAGTACTAGACGACTCTCCTATCTCACGTCTACGAGTAGCAATACCATTAGTACCGTCAGGTGCATCGTCATCCTCATCCTCCTCTGATTCAGAATCAGATTCAGACGATTCAGACATTTCATCCCTAGGTAACTCATCCTCAGAATCAGACAAACAAACTGGTGGGGGCAAAGGCTCGCCCTCTGGAACATCATACGGATAAATAAGCTCGACCTCCTCATCGTCATCAACCTCAACATCTATACCTACATCCTCCTCGACATCCTCGTCGTCAATCTCATCATCTAAATCATCTAACCCAATCTCATCATCGTTCTCTATATCAACATTCTCAATATCCCCATTCTCAATATCCACATTCTCAATCTCATTCTCTACCAAGTCAACCTGAGGGGCAATCTGATCTCCTAGTCCTAACTCGGGCTCGGGATCCTCAAATGGTTCCTCCTCATCATCGATATCATAATCTACTAAGTCTAAATAAGGATCATCTTCTATATTAGGTTCGGGAATAGCATGGTTTTCTACAGGAATATTAGGGTCAGCCATGACAATCTGCATTTATATATATATCTCGTATTAGGATAACATACTAGTTAAACAATTACATAATGAAATCACGATATATACATATATAAAAATTATATTATATATATCAAAATATATATCTTCTCAATAGGGCTTGTTGGTAACGTCGGAGATCTCTGGCACCGTTATAGTCAAAAGATTTTTCAAATATTTTCTCAAATGTTCATTGTCAAAAGATTTTGAAAAGGTTTGTTCAAAACCTTGGTTTTTAAAATCCTTTGTTCTCTATAACGAGAGCTCTGGTACCAAACTGTAACACTCTCATTTTTCGTATCGGTACAGCGGAAGGGTCTTTCAGAGTGTTACGGGATAGCACAATAACTCCAATCATAGACAACACATAAAAATGGTTGTACAAGGTTTAACAAACATTCATTCGATAAAAAGTTTTAAAAGCGTACAACAGGTCCCAAATTATACAGGTCATTAAGTTTACAAAACACAGATCGAATGAACATTTTTAATATTAAGTGTGGGCCATCAGAGTCGATCTCCATCCGGATTACCTTCAAGCACCAGAGATAAAAACATGCAAAAATCATATCAGCGAATGCCGAGTGAATTCATAGAGTTTGGTGAAAACCGTTATATAAAAACAATCATTTAAAATCATTTAAAATCAGAACACAAGTATAATATCGGAAGTAAGTCCTCATATTGCTAGTCAGGCAATATATAAATCAAGCATACATCTTAAACCGTCCATGAGACCGTAGTCTCTATATTACCATGATAGGTAATATATTCATCGTTAATAGCGTCGTATCATATCGTTTATTTAGATTATATAGATTGAATAGATTATAGGATTATTATTAGCCGCATGACATTGTTACCTTACTGTGAAACAGCGGGCTGCGAACCCGACTAACAATTTGCCCATCTAAGTTAGCGTGTCGTCACAAAAATCACGCTATGGAATCTTCTCATAAATAAATTCGCTTACCAATCAATGTGGTACGACGGGGATTAACCGTCAAGGCGCGAACTGGGGTGATCGTCCCCAAATAGTACTATCAAATGCATAAGCGTCTACCAAATCCCGGTAGTTCACAATTCATGCTAATGGGACTTTAAGTGACATAACCTAACTACTAATAATCCTTTTAGTCTCGAATATAGGGTCATAGCATCATTCGGGTCCATATCATTTAGCATACAATCGGGACTACTTGTGTTCTATTTTTATAAAAATCTAGCATGTTATCTCCCTCACGGGTTTACAAATCATTTTATAAAACATTTAAAAGAGTGCGAGGCTATGAACTCACGTTGTTAATGAAAGGCGGATTATCGGCTACGGGCGTGCTTCGGTCACAGAAACCTATATAAATAATAATCGGTCTTAGACTCGGTCCAATGACTTTTATCAAAATAACAATATACATATGATGATTTTGTACATATGATGATGATCAAGTGGGTTTATACATCCTTGTTTACTCATTTTAGTGTTTACGTTTTGGTAACGTCTTACTAGTTTGCTAGTCTTAACTATTTACCCATTTTAAGTCCATTAAGCCTTCTATAAGTTCTTTAACTTGTTTTTATCCCTTTTATACCTATATTATCAGTATATATACTTTTCATGTTGGGCCCAAATGGGTTAAGCCCAATAAGTTCTTTTTACAAGTTTTTATCTTATTAAGTCCAATTATTAGTCCAATATGTTTAGTTAGCTCGTAAATGTCCGTATTTCTTATAGTTCGGGTTTTATCGGTTTTTACTTGTATTAGTTATCTATACATCAGTATATGACTTTTATAAACTTTACATTAGACGGGTTTGGTCGTTTAAGTTTTATTTGGCGAAAAACGTACATTTTACGGCAATAGCCGAAAAAGTCATAAAAATCAAGTTTATAGTTTTTACTACTTATAAATATTATTTTTACCACCATTTATATAATTTACCCATTTAATTAACCTTTTATACATTTATATAAATAAGTTTTATAAGTTAGTGGGTTTATATTTTTACATTTTATACATTATAATGTGAGTGCTTATATAATATTAATAAACATTATTTCCAAAAATCTGATTTTTAACTTCATGTTCACCATTTTTAACATATCTAGAGTTCTATAATGAATTAGAAGCTCACTTTTGGATGACATGTTCTTCATAATATGTGATACATATAACTTAGCTATAGCTACTGCCCATTTTGAGTTTAAGTTGCCTTAACAGTCCCTACAAAACTGCTTATTCAGATTACACCACCTAACTTGTTTTGATCATATCTCACTCATTATTTTGATTCCATTGCATGGCCAACTCTCACATGTGTATAACATCATCTACTTACTGTAAATAGATCAAACCATGCAATTTTATCAGTTCATCTTTTAGTTATCTACTGTTTTTATACAGCCAACTAAATAGTCAAGATTTTTGCTTCATTTCTTATAGTTATCATCATTTTTAAGCATATTTATCAACACTTGATCCCCACACAACATTTTTATCATCATATATACATCATATACATATACAAAATGAAAGAAAATACATTTTTTCTTTACAAAATAACAAGAGAAAAATGGAGAGGATGATCTTCTTTACCAATCCAAGTGGATTTCTTGTTTTAGGAAGACAAGAACTTGATGAACACAACAAGTATCTCCAAGACCATCAAATATCAAGAACATAGGTTGGAAAATCAGCCCTAGGACAAAAGCAAATCACCTCCAAAGTTGTTAATATGGCCACCAAATGATCAAGGCTTCAAGAATACTCCTTAATAGAGCTCGTAAACATGTGGTTCATGGCTAGAAGAGATCAAAGAGGGTGTTTGTTGGTTTATTTGGGACGGCAAAGGGAGGAGAGTTGAGAGGATTTTGAGAGAAATTTGCATGTAAGTAAATGGTATAATGAAACAAGTAGCTAGTTTTGATGTTAAGTGGTAAAGAGTTAGCTTAACATGTAAGCTTAGGCTTACACTTGGAAGGTGTTAGCTAAACTTGATGCCACATTAGTGTTGTGGTGTCAAGTGTGCCGTCCCATTAAGCTAGTGGGGTGGGACAATGTGTTTTGTCCCATCTCACTAGTTTACGGGTATTTCTTGATTCTAGTTTTCTCGATTTGCGTGCCCTCGGGTCGTTTTACGAAAAACGTTTTTATAAATTATGAATCAACGTCACAAAACGAATCCAATAAAAATTGTCTCATCAAAAACGGAGTTCAAAAACGTAAATACGTAATCCTAAGGTTTCCGGTTTAGTCGTAAAAGACGCCAAATTATGCACGTAAGCCCAAATTTAAATCCGTAAATTGTGAGTTCGTCAACCAACACAAAAATAAGTTTCAAAATATTATACGAGAAAATATTTTACTACCTGAAAATGTTAGATTGTCACAGATTTTCCTCCTAAAAGGGATCAACGTCCTCGTGATCCATTTCATTTGGATGTCCGTTTCTTATTGAAATCGAAGAGGTGCGTATATTTCTTCCACATTTCATCCTCTCGTTCCCAAGTATACTCTGGTCCATGCTTTGAATTCCATCGGATCTTGACAATAGGTATCCGACTTTGTTTCAGTTGCTTTACCTCACGGTCCATAACTTCTACGGGCTCTTCGATAAAATGCAACTTCCCATCTATTCGAACCTTACCTAACGGAATTTTCTCATCACTCACTGCTAGACATTTCTTCAGATTAGATACATGGAATGTGTTGTGAACACCATGAAGTTCTGGGGGTAACTCTAGTTTGTAAGCCACCGGACCTACTCTAGATAAAATCTTAAAGGTTCCAATATAACGGGGATTCAATTTCCCTCGTTTTCCAAATCTTATAACGCCTTTCCATGGCGATACCTTCAACATTACTCGGTCACCCACTTCAAACTCCATTGGCTTCCGCCGCACATCCGCGTAACTTTTCTGTCTACTATGGGCAGTCAACAACCTCTTCTTAATCTGAACTATCATCTCCGTAGTCTCCCAGATCAATTCCGGTCCCGTGAGCTGGGTATCCCCAACTTCACTCCAACATACAGGAGATCTACACTTCCTACCATACAAAGCTTCAAACGGTGCAGCCTTAATACTAGAATGGTAACTATTGTTATACGAAAACTCTGCTAACGACAAATGTTTATCCCAATTCTTACCAAAGTCTAACACACAAGCTCTCAACATATCTTCCAGTGTTTGTATCATCCTTTCACTCTGCCCCATCAGTCTGGGGGTGATAAGCAGTGCTCATGTCGAGATTCGTTCCCAAAGATCTTTGGAGAGATTTCCAAAAATTCGATGCGAATCTAGGATCTCGATCTGAAATGATCGATACAGGCACTCCATGCTTGCATACAACATTATCGAGGTATATTCGAGTCAGCTTCTCCAGTGAGAACTGCTCCTTAACCGGAATGAAGTGTGCTGATTTGGTCAGTCTATCGACAATAACCCAAATCGAATTGTTTCCAGATGATGTTCTAGGAAGCTTGGTGATAAAGTCCATTGTAATTCGCTCCCACTTCCATTCAGGAATCTTTGGCTGTTGTCCTGATGGCTTTTGATGTTCGGCTTTAACTCTGGCACAAGTCAAGCATTGAAGAACATACATAGCTATGTCAGCTTTCATATTCGGCCACCAGTACAACTTCTTCAAATCATGGTACATCTTATCAGATCCCGGATGAATGGAATACTTAGATTTATGGGATTCTAACTAATCAAATCTCTTAAGCCTCCAAACTTAGGTATCCACATACGACCTCTTAAGCATTTCACTCCATCAGCTCTAACCTCTAAAGGATCTCCTTCTCCTCGGAACCCTTCATTAACAAAATTCTCCTTCTTACAAGCTTCTATTTGCGCATTTCTAATTTGCTCAGGCAAATTATTGTGCACGGTCAAGACTAGAGAACGCACCCCTGATAGGCTCTCTATCTTTCCTACTTAACGCATCGGCAACAACATTGGCTTTTCCTGGGTGATATTTTATATCATAGTCATAATCACTTAACAACTCTATCCATCTTCGTTGCCTCATGTTCAATTCCTTCTGGTCGAGAATATATTGTAGGCTTTTGTGATCGGTGAATACCGTACACTTGGTTCCGTATAGATAATGTCTCCACAACCTAAGAGCAAAGACTACAGCTCCTAACTCAAGATCATGAGTAGTATAATTCTCCTCATTCTTCCTTAATTGCCTAGAAGCATAAGCTATCACTTTCTCTCTCTGCATCAAAACAGCTCCATAACCTCTAAGAGATGCATCACAATACACTACAAAATCTGCACTCCCGTCGGGTAATGATAAGATTGGCGCACTACATAATTTTTGCTTCAATGTCTGAAATGCTCCATCTTCATCACTTCCCCAAACGAAAGGTTTATTCTTCTGAGTAAGCTTAGTCAAGGGTTTAGCTATCAAAGAAAATTCTTTAATGAATCGCCTTTAATAGCCAGCCAATCCTAAGAACTGTCGCACTTCCGTTGGCGTTGTCGGTGCAGACCAATTCTTAATAGCTTCAACCTTTGCAGGATCAACATGAATTCCATCTCTGTTAATCACATGACCAAGAAATTTCACAGAATCTAACCAGAAATCACACTTTGAAAACTTAGCATACAACCTTTCATCCTTCAACAAATTCAAAACAATCCTCAAATGTTCTCTATGCTCGTCTTCATTCTTAGAATAGATTAGAATATCGTCAATAAACACAATCACAAATTTATCCAAGTAGGGCTTGCACACTCGATTCATTAAATCCATGAAAACCGCAGGTGCGTTAGTTAACCCAAATGGCATTACTTGAAATTCATAGTGTCCATAACGAGTTCTAAATGCAGTTATAGGAATATCTTCTTTACGGACGCGAAGTTGGTGATATCCTGACCGCAAATCTATCTTAGAATACACACTAGATCCTTGGAGTTGATCAAACAAATCATCAATCCTAGGTAAAGGATATCGATTTTTAATTGTCAACTTATTCAGTTCCCTATAATCAATGCACATACGAAAAGATCCATCCTTCTTCTTAACGAACAAGGCTGGAGCTCCCCAAGAGACGAGCTCGGTCGAATAAAACCTTTATCAGACAACTCCTTAAGTTGCTCAGATAACTCCTTTAATTCAGAAGGGGCTAATCGGTAAGGCGCACGTGCCACCGGTGCAGCACCAGGAATTAAATCGGTTCGAAACTCTACTTGCCTTATCGTGGAAGTCCGGGTAAATCTTTAGGAAATACCTCAGGGAATTCACAAATAATAGGTACATCTTCCAATCGTTTCTCCCTAGACTCATTCCCGGTCACTTGAGCTAAGAATAACTCACAACCGTTCCTGATGTACTTTTGGACTTTAATACATGAAACGATCTTCAAACGGGATTCACCTCGACTACCATCAATTACTAACGTCCTATTCCTAAGAGGAATCTTAACTTTCTTCTCTCCGCATAAAATAGTAGCATTATTCAACGACAACCAATCCATACCAATAATAATATCAAAACTACCTAATTCTATCAACATCAAATCAATCGGAAAGGAATGGTTCAAGAGATTTAGAGAGCATCCTTCTAATAGCTTATTAGTTTTCACTAATTTACCATCAGCCAATTCCACCTCGTAGTTGGTACTTATCTCAACAGGTTCAATATCAATAAGGGCACTAAATTTAGTGGATACAAAGCTCCTATCGGCACCCGAATCGAATAAAGCAACAGCATAATGATTGTTGAGTAAAAACGTACCGGTAACGACATTCGGATCCTCTTTCTTCACCTCAATTGTTCCAAGTTGGTAGATACCACCCTGGGGGGGTTTCTTCCAGGTACAATCGCTTTCAACTTGGGGCATTCCGATTTCCTATGACCTTCCTCATTACAGTTGAAGCAAATGGTTCCCTTCTTACACCTTTCAACCTTGTGTCCAAGCTTTCCGCAATTTCGGCACTTCCAGCAGTCGCCAGCATGCCTCTTGTTGCCACACTTAGGACATCTATCATCGTTGCGCGGTGCATTGTAGGTAAGATCATTTGCATTCCCCTTTCTCTGGTTCTGACGGCGATCGAAATTCTTCCTATTATCACCTCTATCTACACGATCACCGTCTCCCTTTCTTTTCTCACCAACACGGGCTTCATCTTCCTTATCCTGAATTATCTGTCCAATGAGTTGGTAAGCCATTCGAACAGCATCATCAATGGTCAGTGGTTTAGATGATGTCACGTCCCCTCGGATATTCCTGGTCAACCCTTTCACATATTGCTCAATTCGGATCTCTTTGGGTTCAACCAATCGAGGACATAGCAAGGCCAACTCATGGAATCGGTTCGTGTAACTATCGATGTCCACACCTTTCATTCTCAAATGAATCAACTCTTGTTCTAACCTAATGATCACACTACGAGGACAAAACTCCAAAGTCATCCACTTCTTAATTTCAGCCCAAGGAGTAGCATTAGCAGCATCAAGACCCATGAAAGCAATTCTCCCGTTCCACCAAGTCAACGCACGACCTTTAAGAGTAGCCATAGCAAAAGTCACCTTATCTTCCTCCTTACACTTACTAATCTGAAACACCGATTCAATCTTCTCAATCCACTGGCTTAGTCCTACAGCACCTTCAGTTCCATTAAAAGGTAGAGGTTCACACTTCATGAACGTCACATAAGTACAGCCACCAACTTCAGGTGCATTCGTTCCAAGTCCTCCTACATTTCCTCCAGCATTAGCATTCACATTATTAGCATTCACATTCACATTAGTACCGCCAATTCCACTACCGCCAGCTCCACTACCGCCAGCTCCACTACCGCCAGCTCCACTACCGCCAGCTCTACTACCGCCAGCTCCACTACCGCCAGCTTCACTACCGCCAGCTCCACTACCGCCAGCTTCACTACCGCCAGCTCCACTACCGCCAGCTCCACTACCGCCAGCTTCATTTCTAGCATTTGCCATAAATTCAGTCATAGATGCGGTAACTTGCTCCGTAATAATCCTACGTACATCATCCTCAGTCACAGCCTTCTTGGGCGGCATAGTTCTATAATTCCACAATTTCAAAGTATTAAGCACTCATCCAACAAAGGATTCATATAATATGGATCGAATTCATAATCAAGATACAAATAAGGCACAATATGGAATTCAAGACAAGATACATATTTCATTCGATCTGAAACAAAAGTATTGTCTTAGTACATCCCATATCAAAGTTCTAACACTATATACACTCAAAATTCGTGCCAGGTCTACTACTAACAAGTCGGTTCCAGTCAAAGCTACAAAAGCACAAAAGATATAAAGGTCACTACTAAATACAGACTGGTCTACTGAGAACCGCCAGATGGTCCATCATCCATCGTCTTCTGAATCTTCATCGGACGATCACTAGACACATCTTCAGCTGGGCACTTACGGATTACTCCTCTTTCAACCATGTCAGCATAAAATATACTGTTCCATCCCACGGATATATTCAACTCCTTTTCAGCTTTCTCACGCATCGCACGAGCCACACTCAACTGAATCTCCATAGAATTCACCTTTCTCTTTATAGCAACATACTCACCACTTTCCAACACCGATAACCTCCTAAAAGCCTCATTCGAACCACGTTCTACCTCACTCAAATCCAAACTAAGCAATTCTCGCTCTTTCTCGCCCACCTTAGTCTTCGACTCCAAATAGGCAACCTGAGTCTGAACAACACCTAATCCAACCTCTGTCACACAACTCTTAACACGGGAAGCATCTAGATCACGTCTCAAGGCCCATGGTGCAAGACCATCAATATGAGTAGCCTCTCGAGTACTAGACGACTCTCCTATCTCACGTCTACGAGTAGCAATACCATTAGTACCGTCAGGTGCATCGTCATCCTCATCCTCCTCTGATTCAGAATCAGATTCAGACGATTCAGACATTTCATCCCTAGGTAACTCATCCTCAGAATCAGACAAACAAACTGGTGGGGGCAAAGGCTCGCCCTCTGGAACATCATACGGATAAATAAGCTCGACCTCCTCATCGTCATCAACCTCAACATCTATACCTACATCCTCCTCGACATCCTCGTCGTCAATCTCATCATCTAAATCATCTAACCCAATCTCATCATCGTTCTCTATATCAACATTCTCAATATCCCCATTCTCAATATCCACATTCTCAATCTCATTCTCTACCAAGTCAACATGAGGGGCAATCTGATCTCCTAGTCCTAACTCGGGCTCGGGATCCTCAAATGGTTCCTCCTCATCATCGATATCATAATCTACTAAGTCTAAATAAGGATCATCTTCTATATTAGGTTCGGGAATAGCATGGTTTTCTACAGGAATATTAGGGTCAGCCATGACAATCTGCATTTATATATATATCTCGTATTAGGATAACATACTAGTTAAACAATTACATAATGAAATCACGATATATACATATATATAAATTATATTATAAATATCAAAATATATATCTTCTCAATAGGGCTTGTTGGTAACGTCAGAGATCTCTGGCACCGTTATAGTCAAAAGATTTTTCAAATATTTTCTCAAATGTTCATTGTCAAAAGATTTTGAAAAGTTTTGTTCAAAACCTTGGTTTTTAAAATCCTTTGTTCTCTATAACGAGAGCTCTGGTACCAAACTGTAACACTCTCATTTTTCGTATCGGTACAGCGGAAGGGTCTTTCAGAGTGTTACGGGATAGCACAATAACTCCAATCATAGACAACACATAAAAATGGTTGTACAAGGTTTAACAAACATTCATTCGATAAAAAGTTTTAAAAGCGTACAACAGGTCCCAAATTATACAGGTCATTAAGTTTACAAAACACAGATCGAATGAACATTTTTAATATTAAGTGTGGGCCATCAGAGTCGATCTCCATCCGGATTACCTTCAAACACCTGAGATAAAAACATGCAAAAATCATATCAGCGAATGCCGAGTGAATTCATAGAGTTTGGTGAAAACCGTTATATAAAAACAATCATTTAAAATCATTTAAAATCAGAACACAAGTATAATATCGGAAGTAAGTCCTCATATTGCTAGTCAGGCAATATATAAATCAAGCATACATCTTAAACCGTCCATGAGACCGTAGTCTCTATATTACCATGATAGGTAATATATTCATCGTTAATAGCGTCGTATCATATCGTTTATTTAGATTATATAGATTGAATAGATTATAGGATTATTATTAGCCGCATGACATTGTTACCTTACTGTGAAACAGCGGGCCGCGAACCCGACAAACAATTTGCCCATCTAAGTTAGCGTGTCGTCACAAAAATCACGCTATGGAATCTTCCCATAAATAAATTCGCTTACCAATCATTGTGGTACGACGGGGATCAACCGTCAAGGCGCGAACTGGGGTGATCGTCCCCAAATAGTACTATCAAATGCATAAGCGTCTACCAAATCCCGGTAGTTCACAATTCATGCTAATGGGACTTTAAGTGACATAACCTAACTACTAATAATCCTTTTAGTCTCGAATATAGGGTCATAGCATC
The DNA here is from genome assembly GCA_025667525.1 of Glebionis coronaria. Classification (NCBI taxonomy): domain Eukaryota; kingdom Viridiplantae; phylum Streptophyta; class Magnoliopsida; order Asterales; family Asteraceae; genus Glebionis; species Glebionis coronaria. The sequence continues at coordinate 589,644,835 of CM046874.1, read as the reverse complement.
ATTCGGGTCCATATCATTTAGCATACAATCGGGACTACTTGTGTTCTATTTTTATAAAAATCTAGCATGTTATCTCCCTCACGGGTTTACAAATCATTTTATAAAACATTTAAAAGAGTGCGAGGCTATGAACTCACGTTGTTAATGAAAGGCGGATTATCGGCTACGGGCGTGCTTCGGTCACAGAAACCTATATAAATAATAATCGGTCTTAGACTCGGTCCAGTGACTTTTATCAAAATAACACTATACATATGATGATTTTGTACATATGATGATGATCAAGTGGGTTTATACATCCTTGTTTACTCATTTTAGTGTTTACGTTTTGGTAACGTCTTACTAGTTTGCTAGTCTTAACTATTTACCCATTTTAAGTCCATTAAGCCTTCTATAAGTTCTTTAACTTGTTTTTATCCCTTTTATACCTATATTATCAGTATATATACTTTTCATGTTGGGCCCAAATGGGTTAAGCCCAATAAGTTCTTTTTACAAGTTTTTATCTTATTAAGTCCAATTATTAGTCCAATATGTTTAGTTAGCTCGTAAATGTCCGTATTTCTTATAGTTCGGGTTTTATCGGTTTTTACTTGTATTAGTTATCTATACATCATTATATGACTTTTATAAACTTTACATTAGACGGGTTTGGTCGTTTAAGTTTTATTTGGCGAAAAACGTTAATTTTACGGCGATAGCCGAAAATGTCGTAAAAATCAAGTTTATAGTTTTTACTACTTATAAATATTATTTTTACCACCATTTATATAATTTACACATTTAATTAACCTTTTATACATTTATATAAATAAGTTTTATAAGTTAGTGGGTTTATATTTTTACATTTTATACATTATAATGTGAGTGCTTATATAATATTAATAAACATTATTTCCAAAAATCTGATTTTTAACTTCATGTTCACCATTTTTAACATATCTAGAGTTCTATAATGAATTAGAAGCTCATTTTTGGAAGACATGTTCTTCATAATATGTGCTACATATAACTTAGTTATAGCTACTGCCCATTTTGAGTTTAAGTTGCCTTAACAGTCCCTACAAAACTGTTTATTCAGATTACACCACCTAACTTGTTTTGATCATATCTCACTCATTATTTTGATTCCATTGCATGGCCAACTCTCACATGTGTATAACATCATCTACTTACTGTAAATAGATCAAACCATGCAATTTTATCAGTTCATATTTTAGTTATCTACTGTTTTTATATAGCCAACTAAATAGTCAAGATTTTTGCTTCATTTCTTATAGTTATCATCATTTTTAAGCATATTTATCAACACTTGATCCCCACACAACATTTTTATCATCATATATACATCATATACATATAAAAATAGAAAGAAAATACATTTGTTCTTTACAAAATAACAAGAGAAAAATGGAGAGGATGATCTTCTTTACCAATCCAAGTGGATTTCTTGTTTTAGGAAGACAAGAACTTGATGAACACAACAAGTATCTCCAAGACCATCAAATATCAAGAACATAGGTTGGAAAATCAGCCCTAGGACACAAGCAAATCACCTCCAAAGTTGTTAATATGGCCACCAAATGATCAAGGCTTCAAGAATACTCCTTAATAGAGCTAGTAAACATGTGGTTCATGGCTAGAAGAGATCAAAGAGGGTGTTTGTTGGTTTATTTGGGACGGAAAAGGGAGGAGAGTTGAGAGGATTTTGAGAGAAATTTGCATGTAAGTAAATGGTATAATGAAACAAGTAGCTAGTTTTGATGTTAAGTGGTAAAGAGTTAGCTTAACATGTAAGCTTAGGCTTACACTTGGAAGGTGTTAGCTAAACTTGATGCCACATTAGTGTTGTGGTGTCAAGTGTGCCGTCCCATTAAGCTAGTGGGGTGGGACAATGTGTTTTGTCCCATCTCACTAGTTTACGGATATTTCTCGATTCTAGTTTTCTCGATTTGCGTGCCCTCGGGTCGTTTTACGAAAAATATTTTTATAAATTATGAATCAACGTCACAAAACGAATCCAATAAAAATTTTCTCATCAAAAAAGGAGTTCAAAAACGTAAATACGTAATCCTAAGGTTTCCGGTTTAGTCGTAAAAGACGCCAAATTATGCACGTAAGCCCAAATTTAAATCCGTAAATTGTGAGTTCGTCAACAAACACAAAAATAAGTTTCAAAATATTATACGAGAAAATATTTTACTACCTGAAAATGTTAGATTGTCACACTTGACAATGCTTGGATTACACTTGTCAATGCTTAGACAAATGCCTTCATGTTTTCTTCGTTTTTGAGTTTCTGCCACATCAACTTTTTGACCCAACAATGATAAGTACGTGATTAGGGCATATGAGTAGTGTTAGTATTACTAACTTATAATGACAATGATCTCGTTGCATGCTTAGCATGGAATTAGGGTGAAAATCGAGGACAACGAAATTATTTCTAACGAAGCATTCACGTGTTCTTATTCTATGAACCTAAACGTCCCATTTTGCGATGAAAATCATACATTATGTCTAAAACGCAAGTAGAAGTAATAGTAGTAGTGTAGCTAGTTTATCATTCAATAAAAGTGAATAAAAACGAATTTTGGAGGTGCTACGATACTTTATTCTACCATTGCGTGAGGGCACGTCAATGGTTTAGTATGGGGGAGTGATGAGACTGCTTTTATACATAGTCTCATCGTCCAAAACGGGCTTTAAATGCATTAAATATCATCAAAAATGCCAAATATATGCTTGTGTTTGTTACTTGTGTATTTTAGGTACGGATATTGAGCAAATGACAAAAGATCACAAGAAACATGCAAAAACGAACACGGGAAACGAAGCCGCACAATGAACCAAGCTCTAATGAAGATTTTCCAAAAAAACCCTTGAAGAAATGAAGATTATGCAAGAAGGGTCCTCCAATATTGAAGAATTGACACTTTATACCCTTGTATATTCATAATTACAAGTTTGGTCCTTAAAGTTTGTCAAATTGCAAAAAGGACCCTCCACTTTGAAGAATTGGCAATAATGGTCCCTCAACAAAGAAGACTTGTCAATTTCAGTCCTCCAAGAAGTCAACAATACAAGTCAAGACCATAATCTATGAAGAAAATGCCAAAACAGCCCTTCAAGAATCAACAAATGGCAAGAAATACCCCTGAAAATACTTTGGAAAAGTATTTGGGGCAAAAGTGTGAAAAAGGAAACTTCATTAACAAAGGAATTCGTTTTTGGCTGTTTAAAATTGCAAATGAAAGAAACAAGAAAAATGGAGGACTGAAATGGGTAGACACCAAAACTTACATAGACTTGTGGTGGGGTGACACGTGCCCCACTTACTCTCTCCACCAATGGGAACTCTCCATTTGCCACCTCACACTCCACTAAAAACCGGTTATAACTAATCCTTATTAGTTTAATCTTTGGCGCCTAACAACTCATTTTAAACCAAAATCAGATTAAACTAAACACTATTTGCTCAAGAACACGAATTGGGGATTATTGATTAAGCTAGAATTAAACCTCCATCACCTCTAGAATATTGATTAAGGGTCTCCTGACCTTAACCCAACTCCTAATATGGACACCTCATCGCCTCACAACGCACACAAGATTCCCATGCTACACTTGGGAAGAAACTGCCAAAACTTTTCCAGCCATCCAACACCCAAGATTTCTGCTTACATTCTAAGCTTATTTGAAACCTTTGGATGCAATTTCCACCTTGACAACTCACACAAGAAGCCAAAATTCAGTCACATGTTCAAGCAGATTCCAAACCTACAAGGGAAAAATGGGGACTTCACAACTAGGGTTTATACATTTTTTATGCTTTCTAGATGAACATTGTAGCCTATATAAAGGCACTTAGGCTTTACATTTCAACTGCTCTTGATTTTTCCTTGTTCACTGTTCTGTAAAGCCATTTTCATGTTTAATGAATTGTGTTTGAATTTGTGAAGAAAAACCAAGTGCCAATCTCTTATTCTGCTTGTTTATGTTATATGTTTGCTAAACTTGAATCTCAAAACGTTTTCTCAAGCTTTATGCAAGAAATTGCTCAAAGTTTTAAAACCTTGATATTTTGCTAAGTTCCTTGGTACACCTTGGAATTCTTGGGCTATAAGTGGATCATAGCATCCTGATAAAGTGTTATCAAGGTGTTGTAAGGCTAATAACTTGGGGATAATCAAGTGTGGGGTACAAGGGTTGCATTAATCAAGATTTGTCACCTTTCTGTTTTTGATAATATTGCTTTTAACCTTGTTCAATCTTAGCAGCTTGTTTGTGGAAGCTTGTGCTTGTTCTTGCTAGCACATCAGCTCAAACATTCGTGGGTGTGGATGTACATCCATGAGGTTTGAACCCCTTTCTCAAAATTATATCAAAGTACTTGAAAGTTTTGATTTTTAGTTCTGCTTGTGTTCTTGTTGAATTTGTGGCTTAATCTTGCTTGATCCTGCGTAATAAATCTGTTATTATGTTTGATTGGGCTTGGGTAACATTGAAATACACTTATACTTGTTTAAATCTTGATTTGAAAAAGATAAGGGTGTTTGGGTTAACCTGTTTAAGTGCATATATTTTTATTTTGTTATTGGAAAGTGTTGCTGGTTGTTTGTATCTGCTTCTCACTTGGTTGTATGCAAAAACCTGCAAGTTTTCAGCTTTTAAACATCAATTTAAAGATTGTGCTATATCTCACTTGATTTGACTATTTTTGACCTAAGAATTTGGAAACACTTAGAGTGTATGCATGTTTAGGGCTAAAAGGTGTTAAATCAAAGTTTGTGTAACCTAATTTGAAGATTTGAGTGTTTAAAATTGGCTTGGTGGTCAAGTATATCAGCAAAGTACAAAGTCTGCATGTTATTTGTTCATCAGAAACCTTTGTGAGCTTGAATCTTGATCTAGACCTTGAACTTTTGCATGAAACTTGTTGATTTATGTTCATTTGAATTAAATATAGCTTGTGTATGCTTTTGGTGCAATTTGGTTGGCTGAATCTTGCTAAAACAGCTTATTAAGTTCATAACGGCTAGTGTTCAAGTCTGTGTCTGATATGGTGCTTAATTGAATTAACTGTATCATTTGGTTGATTGGAAGTATGATTTCTTTGTTGTTCTTGACTCCTTGTGATTCACTGATCACAAGGGTGCCTTATTTGTAACTTGAATCCACAAAAAAGCCACAAAAGACAAAAAGTCAAAAAGGTCAAGCAGGGGGAAAAGTTCCCATTGCTCAACCTCCAAAACGAGCCCCTGCTAGTGTAAATCTTCAAACAGCTTATTCATAAGCCATATTGGCTTATCCAGACTTGCAACAACTTATTTTTGTGATAGATCTTCCTCATTTGACCCATTTATTTGATCTAGAGCTTATTAGATTTTGACTTTGACTTTTTACTAGAAAACTCATTAAGTTGACTTTAACATAAGTGCTTATATGATTATTTTGGCTTATTTCTTGTGCTTATTTGAAAACTTTTTGATTATTTAGCTTAATTAAGTCATTTAAAAGCTTTTGAAAGTTGAATCAGCACTTGAGGTGGTCTAGAACTAAAAACGACTATTTTGTCGTTCTATGAAGAGAGTCTTGGCTTATTTCAGGCTTATTTCTTGTGCTTTTTCCAATTTTATTATTACAGATCTCTTAAGTAACTCAAAAGAAGCTTGTGTATCAAATTTGAGCTTATGGCATTAGCTTATAGCTTAATGGGTCAAAAAGCCCATTAAGAATAAGCTGCTTTGAAATAAGCTAGCTTAAACACATTTTCAGCTTTTGGGCCTTCAGAGTTTTGTTCTTAAAATCAAATTTTAAGTCAGATAGGAGATTTTGGGCTTATTTGGACAACATTTATCTTATTGGGCCTATTACAAGCCCATTAAGGGACTGTTTGGACTTTTAGCCCATTTCAAGGCCCAATAGGGGTATTTTGTAATTTCATCTTCATTTCTGTTTTATTTAGGTTAAAATAAACTAGTTTGCAACTTTTTGGAATTTTTTATAAATTTTGGACTTTTATTAATATTTTATTATTATTTTATTCTTAAAAGTTAAAATTTAGATTTTTCAAAGTTTTTCATTTTTCTTAGTTCAAATACATTAAGTTAGGAATTTTACAATTTTTAGAATATTTTTATTGTCCTTAGATTAATGTTTAGAATTATTTTAAGTTTTAATAGTTTTTAATTGTTTTTAAATAGTTTTTATTAATTTTAAAATTTTTTAAAATAGTTATAAATTTTGTTAAGTCATTTTAGAGGTTTACAAGTGAAAAAAATCTCATTTTGGGCTCTTTGTTAATTAATTTGATTTTTTGGGTTTTAATTAGAATTAAAAATTTATTATTTAATTAAATAAAAGGTTTGAGTGATTTTTTATTTTTTGTAAACTCTAACTACATTTTTTAGGATTTATTGCAATTTTCTAGGAATTTTTAGGGTAAATTTTTAATTTTGTCACTTTTTACGGTTTTACGTGCACAACTATTCGTCTTATTTATAATCGTAACCGTCATTCTCTTCTAATCTCTTTTCTTCTTTTCATTTCTCATCAATATAATCACAAACCATTAATCATCTCTTAGCACAACACACTTACCTCCTTGAGAACGATCCCCACTTTGGATCATTAGTGCTTGGTTTTCGTAAACCAACACTTAATACTTGCCCTAATTACGTTCTTTTTCCTAAAAGACGTATTTTACAACTATCATTTTGGCGCCGCTGCCGGGGAGGCGTGTTGTGTTTTGATTTGAACAATTGTTAGTTTTATATAGCCATAATAGCTAATTGTATTAGTAGCACTCTACTAATACGTATTATCGGTTTTTCGTTTTTTGTGAATACTATTACTATATTGTATACGTAGAACAATAAATTCACAAGTACTCCAAAAGTGTGAAAACACAACCTTGATTGGGAGGTCATTACTCAATCATTGTATTCGAATCTCAAACAAGAAAGAAAAGACAAAATAGATAAATACTTTTGTGAAGCTTAATTTTGAAAAACACAAACTATAAGGTGGGTTAAGGCGGGTACCCTAAGGAAAAAGGCTCTTAAGTGCTTCGCGCCGCCTCGTTTCCCCGCTTGCTTGTGCGTGTTTAGATAAAAAGGGCTAATCGAGGGTTTGCCAACCAAAGTATTATCTAAGTATCATATATATTTTCTTGGTTTCATTTGATTAAACCCTCTTGAACGTTTTGGTGTTCCACCAACGTTTTAAAGTCATCGAAGGCGTTCACTTCACGTGATCGTTTTCATTCCTTGAGGCTTCTTTAATCAAGAGATTTGATTAAGGAGGAGATTTGTATATTTTTGTCTACTTAATACAATCACAAAAATCCAAAAAAAGTAAAAACAATCAAAAACCACAAAAAAATTAGAAAAATTAAAAACACCAAAAAGAATCTTCTTTTCTCATCCCCACGTTGTACGTGACGTTTATGCTTACTCGTAATCAAGCAAGACGTGCACGTAAACGAAATAACCGAAAGGAGTCTTTTTTTTCTTTGGTAACCGTGATTTCTGACTCATTGGCCTACTAATCCACGGGGTTTGAGCCCACCGCCACACAGACTCAAACCAGGTAAAGACCTCCCTTTTTAGGAGGTTGGCGTGGCCGCTTCAAGGTTGTTTGCATCTAGTGGGAATTGAACTTGAGACCTCACACACTTTGGAGTGATAGCCACAAATCTTTTTGCCACTAGGCCACCCTTGAGTGGTTAAAAAGAACCCGAAAGGAGTCAACACCTACTCCTAATCTTTCTAGGGAGGAGTCTCCTATTGACGAACCTATCGTAGAAGAAGAACCAACCATGGTGAATCGAACTATGATGGAGTTACTTCAAGCACCCACCGAGGGTTATGGAGAGGCTATTGTAATTCACGCTATCCTTGCGGAGAATTTTGAAGTGAAAACGGGTTTGTTGTCGATGATCCAAAACAACAAATTCCGTGGTGATGAAAAGGACAACCCGCACAACCATATCCGCCAATTCAATCGTCTTGCTGCCACTTGAAAATTTAAGGATGTTGCGAATGACTCGATTAAGATGATGCTTTTTCCGTATTCCTTAGCGGAGCCCGCTAAAATTTGGTTAGAGAAAGAGCCACCCAATTCTATATTGACGTGGAAGGATCTCGTTTCTAAGTTTGTGAACCAATTTTTCCCGCCCTCTAAGACTACGCATTTGAAAAACGAGATTTCAAAATTTTCACAAGAATTTAATGAGAGTTTTTCAACGGTTTGGAATAGGTTTAAGGAAATGTTACATGAGTGTCCTCATCACGTTTTTTCCGACTTGCATCAAATTGACACGTTTTACAATGGATTAAATGATCATGAAAGGGATTATCTAAATGCCGTCGCGGGTGGTAATTTTTTGTGTAAAACGATTGAGGAAGCGTTGTTGATAATTGAGAATAGATCTAAGGTGTATAGTCCTCGTAACACATCGAGTGTTCGTAAGGCTTCGTCTTCGGCTTCACCTTCTTTGTCCAATACCATCGATGCTTGCCAAATTGAGGCGAACTTGGAAAACAAAATCTTTGATAAGCTTAAAGGACTTTCACTTGAATTCAAAGTTGGTGAACAAAGTGCTCCCGCTACGGCTAAAGAGGTTGAGGTTTCATGTATGTATTGTGGTGGAGGTCACGATTTCTCCGAGTGCATTACCAACGGTGGTAACACTTCGAGTGCCTACGCGGCCATGGGAACTTACGACCAAAACGGTCAAGTTACCCGCTCCAATCAATTGACTCCACCGGGTTTTGCTCCCAATCAAAATGCTAACAACAACTATCGAAACAATCAAGTTGGTTTTAAAAACAATTACAAAGGAAACTATGGGAATCAAAGGTCTAATAACAATCAAGTTTCATACAAAAATCAAAACAATGATTTTCAAAACAACAACAAGGGTTTGCAAACTTTGAAAGATCTTCCAAATGAATTTGTTGAATACGCTAATGGAAACGATGCTAGGTTTGACAACATTCAAAGAGAAATCATTAGCCTAAGATCCGAGTTTAAGAACGAATTGAAGAAGGAGTTGAAAAACGAGTTAGCAAACGAGCTTAAAATCCATACAAACAAAATGGAGGGAAATGTAACTAGGTTACAACAAAACCAACAAAAAATGGAACAAGGGAAACATGAAATAAAAAAAGAGATGATTAAGGCCGAGAAGAGGCAATCCATGTTTGAGGATAAAATTTCATCTATGTTTGAGGCTATAATATGAAAACCGTCTTCGAGTAGTCTTCCTAGTAACACCATATCGAACCCTAAGGGAGAGATGAAAGTAATTAGCACACGAAGTGGTAAGACACTTAAGGAACCGACTCCTCAACCAATTGCTCCTACGGAGGATGCAATTGAGGAAGAACCCGAGGTTGTGATCGAAAAGGAGTATGTCCCACTCCTACGAAGTACCGCTCATGCCACACCTACGGTTGACCCATTACCACATTTGGAACCTAAGATTCCAAAGGCTATGCCTATGCCTCAACCACACCACCTTTGCCCTATCCATCGACACTTAGAAAGGAGAAACGTCAAGAGGGTGATAATTACCAATTTGAGATTTTTATGAAAATGTTTCTTTTTAATGTGAGTTTTGCCGATGCTTTGGTCATGATGACTCGATTTGCCGCTAACTTTAAGAGTATGTTGAACAACAAGGAGAAATTGCAACAATTGTCTAGTTGTTCATCGGTTTATCTTAACCGCATACCTCAAAAAGTCGGTGATCACGGTAAATTCTTGATTCCTTGTGCAATCCATGATATGGAAGAATGCTATGCCTTGGCCGATCTTGGTGCTAGTATTAACTTGATGCCACTTGCAATCTTCAAGTCGCTCAATCTTCCTAATCTTACTCCTTCACAAATGTTTATCGAGTTGGCCGATCATTCCACGATTCCCGCATGTGGATTGGCGGGGGACGTTTTTGTGAAAGTGGGAAAGTTCTATTATCCGGTAGACTTTATCGTTGTCGATATTCCCACGGATCCTCAAGTTCCTCTCATTTTAGGTCGTTCGTTTTTAGATACGTCTATGGCTTTAATTGATGTGCATGCTAGAAAGATCACCTTACGTTTCAACGACGAGGAACTTGTTATAAACGTAACTCAAAATTCTCAAAATTCTCATGTTTATTCCGTTGCAACCGTAAACCTCGTTGATATGATTGACGTTGTTTGCGAGGAATTTTCATAAGAAGTTTTAGGTTTTGCTGATGATGAAAATAGTGGCAATCCCACTATGCTAGATCCCATTCTTGATAACTCGACACCAACCTTCACTCTATTTGAAGGTGGTGGTTTTACGTTGGAAGAATTTGATGGTCCACGTACTTGTGACGAAGACCTCGACAATGATGAGGACTTCTCGATTATCAAGGATTTTCTTAACGATTTCCCATTTCCTCCACCCGAGGAGGTGATGAGTATCAAGCCGAAATCTTCAATTGAGGAACCACCAATCCTCGAGTTGAAAGATTTACCTCCTCACCTTGAGTATGTATTTTTGGAGGAGGACGACAAGTTGTCGGTTATTATTGCGAAAGATCTTTCGGATGATGAAAAAACCGCACTTGTCGATGTTCTAAAGGACCACAAATGGGAAATTGCGTGGAAGTTATCCGACATTAAGGGGATCGATCCCAAATTTTGTACCCACAAAATCTTAATGGAAGAAGATTACAAACCCGCAATCCAATGTCAAAGGAGGGTGAACCCCAAAATTCACGACGTCATTAAACAGGAAGTCCTAAAACTCCTTGACGCGGGAATGATTTACCTTATTTCCGATAGCCCTTGGGTGAGTCCTATTCATTGTGTCCCTAAAAAGGGAGGAATGGCCGTTGCGCCAAACGATGCCAACGATTTAATTCCAACTAGACTCGTGACTGGATGGAGAGTGTGCATTGACTATCGAAAGTTGAATGACGCCACTCGTAAAGACCATTTTCCCTTGCCCTTCATGGACCAAATGTTGGAGCGTCTTGTGGGAAACGATTTCTATTGCTTTTTAGATGGTTTTTCTGGTTACTTCCAAATCCCCATTGATCCTCGTGATCAAGAAAAAACTACGTTTACGTGTCCATATGGAACGTTTGCCTATCGTAGAATACCATTCGGACTTTGCAATGCACCGGGAACCTTTCAAAGGTGCATGATGGCTATTTTTCATGATATGATCGAAGAGACGATGGAGGTCTTCATGGATGACTTTTCCGTGTTTGGTAATTCGTTCACTTCGTGTTTGTCGAATCTTGAGAGAATGTTAAAACGTTGTGAGGAAACCAACCTTGTGCTTAATTGGGAAAAATGTCATTTTATGGTTAAAAGTGGAATCGTCTTAGGGCACAAGGTTTCGAAAGCGGGGATTGAGGTAGATCAAGCTAAGGTATCGAAAGCGGGGATTGAGGAGTTTCCTGGGCCACGCGGGCTTTTATCGTCGATTCATCAAGGATTTTTCAAAGATTTCTCGACCTATTACACATCTCCTCGAAAAAGATGCATGTTTTGTCTTTGACGAAGATTGTGTACGATCCTTTGAAATACTTAAGAGGAAACTTATCGAAGCTCCCATTCTTGTTGCTCCCAATTGGAACCTCCCCTTTGAGCTCATGTGTGATGCTAGTGACTATGCTATTCGGGCCGTATTGGGGCAACGTCATGAAAAACACTTCTTGCCTATCCACTATGCTAGCAAAACGATGACTGAGGCTCAACTAAAATACACTACAACGGAGAAGGAATTCCTTGCCGTGGTGTATGCATTTGAGAAATTTAGACCTTATCTCGTCTTGACTAAATGCATAATGTATACGGATCATTCGGCTATCAAGTATCTTATGGCTAAACAAGATGCAAAGCCAAGATTACTTAGTTGGATTCTCCTCCTTCAAGAATTTGATCACAAAATCGTTGACAAAAAAGGAGCCGAGAATCTAGCGACCGATCATCTTTCTCGTTTGGAAGATCCTCACCAAAGTGTTTACGAGCCAAAGGAAATCACCGAAACATTTCCGCTCGAGACACTTGGTGTAGTGAATTCTAAGCTTGATTCTTCTACCCGATGGTTTGCGGACATCACAAATTACCATGCGGGGAACTTCATCATCAAGGGTATGACGACTCAAGAAAAACGAAAATTCTTTCATGACGTCAAGTTCTATTTTTTGAACGACCCTTACTTGTTTCGAACTTGTGCGGATCAAATTATTCGACGTTGTGTCTTTGGTACCGAAGCTTCTAACATCCTTAGAGCTTCTCGCGAGGGACCCACGGGTGGTCACCACGATGCTAATCTCACATCTAAGAAGGTTTTTGATGTCGGTTTCTTTTGGCCTACTATTTACCGAGATGCACATGCACTTGTGAAGTCATGCGACTCATGTTAATGACGGAAAAGCCTTACAAAACGAAGAAATGCCACAAAATATCATCCAAGTGTGTGAGATCTTTGACGTTTAGGGCATTGAATTTATGGGGCCATTCCCATCATCTCATGGCAATAAGTACATCCTTTTCGTTGTTGACTACCTATCTAAGTGGGTGGAAGCTAAGGCTTTGCCCACCAACGATGCTCGTGTGGTAGTCAAGTTTTAGAATAGCTTGTTTTCTCGGTTTAGAACCCCTCGTGCGATCATAAGCGATCGTGGAATCCATTTTTGTAACGACCAATTCGAAAGAGTCTTAAGGAAATATGGAGTTACACATCGTCTTTCTACGGCTTATCACCCACAAACGAGTGGGCAAGTCGAGGTTTCAACCGAGCTTTAAAGAGGATCTTGGAGAGATCTATTGGGGAAAACTGACAATCTTGGTCGGATAAGTTGGAGGATGCTTTATGGGCCTTTAGGACCGCTCATAAGACGCCCATCGGATGCACTCCTTATAATCTTGTGTATGGGAAGAATTGTCACTTGCCAATTGAACTTGAACACAAAGCTTATTGGGCCCTTAAGCATTGTATTGATGATATGGAGACCGCGGGAAAACACCGGAAAATGCAACTTAATGAATTAGATGAATTGAGAGATATTGCTTATGGAAATTCATTGATTTACAAAGAAAAGACTAAAAAGTTTCATGATTCAAAAATTAAAAACCGGGTTTTTAACATTGGAGATCAAGTGTTGCTTTTTAACTCTCGTTTGAAAATATTTTCCGGTAAGTTGAAATCCCGTTGGTCCGGTCCATTCATCGTGACTCAAGTTTTTCCATATGGGACCATCGAGCTAGCTCAAAATGATGGCCCCAATTTCAAGGTGAATGGACATAGGTTGAAGCACTACTTTGGCGGGGAAGTTCCATCCTTGAACTACCTCGACCAAATCACCTTCCCTAATGATAATTAGTATTGAGGGGATCGAGTCGAGCTCATGACTCGGTAATAAAAAAACGAGGTGCCTCGTGGGGGAGTCCCATGCTTATCCTATGTACATACTATCGCTTTCTAATGTAGTAACGTGTGGGGATTTGTGCCTTTCCAACCTTTGTTCCGTGGTTGTTTGTGAATTGTGGATTTTAGATGATCATTATCTTCACAATTGGAGCCTCTCGTGTTCGTTTTATGGGAGCACTCGATCGTTTACTTTGAATACTTTCTCGATATCCACATGATATATCCTTTGATGTTGTAACCTTAGGTTTATAGCACACTTCATAAACGGCTTTAAATTTAACGGTTACACCCTTTCCATGCTAGATTAAGCATTCGACTACGTCTCTAGTATGGGAGTTTTTCCAACCCTTAGACTCGAAACATTGAGGACAATGTTTAACTTTAGTATGGGGGTGAATAGATACTTGCCTTGCCAAACCTTCACGCTTTCTAAAGTTTATATTTTTATCGTTTTGTTGCAAAATAAGGCTAAAAATGGTCAAATTTAAACTTTTTTCTCATGTTTTATAAGTGTTTGAAGACACGAATGTAGATTTTCCGATGGCGATAATAAGAGTAATTTTTTACTCGACCGTGCGTGTTGAGCACTTAGCTTCGATTCCTTAATTTTATATTAGGCTAAGTCTCTTAAACGAGGACGAGAAATGATAGAGTTAATTTTAAGTTACTATGCTAAACGTAGAATACTCGTATTCTTTCAAAAACTCATGTGTTCTCATTGTTTGCTTATTCTCCCTTCGCTTGTAAATATTTTTTGCTTAATAAGTGTTGACTTAGCGGTTTAGTCTTGATTGTTAGTTTCTAGTCTTTTCTAGTAGCTTCCATGTAATTAAATTGGGAAGACATTAAGGTATCGCCAGCGTCACGGTTTTGAAGTATTGGCAACCCGAATAATCGAAAGCTTCACCCAATAATAAGATTTCAAGTGCTCACCTAAATCAAGAAAACAATTTTAAGCTCACAAGGCCGAAAAATCTATGCAAAACTGAAAGTGAATCAAGTCATAATCTTTAAAGCTTTAAAGATCCAAAATACGCTTTTAGCGTGAGGATATACGTCTTTGGCCATAATAAACACCTCATGGCGAGGTTAAATAAAAGGCAAGGCAAGACCGAAGTCATAATAAAAGCTTCATGGCGAAGTTGAATAAAAGATGGAGGTAAACCTATGATAATAAGGCCCTTCTGTTAGGGGGCGTATAAAAGTCTTGGTAATAAGTCTCATGTTCAAAACCGTTATAAAACCATGTTTATCGATCCTTCTTGTTGACTTAATTTTTTGACATCGTTGTCTATTAGGAGGGGTTATTAATTCGATGGTCTTGGTTACACCGTTAGGACTCTATTTTTAGACCTAAATCTCTATTATCGCATAAGTCAAACAATGTATCCTCGTGAAACATTCAAGACAAAATAAAATATAAGAGATACAATTTAGGAAAATAGGAGGATAAGTACGTGATTAGGGTATATGAGTAGTGTTAGCATTACTAACTTATAATGACAATGATCTCGTTGCATGCTTAGCATGGAATTAGGGTGAAAATCGAGGACAACGAAATTATTTCTAAAGAAGCATTCACGTGTTCTTATTCTATGAACCTAAACGTCCCTTTTTGCAATGAAAATCATACATTATGTCTAAAACGCAAGTAGAAGTAATAGTAGTAGTGTAGCTAGTTTATCATTCAATAAAAGTGAATAAAAACGAATTTTGGAGGTGCTACGATACTTTATTCTACCATTGCGTGAGGGCACGACAATGGTTTAGTATGGGGGAGTGATGAGACTGCTTTTATACATAGTCTCATTGTCCAAAACGGGCTTTAAATGCATTAAATATCATCAAAAATGCCAAATATATGCTTGTGTTTGTTACTTGTGTATTTTAGGTACAGATATTGAGAAAATGACAAAAGATCACAAGAAACATGCAAAAACGAACACGGGAAACGAAGCCGCACAATGAACCAAGCCCTAATTAAGATTTTCCAAAAAAACCTTGAAGAAATGAAGATTATGCAAGAAGGGTCCTCCAATATTGAAGAATTGACACCTTAAACCCTTGTATATTCATAATTACAAGTTTGGTCCTTAAAGTTTCTCAAATTGCAAAAAGGACCCTCCACTTTGAAGAATTGGCAAGAATCGTCCCTCAACAATGAAGACTTGTCAATTTCAGTCCTCCAAGAAGTCAACAATACAAGTCAAGACCATAATCTATGAAGAAAATGCCAAAACAGCCCTTCAAGAATCAACAAATGGCAAGAAATACCCCTGAAAATACTTTGGAAAAGTATTTTGGGGAAAAGTATTTGGGGCAAAAGTGTGAAAAAGGAAACTTCATTAACAAAGGAATTCGTTTTTGGCTGTTTAAAATTGCAAATGAAAGGAACAAGAAAAATGGAGGACTAAAATGGGCAGACAACAAAACTTACATAGACCAGTGGTGGGGTGACACGTGCCCCACTCACTCTCTCCACCAATGGGAATTCTCTCATTTGCCACCTCACACTCCACTAAAAACCGGTTATAACTAATCCTTATTAGTTTAATCTTTGGCGTCTAACAACTTATTTAAACCCAAAATCGGATTAAACTAAATACTATTTGCTCAAGAACACGAATTGGGGATTATTGATTAAGCTAGAATTAAACCTCCATCACCTCCAGAATATTGACTAAGGGTCTCATAATCTTAACCCAACTCCTAATATGGACACCTCATCACCTCACAACCCCACACAAGATTCCCCTGCTACACTTGGGAAGAAACTGCCAAAACTTTGCCAGCCATCCAACGCCCAAGATTTCTGCTTACATTCTAAGCTTATATGAAACCTTTGGATGCAATTTCAACCCTGACAACTCAAACAAGAAGCAAAAATTCAGTCACATGTTCAAGCAGATTTCAAACCTTCAAGGGAAAAATGGGGACTTCACAACTAGGGTTTATACGTTTTTTATGCTTTCTAGATGAACATTGTAGCCTATATAAAGGCACTTAGGCTTTACATTTCAGCTGCTCTTGATTTTCCCTTGTTCACTTTTCTGTAAAGCCATTTTCATGTTTAATGAATTGTGTTTGAATTTGTCAAGAAAAACCAAGTGCCAATCTGTTATTCTGCTTGTTTATGTTATATGTTTGCTAAACTTGAATCTCAAAACGTTTTCTCAAGCTTTTTGCAAGAAATTGCTCAAAGTTTTAAAACCTTGATATTTTGCTAAGTTCCTTGGTACACCTTGGAATTCTTGGGCTATAAGTGGATCATAGCATCCTGATAAAGTGTTATCAAGGTGTTGTGAGGCTTATAACTTGGGGATAGTCAAGTGTGGGGTACAAGGGTTGCATTAATCAAGATTTGTCACCTTTCTGTTTTTGATAATATTGCTTCTAACCTTGTGGAAGCTTGTGCTTGTTCTTGCTAGCACATCAGCTCAAACATTCGTGGGTGTGGATGTACATCCATGTGGTTTGAACCCCTTTCTCAAAAATCTGTCAAAGTACTTGAAATTTGTGATTTTTAATTCTGCTTGTGTTCTTGTTGAATTTGTGGCTTAATCTTGCTTGATACTGCATAACAAATCTGTTATTGTGTTTGATTGGGCTTGAGTAACATTGAAATACACTTATACTTGTTTAAATCTTGATTTGAAAATGATAAGGGGTGTTTGGGTTAACCTGTTTACGTGCATATCTTGTTATTGTGTTATTGGAAAGTGTTGCTGGTTGTTTGTATCTGCTTCTCACTTGGTTGTATGCTAAAACCTGCAAGTTTTCAGCTTTGAAACATCAACTTAAAGATTGTGCTATATCTCACTTGATTTGACTGTTTTTGACCTAAGAATTTGGAAACACTTAGAGTGTATGCATGTTTAGGGCTAAAAGGTGTTAAATCAAAGTTTGTGTAACCTAATTTGAAGATTTGAGTGTTTAAAATTGGCTTGGTGGTCAAGTATATCAGCAAAGTACAAAGTCTGCATGTTATTTGTTCATCAGAAACCTTTGTGAGCTTGAATCTTGATCTAGACCTTGAACCATTACATGAAACTTGTTGATTTATGTTCATTTGAATTAAATATAGCTTGTGTATGCTTTTGGTGCAATTTGGTTTGCTGAATCTTGCTAAAATAACTTATTAAGTTCATAACTGCTAGTGTTCAAGTCTGTGTCTGATCTGGTGCTTAATTGAATTGACTGTATCATTTGGCTGATTGGAAGTGTGATTTCTTTGTTGTTCTTGACTCCTTTTGATTCACTGATCACAAGGGTGCCTTGTTTGTAACTTGAATCCACAAAAGACAAAAAGTCAAAAAGGTCAAGCAGGGGGAAAAGTTCTCACTGCTCAACCTCCAAAACTAGCCCCTACTAGTGTAAATCTTCAAATAGCTTATTCATGAGCCATATTAGCTTATCCAGACTTGCAACAACTTATTTTTGTGATAGATCTTCCTCATTTGACCCATTTATTTGATCTGGAGCTTATTAGATTTTGACTTTGAATTTTTACTAGAAAACTCATTAAGTTGACTTTAACATAAGTGCTTATCTGCTTATTCTGTCTTATTGCTTGTGCTTATTTGAAAACTTTTTGATTATTTTTCTTAATTAAGTCATTTAAAAGCTTATGAAAGTTGAATCAGCACTTGAGGTGGTCTAGAACTAAAAAACGACTATTTTGTCGTTTTGTGAAGAGAGTCTTGGCTTATTTCAGGCTTATTTCTTGTGATTTTTTCAATTTTCTTTTTATAGATCTCTTAAGTAACTCAAAAAAAGCTTGTGTGTCAAATTTGAGCTTATGGCATCAACGTATAGCTTAATGGGCCAAAAAGCCCATTAAGAATAAGCCGCTTTGAAATAAGCTAGCTTAAACACATTTTCAGCTTTTGAGCCTTCAGAGTTTTGTTCTTAAAATCAATTTTTAAGTCAGACAGGAGATTTTGGGCTTATCTGGACAATATTTTTCTTATTGGGCCTATTTCAAGCCCATTAAGGGACTGTTTGGACTTTTAGCCCATTTCAAGGCCCAATAGGGGTATTTTTGTAATTTCCACTTCATTTATGTTTTATTTAGGTTAAAATAAACTAGTTTTCAAGTTTTTAGAATTTTTTATAAATTTTGGATTTATATTAATATTTTATTATTATTTTATTATTAAAAGTTAAAATTTAGATTTTTCAAAGTTTTTCATTTTTCTTAGTTCAAATACATTAAGTTAGGAATTTTACAATTTTTAGAACATTTTTATTGTCCTTAGATTAATTTTTAGAATTATTTTAATTTTTAATAGTTTTTAATTGTTTTTAAATAGTTTTTATTAAATTTAAAATTTTCAAAAATAGTTATAAATTTAGTTAAGTCATTTTAGTGGTTACAAGTGAAAAAATCTCATATTGGGCTTTTTGTTAATTAATTTAATTTTTTGGGATTTAATTAGCATTAAAAAATTATTATTTAATTAAATAAAAGGTTTGAGTATTTTTTATTTTTTGTAAACTCTAATTACATTTTTTAGGATTTATTGCAATTTTCTAGGAATTTTTAGGGTAAATTTTTAATTTGGTCACTTTTTATGGTTTTACGTGCACGACTATTCGTCTTATTCATAATCGTAACCGTCATTCTCTTCTAATCTCTTTTCTTCTTTTCATTTCTCATCAATATAATCACAAACCATTAATCATCTCTTAGCACAACACACTTTCCTCCTTGAGAACGATCCCCACTTTAGGTCATTAGTGCTTGGTTTTCCTAAACCAACACTTAATACTTGCCCTAATTACGTTCTTTTTCCTAAAAGACGTATATTACAACTATCAGAGATCTCTTTTCCGCGTGAAATTTTTTGACTAACTTTCTGCTTTGTGCGGCGCTGCCATGATTGGATCATATATATAGTTGAAGGCTTGTCCTTTTGGGAGTCCTTCTTGTCATACTTCTTGTTATCCTTCCCATCCTTCCAATCCTTGACCAGTTGTTTAAGTTTTCCTGATTTAATCAGTGACTCTATATGCTTCTTGAGCTGGATGCACTCCTCCGTGCCGTGACCCTTGTCATTGTGGAATTCGCAGAAGCGATTTCCTTGACGGCGGTCAACTAGAGTTGTCATTGGGGGAGGCCTTGGGAAGTTTGCCCCTTCCGTCAACAAGATATATCGGTAAGTCATCTTTAGAGGGGTGAATTTGTCATCCGACCGCCCTCCTTTATTATGGCTCTTGTAATCCGAGTTCCTTCCGTTGCCTTGGGTGCTTTGACCACCTGATTGCCTCTTGGGCTGGTCGTTCGATCGATAGTTATGATTTCCCTTTGTAGGGTACGCCGCAGCTATCGCGGTTTCTCCTTCTACAAAGTTTCTTACCCTTTCCATGAGGTCGTCGTACCTCTCTGGTCGTTTGTCATTGAGACGCCTAATTAACTCCTTGTCTGTTATGGCATGCATGTAATCAGAAATTTTTAGGAGCTCGGGGCACGTTTTTGTGCGCGTGCACTCGTCATTGAAACGTTCCGTGAAGTCCTCCGTAGACTCTCCGGGCCATTGCTTGACGGTTTCTAATGAGACCGGATCCCTATTATACTTCTTTCACTGAGTATAATTGTTTTTGAAAGCAGTGCGCAGCTCGCCGAAGCTATCAATACTTCGGTGAGGGAGCCTTTCAAACCAATCACGGGCATTTCAAATCAAGGTCGTATTGAACATTTGGCACCATATAGGCATTGGCCATCGTTCAATGTTCGCATGCGTATCAAATATCTTTAGGTGATCATTCGGATCACCAGACCCATCATAGGTTTTAACGCACGCCGACATACGTCGCTTCTTTTCCTCGGAGTAGTTCCGTATGCCAAGATTTAAGGCATCCTCTCTGTCGTCACACCATGGATGGGAAAGATCCTCCTCTTCGTCCCGATAGTAGGGATCATCATAGTATCCCTCATCGTCCGATGGTGGTGGGAGGTATACATAGGTCGGCGACGCTTGGGAGGATGGTCATCTAAATCCGACCCCGAAGGGCCGTGAGGAGGGGGCGGTGCCCCACTTCTCGGCTGGTTATGATGACCACTTCTGTGAGAAGAGCTAGGAGCTTTCTTCCCACCAAAATTCACCCTATCCCACACGCTTGTGCGACGATTGTTCCCGGTGGTTTCGAACACTAGGCGTTCAGGGGGAGACGTCGGACCTATCCCCCTCCTCATGGGCTTGTAGCAATTCCTGCATGATGCGATCCCCTATGCGCTCGAATACATTCCGAGGTTGAGGGTTTTCCGTAAGGGGAGTTTGTTCATACGGGCGCGCCCTCCTTCTCCTTTTTCGAGTTCGAGGGGAGGTGCTAGGCGCGGTACTGCCAAAGTTAAGCCTAGATTGGAGGTTCCTTCCCAGGTTTAGCCTTGACGCGATACCCGGGACGATCCTGTCGAAGTTCTACGTGAGAAAACGCTCGAGGTCTTCGTCACCGAGTGAACCCACCTTCAATTTTGTCTCGATTTGTGGCCTCTGCGGCTCCTTGTTAGGGGCCTTTGGCGCACTCCCCGGATCAGGGTTATCTATGGTGATGGTTGGTGGCGGGGTATTGTCGGACGTGCATGCCCCACCAAAAGACTGAAAGACATTTCGATTATTCAGTTTGCCTATTTGGCTACCAGGGGACTGGTGGAGATGAATATCCCATTTCCCGTGGACTTTCGGTTCCCAGGATTCGTGTTCCTCGGATTTCCTTGAGGGTGTCCCTTCGTCATTAGAAGAGATTGAGATTAAGATTTTAGCTTAGTGTTTGGGTCCGACGGATGGCGCCAACTTGTTGATACAAAATTTGGATGATCCTTGCTTGACCCGAATTAGGCTTAATTCGGGTAGGCTAGGCTTCGGCTCTTGCACCAAGTGAATAACTTGCTGAGATCCTGCACACTAAAGCAACACGCGTTAGGCTTACCGTGGGAGCGTATCCCACGATTAGACTCCAGAGTAAGTAATCGGTTTAGGGTTATGAATCGGCTGTAGGTTGAGAGTATAGAGAATGTAATACCTTTGTGGAACCCTTGGGGGTTCCTTATATAGTCAGTGAAACCCTAATGGGCTGTCACTGTTACTTCGGCCCCAAGAATAAGATAATCACCATAATTAGCTTGATTGTTATCCTCTAATTATGGTGAGTGTATATCCTATACTTTGAGCCAAATCACAATCCTGATAAGATTGTGATTCTGTCTAACCCTTTACCGGTCGTGTCGGGTCGTGGGTCGCACACATATTACGCGACCACTATTCATTCAAGCCCATAAGCTTAAATGACATTAATCCAACCCATTCGTGATGGGCCGGATGCGGGTAGTATCCGTGGGCCGGGTTCATAACCCGGTTGGGGACTATACGTCATCATAAATATACTGATGAAAACTTAAAAGTATTGACGAGAATGTTAATTTACTGACGAGAACTAAAATTTACCGCCAAAAACGTAAATTTACTGAAGAAAACGTAAAAGTACTGATGAAAACGTAAATATATTGATGAAACGTAAATATATTGACGAAAATGTAAATTTATAGACAAAAACGTAAACTTTTGGACGAAAACGAAAATTTTTTGACGAAAACTCTAATTTACCGATGAAAACTCAAATTTACTGACGAAAACGTAAAATTACTGCTGAAATTTTAAAATTACTGACGAAAACGTTAAGTTACTGACGAAAACGTGAACTTACAGAAGAAAACGTAAACTTACAGACGAAAACGTAACTTTACTGACAAAAACGTAAATTTACTGACGAAAATGTAAAATACTGACGAAAACGTAAAATATCTGACGAAAACTTAAAAGGAATAACGAGATTGTTAATTTACTGACGAGAACTGAAATTTACTGACGAAAACGTAAATTTACTGATGAAAACGTAAATTTACTGACGAAAACGTAAAAATACTAATGAAAACGTAAATATAGTGACGAAAACTTAAAAGTATTGACGAGAATGTTAATTTACTGACGAGAACTGAAATTTACAGAAAAAGACGTAAATTTATTGATGAAAACATAAATTTACTAGCGAAAACGTAAAAATACTGATGAAAACGTAAATATATTGACGAAAACGTAAATATACTGACGAAAACGTAAATTTATAGACAAAAATATAAAAATACTGACGAAAACGTAAATATATTGACGAAAACGTAAATTTACAGACGAAAACGTAAAAATACTGACGAAAACGTAAGTTTAGAGACGAAAACGATAAAATACTGACGAAAATGTAAATATACTGACGAAAACGTAAATTTACTGACGAAAACGTAAAAATATTGACGAAACGTAAATTTTTTGACGAAACCGAAAAAATCAGGAGAGAACATCAAAAATTCGAAGATCTAATTTTTTAGACTATTGGAAGACTGTTGTGTTTTTCGCCAATAATAGGAATCATTTGACTTATTCTTACACCCATTTGAAAGTGACCCATTTGACCTATCACTTTATTTTTGTTCAACTCATTCCAACTAATAAAGTTATGAAACTGAATCCAGTTAACTTACTTTTGGTTGAATGGGTTAGATTTACCACCTGATAACGCATACTCCCCCCGTCTCATATTAATAGTCCATGTTACTATTTTTGGACGTCTCAAATTAATAGTCCAGTCAAAAAATATATAAGAAATGTATATTAAGTTTACCATATCACCATCACTAGAGGGTATTATTACAAACAATAAAGAAGTTGTAAGTTAATTGGTTTAGGGTAAAATTGTCTTTTTGTAAAAAGTAATAGAGAGAAAGCTGAAAAATTGATATTTTATAAATTGCGTGTTTTTTATCGATGGACTATTATTATAAGACGGGGGAGTATATACAGTATATACAATATAATACTCTCTCCGTCCCAAATTTATAATCCATCTTTCCATTTTGGGACGTCCCAAAATTATTGTCTCCTTCCAAATATAGTTGTGGGTAATTTAATAATTTTATCATATTACACATAGTGGTATTAGAAATTACAAAGTTTATTCAAAAATTTAATTAATTATATAAAAGTATGATTATCATTTTGCAAAAACTAAAAGTAAAATAGAGAATAAAAGGGTGTGAAAATTGTTGGTGGACGATTAATAATTAATTTGGGACGTAGGGAGTAATAATTTCTCACTTCACGTCCTCTTTTGGCGGGAAAACATTCTCTCCACGTGGCTTTTCTAATGATACGTGTTAAATCCCCACAATATCTTTTATCATCTTTATCTTGGTTATCTCTTCTTCATCTCATCATACACAGAACTAGTTTTAATACCCGTGCACGCACGGGACTTAAACATAAAGGATAAATTATGTAATAATTTCGTCATTACGAATTTTTATTTTCCGAATTTCATACACTTTTTACTTTCGATATTTTTATTCTAAATAGTTATATCTTAATTATTAATCAACAAACCATTTACATCAAACTTACACGTACCCTATTTATAAATTCATAATTTTGTAATGTTTAATATTATTCTATAAAACAATATTGAAATTATAATACGCAAATAGATACGACGCTTATTGACCCACAAGTTTTACTTGATTTGTCATTATGTGATAATATTAATCAATATTTTGAATAAATATTTGTTGCACAAAGAATTTAACTTTTTTAACTGAAATGTTAGCTATCATTTTTTAGACATTATGTGTTTAGTAACACATAACGACCTTAAAAAAATATTTGTTGTTGTAATATGTAGAATCCCGTCTATTTATTTTCATCTTACACCCAGGGACGGAGCCACGTTTAGCTGTGGGTTGGCCCAGGCCCACCTAACTTTCAAACAATTTCCATGACATACGTATTAGGTAGTAGTATTAGTTTAAAACTTGGTTCATTAAGTAGTGATTTGGCCCACCAAAATCTCATAAATGATAAAAATCTTGTATGTAAATTGAGGTAGGATCACAGATGTGGACACGTAAATAATTTTATTTTCGTTGTAGCACATATTGATAGCCAAAAGTTCATTACAGTCCCAACTTTTAGCAAAGGCTCAATGAAACAATCTGGGCCTTCTATTTTTATATTCAATCTACGGTCGAGATTAATTACATATATTTAATTTAAAACCCAAACTAACACACACATCTGATTTTTTATCCTCGACCCACCACTAACCATCACCAACTACCGACTATTAAAAATCATCCACGATTAAAGGAAACTGCAAGCGCTACTTAGTAACTAACACAGTCACCTATTTCAATCATTCAAACCCTAATTTTACCCCTAAATCTTATGAGAAATGGATGGATGCTCAATTTGTTGATTTCGGGTTTCAGTTTTAATAATCAAATGAATGTTTGTAGATCATGACTAGATGCAATAGGTGTGTTTTTGTGAATTTTTTTTATTGTTTTAGTTGATTTTGGTTTTAATTGAAAATCACATATAATTTTGATTCTATTCATGTTTGAAAATATTGTGTATGTAGTGTAATGGGTTTGATAGTTTGGCCTGAGCGTCACCATAGTGGTATGACGTGTTGATAATCAGATTATCACTTTTACTAGATGCTGTTTAGTGATGTTTTTAGGTTAGGCACATGTTATGATTTTTGGATGCACACCATGTGTTTGATGAAATGACAAGATCATAATACACGTGATTTAGCAAGTTTTTATTTACGAATGTGCATTTTTATTAAAGTCTGATCAATTTTTGTAGTTGATAAGCTGATTATAGAACTGGGACTTATGATTACAAAACTGGGACTATGACTCATGTATGAGAACTAGTTAACTGATTGTTCTCTTATTGCAGATAAACGTTAGATATCAATTGCTCGCAAAAAATCTCCTCATTCACCTACCCCTGCTAAAACTAAACCAAAACCGGAAGCTCTTGCACAGATATCTAGAGATGCTGTTCCGAAAAAAGCTATTGTTAAGAAGGAAGCTGCTGGTAAAGCAGTTGGGAAGAGAACGAGATCTGATGACTTTGTTGATAGTGTAGTAACACATATGCTACTGGAAAATCAAGGAAATTATGATGTTTGATAAACTGATGTAGTTTCGTAAACTAATATTTCTGAATATTTTGATGTACTTTGTTGGTAAACTAATATTTCTGAATATTTTGGTGTACTTGGTGTTAAAAATGATAGTAGTTTTTATGCAAAATATTGGATGTTATCTTTTTTATGTATTCTTTTTTGCTATGTAATTGTTAAAGTATGAGATTGATTAATCTGTGTTTGAGAATCATACTTCTGATTTTAAGTAGTATGTTTTAAAAATAATTGTAGTATGTTTTTGGGTGTTTGAGAATCATAAGTGCCTTTGACTTATACTTGAGTCATATGACTCATACATGAGTCATGTGACTCATGTATGAGTCAGTATGACTCATACATGAGTCATAATGACAAAATATGTATTATAATGACTCAGAATATGTATTAACTATAAAAAAACACTTTTACGTATTAAGTGCAGAATTGACAATAATCAAATGTACAAGTGTTTATAAACACTTCCAAAATTATATGACTCATGCATGAGTCATAATGACTCATAATATGTTTTAACTGTTAAAAGCACTTTTACATATTTATAAAACTGTATTAAGTGTAGAAATGACAACAATCAAATGTATAAGTGTTTATAAACACTTACAAATTTATATGACTCATGCATGAGTCAGGTGACTCATGCATGAGTCAGGCGACTCATGCATGAGTCAGGCGACTCATGCATGTGTCAGGCGACTCATGCATGTGTCATGCGACGCATGCATGTGTCATGCGACTCATGCATGAGTCAGATGACTCATGATATTCAATACATAGTATTCAAATCACATATTCAAGACATGTTTTCAACACTTCAATAAAAGAAATCATAAATTTAAATCAAATATTCAAGACATGTTTTCACTTTTACATATTTATAAAAGAAAAACAGAAAATTAAATCAGATATTCAACACATGTTTTCAACACTTGAAGTAGTTGTTGTATCTGATTCTCAACCAAAACAAACACTCGTCTATGTGGAAGTTAGCCTCATTTATTAGTCTCTGAATTGTTTCATTCTTCTCTTCGTATTTGCTTGTGTTTCTTCTTAATGAAAGCGGTATAAAATCCCTTCTCTAATGCATTAAAATGTACTTCTCTAGAATCTCTTCAATATCATGGTTCTTCAAAACACAAAATATGTGGCGACAAAGAAAACCGTAACGCATAAA
Organism: Glebionis coronaria; assembly: GCA_025667525.1. Taxonomy (NCBI): domain Eukaryota; kingdom Viridiplantae; phylum Streptophyta; class Magnoliopsida; order Asterales; family Asteraceae; genus Glebionis; species Glebionis coronaria. The sequence goes on along the minus strand of CM046874.1, from coordinate 589,618,194 downwards.
ATGCCTACACGTACACTCAACTGATACATCTCCAGGATTACGGGGAACCTTGAACATAAACATGAAACAAATTAATAAGTGAGCATAAATCATCTATGAGTCACACTGACTCATGTATGAGTCACACTGACTCATGCATGAGTCACACTAACTCATACATGAGTCATAGTGACTCATACATGAGTCACTATGACTCATGTATGAGTCACATCGACTCATATATGAGTTAGAGCAACTTATCAAATATAAAAATCCCACTTCTGTAATCAGCTTATCAACTACAAAAATCGACCAAAATTCAATAAAAATGCTCATTCATAACTTAGAATTTGTAAATCACATGTGATTATCATTGTGTCATTTCATCAAAACACATGGTGTGCATCAAATATCATAGCATGTACTTTACCTATATTACAAGCAACAACTACATATGCATCTTAATTAACATCGGCATCAGCCTCATATATGTATGGAAAAGGTGGGTTGGAGTAGAGATCGCCGGAAAAGAGTGGTTTGGTGTGGAGGTCGTCGGAAAAACGTGGGTTGATTGTGGTGGTCGCGGGAAGAAGGTGGGGTTGTTGTGGTGGTCGCCGGAAAAAAGTGGGGGATGAGGTTGTTGTGGTGGTCGGCGGTTAGGTGGAGGTGGTTGTGGTGGTCGCTGGTGGGGGTGAGGATCGGGTTTCAATTTTGTTGTAATTCGTGATGAACGACTAAAGACTATCAATCTGTTATGACTGATGAACGATTTGTTAGTTGCGTCTTTTAGATGATGGTTTATTGGGTTTCAATCGTGGAAGAAGGTGGGTGGTCGGGAAGTGTGTGTTCTTTGGAAGGTAAGGTAGGACTATTCATTTTATCTCAACCGTCCGATGAAAATAAAATGAATGAACAGGATGGGTCCATTGAGTCTTTAGAAAAATAAGGGTCTCTACGGAACTGGACTCCATATTAATATCTTTTATTTTTCAAATTTGAAACTATTATGAAATTCTTATATCTTTAACTTTGTTTTTCACATTTAGGCATCATCATTTGTTAGGTGCTTCGAATGACTTTAGCGTATACTTACATTTAAGTCTAATAAATTGCTTCGGACATGTATTTCGAATAGAAACTAGAATTATATTGTTTTATCACGAAATATTGTTACATATATATTCGGCCCAACTATATAAAATTCTAGCTTCATCCTTGCTTACATCGATGTATAAGGTCCCGTATTCATTTTTTTATTTATATTCATGTAAATAATAATTTATATAGATTGCATTGTTTGACTTCGTTAAGTGTCAAAATACAAATAGAGAATAATTTATGTTTTTATTTGAATTTTTATAATCATGTGATTTATTGATTTTTTTTAATATAACATATATGTTGTATTTTTAAAATATAAATTTAGAAGGTATAAAGTTTAATGAGTATTTTGTTTATTTTATAATATTACAAAAAACATGAAAAAGTATAAGTTTACACTTAAGTAAATCTAACTATATTTAAAACTAAACCACTAAAGTTTTATTAATCCACTCATCCTTTTTTTAAAGTTTTTATTTTTACAAATTTAACACATATAATTTTTAAATACAAGAGTTTGGGTTTCTTAGAATTCAGATGGTTATGTATCGGTAATTAGATCATGTGTTGATTAAATGGAAGAGATTTCTTAATTTTTTCCACAAACACAAGAACAATCAATCAACCATGGCTCTTGATACCAATTGTAGGTCCTTAGTTTCTTAGGATTGTGCAAGTGTTGTAATGATCTAAAGAAGGAGGGAGATGAAGAACTAGAGAGAGAAAGTTAGAGAGAGAAAAAAGAAAATGACAGAAAGATGTGTGATTTATGAAATGAGAAAGTAAACAACTAATGACCAACCCCTCCTAACATGCTAGGAGGGGGTATATATAGCCCACCCTACATGTGGGCTTGATGGGTTATATTATTTACATATCGGATCACGAGCCCAATACTTGAATATATCGTTGGAGTGGCCGATCCTTTCTAAATACATAACATATCATGTGTTTGTTAGAATGTTTTGGTCACATATTCGTAGGTTGGCTTTCTTACTTTTCAGTGTTTAGTTTTAGCTTTTTAAGCACTTAAGCTGTGGAAATAAGGCACCTTTAGACATATGATCATTTTTCATAGTCATAGAATATTCTTCTTAGTCTGATTTATGTTCATTTTTCTATGCAGATTAGAGTGAAGCAATTAACAACATGGCGGTTCGGTTTCAGGTATCGATGAACATATGTTGTTTGGCTAGAGCTCCAAATAGACTCTACAAACTGGAATTGCTAAGTGCAAGCATTTGTTGGAATGTCAAGTACCAGCGAGCCAAACGGCAAGGTGTGTGGTTTTATATAATAAAAATAATGGAATTATGATAAAAATTAAAACTAACGCAATTTCCTCCATGATATAAACTTACTATCTTAATTGCTACAGGTTGGGCCGGAATGAAGAGCTATGCGGCACAAGATGGGGTGCTTCTTTCTTTCTTTCAGCATGTACACCATTAGTATTTATGTAGAAAGTAGATATTAGAATTCCTCTCACAAGATTGATATAAGTAGTTCTTTTTTTGTTATTGTAGGCTCATCTCTATTAGTATATGATGAATCAGTTAAGTCCTTATGATAAACGGGGTTCCTATTTTATATAGCCAAGTAGGTGAACCTTTAATGTGTTTGGACGAGTTGGAACTGACCCCCATTAAATACAATTTACATGTGAAAATTATGATGTATCTCTAATCCGGGCATGATAAAAGCTTTGAGTAAAATAGTCTGTGTTTTTTGATTAACTTCACTTTATCTTTTTGGTTTTGTATCTATATGCTATGATATAAAAAATTTATTTGATTTCTCAGGGCTTTTATACCAGACCGATGTTCTTAAATAAATCATTTTTCGGATTTGGTGAAGTCATTCACGGTAAGAGTAACTTTAACTTTTGCATATTTATCATAGAATGGCTCATTTGTAGCACTTTTTTTGTAATACTACACATTTTCTTAGAAACCTAATCTAGATTCGGCGATCAAACATTAAAGATGTCTTGGTACGTAGGGGAGGTATTTGGATTTGCATTTTAGTAGAAATTTTATCGCCCTCTTATTAGCGCCGAAACAACGATTTTGCTTCTAATTAATGAGTTTGCTATGTTATTTAAATCAGATTTTGGGTCGACTTGCTAATGTTGAAAATTTATAAATTCAGAATTTGTTTTGGCTTTTAATTAGTTCGGCTTTATTTGGTTTTAATGTTGATGTTGTAAATGGGTTTTCGATGCCATGTGTTGACACCAAGGATCATGTTAAAACAAAGATAAGAGGTTTTATTTTAAGAGGTTAATACAAAACAGAAGGCTATTTTCCTTATTTTCCTTTATGAATACCTGTTAACCTGTTATGCAAAGTGTCTTTGGATCGTGTTTTGGGTGATAAGAATTATAATACACATGCAATTGTATCCAGATTTGTGGATGCGTCGTCTACAGTGTGAATTAAGCGTCGCCAAGTCTCTGCTTGCCGAAAACGTGACCGAAATCCTGGGTATACAGAATACCAAAAATCAGGTGTGCATGATCTTCATCTGGCCTGCTAATTTTGTTTTTCTATTGCCATTTTAGATGTGAACGATGGTGTTTGTTTATTTTTTATTTGCTATCCATGTACGACATATTACTGTATTGGTACATAACTAAATGTATACTTACCGTAAATAAACAGTAAACTTAGCTTCGATACATATGATGTAATTCATTGGTAAAATTAAAGTTGTAAACTGTAGGGCTATAGTCTATTTTCAGTTTCTTTTATAGTAGGTGACATGATCATGATGTATTTTACATATGAACAAATGTTTTTTAGTTGCTGATGAAATGAACTCAGTATGTAAATTCTAACGAAAAGAATCAGTAAGATGGTGATATTGGTGGCAATGCTACAGGGGCACAAGTGGGTAGTACAAATTGAAGATTGATGTTAAGGCTAAAACTCAGTGCACCGTAGCGAAGTGCGGGTTTGCCTACCTTGTTATATATATTTTTTTTGTTATTTATTTATTTTATTTTTAATTATATTTTTTATTACGTTTTTCTTTTTAAATTTTTATACGTTTTATACCATTTTTATGCCTTTGGCGTGTTTTCATCCTTTTGGAACGTTTTCATTTGTTTTAGGATGTTTTTATCCGTTCCGAACTTTTTATATGTTTTCATCTGTTTTATACATCTTCGTACGTTTATGTACGTGGTTAACTGAACCGCTTTTAACTAAATTTTTAAAAATAGTACATGTATTAATTGTATTAGCATACTATTCTTATTGTACAAACATTTTCGCTCTTAATGTCGATATTTCAAAACATTTATATGTATTATTTTGTTAATGTGATCATAATTTATAAATGTTGAACTGTTATGTAACATGTTATTATTTTTAAAGTAAAACTCGATTAAACTTATAAAATGGTTAACGGTGACCGGAACCACGACCGGAACCACGGCTGGCCACTCATTTCGGATAACAGTATGTCTAGTTACCCGTTTAGTACTGTTTGATTTCACGTAGAAAAAATAATTACTCGTCCCCGCGATGAATAGTTAAAATCGCCCAATTAACCGAATCGATCCCTCTTGTGACCACTCCTAACAATAAGTGTGGTAACACACATTTTCTCGCTGTTTTAGTCCCACCAGCTCCCACGTTAACACTTCCACCTCAAAATACTCCTTTAATCTTAACATTCCTCATCTCACCACTTTGACCCACTTCTATAACTTTTATTTTATTTTACATATTATTTAAATAAACTTAACTCATTTCATTAATACAAAATACATAATACAAATACAATACGAAAGAGTTGTTTGGTTAAGCTTATGAATTGGGCTTATATATATATGTTATATATAATAAGCTTATAAGCCGTTGTTAAGTGTTTGGTTTAGCTTATATAATTATAAAGGTAAAATGACAAAAAATATATAAAAATAAAAATGATATAATTATTAAATAAGGGTATAAATTTTTTTTATATAATATTGTAATAAAAACCCACTTACCCTTATATAAGCCACAATTATTTGCCTTATCAAACCTCCCTTATATAACCCTTATATAACTTATAAGTCTATTTATATAAACTTAACCAAACATTTGATTTCAGCTTATTAACTTATATAACCTAATAAACTTATAAGCCAGAGAGTGGTTCACAGGATGAAGGAGACAGGAGTGGCGTGTACAGTGTTGTGGAAGTCGTTGAGCTTGGTGTTGGGGAACTACAAGGTGAGGTTAGGGTTTGAAGTTAGAGTAGCTGCGTTGTTGGTGGATATAGTTTCCGCGGTTGTGGGAGCGGGTGGGGGAGTTGCGGTGGATGAATGGGGTGGGGAGGCGGCGAGGGCGTTGGCGTATATTTGATTGCGGATGAGAATGTGTGCGGGATGGTGCTTGGACGGCCGAATGCGGTTTATTTATTTTGCTCAACTTAGTCAATCCAGAAAGGTATAATGGTTTGTGTTTTTTTTATTGAGTATCATTGTGTCTGTTTAGGTGTACGTTGTGTTCGAAAATGTAGGTTATAGTAATCGTCTTAGGGTTGTGTACTTTGCTCAATGTCGTTAATAAAAAAAGAGCATTTTTGGCACTTTTTGGCTTATAGGAAAACCTCTTTCTTCCGGAGACAGAGGTCAAGGGTTTGATCCTCACTTCCTGCGAGTCCGGACTCTCTACCTTCGGGTAGGGGTCAGACTGTCCACATCTTACCTTCATACCTCGTGGAAGACGGGATTGGGTAAACGCTGAACGTAGTAGGCTTATATTAATTTTGAATGAGCACTAGTTTGCTAGTTAAGTAGCTATCCTTGGTGAATTGTTGTTTAGGGTTAAATGCTGCGTTGGTATTGGTAGTAACTAGGATGTCCCAGTTCTATGGAAGATTTTAGTAAGTAACACATATTAGGCGTGGGATGTTTAAGGAGATGCTAGAAAAAGTGTGACTATTACTCATTAAGCTTTACTAATGTTGTAAAATGTATAACCAAGAACCTACTAATGTCCTCCCAAGATGTTGATTGTCTAGAGTAGTCATTGTCATCATACACCGCATATAATTACACTTGGTTATTTCAGTGCAATATGTTAATTCTTTCGTTTTACATGATCTTTGACTTGTCATCCTTGGAAATACTACCTCATGTTACTTCAAAATGGAACCTTTGTTTGCTGGTGTGCACAGCCAGAGCAAAATTATTTTGGGAATTATTGCTATTAAGTATTAAAGGATACTCCGTATTTCTTTAATACGTTACACTAAAAAAGTCTGGGTGAGAATGTGTTCAACTTTGGGGCCTAGATTTTGTTCACAATATTATCGCAATCGACAGATCACACATGAATCAAGCAAACACATAGAAACATCTTTTCAGTTTATGGAGGCGTAGTTTAAAAACAGTAGATATAGCTGGCTTGAGACTGATTTACCGCCGTCCTTGCAAAGCCTTTGAATTATGATTTGTAAGCGTTGAAGCGAATCGGAATGGAGTATCCAAAAGTGTAGTCCTTAGTTTGTAGCTCTGTATAATTAACGATGATTCTATTTCAAGGAATTGGTTGCCATATAAATGAAGATGCATTATTGCCTCATACAATTTTATTTTTACTTTCGATTTCTTTGAAATCTACAATCAATTTAGCTTTATTTTTTGGGCCTCAAAATTTACTTGTATTATGTGACGCACTTTCAGTTAGAGTGTCGTCTTGCATGAACTGTATACAAATTGGGCATGATTGAGATCAAATACATACAGGGTGGCCACCCACTATAAAAATAGGAAAAGACTTGGAACCATCTTAGATGAATTGGATGCATTGGATGCAGGTGGGGTATGGCCTGTTTATTTATTCTAAAGAGTTTGACTTAGGAATGTATATTATATTAAAGGCTTTCTCCTTCGGGATTAGATATTGTTGTTGATTCAAGGCTTCCTAATCTTCAGGTTTTCGATAAAAACAAAATGCTTCTTTTATAAATATACTTTTAAAAGCATTTAGTATTCCAAATATTTAGGGTTTTGACCTGTGGTTTTATACTATTAACATCTTTCTAAGCTCTTGTTGTGTATAATCATGTTCCCCTTTGTTATCATGTATGCCTCCTACCTGTTGATCTTCCAATTTTCCCAATATTTCTAGAGCTTGTTAATTTCGTAGGATAGGACATCTGAATAGAGTTTGACCAGTAAGTGTTGTGATTGATTAACGGATATAAACTAAGTAATCTCGTTAAGCTTCTTTGCCAAGTTACTATTTATAATTGTTGGAAGCATCATGCTCTTAACATGAGTACTGTGTGAAAATGGTAACCAAATACACTAGGAAACACGATCTATCACCCAACCATCCACCCCAACGGTGATATTATTAAAGGAAAACAAAAGTACAAAAGGGATTAGTCTCCAATCGGATGCTAATCAAACATACATAAGAAATAAAATATGGTCCCAACGAGGTTGGTCACATCACCTCACTACAATAGTCATTCAACACTCATACAAATCTATAGATCCATGTTGGGAATAAATTAAGGCCAGATCACTTGAGCGCTGACAAGAGTAAAACAAGTGTTGACAAGAACAAAACAAGCGCTGACAGCTCAAGCGTTGACAAGATAAAGTCAAGCGTTGACACATTGAAGACAAGCACTGATGGGAATATATACTCTACGCGTTTATTGTATTCTAGATTACTTCTAGTAAAGATAGGAACAACAATGTATTTTCTATATTTATCTTTACCTAGAATAGCTGATACGTAGATTATTGTACAAGGCTTCTTATGTCTATAAAAGAAGACCTTTAGGTTAATGTTTCAAATAAGTTTTCATTTGTAAACTACTTTCATTGTAAACAAGTTTGATATTATTAATCAAAGTGGAAGTTTGTTTATATCATTGTGTGTTCTTGTTTAAGTGTTAAATTCCGCATAACACTTAGATTCATAAGCATATACAAAGGTTTCTCTAAGTGTATTACTTGATCTAATCTCGTATACATAAAGCTAAATCGATCTAAGTTTGGGATCAACAAGTGGTATCAGAGCTTGTTGAGAAACTTTGATTTGAAGAACGAAATCCAATATCGTGAGGTGAACCAGGCTAAGGAAGAAGGTGAAGAAGAATCTGATGATGTTTTCAGTTAAGGCCACGTCTACTTCAAATTCCACAAGTTCCAATTCATCTTCATGTTCTGATAGTGAGGTATGTGATAACTCTTCTTGTAGGTTAAATATTGAAAGACTTAACAAAGAGGTTTTAAGATTGTTAGAAGATGTGGGTACTGAGAGATGCAAGTTGTCTAACTATCAAATTGCTCTCACTCAAACTGAAAAGACTGTAGCTGAGTATAAGAAAATGGAGTTTGACCTAAAAGATCAAATCAATATTTTAAAACATGATTTAAACTCTAGTATGGATATTAGAAACATCATGAACAGAGTCAATGCTGAATTACAGGCTAAGTTAGATGAGGCTATCAAGAATAAGGATAATGTAGACCTTAAAATTCAAAGATTTGATAAGGCCTCACAAACCCTAGAAAAATGTGTTAGTGAACAAAGGGATTCTAGGGATATGACTGGGATTGGGATGAAAGAATATGTTGCCGTTCCACCACCTGCTGGGAACTTCTATGGTGTCCATAGAAAGGATCTCTCTTGGACTGGTATTCCAGAACTCCAAGAAGAGGAATTTATTCCTCCACCTAGAGTTCTTTCTCCAGTTGAGGAATATCAACAAAAGGTTATTGACCTAGAAGAGTGGAAGAAGGCCAACCCCACTTTGTTTGTTAAGGGTGGGATGCTTAGTGAGAGTCCATTTGTGCCTACACCCATTGAGAGTCCAGTAGAATCTACACCTATCACTGTGACCAATCCCATCACTGGAAAAGCTGTTAATCTTGGCTCCCTAATTAAGAAACAACCTAGTGTTAAATACGCTGAAATGTATAGGAAACCTAGGTCATTCAAAAGCCAAGCAAGTGTTAATGGGACAGGGTTTTATCAGTCTAAGCCTAAGTTTGTGTCCAAAAAGGCTTGTTACTCATGTGGGAGCTTCTCACATTTGGCCTATAATTGTATGAGTGAATACAATTCATTCATTGATAATAGGTTATCCAATGTCAACCACATACCTTTTGTCCACACTAGACCACAGGCTACTAGACCAGCTCCTTTCTTCTCTAAGGCAGCTAATACCCATGGACAAAGGCCCTTTCAAAAGACCAACACTTGGTTAAACAGACAGTATGTTCCTGTAGCAAACCCTAATTTGGGCGCTGATAGGAACAAATTTACCGCTGACAAGAAAAATTTCAGCGCTGACAGGAACAAATTCAACGTCGACAGGCACAAATGCAGCGCTGACAGCTCCAAGTTTGGTATGAGACCTTATTTTAGACCATATAAACAAAGATATTTGGTTAATAAGGGTCAAGGGTCTAAAGCATCATCCCACTTAACTTGGAAACCTAAACAAGAGAAAAACTCTAATTTTAATGGTATTTCAATGACTTGCAATAGATTTAAATATCTTGAGAAGGTCATTACTAGTATCATTAGAACAAATTGGGTGTTTAGGTCACAAAGGGATGAACAAGGATTTTTGGTAAAGAATAAGTCCATTCTAGTTGAACAACTAGACAGATCCAAGTCTGACAAGGCTTGGATCTCCAAAGAAAACTAATTTGTTTTCTTTTTGAGCAGCCTATCCAAAAGCAGGTTAATGCTCAAGGATATTGGGATAGTGGATGCTCAAGGAACATGCATTGTTGGTCTTTCTACTGATATTATTTTTATCCATTGACATGTTATCTCTACCCATTATCATCGGATAGGGTAGCCTCTGTTGGTGTGTGTTTTTGTGGTTTTTGTCTAACTATGCAGGAAAATGGAGCTACATTAGGATGGATACAAAGTTGCAAAATTTTATTTATGATGGTTGGAATGTTTACATTCCTATCTTGAAATAAAATTTTGCTTCTTCACATATATTGATTTGTATGCTTCTGTTAAGAGGAGGTAAACCTCTAGGTTTTTGGGTACTCTTAGAGCACTCTTGCACAATTCTAGATTGTGTCCACAGGTGAGTATGAGTTATTTTTACTAAATCATGAGGCACTGTAGCATGCAAAGTTGATATACTATGCATGCTGCCAAGACATTTTTGGCCTAGAATTGGTTGTGGTCTGTTGGGAGACTTGGGAATAATTTTGTTATGGGATTTACCTGGGAGTAACAAGGAATTTTGTAAGGTAACTTGGTTGTTAAGAGTTTTGGTTAGCAAGGGACACTAGAGGACTGTTATGTCTATCTTGCTTAAGCAAGTGTGCATAACTAGACAGTGCTTGCCGCCCTATAATAATTTTCAGCTTTTTGGTTATCTTCTCTAGGATAAATTACTTGTTAAGGTCATTTTTCATTTTTAAAACATTTTTATTTTTGGACGCTGACAAGAATTTTCCAAGCGTTGTTGTGACCAAATTAGACGCTGACATGGCTATAGGCAAACGTTGACAAGATTATAGCCGTTGGGCGTTGATAGGTTATTTTTGACCGTTGACACTCAATGGGACCTACCCAGTTGTTACTTTTTGACATATTTTTAGGCCGTAATTTTGGGAGTTGTTACCTCTCATTTAATGCATGAGATAAACTTATACTTTTTCAATATTTTCATGATTGTGTTTTTGAAAATACTTGCCTATTTTTGGGCCAATAACATGCATTTTCTTCTCCTATAAATTTGGCTCCTATTTTTAAACAGGGTATCTATAATTCTTCTCTAACACAATTTTCTCTTATCAACTCATCTTCTTCACTTACATTTAACAGCTTTCATCAATGGCACCAAAGTTTAAACCATCAGAATTGGAATTGGGGTTCAGATCTCAACACAACATGATTGCGTATCTTGAAGCTGATGATGCTCTGTTTCCCCAATACACACAAATGGTGGTGTATTTGAACGCATCCCTTTAAGGTATGCTCTTTCTCATGCACCATTCATTCCAGTCACACATATTAAACAGTTTTGGAACACTGTAAGTTCCTCAACAGTTAATAGAGTGACTACATTGACTTCTATTGTTCATGGGAGACCTTGGGTGGTTACTGAGGCTTTGGTACGCCAAGCCTTGCATCTTGATGATGCTGATGGTATAGCCACCCTTCCCATTAATGAAATAGAACAAGGGCTTAGGGCTTTGGGATATCCTTTTCCTGATGAAGGTACCTTAAACAAGTATCATAAGCAGGAATTTCCCCCAGCCTGGAAGTACCTCATACATGTCCTCCTTCAATGTTTGAGTCCCAAATGCACTGCACACAATGAGATCAATAGATCCATTGCAAGTGCTATTGTGTGCATTGCAACAGGGCAAAAATTTAATTATTCTAAAATGATTTTTGAGGGCATGTGTAAAAACAAGGGGAACAAAATGACTTTAGCTTATCCCCGTTTTCTACAAATGGTTTTTGATGTCCAAGGTTACTGCTCAAGGGATCACAATGATTTTTATAAGATCCCTGAGCAAAAGAAAGCTATTTTTATGAAGATGAATTCACCACCCCATCGTGACCTACCTTTAACCCAAGCTATGCTTGCTGTTATTGCAGCAGCACAACCCCAACCAGACCCCCAACCACAAATTGACCCTCAACCACAACTTGACCCAATACCTGAACCCATACCTTCACCTGAACCTATGCAACTTGACCAAGATCCCTTCAACGTTGACACATTAAATGTTGGCGTTGATGTGCTTATTTCCAACGCTGACACACAACCTTCACAAACCCAAACACCCCTTAACCAACCCACATCCACCCATTCTTCCACACCATCTTCCACACCCCCTGAATATAGGTTGATGAAACGCCAAAGGACTACTAGAGTGTTCTCCTCTGGTGGTCCTAGCCATGTAGCAGAGAGAACCACCACCACAAGTGTGGCTGGTGACCTGGATGAGACTGGGACTATTGGTTCTGGCTTAGATGCTGGCCAAGGCAGTCCCACCATCATTAAGTCCTCATCCATGCCCAATGAATCTGACTTGGGAGGTCAAATTCCCATTTTGGAAGAGGGCAGACTGGAACCAATGACTCTTATGGAATTGACGGCAGTCTGCATGAGCTTGCAAAAGCAAAATGCAGACTTAGTACAAGTTGTCAGCTCACAAGGCCTTGAACTCAAGCAATTGAGGGAGAGGATTATTGTTTTGGAGAATGCTAGTGCAAGGAGGGGTATGGAGGAATCTTCCAAAGGGGAGGAAGATCCAATAAATCTGAGTGATAAGGGCAGCCATGATGGTCAGTCTTTGGATGTTGCTGAGGCCCTTACAACTTTGAAGAAACAAACAGTTTTTGATATGTCCTTAGTCTCTCCTACCAACTTAAATTTATCATTTACAGCTATGTTGAGAGAGGTTACAAAAGGCGCTGAGGGAGGATATTTGGGCGTTGACAAGGAGAATTTGGACGCTGACAGAAATATTTTGGGCGCTGATAGAACTAAATTGGGCGTTGACAGACCTACACATGAAGGTGATGTATCCCAGTCATCATCTATCATCAAGGAGGTTTCTACTCAGGTATCACCATCTACCTTACCAACCATTGCACCATCAGATAAGGGTAAGGGTATAATGGTAGAAGAGATTGTTCCAAAGGATGCAGCTCAAGTTGAGTTTGATAGAAGATTAGCTGCACAAATCATGGAACAGGATAAAAAGGAGGTGAAAGAGTCACCATTTGTTGTGACTTCAGAAGAAGGAAGTGATGGAGCTAGCTCAGACTCAAGTGTGATGATTATAGAACCAGAAAGGCTTGAGTATGGGGATGAGTTGGCTAAGGAGAAGTTGAGAGAGTTGAAATTGCAGGTTGACTTTGACATGCCAGAGGTGGTTCAAATGTATAATGCTTGGGAAGAAAGATGTATGGAGAATCCAGACTTGACCATTTCTGATCAAATATGGGGTTTGGAGCTTCTTCTCAGAGTTCAGAAGGATTGCCAGGTAATTTTGAAACACAAGGCAAGCAACATTCTCTCAGAATTGAAAAGGGATAGAAGGGAGCTATATTTCAGGTTGCTCAGATGTCATGGAGTTGGATGGACTTATCAGAAACTGAGGGCATTGACATTTGATGAATTGGAATGCAAGGCTTATCCCATTTGGGTGAGAGTGCAGGAAGCAAACACTCTCAGACTTCTTTCAGATGAAAGAAAGGAAGAACTTGCAGAAGAAATGGAGCTCAAGAAAGCTATGTTTGTTCCCAGGCCAGTGAAGAAGGGAATTTCTCTTGAGTTTCCCAAAGATATGGATCCACTATATCCTAGTGAAGTTGTCATCAGAAAGAGCCTCAAGCTCTCACCATTAGAAGCTTCAGATATGGTGCAAGTGTTACCATTAGATTCCAGGAACCCAATTGTGAGCTATGAAGAAGATGAATGTGGGTTTTGGAAGATCGGCAGATATGGCAAAGAGGTACACACTTCTACCACTCTCATATCTTTGTTTGCAAGTTGTGATAGAGAAGACTTGGTGGACCTTTGGAGTTTGCTGGAGACCAAGTATAAGGCTGAAGCACCAACTTCAGCTAATGGAATAAAACTTTGGTCCACATTCAAAAGAATGTGTGGACCAAAAGATGAGGATCCTGCAATTTGGAAGGATCTTGAAGATGACCTCAGTGGTCTTCAATGGAGGTTATATTCAGCTGCTGGTGTTTACCATTTGAGTTCTACAAAGTTTGTTGAGTATCTACTTGTGGATGGTCAGTATTTCATATCCAAAGCTATTTTGGAGAAGATGAAGGACACTCAGCTGGAAATAGATTATTCAAGTGACGTGGCAAAAGATTTGATCAGATTTATTCATTATCAATATGAGAAGGTTTGTAAGATTCCTCTTAGTCCTTAATGCTTATTCAGAAACTTGATCATAAGAGTGGATATCAAGTTTAGGGGAGGATTGTTGGGAATAAATTAAGGCCAGATCACTTGAGCGCTGACAAGAGTAAAACAAGCGTTGACAAGAACAAAACAAGCGCTGACAGCTCAAGCGTTGACAATATAAAGTCAAGCGTTGACACAATGAAGACAAACACTGATGGGAAGATATACTCTACGCGTTTATTGTATTCTAGATTACTTCTAGTAAAGATAGGAACAACAATGTATTTTCTATATTTATCTTTACCTAGAATAGCTTATACGTAGATTATTGTACAAGGCTTCTTATGTCTATAAAGAAGACCTTTAGGTTAATGTTTCAAATAAGTTTTCATTCGTAAACTACTTTCATTGTAAGCAAGTTTGATATTATTAATCAAAGTGGAAGTTTGTTTATATCATCGTGTGTTCTTGTTTAAGTGTTAAATTCCGCATAACACTTAGATTCATAAGCATATACAAAGGTTTCTCTAAGTGTATTAATTGATCTAATATCGTATACATAAAGCTAAATCGATCTAAGTTTGGGATCAACAATCCATACAAATGATCAATCAACAAAAAACAAATATCTAAACTGCGATGAACCCAGTGAAGCTCATCTTCTTCGTGATGAAACGATTGGTAGATGTATATGAGTGAGAGATCAAGGAATCTGATCTCTCACCTAGTCAACAGATGGAGTTTTTGTAACACCCCCAAATTTACACAATTCAATACAGCGGAAGACTCGTTGGTGTTACGGGATAGCACATTACTCACATCATAGACAACGCTTAAATATCGCGTCGTTTAATAATAAAGCATTTCCATTCATAAATATCAAATTTACATAGGTCCCAAGTCATATTATTTCATACAATTTTTACAAAACATTTGAATGGAAATTTGTTATTAAGTGCGGGCCATGAATTCTTGTTGTCTTCCCGAGAATTACCTTCAAATACCTGAGATAAAACATGTTAAGAAAAGATCAGCGATAACGCCGAGTGAATTCATAGAGTTTAATAAAACCATTAATATATCATCGGTATATAATTATTACCGAAAATCATTTTGTACAAATCTTTATAACAGGCCATAAAATAGCCAAAGTCATTTTATACAAATCCTTATCAAAAATCATAATATAGGCTTTTGCCTTCAAAATCATTATACGAACCAAAGTCGTAAAATCATCATACAATACGTTTTATAACGTTGTATAAAATTAGATAAAAACCGTTGTATGAATATGGTTTATGAAAAAACAAAACACGAACATAAAATCAATAATAAGACCCGGTATTGCTTGTCAGGCAATATATTGTAATTCAATGCATATAGCAGTATTTTCGTTATTTGGATTATTATAAGCCGCATGACATTGTTACCTTACTATACCAAACAACGGGTAGCTAGTCCGAAACTCAATTTGCCCATCTAAATTAGCGTGTTGTCACAATAATCACGCTTGTGTAAATCTTCTCATACATAAATTTGCTTACCAATCAATGTGGCACGACGGGGATCAACCGTCAAGGCGCGAACTGGGGTGATCGTCCCCAAATAGTACTATTATATGCATAAGCGTCTACCAAATCCCGGTAGTTCACAATTCATGCTAATGGGACTTTTAGTGACATAACCTAACTTTAATAATCCATTTCATTTCATTTATCGGGTCATATATTCATTCATCGGGTCATACAATCATTCGGGTCCAAATCAAGAAACAAACAATCGGGACAAATGGTGTCCTATTTTATAAAAACTAACATGTTATCTCCCTCGCGGGTTTATAAAATATTTCATAAAAACATTTAAAAGAGTGCGAGGTTATGAACTCACGTTGATGTAGGAAGGCGGGTTATCGGCAATTCGGACGTACGGTACGTGCTTCAATCACGGAAACCTAGACAAATAATACTCGTCTTAGACTCTTGTCCAATGACTTCATAAAAATAACAATTATGTATATATATGATGATTTTATACATATGATGATGATCAAGTGGGTTTATACATTCTCATTTACTCATTTTAGTGTTATGTATTGGTAACTTTTATACTAGTTTACTAGTTCAACTTGTTTACATTTTGGAGGCCCAATAGGACCATTACAAGCCCAATACTTGTCATTAGCCCAATTATACTTTTATTATCAGTATTACACTTTACATGTTGGGCCCAAGTGGGTTAAACCCAATTAGTAAGTTGATAAGTGTTTAGCCCATTTAGTTATATTATTAGTCCAATAACACTAACTTAGCCCATTAATATTCATATGTTATTTAGTTCGGGTTTTATCGGTTTTTACTTGTATTAGGTACTTATATATCAGTATATGACTTTTTTAAAAAGTTTACATTAGACGGGTCCGATCGTCTAAGTTTTAATTGACGAAAAACGTTAACTTTACGGTATTAGCCGAAAAGACGTAAAAATCATGTTTTTAGTTTTTATAACTTATAAAACTTACCAAACTACCATTTTTATATAATGTCCATTTATTTATCCTTATACATATTTATATAAATGAAATATATAACTTAGTGGGTTTTAATTTCACATTTTATACTATATTATTTTGAGTGCTTATATAATACTATTAAACTTTAATTTCACAAAATCTGATTTTTAGTTTCACTTTCACCATTTTTATCATATCTTGAGTTCTATAAGGAGATAGAAGCTCATTTTTGGATGACATAAACTTCATATTATGTGCTACAAATAAGTTAGTTATAGATACTGCTCAATCCATATCAAAGTATCCTTAACAGTCCCTACAAAACAGACTATTCAGATTGGTATACTAATTTTGTTTTGATCATATCTCACTCATTTTGATGTTTCCATTGCATGGCCAACTCTCACATGTGTATGACATCTAATACTTACTACAAATTGATTCCACCATGCCATTTTATCAGTTTATCATTTGGTTAGTTACTGTTTTTATACAGCCAACTTTATAAGCAAGAATTTAACCTTTTTACCTATGGTTTTCCATCATTTTAACCATGTGTATCAAATCTATTAACATCAAATCCTCACATAATATTTTTAATCATCATTCATCATCATATACATATACATAAATAAAGAAAATACAAGATTACATAATCAAAATAACAAGAGGATAGGAAGAACAATCTCTATACCACCAAGGTTGTGTAGGTTATGATCAAGGCTTGGATTTTGATGGAAAAACTTGTGATAGATCAACACCAACTTTGAAGACCACCAATATTTGTAAACTTCTTGTAGAAATCAGCCCTTGAAAATCATCAAATAACCTCCTTGGATGTTAGAATCACCTCCAATCTTCAAGGCTTCAAAGGGGCATCATCATGTGTATGAATAACACATGATTTTATGGCTAAAATAGATCAAATGAGGGTTGTTGTTGGTGATTTTGGGACGAAATATAGAGAGAGAGAGAGAGGAAGGATGAGAGAGTTTTGTTGAGTGGTTTGCATGAGTAGCTAGTGCAAATGTTAAGAATGAAGTGGTTTTGTGGTTTTGTGTAAGGTTAGCTTACATGTTTAGCTTATGCTTAACATGTGTTAGCTTTCTTGCTAAAAGGGTGCCACATCTTATGATGTGGTGTCCTCTTTTTGGTTGTCCCTTTTAGTGGGGTGGGATAAACTTGTTTTGTCCCATCCCGCTAATTTACGGGTATTCCTCGATTCTAGTTTTCTCGATTTGCTTGCCCTCGGGTCGTTTTAAGAAAAACGTTTTTATAAATTATGAATCAACGGCACAAAACGAATCTAATAAAAATTGTCTCATCAAAAACGGAGTTCAAAAATGTAAATACGCAATCCTAAGGTTTCTGGTTTAGTCGCAAAGGACGTTAAATTATTCACGTAAGTCCTAATCTCTTATCGTAAATTTGTGAGTTTATGAACTAACACAAATTTAAAATTCCAAAATAATATTCACGGATAAATTTATTTCCTGAAATGTCGGACTATCACCAAAAACGGTGTATGTAAACGTAAGCACGTAACGTAGAATCCTCCGGTTTAGACGTAGTCGATGCTACTTCAAGATGTAAACCCAAATTTCTTCCCAAAATAAGTGAGTTCATAATATTACATTAAAATAATGTTTTTAAATAACACTTGAGAATAAAATATCGACCATAAATTGACGGATTGTCACAGCATTTACCCCTAAACAGGATCTTTGTCCTCAAAGATCAATTTATCTTACTGGTCGCTTCTTATTGAGTTAGAACCATGTGGGTATTTCCTCCACATTCGGTCTTTTCTCTCAAGTGCAATTCATTACAATACGCGAGTTTCATCAAACATAACTATGGGAATAAGATCAGGCTTAATGTTGACTTACTTTCTCTATCCATGATGTTCACGGGTTTTTGATGAATGCAACTTTTCGCCTATCTAAACTTCATTAAGGAATAGTCAGATTTTCACTTGATAGATACTTCATCAAGTTAGATATACGAAACATAATTCACGCAGCCCTTGAAGTCATAGGGTAGATCCAGCTTATATGCCTTTCAATCCAATCTTTTTACATCATCTCAATAGTCCCATACAACGGGGACTTATTTTCCCATGAACTTTCAGATCATCTATCCATTTTTCCCAGGTGAAATTTTTTGGCATAACTTCGCTACCCATCCTGCACTTCAAGATCTACATTTCATATTCACATAACCTCCTGCCCACTATCGGCAGTCAATAATCAGATCCTAATTTCAACAATCATTTCACGTTTCACGGGTCGGGTATTTTGTAAGGTTAGGTTTCTCATCATAGGCAACCTTAAACCTAAAAGACATGTCCAACTCACAATGAGTGTATGTCCGGTGTCTTCATCCCAACTCCTGCTTACAGATGCACTCATATTTAGATCCTAACAAGATTCAATCTCGATCCTAACACGATAATTATCAATGATAATATCTCCAAAGGAAAGCGATTATACAATTTATTACCAAAGGTCAATCATTCAAACATTAAACAACACTTCTAGTATTTTGTATCGTTACTTTACCTCGTCCCTTTGATTGGGGTGGTAAACAGTACTCTTCATCAAGGTTCGTTCCCAATGACTTCTGAGCAAATCTCTATAGATTCGATGCGAAGCGAGGATCTTGATAGAGATGATCGATACAGGCACACCATGCTTAAATAACTCCTTTAAATACAAAGAGTCAATTTATTCATCGAGAATCTATCATTAACGGGAATGATATTAGCAGATTTGGCCAGTCTGTCGACGATGACCCAAATCGAATCAAATTCAGACGATGACCTTTGCAATAGTTTAGACGTTTACTAATGTATGAGGCGATGTATGCCTTCATAATTTGACATCAGTACAACTTCTTCAGATAAGATACGCTTAATCAGAAATGGCTTGAATAGAATATTTATACTTACAAGATTTCAATATGACTAAATCTCAAAATCCTGTATATTCAGGCAACCACAAGCAGCCTTTAAAACATTTAACGCCATTGGCTTCTCAAATCTAATGGTTCACATTAGCCGCGAACCCCTTTTATTATCTATATTATCCTTTTTTTATAAACATTAGCTATTTTTAAATTGCTTGGCAATTTATTTTGCACAGTCATTACTAAGAAACACATCCTAATTGATTCTTTATTGTTACATAATGTGTCAATAATTACGTTCACTTTCCTAGATGGAATAAATATCATGACCGTATTTATTCGAAAATTCTTTCTTCACATTTTCTAAGTCTTAGTTCTATCTCAACTATTATTTTTATCAGTTTTGCTCAATCCGACGTTTAAAGCGTCGATAATTACTACACGTAATTAAATAATAAATATTTAATTTTATGAAACGTAAACGTAAAAAGTTTTAAATTTCTCAGTTTGTCCCATTTATAGAAAAAAAAATATTCAAAATAAATTTGAATTTAGTTAACACGATTTTTGTTGATTTATCGAAAATAATTAATAAGATTCGTAAATGTTCGAAAAATCTTTGTTTATACTTTGCTCAGAATTTTCTTAGTTGAAAAGAAAAAATTGTCGCTTCAATTTTCAAGTCATGGTTTCCTCAATCCCTCTTAGGTTGTCTTGAGGCATACACAAACATTTACCCCTAAACAAGAGTTTAGTTAAATGTTCTGGGTATAAGGGAATAATCCCTCAAAAGTTCTTTTAGATATGTCAAAACATATTTGCACTTTCTTTTTGGTAAAACCCAAAGTCTCAAATGGCTCAAATTTTAAAGAGTCAATATAGATTCCATTATCTATTAATCACACGGTCAAATAATATAAAGGATTAAGTCTTTAATCACATGTTAAATACTCAAGGTACAGGTTCTCATTGTTCGGCCAATTCAGGGCAATCTATAAATAATTACTAACTCCTTCTTATACTTATAAACAAACAAATGGTCCTTAATGATCACAAGCATGAAGTTATCAAATTACAGCCTACACACGTGATTCACCAAATTTATGGATGCTACATATGCATTAGTCAATCCAAACAACATAACATGAAACTAATAATATTCATTACAAGTTCTGGATGTAGTGACTGGAATAGATAATCTTTTTCGCGGACGCTAAATTGATGATAACCATGCCGTGGATCAAATTCCTGAATATAATCTAGAACCTTGTAAATGGTCGAACAATCTATCATCTTGGGTAGTGGATATAGATTTTAATCGTCAATTTACTTAGTTCACGGTAATTAATAAATAAATATAAGGAATGATAACACCATAGCTCTTCATAATGACGAGCTCGGTAGAATAAAAGCTTTCTCCGACAACTCTCTTAATTGTACGGTAATTCTTTTAATTCAGATGGTGCTGACGTAGGGTGCACACGCCACAGGTGCAACACCGGGAATATAATCAATACCAAATTCAACTTGCCTTAATGGAGAAAGTCTAGGTAATTCACCAACAAATACCTCTTAAAGTCTTAGATAACGGAAACATCTTTTAATAAATTTTCTTTAAGTTCTTTCTAGATTATAATATCTATGACTAATTCACAACCATTAACGGTATAATTTCAAGTCTAAATGCAGGATATGGTCATCCATCAAGAATTATTTAGATCACTTTTTATAATCAACATCTTATCATTTAGGGGAATTCTATTCGAGTTCCCATCAATAAAGACAATGTCGTCATGTCATAATCAATCAATCCATTCTACTGGCACTATCAACTTTCCAGTTTTGTTACCATTGATAAGATGTGATCTTCTTAAAAGACTAATAATAATTCATAATCCTTCACAAATTAAAGGATATCAGGAGACATAACTAACCTTAAAAAGAGTAAGGTTAACGCATAATCTATGCGCGAGAATTTCAAATCAGATAAGGACGAAAACATTTAACGAATATGAATATATCCCATGTTTTCATAATTTGAGTACGCATTCGAAAGCTCCTCGGATCGTTACCCAGGTCATTCAAATGGAATCACATAAAAAGAAATGATAGGAACATCGATACATCCAGTCGGGTATCAACACTCGGTAATCAGATACTTTTCCTAAGAATCTCACCACCAGAGAATTGGACAAGTGGGAATATCAATTGTCAAATAAGACAAGTTCCACAGATGAGTAAATTCGACTCAGAAGAATAAATATTACGGGCACATATGTAGGTGTCCCTATCAATATGCCCTTAATTTGCACTTCTTGCAGATCTCATAAATTTTAATCTTTCACTATCTTCAAAGAAAATTTAGTGTTTATTAATATTTCATGGTGACTACTAATCAGTCTTGCATGGTCACTTCCAAATTGTATGTAGGCGCGCAACTATATACAATTTCAAGATTAACGATGCAATACTCAGTTCATCAATATTTTATCATCACGTTTATAATAAAAATATTTTCATGCTTAATTCTTAAATAAGAATCAAAATAAATTTACAAAGATTTTCTTTGTTATGAAAACAATTAAGTTTTCCAAGGTGTTTTCATTTTGATAACGATCACTTATAAATCTCACTTTGAATAATCCTTATAGTGATGAAAATTCAATTTTTCTCAAGGGATACTGCTTTATCTTATAAAAACAATGAGTGATCTGCAAAAGAGTGATGAAAAGTTGTTCACCAAGAACTAACTACAATATGATAGGAAATGAGCTTTGGCCAAATAATCATGAGGTTCATGACCTCGATGGCGCTCAAAAAGAATAATTCACAACGTAACTCAATTCGAGATGAGTACTTGTTTAATGGTTGCATCACTAATGCGAGCATTAGGAAGAAGCAAGAAAAGATAGATAACATCGATACATGTAGGATTTAGCAATCAAAGGTAGTCTTTTCATTAATCACAAACAAGTCAAAATTGTACCGTAACACATTACGTGTCACTATGTCATACAATTCCAAGAACTCATCCTACCAACTGATGTCTCAGTTAAGTTAGGGATTATTTTTAAAAGATACCACAATGAATACTAATGTACAAGAGTCATTAGGTGTTCCACATGTCCCGGAAGATCCATCGGTCCCAATTCAGAAGAAGATTTCTTCAATTTATTTATTGAACTCTGGGCATCCTCATCATTGGACAATGGCCTAGGAACAACACTTAACACGAATCAACAATCAATTAAAACCTTATAATTCAATCACAGGACTTAACGACTTCCTCTTATCAATCTCATATTCCATACGGGTTAAATTTTACTTTATTCAAGTTTTAATCAACTTATACTCAATGCAACATCCTATCTCATTTTCCAATACTTTCAATTTTATTCATAAACCTTAAAAGGGAAATAAAAGCTCGATATGAACAACGATTAATTTCCAATCCGATAGCTCTTTCATCAATAATTATCAAATGAGTCACTAGTATGAAATGACTCACACATTCAATTAGACTTCTCGGAAAGGTACTAGTGGCATGAGGCTTTTGGGTAATGGTTCCAATGACAGCCTCAAGTGCAACATTCACCCTTTCGATTTCAAGTTTAACAATTGGGTGACAACGAATCAGATGACACCTTTCCAGGTGGTAACGTTTTGTTCAAACTCCACTCTATAAGGAAAGATCGTCATGACATCGATATCAGTTTTAATCTCGCCAATTCTTCTTCAATATCACAATCAACTAATACCATTATTTCTACGGATATCAACCATTTTGTTGGGATCATAAATATCCACAACTTGGTTTAGATCTGGAATAGCTAGAATTCCTACAGAAATAGCTTAGATTAATTTGCTAGGGGAATTAGGGTTCCTTGTGACAATCTACGTCGTATAAATATCTTGTATAAATATAAAAATAATCATCAAACAATCATGTAATCAAATTACAACATATATATATAATCCAAGTTATATATATATATATTAAAATAACACTTCTCAGTCGGCCTTGTCGGTAACTCGGGAATTCTTCAACACCGTTATAGTCAAAAGATTTTTAGACATTTTTAGAAAAATGTTTATAGTTAAAAGATTTTGGAATGTATTATTCAAAACCTTGGTTTTAAAAATCTTTCGTTCTCTATAACGAGAGCTCTGGTACCAAACTGTAACACCACCAAATTTACACAATTCAATACAGCGGAAGACTCGTTGGTGTTACGGGATAGCACATTACTCACATCATAGACAACGCTTAAATATCGCTTCGTTTAATAGTAAAGCATTTCCATTCATAAATATCAAATTTACATAGGTCCCAAGTCATATTATTTCATACAATTTTTACAAAACATTTGAATGGAAATTTGTTAATTAAATGCGGGCCATGAATTCTTGTTGTCTTCCCGAGAATTACCTTCAAGTACCTGAGATAAAACATGTTAAGAAAAGGTCAGCGATAACGCCGAGTGAATTCATAGAGTTTAATAAAACCATTAATATATCATCGGTATATAATTATTACCGAAAATCATTTTGTACAAATCTTTATAACATGCCATAAAATAGCCAAAGTCATTTTATACAAATCCTTATCAAAAATCATAATATAGGCTTTTGCCTTCGAAATCATTATACAAACCAAAGTCGTAAAATCATCATACAATACATTTTATAACGTTGTATAAAATTAGATAAAAACCGTTATATGAATATGGTTTATGAAAAACCAAACACGAACATAAAATCAATAATAAGACCCTGTATTGCTTGTCAGGCAATATATTGTAATTCAATGCATATAGCAGTATTTTCGTTATTTGGATTATTATAAGCCGCATGACATTGTTACCTTACTATACCAAACAACGGGTAGCTAGCCCGAAACTCAATTTGCCCATCTAAATTAGCGTGTCGTCACAATAATCACGCTTGTGTAAATCTTCTCATACATAAATTCGCTTACCAATCAATGTGGCACGACGGGGATCAACCGTCAAGGCGCGAACTGGGGTGATCGTCCCCAAATAGTACTATTATATGCATAAGCGTCTACCAAATCCCGGTAGTTCACAATTCATGCTAATGGGACTTTTAGTGACATAACCTAACTTTAATAATCCATTTCATTTCATTTATCGGGTCATATATTCATTCATCGGGTCATACAATCATTCGGGTCCAAATCAATACACAAACAATCGGGACAAATGGTGTCCTATTTTATAAAAACTAACATGTTATCTCCCTCGCGGGTTTATAAAATATTTCATAAAAACATTTAAAAGAGTGCGAGGCTATGAACTCACGTTGATGTGGGAAGGCGGGTTATCGGCAATTCGGACGTACGGTACGTGCTTCAATCACGGAAACCTAGACAAATAATACTCGTCTTAGACTCTTGTCCAATGACTTTATAAAAATAACAATTATGTATATATATGATGATTTTATACATATGATGATGATCAAGTGGGTTTATACATTCTCATTTACTCATTTTAGTGTTATGTATTGGTAACTTTTATACTAGTTTACTAGTTCAACTTGTTTACATTTTGGAGGCCCAATAGGACCATTACAAGCCCAATACTTGTCATTAGCCCAATTATACTTTTATTATCAGTATTACACTTTACATGTTGGGCCCAAGTGGGTTAAGCCCACTGAGTAAGTTGATAAGTGTTTAGCCCATTTAGTTGTATTATTAGTCCAATAACACTAACTTAGCCCATTAATATTCATATGTTATTTAGTTCGGGTTTTATCGGTTTTTACTTGTATTAGGTACTTATATATCAGTATATGACTTTTTTAAAAAGTTTACATCAGACGGGTCCGATCGTCTAAGTTTTAATTGACGAAAAACGTTAATTTTACGGTATTAGCCGAAAAGACGTAAAAATCATGTTTTTAGTTTTTATAACTTATAAAACTTACCAAACTACCATTTTTATATAATGTCCATTTATTTATCCTTATACATATTTATATAAATGAAATATATAACTTAGTGGGTTTTAATTTCACATTTTATACTATATTATTTTGAATGCTTATATAATACTATTAAACTTTAATTTCACAAAATCTGATTTTTAGTTTCATTTTCACCATTTTTATCATATCTTGAGTTCTATAAGGAGATAGAAGCTCATTTTTGGATGACATAAACTTCATATTATGTGCTACAAATAAGTTAGTTATAGATACTGCTCAATCCTTGTCTAAGTATCCTTAACAGTCCCTACAAAACAGACTATTCAGATTGGTATACTAATTTTGTTTTGATCATATCTCACTCATTTTGATGTTTCCATTGCATCGCCAATCTCACATGTGTATGACATCTAATACTTACTGCAAATTGATTCCACCATGCCATTTTATCAGTTTATCATTTGGTTAGTTACTGTTTTTATACAGCCAACTTTATAAGCAAGAATTTAACCTTTTTACCTATGGTTTTCCATCATTTTAACCATGTTTATCAAATCTATTAACATCAAATCCTCACATAATATTTTTAATCATCATTCATCATCATATACATATACATAAATAAAGAAAATACAAGATTACATAATCAAAATAACAAGAGGATAGGAAGAACAATCTCTATACCACCAAGGTTGTGTAGGTTATGATCAAGGCTTGGATTTTGATGGAAAAACTTGTGATAGATCAACACCAACTTTGAAGACCACCAATATTTGTAAACTTCTTGTAGAAATCAGCCCTTGGAAATCATCAAATCACCTCCTTGGAGGTTAGAATCACCTCCAATCTCCAAGGTTTCAAAGGGGCATCATCATGTGTATGAATAACACATGATTTTATGGCTAAAGTAGATCAAATGAGGGTTGTTGTTGGTGATTTTGGGACGAAATATATAGAGAGAGAGAGGAAGGATGAGAGAGTTTTGTTGAGTGGTTTGCATGAGTAGCTAGTGCAAATGGTAAGAATGAAGTGGTCTTGTGGTTTTGTGTAAGGTTAGCTTACATGTTAAGCTTATGCTTAACATGTGTTAGCTTTCTTGCTAAAAGGGTGCCACATCTTATGATGTGGTGTCCTCTTTTTGGTTGTCCCTTTTAGTGGGGTGGGATAAACTTGTTTTGTCCCATCCCGCTAATTTACGGGTATTCCTCGATTCTAGTTTTCTCGATTTGCTTGCCCTCGGGTCGTTTTATGAAAAACGTTTTTATAAATTATGAATCAACGGCACAAAACGAATCTAATAAAAATTGTCTCATCAAAAACGGAGTTCAAAAACGTAAATACGCAATCCTAAGGTTTCGGGTTTAGTCGCAAAGGACGTTAAATTATTCACGTAAGTCCTAATCTCTTATCGTAAATTTGTGAGTTTATGAACTAACACAAATTTAAAATTCCAAAATAATATTCACGGATAAATTTATTTCCTGAAATGTCGGACTGTCACCAAAAACGGTGTATGTAAACGTAAGCACGTAACGTAGAATCCTCCGGTTTAGACGTAGTCGATGCTACTTCAAGATGTAAACCCAAATTTCTTCCCAAAATAAGTGAGTTCATAATATTACATTAAAATAATGTTTTTAAATAACACTTGAGAATAAAATATCGACCATAAATTGACGGATTGTCATAGCATTTACCCCTAAACAGGATCTTTGTCCTCAAAGATCAATTTATCTTACTGGTCGCTTCTTATTGAGTTAGAACCATGTGGGTATTTCCTCCACATTCGGTCTTTTCTCTCAAGTGCAATTCATTACAATACGCGAGTTTCATCAAACATAACTATGGGAATAAGATAAGGCTTAATGTTGACTTACTTTCTCTATCCATGATGTTCACGGGTTTTTGATGAATGCAACTTTTCGCCTATATAAACATCATTAAGGAATAGTCAGATTTTCACTTGATAGATACTTCATCAAGTTAGATATACGAAACATAATTCACGCAGCCCTTGAAGTCATAGGGTAGATCCAGCTTATATGCCTTTCAATCCAATCTTTTTACATCATCTCAATAGTCCCATACAACGGGGACTTATTTTCCCATGATCTTTCAGATCATCTATCCATTTTTCCCAGGTGAAAATTTTTGGCATAACTTCGCTACCCATCCTGCACTTCAAGATCTACATTTCATATTCACATAACCTCCTGCCCACTATCGGCAGTCAATAATCAGATCCTAATTTCAACAATCATTTCAGGTTTCACGGGTCGGGTATTTTGTAAGGTTAGGTTTGTCATCATAGGCAACCTTAAACCTAAAAGACATGTCCAACTCACAATGAGTGTATGTCCGGTGTCTTCATCCCAACTCCTGCTTACAGATGCACTCATATTTAGATCCTAACAAGATTCGATCTCGATCCTAACACGATAATTATCAATGATAATATCTCCAAAGGAAAGCGATTATACAGTTTATTACCAAAGGTCAATCATTCAAACATAAAACAACACTTCTAGTATTTTGTATCGTTACTTTACCTCGTCCCTTCGATTGGGGTGGTAAACAGTACTCTTCATCAAGGTTCGTTCCCAATGACTTCTGAGCAAATCTCTATAGATTCGATGCGAAGCGAGGATCTTGATAGAGATGATCGATACAGGCACACCATGCTTACATAACTCCTTTAAATACAAAGAGTCAATTTCTTCATCGAGAATCTATCATTAACGGGAATGATATTAGCAGATTTGGCCAGTCTGTCGACGATGACCCAAATCGAATCAAATTCAGATGATGACCTTTGCAATAGTTTAGACGTTTACTAATGTATGAGGCGATGTATGCCTTCATAATTTGACATCAGTACAACTTCTTCAGATAAGATACGCTTAATCAGAAATGGCATGAATAGAATATTTATACTTACAAGATTTCAATATGACTAAATCTCAAAATCCTGTATATTCAGGCAACCACAAGCAGCCTTTAAAACATTTAACGCCATTGGCTTCTCAAATCTAATGGTTCACATTAGCCGCGAACCCCTTTTATTATCTATATTATCCTTTTTTTATAAACATTAGCTATTTTTAAATTGCTTGGCAATTTATTTTGCACAGTCATTACTAAGGAACACATCCTAATTGATTCTTTATTTTTACATAATGTGTCAATAATTACGTTCACTTTCCTAGATGGAATAAATATCATGACCGTATTTATTCGAAAATTCTTTCTTCACATTTTCTAAGTCTTAGTTCTATCTCAACTATTATTTTTATCAGTTTTGCTCAATCCGACGTTTAAAGCGTCGATAATTACTACACGTAATTAAATAATAAATATTTAATTTTATGAAACGTAAACGTAAAAAGTTTTAAATTTCTCAGTTTGTCCCATTTATAGAAAAAAAATATTCAAAATAAATTTGAATTTAGTTAACACGATTTTTGTTGATTTATCGAAAATAATTAATAAGATTCGTAAATGTTCGAAAAATCTTTGTTTATACTTTGCTCAGAATTTTCTTAGTTGAAAAGAAAAAATTGTCGCTTCAATTTTCAAGTCATGGTTTCCTCAATCCCTCTTAGGTTGTCTTGAGGCATACACAAACATTTACCCCTAAACAGGAGTTTAGTTAAATGTTCTGGGTATAAGGGAATAATCCCTCAAAAGTTCTTTTAGATAAAACATTTGTCAAAACATATTTGCACTTTCTTTTTGGTAAAACCCAAAGTCTCAAATGGCTCAAATTTTTAAAGAGTCAATATAGATTCCATTATCTATTAAACACACGGTCAAATAATATAAAGGATTAAGTCTTTAATCACATGTTAAATACTCAAGGTACAGGTTCTCATTGTTCGGCCAATTCAGGGCAATCTATAAATAATTACTAACTCCTTCTTATACTTATAACAAACAAATGGTCCTTAATGATCACAAGCATGAAGTTATCAAATTACAGCCTACACACGTGATTCACCAAATTTATGGATGCTACATATACATTAGTCAATCCAAACAACATATCATGAAACTAATAATATTCATTACAAGTTCTGGATGTAGTGACTGGAATAGATAATCTTTTTCGCGGACGCTAAATTGATGATAACCATGCCGTGGATCAAATTCCTGAATATAAGCTAGAACCTTGTAAATGGTCGAACAATCTATCATCTTGGGTAGTGGATATAGATTTTAATCGTCAATTTACTTAGTTCACGGTAATTAATAAATAAATATAAGGAATGATAACACCATAGCTCTTCATAATGACGAGCTCGGTAGAATAAAAGCTTTCTCCGACAACTCTCTTAATTGTACGGTAATTCTTTTAATTCAGATGGTGCTGACGTAGGGTGCACACGTCACAGGTGCAACACCAGGAATATAATCAATACCAAATTCAACTTGCCTTAATGGCGAAAGTCTAGGTAATTCACCAACAAATACCTCTTAAAGTCTTAGATAACGGAAACATCTTTTAATAAATTTTCTTTAAGTTCTTTCTAGATTATAATATCTATGACTAATTCACAACCATTCACGGTATAATTTCAAGTCTAAATGCAGGATATGGTCATCCATCAAGAATTATTTAGATCACTTTTTATAATCAACATCTTATCATTCAGGGGAATTCTATTCGAGTTCCCATCAATAAAGACAATGTCGTCATGTCATAATCAATCAATCCATTCTACTGGCACTATCAACTTTCCAATTTTGTTACCATTGATAAGATGTGATCTTCTTAAAAGACTAATAATAATTCATAATCCTTCACAAATTAAAGGATATCAGGAGACATAACTAACCTTAAAAAGAGTAAGGTTAACGCATAATCTATGCGAGAGAATTTCAAATCAGATAAGGACGAAAACATTTAACGAATATGAATATATCCCATGTTTTCATAATTTGAGTACGCATTCGAAAGCTCCTCAAATCGTTACCCAGGTCATTCAAATGGAATCACATAAAAATAAATGCTAGGAACGTCGATACATCCAGTCGGGTATCAACACTCGGTAATCAGATACTTTTCCTAAGAATCTCACCACGAGAGAATTGGACAAGTGGGAATATCAATTGTCAAATAAGACAAGTTCCACAGATGAGTAAATTCGACTCAGAAGAATAAATATTACGGGCACATATGTAGGTGTCCCTATCAATATGCCCCTAATTTGCACTTCTTGCAGATCTCATAAATTTTAATCTTTCACTATCTTCAAAGAAAATTTAGTGTTTATTAATATTTCATGGTGACTACTAATCAGTCTTGCATGGTCACTTCCAAATTGTATGTAGGCGCGCAACTATATACAATTTCAAGATTAACGATGCAATACTTAGTTCATCAATATTTTATCATCACGTTTATAATAAAAACATTTTCATGGTTAATTCTTAAATAAGAATCAAAATAAATTTACAAAGATTTTCTTTGATATGAAAACAATTAAGTTTTCCAAGGTGTTTTCATTTTGATAACGATCACTTATAAATCTCACTTTGAATAATCCTTATAGTGATGAAAATTCAATTTTTCTCAAGGGATACTGCTTTATCTTATAAAAACAATGAGTGATCTGCAAAAGAGTGATGAAAAGTTGTTCACCAAGAACTAACTACAATATGCTAGGAAATGAGCTTTGGCCAAATAATCATGAGGTTCATGACCTCGATGGCGCTCAAAAAGAATAATTTACAACGTAACTCAATTCGAGATGAGTACTTGTTTAATGGTTGCATCACTAATGCGAAGCAAGAAAAGATAGATAACATCGATACATGTAGGATTTAGCAATCAAAGGTAGTCTTTTCATTAATCACAAACAAGTCAAAATTGTACCGTAACACATTATGTGTCACTATGTCATACAATTCCAAGAACTCATCCTACCAACTGATGTCTCAGTTAAGTTAGGGATTATTTTTAAAAGATACCACAATGAATACTAATGTACAAGAGTCATTAGGTGTTCCACATGTCCCGGAAGATCCATCGGTCCCAATTCAGAAGAAGATTTCTTCAATTTATTTATTGGACACTGGGCATCCTCATCATTGGACAATGGCCTAGGAACAACACTTAACACGAATCAACAATCAATTAAAACCTTATAATTCAATCACAGGATTTAACGACTTCCTCTTATCTATCTCATTTTCCAATACTTTCAATTTTATTCATAAACCTTAAAAGGGCAATAAAAGCTCGATATGAACAACGATTAATTTCCAATCCGATAGCTCTTTCATCAGTAATTATCAAATGAGTCACTAGTATGAAATGACTCACACATTCAATTAGACTTCTCGGAAAGGTACTAGTGGCATGAGGATTTTGGGTAATGGTTCCAATGACAGCCTCAAGTGCAACATTCACCCTTTCGATTTCAAGTTTAACAATTGGGTGACAACGAATCAGATGACACCTTTCCAGGTGGTAACGTTTTGTTCAAACTCCACTCTATAAGGAAAGATCGTCATGACATCGATATCAGTTTTAATCTCGCCAATTCTTCTTCAATATCACAATCAACTAATACCAATATTTCTACGGATATCAACCATTTTGTTGGGATCATAAATATCCACAACTTGGTTTAGATCTGGAATAGCTAGAATTCCTACAGAAATAGCTTAGATTAATTTGCTAGGGGAATTAGGGTTCCTTGTGACAATCTACGTCGTATAAATACCTCGTATAAATATAAAAATAATCATCAAACAATCATGTAATCAAATTACAACATATATATATAATCCAAGTTATATATATATATTAAAATAACACTTCTCAGTCGGCCTTGTCGGTAACTCGGGAATTCTTCGACACCGTTATAGTCAAAAGATTTTTAGACATTTTTAGAAAAATGTTTATAGTTAAAAGATTTTGAAATGTATTATTCAAAACCTTGGTTTTAAAAATCTTTCGTTCTCTATAACGAGAGCTCTGGTACCAAACTGTAACACCACCAAATTTACACAATTCAATACAGCGGAAGACTCGTTGGTGTTACGGGATAGCACATTACTCACATCATAGACAACGCTTAAATATCGCGTCGTTTAATAGTAAAGCATTTCCATTCATAAATATCAAATTTACATAGGTCCCAAGTCATATTATTTCATACAATTTTTACAAAACATTTGAATGGAAATTTGTTAATTAAGTGCGGGCCATGAATTCTTGTTGTCTTCCCGAGAATTACCTTCAAGTACCTGAGATAAAACATGTTAAGAAAAGGTCAGCGATAACGCCGAGTGAATTCATAGAGTTTAATAAAACCATTAATATATCATCGGTATATAATTATTACCGAAAATAATTTTGTACAAATCTTTATAACATGCCATAACATAGCCAAAGTCATTTTATACAAATCCTTTTCAAAAATCATAATATAGGCTTTTGCCTTCAAAATCATTATACGAACCAAAGTCGTAAAATCATCATACAATACATTTTATAACGTTGTATAAAATTAGATAAAAACCGTTATATGAATATGGTTTATGAAAAACCAAAACACGAACATAAAATCAATAATAAGACCCTGTATTGCTTGTCAGGCAATATATTGTAATTCAATGATATAGCAGTATTTTCGTTATTTGGATTATTATAAGCCGCATGACATTGTTACCTTACTATACCAAACAACGGGTAGCTAGCCCGAAACTCAATTTGCCCATCTAAATTAGCGTGTCGTCACAATAATCACGCTTGTGTAAATCTTCTCATACATAAATTCGCTTACCAATCAATGTGGCACGACGGGGATCAACCGTCAAGGCGCGAACTGGGGTGATCGTCCCCAAATAGTACTATTATATGCATAAGCGTCTACCAAATCCCGGTAGTTCATAATTCATGCTAATGGGACTTTTAGTGACATAACCTAACTTTAATAATCCATTTCATTTCATTTATCGGGTCATATATTCATTCATCGGGTCATACAATCATTCGGGTCCAAATCAATACACAAACAATCGGGACAAATGGTGTCCTATTTTATAAAAACTAACATGTTATCTCCCTCGCGGGTTTATAAAATATTTCATAAAAACATTTAAAAGAGTGCGAGGCTATGAACTCACGTTGATGTGGGAAGGCGGGTTATCGGCAATTCGGACGTACGGTACGTGCTTCAATCACGGAAACCTAGACAAATAATACTCGTCTTAGACTCTTGTCCAATGACTTTATAAAAATAACAATTATGTATATATATGACGATTTTATACATATGATGATGATCAAGTGGGTTTATACATTCTCATTTACTCATTTTAGTGTTATGTATTGGTAACTTTTATACTAGTTTACTAGTTCAACTTGTTTACATTTTGGAGGCCCAATAGGACTATTACAAGCCCAATACTTGTCATTAGCCCAATTATACTTTTATTATCAGTATTACACTTTACATGTTGGGCCCAAGTGGGTTAAGCCTAATGAGTAAGTTGATAAGTGTTTAGCCCATTTAGTTGTATTATTAGTCCAATAACACTAACTTACCCCATTAATATTCATATGTTATTTAGTTCGGGTTTTATCGGTTTTTACTTGTATTAGGTACTTATATATCAGTATATGACTTTTTTAAAAAGTTTACATTAGACGGGTCCGATCGTCTGAGTTTTAATTGACGAAAAACGTTAATTTTACGGTATTAGCTGAAAAGATTTAAAAATCATGTTTTTAGTTTTTATAACTTATAAAACTTACCAAACTACCATTTTTATATAATGTCCATTTATTTATCCTTATACATATTTATATAAATGAAATATAAACTTTGTGGGTTTTAATTTCATATTTTATACTATATGATTTTGAGTGCTTATATAATACTATTAAACTTTAATTTCATAAAATCTGATTTTTAGTTTCACTTTCACCATTTATATCATATCTTGAGTTCTATAAGGAGATAGAAGCTCATTTTTGGATGACATAAACTTCATATTATGTGCTACAAATAAGTTAGCTATAGATACTGCTCAATCCATGTCTAAGTATCCTTAACAGTCCCTACAAAACAGACTATTCAGATTGGTATACTAATTTTGTTTTGATCATATCTCACTCATTTTGATGTTTCCATTGCATGGCCAACTCTCACATGTGTATGACATCTAATACTTACTGCAAATTGATTCCACCATGCCATTTTATCAGTTTATCATTTGGTTAGTTACTGTTTTTATACAGCCAACTTTATAAGCAAGAATTTAACCTTTTTACCTATGGTTTTCCATCATTTTAACCATGTTTATCAAATCTATTAACATCAAATCCTCACATAATATTTTTAATCATCATTCATCATCATATGCATATACATAAATAAAGAAAATACAAGATTACATAATCAAAATAACAAGAGGATAGGAAGAACAATCTCTATACCACCAAGGTTGTGTAGGTTATGATCAAGGCTTAGATTTTGATGGAAAAACTTGTGATAGATCAACACCAACTTTGAAGACCACCAATATTTGTAAACTTCTTGTAGAAATCAGCCCTTGGAAATCATCAAATCACCTCCTTGGATGTTAGAATCACCTCCAATCTTCAAGGCTTCAAAGGGGCATCATCATGTGTATGAATAACACATGATTTTATGGCTAAAATAGATCAAATGAGGGTTGTTGTTGGTGATTTTGGGACGAAATATAGAGAGAGAGAGAGAGGAAGGATGAGAGAGTTTTGTTGAGTGGTTTGCATGAGTAGCTAGTTCAAATGGTACAAAACGAATCTAATAAAAATTGTCTCATCAAAAACGGAGTTCAAAAACGTCAATACGCAATCCTAAGGTTTCTGATTTAGTCGCAAAGGACGTTAAATTATTCACGTAAGTCCTAATCTCTTCTCATAAATTTGTGAGTTTATGAGCTAACACAAATTTAAAATTCCAAAATAATATTCACGGATAAAATTATTTCCTGAAATGTCGGACTGTCACCAAAAACGGTGTATGTAAACGTAAGCACGTAACGTAGTATCCTCCGGTTTAGACGTAGTCGATGCTACTTCAAGATGTAAACCCAAATTTCTTCCCAAAATAAGTGAGTTCATAATATTACATTAAAATAATGTTTTAAATAACACTTGAGAATAAAATATCGACCATAAATTGACGGATTGTCATAGCATTTACCCCTAAACAGGATCTTTGTCCTCAAAGATCAATTTATCTTACTGGTCGCTTCTTATAGAGTTAGAACAATGTGGGTATTTCCTCCACATTCGGTCTTTTCTCTCAAGTGCAATTCATTACAATACGCGAGTTTCATCAAACATAACTATGGAAATAAGATCAGGCTTAATGCTGACTTACTTTCTCTATCCATGATGTTCACGGGTTTTTGATGAATGCAACTTTTCGCCTATCTAAACTTCATTAAGGATAGTCAGATTTTCACTTGATAGATACTTCATCAAGTTAGATATACTTAACATAATTCACGCAGCCCTTGAAGTCATAGGGTAGATCCAGCTTATATGCCTTTCAATCCAATCTTTTTACATCATCTCAATAGTCTCATACAACGGGGACTTATTTTCCCATGATCTTTCAGATCATCTATCCATTTTTCCCAGGTGAAAATTTTTGGCATAACTTTGCTACCCATCCTGCACTTCAAGATCTACATTTCATATTCACATAACCTCCTGCCCACTATCGGCAGTCAATAATCAGATCCTAATTTCAACAATCATTTCACGTTTCACGGGTCGAGTATTTTGTAAGGTTAGGTTTGTCATCATAGGCAACCTTAAACCTAAAAGACATGTCCAACTCACAATGAGTGTATGTCGGGTGTCTTCATCACAACTCCTGCTTACAGATGCTCTCATATTTAGATCCTAACAAGATTCGATCTCGATCCTAACACGATAATTATCAATGATAATATCTCCAAAGGAAAGCGATTATACAGTTTATTACCAAAGGTCAATCATTCAAACATAAAACAACACTTCTAGTATTTTGTATCGTTACTTTACCTCGTCCCTTCGATTGGGGTGGTAAACAGTACTCTTCATCAAGGTTCGTTCCCAATGACTTCTGAGCAAATCTCTATAGATTCGATGCGAAGCGAGGATCTTGATAGAGATGATCGATACAGG
This sequence comes from Glebionis coronaria, assembly GCA_025667525.1. Classification (NCBI taxonomy): domain Eukaryota; kingdom Viridiplantae; phylum Streptophyta; class Magnoliopsida; order Asterales; family Asteraceae; genus Glebionis; species Glebionis coronaria. The sequence goes on along the minus strand of CM046874.1, from coordinate 589,581,685 downwards.
CACACCATGCTTACATAACTCCTTTAAATACAAAGAGTTAATTTCTTCATCGAGAATATATCATTAACGGGAATGATATTAGCAGATTTGGTCAGTCTGTCGACGATGAGCCAAATCGAATCAAATTCAGATGATGACCTTTGCAATAGTTTAGACGTTTACTAATGTATGAGGCGATGTCTGCCTTGGTAATTTGCCATCAGTACAACTTCTTCAGATAAGATACGCTTAATCAGAAATGGCATGAATAGAATATTTATACTTACAAGATTTCAATATGACTAAATCTCAAAATCCTGTATATTCAGGCAACCACAAGCAGCCTTTAAAACATTTAACGCCATTGGCTTCTCAAATCTAATGGTTCACATTAGCCGCGAACCCCTTTTATTATCTATATTATCCTTTTTTTACAAACATTAGCTATTTTTAAATTGCTTGGCAATTTATTTTGCACAGTCATTAGTAAGGAACACATCCTAATTGATTCTTTATTTTTACATAATGTGTCAGTAATTACGTTCACTTTCCTAGATGGAATAAATATCATGACCGTATTTATTCGAAAATTCTTTCTTCACATTTTCTAAGTCTTAGTTCTATCTCAACTATTATTTTTATCAGTTTTGCTCAATCCGACGTTTAAAGCGTCGATAATTACTACACATAATTAAATAATAAATATTTAATTTTATGAAACATAAACGTAAAAAGTTTTAAATTTCTCAGTTTGTCCCATTTATAGAAAAAAAAATATTCAAAATAAATTTGAATTTAGTTAACACGATTTTTGTTGATTTATCGAAAATAATTAATAAGATTCGTAAATGTTCGAAAAATCTTTGTTTATACTTTGCTCAGAATTTTCTTAGTTGAAAAGCAAAAATTGTCGCTTCAATTTTCAAGTCATGGTTTCCTCAATCCCTCTTAGGTTGTCTTGAGGCATACACAAACATTTACCCCTAAACAGGAGTTTAGTTAAATGTTCTGGGTATAAGGGAATAATCCCTCAAAAGTTCTTTTAGATAAAACATTTGTCAAAACATATTTGCACTTTCTTTTTGGTAAAACCCAAAGTCTCAAATGGCTCAAATTTTTAAAGAGTCAATATAGATTCCATTATCTATTAATCACACTGTCAAATAATATAAAGGATTAAGTCTTTAATCACATGCTAAATACTCAAGGTACAGGTTCTCATTGTTCGGGCAATTCAGGGCAATCTATAAATAATTACTATCTCCTTCTTATACTTATAAACAAACAAATGGTCCTTAATGATCACAAGCATGAAGTTATCAAATTACAGCCTACACACGTGATTCACCAAATTTATGGATGCTACATATGCATTAGTCAATCCAAACGACATAACATGAAACTAATAATATTTATTACAAGTTCTGGATGTAGTGATTGGAATAGATAATCTTTTTCGCGGACGCTAAATTGATGATAACCATGCCGTGGATCAAATTCCTGAATATAAGAAAGAACCTTGTAAATGGTCGAACAATCTATCATCTTGGGTAGTGGATATAGATTTTAATCGTCAATTTACTTAGTTCACGGTAATTAATAAATAAATATAAGGAATGATAACACCATAGCTCTTCATAATGACGAGCTCGGTAGAATAAAAGCTTTCTCCGACAACTCTCTCAATTGTACGGTAATTCTTTTAATTCAGATGGTGCTGACGTAGGGTGCACACGCCACAGGTGCAACTACGGGAATATAATCATTACCAAATTCAACTTGCCTTAATGACGAAAGTCTAGGTAATTCACCAACAAATACCTCTTAAAGTCTTAGATAACGGAAACATCTTTTAATAAATTTTCTTTAAGTTCTTTCTAGATTATAATATCTATGACTAATTCACAACCATTCACGGTATAATTTCAAGTCTAAATGCAGGATATGGTCATCCATCAAGAATTATTTAGATCACTTTTTATAATCAACATCTTATCATTTAGGGGAATTCTATTCGAGTTCCCATCAATAAAGACAATGTCGTCATGTCATAATCAATCAATCCATTCTACTGGCACTATCAACTTTCCAATTTTGTTACCATTGATAAGATGTGATCTTCTTAAAAGACTAATAATAATTCATAATCCTTCACAAATTAAAGGATATCAGGAGACATAACTAACCTTAAAAAGAGTAATGTTAACGCATAATCTATGCGAGAGAATTTCAAATCAGATAAGGACGAAAACATTTAACGAATATGAATATATCCCATGTTTTCATAATTTGAGTACGCATTCGAAAGCTCCTCGGATCGTTACCCAGGTCATTCAAATGGAATCACATAAAAAGAAATGATAGGAACGTCGATACATCCAGTCGGGTATCAACACTCGGTAATCAGATACTTTTCCTAAGAATCTCACCACGAGAGAATTGGACAAGAAGGGAATATCAATTGTCAAATAAGACAAGTTCCACAGATGAGTAAATTCGACTCAGAAGAATAAATATTACGGGCACATATGTAGGTGTCCCTATCAATATGCCCCTAATTTGCACTTCTTGCAGATCTCATAAATTTTAATCTTTCACTATCTTCAAAGAAAATTTAGTGTTTATTAATATTTCATGGTGACTACTAATCAGTCTTGCATGGTCACTTCCAAATTGTATGTAGGCGCGCAACTATATACAATTTCAAGATTAACGATGCAATACTCAGTTCATCAAAATTTTATCATCACGTTTATAATAAAAACATTTTCATGCTTAATTCTTAAATAAGAATCAAAATAAATTTACAAAGATTTTCTTTGTTATGAAAAAAATTAAGTTTTCCAAGGTGTTTTCATTTTGATAACGATCACTTATAAATCTCAATTTGAATAATCCTTATAGTGATGAAAATTCAATTTTTCTCAAGGGATACTGCTTTATCTTATAAAAACAATGAGTGATATGCAAAAGAGTGATGAAAAGTTGTTCACCAAGAACTAACTACAATATGCTAGGAAATGAGCTTTGGCCAAATAATCATGAGGTTCATGACCTCGATGGCGCTCAAAAAGAATAATTCACAACGTAACTCAATTCGAGATGAGTACTTGTTTAATGGTTACATCACTAATGCGAGCATTAGGAAGAAGCAAGAAAAGATAGATAACATCGATACATGTAGGATTTAGCAATCAAAGGTAGTTTTTTTCATTTATCACAAACAAGTCAAAATTGTACCGTAACACATTACGTGTCGCTATGTCATACAATTCCAAGAACTCATCCTACCAACTGATGTCTCAGTTAAGTTAGGGATTATTTTTAAAAGATACCACAATGAATACTAATGTACAAGAGTCATTAGGTGTTCCACATGTCCCGGAAGATCCATCGGTCCCAATTCAGAAGAAGATTTCTTCAATTTATTTATTGGACACTGGGCATCCTCATCATTGGACAATGGCCTAGGAACAACACTTAACACGAATCAACAATCAATTAAAACCTTATAATTCAATCACAGGACTTAACGACTTCCTCTTATCAATCTCATATTCCGTACGGGTTAAATTTTACTTTATTCAAGTTTCAATCAACTTATACTCAATGCAACATCCTATCTCATTTTCCAATACTTTCAATTTTATTCATAAACCTTAAAAGGGCAATAAAAGCTCGATATGAACAACGATTAATTTCCAATCCTATAGCTCTTTCATCAATAATTATCAAATGAGTCACTAGTATGAAATGACTCACACATTCAATTAGACTTCTCGGAAAGGTACTAGTGGCATGAGGCTTTTGGGTAATGGTTCCAATGACAGCCTCAAGTGTAACATTCACCCTTTCGATTTCAAGTTTAACAATTGGGTGACAACGAATCAGATGACACCTTTCCAGGTGGTAACGTTTTGTCCAAACTCCACTCTATAAGGAAAGATCGTCATGACATCGATATCAGTTTTAATCTCGCCAATTCTTCTTCAATATCACAATCAACTAATACCAATATTTTTACGGATATCAACCATTTTGTTGGGATAATAAATATCCACAACTTGGTTTAGATCTGGAATAGCTAGAATTCCTACAGAAATAGCTTAGATTAATTTGCTAGGGGAATTAGGGTTCCTTGTGACAATCTACGTCGTATAAATACCTCGTATAAATATAAAAATAATCATCAAACAATCATGTAATCAAATTACAACATATATATATATAATCCAAGTTATATATATATTAAAATAACACTTCTCAGTCGGCCTTGTCGGTATTTTCGTTATTTGGATTATTATAAGCCGCATGACATTGTTACCTTACTATACCAAACAACGGGTAGCTAGCCCGAAACTCAATTTGCCCATCTAAATTAGCGTGTCGTCACAATAATCACGCTTGTTTAAATCTTCTCATACATAAATTCGCTTACCAATCAATGTGGCACGACGGGGATCAACCGTCAAGGCGCGAACTGGGGTGATCGTCCCCAAATAGTACTATTATATGCATAAGCGTCTACCAAATCCCGGTAGTTCACAATTCATGCTAATGGGACTTTTAGTGACATAACCTAACTTTAATAATCCATTTCATTTCATTTATCGGGTCATATATTCATTTGTCGGGTCATACAATCATTCGGGTCCAAATCAATAAACAAACAATCGGGACAAATGGTGTCCTATTTTATAAAAACTAACATGTTATCTCCCTCGCGGGTTTATAAAATATTTCATAAAAACATTTAAAAGAGTGCGAGGCTATGAACTCACATTGATGTGGGAAGGCGGGTTATCGGCAATTCGGACGTACGGTACGTGCTTCAATCACGGAAACCTACACAAATAATACTCGTCTTAGACTCTTGTCCAATGACTTTATAAAAATAACAATTATGTATATATATGATGATTTTATACATATCATGATGATCAAGTGGGTTTATACAATCTCATTTACTCATTTTAGTGTTATGTATTGCTAAATTTTATACTAGTTTACTAGTTCAACTTGTTTACATTTTGGAGGCCCAATAGGACCATTACAAGCCCAATACTTGTCATTAGCCCAATTATACTTTTATTATCAGTATTACACTTTACATGTTGGGCCCAAGTGGGTTAAGCCCAATGAGTAAGTTGATAAGTGTTTAGCCCATTTACTTGTATTATTAGTCCAATAACACTAACTTAGCCCATTAATGTTAATATGTTATTTACTTCAGGTTTTATCGGTTTTTACTTGTATTAGGTACTTATATATCAGTATATGACTTTTTTAAAAAAGTTTACATTAGACGGGTCCGATCGTCTAAGTTTTAATTGACGAAAAACGTTAATTTTACGGTATTAGCCGAAAAGACGTAAAAATCATGTTTTTAGTTTTTATAACTTATAAAACTTACCAAACTACCATTTTTATATAATGTCCATTTATTTATCCTTATACATATTTATATAAATGAAATATATAACTTAGTGGGTTTTAATTTCACATTTTATACTATATTATTTTGAGTGCTTATATAATACTATTAAACTTTAATTTCACAAAATCTGATTTTTAGTTTCACTTTCACTATTTTTATCATATCTTGAGTTCTATAAGGAGATAGAAGCTCATTTTTGGATGACATAAACTTCATATTATGTTCTACAAGTAAGTTAGTTATAGCTACTGCTCAATCCATGTCTAAGTATCCTTAACAGTCCCTACAAAACAGACTATTCAGATTGGTATACTAATTTTGTTTTGATCATATCTCACTCATTTAGATGATTCCATTGCATGGCCAACTCTCACATGTGTATGACATCTAATAATTACTGCAAATTGATTCCACCATGCCATTTTATCAGTTTATCATTTGGTTAGTTACTGTTTTTATACAGCCAACTTTATAAGAAAGAATTTAACCTTTTTACCTATGGTTTTCCATCATTTTAACCATGTTTATCAAATCTATTAACATCAAATCCTCACATAATATTTTTAATCATCATTCATCATCATATACATATACATAAATAAAGAAAATACAAGATTACATAATCAAAATAACAAGAGGATAGGAAGAACAATCTCTATACCACCAAGGTTGTGTAGGTTATGATCAAGGCTTGGCTTTTGATGGAAAAACTTGTGATAGATCAACACCAACTTTGAAGACCACCAATATTTGTAAACTTCTTGTAGAAATCAGCCCTTGGAAATCATCAAATCACCTCCTTGGATGTTAGAATCACCTCCAATCTTCAAGGCTTCAAAGGGGCATCATCATGTGTATGAATAACACATGATTTTATGGCTAAAATAGATCAAATGAGGGTTGTTGTTGGTGATTTTGGGACGAAATATAGAGAGAGAGAGGAAGGATGAGAGAGTTTTGTTGAGTGGTTTGCATGAGTAGCTAGTTCAAATGGTAAGAATGAAGTGGTTTTGTAGTTTTGTGTAAGGTTAGCTTACATGTTAAGCTTATGCTTAACATGTGTTAGCTTTCTTGCTAAAAGGGTGCCACATCTTATGATGTGGTGTCCTCTTTTTGGTTGTCCCTTTTAGTGGGGTGGGATAAACTTGTTTTGTCCCATCCCGCTAATTTACGGGTATTCCTCGATTCTAGTTTTCTCGATTTACTTGCCCTCGGGTCGTTTTATGAAAAATGTTTTTATAAATTATGAATCAACGGCACAAAAGAATCTAATAAAAATTGTCTCATCAAAAATGGAGTTCAAAAACGTAAATACGCAATCCTAAGATTTTTGGGTTAGTCGCAAAGGACGTTAAATTATTCACGTAAGTCCTAATCTCTTCTCGTAAATTTGTGAGTTTATGAACTAACACAAATTTAAAATTCCAAAATAATATTCACGGATAAATTTATTTCCTGAAATGTCGGACTGTCACCAAAAACGGTGTATGTAAACGTAAGCACGTAACGTAGAATCCTCCGGTTTAGACGTAGTCGATGCTACTTCAAGATGTAAACCCAAATTTCTTCCCAAAATAAGTGAGTTCATAATATTACATTAAAATAATATTTTTAAATAACACTTGAGAATAAAATATCGACCATAAATTGACGGATTGTCACAGTTTTGGTGATAACGACTCTCTTTTATGAGAGAGTATATCATCGTGAGTAAATATGTGTGTGTTACCTTTTTGTTGTGTGAAAACCCCAGAATGTTATAACCCCCTTCCACTAGAGCTCTTAACGGATCTATTAGCCCCAACGGTTATAAACCAGAAGTCCAACACGAGCCGATAGGAGAGAAATAGACAAAAGGAAAAATGCGTCCTTAGAGAAGCCAAGTATCACAGATATAGACCCTTATGTTTAAGCACATTAAGTTTGTGTCCTTAACACCCTCCTTCAAACTGAATGTGGTAGACAAACGTGAAGAGCCATTGTGCCTTAAGAACATACGTTTAAGGTGAGGAAAAGAACAGCATAAGCGCACATCCAGGTATAGAACAATAGAACAACAGCAGAATGTGTAAAGAACCCTGCCCACAAAACAAGAATAAGAGCATATGTGACAAATAGTGTTGGGAATGAACCGAAACACCAGGTAAGAGAACCCTCCTTCCATGGGAACAGGAGTAAGCATCACAAGATTAAGGGACAAATCATTAAGGGAAAAAGAACAGGTAGTATATATATATATATATATATATATATATATATATATATATATATATATATATATATATATATATATATATATATATATATATATATATATATATATATATATTTATATATATTAATAGAGATAGAAAATAATAGAGAAAAGAATAAACTCCCCTGAACATCCGCAGATACCACCAGAATGAGACCATCAAGACTCATACACATGAACCAAGAACAACAAACCATAATGAACCAAAGAACCACAACCAAGCGACAGAATTCATAGTTCCTTATTTTAGATAAGGAGACTAGAATAATGAAGATAAATATACCAAGCATTTACACCAAAACCAATAAAGTAACCAAACAAATAAGAGAGAGAACCACAAGGAACCCTAAAAGAGAGGTACACACCAGAGTATAACCTCAAAACAAGACGAGAGCCACAAGGTTCTCTAACAAAGGCACATGCCAACAATATATAGTCACATAAAGACACATAACCCTTAAAGAAGAATGTCATAAAGACAGACTATACCTCAAGGTAATGCAAGAGAAGACACAATATACCAAAAGGTAAAAACAAGACTGTAACATCCATGATTTTATCATGACTGAATATAATAAATTTCCACCTAATAATCCTAGGACACTCATTCATGTGTTATATCTCCTTAAGATGTGCATGAACTTGTTCATCATGTAATTATACTTTTACTTTCATAATTGTTGAAAATAACTTCATAACTTAAAACCATGAGCATACAACTAGGAAAAACAAGTAATGAAGTTATAACTAGCATTGTGTGTACCACACTTAAGACAATTTGGAAATATACTATAAGTAAGTATTTAGCCACAATATGTGTGTAAGTGAACTAGGGGTATACTTAAACTCTTCGTCTAGCCCAAGAACATCACCCTCCTTTGTGTGTAAGCCCAACACAAGCCCATCCTACCCTTTTGGTTAGCTATACACGGCACCAAGGGTATGTGGAAGGAGAAGAGATGCATGGGAAATATAAAGGCTTACACTTGGCAAGATTTCTCTTACCAAGACAAGTCATGCCTTTTGCCCTCCTCTCTCTCTCTCCCGTTTTAGCCGAAAACACACACACATACTCTCACATTCTCTCAAGAAATCTAATCTTGTTTCTCTCATCCTCTTCTCTCTCAATCATACGGCTTAAAGCCATATACATCCAAAACCAAGTATTAAATCCACCAAGATTCTTGTCTCATCTTTACTACAAATCATTAGTAGTATCATCCCTTTTTGAAATCACTATAAACAAGCCCTAGCCGAAAGCATCAAGGCCACGACTTGGTTTGTATTAGGGTTTTCTTCATCATCTTGAGTAGATCTCAAATCTCCTTGTTCATCTAGATCATTCTTGGTACTTTTAGGCAAGAACGATATACACATCATATTCTTTCATTTCTTCATGCATGCGTCATCATACATCTATAAACACAAGTAAATAACATGTTAAAAATCAAGATTTGATAAAGCTATGACCATTATAGGTCACGGCATAATTATGAAACTCATATACATGATTTAAAATCTTCTAATAAGAAACATATGATTTATATTCTATGTTTTAAACTAGATTTGAAAACAATATGAAACCTTTTATAAATCTAAATGTTGCATGGGTTACAAATCTTGTTCTATGGGACTACGGTTAATTAATAATCATAGATCTCATAAAATGAACTTATTAACTTAAAGATCATGAAAACCATGACCTTAAAGGTCACGACTAAAATAAATGGTAACCATATGATGTGTCTACCAAGTTTTGAATAATGGAATATGAAATGATACATGTTAAATGGAATATTAAAAATTACAAAATATAACTTATGGGTATAAATGTAGTCGTGGGTTACATATGACTTAAAATGGGTTAGATTTACATGCATGCTTATATAAACCTAGATCTAGTGATAAGTGTTAACTTAACATGATAAACATGAAATAAGCTAAATAGATCTTATGGGAATATTGGGAGAAAACAATATAGCCGTGGGCTATATATTGTTTTCTTGGAATGATAGTAACCTTGGAAACATGCATGTAACCTAGATAATCATGATGTGTTTTTGTAAATATTTACAAGACTTAAAGATTAGCTAAAGTGTTCATCTTGGAAATACCAAGATTTAAAAATATAGTCGTGAGCTATGAATGTGTATACATGGATTATGATTGATTTTTAGGTCTAGACATAGTTTAGATCTCATTTTGGACTTGTGACTTATTTTCTTGATGTGTACATAGATAGATCTATTTTGTAACACTTATAAATTACATGCACCCTTAAAATGAGACTTGACTTATCTTAATAAGCTATAACTAATTATAGCCGTGAGATGTAAGCTCCTATTAAGGCTTATGACTTACTTGCAACCTTATAACACACCTAGATCTAATTTGGTACATCTCATAAAACAAATTATAAGTTTTATTCTGCTAATTAGATTTAAAACTAAATATGAATAAGCTCATAATAAGCTTATAAGAATATCCTAAGTTAAAACTTACATAAAATGTAAAGTAGTGTTAATGGACTATTTAAGCCCATGAAATGTTAATTCAAAACTTAATGGACCCTATAAGCCCATTTGATAAATTTTACTAACTTAATGGACTTAAGATTACACTTACGCCCATTTAACTAATTAAAGGGCTTAAAAATGTATTTAAGCCCAATAAATGATTTAAAGGCCCATTTAAATGAATTAGTGGACTTGAGATATATTTAAGCCCACTAAAAATAGCCCATTAGATGTTTAGCCTATTTAATGATCCCATATAAAGTTTGAATGTTAAAATAAAAGTTTTTATAATAAAATATAACTTATAAAAAAACTTTTTGAATGAAAATGACAATTTATAAAACTTAAGGACTAAAACCGTAACTTATGAAACTTGTTTTGATAAACTAGTAAACACAAGGACTGAAAATATAAATATCCAAAAGTCTAGGGTTTAATAAATACTATCCGTGGCAAATTAAACCCTAGGGACCATTTCGGGAAGTTTCTAAAAAGTTATTTTGTCATTTTATAACCGTAAGGACTATTCTTGTAATTTACCGAAACTTAAAGAAGCCCTAGGGGCTGTTTTTGTAATTTTAGTAAAATTACAAAACCTAGATATAACTAGGGGGACTAAATCTGCCATAAGTCGAAACTTTAACAAGCCCTAGGTACTAAATATGTAAAATCCAAAAGTTATACTTGTTTAAAAATATAGAAGGACTAGTTTTGCCATATTCCGAAACATTAAAAAGCCCTAACCCTAAAATCTATTTTTAATTATAATAAAACATAATTAAAATACTTAGACCATAAGAATTAAGGTATAAATTCTTAAGTTTAAATTATATTATAAATATTAAAATAATTATGGAAACTTTAAAGTTAAATAAAATATTATATTTTATTTTTTCAAAATAAAATATTTATATTTACTTTAGGAAATAATTGTATAAACAATTATGAATATGTATTACTCATACATAAACTCATATACTTTTGGAAAATAAAATTTATATGAACGTTGGATAAATTGAATGTTAATATTTAAGTAAAACATCTTACATCTACTTAAAATATGAAACTTAATATTAAAGTCTAAACGAATGATTATAATACGTGAACTACGAACGTGAACTAATATTAAGTAGAATTTTTATGTTTACTTAATAATGAAACTTAAAAGTAAATGAGTGATTATAATACTTGAACAGAGAACGTAAATTAATACTTTAAGTAAGACATTATATGTCCAATTAAATAAGAAACTTAGTTGTAAGTTGAATGATTATTATAATTACATGTATGCTAACTGATATTAATAGTTAAACATTTTATGTTTACTTAGAAATGAAACTTATATAGATAAGTTAAATGAATATTGATGATACATGAACTACGGTTATTTAGATAAACACCGTAGCATAAATGAACTGACTAAAATCTGTATAAGCATACATATATGTTCTTTGTACTATCTATTAAGACTGTACTATCTGATTAGGCATAACTTTGGCGTGAGCTTTAATTGGATATTCGTATTAAACAGCTATTGCCTACTCCTAGGTGAGTTTACAGCCCCGTATAAACTTTTGATAAAACTTTCCCTTTTAGGAAAGAAAATATGCAAACACTTAATGGACATAACAAGATTGTATTACTTGACTATGATTGATTATTATTGGAACTGTTAAATTGTTGTAAATCGCCCGAATGTTATAAATAGATCTATTAGGGATTGACCATCCCCATCTGGGTGAGTCATGCTCATTGTGCCTTGGCCGGGACAACAGACGTATACCATGTTAGAACTGGAATGGGTGTCTTTTTGTAAGACACTACGTCCTCATCTGTTGAGGACTATGGAAGGTTAAGCTTCAGTTTCTAATAATAAACAAATTTAATCTACATTTTCGTAAGAATGCTTTGTGCATTGTTGCTTCTATGATTAATGTATGTCCAAACTAATTAATTGTTAAAATATGTAAATTCACCAACTTTATGTTGACCCTTTTAGTATGTTTTGCACAGGAATATGAAGTTAGTATGTGGTGTGTGCATGGTCTCCAGCATCTTAGTAATCTGCATCATAGGACTCGTCAGGGGTTCTATTTGGGAAACATAAACAATTACCTTCTGTCATGTTTAAGACAATTTTATTTTATTTGTTTATCAAACATGTAATCTGATATAAATAACTCTTTATCTTATGCTCTATGGAATATATGCTATCGATCCACCCTAGTGACATCTCCGTGGATACTTTAGCATATTTTGACCCTACCCGAGGTGTCACAGAGAATGGCATCAGAGCATTAGTTATAGACAACCAGATAAATTTTTAAATAAAATAAAAATAAAATGATTTTTCTTTTATTTAAAACTGGACTACAACTTATAAAAATCTTTTTTGGGATTTTATTGTGGGACCGTATTAGTTAAGCATATAGATCTTAGGGCATTTTATGCTATGTGAACTAAGTGTATATATATTGTTACTAAACTTGATTGTTAATACTGTTTAGTAAGATATTGTTATGGAATATATTAGATATGCTAAATTTGAAAACTGTATACTACATAGTAAAATACTGAAATGAGAATATAGGTAATATTAAACCAAAGCTCGCACTTACAACTTGATAAATGAACTACTTAAATGATAATATATATATATATATATATATATAAGTATTAATATATGTAACCTTAAAACATTATAATAATTGTTTAGAAGAGATATATTTCATAAAACATGTAATCTAAAATAATATTGTTCTTTGTTTGTAAGCTTATACTCACTTCAAACTTAAAATAATACTATTTCAGAGCATCATGACTCCGCCTACTGCATCCTCGATTCTTCTACCCGTAGTATCTCCTACTCCAGTTGTTTGTTCATCTCCACGATCGACGCAGTGTGGATGGTTGTCAGCCTCGGATTCAGAGGATGACCCAACCATAGAAGTTGTACTCCCAGAGGACCCTTTTTCTATCTCAGCATCAGCCTCACTGGCCCCAACCTCTATGGAGGAGGATCGGGTCCCTCCTAGCATACCATCAACCATGCCTCCATCCCTATCATCGGGCTATTTTTCCAGGCCCACGCCCATCTCCACTTATGAGACCGGGGAAGGCTCCGGGGCAGGACGTGCTGATTCCGTCCAGGCCCAGATATCCGCACTGGCTGCACGCCAGGAGCGGGAGATATCCGACCTCCGCAACCAGTTGACAGTCAGTCAACAAAGCCATGCCGTCATCTATGATCGTATCGACACTCTTTTTCGCACTACGAGGGGAGAATCCCAGACCGCTAAGGGCATCCAGGCTAGGACGGACGAGGCACTGAAGTGGTTATTGGAGGAGAACTACCGCCTCCACCAGCGCATTCAGGTTATGGAGGGTCTGCAGCATCAGACCCATGCTGCTCTTTCCGCTCAAGAGCAATCATTATCCATTTTCTTTGATCTCGCCACTGTCCGGCATGATGGGGTTACTGGGGAGATGGCTTATCTCCGAGGGGTCGTCGATAGACTCCAGAACCAGCTACTGTCTGCACTCCGCACACTCAAGGAGACCCGAACGACAGTTCGGACTTTATGGAATGATAAGTGTGTAAACACCCATCCTTTTTACCACTTAATTACAATAATAACCGAGTCAAAACGTGTATTTTATGTCTTTTATGTCGGAATTATGCGTGGTTTGTCTTTTTGTTGTGATTTAGGACGGAAAGGTGAAAAGTGGAGAAAACACGGGCATTTACGGACTTTTATTGAAGAAAAAGATGAATGATTGTAGTGTTTTACTACTCTTTAGGAAAAGAGCGTAAATAGGGAAAGTATCGAGTGATGATTTAGGAAAATCAACACTAATGACCCTTAAGGTATGAGAGTTCGTTTCCCACGGAGGTATATGTGTGTGAGAAATTTGTTAAATGTTTGTGATTAATGATTGGTTTAGAAGGGGATGAGAAAAGAAGATGACGAAGACGTAAAAATAAAAATAAACACTACTAGAAAGTTAAAACGTAGAACCTTAAAAACCACAAAAATAAAAATTAATTCTAAAAATTACCAAAAATTCACCAAAAATCAAAATAAATTAACTAAGAGTTTACCAATGATCAAAACTTTTTCAAACCTTTTAAATAATTAAATATTCAACTTTTAAATGCTAATTAAAGCCCTAAAAATCAAATAAATTATCAAAAAGCCCAAATAAAGATTTTTCAATTGGTAAACCTCTAAAATGACCTAAAAAGATTAAAAACTATTTTTAGAAATTTTTAAACTAATAAAAACTATTTAAAATGATTTAAAAACTATTAAAAATTAAAATAATTATAAAAATTAATCTAAAAGAGATAAAATTATTCTAAAAGTTGCTAAATTCCTATTTTAATGTATTAAACCTAAGAAAAATGTAAAAAGTTGGAAAATGTGAAATTTTAAAAATAATAATAAAATAATAATAAAATAATATTAAAAATCCAAAAATTCTAAAAAATTCTGAAAACTTGCAAACTAGTTTATTTTAACCTAAATAATCAGAAAATCAAAGTGAAATTACCAAAATACCCCTATTGGGCCCTCAAATGGGCCAAAACCAAAAACAGTCAACCAAATTGGGCTTTTGAGCCCAAAAAGTCAAACTTGGCGCAATTGACTTGGAAAAGCCCTATCTGACTCAAAATTCAATTCTAAGAACAAAACTCTAAAGGCCCAAAAGCTGAAAATGAGCTTATCACAGCTTATTTAACACACAGCTTATTCTTATTGGGCTTTTCAGCCCATTAAGCCATAAGCTCTAATTTGACACACAACCTTCTTTTGGGATGCTTATGAGATCTGTAAAAAGAAATTTTGAAAAAGCTCACTCAATAAGCCAGAAATAAGCAAAGTAAAAATTCACTAAAAGACAAAATAGTCGTTTCAGAGATTTAGGGCACCTCAGGACTTGATTCAACTTGCAAAAGATTTCAAATGGGCTCAATAAGCAAAATCAATCAACAAAAATCCAATAAGCACAACCAATAAGCCAGAATAAGCACACACGAACTTATGAAAAAGTCAATGGAGTTGGTTTTCTAGTCAAACCCTAAAGTCAACCACCCAAATGCTCCAGTATGAACAAATGGGTCAAATAATGAGCACCTATTACAAAAACAAAGTTGTTGCTGGTTAAAATAAGCTATTATAGCTTATTGATAAGCTGAACCTAATTTTACACTATCAGTGGCAACTAGCAGGGGAAAGGAGTTCCCACTGCTTTGACTATTTGACCAAGCTTATATGAGAGTTCTGGTTTGATTCAATTGGAAACAAAGGCACCCTTGTGATCAGTGAATCACAAGGAGTCAGTAACAACAATAAAATCACAAATTGGTTCACACAATAAGCCACAATAAGCCAAATAGTTACCAGATATGCACCAGATATGGAAATAAGCAGTTAAGCACTTAATAAGCAGATTTAGACTGAATAAGCCAACCAAACTTAACAAGATGCATACACAAGCTATATAAACTAAGAACAAACACAAAGCAACATGAATCAAACACTGAATCAAAGTAAATAACAAGATCAAAGCACAAAATGTTTCTGATGAACAATGAACAATATGCAGACAAGTTTTTCTGAACTACTTGACACTTGATCCAATTTCAAGCCTCAAATCCTTCTTCCCTGGGGTGATTAACTGAGATTTAGCATTTGTTAGCCCTAGCCTAAGCTTAGATCTAGGTGTCCTCAAAATCCTAGCCAATTTTACCAAGTTTTTAAGATTTTATAGCCAAATTATGAATCTATGTGTTCAAACCCACAAAACCTGCAAACAGATGAACAAATGCACCTAATAAACAGATACCAACACTTGCTTACACAAAACAGGCACTTAACAAACCACAATCCTAACTTATGCAGTAAACCCAAACACCCTTTTAAAACTTGTTTTCACAATTTTTCAAAGGCTTATGCAGATTTTACCCTCAAATCAGATCAATAACACCTTAATAACATCAAACCAAGCCAAATAAACAATAATCAACCACAATATCACAGATTCAAGCATAAACATGCAATAATCACCAATTTCAGAAAAATAAAAGAGAAAATGAAAAGGGAGAAGGATGCAAACCTCCAAGACCTACATCCAGGCCCTGGATTGTTTGAGCTTAGGTACTAGCAGAACAAGTACCAGCTTCCAAGCTGCTAAGAAGAACAAACCACAAAGGTGAGATCAAAATAATGCCAACTTTCTGATTTTTGATGCACAAGCTTTATCACTTAAAACCTTGCCTCAAAAACCTTCAAACAAGATAATGGAACTCAGATTTTAGCTTATCAAACACCAAACTTTTATAAATAACAGATTAGAACTCAAAATTTTAAGAAATCCAAACTTTATTTCATAAAAAGGAATTACAAAGATTTAAAAGCTAAAATCTGGAACAAAGGGACTCTCACATGTTGAGGTCTCCTTTTATAGGCAAATGCCTAGCTACACTATTCACAAACCCTAGAAGTGAATTCTCTAAAATACCCTTGAGTTCTTCTAGATCATTTGATGGAATGAGCTGTCCAAATGCATCCAAACCGTTTATAATAGCTTTGGGGTGAAGCAAGGAACCTTGGCTGTTGATTTGGACACGTCAGATTGCTTGGAGAGTAAGTTGCATTTTGATTGGGTGACGTGTTGAATGGTGGGGTCCTTTGGGTAATGGGGTTAAGGGTTTTGTGTGTGGGATGTGTTTCTGCATGTGTGAATCACACATGTGCCAGGGTAATTGAGATTTACCCTTTGTTTTAAGTGAGTAATTTCTGGGGGTGAAAAGGTGAACAGTAACACCTTTTGATCAGTTTTTGGGGGAAGTGGAGTTGTTTGGCGCATTTCTTGTTTGAATGTTTCAAATGCACACATTTAGCCCTTGTGTTTTGGGATTTTTGGTAAATCAAGCAATTCAGCCACAAAAACGTATTTCCTTTGTTAATAACTTTCACCATTTGGCAGTTTTGGCACAAACTTTGGAAAAAGGTTATCAAGGGTTATTTTTGACACTTTTGCATATTTCAAGGGCTGATTTTGGACAATGTTGATCTTCAAAGGTCTTCAATGTATCTTTGGCTTGATGAGGGACCATAATTGACAATTTGAAATTGTTGAGGGACTAATCTTGCCATTTCTTCAAAGTTGAAGGACCTTTTGTGTAATTTTGACAAACTTAAGGGACCAAACTTGTAATTATAAATATACAAGGGTTTTAAGTGTCATTTCTTCAATAAATGAGGATCAATCTTGTTTGTCTTCAAGTCTTCAAGGGTATTTGTTGAATTCTTCATGAATAGGGCCCAGTTCTTTGTACGGTTTCGTTTCTCGTGTCCGTTTTTCCTTGTATCTTGTGATATTTTGTCTTTTTCACGATATCCATACCTAAAATACACAAGTAAACAAACACAAGCATATATATGGTATTTTATGACATTTTTATGCATTTAAAGCCCGAAAAGAACGATGAGATCATGTATAAATGCCATCTCATCACTCCCCCATACTAAGCCATTGCCGTGCCCTCACGCAATGCTAGAATAAAGTATCTAAGCATCACCAAAGTTCAATTTTATTAAACTTTATTGAAGAGTAAAAGACTTGCAATATACTACGAAGATGTGTAAAGACATAATGTATGATTTTCATCACTAAAAGTGACTTTTAGGGTCAAAGAATAGAAACAAGTAAATGTCCCTTAGAGTAAACTTCGTCATCCTTGATTGTCATACATTCCATGCTAAGTGCAAAAACGAGATCATTGTTGGTACAAGTCACAATGCTAACACTACTCATACGTCCAAATTGTGTAATACTTTTTCTCCCCGCAATCCTAGTTATTATAAAAGGAAATGGGTTACTAGCATTTTTTATCTATTTGTCATGGATCACAAGTGATTCATATTGACTTATTTGAGTAGTTATTAGTCCGAAAGCAAAGTAGCACGATTTGATCAATAGTTAGCCGAAGGACAAAATCTTTTAAAACGTCTTCTCGTGTATCTCCTTAAGTTCATATCTTGGCATAACTCGTTTCACGATTTGAGACCTTTCTCGGACCGATATTTGGCATGTACTTCATACTTCAAATCTTGGGAAGACGTTCTTGAAATTATGGTCTTCTCTTCATATATTTGGAATTTCTTCACTTGACGTTTTTGAGAGATTCTTCATATTGGACCACGACTTCATCATTTTTCTTCAATCTTTACTTTGGATTTTGATATACAACGATCCGCCTCCTTTTCGGACTTGGATATATTTATCCTCATACCTTGTTAGGGTCTTTTTGGATAGACTTTCTCCATGATCTTTAGGGGAGTAATTGCTTCTCATCGTGTGTCTCGATCCTTCATATTGATTTAGGAATAATGATACTTCACATCATCTTGGATCTTTAGCAAAAATAGAGCTCCTCATGCCTTGTTAGGGCCTTTTTGGATAATCGCCAATCTTCGCGTCCCGCTTCAATAAGTTATGTCTTGGCTATGAACTCTATTCAACCCCGAGCAACTTTTAAACGATCTTGCGCTAGAGGCTAAGTAACCTTTCAAATCGTACGACCTTACTTATTGCAATTATGATTTATTCCTAATGCATTGATCTTATGGGAAGAAAAAGCCACAATTAAAAACATATGAGTTTTTGAAAGAACACTTTCATGTTCTACGTTTAGCATGACCACTTGTCTAACTCTATCAACTCTCGTTTTTCACTATATAAAGACCTCTAATTAAAGAGACTCGTGAATACTTAGCCATGCAAGTCAAAATTAAGCCAAATTTGGATTAGCTTTCATTAAGACTATATCAAATCAAAGTTTTGGGTTTTCAAGCCACCTATAGGATCTTGCACTTTCTTGGAGTTTTTCAAGTTTAGAGAATGCATTTTATAGTTCCCTTGATAAGTGACTTTCTAGGATCAATTATAGGAACTTGCGAAAAGTTCTTGTTCTTAACCCGTAAGAGTTAAGACTTTCGCGTTTTAAAGCTCCCCATATAAAAGTCTAGCAAAACTTAAATTGAGCGGGTTAAGGAATGCAAATGGCTCCAAAT
This sequence comes from Glebionis coronaria, assembly GCA_025667525.1. Lineage (NCBI taxonomy): Eukaryota > Viridiplantae > Streptophyta > Magnoliopsida > Asterales > Asteraceae > Glebionis > Glebionis coronaria. Next base: position 589,562,416 of record CM046874.1, on the reverse strand, counting down.
GCCCATCAAGTCAAAAATTAACTCTTATTCTACCCATCGGAAAATATACATTCGTGTCTTAAAAACACTTATTAAAACTAAGAAAAATTTAAAATTTGGCCATTTTTAGCCTTATTAGCAAAAAAAAACATTGAAAATTGGAAAGCGTGAGGGCATAGCAAAGCAAGTACCTATTCACCCCCATACTAAAAGTAAACATTGTCCTCAATGTTTTGAGTCTAAAGGTGGAGCACCCCCATACTAGAGACGAAGAGTCGAATGCTTAGGATCTAGCATGGAAAGGGTGATCAACAATATATCTAAAGCCGTTTATTAAGTATGCTAAAAGATAATTGTTAGAACAATAAAGGATATGTCATGGATTCGTGAAAAACTTCTTCAAATGAATGATGGAGGCTCACGTAAACGAACACGAGAGTCTTCAATCATAGATGATGATGATGATCTAGATAACACAATCACAAACAACCACGAGACAACGAGTTGAAAGGGTACAAGTCCCCTTATTAGTGAATAGTAAGCCTAAAAGATAAGCATGGGATCTCCCCCACGAGGCACCTCGTTTTTGATTACCTAGTCATGAGCTCGACTCGATCCCCTTAAAATGTGAACATTTAGGGAAAATCATGGTATGGTCAATTTTTGGTGGGGCTTACATGATAAACAAGGCCCAAAAAGCAACCGGTATTAAGGACTAAGTCCTTTGATGGTGCAAAATACCGGGATCGAAGATGGCGTTCTCGTTTTCATTGGAAAAAAAATTCAACGCCACTTCATCATGTGCCATAAACTCAAAGAGTTTGAAGAAAAGAGGTGAGAAGTAGAAGGGTGGGACAATTGGTAAGACAAACTTTTGAGCTACTCGAGGTAGACTCGCACCAAGCAAATAGAAAGATTTTCCATTTATTGCATCGGTGGAAGACCGAGATTTCCCTTTACATGAAATTCCGGGATCGAATATCTCGTCCTCGGTGGACAAGGATGAGGGAACATAAGGGGCTTCCCCCATACTAAAACCACACAAAATATCGTCAAAAGGAGTAGACGAGCTTGTAGTACTCAAAACACGTGGTGATGACGGAGTTAGATTTGTAGAAAAATCAATTAAATCACATTTAAAATCTTTTCCTTTTTTATCTTTTAAACTCTCCTTATGAAAACCCTTTTTGATTATGTCGAAAATATCTGGTGTTTCTAAGACGATGTTAGTCACACTAAAAATTCTCACATTTGTAAACCGTTTTGATTTTGGTGGTGGCAAGTTCTCAAAACGTTTATCGACGAAGAAAATCTCCCCATCGGGGTCTACATATTCATCATTCGAAAGATCTTCCATAGAAACCGGCAACTTATCAACACTTTTCAAGAATGAATGTTCGAGGTGATGTGAAGGATTTTTCAATTCAAGTATTGACGGTTTCTTCTTTCTAGGCTTTACACTCATAACCTCCACCGGCGGAGGAAATGGTAAATTGTTTTTGGCGACATTTCCTAAAACTCTTGGTGTAAATTCTTTGCAACAGACATTGGTTGAATTACCATGGTTTAAAGTTGCAATAGAATAGACATGAGAAAGATTGGAGTTTTGTGTTGCATTGATGACAAGTTCTTCCTCATTGAAACGAAGGGTGATTTTTCGAGCATGAACATCGATAAGTGCTCTTGATGTATCCAAAAATAAACGACCCAAAATGAGAGGAACTTTTCGATCGATAGGAATGTCTACAACGATAAAGTCAACGGGATAGTAAAACTTTCCGACTTTAACGAAAACGTCCTCGGCTACTCCACATGCTAAAATCGTAGAATGATCGGCCATCTCGATAGACATGTTCGAAGGAGTAAGAGCCGGAAGTGAAAGCGATTTGAAAATCTCAAGAGGCATTAAATTGATACTAGCACCAAGATCGGCCAAGGCGTAGCATTCCTCCATATCTTGAATGGCACACGGAATCAAAAATTTACCGGGATCACTGACTTTTTGTGGTATGCGGCTAAGAAAAACCAATGAACAACTAGACGATTGTTGTAACTTCTCTTTGTTGTTTAGCATACTTTTGAAGTTCGCGGTGAATCGAGGCATCATGATTAAAGCATCGGCAAAACTTACGTTAAAATGTAAATCACGAAACATTTTTATAAATAGCTCAAATTGATAATTGTTCCGTTCTTGTGCTTTCTCTTTGTTTCGTCTCGAAGGGTAGGGTAAAGATGGTGGTGGTTGGTCATTAGGCAACGGCATTGGAAACCCGGGTTCCACAATTGGTATTGGTTCAACCGTAGGTGTGGTTTGAGCGGTACTTCGTGGGATTGTAATGTGCTCCTTTTCGACCATCACCTCGGGTTCTTTCTCGATTTCCTTCTCCGTAGAAGTACTTGGACGAGAGATTGGTTCCTTGAAAGTTTTACCACTTCGTGTAGTAATAACCTTCATTTCTCTCTTCGGGTTCACGATGGTATCACTAGGAAGACCACCCAAGGAAGAGGGTTTACACATGATTGCTTCAAACATCTTAGCCATTCGGTCCTCAAATTTTGATTGCCTAGCATCCGCTAACTCTTGCTTAATCTCATGTTGTCCTAATTCCATCTTTTGTTGATTTTGTTGAAGACGTTGGACATTTCCTTCCATTTTGTTTGCATGAGTTTTAAGTTCATTAGCAAGTTCATTTTTAAGCTCGTTTTTCAACTCGGACCTTAAGCTAATCATCTCACGTTGCATGTTATCAAATTTAGCATCATTTTCTTTAGCATAATCCAAAAATTCTCCTTGCAAATTTTTAGTGTGAGCATTTTGAAAACCTTGTGTAGTGTTTTGAAATCACGGTTTTGGTTTTGATTAGAAATTTGTCCATTCCCATTTTGATAATTCCCTTTGTTGTAATTGCGTGAATTGCCTTGGTAATTACCTTGGTTGTTGTTTCGATAATTGTTAACATTTTGATTTGGTGGAGCTTGATTTTGGCGGGAACCTTGACCATTTTGGTTGTAAGTTCCCGTTGCTACATAAGCACTCGAAGTGTTACCATCCGCGATAATGCACTCGGAAAGATCATGAGCTCCCCCACACGATAAACAACTCTTAGCAACCGCTTTAACCGAAGCGGAATTGGAAGCTTCTTGAGCCTTCCAATGGGACATAAGATTAGCAAATCTATCAAAAAACCGATTTTCCTCATTAGCTTCATCATGTAAGGCATTAATGCTACGAGACGATTGTGACGATGATGACGAACCCAAATTGGCAACACTCGGTGTGTTACGAGGGCTATAAACCTTAGATCTATTCTCGATGATTTGTAAAGCCTCATTTGTCGTTTTGCACAAAAAATTACCACCCGCGGCGGCATTCAAATAATCTAGTTCATGATCATTAAGCCCATTATAAAAAGTATCAACTTGATGCAATTCCGTAAAATCATGGTGTGGACATTCATGTAACATTTCTTTAAAGCGTTCACATGCCATTGAAAAACTTTCATTGTTTCTTTGCACAAATCGTGAAATCTCATTTTTCAAATGTGTTGTTTTAGATGGTGGAAAAAACTTGTTCACAAACTTAGAAACGAGATCGGCCCATGTCAAAATCGAATTTGGCGGTTCTTTCTCAAGCCAAATTTTAGCGGGTCCATCTAACGAGTATGTAAACAACATCATCTTAATGGCGTCATGTGGAACATCCTTAAACTTGCTAGTAGCGGTGAGACGGTTAAAATTCCTAATCTGGTAGTGCGGGTTGTCTTTCTCGTGACCTCTAAACTTATTTGCTTGCAACATCGACATTAAACCCGTCTTAATCTCGAAATTCTCTGCAAGGATAGCGGGAATCACAATAGCCTGTCCAAAACCCTCGGTGGGTGCTTGTAGCAACTCCATTATAGTACAATTAGCCATGACGACTTCTTGTTCTACAATAGGTTCAACAATTGGAGGTTCTTCAACAATCAACGTCTCTTTATTGGCTTGCTTTTGAAGACGTTTACGAGCTCGTTTTGCTTGATTACGAGTGATCATAAACTTCACGAAGAATGGGAGGTGAGCAAAGAAGATTCTTTTTGGGTGTTTTGTGAATTTTCAATTTTTTTGTGTTTTTGATGATATTTAATTTTTTTTTGGATTTTGGTGTATCTTCGTAGACAACAATCTAAAAAATCTCTCCTCGAATCAAACTCTTGATTAAAGAAGCCTCAAATGAATGAAAACGATCACGTGGAGTGAACGCTTTCGAATGACTTTAGAACTTTGGTGAAAACCAAATTGTTCAAGAGGGTTTTAATCACAAAGAAACCAAGCAAATATATTATACGTAATAATACTTTGGGTGGCAAAACCCTCGATTAGCCTTCAATCTCAAAATACTCACAAGAAAGCGGGGAAACGAGGCGGCGCGAAGCACTTAAGAGCCTTTTTCCTTAGGGTATATTTTATAATACCCGCCTTATACCCACCTTATAGTTTGTATTTTTCAAAATCGAGCTTCACGAAAGTTTTTATCTATTTTTGCCTTTTTCTTTTTGTTTGAGATTCGAATACAATAATTGAGTGATGAAATCCCAATTAAGGTTGTGTTTTCACACTTTTGGAGATATTGTGAATTTATTGTGATACTTAATACAATATAGTAATAATATTTTTACAAGAAAACCGATAATACGTATTAGTAGAGTTCTACTAATACAAATACTATTTTGGTTAATATTAAAAACAACAATGCAAATTAATCACGACACACCTCCCCGGCAGCGGCGCCAAAATGATTGTAGTGTTTTACTACTCTTTAGGAAAAGAGCGTAAATAGGGAAAGTATCGAGTGATGATTTAGGAAAATCAACACTAATGACCCTTAAGGTATGAAAGTTCGTTTCCCAAGGAGGTATATGTGTGTGAGAAATTTGTTAAATGTTTGTGATTAATGATTAGTTTAGAAGGGGATGAGAAAAGAAGATGACGAAGACGTAAAAATAAAAATAAACACTACTAGAAAGTTAAAACGTAGAACCTTAAAAACCACAAAAATAAAGATTAATTCTAAAAATTACCAAAAATTCACCAAAAATCAAAATAAATTAACTAAGAGTTTACCAATGATCAAAACTTTTTCAAACCTTTTAAATAATTAAATATTCAACTTTTAAATGCTAATTAAAGCCCTAAAAATCAAATAAATTATCAAAAAGCCCAAATAAAGATTTTTCAATTGGTAAACCTCTAAAATGACCTAAAAAGATTAAAAACTATTTTTAGAAATTTTTAAACTAATAAAAACTATTTAAAATGATTTAAAAACTATTAAAACTTAAAATAATTATAAAAATTAATCTAAAAGAGATAAAATCATTCTAAAAGTTGCTAAATTTCTATTTTAATGTATTAAACCTAAGAAAATGTAAAAAGTTGGAAAATGTGAAATTTTAAAAATAATAATAAAATAATAATAAAATAATATTAAAAATCCAAAAATTATAAAAAATTCTAAAAACTTGCAAACTAGTTTATTTTAACCTAAATAATCAGAAAATCAAAGTGAAATTACCAAAATACCCCTATTGGGCACTCAAATGGGCCAAAACCAAAAACAGTTAACCAAATTGGGCTTTTGAGCCCAAAAAGTCAAACTTGGCCCAATTGACTTGGAAAAGCCCTATCTGACTCAAAATTCAATTCTAAGAACAAAACTCTAAAGGCCCAAAAGCTGAAAATGAGCTTATCACAGCTTATTCTTATTGGGCTTTTCAACCCATTAAGCCATAAGCTAATGCCATAAGCTCTAATTTGACACACAACCTTCTTTTGGGATGCTTATGAGATCTGTAAAAAGAAATTTTGAAAAAGCTCACTCAATAAGCCCGAAATAAGCAAAGTAAAAATTCACTAAAAGACAAAATAGTCGTTTTAGAGATTTAGGGCACCTCAGGACTTGATTCAACTTGCAAAAGATTTCAAATGGGCTCAATAAGCAAAATCAATCAACAAAAATCCAATAAGCACAACCAATAAGCCAGAATAAGCACAAATGAACTTACGAAAAAGTTAATGGAGTTGGTTTTCTAGTCAAACCCTAAAGTCAACCACACAAATGCTCCAGTATGAACAAATGGGTCAAATAATGAGCACCTATTACAAAAACAAAGTTGTTGCTGGTTAAAATAAGATATTATAGCTTATTGATAAGCTGAACCCAATTTTACACTATCAGTGGCAACTAGTAGGGGAAAGGAGTTCCCACTGCTTTGACTATTTGACCAAGCTTATATGAGAGTTCTGGTTTGATTCAATTGGAAACAAAGGCACCCTTGTGATCAGTGAATCACAAGGAGTCAATAGCAACAATAAAATCACAAATTGGTTCACACAATAAGCCACAACAAGCCAAACAGTTACCAGATATGCACCAAATATGGAAATAAGCAGTTAAGCACTTAATAAGCAGATTTAGACTGAATAAGCCAACCAAACTTAACAAGATGCATACACAAGCTATATAAACTAAGAACAAACACAAAGCAACAAGAATCAAACACTGAATCAAAGTAAATAACAAGATCAAAACACAAAATGTTTCTGATGAACAATGAACAATATGCACACAAGTTTTGCTGAACTACTTGACACTTGATCCAATTTCAAGCCTCAAATCCTTCTTCCCTGTTGTGATTAACTCAGATTTAGCACTTGTTAGCCCTAGCCTAAGCTTAGATCTAGGTGTCCTTAAAATCCTAGCCAATTTTACCAAGTTTTTAAGATTTTATATCCAAATTATGAATCTATGTGTTCAAACCCACAAAACCTGCAAACAGATGAACAAATGCACCTAATAAACAGATACCAACACTTGCTTACACAAAACAGGCACTTAACAAACCACAATCCTAACTTATGTAGTAAACCCAAACACCCTTTTAAAACTTGTTTTCACAATTTTTCAAAGGCTTATGCAGATTTTACCCACAAATCAGATCAATAACACCTTAATAATATCAAACCAAGCAAAATCAACAATAATCAACCACAATATCACAGATTCAAGCATAAACATGCAATAATCACCAATTTCAGAAAAATAAAAGAGAAAATGAAAAGGGAGAAGGAGAAGGATGCAAACCTCTAAGACCTACATCCAGGCCCTGGATTGTTTGAGCTTAGGTACTAGCAGAACAAGTACCAGCTTCCAAGCTGCTAAGAAGAACAAACCACAAAGGTGAGATCAAAATAATGCCAACTTTCTGATTTTTGATGCACAAGCTTTATCACTTAAAACCTTGCCTCAAAAACCTTCAAACAAGATAATGGAACTCAGATTTTAGCTTATCAAAAACCAAACTTTTATAAATAACAGATTAGAACTCAAAATTTTAAGAAATCAAAACTTTATTTCATAAAAAAGAATTACAAAGTATTAAAAGCTAAAATCTAGAACAAAGGGACTCTCACATGTTGAGGTCTCCTTTTATAGGCAAATGCCTGGCTACACTATTCACAAACCCTAGAAGTGAATTCTCTAAAATGCCCTTGAGTTCTTCTAGATCATTTGATGGAATGAGCTGTCCAAATGCATCCAAACCATTTATAATAGCTTTGGGGTGAAGCAAGGAACCTTGGCTGTTGATTTGGACACGTCAGATTGCTTGGAGAGTAAGTTGCATTTTGATTGGGTGACGTGTTGAATGGTGGTTCCTTTGGGTAATGGGGTTAAGGGTTTTGTGTGTGGGATGTGTTTCTGCATGTGTGAATCACACATGTGCCAGGGTAATTGAGATTTACCCTTTGTTTTAAGTGAGTAATTTCTAGGGGTGAAAAGGTGAACAGTAACACCTTTTGATCCGTTTTTGGGGGAAGTGGAGTTGTTTGGCGCATTTCTTGTTTGAATGTTTCAAATGCACACATTTAGCCCTTGTGTTTTGGGATTTTGGTAAATCAAGCAATTCAGCCACAAAAACGTATTTCCTTTGTTAATAACTTTCACCATTTGGCAGTTTTGGCACAAACTTTGGAAAAAGGTTATCAAGGGTTATTTTTGACACTTTTGCATATTTCAAGGGCTGATTTTGGACAATGTTGATCTTCAAAGGTCTTCAATGTATCTTTGGCTTGATGAGGGACCATAATTGACAATTTGAAATTGTTGAGGGACTAATCTTGCCATTTCTTCAAAGTTGAAGGACCTTTTGTGTAATTTTGACAAACTTAAGGGACCAAACTTGTAATTATAAATATACAAGGGTTTTAAGTGTCATTTCTTCAATAAATGAGGATCAATCTTGTTTGTCTTCAAGTCTTCAAGGGTATTTGTTGAATTCTTCATGAATAGGGCCCGGTTCTTTGTACGGTTTCGTTTCTCGTGTCCGTTTTTCCTTGTATCTTGTGATCTTTTGTCTTTTTTCATGATATCCATACCTAAAATACACAAGTAAACAAACACAAGCATATATATGGTATTTTATGACATTTTTATGCATTTAAAGCCCGAAAAGAACGATGAGATCATGTATAAATGCCATCTCATCAATGAAAGACGAAGTCAAGAAGTCAAGAGTGCAAAAAGAACGGAAGTCCAAGACCAATTCTGAAGATTTATCGAAGAAAAAGTCGAAAGACGGAAGTTTACTTAAAGCCGAAGAACTCAAGTCTATTTTATTGAAGAATTAAAAGACGAGTTCAAAGAAATCCCGAGCCAAAAGTCATTAAAGTCCAAGATTATAGAAGATTTAAAGGCTTAAGGACTAATGGTGCAATTAACAAAGAGATTAAGAAGGAATGACCTAATGATGCAATTAAGGAAAAAGGAAAGAGGGGAGGAAGCTTCCTAATCCTCCCCTATATATAGTCATTAGATAACTCATTTTCATTTTGTTGGCTAAGGTGACAATTAGTCTTCTACTTTTATTTACCTTGCACCTTTAATTACTTGCACCTTTAATTACCTTGTCTTGCACTTTAATTTTCAAGTAAGTTAATTTTATCTTTATTGCACCTTTACTTTATTTGTTTGATCTCTCATTCTACCTTTCTTTCTTGCTTGATCTTTATGTTTACATGCTTATTGTCTTGCTTATTTGATTAAAGATTGTGTTTTTATGCTTTTGATTGTTTTACATTATTGATTCTTGTAGCTTATTTGTGCTTATTTTCAAGTTTATAAAGTTTTTATAAAGTTATTTTTATATAAAAGTTTGTTTTTCGTAAACCTTTTTCTTTTTGTGTTATAAAAGTCTTTAAATTTCAGTTTAGTAGCTTATTTTTATACAGTTTGCCTTAGGATTTTTGTCGTGTGCTTATTAGAGTTAAAGCTTATTTTTCTAGCTTAATTTGTGTTTTTTCCTCCGTATTCCGATCTTACAAATCGGAAAAGGGTTTTGTATTCCGACGGAGATTCCGATCTACCCATCGGAAAAGGGTTTGTCACATTCCGATTGGGATGTCTAGTGTTATTCCGATCTGAAAAGTGACAGCATTCCGATTAGAACTATACTCTTCATTCCGATCTAGAGGTAAATCCACATTCCGATGAGATCTCCTGAGGCTACATTCCGATAGTTGGTTCCGACCAATATTCCGATTGGGGGAGTTAGTGTTATTCTGATCTGGATTAAGTGACATATTTCGATCAGGACTATACTATACATTCCGATCTGGAGTTAGGTTCATATTCCGATCAGAGGTGTTCGTTTGGAAATTCCGATCAGGTAAGTGACAGTTATTCCGATCTGAGGTTTCCGATCTACATTCCGATCAGGGTAGGTAATTCAACATTCCGATTGGTCAGGTTGTGCATATTCCGACGAAGTTTGATGGGGATGAGAAAAGAAGATGACGAAGACGTGAAAATTACTACTAGAATGTTAAAACGTAAAACCGAAAAAACTACAAAAATAAAAATTAATTCTAAAAATTACCAAAAATTCACCAAAAATCAAAATAAATAAACTAAGAGTTTTCCAATGATCAAAACTTTTTCAAACCTTTTAAATAATTAAATATTCAATTTTTAAATGCTAATTAAAGCCCTAAAAATCAAATAAATTATCAAAAATCCCAAATAAAGATTTTTCAATTGGTAAACCTCTAAAATGACCTAAAAAGATTAAAAACTATTTTTAGAAATTTTTAAACTAATAAAAACTATTTAAAATGATTTCAATGCTATTAAAACTTAAAATAATTATAAAAATTAATCTAGAAGTGATAAAATTATTTTAGAAGTTTTCTAGTGTGTCTAATCGAATCGATTATTGGTTTTAAGTATGACTCAGTCGTTCTTTGGTGAAACAAAAGTTTGTGTCGTTGTAGTATAATTAAAAAGGTGCAAAGACTTGAAAGTAAATGACGTAAAAGTAAAATGGCGTTAGAATTAAATCTAAATCTAATTAAAAGTAAAGGGTGCAAATAATAAAAACTTAGAAAAGTAAATTAATTAAATGACTAAAAATAAAAGCGTGACGAGAATTAAAATTAGACAAGTATTATGGAACACCAAGAGGAATTCTGCAGCCCCACCAGCTCCATCAGCACCATCAGCCCCGACAGCATCTAGTGGACCATCCAGGCAGGATTAGAATAGACGTACTAGACTTCTTGTACGTCATGATAAGCTTACGGGTTGCATCTCGGCTATCATGACATAGGGCCTTTGTACTTTTATCTCTTTTTCAGCTTTTGGTGATGTAATCCCGTACTTTATCTTTTCTTTTCTTTTTGGACGACCGACTTATGACTTAGATTGTGTTATGCTTGATGAATGTTAAATTTCTCATGGAAATAAAATGTAATCACTTTCCTTATAATATCTGCTGTGCAATGTATTATATTATGAGATCTTGACAGGTTATCCAAATTTGTTATGAAATCAGTGCATAAGTTTTCTCATGCAAATAATATAAAAACTGTACTAATGCTTGAAATAATAATCTCATTTTATATATGATTATAGACAAATTGTGATTACGAGATCAAATCCCAATAATGCAACCACTTCCAAATCAGATAATGTTGAATCCCCAGAAGCTACTCGAAATGTTGCTACCACACAACTGCGGGAAATATAAAGTGAAGGCATCACAGCAGCCATGGCAGCCAGAGGAGCTGACCCAAATGCAAACAATGATCTAAACTTTGATGCACGCAGAAACAACACCAACAGGGTTTGCTCTTACCCCGACTTCTTAAAATGCAAACCCTCATACTACCGAGGGAAATAAGGAGTTGTTGAATTAATGCAGTGGTTTGAAAGACTAGAGACAGTCTTCCGCATCAGTGGTTGTGCTGACGAGAACAGAGTTAAGTTTTCTACGTGCACCCTACTCGAGAGCGCCCTTACTTGGTGAAACTATGTGGTCGCCATCCTTGGACATGACACTGCTTATACTCTCACTTGGGCCAACCTCAAGGAGAGAATGACCGAGAAGTATTGTCCCAGAGGAGAAATGAAGAAGTTGGAAGTCGAGCTGTGGGATCTCAAGTGTAAGAAGAATGATATCCTTTGGTACAACCAAATGTTTCAAGAGTTAAGCTTGATGTGCACCAGAATGTTTCCTCTAAGGAGTGACAAGATTGAAAAGTATGTCAGCGAACTCCCTGACAACATTCATGACAGTGTGCTAGCTTTACGAACCACTACCGTTGAAGGTGCTATGGAATTTGCGACTGAGCTGATCAACAAGCGAGCCCGTAATCTGTCCGAGAGGCAAACGGACAACAAGAGGAAATCCGATGAAAACTCTCGTAGACAGCACCAACAGCCTTCCAAAAAGCAAAACGTTGGGCAAGCGGATGACACTACTCCGACAACCCGCACCAAGAACTACTCAGGGACCAAGCCTAAGTATTCAAAGTGCAACTACCATCATGTTGTTGGAGGACAATGCCAAGGATGCTACAAGTGTGGCCAACAAGGCCATTTTGCTCGCGATTGTCAAACAAATGTTGCTAACCTAGGTCGACCCAATACCAATCCCGGGAACAGCAACAAGGGCAAGTCCAACGTATGTGGGAGTGGAAGTGGGTAGCAGGGAAACTGAAACCCCACTGGTGGGAGCAGTAGTGGACCACAGAAAGTTGTGGTTTGTTACGAGTGTGGGACCCCTGGGCATGTGAGGATTTTCCCAAGTGGGCCAACCAGAAGAAGGACAACAAGGGAACTCCTTCGCAAGTGTACATGGCCGGCAATGCCCAAGCAAATCCAGGCTCCAACATCGTACCTGGTACGTTCTTACTAAACCAATCATATGCATCTATCTTGTTTGATACATGAGTAGACCAAAGCATTGCAATTGCTAAACTTAGTAAGAAATTGGAAATCCCTCCGTTAGTTCTAGACTCCTATTATACTTTGGAATAGTCGGCGGAAAAGTTATGATGGTTAACACCATCATTCGAGGTTGTTCCTTAAAACTTTCCAAATCGCCCATTTTACATCAATCAGATCCTAGAAAGTCTTTATAGCTTTAATGTTGCTATTAGCATGAATTGACTAGCAAGTATCATGCAATTATCCTTTAGGACCAAAATTGGTTCGTGTACCCTGGGGAGATGAAACCTTGATTATACTGGGGAGCCATAACCCCATCCGAGAATACTCGATTTCCCTAACTTGTTTCTCCCCTGCCTAAACCTGAAAGACACATCCAACTCACAATGGGTGTACTTTTTAGGGCTATGTCTGACATCCCTCGTAAAGAGATGTTGAATGTCCCATGTTTTTGGACATTCCTCCTTCCTCTTCGGGTCCAATTAGTTCGACAGTACCATCACCCACTAGACTCCGGGAGATGTGATTTCCTCTCTTTAGAAGTCAGAATTTGTACAAATTTTGAACCAGTGATAGTGAATGCATGACCCTTGTTACGGCACTCTACAAGGCGCGCACTTCTTTATTCTTGGTATCTTTTGTTATTTCCACCATTTGAGGTACTTCTTTTTCTGCGCCCCTCTCGCTCAGCACCGCGGCGAATGAAGCAGATTCTTTTAAGCTTCTTACCTAATCGCCATCAACAATAATCTTAACCTCTATGTTGGGTAGAAACTTTAGTACTATTAACTAATGTTTGTATCCCACAAGCTTGAGGTATAATCTTAAGTCTTTTCTTAAAGCCGTTGATATAGGAGGGGTTATAGTTAAAATGTTTTGTTTTGCCTTCAACCCCCAATCTTCATCATCGGGTGTGGAGATAAAACCTGTATCTCACCGTGAAAAGGATGCAGATATAGTGCATCCCCAGCCTCCCCAACGTATAAAACATGCTGGCATGTCCTCCTCATATCAGAAGCCATTTGCAATGGATTTGTCCTCCTAACCAAATCCACAACACCAATGGTCCTCTCCCAGATCCGGGAAAGGTATGACTACAACACCTGTTGGGAAGCCCGGGCCTATCCATACACAGCAGCAGTCTCCTTTACTGCTCAATCGGATGTATAGTACGAATCGAATAAAGATCCCTTTGCATTCCTTTCCTATCCATCCACAGCAGCAGACTCCTTTACTGCTCAATCGGATGTATAGTGCAATCCAGATAAAGATCTCTTTGCATTCCTTCCCTATTCATCCATAGCAGCAGTTTCCTTTACTGCTCAATCGGATGTATAGTACGATACGGATAAAGATCTCTTTGCATTCCTTTCCTCTCCATCCACAGCAGCAGACTCCTTTACTGCTCAATCGGATGTATAGTGCGATCCAGATAAAGATCTCTTTGCATTCCTTCCCTATTCATCCATATCAGCAGTTTCCTTTACTGATCAATCGGATGTATAGTGCGATCCGGATAAAGATCTCTTTGCATTGCCTCCTGTCCATCCATAGCAGCGGCCTCTTTTACTGCTCAATCGGATGAATAGTGCAACCCGGATAAAAATCTCTTAAAACCCTCTTTTGTTCGCCCGTAATAACATAAGCTTTCATTAATGCCCAATCGAACGTACAAGAGTAACCTAGGTATAGACCACTTCGCGTTCATGCCGCCATCCGTACCTGAGAGAGAGTCTGAAACGAATCATACTTAGAACATCTTTCACTTAAAATATAACTACGTTTTTAGTAGCTTTGAGGACAAAGCTAAAATAACGGGGTCGTGTTGTAAAATCCATGATTTTACCATGACTGAATATAATAAATTTCCACCTAATAATCCTAGGACACTCATTCATTTGTTATATCTCCTTAAGATGTGCATGAACTTGTTCATCATGTAATTATACTTTTACTTTCATAGTTGTTGAAAATAACTTCATAACTTAAAACCATGAGCATACAACTAGGAAAAACAAGTAATGAGGTTATAACTAGAATTGTGTGTACCACACTTAAGACAATTTGGAAATATACTATAAGTAAGTATTTAGCCACAATATGTGTGTAAGTGAACTAGGGGTATACTTAAACTCATGGACTAGCCCAAGACCATCAACCTCCTTTGTGTGTAAGCCCAACACAAGCCCACCCTACCTTTTTTGGTTAGCTATACACGGAACCAAGGGTATGTGGAAGGAGAAGAGATGCATGGGAAACATAAAGGCTTACACTTGGCAAGATTTCTCTTACCAAGACAAGTCATGCCGTTTTCCCTCCTCTCTCTCTCCCCTTTTAGCCGAAAACACACATACATACTCTCACATTCTCTCAAGCAATCTAATCTTGTTTCTCTCATCCTCTTCTCTCTCAATCATACGACTTAAAGCCATATACATCCAAACCAAGTATTAAATCCACCAAGATTTTTGTCTCATCTTTACTACAAATCATTAGTAGTATCATCCCTTTTGGAAATCACTATAAACAAGCCCTAGCCGAAATCATCAAGGCCACGGCTTGGTTTTTATTAGGGTTTTCTTCATCATCTTGAGTAGATCTCAAGTCTCCCTGTTCATCTAGATCATTCTTGGTACTTTTAGGCAAGAAAGGTATACACATCATATTCTTTCATTTCTTCATGCATGCATCATCATACATCTATAAACACAAGTAAATAACATGTTAAAAATCAATATTTGATAAAGCTATGACCATTATACGTCACTAATAACTAGATTTTACTTAGTTATGAAAGAGTTATCGTCCGATCTTTTCGAATTGATTACAAGTTGAAAGTGCGACTCAGTCGTTCTTGGTGGAAAATAAAGTGGTTTGATTATCTGATTTAAACTAAAAGCAAATATGAAAATGTCGTTGAGTAAAAACAAAAACTTAGAAAATTAAACTAAAGATAAAGACTTTTAAAATAAATGACGAGAAGTTAAATCGTAAAGAAATGAAAACTATAAAAAAAACACTTTTAAAAAGAAACTAAGAAAAGACAAATTAAAATAAAGTTTACGAAAAATAAAACAAAATAAGTAAAAACAAGACTTAAGAAAATGGCGGGAAAATTAAATTTAAAACATTCAAATTTAAATAAAAACTAATTAATTTCGGAATTATATTAAAAATGTGAATTAATTTCGCAATATGAAGATTATGAAATAAATCCGCAATTCACAAGAACACAAATCCGCAATTCTGAATTTCAATTAATTTCGCAATTTAGCATTAATTCTTCAATAGTGATTTGAATTCGATTTCGCAATGCTTGAACGAGTTGTAAATCCGCAATACCCTAAAACGTATATGAATCTGCAATAAGGAGTTAATTCAATTTCGCAATTTGCAAGGAAGACAAAATTCGCAATTATGGAAGAAGAACAATTCCGCAATAATTTCGGAATTAACAAATTCGCAATTACTGAAATGAAGAGAATTCCGCAATTAAAAATGGTCAGATTTCGCAATTTAACAAGAGACACAAATCCGCAATACCAAAGTATTGCGAATTTGAGATTGCGGATTTGTGTCAGACGTCCTAGAAAAGTGGAACCCGGGACAAGGACGATTTTAAGCACTTTTTTAACAACCTTTTAGGGACAATAAGCGTACAAAAACACCAATAAGCTACCAATAAGCTAGATGAATGATAGAACTTATAAATCCTCAACACGTAAATCAAGAAACACGTAAAGTAACAAACTTTATGTGTCGAAATCGAAAAGTAGATGAAAGAGATGATGAACACAAGATCGTAACCAACAAGAAAGATTAAAAAGATGAAGACTGAAACAAGATTAAGCTTAAAAAGTAATGGTTTGATTAAAACAAGAAAAATAAAAGATGAAGTTCTAGTGAGAGAAAGTTAAAACTTTCTCTCTCTAAAAATTAAACTAGAAAAATGAAAAATGAACTAAATTAACTAACACCCTCCTAATGTGTCATTAGGAGGGTATATATAGGAGGTGGGGAGGTGAATGTGTTGCTTCCTTTCTCTTTCTTTTCGTCTCGACTCGATTTAAAATCTTTGTCTTTCTCGACGTCGTCTCGGGATTTGTCGATATAAATTGAACTTGTCATATAATTTCCTTCTTCTATTAGACTTGAGTTCTTCGACTTCATTAAACTTCCGTCTTTAGACTTTTTCTTCGATAAATCTTCAGAATAGGCCTTGTAGTTCAGTTCTTTTTGCACTCTCGATCTTTTGACTTCGTCTTTTGTCTTTTTCTTCGATAAAAGCCTGTGATAGCCCATGTTTTCTTCCTTTTTCATTTTTTGGTCCTAAAACACAATAAAAACACAAACCACGCATAATTCCGACTTTTACGACATAAAATACACCTTTTGGTCTTGTTATTATTGGAAATAAGTGGTAAAAGGATAAGTGTTTTCACACTTATCAAATGCCCTACACTTGACCATTGTAATGCCCTCATGCAATGCATTAATTTCAAAGCACAGTTTACATTTCTCGTCATAAATAACCCACCTTGGCCTTTATTAAATACTAAACTTTAAGGAAAATACAAAGATAGAAATATGTACAAAATAAGTAAAGAAATCAAAGACTTACATTGGGGTTTTGGCCGTCATGAATGTTCATCATCCTCAAGTTTCACGTTCCCCAAACCAAGCTTATAAACAAGATCATTGTAATTATAAGTTAGCAAACTAACACGAACTCATGTGGCCCAATTATTCACTTAGACTCCCTTATTCCTAGGTGTATCTCTTATATTTTAATTTTGTCTTGAATGATCACGAGGATGCATTGTTTGACTTATTTCGATATTTATTTAGGCTAAAAATAAAGTGGGACGATTTGATCAATAGTTAGCTAAAGGACAAAATCTTTTAAAACTGCTTCTCGGGACCTCTTAAAGTTCATATCTTGGCATAACTCGCTTCACGATTTGAGACCTTTCTTGGACCGATATTTGGCAGTGACTTCATACTTAAAATCTTGAGAGACGTTCATGAAATAATGGTCTTCTCTTCATAATATGAATTTCTTCACTTGAAGTTTTGAGAGATTCTTCATACTTGGACCACGACTTCTTCATTTTTCTCCAATCTTTATTTTGGATTTTGATATACAACGATCCGCCTCCTTTTAGGACTTGGATCTATTTATCCTCATACCTTGTTAGGGCCTTTTTGGATAGACTTCTCCATGATCTTTAGGGGAGTATTTGCTTTGCGTTGTGTGTCTCGATCCTTCATATTGATTTTCGATAAATGATTCTTCACATCACTTTTGGATCTTTAGCAACAAAATGTAGCCCTCATGTCTTGTTAGGACCTTTTTGGACTCGCCAATCTTCGCATCCCGCTTCAATAAGTTATGCCTTGGTTATGAACTCTAATTAATACCAAGCAACTTTTAAACGATCTTGGGCTAGAAGCTAAGTAACTTTTCAAACCATACAACCTTATTTATTGCAAATATATTTATTAACAAGCGATGGGAGAAAAAGCTTATAATCAACTGACATAAATTCACGAAAGAATACCAAACTTATAATTGACTCTATCATCTCTCGTTCTCCACAATTTAAAATCTCAAAGAATGAGACTCGTGGATGCTTAGCCTATTAAATCAAAGTTTTGGGTTTTCGAGTCATCTATAGGATCCTGCAAACTCTTAGACTTTTTCAAGTTTAGAATTCGCATTTTAAAGTTCCCTTGATAAACGACTCTCTAGGATCATTTATAGGAACTTGGGAAAAGTTCTTGTTCTTAACTCGTAAGAGTTAAGACTTTCGGTTTTAAAGTTCCCTATATAAAAGCCTAGCAAAACTTGACTTAAACACGTTAAGGATACTAGCTAGAGTAAACTTAGATAAGTAAACTCGGGTTGAGTCAAAAGATTCACAACGTTGAAAAATTAAAACCACTTTATTAAAATTTATTCTAATAAAGAAAGAAAATAACTATAATAAAGGTAAAACTACTAGGCCAAAATAGATCAAAAATTTTGAAAAATGTCGAAAATTAAATTTTCCGGTGAAAATGAGGACAAATTAATGGAAAAGCCCACTTACTTCGATAGAAGTCCCCCTACACTTGATTTAAACAATGTTTAAGCATGTGGGAGTAAACTCCCCTACACTTAGGACATTTTTCACTTTGTTTAAATCTTGCTAAGGGAAGGACAACTATAGTGATTTCAATGTGAACATATAAGATATGAAATATTAAATCACAACAGTTTAGGATAGAACCGGGAAGACGGGTACACGGGATCACGGTTCGTCAAATGTCATCAAAAGTGCTCTTTGAAGCTTTAATCCCTGCACATCATAAGAAACAAGACAACAAACACATACGGGGCTCCCCTACACTTATTATGAAAACGGAAAAGTATAGATCAACGGGTTGCCTCCAAAGAAGCGCTTGTTTTTGTTAACCGAGTCACGAGCCTGACTCGACCTAGAACTAATTCAAGGGAAACATGGTGAGGGATGGAATCATCTCATGAGAGATGTCCTCACCAAAGTACAGCTTTACACGCTGGACATTCACTTTGAAATTAGGCCCATTTGGTTGAGAAAGCTCAATGGTGCTGTAAAACCCGCATGCTTTTACCATGAATAATGCCCTTAAGATCGTACGTCCTAGATTAAAACTTACCCTATTTAGTATTGATCACATTCATGTGCTAATAATCAAGCAAGTGCATACGTGTATGACATGATAAGTATCGATTACGTACAAACTCATGATAAACAGTTAATAGATATTTCACGTGAATATAATTAAATCATGATCACCATTTTAAAACACGAACTAAAATAATTACGTAAGTACTTAATTACGAGTGTATATAATACGATAAACTACATGATAAAATAAACAGAAACACTTTAAACACAAACACGTTTAACCACGAACGAACACGAAACATCGGGACACGAGAAAAGGTACGGGTACCCCATGTGGGGCCCCATACCCACGGCACACCAATCAAGGTGGGCTAAGCCCATGGACTTTTCACATGAAAGGGGGGTTATGGTAAAATTCATTTCATTTTCACATTTCAAGGAAATAAGCATTTAACCTAAAAGGTTTTCCTCTCCTCCTCTTGGTCTCTCTTTGTGCCGCCACCCTCAAGACCACCATAGGTGGTTGTTGGTTGATTTTGATCATAAAAATAAGTGCTATAAACCGTGTTTGTTCATCCTCTTTCAAGCTACGTGTTGGTATATCATTCTAAACCTTTCTTTTTATTTCTTGTTAATCTTTAATTATTTTCATGAACATGTTATTTTTATTTTTGTTAAAACATGATAATTTAACATAGACCTAACATGTTTTGGGGTTAATTAAAATCAAGGGATGATATATGAGGGTGTTTGTTTTGGCCGCCTAGTATAACCAACCCGAGGGGGGTTCGGTTTGCTTTTTGCCGCCACCACCAAGACCATTTTGGTCTTGGTTGGTGCATGTGGGACCCACGGTAGCAAGGGGACACAAGTACCCCGAGTTGGCTCGGGGTACGGTGTCGAGTTCATGCCCGATTCATGGTTCGTTGGTTAAGTCATGATTTATGCTACATGTTAATATTATGAATTATGAACTTAGGATATAAATTAATTAATAACATGAGATATTAATTAAACCATGACTTAGGTTATTTCTTAATTATTAATTTAGCATGATATTAATTTAACCTAAGTATTTTTATGTTATAAGTTATAATTAATTAATCATTTAAAACATGCTTATAATTAATTAATTTAGACATGACTTAGGTTATATTATTAATACATATTAATATACATTTTAACCTAAGTAATCTATTCCATTTTAATTAAAACATGTTATACTTTAATTAAAATGCTTAACCTATAGTTTAATTAAAATGCATGAAATAATAATTAAACTATACACTATATCATATGACTTAAGAAATAAGCTTATAAACACTTAGACTTATATTTTAGCTTATGCAACCAGCTTAATTCTAATTATGGAAACTTCTATTTATAGAAACTTAATTAAATAAGGTAACTAATCTAATCATGGAAACCTTCTATATATGGAAACTTATTTATTTAAGGCAGTTGATCTATTTTTGGAAACTTTCTATTTTTAGAAACTGATCTATTTTAAGCAGTGAATTCTATTTTTGGAAACTTTCTATTTTTGGAAACTTTCTATTTTTGGAAACTTTCTATTTTTGGAAACTTTCTATTTTTGGAAACTTTCTATTTTTTGGAAACTTTCTATTTTTGGAAAATTTCTATTTTTGGAAACCTTCTATTTTTGGAAAGTTACTTATTATTACACAGTAAGTATAATAATACATAAATTACCAGTAATACTTTATCAGATTTATCAGAGTACAAGGTAAACACAGATAGGGCTTTAAACCATAAACCATGACCTAAAAACATACAAAGTAAGCTAAGATGAGACATAAAACCCAGTACGTAATCAGTGATTCGATACTTATACACGTGTGTATTCATGTAGTGTTAGTGATCCAGAAGTAGGAGTTTTTCTTCCGTTCATTCACTGGACTTGAGGTACGGATTCCCGTCCTTTCAGTATGGACACTCTTTCCTTATTAGGATTTCCCCGTATGCAGCCAACTGTTTTCCCAGTATTTGTTTTATTGTTTTTGAATTGCTTATGTTTAATTAGCATAACCTATAGCCATATACAAGCATGACCAGTTTCACCTAGTTATGGAGGTACCATAACCATAACATTGGAGGCACCAATGTTATGACTTCCCCACGACGGAGTGATTGCTCGTGGCGTCCCTTTCAGTTTTGGCCATATTATTATATCATGTGGGGTGTATGGGTGCATCCTAGTTACATGTTTTATTCAGTATTTCATGGTGAATGTGGTATGTGCCTTGCATCCTTCACAAGGAGTTGATCCCTCCTACCCAGACCAGTATATTAATTAGAGGCATCCCCTCTAATCAGCATGATGAGGTCACCCCTCCAAGTATTCATGCACGTGACCTATTCATGACCTATATGGGCTATGGTATATATATGTTAAAACAGTTTTCATAAGATAAACATAAGGCTTTTCAAACTATAAAACCCAGTTTTCTCAATACTTAACCAGTCTACTCAGAACTTAGTCTTCCGCTGTTATATGTTACATGCTTATCCTATTTCATGCTATATTGTACATCCGTGCACTGAGCGTCTTGCTCAGCCGTTTTCCTTTTCATGTTCCCAAAACGGCAGGTACTCAGGGACGCTCGTAGATCTCAAACGTACGTGCATATGGACTGGAAGCTTTACTGTCTTTCTTTACTTTATGCATTTCCTTTACTTTAATACAGTTTGCTATGGACATTGTTTCGTCCTTTCCTTTTACAGTATTTATGTTTGTGTGTGATGAGCTCTACTTTGGGGTTACCGATGTTTGATTCCGGTATTTCCCTTTTATGGTCAAATAATGCTTAGACATTTATCCTTGTATGCTTTGATGACACGCCATGATTATGCGTAAGATTCCATTTCCAAAATGGGGTGTTACAATTATGGTATCAGAGCCAAGGCTTCGACCTGTAGGCTCTCAAATATGACCTGTGATTAGTGGGTAGTCACTACGGTCTTCCTAGAACTGACAGTTGTTTTCATGCATTCATCATTTTTAAGCATACATATACATGTCATTGTTACAGGGTTTTTGACTAAGTAATGGTTGGTACAGGACTGGCCCTATTTAGTCGCATGTGTTTTATCGAAACTTTTAGATTTGGGACCGACCCATAGGCATCCCCTCGATATGTCTTTTGTTTTGAGTGAACTGACCAGAGGCGTTCACTCTCGAGCATCAAAAGTTTTTATAAAACTGCATCATGCATTCATACAAAAAAATTTTCGTGCATAAAATTTTTCTCGTGAAATTTTTGGTATAAATTTTTTTTTTCATGTATATATATAATTTATATTTTATGTTTTGAACTGTTAATCATATGTTTTATGTTATACTGTCAGATGGTTCTCACACGCGAGCAAGGGCAACTCAATGCTGCAATTCAGGCTGCCATGCAAGCCTTGCTTCCTCAACTGAGGAATGACATCCGTGCTGAAGTCCAAGCTGCCAACAATCAGCAGCAGCAGAATCAGGCACCTCCTCCTCCTCCTCCAGTGACACTAGCAGTGTGGCTGGAAAGATTCACAAAGCTCCGTCCTAGAGCTTTTGAAAAGACTGATAGCCCCAGCGATGCTGAAAGCTGGTTGACTCATATCGAGAAGATTTTCAATGCTATGGGCTATGACCCCGCATACAAGGCGAGATTGGCATGCTACCGGTTTGAAGGCGATGTACTCAGCTGGTGGCTAGCCTTGACGTAGTCGGAAGGAGGTGATGATTGGGTCGCTGGTTTGACATGGGCCCAATTCAAGGAGAGAGTGATGGAGCAGTTCTTTCCCAAGGCAGAGAAGGACAAGCTCAAGCGAGAGTACCATGGGATACGACAGAGAGCGGGCGAGAATAGCAACGAATTCATGCAGCGCTTTCTTCGCTTAGCTGGTTTCCTGGGAGCAGCAGCTGGTACTCCTGAGGACCAGGCACACCACTTTAGGTGGGCACTTCGCACCTCGGTTGCGAACAATCTGGTGTGTGCTACGTTCAATACAGTAGCACAAGTGGCCGACGCAGCAAGGAAGCTAGAGATGCTGCAGGAATGAGATGAGTTCGGGGAAGCTGAAAGACCCGACAAGAGGTAAACATTTCGTATTCAAACGGTAACCAAACCGCATCCTATCATTATATGTTCAATAATCATCTCTAAACTGTATCTTCCAGGCAGAAATTTGGGGACCGGTCTCAGCCGGCTACTCAGCAGCAGCCTCATCAGCCCAAAGGAAACGGTCACACTAACGACCGTTCTGTTGTGGAAAGGCGTAGCGGTAATGATAATTACCGTAACAACGCTGGACACTCCAACAACAGCAGGTCCTACTATTTACGCATATTCTTATGATTTCATGTTATATCTCTTATGCTGACACTATATTAACCTCTACTAGGAACCACGGTAACGGGAAGGACCAGAACCACAGGGGTTCGCAGCCTAACCGTTCAGCTATCACTGGCCCTCAGCAAGCAAGGACTCCTGCTGGAGGATTTACTCATCCTCTTTGCAGTACTTGCCATCGCAGACACCCTGGCCCATGTCGTTGTGATTCCGACGTGTGCTACAAGTGCGGTCTCCCTGGCCATCGTATGAGAGATTGTCGTAAGGGTGAAATGGAGGGTACCTCGGGTCATGCTGATAGTAAGCCGCCTCCCACCACTGGGCGTGTCTACACGACATCTCGCGATCAGGCAAACAAATCTACAGGTACCATTACTGGAATTTTGTATATGTATGGCCAAGCTGCATGTGTTCTTTTCGACACGGGTGCCACTCACTCAGTTATTTCCACTACTTATGCTAAGAACATCAGGACACTTCCCTTGCCATTAGAAAATAGGCTTACCATTTCCACGCCTTTGAGGGACTCTGTATTAATAACTCATGTATACAAGAGTCTTCCTCTAGAGTTTGACGATAAAGTTCGTGCAGTAGATGCACTTCCCCTAGACATGATTGAGTTCGATATGATTCTCGGCATGGACTGGCTATCCAAGCACCATGCTACCATAGACTGCCACTCATATCGGGTGATCTTCGGCGACAGGAATGCACCAGAGTACATTCATAACGGGTTCATACCCGGACGGTCTGTACAAGTCATATCTACCTTGCAAGCACGTGCGTTACTGTCACACGGCTGTGAGGGTTATCTAGCTACGGTTCACGACATGGATGCTGAATCTCCATCGATTCAGGATCAACCAGTAGTATCGGAATTTCAAGACGTCTTCCCAGCTGAACTCCTCGACATACCACCTGCACGAGAAGTGGAGTTCAACATCGACCTTGTTCCAGGAGCTGAACCAATCTCTAAGGCTCCGTATCGTATGGCTCCCATAGAGCTAAAAGAACTGAAGGACCAACTGCAGGAACTTCTTGAGCGAGGGTTCATTAGACCAAGCGCATCTCCATGGGGCGCACCGGTCTTGTTCGTTAAGAAGAAGGACGGCAGCATGCGACTTTGCATAGACTACCGTGAACTTAATAAGATTACCATCAGCAATAGATATCCACTGCCACATATAGATGATCTGTTTGACCAACTTCAAGGAGCCAAACACTTCTCAAAGATCGATCTAAGGTCAGGCTACCATCAGCTAAGGGTTAAAGAGCAGGATATTGCCAAGACTGCTTTTCGTACCCGCTATGGCCATTATGAGTTTGTAGTCATGCCATTCGGCCTGACTAATGCTCCAGTAGTATTCATGGATCTGATGAACAGAATCTTCCATGAATTCCTTGATAACTTTTTCATTGTATTCATCGATGACATCCTGATTTTCTCAAAGTCCACGGAGGAACACGAAGACCATCTCCGTACGGTACTACAGATTCTTCGTCAGAAGCAGCTATATGCGAAATTCTCCAAGTGTGAGTTCTGGTTAAACAAAGTGGCATTCTTAGGTCACATTGTATCAGCAGAAGGGATCACTATGGACCCAGCGAAGGTTGAGGCTATCACTAAATGGCCAAGACCAACGTCAGCGACAGAAGTCCGCAGTTTCTTAGGCTTAGCTGGATATTACCGCAGATTCGTGGAGAACTTTTCCCGCTTGGCACTACCTCTCACCAAACTGATGCGAAAAGGAGAGAAATTTGTCTGGACGGAAGAACGAGAGAAGAGCTTCGAAGACCTAAAGCAGAAGTTAGTATCTGCACCTATTCTTACTCTCCCATCTGGTACAGGTGGATTTCAGATCTACAGCGATGCATCGGGGAAGGGACTGGGCTGTGTTCTCATGCAACATGGGAAAGTGATCGCGTATGCTTCACGGCAGCTTAAGCCCTATGAATAAAACTACCCTACGCATGACCTGGAACTTGCTGTAGTGGTGTTCGCATTGAAAATATAGAGGCACTACTTATACGGAGAATCATGCGACATTTTCACGGATCACAAGAGCTTGAAGTATATCTTCACTCAACGTGAATTGAACATGAGACAAAGGAGATGGTTGGAACTGTTGAAGGATTATGATATTAACCTACAGTATCATCCCGGAAAGGCTAATGTAGTAGCAGATGCACTCAGCAGAAAGTCCGGAATGATCAACGGCATTGAAATCAAGGAACAAAACATAAGAGACTTGGAGCGGCTAGACATCGAAATCATGGTACGTGGGCAGCATGGATACTGGGCGAATCTTAGAGTAGAACCCGAGTTACTATCTAGGATCAAGGAAGCTCAGAAGGATGATGGAGAAATATGGGCGATAATTCAGAATTTGGAGAAGCAGACAGAATTCAAAATGGACGCAGACGGTATCGTTTGGCAGGGCACAAGACCTTGTGTTCTTGACAATCAAGAACTCCGGGAAGCATTGTTAGCTGAAGCTCACAGCTCCCCATTTTCTATACATCCTGGGTCGACAAAAATGTACCATGACATCAGACAGTACTTTTGGTGGAGTGGTATGAAACAGGATGTAGCCACTTATGTCTCCAAATGTCTTACCTGCCAGCAGGTCAAGATTGAGCATCAGCGATCGGGCGGTCTCCTTCGACCGTTGGATATTCCAGAGTGGAAGTGGGACAAAATCACCATGGATTTTGTTACCGGTCTTCCGCCTACAAAGAAGAAGCACGATGCCATTTGGGTCATCGTCGATCGACTCACCAAATCAGCTCATTTCTTACCGATACGCAAGGAAGATCCGGTAAGTAAACTCGCAGATACTTACAGAAGGGAGATCATGAGACTCCACGGTGCTCCCTCCAGCATCGTCTCAGACAGAGATCCTCATTTCACGTCGCGATTCTGGAAAGGTCTGCAAAAAGCTTGGGGTACACAACTTAAGCTGAGTACGGCCTTTCATCCTCAAACGGACGGACAGTCGGAGCGAACAATTCAGACATTGGAAGACATGTTAAGGTCGTGTGCGTTGGAATGGACAGGTGATTGGGACGATTACATCTGTTTGGTCGAGTTTGCATACAACAACAGCTGGCACGCAAGTATCAAATGTCCTCCTTTCGAAATGTTGTATGGCAGGAAGTGTCGCGCTCCAACCTGCTGGGATCAAGTGGGAGAGCGAACACTCGAAGGACCAGAAATTATAGAAATGACCAATGAGAAGATCGAAGTAGCTAAGCAGAAGTTGCAGGAAGCACGGTCACGTCAGAAGAGTTACGCTGATAAGCATCGTAGGGACATACATTTTAATGTGGGAGACCACGTCTTCCTCAAGGTTTCGCCAGCGCGTGGTGTTAAACGCTTCGGGATCAAAGGGAAACTCAGTCCTCGTTTCATCGGACCGTTTGATATCATTGAACGAATCGGTGAAGTATCTTACCGATTGGCGTTACCTCCTCAGCTTTCGCACGTGCATAACGTGTTTCATGTGTCCTTACTCAGAGGTTACAAGTATCATCCCCTTCACATGGTTCAGTATCCACTGGAACAGATACGTGAAGATCTCACTTTTATAGAGGAACCCGAACGAGTTCTCGACAGGCAAGAACGAGTCATGAGAAGGAAGACGATTCCATTCGTCAAAATTCTTTGGAGGGACCATACCAAGCGGGAAGCCACTTGGGAAACGGAGGAGTCCATCCGGGCTTCTTACCCTCACTTCATATTTTGAGTTCGGGTATGTTACTTCTTTCCAGTTTACTTTATCTATAATTCGGGGACGAATTATTCTTTTTAGGGGGGAAGAATTGTAAAACCCGCATGCTTTTACCATGAATAGTGCCCTTAAGATCGTACGTCCTAGATTAAAACTTACCCTATTTAGTATTGATCACATTCATGTGCTAATAATCAAGCAAGTGCATACGTGTATGACATGATAAGTATCGATTACGTACAAACTCATACAGTTAATAGATATTTCACGTGAATATAATTAAATCATGATCACCATTTTAAAACACGAACTAAAATAATTACGTAAGTACTTAATTACGAGTGTATATAATACGATAAACTACATGATAAAATAAACAGAAACACTTTAAACACGAACACGTTTAACCACGAACGAACACGAAACATCGAGACACGAGAAAAGGTACGGGTACCCCATGTGGGGCCCCATACCCACGGCACACCAATCAAGGTGGGCTAAGCCCATGGACTTTTAACATGAAAGGGGGGGGGGGGTTATGGTAAAATTCATTTCATTTTCACATTTCAAGGAAATAAGCATTTAACCTAAAAAGTTTTCCTCTCCTCCTCTTGGTCTCTCTTTGTGCCGCCACCCTCAAGACCACCATAGGTGGTTGTTGGTTGATTTTGATCATAAAAATAAGTGCTATAAACCGTGTTTGTTCATCCTCTTTCAAGCTACATGTTGGTATATCATTCTAAACCTTTCTTTTTATTTCTTGTTAATCTTTAATTATTTTAATGAACATGTTATTTTTATTTTTGTTAAAACATGATAATTTAACATAGACCTAACATGTTTTGGGGTTAATTAAAATCAAGGGATGATATATGAGGGTGTTTGTTTTGGCCGCCTAGTATAACCAACCCGAGGGGGTTTCGGTTTGCTTTTTGCCGCCACCACCAAGACCATTTTGGTCTTGGTTGGTGCATGTGGGACCCACGGCAGCAAGGGGACACAAGTACCCCGAGTTGGCTCGGGGTACGGTGTCGAGTTCATGCCCGATTCATGGTTCGTTGGTTAAGTCATGATTTATGCTACATGTTAATATTATGAATTATGAACTTAGGATATAAATTAATTAATAACATGAGATATTAATTAAACCATGACTTAGGTTATTTCTTAATTATTAATTTAGCATGATATTAATTTAACCTAAGTATTTTTATGTTATAAGTTATAATTAATTAATTATTTAAAACATGCTTATAATTAATTAATTTAGACATGACTTAGGTTATATTATTAATACATATTAATATATTTTTTAACCTAAGTAATCTATTCCATTTTAATTAAAACATGTTATACTTTAATTAAAATGCTTAACCTATAGTTTAATTAAAATGCATGAAATAATAATTAAACTATACACTATATCATATGACTTAAGAAATAAGCTTATAAACACTTAGACTTATATTTTAGCTTATGCAACCAGCTTAATTCTAATTATGGAAACTTCTATTTATAGAAACTTAATTAAATAAGGCAACTAATCTAATCATGGAAACCTTCTATATATGGAAACTTATTTAATTAAGGCAGCTGATCTATTTTTGGAAACTTTCTATTTTTAGAAACTGATCTATTTTAAGCAGTGAATTCTATTTTTGGAAACTTTCTATTTTTGGAAACTTTCTATTTTTGGAAACTTTCTATTTTTGGAAACTTTCTATTTTTGGAAACTTTCTATCTTTTGGAAACTTTCTATTTTTGGAAACTTTCTATTTTTGGAAACCTGCTATTTTTGGAAAGTTACTTATTATTACACAGTAAGTATAATAATACATAAATTACCAGTAATACTTTATCAGATTTATCAGAGTACAAGGTAAACACAAATAGGGCTTTAAACCATAAACCATGACCTAAAAACATACAAAGTAAGCTAAGATGAGACATAAAACCCAGTACGTAATCAGTGATTCGATACTTATACACGTGTGTATTCATGTAGTGTTAGTGATCCAGAAGTAGGAGTCTTTCTTCCGTTCATTCACTGGACTTGAGGTACGGATTCCCGTCCTTTCAGTATGGACACTCTTTCCTTATTAGGATTTCCCCGTATGCAGCCAACTGTTTTCCAGTATTTGTTTTATTGTTTTTGAATTGCTTATGTTTAATTAGCATAACCTATAGCCATATACAAGCATGACCAGTTTCACCTAGTTATGGAGGTACCATAACCATAACATTGGAGGCACCAATGTTATGACTTCCCCACGGCGGAGTGATTGCTCGTGGCGTCCCTTTCAGTTTTGGCCATATTATTATATCATGTGGGGCGTATGGTTGCATCCTAGTTACATGTTTTATTCAGTATTTCATGGTGAATGTGGTGTGTGCCTTGCATCCTTCACAAGGAGTTGATCCCTCCTACCCAGACCAGTATATTAATTAGAGGCATCCCCTCTAATCAGCATATTGAGGTCACCCCTCCAAGTATTCATGCACGTGACCTATTCATGACCTATATGGGCTATGGTATATATATGTTAAAACAGTTTTCATAAGATAAACATAAGGCTTTTCAAACTATAAAACCAGTTTTCTCAATACTTAACCAGTCTACTCAGAACTTAGTCTTCCGCTGTTATATGTTACATGCTTATCCTATTTCATGCTATATTGTACATCCGTGCACTGAGCGTCTTGCTCAGCCGTTTTCCTTTTCATGTTCCCAAAACGGCAGGTACTCAGGGATGCTCGTAGATCTCAAACGTACGTGCATATGGACTGGAAGCTTTACTGTCTTTCTTTACTTTATGCATTTCCTTTACTTTAATACAGTTTGCTATGGACATTGTTTCGTCCTTTCCTTTTACAGTATTTATGTTTGTGTGTGATGAGCTCTACTTTGGGGTTACCGATGTTTGATTCCGGTATTTCCCTTTTATGGTCAAATAATGCTTAGACATTTATCCTTGTATGCTTTGATGACACGCCATGATTATGCGTAAGATTCCATTTCCAAAATGGGGTGTTACAGGTGCCGTAAGGGAATACTTTGGCGATGGTGAATGTACTAGACCAACGGCTCTTCAGCTTGCCCGAGAAGATCTTCAACCAAGAGTTAAAGAGTAAAACTTGATCACCAACGTGGAACTCTCGGTTCTTAATCCTAGCATCATGGATGATCTTGGTCTTCTCCTTGTAGATCAATGAATTCTCATAAGCTTCATTCCTCAGTTCATTTAGCTCGTTGAGTTGAATCTTCCGAAGATCACCGGCTTTGTTGATATCAAAATTGGCCCACTTCAAGGCCCAGTATGCCTTATGTTCCAGCTTAATAGGGAGGTGGCATGCCTTCCCGTACACAAGACAATATGGAGTACAACCAATCGGCGTCTTATATGCGGTACGAAAAGCCCACAAAGCATCATCTAACTTATCGGCCCACGAGGTACGATGCTCTCCCACAGTACGCTCAAGAATTCGCTTCAATCCACGGTTAGATATCTCGGCTTGACCATTTGTTTAAGGATGATAAGAAGTGAAAAGACGGTGATTGACACCGTACTTAGCGATGACTTGAGCAAATTGATCATTGCAAAAATGAGTCCCGCGGTCACTGATGATAGCACGAGGAACACCGAATCGAGCAAAAAGCTGATTCAGAAAGTTCACAACCACCCTCCCATCTTTCGTAGGGAGAGCCTTGGCTTCAACCCATTTAAAAACGTAATCAACGGCTACGAGGATGTACTTGTTCCCTTTAGATGATAGAAATGGCCCCATAAAGTCGATACCCCATACATCAAAGATTTCACATTCTTGTATGAAATTTTGAGGCATCTCATCTTTATGTGTGATCTTGCCTTGTCTTTGGCAAGCATCACAATGTTTAACCATTTCATGAGCGTCATGATAAATGGTGGGCCAATAAAATCCATAGTCGAAAACTTTCTTCGCGGTGTAATTAGGACCAAAGTGACCACTGGTGGGTCCTTTATGGCAAGCTTCAAGGATTAGTAACGCTGCCGGCCCATCAACACATCGACGAATGACAAGATCCGCACATTGTTTGAAAAGGTAAGGGTCGTCCCAAAAATAGTGTTCAATGTCTTTAAAGAACTTTTTCTTTTGTTGGGACGTTAACCCTTCCTTGAGAATTCCACCCGCTAAGTAGTTTGCAATGTCCGTAAACCACGGGGTGTCATCAAGATTGGAATTGATAGACATTAAGGCCTCAAGGGGAAAAGAGTCGTTGATCTCTTGATTCGGATGATCCCCTTGATAAAGATCCTCAAGTCTACTTAGATGATCCGCGGCTAGGTTTTTGGCTCCCTTCTTGTCACGAATTTCGATTTTAAATTCTTGAAGGAGCAAAACCCAACGAAGAAGTATTGGCTTAGAATCTTGCTTAGTCAACAAGTACTTCAACGCGGAATGGTCAGTATAGACAATGGTGGTGGAAAGGACATGATAGGGGCGGAACTTCTCAAAAGCATATACTACAGCTAAAAGCTCTTTTTCGGTAGTGGTATAATGCAATTGAGCCCCCGTCATTATCTTGCTAGCATAATGGATTGGTTGGAAGTGTTTGTTCACTATTTGGCCCAAAACCGCTCCAATAGTAAAATCGCTAGCATCACACATCAATTCGAAAGGTAGCTCCCAATTAGGGGTAACCAAGACCGGTGCCTTAGTTAGCTTGTCCTTAAGAAGATTGAAGGAGTCAATACACTCTTCAGAAAAGATAAAAGGAGTATCTTTTTCCAAGAGGTGGGTCATCGGGCGAGCAATTTTAGAAAAATCTTGGATGAATAAACGATAGAAGCCCGCATGACCAAGGAAACTTCTCACACCCTTCATGGTTGAAGGTGGAGGTAATTTGGCTATGACATAAACTTTAGCACGGTCCACTTCAAGACCGGATTTTGAGATTTTATGTCCAAGCACAATGCCTTATTTTACCATAAATGGCATTTTTCCCAATTTAGAACAAGGCGAGTGTCTTCACACCGCTTAAGCATGCGTTCCAAATTGGCAAGGCAAGAAGAGAAGGAGTCACCATTGACCGAGAAATCATCCATGAAGACTTCCATAGTTTTTTCAACCATGTCATGGAAGATAGCCATCATACACCTTTGGAAAGTATCGGGTGCATTGCATAAGCCGAAAGGCATTCTTTTGTAAGCAAATGTTCCATAAGGATAAGTGAATGTGGTTTTCTCTTGGTCTTTAGGATCGATGGAAATTTTGAAAATACCCAGAGAAACCGTCTAAGAAGCAATAATAATCATTACCCGCTAGACGTTCAAGCATTTGGTCCATAAAAGGAAGGGAAAATGATCCTTTCTCGTAGCATCATTGAGTTTACGATAGTCTATACAAACTCTCCACCCTATAACGAGACGAGTAGGAATCAACTCGTTGTTTTCATCGGGCACAACGGTGATTCTACCTTTCTTAGGCACACAATGGACCAGACTAACCCATGGTGAATCCGAGATAGGGTAGATCATTCCCGCATCAAGAAGTTTGATAACCTCTTTTTTGATAACGTCGTGGATCTTGGGATTCATCCTTCTTTGGTTTTGAATAGTGGGTTTAAAGTCTTCCTCCATGAGAATTTTATGTGCGCAAAAGTGAGGATCAATTCCACGAATATCGGAGATTTTCCAAGCAATCGCTTTCTTGTGATTCTTCAACACGTCGATAAGTCAAGATTTTTCGTCTTCTTTCAAATCCTTTGCAATGATGACGGGTGACTTCTTATTGTCTTCAAGGAAAACGTACTCGAGATGAGACGGTAGGTCCTTAAGCTCTAAATCCGGAGGATTTTCGATGGAAGGCGTAGTTAAATTCGGATCATCGATAGAAATATCCTTAGGAGCTGGTGGAGAAATATGGTCCTCATTGAGAAGTTTCTCAATGGTACGAATGTCTTCATCCCAATTGGAGGGAGAATCGTCATATTGTAAGTCCACATCTCCCAAAGTTGCTTTAAATTCTTTCAAAAGGAAATCACTTTCTCCATATGGAGTTAGTGATGTAGCAATAGAGGCAACGGTCTCAACAATAGTTAGAGAAGAAGAACCACTTTTACAAGCGTCTTTGAAATGTTCATCACAAGCCTCATCAAGAACGTCAATGAAATTAACGCTCTCGTTTTCAGAAGGTTGCTTAGAAAGTTTACCCATGTTGAAGACGATTTTATCGTCACCAAGTCTCATGATTAATTCGCCCGCGGCTACATCTATGAGAGTGCGACCGGTCCTCAAGAATTGACGTCCAACGATTAATGGAACACGGGGGTCCATCTCGTAGTCAACGACAACAAAATCCGCCATAAAGGTGAATTTGTCGACACCGACGAAGACATCTTTGGCTATCCCCACCGGATAAGCAACCGTACGGTTAGCTAATTCCAATGTCATTCGTGTGGGGACTAGCTCGGGTAGAGATAATTGTTTCCAAAATCTTAATGGCATTAAGTTTATACTAGAACCAGGATCGGCTAGGGCCATACAATTCTCTACCCCGGGGAAGTTGCAAGGAATGAGAAAACGACCCGGATCACCAAGTTTGGTGGGTAATTTCCTTAAGAGCACTGCGGAGAAATTCTCGTTAAGTTGGGTCTGAGCGATATCAAGAACTTTCTCCTTATCACTGAGAAGATCTTTAAATACTTTAGCATATTTCGGCATGTGAGCGAGAGCCTCAACAAAGGAGATATTGAAATTCAATTGTTTAAACATTTTAAGAAAGTTAGAAACCTGAATATCATTCTTGTTCTTCAACTTCTCTTTCCTCAACCTTGAGGGATAAGGTATATTGGGTTGAGATGAAGGCTTTGGAATGGAATTCTCACTCACATCCTTGGGTGATGGAGGGGTGGAAGTAGAAGGTGGAGGAATTGGAGATATAGAAGGTGGAGGAATTGGAGAAATAGAAGGTGAAGTAATTGGAGAAGGGGACTCGTTTTCCTTTGTCACAATCACCGGTGTAGGTGTAGGAATCTCGGGTTCCTTTAAACCTTTGCCACTTCGGGTGGTGATTACTTTCATCTCCCCTCTTGGATTAGCAACGGTGTTACTTGAAAGAGAACCCGAACCAGAGGCTTGATTACGTTGGAAGAAACTTGCCATCATATCCCTTAAGTCATTCGTTTGACTGCTCAAAGAGTTTCGCATATCGGCTCAAAGATCATTCCCTTGTTTCACCATATCTCCTTTCAAGTTGATGAGTTGTCTTTGAAGATTCTGCACTATCGCATCATTAGTCCTCATGTAAGTGTCAACCTCTTGATTAAATGCGGAGGTTTGGGTGGAAGGAAGAGCATAGTAGGCAGGTGGTTGATAAGCGGGTGGTTGGTGAACTTGATTGTTTCCTTGACGTGGATATGGGTTTCTTTGGGTTTGATATTAATTTGGAGCTCGAGTTTGGTTTTGATTGTTGCGATTGAGGTTGTTTGGGTTTTGAGGGGGAAAACCGGGTGGTGAAAGGAAGTTGTTTGAACGATAACTGAGCAAATTGCGGTCACCTTGAGGACGTGCTTGATAGTCTCCCGTAGAAAAGTTACCGTTGGCAGCATACACATTTTCCAGATTGTCATGAGTCGAAGGATAATCGGTGTATGAATGAGAAACCCCGGATATTTCACATGACTGACTCATAGCATTAACTTGTGCATAAATGGCATTGGTATTGTTAGCGGTTTGTAGAGCAATTGTTTTAACAAGCGAAGTAAGCTTATCAATTCTCTTGTCGCTCTCGCTAGTACTAGCACTAGCCACATTAGTCCGAACACTCTTAGTTTGCACTCTAGACTTATTCTCAATAATATCCCATGCGGCATTAGAAGACTTAACCAAAATATTACCCCCCGAGGCACTATTTAGCGAATCTTGGTCATTCATGCTTAAAACATTGTAAAAAGTATTAATTTGATGTACTTTTGTGAAACCATGTTGTGGTCACTTTCTTAAAAGTTCCTTAAAACGGTCCCAAGATTCACTAAATGTCTCACCGTACTTTTGTTCAAAGGTAATGATTTCATTCCGCAAAGCGGTAGTACGTGAGGGTGGGAAAAAGTAGTTGATGAATTTAGTCTCTAAATCCGTCCACGTAAGAATACTTTGTGGCGGTTCCTTATCAAGCCAATGTCGGGCTTGTCCCTCTAAGGAGAAAGGAAAAAGTTGCAAGCGAATCGCTTCTTGTGAAACCCCATTATACTTAACCATATTAGTGAGTTGAAGGAACCATTTATATGGTCATGAGGATCATCAAGTGTACGCCCCAAGAAATGTTGAGAAGAGACCATTTGAATGAAGCTGGATTTGAGCTCAAAGTTGTTGGCTCCAATCTCGGGTTGACAATAGCATCGGTGTTGCCCTCTACGTACGATTGCAAAAGCTCGATCATTGGTTGATTGTCCATGGTGACAATAGGTGGAGTAATGACTTCGGCTTGAGCTGCTTTCTTCTTACGAGCACGGGTAGACATATACACCTACAAAAGGAAAAGAAAATAGACAAGAAATATCTTTGGTTCTTTATGTTTTTCTATTTTTTTGAATTTTTGACAAAAAATTTTAATTTTTATGATTTTTGAAAATTTTTAAGCAAGAAAAATAACGTTCAAAAGTGAACTGATCCCAAAATCCAACGCGTCTCTCACTAAAAACCGTTAATCTTAACGAAAAGAGCCGGCAGCGGCGCCATTTAATAACTAGATTTTACTTAGTTATAAAAGAGTTATCGTCCGATCTTTTCGAATTGATTACAAGTTGAAAGTGCGACTCAGTCGTTCTTGGTGGAAAATAAAGTGGTTTGATTATCTAACTTAAACTAAAAGCAAATATGAAAATGTCGTTGAGTAAAAACAAAAACTTAGAAAATTAAACTAAAAATAAAGACTTTTAAAATAAATGACGAGAAGTTAAATCGTAAAGAAATGAAAACTATAAAATAAAACACTTTAAAAAAGAAACTAAGAAAAGACAAATTAAAATAAAGTTTACGAAAAATAAAACAAAATAAGTAAAAACAAGACTTAAGAAAATGGCGGGAAAATTAAATTTAAAACATTCAAATTTAAATAAAAACTAATTAATTTCGCAATTATATTAAAAATGTGAATTAATTTCGCAATATGAAGATTATGAAATAAATCCGCAATTCACAAGAACACAAATCCGCAATTCTGAATTTCAATTAATTTCACAATTTAGCATTAATTCCGCAATAGTGATTTGAATTCGATTTCGCAATGCTTGAAGAGTTGTAAATCCGCAATACCCTAAAACGTATATGAATCCGCAATAAGGAGTTAATTCGATTTCGCAATTTGCAAGGAAGACCAAATTCGCAATTATGGAAGAAGAACAATTCCGCAATAATTGCGGAATTAACAAATTCGTAATTACCGAAATGAAGAGAATTCCGCAATTATAAATGGTCAGATTTCGCAATTTAACAAGAGACACAAATCCTCAATAACAAAGTATTGCGAATCTGAGTCAGACGTCCTAGAAAAGTGGAACTCGGGACATGGACGATTTTAAGCACTTTTTTAACAACTTTTTAGGGACAATAAGCGTACAAAAACACCAATAAGCTACCAATAAGCTAGATGAATGATAGAACTTATAAATCCTCAACACGTAAATCAAGAAACACGTAAAGTAACAAACTTTATGTGTCGAAATAGAAAAGTAGATGAAAAAGATGATGAACACAAGATCATAACCAACAAGAAAGATTAAAAAGATGAAGACTGAAACAAGATTAAGCTTAAAAAGTAAAGGTTTGATTAAAACAAGAAAGATAAAAGATGAAGTTCTAGTGAGAGAAAGTTAAAACTTTCTCTCTCTAAAATTAAACTACAAAAATGAAAAATGAACTAAATTAACTAACACCCTCCTAATGTGTCATTAGGAGGGTATATATAGGAGGTGGGGAGGTGCATGTGTTGCTTCCTTTCTCTTTCTTTTCGTCTCGACTCGATTTAAAATCTTTGTCTTTCTCGACGTCATGTCGGGATTTGTCGATATAAATTGAACTTGTCTTATAATTTCCTTCTTCTATTATACTTGAGTTCTTCGACTTCATTAAACTTCCGTCTTTAGACTTTTTCTTCGATAAATCTTCAGAATAGGCCTTGGACTTCCGTTCTTTTTTCACTCTCGATCTTTTGACTTCGTCTTTTGTCTTTTTCTTCGATAAAAGCCCGTGATAGCCCATGTTTTCTTCCTTTTTCACCTTTTGGTCCTAAAACACAATAAAAACACAAACCACGCATAATTCCGACTTTTACGACATAAAATACACGTTTTGTTATTATTGGAAATAAGTGGTAAAAGGATAAGTGTTTTCACACTTATTAGTCACGGCATAATTATGAAACTCATATACATGATTTAAAATCTTCTAATAAGAAACATATGATTTATATTCTATGTTTTAAACTAGATTTGAAAACAATATGAAACCTTTTATAAATCTAAATGTTGCATGGGTTACAAATCTTGTTCTATGGGACTATGGTTAACTAATAATCATAGATCTCATAAAATGAACTTATGTAACTTAAAGATCATGAAAACCATGACCTTAATGGTCACGGCTAAAATAAATGGTAACCATATGATGTGTCTACCAAGTTTTGAATAATGGAATATAAAATGATACATGTTAAATGGAATATTAAAAATCACAAAATATAACTTATGCGTATAAATGTAGCCGTGGGTTACATATGACTTAAAATGGGTTAGATGTACATGCATGCTTATATAAACCTAGATCTAGTGATAAGTGTTAACTTAACATGATAAACATGAAATAAGCTAAATAGATCTTATGGGAATATTGGGAGAAAACAATATAGCCGTGGGCTATATATTGTTTTCTTAGAATGATAGTAACCTTGGGAACATGCATGTAACCTAGATAATTATGATGTATTTTTGTAAATATTTACAAGACTTAAAGATTAGCTAAAGTGTTCATCTTGGAAATACCAAGATTTAAAAATATAGCCGTGAGCTATGTATGTGTGTACATGGATCTATGATTGATTTTTAGGTCTAGACATAGTTTAGATCTCATTTTGGACTTGTGACTTATTTTCTTGATGTGTACATAGCTAGATCTATTTTGTAACACTTATAAATTACATGCACCCTTAAAATGAGACTTGACTTATCTTAATAAGCTATAACTAATTATAGCCGTGAGATGTAAGCTCCTATTAGGGCTTATGACTTACTTGCAACCTTATAACACACCTAGATCTAATTTGGTACATCACATAAAAAAAATTATAAGTTTTATTCTCCTAGTTAGATTTAAAACTAAATATGAATAAGCTCATAATAAGCTTATAAGAATATCCTAAGTTAAAACTTACATAAAATGTAAAGTAGTGTTAATGGACTATTTAAGCCCATGAAATGTTAGTTCAAAACTTAATGGACCCTATAAGCCCATTTGATTAATTTTAGTAACTTAATAGAATTAAGATTACACTTAGGCCCATTTAACTAATTAAAGGGCTTAAAAATGTATTTAAGCCCAATAAATGATTTAAAGGCCCATTTAAATGAATTAGTAGACTTGAGATATATTTAAGCCCACTAAAAATAGCCCATTAGATGTTTAGCCCATATAAAGTTTGAATGTTAAAATAAAAGTTTTTATAATAAAATATAACTTATAAAAAAACTTATTGGATGAAAATGACAATTTATAAAACTTAAGGACTAAAACCGTAACTTATGAAACTTGTTTTGATAAACTAGTAAACACAAGGACTGAAAATGTAAATATCCAAAAGTCTAGGGTTTAATAAATACTATCCGTGGCAAATTAAACCCTAGGGACCATTTTGGGAAGTTTCTAAAAAGTTATTTTGTCATTTTATAACCCTAAGGACTATTCTTGTAATTTTCCGAAACTTAAAGAAGCCCTAGGGGCTGTTTTTGTAATTTTAGTAAAATTACAAAACCTAGATATAACTAGGGGACCAAATCTTCCATAAGATGAAACTTTAACAAGCCCTAGGTACTAAATATGTAAAATCTGAAAGTTATACTTGTTTAAAAATATAGAAGGACTAGTTTTGCCATATTCCGAAACATTAACAAGCCCTAACCCTAAAATCTATTTTTAATTATAATAAAACATAATTAAAATACTTAGACCATAAGAATTAAGGTATAAATTCTTAAGTTTAAATTATTTTATAAATATTAAAATAATTTATGGAAACTTTAAAGTTAAATAAAATATTTTATTTTATTTTTTCAAAATAAAATATTTATATTTACTTTAGGAAATAATTGTATAAACAATTATGAATATGTATTACTCATACATAAACTCATATACTTTTGGAAAATAAAATTTATATGAACGTTGGATAAATTGAATGTTAATATTTAAGTAGAACATCTTACATCTACTTAAAATATGAAACTTAATATTAAAGTCTAAATGAATGATTATAATACGTGAACTACGAACGTGAACTAATATTAAGTAGAATTTTTATGTTTACTTAATAATGAAACTTAATAGTCAATGAGTGATTATAATACTTGAACAGAGAATGTAAATTAATACTTTAAGTAAGACATTATATGTCCACTTAAATAAGAAACATAATTGTAAGTTGAATGATTTTTATAAATACATGTATGCTAACTGATATTAATAGTTAAACATTTTATGTTTACTTGGAAATGAAACTTATATAGATAAGTTAAATGAATATTGATGATACTTGAACTACGGTTATTTAGATAAACACCGTAGCATAAATGAACTGACTAAAATCTGTATAAGCATACATATATGTTCTTTGTACTATCTATTAAGACTGTACTATCTGATTAGGCATAACTTTGGCGTGAGCTTTAATTGGATATTCGTATTAAACAGCTATTGCCT
Organism: Glebionis coronaria; assembly: GCA_025667525.1. Classification (NCBI taxonomy): domain Eukaryota; kingdom Viridiplantae; phylum Streptophyta; class Magnoliopsida; order Asterales; family Asteraceae; genus Glebionis; species Glebionis coronaria. The sequence goes on along the minus strand of CM046874.1, from coordinate 589,522,486 downwards.
ACTCCCAAGTGAGTTTACAGCCCCGTATAAACTTTTGATAAAACTTTCCCTTTTGGGAAAGAAAATATGCAAACACTTAATGGACATAACAAGATTGTATAACTTGACTATGATTGATTATTATTGGAACTGTTAAATTGTTGTAAATCGCCTCAACGTTATAAATAGATCTATTAAGGATTGACCATCCCCGTTTGGGTGAGTCATGCTCACTGTGCCTTGGCCGGGATAACAGACGTATACCATGTTGGAACTGGAATGGGTGTCTTTTTGTAAGACACTACGTCCTCATCTGTTGAGGACTATGGAAGGTTAAGCTTTAGTTTCTAATAATAAACAAATGTAATCTACATTTTAGTAAGAAAGCTTTGTGCATTGTTGCTTCTATGATCAATGTATGTCCAAACTAATTAATTGTTAAAATCTGTAAATTCACCAACTTTATGTTGACCCCTTTAGTATGTTTTGCACAGGAATATGAAGTTAGTACGTGGTGTGTGCATGGTCTCCAGCATCTTAGTAATCTGCATCATAGGACTCGTCAGGGGTTCTATTTGGGAAACATAAACAATCACCTTTTGTCATGTTTAAGACAATTTTATTTTATTTGTTTATCAAACATGTAATCTGATTTAAATAACTCTTTATCTTATGCTCTATGGACTATATGCTATCGATCCACCCTAGTGACATCTCCGTGGATACTTCCGCATATTTTGACCCTACCCGGGGTGTCACAAAGACCCACAAAAAAGACACATGGCAGGGACATACTCATAGCAATGAGCAAAGAAAGGAACCATAAAGTTCACAAGAAACCGCCAAACAAAGAGTAGAAACATATAACAATATCCCAGACAAGGCGGCTGATCACAAGATCTACAAACATATAACAGAGAAGAAACCATAACCAAGATCAGAACCACTTGGTTTACAAAGAAGACAAAATAGAGAAACAAAGGAGACTCCAACGACAAGCAGGTATGACAAGACGAAACACAGGAAAGAAAGAGGAACAACAAACAGAGACAAGGGACCAACACACACAAGCAGAAAACAAACAGACCAAGAACGAACCAAAGCACCCAAAGAATAGGAAGGAATAGCAACAAAGAACTAAAAAGAAAAAAAAACATAACACACATAAACAAGGTGACTCAACCTTACAGTTTTAGAAATGTTTTTCCCTCAGATGGACGGTTTTCACCAATCTGGGTTGCAGATACCCCTTCCTGGTGCATTTGAGTATTACGAGAAGATTTAAGCCATGGAAAGGGGCTACTACCATCCACAGATGATGAGGTTCTTCCTTCCTCATTGGGACTTTGAGACCCATACACATATAAAGACTTATCTGATGATGAACACAAGTTAAGACACCTGAAGAAATTCTAGAGAAAAAGTCATAATCATAGAGCCTATCAACTTTAACAGAAACCATATTTTCATAAGTTTCAAGACTCGAAAGGTTATAAGGATCCATTTTAGAGTAATACTTAACAAAGGCAGAATCATCGGATTTAAAAACATATTTATTGGATTTAGAAGACATATCCTTTTTTCCCAAGCCATTATTAGAGAAACAAAGACATCGACAGGGTCTTAAGGGGAAAGAACTAGGTTTTGAGTTATAAATCCACTCATAAGGACACCTACCATCTAAATAGAGGATTGACACCAGCTTATAAGATACATAGAGAATTGAACCCAATCAGACCAAGGCTTAAGGTGAATCCCTTCTTGAAACATAAGATACCTAGCAGAATGCATGAGGTGTTTATGTTTCCACACTACAATACCATCCAAACATTTAATGCAACAAGCAAAAATGTTATGAACACAGAGAATAAGTAAAGTGGGAAGCATCCATTCCAAGCACAAAAAATGAGCCAATTATCACGAGACAGGACAGGGCAAGTAGACATAATAAACAGAAACCACTTAAAGGTAAGCAACACATGGATACAACATAGAAAATAAGCAATGATCGGAATCAGCCAGCAATGAGAAATGTCAATAATGAAGAAACCACAACCAACAACAATGAAAGCAAACTAGTCAATCAAAGATAGACAAGGCATATTAACAAACCTCAAAACACGACAAGTATAGGTAGAGAGAATAAATATGACGCGAGGAATGCAACAATCACAGGCGAGGGACATCAGAATACAAGAGGATAACACAAAACAGCAGGCATTAGATAAGCAAGACAGACATCCACCATAGAACTAGATAAACCAAAACAGAGAGCATTATGGCAACCTAGAAACCAAGGTAAAGCGGGATCAAGACAGGTAGACTTAATGTCGAGACTCCACTTACAAGAAGCAGGCTTAAAAACACATAACAACACATAAGCAGAGGCATGACTAAGCCAATAGTTAGACGTATCAAGAATGAAATAGGCACGAGAGATACTAGCATGCAATGAGGAGCGAGAGGATCAATCAAGTATATTTGAGGGCAGCAATCATAGGCAAGAGTCTGACAGAAAAGACTATCATCACACAAGATAGAGATATGCATAGGCCAATAAATAGACTTACCAAATAAGGAACAATCACAAAGCAATCCTCCTAGACCACAACAATAATCATAAAGGGTCAAACAACAAATAGAGAACATGACAGCAGACAAAAAACCACAGGAAGAAAAAAGGCAAAAACACAAGAAACCAGAGCAGAGAGAAGAAAGAAACAAAGGAGAACAGTCAAACCAAAGCTAGAAAAAAATCTTAGAAGGAAACACAAGAAAAAGAACAACAACAAAAAACATATAAGTCAGAAATGCAGACAAGAAAAAAGACATAAAGTAATGAATGAGAATCACCCAGTTAAGCACCTAACGGTGGGAAGGGCAGGTTTCCACACTTCTCAAGGAAGAGGGTCAAGATGTTACCCACCGTGTTTACAGTAATCACTAGAGTGACAACCATCACACAAAAAGGAAAAGAAAAAACTTACATCGCACTCACAGCAGCGGGACAACAAGATAAGTAACCAGAGTCACAGTAAAGCGAGAACCCCAATATAACTGATTCGCACTATGACCGTCAAGGAACCATCATCAAAAGATCATAAGCACCTTACAAACACCAAGAACTAGTGGCACCACCAGGAAAAAAACCACAGCATAACCACTAAACACTCCCAAAGGGTCAGGAATACCAAGAGAGAGCAATAAAACACAAAAGCCCCAAATAATAAGATTAGGGTTTAAAGACCCTGATTTCAATAAAACTAGAGAATCACCAGTACGAGCAACAGAACCACCAAGATAATCAACGGCAACGCCTATACAAGCTTCCAAGACACCAAGAAGCAAAGATCCTTAATAATAAAAATTAGGGTTTCAAAACCCTAGTTTTATATATATGCAGGGAAATCAATGGCACTACCAGAATGATCAACGGCGCTCCAAGAAAAGCTACCAAACACCAGAGTCACCAAGGAAGATGACCAGGATGCAAAACCCCTAAAAAGTAGATTTAGGGTTTCACAAACCCTAATTCTTAATAGATAGATCTCACCACAAATAACCAGAGAGAGTTAAATTGAAGTTAATATCTGGAACCAGGCGCTCTGATACCATGTGAAAATGGTAATCAAATACATTAGGAAACACGATCTATCACCCAACCATCCACCCCAACGGTGATATTATTAAAGGAAAACAAAAGTACAAAAGGGATTAGTCTCCAATCGGATGCTGATCAAACATACATAAGAAATAAAAGATGGTCCCAACTAGGTTAGTCACATCACCTCACTACAATAGTCACTCAACACTCATACAAATCTATAGATCCATACAATGATCAATCAACAGAAAACAAAGATCTAAACTGCGATGAACCCAGTGAAGCTCATCTTCTTCGTGATGAAACGATTGGTGGATGTATAAGAGTGAGAGATCAAGGAATCTGATCTCTCACCTAGTCAACAGATGGATTTTGGTGATAACGACTCTCTTTTATGAGAGAGTATATCATTGTGAGTAAATATGTGTGTGTTACCTTTTTGTTGTGTGAAAACCCCAGAATGTTATAACCCCCTTCCACTAGAGCTCTTAACGGATCTATTAGCCCCAACGGTTATAAACCAGAAGTCCAACACGAGCCCATAGGAGAGAAATAGACAAAAGGCAAAATGCGTCCTTAGAGAAGCCAAGTATCATAGATATAGACCCTTATGTTTAAGCACATTAAGTTTGTGTCTTTAACATGCTGGAAACTTGTTAAACATAGGCTTTTACACGTATAGGACCCATTCCCTTGCTTCCTTTGCATTTAGTTGGCAAATCTGATTTAAGTTTCTTATTGATATTGTGATTTATGTTGATCAGCTGTTCATGGCGCATATTAAATGACCATCTAGTATAGTGGTATGACAACTTTATCTCACCCAATTACTGTCATTTATTCTAGCTAATACAACTTGAATTCTAGGTAATGGTCTTGTTACTTCTGCACGAACTTATCTAAATACGTTAACTGCTGCATGTCTTGAAAGTCAAGATTTTTCGAAATTCATTCTGTGTATAAGTTATCCAATTTTTTTTTGTCATATTGATATAGCATTTTCGTGAAAGAAGCAACCAAGGCGCAGCTCTTTTGATAATTCTGATCCATCAAAATGTAAAAGCATGATGTTAGTGGCAGCAATAATGGATATCATCACTTCCAATTGTGACAATGTTAAATAGATCAAGCTTAAACTTAAACCCATGCTCTCTGGCACAGCTACAATGCGGGATATTGCTGCCACACTTTAGGTTGTTGAAGAAGGTGGCATGCAAATGGATGAGCCACCTGATAATCAGGATGATGATGATGGTGGAACTGGTTTGAAGGGAATTGGAATTTAAGGTTCTTCGAGGCACTACAGTTGTGGGTTTTCCTAGGAGTAACAGATCAACGGAGTTGGAGGAATCTTTTAATGCCACCCCTAGAATCCTTCCATTTAATAAATTAGATAATAGATCTCCAGCTATCATTCCTGGATTGTGGGATGATTTGCATCCCCAACATGTTGGTGTTCCGCATGGGCTTTAGCAAATTGGGCAATGGCATCAGATGCGAACAGATCTCATATCCAAGAACTTGACCGAGAGTCCGAGACGGTCATGCTATTTTGTCAGCTTTGATGGCCCCTGAAAGATCTGTAAAATGGCACCGGAGTTTAGTTGCTCGGTTATTGTTAGAAGATCAAAATGTTCCTACAAATGATTTTATTTCCAATTGGAGTTCTACCCTCCTGAAGACCGTTTTATAAGCAAGCAAAATGGATGATATCTCGCTGACTCGTGTCGCTTTATCTTCATTTTTACTGTCTATCGAGAGGAGTCCCCTGGCTCAAAAGGTTGTTATGGAAAAAGATTTTCATTTGCTCGGGGGAACTGCTAAAGCCACAATGGATCACGAGTCTGTACAAGAAGCACAGGCGAAAGGTCTAGCTAGAATCACATTGTTCAGGGGATTTGCATATATTTCCTTTGAGGAGGGACAAAAGTGGTCTTCCTTTCTGCTTCCGTGGGTATTTAGGGAGACTTCATCTAATGCTATCAAGTCTTCTGTTGTAAAAAATATTTTTCATATCTGTGATGATTATGGGCCATCCACTGTACCAATTTCTCAAGGTTGGTTAGCTATCATGCTTTCTGACATTCTGAAATCCAGAAAGATATCTCTTTAAACAGAGTGCTCAGCCTAAGGATAAAGTGAAGGTTTGTAACTTCCTTGTTCATTTATGTTGTTACGTCTATATGGTTTGGTACTTTGGTTAGTAACTGTACAATATAGGATAAAGTGAAGGTTTGTAACTTCCTTATTCGTTTCATATGTTGTTACGTCTATATGGTTTGGTTGAGTAACTATACAATATAAGATAAAGTGTTTTTTTCTTTGTTGAAACGGGTTGGACCAAGCTTCCAACAAGTTTTTAGTCCATTGTATTAATTTTTTTTCTCAAATATTATAAATTTATAATAACAGTTAGTCAATAAAGAAATTTTGGATGCTCTAAGCTTTTGGATACATGGTTAGCGAATTTTGAGCGGAGACAACATTTCACATTTTAGGTATTTTTTATCGAAAAAATACATTCCAAATTGACCCACTTCTATATATATAGGTGAGATTGTCACCTCTAGGTACGTTTTGTATTGTCTCTTTTTTATGACAACTGATACAGATACTTGATTCTTGCAGACTCAAATCGATCAGTCAAATGTAGTTTTTGGTGCACAAAGTGTCAACCAGTTGGGTAATGCTGTGGTTAATCTGGCTGTAACTCAGCTGGAACAGATTCTGTCAATGGTGGGTTGTCTTCTTAACCTTATATCTGATAAAAGACACCATGCCTAAAATAAATGTTGTGGATTCTGCACTGGCAATTTGCGTGATGATTCATTTTGTGAAAACAAAATAGTTGATTATGGTGTAATTTCGTTGTTGCGTTGCTTTTTACTAAAATACGACTATCAGAAGTTTAGCAGCAGTCGAAGCGTATGATGCATCAAGAGACATGGAAACAAAGGATAACACTGTAGTTCGTGGCGAGTCCTCTGACCCTGATACTCGTGACCCGTCTATTGTCCGCGTGCCACCTGCAGCTCACGTTCGAAGATACGCTGCTCGATTATTAACCTTGCTCTCTGTCAATCCAAAATTAAAAAAGTTGATACGGGATGATGAAGATTTGTGTAAGTGGCTTGATGATTGTGCAAGTGGAAAGATCCCGGGAAACAACGACACAAAAACTCAAAGCTATGCTAGAGCAACGTTGTTAAATGCCTTCTGCAATGACGATGACCAGACTAATGGCACTGTACCAGAGAGTCACTCTAGTGATCCCTCGCTTGATGTTACTTTTGTTCATGGCCTGCGTGGTGGACCCTTTAAGACGTGGCGATTATCTGAGTGCAAGTCATCATCTAAATCTGGCCTTGTGGAAAAGATTGATGAAGAGGCAGGAAAACAAGAAACATTTTGGCCGGGAGAATGGCTTTCGGGCGACTTCCCTCATGCTCGTTTGTTTAGTCTTAAGTAAAAGGTTTGTGATCATAGATGATTAGATGTGGCTTAAAAATGTGTTATACTTTGTGTCCAATTCGATTATACTTCTTGTGTCCAATATGATCGTAACTGGCTTTCAAATAATATTATTATTTGCAAACGAATCTTACACAGTGGTCTGGATCAAGTTTAACTCTCCAGGTCTGTGATCTTCCACTTGCATTAGATAAATGTCCTTTTTTCTTATAAATGATTTTATTAGTTGCATACTTCATAGCTCTATCTTTTGAAAGATTTAAAGATTATTCAGCATTTGAGATTTAAATGCTCTTTCCGGTTACTAAAATATTTAGCGTGTAGATGCTAATTGACAAATTATTATGGTGGTGCCTAACATTCAAAACTTCATCTGGATTCTGCAGGAAGTTAGCTCCATGCTATTGGAAAAGTTAATTGAAGCAGGCATTAACTCACAGGTTTGTATGAAAGATGTTCCTTTTTCTAACTAATGCTCAATGGCTCTGCTGGTGAATTAGATTATCATGGATGAAATTAAGTCTAGCCACAATAATGCCTTTATTCAATAAAAAAAGTAAAGTTACTACTCCTGTATCAGACAAGATCTGTTAGCAGTAGCGGTGGCTAAATGAGTGGGTAGGACGGGTATGGCAATGGGCCAAATGGACGCGGACTAAATGGGCAATTTTTAATATTTGGACCAAATGAATTTGGGCCAAATAAACATTGGAGCAAATGGACTTGGGTCAAATGGACTATATTAAAAGAGAAACAAATAGACTCAATATTAATTGATTGACAAAAAATATCCATCACATATTGTCCATAATACCCATTTATTTAACCCAATACTTTTATGTTGTCCAAATAGTCCAACTAAAATAAAAGTCAATACCCATTTAGTCCATTAGTACAAAAAAGGGTCCAAATAGCCTAATTTTAGACATGTGGACAACCTCTAGTTAGCAGTATGCCATTAGCCTACTTAACACCCAAGATCCGAAAAGTAATTAACCCAATGCTTTTAACACGATGCTGATAGGAGAGCGTATAATAAATGCTAATATTTTGATCTTGTAAAGTTTTTTATTCCCACATACCCTGCTCGGGCCGGGTTGGGTATCGTTGTTGCTGTAAAGTTTTTTATACAAGATTTGAGGCTTCTTAGGTAAAAACAGCCCCTCAGCCTACCAGAACACTTAAAAAGAAGAAATTTGAAGGGAAAATAGAGCATAACTTGATTACTTCTTTCTCCTTCATGTAACTTTTTATTGTGTGTTCTTAATCTGAAAGGATTTATGTATTGCAGCATGGGGGCTTTGGTTGTAAAACAGGCATCAGGCAAGCACAGAAAACAGAGGCAATCTAGTCAAAAACACTGTTGGTGTGGTATGTTTCTGTGAAGTGAAATTATTAATGTTTCATTCAATTAGAAATATGTATTTCGACCCATTTACATATGATTGGGTCGATTCGGGTTTTGCTTTTTGACTGTATCTCTAACGGGTCAATTTTAAAGCTGGTTGTTCAAAGTTTATTTATAACTTATGAAACTTCTTAAATCCATTATTTGTGAAAGAATTAGATTACTACACTTGATCGCCATAATATTATTTTTGCAATCATACTTGACCTATATTTTTATCTAGAAAACTAAAAATGGATAAAAAGTTTTTACAGGCAAACTTTACCCGTCGCGTACTTTTGTTTAATGTTTACTAGCGCTTGTCTTTGTCATTATAGGTGTTCTATAGTTGCCCACATTTTGGTAGCAAACTAGCAGATATGCCCTGGCGAATGGGTTATGTGTTCCGCCATGCACCATCGGTAAGCTCCTTTATTTTTACTTGTTCTCCATCAATTGTAGGCTTACTTTCCCTTCCCCATAAATATTATTAAAGAACGGGAGACCAATTAAGAAAAACTTGTATGAGATTTTTATGGCTACTGTGACAGTGTGACCATTCAGCTTTTTATTTAATAAATTATGCAAAAAAATTTGGCAGATAGGAGAATTGAGAAGTGCGTCTACAAGATTAGTGGAGCTTAAAGATTTCAGTCACGACCTACATAAACAAGGATCTCTTGATATTCTTAGTTTTTGCGAGGTATTACCATTAATTTAATCACTTTCTATTCAAGTGTGTTTAAGAATCTAATGGCCAATAAATGTGTTTCAGACTAAAGTAACTCCAATAGTTGAAGGATACGGAGGATGGGCTTTTCGAATGGAAATAGTTCCTATTGAATCAACATATCCTGGATTTGGCGAACTTGTTGTATGTTTTCAAATATGAACATAACTACTTAAGACTAGATAGATTACCTTTTTTTTACTCCCGTCTAGCAACAAGACCTATATCAACAAACTAATTTTTCGAAATTTTGTAGTTCCGATTTTTCCAACAGATTTTTTTTACCACAATAGGGTTTGGCATAATACTTCTAAGCTGTATAATTATTCAGTTCTGACTGGCATAGAAAGGGTTCTATTATACGCTGACTTGGAACAGTCTTCTTAGAAGCAAAATTACCTGTAAATGCTCCCGTTGATTTTTGACTTTGGCAGGTGCTAGAATCAACAGATCATATTAATTCGTGCAAACCTATAAGCCGAACTGATCTTTCTTACAGTGAAACTTTGCAGTTTCTGCATAAACTTAGAGCAGCATACCAATAAAGATACGGTGTAAGTGTAACTTTTAAAATTAGCATGATACAAAATGCAGCAAGCCCTAAGCCTAGAAGCTGATTATTAAATACTGTTGGTGTTTACTTCGTCTCAACCAGGGTATAGATAATCAATCCTAGCTACGTACCAAACAATGGTTACCGGATATCACTTGGAATCGTGTAATCACTTTCTAAAGTAAATTATTCGACCATAATGCCTGGGTATCACGAATACCTACTTGGGATAAGACCAAATGCTGTTAGAGATTTAGGCACAAATAACTAACCCTTTTGTTGTTATGTGTTTCTTGTTTCTGTGTATCTCTTGCAATATTGTAATCACCTATTTATAGGTAGTGTACTCAACTTCTGGTCAATGGTATTAAGAGAAATTAAGGGCCAGTTAATCCTCTTAATATTCTCCATAATTCCAGGTCAAAGTGGTTACAAGACCAATTAAACGTGGTCTTTAAAACACTTGAATTGGTCAAAGACCGTTACAAGCATACTTGTTCAGCTCCAACGTCAGTCTATCCTTCAGTCCCACTGAAGCATCAGCAACCCCTGAAGGGTGTTCCTGCTGAAGCCTTCAGTACTGAAGAAGACTTGCTGATGAGTAAATACTGAAGACATGTCTTAAGTGAAATACTCCCTGATGAATAGCTTCAGTCCAGAGTTCAACTCACTGAAGATCATCAGCAATGCTGAACAACTTTAACCACAATATGAGTTGGGGTTTTCAGGGACTTATGGGTGTACACTCCGTACCTCCTTACCCATTCACCAGTATGAACTGACCCACAATTGAACTATATTTCCAACAATCCTCCCTAATATAGTACAATTCCTTTTGCATGAAAATTAACATTAACAAAACCAGTGCATCAATGAAAATGTCCTAAGGATTGAATTTCCATCTTAGTACAATACTTCAAACATTCGAGAATCAGGGTGTTCTAAGAATTGAACCCTTCAACTACTTTGAATACCTGAAGATAGAGTACACACAAGTTTTCAAATCCATAACAACTCCTGACACTACTAGCCATGTGTCCATATCTAGATTCATAAATGTTGTAAGAGCCAAGTCCATGCTCCCTGAGGTGGCGAAACCTCAACATTTACATAGGTGGTTCCTTTTTAGTTCATGCTCTTGCTTCAGCACTTTTTCAAAGACATTAACCACTGAGATGTTTATAACTTCATCCTCCTTCAGCATGTACAAGCACATCCTTGGGATGATATACATGTGCTTCAGTCCCCTGAATGTTCATCTTTCCACATTGAACTCAGCTCCCAAGTTTCCTCAGGAGGGAGTTGGGTGTCCTAGCATTCAGTGACTAGAGTGGACTTTTAAACCCATCCCTTTACCAGACTTTATAACCAAGTCTCTAGCCAATCCCTTCGTCAAGTGATCAGCTAAGTTTAGTTGAGACCTCACAAACTCTATTAAAATCACCCCATTCGTGATGAGTTCACGAATCATGCTATGTCTAACACCTAGGTGTCTAGACTTACCATTGTACATTTGTCTATATGCCTTAGCCAATGTAGCTGCACTATCACAACGGATAGAAATGGGTGCCATAGGTTTGACCCACAATGGAATCTCAAGAAGCAAGTTTCTCAACCATTCAGCTTCTTTACCAGCAGCTGCTAGAGCCACAAACTCAGATTCCATGGTAGAACCAGTAATGCAAGTTTGCTTCTTGGATGCCCAAGAAATTGCACCACCACCAAGCAGGAATGCCCAGCCACTAGTGGATGAATTATCCTCAGTATTGCTGATCCAACTTGCATCAGTGTAACCTTCCAACACTGATGGATATCCAGTATATGACAAACAATAATCCATTGTTCCCTTCAAATACTTCAATACTCTCTAAATTGCTTGCCAATGCTGAGTACTAGGATTACTAGTGTACCTACTCAGTTTACCCACAGCAAATGCAATGTCAGACCTAGTACTGGTCATGGCATACATCAAGCAACCAATAACCCTTGAATACTCAATCTGGGAGACAGCCTGACCATTGTTAGGCATCAGCTTCTCACTTATATCTATAGGTGTACTCACTGGAGTACAATCAAAGTGATTGAATTTCTTCAGTACCTTCTCAATATAATGAGACTGAGAAATTACAATACCATCACTTTCATGTTTTATCCTTATGTCAAGGATAACATCATCTTCCCCTATGTTTTTCATGCAGAACTTTGATGACAAAAATTCCTTTGTCTGATCAACCTTAGCTTGGTCAGTACCAAAGATTAACATGTCATCAACATATAGGCAAATGATGACTCCTTTACCAGATTCATCAAATTTGCTATATACACATTTGTTAGCTTGGTTAAGTGAATAACCATTAGACAAAACCACTTCATCAAATTTTTGGTGCCATTGCTTAGGTGCCTGCTTTAGTCCATATAAGGACTTAATCAGTTTACACACCTTGTGCTCATTACCAGGCATGATGAAGCCCTGAGGTTGGTTCATATAAACCTCCTCATCCAAATCACCATTCAAGAATGCTGTCTTCACATCCATCTGATGAATAATCAGATTGTGAATACTTGCTAGAGCAATCAGCATTCTTATGGTACTGATATGTGCTACTGGAGCATAAGTATCAAAATAGTCTATCCCAGACTTTTGTTTAAAGCCTTGAATGACTAGCCTTGCCTTGAACTTTTCAACAGTTCCATCTATCTTCATTTTCCTTTTGAAAATCCATTTGTTACCAAGTGGATTGCAACCAGGAGGTAGATCAACCAACACCCAAGTGTTGTTGTCCATGATGGAATCCATCTCATCATTTATTGCTTCTTTCCAGAAAGTAACATCTTGGGACTTCATTGCTTCAGCAAATGTGTTGGGATCATCCTCAACATTAAAGCAATAGGAGTATTGATCAGAGACCTTATCCCTTGTTCCTTCAACCAAGTATAGTTGAAACTCAGGCCCAAAATTCCTTGGAGTCCTATGCCTTGTGCTTCTTCTAAGCTCAGGCTCAGGTTGCTGAACCACAACCTCATCAGTGACCCTTTCAGGTTCCACTGAAGCACCAATGTCCTTAGCTCCAGCAAGAGTCCTAAGGTTTGGTCTAGGGACTGATGAGAACCTAGTCTCATCAAAGTTAGCATACCTTGATTCAATGATTGAGTTTATTGAAACTGAATCATTAGGTTCAATAACATAGAACCTATAAGCCTTGGAATGCTCAGCATATCCAACAAAGATGCATTCAATGCCTCTTTCACCCAAGGTTTTCACGTTTGGGTCAGGGAGTCTTACAACATCCCTACAACCCCAAACCTTGAGATAGTTCAAGTTTGGTTTCCTTTTAGTCCATAGTTCATAAGGGGTAATTCTGTTCCTTTTGTTGGGAACCCTATTTAGTAAATAGCAAGCTGTTAACATAGCTTCACCCCAAAACCCTTGACTCAATCCTGAATAGGATAACATGAAGTTAACCATTTCTTTCAGTACTCTATTTTTCCTTTCAGATATACCATTTTGCTGAGGGGTATAGGGAGCAGTGGTTTCATGGATAATACCAACAGACTAAAAATACTGAACATCCATGTACTCACCTCCCCTATCAGTCCTAAACCTTTTGATTTGGACTCCTTGTTGTAATTCAACTTCAATTTTAAATACTTTAAATTTATCTAATGGTTCATCCTTGGAATGTAATAAATAAACATAACAAAACCTTGAAGCATCATCAATAAATGTTACCAAGTATTTCTTATTCACTAATGAAGGAGTAGCATGCAAATCACATAGATCACTATGGATTAGCTACAAAACTTCTGTTTCACGTTTTACATACTGAAATGGTTTCTTAGTTATTTTGTTCAGCATGCAAGTCTGACACTTTTCGGTGTCCATGTCAAATACTGGGATTAACCCATCCTTAGACATATTTTGCATCCTCTTAAAGTGGACATGGCCCAGCCTAGCATGCCATAGTGATGAATCCTTCCGTTTACTGGTGGACACTGAGGCTGAAAAATATTTGCACTACCAGAACTCACTGAGTAAATGCTGGTGGTTATTTCAATATTAAGCCTGAACATTTGATTGCTCAAAAAACCAAAACCAATAAACACACCATGTTTGGATAAAACAAATTTATTAGATTCAATCACTTGTTTATTACCACAATTATTCAAAACACTACTGGAACCCAAATTCTTCCTATATTAGGAACATGCAAAACGTTAAACAAGATAACAATCTTTCCAGAACTAATCTTAAGATCTACAAAACCACGTCCATGCACTAGGGCTGTTGACTCATTTCCCATGTGAAGAATAGATCCATCATTCAGTGACTCATAAGTCTTGAACCAGCATCTATCTTTACACACATGAACAGTTGCTCCAGAGTCAACCCACCATGCAATATCATCATCCTGTACGAAATAAGCTTCAGATACATATGTAACATAATAAATCTGGAGAGATTCATTAAACATATTCTGACATTTCAATGTTGTGTTGTTATAACCAATCATTGAGCCTTTTGTGCCTAATCCACTAGTTTTGCTGCCAGTATCAACACCTTTGCAATCCCTTTTGAAGTGTCCAAGTTTCCCACACTTCCAACAAGCCACTGATGACTTCTTGTTAGGATTTGCTTTGGTGTTATCCTGATACTTACGTTTGCCCTTGCTGTCATTATACCTGATGGAGTTGTTATGCTCCACCATATTGACAACTGGTGAACCAGCAACATTGTTTCTCTTTGGCTTGTCACTTTCATAAAACCTGAGGGATTCCTCAATGCGCAAATGACTACCCAACTCAACAAGAGTTAATTCCTCCTTCTTATGTTTCAAGGCATGCTTGAAATCTTTCCAAGAAGGAGGTAATTTGTCAATGACACAAGATACCTGAATGGTCTCATCCATGTTCATTTTATGTTGTGTAAATCTACCAAGTATTCCAAAAAGTTCATTGTATTGTTCCATGACTGGTCTTGAATCAGTCATTTTGTAATTTGTGAAATCACTCACAAGGAACTTCTTACTTGATGCATCCTCAGCCATATATTTGGCTTCCAAGGAATCCCATAGTTCTTTACCAGATTCAGAATATTGGTAAATATCAAATAAGGAATCAGACATACCATTGAGAATAATACCACGACACACATAGTCGTCATTCTCCCATTTGCTCATTTTCCTCAGTTCCTCCAAAGTAGCATCATCACCACCATCAGGACTGGGAGTAGTCAGCACATACACCACACTCATGGTAGAAAGAAGAAAGTGCATCTTCTTTTTCCATCTTCTGAAATCCACCCCTTCAAACTTATCCAGCTTGGAGAAGTTAGCCACCATATGCTTCATAGCAGCCGCCATTGATTATCACAAAATAATTTACTTTGATTGTTGGTGTTGACTTCGTCCCAACAAGGGTATAGATAATCAATCCTAGCTACGTACCAAACAATGGTTACCGGATATCACCTGGAATCGTGTAATCACTTTCCAAAGTAAATTATTCGACCCTAATGCCTGGGTATCACGAATACCTACTTGGGATAAGACCAAATGCAGTTAGATATTTAGGCACAAATCACTAACCCTTTTGTTTTTATGTGTTTCTTGTTTCTGTGTATCTCATGCAATGTTGTAATCACCTATTTATAGGTAGTGTACTCAACTTCTGGTCAATGGTATTAAGTGAAATTAACGGCCAATTAATCCTCTTAATATGCTCCATAATTCCAGGTCAAAGTGGTTATAAGACCAATTAAATGTGGTCTTTAAAACACTTAAATTGGTCAAAGACCGTTACAAGCATACTTGTGCAGCTCTAGCGTCAGTCTATCCTTCAGTCCACTGAAGCATCAGCAAACCCTGAAGGCTGTTCCTGCTGAAGCCTTCAGTACTGAAGAAGACTTGCTGATGAGTAAATACTGAAGACATGTCTTCAGTGAAATACTCCCTGATGAATACCTTCAGTCCAAAATTCAACTCACTGAAGATCATCAGCAATGTTGAACAACTTTAACCACAATATGAGTCAGGGTGTTCAGGGACTTATGGGTGTACACTCCGTACCTCCTTACCGATTCACCAGTATGAACTGACCCACAATTGAACTATATTTCCAACAAATACGTATGACCAGTTGCCTGTAAACTGGATTCAGAGTTACCAAAAGATACTGTTATTGATGGGAGGTTGTTGTATGTAACAAATAATAGAAGAAACAAATAGATTCCAAAGTCGTTAGACAATCATTTTATTGGGTTTTACGGTTTCCAACCACATTATAAATTGATGATCCTGACCTTTGGTATACCATTTTATTACATTAAATAGTTATGCATTTTCATCAGCATACCAAGATAGTACAAATATTTATACGGGTGGGTTGCAGGTTATTTTTTGCCAGCATTTTCATTCATTCCTTGATGTTCTCATTTGGGTAGACAAGAACCACAACATCGTGATCACGGTCCAAAGACCCGGCCGGACCGGACCGACAACCGTAATTGTTCAAAACACGAGACCGAAGAACGGATTGAAATGGTACGGTATGGCCCGGGTTGGTCCGATTCGGTTTGCCGTCTGGTCCGTTCAGTCCGGTCCAGTTGACCTGGTTTTTCGGTCCGGTCCGGTCAGACCAATGGTCCTATATGCTTAGCCCTACCTGAACTCGTATAACCATTATAACAGATATCGTGATCTGAATGTAAAGTTGTCAAGTTGCGTATTGCAACAAGATTAACTATACATGTTATACGCCTAATTGGATACAAGTTTTACTTTACCATCTTAATTTGATTTTACCAATCTCATGATCTGTAAAGTTGTCTTTTTTTATTTTTACTTATGTTTCTTAATGTGTATGTAATTCTATAGTTCCAACTAATTTATGTTTCGGAAAAACCTGTCACTGTATTCATTAAAGGTTAGTTTGTTTCAAATTTTTTGCTAAAAAAAACATGGGAGAATTCAGCACAATAAACTTTATATCACAGTCATAATATATACTCATAATTAAAACTCAAGTTAAAAAAAACCATATACAGTGATAGACTACCTAATCTGATACTTCATCAAAGAATAGACAGACTTGTCGCTGGAGGGCAAAGGGACACCGCACTCCAGTCAGGATCCAGATACTTCTTGTAGACTACTGTTAGCTTATGTTCACTTGCACGATCAGCATGAAAGCTCACCAAAAGTTTTCCACAATCACTTACTTGATCTTCACTGTATCCGGTGTAATGTTTGAGTGTTTCAGTCCACAGTGGTGTCTTATTAAGTGTGCACCTAGCAGCGTACACAACGAGTTTTGAAGGTTTATTTCTAATGGTAACTGAATAGTCCATCAAACCAAGCTTAGTGAAGAACAACACCAGATCCTCCATCTTTTTGTCAGATGGAAGTGAGGCTTTAGCATATCGAACCACGAAGACATAAGGCGTTGGTACAGAAAGATACCAATCTAAACTACTAAGAATAGCCTTTTCCATAACAAGAATTTGCTTTCATGAGTATGGACTATATGATATAGCAATCATATCTTCAACCCGTAGCTGACATATTTCCTCCTCATACTTGGAAGATATAAGCAATGCACAGATACAAACCAAATGAAGTTCAGTTTTGGCAATAGTTATGACGGCCACAAGTCTATCAACGATATTGATTGCGAGATAAAGAGTCTCTGGCATGAAGCCACTCTTATAGTGAACTTCCATTATCCAGTCGAGCATGTTAGAAATTTAGTGGATGGATCAATAATCTGAGAGTCGTGTCAAACATTTTCAGATCAAAGTATTTTGATGGTTCTATCGAAATCTCCAATCGGATAAAACTCAGATTCGAACTGTATCTGTGCTATTATTGTTATGATGTCACAACCAGAAAAATGAAGAGATCATGACCAATAAACTGAAATTTGGTTGATAACTGCTATAGCAGTTGTAACCACAAAACCAGTTAATTTAACATGCAAACCGGTTGGGAAAACCGGGGCCAGGGGCGCTGCCCCTTGGACCCTGCCCAGGGGAGCAGCCCCCGGACCTCCGTCGGACGGGGCTTCGCCCCCGTATGATAACCGTAATAATGTCATACAAGTGTGCACTCCGCACAACCCCGACTTGATGAACGTTTATCACGATTACACATTGGTCAACTAAGTCAATCCATTACACTTAAATCACATTGGTAATACAAAATCACCAACAGAGCATGTCAGCTCGAATCTTAACATCTATGCAATATGTATTATATGATGGCTAGAGATGCCTATAACTGCATAAAAACTCCATTCGTTCTCCCTTTCCTTGTAGATCATGTATATTTCTTCCACGTATTGAACCTGAGCAAGCTCGTCATTCTTGTCAGGTTCATCAATATCGATGATACTAGCAACTGATGGAGCCTTTCGACGTCCAACCTGAGCAAGCTCATTGTTCTTGTCAAACTCATCAATATCGATGAATTCATCAACATCGATGATTATGTGATGTTTTGGTTTCTTGTATGGATTTGCAATGTGGTCCTTAAGGGCTCGACCTCTTTTTCTTTAGTTCATAAAATCAACTTGAGCAAGATCATTGTCTTTGTCAAGTTTATCAACATCGATGATTACGTGATCTTTTGGTTTCTTGTATGGATTCGCAATTTCATCAAGGTCATCAAGGGCTCGACGTCTTTTTCTTTCGTTCACATAGTCAACCCGAGCAAGCTCTTTTTGTTTCTTGTATGGATTTGCAATACGGTCATCAAGGGCTCGACGTCTTTTTCTTTCGGATTGTGAAATAACCGGTCGACAATGATTAACAGTCATGATATCTTATTGTTTCGTTAAAATCAACAAAAAAAGCCTTTTTCTACGTTACTCTCGTCGCAAAAAAAGATGCGATTGTTTTTGGGAGGAAGATGAATGAACTCGCCAATACTTATATAGAATGGAATGTCGGTATGGGAATGTCGGTTTGTGTGATTTAGACTCTATTTATATAGAACGGAATGCCGGTATGGGAATGTCGGTTTGTGTGATTTAGACGCGCGTTTACGTTAGTACTTCGTTTAATCAGAGTTTGTTGCATAGATGTATGTATATATTTTCTTTGTCGGTTTAATTAAAAACATTCTTGTTAAAAAAAATTAACGATTTTCTTTCTTCTTTTAAAGGCAATTCTATATTTATCTAATTTTTAATTAGAGGAGCCAAAATGAATGGGACGAATTGGGTTAGGTTATGGGTTTAGATGAGTCATAGGTTTAGATGAATTTCTGTCTAAATGGGTCTTATATTAAGATGAGTTTAGATAGGCTTGGGTTTAGATGGATTTAGGTTTAAATATGTTTGAGTCTAGATGGGTATGAGTCTTAAAGAGGAGGTTAGGTTTTTTATGTTATCGTTCGTTTTCGTCAGTTTTTCACGTTTTTTATGACTAAACCGGTTTTTTAAACGGTTTTTAACGTTTTTTCGGTTTTTTACGCATCTGTCAATATTCAACGTTTTTTACAGTTTTCTCACGCTTATGTTAGATTTTCATGATTTTCTAATTTTTTTTTCATGATTTTGTTAGTTTTTCACGTTTTTGTCATTTCATTCATGGTATTTTCAGTTTTTCACGGTTTTGTCAGTATTTTCATGCTTACGTTATTTTTTCACGGGGTTGTCTAGTTTTTCACGGTTTTGTCATTTTTTCACGTTTTTCTTAGTTTTTCACGTTTTCTTAGTTTTTTTCACGCTTTGTGAGTTTTTTTCACGTTTTTGTCAGTTTTTCAGAGTTTTTCACGCTTCTATTAATTTTTTCAAAAAATTTCACGGATTTGTTAGTTTTCACGATTTTCTCAAATTTTTTCACGTTTTGTCAGTTTTTTTCACGTTATTGTCGGTTTTTTCATGTTTTTCAGTTTTTTCATAGTTTTTCACGTTTTTGTCAGTTTTTTTCGTGATTTTTCACGCTTTTGTCAGTATTTTCACGATTTCTTAGGGTTTTCACATTTTTTGTTCGTTTTCTCACGCTTTTGTCAGTTTTTCACTTCTTCACAATTTTCTTATTTTTTTCACTTTTTCACGATTTTGTTGGTTTTTCACGTTTTTGTCACTTCTTTCATGGTTTTGTCAATTTTTCACGCTTTTGTTAATTTTTTACGTTTTTTTCATTTTTTTACAACTTTGTCAAAAAAAATTACGCGTTTGTCTAGTTTTTCATGGTTTGTCACTTTTATTTTCTAAGTTTTTTCACGCTTTGTCGGTTTTTCATAGTTTTCACGCTTTTGTCAGTTTTCACAGTTTCTCACACTTTTGTCAGTTTTTACACGCTCTTGGCAGTTTTTCATGTTTTTGTTTGGTTTTTCACGTTTTTGTTTGTTTTTCACGTTTTTGTGTTTTTCACGTATTTCACGTTTTTGCCAGTTTTCACGCTTTTGTCAGTTTTTTCACGCTTTTGTCAGATTTTTGACGTTTTTGTCTGTTTTATCGGTTTTTCACGTTTTCGTCGGTTTTCTCGGCTTTTCCGCGATTTTGTTATTTTTCACGTTTTTGTCAGTTTTTACACGTTTTGTCGTTTTTTCACATTTTTCACGGTTTGTCTGTTTTACACAGTTTTGTCGGTTTTTTCACCGTTCTTTCACGGTTTTGTTGGTTTTGTTGGTTTTTTCGTGTTTTTTCACGTTTTTTCACTCTTTTGTTAGTTTTTTCACCCATTTTCCAGTTATTTCACATTTTCTCAGTTTTCACAATTTTATCAGTTTCTTCATGCTTTTGTCCGATTTTGCCCATCTTTTCACCTTTTCTTTAGATTTTTCACTTCTCGCTTGTTTTCACGCTTTTGTCAGTTTTTTCATGTTTTCTTTGTTTTTTTATGTTGTTGCCCGTTCATTTAAGTTTTCGTCAGTCTTTTCATGTTTTTTTTTAGTTTTCACGTGAAAAAAACTGACAAGAACAAAAAATAAAAACAAATACGTGGAAACCCAACAAAACTGTAAAAAATTGGCGAATATGCAAAATTGCTAATTAAAACGTAAAAAATACTTATGAAACGAACAAAAACGTGAAATTACTTACAAAATCGTGAAGAATTGACAAAAACGACAAAAACGTGAAAGCTGACAAAAACATGAAATAACTGACAAAAACTTGAAAATCTAACAAAAACTTGAAAAACGGACAAAGAAGTGAAAAACTGACAAGTCAGTAAAAGAACCTGGAAAAGCGTGAATAAATGAAAAAAAAAACTAAAAAAACTAACAAAATTGTGAAACAACTAACAAAAGCGTGAAAATTCGATAATACCGTGAAATAATTGACAAAACCGTGAAAAGCCGACAAAAATGTGAAAACAGCCGACAAAACCGTAAAAGAACTGACAAAACCGTGAAAGAACTGACAAAACCATGAAAAAACAGACAAAATCGTAAAAAATGTGAAAACCCCGACAAAAAGGTGTAAAAACTTTCAAAATCGTGAATAAACCGACAAAAAATAAAAAGGCAAAAAAAAGTGAAAAAAACTGAAGAACCCGACAAAAACATTAAAAACACGACAAAAACCGAAAAAATGTAAAAAAACTGACAGAAATATGAAAAACTAAAAAAACGTAAAAAAACTGACAAACCTGTGAAAAAACTTAAAAAAAACCACTATTGATCTTAATAGACCTATTGGGTTACCCATCACGACCCATTAGTAATATTAAGAGAGACCCATCTAGACCCATGTAGATATATGAGGAGACCTATGTAAACTCATTTATAATTTTAAGAAGAAACTCTTTTGACCCATCTAGATCATTGGTTAAATGTGTGTCTAGTTGCTTAAATATTTTTAAATGTGGGTCATTTTGCCACCTCTATTTTAAACCCATAATTCTATATTTTCCCAACATATGCTTTAAATGCATTGTATTTGCGCTCAAAAAACTTGTGTTTTGGGTAAATATAAAATTTTGATATTTAGATTGGGTATGAAATTATCCCTTTATTTTATTATGCATTGTATCGGGTTTATTCTACTATCCACTAACTTTATTGCTGAAACTGTTTATTTACGGTTTTGATGGTAGAAATGACATAAGTACTTAATAAGTGTTTTTTTATTCTGATCTTCTGTTCTTAGTTTTTTTATTACTCTTTCTTAATTCTTTTTAATTTGTATACATTTTTGTACTTATTATACTATTTTTTACGTTTGTTACGCTTTTATTCATTTTTACTTTTTTGGACATCTTATTCATTTTTATTGGTTTTGTATGTTTCTGAACATTTTTATTCGTTTTGAATGTTTTTATACGTTATCATACGTATTTTTGTTTTTTTTTAAGTTTTTTGTACGTTTTGTCTGTTTTCAGACACTTTTATTTGTTTTATGGGTTTGTTTACGTTCAATACATTTTATACGGTCTCGTATATTCTTATACGTTTTAACGTTTTCGTATACACACACAGACACACACACACACACACACACATATCTCTATATATATTATATATATAGGTATAATTATGATTTGAAACCACACTTTTTAATCCAGTCATATCCCAGTCACATCTTTAAACCAATAGGATTTGAGATTTCCCTTAAAAAAACTCACCACTTGCCTAATTTTCGTCATATTTGGGTTGACCGCCATTTTTGAAAACGCGATTTTATAGAAATCGCATTTTGAAACCGCGGGTATAAATAATAGTATAGAGTTTTATTTTTCATTTTTTTCCCACAGGGTGAAAAAATACACACACATCTCATCCTTCTTCCCTAAACAACGGGATGTTTAATCTTAATCCAAAAAACACAATTGAAACAATCGATCTTTCATCTTTGAAAAACACAATATAAACAATAAAAACAATCGATCTTTCATGTTTGTTGTTTGACCCAGTGACAATCGATCTTTCATCTTTGTGGTTTGATCCAGTTTCAATCCTAATACTTGTAAACCCTATTCCTTTTTTCTCTTAAAAAACCACAATAAAAACAATCGATCTTTTATATTTGATGTTTTATCCAATTTCAATCCTAATACCTGTAAACCCTAAGCCATTTTTCCCGTTATTTAGGCAATCTTTATGCAATCCAATCCCCATGAAGATAACGGGTCTCCTTTTTTCCAAACCCCTGATATCGTTTGTAACCCTAAAATAACAAAAACCCATGCCTCTTTTTTTCTTGAAACCCTAATGATGGAACAATTGTCCTAATAAATGTATTCTGTATCAACAGATCTGATCTGGTATGTTTAAATAAACCGATCTAACATGGTATGTTAGTGAAATCCATTAGGTGGCTCACATCAGTCTGATGGATCTCTTTTTCTTATTCTCATTTACATATTGGTTCTATCCGCAGCCTCCTTGGCGGCTTTTTGTGAAGCAATATCATTGCAATCGGCCATGAATCATCC
The DNA here is from genome assembly GCA_025667525.1 of Glebionis coronaria. NCBI lineage: Eukaryota > Viridiplantae > Streptophyta > Magnoliopsida > Asterales > Asteraceae > Glebionis > Glebionis coronaria. Next base: position 589,499,381 of record CM046874.1, on the reverse strand, counting down.
CGACGACAATATATCAACAAATTCATTAACCCCTTTCCAAAAGAGAATCAATCCCACTTTTAGTTGAATCCACCCTATGGCCGATCGGACAGAATCCACTTTCTTAATTTCTTCTATCTTTTTAGTCACTTGCTTTACTGTAAGTAAATAATTATGTCTAATGTTTGTTTCCGTTGATTTAATAAGTTAAAAATGTTCTAAGTTCTATTATGTTTTGTATGGTTTTGTTGATTTGTTTCTTACATCCAATCGTACTTAATCAAACCAAGAAGAATTATCTTTTTTGGTCACATAGCTAGACGTGGCCATTGTTAGCTAATTTTTTGTCATTAGTTTTGTAAGTTCATCATATGTCTGGTCAAATCAGTAGGTAATTTTAATGTGTGATGTTGTCTGACAGTTCGAACAAGATTTGAAAGGTGGGAACATGTTCTATTGCTTTCGGCTTCAGGATTATTAGAGAGACTAATAAAGGTATGTTATATTTTTTGGTTGTAAAACGAGGAAAATATGTGGATGTGCATTCTCAGTTAACCATATAGGTTCGCCCCTTCCTGTTAGGACATAGTGCCGCATAGAGGTGTTAAGATGGGCAGATAATGGGTCATCTGTAACACAGTCCAATGAATCCCGTAACATGAGACACATGCTTGCTTTAGTGGTACTTTGCCTCCTTGGAAGCATAGATGTGCATGAAGATGCGGATCTTTATAACCCATCTTCAAGGTTTTCCGTCAAGAGAAACAAGTGGTCTATGATTGAGTCTTCTTCTACAGTCGATTTGGGTCCTTGTGTACAAATCAACACTGGCTGAGACCAAAGTATATCTCCAAGTCTACCCCTGAAAGTTCCAGGGACTCGAATTTATATGATCGTGAAGTTGCAGAAAGCTTGCAGGTATAAATCTTGCTAAATTTGGGATTTTGAAAGCATGCAGCCAACTACAACCTATTATTATTTATTTACAAGACGTTAAATAGGTTGATTGGCACTTAATCATCCCTCTGTCCCATTTGTATTCTCTGTAGTTGAGTTCCTAAGAAGAACATAAAGGAGGTTTCTACAACCGGGTCTGCATTTGAGCAGCATTGACATGGTCAACGCTTTGAGCACATAACAATAGCAAAACATCGAGTGCGGGCTATGGAATAGGTTAGTTGTTTTTCTGCACATTATGCACTCAATTCTCAATAACTAATGATTTCATAAACGACCCATCATTGCACTATACTTATTTTGTGTGCTCTTTTTTTAATAACCTAAGAATCTATTAGTCACTACACTCTTATGAACGTTACCGTTACCATGTTTAACGTGTCTATTCATACTTAATGCGGTCATGTACATGTAATCATGATTTACCATGTATATGAAGATGAAATAGTACCCGGGCCACTGCGTCAAACTCTAAAGATGAAGAACCATTAATCTTTATGTTGATTTTGTTGGAACCTACTTAAATCAGCTCTGCTCCACCCCACTTGGACGAGCAGAAATGAGCCCAACGTATATATCAGGAGCTGAATATGCAGCTGAGTAAATTGGTATGCTATGTGTTGTTATTCGCATTTAGGTTACTATTTTCAAGTTCTTATTGAGCTATATGTCTCTTTGTAGACATAAGTATAAAGATGAAGATAAATTTTGCATTATATTGGCGACTGCATTTATGGCTTCTATAAATGTTGCGCCTCCTATTCCTGTAGAAGAGAACTGATACAAGGCTTTTGGCCAGGTAAAAAGATTCGTTGATGTGTGTCTAATCGAATTGATCCTGGTTTATCTATGCGACTCAGTCGTTTTTTGGTGAAACAAAAATGGTGTCGTCGTAGTATATTAAAAAGTGCAAGACTTAAATGTAAATGACGAGTAAAGTAAATATAAAACTAATTTAAAATAAATGGCAAGTATTTAAAAGCGTGACGAGAATTAAAAGGCACTTAAAAGTAAATAACGCAAACTTAAATCTATCTAAGACAAACTTAGAATGCAACCTAAACTTAAAACTAAGGCAAGGCTAAAATAAATCTAAGGCAAATAATCTTAAAGTGCGACTAAGTAAAAAGGCGGGAAAAATAAAGCTTGAAACTTAAAAACAGAAATTAAAAGAACCTGAAAAATAGCTCATCCGGAATAAACCTTCGTTCGGAATAAACACTCATCCGGAATGTCACCTTCGTTCGGAATGTTCTTCTTCACTCGAAATATTCACCAAAACTTTGATCCGGAATAAATTGCTTATTCGGAATATGTCACCTATCCGGAATAAACTTCTTTATTCGGAATATAGCCTTGATCCGGAATAATATTCCGAATAGAACTCCTTGATCCGGAATATGTCACTTATTCCGGATGGAAGTCTTTGATCCGGAATATTCCCTTGATTCGTAATAAACCTTCGTTCGGAATAAACACTCATCCGGAATGTCACCTTCGTTCAGAATGTTCTTCTTCACTCGGAATATTCACCAAAACTTTGATCCGGAATAAATTGCTTATTCGGAATATGTCACCTATCCGGAATAAACTTCTTTATTCGGAATATAGCCTTGATCTGGAATATCTCTTGATCCGGAATAATATTCCGAATAGAACTCCTTGATCCGGAATATGTCACTTATTCCGGATGGAAGTCTTTGATCCGAAATATTCCCTTGATTCGGAATGTTCTGTTGATCCGGAATAACTTCCTTGATCCGGAATATTCTGTTGATCCGGAATGTGAGCTTGATCCGGAATAAATGGCTGATCCGGAATGTCTAATATTCCGGATGAACGGTTTGATCCAGAATAATAAATTATTCAAAATAAACTCTTCTGATCCGGAATGTTCAATAGTCCGGAAGAACACCCTTTATACGGAATAATCAGCAAAAACTCCTTCACTCGGAATAACCGGCTTGATCCGGAATGTTTCCTGGGAAAACAATGAACAGCGAAGAACAAGGAAACAGAAAGAGATACGGATCTAAACAAATCTAAGCAAAATCAACCACAAGATTAAATCTAACTAATCAATAAACAACTATTAATCATAAACAATCAATCCAAAACAATCAAACTAACAAAACTAATCAAAATAATCAAAACCCACTTTAATCAAATCAACAAAATAAGAACATGAACATGAACATAAATATAAAGATTAAAGAAAGGAAGATAGGAGATCAAACAATAAAGTAAAGATTGACAAGAATTAAAATGGAAAGTTACTTGAAATTAAATGTATTTAAAGGTGCAAGACAATGTATTTAAATGACATGAAATGTAAATGTGCAGGAAAGTAAAGTGGAAGTAATAGTTTGTCAAGCTATCCAACAAAATGAAAATGATTATCCTAATGACTATTTATAGGGGAGGATTAGGGAGTGCTTAGGAAGCTTCCTTCCTCCTTCATTTTTCCTTAATTCCACTCTTAAGTCCTCAAGCCTTTTAATCTTCTTCATCTTGGGCTTTAATGACTTTGTCTCAGGATTTCTTCAAACTCGTCTTGTAATTCTTCAATAAATTAGACTTGAGTTTTTGGGCTTTTGATAAACTTCCGTCTTTTGACTTTTTCTTCGATAAATCTTCAGAATTGGTCTTGGACTTCCGTTCTTTTTGCACTCTTGACTTCTTGACTTCGTCTTTCATCTTTTTCTTCAATAAAAGCCCGTGAATGCCCGTGTTTTCTCCACTTTTCACCTTTTCGTCCTAAATCACAACAAAAACACAAACCACGCATAATTACGACATAAATGACATAAAATACACGTTTTGGCCCGGTTATTATTGTAATTAAGTGGTAAAAAGGATGGGTGTTTACACACCTATCAAATCCCCTACATTTGACCATTGCAATGTCCTCATGCAATGCATTAGTTACAAAGCACGTTTACACTTTTCGTCACAATCAATCCATAATGGCCTTTATTAAAGAGATAGAAAATTATAAACATACAAAGTAAAGAAATCAAAAACATACCTTCGGGTTTTGGAAATGTTATGAATAATCATCATCCTCAAGTTTTCACTTTCTCCAAACCAAGCTTAAAAACGAGATAATTGTTATTATAAGTTAGCAAACTAACACGAACTCATGTGGGCCAATTATTCACTTAGACTCCCTTATTCCTAGGTGTATCTCTTATATTTTATTATTGTCTTGAATGATAACGAGGATGCATTGTTGACTTATTTCGATAATTATTTAGGCCAAAAATAAAGTGAACGATTTAATCAATAGTTAGCTAAAGGACAAAATCTTTTAAAACTGCTTCTCGGGACCTCATAAAGTTCATATCTTGGCATAACTCGCTTCGCGATTTGAGACCTTTCTCGGACCGATATTTGGCAGCGACTTCATACTTCAAATATTGAGAGACGTTCATGAAATAATGGTCTTCTCTTCATACAGGAATTTCTTCACTTGAAGTTTTGAGAGATTCTTCATATTAGGACCACGACTTCTTCATTTTTCTCCAATCTTTATTTTGGACGTTGATATACAACTATCCGCCTCCTTTTTGGACTTGGCTTTATTTATCCTCATACCTTGCTAGGGTCTTTTCGGATAGACTTCTCCATGACTTTTGGGGAGTTTTTGCTTTTCGTCGTGTGTCTCGATCCTTCATATTGATTTTCGATAAATGATTCTTCACATCACTTGGATCTTTAGCAACAAAATATAGCCCTCATGTCTTGTTAGGACCTTTTGGACTAGCCAATCTTCGCATCCCGCTTCATTAAGTTATGCCTTGGCTATGAACTCTAATCCATACCGAGCAACTTTTAAACGATCTTGGGCTAGAAGCTAAGTAACTATTCAAATCGTACAACCTTATTTATTGCAGATAAATTTATTAGCAAGCGATGGGAGAATAGGCTTATAATTAACTCACATAAATTCACGAAAGAATACCAAACTTATAATTGACTCTATCATCTCTCGTTCTCCACAGTTTAAAATATCAAAGAATGAGACTCGTGGATGCTTAGCCTATTAAATCAAAGTTTTGGGTTTTCGAGTCGTCTATAGGATCTTGCAAACTCTTAGACTTTTTCAAGTTTAGAAATCGTATTTTAAAGTTCCCTTGATAAACGACTCTCTAGGATCAATTATAGGAACTTACGAAAAGTTCTTGTTCTTAACCCGTGAGATTTATGACTTTCGCGTTTTATAGCTCCCTATATAAAATCTTAGCAAAACTTGACTTAAACACGTTAAGGATACTAGCTAGAGTAAACTTAGATAAGTAAACTCGGGTTGAGTCAAAAGATTCATAACGTTTGAAAATTAAAACCACTTTATTAAAATTTATTCTAATAAGGAAAGAAAATAACTATACAAAAGGAAAAACTAATGGGCCAAAATAGATCAAAAATTTTGAAAAATATCGAAAAATTGATCTTCCGGTTAAAATGAGGACAAATACAAGGAAAAGACCACTTAACTTCGATAGAAGTCCCCCCTACACTTAAGATAAACATTGTCCTCAATGTTTAAGCATGTGGGAGTAAACTCCCCTACACTTATGACATTGTGTACTTTGTTTAAATCTTGCTAAGGAAGAGACAACTAAAGAGATTCCTATTTTAATATTGAAAAATATAAAATAGTGAATCAAAAAGAGTTTAGGATAGAACCGGGAAGAAGGGAACACGGAATCACGGGTCGTCAAAAATCATCAAGAGTGTGTCTTTGAAGCTCTAATCCCTGAATAAGAGAGGAGAGGAAATAGCGAACACCAACGGGTCTCCCCCCTACACTTATGGTAAAAACAAAGAAAAAGATAGATAGATAATTGGGTTGCCTCCCAAAAAGCGCTTTTTTTGTTATCCGAGTCACGAGCCTGACTCGTCCCCGAATTAAATGGTCCATGGGGAAGCCTCGTATTTAATACCGGGATCAAAGACCTTGTCCTCGTTCTCGGAGGAATATAATAAAGGAGAGGCAGGAGGATAAGTCTTAAACAGTAGAAAGGTCCTTTCAACATACGAGAAGTATGTGAAATCTTGGTCCACGGGAGGTGGGGTGGGTAGAGGAATCACATTGTCATCCTCCAAAGACAATGGATGCTGACCAATTGGCAAAGCCGTAAGGTTATCAATCATAGAATGGTCATTATCACCTCCCGGGTCAAAGCATTCATCCTCATTTCCCGGAGAGTGAAATTGATACATCACCCGCTTGTGGGCGTGCATTCAGTAGGATGAGGGGGCAATATAGTATGAGAAGTAAGATAAGAATTACCTTCCACCTGCGGTACCTTTCCAATAGAGTCAGATCTCTCCACCTCTACGATAGAAGGGGGCATGGCTAACAAAGTATGCTTAGTAATAGCAGAAGAATCAGAGCTATCAATGTCCTCAATCCCTTCGTCAAAGAGAGGATTCACCTCACTAGATATGTATTCGTCATCAAAATCAAATAAAGGGTTCGAATAAATCTTGAAAGTTTCCTTCAGAACGTCTTCATCAGATAGTGACTCGTCATCACTAAAAGTAAAATCATCATCTTGATCAAAAAGAGGATTAGAGAAAGCCAAAGAATCCTCTCCCAAAGTGTTGGTGGAAGGAACATCATCAGAAGAAAGTGCATCATACTCATCGTCACTGTCGGATGTCAACTCAGATTCACTTGGAAATGAGACAAGGGTATCAACACTAGACTTATTGAATTCGTCGGATTCCTTTGCAGGAATTGTGCTAAGATCCTCATCCCCTAGGATGGGTGAATCCGTAGGCTCCAGAGCCGGCAAGTCGGGAGAAGGAATAGCATTCTCATCGTTCTGAGAAATAGGACTCTCATCGTCATCACTGTCATAATAATATGGAGGCACAAGAGGAGGAGTATAAGCATTAAGGTTAGATACCTGCTCTTGTTGCTGATCCGCTTGACATTTCTCCATCATCTTGTTGCAAGCTTCTTGAACTTTTTGAAAGGTGTCAAAAAGTTGGGCCATTTGCTCAGGAGGAAGTGCACACAAGGGTTGATGATTGACGGTGTGACGTGGGGGCTCAAAGTTATATACACTGGGATGATAGCACGGTGGTTTCTCAAAGACCTTCGACGGATCACAAGAAGAAGCATCGTGAGGGCCCCCACAAATATAGCACCACGGGTATGGAGAAAAACCCGGTGCATCTTGAGGATAGGGATTGTCATAGACGGGAGAGGGTGGGAAAGTATTGTAAGAGTTGAAGTATGAATTTGTTGAATTACAAAATGGACAAAATCCAAATTGTGTATCGTCGATATCAAAACCACACTGCTCACAAGTACACCATTGACATGTTTGAAAACCATGCCATGGTCTCCCACACCGTACACAAGACGAATCCATGAAGAATTATAAATAAGAGGGGCAAAGAAAAGAATTAAACATAATAGAGGATAAAGAGGAATCTTTTTGGTGCAAAACTTTGAAAAAGAAATGCTTTTTATGATTTTTCAAATGTTTTTGGGATTTTTTGAAAGTTTTTGACACGAAAAATAACGTTCACAAGTGAACGGATCCCAAAAAACAACGCGTCTCTCACAGAAAACCGTTAATCTTTACGAAAAGAGCCAGCAGCGGCGCCATTTGATAACTAGGTTTTTACCTAATTAAAAAGAGTCTTTGAAATTGGTCTATCGAATTGATCCTGGTTTATCTATGCGACTCAGTCGTTCTTTGGTGAAACAAAAATGGTGTCATTGTAGTATATTAAAAAGTGCAAGACTTAAATGTAAATGACGAGTAAAGTAAATCTAAAACTAATTTAAAATAAATGGCAAGTATTTAAAAGCGTGACGAGAATTAAAAGGCACTTAAAAGTAAATAACGCAAACTTAAATCTATCTAAGACAAACTTAGAATGCAACCTAAACTTAAAACTAAGGCAAGGCTAAAATAAATCTAATGCAAATAATCCTAAAGTGCGACTAAGTAAAAAGGCGGGAAAAATAAAGCTTGAAACTTAAAAACAGAAATTAAAAGAACCTGAAAAATAGCTCATCCGGAATAAACCTTCGTTCGGAATAAACACTCATCCGAAATGTCACCTTCGTTCGGAATGTTCTTCTTCACTCGGAATATTCACCAAAACTTTGATCCGGAATAAATTGCTTATTCGGAATATGTCACCTATCCGGAATAAACTTCTTTATTCGGAATATAGCCTTGATCTGGAATATATCTTGATCCGGAATAATATTCCGAATAGAACTCCTTGATCCGGAATATGTCACTTATTCCGGATGGAAGTCTTTGATCCAGAATATTCCCTTGATTCGGAATTCTGTTGATCCGGAATAACTTCCTTGATCCGGAATATTCTGTTAATCCGGAATGTGAGCTTGATCCGGAATAAATGGCTGATCCAGAATGTCTAATATTCCGGATGAACGGTTTGATCCGGAATAATAAATTATTCCGAATAAACTCTTCTAATCCGGAATGTTCAGTATTCCGGATGAACACCCTTTATACGGACTAATCAGCAAAAACTCCTTCACTCGGAATAACCGGCTTGATCCGGAATGTTTCCTGGGAAAACAATGAACAGCGAAGAACAAGGAAACAAAAAGAGATACGGATCTAAACAAATCTAAACAAAATCAACCACAAGATTAAATCTAACTTATCAATAAACAACTATTAATCATAAACAATCAATCCAAAACAATCAAACTAACAAAACTAATCAAAATAATCAAAATCCACTTTAATCAAATCAACAAAATAAGAACATGAACATGAACATAAACATAAAGATTAAAGAAAGGAAGATAGGAGATCAAACAATAAAGTAAAGATTGACAACAATTAAAATGGAAACTTACTTGAAATTAAATGTATTTAAAGGTGCAAGACAATGTATTTAAATGACATGAAATGTAAATGTGCAGGAAAGTAAAGTGGAAGAAATAGTTTGTCAAGCTATCCAACAAAATGAAATGATTATCCTAATGACTATTTATAGGGGAGGATTAGGGAGTGCATAGGAAGCTTCCTCCCCTCCTTCATTTTTCCTTAATTGCACTCTTAAGTCCTCAAGCCTTTTAATCTTCTTAATCTTGGGCTTTAATGACTTTGTCTCGGGATTTCTTCAAACTCGTCTTGTAATTCTTCAATAAATTAAACTTGAGTTTTTCGGCTTTTGATAAACTTCCGTCTTTTGACTTTTTCTTCGATAAATCTACAGAATTGGTCTTGGACTTCCGTTCTTTTTGCACACTTGACTTCCTGACTTCGTCTTTCATCTTTTTCTTCAATAAAAGCCCGTGAATGCCCGTGTTTTCTCCACTTTTCACCTTTTCGTCCTAAATCACAACAAAAACACAAACCACGCATAATTCCGACATAAACGACATAAAATACACGTTTTGGCCCGGTTATTATTGTAATTAAGTGGTAAAAAGGATGGGTGTTTACACACCTATCAAGAACCTAGCGGAACTATACATGTTGCTAGAAGGTTACCCAAGGAACTAAACGACATGAAAATTAGGGATGACAGTGTAGTTAGCGTCATCTTCATATAAATATCCCTTTCTTATCGTGATTTTGTTAACTTTTGTCTAACTTTTAATTAATTACTGTTAGGAAATGGATCCCGTAGTAGATGATGGCAATGTGAGATATTTTTTTGTTGACTTATATTCTACAACTTGTGCTTTTAATAATTTGTTATCAAGGAGCTGTTGTTGCAGTGGCAACGACGGCAGCTGGTACATCTATTGTTATGAATATCCTCGCCGAATCAACTCTAATCAACTGTACGTATTTTCAAACGTATTAATTAATACCGATTCACTCAAATGTTTATGCTCATTTTAGTTGTGTTAGACATGTGGTAGCAAGTGTTAACAAGTAGTCGGAAAATAGTATGGTTTGTTAAAGTCCTCAAAATGGGTGCGTTCATTCAATGACATCGACAGTTGCCAATCCGGCTGTCGGCAGATATGACGTGCCTCAAAACATTCGTACGTATCTTCAACCACGGTATTATTGAATCAGTAAGATACTTGTGCTAATTTTATTGTTTTGGACATGCGGTTGCAGATGTTAACGTGGATACGGAAAATAGTACAATTGCACAACGTTTTCAAAACAGACACATTCCTTTAACTCCCGACGGTAATGTACCAATTAGCCCGGTCAGCTGATACTTGATGACCGAATATGATCCATGATTCCCATTATTCTAACAGTTGGTTACTTACGGTTATAGCCAAAATCTCAGGTAGGGTACTTTGCTCCCTTTATGTTTTTTTGTTAGTAGCTTAAAGATATACCTGTCATGCTTATAATCTTTTTTCGTCTTGACAGATCTTCATTGGTATTAGCAGACTAAAACTTCTGCTATTGGTGCTAAACATCATGGAGAGAAAAAAGAAACAACTCAGGAAAGACTTAACTTGATTACGAGCTCACAACTAAATAAGCAAGGTTTTCCCGTAAAGTAAGTGCATCATGATTTACTATTTTATTATCAAATAGCTTTAAAAGAAACATGTCAAATGGTTTAAGGAACTGGTCAGCTGCTCTTAATTGTCCACAATTCTTGGTGTTTTCTACCAACCTTAATGCACCTTAGTAGCCCCAGTTGAAGAGTAAGTTGAACCAATTTTTGAACCGACTGCATTTACTTTTCAGGAGTTTATTCTTTGTTCTACCGAATTACTCACCATAGAAAGATTTATTTGTTCGATATGGCAGAAGGTGGTGTAATCAGACGGTGACAAGAGGTATGCACTAAGATGAGCCAAGTCTGCATGGACATGAAACACACATTGAGGTCCATGGGCTTTGGAATAGGAAATTATCATACTTTCATGGTAAAAGTGTCATAGACGTTTGTCCACAATCTAAAAACTTGATCAGGTTTAAAGTCGTTTAATTAGCAGTGTTTGACATTGAGTTTTCAGGTTGGTTATTTTATAATTTTCTCGGATTGCGTTTGAAAGTGAAGAGTTTCTGACATGGAATAGTCAGTACCTCTTATAGGTACAAACATTTGTGGATACAAATTGCTGATACATGAGATAAAGAAAAAGGATCTGACACCCAACACTTACTTACCCATACTGATTTCTAACTAGAACAGTATCTGGTACGAGTATCTAATGAGTAACCTTGAAATTTGGAACCAATACTACATAATAAATACAACAGTGAGTTGTAGAAATCATCCCATGCCGATACATAACTTTTTATGTTTAAATAATGGTAGCTAGCTTGAACACTTTGAGCCCCAACGTTTCCTGCAACAAGTGCTTTAAAATGGAATGGCACTCTAATAAAAGTAGTGTCAAAATGTATACTCCCCAACCAGGACAAAAAGCCTTAATGGTTTAATCTCAACAAGGAGCATCTTGACCCGTACAAAAGTCACTATATCTGAATCAAACCCATCTTGAACCTTTACCCAACACACCCGTATGCCTGTCTTTTCACCTGTATGTATATGCACATAGATTGTAAGTGACTGCATCTGCTGAGAATTATAATGATGTTGTTGCAGCAGTCTCCTGTTTTGTGAGTATCCTGCACGGTAAGTTTCCATTGTTTTGATATATTTACCATAATTATCTTTGCGTAACTTTACATGATTTCCTGTACATTTAGAATTTGGAAATTCTAATAGGCTTGGCGGGTTGGGGCAGTCGAGGCATAAACTGTAGAAAATTGTTTGATTCAAGTAACGCAAAGATTCAAGGTTTGTGATATTCTTTTTTCCTACACAACTTTAATTGTGATACTGTTTAATCTTGCACAGTTTTAATTCAGTTGTTGATTCTTACTTTTTGCGCTATGTTTAGTACAGCCAGTTCTCCAAATTAAATCGATATTGGTAACTGTGACCAATGTTGCCAGCATTGTGGTTGTCTGTTTTGGTTTGGATAACGCTTGAAAGGAAATTCATATACAATTTATATGCAACAGACACGTCCTCCACCCAACATTCTTCAACAGTTGTTTGTAAATAAGCATTTTATGGACTATATTCGCGCTTACAATCAAATTTTTGCCATGACGTCCTTCGGAGCTAATATCGATCACTCAGTTAACAAAGGTAGTGGACCTTATGTCTTTAAAGTTTCGGGTCAGATATACCACCAAATTGGATCTTTGTGTCCATAATAAGGTCAGCACCTGCGTTTCTTACAATTGTACATTTATTATACCGAACATGAAGTTGCTAACAGGATAAGACTCTTTATAGGATTGGAGGACATTGGGCTTGCCCTAACATTGCACAACAGTTGATTGAGATTCTTGATGAACATAGTGAATTGGCACAGCTGTTTAGAACCATGCGTGATAAGTGCATGGAAAACGACGTTCCCGACTTCAAGATTAAGCTGTATAACATGGGTAGTTGCGTGGTTATGAACTTCCTTTATCCAACTGTGTTGGTGGTATAGTTTGAAGCGGTCCCTAGAAGTAAAACTGACTACGATGTTATTATTAAGTATAGGGGTGATCAACCTAATAGAAATAGTAAGTTTCATCAGTCATATATGTCACTGCAATTTTCACTTCTGTTTATCTACGGTCAGCCAGGCTTCTATCCTGAGCTCATATTGAAACCACGTGACGGTAGGGGTAAAGGGGAAAAAAGTATCGATGAATAGGTTTTTACAGATATCAACTCCACCCACGTGCAAACCACTATGGTTTAGAGTCGTATATGTTGATTACTATTGTGTGTATTATCTATGTTATAATAATGAAAAACATGCTCTCTAAAACTACTAACATTTGTTATGCGTCTTAAAAAAAGACTTGCTTTACCACTCAAATTTAATATATGGTCATTTAGCACTTAACTTTAAACGTACACAAACTTTTACTATCAGGCTGGAGTATGAGGAAAAGCAGGACATGGGAGTGCGGTACCGGACTTATGCCAGCTTGCTACAGTTCAACAAACGACATAAGTATGGTATCTCGATTCCTTCGTGTAGTTCATGATAATAATTCTGAATTCATTTTGTCTTTGCTATTGAGGGAATAGAAATCCGTCCTACTTTTTTTTAGTTATCTCATGTTCATTGAGCACATTTAGGTGTCAAGATACCAAAATCATTTGTTTAATTATGTATTTGATTTTATAAAATCTTTGATAAAAACAAGTATAAGTATGAATTCAACCAACCTCCCCTTTTATTTTTATAAACTGCTTCAGGCTATCACTTCAAATGTGATTCCTAGATTTGTGATCGTACTTACAAACAGAAAGAATGAAAGAACTAATATGAATCAATGATCTTACAGGCAAGATCAAGATACATCAACAATCTGAACAAACGAATAACAAAACTCAAGAACTTAACAATGGCGAACAAAACTATGTGAAACTCTAAACCCTAACTATGAGAAAGCGATGAATATATAGCCCATGAGGTGAACAGCTTGGAAACTTTCCACGTTTGTCACTTCAAGTCCCTGTACTTTCATAAAAAGGAAAACCAACACCAAACTATAAAACAAAAATAATATATATAGAAAAAGTTACCTTACTTACCCTTTGACTTTGAAGAAATATACAATTCAACTTATACTATTAATACCCCCTCTTAAGTTGATTTGTGATATAAGTCAATAAGTTTCAGCTTATCATAAAATCACTTATGATCTTTGATAGATAATCCTTTGGTAAACAAGTCAGCTATATTATCTTCAGATTTGATCTTACAAGTTTTGATGAAACCTGCAAATACTTTTTCCCTTAGGAAGTATAAATCAATTTCAAAGTGTTTTGTCCTCTCATGAAAAACAAGATTAGCTGCAATTTGAATTGCAGAACTACTGTCACAGATGATGGGCACAGGTAAGGTAATATCCACCTTAAGATCTTTCATGATCTTAAGTATCCACATAATTTCACAAGTAACACTGTTCATAGCTCTATATTAAGCTCCAGCTGAAGATTTAGCTATAACATATTGTTTCTTACTTTTCCAAGACACAAGATTATCACCCAGATATATAGTATATCCAGTAACAGACTTTCTAGTAATCTTACACTTAGCCCAATCTGAATCTACAAAAGCATTAAGATTCAGACTGCTATGTTTCTCAAATGATATACCAGTTCCAGGAGAATTTTTAAGATATCTAAGCACATGGAAAGCAAGTCTAAGATGAGACTTATATGGAGCATGCATAAATTGACTTAGACAGTGTACTGCATATGCAATATCTTGTCTAGTCAAAGTAAGATATATCAATTTTCCAGGCTGCCAGCAATCTTTTGATAACATGTTTTATTATCAAGAATAATATCAACCTCACTGTCAACAAGATTTTTCTTTTTCTTAGAAGGATCTGGTATAGGAGCTTTAGCTGGCTTGTAAGCCAACATCCCATACTTAGATAGTAATTCAAGACAGTAATTTCTTTGGTTAAGACATAACCCTGAGTCAGTATCAAGTACCTCAATGCCTAAAAAATATTTGAGCTCTCCAAGATCTTTTATTTTAAATTTAGAACTCAAATGTTCTTTAAAGTCATTAATAATACTCTCATTGTTCCCTGTTATAATGATATCATCTACATAAACTAAAAGGGCAACAAATGACTCATTCTCAATCTTGGTAAACAAAGAAACATCACTTTTACTTTGACAAAATCCATTTTCAGTTAAAACACTTGTCAATTTTTCATTCCATTTTCTAGGTGCTTGCTTTAATCCATATAAAGATTTAGTCAGCTTACACACCTTGTTAGAGTTAGAACCATATCCTTCGAGAAGATTCATATAAATTTCTTCATCTAAATCTCCATAAAGGAAGGCATTAGTAACATCTAACTGATATACAGGCCAATTATTGTGCACAGAAACAGAAAGAAGACATCTAACAGTCACAATTTTCACAACTGGAGATAATGTTTCTTCATAGTCTATTCCTTCTTTTTGACTAAATCCTTTAGCAACAACCCTAGCTTTAAATCTTTCTACATCACTACTAGACTTATATTTCACTTTCCACAACCATTTACATGCGACTAGTTTCCTACCAGAAGGTAAGTCAACAATAACCCAAGTGTTATTTCTATTAAGAGCTTCCATCTCTTCATTCATTGCCTCAACCATCTAGGGTCTTTGGCAACCTCATCATAGGATTTAGGCTCATGAATTTTATTCAGGTTATTAGAAAACACAAACTTATGCATAGAAAAACTAGTATAACTCACCACAATATTAATATCATACTTAACTCTTTTATCAAGCACATAGTTATCAAACTTAGCAGGAACTTTGTGTTGTCTAGTTGACCTTCTTAGCTCAGATCTATCTGGATTATTTTGAAAAAGTTGATTAAACTCTATAAACTCTTCACCCTCAGATTCATAATCATCATAATTTAGGGAAACATTTTGATCTATAGGACTAGCCTCACTACTGCCTAGACCACTCTGGTTTCCAACACTATGATCCTTTTTACCCATAGAGTCTGACCCCTGAGAGTGACTGGTAATAATGGTAGAAGTATCAGTAGACACTTTATCAGCTAAGTCAGACCTCTTAGAAATGCTACCTCTATTTTCTAAGCTTACATCTCTCAATTCATCATAGAGATCATCAGACTTGTCTACTACCAGGTCAAAGATATATAAACTATTTGTACCTTGTTCTTCAAAAAATCAAATCACCTTTGCAAACATTATTTTTGAAAGGAAAGACAGTTTCATAAAATTTTACATCCGTAGTAAATAACACAGTTTTGGACTCAAGACTAAAAAGTTTATACCCTTTTTTAGTAAAAGAATAACCAATAAAAACACACTTTTCAGACCTAGCAGCAAACTTATCCATATTATTAAGCACAGTACTAAAGCATAGGCAACAAAAAGATTTTAAATGAGAGATGTTAGGTTTTATTTTATATCATTTCATAAGGACTTTTTCCAGAGAGAACAGAGCTAGGAATCCTGTTAATAAGATAAACAACAGTAAGAACACATTCAGGCCACATGTTCAAAGGTAATCTCCCCCTGAAACATAAGGGCTCTAGCAACATTAAGTAAGTGCCTATGTTTCCTTTCTGGTATACCATTCTGCTGTGGTGTATATACACAAGTAGTTTGATGAACAATGCCTTTAGTTTGAGCAAAATTTTCAAATTTATGATTAATAAATTCAGAACCATTATCACTTCTAAACACTTTAGTAGACACATCAAACTGATTTTTTATCAGATTATAAAATTCAACAGTTTTATTGAACACTTCATCTTTTCCTTTAAGCATATACAACCACACAACCCTAGTATAGTCATCAACCACAGTAAGGAAAAATCTATATCTATCTCTAATTTTTACTTTATAAGGACCCCAAGCATCTAAGTGAACAATATCTCCCAAGGACTTGGTCATATGTTCACTTAAGGGAAAAGGATCCCTTGTCTGTTTAGCCTTATGACAAACATCACAAGGCTGAACATTATCAGTAGAATCAATTTGAATTATATCTTTTAAAATGGCTAAGACTTGGTCAGAGGGATGACCAAGTATGTTATGCCAAATGCATTTAGACAAAAAAACATGTAGTTATAGAACTATAATGAGTTTCCTACCGGAATCAAACAAATAGAGACCATTGCCCTCACTACCAGTCCCCAGAAGGGACTTTTAAAGAGAATCCTGAACAGAACATTTTGACTCAGTGAATGAAACAACAAATTTATCATCCTTGGCCAACTTATGAACAGATATAAGGCTAACCTTGTAGCCTGGAACAACCAACACATTTTTTAACAAAATTAGATCAGAAAGCTTAAAATTCCCAACATGTTTAACTTTTTCAATGGTTCCATTAGGACGAGACACAGATATGTTCAATTTAGAGACATCAATTACATCATAGAAGTGATCTGTAGAAAAAGTCATATGTTAGGATGCTCCAGAATCAAAGATCCAGCCAATATATGTACTATAAGTACTTATATTAGTGTTATAGTTAAAAAATCTACAAGTAACAAAAATTATGATATGATTAGAACCAAATCTAATACCCGCAGCACAAGACTGCACATCACCAGCATCAGTCTTAGAACCAATTAAAGCCATAAGTCTATTAATCTAATCAGCAGTAAAGGGAAGAAAATCCCAGATCCCTGAACAACACTATTACCATGAGAGTTAGATGCATTATTAGACACAGATCCTCCAGAATTTATTTTCTTGAAACCAGGAGGATATCCATTCAGCTCAAAGCATCTATCTATGGTATGGCCATTCATATTACAATGAGTAAAAAGAAACTTATTATTGTTTCTATTAGGACCTCTGTTTTGATTATTTTGATTATTTTTATTACCAGACCAATTATTTGGTTTAACCACAAAAGTAGAAGCAATACTCTTATCATTAACAGTATGAACCAAATTATTCTTGTGGGATTCAACCCTAGACAAAGTAGCAAAAGCATATTTAACATCAGGTAAAGGATCAACAGTTAATAACTGACTCCTGACAACACTAAATGTGTCATCAAGACCCATAAGAAACTGCATAAGCCTTATAAGAGCATTATGGCTCTTCATTTGAGGGGCACTATCACAACTACAAGAAGGAAGATTGAAAAGGGAGTCAAACTACCTCCATAATCTGTTGTAGTTATGATAATACTCAGACAAAAAAGATCCAGATTGAGTAAGAGAGCAGATTTTATAATGCAAATTATAGATCACAGACCCATAAATTTTGTCATAAGTTTCCTTAAACTCATGCCACACATCTTTAGCATTTTTTGAAAAAATTTGTCCTTGATATAACTCAAAAGAGATACAACCAAGAATCCAAGATAACAATACTACATTACATCTATCCATTGATCAGAAAGAACCTCATCTTCTTTATCTTTTTCACAAGTACCATCAATAAAAACCAATTTATTTTTAGTGTTCAAAGCAAGCTTAAAAGCAGCAACCCAAACTTTATAGTTTTCTGGTCCAGTAAGTTTAACACTTACAATAGGCTGCCCATTAGTATCAGTAGGGTGCAAGTAAAGTGGGTCATTAGTATGTATGACAGTCTCAGTATTATCATCAGTATCAGTATCACTAACACCCTTATCACCCTTATCACCCTTTTTGTCATCAGACATGATGACAGATCAAGAAAACAATAAAACACAAAAACAAGAACTCCTTGTACCTCCTTTACACATAGCTACCAAGAATCACACAAGAAAACTGATCAACCTCCAATCACTAACTAAACTCTACGACACCTAAAACTCCCACTAAACAACCTAAAAACAACCTAAAAGACAAAGCAAGAGAGGTGTTACAATGCACGCGCAACAACAGGCTAACAAAAGCCAAGATCCAAAGAGACCAAGAAGATCCCACCAAAATCAGATAAAGCACAGCGAAAAAACAACCTGAAACGTTAGGTTATAACAGAATAACCAACAAACAAGAATAAACCCCCAAATTGAAGACAAACCCTAATGTCAGATTTTAGGATTTCGTCAACTAAACTTACAAGGAGTGTAATTAAACATAATTAACCACACAAGAACCCAATTAAACCCCAAGGAACACCAGAAATCAGAAAACCCCCAAAAATTAAGAAACCCTAATTTTTTGGAAATCTCAAAAACTCAATTAACCAGTAGCTAATTGAAACCCAGAGTTAAAAACGAGTTAAAATAAGTTAAAAACAAGTATCAAGAACCATAGGCTCTGATACCATATTCGATTTTATAAAATCTTTGATAAAAACAAGTATAAGTATGAATTCAACCAACCTCCCCTTTTATTTTTCTAAACTACTTCAGGCTATCACTTCAAATGGGATACCTGGATTTGTGATTGTACTTACAAACAGAAAGAATGAAAGAACTAATGTGAATCAATGATCTTACAGGCAAGATCAAGATACATCAACAATCTGAACAAACGAATAACAGAACTCAAGAACTTAACAATGGCGAACAAAACTATGTGAAACTCTAAACCCTAACTATGAGAAAGCGATGAATATATATCCCATGAGGTGAACATCTTGGCAACTTTCCACGCTTGTCACTTCAAGTCCCTATACTTTCATAAAAAGGAAAACCAACACCAAACTATAAAAAAATATATATATAGAAAAACTTACCTTACTTGCCCTTTGAATTTGAAGAAATATACAATTCAACTTATACTTTTAATATTATGCAAATGGATTTGCTTATGTGGCACTATCTACATGGTGTTCTTTATGAAGAAATGTTATTGTATCCTTTACTGTGTAGAAATTGTGCGTACTTGAGTACTCTAATATGCTATATATATGAAATTTTACGTAGGTTTTGTTTTTATGTACAGAACACGTAATAGAAACTATACCTGGTCAACTATTGGACAAAATAGAGATAACAAAGCATGTGCTTAACTCAGAAATAATGTATGCGGGTCGCTGAACATATATGACAGCTTAATACCCCAATTAGCTCACATAGTTAATATGTTTAGTATTGATATTTGGAAAGGTACTGCAGGCCTTTGAACCAGTTGGGAAGCAAGGCCTTAAAGCTATTGGAAGGGTAACTTTGGCCAGGTGCTTACATCACTTACTTCATATATCTTTCATCATTCTTTGTCCTCGAAGAATGTTGCATCACTAATTTTTACACAAACTATTTATGGTAGTACAAGTCATTACAGATGGAAAACGTTCAATAATTAGAAGATTAGATGCATGTGCATGTGCTGGCATGACTTCAACTTTTTTTTTCTCTGTTTTGTGCTAGCTGAGATATCAACAACACTAGGATGAGCGCTAAACGTTGAACCAGACTCTCAATAATTGTGATTTAAGTTTATATGTTACTTTTTATATCTTATAAATGTTGATTTATAGCTTTTAAATGCCTCGAGTTTTACACCTTTTAGATGCTAATTTTTACACAATCTATATGTGGTTTAGAAATCAAGAAAGGCAGGGATGTCTACATACAGAACTTAGAACTTGGTATTTGGATAGAAACTATTTCAAAAGCTTTTATATGCTGTATTTAATAGCTTTTATATGTTGTTTGATTCAGCTACATTTCTATTAAGATACCTCATTGATTGTCCAGATCTTGGAGTGTTTAACGACAAAGATTGTTGCAAGCTGGGATGTTTCTACAAAGGCCTCTTCCAAGGTTCAAAGATATCAAACCTTACCTAACAACCTGTTATCTCAAGTATAAAGGACATAAGGATCTAGTTGCATCTATTTTTATTGACCCTACCGGTAAGCCTATTGCTTACGGTAATTTTTCTAAAACTTCTATTTTGTGGATAATTTCTATGGCGCTTATAATAATTAAGTTTAAGAATACGAAAAAGATATTTGTTCTGAAAGGTCAGTTTGTGTGTGTTATTTATCAGCTTAACGGTATAAATTTGAATATAATTTTTGATACCTGATAAATAATGGCGTTTTTAGTAACTCGCGCATTTAATTCAGAAATAAAATAGGCTGAATGTGAAACCTAATAAAAAGTTATAAATAGGAGCAAGCATGACATGTTGAAACTTAGAAGGAGGAAATAGATAGGTTGTGTTGGCGTGTGGGTAGCAGTTTGAAACGTGCTTGGTGAGAATGCGTAAAATAATCAGTGTGAGTTAGAATTGGCGTGTTGGAAGTGTTTTAAGCACGCGTTATTATACACATATATTGTCAGGCTGACTGAAAATATTACAGGTAATCGTGCTATCTCAATGAAAAGACTTTTAGTATCTATATTATTGAATTTGAAATTTTTATATCTAATAAATTCGACTTTTTTTCTATTCAGATTCTGAAGATTTTGGATAAGGACGACATGTGAACATACTTGGAGTGGTGGTTTTGGTCATGCATAGGATTAACTGTGCATTGTTACATAATGTTGTTTAAGCTGCATAGTTTTCCTTTATATAACACTAGGGTATCGTGTTTGTGCTTATTGGTTAAAAATTGGTCACTGATGTCTAGAACTGTATGGGGGAAACTATGATTTACATCATTATATATTGCAGATATTGAAGACATACGGGGAACGGTGTGTTAATGACCTTTTGAACAAGAAACGATTGGTCACGTTTTTACTTTGGATTTGGATAAAGATCCTAAGAATTTAGTAGAAGTGCTTCCTATAAGTACACTCCCATCTACTTCGTATATATGTTTATATATGGCACCAATTTCTACCAATTCACATTCAATTAAATGTATGACATACTCCAAAATGGCTGAGTTTTAGGGATACAAGGAAGCACATCTACAAAGCCAGTAACAAGATAGCACACACTTGTTTTTGTCATATCTAGAAGTCGTTAAGAACAACTAAAGATCCAGAAATTGACAGAAACAAAAAGGACTGGAATCTAACACAAACCTACTTTCAGGTTATTAAGCAATCTACTCCATGTGACTACATGTCTTCTTTGTGTCATCCTGCCAGCTGATGACATTGTGCAATGCGTAACAGAGTTGCTTATTATAACCAAATGATTTACTATTTTGGAAAGGTATTTTTGGTTCATACTCATTTATCCATTGAAATCTTTCTCTCTATTTTCTTATTAGAAAAACTGAAAACAGGTACTCCACACCAGTGCCAGTGACACAGAGTTTTCGGGCGTGCCTGAAAGTCTTGGAGATTGTAAGTAGGCTTATTGTTTGAATGTATTTGGATTGTCGTAATCTGATTGTAGTTAATTAAAAATTACTTTTGACAAACTCAAGCTAAACAACAATGTTTATGTAATTAGCTGGAAAAGTCCTAAGGTGATTCTGGCAATTAAGTGGCCTAATTGCTGGCTTCCATTATGGACATCAAGGGTGAGAATTTTCAGAGTGATATTTATTGCGAAATGTTTGAACTACACAGTTAGATTCTTAAATAAGTTGTCGGTAATCTGTTTTACAACGTGTTTTTTGAGGAAGCACACGCCCTTTTGTTTGCTCTGTGTTACAACACATACTTTTTCAAACATTTCTCCTTTTCCCCCGGTGTCGTAGATCAATATTAAGCACAATCCGGTTGCTTGATTAATAGACTTGTGGTATCGGTAGTGTTCACCCTCACAAACGCATTGTAGACTTTGTCATGTTGGTATTTGTGGGGCTTATATTAGAGTGGTAAAGTTTTTGGTCTTATAACATTTTGGTGATTTGACATTGAGTTGACGGTGATAATGTTTGTCACTGGTGCATTTAAACTTAAAACAAGTCACTTTAAGCTTTTCCTGATCATTGCTATTGGGGTCTTAACTAATTTGTTGATATTATGCTTCCATATCAATATCTCAGTTTTCCTGTGTTCCATTAAAACTGGGGCACAAACCCAAGCTAATAGAGTGTTGGAGATGGAAACTAGAGAACAGTAGTGGATAATATTTGTTAGCAGCATTTCTTGTCCAAGTGCCCTACAAAACTAGTAGTCAATGATATTTCTAAGGGTGAGGTTATTAAGACCCCTCTAAAAAAGCCATCTATACCCCTTTTATTTTTCTATTTTTTATCGTTCTTGATTTTTTTTTTATAGTTTTGTTTACGTTAAAACCTGAGAAACTGAAAATACAGAATAAAATTTATAAAGTTTAACAGGTTTAAAGTATTATGCTGGCAAAAATAGCACCTATTGGGGGGGGGGGTCTTAATAACCTTGCCCTTATTAATACCCCATAAAGTACAAAAAAGTACACTTTTTGTATTTTTTTATCTCTGTGTCCCCCACAGTTTACAGTCCCGTACAGTTTTTATCAGTTTCGGTTCCGTATGTTTTGCTGTTTATTACTTTTGACCTATTAAATTTTATAGTTTTTATTCCGTATTTTCAAAATCTCAGTTTTAAAAGCTGGCAAAAATACGGAATAAAAACTGATAAAAAAATTGCACTGGACAATAAACAGGGAAAACAAGTGCAAGTGAATGGTACTATTTGATACCTTCCTGATGGGCCAGGAGGGGTACCAATAGTAGAACCCCCTATATAGGGGGGTCTTAATAACCTTGCCCCTTATTAATACCCCATAAAGTACAAAAAAATACATTTTTTGTATTTTTTGTCTTTGTGTCCCCCACAGTTTACTGTCCCGCACTATTTTTTATCAGTTTTGCTTCCGTATTTTTTACTGTTTATTACTTTTGACCTATTAAATTTTATAACTTTTATTCCGTATTTTCAAAATCTCAGTTTTATAACATATATAAAATTATTAAAAATAATAATAATAAAAAAATTGTAAAATTCAGGGGTATAAATTGCTTTTAAGGGGGTCTATATAACCTCACCAACTCTCGAATTCAAAGAAATAGTAGAGTATAGTACTTTTTTTGTTTCTGTTCTTTTTAACTCTTTCTAAGATAATCTCTAATACATACAAAACGATTTTAGACATTATACCACACAAATTCAAGCAATTAATCACTATCATCGAGAAAAACAAATAAGAAGTGATGGATTGTTTAAAGAAGATACATAGCAATATGGGAAAAGGACTGTCAACACTGCGATCTCATCAAAATTCCTTCATCACCACGAGAGCTTTATTGATTGTAAGGTTGGGGGAGTAGTAAGTCACCGCCACCTCAGCGATACATCAGTTTTTTACAACCTACAAAAACTCACCATACCATGAGAGTGGTAACAAAAAACTCACCTCCACTTTATATAAAATATATCCCACTAAATACCTCAATTCATTCACAACAACACTAAAAAAAATTAATAAAGAAAAAGTAGACGCAGATTACGGGGGGTCGCAAACTCACCACTAGTAGGATTTTAAACCCAACCTACACGTGGGATTTTAGTGAGGGTAATGATACCGAACTTTATAACAAATCAGCAACAACCTCGTGGGTTTTTAACCCACTCCCTCCAGCCCAATAACATGTAGCTTGTATTGTAAATCAGCAGCTTGTTATTTGCATAGTTTTGTATCCTCTAGCTTAGTCAACGCTATGGTCAAATGTTAAGTTAGTTAAGAGTTTCCCGCCTTTATCTATTTTGTATAAATATGTCTCATCTCATTTGTTAACAGTGACAATATTATCTTTTCCATTTCTCTCCAACGTATATTTATCAAAATGGCATCAGACCCGTTAGAGCCCAACCAACACTATTCAATATAACAAACTTTATTTCGGTGATCTAACAAAATTTGATCACCATAACTAACTTTTTTCGACCAAATAACAAACCCATTCTCCATTAGTCTCCTTTATTCGACTTAGCAATTTAGATCTCAACAATCAACATGACTAACAAGAGTTGTAAAACACAACCACCCACCACTACCTTATCGGAAAATGATGTTAACTCACCATATCACCCACTCTTTCTACATCAACAAGATCATCCAAGATTATCTTAATCTCTATGAAGCTAACTATATCATATAACTATAGATCATGAAATATCCATTATAATTGCACTTAATGCATATAAGTGTTAGAGAGAACAAATGATATTTTTGGAATGAATTACAAGATAAGTACTCACAACTTGATGAGCATAGAATCTATCAACTTACACATAATCTAGTTCAGTTAAAGCAAAATGACTATCAAAAGTTGAAAGGACTATAGTATGAGTATGATTTACTAGAGGCTCCTGCATGTGTGTTTGTGTTTGTGGCTGTGAAAATGAAAGAGTTAATGGAGAAAGAAACTAAAGGAAAATGATTATTCATTTTTTGATAGGATTAGATTAGTGTAATGCAAAAATTAGGGGATAAATACTATCGATGAATCAAGTGCCAACTATTACAAAAGCATACAATATGATCAAGCAAGAGGAAAAGCAAAGAGAAGGACTTATTTCAAAAGTTCCAATGGCAACTGTGCTATCAGCGCACTCTGACAATTATAGGAATTTACACAACAATGGCGAAAAGAATTACTATCAACGTGAATCATCAATGAGAAATTCAGTCAATAATAGAATAAATGTGAGAAGAAGTGTGTGTTAAGGAAATGGGTGATTTGTGGTAATTGTAATAAAGAGGAACACACAAGAAAAGAATGTTATCAACTAGTTGGTGATCTAGTTGGTCATCCACTTCATGGAAAATACAAGCCACAAAACACTTAGCGAAACACTCCTCAAAGGTTCAATTCACATGACAACGTGTCAAAATGTAAAAGTTGAGACAACAAGTGCTTCTACTCAATATGCTGAGATATCTATGTGTACAAGAATGGATCAATTACAAAATCAACTAAAAAATAATGCTCATGATGCAAAATAACAAATAATTGTTAATTGTTTGGTATGGCTCCCATGAACTTAAAAGGTACACCTAAACTCGTAGCTTCTAAAACAACTAAGACATATAAACTTTTTGCATATCAAATAATTGTTAGAAAGTACAAGATTATTGCATCTGTCTTGATTTATCAAAAGTGGCTTTGGTAGAAGATAGTGTTGCTTTCATGTATACATTTTTGTAACATCTGTGCATAACAACCTAATTTGTTCACAACCTATTTCTGTAACATTACTAAATAGAGAACACATACAACTCACCAAAACAGGATCATTCCACATTAACTCTACTTACACTTCATGATGTACTTTGTATACTCTCATTTTCCTATAATTTACTCTTTGCTAGTAAATTAGGATCACACATTCCACTCTCTATTCTTTTCACACAAGTTTCATGCTATTTTGAGGATCATCACATGAAGATTGCCCATGACAGCCTATGTAATGGTCTCTAGATCATCAAACAAGAACCTTCAGCTACACCACAACCACCCTATCCATCACCTATAACAACATGACTATCTTGCACTCAAGGCTTGGACATCAATTCTTTTATGTTTTACAATAAATAAAGTCAATTTTAATTTTTGAAAATTGTAACTCTCATGTTTGTGACATTTCCTCCTTGGCTAACCAACATGATTTACCTTTTCCTCATAGAAATCCTAGTGTTGCTGGTTTGTTTAATTTGATTCATGTTGATATATAGGGACCATATAGACACTCAACTATTGCTAAATGCAAATATGTTTTAGCAATAGTTGATGACTATTTGGGAGAAATTTGGACATATATTTTACCATTCAAACATCATACAACTTTACATTTAAAAACTTGACATGATTTTGTCCTAAATCAATTTAGGGAACATCACTTAAAAATGTAGTAAACTAACCACTTTTTATGGTTGTGTGTACTAAACTATTTTTTTTCTCATTGTGTGTATTACACTTTTTAATTTCAATCATTGTGTGTATTTTGAGACGATTTTGTCTTATAAAATGACCATTTTACCCTTCAAAATTTGAAAAAAAGGAGTAAAATGGTCACAAAATACATACAATGATGTGAATTTGAAAGTTTAATACACACAATGAGAAAAAAAATAGTTTACTACACACAACCATAAAAAAGTGGTTAGTTTACTATATTTTTGAGTGATTTTCCTATCAATTTAATATCTCACTCAAAACCATTAGGAGTGACAATGGTTATAAATTTCAAGATCGAACAGTAACAAAATTGTTCAACACACATGGAATAATTCACCAAACTTCATGTCCATATACACCTTAGCAAAATGCTAGGGTGGAAAGAATACACAAACAGTAGCTAGGGCAATAAGGTTTCAAGCATATTTTCCTATCCCATTTTTTGGTATAGTGTATCCTAGTTTCTACATACTTGATAAACAGACTTCCTTGAAAACCTTTAAATCATATAAGTCTTTATGAGTTGTTATACCAAGTATCCCCGTTCACTTATCCACCTCACAGTAATTGAGTCAAGCACTAGCACACCTACACACCTCACGCAAATTTGAGGCCAGATCCATTGCATGTATTCTTGCTGGTTATCCCACAACTCAAAAAGCTTATCTCATTTATGATCCAACACACATAAAACCTTAGTGAGTAGACATGTAAGATTTAATGACCATATTTTTTCTTTCAAATCACAACCTACTAACACCACAACACTTGGATCATAACCAACAACCACACCATCATACTTTCTTACACTTTCACTCAATGAAATAATAACCACCCCTAACACGTCACTTTCTCCTTGATCTTGTCACGACCAACTCAATACCTACACTTACACATAACACAACATCGTCCACCTCATCTACCATCCCATCTACTTCTTATTCACACAATAATATACCAACACCACCTTCACTCCCTCCTAGAGGGAAATCAAGCACACAAACTGTTGAGAATACAAGGGTTAATATCAGTCAAACCAAATGTAAAGGACTTAAAGTGACAAATGATGCAACTTAGGAAGGAGGGACTACTTGTGACAATGTTGAAAGATTAAGGGCGTAACCCTAAACATGAGCTCAATATTTAACCTGAACTCATGTCTAGGGGTTCATAACTTTCCTAGCCGCTTTATGTTATTCACACATATTTACACACAGTTCTTGATTCTCATCTGTTTTGTTATCAAGTTATTCATCTTGATAACTTGTCTTGTATCTGATCAATCTGTATTGATCATATTCACTGTGAGTGTTCTTGTAGTGGGGTGACTGGATCAACCTAGTTGGGACAGTCTTTGTTTTGTATTACTAGCACTCGTTTGAGGACAAGTTGTATTAGCGCTGAGCATAACCGACCGAAACTGACTCAACCTGACCGAACCGAGTAAACCGATCGAACTGATCCCGATACTGAGTTATTCGGGTCGGTAATCGGATCTTGAAAATCCTGATTTTCGGTATCGGGTCGGTTCGGTACAAAACCCAATCTAAACCCGAGTATCCCGATTTAGCCCGAAAAAATTATAGATGGGTGTGTTTTATCAGCAGCATATCTAATCTCTCTTTTTCTCATCTCACACTGAAGAAAAATAAAAAACCCAACCAATCTCTAAACCCACTGCAACCGTTAATAAATTATCATTGATTTCATGTAATTGATTTTATATAATTGATTTTATGTAATTAATTTTAATTATCAATTAAACTGATAATTAAAATCAATCACATAAAATCAATAACTAAAAATCAAAGTATATACTAATTAGACATATACGAATTAATATATAAGAATATTACCTGAACATCAACGATAATTAAAATCAATAACTAAGAAGTTATAGATGGGTATATATACAGATTAGACAAAAACTTTGTTTTAATGGAAAGTGAGGTGAAGATTTTGTGTTTCAATGAAAAGTGAGGTGACAGGGGTAGGTGAGATTTTGACATTTGTAGAATTTTTGGGCATATATTCTGTTTCGATATGAACCGGTTCTTGGCTCGATAAAACCCGACTAAAAGTAAACTGAACTGAGTTGTTTCGGTTTCGGTTCAGCTTTTTGCCTTGTGTCGGTTTCAGTTTAACTCAGGTCGGTTCGGGTCAGGTCGGTTTTGCCCCGATGCTCAGCCCTAAGTTGTATTGTACTGAATCTTCATTATATTTCACTTGTAGAGGTTATGGGTGTGCATTCTTCGTGATTTGATCTTGCTTACACAAACCTCACTTATATCCAAACATAAAGTCTTTCATGTCACTTTACCTAAAACCAAGCACACCACTAACTCTTTCATCAAATTTCACTACCCAAAACACTTTAACTATCACAACATCATTTCACCAACTTATAAACACATAAGTAACTCCATAAATAAGGCTGTAGAACCAAAATCATACTCTCAAGTTGCTAAAGACTTAATATGAATAGATGCAATAAACAAATAACTACAAGCCTTGGAAGGAAACAACATATGGATCCTTACCTCTCTTCCTCCAAACAAAAAAGGCCATAGAATGTTTATGGGTGTTTAGGATAAACCTACACTCTGATGGGACAACTGAAAAGTTCAAAGCTAGATTGGTAGCAAAAGGGATCACTTAACAAGATGGCATTGTTTATACAAAAACATTTGCTGTAGTTGTTAAATGGTACATTGCTCAATTAGAAATCAACAATGCATTTTTCTATGGTGATCTACATGAAAAAATGATGAGCTTACCACAAGGCTACAAACACAATTCTAACATCCCGCAACCAGCAAACAACAAAAATTCCTTTAAGGTCTTAAACAGGCAAAGAGACAATGGTTTACCAAGTTAACTGATTTCCTTGTTCAATATGGTTTTACACAAAGCTATCAGACACTTCACTTCTCATATCACTAACAATAATTCACCCCTCACCATTTAACAATAACACACAAAAGTCTAAAGACACACAACACACAATACACTCACACAACGTTTTGCTCTCAACCAGTGAGCATCCACACCGATAGGCTTGAAATGTGTGACAACCATTTCGTTTAGGTTAGTCGTCGAGGAGGGGCCCTGGTTATCGATTTTATATTTTCATTATCAATTTATCACTGTCAAAGATACTTTCTTTATGAATATGTAACGCCAAAGGATAAATTCAGTTTTGAAATTTTACCTAAAATATAAAACTGCAATCTGTAATATGTACTATCCGTTGAGGTCAATTGTAGACAGATTGCTATGTCGGTCTGTGAGACAATGTCAAAGTAAAAGAAAGACATAAAAAAACTAAAATTTTACTGTTTATTACATCTCTTTTTAAGTCACAATACCTATTTTGTTTTTTTTTTTTTGGTATACTTAATTTTCGATTAAACATTGTGTACGGAATAATCCCATAACGACTACCTTTACTTTGTGACTACGAGTAGTATTTTTCAACCATTTTGCAAACAGTTGGTAACGTCACCTTCAGTTATTCGATAATACAAAGCATTGCAAACATTTGAATGATAAATTCTGGACAATAATCCAAGTGCTATATTTTAACACAATGCTCGGCGACTACTCTATACGAAAATTTCGTGGCATGATTACAACTATGCATGGTTTCTTTATCTCACGCTCTTGAACAAACAACTATATTGTCCAGAAGCGTAATAAGATCCAAAACCATGGATTCTACAGCTTATTGGCCAAGTTGTAACCGATAATAACAAACTCGTTGTTCCATAAGACAAGTCATTGAAATTAAAATTTTCGAGTTAACAAAACAAAATCAAAGATTCTCTCCATTTGTATGTGTAATTTGCCATTTCCTAATCCAAATATTGTCTGGCCTTCAAGATTCTACCCAATATAAAACACCAAATTGTTTGTTTTTACATTTGACAACACGAACTTGTAAAGTTGTTAGTACATTAGATGCGGCAAGTTAAATAATTTATTTATCTTGCCATTTTCTTAAGCAAAAGTCAGTCTTAATTCTTAATAAAGTAGACATTAAGATATCATATTCAACCTGATGAAAACAGAGCCATGGTCCATGGATGTATACAGAACATGGTTTTATAAAACCATTTGCATATAATAAGATTTCGCTAGAGGAGTTTAGCGTTTAAGTGCAAAAACTTCATGTTACCACTCGATAAATAAACTTATTCAATACTGTTAAAGCCAACGAAAACTATGTAAGTTCTGACTTCTGAGTATCGTTTTACTCATTTTACCATTGAAATTTGCCACGCCCGATAATCAAACTCCATATGACCAAAGCTAAAAGCTTTTCACGGTTAACTGAATGTAACAAACATGATTGCAAACAAAATGTACTGTAGTAATAACTAATAAAGTAATAAACATAAATGAGATCTTAAATACTAGAAGCAAATGATTTTTTTTTGGATATTAGTAAGTTATTAACACAAGATTTTACTCACAGGAAGCCAAAATTGGGAAGTCAAAATTTAACTGTACCAGTTGGAGAAGGGGACAGTTGATATTATTATAGAATTGTACTTTTGTAAGTTTATTGTGAAGTAGGGACAAACACCTATACAAAATAAATGATTGTCCCATAAAAGACACAAAATTTTGTCATCATCTTTTTAAGCTTTTCATGTGCTACATAAACATGAACTGTTTTTTTAAGGAATACTTTTCGAAACTCTTTATCAGTTAATCAGACACGAGATTTCACTTCTTATATTTTAAGTTATGAAAAGAAGACATGTTGTTGTTGGGTAATCTGGTTTCAGCTAGAAATGACGAGATACTCTTTAAAATATTACATAGGTTAACGGTTTATCGTTTTTGGTGTACCAAATATGTAACGAGAATAATCACTGTCCTATCACTTCAAGCCACAATAATTCTACCATTAACCGCTTGATGTTATAAAGACCAATTTGTGTTCCTTTTTTAGATGGTTTTTCATTTTTTGTTTTCTTTAAAGATATTGATTTATTAGAAAACGGTAAAATTGAATGTGCGTAGTAAAAAAATAAGAAAAAACGACTATCACAATCGTGGGTGACGGTTCTCACGAGAACACCACAACGACTGCCCAAGCCCGAATGAGCTACACTAGTGACCAACATCGTAGCCGACCACTAGAGCCCCAACACGAGGTCAACACGAATGCTCTTGATATTTTTCCTTCAGTCAAACTTTAGTATGAAGTTTTGCGTTTTTACAAACCTAAATTTCACATAATTGGATGGTTGTTTTGTCTCATCTTGTTTACGTTCTCTTTTCGAAAAAGACCGATCTTACTTTTGTGCCTATATACACTATTCGAGAAAATTTGACACATATAAACATTGCATTTTCACCCTTCACGTGTCTGGTTTTTCAAGTGTAACGCTTCAACCATGTCCTTGAGTCCTTGACTAAAGGATACGCCCCAAATTGAACACAGAACATCAATCATATCATAGTCAAATGATGTGAAAATTCAAGTTTGACATGCCACCTTTTGAACACATGGACTGTCTACTCTATTGTATTTGTAGTATACAAACTTTAGGCAAGCATAATCAAACATTAAATGACCTTTTAACATCGGTGTTGTCAATACTAGTAACATTGACGGATAAGGTATCTAATCAATGACATTGTCATGATACAGTTACAGTATATGCAAGTATGCAATCCTACCTCCTCTACATTAAACTCTCATTTCCTTGTAAATATTCCAAATAATTTTTTTGCAAATTTTCCCAACTCTTATGAACAAATATAGGACTATTAGACTACAACATCTCACAAAGCCAATCCGAAACTAAATAATATTAATTCATTAAACTACAAAAACAAAAATAAAAGATCATTACATTAATCACACACCCAAAACATATAAGTTTTTCATGTTCAGATTATCCGTAAAAAGAAGTCTTGGACTCGGATACTCGCAAACTCGAGGTATCCTACGGCCGTTTCACAGTCGACTCAGCCATTAGAGTAACTAAAAGATCCGCAAAAGCGCCCACAATAAACTTATGGGCGCTTTTAGGATTCAAATCTAGATAACACGTAAGCAACTCATGCAAATAATCCCAATTAGCACGTGCATCATTAATGTCACGTGCTTCCACCATTTCCTGCATTGATTTTCTAAAATCATAATAAGGGTCTGGCGATACCGTCTGTATCGCCACCCCACCTCCATGAAAACCCTCCTCCGCAGTCTCCGCCGCGAATGAAGTTGACGCGGCAGAGGACGTTGATGGAGAACTCGATTCGATTATTGAATTCGATCTCCCGGGTGACGAGAAGAAGAACCGGTTGGAAGCAATGGCGGAGGAGAGATCGGCAGTGGTGTCGGTGGTGGATCCGTCGTCGGAATCTGAGTGGATATCGTAAAGGGTGTTGAAGGTTTTGACGGGATCGGAGTGACGGCGGCGGTGACGGTGGTTGGACGGTGGTTGTGGTGGTGGTGATTGGTTGCGTTTGAGTTTTGAGAAGCAGAGATTGAGATTCCGTTCAAAAGTGGTCGGCATTTTGTCGCCGGAGTATTTTCAGATGTTAGTGGGAGAGATTTTGAGAGAGATAGTTGGAGTGAGTGTGATTTATGTGCACTTATTACAAGAGGTGTTTATATAATTTAGTTTATTAATATAATATTATTGTCACAATAAATAAAGTACTCGTAATCGTATATATAGAATAAAAATAGTTTAGTTTAGTTACGTTAGTTAATAAGGAGTACTCCTTCCGTCCTAAAATTATTGTCCTCCGACAAAAAACACACAGTTTAAGAAAAGTACCATCTTTTCAGTTTTCTCTCTTTTACTTTTTACAAAAAGACAATTTTACCCTTAATCATTTAATTTAAAACCTTTTAAAAGTTTGTAATTATGATTCCAATAAAGGGTAATCTAGTAATCTCGATCTAAAATTTCTACCTATTTTTAGAAGTTTTATAAGTGGACAATTATTTTGGGACAACCCGAAAAGGAAAGGAGTACTATAATTTTGGGACGGAAGGAGTACTACTTAAATTTAATTTTGGAGTAGTATGTAAAATACATTATCGATTGAGTTTTTTTATACAATACATTTTTATCTCAACTATTGACATTATATGCAACTAGTTAGATAAGTGTTTGTCATATTATATTTCTCAAAACTAATAATAAATATTTTTTCGTTATCTTCTCACGAAAAATATATATTTTGTATTCTAATCAAAAAGTTTATTTATTTATCAAAAAGAATATATCACTTTAAGAATTTTGATTTTAATATTTTTTAGAAGAAAAGAGATATATTTTTTTCGAAAAAAAGTTTCATTTCTTTTCCGCCAGTTTTTCTCGAAATTCTTTTTAAACTTTTTTCAAGAAAATATGTTTTGTTTTTTTTTCTGAAAAATAGTTCTATTTTTTCAAAAAGAAAAGTTTATGGTGTGTTTAGTTGTGAAAATTTTTTCATGTTTTTTTTTCCTAATTTCTAGAAAAGATAGGAGTTTTTTTTTTCTAGAAAAAAATTAAAAATTTAGAAAAGAGTAATATGGGGTTTTCCAATTTTCTATATAAATTTGGAAAATGAAAATTTTGGAATTTTAGAAAATTTTCGGAAAATGATGCTATTAAACAGCTTTTCTGTTTTTCAGTTTTCAAATGAAAAATTTTCTGGAAAAATGAAAAAAATTTCAGCAACTAAACAGGGTCTTAGTTTTCTTTTCGAAAAAAGTTTTGAAAAATTAAAGTTAATTTTCTTTTTATTATAGTTACATTTTTCTTTAAAAAGTTTTTAAAGAGTAAAAAACAACTAAATGTTTTTTTTTCTAAGAAAAAATTATATATATATTTTTTATTTTAAATGTTTTCGAACATTTTTTAAGATAACTAGACGTTTTTCTTTCAAAAAAGTTAAATTAATTATATGTTTTCCTTTCAAAAAATAAAAGTTAAAAAATAATTGAACGTCTTTCTTTTAAAAAAAGAAAAAATTGTCTAAACATTTTATCTTTTATTAAGATAGAATAAAAAAAATAAAGATGCAAATTTTAATATATTTTTACATTTATATTTTTAATGTTGTTTAAAGTTAAGAGATTTTAGTTTTTATCTTAAGAAACATTCAAATAGTTTTTTTTTTAATTTTAAAGCTTTTTGACAGATAAACAGTTGCCTTTTAACAAATCGAAGAAAAAAGTAAAAGAACTTTAAAAAAATTTAACTAAAAAAATTACTTTTTGTCTTGAAAAATTATTAAAAACATTTAAATTTTAATTGTTTTTTACCTTTTTTCAGGAAAAAAGTTAGTTACTTTTAACTCTCTAAAACAAATTCGAAGAAAAACATATATATTGTTATAAACAAAAAAAGTCTCGGTCACTCTCGGATATTTATACCATATAGTTCGTTATACGTTAGTTGGAACCGAGTCGACTAGTGTTTAGTCCGACAAAAGTCCGATATTAGCCCATTAGAGTATTTTGTAAAAACATAAATATCGTTTCTCTAGTTGGAGAAAGGGTTAGTTGTTTAGTTTATTCATTCTACAGATCTTAACTTTCTCTCCCTAGAAACACGTAGTTATTCACTTTTTCTCTCTAGAACTAGACCAACCGTAGATCCGAGTTATGGTTGCTATTTGATATATCTATCAAGTGGTATCAGTTATCATGGGATGATTACATAGGTTTGTACACGAGTTATTGGATTAAAAAATTAAAAAGTTTAGGGTTTTTAGCAAAAAGTCATGAAAATCAAGGTTTTGTGGTGTTTTTTATAGTAGATGTTAAAAGACTTGTACTTTTGAGTAGGTATTGATGATCTAAACATGTTGGTTTTTATGATTTCAAAAGTTACCTTGTAGATTTAGAGTTATAGGGATTTGAAGTTAGACGTTTTGGAAATAGTTGCTATTGTTCATCGTGGCGGAATATGATCGTGTTCGTCGTGGTGGAATAGGCAAGTTTCTCGAAGTAGATGAATAGGTGAACTTAGAAGTAGCGGATAGGTACACTTTAAGTAGCGGGATACGTAAGTTGCTAGTAGCGGAATAGGAATTATTTGAAGTAGCGAGATAGAGGATTGAAGGGTAGCGGAATACATAAACTTTTTTTTGTTATTTCTAAGTTGTTTGCAGGAACCCGAAGACCTATTCTTGTCCTATTTCTAAACGAACATCTGCCCAAAAAAATTCAACTCAGCGGAGTAGGAAACTTAATCTTAGCGGAATAGGAATTTATAACTTAGAGCAATAGAAACAAAGCTTGTGGTGAGATATAGACAACATATCTCAGCGGCATAGACAAGTATTCTTTGGCGATATACAATTCTGTCCTTGGCAAGATATGACCTTATTATCTGGCGAGATACAAATATTTGTATGGTGACATTTAGACATATTTGGCAAGCTACTTTGTATATATAAGTGAAAACCGAATTTCCATTACTTAATTTAAACAAACAACTTTAAACCAACGAAATATTCAAATTTAATTTCACTTCAAAATTATAATAACAAACTTCGTGTATTCACTGCATCGATCCGATATCAAATACTTCACAATTCACAACAATGTCGACTAAAGAAGACTCATTAGCTGCGGATTCCGATACTCGCACTCCGATGTTAGAAGAAGGACATTATGAATCGTGGGTCAAACGGATAGAGAGATACATCAAGCAGAAGGAGAATGGGGACTTGATACTTGAATCAATTATGATTGGACCACTTATGTTGGGTCAGATTATAGATAATGTGGGAGATGCTACAAATACAAGGGATCACAAAGTCTCAGATCTCATGATAGTTAAGAAAGAAGGTTATATGCTCGACATTCGAGCAGAATTCATACTTAGTCAAGGTCTTCCCAGGGAAATCTTCTCACTTCTAAATCAAACGGATAATGCGAAGGAGATTCCGGATAACATTAAGTTGATCATGGTAGGATTTTCAATGTCACAGCAAGCCAGAGATAAGCAGTTCTATGATGAATTTGAAAGATTTATGGAAACTAGAAACAAACCTCTTCAGGAGTTTTATCTCATATTTAAACAACTCATAAACAACATGAAGACAAACCGGGTAGCTATGAAGAATCATCATGTGAACTCTAAATTCGTCAAAAACCTTCCACCATTTTTGGAGAAGTGTATTATGAACATCAAAATGTCTTAAAGTATGAGTATAGTGATTTATGATCAATTGTATGCTTGTCTGGAGTTGTATGAAAATCATGCTAATGATACCAAAGACATGATGATGAAAGGATGTGATAAACTTGCTTATCTTGCTGATGTTCCATGTGACCTTATAATTAAGTAGTTTGTTCAGACCCTAGATTATATCATAAAAAAGAAGTATTCTTCTCCAACATTAGTGGTCCTCACCCAACAAGTCACTTCTCATTCAAAACATACTCAATTTAACCTAGTGAACCATTGTGATCCAACCAGACCTAATGTAGAGATGGTCACAATGATGGATGCTTCCATAAACATGTTGAGCTAATTCAAGAAGCAATATCTCCTGACGAACAATCATCTTATTCACGATGGAAATGTGATAGTTCGGAATGTTCAGAAATGTATATCGGGTAATTTTGTAGACAAAGGAAAAGCTCCTGCTGTAGTGACTCAAGAATTTGGCAAAGCTCTGGACCAAAATGGGAAACAAATAAATGCTACAATTGTAGATAATTGGTCATGTGGTAAGGCAGTGCCAAAAGCCAAAGCTTAAAAGGGATCAAATTGGTTTAAAGAGAATATGTTACTAATGCAGTCCAAAGAAAATGGTGAGGTCCTAGATGCAGAGCAAGAAGCTTTTCTGGCATATGTCGAGTACACTACTCCATTTGAAGATCAGCTTTCTTTGAAAACCACCACAGTTCTGGCAGTAGATCATGAAGACGTATTTTACCTAGACTGTGATTATGCACCTTATGCAAATGCTGCATTTATAGCCTGAGTCGCCACTACAGAACCAAGTTCCTCAGACTCTGTGCCCCTCTTTGATTCAGAAGTTATCTCTAAGGTACATACACCCAAAAATAATCTAACTGAGAATATGAATCATATTGAGGCACACGAGATGCAAAAGGAAGAACAATTAGACTTGGTCAGTACTTCTGATATCGATGATGACAATGATAGGAATATCATTTCATTTTATCAATATCTAAAGAATGAACAAGTAGATATTGTTCAACAAGAGGCATCTTCTGTACCAGATTATCAATAGTTGCTATCCACTATAGATGGCCTTAGAGACATCAAAATACCAATGAAATATGTTGTCCCAGATTATTTAGATGATTAGAGATAGAAAATAGATGAAAAGAGATGGATTCTTAGAGAGAGAAAGTAGTGAGAGAAAGTAGAGAGAAGGTGATTTAACTTAGTGAATATTAGATTAGGAATAATGAGTTTACAAATGACCATCCACCCTCCTAACATGCTATGAGGTTAGTATATATAGTCCACCCACATGCGGGCTTTAATGGGCTATATATTGGGTCGGGCTTGTCTTTTGGACTTTAATTAGTTTAAATCCAAGCCCGTAAACCACGACTAATTAACTACCTATTACAACGTTCTAATAAATATTACAATAGAAACCTATGACCGAACATTCTTGTTTGACTCAATATTTTGAGGCTAACAATCTCCCCCAATGTGAGGTCATTCCTCTTTGATGTTTGGATTCCAATGGAGATTTATGAATTTCGTCATAAATGAGTCTTGAACGTGTAACAGTAGTTTTGTTCCTTCATGTTGTGATCTTTGAGCCTTTATCATTGTCTTTCGACTTTGTCTTTTATCTTGACATCTTCAAATCATTCTTGACTCGTCTTTTCCATCTTGCGATCTTGTGTCTTTATCCACATTCTCACACTATTAATTGTTGAATAAATCTTTGGGCATGGATATGTGGTTTTGAACTTTTGACTTTGCTGAGTACACTGTGACGCCACCTTCTCGAGACAAAACATAGACACGGACTGAATGGCTTTGACATTCGTCCTAAATCGGTAGCGTTTTACCTCCGGTCGGTGAAGACCGTTATACGATATTAAATACCGTACCTGTGATTAGGTAGATTCAATTAAGAATCTCCTTGACAGGGTTTCGCGGCAGTACTAGCCGTTCTCTTTACTCGACCGTCTCAAAGCAAGACTGCGAACATAAAGAGTGAATCAATTGGATAAATATCCGCTTGATTAAAGTCGTCAATTCAAATTCATGGAACAAGTTTGATTCATTAAGAATCTTACCATTGTTGCTTTCCAGTTGACTCAAGTTTGATTCATAAGAATCTCACAAGTTACCTACCGTAGCGCTGTTTGATGTTGACGCTAGAAGGATTTCCATTCGTCACTGTGAATATTAATAAAAATCACTCTGAATGTTCTGGCAAGACCATAAAGATATTGCGTAGAAACCTGAAACGAGTTTGAATCAATTCAGAATCAAACCACTATTGCTTTTCAGTTTTACATATGTTCAATTCATAAAGAATCTTGAATATGACCTACTGCAGTGCTGTTTGATGTTAACATTGGAAGGATTTCCACTCATCATTTTGAATACTAAGTAGTATCACTCTGAGTGTTCTAGAAATATCGCCAGGATATAGCGTAGGACTCTCTTGATCTTCATCCGTGTGTCCTAACGAGATTTGATTGATCTATTGGCTCCAGACTCGATTTGTGCACTTTTAGTGGTCGGAGGCTGGAGCAGATGCCACCTATTCAATATCAACAATCTCGGAGTAAGAAAGTCAATAGAAGTCAAGTTGATCTCCGTGACAATAAAAAAAACTTCTTTTGAGAGAAGCCTGAGTAGCTAGGAAAAGGTTGTGCTTCACATCACTGGGTCCATGATGGGTTTGTCTTCATGATGAGTTGACCCAGTTTCTGCCTAAGTTGTATAGAGGGCTTCTTTCTTTATACCCTTTATCCTTACATTTCTTTTTCATTCTTCAACCCCTTCAATGCTTACCAAGACATCATTACTAGCACCTTGTTGTGATTGTTCGAGTGCTAGCATCAGTACTTAGTCGACATTCAACTACGTTCACATTCTACTCCATCTTTTCTAAGGACTTCTAATAATCTATTGGATTGTCCCTGGGAAGATCCCTCCGGTTCTGGTTGGATCATAGGACTTAAACATAACCACCCTTTTGACACCAATAACGTCGTGAATTAAAGATGTTGTGGGTATTTGATCGTAACCATGAGTGCTTGAGTCTTTAGATCACATTTTAATCACATTTTCTCCCCTATCTCTAATATATAAAATCTTTTGATATTAGAGATACCAAATTTGATTAAAATATATTTTGAAAAATAGTCTTGAAAATCGCCGGGAGAAACATGTGTCAAACATAACATGAATTTTCGAAAGCTCCCCCTCAAAAATTGATCCAATGGAATTGTCATTACGAGGATTTGATCCACATTAAACTTTTGAGGATAGGAGTTGTTGAACACACAATTTTTGAAAGATTTTGAATATCATTGAGAAATTCTTGAAAAAATTGTGTTCAACGCTTTTTGAAAAATCAATTCTTTTTGATGAAAAGGTTTTTCTAAAGCATAAACTTGAGTTCATAGACTTTGAATGTCTTGACGAATCCACTCAAGTGTAAGAAGATTTAACTTCTTTTGTTAAGGGTAAGAGCACAAAAGCGTACACTCCCCCATGAATTTAGATCCGGGTTGCAATCTAAAAGTGATTACAAGCCATTGTGTTGAGCTCAAAACTTTAAATGTTTTGTGACAAGCTCAACCCAAGATAGATTGCTCTACCCGTTGTTGGAAATATTGTCCAAAATAGACAATTTCCTTTTGAAAAGATAGAAATGACATGTTTTGAAAAATATTTACAACTTTCATTCGAGCTTTATGTACACACCCGTGTCGTTATTGAGCGACATTTCTAGGTACGTCCATATTATCGATACTGAAAGACATGTCGAGAAGAATACTTTTGGATTATCAAAGATTTTTTAATTTTGTATTTTGCTTTTTCATTAATATTTACAGGTAGATATTTGATAAATGAATGAAGCATGCCAGAATCTCCAGTTCTACTGGAGTCAAACATCTCATACCAATTTGCCTAACAAGATACGCAAACCTTTCTTTCGAAAGAGCTTTTGTAAACAAGTCAGCTAATTGGTAATCAGTTCCAACAAAGTATAATTCAACAATACCCTTTTCAACTTGTTCCTTAATGAAGTGATGCGGGAATGCTGTACCGGATTGCAAGAGATGGCTATGGCCGACTTTGAGTTACAGTACATAGGTACTTTATCAAAATGGAAGCCATAATCCGTGAGTTGTGTTCTCATCCAAAGAACTTGAGCACAACACGCAGATAGAGACACATACTCCACTTCGGCTGATGAAAGTGACGTGCAATCCTGCTTCTTGGAAGACCATCCCACAAGCTTGTCTTGACCTAGAAATTGTGCACCACCAGAAGTACTTTTACGTGTATCAAGACACCCTACATGATCAGAATCTGAATAGGCCGTTAGAAAGAAACCGGTTTCTCTCGGATTCCAGAGTCCCATGTGAATGGTATTCTTAAGGTACCGAAAGATCCGTTTAACCTCCTTGAGGTGCTTTTTAGTGGGTCGTGCTTGATATCGTGCACAATAGCATGTAGCATGAATATCAGGTCTGCTTGCTGTCAAGTACATGAGGGACCCGATCATGGAACGATATCTCGTTTGATCTATGGGTAATCCCTCCAAATCAGCATCTAGGGATGTGGTTGATAATGGTGTCCCAACGGGGTCACATGATGTCATACCATGCTTTGTGATTATCTCTTGACAATACTTAGCTTGGTTAATGAAGATACCACTTGGGGATTGGTAAACTTGAATTCCTAGAAAGAAATTTAGTTCGCCCATCATAGACATTTCAAATCTGTTGTGCATTACTTTTTCAAACCATTTTGAAAGTTTTGGGTTTGTAGACCCGAAAATAATGTCATCAACATAAATTTGCACAAGCAAAATGTCATCCGCATATTTATAAGTGAACAAAGTTAAATCACTGGAACCTTTTGAGAAACCTTTGGAGACCAGAAATTTCGAGAGCTCGTCGTACCACGCCCTTGGAGCTTGCTTGAGTCCATAAAGTGCTTTGTGGAGACGATACACCTTGTCAGCATAATGAGGATTGACGAATCCTTCCGGCTGCGTGACATAAACTTCTTCCTTCAAAGGACCGTTAAGAAACGCCGTCTTTACGTCCATTTGATAAACGATGAATCCCTTATGTGCAGCATAAGCAAGAAAAATCCTGACCGCTTCCATTCGAGCTACTGGTGCAAATGATTCTTCAAAATCAATACCCTCTTTCTGTCCATACCCTTTAGCCACTAGCCTAGGTTTATTCTTGATGATCGTGTTTTCTTCATCCATCTTGTTTTTCCAGATCCATCGAAGATTTAATGGTGTTACATCGTATGGTCTGTCAACAAGTTCCCAGACTTTAAGTCTTTCAAATTGTTGAAGTTCATCCGTCATCGATTCAATCCAAGCATGATCAGCCATGGCTTCTTTGATGTTTTTCGGTTCAGCTGAACTCACGGCGAGTGTGAACAAACAAACATCGCGATCGGTGTGAAGCTGTCGTCTTGTACGAATGGGCTGTGAAGGGTTTCCAATTACATGAACCAAAGGATGATCTCGGGTCCAGTGATGTGTTGAAGGATGTCGTTGGTAGAACGTATGCATATTTGATGGATCAA
Source organism: Glebionis coronaria (assembly GCA_025667525.1). Classification (NCBI taxonomy): domain Eukaryota; kingdom Viridiplantae; phylum Streptophyta; class Magnoliopsida; order Asterales; family Asteraceae; genus Glebionis; species Glebionis coronaria. The sequence continues at coordinate 589,457,464 of CM046874.1, read as the reverse complement.
CATGGCGAGTAGAAGACTCTCCAGTTTCGTGTACCGGTGTACCGAATGGGTTGATAAATTCGTCTTCGTCAGATAATGCATCGTCTGCTTGATTTGTGTTCTCTGGAGCAATGACAGTAGTTGTGGATGTTGTAGGATCGATTGTTGAAGTGATATTCTGAGGAGGTAAATCTACAACAACCTGTGTTGAAGTAGATGAAGTTGTATCCATTTGTTGACGATGATCGGTATCATCATTCATATCATGAGTGACAGCGGAAGACTTCGATACAACTTGTTTCTCCCTCGTGAAATATTCATCATACATTAGTCCATATAACATTTCCAACTCTTCAATTGTCGTGTCGACTGTCATATCAGCTCTAGGAACATTTTCTGGAACCAGCGTTGAACTTGACGGTTCATTGTTGTGGTCTTGAGTTCCGATTTCCGTGCGGTTGTGAACGGAAGTCGTTTGTCGTTGTGGATCGGGACTTAAACTGTTTTGTTCAAGTGCCATTTCTTGTTATTCATCAAATCGAATGTGAATGGTCTCGACAATCAATTTTGTTCTCTTGTTGTACACTCTATATCCCTTAGACTGAGTTGCATATCCCACAAGAATACATGCATCACCTTTCTCTTTCATCTTGTCCAGAACGAGAATCATTTCTTGAAATAGATTTAAATGCAACAGTTTCTAAACGTGATAAATTACAGTGTTGTAAAACAAGGTCTACAAGGCCGCTTTTAATCACTAATTAATCACTACAAGGCCCTCTACCTTGCCGATTAATGAAAAGGCGATTAATGGTGGTCAATTATGGTCAATGGTGGTCAACTGTGGTCAACGATGGTAAAGAGAGGTCAAACTTGCCCAAAACTTGCAATTTTTTTACCGAAAATACCAAAAACTCGTTGTAAGCATGTGTTTATCACTTATATTAACTATTTATATGTATGATAAGTTGTATTTTAAGAAGAATATTGCTTAAAATAATGAAAACTCGTTAGAAATACCCAAAAATTTGCTAAAAGTTCCAATCCGATTAATCGCCAATTAATACCGCCTAGAATGATTACAAGCTACAAGGTGGTCGACCGGCCGGCTAACGATTTGCGAGTTTTGCAACATTGATAAATTAGTTGAGACTCTAGATCAACAAGTTAGTTATTTAACACGTAAACTTTCAAAAAACATAGACTTTAACAAGTCTTTTGAAGAACAAAGATCTGAACTGAAGAAAACACTTGAAAATTGTGAGACTAGCTATAATAGAGAACATACTGAGTTACATGATCAAGAAATCAAAGCTAATATCGTTTTGTACAAATAAGGTCAATCGTCTCAAACAGTCAAAATGTTGATAACTCCTAAAGTATTGTTAGATCATGAGTCCGAATGTGCAATAGGTTCTTAGAGTCCTTTGTATCAACAGAAAGCTCAGCAAATACAACTAACATTGTATAATGGTAAATAAATAATAAAAGTTGTACCTACCCCTGTATCGTTAATGCCCAATTCAAAGGAAACTCTAGTGCAAGAAGAAGTAAGTGAAGCGAAAATGAAATAAACAATGAACGACTCTGAGGTTGCTAAAAGCAAAGTTACATATGAGCCTGTAGACTTTTCTAAAATCAATCAATTATATGAACATTTTGTCCCTCGGGAATAGTTATCTGATGAACAAATTTATTGGAATTCCAAACCCGTAGAGCCTGTACCCGGTCAAATTAGGAAATCTGCTAATGATATAATAAGTTCAACACCATCTAAGAGCCACGTTTTGCATACTATTATAATTCTTCGAGGCTTATTTCCAGGGTTTGATTAGATTAAAAAAATAAAGAACCACTCTTTTAGCCGTAACTGAGAGAGAACATGGTTTTGTAAACACTAGATTGTGTTTTGAAGAACAAATCATACTTTTTTTGAAAGTACCTAAAACTAGCTTGAAACGAATAATAAGGATAATCAACACAAGTAAATACTTTTCAAACGTAGTACTTTATTATTGTATAACAAGTATTACATGTGTTATGGATAACACAGTTTGAGGACAATGTGTTGTGTACACTTTAGACAAAATAAAGCAAACTCAAGAACACATGCACAACTGTTCTTTTTATGAGTTGTAAAGAGTTAATGTGTGAAATCTAACAAAGTGAACAACATTAACTCTAGCCTACATGTCCTATTTATAGTGGTACGAGGTTGACTCTTAGTGGTTGATGGTGACTGCACAAAACAGACAATGTTAGACATTTGTCAAAAGATGCTCTTCTATTCTTGGTAGTCTGCCACAACGCTTTAGGGAAACAGAGATGACATAGTTTCCCTTTTCTTCATTCCTTGTACTTTAGGCTGTGAAACTTCCCGCCTAAACACTTAGGTATGTCCAAAGTGTACTGAGTGTTAACAGGGTATTCCACCCCTGTTAACACTCAACCACTCAGAGTCTCTGATACATCTTGGCTGTTATCCAACACAACCAATGAGTATGTCCTCAAGTAATCTTCGACTTCCTTGACAATGTCTCTGACATGGACTCCTCTATGGTTTCTCACAGAGACTTAGAACTCTGTGAGTCTTGGGTTAATTGCCTGTCTCCTAGGCACATGCAAGTTAATATCAAACAACTTATTTAAGTTTAAATCTATGACTAAAGGAATTCTAACATACTTAGATTCCTAACAATCTCCCCCTATTTAAACATAAATATAGCTAGATCTAAATAAGTTATAGTAAGTGAGATAACAATTTCTTCTTACACATAAGAGATCTAACAAACAACATCATACTTCATTAATACTTAAAAAATTACAAGTACAATACATGAGTAAACAAAATATGAGAGTAAAAGTTCATCTGTGAGAATTTTAATAATCATCATTCTTGATTTTCTCTTCAACCTCAGCTATGTCTATCCTAGTATCTAATTCACCCTTCAATCCTTGGGCAAATACCTTGGAGTACTCTGTGTTTAGTTTAAGCACCTTTTGAAACAAAATAAGCTGAATAGTTGATGCAAGCCCCAACTCATCTTCCCTTTGGAACACATACTGACATCCCCTGTTCATGTAAGCCATTCCTTTTTCAGGCTCAGTATAAGTCTGACCATCAACAGGCCCTACAATCCCATTTGGGACAATCAAGTTCCCGTGCATTCCATCTACTTGGATATCATCAGTTACAAAGGTTTCTTGAAGGAATTGAGACATCCTTTTTCTTTTCTTCTCAGACTTTGTTGGTTCTAGTTCAAACAACTGTGGGGGTGGATCAATTTTGAGCTTGGCTGCAGTTTCTTTCAGCCAGTTGAACTTAGCTCTCAGGGTCTTAAGAAATAAGAAATTTTCCTGTCCAGTTTTCTTTGCAGCTAAAGCTTCAACTTTTAACCATTTAGACAAACCAAGTGTCTTAAGCTTGAAATCATCAAACACATCCATGTTTCCTTGTTGGTTATCTCTCCAAATGACCATCTGTGGGGTATGTGTTGATTTCTTGACTGTGTATTTGAACTTGGTGATTGTGCCTGGAGCATATCTTTTGTTAACGCAGGCATCATAGTCAGCCTTTACCTTTTTCAGGGCCTCTGCGCGTTTCATCTCCATTTCTCTGAGCCTTTGCTTTTGCTCCTATTTGAGTTGAGGAGACATGGCTTTCAATTTGGCTTCATCCAGCTCTTTGGCTTTCTTGATTTCATTCAATCTTTTAAACTCAAGTGCCTGTTTCTCAATCTCTTCAACTGTTAAGGGTTTTTCATCAGCTACTTTGAAAGTTGAGAATTGAGAGATTTTGGTAGTGGAACCTCCTGTCTCTAGCATCGAAACTATTTTCTTTAGTTTGGCATTTGTATCTACCACAACTATTTCTTTCCCTTTCTTCGAGACAGAGTATTCTTCACTTGTTTTCTTCATTTCATCAGCTTGTTTCAGAAACGCTATCTGAGCTTGTTCTTGGACAGCTTTTGGTAGGGAGCCAATAGTGAATTTGAGTTTCTTAGCTTTTGGTTCACCATCATCCACAGCCTTATTGGTGTTATCCAAGGACAGGGAATTTGATGAATCAGCTACTTTTTTATCTTGTTGCTACCCCTTACTTTCAACATCATCATCAGGTATAGTGATTGGTGTGATGACTTAGAGAGGAGTGGGGTTTTCAGCTGTATTTGTGGTAGTGTTGACAGGTTCTTGTCGTCCCTTATTTTTGTGATGATTAAGCAAGGAAGGAAGAAAGAAAATAGATGAAGAAGAGATGGATTCCTAGAGAGAGAAAGTAGTGAGAGAGAGAGAGAGGATTAACTTTGGGAATATTAGATTAGAAGTGAGAAAAATGAACAACCAACCCTCCTAACATGCTAGGAGGGTAGTATATATAGTCCACCCACATGCGGGCTTTAATGGGCTATATATTGGGTCGGGCTTGTCTTTTGGACTTAAATTAGTTTATATCCAAGCCCGTAAACCACGACTAATTAACTACCTATTACAAAGTTCTAACTAATGTTACAATAATAACCTATGACCGAGCATTCTTGTTTGACTCAATATTTTGAGGCTAACAATCTCCCCCAATGTGAGGTCATACCCTTTTGATATTTGAAGATCAAAGGAGATTACGAATCTCGTCATAAATGAGCCTTGAGCGTGTAACAGTAGTTTTGTTCCTTCATGCTGTGATCTTTGAGCCTTTATCGTTGTCTTTCGACTTTGTCTTTTAGTCTTGAGATCTTCAAATCATTCTTGACTTGTCTTTGCCACCTTGCGATCTTGTGTCTTTATCCACATGCTTACACTATTAATTGTCGAATAAGTCTTTGGGCATGAATATGTGGTTTTGAATCTTTGACTTTGCTGAGTACACCGTGACGCCACCTTCTCGAGACAAAACATGGACACGGACTGAATGACTTTGAAATTCGTCCTAAATCGGTAGCGTTTTACCTCCGGTCGGTGAAGACCGTTATACGATATTAAATACCGTACCTGTGATTAGGTAGATTCAATTAAGAATCACCTTGACAGGGTTTCGCGGCTGTACTAGCCGTTCTCTTTACTCGACCGTCTCAAAGCAAGACTGCGAACATAAAGAGTGAATCAATTGGATAAATATCCGCATGATTAAAGTCGTCAATTCAAATTCCTGGAACAAGTTTGATTCATTAAGAATCTTACCATTGTTGCTTTCCAGTTGACACAAGTTTGATTCATAAGAATCTCACAAGTCACCTACCGTAGCGTTGTTTGATGTTGACGCTAGAAGGATTTCCATTCGTCACCGTGAATATTAATGAATATCACTCTGAATGTTCTGGCAAGACCATAAAGATATTGCGTAGAAACCTGAAACGAGTTTGAATCAATTCAGAATCAAACCACTGTTGCTTTTCAGTTTTACATATGTTTAATTCATAAAGAATCTTGCATATGACCTACCGCAGTGCTGTTTGATGTTAACACTGGAAGGATTTCCACTCATCATTGTGAATACTAAGTAGTATCACTCTGAGTGTTCTAGCAATATCACAAGGATATAGTGTAGGACTCTCTTGATCTTCATTCGTGTGTCCTAACGAGATTTGATTAATCTCTTGTCTCTAGACTCGATTTGTGCACTTTTAGTGGTCGAAGGCTGGAGCAGATGCCACCTATTCAATATCAACTATCTCGGAGTGAGAAAGTCAATAGAAGTCGTGTTGATCTCCGTGACAATAAAACAAACTTATTTTGAGAGAAGCCTGAGTAGCTAGGAAAGGGTTGTGCTTCACATCATTAGGTCCATGATGAGTTGTCTTCATGATGTGTTGACCCGGTTTCTACCTAAGTTGTATGGAGGGCTTCTTTCTTTAGACCCTTTATCCTTACATTTCTTTTTCATTCTTCAACCCCTTCAATGCTTACCAAGTCATCATTGATAGCACCTTGTTGTGATTGTTCCAGTGCTATCATCAGTACTTAGTCGGCATTCAGCTTCGTTCACATTCTACTCTATCTTTCCTTAGGACTTCTAATAATCTATTGGATTGTCCCTGGGAAGATCCCTCAGGTTCTGGTTGGATCATAAGACTTAAACCTAACCACCCTTTTGACACCAATAACGTCGTGAATTAAAGATGTTGTGGGTATTTGATCGTCACCATGAAAACCACTTTAAATTCTAACAACGTGTTTGAAAAACATTTAACACCTTGCTAGTTTTGTCATTTCAGAAAATCTCACCCTTCACATGTGCATTGAAATGCGAAAGAATTTAAGTAAACATTTTGCACATGTGGGTAAGAGTTAACGTGCTTGAGTCTTATATAAGATCACATTTTAATAACATTTTCTCCCCTATCTATAATATATAAAATCTTTTGATATTAGAGATACCAAATTTGATTAAAATATATTTTGAAAAATAGTCTTGAAAATCTCCGGGAGAAAAATGTGTTAATCTTTTGCATGAAGTTAAAATGCTCCCCCTCAAAAATTGATCCAATTGAATTGTCATTGTGAGGATATGATCCATATTTCACTTTTTGAGGATGGGAGTTGTTGAACACACAATTTTTGAAAGATTTTGAATATCATTGAAAAATTCTTGAAAACATTGTGTTCAACGCTTGTTGAAAAATCAATTCTTTTTGTCGAAAAGGTTTTTCTAAAGCATAAACTTGAGTTCATAGACTTTGAATGTCTTGACGAATCCACTCAAGTGTAAGAGGATTTAACTTCTTTTGCTAAGGGTAAGAGCACGAAATCGTACACTCCCCCGTGAATATGGTTCCGGGTTGCAATCTGAAAGTGTTTACAAGCCATTGTGTTGAGCTCAAAATGTTGAAAGTTTTGTGACAAGCTCAACCCGTGATAGATTGCTCTACCTGTTGTTTGGAAATATTGTCCAAAATAGACAATTTCCTTTATTAAAAAAAGAAATGACATGTTTTGAAAAATATTTACGACTTTCATTCGCGCTTTATGTACACACCCGTGTCGTTATTGAGCGACATTTCTAGGTACGTCCATATTATCGATACTGAAAGACATGTCGAGAAGAATATTTTTGGATTATCAAAGATTTTTTAATTTTGTATTTTGCTTTTTGATTAATATTTACAGGTAGATGTTTGATAGATGAATCAAGCAGGCTTCTTTACAAAAACCTCCAGTTCTGCTGGAGTCAAACATCTCATAACAATTTGCCTAACTAGATACGCAAACCTCTCTTTCGAAAGATCTTTTGTAAACAAGTCAGCTAATTGGTAATCAGTTCCAACAAAGTATAATTCAACAATACCCTTTTCAACTTGTTCCTTAATGAAGTGATATCTGACATCGATGTGCTTCGTGCGGGAATGCTGTACCGGGTTGCAGGACATGGCTATGGCCGACTTTGAGTCACAGTACATATGTACTTTGTCAAAATGGAAGCCATAATCCGTGAGTTGTGTTCTCATCCAAAGAACTTGAGCACAACACGCAGATAAAGACACATACTCCGCTTCGGCTGATGACAATGATGTGCAATCCTGCTTCTTGGAAGACCATCCTACAAGCTTGTCTTGACCTAGAAATTGTGCACTATCAGAAGTACTTTTACGTGTATCAAGACACCCTGCATGATCAGAATCTGAATAGGCCGTTAGAAAGAAACCGGTTTCCCTCGGATACTAGAGTCCCATGTGAATGGTATTCTTAAGGTACCGAAAGATCCGTTTAACCTCCTTGAGGTGCTTTTCAGTGGGTCGTGCTTGATATCGTGCACAATAACATGTAGCATGATGAATATCAGGTCTGCTTGCTGTCAAGTACATGAGGGACCCGATCATGGAATGATATCTCGTTTGATCTATGGGTAATCCCTCCAAATCAGCATCTAGGGATGTGGTTGATAATGGTGTCCCAACGGGGTCACATGATGTCATACCATTCTTTGTGATTATCTCTTGACAATACTTAGCTTGGTTAATAAAGATACCACTTGGGGATTGGTGAACTTGAATTCCTAGAAAGAATTTTAGTTCGCCCATCATAGACATTTCAAATCTGCTGTGCATTACTTTTTCAAACCATTTTGAAAGTTTTGGGTTTGTAGACCCGAAAATAATATCATCAACATAAATTTGCACAAGCAAAATGTCATCCCCATATTTGTAAGTGAACAAAGTTAAATCAATGGAACCTTTTGAGAAACCTTTGGAGACAAGAAATTTCGAGAGTTTGTCGTACCACGCCCTTGGAGCTTGCTTGAGTCCATAAAGTGCTTTGTGGAGATGATACACCTTGTCAGGATAATGAGGATTGACGAATCCTTCTGGCTGTGTGACATAGACTTCTTCCTTCAAAGGACCGTTAAGAAACGCCGTCTTTACGTCCATTTGATAGACAATGAATCCCTTATGTACATCATAAGCAAGAAAAATCCTGACCGCTTCCATTCGAGCTACTGGTGCAAATGATTCTTCAAAATCAATACCCTCTTTCTGTCCATACCCTTTAGCCACTAGCCTAGATTTATTCTTGATGATCGTGTTCTCTTCAACCATCTTGTTTTTCCAGATCCATCAAAGATTTAATGGTGTTACATCGTATGGTCTGTCAACAAGTTCCCAGACTTTAAGTCTTTCAAACTGTTGAAGTTCATCCGTCATCGATTCAATCCAAGCATGATCAGCTAATGCTTCTTTGATGTTTTTCGGTTCAGCTGAACTCACGGCGAGTGCGAACATACAAACATCAGCATCGGTGTTAAGTTGTCGTCTTGTGCAAACGGGCTGTGAAGGGTTTCCAATGACATGAACCAAAGTATGATCTCGGGTCCAATGATGTGTTGAAGGATGTCGTTGGTAGAACGTGTGCATATTTGACAGATCAACATGGCGAGTAGAAGACTCTCCAGATTCGTGTACCGGTGTACCGAATGGGTTGATAAATTCGTCTTCGTCAGATAATGCATTGTCTGCTTGATTTGTGTTCTCTGGAGCAAGGACAGTAGTTGTAGATGTTGTAGGATCGATTATTGAAGTGATATTCCGAGGAGGTAAATCTGCAGCAACCCGTGTTGACGTAGATGAAGTTGTATCAGGTTGTTGACGATGATCGGTATCATCATTCTTATCATGAGTGACAGCGGAAGACTTCGATACAACTTGTTTCTCCCCCGTGAAATATTCGCCATACATTGGTCCATATAACATTTCCAACTCTTCAATTGTCGTGTCGACTGTCATATCAGCTTTAGGAACATAATCTGGAACCAGCATTGAACTTGACGGTTCATTGTTGTGGTCTTGAGTTCCGAGTTCCGTGCGGTTGTGAACGGAAGTCGTTTGTCATTGTGGATCGGGACTTAAACTGTTTTGTTCAAGTGCCATTTCTTGTAATTCATCAAATCGAATGTGAAAGGTCTCGACAATCAATTTTGTTCTCTTGTTGTATACTCTATATCCCTTTGACTGAGTTGCATATCCCACAAGAATACATGCATCACCTTTCTCTTTCATCTTGTCCAAATTTTCACCATCTCGAATAATGTAACAAGTACATCCAAAAACATGAAGGTGTTTGAGTGAAGGTTTTCGATCATGAATTATGTGATATGGTGTGTTTTCGTGTCTTGGGATAATTAAGGAACGGTTTTGTGTGTAGCATGCGGTTGACACGGCTTCGGCCCAAAAGTATAGTGGAAGTTTTGAAGCGGATAATAATTTTCGAGCAGCCTCAACTAAAGTACGGTTTCGTCTTTCAACAACGCCGTTTTGTTCGGGTGTTCGAGCAATAGATGTTTCATGTTCAATCCCTTCGGCTTCAAAATACTTTCTCAGATATGAATTCAAAAATTCTGTACCTCTGTCAGTACGAACCACTTTAACTTGAGCTTGAAGACCCCGTTGTATCAATTTAAGGAAGCCGATGAGAACTTCAGGTCTTTCATCCTTGGACGTCAAGTAGTGAGTCCATGTGTACCTTGATTAATCATCGACAATTACCAGAATATATTTCTTTCCATTGATACTCTGAACACGCATGGGACCACACAGATCCATGTGAAGAAGATCTAACCGTCCTTTAGAGCTTGGTGTGGTCTTTGTTTTGAAGCTAATTCGTTTAGCTTTACAAAGTTCGCAAGAAGAACAAAGATGATCTTCGATAAATTTCAAGCTTGGAAGGCCTCTCACAATATCTTTCTTGGAAAGCAAGTTAATGGTATCAAAGTTGAGATGAGAAAGACGTTGATGCCATAACCATGCCCGAGTCGTTGAAGCTTTAGCCATGAAGCAAATTGGAGTTGATGAAGTTGTGTCTTGAAGTGAAATTGTGTAAAGATCAGTACCCCGTGTACGGGTAAGTAAGTCATTCCCATCATAATCACGAACAAAACATGTCTTCTTTCTGAAAGCAACTTCCAAATCCGCATCACAGAATTGACCAACCGAGAAAAGATTGTAATTGAGCCCTTCGACGTAGTATACCCTTTTAATCGTGATATTCCCCTGAACCAAATCTCCATATCCTAGGATCGGTGCAAATTGATCATTTCCGAATCGGACCGTACCCAGGAACTTCTCCACGAAGTTAATTAGAAGCTTGAGATTCCCCGTCATGTGCTTCGTGCATCCGGAGTCCAGTATGAAGAGAATTATTTGTATCACCTGCAGAAGAGTTAGAACACGATGGAGCATTTTCTAAATTGGATACCACAATAGTTGTCATAATAGAATCATTAGTGTCATTATCAACATTTAAAGGCAAACTAACACTCAATTTCACATTTTCTGTCCTAGTTTTCGGCATCTATTTATATCCGGGAGGACATTGATTAGCAAACCACCATTTCCAAGACTTGCTAGCAGACTCGTTTAATTCCTTAATTTTGCTTCTAGGATTCTTAGTGGTGGAGTCCGATGCATTACTTTTCTTAGTGGGGGTGGCACCAGAATGGTTCATCTTGCATTTGGGTTGACTAGCTCTAATAGGCATTGCAACTTGTTTCTTAGTTCTAGTATCTACGTCTTTGACTTTATTCCTAGCACACATGGAATGATTAGCATTAGCACATTTTCCACATTTGACAAAAACAAATTTCACATTCATAGCATTCAAATCATTCACAGCATTTAAATCGTCATTACATGCGATAACAGACTTTTTATTCTTAAAAACATTCAAATTCCTAGGGTGTTCTTCTACTTGCTTCATCTTCCCTTGATTCTTGTGTTTCCAGACCTTATCATTCACTTGAGTGCTCTTAAGTTGAGGCCGGCTAACACTAGTAGTAGAGACTATTCCTGTAGTAGAAGACACACGAATATTAGTGTTTCTAGAAGTCTGAGGCGAGTGAGAATCTTTGTTTATGTGCTTAGTGGACATTCTATACATCCCTGGTTTAATGACATTATTGTGCTTAACACTTGGTGCTATATGATTCCTTATGGGTTGATTATGTGGTAACCTTTCCTTTCCATCCATCTTGGGGGCAAACACAGGTTTTGTAAACGAGGAATTTGATAAAGCAGATGGTTTACCCAAGATAGAGGATCTATTTACTTTAGAGGCATTGGGTTGTCTAACAATAGGTTTCTTAATGCTACGTTCCACGATTTTCCCACCCATTTTAGCAACGAGTTTCTGCAACTCTACTATCGCTCTGTCCCTGTCTTGTAATTGAGCTTTCAACCCTTTAATTTCCAAATTCTGTTCATTCATTTCTCGAAATGTTTGGGAAAGTTTTTCTTGCAATTTATTATCATGTGGAAAACGACCAACGTCTTTTTGCAAAGCAAGTTCAAGTGAATGACAATGTTTTTAAAGGAAATCAGTTTTGTGTTGAAGTAACTCAAAAGCCTTTTTGTCAACATTTTCTTTACGTTTCGAAAGCTCAATTTCAAGACGTTCACATTCTTTGATCTTATCAAGATATTGGCATGCAACTTCAGAATATTCATCAATATCAGAACAAGATGTAAAATAAGCACACATAACATCTTTAGAAACGCATTCTTGCAAGAGTAAATCATATTCATCTGAGAAATCAGACTTCTCCATTTGAAGATCATCAATGTGTATCTCAAGAGATTCAACATATTTTAAATCATCATACATTTCAGTCCGAATGAACTCCTCAAGTTGAAGAACAGTTTCTTTAATCAACGCCGTGTTTAGAATTAAGAGTTCTTTGACAAGCAAGGTAATATCTTGAGGAATCAGACGTGTCCACTCAGCATTTTCACATTTTGCCCTGTCTCTTTCAACAATAGATTTAACATTATCTATGTGATGTTTAAGAATACCTAATGTTTTCCTAATCTTGCTTTTAGATTCATCTAGATGGAGGTAGTTTATGTATTTGTAAACATTAAATTTCTTAGGGGAAAATGCTTTCTTCCATTGAATTCTCTTTTGTTTGCATTCTAGAAACACTTCCTCACGAGTTTTCTGAGTTTGTTTGTTGAAAAGACCATAGAGAATATTCTCATAAGCATAATTATATGGTTTTACAAACTCCTTATTGACAAGAGGTTGACTATCATCATCCCAAAGGGCAGTCTCTTCACTATCGGCACTAACAGGCATGCAATCAAGATTGGTCCTTTCAGTCTCATCAAGATAAAGACACGGGTTCGTAGCTTGAGCTTTGGCAAGGTACTCAGGACTTGCAAAGCTAGCTTGACCCTTAAACATGGAAGGGGGTGCCAGCATTCTTACGGATTGAATAGAATCATGCGTTTTATAAACAACTTTCTTCAAAAATTCGACTTGTACTTCTAGTTTCGTTACTTTTTCAGTTTCTTTATCATATCTACTTTTGAAGTCTTGTTTTAACGCATCTACCTCTTGTTTCTTATCCTCAAGAATTTTAGCAGAATCAGTAGTGGTCATAGAGAGCTTTTGTTCAAGTTCATTAACTTTGGTGTTGGCAAGGTACGTTTTTTGGCGTTCATCCATTAAGAAAACATTATATTGACGCTTCTCTTTTGCTAATAACTCAAGAGTTGTATTATATTTGTTTTCAAAATCGTTCTTTTGACTTTTTAACGCACTTCCCTTGTACCCCTCAAGCTCTTTGGTTTTCTGAAGGAGCTCATCTCTATAGCTTTCAGTCATCTCAGTAGATTTGATAAGAGCAGCTTTGCATTCTTCAAAACTTTGAGTGAGCGTAGCGTTTGCCTTCTTTAATTGCTTTTGACTCTTTTTATTTTCAGTGACATCTTTTTGTAAAGTAGCAATTAAATTAGCAAGCGCAATACGTTCCTCTTCATCATATTCATTTGCATGTTGATCATCCTCAGACTCATTATTGCACATGTCTGATGAATCGGGTGTGTTATTGCTATCAACTGTTTCCATCATACACGTGTCATTAATGGCATTAGGTAGATCACTATGCTCAGGATTATCACCAAACACATTATATTCATCAGTAGTGTGTACCTTATCGATTGGCTCAGTGTCAAAGATAGGGCCATTGTCATCTTCAGTGACTTTGAGAACTTCTTCAACCTTTGCCATGTACGAGTAATGTGCATCGAGCTCTTGATCAGAATCTTCATCATCAGTATCATCAAGCATTGCTCCTTCCTCAGCTTACAATTTAACCCCTGCTTCCATTTTCTTGCATAGCAGCATCTTTTCCTTGTGATAGCTGGAGTCTCTAACCCTTTTCGGCTTCCTGCATTCCTTTGCCATATGCCCATAACCTTGGCAATTAAAACATTGAATCCCACTCTGCTGAACCACTTGACTTCCAACAGTTTCCCTATTCCCAGTAGCAGCAGCAATCCTCTGAGTATCAAACTTGGCAGTTTGTCGATCATACCTTGCAGAACCCTCAACATGTGTTGGATTATGTCGATCATACCTAGAAGGACTTTCACCACGTCGACGTGTGTCATACCTTGGAGGACTCTCAACATATCGGTTCTTGGTGTTAGATGATGTGAGAAGATTGTTGTTGGTGGGTTTGTAGATTTTCTTGTAAGTCTTTATTATGAAAGCAATTTGTTGTTTCATCTCTCGATTCTTTTGAGCTTGGTCTTCATCACTATCTTCTTCAGATGATGACTCAGATGGTGGTGACGGTGCTCTCTGCACTTTACCTCGAGATCTTGTGGATGATGAAGACTTAGATGATGTGGAAGATCGTGGTGAAGATGATGTAGTGGAATATGACTTAGGAGCACGAGAGTTATGACCTTGAACATGTTGAGTTGTAGTCACTAAAGCAAGTGGATTAGCCGTCTTGGCAACACATTCAACACGAATCTCATTTGCTTCATTCTGAAATTGCTTCAAGATATCAAAGAGTCGATGATATGAGACCTCGTCTAACTTTTCTTGTTGTTTCATTAAAGTGACGAATCGTGTCCACTCGGGTTGAAGTTGTTGAAGAAATTGAACATTGACTTGCATGGTGGAGACTTTCAGGTTATTTCTTTTCATGTCATTCATCATTTTATAAAACCTGGAGTAGTATGAATCAATTGATTCTCCATCCCTTGAAGTAAACTTGCCAAAATTCCAAAACAAGTTTGTTTTGACATCTTGTTTGTTGAGTGATTCTCCTTGTTGCAAGCGTTCAATAGCAGTCCACATTTCATGTGCTGTCGGGCATGCATCAACCGTGGAGTAAATATCATCTCCAATCCCACTTAAAACCATATAGATGACTTCCTTCTCCGCATCATGCCAAGCATAATTTTCAGGTGTGAGATCAGCTCTTGTTTCATCACGTTCACTTGCAGGTATTGGATCAGTAGTATCTGTGGCTGCTCTTGGAGGAATTGAGATCTTCTTAAATATATATGGTCCATGAGTAATACACACACTACATACTTCCATACTTCCATGGAGGGGTGAGGTTTTTCATTCTTTGTGTATTTAACTTTCTCTCTCCAAATACACACACTACATTCAAGCTTTATCTTTATCTCTCTAAAAATGTCTAAATACTTCTTTTATCCTCCCCGACCTCTGGATCACCTCTTGTTAGCTTGAATCTTATGATGTTAACAATTCTAGTTTCAGTATGTCAGCTTTCTCCCCTCACGTTTAGCCTGTCTCTTAAGACGTTTGGCTGAACGTGACTGAATATAACGAGCAACCTGTTCAATAGATGTGGTCAACTTCTTTTGCCTGTTTCTTGATCCTCTGGCAATTTTGAGAAGCCTGTTGCAGTTGCGATTCACAGATCGATCAACATGGCCAACCAAATAGGTAGTGTGGCGTTTTTGCCTGTTGCACACAACTTCAAATTCTTTGTGCATCACTAACTCATGGGCTGTAAACATATCAGGGACTTCTTTGATGATCGTATCTTTGATGCGAGTAGATAAGTGACTAAGTCCCTGGGAAACTCCTTTTCTTGTGCCATCTTGGATGGGTTTAGTGATGGCTTCTCTAACAGCTTGGGAAATGATCTTGGGAAAATTGACAGTGAAGGAATGCATTTCAAATCCAATTTTGTCTAACTTTATTGACAGACATTCGATGTCTGAAGCATGATGATAGGGCCTCAAACCATGGATGTTCAGGCTTTGCTGCTCAAAGTCATCTTCCCTAGGAAAAAGATCAAAATTTGTTTGTTGTGGATGATCAAACAACAGAAACTTTGCTGTAGGATCATACACAGCGCTGTTAAGCTCCTTTGTGAAAGAGGTAGCTGAGGTAGGAGTCACACCAGCTTCTTTTGGAGGAGGAGTGTCTTCTCTAGCTGGTGTGGACACAGCTTTAGGTGGTGACATGTGAGGCTGTTCATCTTCTTCATCATCCTCTCCTCAATCATCCTCTCAGGGAAAATTTCATCATCTGGCATTGATTCAGGTTCAGATAAGCTTTCAATGAAGGCAAGCACATCCTCTTCAACACCGGGCATGGGCTCATCTTCTTTTGGCTGATCCTGAATCAAGTTATCAGCTCCTTCAGGTGTAGCCAGAGAGTCTACATTTGGTTGTACAACATCAGCCTGCAATTTGTTTAAGTTAGTAACAGGGAAATAGATAAAGGGAATGGTCGCCAGTTCGCTGTCCCAGAGAGGCTGAGGATGATTATTCGGCCACTCAAAAGGATAAATCCTTGGGATTCTTTTAAGTGTGAAAGTAATGAGGTTAATGGTGGCCATTCGCTGCCCCTAGGAAAGCTGAGTGTGATTATTCAGCCCCCCAAAAGGATAAATCCTTTGGGACTCTTTTATTTGTGAATTTTATATTAAGATCGTCTGTTACGATGCCCCTAGGAAAGCTGAGGGTGATGATTCAGCTCCCCCTGAAAGGATAAATCATTTGGGACTCTTTTAATTGTGAAAAAGATATAGTTAATGGTCGTCATATTACGCTGTCCCTAGGAAGGCTGAGGATAATGATTCAGCCCCCCTAAGAGTTAAACTTTTAGGATTCTTTTCTGAGGGAACCTAGAGGCTGTGTGAAGTACAGCTACTCTAGGTCGAGACAAATATGTATTCAGGTTTTTGTTTGCCTGAATACTGTCTAGAGGGTGTAGGGTCATCGAGGTGCTTTATAAACACAAATGAATCACTCCCTGGTGCAAAGACAGGGTGTACAGAAGTCTTAAAAGATTTCTAAGTGCATACATAGACTCCTATGGGTCGAGGATAACCCTAACTTCACTACTCTCACCTACAGATATTTGAGAATGGCTGCTTGTGTACGTCTAAAAATTAGAAACTGATTACCTGTGAGATATCAACGGAAATAGGCGGGTTCCATGTTGTCTCTGCTGATGTAGAGACGCTAGACTCCTGTTGTTTATCAGCTGTAGTCTCTGTGTCTACAGAAGTCTTTGGACTAGAGGAAGGAGTGGTTGTCTACTTAACCCTAACCTTAGCAACAGTTTGGGTTTTGGAAGAAGATGGGTTTTTCTTCTTCTTTGGTTGTTGGCCAGTTATTGCCTTGGACAGCGTGTTGTTTTGCCAGAGGTCAAAGATGCTGACTTACCAGACACACCAGCTGCAATCACCTTCTCAGAAGAAGGGAGCAAGGGCTTCACAACATATGGTTTTTTATTAGCAACATTCTTCATATGGGTTGTCGCTGGCGCGTCATTGGGTCCCATCACCTTGTAGATAGCCCCAGTTATGTGATAAGGCTTCATGGATGTCAGCGCAGAGTTGTGGTAGTTATCACCCATCAGACTTTCAAAGATAAGAGAAAGAAAACGAACATAGCAAATGTTTTTCCCTCTAACTTGGTTGATACCCTTCAACTGTTCAAGAAGGCTGGAGAATAAGATGCTTCCAATATCGATGTCTGTTCCCCAAATAAGTCCATAGGCAATGGTTTGATGGTTGAAGGCTAATTGGTCTTGAGATCCCTACATATCACCCAGGGATTTAACTATGTGAGTAAAGAGGAATCTCCACATAGGGGGGAAGACTTGATCTTCAAGGGAGACTTCAAGACCACTTCAGCGGGTGTGAGGGCTGGTTAACATCAAAGACAAGGAAGAGTGTGGCAAGGGCGTCCTTTACAGCCTTCTTATCAACAGACTTTAGGCATTCTTCGCCATGTCTTAGCCCAACCACAGAAGAAAAATCAGCAACAGAAAATGCGAAGGGATGTTCATTACATGAGAGGTTAAAGGAGATGGCGTTGTCATCAAGGATCTCAACATAATACCAGAATTCCCTAAGGTATTCTTGGTAGAAAATAGATGGGGTTCTTGTGAACGCTTCTCCTACATCACAATTCTTCATGAAGTTCACCAGATCTGAGTATGTGTCATTTGGAGCTTTGAGCCATCCAATAGAGTTGTTCGCGGCGAGGATACAATCATTCATTTCGAAGTTAATGTTAGAAGCTTTTGGTACTAGAAACGCCATTGTATCGAGAATGAAGAAGATGAAGATGGTGAGAGGGTTTAGAGAGATATTTTAGTGAGAGAGATGCAAATGATGAATAATGATAAAAGTGTTTGGTGAAAAACCTTGGAACAATATATATATATATATTCAAAATTTGAAACAATTATTTAACCGCATTTAATGCGTAGTGGGAAAACGACTGCACACAAGTGGGTCCCTTGATCTTTCAAAACTGTTTGTCTCCTCGTTTATCGAAAAAGTGTGAATTAAACATTGGGAATCTTTTTAGCATTTACTTGGAAAGTAACTACCTAGTTTCATGTGAAAAACATTTAATATTTATTCAGACATTAATGACACACATTAAGTATCAGCCACAGGCTTTGAGATATTAAGCATACCCAGCTCAGCAACTAGCCTGTTGAACGAAGGTTCAGCCAAAGGCTTTGTAAATAAGTCAGCTAGTTGCAGCTCAGTGGGAACAAAATGCAGCTCAATATCTCCTTTAATAATATGATCCCTGATAAAGTTATACCTGATATCTATGTGTTTGGTTCTGGAGTAAAGTACAGGGTTGTTTGAGATAGAAATGGCACTTGTATTGTCACAGAAGATGGGTACTTTGTCATATAGAATCTCATAGTCAGCTAGTTGACTCTTCATCCAAAGTACTTGAGCACCACAACTAGCAGCTGCAACATATTCAGCTTCAGCTGATGACATAGCCACAGAGTTTTGCTTCTTTGCACTCCATCCAACCAACTTGCCTCCTAGGATATGATAGCTCCCTGAGGTACTTTTCTTGTCAATGCAGCACCTAGTGTAGTCTGAATCTGAGTAAGCCTTAAGATCAAAGCCAGATTCTTTGGGATACCACAGACCTAGAGAGGTCGTTTCTTTAAGGTACCTGAAAATTCTTTTAACGATCTCTAGATGGGATTCCTTAGGGTTAGCTTGGTACCTTGTAAAGAGACATGTGGAGAACTGGATATCAGGGCGACTGGCTATGAGATACATGAGTGACCCAATCATGCCTCTATACATGGTCTCATTAACAGAGACCCCTGACTGATCAGGGCCCAAATTGTTGGGTGGAAGCATGGGCATTTCACTGATGCACAATCAGCCAAGTCATATTTTTTCAGCAAATCTTTAACATACTTTTCTTGACTAATTGAAATTCCTTTAGGACATTGTTTAATTTGAAAACCCAAAAAGTAAGTTAATTCACCCATCATACTCATCTCATATTTCTTGGTCATTAATTTAGCAAAACGTTTACTAAGATTAACATTTGTAGACCCAAAGATGATATCATCCACATAAATCTATAGAATGATGAAATCACTTTTATCCTTGAAGGTAAAAAGTGTTTTATCAATAGAACCCCTGAAAAATTTATTTTCAGTTAAAAAAGTAAACAGCATTTCATACCATGCCCTTGGAGCCTGTTTCAGCCCATACATTGCTTTGTGAAGCATGTACACATGGTTGGGAAACTCGCTGTACACGAATCCTTCTGGCTGTTCAACATACACTTCTTCAGCCAAATCTTCATTGAGGAAGGCACTTTTAACATCCATTTGATACATAGTGAAGTTCATATATGTAGCGTAAGCAAGGAAGATTCTGATGTCTTCAAGTCTTGCTACAGGTGCAAATGTTTCATCATAATCAATCCCTTCAGTCTGTGTATACCCCTGTGCAACCAACCTTGCCTTGTTCCTTATGATATTACCAATTTCATCCATCTTGTTCCTATATATCCATCTAGTGCCTGTGATGTTCTTACCAGGTGGAGCAGGCACTAGAGTCCATACCTTGTTTCTTTTAAACTGATTGATTTCTTCCTGCATTGTAGCGACCCAACCATCTTCAAGAAGTGCTTCAGCTACACGCTTAGGTTCAATTTAGGAAAGAAATTCAGCAAACAAACATTCATTGGCTGAGGCTAATTCTGAGTCATGATTTCTCTGTCTAGTAGTAACCCCAGCATTTAGTTCACCAATGATGTTGACAAGAAGAATGTGCTGATCTCTTGACCATTTGCTTTGAGGAGCTGGGGAGTCATAGACAGGTGCAGGTATGGAGGATGAAATTACAACTTGAGCTTCATTCTGCTGAGTAGGAGGACTCTCTTCAAAAACAATCTTTGTGTCTGTGTCTTCATCAACTATTTAAGGAAGTGATGATTCACAGACCACAAGAGAGTCTTCTTGATTACTAGCAATAGGAGAGTCATCACCCAAAAAGGGTATGTGAATCTTTGACTTGGTTTTTATCTTTCTTCTTTAAATTTCTAGTTTTTTAGTTCTATTCTTGTACCAATGTTCCACATACTTTTCATCATAGCATTTCATAAATATCTTTTTCCTTTAATCACCTCATATAGACCAACCATAAAACCTTATCCACAACACTCACCCTCTAGTATCATTCCATCTCGTTATAGGCAACATCGCCTCAAAGAACTTGATCAACTTTATGCATTTACCAACATGGTTCAAATGCAAATCCATAAATCCCAACTACTTCAATCATCTATAAGATCTCCACCTTAGTAGGAGCATCGATCACGGATTCTCAGGCTCCTTTCACCTCTTTTCTTTGTCTGTCTTAGACACCTACAGACCCCATAGACCCTGTCTTATTTGGGTCTACCACCTTAAAAAGGGTCAGTGGGTCATCTGACTTCAATTCTAGTGTTCCTTTTACCTTCCTTGTCTTGTAACCTGGAATCTTGTTCCAATGTTCCACATCTTTATGTTGAAAAAGATTCATGACTCTCTCATCTACCTCCCATCCTCATGTGAGTAACCATTGTCATTACATACAATCCAAATCTGTGTCAAACCTTGTTTCCTTATCAACCTGATTCACACTTCACCACTCAAACCATAAATGATTAAATTCGTCATCTTTCTTGTCCTCTAATGTTTGTAAAGATTACCGACCAACAAAATACCACTCAAATTCTTGAATCCTTCATCTCACCCTCAATAGGATCTTTTACACACTTCTCTCTATTCTTGTTATTGTCTGTGCAATCGACATATTAATCTTCCTTGTCATATTTATGTCAACATTCGTATAGTTGTTTTTGCTTATACCTCCTAAATTCTATTTCCTACTCTAAGTAATCCCTCTTATGTCTCTTTCATGTTCTCTCCTTTTTGGCAGTTGTGTCAAATATCCAAGTGTCGTTCGTCCTCTCTTAGAAGCCATCCAAGAACATTTGTTGAGTATATCTTCTCAAGTATTTACTTATATAATTTGGGCATCTCTTTTCTCTCTTTGTCACCATAATATTCTCTGTCATAAAAAATAAATTAGGCTCTCTTTTCTATCTATAAGCCCACTTCCCTTGCCAAAACTTTTGACACATCTAAGTCAACAACAAGCCAGTAATGATTTTGAGTGTAATCTTGGACAAGAGATTTGGTATTTATGACAAAACCAAAGTTAGCTCCCACGGATCCCTTTTGAAAAGGGTCTACTAAGTTCGTGAGTTGTTGAGCTTAATGCTTATAATACCAAGCATTCTTCAAGCTTACACTTCACCCTTTCTATCATAATCTCTCTGCCCTTCTCTATATATATTGTCTTCTATCACTCACTTCTTCTCTCTAAATGTAAATCTTAGATTTATACTTTTTCTTTACTTAGTGTTTCTCTTTGTAGATATGGAGATCACTTAGGTTGAATGCAAGACATCTGAGATCAAGCTTCATCTCAGCACCATGTCTAAGATTTATCTTCTTAGATCTCTAACTATATTGTTAATGCAATGATGCCTAAAAACGTTACATTCATTTTTCGGTCTCGCTTTGTTTTGATTACGACAATATGTAAAAACAAGCATTTACGAAAACAATGAAAAACGAATTCTTGAGTTCAAGTATTTTTCATTTCAACCAGTATCACTTAAGGTATGAACAAACAAGTAATTATACTAATTAAGTGATCAAGGATTTAATCTTTTAAACTCACTTTTTATTAAGTGTGACAAAGTTTTATTATTAAACTTTTTTTAAGAAAATGTTTTATTAAATTAATTATTTGAAAGTTTGAAATTTGAAAATGGCATATTCTATCTTGGTTTGGAATATCCTTTCAGGATATTTTAATCCCCAGATTCAAACAAACCCACTAAAAGACAAAAGGGAGCGAACTTACGCCGGCGGTTCCTTAGCGCCTACGGCGGTTCCTTATCGATAAGGAATTGCGGGCTGCAATAAAGAAGCGCGTGCAGATATAGCCGTTGGACATTTGTCTTATAAATAGTGGACCATTCTCAGACTTTCAATCTACCTCTTTTGGACATAATCTTTTAGATTCTTACATACTTCTTAAATCACTCAAATCCTTGATCATTTGTTTGATTACTACTTGTTTAGAAGTGAATCTTTCTCCTCCCATATTTTCCTCTCAAAGTGTAAAGAGAAGAAAACTATCATTGTTGAAGTGTTGTGTCTACCTCAAAGATCCATTGAAGATCCAAACTTATTTATTCATTGTTGTGTCATTGTTGTGTCATTGTTGTGAAGATCCAAGTAGTTGTGTCTATTTGGAAGTTGTGTATGTATTAGGGTTAATACTTAGTCCTCAAAGTATATTAGTGTAGATTGGTCCTAGCTAAGATTAGGGCTCGACTTTTAGCTTAGAGTCGGAAATTGGTTAAGCGACGTTTGTTGATCCCAAACTCAGATCTTAAACCTTAGCTTGTTTAAGGGTTGTGATAGAAAGAGTAAACTCAATCTAACACTAGAGAAACTTTGCAACACAGAGTAACCAAACAAGATGCGGAATATAATGTTTAGCACAAGAACAAATGTTTAAATCAAACGTTGAACTTTAATATATCATAGATATACGAATACCAAATAGTGGTATTAGGGTTACAAAACCTTAAAGTATGAAATGAAATGAACAGAGAAAGATGTGTCATACATGACAACCTAATGAGTCCTTTTATAGCATACGAACTCACGTACAAGATAACTACTAACAAACTTGGAAACTATCTTGGAGTAGTAACAGAAACGCGTCATAATCTCTTCCAAGTTTATCTAGTAGCAGGGTCTTTGACTTCCAGCAGGGGCACCAATCCCCCTGCCTGTGTTATTAAGCAGGGGGAACTTACTCTAGCAAGGGAAACTCTGACCAACTAGCAAGGGTAACTTATACTCTTATATTTATTCCCGATAATCCTCCCCTAAACTTGTGCTTTAGCCTAAAGACAAGTTTCTGAATAAATACTAGTTAATGAGGATGCTTACAAAGTTCCTGGACAAAGTTGACTATACATTAACCTTACCAAATCATAAGCAACAAGTGCTTTAGCATCTACAATCAAATCAGCCTGTGCCAGCTTCTTCAAGTTCTCTTGAGTGAAAGGATAATAACGATGATTAAGCAAATAAACACTTACACCTTCCATGGCTACCTCATTAACCCCAGAATTGGTAAACAACTTCCAATACAGCAGATTTCCCCCATTTACTGCATCAAAGATGGGATCAAACATCTCATGCTCATACATCTTGTGCATGCATTCCCAGGTCACCTAGTCTTTCACTACACCATCTACAGTAGGAGGATTTGCAGCAAAGGTCTTCTTTAAAAGCTTCCATAGATCATCTAAGTCCTCACTATCCAAAGTTTGAAACATGAGATCTAAACTCAGAAATGTCTGTGCTGTATTGTCATCTCTTGTAAGCTTCCACCAAGTCATCCCCTTATGTTCATAAACAACATATTCCACTATCGCATATTTCTTCCCAAACTCACTGGGTGAGATTTCATCATTCTCTTGCATAATCAGCTGCTTATCTATATCTTCATTGGAGGGATGCTGAGTCTCCTTAGTAACTATACCAACCTTTTCCATCCTTTTTAACCTCTTGGCTGCTCTCTGTGTATTGAGAACATATCTCTCAATTGCTGGAAAAGTTGCACCTATTTGGGATGATGCACCTGCTTGAGATGATGCACCTGCTTGTGTTGTTTCCACTGCTGTTCCTTCATCCTTTCTATTTCTGGACTCCCTAGCTTTCTCTATCATCTCCTTTTGCCTCCTGAGATACTCAAACTCTTTAGAAGTGTTTATACCTATGAAGTCATCCACGTTTGTCTCTCTTAGAACTGGTCTGACTGCCTTCTCTATATCCTCAAAAGTCATGTTTGTGAAGTGAGCATCAGTCCACCTCTTGTGTCTTTTGAGCAAAACTTTGTAATGTGCCAGCCTCCCCTTTTCAGACTTCAAATATTTTTTCTTCTGAATCTGACTCACCTTTCTTTCCAGATATACCTTTTGATAGTTAAACACCAAAAGAGTAAGTTCATACCTGTAATCCAAAGTAGCATTCACCAAATCCTTTTCCCATTGATCTAGAAATTCTCGAACATGAGGCACCCTTTCATCTAACTCTCTATGCATGATTTGAATCTCTTTAAGCATTTCTTTGGGCCTCATCTGTTGCATTCTTTGATCTTGCATGTGTAGCTCTTCTTATCGAAGTCTGAGAGCTACCTGTTCATCATATTCTTCTTTATCCCTTAGCTGTTCAGGTGTTTTGTGCTTGTATTTACTCTTGGGCTGTTCAATCATTATCCCCTTTCCTTGTCCTTTGGATCCACTGTTGGTTTTGCTTTTGGTGCAGGTTCTCCAATTCTTATTCCCTTTTGAGTTGGTTGCCTTATGTTCTTCCTAACAAATATTTGTGTAATAGGTTTAGCAGGGAAAGTACTTACAGCAGGGGGATCAACCTTAGCAGGGGAAACTTTTGTAGAAGCAGGGGCTTCTCCTTGATTGCCCATATTCAGCAAGGCTTGGGCAATATCTTTTGTATCACTCCCCTTATCACTTCCTTTCTCATCACTGGCCATCTTTTCTTGTCCTAGATCCTGTCCACCAGGAATTGCATACCACTGAGTAGATTCATCTGTGTTAGGAACTTCCTCCCCTTTGGAAGCATCCTCATCTGTGGATATAATAAGTTTAGGCTTTCTCCCCCCCTTCAGTGTAGCAAGTCTGGTTTCCAGATTATTTATAACCAGACCTTGCTTTTTGACAGTTTGTACAAGTTGTGCATTTTGGTCTTTCAAGCTAATGCACGTATTCGTCAATTCCAAGATGGAAAATGGTTGCATTCTGCTCTCAACCCTAGAAGGGGATTGCTCCCCTCTTTGGGTATCACTGAGTGAGGGAGAGGACTTACTTATGGTGTCACTATCCTACTCATCCCTTGAGGGTGAGACAGTAGTGGCAGCCAAACCCTCAGTGTGCTCCAACCTTTTGGAGGCTCTCCTTTCTGCTACTTTTGAAGATTCACCAAGCAAGGGAGACCTGGCAAACCTGGTTTTGGTTCTCCTTTTATGTTTTGGATCAGCAGGGGGTAGTGTGCTGGCAGGGGTATCATCAGTCTTGGTAGGGGAATCAAATGGTTTGTGTGTGGCTACTTTTGTTTTAGATGCTTCTTGTCTGATTTGCTTCATCATGATGGGAGTGAGTGGAACAACCCTGCCAGAAAATTGGGGAGATGGTGCAGCAAGTGTGGTAAACAGTTTGGTAGTGTGTTTGGTGGCTGAAAACTGGCGTTTGTGTTTGATAGGACCATGTTCACTCATATTCATCAAAAGTTGTGTAAACCTTGGGTACATACAAAATTTAGAACTACTTGTAACATTTTTGACAATTCCTTTGAAGATCATTTGAGAAAAACAGTATTTTTGCCCTGTTGCTAAGCATATCAGGGCAGAAGCAACCTCACTTCCAAATTCATTAAAAGCAGTGGTTTTAGGTGACAAACATTGTAAAATTGTATGAATCAAATATTTCCAATGTGGGGCAAACTGACCTTTAGCAAACTTACACTTTTGATCATCAGCAAGAGTGTACCCCAATTTTTCATGACCCTCAAATATTTCGGCATCAGGTAGGTTAGCAATCCCATCCTCATCATCCAAAACAAGCTTGTCTCGAATGGAGGCAAGTGTAATTACCTTGGGATTGCCATCTACCGTGCTTTGAATTGTTACCTCTCCATCCACAGTTTTGGTCATGGAGTTAGACCAAAACTCTTGGATGTGTGAGGTGTAAATCCTGGGATTAATGAAAAAAGCTACTCTAAAATATGATGATTTTAGAAAAGCCACTGCATCAGTAAATTCTGCTGTTTCATCATGTAAAAGAGCAATTTTATTGTGATTAACAACAATTTTGAGAGACATGATAAATGTTTGAACGTTTACAGTGTTGAAAGTTTAGTGGGATTTGGTCAAAATAGAGAGGTAGACCTGCTGGTTAAGGGAATTAAGTTTATATAGGCGAATTGAAGAGCTATGATTGGACCAAATTTTTAAATTGCAAAAATATCAGAGATAAATCTTGATAAGAAAGTAATTTATTTGAAATAATAAAAAAAAGATTACCAATCAGCGAAGAAAGCGCCTTAAATATCTTTTAACAAGAATAAAATATTCCCTAACCAAAAATTTTGCTAGCAGGCCCAACGGCTATAAGCAGGTGTTAGTCAACGGTAAAACAGGGGGATGTTGTACAAGCAGGGGTATCAAAATTGAAAGCAGGGGAAACTTTCCTAAGGGTATTAGACTAATCATGCATAGATCAATGCTAAATAGCTCTGCTCTAATGCACACCCTTGTAGACACAAGGTAGATACATAGAAACTCAAGAGTCCTTCATTCAGCAAAGTTCTAAACAAAAAGAGTTAACACATTAGTAACCCTGCACCTGGTCAACCCAAGAAAATAAGCATACCCCAGTCTCCATCCCTACCATTCCCTTCCTATGGTTAATTGGTCTTGGCAATATGTACTAAAAATCTTAATTTAGACAGCAAGCTGGTGAACAAAGAATTTTAAGTACACATTACAGTGCCTTAAGGTTTCAAAATTCTAACAAGCTTTGCAGCAAGTCTTCATCATTCTGAACCCATACTCACCAGTGGATATGATCTAGAATCATATATGAGTATCATAAGGATACCCTAAATCCTTAAGGTGTGACCTAACCTCCCCTAAAACATAGAGCCTATACCTGATCCTCCCATTAGTGTAGTATGCGCCATTTGGATCTCTGCATTGTTAGTCTAAAACCACATATCACCACTTTAAAAATAACAAACCCAACTTAAGAGAAAACCTATTAGCAGGGGAAATGCCTTAGGAGGGGAATGAACCCCAGCAGGGGAATCTTTGTTCAAAAGCAGTGGAATGAAGAATAATGGAAAAAGTGACTAATATATGTACAAAAACAGCAATAAGGCAATCCTGAATATACAAGAAAAATTGGAAATCAATTTTTAGTGAGTGATCATTCTAATACTTGCAACCAAGTACTGAAACCTCCCCACATCAAAAGCTTTTGTCAAAAGATCAGCAACATTAAGTTCTGTATCAATTTTGTCTGGGACAATCAACCATTTTTCAAAACAGTCTCTAATAAAATGATGTTTGATTTCAATATGTTTGGTCTTGCTATGAAAAACAGGATTTTTAATAATGCAAATGGTGCTGTTGTTGTCAATAAATGTCTTGGTTTTAAGAAAATTGTACCCATAATCAAGTAGATGGTTCTGAATCCAAAGAACTTGTCCACAACATGCAGCAGTTGCTACATACTCAGCTTCAGTTGTGGATGTGGCCAGAATAGTCTGCTTTTTACACTGCCAAGATATGAGCTTGCTTCCCAAAAATTGACATCCACCTGTTGTAGACTTCCTATCATTGTTGTCACCAGCATAATCACTATCTGAATAGGACACCAGCTCAAATGGTGACTCCTTTGGATACCAAAGTCCTAAAGTTGGATGACACTTTAGATACCTAAAAATTCTATTCACAGCAAACAGATGGCACTCTGTGGGTGCCACTTGGTATCTTGCACATAAACAGACTGCAAATATAATGTCAGGTCTTGAAGCTGTAAGGTACATGAGAGATCCAATCATGGACCTATGATTCCTGACATCAATAAGCTTTCTAGGGCCATCTTTGCCCCAAGGATGCTCCTTATCCATTGGAGTGGAAACTTCCTTTCCTTCACACATTCCAAACTTCTTCACAATTTCAGCCACATACTTGTCTTGTGAGATGAAGATCCCATCTTTCCACTGCTGAACTTGTAACCCCAAAAAGAAGTTGAGTTCACCCATAGCACTCATTTGGAACTTATCCTGCATCAACTTGGCAAACTCTTTGCTAAGCATAGAGTTTGTGGATCCAAAGATGATGTCATCCACATATACTTGTACCAAAAGAAAGTCACCCTTTTGTTTCTTGATAAACAGGGTCTGGTCAATTTTCCCCCTATTTAAGCCATTATCCAACAGGTACTTAGAAAGAGTTCCATACCAGGCCCTAGGAGTTTTGGTCTAAAGAAGTCAATCAAAGGGGGTCTTCATTGAACAACTGATAAGGGGTCTTGTTGTGTGCCTTAACCACCAAGGCCCTGTTTTGAACATAAAAGCAGTGGCTACAGCCTCAGCCCAAAAGATAACTGGAAGCTTGGAATCAGATAGCATAGTCCTTGCAGCTTCAATAAGTGTCCTATTTCTTCTTTCCAGCAACTCCATTTTGTTGAGGTGTTCTAGCTATACTGTATTCCCTATTTATTCCTTTGTTTGTGCAAAAAGTATCCAGTTTCTTGTTTCTGAATTCACCACCATTGTCTGATCTCATGGTCACTACCCTCATACTTTTTGAAAGTTCAATATGATTGCTGAACCCTATGAGTACATATGCTGTGTCACTCTTTTCAAACAGAAAGAATGTCCATGTGAACCTTGAAAAGTCATCAATAATCACCAGGCAGTACCATTTCTTCATTATGCTTGCCACAAAAGTAGGACCAAAAAGATCCATGTGCAGTAATTCTAATGGCTTGGTAGTAGACAGGCTTGTTTTTTACTTACAAGAGGCTCTATGTTGCTTCCCTTTCAGGCAAGCAGCACAAGTATGGTCATTGGCATGAACCAGATTATATTTGACCAGTTTGTTCATGTTCTTAAAGTTGAGATGACCAAGTCTTCTATGCCATTTCTTGCACTCATCAACTGAAGCTTTGGCAATGAAACAGGTTTCATTGTCTTGAAGAGAGATGTCCTTGAGATCACTTGTGTACATATTCTTTTGTCTTGGTGTTCTGAGCACAATAGGAGTGTTTGGTGGTAAAACAAACTCCTTCCCCAACACAAGACATTCAATATCTGTAAACAGGACAAAGTTCTTGTTATCAGTCATCTGGGGACACTGAAGAGGTTATACTTAAGCTCTTTCACCAAGTAGACATTATCAAAGGTCATCCCATTGGTGACAATTGTTCCTTTTCCTGTGATTGTTCCATGCCCATCTCCAAAAGAAACACCATCATTGTCATGCAGGGGAATAAAGTTAGACAGATAGGATTTATGTACATTCATGCTCCTTGAGCATCCACTATCCCAATAGGCTTTATCATTCCTGGTCTGCTTTGTCTCCTGCAAAAAGAAAAAAAAATTAGTTTCTCTTGGGGACCCAAGCCATTACAGACTTGGATCTACCTCGTGTATCAATATAAGATAGCTTGTCAAAGACTAGAGATACACCATTGGATTGAGTACCCCTTTTGGGTACCCAAACCCAACAAGCTGAGGCTTTCACAGCTTTTCCACATCTGCCCATGTTTCTAGAGGGCAAAACTTTGCTAGCAGGGGATACCCAAGACTTAGCAGGGGAATCCCTATGCTTAGCAGAGGGAATCCATATTTGGTTTTGGCCACTATTGATGTGTTGGTAGGGTCTATGGACAGATTTATATGTAGTATGAGGTGCTGGTTTGGTCTTGGGACATGCATCATTCACCTTTCTTAGGGCAAGAACTACATACTTATCAGATACCTTGTTTCTCAAAGCAGGGGCAACATATTTAGCAAGGGAAAATGATTTTTCCCCTGCATACAGAAGAATGGATTTAGGTTGCATGTCCTTTAAAGGATTTGTAGCCACCACTTCCATTGGTGCCTGACAGTCTTGATAAGTGTGATCAAAACTGCCACAGGTGAAACAAGGTTTGGTGTTTATCACAAAGTCCTCTCCTAATTGATGAGACTTTTGGTCATTCCAATTTCTCTTATTACCTCTAACAGACCTATACATACTGGCATATTTAACAGTAGACTTAGAGGACTTTGATCCTGATTTAGATTTGGGTGAACTACTCTTAGAACTTGAATCACTTCCAAAAAGTCCTTCTCTTAAAAAGAGAACAGGGTTATCTATTTTCCACTGTTTTAAAGCAATTTTTTCCTTTTCAAAGTCCCTAATAGCATTGGTTTTCACTAGTGGTGCTTCTATTTCTAGATTATTAGGTATGTATGCATTTAAGTCAAATGCCATATCTTCCTGCTTATTGAAACAAGAGAGACCAGTCCAAGACAAATCTTTTCTAGGAAATGGTGCATGTATATTGGCAGGTGGTGGTGGTATGGTAGCATGCTCATTTTTGACACCAAAGCCTGTTTTGTCCCTAGGAGACTGCATAATTTCAACTGCTTTTTAATATTTGTGTATAGTTGAAGTTCGTTTTCTCAGTTCTTAACAAATTGAAAGTCCTAACAAGATCGAGTTTATGATTGTTTTTGGTTGGTAAAGGTATTTGGATATTAACTACGTAACCGTAAAACAAATTGTCAAATACCACATTTTCTATTCAAGTAAGACAAAAATGTAAATTTATGAAAGTTAAGGACTGAAAATGTAAATTCTATGAACTTAAAGTGCCTAAAATGTGAATTCTAAAAGTCTAAGGACTAGATATGCAAAATTAGGTAACAATTAGGGACTAACTATGAAAATGTAACTAACAACCAACTAACTTTAACTAACTTTCAAAACTGACTAACTAAATGTTAACTAACTAGAAAATGCAGGGACTAATCCTAACAATCACTAATTTTTAGGAAAATTAGGCTAAAACTGAAACTGTCTAACAACCTAGGGACTAAAGTGCAATTTCCAAAAGTCTAATAACAAAAACGGGCTAAGGAACTTTAACAAGCTTGTTTAAGCTCAATTCTTAACCAAATAAGCTCAAACCAGTTTCAAAAGTCTTAAAATTCAAGATAAGCTAGACTTGTAAAAGGAAATAAGCTGAAACTCACTGAATCTCTAATAAGCTATTTCAAATAAGCCAAGTTTAAGCTATCTAATAAGCCATACGTGAACAACTTGATTTTCTTACAAAATCTTATTATTCGGCTCTAAAGAAGCAGGGAATGTTTTATCTTAACAAAAATGATCCAGTATTAAGCCCAGAAATTGAAATTAAGCTAGAAAGAGCTTATGTTGACTTTTGTTGACCAAAATTTCCAAAAAGCTGAAAAGTTCAAATTTTAACCACTAACACTTTTTAAAGAGATTTGTAAAAGAAAATGGGCAAGTTTATGAAGTGGATAAGCTAGAATAGGAAAACAGCCTAATGTTTTGTTATAGAAAATGGCAAATGCTCAAGGGCTTATTCTACAGCTTATTTCTACCTCAATTCTGAAAACTGTAGAAATTCCTGCTAAAGGCTTAAACTACATATATTGTTAGAGAGCTAGAAACTGGTTTCAAGAAAATTCATCAAGGATTGAAGCAATGGAAATGATTTGAAATCTGATACTTTCCGAAAACAGGTTTTGAAACAATATGACCCAAAGCCTTTACTGCAATTGGCCTTTTTGACCAAAGATTTGACTAGAAAAGGAATGTCAACTACTGAACTTGACTTAAAACGGCTAAGTGACTAACAATGAACAAGATTTGCTCAAAAATCAACACTAGATCATTCTCTAAAACTGATTGCCAAACACTGGTTCAAGTTTTTAGTAGAAATTTATTAAAGAGATTTAAGCTAGGAGCAAGACTGATTAAAGAGTAATAGCAGGCTAAATGTGACTACCAAATTGATATGTAAAGAAGCTAATCTTAGGCTAAGCAACACTCATATACTTCAAATGCTAAGGCAAGCTAAATGACAGCTAAAATCTTAACAGACTTGAAATAAAGGCTAGTAATCAAGAGCTAAGCTACCATTATACTACACAATCATTCAATCTAGTCAATTAACAACTAAACACCTTTGATCATACAACAAATAAGTTCTATACTATGAATTGAGCAGGCATTCAACACTTGAGTGGAACAAAAATGCAGAAAAGGCAAACTTGTGAATTAGAAGCCTCCTTTGATGGAGTAGAGTAGCGCTGAGCTATCTAGCTAGTGCTAAACCACCAACTTAGCACTAGGATCTATCAATCTATAACCAATCAACAACTATCAACTCTTAATCTCCATTGATGAACTTGAAACCTTCAAAAATTCTACTAATGCTTGAAATGGAATGATAAGAACAATGTACTCAGCTATAGGATGAAAAGAACAGCTACAATCTTCCACAAAGCTGGTAATGATCAATTATGATCACTAGAAACTTAACAATAACACTGGCGTATGAACAGTATGTAAGAGTAGTAAGAGAATTGGAGGGAAATTGGAATTTTATTGAATTTATGTGAAAGGCGGTTAGAAAAGATGTTACAACTAACTAACAGACTCTCAAGAGGTTGTCAAGCTCTTGAGAGTTGTTATCTACTAACTGCTAACAGAATGAGAGAGTGTAAATTTCTAGTGTGTGTGTTTTTCACACTAGCTAACTATGTACAAATGAGAGTTTCTAGTCTTATTTATAGAATGAAAAAGTGAAGTAGTTGGGGAGAATGACATGTCCAAGCCAATAGGAGTCTTCCACGTGTCCCAATTCTGCTAATTGATATTTTTAGGTGAAGAACTTAATTGGGGATTTTTGATTGAGTTATTCTCAGCTTAATTGAGTTGTTGGGATGAATTCGTCCTTTGATTTTGAGCAACTTTGATGTTTATAACTTCTTCTGAAACGCACTCTAGCTCTTGATCGATTCTGGCAAAGTTGTTGGAGAAGAAAGCCACGTGGCATCTTGTGGTTGGCTGAGGGATAAGCACACGGATCATTATCTTTATACTGAAATATGATTGGTGGATTAAAAGGGTGGTGGATTGCACTGTTAGGATTTGCTTATTAAATGTTGGCGGCTGTGAGTGGGATTATGTGGCAATCCAAATCACTTATTTCCTTGCTTCTCATTGGTTGATATTGCATTACACGGATTAAGCCATATTTGTAACACCCCCAAATTTACACAATTCAATACAGCGGAAGACTCGTTGGTGTTACGGGATAGCACATTACTCACATCATAGACAACACATAAAAATCGTGTCGTTTAATAATAAAAGCATTTCCATTCATAAAGATCAAATTTACATAGGTCCCAAGTCATGGTCATTTCATACAATTTTACAAAAGATTTGAATGGAAATTGTTATTTAAGTGCGGGCCATGAATTCTTGTTGTCTTCCCGAGAATTACCTTCAAGTACCTGAGACAAAACATGTTAAAATAAAAGGTCATCGATAACGCCGAGTGAATTCATAGAGTCTAAATAAACCATCAATATATCATCGGTACATAATTATTACCGAAAATCATTTTGTACAAATCTTTGTAATAGGCCATAAAATAGTCAAAGTCATTTTATAAAATTCCTTATCAAAAATCATAATATAGGCATTTGCCTTAAAAATCATCATACGAACCATTGTCGTAAAAACATCATACAATACGTTTTATAACGTTGTATAGATTAAATAAAAACCGTTATATGAATATGGTTATATAAAACCAAAACCCGAACATAATATCAATAATAAGACCCTGTATTGCTAGTCAGGCAATATATCGTAATTTAATGCATAAAGCAGTATTTTCGTTATTGGATTATTATAAGCCGCATGACATTGTTACCTTACTATACCAAACAACGGGTAGCTAACCCGAAACTCAATTTGGCCATCTAAATTAGCGTGTCGTCACAATAATCACGCGTGTGTAAATCTTCTCACACATAAATTCGCTTACCAATCAATGTGGCACGATGGGGATCAACCGTCAAGGCGCGAACTGGGGTGATAGTCCCTAAATAGTACTATTATATGCATAAGCGTCTACCAAATCCCGGTAGTTCACAATTCATGCTAATGGGACTTTTAGTGGCATAACCTAACTTTAATAATCCATTTCATTTCATCTATCGGGTCATTTAATCATTCATCAGGTCATACAATCATTCGGGTCCAAATCAATAAACAAACAATCGGGACAACTAGTGTCCTATTTCATAAAAACTAGCATGTTATCTCCCTCGCGGGTTTATAAAACATTTTATAAAAACATTTAAAAGAGTGCGAGGCTATGAACTCATGTTGATGTGGGAAGGCGGGTTATCGGCAATTCGGATGTACGGTACGTTCTTCAATCACAAAAACCTAGACAAATAATACTCGTCTTAGACTTTTGTCCAAAGACTTTATCAAAATAACAATTATGTATACATATAATGATTATATATATATGATGATGATCAAGTGGGATTATACATTTTACTCATTCATTATAGTGTTTATGTGTTGGTAATTTTTAAGACTAGTTACACTAGTTCAACTTGTTTACATTTTGAGGCCCAATGGGCCCATTACAAGCCCAATATATTATATTAGCCCAATATATTATATTAGCCCAATTATACTTTTATTATCAGTATTATACTTTACATGTTAGGCCCAAATGGGTTAAGCCCAATAAGTAAGTTTATAAGTGTTTTACTAACTAGTCGGGTTTATAGTCTAATAAGGCTACTTTGGCCCGTTAATGTCTATATGTTGTAAAGCTCAGGTTTTATCGGTTTTTAATTGTTATATATGTTTATACATCAGTATGTGAGTTTATAAAAGTTTACATTAGACGGGTCCGACCGCCTAAGTTTTATTTGTCAAAAACGTTAATCTTTCGGTTTTAGCCGAAAAGACGTAAAACTTATTATATAGTTTTATAACTTGGAAAAACATTTATATTTATACTTTATATAACATAATCCATTTTAATATCAACATTTATATAACTCTTTTATTATAATCATTATCAACTAGTGGAATTTGTATTTATATATATATATTATATAAATTTTTGAGTGCTTATATTAAATATTATTTATACAAAATCAGTCTAAAAATCTAGTTTACTAAAATGGTCATATATAGAGTTCTACTTGGAGATAGAACCCCAAATTTTAATCACAGAAACTAAATGATATGTGCTTCATTTTCTTCTTTTATAGCTACTGATGAATCAACCTCTAAGTATTTTATAAAATCCGTCCAAAACAGTGTAGTCAGATTTGCACTCTAAACTTGTTTTGATCATATCTCACTCACTTTTATGATTCCATTGCATGACCAACTCTCACATGTGTACAAGACTCATAGCTTACTGTATATTAATTTATCTAAGCCATTTTATCAGTTTATCATAAGAGTATTCACTGTTTTATACAGCCTCTTAATTTAGCCATGATTTAACCATTTTTACATGTGGTTTTTCCATCTTTTTACTCATGTTTATCAAATCTATCAACACCAAATCCCCACATAATATTTTTAATCATCATTAATCATCATATACATATACATAAATAAGGAAATTACAAGATTACATGATCAAAATAACAAGAGGATAGGAAGAACAATCATTATACCACCAAGATTAGGTAGTTTGAAGGATCAATACTTGGTTTTGGGTCACTAAATCTTATGAACTCTTGTATGAAATCTTCAAGATCACCAAGGGAGATGTTGGTCTTTGAAAATCAGCCCTAATTCATCTTGCAAACTTCCCTTTGGATGTTAAAATCACCACCAATCTATAGAGCTTCAAAAGGGCTTCATCATTTGTGTGAATAACACATGATTCCATGGTTAAAATTGATCAAATGAGGGTGTTTGATGGTTGAAATGAGACGAATTTAGAGAGAGAAGGAGGAGAGTTGTGTTAGATTTGCATGTTGAAAGTGAAGGTAGTAGTTTATGGAAGCTTGTTTTGATGTGCATGTAGTTTGTGTAAGTAGCTAGGACAAGTGTCATAGCTTACTTAGTAAGTTTTGACACATCATGGAGTGTGGTGTTTCTAGTTTTGCCGTCCCATATTGGGGGTGAGGCAAAAGTGGTTTTGTCTCATCCCAAATTATTTACGGGTACTCCTCGATTCTAGTTCCCTCGATTTGCGTGCCTTCGGGTCGTTTTACGAAAAACGTTTTTATAAATTATGAATCAACGGCACAAAATGAATCTAATGAAACATGTCTCATCAAAAACGGAGTTCGAAAACGTAAATACGTAATCCTAAGGTTTCCGGTTTAGTTGTAAAGGACGTTAAATTATAATTGTAAGTCCTAATCTCTTCTCGTAAATTTGTGAGTTTATGAACCAACACAAATTTAAAACTCCAAAATAATATTCACAGATAAATTTATTTTCTGAAATGTCGGACTGTCACCAAAACGGTGTATGTAAACGTAAGCACGTAATGTAGAATCCTCCGATTTAGACGTAGTCGATGCTACTTCAAGACGTAAATACAAATTTCTTCCCAATGAGTTCATAATATAACATTAAAATAATGTTTTTAAATAACACTTGAGAATAAAATATCAACCATAAATTGACGGATTGTCACAGTATTTACCCCTAAACATGATCTTTGTCCTCAAAGATCATCTTATCTTACTACTCGCTTCTTATAGAGTTAAAGCCATGTGGGTATTTCCTCCACATTCGGTCTTTTCTCATAAGTGTAATTCATTACAATACGCGAGTTTCATCAAACATAACTACAGGAATACGATCAGACTTAATGTTGACTTACTTTCTCTATCCATGATGTTCACGGGTTTTTGATGAATGCAACTTTTCGCCAGTCTAAACTTCATTAAGGAATAGTCAGATTTTCACTTGATAGGCATTTCATCAAGTCCGATATACGAAACATAATTCACGCAGCTCTTGAAGTCCTAGGGTAGATCCAGCTTATATGCCTTTCAAACCAATCTTTTACATCATCTCAATGGTCCCATACAACGGGGACTTATATCCCATGATCTTTCAGATCATAAATTCATTTTTCCATGGTTAAAATTTTTGGCATAACTTCGCTACCCATCTGGCACTTCAAGATCTACATTTCATATTCACATAACCTCCTGCCCACTACCGGCAGTCAATAATCAGATCCTAATTTCAACAATCATTTCAGGTCTCGCAGGTCGAGTATTTTGTAAGGTTAGGTTCGCCATCATAGGAAACCTTAAACCTAAAAGACATGACCAACTCACAATGGGTGTATGTCGGGTGTCTTCATCCCAACTCCTGCTTACAGATGCTCTAATATATATCCTCACAAGATTCGATCTCGATCCTATTACGATAGTTTTCAATGATAATCTCTCCAAAGGAAAAAGATTATACGGTTTATTACCAAAGGTCAATCATTCAAACATAAAACAAGACTTCTAGTATTTTGTATCGTTACTTTACCTTGTCCCTTCGATTGGGGTGGTACACAGTACTCTCATCAAGATTCGTTCTCAATGACTTCTGAGCAAATCTCTAGAAATTCGATGCGAAGCGAGGATCTTGATAGAGATGATCGATACAGGCACATCATGTTTACAGAACTCCTTTAAATACAAAAGAGTCAATTTCTTCATCAAGAATTTATCATTAATTAGAATGATATTAGTAGATTTGGTCAGTCTGTCGACGATGACCCAAATCGAATCAAATTCAGATGATGACCTTTGCAATAGTTAGACGTTTACTAATGTATGAGGCGATGTCTGCCTTCATAATTTTCCATCAGTACAACTTCTTCTGATAATGATACATTAAATCAGAAATGACAGGAATAGAATACTTATACTTACAAGATTCCAACATGACTACATCTAAAAAACTCCATATATAGGCAACCACAAGTGGCCTTTAAAACATTTAACGCCATCGGCTCCTCAATTCTAATGGTTCATATTAGCCGCGAACCCCTTTTTATTATCTATATTATCCTTCTTACAAGCATTGTTTATTTTTATATTGTTTGGCAATTTATTTTGCACCTTCATTATTAAGGAACATGTCCTAATTGGTTCTTTATCTTTTCTACATAATGTGTCAGTAATTATATTCACCTTCCTCGATGAAATAAATATCATGACCGTATTTATTCGAAAATTCTTTCTTCACATTTTCTAAGTTTTAGTTTCGTCTCAACTATTATTTTTATCAGTTTTGCTTGATCCGACGTTTTAAAGCGTCGATAATTATTACAAGTAATTAAATAATAAATATTTAATTTTTATGAAACATAACGTAAAAATTTTAATTTTCTTAGTTCGACCAATTATAAAAATGTTCAAAATAAATTTGAATTTAATTAACAAGATTTTTGTTGATTTATCGGAAATAATTAGTAAGATCCGTAAATGTTCGAAAAACCTTCGTTTATTCTTTGGTAAAAATTTTCTGTTGAAAAGCAAAAATTGTCATTTCAAATTTTAAGTCAAGGTTTAACGGTTTCCTCAATCCCTCTTAGGTTGTCTTGAGGTATACACAAACATTTACCCCTAAACAGGAGTTTAGTTAAATGATTTGTGTATAAGGGAATAATCCCTTAAAAATCCTTTGTTAAAACATTTGTCAAAACATATTTACACTTTCTTTTTGGTAAAACCGAAAGTCTTAAATGACTTCTAATTTTTTTTCTTGAAGAGTCAATATATATATATCTTACCATCATTAATCAAACGGTCATTTTATGTAAAGGATTAAGCATTAAATCTCATGTTTAAATATTCAAGGTACAAGTTTTCATTGTTCGGCCAATTTAGGGCAGTCTATAACTAATTATTAACTCATTCTTATTCTTATAAACAAACAAATGGTCCTTAATGATCACAAGCACGAATTTATCAAATTACAGCCTACACACGTGATTCACCCAATTTATGAATGCTACATGTGTATTAGTCAATCCAAACGTCATCACGTGAAACTTATCATGTTCATTAAAAGTTCTGGATGTAGTGATTGGAATAGATAATCTTTTTTTTTTCGCGGACGCGAAGTTGATGATAACCATGCCATGAATCAAATCTTTAGAACCTACGCTAGAACCTTGTAAATGATCGAACAATCTATCATCTTGGGTAGTGGATATAGATTTTTAATCGTCAATTTTACCTAGTTCACGGTAATCAATAAATATAAGGAATGATAACACCATAGCTCTTCATAATGACGAGCTTGGTAGAATAAAAGCTTTCTCCGACAACTCTCTCGGTTGTACGGTAATTCTTTTAATTCAGATGGTGCTGACGTACAGTGCACAAGCCACAGGTGCAGCACCGGGAATATAATCAATACCAATTTCAACTTGCCTTAATGGCGAAAGTCTAGGTAATTCATCAACGAATACTTCCTAAAGTTTTAGATAACAGAAACATCTTTTAATAAATTCATATTAGGTTCTTTCTAGATTATAATATCTATGACTAATTCACAACCATTCACAATATAATTTCAAGTCGAAATGCAGGATATGGTCATCCATCAAGAATTATTTAGATCACTTTTGATAATCAACATCTTATCTTTTAGGGGATTTCTACTCGAGTTCCCATCAATTAAGACAATGTCGTCATGTCATAATCAATCAATCCATTCTACTGGCACTATTAACTTTTTAGTTTTATTGCCGTCGATAAGATGTGAACTTCTCAAAAGACTAATAATAACTCATAATCCTTCGCAAATTCAAGGATATATGGAGACACAACTATCATCCAAAGAGTAATGTCAACGCATAATTTACGCGAGAGAATTTCAATTCAGATAAAGACGAAAACATTTAACGAATATGAATATATCCCATGTTTTCATAATTTGAATACGCATTCGAAAGCTCCTCGAATCGTTACCTAGGTCATTCAAATGAAACCAAATCAAAAGAAATGAGAGGAACGTCGATACATCCAGTCGGGTATCAACACTCGGTAATCAGATACTTTTCCTAAGAATCTCACTACGGGAGAATTGGACAAGAAAGAATTGTCAATTGTCAAATAAGACAATTTCCATAGATGAGTAAAATCGACTCAGAAGAATAGATGCTACAGGCACATATGTAGGTGTCCCTAACATTATGTCCCTATTTTTCACTTCTTGCAGATCTCATAAAAATTAATCTTTCACAATCTTCAAAGAAAATGTAGTGTTTATTCATTAGTTTTATGGTGACTACTAGTCAGCCTTGCATGGTCCATTCCAAATTGTATTTAGGCGCGCAACTATATACAATTTTAAGATTAACGATGCAATACTCAGTTCGTCAAAATTTTATCATCATGTTTATAATAAAAACATTTTCATGCTTAATTCTTAAATAAGAATCAAAAATAAATTTACAAAGATTTTCTTTGTTATGAAAACAATTAAGTTTTCCAAGGTATTTCATAATCAACTTTATTTCAATAATAATGATTTATAAGTCTCACTTTAAATAATCCATATAGTGATGAAAATTCAATTTTCTCAAAGGATACTGTTTTATCTTATAAAAACAATGAGTGATCTGCAAAAGAGTGATGAAAAGTTGTTCACTAAGAACTAACTACAATATAATAGGAAATGAGCTTAGCCAATTAATCATGAGGTGCATGACCTCGATGGCACTCAAAAAGAATAATCCACAACGTAACTCAATTCGAGATGAGTACTTGTTCAATGGTTGCATCACTAATGCGAGCATTAGAGACAAGCAGGAAAAGATAGATAACATCGATACATGTAGAATTTAGCAATCAAAGGTAGTCTTTTTATTAATCACAAACAAGTCAAAATTGTACCGTAACACATTACGTATCACTATGTCATACAATTCCAAGAACTCATCCTACAAACTGATGTCTCAGTTAAGTTAGAGATTTTTAAAAGATACCACAATGAATACTAATCTACAAGAGTCATTAGTTGTTCCACATGTCCCAGAAGATCCATCGGTCCCAATTCAGAAGAAGATTTCTTCAATTTATTTCTTGGACACTAGGCATCCTCATTATTGGACAATGGCCTAGGAAAAACCCTTAACACAAACCAACAATCAATTAAAACCTTATAATTCAATCACAGAACTTAATGAATTCCTCTTAACAATCTTATATTCCATACAGGTTAAGTTTTATTTCATTCAAGTTTCAATTAACTTATACTCAATGCAACATCCTACCTCATTCTCCAATACTTTCAACCTTATTCTTAGACCTTAATAAGGCAATAAAAGCTCGATATGAACAACACTTAATTTCCAATCCTATAGCTCTTACAACAATAGTTATCAAATGAGTCACTAGCATGAGATGACTCACACATTCAATATTTCTCGGAAAGGTACTAATGGCATGAGGCTTTTG
Source organism: Glebionis coronaria (assembly GCA_025667525.1). Classification (NCBI taxonomy): domain Eukaryota; kingdom Viridiplantae; phylum Streptophyta; class Magnoliopsida; order Asterales; family Asteraceae; genus Glebionis; species Glebionis coronaria. The sequence continues at coordinate 589,416,253 of CM046874.1, read as the reverse complement.
GGTAATGGTTCCATTGACAGCCTCAAGGGGAACATTCACCCTTTCGATTTCAAATTTAAAAATTGGGTGACAACAAATCAGATGACACCTTTCCAGGTGGTAAGATTTTGTCAAACTCCACTCTATAAGGAAAGATCGTCATGACATCGATATCAGTTTTAATCTCGCCAATTCTTCTTCAATATCAGAATCAACTAATATCTACATTTCTACAAATATCAACCATTTTGTTGGGATCATAAATATCCACAACTTGGTTTAGATCTGGAATAGCTAGAATTCCTACAGAAATAGCTTTGATTAATTTGCTAGGGGATTTAGGGTTCCTTGTGACAATCTACGTCGTATAAATGCCTCATATAAATATTAAAATAATCATCAAACAATCATGTAATCAAATTACATCATATATATATATATATATATATATATATATATATATATATATATATATATATATATATATATATATATATATATATATATATATATATATATATATATATATATATATATATATATATATATATATATATATATATATATATATATATAATCCAAGTTATATATATATATATATATATATATATATATATATATATATATAACTCGGGAATTCTTCGGCACCGTTATAGTCAAAATATTTTTAGACATTTTGAGAAAAATGTTTATAGTTAAAAGATTTTGAAATGTTTTATTCAAAACCTTGGTTTTAAAAATCTTTCGTTCTCTATAACGAGATCTCTGGTAAGAAACTGTAACCCCCCCAAATTTACATAATTCAATACAGCGGAAGACTCGTTGGTGTTACGGGATAGCACATTACTCACATCATAGACAACGCATAAAAATCGCGTCGTTTAATAATAAAAGTATTTACATTCATAAATATCAAATTTACATAGGTCCCAAGTCATGGTCATTTCATACAATTTTACAAAAGATTTGAATGGAAATTGTTATTTAAGTGCGGGCCATGAATTCTTGTTGTCTTCCCGAGAATTACCTTCAAGTACCTGAGACAAAACATGTTAAAATAAAAGGTCAACGATAACGCCGAGTGAATTCATAGAGTTTAAATAAACCATCAATATATCATCGGTACATAATTATTACCGAAAATCATTTTGTACAAATCTTTGTAATAGGCCATAAAATAGCCAAAGTCATTTTATACAAATCCTTATCAAAAATCATAATATAGGCATTTGCCTTAAAAATCATTATACGAACCATTGTCGTAAAAACATCATACAATACGTTTTATAACGTTGTATAGATTAAATAAAAACCGTTATATGAATATGGTTATATAAAACCAAAACACGAACATAATATCAATAATAAGACCCTGTATTGCTAGTCAGGCAATATATCGTAATTCAATGCATAAAGCAGTATTTTCGTTATTGTATTATTATAAGCCGCATGGCATTGTTACCTTACTATACCAAACAACGGGTAGCTAACCCGAAACTCAATTTGCCCATCTAAATTAGCGTGTCGTCACAATAATCACGCGTGTGTAAATCTTCTCATACATAAATTCGCTTACCAATCAATGTGGCACGACGGGATCAACCGTCAAGGCGCGAACTGGGGTGATCGTCCCCAAATAGTACTATTAGATGCATAAGCGTCTACCAAATCCCGGTAGTTCACAATTCATGCTAATGGGACTTTAGTGACATAACCTAACCTTAATAATCCAGTTCATTTCATCTATCGGGTCATTTAATCATTCATCAGGTCATACAATCATTCGGGTCCAAATCAATAAACAAACAATCGGGACAACTAGTGTCCTATTTCATAAAAACTAACATGTTATCTCCCTCGCGGGTTTATAAAACATTTTATAAAAACATTTAAAAGAGTGCGAGGCTATGAACTCACGTTGATGTGGGAAGGAGGGTTATCGGCAATTCGGATGTACGGTACGTGCTTCAATCACGAAAACCTAGACAAATAATACTCGTCTTAGACTTTTGTCCAATGACTTTATCAAAATAACAATTATGTATACATATGATGATTTTATATATATGATGATGATCAAGTGGGATTGTACATTTTTACTCATTCATTATAGTGTTTATGTGTTGGTAATTTTCAAGACTAGTTACACTAGTTCAACTTGTTTACATTTTGATGCCCAATGGGCCCATTACAAGACCAATATATTATATTAGCCTAATTATACTTTTATTATCAGTATTATACTTTACATGTTGGGCCCAAATGGGTTAAGCCCAATAAGTAAGTTTATAAGTGTTTTACTAACTAGTCGGGTATATAGTCTAATATGGCTACTTTGACCCGTTAATGTCTATATGTTGTAAAGCTCGGGTTTTATTGGTTTTTACTTGTTATATATGTTTATACATCAGTATATGATTTTATAAAAGTTTACGTTAGACGGGTCCGACCGCCTAAGTTTTATTTGACAAAAACGTTAATCTTTCGGTTTTAGCCGAAAAGACGTAAAACTTAGTATATAGTTTTATAACTTGGAAAAACATTTATATTTATACTTTATATAACATAATCCATTTTAATATCAACATTTATATAAATCTTTTATTATAATCATTATCAACTAGTGGAATTTGTATTTATATATATATTTTATATAAATTTTTGAGTGCTTATATTATATATTATTTATATAAAATCAGTCCAAAAAATCTAGTTTACTAAAATGATCATATCTAGAGTTCTACATAGAGATAGAACCCCAAATTTTTATCACAGAAACTAAATGATATTTGCTTCATTTTCTTCTTTTATAGCTACTGATGAATCAACCTCTAAGTATTTTATAAAATTCGTCCAAAACAGTGTAGTCAGATTTGCACTCTAAACTTGTTTTGATCATATCTTACTCATTTTTATGATTCTATTTCATGACCAACTCTCACTTGTGTACAAGACTCATAGCTTACTGTATATTAATTTATCCAAGGCATTTTATCAGTTTATCATAAGAGTATTCACTGTTTTATACAGCCTCCTAATTTAGCCATGATTTAACCATTTTTACATGTGGTTTTTCCATCTTTTTACCCATGTTAATCAAATCTATCAACACCAAATACCCACATAATATTTTTAATCATCATTCATCATCATATACATATACATAAATAAGGAAATTACAAGATTACATAATCAAAATAACAAGAGGATAGGAAGAACAATCATTATACCACCAAGATTAAGTAGTTTGAATGATCAAGACTTGGTTTTGGATCACCAAATCTTATGAACTCTTGTATGAAATCTTCAAGATCACCAAGGGAGATGTTGGTCTTTGAAAATTAGCCCTAATTCATCTTGCAAACTTCTCTTTGGATGTTAAAATCACCACCAATCTATAGAGCTTCAAAAGGGCTTCATCATTTGTGTGAATAACACATGATTCCATGGTTAAAATTGATAAAATGAGGGTGTTTGATGGTTGAAATGGGACGAATTTAGAGAGAGAGGGAGGAGAGTTGTGTGAGATTTGCATGTTGAAAGTGAAGGTAGTAGTTTATGGAAGCTTGTTTTGATGTGCATGTAGTTTGTGTAAGTAGCTAGGACAAGTGTCCTAGCTTACTTAGTAAGCTTTGACACATCATGGAGTGTGGTGTTGCTAGTTTTGCCGTCCCATATTGGGGGTGGGGCAAAAGTGGTTTTGTCTCATCCCCAATTATTTACGGGTACTCCTCGATTCTAGTTCCCTCGACTTGCGTGCCTTCGGGTCGTTTTACGAAAAACGTTTTTATAAATTATGAATCAACGGCACAAAACGAATCTAATAAAAATTGTCTCATCAAAAACGGAGTTCGAAAACGTAAATACGTAATCCTAAGGTTTCCGGTTTAGTCGTAAAGGACGTTAAATTATAATTGTAAGTCCTAATCTCTTCTCGCAAATTTGTGAGTTTATGAACCAACACAAATTTAAAACTCTAAAATAATATTCACGGATAAATTTTTTTCCTGAAATGTCGGACTGTCACCAAAACGGTGTATGTAAACGTAAGCACGTAACGTAGAATCCTCCGATTTAGACGTAGTCGATGCTACTTCAAGACGTAAATCCAAATTTCTTCCCAAAAATAAGTGAGTTCATAATATAACATTAAAATAATGTTTTTAAATAACACTTGAGAATAAAATATCAACCATAAATTGACGGATTGTCACAATATTTTACTTTGAAAGTTGGCAATTTCAGTCCTTGTACTTGGCAGATTGATATTTTGAGCTAGAATCTTCATTCCTTTGGCATAAATGGTCCTTCAACTTGCATTCTTGCTTCATTTGACCCTTTGACTTGGTTGACTTGATGATTGACCATGTTTTACTTTGATCTTGACTTTGACAAATGTTCACTTTTGGTCCTTCATCTTTGAAATGTTGTCAAGATAGGTCCTTTGTCTTCAAAGTCTTGTCACTCTTGATCATTCTTTGTATTTTTCATCCAAATTAGCTTGATTTTCTCTTGTTTGCTTGAAAATGCATCCTTCTTACCTATTTGAAAACAAACACAAAACATACCACATAATTCCGCTTTATAGCACAAAGTTTAGGTATTTTTATTGTCTTTTAGGGTGATTTGTTGATTAATTGATATGAGTTTTTGCTCATATCAAATCCCCTACACTTGAACATTGTCATGTCCTCATGCAATGCTATATTTTAAATCACAAGTTTACATTATCCTCATAATTAATCCACCTTGGCCAATATGGAATGCATCTACACTACTCTACACTATATGATGCATGATTTTGATTTTGAATAATGCAATGCAAAAGAAACAATTCTACTTATATCTTTTTGGATTTTTATTGAAATAGTTTTGATGGAAATAACTCATAAAGAATTCAATGGCTTTGATTAGGGCTTGGGTACCATGGACACTTATCACGCTCAAGTTTCACTTTCCCCATACCAAGCTTAAAAATGGGATCATTGTATTCACAGGTAAAAAGTGCATCAACTTATTCATGACAATTAAATGTGGAACCAGTTATTAGTTGAGCAAATTGCTTTTGGGCAAATTTGTCATTATTTCAAGCGTGAAGTATAAGAAATGCAAAATCCAAAAATAAGGAAGCACGGTTTTAATCCTAAGTAATCCTCTCATCCATTACTTGAAAAACCGCTCACAATTAATATAAGTCCGTTTCAAGAGTAATAAGTCATTCGTTTTATGTGTAAAATCCTCATGTCATGCATTCATAAGTAGCTACACACTCGCTAAGGAAAGAAAAATTAAACTCACGCAATAATTTACATCCGCCGCCTTTTTGAGACCTTGGATCTTCAACCCCGCAACCCGTCAAGGTAATATTTGATTGGAGCAACTATTAAATCCCCGCAACCCGTCAGGGTAATATTGGAATTCAATAGTTACTATAATTAACACTTCACTTCCCCTCTTGGGAGTCTTGTATAATTATTTTTTTCTTCTTCTTTTTTTTTTCTAGCCACTCATTTTTTTTATAAGCCGCTCTTATTTTTCTTTATTCCTTACAAAGAAAGTTGAAAAGAATAAAAGGAAAAACACCCGCTAAATATTAAGCATGACATAAGTCTAGTACACATAAACCGTTCTAACTTAGAATCTTATGACGTACTTATATCACCATGAATGATTAGTCAAAAATGCATAAGAGACTACAAACTGATTAAAACCGTTCTTGATTATTTATTAACAATATATACATGCGAAGAAAATAAAGGCAAAGAAGAGAAGGGTTTAGCCACAATTAATTTTCATGAAGTTTATCTAGCCCTTTTCTACTTGCTTCAACTCTATCATCTCCCATTCTCCACAAATTTAAAATCTCAACTAATGAGAGTGGTGGATGCTTAGCCTAATAGACCAATGAAGGACTACATGGTTAAGGATACTAGCTAGAGAATGCTAAGATAAGCAAACTCGGGTTGAGTCAAAATATCCATGGCGGGCCTAATATGTCAAAGAAGTCTAAACTTGTTAAACCATGTTCTTATTATATTTTTTCTTCCTTTTTATATTTTTTTAATGAAAAAATAAAAGAAGAATATATACAATGCAAATGTGATATGCAAATGAAAAATGATTTATGCAAAAATTATGAATGCATATTTTTGGTGGCCAAAGTAGATCAAAAATTTGAAAAATGATTGAAAAATTAATTTTCCAAGTTATCATGAAGATTAATGACAAGTTCTAGGTAAGGTCACTTAGATAGAAGACCCCCTACACTTAAGCTAAACATTGTCCTCAATGTTTAAGAGCATGGAAGTCTAAACTCCCCTACACTTATGACAATGACTAGACTTTGTTTAACTCTTGTTAAGGAAAGGTCAACATTTGGTGAATTCATGTTTAAGCACAAGGTGTCTATGAAAAATCACAATAGTAACAAAGTGAACCGGATACAAGGGCCTCCTCCATAAGCTCCAAAGCATGTAGTGAGTGAGCAACCCTACAAAAAAAATGAAGACAAAAGAAGGTCTTCCCCACACTTATCCTCAATTATATACCCTTATTTCTAACCTACAACACTCTAAACCTAGTTATACGATGCTTGAGTTAAGGAGTCTCTAGCTCGACTCTTCCCTCAATGAATTAATTCATGGGGAAAATGGGGATCTCTTGGACCATTTCAAGGGAAATGTCCTCCCCAAAATAATGTTTCACACGGTGACCATTCACTTTAAAGTTTGGACCATCAGGTTGTGACAACTCAATAGTTCCATATGGAAACACTTGAGCAATAGTGAATGGACCGGACCATCTCGACTTAAGCTTGCCCGCAAAAAGTTTCAACCTTGAGTTAAAGAGGAGAACCGTCTCTCCAACTTTAAACTCACGGTTCTTGATCTTAGCATCATGCAATTTCTTAGTCTTTTCCTTGTAAAGCAAAGAATTCTCATAGGCATTGGCTCTTAATTCATCCATCTCATTAAGTTGATCTTTCCTATGTGAACCGGCTTGGTTTAAATCAAAATTAGCCCACTTGAGAGCCCAAGATGCCTTGTGTTCTAACTCGAATGGGAGGTGGCATGCTTTTCCATAGACAAGCCTATAAGGGGTACAACCAATCGGTGTCTTAAAAGCCGTCCTAAAAGCCCATAAAGCATCATCAAGCTTATCCGACCAAGAAGCTCGATGCTCTCCCACCGTTCTCTCTAAAATTCTCTTTAAACCACGATTTGTGACCTCGGTTTGACCATTGGTTTGAGGGTGATACGCGGTAGAAAGTCTATGATTTACTCCATATTTCTTCATAACTCTCGTGAATTGATCATTACAAAAGTGCATACCACGATCACTTATGATGGCCCGAGGTACACCAAATCTAGCAAACAATTTCTTTAAAAACTTCACAACAACTCTAGCATCATTGGTAGGTAAGGATTTAGCCCCAACCCATTTAGACACATAATCCACCGCTACAAGTATATACTTGTTTCCCTTGGAAGATGGAAAAGGTCCCATAAAATCTATGCCCCATACATCAAAAATGTCACACTCTTGAATAAAATTTTGTGGCATCTCATCACGTTGCGTAATTTTTCCTTGTCTTTGACACACATCACAAAATTTCACCATCTCTTGGGCATCTTTGTAAATGGAAGGCCAATAGTAACCCGAATCAAAGACTTTCTTGGTGGTATAGTTGGGCCCAAAATGTCCACCCGTAGGTCCTTTATGACATGCTTCTAAAATTTTAAATGCCTCGGGCCCATCTACACACCGTCTAATGATTTGGTCCGCACATTGCCTAAAAAGATAAGGATCATCCCAAAAGTAGTACTTAACTTCCTTAAGAAATTTCTTATTTTGTTGGGAAGTAAGACCCTCAATAAGCACATTCCCCACAAGATAGTTTGCTATATCCACAAACCAAGGGGTGGAATCCTCTTGGGAAGAGATAGACATGAGCTCCTCTAATGGAAAGGATTCATTGATCTCTTTATTAGGAAAATCTCCTTGAAAAGGATACTCAAGTCTACTCAAGTGATCCGCCGCTAAATCCTCGGCTACTTTCTTATCTCGAATTTCTATCTTAAACTCTTGAAGCAACAAAACCCATCTCAAAAGCCTAAGCTTAGCATCTTGTTTTGTCATGAGATACTTGAGAGCGGAATGATCCGTATACACTATGGTTTTGGATAGCACAAGGTATGGTCTAAATTTCTCAAAAGCATAGAGTATAGCAAGCAACTCTTTTTCCGTGGTAGTATAATGAAGTTGTGCACCGGTCATGGTTTTACTCGCATAGTGTATAGGTTGAAAATGCTTATTCACTCTTTGTCCTAAGACGGCCCCTACCGCATAATCACTAGCGTCACACATAAGCTCAAAAGGTAATTCCCAATTTGGAGAAACCAAAACGGGAGCCTTTGTCAATTTCTCCTTAAGAGTCTCAAAAGATTCCAAACACTCTTGGTTGAAAATGAAAAGAGCCTCTTTTTCCAAGAGGTGAGTCATCGGTCTAGCTATCTTAGAAAAATCTTGTATGAAGCGCCTATAAAACCCCGCATGACCTAAGAAACTCCTTACACCTTTAACCGTAGTGGGTGGGGGAAGCTTAGAAATCACATCAATTTTAGCTCGATCCACTTCTAATCCCTTATTGGATATTTTGTGTCCTAAAACAATTCCCTCTTTCACCATAAAGTGACATTTCTCCCAATTAAGAACTAAACATGTTTCCTCACAACGCTTAAGCATTCGTTCTAAATTGGTGAGACATGAGGTAAATGAATCTCCAAAGACAGAAAAGTCATCCATGAAAACCTCCATTGTTTGATCTATCATATCATGGAAAATTGCCATCATGCACCTATGAAACGTCCCCGGTGCATTACATAAGCCAAAAGGCATCCTCTTTGAAGCAAATGTACCGTAGGGACAAGTGAATGTGGTCTTTTCTTGATCCTTAGGGTCAATGGGTATTTGGAAATAACCCGAAAAGCCATCAAGAAAGCAATAGTAGTCATTTCCCGCTAATCGTTCAAGCATTTGATCCATAAAAGGTAATGGGAAGTGGTCTTTCCTAGTAGCCTCATTGAGCTTCCTATAGTAAATACAAACTCTCCAACCGGTAACAAGTCTCGTAGGAATAAGCTCATTGTTCTCATTAGGTACTACAGTGATTACACCCTTTTTTGGAACACAATGTACCGGGCTAACCCATGGAGAGTCAGAATTGGGGTAACTCATGCCCGCATCAAAGAGTTTGATCACTTCCTTTTTAATGACCGCATGGATTTTTGGGTTAACCCTTCGTTGACTTTGAATGGCGGGTTTGTAATCATCCTCCATAAGGATTTTGTGTGTACAAAAATGTGGATCAATTCCCCTTATGTCGGATATTTTCCATGCTAAGGCTTTCTTGTGTTTCTTAAGGACTTCAATTAGTTTCTCCTTCTCATCCTCTTTCAATTCTTTAGCAATGATCACGGGTAATTGATCTTTGCCCTCTAAGAAAGCATACTCTAGGTGGGATGGAAGGTCCTTAAGTTCAACTGGAGGTGGACACTCTAGGGAAGGTTTTACTATGGAAGGATCATCATTGGTAACTTCTTGTAGAATGGGGGAAGGAATAGGGTCCTCATTGAGCAACTTTTGGACAGTAATAATATCTTCTTCCCAATTGATGGGAGAATCATCATCACCAATAAAGTTAGACTCAAATTCCTCCATGAGGAAATCACTCTCTCCAAAAGGTGTTAAGGAGGGAGCAATTGAGGCCACGGTTTCAACATGGGGCATATCCTCACTATTACTCTTGCAAGCGTCATGAAAGTGCTCATCACACACCTCATCTAGGACATCAACTATGTTAATAGTCTCACAAGGTTTAGACTCCTTAACCTCTTTCTTATCACAAATTTTCCCTAACTTAAACACCACTTTCTCATCCTCTACTCTCATAATTAGTTCTCCCTCCGCCACATCTATCAAAGTACGACCCGTTCTCAAAAACGGTCTACCAACAATCAAAGGAACTCTAGGATCCATGTCATAATCAACCACTACAAAGTCGGCCGGAAATGTAAACTTATCCACACCTACAAACACATCCTTCGCGATACCTACGGGGTAAGCTATGGTTCGGTTGGCTAACTCAAGTGTCATCCTAGTGGGAGTGAGCTCGGGAAGAGAGAGTTTTTCCCAAACCGATAAAGGCCTGAGGTTAATGCTTGCCCTAGACCCGCCAAAGCCATGCAATTTTCCACCCCGGGAAAATTACAAGGTATCAAGAAGCGCCCCGGATCTCCAAGTTTTGTTGGTAAGCTTTTAAGTAACACGGCGGAACAATTTTCATTAAGGGATGTGTTGGGAAAATCAACCAATTTTTCCTTGCTAGAGAGTAAATCCTTGAACATCTTAGCAAACTTTGGCATGTAAGCAAGAGCTTTCGCAAAGGAGATGTTTATGTTGAGTTGCTTGAACATCCTTAAGAAATTTGAGACTTGGATATCATCCTTGTTCTTTAACTTGTCCTTTTTCAACCTTGAAGGATAAGGAAGAGTTGGTTTAGGTGTAGGTGTTGTAGTGGAAGATTTATCTTTGATAGCTTCTTCATTGGGAATTGTGGAAGTTAAAGGAGAAATGGGAAGAGGTTGAGAAGGTGTGTTTGATTGATTGGGAGCATTTAGAGGTGGTGAAGTAGATGTAGAAGCCTTATCACATGTAGGAACAAAAGTGGGTTTAACAATAGGAGGTTTAGGAGGTGAAGGATCCTTTGTTGACTTTCCACTTCTTGTTGTAATAGCATTGACATTTGCCCTTGGGTTTGCTTGTGTGTTAGATGGTAAAGCGCCTTCTGGTCTTTGATTGAATGCCATTAAAAGCCTATTGGTTTGTGCATCCATTACAAGTTTCATTTGGTCATTCATTCTCTTTTCACTTTCACGAATTCTCTTCTCAACATACTCATGAGTCTCATGTAGCCCATATCCTTGATTTTGAGATTGAGGGTAACCTTGATTGGGAATTTGAGAATATCCTTGATTTGGGAAGGGTGGAAGTGGTTGATTAAATCCTTGATGTGGTGGATAAAAGTTATTTCCTTGATGTTGAAAATTGTTAGGTGCCTTGTAGTTATTCCCTTGGTAATATGGTCTTGGACCTTGATTCCTTTGTAACAATTGAGGAGGATTTTGTTGAAGTTGGGTGGGTGGTTAGGGTGGGAATCCCGGTGGAGTAAGGTAATTTTGAGACTTGTAAGAAAGGTTATTGGGATTGATATTTGGCTTGAAATGTTCACGATGTTCCTCTTGATAAGCATATCACTCCCCTTGATATCTTTGCACCTTATCACATTGTTGATAGGAATGAGGACCTCCACAAGTCTCACATGAAAGGGTAATGGCATGCACATCATTAGTAGAATTGTTCAATGAAAGGCTCTTAATAGCTTGGATCAATTCTTGATGTGCCTTAAAACTCATCTCATGATCCCTATCTATCTTTTGAATTATCTCTTGGTGACTCTTAAGGAATTGGTTATCACAAGGTGTTTGAGAATTGTTTTGGATAACATGAACCCTTTCTTCAAATTGAGTGTTTATTTGTACCATTGCTTTGGTCTCAATAATATCCCAAGCCTCTTGAATGGATTTAAGAAGAATATTTCCTCTCGCGGAAGCATTAAGTGAGTCTTGGTGATGAGGTTTAAGGCCATTGTAGAAAGTATTGATTTGGTGAACTTCATCCAATCCATGGTTAGGGCATCTCCTCAATAACTCTCTATACTCTTCCCAAGCATCACTAAAGGTTTGACTAGGTTTTTGTTGAAAACCTATAATTAAGTTCCTCAAAGTCGTGGTCTTAGATGGGGGAAAGAACTTGTTCAAAAACTTGGTAGTGAAACCATCCCATGTGGTAATACTCTCGGGTGGTTGTGTATCTAACCAATGCTTAGCCGGACCCTCTAGTGAAAATTGCACTAATATCAACTTAATGGCATCATGGGGAACTCCATTGTACTTAATGGTGTTGCAAAGAGAAAGAAATCTCTTAAGGTGATCATGAGGATTATCATTCTTGTTCCCATAAAAAGGTGTGTTTGAAACCAAGTTAATCATGGATGTTTTTAGCTCGAATGTGTTTGCGAGAATATCGAGTATCTTGATAGCATTGGCATATCCGTGAACATTGGATTGCAATTGCTCCATCAAAGAACGAGTATCAACTCCGGCCATGGCTTCTTGTTGCGGATGAATCAAAGAACGATTCTTGTGATCGGCTTGATGGACGATGGTGTTCCTACTCTTTCTCTTTTTCTTCCTTTTCGGAGGAAGGGGTTGTACACCAATCGGTATTTGTGCACGCCCGCGAGTGAGCATGAAACTCAATACGAGGAATGAGAGAGAAGCTCTCGTGTGACTTTGAAGAGAAAAGGATTATCCCCTTCGAGTTTCAATATGAAATATCCACAAGAAAATAATAATATACGTATGTACTACTTGGGTGCAAGACCCCCAATGAAGCCTTCGTTCTTAGATGGCATTTTATAGCACATCGCCTTTCTATTCACTTAATTGTTTGTATTCTTCGAATTGTTGCTTATTGGAAGTATTTATCTATCCTTGCTTTATTTTGTTTGATCGATACACGTGTCAAGGACCGGAACGCCCCTCAACACGGTGTATTGCCTTGGCAATACTTATGGAGAATATGTGAATTAGTTGTTTTTATACGTATACGTATTTACTAATAATAATATATGGAAAATATTTTTGTATTTATGAGTTTTTAAGAGAAAATACTATATGTACATAAAAACCGAGAGAATCCAATGATATATATTTTTGGGTGCAATCTCTTGGGAAAAAGATTGCTTTTTGGATTTTTTAATTTGTTTGGTCAATTCTTTAGGAAAAGAATTGTTTTGTTAATTTTTAGTTTTTATGTATTTTTATATTTTTGTTTTTTTATTGTTTTTTATTTATGATACATAAAAATAACGTTCACGAGGTGAACGGATCCCAAAAGCAAATGAAAACCGTCAATCGATATTCTCTCGTAGAGTCAAAGAACCGGCAGCGGCGCCATTTAATATTTGTGTATAGTTGAAGTTCGTTTTCTCAGTTCTTAACAAATTGAAAGTCCTAACAACATCGACTTTATGATTGTTTTTGGTTGGTAAAGGTATTTGGATATTCTACGTCTAATTCAACAATCAAGTAAAAATGAAAAATATTAACTACGTAACCGTAAAACAAATTGTCAAATACCACATTTTCTATTCAAGTAAGACAAAAATGTAAATTTATGAAAGTTAAGGACTGAAAATGTAAATTCTATGAACTTAAAGTGCCTAAAATGTAAATTCGAAAAGTCTAAGGACTAGATATGCAAAATTAGGTAACAATTAGGGACTAACTATGAAAATGTAACTAACAACCAACTAACTTTAACTAACTTTCAAAACTGACTAACTAAATGTTAACTAACTAGAAAATGCAGGGACTAATCCTAACAATCACTAATTTTTAGGAAAATTAGGCTAAAACTGAAACTGTCTAACAACCTAGGGACTAAAGTGCAATTTCCAAAAGTCTAATAACAAAAACGGGCTAAGGAACTTTAACAAGCTTGTTTAAGCTCAATTCTTAACCAAATAAGCTCAAACCAGTTTCAAAAGTCTTAAAATTCAAGATAAGCTAGACTTGTAAAAGGAAATAAGCTGAAACTCACTGAATCTCTAATAAGCTATTTCAAATAAGCCAAGTTTAAGATATATAATAAGCCATACGTGCACAATTTGATTTTCTTACAAAATCTTATTATTCGGCTCTAAAGAAGCAGGGAATGTTTTGTCTTAACAAAAATGATCCAGTATTAAGCCCAGAAATTGAAATTAAGCTAGAAAGAGCTTATGTTGATCAAAATTTCCAAAAAGCTGAAAAGTTCAAATCTTAACCACTAACACTTTTTAAAGAGATTTGTAAAATAAAATGGGCAAGTTTATGAAGTGGATAAGCTAGAATAGGAAAACAGCCTAATGTTTTGTTATAGAAAATGGCAAATGCTCAAGGGCTTATTCTACAGCTTATTTCTACCTCAATTCTGAAAACTGTAGAAATTCCTGCTAAAGGCTTAAACTACATATATTGTTAGAGAGCTAGAAACTGGTTTCAAGAAAATTCATCAAGGATTGAAGCAATGGAAATGATTTGAAATCTGATACTTTCCGAAAACAGGTTTTGAAACAATATGACCCAAAGCCTTTACTACAATTGGCCTTTTTGACCAAAGATTTGACTAGAAAAGGAATGTCAACTACTGAACTTGACTTAAAACGGCTAAGTGACTAACAATGAACAAGATTTTCTCAAAAATCAACACTAGATCATTCTCTAAAACTGATTGCCAAACACTGGTTATAGGTTTTTAGTAGAATTTTATTAAAGAGATTTAAGCTAGGAGCAAGACTGATTAAAGAGTAATAGCAGGATAAATGTGACTACCAAATTGAGATGTAAAGAAGCTAATCTTAGGCTAAGCAACACTCCTATACTTCAAATGCTAAGGCAAGCTAAATGACAGCTAAAATCTTAACAGAATGGAAATAAAGGTTAGTAATCAAGAGCTAAGCTACCATTATACTACACAATCATTCAATCTAGTCAATTAACAACTAAACACCTTTGATCATACAGCAAATAAGTTCTATACTATGAATTGAGCAGGCATTCAACACTTGAGTGGAACAAAAATGTAGAAAACGCAAACTTGTGAATTAGAAGCCTCCTTTGATGGAGTAGAGTAGCGCTGAGCTATCTAGCTAGTGCTAAACCACCACCTTAGCACTAGGATCTATCAATCTATAACCAATCAACAACTATCAACTCTTAATCTCCATTGATGAACTTGAAACCTTCAAAAATTCTACTAATGCTTGAAATGGAATGATCAGAACAATGTACTCAGCTACAGGATGAAAAGAACAGCTACAATCTTCCACAAAGCTGCTAATGATCAATTATGATCACTAGAAACTTAACAATAACACTGGCGTATGAACACTATGTAAGAGTAGTAAGAGAATTGGAGGGAAATTGGAATTTTATTGAATTTATGTGAAAGGTGGTTACAAAAGATGTTAAAACTAACTAACAGACTCTCAAGAGGTTGTCAAGCTCTTGAGAGTTGTTATCTACTAACTGTTAACAGAATGAGAGAGTGTAAATTTCTAGTGTGTGAGTTTTTCACACTAGCTAACTATGTACAAATGAGAGCTTCTAGTCCTATTTATAGAATGAAAAAGTGAAGTAGTTGGGGAGAATGACGTGTCCAAGCCAATAGGAGTCTTCCACATGTCCCAGTTCTGCTAATTGATATTTGCAGGTGAAGAACTTAATTGGGGATTTTTGATTGAGTTATTCTCAGCTTAATTGAGTTGTTGGGATGAATTCGTCCTTTGATTTTGAGCAACTTTGATGTTTATAACTTCTTCTAAAACGCAATCTAGCTCTTGATCGATTCTGGTAAAGTTGTTGGAGAAGAAAGCCACGTGGCGTCTTGTGGTTGGCCGAGGGATAAGCACACGGATCATTATCTTTATACTGAAATATGATTAGTGGATTGAAAGGGTGGTGGATTGCACTGTTAGGATTTGCTTATTAAATGTTGGCGGCTTTGAGTGGGATTGTGTGGCAATCCAAATCACTTATTTCCTTTCTTCTCATTGGTTGATATTGCATCACACGGATTAAGCCATATTTTACTTTGAAAGTTGGCAATTTCAGTCCTTGTACTTGGCAGATTGATATTTTGAGCTAGAATCTTCATTCCTTTGGCATAAATGGTCCTTCAACTTGCATTCTTGCTTCATTTGACCCTTTGACTTGGTTGACTTGATGATTGACCATGTTTGACTTTGATCTTGACTTTGACAAATGTTCACTTTTGGTCCTTCATCTTTGAAATGTTGTCAAGATAGGTCCTTTGTCTTCAAAGTCTTGTCACTCTTGATCCTTCTTTGTCTTTTTTCATCCAAATTAGCTTGATTTTCTTCTTGTTTGCTTGAAAATGCATCCTTCTGACCTATTTGAACACAAACACAAAACATACCACATAATTCCGCTTTATAGCACAAAGTTTAGGTATTTTTCTTGTGTTTTAGGGTGATTTGTTGATTAATTGATATGATTTTTTGCTCATATCACTTTTGTTAAATCTTTAGAAGCTTTTCCAAAATTTTCAACAGTTTGTTCATCAATCTTCTTATTAGATCTAAAAACTTCTAATTCAGCAGTTAATTCCTTAATGGAATCATTATTTTCTTTACCATCTCTCTCTAAAACGACAATATGATCTCTGTAATCATTTTCTCTTTGTTTATACTCTCTTATGGTGGACTATGATTGTTCTAAAGCACGTTTGTAGTTATCAAGGTCATTATCACAATTAATATAATCAACTTCTTGTAAAATCAGTTGGCTCTCATGCTGAGTAAAGCCATGTTCCACTTAATGTCCATCTCCTCCAGTCCTTGCTTGCTTATTTGACTCAGATCTTCATGTAACACAGTAGATCCTTGAGATCCTTGAGATGCGATGAAAGCACAAGCATTATCAAGACTGAAGGTTGTAGGCCTTTCTTCATCAAAAGATGGTCCAGACCTTGCAGCAGGGTAATGGTTAGTAGGGGAAACTTTGATTCCACTGCTTTTAGAGATCCCACTGATGTGGGATATAAATGCCATGTTGGCAGGGGAATCAGCAATTCCACTTGAATTAGTAGGAATGGTTCCTGATGTTTTCATCTCATTGACTACATGCTCAAAAACCTTCAGGTTGTTGTAGATGTCATCAATGTTTTTTTCATCAGTGTCATCTCTGTTTTGCCAAATGGCTTTGTAGACAAACCATTCTTTCTGAAGACTATTGAGGAATCTTGCATTCATCTATTCTCTTGACACCTCTATGTCAAAGAATTCCAGTTGAGCAACCAGATCTTGGAGCCTATTGCAAATGGAACCTATTGCTTCATCACCATTTGCCTTAAAGGAAGCAAATTGGTCTATCATCTGATTCTTTTTCTTCTTCTTAGTAGCTTCATTCCCTCCAAACGTTTTACCAATCGCTTCCCAAAGCTCTTTAGCAGTTTTGTATTTTCTAAACCTTAACTGATGTCTATCAGCTAAAGCCAACAGTAAAGATCTGTGAGCCCTGACATCATGCCTTCTTGCCTGAATCTCTTTGTTTGCAACAGTAGCAGACTTGGTTTTATCACCTTTGGAGCTTTCACCAATTTCTGTCTTGTCTTTGTTCTTATCTTCAACTGGTACTGTTTTGGTGAATTGATCATCAAATTCTATGACCTCCCATAGGACATAGTGTTCCATCTTGAGATATTGCTGAATTCTGAATTCCCATATTTCAAAGTTTTCAGGATCTAGAATAGGAAGTTTGAGAGCATTGTTGTTTGAGGATGGCTGAGAATCTGAAGACATGGTTGGTGTTGGTTGTGAGAGATGTTTTTTTCTTGGTTTAATCAAAGTTTCTCAACAAGATCTAATACCACTTGTTGATCCCAAACTTAGATCTTAAACCTTAGCTTGTTTAAGGGTTGTGATAAAAAGAGTAAACTCAATCTAACACTAGAGAAACTTTGCAACATAGAGTAACCAATCAAGATGCGGAATATAATGTTTAGCACAAGAACAAATGTTTAAATCAAACGTTGAACTTTAATATATCATAGATATACGAATACTCAATAGTGGTATTAGGGTTACAAAACCTTAAAGTATGAAATGAACAGAGAAAGATGTGTCATACATGACAACCTAGTGAGTCCTTTTATAACATAAGAACTCGCGTACAAGATAACTACTAACAAACTAGGAAACTATCTTGGAGTAGTAACAGAATCTCTTTGTTTGCAACAGCAGCAGACTTGGTTTTATCACCTTTGGATCTTTCACCAATTTCTGTCTTGTCTTTGTTCTTATCTTCAACTGGTACTGTTTTGGTGAATTGATCACCAAATTCTATGACCTCCCATAGGACATAGTGTTCCATCTTGAGATATTGCTGAATTCTGAATTCCCATATTTCAAAGTTTTCAGGATCCAGAATAGGAAGTTTGAGAGCATTGTTGTTTGAGGATGGCTGAGAATCTGAAGACATGGTTGGTGTTGGTTGTGAGAGATGTTTTGTTCTTGGTTTAATCAAAGTTTCTCAACAAGATCTGATACCACTTGTTGATCCCAAACTTAGATCTTAAACCTTAGCTTGTTTAAGGGTTGTGATAAAAAGAGTAAACTCAATCTAACACTAGAGAAACTTTGCAACACAGAGTAACCAAACAAGATGCGGAATATAATGTTTAGCACAAGAACAAATGTTTAAATCAAACGTTGAACTTTAATATATCATAGATATACGAATACCCAATAGTGGTATTAGGGTTACAAAACCTTAAAGTATGAAATGAACAGAGAAAGATGTGTCATACATGACAACCTAGTGAGTCCTTTTATAACATAAGAACTCACGTACAAGATAACTACTGACAAACTAGGAAACTATCTTGGAGTAGTAACAGAAACGCGTCATAATCTCTTCCAAGTTTATCTAGTAGCAGGGTCTTTGACTTCCAGCAGGGGCACCAATCCCCCTGCCTTTGTTATTAAGCAGGCAAAACTTACTCTAGCAGGGGAAACTCTGACCAACTAGCAGGGGTAACTTATACTCTTATATTTATTCCCAACAACGTTGTGTACGGTTTCTCCACCTTAAGGAGATAGTTGATTAGTGAACTCTCGAGTAAGGAGTACTTGTGATTAGTAGTTAGTTGCTCTATACCTTGTTCATATTGTGTATAAGAAGGTTTCACATAAATACTCAAGCTTAAGTTTTTGAAAAAGGATTTTTTTTAAACCAAACTTTAACAAGCAAATTTAAGAAACTATTCAACCCCCCTTCTAGTTTCTACAATTGGTATTAGAGCGTGGTTTCTCAATACTTTTTAAAATATATTGTATTTCAAAATTTGAATCGATCTATGGATTCCAAAAAGTATCTAGAAGGGCAATCCATGCAAAGACCACCTCTTTTTGAAACCGATAGTTTTATTTATTGGAATGTTAGGTTTGAGACTTGTGTGAAATCAAAAGATTTAGATCTTTGGCATGTTAGTACCAATGGTGACTTTTTGCCATTTCAATATAATGAAGTTTCTAAAAGTAAGGAGATGGTTACTTTTGATAAAGCTAATGATGATACTAAAAGAAAACTTGCTAAAAATATTGAGGCTAAAATGGTGATTTATAATGCTTTACCAAAGAAAGAGTACGAAAGGATTTTCATGTGTGAAACCGCTAAAGACATTTGGAATACTCTTTTAGTAACCCACCAAGGTAATAGCCAAGTCAAAGAAAGTAAAATCGATCTTCTTGTTTAACAATATGAACAATTTGTCATCTTAGAAGATGAAACCATAAATAGTGCATTTGATAGATTTAACACTATTATTACTAGTCCAAAAGCACTTGATGAATGTTTTCTAGCAAGAACAATGTTAGGAAGTTTCTTAGGGCGTTGCATCCCAAATGGAGAGCTAAAGTCACGGCGATTGAAGAATCAAAGGATCTCGCCAAATTATCACTCGAAGAACTCATTGGTAACTTGAAGGTTCATGAGATGTTAATTTTGAAGGACTCGGAAATGGTGAAAACTAAGAGTGAAAGAAAGTCTCTTGCACTCAAAGCCAAGAAGGCACTAAGTGACCATGAAAGCTCCTCGGATAGTGATGATGAGGAATATGCCTTGGCAGTTAGAGACTTTAAGAAATTCTTCAAGAGACGAGGTCAATACGTGAGGCAACCAAACAACGACAAGGAACCCCTCTCCAAAAACCGATTTGCCAAAGACGATAAAGGTGATAGGAAATGCTTTAGATGTGGTGATCCAAATCATTTCATCGGTGATTGTCCTAAGCCTTCACGCGACAAGAACCACACGACGTTTGTTGGAGGTTCATGGAGCGATAGTGGTGAAGATGTTGATGACAACCCCAAAGATGAGAAGTGTCTAATGGCTCACACTTCTAAAGAGGTACTTTCCGAAACCGAGTATTATAGCAATAATAGTTCTTCTCAAGATGATAGTGAATTAGAAGGCCAATACAATAACTTGCATAAGCTTAGTCTAAAATTTATTGAAAAGAACAAAGCGCTAAAATCAACTAGAACTAAGCTTGAAAACGAGATTAGTGAGCTAAAAGAAAAATTAGCTAAGCTTGAGAAAAATAAAGAAACAGATCTA
Source organism: Glebionis coronaria (assembly GCA_025667525.1). NCBI lineage: Eukaryota > Viridiplantae > Streptophyta > Magnoliopsida > Asterales > Asteraceae > Glebionis > Glebionis coronaria. The sequence continues at coordinate 589,395,968 of CM046874.1, read as the reverse complement.
GGATGCTTAAAATGTGAAAAACTTAGACAAGAAAATGAAAACCTTAAGAGCACCTCCAATAGACTTGAAAAGTTCATGAGAGGTACTAATGCTCTTGATGATATGTTAAACAAACAAATTCATTCTAAGGAAAGACTTGGGTTGGGATATAACACTAATGAAGCATCAACTAGTAAACCAAAACATGTTAAGTTTTTAGAAAAACCGGTCCTCTGCACGCGGTGCTCCAATATATGGGGCGGTTCCTTATCGCTATGAAACCACCGATGGAGCTAAGGAACCGCGTCTAGAAGAAGATTTTTGTGAAAATCATGAACTTTCTAAAAAGTCAATTTTAGGTGAAGGACCAAAACATATTCTAATTAACAAGGTCAAAGTACCTATAATTGAAAAGTCTACTCTAGATAAATTCTACAAGTCCTTGAGTAAACCTCTAATGGGAACTAGAAACTTATCTAGACAAACATCTACTCCTCCAAGAGTACGAAATGAATCTAAACTTAGAAGTAGAACACCTACGCCAAAAAGAGATGATCAAGCTAAACCACGACCTATGAGTAAAACCCCAACACCTAGGAGGAATAATAATAATACTAGATCAAGATCAAAGACACCTAGGAGAAACTATGGACAACAAAATGGACATATGAATTGGAACAATTTTCAACAACAATACTTTTCCCCATGGGGAATGTCTCCTTCATTCATGCATCCCAACCAAATGCAAGGGATGTTTGGAACTAACAATTTTGGACCCATGAGATATTGGGGACCAAATGTTTGATCTTGTGTGTTGTTACCTAGATATGCTTGGGAATCGATCTAGAGCCCGACGAGTGGATTAAGGATAGTGGTTGTTCTAAACACATGACGGGTAATCGAAGTTTTTTCTTACACTACAAAGCATATGATGGAGGTAACGTTACATTCGCAAGTAATAGACGTGGTAATATCATTGGCAAAGGTACGGTCTCTCTTGACTCTATGACTATAGAAAACGTAGAGCACGTAGATAACTTAGGTTTTAACCTTCTAAGTATAGGTCAAATTTGTGACAATAAGTGTAAGGTCATCTTTTCGGAATATGACAGTGAAATCGTAAAAGATGGAAAAGTCATTGGAAAAGGTGTTAGAAATCATGGGCTTTATGTCATGAAGGTTAATAGGAAGTCAAAGGAAAATTTATGTCTACCGACTTTAGATGATAGTTCTACTCTTTGGCATAGGAGATTAGGTCACGCTAATATGCGTTTAATTCAATCTTTAGTCTCTAAGGAGTTGGTAAGACATCTCCCCAAGATGAAGTTTGATAGTCACTTTTGTGATGCTTGCAAAATTGGGAAGCAAGTTCACTAAAGTCACAAAGCCAAGAATTTGGTTTCGACCTCTCGGTGTTTAGAGCTCCTACATATGGATCTTTTTTGACCTTCCACCATACGGAGTTATAGAGGTAACCTTTATACCCTAGTTATAGTTGATGACTTCTCTAGATTCACTTGGACTAGATTTTTGGCATCTAAGAATGAAGCTTGCGATCACTTCGAAACCTTTAGTCGAAGAATTCAAAATCAACTAGGATGTTCAATTGTATCTATTAGGACGGATCATGGTAGGGAATTTGATAATGAAGTGCAATTTGGTGCCTTTTGTGAAGCTCATGGTATTACCCATAACTTCTCGGCTCCTCGCACTCCACAATCAAATGGGGTAATTGAAAGGAAGAATAGGACCATCCAAGAGATGAGTAGGACGATGTTAAATGAGCAATCTTTGCCTCAAAAATTTTGGTGCAATGTCGTGGACACAACGACTTACATTCTCAACCGAATTCTTATTTGACCTTTTCTAGGATTGACCCCCTATGAGATTCTTAAAGGTAAGAAGCCCTCATTGGAATACTTTAGGGTGTTTGGAAGCAAGTGCTTCATTCTCAACACCAAAGATTACCTTACTAAGTTTGACCCAAAGTCTTACGAATGTACCTTTTTAGGTTATTCTCAAACTAGCAAAGCCTACATAGTCCTCAATAGAACCTCGGGTGTAATTGAAGAATCACTTAACGTGACATTTGATGAAACCCCGCCTTCATCTAAGACACCACCTTTGGTAGATGATGACTTAGATGAAATAGACATAGTTAATTCCAAAGATGTTAGAAACATAGGAGTTGAAGACCTTAGTGTTGAAAAGGGAGTAAACATTAAGGAGTCTAAGGATCATGCTCTTGATAACGTCATAGGCGAATTAAATCAAAGGATCCTAAGATCTCAAGTCCAAAATTAAAGTAACTTCTTTTGTTTCGTCTCCTTGATTCAACCAAATAATGTTAAAGAGGCTTTGATGGATGAGAGTTAGGTCATTGCTATGCAAGAAGAATTGAATCAATTCATTGTTAATGATGTTCGGGAACTTGTTCCTCCGCCTAGAAGTTCGACCATCATAGGAACCAAATGGGTATATAGGAATAAGTTAGATGAGAATGGTGTTGTGTCTTGTAACAAGGCTAGACTTGTAGCTCAAGGCTATAATCAACAAGAAGGTATTGATTATGACGAGACATACGCACCCGTAGCTAGATTAGAATCCATTAGACTCCTCTTAGCTTACGCTTGTGCTTTAGACTTTAAGCTTCAATAAACGGATGTAAAGAGTGCATTTCTTAACGGTTTGATCAATGAGGAGGTATATGTGGCTCAACCTCCCGGCTTCATTGATTTTGAGAAACCGGATCATGTTTATAAGCCTAAGAAAGCTCTTTATGGTCTCAAACAAGCACCCAAAGCTTGGTATGATAGACTTAAAGCGTTTCTTGTAAAACATATGTATTCCATGGGGATGGTAGACAATACACTTTTTACAAAGAAGAAAGGTTCTCACCTCATTATCGTACAAATATATGTTGATGACATTATATTTGGTTCAACTTGTCATTCATTGTGTGATGACTTTGCCCCAAAACCATGCATGACGAGTTTGAAATGAGTATGATGGGAGAACTTAACTTCTTTTTAGGACTCCAAATTAAACAAATGGACGATGGTATTTTCTTTAATCAATCCAATTATGTTAAAGAAATGCTAAAGAAATTTGGATTAGAAGACTCTAGACCAATGAAGACCCCTATGGGATCGGATACTAAACTCACCGTAGATAATGATTGTGAGTCGGTAGACAACACCAAATATAGAGGTATGATTGGTAGTTTGTTGTACCTAACGGCAAGTCGACTGGATATCATGTTTAGTGTAACACCCCCAAATTTATACAACTCAATACAGCGGAAGACTCGTTGGTGTTACGGGATAGCACATTACTCACATCATAGACAACGCGTAAAAATAGCGTCGTTTAATAATAAAGCATTTCCATTCATAAATATCAAAGTTACATAGGTCCCAAGTCATGGTCATTTCATACAGTTTTACAAAATATTTGAATGGAAATTGTTATTTAAGTTCGGGCCATGAATTCTTGTTGTCTTCCCGAGAATTACCTTCAAGTACCTGAGATAAAACATGTTAAAAGAAAAGGTCAGCGATAACGCCGAGTGAATTCATAGAGTTTAATAAAATCCATCAATTTAACATCGGTATAAATTATTACCGAAAATCATTTTGTACAATTCATTGTAATAGGCCATAAAATAGCCAAAGTCATTTTATAATAATTTTTATCAAAATCATAATATAGGCTTTCGCCTTCAAAATCATTATACGAACCAATGTCGTAAAAATATCATACAATACGTTTTATAACGTTGTATGGAGTTAAATAAAAACCGTTATATGATTATGGTTATGAAAACCAAAACACAAACATAATATAAATAGTAAGACCCCGTATTGCTAGTCAGGCAATATATCGTAATTTAATGCTTAAAGCAGTATTTCGTTAATTGGATTATTATAAGCCGCATGACAATGTTACCTTACTACAACAAACAAAGGGTAGCTAACCCGACAATCATTTGCCCATCTAAATTAGCGTGTCGTCACAATAATCACGCTTGTGTAAATCTTCTCATACATAAATTCGCTTACCAATCAATGTGGCACGACGGGGATCAACCGTCAAGGCGCGAACTGGGGTGATCGTACCCAAATAGTACTATTATATGCATAAGCGTCTACCGAATCCCGGTAGTTCATATTTCATGCTAATGGGACTTTTAGTGACATAACCTAACTTTAATAATCCATTTTATTTCATCTTTCGGGTCATTTAATCATTCATCGGGTCATATAATCATTCGGGTCCAAATCAATAAACAAGCAATCGGGACAAATGGTGTCCTATTTTATAAAAACTAACATGTTATCTCCCTCGCGGGTTTATAAAACATTTATAAATTCATTTAAAAGAGTGCGAGTCTATGAACTCACGTGGATGTGGGAAAGCGGGTTATCGGAAATTCGGATGTACGGTACATGCTTCAATCACGGAAACCTAGACAAATAATACTCGTCTTAGACTCATGTCCAATGACTTTATAAAAATAACAATTATGTATACATTTGATGATTTTATATATATGATGATCAAGTGGGTTTACATATTCTCATTTACTCATTTTAGTGTTATGTGTTGATAACTTTTATACTAGTTTACTAGTTTTATCTATTTACATGTTTTAGGCCCAATAGGCCCATTATAAGTTTATTAACTTGTATTAATATATTTCATACTTGTATTATCAGTATTTACACTTTACAAGTTGGGCCTAAATGGGTTAAGCCCAATAAATAAGTTTATAAGTGTTTTAGCCTATTTTTTGTATTATTAGTCCAATAACGTTAACTTAGCCCGTTAATGTCCGTATGTATATAGTTCGGGTTTTATCGGTTTTTACTTGTTATATATGTTTATATATCAGTATGTGAGTTTATAAAAGTTTACATTAGACGGGTCCAACCGTCTAAGTTTTATTTAACAAAAACGTTAATTTTACGGTAATAGCCGAAAAGTCGTAAAAATCATGTTTATAGTTTTATAACTTATAAAACTTATCAAACTACCATTTTTATAAAATGTCCATTTATTTATCCTTATAAATATTTATATAAATGTATTATATAATTTAGTGGGTTTTAATTCACATTTTATACTATTTTTATTTGAGTGCTTATATAATACTATTATACTTTAATTTCCCAAAATCTGATTTTTACTTTCACTTTCACCATTTTTACCATATTTTGAGTTCTACAAGGAGATAGAAATCATTTTTGGACACCATAAACTACATGATATGTGCTACAATTAACTTAGTTTTAGCTACTGCTCAATCCAACTCTAAATATCCTTAACAGTCCGTCCAAAACTGACTATTCAGATTGGTACTCTAAACTTGTTTTGATCATATCTCACTCATTATAATGATTCCATTGCATGGCCAACTCTCACATGTGTATAACATCTTATACTTACTGTATATTGATTCCACTTTGCCATTTTATCAGTTTAACTTGTGGTTAGTTACTGTTTTTATACAGCCAACAATTTAAGCATGATTTTAGCCTTGTTTCTTATAGTTTTTCATCTTTTTAATCATATTTATCAACACCAAATCCACACACAATACTTTTATCATCATATAATCATCATATACATATACAATGAGAAAGAAAATACATGATTACATAATCAAAATAACAAGAGGATGAGGAGAACAATCTTTATACCACCATGATGATGTAGGTTATGATCAAGACATGGATTTTGATGGAGAAACTTGTGATAAACCAAGACCATCTTCAAGACCACCATTCTTCAAGAACTCCTTGTGGAAAATCAGCCCCAAGACACCAACAAAACTTCTCCTTGGATGTTTAAACTTGCACCAATCTTTATCTTTTTGAATGGAGATTAACATATGTTAATTATAACAAATGTTTGTGGTTAAACTTGATCAAAGTGAGGTGTTTAAGGTGAGGATGGGACGGCATTATTGAGAGAGAGAGATGAGAGAGTTGTGAGTTTTGCATGAGTGGGAATGAAAGCAAATCGTTTGCTTGATGGGTTTGTGTGTTGGTGGCTTACAATGTAAGCTTAGGACAAGTGTTAAGCTAGTTGCTTAAACTTTGACACCTCTTTGGTGTTGTGTCTAGTTTTGGCCGTGGGTTTGTGGGGGTGGGGCAAGTTTATTCTTGTCTCATCCGCATTTAATTACGGGTACTCCTCGATTCTAGTTTCCTCGATTTGCGTGCCCTCGGGTCGTTTTACAAAAAACGTTTTTATAAATTATGAATCAACGGCACAAAATGAATCTAATAAAAATTGTCTCATCAAAAACGGAGTTCGAAAACGTAAATACGTAATCCTAAGGTTTCCGGTTTAGTCGTATAGGACGTTAAATTAAAATCGTAAGTCCTAATCTCTTCTCGTTAATTTGTGAGTTTATGAACCAACATAAATTTAAAATCTCAAAATAATATTCACGGACAAATTTATTTTCTGAAATGTCGGACTGTCACCAAAACGGTGTATGTAAACGTAAGCATGTAACGTAGAATCCTCTGGTTTAGACGTAGTCGATGCTACTTCAAGACGTAAATCCAAATTACTTCCCAAAAATAAGTGAGTTCATAATATAACATTAAAATAATATTTTTAAATAAATATTGAGAATAAAATATCAACCATAAATTGACGGATTGTCACAACATTTACCCCTAAACAGGATCTTTGTCCTCAAAGATCATCTTACCTTACTACTCGCTTCTTATAGAGTTAAAGCCGTGTGGGTATTTCTTCCACATTCGGTCTTTTCTCACAAGTGCAATTCATTACAATACGCGAGTTTCATCAAACATAACTACGGGAATAAGATCAGGCTTATTGTTGACTTACTTTCTCTATCCATGATGTTCACGGGTTTTTGATGAATGCAACTTTTCGCCGATCTAAACTTTACTAAGAAAAAATCAGATTCTTACTTGATAGACATTTCATCAAGTTCGATATACGAAACATATTTCACGCAGCTCTTGAAGTCCTAGGGTAGATCCAACTTATATGCCTTTTAATCCCAACTTTTACATCATCTCAATGGTCCCATACAACGGGGACTTATATCCCATGATCTTCCAGATCATCAATTCATTTTTCCATGGTTAAAATTTTTGGCATAACTTCGCTACCCATCTGGCACTTCAAGATCTACATTTCATATTCACATAACCTCCTGCTCACTACTGACAGTCAATAATCAGATCCTAATTTCAACAATCATTTCAGGTCTCGCGGGTCGGGTATTTTGTAAGGTTAGGTTCGCCATCATAGGAAACCTTAAACCTAAAAGACATGTCCAACTCACAATGGGTGTATGTCGGGTGTCTTCATCTCAACTCCTGCTTACAGATGCTCTAATATATAAATCTTAACAAGATTCGATCTCGATCCTAACACGATAATTATCAATGATAATCTTTCCAAAGGAAAACGATTATACGGTTCATTACCAAAGGTAAATCATTCAAACATAAAACAAGACTTCTAGTGTTGTGTATTGTTACTTTACCTCGTCCCTTCGATTTGGGGTGGTAAACAGTACTCTCATCAAGGTTCGTTCCCAATGACTTCTGAGCAAATCTCTAGAAATTCGATGCGAAGCGAGGATCTTGATAAAGATGTTCGATACAGACACACTATGTTTACATAACTCCTTTAAATACAAAAGAGTCAATTTCTTCATCAAGAATTTATCATTATCATTAACGGGAATGATATTAGCAGATTTGGTCAGTCTGTCGACGATGACCCAAATCGAATCAAATTCAGATGATGACCTTTGCAATAGCTAGGCGTTTACTAATGTATAAAGCAACTTCTCCCTTCATAATATGCCATTAGTACAACTTCTTCAGATAAAGATACATTTAATCAGAAATGACAGGAATAGAATACTTATACTTATGAGATTCCAACATGACTAAATCTCAAAAACCTCTATATTCAGGCAACCACAAGCGGCCTTTTATACATCTAACGCCATAGGCTTCTCAAGTCTAATGGTTCACATTAGCCGCAAACCCTTTTTTATTATCTATATTATCGTTCTTACAAGCATTATTTATTTTTATATTGTTCGGCAATATATTTTGCACATTCATTATTAAGGAACACATCCTAATTTATTCTTTATCCTTTTTACATAATGCGCCGATATCTAAATTCACCTCTCCTGATGATATAATTATCATGTCCACAGTTCACTCAGATATTCTTTCTTCATATTTTCTAAGTTTTAATTTCTTCTCAACTATCATTTTTATCCGTTTTACTCAATCCGACGACTAAAGCGTCGATAATTATTGCAAGTAATTAAATAATAAATATTTAATTTTTATGAAATGTAAACGTAAAAAGTTTTAAATTTCTCGGTTCGTCCAATTATAGGAAAATGTTCAAAAGAATAAATTTGAATTTAATTATCATGATTTTTATTGATTTACTGAAAATAATTAGTGAGATTCGTAAATGTTCAAAAAAAAACCTTCGTTCATTCTTTGGTAAAAATTTTCTTAGTTGAAAAGAAAAAAATTTGATTTCAAATTTTAAGTCATGATTTAACGGTTTCCTCAATCCCTCTTAGGTTGTCTTGAGGTATACACAAACATTTACCCCTAAACAGGAGTTTAGTTAAATGATTTGTGTATAAGGGAATAATCCCTTAAAAATCCTTTGTTAAAACATTTGTCAAAACATATTTTCATTTTCTTTTATCACACGGTCAAATAATGTAAAGGATTAAGTCTCTCATCACATGTTAAATATTCAAGGTACAAGTTTTTATTGTTCGGTCAATTCAGGGCAATCTATAAATAATTACTAATTCCTTATTATACTTATAAACAAACAAATGGTCCTTAATGATCACAAGCATGAATTTATCAAATTACAACCTACACACGTGATTCACCAAATTTATGGATGCTACATGTGTATTAGTCAATCCAAATGACATCACGTGAAACTCATAATGTTCATTAAAAGTTCTGGATGTAATGATTGGAATAGATAATCTTTTTCGCGGACGCGAAGTTGATGATAACCATGCCGTGGATCAAATCTTCGAATATACGCTAGAACCTTGTAAATGATCGAACAAATATATCATCTTGGGTAGCGGATATAGATTTTGATCATCAATTTACCTAGTTCACGATAATTCAACAAATTTAAGGAATGATAACACCATAGCTCTTCATGATGACGAGCTTGGTAGAATAAAAACTTTCTCTGACAACTCTCTCAGTTGTACGATAATTCTTTTAATCCAGATGGTGCTGACGTACAGTGCACAAGCCATAGGTGCAGCACCGGGAATATCATCAATACCAATTTCAACTTGCCTTATTGGCAAAAGTTTAGTTAATTCACCAACAAATACCTCCTAAAGTTTCAGATAACGGAAACATCTTTTAATAAATTCATATTAGGTTCTTTCTAGATTATAATATCTATGACTAATTCACAACCATTCACGATTTAATTTCAAGTCTAAATGCGGGATACAGTCATCCACCAAGAATTATTTAGATCACTTTTTGACAATCAACATCTTATCTTTTAGGGGAATTCTATTCGAGTTCCCATCAATTAAAACAATGTCGTCATGTCATAATCAATCAATCCATTCTATTGGCACTATCAACTTTCCAGTTTCATTGCCATCGATAAGATGTGAACTTCTCAAAAGACCAATAATAACACATAATCCTTCACAGGTTCAAGGATATATGGAGTCACAACTACAATTAAAAGAGTAAGGTTAACGCAAAATCTATGCGAGAGAATTTCAAATCAGATACAGACGAAAACATTTAACGAATATGAATACATCCCATGTTTTCATAATTTGAGTACGCATTCGAAAGCTCCTCGGATCGTTACCCAGGTCATTCAAATGAAATCTAATCAAAAGAAATGATAAGAACGTCGATACATCTGGTCGGGTATCAACACTCGGTAATCAAATACTTTTCCTAAGAATCTCACTACGGGAGAATTGGACAAGAAAGAATTGTCAATTGTCAAATAAGACAATTTCTACAGATGAGTAAATTCGACTCAGAAGAATAGATGCTACAGGTACATATGTAGGTGTCCCTAACACTATGTCCTTATTTTTAACTTCTTGCAGATCTCATAAATTTATTCTTTCACAATCTTCAAACAAAATTTAGTGCTTATTCATTAATTTTATGGTGACTACTAATCAGCCTTGCATGGTTCATTCCAAATTGTATGTAGGCGCGTAACTATATACAATTTCAAGATTAACGATGCAATACTCAGTTCGTCAAAATTTTATCATCATGTTTATAATAAAAACATTTTCATGCTTAATTCTTAAATAAGAATCAAAAATAAATTTACAAAGATTTTCTTTGTTATGAAAACAATTACGTTTTCCAAGGTGTTTTATAAACAACTTCATTTCGATAACGATTACTTATAAATCTCACTTTAAATAATGCTTTCAGTGATGAAAATTCAATCTTTATCAAGGGATATTGTTTTATCTTATAAAAACAATTAGTGATCTGCAAAAGAGTGATGAAGAGTTGTTCACCAAGAACAAACTTCAATATAATAGGAAATGAGCTTAGCCAATTAATCATGAGGTTCATGATCTCGATGGCACTCAAAAAGAATAATCTACAACGTAACTCAAATCAAGATGAGTACTTGTTAAATGGTTGCATCACTAATGCGAACATTAGGATGAAGTAATAAAGGATAGATAACATCGATACATGTAGAATTTAGCAATCAAAGGTAGTCTTTTCATTAATCACAAACAAGTCTAAATTGTACCGTAACACATTATGTGTCACTATGTCATACAATTCCAAGATCTCATCCTACCAACTGATGTCTCAGTTAAGTTAGGGATTATTTTTAAAAGATACCACAATGAATACTAATCTACAAGAGTCATTAGGTGTTCCACATGTCCCGAAAGATCCATCGGTCCCAATTCAGAAGAAGATTTCTTCAATTTATTTATTGGACACTGGGCATCCTCATTAGTGGACAATGGCCTAGGAACAACCCTTAACACGAATCAACAATAAATTAAAACTTATAATTCAATCACAGAACTTAACGACTTCCTCTTAACAATTTCATATTCCATAAAAGTTAAATTTTACTTTATTCAAGTTTCAATCAACTTATACTCTATTCGATATCCTACCTCATTCTTCAATACTTTCAACCTTATTTTTAGACCTTAATAGGGCAATAAAAGCTCGATATGAACAACACTTAATTTCCAATCCTATAACTCCTTTATCAATAATTATCAAATGAGTCACTAGTATGAAATGACTTGATCATTCAACTAGACTTCCCGGAAAGGTACTAGTGGCATGAGGCTTTTGGGTAATGGTTCCAATGACAGCCTCAAGTGCAACATTCACCCTTTCGATTTAAATTTTAAGAACTGGGTGACAACGAATCACATGACATCTTTCTAGGTGGTAACGTTTTGTCAAACTCCACTCTATAAGGAAAGATCATCATGACATCGATATCAGATTTAATCTCGCCAATTCTTCTACAAGATCTTAATTAACTAATACCAACATTTCTACGAATATCAACTATTTTGTTGGGATCATAAATATCCACAACTTGGTTTAGATCTAGGATAGCTAGAATTCCTACGAGAATAGCTTCGATTAATTTACTAAGGGATTTAGGGTTCCTTGTGACAATCTACGTCGTATAAATACCTCGTATAAATATCAAAATAAGCATCAAACAATCATTTAATAAAATTACATCATATATATATATATATATGATCCAAGTTATATATTTATTAAAATAATACTTCTCAGTCTGGCCTTGTCGGTAACTCGAGAATTCTTCGGCACCGTTATAGTCAAAAGATTTTTAGAAATTTTTAGAAAAATGTTTATAGTTAAAAGATTTTGAAATGTTTTATTCAAAACCTTGGTTTTAAAAATCTTTCGTTCTCTATAACGAGAGCTCTTATACCAAACTGTAACACCCCCAAATTTATACAACTCAATACAGCGGAAGACTCGTTGGTGTTACGGGATAACACATTACTCACATCATAGACAACGCATAAAAATCGCGTCGTTTAATAATAAAGCATTTCCATTCATAAATATAAAAGTTACATAGGTCCCAAGTCATGGTCATTTCATACAATTTTACAAGAGATTTGAATGGAAATTGTTATTTAAGTGCGGGCCATGAATTCTTGTTGTCTTCCCGAGAATTACCTTCAAGTACCTGAGATAAAACATGTTAAAAGAAAAGGTCAGCGATAACGCCGAGTGAATTCATAGAGTTTAATAAAATCCATCAATTTAACATAGGTATAAAATTATTACCGAAAATCATTTTGTACAATTCATTGTAATAGACCATAAAATAGCCAAAGTCATTTTATACAAATCCTTATCAAAATCATAATATAGGCTTACGCCTTCAAAATCATTATACGAACCAATGTCGTAAAAATATCATACAATACGTTTTATAACGTTGTATGGAGTTAAATAAAAACCATTATATGATTATGGTTATGAAAACCAAAACACGAACATAATATCAATAGTAAGACCCCGTATTGCTAGTCAGGCAATATATCGTAATTTAATGCTTAAAGCAGTATTTCGTTAATTGGATTATTATAAGCCGTATGACATTGTTACCTTACTACAACAAACAACGGGTAGCTAACCCGACAATCATTTGCCCATCTAAATTAGCGTGTCGTCACAATTATCACGCTTGTGTAAATCTTCTCATACATAAATTCGCTTACCAATCAATGTGGCACGACGGGGATCAACCGTCAAGGCGCGAACTGGGGTGATCGTCCCAAATAGTACTATTATATGCATAAGCGTCTACCAAATCCCGGTAGTTCACAATTCATGCTAATGGGACTTTTAGTGACATAACCTAACTTTAATAATCCATTTTATTTCATCTATCGGGTCATTTAATCATTCATCGGGTCATATAATCATTCGGGTCCAAATCAATAAACAAGCAAGCGGGACAAATGGTGTCCTATTTTATAAAAACTAACATGTTATCTCCCTCGCGGGTTTATAAAACATTTATAAAAACATTTAAAAGAGTGCGAGGCTATGAACTCACGTGGATGTGGGAAAGCGGGTTATCGGCAATTCGGATATACGGTACATGCTTCAATCACGGAAACCTAGACAAATAATACTCGTCTTAGACTCATGTCCAATGACTTTATAAAAATAACAATTATGTATACATATGATGATTTTATATATATGATGATCAAGTGGGTTTACATATTCTTATTTACTCATTTTAGTGTTATGTGTTGATAACTTTTATACTAGTTTACTAGTTTTATCTATTTACATGTTTTAGGCCCAATAGGCCCATTATAAGTTTATTAACTTGTATTAATCCAATTCATACTTGTATTATCAGTATTTATACTTTACAAGTTGGGCCTAAATGGGTTAAGCCCAATAAATAAGTTTATAAGTGTTTTAGCCTATTTTGTTGTATTATTAGTCCAATAACGTTAACTTAGCCCGTTAATGTCCGTATGTACATAGTTCGGGTTTTATCGGTTTTTACTTGTTATATATGTTTATATATCAGTATTTGAGTTTATAAAAGTTTACATTAGACGGGTCCAACCGTTTAAGTTTTATTTAACAAAAACGTTAATTTTACGGTAATAGCCGAAAAGTCATAAAAATCATGTTTATACTTTTATAACTTATAAAACTTATCAAGCTACCATTTTTATATAATGTCCATTTATTTAACCTTATACATATTTATATAAATATATTATATAAGTTAGTGGGTTTTAATTCACATTTTATACTATTTTTATTTGAGTGTTTATATAATACTATTATACTTTAATTTCCCAAAATCTGATTTTTACTTTCACTTTCACCATTTTTACCATATCTTGAGTTCTACAAGGAGATAGAAGCTCATTTTTGTAGAACATAAACTACATGATATGTGCTATAATTAACCTAGATTTATCTACTGCTCAATCCAACTCTAAATATCCTTAACAGTCCGTCCAAAACTGACTATTCAGATTGGTACTCTAAACTTGTTTTGATCATATCTCACTCATTATAATGGTTCCATTGCATGGCCAACTCTCACATGTGTATGACATCTTATACTTACTGTATATTGATTCCACTTTGCCATTTTATCAGTTTAACTTGTGGTTAGTTACTGTTTTTATACAGCCAACAATTTACGCAAGATTTTAGCCTTGTTTCTTATAGTTTTTCATCTTTTTAATCATATTTATCAACACCAAATCCCCACATAATACTTTTAACATCATATAATCATCATATACATATACAATAGGAAAGAAAATACATGATTACATAATCAAAATAACAAGAGGATGAGGAGAACAATCTTTATACCACCATGATGATGTAGGTTATGATCAAGACATGGATTTTGATAGAGAAACTTGTGATAAACCAAGACCATCTTCAAGACCACCATTCTTCAAGAACTCCTTGTGGAAAATCAGCCCCAAGACACCAACAAAACTTCTCCTAGGATGTTAAAACTTGCACCAATCTTCATCTTTTTGAATGGAGATTAACATATGTTAATTATAACAAATGTTTGTGGTTAAACTTGATCAAAGTGAGGTGTTTAAGGTGAGTATGGGACGGCATTATTGAGAGAGAGATGAGAGAGTTGTGAGTTTTGCATGAGTGGGAATGAAAGCAAATGGTTTGCTTGATGGTTTTGTGTGTTGGTGGCTTACAATGTAAGCTTAGGACAAGTGTTAAGCTAGTTGCTTAAACTTTGACACCTCTTTGGGGTGTTGTGTCTAGTTTTGGCCGTGGGTTTGTGGGGGTGGGGCAAGTTTATTCTTGTCTCATCCTCATTTAATTACGGGTACTCCTCGATTCTAGTTTCCTCGATTTGCGTACCCTCGGGTCGTTTTACGAAAAACGTTTTTATAAATTATGAATCAACGGCACAAAACGAATCTAATAAAAATTGTCTCATCAAAAACGGAGTTCGAAAACGTAAATACGTAATCCTAAGGTTTCCGGTTTAGTCGTATAGGACGTTAAATTAAAATCGTAAGTCCTAATCTCTTCTCGTAAATTTGTGAGTTTATGAACCAACACAAATTTAAAATCTCAAAATAATATTCACGGACGAATTTATTTTCTAAAATGTCGAACTGTCACCAAAACGGTGTATGTAAACGTAAGCATGTAACGTAGAATCCTCCAGTTTAGACGTAGTCGATGCTACTTCAAGACGTAAATCCAAATTACTTCCCAAAAATAAGTGAGTTCATAATATAACATTCAAATAATATTTTTAAATAAATATTGAGAATAAAATATCAACCATAAATTGACGGATTGTCACATTTAGTGTTTGCCTTTGTGCTCGCTTCTAAGAGGCTCCCAAAACCTCTCACCTTGAAGCGGTTAAGCGTATCTTCCGATACATTAGGGCACTATACATTTAGGATTATGGTATCCTAAAGGGACCGGCGTAGAAACCATTGTCTACGTGGACTTGGATCATGCGGGAGACTATGTGGACCGGAAAAGCACTAGTGGAGTTTGTACCTTTATGGGATGTTGTTTAACTTCTTGGTTCTCCAAGAAACAAACCGCTCTTGCTATATCTACCACGGAAGCCGAGTATGTGAGTGACGATAAATCTTGTCAACAAGCTCTATGGATGAAGCAAGTGCTTGTTGATTACGGGATTTCTCTTGATGATGTTCCCATCATGTGCGACAACAAGGGTGCAATAGACCTTAGCAAGAATCCCGTGCAACATTCGCGAACTAAGCACATAGAGATTCGCCACCATTTTCTTAGGGATAATGTTCAAAAGGGGAACATTTTGATAGAGAAGGTACCCTCGGTAGAAAACTTAGCAGATATCTTCACTAATCACTTAGGAGGGAACCTTTTAATTACTTGCGTCTAGGTCTAGGCTCAATGGAACATATTCCTTAATTGTGCATTCTTATTGTTAGGACCTTTGGAATAGTTTTTTGTAATGGGTAGACTAGGAGGTATGTAGTTCCTCCTGGTCCTAGTAGTAGTAGGAGCAAGTCGTGCTCCTGGTCTTATAGAAAGTCAAACTTTATTATTTAAAGATTATTCTGTTAGGATATGCATGAGATATGTTAGGAAAGGATATGCATATCAGTTTTACACGTTTTGGTTTAATGATGTATTAGGGTTTCCTTGTAGTATAAAAGGAAACTTAGGGAGAAGGGTTCAATACACTTTCATCAAACATTATTCTAGTTCATATTAATATTAGAAATCTTTAGTAAAGGATCAAGTCGTTATAGTTATTCTGTTCTTCTTGTTCATAGTATTTGTATTCCACACTTATACTGTGTGATTTATATAGAGTCTCTCTGTGAATAGACTTGTGATTACAGAAGTCGTTCACCGTCCCTAACAGGCTGTAAGATCCACATCTAGTGGACCCAACAAGTGGTATCAGAGCCTGGGAGAGTCTCTGCATAAGAAGAATCAATTTTTCTTATTACTAACATCTTTGTTTAATTATGACTGCCTCAAGTTCTACTCAAACAGGAGAAGATAATACCCCTAAAACACAGCAACCTCAGCAGATCATTGCTACGGTTTCCAACACAAATGGTAAGTTTCCTCTTCTGAAAAAGGATGAGTATGATAGCTGGGCAATGAAGATGGAATGCTAGATCACCAACACTGATCAAGATCTTTGGAAGATTATTCTGAATGGAAACAGTAAGAAGTTGACTAGAAGAGACAAGAATGGTAGTATTATTCTTCTTGACCCTAAAACTCATGAAGAAAACAAAGCTGTTCAGAAGGAGATCAAAGCAAAAACTATTTTGCTTCAGTCTCTTCCTGATGATCACATGGGTGACTTTTATCATCTGGGCGATGCTAGAGAAATATGGAATGGAATAAACGCAAGGTTTGGGGGGAATGAGGAGACAAAGAAAATGCGAAGATCCATGCTGAGAGATGAATTCACAGACTTCAAGATCTCAGAAACTGAAGGTATCCATCAAGGGTATGACAGGTTCCAAAAGATACTGAGCCAGTTGAATCAACTCCGGTGGAAACCTGACAATGGTGATATCAATGCAAGGTTTCTTAGAGCCTTACCCTACTCATGGAATCAGGTGGTAATCTCTCTCAAAGCAAAAGGTGGGCTTGACTATGTTAATTTTGATGATTTGTTTCATAAGCTCAAAACCTTTGAGCCTCATGTGAGGGGATACTCAAGTGATTCTTTTCCTACTCCTGCTAACTCTGCCTTTGTGAGTTCTATGGGATCTAGTCCTATGTTTTATGCTAGTAGCCCAAGCAATACTGTGTCTTCTCAGCATACTTTTCAGCATACTTCTACTCCTGAACCAAAAGCCAAGTCTAATAGCATGGTAGAAGCTGTTCTTCACTCTTTTGTTGCTGACGTTGATCCTCAACAGCAACTTGCTTTTGATGACTTCAAACAGGTTGATAAACTTGACCTGGATGAAATGGATCTCAAATGGCAGATGGCCATGCTCACTCTTAGGGTTCACAAGTTTGAGAAGAAAGCCGGTCGAAAATTTAACTACAACCCAAAAGAGCCTACAAGGTTTGACAGAAGCAAGGTTAGATGCTATAACTGCCAGCAGCAAGGTCACTTTGCTAGGGAATGCTCTAACAAGCATGACCAAGAGAAGAGCAGGTATTCAACTTTCAAGATTTAGGAGGTGAAGGATGACAAGAAGGCTTTGGTGTCTGTTGACTCTATGGTCAACTGGAATGATCATCAGAATGCTGCCCTGGAAACAATTGAACCTTCTACTGATGTGTTTGCAATGATTGCTGGGAATCTGTCTGATGCCGGGGAAGCAGGAGAGTTTGCTCTTATGGGCATCTCACCTCAGGTACAACATTTTCCTCTTGGTTGTCATGATAAATATTCAGAATTGTTGTCTCAATATAATGACTTAAATGAACAAAATTATAAGTATTTTTTAGAGGTTCAAGCATATAAGAATTCTTTAAAAACATTGGAACAACAAAAGAGGTGGCTTCAAGATACTCAACGAGAGTATGAGGATAAAATTAGAATTCTGAACATTGATTTAGAAAACACAATAAATATGCTTAAATACACTGAAAAAGGTAAAAGATGACTGTATCAAAGATAAACAAGACATGAAGGAAAAATTGGATGCTACACTTTTCAGATTTGAAAAATGGCAAAAGGCACCTAAGAATCTTTCAAAATTAATTGACAGTAGTATGTCTGGTAGGACTAAAAGAGGGTTAGGATTTGATAAATATATTGTTTCAGAAGATGTGTTTGATTTATCTTTTTCAAGTGTCTTTGATCCTGACAAGGATGAAGAGGGAAAACATAGCTACAATAGGTTTAAACCAGCTGCAGCAATGCATGCTGTCCCTCCACCTCTTACAGGAACTTTTATGCCCACTTCTAGGCATAATGACTTGGATGGATCACAGATGCATGAGTCCCCAAAAAGTTCTACTAATACTAACGACTTAGTCTCTTGTACTTTCACTGACGAAGCCAGTGACTCTGCATCATGTGGTTCAAGTGAAGAGTCGAGACCTACAAGCTACAAGTCAAATGACCATGCTGCTACTAGTGCTAGGAAGAGTGAAGAGAGAGTTTCTTCTACTTCAGCTGTGTCTAGTTCTGGTTTACTGAGTCCTAGGAAAAATGTTTCTCCTAGAATTATGTGTAATAAAGTTAGCAGTATGAAACAATGTCATTCTAATAAAAGGTCGTTTAAAATATGTTTTGTTTCTGGGAGTGAATTTCATTTGATTAAAGATTGTGATTTTTATGACTAACATCCTTCTGTTTATCAAGCATTCCCTACTCCTAGTCCACCAACAGTTGCTCCATATTCTTCTAGAAGACTAAACCCATGTGCCCAATCTTTTTCTTCTTCTAGAAGGACCTCTCCATTAGCTTCTGATCATTGGGAAAACACTGGATTATTACCAAATAGACCAACCAGCAAATATTTTCAGAACTTTAATCCGAATTATGCATTTAATTCAGACCAAATGTACTTTGGGTTGGGAAATCTGGGTACTGCTGTTAAGCCCTCAACAGGTTGTTCTTGGTCAAACAATAACACCCATATGATGAATAGGCAACCTAAGAACAACAGTGGATCTCATCAATCTTCTTGGCTATCTACTAAAGATCCACAAGGCAGGCTCAAACATGAAAAGGTTTGGGTCCCCTTAAGACACTAACTTTTGCATATATCTTTTCTTGTTGTTGTAGGTTTCTCCATACCAAGATCCTACTCTTAGGATTGTTGATAGTGGATGCTCTAGGAGCATGACAGGAAATAAAAGTCATCTATCTAACTACCATTTCAAGGCGGAAAGGTCTATTTTGGAGGTGGTGAAGGAAGGATCACTGGAAAAGGAACAATTCAGACGCCTAATCTTAACTTTGAGCAGGTCTACTATGTGGAAGCATTTCAACACTTCAACTTGATCTCTGTCTCTCAGATTTGTGACAAGAAGCAGTTTGTCCTCTTTATGGATACTAATGCACTAGTGTTATCCAAAGACTTTAAACTCCCAGATGACTCACAGGTTCTACTCAGAATCCCTAGAAGACATAACCTCTATAGTATCAAGCTGAATGAAGTCAATCCTACTGGTCAACTAGCATGTTTGGTTGCTAAAGCCTCAGAAGATGAAGCCACTAAATGGCACAGAAGGATGGGACATGTGAACTTCAAGACCATTCACAAATTAGCAAATCTGAACTTGGTCTCTGGTTTACCTCCCAAAAATTTCAGAAATGACATCAATTGCCTTGCATGCAGCAAAGGCAAACAACATAAAGCATCCTTCAAGGCCATTACTGCTCTCAGCCTTATAACTGAACCATTGCATCTACTACACATGGATTTATTTTGTCCTACCTCTATTAGGAGCATTGACCACAAACAATTCTGCCTTGTGGTAACTGATGGGTATAGCAGGTTCACGTGGGTTTTCTTCATGGCTGCCAAGAGTGAGACCTACTCAATTCTCAAGGAATTTATTACACTCATTGAGAATCAGTTGTCCAAGAAGGTTAAAGGTATCCGATGTGATAATGGAACAGAATTCAAAAATGCAGACCTAATACATCTGTTGACAAAGCTACTCCTAGTACTCCAACTGTTACTCCTAGTGCTAGTTTAACACCTATTGGTAGTCTGGCTAATGATCCCACTTCCTCTACTAGATTCTCTGGTCCTTCTGACCTGGGAAACTATCAAAAGAAGTCTTCTACTAAGCTGGATGATATTCATAAGCAACCAATAGATGTCATTTTCGACTCTGCTTCATATGATGATGACTTTGTTGGGGATCTTAATAACTTGGCACCAGAAGTGGAAGTAGCTTCCAATCAAGTTCTGCAGTCACACAAAGACCATCCTACTACTCAAATCATTGGAGATCCTGGTTCTACTATCAACACTCACAAAATGCATAAGAAAGAAACGTCTGATCATCATGCTCTTGTGAGCGATATTGAGGACCAAAAGCGTAATAATCATACGGACTTTCAACACTGTTTGTTTGCTTGTTTTCTTTCACAGGTGGAACCTAGATCAGTCTCTCATGCTTTTGAGGATCAAAGTTGGGTGGAGGCTATGCAGGAGGAGATGCAGCAGTTCTTGTTTCAGAATGTTTGGATCCTAGTTGACTTGCCTGATGGAAAGATAACAATTGGTACCAAATGGATTCTCAAAAACAAGAAAGATGCAAGGGGTATTGTGGTGAGAAATAAGGCAAGGTTGGTTGCACAAGGTCACACACAACTTGAAGGCATCGACTATACTAAAGTTTTTGCTCCTGTTGCTAGGATTGAGGCCATTCGTCTGTTTTTGGCTTTTGCTTCTAATGTGGGCTTTACGGTTTTTCAGATGGATGTAAAGAGTGCATTTCTCTATGGCAAGATTGATGATAAAGTTTATGTCACTCAACCTAAGGGCTTTGTGGATCCACTTCATCCCAATAAAGTTTACAAGGTGGTCAAAGCTCTCTATGGACTTCATCAAGCTCCTAGAGCTTGGTATGAGCGTCTTTCCACTTTCTTGTTGAAACATGGCTATAGAAGAGGCACAATTGACAAAACACTATTTCTTAAGAGGAATACCAAGGACATTATCCTAGTTCAGGTATATGTGGACGATATTATCTTTGGGTCTACTAAGAAGGAATGGTGTGATGAGTTTGAACAACTGATGAAAGGCGAATTTTAGATGAGTGCTATGGGAGAGCTTATGTTTTTTCTTGGCCTTCAAGTCAAGCAATAGTTGGATGGAATCTTCATAAGTCAAGACAAATATGTTCACGAGATCCTTCAGAAGTTTGATATGGATCCTCTTAGACCAGCAGCAACACCTTATGAAGTAACTAAAGTCAAACTCAAGAATGAGCCAGATCCTCCGGTAAATGTTCACATGTACAGGTCAATGATTGGCTTACTCATGTATCTGACTGCATCACGTCCGGATATTATGTTTGCAGTAAGTGCTTGTTCT
Source organism: Glebionis coronaria (assembly GCA_025667525.1). NCBI lineage: Eukaryota > Viridiplantae > Streptophyta > Magnoliopsida > Asterales > Asteraceae > Glebionis > Glebionis coronaria. Next base: position 589,374,349 of record CM046874.1, on the reverse strand, counting down.
AGACATCAGGTGGCTCCAACTGTTTCTAACTTGAATGCAGTCAAGAAAATTTTCAAGTACATCAAGGCTCAACCCAAGCTAGGCTTGTGGTATCCTAGAGAATCACCTTTTATTCTTGAAGCCTATAGTGACAGTGACTATGCAGGTGCTAATAATGACAGAAAGTCTACTACTGGTGGTTGTCAGTTTTTGGGTCGAAGACTTATCTCATGGCAATGTATGAAACAGACAATAGTAGCTACTTATTCAACATAAGCTGAATACGTAGCTACTGCTTGTTGTTGTGGACAAGTCTTGTGGATACAAAATCAGATGCTTGATTATGGGTTCAACTTTATGAACACCAAAATTTTCATTGACAATCAAAGCACTATCTGCATTGTGAAGAATCCTGTTTTTCATCAACGTACAAAACATATTGAAATTAGGCACCACTTTATCAGGGATGCCAATGAGAAGAAGTTGATACAGGTTCTTAAGGTTCATACGGATGATAATGTTGCTGATTTATTGACTAAAGCCTTTGATGGTCCTCGGTTCAACCATTTGGTGGTTCACATTGGAATGGTCAATCCTTGAGACCTAGGATTGAGGGAGGCTAAGCCTAAGGGGAGGCTTAGTGTACATATTTACTTGCACAGACTAACATATTGGTAGTTTCTAACAACAGATTTTATGGGTTTTTGTGGTGTGTGCTACTTCTAGTGGAGGATTTTGGTCAATTCAGGTGGTAGTCTTCAGCTTCTAGTGGATATAAATCCTTCCTGGTCATTGATGGTTGACTTCTAGTCTTGGTTTGGGTCACTATTCACTTCGTTGACTTTCAATGACCACATTGTGCTTCTAGTGTTGACCCTTATGCGTTTTGACTTTTAGTCAACGTAAGTTACTTCTGGTGTATATCCTATTATTTTACTTTGGTAACTGGGATTTGCAAATAAAGTTAATAGGGGCAAGTGGTTACTTTTGCATTAACTGCCTAATTTGAAAGGGCAACCCACATTATTAAGGGTCAATGAACAGTTACAAGACCATTATTTATGGTCGAATACCCCCTTGACTCATTCATCCCAACCATAACACACACACGCTCCTACTCTTTCAATCTCTAATCAATCACCTTCTATCACTTCCAATCATCATCTATGGCTGCTCTGCTATACGAACCCGATCACAATAATGTGGCTTATCTAGGATATGGTCCTAAACGTGACGAGTTCACAGCCACCATCGAGTTTATTGAGGCTTCTAACCTCAGGTATGCTTTTACGGTTTGCCCGACTGTCTATGATAGTGTCATTCGCTAGTTTTGGGCCACTACCCACCTTGTGGATGTTTTGGGACGCCCACTTGAACTCCATGCTACCATAGATGGACGTTCTTATGTGGTGTCTAAAGCTTCTATTAGGAGTGCACTTCATCTTCAAGATGAAGGTGGTGTTGTTTCCATCCCCAATTCTGAGGTTTTGGATGGGATGGCTGATCTGGGTTATAATCATGGGGGGAAGTTTAACTTCCAAAAGAATAGGTTTACCCCCCAATGGAAGCTTCTAGTGCACTTTTTGATTCACTGTTTAAGCCCAAAGTCTGGGAGTTGGGATGCATTTCCCATTCCTTTGGCTACTGGTTTGATCTGCATCGCACAGGGTCGTGTGTTTAATTTTTCTCGCTACTTATTTGATGGGATGGTTTGCAATCTTAGTAGTACTGGATCTAGCAAGAAATTTTTAATGTATCCTAGGTTCTTGCAGCGGATACTTATGTGCATACCTCGTGATAGGGAGGAGTATGAGACCCCCAAGCTTAGTTCTAAAGTTTATTCTAATATGGCACTTGGGTTTAAGGGGGCTTGGAGGCCTCTTACTGATGCTATGCTGGGCCTTGCCCAAGGTCCTCCTAATGTTATTCCTCCGGCTGCTGAAGCCGAGGAAGAACTTCCATTAAAAGATGATCCTATGAAGGAGGAGCATCCTGCTAGTGGTGAGCCTCATGTGGTGGTGGAAGAGCCAGCTAAGGAAGTAGTGGTTGAAATGCCATCCACTTCCATGGCTGCCCCACTTCTCTGCCACATAAGTCCCCATTTGTGGATCCTCCCCCTTCTAGTCCAGCACCACATTCTGCTAAGAAGCCGTCTAGTTCTCGTGCTCATAATGCTGATCCCTTTATTGCTTCTGCTTCCAATGAAGCTTTCCCTAATCCAAGTCCTCTCGGTGGGTAAGCAGAGGAGCCTGCTACACTAACTTCTTTGCTTGCTCTCATGCACAGGTACTATGCACAGATTGTTTCTTTGGAGACAGATCTGAATCAACATCGCAAGCTTACCAGGGAATTTGTTCTTCCAATGGCGGACCTGATTAAGGCTTTGGAGACACAGCAGAGGAGGAGAAAGAAGCATGTTGTTCATTCTGATTCTAATGAAGATTTTGAGGATCTTGCGGAGGAGGGTTGACTTTGTTGGCAAAGGCTGCATTTGCTGATAAGTCGTATGCTGATTTACCTGTTCCTCCTAGTCCATCAAGCATCCCTCCTGCTGCTGCTAGTCCTAGACCAATGGAGGATATTGCTGGTTCTTCTGTTGGTACTACTGTTGGTCAATCTGCTGTGCCGTCTCATGATCCTAAGGGGAAAGCCCCTATGACTTATGCACCCTCACCGCCAAGGAAGCGTACTCGTAGACAACTTGAGGAGGACCGGTTGGGGGAGGAGGTTGCACAGCGAATGCAGGCGGAGATTGATCAAGCTGCTAGGGCTGAGGAAGAAGCTCTTCAACAGCAGAGGCGTGAACAATTGTAGCATGATGCCATGCATTGGGATGATAATGATTGAATGCGGGTGCTTACTATTCTTACATCTGATTACTCGCAGTTTATTGATCTTTTGGGTGCTGATGTGAATGAACATAATTGTATCCCACGGGCAATGGCATTAATGCGCAAACAACAATTGTCTCTTGCTGCTCAACTCCGTGAAAAGCGTCGCAACAGACCTTTGTCAAGAACCGAGGAGAGGAAGTTAATGCAGCGGTATGTCAAATATCAGTCGGGTGCTTACTTTACTGTTGGTTGGACTTGGGATCAAGTTAGGGGATTGTCTTTTGACGAGCTTAAGGATCTATACCATAGGATGATAAAGCGTCAAAACACACCGGTTCCTGAGCGTTTCATCTATCGCCCTCCTCCACGAGTGGTTTCCACTTCTCAACCTGCTGTTGCTCCTGGTTCTTCATCTGGTGTTCCTTCTGTTTCTACTGGTATACCATCTGTTGTTGATACTTCTACTGCTGGTCCTACACCCACACATTCGTTTGTTCATCCTACTTCATCTTCGGGTCCTACCACCACAACCAATGCTACTACTACCACCCCTGCTACCCCTGCTATGGAGCAATCCTCACCACCAATGACTGAACCACACCCTCCTCCTTCTCCTGGTGCAGCCACCTTTGATCCTTTGGTTGGTCAAGGTTTTGATTCTACTCATGCTAATACTACTGTTGCTGGGAAGGTAAAGGTTGAATCCTCTTCTGGTGTTCCTACACCTCGTCGTTCCATTCGAAAGAAGAAGGCTAGACGTGGTAAGTCTGTTCCATTTGAGAAGCGTGCTCCTGATAACCTTATTGATGCAGCTTCGGATAGTGACACAGAGTTTCCAATGGGTACAGGTTATATTGTTTCTTGGACGGTTAAGCCATCTACGAGTGTTGCTGGTACATTCACCCATAGGATTTCCATCAGTGATGGTTATGTTCGTTATGTCTCGGGTTTGCAAGGTGTTTTGACTTGGGCGGATCGTCGGGATCTTATGTCATTGTATGGTTTTCTGGATGCTGGTATTCCTAAATCTCCTAGTGAGGTGGCCAATTGGCCTGGTCTGACAATGTGGGGTGACTTGAAGATGATGCTTGACTCTCCTCCTGATGCTCCACATTCTGGTGTCTGGAAAGACCCGCCACGTTGGGTGATTAAGAGATGGAAGCTTTATGCTGGTTGTGGGGTTCATATATTGGAGTTGGAGTCTGGTCCCATAGTGTTCATGCTTACGGATATGGACTATCCGTTGATAATTGCTACTATGGAAGCCATGCTAGAGTGTCATTTGCAGATCTCCAGTGCCCCTTCAGGGAATGAGAGTTCCATGGCTACTACTTTGGTGGAAGGGATCCAAGCTTGGTTGCAAGCTGACAAGGTTGTAGCGTCTGGTATGTGATGGGTATGTTTTTCTGTTTTTGTGAATATACTGACATTCTTTTCACCAATCTGTACAGTGATTGTTGAATATCATAGTTAAAAAAAAGCAAGCTTAGTTTAAAAAAATTACTTTTTATATAATATATGCTTATACTTTAAACAAATGATGGATTTCACACTTGTAAATAATATAATATATGCTTATACTTTTCCATCATAAATTGGTTCCATTTGACTGTTTCACGTTAGTGCTGGTTTGGAGTTACATCTGGTGTTGGATCTGGTCCACACAACAAATGGTGCTCAACTCACCATGTCTCACAAACAAGAAAGAGTTGATTCACCATGAGGGTATGGCTCTTGGTAAAGATTTTATCAAATCCGTTGATAGCTATAATAGCTTGCTTAAAGCTATAGGGTTTTCAGCTCACCGGTGCTTCATTGCTAGTTGGCGAGTCCAGAAGGGTACGGCTTCTGGTAAAGACATATCAAATCCGTTAACGGCTGTGATGGTTTGCCTAAAACCATCAGGGTACCCCCACTCGCCATTGATTCACGTTCTAAGAGTTGGGCTAGGTTCTGGTCTCCCAGGGTGATGCTTATTCCACCATAAAGACTGGCTAGCCCAAGTGCGAGCAGCTACTTGGTAAAGGCTCATAAAATATGCTCATGTTGCTGTGAAGATTCAACAGGATGTAGATTTGTTTCAATCTTTCAAGAAGCTTCTAGGTGTTCTTTTTTGCAGCAGTATTTATGTTCTTTATGCTGATGGTTATGATGTTGTTGTTTCGTTTGTTGTTCCAATCCTCAAGCTATGTTGCACGATTTACCAGGAAACTTGAACTCAACAGGTCAAATTCAAGTTTAGGGGAGGAATGTTAGGACCTTTGGAATAGTTGTTTGTAATAGGTAGACTAGGAGGTATGTAGTTCCTCCTGGTTCTAGTAGTAGTAGGAGCAAGCCGTGCTCCTGGTCTTATAGAAAGTGAAACTTTATTATTTAAAGATTATTCTTTTAGGATATGCATGAGATATGTTAGGAAAGGATATGCATATCAGTTTTACACGTTTTGGTTTAATGATGTATTAGGGTTTCCTTGTAGTATAAAAGGAACCTTAGGCAGAAGGGTTCAATACACTTTCATCAAACATTATTCTAGTTCATATTCATATTAGAAATCCTTAGTAAAGGATCAAGTCGTTATAGTTATTCTGTTCTTCTTGTTCATAGTATTAGTATTCCACACTTATACTGTATGATTTATATAGAGTCTCTCTGTGAATAGACTTGTGATTACAGAAGTCGTTCATCGTCCCTAACAGGCTGCAAGATCCACATCTAGTGGACCCAACACTTATTATCCTTTATCTTTTTAGTCTTTTCTTTCTTTGAGATTTTAAGTTTAATAAACTCTTTTTGGAAAACTTTTCTTCTTTTTCAAGATTCTCAAAGCTCTTTCGAAAATGGTCGAGAAATGTTTTTGTATTGTTAATTCAATCTAAAAACGTTTTTCATAGCATCTTTCTATTCATAATGAGCTTACATAATTCATATGTATGGGTCTCTCAAATATAGCAAGAACAAAAGAGAACTATGGAGGATCATTGTGTCATGACCTTGTGTCTAGTTCTACAAACCTCCTACATTGATTTTATTAAAAAAAATCTATGTATTTTGGTCTAAACATTGTTTGGTGAGCTCTTGTATGTTTTCTTTGTCTATCTTTGCTTCTTAGCATATCCCCATGATTAGTTAGGCTAGAAAAATAGGATTTGATGAATTGGAAAATTCTCCCTCATCACCAAACTCAACCCACAGTGGGCGGTTCTTTATTGACACCGCGGTTCCCCAATGATAAAGAACCGTCGGCTGAGTTAAGGAACCGCGCCCAGTACCTTACATTTCGGGTATTCCTGAAACTCTAGATTTGTTCCAACACTTTTTAGAATCTTTGTTTCAACCCTTTGACCACCCCCAAATTATCCTGGTCTTTCTCTATATAACCTTAAGCATTTTGCATTCTTTCTCAAATCAAAATGTCTTATTACCCAAATGAAAGCTTTGATTCTCTTCCATTCTCTCCAATTGTTTTCAACCCTAATTCACCCAAGAACACTCAAAATCACATCTCTTCTCCTTCTATGAATGTTGATTGTGGAACCTCTTATCTTCCACCACTAGCCTTTAGTGTTCTACCTTCTTCACATGATAATTTCATGCATCATGAAACATATTGTCAATGTTGTCAATATCAACATCTTTCTATAGCTCAAATCTATGAGGAGTTGATTTACATCAAGAGTCTCTTAGTTAAACCACCTCTTTACTATAACTATGAGATCTCTACCAAGCCACCACCACCTCCTTCCGCCACTACCTTGTCTTTTATCTAAGCATTGGTTGCTTATCTTCAAGACATCTAGTTCAAGTAAATCTTAGGGTTCTAGCTTAACTATGATTATATTTATGCTTTTTATTTTGGCTTGTGGTTGTGTCTCATACATCTTTGTATGATTTATTTCCTTGTATCCTTTATCATGTTTTCTATTAACATGACTTATCTTGGATCTTTTGTTTCTTATTTTTTTATGATCTTTGCTATATCTTGTTGGGTGTCTCTTCTATTCTACTAACCCTTCTATGTAGCTTGTCACCATATTTCGATTCCTTGGTGCCCCAAGCAAGGGGAAGTAAGCACCAAGGGGGAGCATTTTCAAAGTCCAGTTCTTTTCTTCTTCAAATACTTTTGCAACCTTTTTGCTTCGACAAAGGGGGAGAAATGATAAACTCGTCTTCGAAAATCTTGTTTTATTAGATGATTGAGTTTATGGATTGTCGGAATCAAAAAGGGGGAGATTGTTAATGCAATGATGCCTAAAAACGTTATTTGCATTTTTCGGTCTCGCTTTGTTTTGATTACGACAATATGTAAAAACAAGCATTTACGAAAACAATGAAAAACGAATTCTTGAGTTCAAGTATTTTTCATTTCAACCATTATCACTTAAGGTATAAACAAATAACTAATTATACTAATTAAGTGATCAAGGATTTAATCTTTTCTTAAAACTCACTTTTTATAAGTGTGTCAAAGTTTTATTATTAAACTTTCTTTTTAATAAAATATTTTATTAAATTAATTATTTGAAAGTCTGAAATTTGAAAATGGCATATTCTATCTTGGTTTGGAATATCCTTTCAGGATATTTTAATGCCCAGATTCGAACCAACCCACTAAAAGACAAAAGGGAGCGGACTCTACGCCGGCGGTTCCTTAGCGCCTACGGCGGTTCCTTATCAATAAGGAACCGCGGGCTACAATAAAGAACCGCAGGAAGATATAGCCGTTGGACATTTGTCTTATAAATAGTGGACCATTCTCAGACTTTCAATCTACCTCTTTTGCACATAATCTTTCAGATTCTTACATACTTCTTAAATCACTCAAATCCTTGATCATTTGTTTGATTACTACTTTTTTAGAAGTGAATCTTTCTCCTCCCATCTTTTTCTCTCAAAGTGCAAAGACAAGAACACTATCATTGTTGAAGTGTTGTGTCTACCTCAAAGATCCATTGAAGATCCAAACTTATTTATTCATTGTTGTGTCATTGTTGTGTCATTGTTGTGTCATTGTTGTGAAGATCCAAGTAGTTGTGTCTATTTGGAAGTTGTGTATGTATTAGGGTTAATACTTGGTCCTCAAAGTATATTGGTGTAGATTGGTCCTAGCTAAGATTAGGGCTCGACTTTTAGCTTAGAGTCGGAAATTGGTTAAGCGACGTTGTGTATGGTTTCTCCACCTTAAGGAGCTTGTTGATTAGTGAACTCTCGAGTAAGGAGTACTCGAGGAGTGGAGTAGGAACGAGGAGTGAGCTTCGTTGCCAAACCACTATAAATCCTTGGTATTTGGTTTGATCTTTCCTTCCCTTATCTCTTTACATTCTTCATTCTTTATACTTGTGATTATTAGTTAGTTGCATTATACATTCATTATTCTTTATACTTATGATTATTAGTTAGTTTCTCTATACCTTGTTCATATTGTGTATAAGAAGGTTTCACATAAATACTCAAGCTTAAGTTTTTGAAAAAGGATTTTTTTAAACCAAACTTTAACAAGCAAATTTAAGAAACTATTCAGCCCCCCCTTCTAGTTTCTACATATATCACCATCAAGAAACCTCTCCAAGCTTTGATCCTTCATAGCTTAATTGTGTGGATGTATCAAGTGTCACTTATGCATCACCATTGTTGTACCAAAGCATCTAGTACTTGTGTAATATTATGGTTAGAATTTTAGTCCTTAAAATGTGTAGTGTTAAGGGACCTGTTGTACCCATGTGAAAGAACACAACATCTTAGCTTAGGTGTCTGAAAAGATTGTAGGCGATGTAAAAGGGTGTTGGTCCTATCCTTTGTGCTAGGACTCGGTGTTTAGCATAGTACTAGAAAAAGTGTAAGCAATATAGAAGGGACTTGTTGTACCCGTGTGAAAGAACACCACATCCTAGCTTAGGTGTCAGTAAATATTGTAAGCGACGTGTAAGGGTTTCTCCACCGGTATAAAAGAGGTTGTCGATTAGTGAAGTCGAACTCTCGAGTAGGTGACTCGGAGAATGGATGTAGGGCAAGAAAGGTGTCCTTGTGGACGAACCACTATAAATCATTCTGTCGGTTTGCATTTCTTTTTTCTTTATTTTAAAACCCCCAAATTTACACGCAGCGGAATATATCTTTGGGTGCTAAAAATGGTATAATAACACATAATTTGTAAAGAACGACTCGAAAAGAGACGTTTCAAATTTATCGTTCCTAAAATAATTGTCAGAGTAGCGTAGTCCCAAGACATCGTAACCAACGTACAACTAAAACAAAGATTTAAATTGTTTTAAACAAAGGAATGATAAACATTCAAAGAGTTTAGCAACAAGAGCACAACTTCATTCTTGTGACTCCCAAGCTTCACACTTCTTGATTACTTGAAATACATGTGAGAAAATCATCAACAAAAATGCTGAGTGAAATCCATAGGTTTATATAATCATTTTGAACACAAGCAAAAGTTATAATTTTGTGGTATACTTGAAGGCAACAAGTATCGAATACTTTGTATCAACAATATAATTGTTTATAGAAACAAATTGCATTAAGCTCATGGAACCGAGCCCTTAGACACTCCGTTAAGTCTAATAAGACAAGAGATTTATTAATTGTTGGTTACCTCCAGAATATTGGTACATTGTCGTATACCTGACTTCTCAATACAATATGTCCGTACAGTGGGCGTCCAGGCCTAAGCACGAGGGACATCACCCACAAACCGAACCGAGGCGGCTTCCCTCATAGATATATTAAGTTTACCAACGGCTAGCCCATCATAAGCTAGTTAATGATCCATGATTGAGGCTTCAACAATGGCAATCTGCTTAATGCAATTTAAGGCAACCACGGGTCCATTCAGATAGGGACAAGCATACCATAAAAATCTTGTGTTCTAAGTTTATAAAATATGTATTCCCCCTCGCGGGTTTTTAAAATATTTGAATGATCTCAAACGAGGCTATAGACTCACTGTAGTATTTAGAGTAGTTGAAGACGATCGCCGACGATAGTAGATGCCCGATAAACACTACAACCGCAACCTAGCAAATAAGGCGCGTACTTTAATAATTTATCCAAGTATAAACTTATACTTAATATAATCTAAAATGAACAATTTAAAACAAAAAAAACTTCAAGAATAATCCATACAAGTGATATCACTAGACACTTTTTATAAAGTCTCATTTACTAGACAATACCTGCAAAAACAATTCTGCCGGAACATACCGAATGTTCAAGCTGTTTTCCCATACTTAGACACATCAAAATTTCATGATACTAACTGGAGACCTTACTTATAACCTGTAGAAATCCCTCCTAAAATTTTATCAAAAGATTTTACTTCTAAGTCTCACTGCTCAACACATCATTGACTTACTAAATTCGGACAGAATTACGCTTTTGACTATTAAAACCATTTTGACCATCTTAAGCAATACTATTTGTAAAACCAACACTTGATTGTAAGAATATACTCAAAAGTTTACACTTAAGCCCTGAGATCAGCCTTTGAACATCTATACAACTCTAGCTATTGTCCCCGAGATTTGCCCAATATCGACAATAATTAAGTATTGTGTCGATACGCATCTCCCGGTACACGAATAATCAAACTAGCGTATCTTCCTCCTCGTTTGGAGTTGGAATGCCTACTTTATACCAAATCGAAGCTCTCGACATCCTCTACAAGACTATCCTATAATATCAAGCTTTTATAATACTTTGACCCACGAAGATTACTCCTAAAGCTGCTGATAAAAATAGACTTTTAAAAATCATGTTAAACCATTATTTTGACACAATTTAACATCATCCATACCTCTAGTATCAACTATATATCATCCTAATCAATTTAAAACAACCTAATCACTTGCATATCAAATTTTAATAAAAACCCAAATCAAAAAAATATATATAAAATGATCAAAACTAATATAAAACAACATTAACAACACATGCACATAACAATTTTTAGATCAAACATCACCCAATTTTCTTTAAAAAATATGTTATTGCATGTTGATAAAATTGGTATCAAAGTAATCATAATATAATTTTAGGAATGGGATATTTGCTAGTTTTTCTTGAATCAATCTACAAAAATTTTAGATGATGATTTTGTAAAGGGAGGTGGTGGTGGTTTTTAGAGAGAAGAACAAAAAAAGTGTGTGTATTTTGTGATAAAAAATGAGTGGAAAAATTAGGTGCAAGGTTTTTATATGGTGGAGTGGGTAAAAGTTGTAAATATTGAATTGTTCTAGACTAAAAAATGTAACATTTAAGTTAAAAAGCGGGAAATGACTATTAGTCGACTTTTTAAAAATTCCCGGGAGTCGTGTTTTGTAAAATACTTTTTAAAAGTTTAAACGCACACGAAAAATAACAATATAACGACTTAATACGTAACTAAAACGATATCGTCGAAAATATTAAATATCGACACGATCGATAATAAAATATAAATTTTTGGGCATCCGTCGGTATCGCGATTGATACATGAGTTTTCATATGGGTTCAAGATTAGTTATCGGTATCTTCTCGAATTGATCACGGTTAAAAGTGGAATGATTGTTCTTGGTTACAAATAAAGGGTTTGGTTGTGGTTATCTAAATTTTAAACTAAATGCATGTAATTAAAATTGTCGTTAAGTAAAATTAGAAGCCTTAAAATTTAACTACAAATAAGAGCGTGTAACTTGAAAATTAAAACTTAACAATTCAAAAGCTTAAAAACAAGTTTGAAATTAACTAAGTAAAAGAGTGGGAAAACTAGATTTGAAAGATTAAGCAAAAACAAACAAAAACCTAAGTCCGATCGTACTCAAACAATAGACCAGATCGCAACGCGATCGCATCCAAAATAACACGATGGATCGTGTTCACCAGATCGCACTCAATGCGATCGCAAGGAGTAATCAGATCGCACTCGATGCGATAATAACCAAGGAGATGGATCGTACTCTCCAGTACGATGGGAGGGAACACGATGGTACTAACAGATCGCAACCACGATCGCAGCTAGTGATCGTAGTCTTGATCGTGGTTCCGGATCGTAACAACTGATCGCACTCAGTGCGATCGAAGCAGGGACAAGAGACTAGATCGCACCCCAGATTGAAGTAAGTGATCGTGGGCGTGGATCGTACCAGGGAAAGAACCAACCGATCGCACTCAATGCAATCGTATCAATTAAAACCTACTGAGATGGCAAAGGCGTCCAAAAGGAAATAAGATTAAGTCAATAAGCAGTAACCGATAAGCATTTTCAAACTTCTCAAAGAGTAAATAAGCACAAATTCGTTAACTTTTGAAATCTAATATCCGAGACTTAATGAACCGAACATCAAATAAGAAAACTTTTTAAAACAAAGCTTAAAAATGAATAAGCCGAAAATACAAAGAAGCTAATAAGCATCAAAAGCATATAGCTTAAACGTAGGAGAGCTTATGTAGGAATATAAAGATCAACCTTTTAATCACGAAACATCAAAATCAACACGAATTGAGAACCAATCGAATCAAGCATGAACTTTTCGGAATAAGATCAAAATAAAATAAAGAAAGGTAGAAATAGATTAAGGAACAAAAAGCTTAACTTGAGTTAGATTAGTGAAATCCAAAATACAAAAAGCTTAAGACTTGAAAAGGTAAAAATGGAGATAAGAAAAATCTTAGTGAGAGAAAGTTGAGAACTTTCTCTCTCTAAAACTAGAGAAAATGAAAACAAATAAAAAACTAACTAACTAAGTTGTGAAGTGTAGGCCTATTTATAGGCGTATGCTTTGTGGGCTTGTGAATGGGCTTTGTTCATGGGCTTCTCTTCTTCTTTCTTCTTTAGTTTTTTACGTTTCTTTAATTAAACGTTTTCGACTTTGGATTTTGAGAAGTGTCGGTGAATGATTCCAACTCGTCCTATAATCATTTGTTTAATAGACTCGAGTTCTTCGACATATATGAATCTTCCATCTTTGGCTCTATTCTTCGATAAATCTTCAGATAGGCACAATGACTTCAAATCTTTTGCATCTCTTGGACAATAGACTTCGTCTTGAGTCTTTTTCCTCGATAAACCCGTGCAATCCCATGTTTTCTTCAATATTCATCCGGTTGACTCTGAAAACACAATAAACACAAAAACCACGCATAATTCCAAACAATTGATATTAAATACGTGTTTTGGTCTTGTTTTAGTAAGAAATAAGTGGTAAAAGGATGGGTGTTTTCACACCTATCAAAACCCCTACACTTAACCATTGCCATGCCCTCATGTAATGCTTAGTGATAAAGCAAATTTACACTTTTCTCATAATCAATCAACCTTGGCCTTATTAAAATACCACTTAAACAAAAATTAAAGTACTACGAGAGATTAAAACTTTAAAGTAAACAAAAGGATATAAAATAGCTACGTGGAAATAACTTGCAAAGAGATCTAAGAATTACATTAGGGATTCGATCCTGCGAAGATTTATCATCCTCAAGTTTCACGTTCCCCAAACTAAGCTTAAAAATAAGATCATTGTTATTATAAGTTAGCAAAACAAACACTTACACACATGGCTTAATTATGTGCTTAAACTCCCTTATTCCTAGTTGTATCTCTTATATTTTATTTTTGTCTTAGAATGATCATGAAGATGCATTTTTGGACTTATTTTGATAGTTTATTTAGGCTGAAAGCAAAGTAGGACGATTTGATCAATAGTTAGCTAAAGGACAAAATCTCTTAAAACTGCTTCTCGGGATATCAAAAAGTTCATATCTTGGCATAACTCGGTTCACGATTTGAGACCTTTCTCGGGCCGATATTTGGCATGTACTTCATACTTCATATCTTGAGAGACGTTCTTGAGATAATGGTCTTCTCTTCGTAATAGAGTTTCTTCACTTGGAGACTTTTGAGGGGTACACCAACTTTGTTGACCACGACTTCATGATTATTTCTTCAATCTCTAATTGGGATTTTGAGATACAACGATCCGCCTCCTTTTCGGACTTGGATCTATTTATCCTCATACCTTGTTAGGGTCTTTTCGGATAGACTTCTCCATGATCTTAATAGGAGTTGATTGCTTTTCATCGTGAGTCTTGATCCTTCATATTGATTTTGGGAATAATGCTTTACACATCACTTTAGATCTTCAACAATAAAATTGAATCCTCATGCCTTGTTAGGGCCTTTTCGGACTCGCCAATCTTCGCGCCCCGCTTCATAAGTTATGCCTTGGCTATGAACTCTTATCATTACCGAGCAACTTTTAAACGATCTTAGGCTAGAAGCTAAGTAACTTTTCAAATCGTACGACCTTACTTATTGCATATAATTTAATAGTAAGTGATGGGAGAATAGGCAAATAATTACACCAAGTGAGCTTGTGCAAGAATACCGACTTATAATTGACTCTATCATTTCTCGTTCTCCACAATTTAAAATATCAAGTAATGAGACTCGTGGATGCTTAGTCTAATAAACCAATTAAGGTCTACATGGTTAAGGATACTAGCTAGAATAAACTTGGATAAGTCTATTCGGGTTGAGTCAAAATAATCGCAACGGGCCTAATATGTCAAAGACTTCTAAACTAGCTACACCACTTTATTAATATTTTTGACTTTTTTGCGGGATATATACATATGAAAGCAACGATAAAAATTTAAAAATTACGACTAAATGGCCAAAGTTAATTAAAAATTTGAAAAATGCTGAAAAAGATGATTTTCCGGTTAAATGAAGGCATTTTCATGGAAAAGTCCACTTAAAACTTCGATAGAAGTCCCCCCTACACTTAAGATAAATATTGTCCTCATTGTTTAAGCATGTGGGAAAAGTCTCCCTACACTTATGACATTGTGCACGTTGGTTAAATCAAGTTAAGGAAGAGACAACTAAAGTGATCAATTTCAAATGTGAGTATAAAGAAAATTGAATCACGATAGTTGAGAGATAGAACCGGATTTCGGATAACATGGGAGCACGGTTCTTCAAAGGTTCCAAAAGTGCATTCATCCCTGTAATCACATCACCACACAAACAAAAACACCTATAGAGGTCCCCCTACACTTAGGAGGTTAAAACGGAAAAGGATAGATACTCGGGTTGCCTCCCGAGGAGCGCTTGTTTTTGATAACCGAGTCATGAGCCTGACTCGACCCAAAATTAGTTCATGGGGAACGTGGTGAGGGATGGAATCATCTCATGAGAGATGTCCTCACCAAAGTATAACTTCACTCGTTGGCCATTCACCTTAAAATTAGGTCCATTAGGTTGAGCGAGCTCGAGAGTACCATATGGAAAAATTTGGGCAATGGTGAATGGGCCGGACCAACGAGATTTCAGCTTGCCCGAAAAGATTTTCAACCGAGAGTTAAAGAGCAAAACTTTGTCTCCAACTTGGAACTCTCGGTTTTTAATCTTAGAGTCGTGAATGAGCTTAGTCTTTTCCTTATAGATCAAAGAATTTTAATAAGCCTCATTACGGAGTTCATTCAGCTCATTGAGTTGGATCTTGCGTAGGTTACCGGCTTTGTTGATATCAAAATTAGCCCATTTCAAGGCCCAGTAAGCCTTGTGCTCCAACTCAATGGGGAGGTGGCACGCTTTCCCGTACACGAGACGATATGGTGTACAACCAATCAGAGTCTTGTATGCGGTACGGAAAGACCACAAAGCATCATCAAGTTTATCAGCCCATGAGGCACGATGCTCTCCCACGATTCTTTCAAGAATTCGCTTTAATCCTCGGCTAGAGATTTCAGCCTGGCCATTAGTTTGTGGGTGGTAGGCGGTGGAAAGACGATGATTTACACCATACTTAGCCATGACTCTTGCGAATTGGTCATTGCAAAAATGAGTCTCGCGATCACTAATAATGGCACGAGGCACACCGAATCTAGCGAACAACGATTTCAAAAAGTTACAAACCACCCTTGCATCATTAGTGGGTAAAGATTTGGCTTCAACCCACTTAGAAACGTAGTCAACGGCTACAAGGATGTATTTGTTTCCTTTAGAGGAAGGGAATGGCCCCATAAAGTCGATACCCCAAACATCAAAGATTTCACACTCTTGAATGAAATTCTGAGGCATCTCGTCTTTATGTGTGATCTTGCCTTGTTTTTGACAAGCATCACAACGTTTAACCATCTCGTGAGCATCATGATAAATGGTGGGCCAATAAAATCCCGAGTCAAACACTTTTTTGGCAGTGTAGTTGGGACCAAAGTGACCACCGGTGGGTCCTTTGTGGCAAGCGTCAAGGATTTCTAAAGCTGCCGGTCCATCAACACATCGGCGAATAATCAAATCAGCACATTGTTTGAATAGATACGGGTCATCCCAAAAGTAAGTCTTAATGTCTTTGAAGAACTTCTTCTTTTGTTGGGATGTTAACCCGTCAACGAGAATTCCACCCGCCAAGTAGTTTGCAATGTCCGCAAACCACGAGGTTTCATCAGAAGTCGAGTTGATAGACATTAAGGTCTCCAGGGGAAAAGAGTCATTGATCTCTTTGTTCGGATGATCCCCTTGATAAGGATCCTCAAGTCTACTGAGATGATCCGCGGCTAGGTTTTCAGCTCCTTTTTTATCGCGAATTTCGATTTTAAATTCTTGGAGTAGCAAAACCCAGCGAAGAAGTCTTGGTTTGGAATCTTGCTTAGTCAACAAGTACTTCAACGCGGAATGATCGGTATACACGATGGTGGTAGAAAGGACAAGATAGGGGCGAAATTTTTCAAAAGCATAGACAACAGCTAAAAGCTCTTTTTCGGTTGTCGTGTAATGCAATTGAGCCCCCGTCATTGTCTTGCTAGCGTAATGGATCGGTTGGAAGTGTTTGTTCACTCTTTGGCCCAGAACCGCTCCAATAGCAAAGTCACTAGCATCGCACATCAATTCGAAGGGAAGATCCCAATTAGGGGTAACCAAGACGGGTGTCTTAGTTAGCTTATCCTTAAGCAAGTTGAAGGCTTCAATACACTCTTTGGAAAAGATAAAAGGAGTATCTTTTTCCAAGAGGTGGGTCATCGGGCGAGCGATTTTAGAAAAATCTTTGATAAAGTGACGGTAGAAGCCCGCATGACCCAGGAAACTTCTCACACCCTTCACGGTTGAAGGTGGAGGCAACTTAGAAATAACATTGACTTTAGCACGGTCTACTTCAAGACCGGCTTTGGAGATCTTGTGTCCTAGCACGATGCCCTCTTTTACCATGAAATGACATTTTTCCCAATTAAGAACAAGGCGAGTGTCTTTACACAGCTTAAGCATACGTTCTAAATTGGCAAGGCAAGCAGAGAATGAATCACCATAAACCGAGAAATCATCCATGAATACTTCCATAGTTTCTTCAACCATGTCATGGAATATCGCCATCATACACCTTTAGAATGTCCCAAGAGCATTTCTTAAACCAAAAGGCATACGTTTTTAAGCAAATGTTCCATAGGGACAAGTGAATGTGGTCTTTTATTGGTCTTTGGGATCGATGGGAATTTGAAAATACCCGGAGAAACCGTCTAAAAAGCAGTAATAGTCATTACCAGCTAGACGCTCGAGCATTTGATCCATGAAAGGAAGAGGAAAATGATCTTTTCTCGTGGCATCATTGAGCTTGCGATAGTCGATACAAACCCTCCACCCAGTAACGAGACGAGTGGGAATCAACTCGTTGTGTTCATTGGGAACAACGGTTATTCCGCCCTTCTTGGGCACACAATGGACGGGACTTACCCATGGCGAATCCGAAATAGGGTAAATCAAGCCGGCATCTAGAAGTTTGATAACCTCTTGTTTGATGATGTCATAAATGCGAGGATTAACCCTTCGTTGGCTCTGGATTGCGGGTTTAAAGTCATCTTCCATGAGAATCTTGTGAGTACAAAAGTTCGGATCAATTCCACGGATATCGGAAATTTTCCAAGAAATTGTCTTCTTATGATCTTTAAGCACGGCGATGAGGCGAGATTTCTCTTCTTCTTTCAAGTCCTTAGCAATGATGACGGGCGACTTCTTCTTATCTTCAAGGAACACGTACTCGAGATGGGGCGGCAACTCCTTAAGTTCTAAATCCGGAGGAATTTCTATGGGAGGCGTATTCAAAGTCGTAGAATCGATAGCAATAACTATGGGAGATGGTGGAGGAATATTGTCTTCTTTGAGAAGGTTTTCAATGAGGCGAAGATCTTCATCCCAATCGGTGGGAGAATCGTCATGTTCTAAGTTCACATCTCCCATGGTGGCTTTCAAATCTTTCCAAAGGAAATCATATTCTCCAAATAGAGATAGTGATGAATCAATAGAGGAAACGGTCTCAACATTGGGAAGAGAAGTAGGAATACTTTTACAAGAATCTTTGAAGTGTTCTTTACAAGCCTCATCAAGAACGTCAATACAATTAACACTCTCGTATGAATAAGGCTGTTTAGAAAGCTTTCCCATGTTGAAGACGATTTTATTGTCACCAACTCTCATGATAAGCTCACCGGCTTCAACATCGATGAGAGTGCGATCGGTCCTCAAGAATGGACGACCAACGATCAATGGCACACGAGGGTCCATGTCGTAGTCAACGACAACGAAATCGGCAAGAAAAGTGAATTTGTCGACTCCTACAAAGACGTCTTCAGCTATCCCCACTGGATAAGCAATCGTACGGTTAGCTAATTCCAAAGTCATTTTGGTCGGGACTAGCTCAAGGAGAGATAATTGCTTCCAAACGCTTAGAGGCATTAAGTTAATACTGGCACCTAGATCGGCTAGGGCCATGCAGTTCTCTACTCCCGGGAAGTTACAAGGGATTAAGAAGCGACCCGGATCACCAAGATTGGTTGGCAATTTCCTTAAGAGCACTGCAGAGCAATTCTCATTAAGTTGGGTATTAGCAATATCAAGAAGCTTCTCCTTGTCGCTAAGAAGATCTTTAAACATCTTCGCGTATTTAGGCATGTGAGCGAGAGCCTCAGCGAAGGAGATGTTAAAATTCAATTGTTTAAACATTTTAAGAAAGTTCGAAACCTGAATATCATCCTTGATTTTGAGCTTCTCTTTCCTCAACCTAGATGGATAAGGTATATCGGAAGAAGAGGAAGGCTTTGGGATCGAAGGATCACTCACATCCTTCGGTGGAGGAGGGGTAGAAGTAAGAGGTGGAGAAATTGGGGAAGTAGAAGGATGAGGAATAGGAGCAGGTGACTCGTTTTCCTTAGTCACAATCACCGGTGGAGGTATAGGAAGCTCGGGTTCCTTGGTACCTTTACCACTACGAGTGGTGATTGCTTTCATCTCCCCTCTTGGATTCGCAACAGTGTTACTCGGAAGAGTACCCGAAGAAGAGGGTTGATTACCTTGGAAGAAACTAGCCATCATGTTCCTTAAGTCATTCGTTTGACCTGCCAAAGTGTTTCTCATATCAGCTCTCAGATCGTTCCCTTGTTTCACCATGTCTGCTTTCAAGTTGAGCACTTCCCGTTGGAGATTGTCCACGATCACATCATTAGTCCTCATGTAGGTTCCAATATCTTGGTGTAATGCGGTGGGTTGGTTGGGAGGAGCATTGTATGCGGGTGGTTGATAAGCAGGTTGTTGGTAAACTTGGTTGTTTCTTTGAGGTAGATGTGGTTGTTTGTAAGGTGGTATGTATGGTGCACGAAGTTGTTGTTGTTGTTGAGGAGGGCGATTGAGGTTTTGTTGTTGGTTTGGGTTGTTAGGAGGAAAACCGGGTGGTGAAAGAAAGTTGTTTGAACGGTAGCTAAGCAAATTGCGGTCTCCTTGAGGACGAGCTTGATAAGCGGCCAGAGGATTGGTACCGTAAGCTGCATTAACATTCTCAGAAGGATAGTCTTGGGTGGCGGTACAAGTGGTGTAAGAATGAGGACCCCCGCATATTTCACAAGGTTGGCTAACAGCATTGACTTGAGCGTCTTGAGCGTTTTTAGCGTTGATGTTGTTGGTGTTGTTAGCGGTGTGGGTAACAAGCGATTCAAGAAGCGTAGTAATTTTGTCAATTCGCTTGTCGCTGTCACTAGTACTAGCACTAGCAGCATTGGTCCGAACACTCTTGGTTTGCACACGAGACTTATTCTCAATGATATCCCAAGCGGAATTGGAAGTCTTAACCAAAATATTACCCCCCCCCCCCCCCCCCCCCCGAGGCACTGTTTAGTGAATCTTGGTCATTCATGCTTAAACCATTATAAAAAGTATTAATTTGGTGCACTTTGGTAAAACCATGTTGTGGGAACTTTCTTAAAAGATCTTTAAAACGGTCCCAAGATTCACTAAAAGACTCATCGTACTTTTGTTCAAAAATAATGATTTCATTCCGCAAAGCGGTAGTACGAGAGGGTGGGAAAAAGTAGTAGATAAATTTGGTCTCCAAATCCGTCCACGTCAGAATACTTTGTGGCGGTTCCTTTGCAAGCCAATGCCGGGCTTGTCCCTCTAGGGAGAAAGGAAAAAGTTGTAAACAGATTACCTCTTGTGGAACACCATTAAATTTGACCGTATTCGTGAGTTGCAAGAATCTCTTGATGTGGTCATGAGGATCATCAATGGTACGCCCCAAGAATGGTTGAGCAGAGACCATCTGGATAAAGCCGGATTTGAGCTCAAAGTTGTTGGCTACAATCGCGGGTATGACAATTGGATCATTGTTGCCGTCTACATGTGCTTGCACAAGTTCAATCATCGGGTGATTGTCTGGTAGAGGTTCATTGTTGTTGTTATTATTGTTGTTGAGAGGTGGATTGTGATTGTTGTTATTGTTTTGAGGTGGGTTATTGTTGTTGTTTTGTACACCGGCCATGTCTAAGTCTTCGAGAGGCTCGGGCTCTTGATAAGACGTCGATCGTGTACGCATGCACCTGCAAAAGAACTAACAAGGCAAACAAGAAATATTTTTGGTTTTTATGGTTTTTTTTTATTATTTTTTTTGTATTTTTGAAATTTTATATTTTTTAGGGTTTTTGAAATTTTTTATAAAAAAGTAACGTTCACGGTGAACGGATCCCAAAATCCAAGTTCTCACAAAAAACTGTTAATCTTAACGAGAAGAGCCGGCAACGGCGCCATTTGATACATGAGTTTTCATTTGGGTTCAAGATTAGTTCTCGGTATCTTCTCGAATTGATCACGGTTAAAAGTGGAATGATTGTTCTTGGTTACAAATAAAGGGTTTGGTTGTGGTTATCTAAATTTTAAACTAAATGCAAGTAATTAAAATTGTCGTTAAGTAAAATTAGAAGCCTTTAAATTTAACTACAAATAAGAGCGTGCAACTTGGAAATTAAAACTTAACAATTCAAAAACTTAAAAACAAGTTTGAAATTAACTAAGTAAAAGAGCGGGAAAACTAGATTTGAAAGATTAAGCAAAAACAAACAAAAACCTAAGTCCGATCGTACTCAAACAATAGACCAGATCGCAACGCGATCGCATCCAAAATAACACGCTGGATCGTGTTCACCAGATCGCACTCAATGCGATCGCAAGGAGTAATCAGATCGCACTCGATGCGATAATAACCAAGGAGATGGATCGTACTCTCCAGTACGATGGGAGGGAACACGATCGTACTAACAGATCGCAACCACGATCGCAGCTAGTGATCGTGGTCTTGATCGTGGTTACGGATCGTAACAACTGATCGCACTCAGTGCGATCGAAGCAGGGACAAGAGACTAGATCGCACCCCAGATCGAAGTAAGTGATCGTGGGCGTGGATCGTACCAGGGAAAGAACCAACCGATCGCACTCAATGCAATCGTATCAATTAAAACCTACTGAGATGGCAAAGGCGTCCAAACGGAAATAAGCTTAAGTCAATAAGCAGTAACCGATAAGCATTTTCAAACTTCTCAAAGAGTAAATAAGAACAAATTCGTTAACTTTTGAAATTTAATATCCGAGACTTAATGAACCGAACATCAAATAAGAAAACTTTTTAAAACAAAGATTAAAAATGAATAAGCCGAAAATACAAAGAAGCTAATAAGCATTAAAAGCTTATATCTTAAATGTAGGAGAGCTTATGTAGGAATATAAAGATCAACCTTTTAATCACGAAACATCAAAATCAACACGAATTGAGAACCAATCGAATCAAGCATGAACTTTTCGGATTAAGATCAAAATAAAATAAAGAAAGGTAGAAATAGATTAAGGAACAAAAAGCTTAACTTGAACTAGATTAGTGAAATCCAAAATACAAAAAGCTTAAGACTTGAAAAGGTAAAAATGGAGAAAAGAAAAATCTTAGTGAGAGAAAGTTGAGAACTTTCTCTCTCTAAAACTAGAGAAAATGAAAACAAAATGAAAAACTAACTAACTAAGTTGTGAAGTGTAGGCCTATTTATAGGCGTATGCTTTGTGGGCTTGTGAATGGGCTTTGTTCATGGGCTTCTCTTCTTCTTTCTTCTTTAGTTTTTTACGTTTTTTTAATTAAACGTTTCCGACTTTGGATTTTGAGAAGTGTCGGTGAATGATTCCAACTCGTCCTATAATCATTTGTTTAATAGACTCGAGTTCTTCGACATATATGAATCTTCCATCTTTGGCTCTATTCTTCGATAAATCTTCAGATAGGCACAATGACTTCAAATCTTTTGCATCTCTTGGACAATAGACTTCGTCTTGAGTCTTCTTCCTCGATAAACCCGTGCAATCCCATGTTTTCTTCAATATTCATCCGGTTGACTCTGAAAACACAATAAACACAAAAACCACGCATAATTCCAAACAATTGATATTAAATACGTGTTTTGGTCTTGTTTTAGTAAGAAATAAGTGGTAAAAGGATGGGTGTTTTCACACCTATCAGCGATCACTAGTAGTCCTCGTTACTCGTCTAAATATAAAATAAAATGTTCAATATTGGTTTCAACTTAAACCGTTAAGCATAATAAAATTTAACGTTATAAAATACTTCGAAAATATTTGAAAGATAGAATTAAATAATGACCTTATTTTTGCGGGTTTTACATCGTCACCACCTTAAGGGAGCACCGTCTCGGGGCTCGTTCCTTCTTATACACTTCTTTTCGAGATTTATTTTAAACTCAGAATAAAATAATGATCTTCAATACGAGGAACAAAACGAGATAAAATGAATACGATAACCGCATAACCTGACAAGATGTGGTAAAATGATTTAAGGTTGATGATCGACGAGGGATCGCAAATCACGTAACTGTAA
This sequence comes from Glebionis coronaria, assembly GCA_025667525.1. Lineage (NCBI taxonomy): Eukaryota > Viridiplantae > Streptophyta > Magnoliopsida > Asterales > Asteraceae > Glebionis > Glebionis coronaria. The sequence continues at coordinate 589,351,365 of CM046874.1, read as the reverse complement.
AACATAATAATTCACATTAGGAGGAAAATGAGGGCGAAGAATGAATTAAATATTAACATTAAAATAAGGTTTGTCACAATTATCCGTCCCAGATTTGGTATTACCTTAAAACTCAGTTGAGATACCTTCTTGATAAAGATGATATATCAAAAATAGAATTAAAATAACATCAAAATTTATTTTGGTCGTCTTAAGAAATTTTGAAAGAATGAAATGAAATTTTGATTAAATCCGTATTGATGGTTGCAATTAGAAAAATATAATTTCCAAATTATTTTAAATCATTAATAGGAATATAATTTAAACCGGTAATTTCAATAGATTAAAAGTAGAGTATGATAAAATCAAGTAGTTCAAAAGATAGGGTATGATTTCATTTTAACATTAGTTATAATTATACAAAAGATGATGTATAGATTTGACCTTTTACTTGTGATAGTTATTTTGATGATTGAAATTTATTGAAAAATATATACAAGTTCCATAAAATTTTATAATGTGTTGTAGAAATACATAAAGGTGTATAATATGTCAAAATAACATGGGACATATTTGGGTTTCAAAACGTGACAAGATAACAAACGAATATGAATGGAAATAATGATCAACAATTAGTACGAAATCAACGGTACCAAGGGGACGAAGCAAATGTCGTACGAATTCTTAAAGAGAATAATAAAATAGAGGCATTGATAATAAGACGATAAGAAACAATAAGTTTAATAAGTTGCCAATTTAGTTAGTGCGGCCAGTGGTTCACCAACATCAACTCATTAACTTCGTGGTGGTCGATACACGATCGAAAATAAGATCCACACAAAAATTTTAATCAACGAAAATTCTTAATAATCACTTGTAGTGAAAATAAATTAAATTAATAATGTTATCGTTTAAATAGAGAAGTCAATGATGGTTCATAAGAGTGGATTTCGAGAAAAACGAGAGTGATGGACGTCATCCCGGATATACAGAAATTCCTCTAGTGATAATTCATTATTCACGTGCGGAGACATTCCGAAGATCTAACAAATCGCATAAAGAACATTGGACGAGAAGGAAGGATAAAACATCGAGACGAACGGTCAAAAGAATTCAGTTACGAGATAAAATGAAGTAACAAGTAGAAAAACGATCGTTAACTAAGAACGTACTTGTAAGCACGTAATCCGCTCAAGAACAGGTAAAAAAACATATGCAGATGACTCTCAATTGTACTACTTGCATAAAATATAAAGTTTTCAAAATTACTTTTCACTTTAATTCATTTTATTTAACTTTATCATAAATACAAGTAAGAAGTTGATTATTTTTAAGATTTTTAAGGTGACTACTATTCAGCCTAGCATGGCTCCTTCTAAACTAGACATAGGTGATCAGGCCATGTATAATTTAGGACTAGCAATGCAATGCTCAGTTTCGTCGAACTAGTATTACGTTTCTTATGTTTATATATAACCTTGCTATTTGTAAAATGGAATTTAAAAATATTTTATAAATTTTGTAGAAACTAGAAGGGGGGGTTGAATAGTTTCTCTTCAATTATTCACCTAATTAAAATTACTTTCAATTAGGTTGGTATCAAAACTATCTTTTACTTGAAGCTAAGTTGCATGATGATTAGATTCAATTCAAATGCATTAGCAATGGTAATAGGTAAGTATAATGATAATGAAATAAGTAAAGAGTAAGGAAAGAGACAACCTAATGACAAGACACCAAGATTATTAGTGGTTCGACAACGAGGCTCTATCCTCGTTTCTACTCCACTCCTCGAGTACACCTACTCGAGATTTCCACTATATCCACAAGCTCCCTTCTTGGCAGAGAAAGCCTTACATCGTCGCTTACATTATTTTCTGACACTAAGCTAAATGTCGAGACCTAATCTTTACCTAGGACCAATATACACAACGTTTCCTACTTCACAATTTAATGACACAAGGCTAGATGTCGAGTTCTAATCTCACGGTAGAACCAATCTTCATGACGTTGCCTACTTCACCATTTTACGACACAAGGCTAGATGTCGAGTTCTAATCCAAAGCTAGAACCAATCTTCACGACTCTTCACTTTGAAGCTAAGTGAGAACTTCACACAACACAACTACTAATCACTTTCAAGTTTAGTGAGAACTCACAAGACACAACCACATCACTTTATAGTTTAGTGAGAACTACTACACAATCTATTACAACTCAACTAGACATATCCAAGTACACACATGTAGCTTGGATCTACACAACACAAATCCAAGCAAACACATATGCAATGGATGTACACAACAAATCCAAGTATTCACAAATAGCTTGGATGAACAAAACTAGTCCAAGTATTCATAAATACAAATGGATCAAAAAAACAAAAAGGCTAACATGATGAACATGACTAATTCATGGATTCATCTTTATCACAACACTAGTGAGTGAATGATCTTCTCATTGGACAAGGTAAAGGAGGGGATCAAGAGGATAATCATATGTAAACATACTTAACACATTAAGTGATCATTTACTAATGATTATGCTATAGAAAAGAGAAAGGAGGCTGAGAAAAACGTCCAAGAGGGTTATTAGAAAATGAGATTTGATCCACTATTTATAGAAGACAAAGTGCAACGGCTAGCTGGGCGCGGTTCTTTAACTAGCCCGGCGGTTCCATATCGCTAGAGAACCGCATAGCTATTTAAGGTACCGCCTAATAGACTACGCTCCCTTTTTGTCTTTTAGTGGGGTAGGAATATCTGAGGTTTATTATACCTTCAAAGGATATTCTTATGGCATATGGAATATGCCATTTTCAAATTTACATTTTCCATTTTAATAAAACATTTTCTTAAAAAGAAAGTTTATTAAAAAATCTTTTGTCATATTAACAAAAGTGAGTTTTAAGGATAATCACTTTGATGATCACTAAGTATGATTAAGAAAAGTTAGTGATATGATTATTACCTTGATGATAGTGTTAGTTAAATAATTCGTTTTGTGTTTTACACTAAATGTGTTATATTGTTTGTTGTGATCAAAACTAAGAAAGATTAGTTAACACTAATAATGTTTTTAGGCATCACTTGCATTAACAATCTCCCCCTTTTTGATTACGACAAAGTAAAAACTCATTTACGTAGAAACAAAAAATATCGATTTATTAACGAGTTTATCACTATCATTTCTCCCCCTTTGTCGTAGCAAAAAGGTAAGAACAAGTCTTCTAAGAGAACCGGACTTTGCTAGGAGCTCCCCCTTGGTGGTTGCTCCCCCTTGCTTGGGGCACCAAGTGTATGAGCTATGGTGACATGCTACACAAAGGTTAGTAGAAAAAAAAGAAACACCAATGTATATATGATCACTACCTACTAAGTAACTTGAGAGGGAGAAGGAGAAAAAATCTCAAATTAGAAACAAGTATTTGCTAAGTATGTCCAAAGAGGTAAATGACAAAATCAAGGTTCAATTGGTGGAATGGAGGTAGAAAAGAAACATCGAACCAATGAAGATGATAAATTTGTCAAGGGGTTAGAATTTAAAATTGATGGAATCACCCATAATCAATTGTAAAGATTAATCACAATCAACTCAAAAAGAAAGAGAGAATGATCAAATAAAGAAAACAAACACAACACAAAGGTTTCATATTACATAAATATGAAAGAAACAACCAAGGTAGATAGTCATACACACAATATGAGTATCTAAAGCAAAAGATATGGAAAAAGAAACCACAAAGCATAAGCTATTCTAATAGTGATAATTTTCCAAGATTGCTTAAAATATTATTGACTCCAAAACAACTAAAGTATTATTGACTCCAAGAGTGCTTAGTCCTTTAGTTGAAAAAATAAGACGACGAGGCATCATTCGAAGTTTTGTCCACGGGAATGAAAACTTTGAGAGGAGGTCGAGTGAGGAGGAATTCAAGAAAATTTAACTTCTCATACATATGAGCAAGTTCAATTTGTTGAAATAGATAACAAACACACGATATCCATGATGCAAAACAAATTCGGTTGATGGGGAAGGCCATCACACCTAGGGTTTGGTGGTGGTGAGGAGAGTGGGTAGGAAATGTTTTCACAATGCCTTGTGAGGTTTGGGAAGGTTGAAAGGTCATTGATTTGAGGGGTGGCAAAAGGTTTTGGTGGTGGGGGAAGATTTTCCTTTTCTCCGGTGATGGGGTTAATCGAGTAGGTCTCATTCCAATACTTGATTGGAGAGAAGGTGGGGTTCTTGGGTGGTTTGGATGAAGAGGGTTTATTTTTCTTGATCCAAATAGGTCGAACCGAGATCTTCGGTTTCTTAGAAAGCTTGGATGAGGAAGCTTTGGGTGAGGAGGTTTGTGACAATGAAATGTCAAGGTTATGAAAGGAGGAGTTAGGCATTGTTGAGGTGTGAGAATGAAATCTCATGGTGGGGGTATAAGAAGAAAGTAGACAAGGAAAATGTTTGAAAATCAAATGTAAAGTGTCAAGGAATTTTTAGCCAAATTGAGTAAACATGTAATCATGACATGGGATAGGGTGATGAAGAAAGACCAAAAACGAGCCAAAACTAGGATTTCTGTCCGCGGTTCCTTATAGGGACCGGCGGTTCCTTAGCACATAAGGTACCGCGCGACTTTAATGAGCCGCGTGCAGTGGACTTGAAACCATGATTTTTCAGGGTTTTGAGAAAAACTAAGACTTTTTCAAAAACTTGCAAATCTTGGAATTTTACCTCTATTAGCACTAAATTATGCTAGGGTTGCATAAAAGCAACACATTCACAAAGAATGTCTTGACAAAGGGTGACAAAATATTTAGATAACATTTTGAACCAATTTTAGTCAAGTTTTAGAGGTTGTGATAGATTTAGGTTCAATTTTAATTTAGAATTAAAGTTGATTAATGTGCACATAAAGATAGAAACACATAAAGCTAAATCTATAATTCATCCTCATGAAAAACTCATGGAGGGAAAGAGATACATTAAGGAAATAAAAAAAAATAACTAAAATAAAGATAAATTAAAACTAGGTCTTGATGAGTAGTTTTCCTTAGCTTGGTTTTTCTTGAAAAATATTTTTAAAGAAAATCACCATTCATCTCCTAGGAGGAGGCATGGTAAACAAGGTGAGCAAGAAATCTTGAAACCTCCTATGAAGTCCAAACATCTCCATCCTAAGGTTTTGAATGATGTAGTTATTGTAGAGGCAACATGGACAATGAGAACCATGAGCTTCCAGGAACCCGAGGAAGTAAGGATCATCCATAAAGAAGGGAAGTGGAACATCCAAAATGGGAGTGTTTGAGGGAGGTGGAGGTGGAGGAGGTATGTTCTCCAAGGGTGATGTAGGTGAGTGTGGAGGTATGTGTTAATGCAATAATGCCTAAAAACGTTACTTGCATTTTTCGGTCTTGCTTAGTTTTGATTACGACAATATGTAAAAACAAGCATTTACGAAAACAACGAAAAACGAATTCTTGAGTTCAAGTATTTTTCATTTTACCCATTTTCACTTAAGGTATGGATAAACAAGTACTAACCTTAATCAAGTGATCAAGTGATTTAATCTTTTCTTAAAACTCACTTTTTATTAAGTGTGACAAGTTTTTATTAAACTTTCTTTTTAAGAAAATGTTTTATTAAATTAATTATTTGAAAATTTGAAAATGGCATATTCTTATTTTGTTAGGAATATTCTATCAGGATATTTTTTAAACCAGATATGACCTCCACCACTAAAGGAAAAAAAGGGAGCGGAGTCTAGTCCAGCGGTACCTTAGCTCCTAGGCGGTTCCTTATCGATAAGGTACCGCGGGCAGATGTAGCCGTTGGCCCTTTGTCCTATAAAGAGTGGACCATTCTCAGCTTTTCAATTCACCTCTTTTGCACATCTATTTCCAGATTCAAACTCTCTTCTTTAATCACTCAAATCTTTGATCATTTGTTTGATTACTACTTGTTTAAGAAGTGAATCTTGTTCTTCCATCCCTTCCTCTCCAAGTGCAAAGAGAAGAACACTATCCTTGTGAAGTGTTGAGTCCACCACCAAAGATCCATTGAAGATCTAATTTTATACATTTGTAGTTGTGTCATAGTTGTGAAGATCCAAGTAGTTGTGTCTATTTGGAAGTTGTGTATGTACTAAGTATAGTTGTGTAGATTGGTCCTAGCTACGATTAGGGCTAGACTTTTAGCTTAGAGTCGGAAATTGGTTAAGCGACGTGTACGGTTTTCTCCACCATAAGGAGCTTGTGGTGTAGTGAACTCTCGAGTAAGGAGTACTCGAGGAGTGGAGTAGGAACGAGGAGTGAGCTTCGTTGCCGAACCACTATAAATCCTTGGTGTTCGGTTTGATCTTTCTTTACCCTTAACTCTTTACATTCTTTATTCTTTGTGCATATATATTTGTTAGTATTGGCTTAGTTACACTATCATTGTTCATATTGTGCAAAGAAGATTTCACATATTTCCTCAAGCCTAAGTTTTTGAAAAAGGATTTTTGGAAACCACATTTTAACAAGTAAATATAAGAAACTATTCAACCCCCCCCCCCCCCCTTCTAGTTTCTACAATTGGTATCAGAGCGGGTTGCTCAAGAATTTTTAAATTATATTGTATTTTAAAACTTGAATCGATCTATGGATTCTAACAAATACCTAGAAGGGCAATCTATGCGAAGACCACCACTTTTTGAAACCGATAGTTTTATTTATTGGAAAAATAGATTTGAAACTTATGTGAAATCAAAAGATTTAGATCTTTGGCATGTTATTACTAATGGTGATTTTTTACCTTTTCAATTTAATAAAGTTTCTAAAACAAAAGAATTGGTCACTTTTGACGAAGCTAATGACGACACTAAAAAGAAACTTTCAAAAAATAATGAGGCTAAAATGGTGATTTATAATGCTTTACCTAAGAAAGAGTATGAAAGGATTTTTATGTGTGAAACCGCTAAAGATATTTGGAACACTCTTTTAGTAACCCACCAAGGTAATAGCCAAGTCAAAGAAAGCAAAATCGATCTTCTTGTCCAACAATATGAACAATTTGTCATCTTAGAAGATGAAACTGTTGATAGTGCATTTGCTAGGTTTAACACCATTATTACTAGTCTAAAAGCACTTGATGAAGGTTTTTCTAGCAAGAACAATGTTAGGAAGTTTCTAAGGGCTTTACATCCAAAGTGGAGAGCAAAAGTCATGGCGATTGAAGAATCGAAAGATCTCTCAACTTTATCACTTAAAGCCAAGAAGGCACAAAGTGAAAACCAAGAGTGAAAGGAAATCTCTTGCACTTAAAGCCAAGAAGGCACAAAGTGACCACGATAGTTCCTCGGAAAGCGATGACGAGGAGTATGCATTGGCGGTGAGAGATTTCAAGAAGTTCTTCAAGAGACGAGGTCAACACGTTAGGCAACCCAACAATGACAAGAAACCATTCTCAAAGAATCGGTTTGCCAAGAACGAAAAAGTTTATAGGAATTGCTTTAGATGTGGTGATCCATATCACTTCATTGGTGATTGTCCATAGCCCTCTCGTGATAAGAATCACACGGCGTTCGTTAGTGGCTCTTGGAGCGATAACGGTGAAGATGATGATGACAACCCCAAAGGGGAGAAATGTCTTATGGCTCACACTTCTAAAGAGGTACATTTCGAAACCGAATATTATAGCAATGATAGTTCCACTTTTGATGATATTGAATTTGAAGGAAAATATGATAGTTTACACAAACTTAGTCTTAAATTCATAGAAAAGAATAAAACCTTAAAATCAACCAAAACTAAGCTTGAAAATGAGATCAATGAACTTAGGGAGAAATTGGCAATACTTGAGAAAAATAAAGAAGTAGATTTAGGTTGCTTAAGTTGTGAGAAACTTAGATTAGAGAATGAAGATCTCAAGAGCACCTCCATTAAATTGGAAAAGTTCATGAAAGGTACTAGTGCTCTTGATGATATGTTAAACAAACAAGTTTATTCTAAGGAAAGACTTGGTCTAGGTTTTAACTCAAATGAAGCCTCAACAAGTGAACCTAAACAAGTCAGATTTTCACAAAAATCACCCACTGTACGTGGTCCCAGATTGTATGGGGCGGTTCCTTATCACTATGGAACCGCCGCCATAGATAAGGTACCGCGACCAGAGGATGATTTTGGTGAAAATCTTGAACTTTCTGAAAAGTCTAAGTTAGATGAAAAACCAAAGCATCTTATTGTTAATAAAGTAAAATTACCCATACTTGACGACAATGCTATTGATAAGTTCTACAAGCCATTGAGTAAACCTCTCATGGGAAATAGAAGTTTATCTAGACCATCTTCTACTCCACCTAGAGTACGGAATGAGTCTAAGCCTAGAAGTAGAACGACAACGCCTTGAAGAGATAATCAAAACAATTCACGATCTAGAAGTAAAACCCCAACACCTAGAAGAAATGAGCATAACTCTAAACCTAGATCAAATACACCTAGGAGAAATAATGAACAACAAAATGGTTACATGAATTACTACCCTCCTCCATTTTGTTCTCCATGGGGAACCCCTCCTTCATTCATGCATCCCAACCAAATGCAAGGGATGTTTGGAACTAACAATTTTGGACCCATGAGATATTGGAGACCAAATGTTTGATCTTGTGTGTTGTTACCTAGATATGCTTAGGAATTGATTTGGAGCCCGATGAGTGGTTTAAGGATAGTGGATGTTCTAAACACATGACGGGTAATCGAAGTTTGTTCTCGCATTACAAAGCATATGATGGAGGTAACGTCACATTTGCTAGTAGTCTACGTGGTAATATCATTGGCAAAGGTACGGTTTCTCTTGACTCCATGACCATTGAAAATGTTGAGCACGTAGATAACTTAGGGTTTAACCTTTTAAGTATAGGTCAAATTTGTGATAATAAGTGTAAGGTCATCTTTTTGGAACATGACAGTGAAATCGTAAAAGATGGAAAGGTCATTGGAAAAGGTGTTAGAAAGCATGGGCTTTATGTCATGAAGGTTAATAAGAATTCAGAAGACAACGTATGTCTTGCGACTATAGATGATAGTTCTACTCTTTGGCATAGGATATTAGGTCACGCTAATATGCGTTTAATTCAATCTTTAGTCTCTAAGGAGTTGGTAAGACACCTCCCCAGTATTAAGTTTGATAGTCACTTTTGTGATGCTTGCAAAGTTGGAAAGCAAGTTCACTCAAGTCACAAAGCCAAGAATTTGGTTTCGACCTCTCGGTGCTTAGAGCTCCTACATATGGATCTTTTTTTACCTTCCACCATACGGAGTTATGGAGGTAACCTTTATACCCTAGTTATAGTTGATGACTATTCTAGATTCACTTGGACTAGATTTTTGGCATCTAAGAATGAAGCTTTCGATCACTTCGAAATCTTTAGTCGAAGGATTCAAAATCAACTAGGATGTTTAATTGTCTCTATTAGGATGGATCATGGTAGGGATTTAATAATGAAGTGCAATTTGGTGCCTTTTGTGAAGCTCATGGTATTACCCATAACTTCTCGGCTCCTCGCACTCCACAATCAAATGGGGTAGTTGAAAGGAAGAATAGGACTCTCCAAGAGATGAGTAGGATGATGTTAAACGAGTAATCTTTTCCTCAAAAGTTTTGGTGCAATGCCGTGGACACATCGACTTATATTCTCAACTGAATTCTTATTCGACCATTCCTAGGAAACACCCCCTATGAGATTCTTAAAGGTAAGAAACCCTCATTGGAATACTTTAGGGTGTTTGGAAGCAAGTGCTTTATCATCAACACCAAAGACTACCTTACCAAGTTTGACCCAAAGTCTTACGAAGGTATCCTTTTAGGTTATTCCCAAACTAGCAAAGCCTACATAGTCCTAAATAGAACCTCGGGGGTTATTGAAGAATCACTCAACGTAACCTTTGATGAAACCCCTCCTTCACCCAAGACACCACCATTGGTTCATGATGACTTGGATGAATTAGAAGTAGTAAAAGCCAAAGAGGTTAGAAAAATAGGAGTTGAAGACCTTAGTGTTGAAAAGGATGTAAACATTAAGGAGTCTAGGGATCATACTCTCAATAATGTCATTGGTGACTTAAATCAAAGGACCCTAAGATCTCATGTCCAAAACTAAAGCAACTTCTTTTATTTTGTCTCCTTGATTGAACCAAAGAATGTTAAAGAAGCTTTGACGGATGAGAGTTGGGTCATTGCGATGCAAGAAGAATTGAATCAATTCGTTGCCAATGATGTTTGGGAACTTGTTCCTCCACCTAGAAGTTTGATAGGTGCGAAAACACCCATCCTTTTACCACTTATTTCTTGCTAAAACAAGACCAAACACGTATTTAATATCATTTGTTTGGAATTATGCGTGGTTTTTGTGTTATTGTGTTTTTAGAGTCAACCGGATGAATATTGAAGAAAACATGGGATTGCACGGGCTTTATCAAAGAAAAAGACTCAAGATGAAGTCTATTGTCCAAGAGATGCAAAAGATTTGAAGTCATTGTGCCTATTTGAAGATTTATCGAAGAATAGAGCCAAAGATGGAAGATTCATATATGTCGAAGAACTCGAGTCTATTAAACAAAAGATTATAAGACGAGTTGGAATTATTCACCGACACTTCTCAAATCCGGGTCGGAAACGTTTATTTAGAAGAAACGTAAAGACTAAAGAAGAAAGAAGAAAAGAAGCCCAAAACCAAGCCCATTCACAAAGCCCACAAGACATGCCTATAAATAGGACCTTACTTCACAAAAATGACTTAGTTAGTTTTTAGGTAGTTTTTAGAATTTCATTCTCTCTAGTTTTAGAGAGAGAAAGTTCTCAACTTTCTCTCACTAGTTTTCATCTTTTTCTATTTCAAGATCAAACCTTTGTATTATTTTTAATTAATCAAGTTTAGTTTCAAGCTTTTAATCTTTAATCTCATTCTTCCTTTCTTTGATTTTGATTGATTTTGGTACAAATCTCGTATGATCCGTGTTGTTCATCAATGATTTTGTGCTTAAAAGGTTAATCTTTTTATGTTTCCTTAAGTTTCTACACGAATAAGCTTTAAGATCCTTGTGCTTATTGGCTTATTTGTTGGTTTAGCTTATTTACTTTTTAAAGTTTTCATAAAAAGTTCATCTTTTTATTATTTGATTTATAAGTTTGCTTATTTAAAGTTAGAAAAGTTGTTTTTAGTGCTTATTTGATCAGCTTAATATTGGATTCGAGCTAGTTTGGTGATTGGCTTATTCATAGCTTATTGCTTGCTTAAATTTCGGATCAAAGTGTGTAATCGGAAAAGGTAAACCCTTTTCCGAATTGTGTATTCCGAGCAGACACCCCCTTATTCCGATCACCCGATCGGAAAAGGGTTTTGGATATTCCGATTGCAGCTATTTTTGGGTATTCCGATCTGAGCCTTTATTCCCAGTATTCCGATTGTGACTTGTTTGTAGTATTCCGATTTGACTCGATTTCCATTATTCAGATCTAGGGTATTTTATAATATTCCGATTGGCTCTGTTTTTTGTGTATTCCGATCCGAACATTTTTAAATATTCCGATTTGCCCCTCTTATGATTATTCCGATTGCACTCTTTTGTCCACATTCCGATTTAGACTTTCCTTTGAACATTCCGATCAGGTTCCTATTTAATTTTCCGATTGTTTAAATTTCTTGTTTTTACAAAGCTTTTCAAGTGTTAGTTTTATTAAGTGTTCAAGTTATTTAACCTAGCCGTGTCTTTATGTTTTCAAGCATTTACTTTTAACTTGCCTTTTTAGTTTAATCTTTTAAAGCCTTAATTTTACTCTTCGACACTTAATTACTTGTTATTAGTTTAAATTAGATAAACAAACCATCACCTTTTTATTAACCAAGAACAAATCATTCCACTTAGAGCCGAGATCAATTCGAGGAGATACCGAGAACTTAAATCCGAACCTTAGCAAATCCTTGTATCAAATGGCGCCGCTGCCGGCTCTTCTCGTTAAGATCAACAGTTTTTTGTGAGAACTTGGATTTTGGTATCCGTTCACCGTGAACGTTACTTTTTCATAAAAATTTTCAAAAACCCTAAAAAAATATAAAATTTTCAAAAATCCTAAAAATTAAAAAAACATAAAAACCAAAAATATTTTTGCTTTGTTTTTGCCTTGTTAGTTCTTTTGCAGGTGTATGCGCACTCGATCAACGTCTTATCAAGAGCCCGAGCCTCTCGAAGACTTAGACATGGCCGGTGTACAAAACAACAACAATAACCCACCTCAAAACAATAATAACAATAACAACCCACCTTTCAACAACAATAATAACAACAACAATGAGCCTCTATCGGATAATCGCCCGATGATTGAACTTCTGCAAGCACATGTAGATGGCACCAATGATCCAATTGTCATACCCGCGTTTGCAGCCAACAACTATGAGCTCAAATCCGGTTTTATCCAGATGGTCTCTGCTCAACCATTCTTGGGGCGTACCATTGATGATCCACATGACCACATCAAGAGATTCTTGCAACTCACCAATACGGTCAAATTCAATGGTGTTCCACAAGAGGTAATCCGTTTACAACTTTTTCCCTTTTCTTTAGAGGGACAAGCCCGGCATTGGCTTGCTAAGGAACCGCCAAATAGTATTCTTTCATGGACGGATTTGGAGACCAAGTTTATCAACTACTTTTTCCCACCCTCTCGTACTACCGCTTTGCGGAATGAAATTATCAATTTTGAACAAAGGTACGATGAGTCGTTTAGTGAATCTTGGGACCGTTTCAAAGACCTTTTGAGAAAATGCCCACAACATGGTTTTACCAAAGTGCACCAAATTAATACTTTTTATAATGGTTTAAGCATGAATGACCAAGATTCACTAAACAGTGCCTCGGGGGGCAATCTTTTGGCTAAGACTTCCAATGCTGCTTGGGATATCATTGAGAATAAGTCTCGTGTGCAAACCAAGAGTGTTCGGACCAATGTCGCTAGTGCTAGTACTAGTGACAGCGACAAGCGAATTGACAAAATCATTGCGCTTCTTGAATCGCTTGCTACCCAAACCGCCAGCAACACCAACAGCATCAACGCTAAAAACGCTAAAGACGCTCAAGTCAATGCTGTTAGCCAACCATGTGAGATATGCGGGGGTCCTCACTCTTACACCACTTGTACTGCCACCCAAGACTATCCTTCTGAGAATGTGAATGCAGCATACGGTACCTATCCTCAACCCGCTTATCAAGCTCGTCCTCAAGGTGACCGCAACTTGCTTAGCTACCGCTCCAACAACTATCTCTCACCACCTGGTTCTACTCCTAACAACCCAAACCAACAACAAAACCTCAACCGCCCTCCTCAACAACAACAACAGTCTCGTGGACCATACATACCACCTCACAAACAACAACATCCACCTCAAAGATACAAGCAAGTTTACCAGCAACCTGCTTATCAACCACCCGCATACAATGCTCTTCCCAACCAACCCACCGCATTACACCAAGACATTGGAACCTACATGAAGACTAACGATGTGCTCGTGGACAATCTCCAACAGGAAGTGCGCAACTTGAAAGCAGACCTGGTGAAACAAGGGAACGATCTGAGAGTTGATATGAGAAACACTATGGATAGTCAAACGAATGACTTAAGAAACATGATGGCTAGTTTCTTCCAAGGTAATCAACCCTCTTCTTCGGGTACTCTTCCGAGTAACACCGTTGCGAATCCAAGAGGGGAGATGAAAGCAATTACGAAGGAACCCGAGCTTACTATACCTCCACCGGTGGTTGTGACTAAGGAGAACGAGTCACCTACTCCTATTCCTCATCCTTCTACTTCCCCAATTTATCCACCTCTTACTGCTACCCCTCCTCCACCCAAGGATGTGAGTGATCCTATTCTCCCAAAGCCTTCATCTTCTTCCGATATACCTTATCCATCAAGGTTGAGGAAAGAGAAGCTCAAAAGCAAGGACAATATTCAGGTTTCGAACTTTCTTAAAATGTTTAAACAATTGAATTTTAACATCTCCTTCGCTGAGGCTCTCGCTCACATGCCAAAGTACGCGAAAATGTTCAAAGATCTTCTTAGCGACAAGGAGAAGCTTCTTGATATTGCTAACACCCAACTTAATGAGAATTGCTCTGCAGTGCTCATAAGGAAATTGCCAACCAAGCTTGGTGATCCGGGTCGTTTCTTAATCCCTTGTAACTTCCCGGGAGTAGAGAATTGCATGGCCCTAGCCGATCTAGGTGCAAGTATTAATTTAATGCCTCTAAACGTTTGGAAGCAATTATCTCTCCCTGAGCTAATCCCCAGCAAAATGACTCTTGAATTAGCTAACCGTACAGTTGCTTATCAAGTGGGGATAGCCGAAGACGTCTTTTTAGGAGTCGACAAATTCACTTTTCCTTCCGATTTCGTTGTCGTTGACTACGAGATGGACCCTCGTGTGCCATTGATCGTTGGTCGTCCATTCTTGAGGATCGGTCGCACTCTCATCGATGTTGAAGCCGGTGAGCTTATCATGAGAGTGGTTGACGATAAAATCGTCTTCAACATGGGAAAGTTGTCTAAACAACCTTATTCCAACGAGAGTGTTAGTTGTATTGACGTTCTGGATAAGGCTTGTGAAGAACACTTTATTGATGCTTGTAAAAATATTCCTACCTCTCTTCCCAATGTTGAAACCGTTTCCTCTATTGATTCATCACTGTCTCTATTTGGAGAAAGTGATTTCTTTTGGAAAGATCTTGAAGCCACCATGGGAGATGTGAACTTAACTAATGATGAGTCTCCCACCGATTTGGCTGACGACATGAGTTTCTTTGAAAACCTTCTCAAAGAATACAATCTTTCTCCACCATTTCCCATGGTTATTGCTATCGATGCTCCGACTTTGAAAATGCCTCCCATCGAAAATCCTCCGGATTTAGAACTTAAGGAGTTGCCGCCCTATCTCGAGTACGTGTTCCTTGAAGAAGAGAAGAAGTCACCAGTCATCATCGCTAAGGACTTGAAAGAAGAAGAGAAAACTCGTCTCATCGCTGTGCTTAAACCTCATAAGAAGGCAATTGCTTGGAAAATTTCCGATATCCGCGGAATTGATCCGAACTTTTGTACTCACAAGATTCTCATGGAGGATGACTTTAAACCCGCAATCCAGAGCCAAAGAAGGGTTAATCCTCGAATTCATGACGTCATCAAACAAGAGGTTATCAAACTTCTAGATGCCGGCTTGATCTACCCTATTTCGGATTCGCCGTGGGTAAGTCCCGTCCTTTGTGTGCCCAAAAAGGGCGGAATAACCGTTGTTTCCAATGAACACAACGAGTTGATTCCCACTCGTCTCGTTACTGGGTGGAGAGTTTATATTGATTATCGCAAGCTCAATGATGCCACGAGAAAAGACCACTTTCCTCTTCCCTTCATGTATCAAATGCTCGAGCGTCTAGCTGGTAATGACTATTACTGCTTTTTAGACGGGTTCTCCGGGTATTTTCAAATTCCCATCGATCCCAAGGACCAAGAAAAGACCACATTCACTTGTCCCTATGGAACATTTGCTTACAAACGCATGCCTTTTGGTTTATGTAATTCTACTGGGACGTTCCAAAGGTGTATGATGGCTATCTTCCATGACATGGTGGAAGACACTATGGAAGTATTCATGGATGATTTCTCGGTTTATGGCGATTCTTTCTCTGCTTGCCTTGCCAATTTAGAACGTATGCTGAAGCGGTGTGAAGACACTCGCCTTGTTCTTAATTGGGAAAAATGCCATTTCATGGTAAAAGAGGGCATCGTACTAGGACACAAAATTTCCAAAGCCGGTCTCGAAGTAGACCGTGCTAAAGTTGATGTTATCGCTAAGTTGCCTCCACCTTCAACAGTGAAGGGTGTGAGAAGTTTCCTTGGTCATGCGGGCTTTTACCGTCGATTCATCAAAGATTTTTCTCAAATCGCTCGCCCGATGACCCGCCTCTTGGAAAAAGATACTCCTTTTATCTTTTCCAAAGAGTGTCTTGAAGCCTTCAACTTGCTTAAGGAGAAGCTAACTAAGGTGCCCGTCTTGGTTACCCCTAATTGGGAGCTGCCTTTCGAGTTGATGTGCGATGCTAGTGACTATGCTATTGGAGCGGTTTTGGGCCAAAGAGTGAATAAACACTTCCAACCAATCCATTACGCTAGCAAGACAATGACTGAGGCTCAATTGCATTACACGACAACCGAAAAAGAGCTTTTAGCTGTTTTCTATGCTTTTGAAAAGTTCCGCCCCTATCTTGTCCTTTCTACAACAATTGTGTATACCGATCATTCCGCGTTGAAGTACTTGTTAACTAAACAAGATTCTAAACCAAGACTTCTTCGCTGGGTTTTGCTACTCCAAGAATTTAAAATCGAAATTCGCGATAAAAAAGGAGCTGAAAACCTAGCCGCGGATCATTTCAATAGACTTGAGGATCCTTACCAGGGGGATCATCCGAACAAAGAAATCAATGATTCTTTTCCCCTGGAGACCTTAATGTCTATCAACTCGACTTTTGATGAAACCCCGTGGTTTGCGGACATTGCAAACTACTTGGCGGGTGGAATTCTCGTTGACGGGTTAACATCCCAGAAAAAGAAGAAGTTCTTTAACGACATTAAGACTTACTTTTGGGATGACCCATATCTATTCAAACAATGTGCTGACTTGATTATTCGTCGATGTGTTGATGGATCGGTAGCTTTAGAAATCCTTGACGCTTGCCACAAAGGACCCACCGGTGGTCACTTTGGTCCCAACTACACCGCCAAAAAAGTGTTTGACTCGGGATTTTATTGGCCCACCATCTATCGTGATGCTCACGAGATGGTTAAACATTGTGATGCCTGCCAAAAACAAGGCAAGATCACTCATAAAGATGAGATGCCTCAAAATTTCATACAAGAATGTGAAATCTTTGATGTTTGGGGTATCGACTTTATGAGGCCATTCCCTTCATCTAAAGGAAACAAATACATCCTTGTAGCCGTTGACTACGTTTCAAAGTGGGTTGAAGCCAAAGCTTTACCTACTAATGACGCAAGGGTGGTTTGTAACTTTTTGAAATCGCTGTTCGCTAGATTCGGCATTCCTCGTACTATTATCAGTGACCGCGGGATTCATTTTTGCAGCGATCAATTTGCAAGAGTCATGGCTAAGTATGGTGTCAATCACCGTCTTTCCACCGCCTATCATCCCCAAACCAATGGGAAAGCCGAGATATCCAACCGTGGATTGAAGCGAATTTTGGAGCGTACTGTGGGAGAGCATCGTGCCGCGTGGGCCGATAAGTTAGATGATGCTCTGTGGGCTTTCCGTACTGCTTATAAGACCCCGATCGGTTGTACACCTTATCGTCATATGTACGATAAAGCATGCCACCTCCCCATTGAGTTGGAGCACAAGGCTTACTGGGCCTTGAATTGGGCTAATTTTGATATCAACAAAGCCGGTGGCCTACGCAAGATACAACTCAATGAGCTAAATGAACTCCGTAATGAGGCTTATGAAAATTCTTTGATCTATAAGGAAAAGACTAAGCTCATTTACGACTCCAAGATTAAAAACCGAGAGTTCCAAGTTGGAGACAAAGTTTTACTCTTTAACTCTCGGTTGAAAATCTTTTCGGGCAAGCTGAAATCTCGTTGGTCCGGCCCATTCACCATTGCCCAAATTTTTCCATATGGTACTCTCGAGCTCGCTCAACCTAATGGACCTAATTTTAAGGTGAATGGCCAACGAGTGAAGTTGTACTTTGGTGAGTACATCTCTTAGGAGATGATTCCATCCCTCACCACGTTCCCCATGAACTAATTTTGGGTCGAGTCAGGCTCGTGACTCGGTTATCAAAAAACAAGCGCTCCTCGGGAGGCAACCCGAGTATCTATCCTTTTCTGTTTTAACCTCCTAAGTGTAGGGGGACCTATATAGGTGTTTGTATTTGTGTGGTGATGTGATTACAGGGATAAGTGCACTCTTGGAGTCTCTGAAGAACCGTGCTCCCGTGTTATCCGAAATCCGGTTCTATCTCTCAACTATCGTGATTCAATTTTCTTCATACTCACATTTGAAATTCATCACTTTAGTCGTCTCTTCCTTAACTTGAGTTAACCAACGTGCATAATGTCATAAGTGTAGGGGAGATTTTTCCCACATGCTTAAACATTGAGGAAAATGTTTAATCTTAAGTGTAGGGGGGACTTCTATCGAAGTTTTAAGTGGACTTTTCCATGAATATGCCTTCATTTAACCGGAAAATCATCTTTTTCAACATTTTTCAAATTTTTAATTAACTTTGGCCATTTAGTCGTAATTTTTAAATTTTTATCGTTGCTTGCATATGTATATACCCCGCAATAAAGTCAAAAATATTAATAAAGTGGTGTAGCTAGTTTAGAAGTCTTTGACATATTAGGCCCGTTGCGATTATTTTGACTCAACCCGAATAGACTTATTCAAGTTTATTCTAGCTAGTATCCTTAACCATGTAGACCTTAATTGGTTTATTAGGCTAAGTATCCACGAGTCTCATTACTTGAGATTTTAAATTGTGGAGGACGAGAAGTGATAGAGTCAATTATAAGTCGGTATTCTTGCACAAGCTCACTTGGTGTAATTATTTGCCTATTCTCCCATCACTTGCTAATAATTTATCTGCAATAAGTAAGGTCGTACGATTTGAAAAGTTACTTAGCTACTAGCCCAAGATCGTTTAAAAGTTGCTCGGTAATGATAAGAGTTCATAGCCAAGGCATAACTTATGAAGCGGGGTGGAAGATTGGCGAATCCGAAAAGGCCCTAACAAGGCATGAGGATTCAATCTTATTGCTAAAGATCCAAAGTGATGTGAAAAGCATTATTCCCAAAATCAATATGAAGGATCAAGACTCACGACGAAAAGCAATTAACTCCCATAAAGATCATGGAGAAGTCTATCCGAAAAGACCCTAACAAGGTATGAGGATAAATAGATCCAAGTCCGAAAAGGAGGCGGATCGTTGTATCTCAAAATCCCAATTAGAGATTGAAGAATAATCATGAAGTCGTGGTCAACAAAGTTGGAGTACCCCTCAAATGTCTCCAAGTGAAGAAACTCTATTAACGATGAGAAGACCATTATCTCAAGAACGTCTCTCAAGATATGAAGTATGAAGTACATGCCAAATATCGGCCCGAGAAAGGTCTCAAATCGTGAACCGAGTTATGCCAAGATATGAACTTTTTGATATCCCGAGAAGCAGTTTTAAGAGATTTTGTCCTTTAGCTAACTATTGATCAAATCGTCCTACTTTGCTTTCAGCCTAAATAACTATCGAAATAAGTCTAAAAATGCATCTTCATGATCATTCTAAGACAAAAATAAAATATAAGAGATACACCTAGGAATAAGGAGTTTAAGCATATAATTAAGCCATGTGAGCAAGTGTTTGATTTGCTAACTTATAATAACAATGATCTCGTTTTTAAGCTTAGTTTGGGGAACGTGAAACTTGAGGGTGATGAATCGTCGCAGCACCAAAGCCCTAATGTAAGTCCTTGATCTCTTTGCATGTTATTTCCATCCTTTTGTTTACTTTAAAGTTTTTATTTCTCTTAGTACTATAATTTTTGTTTAGTGGTATATTAATAAGGCCAAGGTTGATTGATTATGAGAAAAGTGTAAATTTGCTTTGTCACTAAGCATTGCATGAGGGCATGGCAATGGTTAAGTGTAGGGGATTTGATAGGTGTGAAAACACCCATCCTTTTACCACTTATTTCTTGCTAAAACAAGACCAAAACACGTATTTAATATCATTTGTTTGGAATTATGCGTGGTTTTTGTGTTATTGTGTTTTCTGAGTCAACCGGATGAATATTGAAGAAAACATGGGATTGCACGGGCTTTATCAAAGAAAAAGACTCAAGATGAAGTCTATTGTCCAAGAGATGCAAAAGATTTGAAGTCATTGTGCTTATTTGAAGATTGTTCGAAGAATAGAGCCAAAGATGGAAGATTCATATATGTCGAAGAACTCGAGTCTATTAAAAAAAAGATTATAAAACGAGTTGGAATTATTCACCGACACTTCTCAAATCCGGGTCGGAAACGTTTATTTAGAAGAAACGTAAAGACTAAAGAAGAAAGAAGAAAAGAAGCCCAAAACCAAGCCCATTCACAAATCCCTCAAGACATGCCTATAAATAGGACCTTACTTCACAAAAATGACTTAGTTAGTTTTTAGGTAGTTTTTAGAATTTCATTCTCTCTAGTTTTAGAGAGAGAAAGTTCTCAACTTTCTCTCACTAGTTTTCATCTTTTTCTCTTTCAAGATCAAACCTTTGTATTATTTTTAATTAATCAAGTTTAGTTTCAAGCTTTTAATCTTTAATCTCATTCTTCCTTTCTTTGATTTTGATTGATTTTGGTACAAATCTCGTATGATCCGTGTTGTTCATCAATGATTTTGTGCTTAAAAGGTTAATCTTTTTATGTTTCCTTAAGTTTCTACACGAATAAGCTTTAAGATCCTTGTGCTTATTGGCTTATTTGTTGGTTTAGCTTATTTACTTTTTAAAGTTTTCATAAAAAGTTCATCTTTTTATTAATTGATTTATAAGTTTGCTTATTTAAAGTTAGAAAAGTTGTTTTAGTGCTTATTTGATCAGCTTAATATTGGATTCGAGCTAGTTTGGTGATTGGCTTATTCATAGCTTATTGCTTGCTTAAATTTCGGATCAAAGTGTGTAATCGGAAAAGGTAAACCCTTTTCCGAATTATGTATTCCGAGCAGACACCCCCTTATTCCGATCACCCGATCAGAAAAGGGTTTTGGATATTCCGATTGCAGCTATTTTTGGGTATTCCGATCTGAGCCTTTATTCCCAGTATTCCGATTGTGACTTGTTTGTAGTATTCCGATTTGACTCGATTTCCATTATTCCGATCTAGGGTATTTTATAATATTCCGATTGGCTCTGTGTTTGGTGTATTCCGATCCGAACATTTTTAAATATTCCGATTTGCCCCTCTTATGATTATTCCGATTGCACTCTTTTGTCCACATTCCGATTTAGACTTTCCTTTGAACATTCCGATCAGGTTCCTATTTAATTTTCTGATTGTTTAAATTTCTTGTTTTTACAAAGTTTTTCAAGTGTTAGTTTTATTAAGTGTTCAAGTTATTTAACCTAGCCGTGTCTTTAAGTTTTCAAGCATTTACTTTTAACTTGCCTTTTTAGTTTAATCTTTTAAAGCCTTAATTTTACTCTTCGACACTTAATTACTTGTTATTAGTTTAAATTAGATAAACAAACCATCACCTTTTTATTAACCAAGAACAAATCATTCCACTTAGAGCCGAGATCAATTCGAGGAGATACCGAGAACTTAAATCCGAACCTTAGCAAATCCTTGTATCAAAGTTCTACCATTATAGGAACCAAATGGGTATTTAGGAATAAGTTAGATGAGAATGGTGTTGTGTCTCGTAAAAAATCTAGACTTGTAGCACAAGGCTATAATCAACAAGAAGGGATTGATTATGACGAGTCATATGCACCGGTAGCTAGATTAGAATCAATTAGAATCCTTTTAGCATACGCTTGTGCCTTAGATTTTAAGCTTCAACAAATGGATTAAAGAGTGCATTTCTTAATGGTTTGATCAATGAGGAGGTATATGTGGCTCAACCTCCCGGCTTCAATTATTTTGAGAAACCGAATCATGTTTACAAGCTTAAGAAAGCACTTTATGGACTCAAACAAGCACCCAAAGCTTGGTATGATAGACTCAAAACGTTTCTTGTTAAACATGAGTATACCATGGGAATGGTAGACAATACACTCTTTACAAAGAAGAAAGGTCCTCACCTCATAATCGTACAAATATATGTTGATGACATTATAATTGGCTCAACTTGTCAAGAATTGTGTGATGACTTTGCCAAAATCATGCATGATGAGTCTGAAATGAGTATGATGGGAGAACTTAACTTCTTTTTAGGACTCCAAATTAAACAAATGGACGATGGTAGTTTCTTTAGTCAATCTAAGTATGCTAAAGAAATGCTAAAGAAATTTAGATTAGAAGAATCTAGACCAATGAAGACCCCAATGGCCTCGGATACTAACCTCACCGTAGATGATGATTGTGAGTCGATAGACAACACCAAATATAGAGGTATGATTGGTAGTTTTTTTGTACCAAACGGCAAGTCGACCGGATATCATGTTTAGTGTTTGCCTTTGTGCTCGCTTCCAAGAGGCTCCCAAAACCTCTCAGCTTGAAGCGGTTAAGCGTATCTTCCAATACATTAAAGGCACTATACATTTAGAATTATGGTATCCTAAAGGGACCGGCGTAGAAACCATTGTCTACGCGGACTCGGATCATGCGGGAGAATATGTGGACCGGAAAAGCACTAGTGGAGTTTGTACCTTCATGGGTTGTTGTTTAACTTCTTGGTTCTCCAAGAAACAAACCGCTCTTGCAATATCCACCACGGAAGCCGAGTATGTGAGTGCCGGAAAAGCATGCCAACAAGCTCTATGGATGAAGCAAGCGCTTGTTGATTACGGGATTTCTCTTGATGATGTTCCCATCATGTGCGATAATAAAGGCGCTATAGACCTTAGCAAGAATCCCGTGCAACATTCGCGAACCAAACACATAGAAATTCGACACCATTTCCTTAGGGATAATGTTCAAAAGGGGAACATTTTAATTGAGAAGGTACCCTCCGAGGACAACTTAGCTGACATCTTCACTAAGCCACTTAAGAGGGAACCTTTTAATTACTTGCGTCTAGGTCTAGGATTAATGGAACATCTTCCTTAATTTCCTTTCTTTTTGTGTGTTTTCTTTTACCACTTTGAGTCATTGAGTCTTCCAAACTCTTTCTGAAAAACCCTCTCTTCTCCTTTTCAAAATTCTCAAAGTCTCTTTCGAAAATGGTTGAGAAATTCGTTTGACATTGTTAATTCAATCTAAAAACGATTTTTCATAGATTCTCGCTATTAATCTAGAGCTTACATAATTCATATGTATGATTCTCTCAAACATAGCAAGAACAAGATAGAATCATGGAGGATCATTGTGTCATGACTTAATGTCTTGTCTTACACACCTCCTACATCGATTGTTTTTAATCCATGTATTTTGGTCAAATATATACTTGGTAAGTTTGCATATGTTTTCTTTGTCTATCTTTGCTTTTAAGCATATCCCTATGATAAGTAAGACTAGAAAAATAAGATTTGCTGAAAAATCTTCCTCCAAACACCAAACACTGCCTCTGCAGGCGGTTCCATATGTGAACCACGGTACCTTATTGATAAGGTACCGCCAGCCTTGCTAAGGAACCGCCTACAGTGCCTTCCTTTTTCGGGTTTTTTTTTCTGAAACTCCAGATTTGCTCCAACATTTTTGAGAATCTTTGTTTCAAACACTTTGACCACCCCAAAAATACCCTAAGCCTTCCCTATTTAAACCATAATCATTTTGCCATACTTCACACCTCAAAATGTCTTACTCTCCCAATGAAAGCCTTGAATCTCCTCCATTTTCTCCAATTGCTTTCAATCCCAACTCACCCAAAAATCATTACAATCCAAACCCACCCAAGAACGCTCTTAATCACATCTCTCCTACCAAGAATGTTGATTTTGGAACATCTTTGCTTCCACCACCACCCTTTAGTGTTCTTCATCCTTCTCATGATAATGTCATGCACCATGGAATATATTGTTATTGTTGTGAATATCAACATCTTGCTATGGCACACATCTATAAGGAGTTGAGCTACATCAAGAGTCTCTTAATCAAGCCTCCTCTTCACTTTGATTATGAGATCTCCAACAAGCCACCACCACCACCCTCCGCCATTACCTTGTCTTTCATATAAGCATTGGTTGCTTATCTACAAGACACCAAATTCAAGCAAATCTTAGAATTCTAGAATAACTAGAATTATATTATGTTTTTGGCTTGTTTCTTTTTCCATACTTCTTTGTATGATGTTCTTTTAGTAACCTATCTTGGATCTTTGTCTTTGTGTTTTCTTCTCTTTTATTTTTTTGTGACCTATTGCTATATATTGTTGGTTGTTTCTCTTGTTCAACTAACCCTTCTATGTAGCTTGTCACCATATCTCGATTCCTCGGTGCACCAAGCTAGGGGGAGTAAGCACCAAGGGGGAGTCTTTGCAAAGTCCGTTTCTTCAACACCGACTTGTGCAACCTTTTTGCTTCGAAAAAGGGGGAGAAATGAATAAACTCGTCTTCGAAAATCTTGTTTTTTGTGTGATTGAGTTTATGTATTGTCGGAATCAAAAAGGGGGAGATTGTTAATGCAATAATGCCTAAAAGCATTACTTGTATTTTTTGGTCTTGCTTAATTTTGATTACGACAATTTGTAAAAACAAGGATTTACGAAAACAACGATAAACGAATTCTTGAGTTCAAGTATTTTTCATTTTACCATTTTCACTTATGGTATGGATAAACAAGTACTAACCTTAATCAAGTGATCAAGTAATTTAATCTTTTCTTAAAACTCACTTTTTATTAAGTGTGACAAGTTTTTATTAAACTTTCTTTTTAAGAAAATGTTTTATTAAATTAATTATTTGAAAATTTGAAAATGGCATATTCTTATTTGGTTAGGGATATTCTATCAGGATATTTTTTAAACCAGATATGACCTCCACCACTAAAGGACAAAAAGGGAGCGGAGTCTAGTCCAGCGGTACCTTAGCTCCTAGGCGGTTCCTTATCGATAAGGTACCGCGGGCTAAGATAAGGTACCGCGGGCAGATGTAGCCGTTGGCCCTTTATCCTATAAATAGTGGACCATTCTCAGCTTTTCAATTCACCTCTTTTGCACATCTATTTCCAGATTCAAACTCTCTTCTTTAATCACTCAAATCTTTGATCATTTGTTTGATTACTACTTGTTTAAGAAGTGAATCTTGTTCTTCCATCCCTTCCTCTCCAAGTGCAAAGAGAAGAACACTATCCTTGTGAAGTGTTGAGTCCACCACCAAAGATCCATTGAAGATCTAATTTTATACATTTGTAGTTTTGTCATAGTTGTGAAGATCCAAGTAGTTGTGTCTATTTGGAAGTTGTGTATGTACTAAGTATAGTTGTGTAGATTGGTCCTAGCTACGATTAGGGCTCGAGTTTTAGCTTAGAGTCAGAAATTGGTTAAGCGACGTGTACGGTTTTCTCCACCATAAGGAGCTTGTTGTGTAGTGAACTCTCGAGTAAGGAGTACTCGAGGAGTGGAGTTGGAACGAGGAGTGAGCTTCGTTGCCGAACCACTATAAATCCTTGGTGTTTGGTTTGATCTTTCTTTACCCTTAACTCTTTACATTCTTTATTCTTTGTGTATATAGCTTAGTTACACTATCATTGTTCATATTATGCATAAGAAGATTTCACATATTTCCTCAAGCCTAAGTTTTTGAAAAAGGATTTTTGGAAACCATATTTTAACAAGTAAATATAAGAAACTATTCAACCCCCCCCCCCCCCCTTCTAGTTTCTACAGTATGTTCTCCAAGGGTGAAATGGGTGAGTTTGGAGGGGTAAATGGTGAAGTCACCAAGGTATCAACAAAGTCATTCACAATGGGATTGCTTTGGATGGGTTGAGGTTGGGTAGTCACATCCAACAGAGTACTTGGAGTGAAGGGTGAGGATAGCTCATTCATTCTAGATTGGAATGAAGAGGAGGTAGAACCATTAGAATGGTTGGTACCATGGGTTGAGGTAGTCTTGCATGGAGCAAGAGGTGGTGAGGTTGATGAAGAGATGAGAATTGGGACAATCTCATTCTTGGGTGTGTGAAAGGGTGAAGAGTTTTGGGCAACTTAATCTTAATCTTAAGATTTTTCCTTGAAGTGGAGGTTTTGGATGAGTTTGAGGTTCTTGTAGAAACCATGGTTGTAATGAGAGGTTTAAGGGTAAAGAATAAATGGTTTGATGTGTGAAGAACATGGCTAGCAAGGTGGGTTTAAAAGGGTGAGGGGATGATCCAAACTAGTAAAGGGTTAAAAACATTTTATGTGAATAATGAATTTAGGTAACCTAGTTTAGGAAATTGCAGGTTTTTGCAAAGAATCAAGCAAGGTTTACACAGATTAAGGAAAATAGTGTAAAGCAAAGATTATGTCGGACACGGTAGCCGGCGGTTCCTTATCTAGGGTGGGCGGTTCCTTATCAATAAGGTACCGCGGGTCGATATGGAACCGCGACCAGAGGTGTTCAAAAATGGTACTTCCTCAAACTTTGGTTAGCCCAGATTTTTACCAAAGGATTATCAAGCCAAAGTTAACTACTGACCAAAATCTAGGAAGCTAACTAACACATAGGATGCATAAAGCTATGCAAATCGTAAACCCGATGGCATAGACAATCATTAGGATTAAAATAACAAATAATCCAAACAAGTAGTATTAGTTAGTACACAACCAAAATAAGGTAAAAAGAAGCAAATGTTCAACGTCACATTACATGTTTACCAACATGTAAACTTTGAAACACTTCAAAGTCTTCACCTTCTTTTCTTTCCCAATCGCTTGATCATATTACCCAAGTACTTGAATCCTTTCCTTGACTCAACCCGATGTTCATGTAATTCACCTCGAGTCCTAAGATTTTCACGGTTGAGATGCTCCATATTGAGATCTTCCGGTACTTCACTAGAGGAATAATGAGGTGGAGGAGCTAAGTCTTCAAGTCCATCCACGAATGAGTTTGAGGATGGGTGGGAATTACTCGAAGAGTTGAAATGAGAACTAGAACCTATGCCATCACCATCACTTGTTGGCATATAGGTGTCCTCATCATCCGTCTCTTGATGATCGGATTTTCGCGAACCTCGATCACTTCTCGGCTTTCTTTAATATACCTCTTGAATAGGCAACATAACCCGATGAACCGGGTGAAAGCGAGAAAGATCGAGGTGGGGAAAGTCATGAGCAACCCTTTTGAAAAGGCGAGTAAGAAGCATAGCATAAGGAAGGTTTGTTTTGGGCTTTGAAATAGCATAATTTATTCGTCGAGCGATATAGAATGCCAAATTGTACTTGGTTGATGTAAAGATGCAACACAACATATGCACCATACAAGCCGGGATATGATCTCGGTTTCCACCAAGACAAAATACATTCTCCCTAAGGATATTTGCCCATTGGACCATAAAATCCTTAAGATCGCTTGAGAGCACTTCATAGTGATTCACATTTCGCACATTAGAATGAAGGCTTCTCACAACGTTTCCATCACGCTCTTTCAAAATGATATCAAGGATAAATTCTGGATCAATTTCGGCGTGGTCATTTGTAGGTTTGTTGTAGCATTCTAAGAGAGCATCAAGTCTCCATTTATCCGTGAAACGACAAGTGCCTTCATATGGCACACCCAGAATTTCACTGTAATCTTCGAGAGATTATTGAATGATTTGATCGTTCAACAAGAATCGAATAAAGATTTCGCCATTGTATTCAAACATGGAGTAAGTGCTAAAGAATTCTAGAAGAAACAAGGGGTAAATATCTTCTTCTATGTTGAGCAATCAATCAAACCCCGTATGCTCAAACATAGATTTTATATAGACATAACCCGTTATTCCCTCATCAACAACTCTACCCTCATGGAAATTTCGAGTTGAAAGAGATGAAAAGGAGTTTCAAAGTTGAGTGGAAGCAAAGGTTTGGGAAATGTTTGGCATATATTGTCTAGTGAGTTGATGATCTTTTTGGTATTGTGAAGGCATGATTAGCACCTAATATAAACACAAGAAATTATTTTTCCAATCACTCATATGAAAAATAAAATCAAAAATCAAAATATGAGAATGTGTTATATCAATTTCTTGACAAACAAAGGATTGAATCCATATCATTCTCATGTTCATAATGTATCTATACCATTATTAACCAAGAACATATGAACTATGTTGGATCAACAATGGACTAGAACATTGGTTTTTCAAAACAAGGTTTTTAGGTAAGCATTAACAATGCAATTACCTATTTGTTCATGGGTTCATCTCAATTTCATCTTTAACCAAAATCATTTAGCCAAAATTCGGATTTGTTCTACAAGTGGGTTTTAGTGAAATCTTAATGAATATGAACCTAAGGAATCATAGTAAAATAACCATGTCAACCCATATTCCTATTAAGGTTCTAATTCAATTTCAATTTTAAAAAACCCCAATTATGAAAGGATGAACCCTAGAACAAAATAGATGAAAATGAAAGAAAGTACTTACAATTAATTGATGTTTGATGAAGGATGAGTGAAACCCACAACTTAGAAATAATTAATTTGAGTGATTGAAGGTTTTTGAAGCTTCAACAATGGTGGAAAAGGTGGAACCCGTCGGTTGTGTGTTTTTGGGAGAGAGAGGGTTTATTTTGAATAAGATTAAATTAATAAAACTGGCGCTCTGACAAGCTTTACTGCCCGCGGTTCCATATCGATAGAGAACCGCGGGTTTGAACCGCCAGAGATAAAGAACCGCCTACAAAGGCTGGTTTTTATCAATGAAATACGCTAAATTTTTGAAAACCAAGTTTTCTAAAATACTTAAAAATATATCTTAAACCTTTTAGAATATCATTGGATCATCATAACACTAAGCAATATGCCTTAATGAAGGATTACGAGTTGAATCGAGATCGAAAAGAACCAAAACGGAAAAACGACTACTCGTAGCGAAAAAGAAAAGTGGAGAGAAGTCAAGGGAAGTGAATCAAGACTAAGACCAATGCTCAAGGGATTAATGACAACCTTCAAATCGAGGAGACGAAGAGCTTGTGTCATATATAGTGGTTTAAGACGTGCCTTTCCGGCAAAGTGTTAAACGGCTTTGGTAATGAATAAACGCAAAGCAAATATTGATGCATAGACTAAGATCACTTTAAATAATAGTCTTAGTCTAAACCAAAATATGAGCAAGGTATTAATTCACTTTCTCTCCCACAAAGGGCCTACTAACCGTATGGGTGCAAACCATGGATATCATGCTTGATACTTAAGCTACTACTAACTCACTCTACATCACCATAGTGAGTCAAGTATCTAAGCAATGAAGGTTTGAGAGGATAAAAGAAAAGAATCACAAACCACAAACAAATGTCAAGGCAAGGATGCCAAGAGCAAGCACATAGTCAAGTAATGATCAAAAGAATGATCAAAGGGCGTGTGGAAGAACGAAAGCGTACCTTGGCCACAAAGAGCATTCCAATCCATCAAGGAATCATTGCAATGCCCAACAATGACTATGATGAGTACTAAGTCTTCAAGGACTAGTATCATTCCCAATCATCTTGATATCATCATTCAAAGATGTTGAAGATCAATGAAGATGAGTCTTCTACAAATGCAAATTACTCAATCTACAACCAATTAAATGATTGATCTTCATGAGTACCTACACAAAGCAAGATGAAAACTAGTAGATACATTTCAAGAGCAAATCTAAAATGCATAAAAGCTACTAATCTAAGAGGGATGCAATATTACCAATTAAAAGACCTATTTTCCAAAAAAAAAATAGTTTTGACCAAAAAGAAACTTTAGTACAACTTGACCTTCTAATTTGAGGAGAAAATGGATCGATCCAAGTTTTAAAGTACAATATACTTCAAAGATCTTGAGTGACCATCGCTCTGATACCAATTGTAGAAACTATAAGGGGGGTTTAATAGTTTCTCTTCGATTATTCACCTAATTAAAATTACTTTCAATTAGGTTTGTATCAAAACTATCTTTTACTTGAAGCTAAGTTGCATGATGATTAGATTCAATTCAAATGCATTGGCAATGGTAATAGGTAAGTATAATGATAATGAAATAAGTAAAGAGTAAGGAAAGAGACAAGCTAATGACAAGACACCAAGATTTATAGTGGTTTGACAACGAGGCTCTATCCTCGTTTCTAATCCACTCCTCGAGTACACCTACTCAAGATTTCCACTATATCCACAAGCTCCCTTCTTGGCGGGGAAAGCCTTACATCGTCGCTTACATTATTTTCCGACACTAAGCTAAATGTCGAGACCTAATATTTAGCTAGGACCAATCTACACAACATTGCCTACTTCACAATTTAACGACACAAGGCTAGATGCCGAGTTCTAATCTCAAGGTAGAACCAATCTTCACGACGTTGCCTACTTCACCATTTTACGACACAACGCTAGATGTCGAGTTCTAATCTAAAGCTAGAACCAATCTTCACGACTCATCACTTTGAAGCTAAGTGAGAACTTCACACAACACAACTACTAATCACTTTCAAGTTTAGTGAGAACTCACAAGACACAACCACATCACTTTATAGTTTAGTGAGAACTACTACACAATCTATTACAACTCAACTAGACATATCCAAGTACACACATGTAGCTTGGATCTACACAACACAAATCCAAGCAAACACATATGCAATGGATGTACACAACAAATCTAAGTATTCACAAATAGCTTGGATGAACACAAGTAGTCCAAGTATTCATAAATACAAATGGATCAACAAAAACAAAAAGGATAACATGATGAACATGACTAATTCATAGATTCATCTTTATCACAACACTAGTGAGTGAGTGATCTTCTCATTGGACAAGGTAAAGGAGGGGATAAAGAGGATAATCATATGTAAACATACTTAACACATTAAGTGACCATTTACTAATGATTATGCTACAGAAAAGAGAAAGGGGGCTGAGAAAAACGTCCAAGAGGGTTATTAGAAAATGAGATTTGATCCACTATTTATAGAAGACAAGTGCAACGGCTAGTTGGGCGCGATTCTTTAACTAGCCCGGCGGTTCCATATCGCTAGAGAACCGCCTAGCTATTTAAGGTACCGCCCAGTAGACTACGCTCCTTTTTTGTCTTTTAGTGGGGTAGGAATATCTGAGGTTTTTTAAACCTTCAAAGGATATTCTTACGGCATATGGAATATGCCATTTTCAAATTTACATTTTCCATTTTAATAAAACATTTTCTTAAAAAGAAAGTTTATTAAAAAATCTTTTGTCATATTAACAAAAGTGAGTTTTAAGGATAATCACTTTGATGATCACTAAGTATGATTAAGAAAAGTTAGTGAAATGATTATTACCTTGATGATAGTGTTAGTTAAATAATTCGTTTTGTGTTTTACACTAAATTTGTTGTATAGTTTGTTGTGATCAAAACTAAGAAAGATTAGTTAACACTAATAATGTTTTTAGGCATCACTTGCATTAACAAATTTATAGGATGCAAGTAATTTGCGAGATATTTAAGCAACAACTTTAATGTTATAAAAATTATTTCATAATATCAAAGTAAATCAATTTGTGAAAATAAATCATAAAATAATATCATATTCATTTATAAGGTGACATTATGACAACGTATAAAGTAGCTAAAGGTTTGCAAAAAGTGACAAATAGTAGCTCATAAGACAAACAATTAAATGGTTACGAGTTGATAAGGTTTCAAAAGGTTATAAGGTTTAGACGAATCGCCATTAGACACGTGATAAAAATATTGACGAAGAATGTGAAGACAAAACTTAAAATCCCAACCCAAATTAGTGATAGGTTAGAAGAAAGATAAAAATAAAAATAAAATCGAATGACAAGTGAGTCATATATATAAAAAGAATAAAGCAATCCACATGTGTACTCATCGTAAGCTACTCGACATAGATATGCTTTTAAGAAAGTATATTGTTCGTTTTCAAATTACACCACCAATCCAGTAATTTCTAATTTTGTAAAGTTTCTATTTTTAGAAAGTTTCTATATTAGGCAGGTTTCTGATTTTGGAAAGTTTCGAAATTTAAGTCGTCAATATTGACTCATAAAAATGTTAACCTTTTTGACAAAATGAATTCTCCAATATTTTTATTCAAATGCTCCATTTTATATATTCATGATATATGTATGCATGATTCGGACCCAATTTTTAGTTTTAAGTCTAATGTTTATAAGAACATTTTCTAGACAACCTTAAGCCTCATTCAAAATTTTTGCATAAAATGCATTTTCGGACACATCTGAAAGTTCAATCAAACTTTATTAATATTTTCAATTATAACGCAATTTCTATTCTACGTCATCTAATATATTTTACTAACACTTTTTAATGACCCAAAAATTTACATACACACATGCATCATGGATTACACAGTAATGAAATATAATTTATATAAATGAGCATATAAAGAAAATGTTGCATCAAAATGCAAGAATACCAACAAGAAATTAGAAAGCCAAAACGGTTCATGACGTTCATAATTTAAGTTTTAAGGTGCGAGGTAGGCAAATCTTCTTGGTGGCACGATTCTCCAAAAACACAAAGCATAACGAGAAAAAAATAGAACATTCACAAGTTGCAATCTGGGAGCAAGAAGGTTAATGAAATAGGATGATACAAGTTTGTAGAAGTAAAATCGTATTCCAATCTAGCGCCATAATCTAGATGATGAGTTAGAAAATGACGTTGATGTCCTGAGGTATAAGCGAACAATATAAATCGAAGTCGATACGTATAAAGGTCAACGGATTAAATCTCCACATGTCGTGTAAAACGGTGATATAAAAATCAACAAAATATTATGAAGAACCATGATATTATTCAACATGATTCTAAGAAATGTTTCAAGATATGTGACTCACACGATGGCGTTTAGTCTTTTCCAGGGACACATTGAGTTACACAATATTTTAGAGACTACTTTTCAAGACGTCCAAGCACAAAAAACCGGTAAACGGTTTGGATATATATAGATATCTCAAAGGATTAAACAATAAAAGTAACATGCGCAGATGAAGGTATGCAAGCTCATAATATAAATTTTTTCCAATAAAAGCAATTTGAATAATTCAAAATAAATACATAAAGATCTTGAAAATTCATTGTATTTATTTAAATTAATCATTAATAAATGATAAACTTTTATCGAAAAGTTTAACGACATAAATATATATCAATAAAGGGATCCTAAATATAAATATATATCCATAAAGGGATCATAGTATTTATATATAAATACTTGACAATAAGGTATACATAATAACGCATACTAAAATTGTAATTCCAGAAGTAGCTTGAACCTGAAGTCACGTGAAGTCATGTGCACCGACTCTTTGAAAAATAAAACTGACAGTTATAGTTTAGGTTTTCAGAAAAACGACCTAGTTCTCTATAACTCATGGCTCTGACACCAATCTTTAACACCCCCAAATTTACACGCAGTGGAATATATCTTTGGGTGCTAAACAATGGTATAATAACACATAGTTTATAAAGAACGACTCGAAAAGAGACGTTTCAAATTTATCGTTCCTAAAACATTTGTCAGACTAGCGTAGTCCCAAGACATCGTAACCAAAGTACAACTAAAACAAAGATTTAAATTGTTTTAAACAAAGGAACGATAAACATTCCAAGAGTTTGAACAACAAAGCAGTGCACAACTTCATTCCCGTGACTCCCAAGCTTCACACTTCTTGATTACCTGAAATACATGTGAGAAAATCATCAACAAAAATGCTGAGTGAAATCTATAGGTTTATATAATCATTTTGAACACAAGCAAAAGTTATAATTTGGTGGCATACTTGAAGGCAACACGTATCGAATAATTTGCATCAACAATATAATTGTATATAGCAACAAATTGCATTAAGCTCATGGAACCGAGCCCTTAGACACTCCGTTAGGTCTAATAAGACAAGAGATTTATTAATTGTTGGTTACCTCCAGATTATTGGTACATTGCCGTATACCTGACTTCTCAATACAATATGTCCGTGCAGTGGGCGTCCAGGCCTAAGAACGAGGGACATCACCCACAAACCGACCCGAGGTGACTTCCCTCATAGATCTATTAATTGTACCAGCGGCTAGCCCATCATAAGCTAGTTAACGGTCCATATATGAGGCTTACTTAATGCAATTTAAGGCAACCACGGGTCTATTCAGATTGGGACAAGCATTCCATACAAATCTTGTGTTCTAAGTTTATAAAACATGTATTCCCTCTCTCGGGTTTTTAAAATATTTGAATGATCTCAAACGAGGCTATAGACTTACCTTAGTATTTAGAGTAGTTGAAGACGATCGCAGACGATAGTAGATGCCCGATAAACACGACAACCGCAACCTAGCAAATAAGGCGCGTACTTTAATAATTTAACCAAGCATAAACTTATACTTAATATAATCTAAAATGAACAATTTAAAACAAAAATAAATTTCAAGAATAATCCATACAAGTGATATCACTAGACACTTTTTATAAAGTCTCATTTACTAGACAATACCTTCAAAAACAATTATGCCGGAACATACCGAATGTTCAAGCTGTTTTCCCATACTTAGGCACATCAAAATTTCATGATACTAACTGGAGACCTTACTTATAACCTGTAGAAAGCCCTCCTAAAATTTTATCAAAAGATTTTACTTCTAAGTCTCCCTGCTCAACACATCTTTGACTTACTAAATTCAGACAGAAATACGCTTTTAACTTTTAAAACCATTTTGACCATCTTAAGCAATACTATTTGTAAAACCAACACTTGATTGTAAAAATATACTCAAAAGTTTACACTTAAGCCCTGAGATAAGCCTTTGAACATCTATAAAACTCTAGCTATAGTCCCTGAGATTTGACCCAATATTGACAACAATTAAGTATTTTGTCGATACGCATCTCCCGGTACACGAATAATCAAACTAGCGTATCTTCCTCCTTGTTTGGAGTTGGAATGCCTACTTTATACCAAACCGAAGCTCTCGACATCCTCTATAAGACTATCCTATAATATCAAGCTTTTATGAAACTTTGACTCACGAAGTTACTCCTAAAGTTGCTGATCAAAAATAGACTTTTAAAAATCATGTTAAACCATTATTTTGACACAATTTAACATCATCCATACCCCTAGTATCAACTATATATCATCCTAATCAATTTAAAACAACCTAATCACTTGCATATCAAATTTTAATAAAAACCTAAATAAAAAATCTATATATAAAATGATCAAAGCTAATGTAAAACAACATTAACAACACATGCACATAATAATTTTTGGATCAAACATCACCAAATTTTCTTAAAAATATATGTTATTGTATGTTGATAAAATTGGTATCAAAATACTCACAATATAATTTTAGGAATGGGATACTTGCTAGTTTTTCTTGAATCAATCTACAAAAATTTTAGATGATGATTTTGTAAAGGGAGGGGGTGGTGGTTTTTGGAGAGAAGAACAAGAAAAGTGTGTGTTTTTTGTGATAAAAAATGAGTGGAAGAATTAGGTGGAAGGTTTTTATATGGTGGAGTGGGTAATAGTTGTAAATATTGAATTTTTTTGGATTAGAATGTAACATTTAAGTTTAAAAGCGGGAAATGACTATTAGTCAACTTTTCAAAAATTCAAGTTTAAACACACACGAAAAATAATAATATACCGACTTAATACGTAACTAAAACGATATCGTCGAAAATATTAAATATCGACACGATCGATAATAAAATATAAAATTTGGGCATCCGTCGGTATCGCGTTCACTAATAGTCCTCGTTACTCGTCTAAATATAAAATAAAAATGTTCAATATCGGTTTCAACTTAAACCGTTAAGCATAATAAAATTTAACGTTATAAAATAATTCAAAAATATTTGAAAGATAGAATTAACTAATGATCTTATTTTTGCGGGTTTTATATTTATTAATCTAGCTTTATACTTATAGCGTAAGTATGTTTTGATCACTCAATGTGCTACTTGGTTTATAGCATAGTCCTTGACAATCAACAACACTTCTCATACTATGTCCCTCTTGATGAACATTTGATATAAAAGTTTTAAAAACGTATTCACCCCCCCCCCCCTCTACGTTCTCCACAAGCTTGTTTATTTTTCTCTTTCTCGTGTAATATATTTGCTAGCGTAATCTACAAATTAACTTTTCTCTTCCTTGCAACTGATCTTTCAATGTGTAATCTCAAAAATTGTTTTGAAATCTGGTGTATATGAATTATTACAAACGAGTGGGGTTAGAAAATAGTTTTTATATTCTTGACATTTAAGTTTTAAATCAGTCTTCAATTTTTCAGTAAATGTAGATCTGTTTACATCCTCATTATAAATTTATTTTTCAATCATTAGAGGTCTTCTTGAAATTTCAGCTTCAAGTTCATGATTTCTAGCGGCTATGGCATCACGTCTAGCACTTAATTCAGCAATAGAAGTACCAACATCATTACATAAGATAGAATTAGTCAACAATTCATATTTCAAGCAATTAGCAACCAAATTCTAGTTAGGAATTAGAACATTCTTCTTCTCTATCTAGAGAGCTTGACTATCTGTAATAACTAGCTCATATTCTTTGTTTAACTCCTCAAACATTGTTTTAAATTCAGAAACCTTATTTTTAAGTGCAACATCAAGATCATTAAAGTGGTTTGTGAATTGTTTATAAAAATGTTGGGAATCTAAGTCTGTTAGAATTACCTTAGTCATAGATTTAAACTTAAATAAGATGTTTGATATTAACTTGCCTGTGCCTAGGAGACAGGCAAGTAACCCAAGACTCACAGAGTTCTAAGTCTCTGTGAGAAACCACAGAGGAGTCCATGTCAGAGATATTATCAAAGAAGTCGAAGATACTTGAAGACATACTCATTGGTTGTGTTGGATAACAGCCAAGGTGTATCAGGGACTCTGAGTGGTTGAGTGTTAACAGGGGTGGCATTACCCTGTTAACACTCAGTATACTTTGGACATACCTATATGTTTAGGCGGTAAGTTTCACAGCCTAAAGTACAAGGAATGAAGAAAAGGGAAACTATGTCTGCTCTGTTTCCCTAAAGCGTTGTGGCATACTACCATGAATAGAAGAGCATCTTTTGACAGATGTCTGACATTGTATGTTTTGTGTAGTCACCATCAACCAGTACTAAGAGTCAACCTCGTACCACTATAAATAGGATATGTAGGCTAGAGTTAATGTTGTTCACTTTGTTAGATTTCACACATTAACTCTTTACAACTCATAAGAAGAACAGTTATGCTTGTGTTCTTGAGTTTGCTTTATTTTGTCCAAAGTGTACACAACACATTGCCCTCAAACTGTGTTATCCATAATACATGTAATACTTGTTATAAAATAATAAAGTACTACGTCTGAAAAGTATTTACTTGTGTTGATTATCCTTATTATTCGTTTCAAGCTAGTTTTAGGGACTTTCAATTGGTATCAGAGCGGTGTTTGATATTAAAACCTTCATAAACATCGTTCTAAGTTTTATAATCAAGACCCACCATGCCTGAAACGAGCAACACCCCACCACCACCATAAAATTTGGTTTCCGGGAACAACACACCACCACCACCAAACTCACCTAGAGTAACCCCCACTCAAAATGAAGACGATCTTCCTCAACTTCTTGATTTAATAGGTGGTTCCCATGTTCCAACGTGCCAGTGTTTGATGAAGATGACTTTGCAAGTTGGAAAAGTTAACTTCTTGTCTATCTAGATGGACTTGAACCATTTCTTCTAGAAATTCTAGAAAATGGACCATATGTTCCCATGGCGCTTACCTCTATTGATGAGAATCCTCTTCCCAAACCTCTCAAGCAGTGGACTTCAACTGATAGGAAATTGGCAAACCAAGATAAACGTCTCAAAAGCGTTATCATCTCATGTCTCCCAAAACACATCATGAAATCAGTAATCCAATGTCCAACAGCCAAACGAATGTGGACAGACCTCATCCTAGGCCACGAAGGACCATCTGAAACCAGAGAAACCAAGATTCAGGCACTCAGGCTTCAGTTTAATGCTTTCAAGCCACTTGAAGGTGAGAAGGTACAACAGACGTACACAAGGCTGAAGATTCTTCTCAACGATCTTGCCATGAATGAAGTCATCATTGGACGAGCTGAAGTAAACACCACCTTTGTCAACAGCCTTCGCAGAAAATGGCTAAGCGTGAATTAGACCCAGAGAGCCAATAACTCCATCAAGAATGATACGTTGGCTCAACTGTATGGAAAATACGATTATGAAGAAGGGATGATATATACCATTTACAAATCTGAGTCTGAAAGATTTGTAGTTCAGGGAGCAACATCCAAAGCATTGATTTCCACCTCACACACTCATGACAGCGATTCAGATGTTGAAGAAGACAGTCATAGCAGCTAAGAATTCATGACAGACCTTAATGCTGAGTTTCATGAAAGAGCTTTACTAGCTAATCAAATAAGATTCTACAAAAGATCAGGAAGAGTAGGATCAGCTAGTAAACAGACTGACAAATCCAAGGAGACTTGCTTTGCCTGTGAAAAACTTGGACATTTTCAAAAAGACTGTCCATCCACAAAAACATCCTTACCATCCTATCCATCATCATTCAAACCTTACAAATTCAAATGAAAACAAAACTACTCATCTCACCAATCCAATTCCTCTGATAATGAGAAAAGGGATTACAAAAACAAATACAAGGCACTAAAGGCTGAGTTGGAACAGATGAATTTGAAGTTAGACTCTTTGTCAAAGAAGAAAGGGGGTGATAAAAGGACAGAGAAAGGGTTGGTAGCTGAAGCCTATGATTGGAATGATGAGCCGCTGACATCTGATGAAGAAGATACCACCAGGGTCAGGGCATTTATGGTTATATCTGAGGATGAACCTAGTGTTGGTAAAGGAGATTCTAGATCAGGACAATGGGTTAACATCACTATAAAAAAGGTACACATGCTTATCTCTATGTCTGAAAGTGATGAACGTAAACATGTCCTTGATTATACCATAGTTGATTTACACTTTGTTGAGGAACAAAGAAAGAACCTGCCTGATAAATTTCACTTTTGTAGGATATTGTAAATCTTGCTTATGTTTAGAGAGCGAAAGAGATAGAAAGATGGTAGATTTCACACACACTTTAGAGAGAGAAAGTGTAGAATTACACACTTAACTATGTGTAAATTATGAGAAAACCACCACCCTCTCCAACTAAGGAGAGGGTTTACATACCCAAGCCCATGAGATGGGCTTAGGCTTACAATGGGTAGCCGGCCTACACATGTTATAGGCTTGGCTTGGCCTTGTTTGCTTAATATTAAGTTAACTAAACTACGAGCTATTACTTAGACTATTGTTGGAGTGATCGATCCTTTCTAATACATAAAACGTATTTCCAACAATCTTCCCCTAAGGGAGGTCACTCCAAACAAGGGCGTTACCCAAGTTACAATAATAAAATAAACCTAGCATACTATGCTTGTCTTGAGCTCGTAGTCTTCGTCTTTCTTTTCTTTTTCTTTTATGGTGAATATGCTGATGTGATCTTTGATATCAATCTTTAGCATTAATCTCTTGCCTTGAACTTGTGCATCCTTCACTTGTGATCTTTGCCTCTTCGTGACTTCACGTCCCACATACTTATACTTTTGTAATTCTTGAAAGCTTCATAGTTTGATACAGCGGAACACTTGAGTTTTAGGCTTTCTTGAATTAGATTAAGTATTAAGTGCATAAAGTATAAGCATGCGAGGGCGACTTCTTCTCAGATCCCGCAACACCACCGTCTTTAAATGCCGCAACATAAGTAGACACGAATGAAATGGATTTGAACATTTCATTCTAATTCGGTAGCATTTTACTTCCGGTCGGTAAAGACCGTTGGACGATATAAAATATCGTACTTGTGGCAGGTAGATTTAATTAAAAAATCTCCTTGAGAAGATTTCGCTGGTAAACCCGTTCTCTCTACTCGACCGTCCAAAGCTCACTGCGAACGTAAAGAGTGAATCATTTGGATAAAATTATCCGCATGATTGAAGCCGTCAATTTTGATTCCTAGAACAAGTTTGATTCATTAAAGAATCGCACCGTCGTTGCTTTCCAGTTGTCACGAGCTTGATTCATATTGAATCTTGTAAGTTACCTACCAAGTGTTGTTAGAGGTTAACACTAGAAGGATTTCCACTCATCACTTTGAACACTATAGAGTGTCACTCTGAGTGTTCTGGCAAGATCACTAAGATATTACGTAGAAGCCTGGAACGTGTTTAAGTTCAGTTAAGAATTAAACCACTGTTGCTTTCGTTATCACAAGCTTGATTCATAAAGAATCGCACAAGTCACCTACCATGTGCTTTTTGATATTCTCTCAAGAAGGATTTACATCTTCATTGTAAATACTTTCGTATTACTCGGATGTTCAGGCAAGATCATGAAGATTTTGTGTAGGACTCTTAATATCTTTCTTACTTTTCACAGTGTGTGAAGAAGCAAGGAAATATGGAAATGTGTCCTAATGAGATATTTGATGATCTCAAATGGCTCTAGACTCGATCGTGCATTTTGGATTTTAGTGATCGGAGGCTGGAGAGGAGTGCCACCATTTCAATACCTATTTATTCAGAGTGAATAAATCGATAGATGATGTGTTGTCTCCGTGTGATTAAAACAAATACCTTTTGAGAGATATCTGATAGCTGGGATGGGTTGTGCATTGCATCACTGGGTCCATGATGTCTATCTTCAATATCGAGCATCATTAAAATGATCTCAATAGCATATGTGTTGACCCGGTTTCTGCCTAAGGTTGTAAGGAAGGCTTCTTTCTTTAGACCCTTTATCTTTACAATTCTTTTTCATTCTTTAACCCCCTCAATGCTTACCAATACGTCATAACTAGCATCTTGTTGTGATTGTTCCAGTGCTAACTTAAGTACTTGGTCGGCATTCAGCTACATTCACAATCTTTCTCCATCTTTCCTAAGGACTACTATTTCTAGCTATGGAATGTCCTTGGGAAGATTCCTCCAGTTTTGGAAGAATCATTGGACTTAACCTATCCTACCATCCTTAGTCACCACAATCTTCATCGTCGTGAAATAAATGGGTATAGGGTAAGTATATGTCACCATGAAATCCAATTT
The DNA here is from genome assembly GCA_025667525.1 of Glebionis coronaria. NCBI lineage: Eukaryota > Viridiplantae > Streptophyta > Magnoliopsida > Asterales > Asteraceae > Glebionis > Glebionis coronaria. Next base: position 589,310,384 of record CM046874.1, on the reverse strand, counting down.
GATATAGAAAATCCATTTTGCTCCCCCTTAACATATGCCACCATATTCGAAAACATTTCGCATATGTCGGGATGAGCCATCACGTTAAGTCAAACCATTTGTGATAATTTCCCATATTAAATCACATTTTCTCCCCCATATTAAAAATATTAACCCAATCGATGTTTTTAATATCAATTGATTTAATAAAGTTTTAACAAAGGTTTTGGGAAGAAACATCCAATTCCGTTTAATCTTCATGAGACCAATTTGTGAGATATGATACCGATTTGTAATATAATCACATATTCACCATATTAGAATAAATTGACAAGGTTGGACCTGATTGATTAAAACATCATACGATAAGATCAAATGCTTCTTGTCGGCAAATGTTGGTCGCCTCGTCACGTCTGAAGTCATCTCTTGACATCACATGTACGATTGGTATTTTTGTCTTGACACCAGTTTGTGAACTTGGAACTTTCGGCATCAAAGATTCTGAATTCTTGACAATTGCTCCCCCTCAATTGTTGACCCGTGTTCTATTGAAAGAGCTATAGTCGCCGTTTGAGTAGTCGCATCGTCAATGATGTAGATACCAATTGTAGATAGCTATGGTTGTAGAGATGATAGCTTCATAAAAACAAGACTTCTCTTGTTTTAACAAATGAATGCACTGAAGCGTACATAGATTTGTGTTAGACCAAGTTATAAATTAAACTTGATCCCTTACAAGGTTTTAAAGTAAACCTTGCCCGAGAAAATTAATTCCCGTTGTGAGCCAAAGCTTTCATAAGAAATACTTGACTTTAATGTGAAAAACGGGTTGCAGTCAGAAATAACTACAAACCATTAGGGCATGTTTTATGAAATATTTACAAATTTTGTACGAACTCTATTTATGGCGTCGTGTCAATATTAATCGACATTTCTAAGGCCGTAAATATTATTGTACCAAAAGACATGCCTTTGAAAAATAACGTAAAAATATTTTTGGATTTTTCAGAATTTTTCAATTTTTATGGTTTTTATATGGTTTTATATTTTTGTATTTTGCTTTTGTGGATAAAAATATAAACAATATATACAGATGATCACCAAGGATACGGAGAATAGTTTACAACCACTATTATTTCGCTTCATCTGCCAATTCCTTTAGAGTCTCGGGCGAGAAAGTTCTCAAACCTAACTTGTCGGCAAAGAATTCCATTCGAGCGCGATCTAAAGCCTTCGTGAAAATATCCTCCAATTGATACTCAGATTGGACAAAGTAAAGCTTTATTACTCTATTTTCCACTTGCTCCTTGATAAAGTGGTAGCGAATGTCAATATGCTTCGACCGAGATAATTGAACATTGTTGCAGCATAAGGCAATTGCACTCTTGTTGTCGCAGTACATCGGAATTTTGTTGAAACCTAGACCATAGTCGGTTAATTGTGATCTCATCCAAATAATTTGAGCACAACAACCGGACATAGCTATGTATTCTGCTTCCGTACTTGAAATTGTAGCGCTTTTCTGCCTTTTTGATGCCTAATGATTAGTCGATCTCCTAGTAGTTGCAAGGTTCCACTCGTGCTACGCCTTGTATCTTGACAACCCGCGTGATCCGCATCTGCATATGCCAATAATGCAATCGAAGAGTCCTTCGAATACCAAATTCCCCGATTAATGGTTCCTTTAAGATATCGAAAGATCCGTTTAACAGTAGCTAAGTGTAACTCAGTAGGTCGAGTTTGATACCGAGCACACATACATATAGCAAACTGAAGATTAGGTCGACTGGCTGTGATATACAGAAGGGTCCCGATCATTCCTCGATAAAGTGTTGGATCAACGGCAACTCCATGTGGATCTGCATCAAGTTTAGTATGTTCCACCATTGAAGTATCTACGGGGTCACAAGATTCCATCTTATATTTCTTAAGCGATTCAAGGGCATACTTGGATTGATGGATAAAGATGCCTCTAGGACTATGAGATATCTGAAGTCCTAAGAAGAATGATACCTTGCCCATCATTGACATCTTAAACTTGGAAGACATGAGTGTCCCAAACTCATCGGATAAGGTTTGGGTCGAGGCTGTAAATACAATATCATCAACATATATTTGTACCATAATCATATCTTTACCTCGTTTTTGAATGAACAGCGTGGGATCCACCTTGCCTTTAGCGAAGCCTTGCGTAATGAGGAATTGTGACAATAAATCATACCATGCGCGTGGAGCTTGCTTCAACCCATATAGAGCCTTCTTAAGCTTGTACACATGATTAGGATATTTAGGATTCACAAAACCATCTGGTTGTTAAACATAGACCTCTTCCTTGATTTCACCATTAAGAAATGCCATCTTCACATCCATCTGATAGACGATCATATTCATGTGGGCTGCATAAGCGAGGAATAGTCTAATAGCTTCGAAACGGGCAACAGGTGCAAAGGATTCCATAAAGTCAATGCCTAATAATTGCTTGTATCTACGAGCTACTAGTCGAGCTTTGTTCGTCAATATTCCGCCTAACTCGTCGAGTTTTACCTTGTAAACCTATTTCAAAGTGAGTAACTGCACTTGATCCGGGCATGGGACAAGTTCCCATACTTCAAGACGTATAAATTCATTAAGTTCTTCTTGCATAGCTTCTATCCAATAGGATTGAGTAAAAGCTTATTGCCATATCTTAGGTTCAACTTCAGTGAGAAAAGCATCAAAACGACAAAACATTGCACTTTCTTGTAGCTGACTTCGTGTGGATATCGGATGATTAGGGTCACCGATAATAGAATCTATAGGATGATCCTTTGTCCACTTGCTGTCATGTTCACGAATCTGTGGATTGGAGTAAACCGTAGTAGGAGCTTCCTCTGAGGCGGATGACCCGGCTTGATTATGGTCGGGAATTGGTACACCAAAGAATGGAAGTTCACGCATTTGAGCGAATTCCAAATCGTGATAATCATCATCCTCTTCATCATCAATAGGCGTGATATGGGTAGTTGAAACATGTGTTGGTCGAGAATTACTCGTGGAAGGTATATCTTGACCAATTGTAGGTGCAGAAGTATCTGATTGTGCTTCGGTTGCTGGAGTGACAACTTCGGTTACCGGAGCTATTACCTCAGGTTCTGGAGCAACAATACTTGGAGGAGTAAAGAATTCATCAAAGAACGGTTGAAACAACGTATCCCATTCATTCCTAGAAGGTGGTGTAAATGATGATGAATTAGGGTTGTTTGGGACAAGACCAGAACTAATGTTACTGGGTCCTATTTCATGAAGTGCGGGTTCAGAGATGCTTTGCTCAAAAGCCATAGCTGTCAGCTCATCAAAATCAACATTCATAGTTTCGAGGATCTTTGTTTTGCTAGGTTCAATTGTTGTTCTCGGTATCTTAACGAATTGATCTAGGTTCTATGTGTGACTCTATTGTTTTTGGTGAAACAAATATTTTGGTTGTTTTTAAATAAAATGTGCAAGACAATTAAAGTAAATGACTTTAAAGTAAATCTAAGTCTAATTTAAAATAAATGGCGCAAGTATTTAAAAGCGAGACGAGAAATTAAAGTGCACTAAAAGTAAATGACGCAAACTTAAATCTAACTAAGGCAAACTTAAAACGCAACTAAAACTAAATCTTAAACTAAGGCAAAGCTAAAATAAATCTAAGGCAAATAAAGTTAAAGTGCGACGAAGTAAAAAGGCGGGAAAAATAAAGCTCGAAATTAAAAAGGCAGAATATTAAAAACTGAATTTAAAGAAACTGAAAATTACCTTATCCGAAATAAACCCTTATTCGGAATAAAAGTCTTACTCGGAATATGTCACCTATCCGGAATAATCACCCTATTCGGAATGTTGGTCTATTCGGAATGTCCCTTGCTACTCGGAATAAGTTCCTTACCCGGAATACTTGCCCTATGCGGAATAATCCCCTATTCGGAATAAAGTTCCCTATGCGGAATAATGCCTTACTCGGAATATCTTGCTCTATCTGGAATAGTTGGACTATGCGGAATATTAGGTCTATGCGGAATAGTTGCCTATCCGGAATAAAGAATATTCTGAATAGGAAGCTTTCTAAAACCTTTACTCGGAATGTTTGAAGACCAGCACCTGGGAAAGATCAGAAACGAATACCCGAAGAACAAGGAACAAGATAATCAAACGAATCTAAACAAAACTAAAGCAAATCAACCACAAGATTAAATCAAACAAACAAATAAACAACTATTAATCATAAACAAACAATCCAAAACAACAAAACTAATCAAGATAATAAAATCTCACTTAATAAAAATAAGAACACAAAAGCATAAACATGAACATAAAAATCAAAGATTAAGAAAGGTAGAATGAGAGATAGACAATAAAAATAAAGATTGACAATAATTAAAAGGAAACTTACTTGAAATTAAAGGAATTTAAGGTGCAAGACAAATATTTAAATTGGACAAGAAATTAAATGACATGTATTTAAATGTGCAGGGAATTTAAAATGGAAGAACTAGTGTCACTCTAGCCAACAAAATGAAAGTAATTAAGATCTAATCTATATATAGGGGAGGATTAGGAAGCTTCCTCCCCTCCTTCATTTCTTCTTAATTGCGTCATTAGGTCCTTAAGCCTTTAATCTTCATTAATTGCACCATTAGTCCTTTTTCCTTCTAATCTTCTTTAAACTTGGACTCTAATGACTTGTGGCTAGGGATTTCTTTTGAACTCGTCTTTTAATTCTTCAATAAAATAGACTTGAGTTCCTCGGCTTTTAGTAAACTTCCGTCTTTTAACTTTTTCTTCGATTAATCTTCAGAATTGGTCTTGGACTTCTGTTCTTTTTGCACTCTTGACTTCTCGACTTCATCTTTCATCCTTTTCTTCAATAAAAGCCCGTAAATGCCGTGTTTTCCCCACTTTTCACAATTTCGTCCTAAATCACAACAAAAACACAAACCACATATAATTCCGACATAAAAGACATAAAATACACGTTTTGGCTCGGTTATTATTGTAATTAAGTGGTAAAGAGGATGGGTGTTTACACACCTATCAAATCCACTACACTTGACCATTGCAATGCCCTCATGCAATGCATTAGTTACAAAGCACGTTTACACTTTTCATCATAATCAATCCATAGTGGCCTTTATTAAAGAGATAGAAAATTATAAACATTCAAAATAAAGAAATCAAAAAGCATACCTTGGGTTTTGGAAATGTCATGAATAATCATCATTCTCAAGTTTTCACTTTCTCCAAACCAAGCTTAAAAACGAGATCATTGTTATTATAAGTTAGTAGACTATCACGAACTCATGTGGGCCAATTATTCGCTTAGACTCCCTTATTCCTAGGGGTATCTCTTATATTTTATTGTTGTCTTGAATGATAACGAGGATACATTGTTTGACTTATTTTGATGGTTTATTAGGCCGAAAATAAAGTGAACGATTTAATCAATAGTTAGCTAAAGGACAAAATCTTTTAAAACTGCTTCTCGGGACCTCATAAAGTTCATATCTTGGCATAACTCGCTTCGCGATTTGAGACCTTTCTCGGACCGATATTTGGCAGCGACTTCATACTTCAAACCTTGAGAGACGTTCATGAAATTATGGCCTTCTCTTCATAATAGGAATTTCTTCACTTGAAGTTTTGAGAGATTCATACTTGGACCACGACTTCTTCATTTTTCTTAAATCTTTATTTTGGACTTTTATATACAACGATCCGCCTCCTTTTATGACTTGGATCTATTTATCCTCATACCTTGCCAGGGTCTTTTCGGATACACTTCTCCATGACTTTTAGGGAGTATTTGCTTTTCGTCATGTGTCTCGATCCTTCATATTGATTTTCGATAAATGATTCTTCACATCACTTTGGATCTTTAGCAACAAAATAAAGCCCTCATGCCTTGTTAGGGCCTTTTCGGACTTGCCAATCTTCGCATCCCGCTTCAATAAGTTATGCCTTGGCTATGAACTCTAATCCATACCGAGCAACTTTTAAACGATCTTGGGCTAGAAGCTAAGTAACTTTTCAAATCGTACAACCTTATTTATTGCAGATAAATTTATTAGCAGGCGATGGGAGAATAGGCTTATAATTAACTCACATAATTTCACGAAAGAATACCGAACTTATAATTGGCTCTATCATCTCTCGTTCTCCACAGTTTAAAATCTCAAGTAATGAGACTCGTGGATGCTTAGCCTATTAAATCAAAGTTTTGGGTTTTCGAGTCGCCTATAGGATCTTGCAAACTCTTAGACTTTTTCAAGTTTAGAAATCGCATTTTAAAGTTCCCTTGATAAACGACTCTCTAGGATCAATTATAGAAACTTGCGAAAAGTTCTTGTTCTTAACCCATGAGAGTTAAGACTTTTGCTTTTTATAGCTCCCTATATAAAAGCCTAGCAAAACTTGACTTAAACATGTTAAGGATACTAGCTAGAGTAACTTAGATAAGTAAACTCGGGTTGAGTCAAAAGATTCACAACGTTTGAAAATTAAAACCACTTTATTAAACATTATTTAATAAGGAAAGAAAATAACTATACAAAGGTAAAAACTAATAGGCCAAAATAGATCAAAAATTTTGAAAAATGTCGAAAAATTGATTTTTTGGTTAAAATGAGGACAAATACAAGGAAAAGAGCCACTTAACTTCGATAGAAGTCCCCCCTACACTTAAGATAAACATTGTCCTTAATGTTTAAGCATGTGGGAGTTAACTCCCCCACACTTAGGACATTGTGCACTTTGTTTAAATCTTGCTAAGGAAGAGACAACTAAAGAGATTCCTATTTTAATATTGAGAAAATATAAAATAGTAAATCGAAAAGAGTTTAAGATAGAACCGGGATAATGGAACACGGAATCACGGGTCGTCAAGAATCATCAAGAGTGGATCATTGAAGCTCGAATCCCTGATTAAGAAGTGAGGAGAGGAAAGCAAACCAACGGGTCTCCCCCCTACACTTATGATAAAGAAAGCAAAAAGATAGATGCATGGGTTGCCTCCCAAGAAGCGCTTGGTTTTTGTTTACCGAGTCGTGAGCCTGACTCGACCTTGATCATCATAGGAAGAAGCATGAAACATATCCACCAGGATCAAAGACATAGTTTTCGTCCATCAAATAGCACAATCTTAAGGCGAACAAGGCAAGCCAAAGAAGAGTAGGCAAGGTTCCCTTAAGTAGCGATGGAGCACGGTGGAAGCAAGGGTGAAGTGATGCAAGCATGTCTTCAATAATTCCAAAGATTTTTCCTTTTATTTCATTAGGTGGATACTGAGATGGCTTAAAGATTTCAATACCGGGGTCGAACACCTTTTCCTTTAGGGGAAAATAGCACTCAGGCTCAGCAGAATGGGAAGAAGATCCGCGAAGAAGCACAACCTCGTCCTCAGAAGTGGAACAAAGAGGTGTTAGCTCATACGTGTTGTGGATATCGGTGTCGACCGGTTTCTTCTCCTTTGAAAGAATGGTCTTCAAATCCAAAGTAGGATCAAGACGATAATCTTCAAAATCATAAGGAGGAGCATCACTCTCATGAGGGAAGTATGTGTTGAGAAACGTAGAGAAGTCTTCCTCAAATGAGTAATCGTCCAAAGTAGGATCGAGTGATGGCGGAGGATCTTCATAATGTGAAGAATCGCTCGAAAGAGTATCAGCCTCATCAAAATCATCATATGTGGGCAGCTCGGGATACTCGGAAGTAAGGTCATCATAATCATCCGAATCTGAGCTAGAATCATCATCATAAGCATCAAAGACCGGTGGAGAATCATAAATGGGAGAAGCGTCCAAATTGGAGAGAGAATCATCCACATCCTCTTGAAAAAGTAGATTATCAATGCATGAGTCGAATAGAGGATTGTTGTATATGGTAAAATCATCGAGCACATTAATCATATTCACGGATTCTCTTCCAAAGGTTTTGCTTGTAAGCTTCCCCATTTTAAAGACTTGTGCATCATCCCCGACTCTTAAGATTAACTCGCCTTCGGCCACATCCACTAAAGCTCGTCCGGTTCTCAAGAATGGCCGACCAAGTATTAAAGGAATACGAGGGTCCATTTCATAATCAACAACGACAAAATCGACCGGGAAAGTAAATGTGCCAACTTTAATGAACATGTCTTCGGCTATACCAACGGAGTAAGCGAGAGTGCGATTTGCAAGTTCGAGAGTCATCTTTGTTGGAGTGAGGTCGGGTAATGATAGTGTTTTCCAAACACTCAAAGGCATAAGATTTATACTTGCCCCGAGATCAGCAAGGGCAGTAAATTCTTCAGTTTTGTTGAAAATGCAAGGCAACACAAAACGACCAGGATCTCCAAGCTTTTCCGGAAGTTCTTTGAGAATAACTGCAGAGCAGTTTTCATTTAAGCGTGTGTTGGCGAGTTCAATCAACTTTTCCTTCTTGTTTAGCAATTCCTTAAATGCTTTAACAAATTTGGGCATGTGGACAAGTGCTTCAAGAAAGCTAATGTTGAAGTTCATTTGAGAAATCATCTTGATATAGCTCGTCACTTGAGAGTCCTCCTTGGTTAACATTTTGGTCTTGCCTAAACGAGAGGGATAAGGGATATTGGGTTTAGGTGGTGAAGGTGCAGGTGTAGGTAAAGGTTGAGATGTTGAAGGTTCCTTCCTAGGTACATCGTCATGACGAGGCGGAGACGGTAATGGTGCACTAATACTAGGTGTAGGAGGAGTAGGGATAAATGGTGGCGGAGGAGGTGTAGATGATGGGGGCGGGATTGGTGGATCGGCAATGGTAATTCCACTACGAGTAGTAATAGCACTCACATTTGCTTGCGGATTGGTGACGGTGTTTAAAGGTAGAGAACTCGAAGAAGAAGGTTGAGCGGCGGGCAAGAAACTAGCAAGCATATTCTTCAAATCATTCGTTTGATTACTGAAGGAGGATTGAATATTATCTCAAAGCTCGGATCTAATCTCATTTCCTTGCTTTGTGATATCTCCTTTTAAATTGATAATTTGGCTCTGCAGATTCTTGATTTGCTCACCTTGAGTTCTCATGATGGCTTCAACATCGGGGTTAATGGGTGGGGCTTTGTTGGGTGGGTGGGTGATAAGGATTAGAAGCTCTTGGTGGGATTTGGTTGCTTCTATTGTAGTTGTTGGCGGAGTTTTGGTTTTGAGGAGAAAAACCGGGTGAAAGGTAATTGTTGGACCGGTAACTCAGCAAATTTCTATCCCCTTGTGGTCAAGCTTGGTAATTTTCCGGTGAATAATTACCATAAGATGCATACACATTTTCCGGATTTCCTTGTGTAGAAGGACAATCGGTGTATGAGTGAGGACCACCGCATGTTTCACAAGGATTAGCAACCGCTTTAATTTGTTGTTGTTGTTGGTTTGAAGCGAGAAGCGTGATACTTTTGCTCATTTCAGTCATCATGCGGGTGAGTTCGGTCATATCAGGGTTTGCTGAAGTAGAAGAAACATTGACTCTCGGGTTGTTCCTTGAAGAAGCGGAGGAATCCCAGTTTTTGTGGTGAGTAGCCATGTTCTCAATAAGCTCTCTACACTCCTCGGGTCTCCTTTTCATAAATGTGCCACCGGCGGCTGCATTAATCGTATCACGATCACGAAAAGTCAATCCGTTGTAGAAAGTATCTATTAAGGTGACAGGGAGCATGTTATGGTTTGGACAACGATCAATCAAGACATTATATCTTTCCCAAGCATCAAAAAGAGATTCATCGGGGTCTTGCATGAAACCGGTGATTTGATTGCGAAGGCTCGTGACCATGGATGGTGGAAAGTAGCGCGACAAAAAGCGTTGAGTCATGTCATCCCAAGTGTGAATAGAATTCTTCGGGAGACGATCAAACCATTTCTCGGCATAATGTGATAGAGTATGTGGAAAGAGTTGTAGGCGAAGAACATCCATTGTGGCCCCAGGAAACATCATGCTTTGGGTGATTGTAATGAACTTGTCGAGGTGTTTATTGGCATCATCATCAGGCATTCCGGCGAATGGATTAGTTTGCACTTGCTGAATCATGTGGTGCTTCAACGAAAACTCCAGAGCCGTGATTTGCATCGGCGCAATCGGTCCTCCTCGTCCAAACATGGTAGGTTGACAAAGCTCCTCCATTGTCCGAAGATCGGGTTGTGGAAGAACATTGTTGTTATTATTGAGGTGCGGTGGAATATTGTTGTTAACACCTGACATACTTAAATCTTCTCGAGTCTCGGGCTCTTGATAATTAGAAGATCTAGTACGCATACACCTACAAAGGCAAAAGAAAACAATACCAAACACAAAGACAATATATATACACAATAAAAATAAAATCATTTTGGATTTTTGAAATTTTTAATTTTTATGGTTGTTTGAAATTTTTAAGCAAGAAAAATAACGCTCACAAGTGAACGGATCCCAAAAAGCAACGCGTCTTTCACAGAAAACCGTTAATCTTTACGAAAAGAGCCGGCAGCGGCGCCATTTTAATGAAGATGTTTTGCTAGGTTCAATTGTTGTTCTCGGTATCTTAACGAATTGATCTAGGTTCTATGTGTGACTCTATTGTTTTTGGTGAAACAAATATTTTGGTTGTTTTTAAATAAAATGTGCAAGACAATTAAAGTAAATGACTTTAAAGTAAATCTAAGTCTAATTTAAAATAAATGGCGCAAGTATTTAAAAGCGAGACGAGAAATTAAAGTGCACTAAAAGTAAATGACGCAAACTTAAATCTAACTAAGGCAAACTTAAAACGCAACTAAAACTAAATCTTAAACTAAGGCAAAGCTAAAATAAATCTAAGGCAAATAAAGTTAAAGTGTGACTAAGTAAAAAGGCGGGAAAAATAAATCTCGAAATTAAAAAGGCAGAAAATTAAAAACTGAATTTAAAGAAACTGAAAATTACCTTATCCGGAATAAACCCTTATTCGGAATAAAAGTCTTACTCGGAATATGTCACCTATCCGGAATAATCACCCTATTCGGAATGTTGGTCTATTCGGAATGTCCCTTGCTACTCGGAATAAGTTCCTTACCCGGAATACTTGCCCTATGCGGAATAATCCCCTATTCGGAATAAAGTTCCCTATGCGGAATAATGCCTTATTCGGAATATCTTGCTCTATCCGGAATAGTTGGACTATGCGGAATATTAGGTCTATGCGGAATAGTTGCCTATCCGGAATAAAGAATATTCCGAATAGGAAGCTTTCTAAAACCTTTACTCGGAATGTTTGAAGACCAGCACCTGGGAAAGATCAGAAACGAATACCCGAAGAACAAGGAACAAGATAATCAAACGAATCTAAACAAAACTAAAGCAAATCAACCACAAGATTAAATCAAACAAACAAATAAACAACTATTAATCATAAACAAACAATCCAAAACAACAAAACTAATCAAGATAATCAAATCCCACTTAATAAAAATAAGAACACAAAAGCATAAACATGAACATAAAAATCAAAGATTAAGAAAGGTAGAATGAGAGATAGACAATAAAAATAAAGATTGACAATAATTAAAAGGAAACTTACTTGAAATTAAAGGAATTTAAGGTGCAAGACAAATATTTAAATTGGACAAGAAATTAAATGACATGTAGTTAAATGTGCAGGGAATTTAAAATGGAAGAACTAGTGTCACTCTAGCCAACAAAATGAAAGTAATTAAGATCTAATCTATTTATAGGGGAGGATTAGGAAGCTTCCTCCCCTCCTTCATTTCTTCTTAATTGCGTCATTAGGTCCTTAAGTCTTTAATCTTCATTAATTGCACCATTAGTCCTTTTTCCTTCTAATCTTCTTTAAACTTGGACTCTAATGACTTGTGGCTCGGGATTTCTTTTGAACTCGTCTTTTAATTCTTCAATAAAATAGACTTGAGTTCCTCGGCTTTTAGTAAACTTCCGTCTTTTAACTTTTTCTTCGATAAATCTTCAGAATTGGTCTTGGACTTCCGTTCTTTTTGCACTCTTGACTTCTCGACTTCATCTTTCATCCTTTTCTTCAATAAAAGCCCGTAAATGCCGTGTTTTCCCCACTTTTCACAATTTCGTCCTAAATCACAACAAAAACACAAACCACACATAATTCCGGCATAAAACACATAAAATATACGTTTTGGCTCGGTTATTATTGTAATTAAGTGGTAAAGAGGATGGGTGTTTACACACCTATCAATCTTTCGAGAATTACGGTTGTAGATTCGGTATGCCTTCTTTGTGGGTGCATAACCAATGAAAATACCAATATCAGCCTTGGGTTGAAGTTTTCCCAAATTGTCACCATCATTATTTGGATAGCAAAGAGAACCAAATACATGAATATATGATAAATCTGGTACTTTTCCATGTAGAAGCTCATAAGGTGTTTTACCATGGCGTTTACGAATTAGTGACCGGTTTTGGGTGAAAACTGCTGTAGATACTGCTTCTGCCCATAAAAACAATGGAGCCTTTGAGTAAATTAACATTGTTCGAGCAGCTTCCATAAGTGTGCGATTTCGCCTTTCAACGACACCGTTTTGTTGTGGAGTGCGAGCAACGGATGTTTCATGAGAAATGCCAACTTCTTCATAATAATCACACAATATTTGATTCACAAATTCAGTTCCATTATCTGTACGAATGCGTCAGACAGTAGTGTTGAGACCTACTTGAATCATCTTAAGAAATCCGATGATGAATTTAGGTGCCTCATTTTTTGTTGTAAGAAATTTCACCCATGTAAACCGAGAGTAATCATCCACAATGACGAGGATGTACCTTTTACCACTAATACTTTTAACACGCATTGGCCCACAAAGATCCATATGCAACAGATAAAGTTTCTCTTGGTTGGTGTCTTCAGTCTTGGGTTTGTATGATTTCTTAGTGCTTTTCCCCATCGTACACACGGAACACAAATGATCCTTGCGAAATGAAAGTTTAGGAAGACCACGAACAAGTTCGTTTTTCGCCAAATGATTAATAGCGTCAAAGTTAAGATGAGATAATCGTCGATGCCATAACCATGACTTAGTCTTTGATGCTTTGGAGAGAAGACATACGGGAGAAGCGGCCATCATATCTTGTAGAGACAAAGTATACAAATTATTCCCTCGAGTACCTTTCAATAAATCAACCCCTTCCAAATTACGAATGAAGCAGGTATGCTCTCGAAAAGCAACTTCTAGGTTTGCATCACAAAATTATCCCACAGAAAATAAGTTGTGACCGAGACCTTCCACATAATACACTCTTGAAATTATAACATTCCCAATATGATATTCACCGTAACCCATTATCTTTGCAATATGATCATTTCCAAATCGAACCGTACCAAGAAACTTGCTGACGAAATTTCTGAGCTAAGAGCGATCTCCGGTCATATGCTTGGAGCAACCAGAGTCCAAATACCAGAGAACAATTTGGACCACCTGTTTTCAATAACAACAGTAGACAATGCATTAGAAACTATTGGTTCCGGTGTGTTAGCAGATACATATATGAAAATATTAGAATTGTTAACATTTTTGTGACCCTTAGATTTCCTGCATTTTCTAATGTGAGTTTTAGCACTAACAGGTTTTACTGTTCCAACTTTCTTAGGTTTTGGAGTATTAGCAGGCACTACAGTGGGAGTAGACCTATTTAAAGGGCACTTGGTTCCTACAGTAGTGTCGGTGTTCCTAGTTAAAGGACACGCTTGTGTTTTGGTAGCCTTGGTACTCCTAGTTAAAGGGTACGCTTGCTTCGCTTTAGTGGGGGTGATCCTAGTTAAAGGGCACGCATTTCCTACTATAGTGAAAGTTCTACCAGTGGGGCGCCACATCCAACCAACTTGGGATAACACTTTCCCAGTCGGTTTTCATTCTAATCTATTTTTCCGGGCATTCATCTCATTCACATGTTCAATAAGGCAGGAATCATGACGACTAGAAAACATACATTCATTACAATTCCAACATTTCAAATTAGAATTCACAGTAGGCTTAGAACGATGCACAACCGCAAAGCCTTTAGGTTTAGCTACATGATTCTTTTTGTTCAAAACGGAAACAACATTCCTAGGGTGGGCTTCTACTTTCTTCTTCTCTTGACTACTAGATGGGGGCAAGATCCTATCATTCTTCTTGTTTCTTTAAGCTTAGATATTTGAGCCTTAGTAGTGGTGATTACTCATGTAAAAGGAAACACGGGAAAATTAGAAGCTGGTTTTGATTTTGCCTTATCTTTAGTGACCAATGTTTGAGATGGTTTAATCCTAGGGCCCTTGTTAAATGGTGTGACGGCAATGAGGTTCCTTTTGATTGCACTAGAGGAAGGTGTTGAGACAGTGGCTGCGTTATCCACAACATTCTTACCTTTTAAGGTACGAAGTGTTTCCTTTAACTCAGTCAAAGCCAGATTTTTATCACAAATTTGTTCCCTCAAATCAAATATTTCCACCGACTTTCGATTCAGTTGTTCAATCAATGATTGATTATGTGCAGTGGTATTAGCACATGCGGGCTTTACTGAATAGAAGAGTCGTGAATTTTTCTGTTTTTAAGTTATCAACTTTGGATAAAATCTTGAAAACTCGATTATCTAGATCAAGTTTAAAATTCTCAGCGGCCTTAAGTACGTTCACACAGTTAATCTCCTTAGATTTCTCTATGTCTATCGGCAAAGGATGTAGCAACCTTGTCACTTGGCTGACGCTGTTTTGATTGTAAATTCAATTGAAAACTCTTTTGAAAATTTGCATCATCGTGTAAAATCCATGATTTTTCCATGATTGAATATAATAAATTTCCACCTAATAATCCTAGAACACTCATTCATGTGTTATATCTCCTTAAGATAGGTATGAACTTGTCCATTATGTACTTATACCCTTACATTCATATTGGTTGTAAATAAGTTACATAGCTTAAACCTTGTACTTGAAACTAGGGTTAGCAAGTAGTAAGATGTATACTTAATATTTGAAATATACAACACTTAACGAAATTTGAAATATACCACAAGTAGGTATTATATCCATGATATGTGTGTAAGTGGACTAGGAGTTTACTTAAACTCTTGGACTAGCCTAAGAATATATGCCATTATGTGTAAGCCCAACATAAGCCCAAGCCAAGGGCCCATTACCCCTTTTTGGTTAGCTTAACACGGCACCCCACCTTAGGTGGAAGAAGAAGAGATGCATGGGAAATATAAACGCATACACTTGGCAAGAATTCTCTTACCAAGACAATTCATGCCTTTTGCCCTCCTCTCTCTCTCCCCTTTTAGCCGAAAAACACACACACACATACTCACTCATTCTCTCATGCAATCCAATCTTGTTCTCTCATCCTCTTCTCTCTCAGTCATACGGTTTAAAGCCATATACATCCAAAACCAAGTATTAAATCCGCCAAGATCTTTGTCTCATCTTTACTACTAATCATTTAGTAGCATCATTCTTTTGGAATCACTATAAACAAGCCCTAGCCGAATCTTTAAGGCCACGGCTTGATTTATATTAGGGTTTTCATCATCAACTAGATTAGATCTATAATCTCCTTGTTCATCTAGATCATCTTTGGTACTTTTAAGCAAGAAAGGTATACACCTCATGCCCTTTCATTTCTTCATGCATGCATCATCATACATCTCTAAACACAAGTAAAATAACATGTTAAAAACCAAGATTTGACAAAGCCATGACCATTATAGGTCACGACATATTTATGAAAATCATATACATGATTAAAAATCTCTTAATAAGAAACCTATGGCTTGTATTCTATGTTTTAAACTTGATTTGAAAACTATATGAAACATTTTATGAATCTAAACATTGCATGAGTTACAAATCTTGATTTATGGGACTTTGGTCAACTAATGACCATAGATCTCATAAAATGAACTTGTGTAACTTAAATATCATGAAAACCATGACCTTAAAGGTCACGGCTAAAATAAATAATGACCATATGATTTGTCTACCAAGTTTTGAATAATGGAATATGAAATGTTACATGTTAAATGGAATATTAAAAATCACAAAAATAACTTATGTTTATATATGTAGCCGTGGGTTACATAAGACATAAAATGGGTTAGATGTACATGCATGCTTATATAAACCATAGATCTAATGATAGATTTAACTTGAGCATAATAAACATAAAACAAGCTTATAAAATCTTATGGTAACCTTGGGAAGAGACAATATAGCCGTAGGCTATATGTAGTCTCCTTGGTAAAATGGTAACCTTGGAAACATGCATGACACCTAGATAATCATGATTATATTTTTGTAATTATTTACATGACTTAAAATTTGCTTAAGTGTTCATCTTGGAAATACCAAGATTTAGAAATATAGTCGTGGGCTATATATGTGTGTACGTGGATCTATGATTGATTTTTAGGTCTAGACATAGTTTAGATCTCATTTTGGACTTTTGACTTGTTTTCTTGATTTGTACATAGTTAGATCTATTTTTGGAACACTTATAAGTACATGCAACCTTAAAATAAGTTTTAACTCATCTTAAATAAGCTATACTAATTATAGCCATGAGACATAAGCTCCTATTAGGGCTTATGACTTGCATGCAACCTTGTAACACACCTAGATCTATTTTGGAACATCACATAAAACCAACTATTAGTTTTATTCTTTAATTAAGATCTAAAACTAAATATGAATAAGCTAATAATAAGCTTATAAGAATATCCTAAGTTAAAACTTACATAAAATGTAAAGTAGTGTTAATGGACTATTTAAGCCCATGAAATGTTAATCCAAGACTTAATGGACCCAATAAGCCCATTTGATCAATCTTAGTAACTTAATGGGCTTAAGATTTCACTTAGGCCTATTTAACTAATTAAAGGACTTTAAAATGTATTTAAGCCCAATAAATGATTTAAAGGCCCATTTAAATAGATTAGTGGACTTGAGATATGTTTAAGCCCACTAAATAGCCCATTAGATGTTTAGCCCATTTAATGAGCCCATATACTATTTTGAATGTTAAATAAAAGCTTTTATAATAAAATATAACTTATAAAAACTTTTTGGATTAAAATGATAATTTATGAAACTTAAGGACTAAAACCATAACTTATGAAACTTGTTTTGATAAACTAGTAAACACAAGGACTGAAAATGTAATAATCCAAAAGTCTAAGGTTTAATCAATACTATCTATGGCAAATGAAACCCTAGGGGCCATTTTGGGAAGTTTCTAAAAGTTATTTTGTCATTTTATAACCCTAAGGACCATTCTTGTAATTTGCTGAAACTTAAAGAAGTCCTAGGGGCTGTTTTTGTAATTTTAGTAAAGTTACAAAACCTAGATATAACTAGGGGGACTAAATCTGCCATAAGCCGAAACTTTAACAAGCCCTAGGTACCACATATGTAAAATCCGAAAGTTATACATGTTTAATATATGGAGGGACTAGTCTTGCCATATTTCGAAACATTAACAAGCCCTAACCCTAAAATCTATTTTAATTATAATAAAACATAATTAAATAACTAGACCATAAGAATTAATGTATAAATTCTTAAGTTTGTAATTAATAAATTATTTTATAAATGTTAAAATAATTTATGGAAACTTTAAAGTTGAATAAAATATCATATATTTTTTTTAATATTTAAATTTGCTTTAGGGAATAAATTGTATAAACAATATGGACATGTATTACTAATACATAAACACATATATTTTATGAAATAAAATTATATGAACGTTGGATAAATTGAATGTTAATATATAAGTAAAACACCTTACGTTTACTTAAAAATATAAAACTTAATAATAAGTTTAAATGGATGGATTAAAATACATGAACTACGAACGTGAACTAATATTAAGTAGAATTTTTATATTTACTTAATAATGAAACTTAGTAGTAAATGAGTGACTATAATACATGAACGGAGAACGTAAACTAATATTTTAAGTAGAACATTTTATGTCTACTTAAATAAGAAACTTAATTGTAAGTTGAATGATTATTATAAATACATGTATGCTAACTGATATTAATAGTTAAATATTTTATGTTTACTTAGAGATGAAACTTATATAGATAAGTTTAAATGAATATTGATGATACTTTAACTACGATTATTTAGATAAATACCGTAGCATAAATGAACTAACTAAAATCTGTATAAGCATACACATATGTTCTTTGTACTATCTATTAAGATTATACTATTTGATTATGCATAACTTTTGGCGTGAGCTTTATTTGGATATTCGTATTAAACAGCTATTGCCTACTCCCAGGTGAGTTTACAGCCCCATATAAACTTTTGATAAAACCTTTCCTCTATGGGAAATAAAATATGCAAACACTTAATGGACATAACAGAATTGTATAAGCTTGACTATGATTGATTATTATTGGAACTGTTAAATTGTTGTAAATCGCCCGAATGTTATAAATAGATTTATTAGGGATTGACCATCCCCATCTGGGTGAGTCATGCTCACTGTGCCTTGGCAGAGACAACAGATGTATACCATGTTGGAACTAGGTTGGGTGTATTTTTGTAATACACTACGTCCTCATCTGTTGAGGACTATGGAAGGTTAAGCTTCAGTTTCTAATAATAAACAAATGTAATCTAAATTTTAGTAAGAATGCTTTGTGCATTGTTACTTCTATGATTAATGTATGTCCAAACTAATTAATTGTTAAAACCTATAAATTCACCAACTTTATGTTGACCCTTTAGTATGTTTTGCACAGGAATATGAAGTTAGTACGTGGTGTGTGCATGGTCTCCAGCATCTTAGTAATCTGCATTGTAGGACTCGTCAGGGGTTCTATTTGGGAAACACAAACAATCATCTTTCATCATGTTTATGATAATTTTTATTTATTTGTTTAACAAACATGTAATTTGATTTAAATAACTCTTTATCTTATGCTCTATGGACTATATGCTATCGATCCACCCTAGTGACATCTCCGTGGATATTTCAGCATATTTTGACCCTACCCGGGGTGTCACAGAGAATGGTATCAGAGCCAGGTTATAGAGAACCAGATAAATTTTTAAATAAAATAAAAATAAAATGATTTTTCTTTTATTTAAAACTGGACTATAACTTATAAACATCTTTTTGGGATTTTATTTTGGGACCGTATTAGTTAAGCATATAGATCATAGGGCATTTTATGCTATGTGAACTAAGTGTATATATTGTTACTAAACTTGATTATTAGTACTGTTTAGTGAAATATTGCTATGGAAGATGTTAGATATGCTAAACTTGAAAATTTTACACTACATAGTAAAATACGAAATGAAAATATAGGTAATACTAAACCAAACCTTACACATACAAAATGTTAAATGAACTGCTTAAATGATAACATATATATATAAGTATTAATATACGTAACCTTAAAACATTATAATAATTGTTTAAAAGGGATATATTTCATAAAACATGTAATCTAAAATAATATTGTTCTTTGTTTGTAATCTTATACTCACTTCAAACTTAAAATAATACTATTTCAGAGCATCATGACTCCGATGCATCCTCGACTCTTCTACCCGTAGTAGCTCCTACTCCAGTTGTTTGTTCATCTCCACGATCGACGCAGTGTGGATGGTTGTCAGCCTCGGATTCAGAGGATGACCCAACCATCGAAGCTGTACTCCTAGAGGACCCTTTTTCCATCTCAGCATCAGCCACACTGGCCCCAACCTCTATTGAGGAGGACCGGGTCCTTCCTAGCATACCATCTTCCATGCCTCCATCCTCATCATCGGGCTATTTTTCCAGGCCCGTACCCGTCTCCACTTATGAGACCGGGGAAGGCTCCGGGCAGGGCGTGTCGATTCCGTCCAGGTCCAGATTGTCGCACTGGCTGCACGCAAGGAGCGGGAGATATCCGACCTCCGCATCCAGTTGACAGTCAGTCAACAAAGCCATGCCGTCATCTACGATCGTATCGACACTCTTTTTCGCACTATGAGGGGAGAATCCCAGACCGCTAAAGGCGTCCAGGCTAGGACGGACGAGGTACTGAAGTGGTTATTGGAGGAGAACTACCGCCTCTACCAGTGCATTCAGGTCATGGAGGGTCTGCATCATCAGACCCATGCTGCTCTTTCCGCTCAGGAGCAATCATTATCCATTTTCTTTGATCTCGCCACTATCCGGCATGATGGGGTTACTGGGGAGATGGCTTATCTCCGAGGGGTCGTCGATAGACTCCGGAACCAGCTACTATCAGCCCTCCGTACGCTTAAGGAGACCCGAACGACAGTTCAGACTTTATGGAACACCATGAGGAATTCTGCAGCTCCACCAGCTCCATCAGCACCATCAGCACCAGCCTCATCTAGTGGACCATCCAGGCAGGATTAGTATAGACTGTTGAGTCTTAGGATCTAGACTCATCTGGGATATAATAACAATGATTGTGATAAGCACAGCGGAACATAAAGAACACAATCAAAGTTATGAACAAGGCTTTCTTATTCATAAAATACTAATAACTACTAGCTCCTGGTGCCTTATAGGCTTGACACCAGGAGGACGCACACACACCTTTAGTTTACATTGTATATCAATCAGTGAATAACCATGTGTGCCTAATCCTCTTTATATAATAGAGGTACTAGGGTTACATCACAACCCTAGCTTATTATCAAAGCTAACCTAATATTACATAGTAGGTCCTTATTGTTTCTTCTGTCTTCATCTCTGCCTATAGGTTTTGTAATCATCAAATCTGTATGTCCCAACAATCTTCCCCTATTTGATATTACAAAACAATGTGCATGAAGAAACAATGCTCGAACATTTCATCACGATAATAAGCTGCACATCTAACTATTCTTCCCCTTTTTGTAATCAGCAAATAGGGTCTTGTGCAACTCGTAGACGCTTCCCCTTAAGTGATGCATGTAGATGGTTAAGTATATAAACAATCATACTAACCATCTCTTGAATCGTGAACTCAGTGGCATAGATCATTTCTTCCTTCAGTATGAAAAAGACATTCTTATTACAATATCATGTAATAAAATGTCTTTGAATAATTCTTGTAGTCAATATATGCATGGCGATCACATGCAATGGCCGATAGTCTCAGTGAGCTCTGACGGATCAACCAGAAACCACTCGATGCTTATGATCATGCTAATTTTGTGATGATCATATCATGAACTGTATGGTATCATATGCCCCCCAAATATTTGTAAAAGAGCGTGTAACTGTTCCAGTTAAGAATTATAGCATAAACTGAATCTCCGAAACGATCTATACCCCCCGTCAAGATGAACTCCCCTCTTTTTTTTTTTTTTTTTTTTTAAACGAACAGCAGGAACCAGCAAAACCACCAGAAGAAAACATAACGTACCAGTAGGAACGACCAGTAGTAACGACCAGTAGAAACGACCAGTAGTAATGACCAGTAGGAGCGACCAGTAGGAGCGACCAGTAGGAGCGACCAGTAGGAGCGACCAGTAGGAGCTACCAGTAGGAACGACCAGTAGGAGCTACCAGTAGGAACCGACTAGTAGGAATCCACCATGAAGGCTAAGCTTCCCCTCGATCCATGTATGCTTCCCCTGAAGAAATGCATGTCCAATCCGATAGGTACCTTGGAGTGATCACTGATGAAGATAATCAAGTAGAACCAATTTGATGAAGAAGTGGAACCTCCCAAACTTGTGTCTTATATCATGCATTTTATCCAGATTTTGGTACACGGGAACGGATAACCCTCACAACTATGAGCCAGCTGTTAGCTATAACAATATATTTAGTCAAAATGATATATTTTTTATCAAAATGACAAGGTGTATTGCTCACCAACAGTTTTCGGTACATGGGAACTGCTAACCTTCACAACTATAAGCCAGTTGTGAGCTATAACAATATATTTCGTCAAAAGACAAGGTGTATTGCTCACCTAAATGCTGATATAATAAGAAAAAAATTTGTGAAACTCAACTACAACATCAAATAAATAATCAAGCATCAACTTCAATGACCAGAAGGAACCATAGCTCACTAGTAGCATCTCGAACCCTGTTAATTTTTTTTTTTCCATGCTGTCACCACATTGTCGCAAACGCTGTAGCTGTTGTTAATATCACTTCCAAGCTGGTAGTGACACACTGACTGTCACTATTTCTGAGCTGTCACAAAAAGCTGGTAGAACTTCAAAAAATATAACAGTGCTACGTGAAATACTTTTGAACGTACCCAAAGCCCATACTCATGCAGCCCACGTCCAGCCTGTGAGAAACCTTGCACCAGAATAACGTGTGTCCCAACGAATAGAAAAAGTTATATAAGTAAGGTATGACAATCCCTATAATTTGGCCAGCCAACCTGGTATACACGTCTGACATATAGATGAAAGATATATTGCAAAAAGCATGAGCCCTAACATCCAGGGATTTCATTCCATTAAGAACCGACTGTTTCAAAGGTATCCATATCATGAAGAAATTAAAGAAAATCCCTATGAAATAGGGTTTACTTGTCAAAGCTGCTTCCATGAATAACGCATACCATAAGCATAATCGTCCCCATAAATCTCGCATGTGAATCCCATGGTATACGCAAGAAACTAGGCAGAATATAAATTACACATCTAGAGCCCCTCCACGTGTGTAATATCTAGTCAAATATACTCCCTTGAAATCAGCCAAAATTCATGCACCATACTAACTCTCCTCATATCCACGTCCAAAGTAAGAAATGGATATACTCACATAAACATTGCATATATATTCCAAAAATAAGAAAGTAATTTTCGAAATAAAAAGCAAAGAATGTGTCACACCAGCGTGATGTCCCTAAGAATCAGGACCATAAATGCTTCCTTCATAAAAGAAAGTGAAATATTATCCCTACAAAGTAGGGTTTACTGTTCATAGCTTTTCCTTAATTCACGGAGAACACAAACGACCTTCCAAATATCTATATAGTTGCTGCTGATCATTACGATCTTTGCAACCAGAACGAAACATCACATGTAATTCAGGCCTACTCACGGTATGAACTTGTGAGATTCTGAAAATCAACAACCCATTTACCTCATTTTACGCTGCTCAGACCAAGGACCACCTTCTCACTCCAAAACATTCGGATCACAAACTGATGTGTGATTCCCTTGTAAGCAGCCAATCATGTGATACCCCATGTATATATTACGTCCCATGAAAACAAGAACTGCTAGCTGTCAGCCACGAGTTTCGATCAAACAGAACTCGTATCCCTCAAAGTCAGGATACACGATGCATATAATCCTCTTCCAAAATATTTGAATAGAATTACCAGAAAGAAAATACCAACCAGAACCAATATTCTAAGTTACTGCAATAAATTGACCAGTACCTGGTTTTGAAATCCAGTAGTCCCACGTCTGTTGTCAGTCCAGACGCGTCGTATCCTCAATTTTTGCAAAAATAACTCAAACATGTGTTTGACCAGTCAATCTTGATCAGCAGTCTGTAAAGTAGTAACAATGGGACCACAAATCGTTGTTGATGTGCTACTCTGACAAACCATATATTGAACAATGTCAACACAAACAAGCACATCCCTTTTAGCTGCTCACATCATGACCTTTTTCTTTTATGTCCATATCTGCTTGGAGTAGACGAGACACATGAATAATACCTTCTTGGTGTATTATTTGTCATAACCTTTGACCACATCACATGACCTGCTGCTGCACAGAGACGAATCTAGGTTTTTATTACAAACCCCAAGCCTTAAGAACAGCAGCATGCTTCACCATCTCCATAGAAACGAAACTAGGGTTTTATTATAAACCCTAATATTAAGAGTAGCCACATTCATCACCTCCTATACAGCAGCTTTATTCACGAATCAGCAACAAGATCACAGAATCTTTCATTCTGATAAAAACCAGCCATCATTATCATAGGTCATACGGGGTTCATCGTTGATTTAGAACCAACTCCCCACAACCAGTATGACCACCCAAGAACCAGTAGCAACAATACCAAGAGACAGCAGCAACATCATATACGAAGCATCTAGGGTTTGTTGGGAAAAACCCTAGATCAGCAACTTTATTAAAAACAGAAAATAACCTAAAATGAAAACCTTGTAGATCAACCAGATCGAGAGCCAACAAGCTCTGATACCACTTGTTGAGTCTTAGGATCTAGACTCATCTGGGATATAATAACAATGATTGTAATAAGCACAGCGGAACATAAAGAACACAATCAAATTTATGAACAAGGCTTTCTTATTCATAAAATACTAATAACTACTAGCTCCTGGTGCCTTATAGGCTTGACACCAGGAGGACGCACACACACCTTTAGTTTACATTGTATATCAATCAGTGAATAACCATGTGTGCCTAATCCTCTTTATATAATAGAGGTACTAGGGTTACATCACAACCCTAGCTTATTATCAAAGCTAACCTAATATTACATATTAGGTCCTTATTGTTTCTTCTGTCTTCATCTCTGCCTATAGGTTTTGTAATCATCAAATCTGTATGTCCCAACATAGACATACTAGACTTCTTGTACGTCATGATAAGCTTACGAGTTGCATCCCGGCTATCATGACATAGGGCCTTTGTACTTTTATTTCTTTTTCAGCTTTTGGTGATGTAATCCCGTACTTTATCTTTACTTTTCTTTTGGGACATGTAACTTTGGGATGTGATGTTTTAAAGACTGTTTGTATCATTACCTTGGACAAGGCCCGACCGTCCTCTGACTTAGATTATGTTATGCTAGATGAATGTTAAATTTCTCATGGAAATAACATGTAATCACTTTCTTTATTATATTTGTTGTGCAACGTATTATATTATGAGATCTTGACAGGTTATCCAAATTTGTTATGAAATCAGTGCATGAATTTTTCCCGTGCAAATAATATAAAAACTGTACTAACGTTTGAACTAATAATCTCATTTTGTGTATGACTATAGACAAATGGTGATTACGAGATCAAATCCTAATAATTCAACCACTTCCAATGCCGATAATGCTGAATCCTTAGAAGCTACTCGAAATGTTACTGCCGCACAACTACGGGAAATGATAAGTGAAGGCATCACAGCAGCCATGGCAGCCAGAGGAGCTGACCCGGATGCAAACAATGATCCAAACTTTGATGCACGCAGAAACAACACCAACAGGGGTTGCTCTTACCCCGACTTCTTAAAATGCAAACCCTCATACTACCGAGGGAAAGAAGGAGTCGTTGAATTGATGCAGTGGTTTGAAAGGCTAGAGACAGTTTTCCGCATCAGTGGTTGTGCTTACGAGAACAGAGTTAAGTTTGCTACATGCACCCTACTCGAGAGCGCCCTTACTTGGTGGAACTCTGTGGTCGCCACCCTTGGACATGACACTGCCTATACTCTCACTTGGGCCAACCTCAAGGAGAGAATGACTGAGAAGTATTGTCCCAGAGGAGAAATGAAGAAGTTGGAAGTCGAGTTGTGGGATCTAAAGTGTAAGAACAATGATATCCTTTGGTACAACCAAAGATTTCAAGAGTTCAGCTTGATGTGCACCAGAATGTTCCCTCTAAGGAATGACAAGATTGAGAAGTATGTCAGCGGACTCCTTGACAACATCCATGACAGTGTGCTAGCTTCACGATCCACTACCGTAGAAGGTGCTATGGAATTTTCGACTTAGCTGATCAACAAGCGAGCCCACAATCTGTCCGAGAGACAAACGGACAACAAGAGAAAATCCGATGAAATCTCTCGTAGCCAGCACCAGCAGCCTTCCAAAAAGCAAAACGTTGGGCAAGCTGATGACACTACTCCCACAACCCGCACCAAGAACTACTCAGGGACCAAGCCTAAGTGTTTAAAGTGCAACTACCATCATGCTGCTGGAGGAAAATGCCAAGGATGCTACAAGTGTGGCCAACAAGGACATTTTGCTCGCGATCGTCAAACAAATGTTGCTACCCCAGGTCGACCCAATACCAATCCCGGGAACAGCAACAAGGGCAAGTCCAACGTACGTGGAAGTGGAAGTGGGCAGCAGAGAAACCGAAGCCCCGCATGTAGAAGTAGTAGTGGACCAAAGAAAGTTGTGGTATGTTACAAGTGTGGAACCCCTGGGCATGTGAGACCCGATTGCCCCAAGTTGGCCAACTAGAAAAAGGACAACAAGGGAACTTCTTCGCAAGAGTACATGGCCAGAAATGCATAAGCTAATCCAGGCTCCAACATCGTACCTCGTACGTTCTTACTAAAACAATGATATGCATCTATCTTGTTTGACACATGGGTAGACCAAAGCATTATATTTGCTAAATTTAGTAAGATATTGGGAATCCCTCCGTTAGCTCTAGACTTCTATTATACAGTAGAAAAGTCAACGGAAAAGTTATGATGGTTAACGCCATCATTCGAGGTTGTTCCTTAAAACTTTCCAATCACCCGTTTTACATCAATCAGATCCTAGAAAGTCTTGATAGCTTTTATGTCGTCATTAGCATGAATTGACTAGCAAGTATCAGGCAATTATCCTGTATGACCAAAAATTGGTTCGTATACCTTGGGGAGATGAAACCTTGATTATACTAGGGGACCGTAACCCCGATATAGTTAACACTAGATTTAGTGTCATTTATTTTACACCAACAAGCCAGAGAGTACTTGGTACGGGGATGCCCCATTTCCCTAACCTGTTTCTCCAACCCTAAACCTGAAAGACATATCCAACTCACAATGGGTGTATTTTTTAGGGTTATATCCGCCACTTTGGCAACCCTAAACCTGAAAGACACATCCAACTCACAATGGGTGTATTTTGTAGGGTTATATCCGCCACTTAGGCAACCCTAAACCTGAAAGACACATCCAACTCACAATGGGTGTATTTTGTAGCGCTAAGTTCGACATCCCGCGTAAAGAAATGTTGAATGTCCCATATCTTTGGACATTCCTCTTTCCTCTTCGGGTCCAATTAGTTCGACAATACCATCATTCACCAGACTCTGGGAGGTGTAATTTCCTCTCTTTAGAAGTCAGAATTTGTACAAAATACGGCACCCTGCAAGGCACGCACTTCTTTATTCTTGGTATCTTCTTTTATTTCCACCATTTGAGGTACTTCTTTTTTGCGTCCTTCTCGCTCAGCCCCGCGGCGAATGAAGCAGATTCTTTGCAACTTCTTACCCAATCGTCATCAACAATAATCTTAACCTCTCTGTTGGGTAGAAACTTTAGTACTAGTAACTGATGTTTGTATCCCACAAGCTTGAGGTATATTTGTAAGTCTTTTCTTAAAGCTGTTGATATAGGAGGGGTTATAGTTAAATGTTTTGTTTTACCTTAATCCCCCAATTTTCATCATCGGGTGTGGAGATACAACCTGTATCTCACCCGTGAAAAGGATGCAGATATAGTACATCCCAGCTTCCCTAGCGTATAAAACATGCTGGCGTGTCCTCCTCATATCAGAAACCATTTGCAATGGATTTGTCCTCCTAACTAAATCCACAACGCCATTGGTCCTCTCCCAGATCCTGGAAGGGTATAGCTGCGACCCCCGTTGGGAAGCCCGTGCCTATCCATCCACCGTAGCAGTCTCATTTACTGCTCAATCGGATGTATAGTGCGACCCGGATAAAGATCTCTTTGTATTCCCTTCCTATCCATCCATAGAAGCAGTCTCCTTTACTACTCAATCGGATGTATAGTGCGACCCGGATAAAGATCTCCTTGTATTCCCTTCCTATCCATCTATAGCAGCATTCTCCTTTACTGCTCAATCGGATGTATAGTGTGACCCGGATAAAGATCTCCTTGTATTCCCTTCCTATCCATCTACAGCAGCATTCTCCTTTACTGCTCAATCGAATGTATAGTGCGATCCGGATAAAGATCTCTTTATATTCCCTTCCTATCCATCCATAGCAGCAGTCTCCTTTACTGCTCAATTGGATGTATAGTGCGACCCGGATAAAGATCTCCTTGTATTCCCTTCCTATCCATCCATAGCAGCATTCTCCTTTACTGCTCAATCGGATGTATAGTGCGACCCGGATAAAGATCTCCTTGTATTCCCTTCCTATCCATCTATAGCAGCATTCTCCTTTACTGCTCAATCGGATGTATAGTGCGACCCAGATAAAGATCTCTTTGTATTCCCTTCCTATCCATCCACAGCAGCAGTCTCCTTTACTGCTCAATCGGATGTATAGTGCGACCCGGATAAAGATCTCCTTGTATTCCCTTCCTATCCATCCATAGCAGCATTCTCCTTTACTGCTCAATCGGATGTATAGTACGATCCGGATAAATATCACATTGTATTCCTTTCCTATCCATCCATAGAAGCATTCTCCTTTACTGCTCAATCGGATGTATAGTGTGATTCGGATAAAGATCTCCTTGCATTCCTTTCCTATCCATCTATAGCAGCAGTCTCCTTTACTTCTCAATCGGATGTATAGTGCGATCCGGATAAAGATCTCTTTATATTCCCTGCCTATCCATCTACAGCAGCGGCCTCCTTTACTGCTCAATCGGATGAATAGTGCAACCCGGATAAAGATCTATTTGCATTCTCTTTTGTTCACCCGCAATAACAGAAGCCTTCATTAATGCCCAATCGGACGTATAAGAGTAACCTAGGTATAGACCACTTCGCGTTCATGCCGCCATCCGTACCTGAGAGAGAATTTGAAACGAATCATATACTTAGAACATCTTTCACTTAAAAGATAACTATGTTTTTAGTAGCTTTGAGGACCAAGCTAAAATAACGGGGTGGTGCTGTAAAATCCATGATTTTACCATGATTGAATATAATAAATTTCCACCTAATAATCCTAGAACACTCATTCAAGTGTTATATCTCCTTAAGATGGATATGAACTTGTCCATTATGTACTTATACCCTTACATTCATATTGGTTGTAAATAAGTTACATAGCTTAAACCTTGTACTTGAAACTAGGGTTAGCAAGTAGTAAGATGTATACTTAATATTTGAAATATACAACACTTAACAAAAATTTGAAATATACCACAAGTAGGTATTATAGCCATGATATGTGTGTAAGTGGATAGGAGTTTATTTAAACTCTTGGACTATGCCAAGAATAGATGCCATTGTGTGTAAGCCCAACATAAGCCCAAGCCAAGGGCCCATTACCCCTTTTTGGTTAGCTTAACATGGCACCCCACCTTAGGTGGAAGAAGAAGAGATGCATGGGAAATATAAAGGCATACACTTGGCAAGAATTCTCTTACCAAGACAAGTCATGCCTTTTTCCCTCCTCTGTCTCTCCCCTTTTAGCCAAAAAACACACACACATACTCACTCATTCTCTCATGCAATCCAATCTTGTTTCTCTCATCCTCTTCTCTCTCAATCATACGGCTTAAAGCCATATACATCTAAAACCAAGTATTAAATCCGCCAAGGTCTTTGTCTCATGTTTACTACTAATCATTTAGTAGCATCATTTTTTTGGAATCACTATAAACAAGACCTAGCCGAATCTTTAAGGCCATGGCTTGATTTATATTAGGGTTTTCATCATCAACTAGATTAGATCTCTAATCTCCTTTTTCATCTAGATCATCTTTGGTACTTTTAAGCAAGAAAGGTATACAACTCATGCTCTTTCATTTCTTCATGCATGCATCATCATACATCTCTAAACACAAGTAAAATAACATGTTAAAAACCAAGATTTGACAAAGCCATGACCATTATAAGTCACGACAAATTTATGAAAATCATATACATGATTAAAAATCTCTTAATAAGAAACCTATGGCTTGTATTCTATGTTTTAAACTTGATTTGAAAACTATTTGAAACATTTTATGAATCTAAACATTGCATGAGTTACAAATCTTCTTTTATGGGACTTTGGTTAACTAATGACCATAGATCTCATAAAATGAACTTGCGTAACTTAAAGATCATGAAAACCATGACCTTAAAGGTCACGGCTAAAATAAATAATGACCATATGATTTGTCTACCAAGTTTGGAATAATGGAATATGAAATGTTGCATGTTAAATGGAATATTAAAAATCACAAAAATAACTTATGTGTATATATGTAGCCGTGGGTTACATAAGACATAAAATGGGTTAGATGTACATGCATGCTTATATAAACCATAGATCTAATGATAGATTTAACATGAGCATAATAAACATAAAACAAGCTTATAAAATCTTATGGGAACCTTGGGAAGAGACAATATAGCCGTGGGCTATATGTAGTCTCCTTGGTAAAATGGTAACCTTGTAAACATGCATGACACCTAGATAATCATGATTATATTTTTATAATTATTTACAAGACATTAAAATTTGCTTAAGTGTTCATCTTGGAAATACCCAGATTTAGAAATATAGCCGTGGGCTATATATGTGTGTACATGGATCTATGATTCATTTTTAGGTCTAGACATAGTTTAGATCTCATTTTGGACTTATGACTTGTTTTCTTGATTTGTACATAGTTAGATCTATTTTTGGAACACTTATAAGTACATGCAACCTTAAAATAAGTTTTAACTCATCTTAAATAAGCTATAACTAATTATAGCCGTGAGATATAAGCTCCTATTAGGGCTTATGACTTGCATGCAACCTTGTAACACACCTAGATCTATTTTGGAACATCACATAAAACCAACTATTAGTTTTATTCTTTAATTAAGATCTAAAACTAAATATGAATATGCTAATAATAAGCTAGAATATCCTAAGTTAAAACTTACATAAAATGTAAAGTAGTGTTAATCGGCTATTTAAGCCCATGAAATGTTAATCCAAGACTTAATGGTCCCAATAAGCCCATTTGATCAATCTTAGTAACTTAATGGGCTTAAGATTTCACTTAGGCCCATTTAACTAAGTAAAGGACTTAAAAATTTATGTAAGCGCAATAAATGATTTAAAGGCCCATTTAAATAGATTAGTAGACTTGAGATATGTTTAAGCCCACTAAATAGCCCATTAGATGTTTAGCCCATTTAATGAGCCCATATAATATTTTGAATGTTAAATAAAAGCTTTTATAATAAAATATAACTTATAAAAACTTTTTGGATTAAAATGATAATTTATGAAACTTAAGGACTAAAACCGTAACTTATGAAACTTGTTTTGATAAACTAGTAAACACAAGGACTGAGAATGTAATTATCCAAAAGTCTAGGGTTTAATCAATACTATCTGTGGCAAATGAAACCCTAGGGACCATTTTGGGAATTTTCTAAAAGTTATTTTGTCATTTTATAACCCTAAGGACCATTCTTGTAATTTTCCGAAACTTAAAGAAGCCCTAGGGGCTATTTTTGTAATTTTAGTAAAGTTACAAAACCTAGATATAACTAGGGGGACTAAATCTGACATAAGTTGAAACTTTAACAAGCCCTAGGTACCAAATATGTAAAATCGGAAAGTTATACTTGTTTAATATATGGAGGGACTAGTTTTGCCATATTTTGAAACATTAACAAGCCCTAACCCGAAAATCTATTTTAATTATAATAAAACATAATTAAATACCTAGACCATAAGAATTAATGTATAAATTCTTAAATTTGTAATTAATAAATTATTTTATATATGTTAAAATAATTTATGGAAACTTTAAAGTTAAATAAAATATCATATTTTATTTTTTTAAATATTTTAATTTGCTTTAGGGAATAAATTGTATAAACAATATGGACATGTATTACTAATACATAAACACATATATTTTTAGGAAATAAAATTATATGAACGTTGGATAAATTGAATTTTAATATATAAGTAAAACACCTTACGTTTACTTAAAAATATAAAACTTAATAATAAGTTTAAATGGATGATTATAATGCATGAACTACGAACGTGAACTAATATTAAGTAGAATTTTTATATTTACTTAATAATGAAACTTAGTAGTAAATGAGTGATTAGAATACATGAACAGAGAACGTAAACTAATATTTTAAGTAGAACATTTTATGTCTACTTAAATAAGAAACTTAATTGTAAGTTGAATGATTATTATAAATACATGTATGCTAACTGATATTAATAGATAAAAAATTTATGTTTACTTAGAGATGAAACTTATATAGATAAGTTTAAATGAATATTGATGATACTTGAACTACTGTTATTTAGATAAATACCGTAGCATAAATGAACTAACTAAAATATGTATAAGCATACACATATGTTCTTTGTACTATCTATTAAGACTGTACTATTTGATTAGGCATAACTTTTGGCGTGAGCTTTATTTAGATATTCATATTAAACAGCTATTGCCTACTCCCAGGTGAGTTTACAGCCCCATATAGACTTTTGATAAAACCATTCCTCTATGGGAAAGAAAATATGCAAACACTTAATGGACATAACAGAATTATATAAACTTGACTATGATTGATTATTATTGAAACTGTTAAATTGTTGTAAATCGTCCGAATGTTATAAATAGATCTATTAGGGATTGACCATCCCCATCTGGGTGAGTCATGCTCACTGTGCCTTGGCCGGGACAACAGATGTATACCATGTTGGAACTCGGTTGGGTGTCTTTTTGTAAGACACTACGTCCTCATCTGTTGAGGACTATGGAAGGTTAAGCTTCAGTTTCTAATAATAAAAAAAATGTAATCTAAATTTTAGTAAGAATGCTTTGTGCATTGTTACTTCTATGGTTAATGTATGTCCAAACTAATTAATTGTTAAAACCTGTAAATTCACCAACTTTATGTTGACCCTCTAGTATGTTTTGCACTGGAATATGAAGTTAGTACGTGGTGTGTGCATGGTCTCCAGCATCTTAGTAATCTGCATTGTAGGACTCGTCAGGGTTTCTATTTGGGAAACACAAACAATCATCTTTCATCATGTTTAAGACATATTTTATTTATTTGTTTAACAAACATGTAATTTGATTTGAATAACTCTTTATCTTATGCTCTATGGACTATATGCTATCGATCCACCCTAGTGACATCTCCGTGGATATTTCCGCATATTTTGACCCTACCCGGGGTGTCACACATTGATATTAACACCTTCGAATGACGTTTCAAAGATTTCTTGAATAAATTCTTGCTTGCATCCAAGCGAAATACAATGTGTTTGAATCTCATCAAAACGTTTTGAAAGCGAAAAATATGAATCTTGAAGCTTTAAAAATTCAGCGTCAGATTCGTGACAAGTACTATCTACCACTGTTAGCCTCAAAATATTGAGTCAAACAAGAATGCTCGGTCATAGGTTATTATTGTAACATTAGTTAGAACGTTGTAATAGGTAGTTAATTAGTCGTGGTTTACGGGCTTGGATTTAAACTAATTAAAGTCCAAAAGACAAGTCTGGCCCAATATATAGCCCATTAAAGCCCGCATGTGGGTGGACTATATATACTACCCTCCTAGCATGTTAGGAGGGTTGGTTGTTCATTATTCTCACTTCTAATCTAATATTTACCAAGTTAATCATCTCCTTCTCTCTACTTTCTCTCACTACTTTCTCTCTCTAGATTCATCTTCTTCATCTATTTTCTTTCTTAAATTCGTGTTAGATCATCCAAATATATGGGACAACATTTGGTATCAATCACCATGGGGTAGATATGTGATTGGTTGTGTTTTTATTTGATTCGTAAGATTTACTCTCTATCTAATCTCACGAATTCAGTTTTTGTGTGTTTTTCGTGCTCTAAATCTTGATACACATCTCCTACATAGTTGTGGTAGGGATTTGGTTGCTTTGGTTTGGGTAAAATCACGTTTTTCCTTGGTAAAAATCTCATTTTTTGGCCTAAAATTTCGGAAAAATACCCACATTGCGACAGAAACCATTGCCTTCCATCGCAATACGCAAGGGTTTATCATTGCGATCAAGATTGTGATTCATATTGCGATTGGTGTTGTTTTTGATATTGCGACAGGAATATTACGACTGGGATCATTGCGACAGGGTTATTGTGACAGGGGTCATTGCGATAGGAATATTGCGACAGGGTTATTGCGACAGGGGTCATTGCGACAGGGTTATTGCGACAGGGGGTCATTGCGATAGGATATTGTGACAGACATTGCGACAGACATTGCGATAGGACAACATTGCGATGGGACAACATTGTGATGGGATACTGAGATCTGTTTAGCCAAATTTTGTTCGAGTATTTTTTAGATTTAGCCACCATCTAGACTAGTTTCAGAATATCGTTTACACGAAGATTAAAAAAAATAATTAAAAAAAAAGAGTGAAAATTTTTCCGTCACGTAAATTCAAATTTTTTCCATACTAGTTTTAGGACATTTCTAGCTCGATTTCAAAATTTGGCGATTACAAAATTTTTTGGTCTACCGTTTTTTCGGACTGGAGATTTTATTGTCGGACTGAAGAAAAATTACAATTTTCAGAATTTAAACCACAACAACAATCACAACACATCTACTTAAGATCCAATTCACTTCATCATTTCTGAGAACATTGAGATGGATTCTACTGCCGAATATCGTGTGACGAACAACAACATAATGGTGGCGGGTAACAAAGAGAGACCACCAATGCTTGCGTCTGGTCGGTATGCTCAATGGCAATCACGTTTCATACGATACCTTGATACAAGACCTAATGGTGATGCCTTGAGGAAATGTATTACTCATAGACCATATATATTCAAAAAGATCTCAATTCCTCCAAGACCGGCCACAGATACTACTGATCCAATACCCGCAAGTGAACGTGATGAAACAAGAGCTGATCTTACACCTGAAAATTGTGCTTGGCATGATGCGGAGAAGGAAGCCATCTATATGGTTTTAAGTGGGATTGGAGATGATATTTACTCCACGGTTGATGCATGCCCGACAGCACATGAAATGTGGACTGCTATTGAACGCTTGCAACAAGGAGAATCACTCAACAAACAAGATGTCAAAACAAACTTGTTTTTGAATTTTGGCAAGTTTATTCAAGGGATGGAGAATCAATTGACTCTTACTACTCCAGGTTTTATAAGATGATGAATGACATGACAAGAAATAACCTGCAAGTCTCCACCATGCAAGTCAATGTTCAATTTCTTCAACAACTTCAACCCGAGTGGACACGATTCTTCACTTTAGTGAAACAACAAGAAAAGTTAGACGAGGTCTCATATCATCGACTCTTTGATATCTTGAAGTAATTTCATAATGAAGCTAATGAGATTCGAGTTGAACGTGTTGTAAAGACGGCTAATCCACTTGCTTTAGTGACTACCACTCAACATGTTCAAGATCATCCCTCTCGTGCTCCTAAGCCATATTCCACTACATCATCTTCACCACGATATTCCACATCATCTAAGTCTTCATCATCCACAAGATCTCGAGGTAAAGTACCAAGAGCACCATCACCACCATCTGAGTCATCATCTGAAGAAGATAGTGATGAAGACCAAGCTCAAAAGAATCGAGATATGAAACAACAAATTGCTTTCATAATGAAGACTTACAAGAAAATCTACAAACCCACCAACAACAATCTTCGCACATCATCTAACACAAAGAACCGATATGTTGAGAGTCCTCCAAGGTATGACACACGTCGACGTGGTGAAAGTCCTCCTAGGTATGATCGACATAATCCAACACATGTTGAGGGTTCTGCAAGGTATGATCGACAAACTGCCAAGTATGATACTCAGAGGATTGCTGCTGCTACTGGGAATAGGGAAACTGTTGGAAGTCAAGTGGTTCAGCAAAGTGGGATTCAATGTTTTAATTGCCAAGGTTATGGGCATATGGCAAAGGATTGAAGGAAGCCGAAAAGGGTTAGAGACTCCAGCTATCACAAGGAAAAGATGATGCTATGCAAGAAGATGGAAGCAGGGGTTAAATTGTCAGCTGAGGAAGGAGCAATGCTTGATGACACTGATGATGAAGATTCTGATCAAGAACTCGATGCACATTACTCGTACATGGAAAAGGTTGAAGAAGTTCTCAAAGTCACTGAAGATGAAAATGGCCCTATCTTTGACACTGAGGCAATCGATAAGGTACACACTACTGATGAATATAATGTGTTTGGTGATATTCATGAGCATAGTGATCTACCCAATGCCATTAATGACACGTGTATGATGGAAACGGTTGATAGCAATACCACACCCGATTCATCAGACATGTGCAATAATGAGTCTGAGGATGATCAACATGCAAATGAGTATGATGAAGAGGAACGTATTGCGCTTGCAAATTTAATTGCTACTTTACAAAAAGATGTCACTGAAAATAAAAAGAGTCAAAAGCAATTAAAGAAGGCAAACGCTACGCTCACTCAAAATTTTGAAGAGTGCAAAGCTGCTCTTATCAAATCTACTGAGATGACTGAAAGTTATAGAGATGAGCTCCTTCAGAAAACCAAAGAGCTTGAGGGGTACAAGGGAAGTGATTTAAAAAGTCAAAAGGACGATTTTAAAAACAAATATAATACAACTCTTGAGTTATTAGCCAAAGAGAAACGTCAATATAATGTTTTCTTAATGGATGAACGTCAAAAAACGTACCTTGCCAATACCAAAGTTAATGAACTTGAACAAAAGCTCTCTATGACCACTACAGATTCTGCTAAAATTCTTGAGGATAAGAAACAAGAGGTAGATGTGTTAATATAAGACTTCAAAAGTATATATGACAAAGAAACCGAAAAAGTAACAAAACTAGAAGAACAAGTCGAATTTTTGAAGAAAGTTGTTTATAAAACGCATGATTCTATTCAATCCATAAGAATGCTAGCACCTCCATCGATGTTTAAGGGTCAAGCTAGCTTTGCAAGTCCTGAGTACCTTGCCAAAGCTCAAGCTATGAACCCATGTCTTTATCTTGATGAGACTGAAAGGACCGATCTTGATTGCATGCATGTTAGTGCCAATAGTGAAGAGACTGCCCTTTGGGATGATGATAGTCGATCACTTGTCAATGAGGAGTTTGTAAAACCATATAATTATGCTTATCAGAATAGTCTTTATGGTCTTTTCAACAAACAAACTCATAAAACTCGTGAGGAAGTGTTTCTAGAATGCAAACATAAGAGAATTCAATAGAAGAAAGCATTTGCCCCTAAGAAATCTAATGTTTACAAATACATAAACTACCTCCCTCTAGATGAATCTAAAAGCAAGAGTAGGAAAACATTAGGTATTCTTAAACACCACATAGATAATGTTAAATCTATTGTTGAAAGAGATTGGGCAAAACGTGAAAATGCTGAGTGGTAATGCCCGATTCCTTAAGATATTACCTTGCTTGTGAAAGAACTCTTAATTCCAAACACGGCGTTGATTAAAGAAACTGTTCTTCAACTTGAGGAGTTCATTCGGACTGAAATGTATGATGATTTAAAATATGTTGAATCTCTTGAGAAACACATTGATGATCTCCAAATGTAGAAGTCTGATTTTTCAGATGAATATGATTTACTCTTGCAAGAATGCGTTTCTAAAGATGTTATGTGTGCTTATTTTACATCTTGTGTTGATATTGATGAGTATTCTGATGTTGCATGAAAATATCTTGATAAGATCAAAGAATGTGAGTGTCTTGAAATTGAGCTTTCGAAACGTAAAGAAAATGTTGATAAAAAGGCTTTTGAGTTACTTCAACACAAAACTGATTTCCTTCAAAAACATTGTCATTCTCTTAAACTTGCTTTGCAAAAAGACGTTGGTAGTTTTCCACATGATAATAAATTGCAAGAAAAACTTTCCCAAACGTTACAAGAAATGAATGAACAGAATTTGGAAATTAAAGGGTTGAAAGCTCAGTTACAAGACAGGGACAGAGTGATATCAGAGTTGCAGAAACTCGTTGCTAAGATGGGTGGAAAAGTTGTGGAACCTAGCATTAAGAAACATGTTGTTAGACAACCCAATGCCTCTAAAGTGAATAGATCCACTATCTTGGGAAAACCATTTGCTTTATCAAATTCCTCGTTTGCAAAACCTGTGTTTGCCCCCAAGATGGATGGAAAGGAAAGGTTACCACAGAATCAACCCATAAGGAATACTATAGCACCAAGCGTTACGCACAATAATGTGATTAAACCAGGGATGTATAGAATGCCCACTAAGCCCACAAACAAAGTTAATCAATCGCCTCAGACTTCTAGAAACACTAATATTCGTGTGTCTTCTACTACAGGAATAGTTTCCACTACTAGTGTTAGCGGGCCTCAGCTTAAGCGCACTCAAGTGAATGATAAGGTCTGGAAACACAAGAATCAAGGGAAGATAAAGGAAGTAGTAGAACACCCTAGGAATTTGAATGTTTTTAAGAATAAAAAGTTTGTAATCGCATGTAATGACGATTTGAATGCTGTGAATAATTTACATGCTATGAATGTGAAATTTGTTTGTGTCAGTTGTGGAAAGTGTGCTAATGCTAATCATTCTATATGTGCTATGAATAAAGTCAAAGGCGTAGATACTAGAACTAAGAAGCAAGTTGCAATGCCTATTAGAGCTAGTAAACCCAAACGCAAAGTGAACCATTCTAGTGCAACCCCCACTAAGAAAAGTAATGCATCAGACTCTACCACTAAGAACCCTAGAAGCAAAATTAAGGAATTATATGAGTCTGCTAGCAAGTCTTGGAAATGGTGGTTTGCTAATCAATGTCCTCCAGGATATAAATGGATGCCGAAAGCTAGGACAGAAAATATGAAAACGAGTGTTAGTTTGCCTTTAAATGTTGATAAGGACACTAATGATTCTACTATCACAACTACTGTGGTATCCAATTTAGCAAATGCTCCATCGTGTTCTAACTCTTCTGCATGTGATACAAATAATTCTCTTCATACTAGACTCCGGATGCACGAAGCACATGACGGGGAATCTCAAGCTTCTAATTAACTTCGTGGAGAAGTTCCTGGGTACGGTCCGATTCGGAA
Organism: Glebionis coronaria; assembly: GCA_025667525.1. Classification (NCBI taxonomy): domain Eukaryota; kingdom Viridiplantae; phylum Streptophyta; class Magnoliopsida; order Asterales; family Asteraceae; genus Glebionis; species Glebionis coronaria. The sequence goes on along the minus strand of CM046874.1, from coordinate 589,271,466 downwards.
ATGATCAATTTGCACCGATCCTAGGATATGGAGATTTGTTTCAGGGGAATATTACAATCAAAAGGGTATACTACGTCGAAGGGCTCAATCACAATCTTTTCTCGGTTGGTCAATTCTGTAATGTGGATTTGGAGGTTGCTTTCAGAAAGAAGACGTGTTTTGTTCGTGATTATGATGGGAATGACTTACTTATCGGTACACGGGGTACTGATCTTTACACAATTTCACTTCAAGACACAACTTCATCAACTCCAATTTGCTTCATGGCTAAAGCTTCAACGACTCAGACATGGTTATGGCATCAACGTTTATCTCATCTTAATTTTGATACCATCAACTTGCTTTCGAAGAAAGATATTGTGAGAGGCCTTCCAAGTTTGAAATTCATCAAAGATCATCTTTGTTCTTCTTGTGAGCCTTGTAAAGCTAAAAGAAGTAGCTTCAAAACAAATACTACACCAAGCTCTAAAGACGGTTAGATCTTCTTCATATGGATCTGTGTGGTCCCATGCGTGTTCATAGTATCAATATAAAGAAATATATTCTGGTAATTGTCGATGATTACTCAAGGTACACATGGACTCACTTCTTAAGGTCAAAGGATGAAACACCCGAAGTTCTCATCAGCTTTCTTAAACTAATACAACGTGGTCTTCAAGCTTAAGTCAAAGTGGTTCGTACTGACAGAGGTACAGAATTTTTGAATTCAAAACTGAGAAACTATTTTGAAGCTGAAGGAATTGAACATGAAACATCTATTGCTCGAACACCCGAACAAAACGGCTTTGTTGAAAGACAAAACCGTACTTTAGTTAAGGCTGCTCGAACATTATTATCCGCTTCAAAACTTCCACTATACTTTTGGGCCGAAGCCGTGTCAACCGCATGCTACACACAAAACCGTTCCTTAATTATCCCAAGACACGAAAAGACACCATATCACATAATTCATGATCGAAAACACTCACTCAAACACCTTCATGTTTTTGGATGTACTTGTTACATTATTCGAGATGGTGAAAATTTGGATAAGCTAAAAGAGAAAGGTGATGCATGTATTCTTGTGGGATATGCAACTCAGTCTAAGGGATATATAGTATACAACATGAGAACAACATTGATTGTCGAGACCATTCACATTCGATTTGATGAATTACAAGAAATGGCACTTAAAAAAACAGTTTAATTCCCGATCCACAACGACAAACGACTCCGTCCACTACCGCACGGAACTCGGAACTCAAGATCACAGCAATGAACCGTCAAGTTCAACGCTGGTTCCAAAACATGTTCCTAGAGCTGATATGACAGTCGACACGACAATTGAAGAGTTGGAAATGTTATATGGACCAATGTATGATGAATATTTCACGGGGGAGAAACAAGTTGTATCGAAGTCTTCCGCTGTCACTCATTATAAGAATGATGATACCGATCATCGTCAACAACCGGATACAACTTCATCTACTTCAACACGGGTTGCTGCAGATTTACCTCCTTAGAATATCACATCCACAATCGCTCCTACAAAATCCACAACTACTGTCATTGCTCCAGAGAACAGAAATCAAGCAGACAATGCATTATCTGACGAAGACGAATTTATCAACCCATTCGGTACACCGGTACACGAATCTGGAGAGTCTTCCACTCGTCATGTTGATCCGTCAAATATGCATATGTTCTATCAACGACATCCTTTAACACATCATTGGACCCGAGATCATCCTTTGGTTCATGTAATTGGAAACCCTTCACAGCCCGTTCGTACAAGACGACAGCTTCATACCGATGGTGATGTTTGTATGTTCGCACTCGGCGTGAGTTCAGCTGAACCGAAAAACATCAAAGAAGCCATGGCTGATCATGCTTGGATTGAATCGATGACGGATGAACTTCAACAATTTGAAAGACTTAAAGTCTGGGAACTTGTTGACAGACCATACGATGTAATTCCATTAAATCTTCGATGGATCTGGAAAAACAAGATGGATGAAGAGAACAAGATCATTAAGAATAAATCTAGGCTAGAGGCTAAAGGGTATGGACAGAAAGAGGGTATTGATTTTGAAGAATCATTTACACCAGTAGCTCGAATGGAAGCAGTCAGGATTTTTCTTGCTTATGCTGCACATAAGGGATTCAATGTCTACCAAATGGACGTAAAGACGGCGATTCTTAACGGTCCTTTGAAGGAAGACGTCTATGTCACGCAGCCAGAAGGATTCGTCAATCCTCGTTATCCTGACAAGCTGTATTGTCTCCACAAAGCACTTTATGGACTCAAGCAAGCTCCAAGGGCGTGGTACGACGAGCTCTCGAAATTTCTGGTCTCCAAAGGTTTCTCAAAAGGTTCCATTGATCTAACTTTGTTTACTTATAAATATGGGGATGACATTTTGCTTGTGCAGATTTATGTTTATGACATTATTTTCGGGTCTACAAACCCAAAACTTTCAAAATGGTTTGAAAAAGTAATGCACAGTAGATTTGAAATGTCTATGATGGGCGAATTAAAATTCTTTCTAGGAATTCAAGTTCACCAATCCCCAAGTGGTATCTTCATTAACCAAGCTAAGTATTGTCAAGAGATAGTCAAAAAGCATGGTATGACCTCATGTGACCCTGTTGGGACACCATTATCAACCACATCCCTAGATGCTGATTTGGAGGGATTACCCATAGATCAAACGAGATATCGTTCCATGATCGGGTCCCTCATGTACTTGACAGCAAGCAGACCTGATATACATCATGCTACATGCTATTGTGCATGATATCAAGCATGACCCACTGAAAAAGCACCTCAAGGAGGTTAAACGGATCTTTCGGTACATTAAGAATACCATTCATATGGGACTCTGGTATCCGAGGGAAACCGGTTTCTTTCTAACGGCCTATTCAGATTCTGATCATGCAGGGTGTCTTGATACACGTAAAAGTACTTCTGGTGGGGCACAATTTCTAGGTCAAGATAAGCTTGTGGGATGGTCTTCAAAGAAGCAGGATTGCACATCATTGTCATCAGCCGAAGCGGAGTATGTGTCTCTATCTGCGTGTTGTGCTTAAGTTCTTTGGATGAGAACACAACTCACGGATTATGGCTTTCACTTTGATAAAGTACCTATGTATTGTGACTCAAATTCCGCCATAGCCATCTCCTGCAATCCGGTACAGCATTCTCGCACGAAGCACATTGATGTCAGATATCACTTCATTAAGGAACAAGTTGAAAAGGGTATTTTCAAATTATACTTTGTTGGAACTGATTACCAATTAGCTGACTTGTTTACAAAAGCTCTTTCGAAAGAGAGGTTTGCGTAAAATTGGTATGAGATGTTTGTCTCCAGCAGAACTGGAGGTTCTGGCAAAGAAGCCTGCTTGATTCATCTATCAAACATCTACATGTAAATATTAATGAAAAAGCAAAATACAAATTTTAAAAAATCTTTGATAATCCAAAAATATTCTTCTCGACATGTCTTTTAGTATCGATAATATGGATGTACCTAGAAATGTCGCTCAATAACGACATGGGTGTGTACATAAAGCTCGAATGAAAGTTGTAAATAATTTTCAAAACATGTCATTTCTATCTTTTACAAAGGAAATTGTCTCTTTTGGACAATATTTCCAACAACGGGTAGAGCAATCTATCTTGGGTTGAGCATGTCACAAAACATTCAACGTTTTGAGCTCAACACAATGGCTTGTAATCACTTTCAGATTACAACCCGGAACTATATTCACGGGGGAGTTTACGATTTCGTGCTCTTACCCTCAGCAAAAGAAGAGAGATCTTCTTACACTTGAGTGGATTCGTCAAGACATTCAACGTCTATGAACTCAAGTTTATGCTTTAGAAAAAACCTCTTCGTCAAAAAGAAATAGGATTTTTCAAAAAGCGTTGAACACAATTTTTTCAAGAATTTCTCAATGATTATTCAAAATCTTTCAAAAATTGTGTGTTCAACAACTCTCATCCTCAAAAAGCGAAATGTGGATCATATCCTCACAATGACAATTCAATTGGATCAATTTTTGAGGGGGAGCATTTTAACTTCATGCAAAAGATTAACACATCTTTCTCCTGGAGAATTTCAAGACTATTTTTTCAAAATATATTTTAATCAAATTTGGTATCTCTAATATCAAAAGATTTTATATATTAGAGATAGGGGAGAAAATGTGATTAAAATGTGATCTTATATAAGACTCAAGCACTTTAACTCTTACCTACATGTGCGAAACACTTTCGATTATCGATGCACATATGAAGGGGGAGCATTTCTGAAACGACAAAACTAGCAAGGTGTTAAATGTTTTTCAAACACTTTGTTAGAATTTAAAGTGGTTTTCATGGTTACGATCAAATACCCGCAACATCTTTAATTCACGACGTTATTGGTGTCAAAAGGGTGGTTAGGTTTAAGTCCTATGATCCAACCAGAACCGGAGGGATCTTCCCAGGGACAATCCAATAGATTATTAGAAGTCCTTAGGAAAGATGGAGTAGAATGTGAACGTAGCAGAATGCCGACTAAGTACTGATGCTAGCACTAGAACAATAACAACAAGGTGCTAGTAATGATGTCTTGGTAAGCAATGAAGGGGTTGAAGAATGAAAAAGAAATGTAAGGATAAAGGGTGTAAAGAAAGAAGCCCTCCATACAACTTAGGCAGAAACCGGGTCAACACATCATGAAGACAACTCATCATGGACCCAGTGATGTGAAGCACAACCCTTTCCTAGCTACTCAGGCTTCTCTCAAAAGAAGTTTGTTTTATTGTCACGGATATCAACACGACTTCTATTGACTTTCTCACTCTGAGATAGTTGATATTGAATAGGTGGCATCTGCTCCAGCCTCCGACCACTAAAAGTGCACACATCGAGTCTAGAGCCAAGAGATCAATCAAATATCGTTAGGACACACGGATGAAGATCAAGAGAGTCCTAGGCTATATCCTTGTGATATTGCTAGAACACTCAGAGTAATACTACTTAGTATTCACAATGATGAGTGGAAATCCTTCCAGTGCTAACATCAAACAGCACTACGGGAGGTCATATGCAAGATTCTTTATGAATTGAACATATGTAAAACTGAAAAGCAACAGTGGTTTGATTCTGAATTGATTTAAACTCGTTTCAGGTTTCTACACAATATCTTTATGGTCTTTCCAGAACATTCAGAGTGATATTCATTAATATTCACAGTGACGAATGGAAATCCTTCTAGCGTCAACATCAAACAGCGCTACGGTAAGTGACTTGTGAGATTCTTAGGAATCAAACTTGTGTCAACTGGAAAGCAACAATGGTAAGATTCTTAATGAATCAAACTTGTTCCAGGAATTTGAATTGACGACTTTAATCAAGCGGATATTTATCCAATTGATTCACTCTTTATGTTCGCAGTCTTGCTTTGAGACGGTCGAGTAAAGAGAACGGATAGTACAGCCGTGAAACCCTGTCAAGGAGATTCTTAATTGAATCTACCTAATCACAGGTACGGTATTTAATATCGTGTAACGGTCTTCACCGACCGGAGGTAAAACGCTACCGATTTAGGACAAATGTCAAAGCCATTCAGTCCGTGTCTATGTTTTGTCTCGAGAAGGTGGCGTCACGGTGTACACAACAAAGTCAAAGATTCAAAACCACATATTCATGCCCAAAGACTTATTCAACAATTAATAGTGTGAGCATGTGGATAAAGACACAAGATCGCGAGATGGCAAAGACAAGTCAAGAATGATTTGAAGATCTCAAGATAAAAGACAAAGTCGAAAGACAACGACAAAGGCTCAAAGATCACAGCATGAAGGAACAAAACTAATGTTACACGTTCAAGACTCATTTATGACGAGATTCGTAATCTCCATTGATCTCCAAATATTAAAAGGGTATGACCTCACATTGGGGGAGATTGTTAGCCTCAAAATATTGAGTCAAACAAGATTGCTCGGTCATAGGTTATTATTGTAACATTAGTTAGAACGTTGTAATAGGTAGTTAATTAGTCGTGGTTTACAGGCTTGGATTTAAACTAATTAAAGTCCAAAAGACAAGCCCGGCCCAATATATAGCCCATTTTAGCCCGCATGTGGGTGGACTATATATACTACCCTCCTAGCATGTTAGGAGGGTTGGTTGTTCATTATTCTCACTTCTAATCTAATATTCACCAAGTTAATCATCTCCTTCTCTCTACTTTCTCTCACTACTTTCTCTCTCTAGAATTCATATTCTTCATCTATTTTCTTTCTTAAATTCGTGTTAGATCATCCAAATATATGGGACAACAACCACATTATCCACATATTCAACATTATGCACAATAGAATCATTATCAACATTTTTATTCACACAGACGGAGACAATATCATGAGACATCACTTGCTTCAGAAGCTGATCATTTTGGCGTGAAATCCGTTCTATTTCAATTAAACCGTTTTCATAAGCATCATCCATTTCATTGAAAACGCGTCTAACTTCTTGTATTTTCAAAAGTAATTCTTGATCAACATTGCGAAGACAAGCTTTAATATTGTTTACAAATGGAACAATTTCGTCTCGAAATGCAACTCTAGTGTGCTCAAAATTCCATTCACCTTCCGTTATGGCCGAAGCCGTCGTACGTTCCACAATGACCTTGTCAAAATCGGCTAAGTGTTGGTGCACCGCATTTAAACTATCGGATGCCTTACTTACCGGTGGAATTAACTTAGTTAAATCCTGTTTGACAAGTGTAGGAGACGTACTAGGAAGGTTTTCCGTTGATAAACTTTGGGGCACAAAAGCTGTTAATTGAGATAATTCCTTTTTTAATCGAATACGAGTCTTTTTCTCAAACTTATCTTTATTATGCTTATCATAATCAATCTTATGGAATTTTGAAAGCATTTTAGAATGAGTTTCTTCCGCAAGTGATTGTGTCTCCTCAGTACTACGAACATAAGGTGCTTCTTTCGATTTGCCAATTAGGGTCACATCATAAAGACAAAGAATATATTCCTGAGCTTGTTTTTCATAACCGAGATTAGGTGGTAAATCTTAAAGACGCTTAAGTTCGAGTTCTTTAAACGATTTAGTTAAAAGATGAACTTTTTATGTGGAAGCGTATTGTTTTAAAAGTTGTTGTTCCTTGAATTTAAGAAGTTTGGTAGCATTAATTTCTGATTCAAGCTTTTTAGACTCGAGAGTTTCGAAATCCAATTTAAGTTTCTGAAAATCATTTACAACCGACTCTTTTTCTTTTAATTCATTGGAAAGATTAGCTTTTAATGATTCTATTCTTTTAAGTGTTCAATCTTTTCAAAACGAAATTGGTCAAATTCAGAACATGTTATTTTCTCTGCTTGAGGGACCATTTCAAAAGCTTTGACCATTTCTTTATGCAACTCAAGCTCAGCTGTAAGGGTGGAATTCGTATCTACGGATTGTCTGAGAGCCATATGCATTTGATGAATAATATGTTTAGGTACCATGACCAAATCATGTTGAGCATAAGATTCCATACCCGTCGTAGCATTTGGTTGAGGTTCACTCAAATGTGTAGGATTGGGTACCACATCATTTGAGTTACTAGTTCCCGAATGTTGTTCGAGGTTGTCATTTGCATGCCCAACTTGATGTGGGTTATCATCATTACCAAGATTGGTTGTGGTGGGTACCTCACTGACGACATCAGATTCGTAGTGAGAGAGATTAGCAACGAGAGCAGCTGAGGCTCAGTGAATGTCATCACAATCCGAATCATATGCGTCAAGATCATCTGAGTAGAAGGATTGTGCTGGTTGTGCTTCAATTGGAAAATATTCTTGCTGAGGAGTATAGCCCATTGGAGAAGTGTTGGCTTGTGATTGTGATGTCTGATGTGGTGGTTGCTGTGGAAAAGACTTTTGATGAACACTTTGTTGAAATGCTTGTTGTGGCATCATTAGTGGTTGATAAGATGGTTGTTGTGGTTGCTGATAGGTGTGTGGTGGTGGCTGCTGCAAGTATGATGGTTGTTGATAAGTATAAGCCATGTTTTGTTGAGAAGCATACATGGCAAGTGGATCATGAACTTGAGGTGTAGACAACCGAGCCTCGATCACATGGCATTCGTGTTGTTGAAGAAAAGCTTGAAGTTGATCCACATTGGTGTTATGCAAGTCCTTAGCCAATTTAACAGTCGTCGCGTACTTACGCCATTCTGAAGGAAGGGTGTTCAAATACTTGGTGTTTAATTGAAACGTAGGAATTGACATGCCATAGATATTGAGATCATTCAACAATAGGGTAAATCTCAAATAGTAGTCATTGAGAGTCTCCCCGGAGACATAGGCAAACTTATCAAAAGTATCATAAAGCTTACACTCTCGTTCTTATTTAGTTAACGAGGTGCCTTGCATTAGAACACGAATTCTATCCCATAACTCTTTGGAAACTTTATGTTTGCTGACGAGTTTGTAGACATCTGGAGGAAGGGCTTGGAGAATGATGTTTGTAGCATACTTATCACATTTGTCTTGAATCTTCATATCTCCGGTCAACTCACCCGTTGTGCGAGGACGAGTAATTGTACCTTCCGTCACTGTACCATAATCTAATGGTCCATTGAGCACCAATGCCCAAATGAGATGTCCATTATCTTTGTTCAACATGTAAAGTTCCATTCGGAAAGTCCAATCCTCGTACATAGACTTCTCCAACATTGGTGGACGATTATCCGTACCCGAGAGGATGGACTTATCCGTAAGAGATGTGTACTCCATTTCGTTAAGTTAAGATTTACAAATGTTGATCGAACAATGAGAGAAAGTAAATGTATTTGTTGTTGTGTGTTAAATCCGAGAAATAATGTTGAAATCCCCTAAGTTATGTTCTCGATGACCAAAAAATTCCAAGACGAACAAAAAACACACGATTGTTCGAAATTTTTTAAGGAATAATTTTGGAATCGTCGAAATATTGATCGGAATAACTGATCGGAATACCCTGTCGGAATAATCTATCAGAATACCCCTGTCGAAATAAACTATCGGAATACCCATGTCGGAATAATCTATCGGAATACCCCTGTTGGAATAATCTATCGGAATACCCCTGTCGGAATAATCAATCGGAATAACCAATCGGAAACCTGTCGAAATATAACTATCAGAATACCGTCGGAATGACCTGTCGGAATACCAGTATCGAAATAACCGTCAGAATGACTTGTCGAAATACCAGTATCGGAATACCCGTCGGAATAACGATCGGAATATGTAAACCCTTTTCCGATGGGAGCTGTCGGAATACCTAAACCCTTTTCCGATGGTTTTTTTTGGAATATTACCCACTTTTCTCGGACAAAACTCAACCAATTCGAGATTCTAAGCCAAAAATGATCAAAAAAAACCAAAAAAATTTGTGTTTTTAGCCAAAGTAAATATACCAAATCTCTACCACAACTATGTAGAAGATTTGTATCAATAAAAAAACATAAAAAAACACAAAAAAAAAATTGGTTCGAATGTATTTGGATCAAAATAGGCGTATGAATCAAGAACACAAACACATAAACCAAACAATCATTCCATGGCTCTTGATACCATTTGTAGGATATTGTATATCTTGTTTATGTTTAGAGAGAGAAAGAGATAGAAAGATGGTAGATTTTACACACACTTTAGAGAGAGTAAGTGTAGAATTACACACTTAACTATGTGTAAATTATGAGAAAACCACCACCCTCTCCAACTAAGGAGAGGGTTTATATACCTAAGCCCATGAGATGGGCTTGGGCTTACAATGGGCCGCCGGCCTACACATGTTGTAGGCTTGGCTTGGCCTTGTTTGCTTAAGATTAAGTTAACTAAACTACGAGCTATTACTTAGACTATTGTTAGAGTGACCGATCCTTTCTAATACGTAAAACGTATTTCCAACAACTTTGTTAAACATGAATTGTTGAATGTAAAGGCTGAATGTGAAACTTTAAAACAGATTAACTCTGAAATGAAATCTCTTCAAAATGAAGTTAATAAGTTAACTTTAAGAAACAGTGCCTTAAATGAGCATGTAACTGAACTAAACAAGGTTAAAAATGGTTGTGCAGTAGGTTCACCATAAATGAATTACTTGATGATGAATTTCCAGCTGACATATCTAGGGTTGTAACTGCTAAAAGAAACAAAATGAAGGCCCTTAAGAAACCTAAAGAGATTGTTTTCAAGTCCACAGAGACAATACATGTGTCTGACCCACTCATGACAGATGTACCTATCTCTAAAGTGGGTATAGATAACAATAAACATTTACCATCTTTGCCTAAACTATCTGGTGTTGAACCCAGCAGCTCTTCTAGAGGAGCTAAGGCTGAACTCAAACCAGATGTTGAGACACCTCCAGCTAAGGTTTTTGTTGTTCCTGCAAAACCATCTGTTAAGCAAAATGTTTATAAGGCTGTCTTAACAAACCCTGTGAACAAAGTTGAACCTTCAACTGAACAACGCCCGTTGTCTTTGATGAAAGAAGTAGAACTCTTAAAAGAACACATTAAGCCTTCCGCTGAATGCTCTACTTCCTCTGAACCTAAGTCTATCCTAGGAGAACCCAAAGGTGAAAAGGTTATCAAACCTTATTGTAATGTGTGTAAAAATTCTCATCATATGACCATAGATCATGACAGACATATGGCAGTTAAAAGAGCTTAGACACCTTTTAGGGACAGACAACAGGCTACTAGGAGACCATCAGGTAACTACAGACCTTACCCTCCCTGTAAATATTGTGGTCTTACTAACCACCACTCAGATAGGTGCAGGGACTTTCCTAGATGTGATATCTGTGGAAGGTACACCCATGACACAACCAATTGTCCTTCACATCGTCACAAGTTCTACAGGAACTCAAGAGTTGCTAATCAGAAATTCAGGGAACCCACTGGAAAGTGGGTTCACCATAGGAACTAATCTGTTTCTATATATCTGTGCAGAAATATCTCAGGGAATCGGTCTGGTATCTAGATAGTGGCTGCTCTAGACACATGACAGGAATCAAACAATATCTACACAGATATTCAAAAGAGCCTGGTCCTAAAGTGGTGTTTGGGGATAACTCTTCAGGCGACACAGAGGGATATGGCTTAGTAAACTGCAATGGAATAACGTTTACAAGGGTTGCATATGTGAATGGTCTTAAGCACAATCTCATTAGCATCAACCAGTTGTGTGATGCTGACTACAAGGTTTTGTTTACAAAGACTCAAGGAACCATATTCAACAAGAACAATGATGTGGTGTTAATTGCCCCAAGAAGAAGAGATGTGTATGTCATCAACATAGCTTCTTGCTCAGAGGACAACTCAAATTGTTTTCTGGAAAAAGCCTCTGAAAGTGTCAATTGGTTGTGGCACAAACGACTCTCCCATCTCAACTTCAAGAACATCAACAAGCTAGCCACACAAAACTTGGTTGCTGGTCTACCACCTATGACTTTCACTAAGGACAAGACATGTTCAGCGTGTGTTAAGGGAAAGCATCACAAGTGATCATTTAAGACCAGGAAATAATTTTCTATTGACAAGTGCTTACATATCCTTCATACGGATTTGTTTGGGCCTGTCAAACCACAGACCATTAATCAAAACAAATACACCTTGGTCATATTTGATGAATTTTCAAGGTACACATGGGTTTTCTTCCTCAAAAGGAAAATTGATGCAGCTGATTCCATCATGTCCTTCATCAAGCAAGTTGAAAACATGAATGAAGTTAGAGTAAAAGCTCTAAGAAGTGATAATGGGACTGAATTCAAGAATCATCAGCTTGAAGCTTTTTGTGATGAAAAGGGAATATCACAAAACTTCTCTTCAGCTGGTACTCCTGAACAAAATGGAGTAGCTGAAAAAAGAAACAGAACATTGATTGAAGCAGCTAGAACCATGCTAAATGGTGCAGCCTTACCAAAACAATTTTGGGGATAAGCTGTCCACACTGCCTGCTATACCTATAATAGATCAATCATTGTTAAAAGACATGGAAAAACCTCTTATGAAGTTTTTCAAAAAAGAGCACCAGATGTCAGCTATTTCCATGTCTTTGGATGCCCTTTGTTAATTTATAACTACAGGGATCAACTTGGAAGGAAAAAGTTGATGATGGTTTCTTCTTAGGATACTCTCCAACAGCCAAAGTCTTTAGAGTATTCAACACAAGAAGACAGAAACTAGAAGAAACCTTTCATGGCACGTTCAATGAAGATGATGACGTGCTACAAAGAACAAAAACAGAAGGTGATGAAATTGATTTCAACGAAAATAGGTCTTTCCCATCAGATGAGTTCTCTGAGCCAAGGCCTGTCTTTCATCATCATCCACACACAGATACTCTTGTCCCATATGTTCCTTCACATGATCCGCTGTCAACACACAACATTCAACTTCCTTCTACTCAAGTGACAGCTGAAAGTGAAAGTCAACCTTCCACAAGCCCATGTTCCACCTCAGCTGAAGCACAAGATATGAAAAAGAAATATAGAAACTAATACGAGGTTCACGGACCCCTTTTAGGGTGGCAGACCGAAATGAAAAAGGGTCCGCAGGGTTCGTCGACCTCTGAGACAAACAGGGAGACCTAGTGAAATGAGCATAATTAAACTTGATGATGAGATTGATCGTCCTACACAATTTGAAACAAGTTAGTCCCAACATGATACAAGCAAAAATATCGTGATAGTACAACAATTTATCCCAACAAATATGAGCATAGACATGCATGCAAATTTTCATTGAAGTGACAAAAATAGGCATATACGAACACAATATGTTCTCAAGTAGACACACAAATAAAAAGATTCACATATTAGGCATAGAGGTGAAAAGATGTCACAACTTAACTTAGTGTTATGCTAGAAAGGTATCAGATACACCAACGTGTTAAGCAAGTGTTGGAAACGTTGGTTTTTGTCAAACTATCGTTTGTACTAACAATGGTATTCGCGATAAAAGATATGATTGTTATAGAGTGATAACAAGTGATTTGTTATAAACCTATAAGGAAAGTAAGCTAGTCACAAAAGATGGCATAAGATGACAACACATTCATCTATAAGACGCAAGACTACCACATAGCAAGATATCATCTTTCATGTAAGGTGAGGATCCCTAAAACATATTTCTACTCAATTAGTCATAAAGAGATTAAGGTAATGATGAATAAGCATTAAGGCAAGATGAGATGGTAGATGATTTTTCATAAACCTATTAGATAGATGAGTTAGTGGTAAAGATGTTAATATGGCAAAAATCATATGACAACAAAAATTTAATACAAAGCCTCGCATAAAAAGATAACATTAAGACAAAGAATCATGTTTAGAAATAGAAAGACATGGAAAACACTTTATTGTAAAATTATTATGTCATTAGGCTTAGACACATATGCATACATTTCCATACTCAACAAAGTTATAGAAAAGATAGAAGAAGTTATAAATGCTAAACATACTTTGAAGACATATAGTGCACATATAGCAAGTAGTATCACATAAGCAAGATAGACCATTTTTGAAAATCATGTTCAAATCATATCGTTTTAGAATAAGTTTCATCTAGATCATCCTATCGGATTGATTCAAAAAATGTCAACAAAAGACAAGAGCTTTTAAACATAGGTGCATCCATATTAAAAAGGAATGTTTATCATGTGAAACATCATATATAGGATATATTGAATTTAATTGCATATCATGTAAGTCATGGTTAAACATTAACATTTAGTGGCATGAAGCATGCAAGCATACAAGCCTTTCAAAGATTTACACATTTGTCAATTAACCAAATAGCTATCAAACTCCCAAATAATATCATAACTATTAATCACTTTAAACAACAATGTGTACTTAGTGCCTAAATGAGCAATGCAAGAAAGCATGAGGGAATGGGAAAAAACACATAACTTGAATTACTACGACGTTCAAGTTTGAGACACTAGAAAACAAGAAGAAGCAAAAGAATTCAAGAATCATGAGATATACACCATAATCATGTAAGTCTCATTTAATCACGCCAAGTTAAGATACTAAAAGGCATCCAAAAGCACATTGTGATATGCATACTAATTTGGTATGAATCGAACCTATGTAGTGTATGTGTAAAATTAACACATAAGACATGCATAATAGACGTCATAGCTTAAACTACAAATATCATGCAAAACAAGTTGTCATTTTAGCATTTGATAACATGCATTAATTAGACGATCTAAGATGTATTATATTGGCATTGATTCAACAAGAACAAAACCTTATAATAAGCATGTGTTTGGTAATTTAGCATATAAGTATTGAGCACGAAGACATATGAGCATGTTGCATAACAAACAATTGCTACTTCGGATATCCAATTACTACTTATTTGGTATGTACTTATAATGAGATACAAAGTGCATCCATGTAAACTAATATTAGGCATATTTAGGAAAACCCATTTAGTCAAGTTAGAGAATGAGTATGAGACTATCACTAGCGGTGCTCAATTAAGGCTAAGCATACCATTTTACGGGTTATACACGAACCCAACTTCTCCTCGAAGCAATCCAACCATTAAGTCAAATTGAAATTCTAATGCAGTAGGTTCTCTAGTAGTCATCCTCATTTTAGACAAAATGCAATTCCTATATATGTCAAATGAAGTGAAGCGAGGATTTTATTTGAATTTACCATTAATAATTAGCCTAGAGTGACTCAATTTTCATGTTTCATAAAATTCTAATCAAGTATAGGAATAAGTAAGAAATTAAGAAACATATAGAAGCACAAACAAGAAGGAGTCATTAGAGCAAGACGTATGCAAAAAGGCATAGAAAGTAATGACTATATAGAAGAAAGCTTTTTAAGAATGCACCATTGCATATCTTCCGAGAATTATCAAATTGAGGTTACTTACCTTGATTGATCTTGTGAATTAAAGAAAGAGTTGGAAAACCTCAAGTGGCCAATTTTAAAAAACTATAATCATGTTTTCCACTAAATTTGACTCATACGAAGGCGAGTTTCATCACTCAAACTGATTCACAATATGTTTATGTAACATTTGTGAGTCAATGCCTATATGCAATGTAACAACAAACACACAAACTTAATGCAAGGGATCTAGCATAATTCTTGTTAAGCATAGTCGAAAGACTAGTGATGAACAAGTACGACACATGTTGTTTTATGAAAATATTCGTTTTTAAGTGGAGAGTATATTCACACACGGATAAAAAAAAACTATGTACTTATTGTACATGGGTTGATGTTGGTCCAAGTGGAAAAAGAAACTGTTTGAAATTGTACAGGTCACGAACCCTTTTTCATAAAAGACACGGACCCTTTTTCAAAAGGGTCCGTGAACCTATGACTCTAAGACAGTTTGAGGAAAACATAATTTTTCTACCCCAATTTTGAAGATAGACTTAAAGATTTGTTCAACAACCATGTTCCACATGTGTATGCTGTAATTTAAACTAAGGATCAAGAGAATGTACATTTGTAGCAAGCATATTCATAGCATATCATACTCGAGTGGTAAGCATGTTTTTGCTAATCCTTATGACGTTTCCATTAAGATAACATTACCTATATCCGTGGAATTGTATGTACTAAGGAGGTTATTATTACCCATCATATGCCTTGAACAACCATTGTCCTTGATCTAGTCGTCGGGCTCAAGTCCAGCATTCAAGTGAACCTATAAATCACGAGACTCAAGTGTTTGGTCCCCATTGTTTTATGGGTCCGTTTGGTTTAATCATACCTCTCATAGCCATACTAATTTGAGTGTTACTGAACATATCACATGGAACTAAATTTCTCATTGAAAACTGATTTCAACATGTGCACATAAATATCGACACAAAAGCACATATGCATATTGAATGAAAGACATATAGAGAACGCATAAGCATATAGGTGTGATGCAATGGTTATCTAAGAATTAAAAGATAGTGATATGTGAGTAAAAGGGAAACTTATAAAAACACATAAGCATACAAAGTTCGACACAAGCAAGATGTTCATATGCACAAATGTCCATTAGCACATAACATAATGATAATAAAAATCCTATGGATTCTTTTTAACACTATTGTTATATCTTATACCAAACACCTTTTGTAAGAACACTATATGTTTAGAGAATAACCGAAGATGGTGTATTATACAAGTTTACTTAGTTTTTATTTCTAGGTAACTTACTAAGTGAAAGTAAGAGTATAACATATGCAAATAGGGTGAGCAAAGTCTACAAGCAATGTCAAAGATAATTTTCTAATTTAGAGCACCAACTCTAGCAAATGTCCTATTGTGCATAATCATGTAACTAACAAGCAAACAAATGAGTAGCATGGCAAGGTAGACACTTATGTATCACAAATAAAAGCAATCATAACTTTCAATGATAAAAAAATATATACAAACTTATAAACCAAAGCAAGTAACATTTAGCATACAGATATTTTTCTTCACTATGTGTTTGACTATGACGGTGTATAGCAAACTTGAATAGTTTACTTTGTATGACAAAATGATTTGTTTTAGAATGTAAACACAACCTCATTTAAACACAAATTGATTGGAGATGTATAATACTCATTTTTTCTCAGTTAAAAAGTTATCGTTGTACCAATCTCTTCGATTGAAAAAGGATTTTAATGTGCGACTCGGTCGTTCTTTGGTGGAAACAAAAGTTTGTCGTTGTAGTATTAAAATGTGCAAAACAATTAAAGTAAATGACTTAAAAGTAAAAGGCGTTAAAATAAAATGGCGTTTAAAATAAATGGCGAGAAATTAAATCTAAGTCTAATTAAAGGTAAAGGGTGCAAATATTTAAAAACATGACAGAAAGTAAATTGATTAAACACGTTAAAATTAAAGAGTGACGAGAATTAAAATGGAAAAAGTATTAAAATGAGAATGTAAAAATTAAACAAGACAAAATATAGAAATTAACACCCAATCGGAATATATTCCGATCAGACTCACCTTGATCGGAATGTACCTCGTCGGAATCCACTTACCGTCCTGTCGGAATGTCGATCGGAAAACCCGATCGGAATATGTCACTTTTCAGATCGGAATAACCAAACAACCCTAGATCAGAATGTGTAGAACCAACTCAGATCGCAATGCGTCAGATCGCAATCCTGATCAGAGTGAGCTATCGGAATAAAAAGGTGCAACCTGTCGGAAGGTAGTCCAGATCGGAATGTTGTTTGGGAAAATTGGGCAGCACTTCGTTTTAGTGAAGCCTTACGAGCCGTCGCAATCCCGATCGCAATGTGCGATCGGAATCTTGATCGGAATAAGGGGGTAATTCACTCTATCGCAATCCCGAATCGGAATGCAAACCTTAGTCCAAACCTGTCACGATTGGAATGTGGAGAATGCACCCGTCGCAATGTGTAGAAACCCTTACTTTCCAATGGAATAGCAAATTCGTAATAAGCTCAAATCCAAATAAGCTAATTCTAATAAGCAGTAACAAAGAACTTGAATGAAATGGAATCAAAACAAGATAACAAGTTAAAAAGTTAAAATCTTTCAAAATTTAGAAGACGAAACTTAATGAAATTAAAACTTAAAAAGTAAAACTTTTAAGAAAACTTTGGAAACACTTAAGCAAAATACCAAATAAGCACACAAGGTTGTCAAACTCGTGGCTTATTTCGTATGAGGACTTAAAAGGAAAAAGAAACGACAAGACTTTGAATCAAATAAGCAAATGATTAAGCAAAAACTTGCTTAATCCGAAATTATAACCGAATCAAAAAGAAGAAGAGTAGAATGAGATTGATAAAAAGAAACTTGATCAAGTGTAAATAAAGATTAAAGCAACAAAATTAAAAACACTTACTTGAAATTAAATGGTAAATAAGGTGCAAGACGAGGTAATTAAATGGACAAGTAATTAAAGTGCAAGAAAAATAAAGGTGGAAGACTAATTGTCACCTTAGCCAACAAAAAACTAATGAAATGAAAATGAAGGATATATATAGGAGATTAGGAAGGTGTTTAGAGGAAGCTTCCTCCCCTCCTTCCTTTCTTCTTAATTGCATGATCAAGTCCTTAAGCTTCTTTAATCTTCTTAAATCTTCTTAATACTTGGACTTTGTTTTGGGATTTATTCGAACTCGTCTTTTAATTCTTCAATAAATAAGACTCGAGTTCTTCGGCTTTAAGTAAACTTCCGTCTTTTGACTTTTTATTCGATAAATCTTCATAATTGGTCTTGGACTTCCGTTCTTTTCGCACTCTTGACTTCTTGACTTCATCTTTCATCTTTTTCTTCAATAAAAGCCCGTGAATGCCGTGTTTTCTCCATTTTTCACAATTTCGTCCTAAATCACAACAAAAACACAAACCACGCATAATTCCGACATAAAAGACATAAAATACACGTTTTGGTCTGGTTATTATTGTAATTAAGTGGTAAAAAGGATGGGTGTTTACACACCTATCAAATCCCCTACACTTGACCATTGCAATGTCCTCATGCAATGCATTAGTTACAAAGCACTTTTACATTTTTCATCATAATCAATCTACGTTGGCCTTTATTAAAGAGATAGAAAATTATAAATATTCAAAGTAAAGAAATCAAAATCATACCTTAGGTTTTGGAAATGTCATGAATAATCATCATCCTCAAGTTTTCACTTTCTCCAAACCCAGCTTAAAAACGAGATCATTGTTATTATAAGTTAGTAGACTAACACGAACTCATGTGGGCCAATTATTCACTTAGACTCCCTTATTCCTAGGTGTATCTCTTATATTTTATTATTGTCTTGAATGATCACGAGGATACATTGTTTGACTTATTTCGATAGTTTATTAGGCCGAAAATAAAGTGAACGATTTAATCAATAGTTAGCTAAAGGACAAAATCTTTTAAAACTGCTTCTCGGGACCTCATAAAGTTCATATCTTAGCATAACTCGCTTCGCGATTTGAGGCCTTTCTCGGACCGATATTTTGCAGCGACTTAATACTTCAAACCTTGAGAGACGTTCATGAAATAATGGTCTTCTCTTCATAATAGAATTTCTTCACTTGAAGTTTTGAGAGATTCATACTTGGACCACAACTTCTTCATTTTTCTCCAATCTTTATTTTGGACTTTGATATACAACGATCCGCCTCCTTTTTGACTTGGATCTATTTATCCTCATACCTTGCTAGGGTCTTTTCGGATACACTTCTCCATGACTTTTGGGGAGTTTTTGCTTTTCGTCGTGTGTCTCGATCCTTCATATTGATTTTTGATAAATGATTCTTCACATCACTTTGGATCTTTAGCAACAAAATATAGCCCTCATGCCTTGTTAGGGCCTTTTTGGGCTCGCCAATCTTCGCATCCTGCTTTAATAAGTTATGCCTTGGCTATGAACTCTAATCCATACCGAGCAACTTTTAAACGATCTTGGGCTAGAAGCTAAGTAACTTTTCAAATCGTACAACCTTATTTATTGCAGATAAATTTATTAGCAGGCGAAGGGAGAATAGGCTTATAAGTAACTCACATAAATTCACGAAAGAATACCAAACTTATAATTGACTCTATCATCTATCATTCTCCATAGTTTAAAATCTCAAGGAATGAGACTCGTGGATGCTTAGCCTATTAAACCAAAGTTTTGGGTTTTCGAGTCGTCTATAGGAGCTTGCAAATTTTTAGACTTTTTCAAGTTTTAAAAATCGCATTTTAAAGTTCCCTTGATAAACGACTCTCTAGGATCAATTATAGGAACTTGCGAAAAGTTCTTGTTCTTAACCCGTGAGAGTTAAGACTTTCGCATTTTATAGCTCCCTATATAAAGGCCTAGCAAAACTTGACTTAAACACGTTAAGGATACTAGCTAGAGTAACTTAGATAAGTAAACTCGGGTTGAGTCAAAAGATTCACAACGTTTGAAAACTAAAACCACATTATTAAATATTTATTCTAATAAGGAAAGAAAATAACTATACAAAGGGAAAAACTAATGGGCCAAAATAGATCAAAAATTTTGAAAAATGTCGAAAAATTGATTTTCCGGTTAAAATGAGGACAAATACAAGGAAAATGCCACTTAACTTCGATAGAAGTCCCCCTACACTTAAGATAAACATTGTCCTCAATGTTTAAGCATGTGGGAGTAAACTCCCCTACACTTAGGACATTGTGCACTTTGTTTAGATCTCGCTAAGGAAAAGAAAACTAAAGAGATTCCTATTTTAATATTGAGAAAATATAAAATAGTGAATCGAAAAGAGTTTAGGATAGAACCGGGAAGAAGGGAACACGGAATCACGGGTCGTCAAGAATCATCAAGAGTGGATCATTGAAGCTCGAATCCCTGATTATAAGAAGAGAGGAGAGGAAATAGCAAACCAAAGGGTCTCCCCCCTACACTTATGATAAAGAAAGCGAAAAGATAGATGCATGGGTTGCCTCCCAAGAAGTTCTTGGTTTTTGTTTACCGAGTCGTGAGCCTGACTCGACCTTGATTAGCAGAGGAAGAAGCATGAAACACATCCACCAGGATCAAAGACATAGTTTTCATCCATCAAATAGCACAAGCTTAAGGCGAACAAGGCAAGCCAAAGAAGAGTAGGCAAGGTTCCCTTAAGCAGCGATGGAGCATGGTGGAAGGAAGGGTGAAGTGGTGCAAGCAGATTTCCATAAGTTCCAAAGATATTTCCTTTTATTTCATCAGGTGGATACTGAGATGGCTGCAGAATATCAATACCGGGGTCGAACACCTTTTCCTTTAGGGGAAAATAGCACTCAGGCTCAGCAGAGTGTGAAGAAGATTTGCGAAGAAGCACAACCTCGTCCTCGGAAGGGGGACAAAGAGGTGTTAACTCATACGTGATGCGGATATCGGTGTCGACCGGTTTCTTCTCCTTTGAAAGAATGTTCTTCAAATCTAAAGTAGGATCAAGACGATAATGTTCAAAGTCCAAAGGAGGGGCATCACTCTCGTGAAGGAAGTAAGTGTTGAGAAACGTAGAGAAGTCTTCCTCAAATGAGTAATCGTCCAAAGTAGGATCGAGTGATGGTGGAGGATCTTCATCGTGAGAAGAATCGCTCGAAAGAGTATCGGCCTCATCGAAATCATCATACGTGGGCAGATCGGGATACTCAGAAGTAAGGTCATCATAATCATCCGAATCTGAGCTAGAATCATCATCATCATAAGCATCGAAGATCGGTGGAGAATCATAAATAGGAGAAGGTTCTAAAGTGGAGCGAGAATCATCCACATCATCATGAAAAAGTGGATTATCGATGCAAGAGTCAAATAGCAGATTGTTGTAGACAACAAAGTCATCATGCACATTAATCATATTCACTGATTCTCGGCCTCCAAAGGTTTTGCTTGTAAGCTTCCCCATTTTGAAAACTTGTGCATCATCCCCGACTCTCAAGATTAACTCACCTTCGGCCACATCAACTAAAGCTCGTCCGGTTCTCAAGAATGGCCGACCAAGTATTAAAGGAATACGAGGGTCCATTTCATAATCAACAACGATAAAATCGACCGGGAAAGTAAATGTGCCAACTTTAATGAACACG
This sequence comes from Glebionis coronaria, assembly GCA_025667525.1. Classification (NCBI taxonomy): domain Eukaryota; kingdom Viridiplantae; phylum Streptophyta; class Magnoliopsida; order Asterales; family Asteraceae; genus Glebionis; species Glebionis coronaria. The sequence goes on along the minus strand of CM046874.1, from coordinate 589,249,885 downwards.
TCTTCGGCTATACCAACGGGGTAAGCGAGAGTGCGATTTGCAAGTTCAAGAGTCATCTTTGTTGGAGTAAGGTCGGGTAATGATAGTGTTTTCCAAACACTCAAAGGAATCAAATTAATACTGGCCCCGAGATCAGCAAGGGCAGTAAATTCTTCAGTTTTGTTGAACACACAAGGCAACACAAAACGACCGGGATCTCCAAGCTTTTCCGGAAGTTCTTTAAGAATAACTCCAGAGCAGTTTTCATTTAAGCGTGTGTTGGCGAGTTCAATCAGCTTCTCCTTCTTGTTAAGAAAATCCTTAAATGCTTTAACAAATTTGGGCATGTGGACAAGTGCTTCAAGAAAGCTAATGTTGAAGTTCATTTGGGAAATCATCTTCACATAGCGTGCCACTTCAGAGTCATCCTTGGTCAGCATTTTGGTCTTGCCTAAACGAGAGGGATAAGGGATATTGGGTTTAGGTGGTGAAGGTGCAGGTGTAGCAGGTGAAGGTTGAGATGTTGAAGGGTCCTTCCTAGGTACATCGTCATGAAGAGGCGGAGACGGTAAAGGTGCACTACTACTAGGTGTAGGAGGAGTAGGGATAAATGGTGGTGGAGGAGGTGTAGATGATGGGGGTGGGATTGGTGGATCGACAATGGTAATTCCACTACGCGTAGTAATAGCACTCATATTTGCTCGCGGATTGGTGACAGTGTTTGAAGGTAGAGAACTCGAAGAAGAAGGTTGAGCGGCGGGCAAGAAACTAGCAAGCATATTCTTCAAATCATTTGTTTGATTGCTGAAGGATGATTGAATATTATCTCGAAGCTCGGATCTAATCTCATTTCCTTGCTTGGTAATATATCCTTTAAGATTGATAATTTGGCTCTGCAGATTCTTGATTTGCTCACCGTGGGTTCTCATGATGGCTTCAACATCGTGGTTAATGGGTGGGGTTTGTTGAGCGGGTGGGTGATAAGGATTAGAAGCACGAGGTGGGATTTGGTTGCTTCTATTGTAGTTGTTGGCGGGGTTTTGGTTTTGAGGAGAAAAACCGGGTGAAAGGTAGTTATTGGATCGGTAACTCAACAAATTTCTATCCCCTTGTGGTCTAGCTTGGTAATTTTCCGGTGAATAATGACCATAAGCAGCATACACATTTTTCGGATTTCCTTGAGTCGAAGGACAATCGGTGTATGAGTGAGGACCGCCGCATGTTTCATAAGGATTAGCAACCGCTTTAACTTGTTGTTGTTGTTGGTTTGAAGCGAGAAGCGTGATACTTTTGCTCATTTTAGTCATCATGCGTGTGAGTTCAGTCATATCAGGGTTTGCTGAGGTGGAAGAAACATTGACTCTCGGGTTTTTCCTTGAAGAAGCGGAGAAATCCCAGTTTTTGTGGTGAGTAGTCATGTTCTCAATTAGCTCTCTACACTCCTCGGGTCTCCTTTTCATAAATGTGCCACCGGTGGCTGCATTAATCGTATCACGATCACGAAAAGTCAAATCATTGTAGAAAGTATCTATTAGGGTCACAGGGAGCATGTTGTGGTTTGGACAACGATCAATCAAGACAATATATCTTTCCCAAGCATCAAAAAGAGATTCATCGGGATCTTGCATGAAACCGCTGATTTGATTGCGAAGGCTCGTGACCATGGATGGTGGAAAGTAGTGCGACAAAAAGCGTTGAGTCATGTCATCCCAAGTGTGAATAGAATTCTTTGGAAGACGATCAAACCATTTCTCGACATGATATGATAAAGTATGTGGAAAGAGTTGAAGGCGTAGAACATCCATTGTGGCACCGGGCAACTTCATGCTTTGGGTGATTGTAATGAACTTGTCGAGGTGTTTGTTGGCATCATCATCAAGCAATCCACGGAATGGGTTAGTTTGCACTTGCTTAATCATGTGGTGCTTTAACGAAAACTCAGGAGCGTTGATTTGCATCGGCGCAATCGGTCCTCCTCGTCCAAACATGGTAGGTTGACAAAGCTCCTCCATTGTCCGAAGATCGGGCTGTGGAAGAACATTGTTTTTATTGTTGAGGTGCGGTGGATTATTGTTATTAACACCTGACATACTTAAATCTTCTTGAGTCTCGGGCTCTTGATAATTAGAAGATCTAGTACGCATACACCTGAAAATGCAAAAGAAAAAGAAACCAAACACAAAGACAATATATATACACAATAAAGATAAAATCTTTTTGGATTTTTGAAATTTTTAATTATTATGGATTTTTATCAATTTTTAATTTTTATGATTTTTGAATTTTTTTTATGCAAGAAAAATAACGCTCACAAGTGAACGGATCCCAAAAAGCAACGCGTCTTTCACAGAAAACCGTTAATCTTTACGAAAAGAGCCGGCAGCGGCGCCATTTAATACTCATTTTTGCTCAGTTAAAAAGTTATCGTTGTACCAATCTCTTCGAATTGAAAAAGGATTTTAATGTGCGACTCAGTCGTTCTTTGGTGGAAACAAAAGTTTGTAGTTGTAGTATTAAAATGTGCAAAACAATTAAAGTAAATGACTTAAAAGTAAAAGGCGTTAAAATAAGATGGCGTTTAAAATAAATGGCGAGAAATTAAATCTAAGTCTAATTAAAGGTAAAGGGTGCAAATATTTAAAAACATGACAGAAAGTAAATTGATTAAACACGTTAAAATTAAAGGGTGACGAGAATTAAAATGCACAAAGTATTAAAATGAGAATGTTAAAATTAAACAAGACAAAATATAGAAATTAACACCCAATCGGAATATATTCCGATCAGGCTCACCTTGATCGGAATGTACCTCGTCGGAATCCACTTACCGTCCTGTCGGAATGTCGATCGGAAAACCCGATCGGAATATGTCACTTTTCAGATCGGAATAACCAAACAACCCTAGATCGGAATGTGTAGAACCAACTCAGATCGCAATGCGTCAGATCGCAATCCTGATTGGAGTGAGCTATCGGATTAAAAAGGTGCAACCTGTCAGAATGTAGTCCAGATCGGAATGTTGCTTGGGAAAATTGGGCAGCACTTCGTTTTAGTGAAGCCTTAAGAGCCGTCGCAATCCCGATCGCAATGTGCGATCGGAATCTTGATCGGAATAAGGGGGGTAATTCACTCTATCGCAATCCCGGATCGGAATGCAAACCTTAGTTCAAACCTGTCACGATCGGAATGTGGAGAATGCACCCGTCGCAATGTGTAGAAACCCTTACTTTCCGATGGAATAGCAAATTCGTAATAAGCTCAAATCCAAATAATCTAATTCTAATAAGCAGTAACAAAGAACTTGAATGAAATGGAATCAAAACAAGATAACAAGTTAAAAAGTTAAAATCTTTCAAAATTTAGAAGACGAAACTTAATGAAATTAAAACTTAAAAAGTAAAACTTTTAAGAAAACTTTGGAAACACTTAAGCAAAATACCAAAAAAGCACACAAGGTTCTCAAACTCGTGGCTTATTTCGTATGAGGACTTAAAAGGAAAAAGAAACGACAAGACTTTGAATCAAATAAGCAAATGATTAAGCAAAAACTTGCTTAATCCGAAATTATAACCGAATCAAAAAGAAGAAGAGTAGAATGAGATTGATAAAAAGAAACTTGATCAAATGTAAATAAAGATTAAAGCAACAAAATTAAAAACACTTACTTGAAATTAAATGGTAAATAAGGTGCAAGACGAGGTAATTAAATGGACAAGTAATTAAAGTGCAAGAAAAATAAAGGTGGAAGACTAATTGTCACCTTAGCCAACAAAAAACTAATGAAATGAAAATGAAGGCTATATATAGGAGATTAGGAAGCTTTTTAGAGGAAGCTTCCTCCCCTCCTTCCTTTCTTCTTAATTGCATGATCAAGTCCTTAAGCTTCTTTAATCTTCTTAAATCTTCTTAATACTTGGACTTTGTTTTGGGATTTATTCGAACTCGTCTTTTAATTCTTCAATAAATAAGACTCGAGTTCTTTGGCTTTAAGTAAACTTCCGTCTTTTGACTTTTTCTTCGATAAATCTTCAGAATTGGTCTTGGACTTCCGTTCTTTTCGCACTCTTGACTTCTTGACTTCATCTTTCATCTTTTTCTTCAATAAAAGCCCGTGAATGCCGTGTTTTCTCCGTTTTTCACAATTTCGTCCTAAATCACAACAAAAACACAAACCACGCATAATTTCGACATAAAAGATATAAAATACACGTTTTGGTCTGGTTATTATTGTAATTAAGTGGTAAAAAGGATGGGTGTTTACACACCTATCAATGTACAACTCAAGAGAAGTGTGATAGAAAACTAAAGTAAGTTCATATTTTAGAAACCTTATTGAGTTTGACTTGTTTCACCTTCTTATGAATCTAATTAGATCTTAAGGTCATGTTTGGTTGGGTGATATTTGATGAATTTCCCGATTTTAGAATTAAATACTTCAAAAAATCGTGTTTGGTAAGTAATAAGTAGGGTATGTAATTGTGGTTGGGCCCACAAAATTGGTGTTTTATAAAACCATTGGATGGGTGGAACATTTGTAATACACCATCCCTATATCTTATTTTACCCACATCAGATACAAATACCCCCAACAACCTCAATCATCCAATCTTTCTTTAATCTCCAAAAATATATTCTATCATTAATTTGTATTTAGTTCATACAATCAAATATTTCCTTACTTATAATCTTTGATCTCGTGAAGGTAATGTAAGTTTAAATTTTCTTTTGTAATGAATTTTTGGGTTGGAAAAATGATTCTGGGGGTTTTTATACAAACGAATGTGAACCGAACAAGATTTTATGTTTATAAGGATGCAAGTTATTACTAACGAAAATCAACTTTAAAGTAAAAAAAATTTGGTTTCTATCTAATCATTCGGGTTTTGAAAAATCATTTATATGTTCTGTTTACATCTTGAAGTTATGATTATTGTTTTGAAGTAGTTGTTTGACTGGTTCTTGATTCTTGTAGAATCACGATGATGTGAAAATATTTAAAAAAATTCTTTTAAAATAAGATATGACAACTTTGTATGACCATAGCTGATTTTTGATGATATAACTGCTAATATTAAAAGATACAATAGTCTATTAGATCTTGATAAAAAAACAGATGCAAATGTTTTGTTTGCAAGGTTAAAGCAGGTCATGTTCATCCCAACACTAGTAACGAAACTGATAAAAGGGTAATTTTTTCATATGTGCAAACTGCAAGGATGGAACAAACGGCCGCTAAGAGTGTTTTTATATGAAATTAGACTCAATTACCTTCAAAACGATAGGTGGCACGACTTCTACGGACTTACGGTTAAAAAGTTATGGCCTTTTGAAGTTGTCTGAAAACTGCAGCACATACGATTACGAACCTTACGGAACCTTATTAGAAAGGGTTAAGGGTCCGTAGACCACTGATTTCGGTTCGTTATTCTCTAGGATAGACTGCAATTTCCCCTCAAAACGTGTGTTTTGACATAGCGAGAATGCATAAGACTTACTAGACTTGATAACAAACATATAATACACATGTTAAACATCATTTCTACTTATGATACTTATCTATGAGTTTACGGAAATGGTTTTTCAATAAAATTAAGAGTTGTGGCAAACACTCATTTAAAAACTGTATTTCATAAATTTCTCTATGAACACACAACGAAACTCACCTATCCTTTTAAGACATCTTTATTTATGTTTCACAAAAAATCTTCAAGCTAATATAACAAAGTATACTAAACAATAAAATTTGTAAGAAATAAACTAAAATCTTCAAGGTAATTTGATACATGGACCGTGCACCATTTTGAAAACCATTTGCTTTTAGAAAATAAGAGCCGTGTGGCTCTTTTACCAGTTGTGGAAAACGTAGAGGGGGGATACGTTTTTAAAACTTTTGAATCAAATGTCCATAAAGAGGGACATAATATGAGAAGTGTTTTTGAGAGTCAAGGACTATGCTATGAACCAAGTAGCATACTGAGTGATCACAACACACATACGCAATAAGTATAAAGCAAGAGTGATGAGATGGCATTTATACATGATCTCATCGTTCTTTTTGGACTTTAAATGCATTAAAATGTCATAAAATACCATATATATGCTTGTGTTTGTTTACTTGTGTATTTTAGGTATGAATATCGTGAAAAATACAAAATATCACAAGAAACAAGGAAAAACGGACACGAGAAACGAAGCCGTACAAAGAGCCGGGCCCTAATTCATGAATTATCCAAGATTAAACCTTGAAGACTTGAAGATATGCAAGATTGATCCTCAAACAATGAAGAAATGACACTTAAAACCCTTGTGAATTCATAATTACAAGTTTGGTCCCTTAAGTTTGTCAAACTTACAAAATGGTCTTTCAACTTTGAAGAAATGGCAAGATTAGTCCCTCATCAAATCTAATTTGTCAATTATGGTCCCTCATGAAGTCAAAGAAACATTGAAGACCTTTAAAGATCAATAAAGTCTAAAATCAGTCCTTCAAATATGAAAACATGGCAAAAACAACCCTTTAAACCTTTTCACCAAAGTTTTATGGCAAAAGTATAAACTTGGAAAGTTTATTAACAAAGGGAATTCGTTTTGTGGGCTGAAATTCTTATTATACATACTTTGCCAAAGAACAAGGACTGCTTTTGCCCAATTCCAAACTTTCAAACGAATATTGCGCCAAACAAACACCTTTCCCCCATTTTCAGATCAAAACTTACCACTGTAGCACGTGATGAACCCAGAATTACCACTCACTTAACCTAAGGGTAAAATGAAATTACCTTGGCACATGTGTGATTCACACATGCAGAAACTCATCCCAACAACAAAACCCTCAATCCCATTACCCAATGAACCCCACACTCAACCTCCTTCACAAAAGAAAACACAACTTTCTCCCCAAGGTAAATGACGTGTCAAGATCAATAGCTAAGAGTCATAGCTTAACTCCAAAGCTATTTTGAACGGTTTTGATCATTTTGGACAGCTCATATCAAGGATTCGTCTAGAAGCACTCAAGGATAAATTGGGAAATTCACATCTAGGGTTTATGAATAGTGTTAGGTTAGCATTTGCCTATAAAAGGAGACCTCAACCTATGAGATTCCCTTTGTTCCAGATTTTGGCTATCAATCTTTGTAATTCCTTTTTAGCTAAATAAAATTTGATTTTCTGAAAATTTGTGAAATCTCTTTTGTGTTTATTAAAAGTTGGTGTTAGAATAGCTAAAATCTGAGTTCCATTTGATCTTATAGACCTTCCTTAATCTTGTGGTTAAGGTACGTCTATGTTTGAAGGTTTTCAAAGGTTCAAAAACCTTGAAATCCTTGTTACTGTTTTAGTTATTCTCTTGTACTAACCCTTAGCCAAAGGCCTTAAGCTCCTTCAAGCTTGTTGACACCAACCTGAGAAGAGTTTTGAGCTCTTGGTTGAGTTGTTTGCTCATTTGTGTTGAAGAAATATCATAATCAAAACCTTGTTCTACTTTGAACATCAGCAGGTTTTGATCTTCCTTTTTGAAGAACCTTGGTCTTGTTCTAGTTGTTGAACAGGGTCCAAGGAGCATAGCTGGTCCTCCTAGGATGTTTTGGAGGAAAGTTATAATCCCTTGTTTAAGTTTCCCCTAAATATTTCATGTTATTGCCTGTTTTGGATTTTGTGCTTTGATTTTGTGTTCTTGTGTTTGAGGTTGTGATTTTTGTGATTGAATCTGTTAGTTATCACCTAGGAAGTGTTTTTGATTCATAAAATCAGTAGGTTATTAGTTAAAATCACAAGTTGCTTTGAAAAATGGTAGATTAAGGGTTGTTTGGGATTTACAGCCTATTTTGGATTTGTGCTATTTTGAGTTGATTCTTTGTGGTGCTTTGTGTTAGAACATATCTTATAAGTGCTAAGAGACATTTATCTGCAAGCTTTTTGCATATAAACACCTAGATCCTAAAATAGGCTCTAAAATCTTGAATACTTGTTGAAATTGGCTGTGGTTTAAAGGACACCTAGTTTTAATCATTGACTAGGGTTAACAAGTGATTAAACCTAGTTAGTTACACCAGGGAAGTAGGATTTGAGTGTTGAAATTGGATTTTTGGTCATTTATATCAGCAAAGTGTGCATGTGTTCTTGAAGTTAATATCAGCAAGTGTAATCTGCTTTGATCTTGTTCCATACTTTGATCCAGTGATTGATTTAAGTTTGTTTGTGCTTAATTATAGTTTATATAGCTTGTGTATGCATCTGGTTGAATTTGGAGTGCTTATTCTACCTTAAAACTGCTTAAGTGTTCATAACTGCTTATATTCCATGTCTGTGCTAGATCTGAGCATTGTTTGATTTTTTTGTGCTTATTGAGTGAACCAAAGTGTTTTTTGTGCTTGATTGTGACTCCTTGTGATTAACTGATCACTTGGGTGCCCTTGTCTTCCAATAAAATATATAGAATCTCTCTAAAAGCCAGGTCAAATAGTCAAAGCAGTGGGAACCAGTTCCTACTGAAAGTTCCCCCTGCTAGTGTTAATTGGACATTAGCTTAACAATAAGCTATTCTAGCTTATTTTAACCAGCAACAACTTTGATTTTTCAATAGGTGCTCATTATTTGACCCATTTGTTCATACTGGAGCAATTGGTGGGTTGACTTTAGGGTTTGACTAGAAAACCAACTTAATTGACTCTTTCATAAGTGCTTATTGGCTTATTCCAGCTTATTGGTTTTACTTATTGGATTTTAGTTGATTGATTTGGCTTATTGAAGTCATATGTAACATTTTGCAAGTTGAATCAAGTCCTGAGGTGCCCTAGAACTAAAACCCGACTATTTTGTCTTTTAATGGATTTGTACTTTGCTTATTTCTGGCTTATTGAGTGTGCTTTTTCAAAATTTCTTTTTACAGATCTCTTTAGTATCCCAAAAGAAGGTTGTGTGTCAAATTAGAGCTTATGGCATTAGCTTATTGCTTAATGGGCTTAATGGCCCAATAAGGATAAGCTGTTTGTTCATTAAGTTGTGATAAGCTCACTTTCAGCTTTTGGGCCTTCAGAGTTTTGTGTTTAGAATTGAATTTTGAGTCAGATAGTGCTTTTCCAAGTCATTTGGGCTTATTTTGACTTTTTGGGCTAAAAAGCCTAATAAGCTTGACTGTTTTTTTTATTTTGGGCCATTTGGGGGCCCAATAGGGGTATTCTGGTCATTTCACTTTCATTTTCTGATTATTTACGTTAAAATAAACTAGTTTGCAAGTTTTTAGAATTTTTTATAATTTTTGGATTTTTAATATTATTTTATTATTATTTTTCAAATTTCACATTTTTGCACTTATTATATTTTTCTTAGCTTAAATACATTATAATAGGATTTTTGCAACTTTTAGATTAATTTTATCATCTTTAGATTAATTTTTATAATTATTTTAAGTTTCAATAGTTTTTAAATCATTTTAAATAGTTTTTCTTAGTTTAAAATTTTCTAAAAATAGTTTTTAATCTTTTAGGTCATTTTATAGGTTTACCAACTGGAAAATCTTTATTTGGGCTTTTTGATAATTAATTTGATTTTTAGGGCTTTAATTAGCATTTAAAAATTAATATTTAATTAATTAAAAGGTTTGAAAAGTTTTGATCATTGGTAAACTCTTAGTTTATTTATTTTGATTTTTGGTGAATTTTTGATAATTTTTAGAATTAATTTTTATTTTTGCTCATCTTACGGTTTTACGTTAAGTCGTAGTAGTAATTAATTTCACGTCTTCGTCATTCTCTTTTCTCATCTCCTTCTAACCAATATTAATCTCAAACCAATTACGAATTACTCACACACATATACCTCCTTGGGAAACGAACTTCATTGGGTCATTAGTGTTTGATTTTCCTAAATCATCACTTAATACTTATCGCTCATATACGCTCTTTTTCCTAAAAGACGTATTTTACCATAATCATTTTGGCGCCGCTGCCGGGGAGGTGTGTCGTGATTAATTTGTCTTGTCGTTTTTAATATTAACCATAAATAGTATTTGTATTAGTAGAAATCTACTAATACGTATTATCGGTTTTTTGGTTTTTCTTGTGAAATTATTATTACTATATTGTATTAAGTATCACAATCAATACAAAATATCTCCAAAAGTGTGAAAACACAACCTTAATTGGGATTTGATCTTCTAATTATTGTATTCGAATCTCAAACAAAAAGAAAAAGGCAAAAATAGATAAATACTTTCGTGAAGCTCGATTTTGAAAAATACAAACTATAAGGTGGGTATAAGGCGGGTATTATAAAATATACCCTAAGGAAAAAGGATCTTAAGTGCTTCGCGCCGCCTCGTTTCCCCGCTTGCTTGTGAGTATTTTGAGATTGAAGGCTAATCGAGGGTTTTGCCGCCCAAAGTATTATTACGTATAATATATTTGCTTGGTTTCTTTGTGATTAAACCCTCTTGAACAATTTGGTTTTCACCAAAGTTCTAAAGTCATTCGAAGGCGTTCACTCCACGTGATCGTTTTCATTCCTTTGAGGCTTCTTTAATCAAGAGTTTGATTCGAGGATAGATTTGGTAGATTGTTGTCTACGAAGATACACCAAAATCCAAAAAAAATTAAAAACAATCAAAAACACAAAAAAATTGAAAATTCAAAAAACACCCAAAAAGAGTCTTCTTTGCTCACCTCCCATTCTTCGTGAAGTTTATGATCACTCGTAATCAAGCAAAACGAACTCGTAAACGTCTTCAAAAGCAAGCAAATCAAAAGACGTTGATTGAAGAACAAACTCTAATTGTTGAACCTATTGTAGAACAAGAAGTCGTCATGGCTAATCGTACTATGATGGAGTTGCTACAAGCACCCACCGAGGGTTTTGGAGAGGCCATTGTGATTCCCGCTATTCTTGCGGAGAATTTCGAGATTAAGACGGGTTTAATGTCGATGTTGCAAACTAATAAGTTTAGAGGTCATGAGAAAGACAACCCGCATTATCACATTTGGAATTTTAATCGTCTCACCGCTACTAGCAAGTTTAAGGATGTTCCACATGACGCCATTAAGATGATGTTGTTTCCATACTCATTAGATGGACCCGCTAAAATTTGGCTTGAGAAAGAACCGCCAAATTCAATTTTGACATGGGGTGATCTCGTTTCTAAGTTTGTGAACAAATTTTTTCCACCATCTAAAACAACACATTTAAAAAATGAGATTTCAAGACTTGTGCAAAGAAATAATGAAAGTTTTTCAATGGCATGGGAAAGATTTAAGGAAATGTTACATGAATGTCCACACCATGATTTTTCGGAATTACATCAAATTGATATTTTTATAATGGGCTTAATGATCATGAACGAGATTACTTGAATGCCGCCGCGGGTGGTAATTTTTTGTGCAAAACGACCGATGAAGCTTTAAAGATTATCGAGAATAGATCTAAGGTTTATAGCCCCCGTAACACACCGAGTGTTGCCAATTTGGGTTCGTCATCGTCGTCATCGTATCGTAGCATTAATGCCTTACATGATGAAGCTAATGAGGAAAATCGGTTTTTCGATAGATTTGCTAATCTTATGACTCATTGGAAAGCACAAGAGGCTTTGAATTCCGCTTCGGTTAAAGCAGTTGAAAAGAGTTGTTTGTCTTGTGGTGGGGCTCATGATCTTTCCGAGTGCATTACCGCCGGTGGTAACACTTCGAGTGCTTACGTAGCAACGGGAACTTATAGCCAAAACGGCCAAGGTTCCCGCCCAAATCAAGCTCCACCAAATCAAAATACTAATAACTATCGAAACAACAATCAAGGTGGTAATTATCAAGGCAATTCACGTAACTACAACAAAGGGAATTATCAAAGTGGGAATGGACAAGTCACTAATCAAAACCAAAACCGTGATTTTCAAAACACTACACAAGGTTTTCAAAATGCTCACACTAAAAATCTTCAAGGATAATTTTTGGATTATGCTAAAGCAAATGATGCTAAATTTGATAACATGCAACGTGAGATGATTAGCTTAAGATCCGAGTTGAAAAACGAGCTTAAAAACGAACTTGCTAATGAACTTAAAACTCATGCTAATAAAATGGAGGGAAATGTACAACGTCTTCAACAAAATCAACAAAAGATGGAACAAGGACAACATGAGATTAAGCAAGAATTGTTAAAAGCGGATTTAAGGCAATCAAAATTTGAAGACCGAATGGCAAAAATGTTTGAAGCAATCATGTGTAAACCATCTTCCTCGGGTGGTCTTCCTAGTGATACCATTGCAAACCCGAAGGGAGAAATGAAGGTTATTACTACACGAAGTGGTAAAACTTTCAAGGAACCAATCTCTCGTTCAAGTACTTCTACGGAGAAGGAAATTGAGAAAGAGCCCGAGGTGATGGTCGAAAAGGAGCATATTACAATCCCACGAAGTACCGCTTATACCACACCTACGGTTGAACCAATACCAATTATGGAACCCGAGATTCCAAGGCCGTTGCCTAATGTCCAACCCACACCACCCTTACCTTACCCTTCGAGAAGAAACAAAGAGAAATTGCAAGAACGTAACAAACAACAAATCGAGCTTTTTATAAAAATGTTTCAACAGGTGCATTTTGATGTGAGTTTAGCCAACGTGTTGTTATATATGCCTCGTTTCGCCTCCACTTTTAAAAGTATGATGAGCGATAAGGAAAAGCTTTCAAAGCTTGCTAATTGTTCTTCGGTTTATCTTAACCGCATACCGGAAAAAGTTGGTGACCCCGGAAAGTTTCTCATTCCTTGTGACATACAAGATATGAAAGAATGCCTCGCCTTGGCCGATCTTGGTGCGAGCATTAATTTGATGCCATTTTCCATTTGGAAATCGCTTTAGCTTCCGGCTCTTACTCCTTCGAACATGTCTATCGATATGGCCGATCATTTTACGATTTTAGCATGTGGAGTAGCCGAAGATGTTTTCGTGAAAGTGGGGAAGTTCTACTATCCCGTTGATTTTATAGTAGTTGACATCCCCGCGGATCCTCAAGTTCCTCTAATTTTAGGTCGTCCATTTTTAGACACCTCGAGATCGCTTATCGACGTTCATGTAAGAACTATCACTTTGAGATTCAATGAAGAGGAACTTGTTATAAACGCTACTCAAAACTCAAAACCTTCTCATGTTTATGCAATCGCTACCATCAATCACATCGACTTAGTTGATGTGGTTTGCGATGAGTTTTCACAAGAAGTGTTAGGTTTTTCCGATAGCTCGTCAAGTGGCAATCCCACTATTTTGGATCCAATTCTTGCTAATTCTACACCAAATCTCACTCCATTCCAAGGAGGCGATTTCACTTCAAATGAAATCGACAATGAAGATGAGGTGTTGATTAGTGATGATACTTCTATTCCACCATTTCTTCCGCCGATGGAAGTTATGAGTGTTGAACCAAAATCTTCAATCGAGGAACCACCTATCCTTGAATTGAAAGATCTTCTTTCTCACCTTGAATACGCATTCTTGGAAGGTGATGACAAGTTGCCGGTTATTATTGCAAGAGGTCTTGCTAATGATGAAAAAACCGAGCTCTTGAAAGTTCTTAAAGCTCATAAAGGGGCAATTGCGTGGAAAATTTTCGACATTAAGGGTATTGACCCAAAATTTTGTACTCACAAGATTTTAATGGAGGAGGACTACAAACCCGCAATTCAAAGTCAAAGAAGGGTAAACCCCAAAATTCACGATGTCAATAAAAAGGAAGTTTTGAAACTCCTTGACGCGGGAATGATTTATCCTATCTCCGATAGCCCATGGGTGAGCCCAATCCATTGTGTCCCTAAAAAGGGAGGAATGACCGTTGTGCCTAATGAAAACACCGAGTTAATTCCCACTCGTGTTGTGACCGGTTTGAGGGTGTGTATTGACTACCGAAAGTTAAATGACGCCACTCGTAAAGACCACTTTCCTTTGCCCTTCATGGATCAAATGTTAGAGTGACTAGCGGGAAATAAATTCTATTGCTTTTTAGATGGTTTTTCCGGTTACTTTTAAATCCCTATTGACCCTCGTGATCAAGAGAAGACTACGTTTACGTGTCCGTATGGAACGTTTGCTTAACGTAGGATGCCTTTCGGACTTTGTAATGCACCGGGTACGTTTCAACGGTGTATGATGGCAATTTTTCACGATATGATCGAGAAGTCGATGGAAGTGCTTATGGATGATTTTTCGGTGTTTGGCAATTCGTTCACGTCGTGTTTATCTAATCTCGAGCAAATGTTAAAACGTTGTGAAGAAACCAATCTTGTGCTTAATTGGGAAAAATGTCATTTTATGTGTAAACAAGGAATCGTCTTAGGACATAAGGTCTCGAAAGCAGGGATTGAGGTCGATAAAGCTAAGGTAGACGTCATCGCCAAGTTAACTCATCTCAAAACCGTTAAGGGAGTTAGGAGTTTCCTAGGCCACACGGGCTTTTATCGTCGTTTCATCAAAGACTTTTCGAAAATCTCTCGACCTATTACACGCCTTCTCGAGAAGGATGCTCCTTTTAACTTCAATGAGGATTGTGTTAGAGCTTTCGAAACTCTTAAAAGGAAACTTACCGAAGCTCCCATTCTTGTTGCTCCTAATTGGGAATTACCCTTTGAAATCATGTGTGATGCAAGTGATTATGCTATAGGGGTCGTCTTAGGGCAACGTTATGAAAAGCATTTCCGTCCTATCCATTATGCTAGTAAGACGATGACCGAGGCTCAATTAAAGTACACCACAACGGAAAAGGAATTCCTTGTCGTGGTCTATGCCTTTGATAAATTCCGACCTTATCTCGTCTTAACTAAAAGCATCGTGTATACCGACCATTCGGCTATCAAGTATCTCTTAGCTAAGCAAGATGCTAAGCCGAGATTGTTTCGTTGGATGCTCCTCCTCCAAGAATTTGATGTCACCGTGCTTGACAAAAAAGGAGCCGAGAATCTAGCGGTCGATCATCTCTCTCGTCTAGAAGATCCTCACAAAGATGTTTTCGAGAACAAGGAAATCACTAAAACATTTCCTCTCGAGACTCTCGGTGTAGTGAATTCTAAAGACACCACCCCATGGTTTGCCGACATTGCAAATTACCATGCGGGCAATTTCATAATCAAGGGTATGACGACACAACAAAAGCAAAAATTCTTTCGTGACGTCAAGTTCTATTTTTGGGATGACCCTTATCTCTTTCGGGTTTGTGCGGATCAACTCGTTCGACGTTGTGTTTTTGGTGCCGAAGCTTCTAATATCCTTAGAGCTTGTCACGAGGGACCCACGGGTGGTCACCATGGTGCTAACCTCACGGCTAAGAAAGTGTTCGATGCCGGCTTCTTTTGGCCTTATATCCATCGTGATGCACACGCACTTGTGAAGTCGTGTGATTCGTGCCAACGTCATGGAAAATCGTCTCAACGTGATGAAATGCTGCAAAACATAATTCAAGTGTGTGAGATTTTCGACATTTGGGGCATAGACTTTATGGGGCCGTTCCCATCGTCTCATGGTGACAAGTATATCCTCGTCGCAGTGGACTACCTTTCTAAGTGGGTGGAAGCTAAGGCTTTACCTACTAATGATGCTCATGTGGTAATGAAGTTTTTGAAGCAACTATTTTCTCGGTTCGGAACCCCTCGTGCTATTATAAGCGATCGTGGAACCCATTTTTGTAATGACCAATTCGAGAAGGTCATAAAGAAATATGGAGTTACTCATCGTCTTTCTACGGCTTATCACCCGCAAACGAGTGGGCAAGTCGAGGTTTCGAACCGAGCTTTGAAGAGGATTTTAGAGAGGTCGATTGGAGAAAACCGTGCTTCATGGTCCGACAACTCAATGACGCTTTATGGGCCTTTAGGACCGCTTATAAGACACCTATCGGTTGTACTCCTTATAAGTTAGTCTATGGGAAGAATTGTCATTTGCCCATTGAATTGGAGCACAAGGCATATTGGGCCCTTAAGCATGCAAATTTTGACTTAAACACCACGAGAGATCACCGGAAAATACAATAGAATGAATTGGATGAACTAAGAGACAATGCTTATGAAAATTCATTGATTTTCAAAGAAAAGACTAAAAAGTTTCATGATGCAAAAATTAAAAACCGGGTTTTTAACGTTGGTGATCAAGTGTTACTTTTTAACTCTAGACTTAAGATATTTTCCGGGAAATTGAAATCTCGTTGGTCGGGTCCTTTCACCGTTACGCAAGTGTTTCCTTATGGGACCATCGAGCTAGCTCAAGATGATGGTCCTAACTTCAAGGTGAATGGACATAGGCTTAAGCACTACTTTGGTGGGGAAATTCCTTCAATGGTTGACCTCGACCAAGTCACCTTCCCCAATGATAATTAGCATTGAGGGGATCGAGTCGAGCTCATGACTCGGTAATCAAAAACGAGGTGCCTCTTGGGGGAGATCCCATGCTTATCCTTTTATGCTTACGAATAACTAATTAGAGGGGATTTGTGCCCTTCCAACTCGTTGTCTCGTGGTTGTTTGTGATTGTGTTATCTAGATCATCATCATCATCTACGATTGAAGACTCTCGTGTTCGTTTACGTGAGCCTCCATCGTTTGCTTGAAGAAGTTTTTCATGAGTCCATGACATATCCTTTATTGTTCTTACAATTATCTTTTAGCATAATTAATAAATGGCTTTAGATATATTGTTGATCACCCTTTCCATGCTAGATCCTAAGCATTCGATTCTTCGTCTCTAGTATGGGGGTGCTCCACCTTTAGACTCGAAACATTGAGGACAATGTTTACTTTTAGTATAAGGGGGTGAATAGGTACTTGCTTTGCTACGCCCTCATGTTTTCCAACTTTCAATGTTTTGTTTTGTTGCTAATAAGGCTAAAAATGGCCAAATTTTAAAAAAAATTCTTAGTTTTCATAAGTGTTTTTGAGACACGAATGTATATTTTCTGATGCGTAGAATAAGAGCTAATTTTTGACTTGATGGGCATTTGGAGCCATTTACATTCCTTAACCCGCTCAATTCAAGTTTTGCTAGACTTTCATATAGGGAACTTTATAACGCGAAAGTCTTAGCTCATTCGGGTTAAGAACAAGAACTTTTCGCAAGTTCCTATAATTGATCCTAGAAAGTCACTTATCAAGGGAACTATAAAATGCATTCTCTAAACTTGAAAAAGTCCAAGAAAGTGCAAGATCCTATAGGTGGCTTGAAAACCCAAAACTTTGATGTGATATAGTCTTAATGAAATCTAATCCAAATTTGGCTTAATTTTGACTTGCATGGCTAAGTATTCACGAGTCTCTTTAATTAGAGGTCTTTATATAGTGAAGAACGAGAAGTGATAGAGTTAGACAAGTGATCATGCTAAACGTAGAACATGAAAATGTTCTTTCAAAAACTCATATGTTTTTAATTGTGGCTTTTTCTTCCCATAAGATCAATGCATTAGGAATAAAAATAATTGCAATAAGTAAGGTCGTACGATTTGAAAGGTTACTTAGCCTCTAGCGCAAGATCGTTTAAAAGTTGATCGGGGTTGAATAGAGTTCATATCCAAGGCATAACTTATTGAAGCGGGACGCGAAGATTGGTGAAGATCCAAAAAGGCCCTAACAAGGCATGAGGAGCTCTATTTTTGCTAAAGATCCAAGATGATTTGAAGTATCATTATTCCAAAATCAATATGAAGGATCGAGGCACTCGACGAAAAGCAATTACTCCCCTAAAGATCATGGAGAAAGTCTATCCAAAAAGACCCTTACAAGGTATGAGGATAAATATATCCAAGTCCGAAAAGGAGGCGGATTGTTGTATATCAAAGTCCAAAATAAGGATTGAAGAAAAATGATGAAGTCGTGGTCCAAATATGAAGAATCTCTCAAAAACGTCAAGTGAAGAAATTCCAAATATATGAAGAAGACCATAATTTCAAGAACGTCTTCCCAAGATTTGAAGTATGAAGTACATGCCAAATATCGGTCCGAGAAAGGTCTCAAATCGTGAAACGAGTTATGCCAAGATATGAACTTAAGGAGATACACGAGAAGCTATTTTAAAAGATTTTGTCCTTCGGCTAACTATCGATTAAATCGTGCTACTTTGCTTTCGGACTAATAAATAATCAAATAAGTCAATATGAATCACTTGTGATCCATGACAATTAGTTAAAAAATGCTAGTAACCCATTTCCTTTTATAATAACTAGGATTGCGGGGAGAAAAAGTATTACACAATTTGGACGTATGAGTAGTGTTAGCATTGTGACTTGTACCAACAATGATCTCGTTTTTGCACTTAGCATGGAATGTATGACAATCAAGGATGACGGAATTTACTCTAAGGGACATTTACTTGTTTCTATTCTTTGACCCTAAAAGTCACATTCGTGATGAAAATCATATATTATGTCTTTACACATCTTCATAGTATTATTGCAAGTCTTTTACTTTTCAATAAAGGGTAATAAAATTGAATTTTGGTGATGCTTAGATACTTTATTCTAGCATTGCGTGAGGGCACGACAATGGCTTAGTATGGGGGAGTGATGAGATGGCATTTATACATGATCTCATCGTTCTTTTTAGACTTTAAATGCATTAAAATGTCATAAAATACCATATATATATATGCTTGTGTTTGTTTACTTGTGTATTTTAGGTATGGATATCGTGAAAAAGACAAAAGATCACAAGAAACAAGGAAAAACGGACACGAGAAATGAAGCCGTACAAAGAGCCGAGCCCTAATTCATGAATTATCCAAGATTAAACCTTGAAGACTTGAAGATATGCAAGATTGATCCTCAAACAATGAAGAAATGACACTTAAAACCCTTGTGAATTCATAATTACAAGTTTGGTCCCTTAAGTTTGTCAAAATTACAAAATGGTCCTTCAACTTTGAAGAAATGGAAAGATTAGTCCCTCATCAAATCTAATTTGTCAATTATGGTCCCTCATGAAGTCAAAGAAACATTGAAGACCTTTAAAGATCAATAATGTCCAAAATCAGTCCTTCAAATATGAAAACATGGCAAAAACAACCCTTTAAACCTTTTCACCAAAGTTTTGTGGCAAAAGTATAAACTTGGAAAGTTTATTAACAAAGGGAATTCGTTTTGTGGGTTGAAATTCTTATTATACATACTTTGCCAAAGAACAAGGACTGGTTTTTCCCAATTCCAAACTTTCAAACGAATATTGTGCCAAACAAACACCTTTCCCCCATTTTCGGATCAAAACTTACCACTGTAACACGTGATGAACCCAGAATTACCACTCACTTAACCAAAGGGTAAAATGAAATTACCTTGGCACATGTGTGATTCACACATGCAGAAACTCATCCCAACAACAAAACCCTCAATCCCATTACCCAATGGACCCCACACTCAACCTCCTCCATCTAAGAAAACACAACTTTCTCCCCAAGGCAAATGACGTGTCAAGATCAACAACTAAGAGTCATAGCTTAACTCCAAAGCTATTTTGAACGGTTTTGATCATTTTTTGGACAGCTCATATCAAGGATTCGTCTAGAAGCACTCAAGGATAAATTAGGAAATTCACATCTAGGGTTTATGAATAGTGTTAGGTTAGCATTTGCCTATAAAAGGAGTCCTCAACCTGTGAGAGTCCCTTTCTTCCAGATTTTGGCTATCAATCTTTGTAATTCCTTTTTAGTTAAATAAAATTTGATTTTCTGAAAATTTGTGAAATCTCTTTTGTGTTTATTAAAAGTTGGTGTTAGAATAGCTAAAATCTGAGTTCCAATTGATCTTATAGACCTTCCTTAATCTTGTGCTTAAGGCACGTCTATGTTTGAAGGTTTTCAAAGGTTCAAAAACCTTGAAATCCTTGTTACTGTTTTGGTTATTCTCTTGTACTAACCCTTAGCCAAAAGCCTTAAGCTCCTTCAAGCTTGTTGACACCAAGCCTGAGAAGAGATTTGAGCTCTTGGTTGAGTTGTTTGCTCATTTGTGTTGAAGAAATATCATAATCAAAACCTTGTTCTACTTTGAACATCAGCAGGTTTTGATCTTCCTTTTTGAAGAACCTTGGTCTTGTTCTAGTTGTTGAACAAGGTCCAAGGAGCATAGCTGGTCCTCCTAGGATGTTGTGGAGGACAGGTACAATCCCTTGTTTAAGTTTCCCCTAAATATTTCATGTTATTGCCTGTTTTGGATTTTGTGCTTTGATTTTGTGTTCTTGTGTTTGAGGTTGTGATTTTTGTGATTGAATTTGTTAGTTGTCACCTAGGAAGTGTATTTGATTCATAAAATCAGTAGGTTATTAGTTAAAATCACAAGTTGCTTTGAAAAATGGTAGATTAAGGGTTGTTTGGGATAACAGCCTGTTTTGGATTTGTGCTATTTTGAGTTGATGCTTTTTGGTGCTTTGTGTTGGAACATATCTTATAAGTGCTAAGAGACATTTATCTGCAAGCTTTTTGCATATAAACACCTAGATCCTAAAATAGGCTCTAAAATCTTGAATACTTGTTGAAATTGGCTGTGGTTTAAGGGACACCTAGTTTTAATCATAGACTAGGGTTAACAAGTGATTAAACCTAGTTAGTTACACCAGGGAAGTAGGATTTGAGTGTTGAAATTGGATTTTTGGTCATTTATATCAGCAAAGTATGCATGTGTTCTTGAAGTTAATATCAGCAAGTGTAATCTGCTTTGATCTTGTTCCATACTTTGATCCAGTGATTGATTTAAGTTTGTTTATGCTTAATCATAGTTTATATAGCTTGTGTATGCATCTGGTTGAATTTGGAGTGCTTATTCTAGCTTAAAACTGCTTAAGTGTTCATAACTGCTTATATTCCATGTATGTGCTAGATCTGGGCATTGTTTGATTTTTCTGTGCTTATTGAGTGAACCAAAGTGTGTTTTTGTGCTTGATTGTGACTCCTTATGATTAACTGATCACTTGGGTGCCCTTGTCTTCCGATAAAACATACAGAATCTCTCTAAAAATCCAGGTCAAATAGTCAAAGCAGTGGGAACCAGTTCCTACTGAAAGTTCCCCCTGCTAGTGTTAATTGGACATCAGCTTATCAATAAACTATTCTAGCTTATTTTAACCAGCAAAAACTTTGATTTTGTAATAGGTGCTCATTATTTGACCCATTTGTTCATACTGGAGCAATTGGTGGGTTGACTTTAGGGTTTGACTAGAAAACCAACTTAATTGACTTTTTCATAAGTGCTTATTGGCTTATTACAGCTTATTGGTTTTGCTTATTGGATTTTAGTTGATTGATTTGGCTTATTGAAGTCATTTGTAACATTTTGCAAGTTAAATCAAGTCCTAAGGTGCCCTAGAACTAAAACCCGACTATTTTGTCTTTTAGTGGATTTATACTTTGCTTATTTCTGGCTTATTGAGTGTGCTTTTTCAAAATTTCTTTTTACAGATCTCTTTAGTATCCCAAAAGAAGGTTGTGTGTCAAATTAGAGCTTATGGCATTAGCTTATTGCTTAATGAGCTTAATGGCCCAATAAGGATATGTTGTTTGTTCATTAAGCTGTGATAAGCTTACTTTCAGCTTTTGGACTTTTAGAGTTTTGTGTTTAGAATTGAATTTTGAGTCAGATAGTGCTTTTCCAAGTCATTTGGGCTTATTTTGACTTTTTGGGCTAAAAAGCCCAATAAGCTTGACTGTTTTTAATTTTGGCCCATTTGGGGGCCCAATAGGGGTATTCTGGTCATTTCACTTTCATTTTCTGATTATTTAAGTTAAAACAAACTAGTTTGTAATTTTTTAGAATTTTTTATAATTTTTGGATTTTTAATATTATTTTAATATTATTTTATTATTATTTTTCAAATTTCACATTTTTGCACTTTTTATATTTTTCTTAGCTTAAATACATTAAAATAGGATTTTTTTTCAACTTTTAGATTAATTTTATCATCTTTAGATTAATTGTTATAATTATTTTAAGTTTTAATAGTTTTTAAATCATTTTAAATAGTTTTTCTTAGTTTAAAATTTTCTAAAAATAGTTTTTAATCTTTTAGGTCATTTTAGAGGTTTACCAACTGGAAAATCTTTATTTGGGCTTTTTGATAATTAATTTGATTTTCAGGGCTTTAATTAGCATTTAAAAATTAATATTTAATTAATTAAAAGGTTTGAAAAAGTTTTGATCATTGGTAAACTCTTAGTTTATTTATTTTGATTTTTGGTGAATTTTTGATAATTTTTAGAATTAATTTTTATTTTTGCTCATCTTACGGTTTTACGTTAAGTCGTAGTAGTAATTAATTTCACGTCTTCGTCATTCTCTTTTCTCATCCCCTTCTAACCAATATTAATCTCAAACCAATCACGAATTACTCACACACATATACCTCCTTGGGAAACGAACTTCATTGGGTCATTAGTGTTTGATTTTCCTAAATCATCACTTAATACTTATCGCTCATATACGCTCTTTTTCCTAAAAGACGTATTTTACCACAATCAAAGAGTAATAAAGAAAACAGAAATGCAAACCGACACAATGATTTATAGTGGTTCGGCTACAAGGACACCTTGCTTGCCCTACATCCACTCCCTGAATCACCTACTCGACAGTCCGACTTCACTAATCAACAACCTCTTTTATACCGGTGGAGAAACCCTTACACGTCACTTACAATATTTACTAACACCTAAGCTAGGATGTCTTGTTCTTTCACACGGGTAGAACATTGGTTCCTTGCACAGAGGATAGGACCAACACCCTTTTACATCGCCTACAATATTTTCTGACACCTAAGCTAGGATGTCGTGTTCTTTCACATGGGTACAACAAGTCCATTCACACTATGCATTTTGAGGACTAAAATGCTAACCACACTATTACACAAGTAGTAGATGTTTTGGTACAACAATGGTGATGTATAAGTGTCGCTTGATACATCCACACAATTAAGCTATGTAGGATCAAAACTTGGATAGGTTTCTTGATGGTGACAGAGTTAGAGATATGAGAAGAGAGATATTAGACATGGTGCCGAGATGAAGCTTGATCTCGGATGTCTTGCATTTAACCTAAGTGATCTTCATTCTACACAGAGAAACACTAAGAGAAGAACAAGTATAGATTTAAGATCTACATTGTTAGAAATACGTTTTACGTATTTAGGAAGATTCGGTCACTCTGACAATATATTAAGTAGTAGCTCGTAGTCTAGATATCTTTATTAAACAAACAAAGTCAAGCCTAGCCTACAACATGTGTAGGCCGGCCCAACATTGTAAGCCCAAGCCCATCACAAGGCTTGGGTATATAAACCCTCTCCTTTGATGGAGAGGGTGTGTGGTTAATCATTTTCACATAGTTCTTATCAAGTTTCTCTCTCTAGAATTGTGTGTAATCCACCATCTTTCTATCTCTTTCTCTCTCTAAAACATAAGCAAGATTTACATATCATACAAATGGTATCAAGAGCCATGGGATGATTGTTTAGTTCTTGTGTTTGTGTTCTTGATTCTCTCGCCATTTTTGATCCATTTTCACACGAACCAAAAAAAAATTTGTGTTTTTATGGATTAATCTTGATATACTTCATCTTGTTACTTGTTATAGTGATTTGGTATTGTTATTTGGGTTAAAAACACGAAATTTTTGGTTGTTTGATTCATATTTTGGCTTTGAATCTTGATTTGATTGTGTTATTGTACTGTCCGAGAAATAAGGTAAGTTGGTATCCAGTTCGATCTGACTTTGTGTTTGCATAAACCCTGGGGGTTTCTACTTGCGATCCATAGTCACGATCCAAGTTACGATCTTGACTTTGTTAGCTCACTGATAGGTGTGAAAACACCCATCCTTTTACCACTTATTTCTGGCTAAAACAAGACCAAAACACGTGTTTAATATCATTTGTTTGGAATTATGCGTGGTTTTTGTGTTTATTGTGTTTTCAGAGTCAACCGGGAGAATATTGAAGAAAACATGGGATTGCACGGGTTTTATCGAAGAAAAAGACTCAAGACGAAGTCTATTGTCCAAGAGATGCAAAAGATTTTGAAGTCATTGTGCCTATTTGAAGATTTATCGAAGAATAGAGCCAAAGATGGAAAATTCATATATGTCGAAGAACTCGAGTCTATTAAACAAAAGATTATTAGACGAGTTGGAATTATTCACCGACACTTCTAAAAGTCCAAAGTCGAAAAACGGTTATTTAAAAGAAGCGTGAAGACCAAGGAAGAAAGAAGAAAAGAAGCCCATATACAAGCCCATACACACACGCCTATATAAAGGCCTTACCTCACAAATTTTCACACACTTAGTTTTTAGCTAGTCTTTAGTTTTTCATTTTTTCTCTAGTTTCTAGAGAGAGAAAGTTCCATACTTTCTCTCACTAAACTTTTTCTTTGTTTTTCATCTTTTAATTCAAGCTTCTTTTAATCTTTGTATTGGGGATTTCATCAATCTTATTCAAGTTAAGTTTTTAAGTTCTTTAATCTTTTTCTACTTTTCCTAGTTTATCCAAAATCTTTAATCCGATTTTCATTTCATACGGTTTGTAGTATTTGGTGAATAAGCTCGTGTTAAAAGTTTGATCTTATTTAAAATCTCACACGATTAGGTTATAAGCTCTCCATGCTTATTAGCCTATTCTTTGTTTAAGCTTGTTGATTTCGGATTTTCATATAAGTTTTGATCTCTCAAAAGTTCCTTTCATTAAGTTCATGATTTGCGTTTTCAAAAGTTGTCAAATTTAAGCTTTTAGAGTTATTTAAGTTTCGGATTGCATAGCTTATTGTAAGTGCTTATTGAAGTTTTTAGCTTTCCACCAATTTCGGAACTACATTCATTTCATCGCAATAAGAGGGTTTTGTTCATATTCCGACGGCTTCATTGCTTGGTATCGCAATAACCCTTAAGGGGTTTCACTTTGCGATAGGGTGTAAGTTCCCCTATTCCGATCTGGGATTGCGATCGCACATTCCGAGTAGTCGAAACTCTGGCCAATTTTTATTCACAACATTCCGATCAGGAACTTTCCGATAGATATCATTCCGATAGCTTGATTTTAGAGTATTCCGATGGTGATTGACAGAAACATTCCGATGAACCTTCACTTGAAACATTCCGATGGGTCATGTTAATTGTATTCCGATAGCCATAGTTTTCATTATTCCGATAGAACAAGTTTTTAAGCATTAATTCAATTAAGTTTTCAAATAATCTTTTCTTTACGTTTTCAAGCACTCATTTTTAACTTGTCAATTTAGTTTAATCTTCCAAAGTTTTAAATTACTCAACGTCATTTACATTTAATTGATATTAGTTTTAAAAATAGATAAACAAACCAATTCCTTTTTATCAACCAAGAACAAATCATTTCACTTAAGGCCGAGATCAATTCGAGAGGATATCGAGAATAATTGAACCTAGTAAAAAGACGAGTATCAAATGGCGCCGCTGCCGGGGATCGAACCCCGGTCACCCACGTGACAGGCGGGAATACTTACCACTATAATACTTACCCCAAGATCAAGAGTATCAAATGGCGCCGCTGCCGGCTCTTCTCGTTAAGATCAAAAGTTTTTTGTGAGAACTTGGATTTTGGGATCCGTTCCCTGTGAACGTTACTTTTTCATCAAAATTTTTCAAAAATCCTAAAAAAAAATATAAAATTTTCAAAAATACAAAAAAATTAAAAAACATAAAAACCAAAAATATTTTTGCCTTGTTTTTCTTTGTTCGTTCTTTTGCAGGTGTATGCGCACTCGATCCACGTCATATCAAGAGCCCGAGCCTCTCGATCACTTAGACATGGCCGGTG
This sequence comes from Glebionis coronaria, assembly GCA_025667525.1. Taxonomy (NCBI): domain Eukaryota; kingdom Viridiplantae; phylum Streptophyta; class Magnoliopsida; order Asterales; family Asteraceae; genus Glebionis; species Glebionis coronaria. The sequence goes on along the minus strand of CM046874.1, from coordinate 589,224,133 downwards.
TACCACCTCAAAACAATAATAACAACAACAACCCGCCTTTCAACAACATGAACAATAACAACAACAATGAGCCCCTTCCGGATAATCGCCCGATGATTGAACTGCTGCAAGCTCATGTCGATGGAAACACGGATCCAATTGTTATACCACCAATTGCCGCCAACAATTTCGAGCTAAAATCAGGCTTTATCCAGATGGTCTCCGCTCAACCATTCTTGGGACAAACCATTGATGATCCACACGACCACATCAAGAGATTCTTGCAACTCACCAACACGGTCAAATTCAATGGCGTTCCACAAGAGGTTATAAGGTTACAACTTTTTCCCTTTTCCTTAGAGGGACAAGCCCGGCATTGGCTTGCTAAAGAACCGCCACAGAGTATTCTCTCGTGGACGGATTTGGAAACAAAGTTCATCAATTACTTTTTTCCACCCTCTCGTACTACCGCATTGCGGAATGAAATCATAAATTTTGAACAAAAGTACGATGAGTCGTTCAGTGAATCTTGGGATCGCTTTAAAGATCTTTTAAGAAAATGCCCACAACATGGTTTTACCAAAGTACATCAAATTAATACTTTTTACAATGGTTTAAGCATGAGTGACCAAGATTCACTGAACAGTGCCTCGGGGGGTAATCTATTGGCTAAGACTTCCAATGCTGCTTGGGACATCATTGAGAATAAATCTCGTGTGCAAACTAAGAGTGTTCGGACCAATGTCGCTAGTGCTAGCACAAGTGACAGCGACAAGCGATTGGACAAAATCACTACGCTTCTTGAATCGCTTGTCACCCACACCGTCAGCAACAACAACAGCAACAATGCCAAAAACGCTCAAGTTAACGTTGTCAGCCAACCTTGTGAGATATGCGGTGGTCCTCACTCTTACACAACTTGTACCGCCACCCAAGACTACCCTGCTGAGAATGTGAATACGGCATATGGCACCTATCCTCAACCTGCTTATCAAGCTAGACCTCAAGGTGACCGTAACTTGCTTAGCTACCGCTCCAACAATTATCTTTCCCCACCTGGCTTTCCTCCTACCAACCCAAACCAACAACAAAACCTTAATCGCCCTCCTCAACAACAACAACAACCTCGACAACCATACATACCTCCTCACAAGCAGCAACAACCACCTCAACGTAACAACCAAGTTTACCAACAACCTGCTTATCAACCACCCGCATACAATGCTCCTCCCAACCAAACCACCACTGCATTACACCAAGAGGTTGCAACCTACATGAGGACCAATGATGTGATTGTGGAAAATCTCCAACAGGAAGTGCGAAACTTGAAAGCAGACTTGGTCAAGCAAGGAAACGATTTGAGAGCCGACATGAGAAACACGTTGGATAGCCAAACTAATGACTTGAAGAACATGATGGCTGGTTTCTTCCAAGGTAATCAACCCTCTTCTTCGGGTACTCTTCCGAGTAACACCATTGCGAATCCAAGAGGGGAGATGAAAGCAATCACCACTCGAAGTGGCAAAGGTACCAAGGAACCCGAGCTTCCTATACCTCCACCGGTGGTTGTGACTAAGGAGAACGAGTCACCTGCTCCTATTCCTCCTCCTTCTCCTTCCCCAATTTCTCCACCTCTTCCTTCTACCCCTCCTCCACCTGTGGTTGTGAGTGATCCTATTCTCCCAAAGCCTTCCTATTCTTCCAATATACCTTATCCATCTAGGTTAAGGAAAGAGAAGAAAAAGAGCAAGGATGATATTCAGGTTTCGAACTTCCTTAAAATGTACAAACAATTGAATTTCAATATCTCCTTCGCTGAGGCTCTCGCTCACATGCCCAAATACGCGAAAATGTTTAAAGATCTTCTGAGCGACAAGGAAAAGCTCCTCGATATTGCCAACACCCAACTTAATGAGAATTGCTCTGCAGTGCTCTTAAGGAAATTGCCAAGCAAGCTTGGTGATCCGGGTCGTTTTCTTATCCCTTGCAATTTCCTGGGAGTAGAGAATTGCATGGCCCTAGCCGATCTAGGTGCCAGTATTAATCTTATGCCTCTAAGTGTTTGGAAGCAATTATCTCTCCCAGAGCTAGTCCCCACCAAAATGACTTTGGAATTGGCCAACCGTACGGTTTCTTATCCAGTGGGGATAGCCGAAGACGTTATTGTAGGAGTCGACAAATTCACCTTTCCTGCTGATTTCGTTGTCGTCGACTATGAGATGGACCCCCGTGTGCCACTAATTGTTGGTCGTCCATTCTTGAGGACCGGTCGCACTCTCATCGATGTTGAAGCCGGTGAGCTTATCATGAGAGTGGGTGACGATAAAGTAGTCTTCAACATGGGAAAGTTGTCTAAGCAGCCTTATTCTTACGAGAGTGTCAATTGTATTGACGTTCTTGATGAGGCTTGTGAAGAACACTTCAAAGATGCTTGTAAAAGTATTCCTACCTCTCTTCCCAATGTTGAGACCGTTTCCTCTATCGACTCATCACTATCTCTATTTGGAGAAAGTGATTTCCTTTGGAAAGATTTGGAAGCCACCATGGGAGATGTGCATTTAGACAATGACGATTCTACTACCAATTGGAATGAAGATCTCAGCTTCATTAAAAACCTTCTAAAAGAAGACAATCCTTCTCCTCCATCTCCCACGGTTATTGTTATCGATACTCCGACTTCGAATACGCCTCCCGTCGACAATCCTCCGGATCTAGAACTTAAGGAGTTGCCGCCCCATCTTGAGTATGTATTCCTTGAAGAAGAGAAGAAGTCGCCAGTCATCATTGCTAAGGATTTGAAGGATGAAGAGAAAGCCCGACTTGTCGCCGTGTTGAAAGATCATAAGAAGGCTATTGCTTGGAAGATTACGGATATTCGTGGAATTGATCCTCACTTCTGCACACACAAAATTCTCATGGAGGACGACTTTAAGCCCACAATTCAAAGCCAACGAAGGGTGAATCCAAAAATCCATGAAGTCATCAAAACAGAGGTTATCAAACTTCTTGATGCGGGTATGATTTACCCTATTTCGGATTCACCATGGGTTAGTCCAATCCATTGTGTGCCCAAGAAGGGCGGAATAACCGTTGTTCCCAATGAACACAACGAGTTGATTTCCACTCGTCTCGTTACTGGGTGGAGAGTTTGTATAGACTACCGCAAACTCAATGATACCACGAGAAAGGATCATTTCCCTCTACCTTTTATGGACCAAATGCTTGAACGTTTAGCAGGTAATGAATATTACTGCTTTCTTGATGATTTCTCAGGTTATTTTCAAATACCCATCGATCCCCAAGATCAAGAGAAGACAACATTCACTTGTCCCTATGGCACATTTGCTTACAAAAGAATGCCTTTTGGCTTATGTAATGCGCCCGGGACTTTCCAAAGGTGCATGTTAGCTATCTTCCATGACATGGTTGAACAAACCATGGAAGTCTTCATGGATGATTTCTCGGTCTTCGGGGATTCCTTCTCTTCTTGCCTTGCCAATTTGGAACGTATGCTCAAGCGGTGCGAAGACACTCGCCTAATTCTGAATTGGGAAAAATGCCATTTTATGGTAAAAGAAGGCATCGTGCTTGGACATAAGATCTCGAAAGCCGGTCTTGAAGTAGACCGTGCTAAAGTCGATGTTATCGCAAAGTTGCCTCCACCTTCAACCGTGAAGGGTGTGAGAAGTTTCCTGGGTCATGCGGGCTTCTACCGTCGATTCATCAAAGATTTTTCTCAAATCGCTCGCCCGATGACCCACCTCTTGGAAAAAGATACTCCTTTTATCTTTTCCAAAGAGTGTCTTGAAGCCTTTGACTCGCTTAAGGATAAGCTAACTAAGGCACCTGTCTTGGTTACCCCTAATTGGGAGCTGCCTTTTGAGTTGATGTGCGATGCTAGTGATTTTGCTATTGGAGCGGTTCTGGGACAAAGAGTGAACAAACACTTCCAACCAATCCATTACGCTAGCAAGACAATGACGGGGGCACAATTGCATTATACGACAACCGAAAAAGAGCTTTTAGCTGTTGTCTATGCTTTTGAAAAATTCCGCCCCTATCTTGTCCTTTCTACAACAATTGTGTATACCGATCATTCCGCGCTGAAGTACTTGTTGACAAAGCAAGATTCCAAACCAAGACTTCTTCGCTGGGTTTTGCTGCTCCAGGAATTTAAAATAGAAATTCGCGATAAAAAAGGAGCTGAAAACCTAGCCGCGGATCATCTCAGCAGACTTGAGGATCCTTACCAAGAGGATCATCCGAACAAAGAAATCAATGATTCTTTTCCCTTGGAGACCTTAATGTCTATAAACTCGAAGCCGAATGAAACCCCGTGGTTTGCAGACTTTGCAAACTACTTGGCGGGTGGAATTCTCAAGGAAGGGTTGACGTCCCAACAAAAGAAAAAGTTCTTCACCGACATCAAGACTTACTTTTGGGACGACCCTTACCTATTCAAACAATGTGCCGACCTGATTATCCGCCGATGTGTTGATGGACCAGCAGCGTTCGAAATCCTTGATGCTTGCCACAAAGGACCCACCGGTGGTCACTTTGGTCCCAACTACACCGCCAAAAAAGTGTTTGATTCGGGATTTTATTGGCCCTCTATATATCGTGACGCTCACGATATGGTTAAAATATGTGATGTTTGCCAAAAACAAGGCACGATCACACATAAAGACGAGATGCCTCAGAATTTCATTCAAGAGTGTGAAATCTTTGATGTTTGGGGTATCGACTTTATGGGGCCATTCCCTTCTTCTAAAGGAAACAAATACATCCTTGTAGCCATTGACTACGTCTCCAAATGGGTTGAAGCAAAAGCTTTACCCACTAATGACGCACGGGTGGTTTGTAACTTTTTGAAAGCTCTTTTCGCTAGATTCGGTGTGCCTCGTGCCATTATTAGTGATCGTGGGACTCATTTCTGCAATGACCAATTTGCTAGAGTCATGGCTAAGTACGGTGTAAATCATCGTCTTTCCACAGCCTACCACCCACAAACTAATGGCCAGGCTGAAATATCCAACCGAGGACTGAAGCGAATTCTTGAACGAACCGTGGGAGAGCATCGTGCCTCATGGGCTGATAAACTCGATGATGCTTTGTGGGCTTTCCGTACTGCTTACAAGACCCCGATCGGCTGTACGCCTTATCGTCTTGTGTATGGGAAAGCGTGCCACCTCCCCATTGAGTTGGAGCACAAGGCTTATTGGGCCTTGAAGTGGGCTAATTTTGATATAAACAAAGCCGGTGACCTTCGCAAAATCCAACTCAATGAGCTCAATGAACTCCGTAATGAGGCTTATGAAAATTCTTTGATCTATAAGGAAAGAACTAAGCTCATTCACGACTCCAAGATCAAAAACCGAGAGTTCCATGTTGGAGACAAAGTCTTACTTTTTAACTCTCGGTTGAAAATCTTCTCGGGAAAGCTCAAATCTCGTTGGTCCGGCCCATTCACCATTGCCCAAAGTTTTCCATATGGAACTCTCGAGCTCGCTCAACCTAATGGACCTAATTTTAAGGTGAATGGCCAACGAGTGAAGTTGTACTTTGGTGAGGACACCTCTCATGAGGTGATTCCAACCCTCACCACGTTCCCCATGAACTAATTTTGGGTCGAGTCAGGCTCGTGACTCGGTTATCAAAAACAAGCGCTCCTCGGGAGGCAGCCCGAGTATCTATCCTTTTATGTTTTAACCCCCTAAGTGTAGGGGAGCCTGTATAGGTGTTTGTATTTGTGTGGTGATATGATTACAGGGATGACTGCACTCTTGGAATCTTTGAAGAACCGTGCTCCCGTGTTATCCGAAATCCGGTTCTATCTCTCAGCTATCGTGATTCAATTTTCTTCATACTCACATTTGAAATTGATCACTTTAGTCGTCTCTTCCTTAACTTAAGTTAACCAACGTGCACAATGTCATAAGTGTAGGGGAGATTTTTCCCACATGCTTAAACATTGAGGACAATGTTTATCTTAAGTGTAGGGGGACTTCTATCGAAGTGTTAAGTGTACTTTTCCATGAAAATGCCTTCATTTAACCGAAAAATCCTATTTTTCAACATTTTTCAAAATTTTTATTAACTTTGGCCATTTAGTCGTAATTTTCAAATTTTTATCGTTGCTTTCATATGTATATATTCGACAATAATAAATTGGTGTAGCTAGTTTAGAAGTCTTTGATCTATTAGGCCCGTTGCGATTATTTTGACTCAACCTGAATAGACTTGTCTAAGTTTATTCTAGCTAGTATCCTTAACCATGTAGACCTTAATTGGTTTATTAGGCTAAGCATCCACGAGTCTCATTACTTGAGATTTTAAATTGTGGAGAACGAGAAATGATAGAGTCAATTATAAGTCGGTATTCTTGCGCAAGCTCACTGGGTGTAATTATTTGCCTATTCTCCCACCACTTGCTAATAATTTATCTGCAATAAGTAAGGTCGTACGATTTGAAAAGTTACTTAGCTTCTAGCCCAAGATCGTTTAAAAGTTGCTCGGTAATGATGAGAGTTCATAGCCAAGGCATAACTTATGAAGCGGGGCGCGAAGATTGGCGAGTCCGAAAAGGCCCTAACAAGGCATGAGGATTCAATTTTATTGCGGAAGATCCAAAGTGATGTGAAAAGCATTATTCCTAAAATCAATATGAAGGATCAAGACTCACGACGAAAAGCAATCAACTCCCATAAAGATCATGGAGAAGTCTATCCGAAAAGACCCTAACAAGGTATGAGGATAAATAGATCCAAGTCCGAAAAGGAGGCGGATCGTTGTATCTCAAAATCCCAAATAGAGATTGAAGAAATAATCATGAAGTCGTGGTCAACAAAGTTGGAGTACCCCTCAAAAGTCTCCAAGTGAAGAAACTCTATTACGATGAGAAGACCATTATCTCAAGCACGTCTCTCAAGATATGAAGTATGAAGTACATGCCAAATATCGGCCCGAGAAAGGTCTCAAATCGTGAACCGAGTTATGCCAAGATATGAACTTTTTGATATCCCGAGAAGCAGTTTTAAAAGATTTTGTCCTTTAGCTAACTATTGATCAAATCGTCCTACTTTGCTTTCAGCCCTAATAAACTATCGAAATAAGTCCAAAAATGCATCTTCATGATCATTCTAAGACAAAAATAAAATATAAGAGATACACCTAGGAATAAGGGAGTTTAAGCATTTAATTAAGCCATGTGTGCAAGCGTTTGAATTGCTAACTTATAATAACAATGATCTCGTTTTTAAGCTTAGTTTGGGGAACGTGAAACTTGAGGGTGATAAATCTTCGCAGCACCAAAGCCCTAATGTAAGTCCTCGATCTCTTTGCAAGTTATTTCCATCCTTCTGTTTATTTTAAAAGTTTTAATTTTTCTTAGTATTTTCATTTTCGTTTAGTAGTATATTAATAAGGCCAAGGTTGATTGATTATGAGAAAAGTGTAAATGTGCTTTGTCACTAAGCATTGCATGAGGGCATGGCAATGGTTAAGTGTAGGGGATTTGATAGGTGTGAAAACACCCATCCTTTTACCACTTATTTCTGGCTAAAACAAGACCAAAACACGTGTTTAATATCATTTGTTTGGAATTATGCGTGGTTTTTGTGTTTATTGTATTTTTAGAGTCAACCGGGAGAATATTGAAGAAAACATGGGATTACACGGGTTTTATCGAAGAAAAAGACTCAAGACGAAGTCTATTGTCCAAGAGATGCAAAAGATTTTGAAGTCATTGTGCCTATTTGAAGATTTATCGAAGAATAGAGCCAAAGATGGAAACTTCATATATGTCGAAGAACTCGAGTCTATTAAACAAAATATTATTAGACGAGTTGGAATTATTCACCGACACTTCTAAAAGTCCAAAGTCGAAAAACGGTTATTTAAAAGAAGCGTGAAGACCAAGGAAGAAAGAAGAAAAGAAGCCCATATACAAGCCCATACACACACGCCTATATAAAGGCCTTACCTCACAAATTTTCACACACTTAGTTTTTAGCTAGTCTTTAGTTTTTCATTTTTTCTCTAGTTTCTAGAGAGAGAAAGTTCCATACTTTCTCTCACTAAACTTTTTCTTTGTTTTTCATCTTTTAATTCAAGCTTCTTTTAATCTTTGTATTGGGGATTTCATCAATCTTATTCAAGTTAAGTTTTTAAGTTCTTTAATCTTTTTCTACTTTTCCTAGTTTATCCAAAATCTTTAATCCGATTTTCATTTCATACGGTTTGTAGTATTTGGTGAATAAGCTCGTGTTAAAAGTTTGATCTTATTTAAACTCTCACACGATTAGGTTATAAGCTCTCCATGCTTATTAGCCTATTCTTTGTTTAAGCTTGTTGATTTTGGATTTTCATATAAGTTTTGATCTCTCAAAAGTTCCTTTCATTAAGTTCATGATTTGCGTTTTCAAAAGTTGTCAAATTTAAGCTTTTAGAGTTATTTAAGTTTCGGATTGCATAGCTTATTGTAAGTGCTTATTGAAGTTTTTAGCTTTCCACCAATTTCGGAACTGCATTCATTTCATCGCAATAAGAGGGTTTTGTTCATATTCCGACGGCTTCATTGCTTGGTATCGCAATAACCCTTAAGGGGTTTCACTTTGCGATAGGGTGTAAGTTCCCCTATTCCGATCTGGGATTGCGATCGCATATTGCGATCGCACATTCCGACAGGTTTAGGTCCCTTTTCTAGTCGAAACTCTGGCCAATTTTTATTCACAACATTCCGATCAGGAACTTTCCGATAGATATCATTCCGATAGCTTGATTTTAGAGTATTCCGATGGTGATTGACAGAAACATTCTGATGAACCTTCACTTGAAACATTCCGATGGGTCATGTTAATTGTATTCCGATAGCCATAGTTTTCATTATTCCGATAGAACAAGTTTTTAAGCATTAATTCAATTAAGTTTTCAAAGTAATTTTCTAATCTTTTCTTTACGTTTTCAAGCACTCATTTTTAACTTGTCAATTTAGTTTAATCTTCCAAAGTTTTAAATTACTCAACGTCATTTACATTTAATTGATATTAGTTTTAAAAATAGATAAACAAACCAATTCCTTTTTATCAACCATGAACAAATCATTTCACTTAAGGCCGAGATCAATTCGAGAGGATATCGAGAACAATTGAACCTAGTAAAAAGACGAGTATCACTCACTACGATCCCTAGTACGATCCATCAGTCCGATTGCTTAGTACGATCCACACTACGATCAAGGTAAGTTTGTTCAGTACGATCACTCGTTGCGATCCATAGTACGATCACTCGTTGCGATCCATAGTACGATAACTTGTTGCGATAAGGGAGTGCGATCAGGGTACGATCGTTGGGTACGATCTGGGAGTCCGATCTGAGTGCGATCATAGGGAGTGCAATCAAAACTTCGATCTGAGTACGATCATAGGGAGTGCGATCACAACTACGATCTGAGTACGATCATAGGGAGTACGATCATCACTGCGATCTGAGTACGATCCAACATTTTTTTTCAAAAACGTGTTTTTGAAAAGTGTGTAATTTTGACTTGGAATTTTTTGGTTTATCGAGGACATAATTTAGGGGATTTTAACATTATTTCTCGGTTTAAACATACTACAACAAACACATTTACTTTCTTTCATTGACCGATCAAGTTTGTAAATCTTAACTTATCGAAATGGAGTACACATCTCTTACGGATAAGTCCATCCTCTCGGGTACGGATAATCGTCCACCAATGTTGGAGAAGTCTATGTACGAGGATTGGACTTCCCGAATGGAACTTTACATGTTGAACAAGGAGAACGGACATCTTATTTGGGCATCGGTGCTCAATGGACCATTAGATTATGGTACAGTGACGGAAGGTACGACTACTCGTCCTCGCACAACGGGTGAATTGACTGGAGATATGAAGATTCAAGATAAATGTGATAAGTATGCTACAAACATCATTCTCCAAGCCCTTCCTCCAGATGTCTACAAACTCGTCAGCAAACATAAAGTTGCCAAAGAGTTATGGGATAGAATTCGTTTTCTCATGCAAGGCACCTCGTTAACTAAACAAGAACGAGAGTGTAAGCTTTATGATACTTTTGATAAGTTTGCCTATGTGCCAGGGGAAACTCTCAATGATTACTATCTGAGATTTACCCTATTGTTGAATGAGCTTAATATCTATGGCATGGCAATTCCTACCTTTCAATTGAACACCAAGTATTTGAACACTCTTCCTCCAGAATGGAAAAAATACGTGACGGATGTTAAATTGGCTAAGGACTTGCATAACACCAATGTGGATCAACTTCAAGCCTTTCTTCAACAACACGAATGCCATGTGATCGAGGCTCGGTTGTCTACACCTCAAGTTCATGATCCACTTGCAATGTATGCTTCTCAACAAAACATGGCTTATACTTATCATCAACCATCATACTTGTAGCAGCCACCACCACACAACTATCAGCAACCATCTTATTCACCACAAATGATGCCACAACAAGCATTTCAACAAAGTGTTCATCAATAATCTTTTCCACCGCAACCACCATATCAGACATCACCATCACAAGCCAACACTTCTCCAATGGGCTATACCCCTCAGCAAGGATACTTTCCTATTGAAGCACAACCAGCACAAGCTTTCTACTCTAATGAACTTCCACCAATCCAAGCACCGGTCTTTACTCCAAATGATACACCAGCTGATGTTCTAAACCATCTCACATCTTACTTGTCAAAACTTGTTGCAGCTAGAGGATTTCCACCAACAAACAATCAGCTCCACACCTCTTTAAATCCTCGACAACAAGCCATTGTTCAAGATGGTCAAGTGACAGTGCAACCTATTCAGGGAAGGCAAAATTCATATGGACCTCCTACAAGGACTGGGAACAATCAAGCTATGAATTCTCAAGCTAGTGGAAATGGAAGTCCTATTGGTCCTAAAAAGGTTGTGACCTGCTACAATTACCGAGGACAAGGTCATATGGCTAGGGAATGCACTCAGCCGAAAAGGAGGAGGGATGATGCATGGTTTCGTGAGAAGATGTATTTAGTTGATGCTCAGTCTAAGGGGAAGATTTTAGATTCAGAGGAGTTAGCATTTCTTGCAGACCCAGGGGCAGCAGATACTGAAGGCATTGCAGTCGTTTCCACTTCTAATGCAGCTTATCAAGCTGATGATCTTGACGCATATGATTCGGATTGTGATGACATTCACTCTGCCCAAGTTGCTCTCGTTGCTAATCTCTCTCACTACGGTTCTGATGTCGTCAGTGAGGTACCAACCACATCTAATAATATTGATGATAACCAACATCAAGTTGGGCATGAAAATGCCAACCTCGAACAGCATTCGGGAACTAGTAACTCAAATGAAGTGGTACCCAATCCTACACATTTGAGTGAACCTCAACCAAATGCTACGACGGGTATGGAATCTTATGCTCAACATGATTTGGTCATGGTGCCTAAACATATTATTGATCAAAAGCATATGGCCCTCAGACAATCCGTAGATACGAATTCCACCCTAACTGTTGAGCTTGCGTTGCATAAAGAAAAGGTCAAAACTTTTGAAATGGTCCCTCAAGCAGAGAAAATAACATGTTTTGAATTTGACCAATTTCGTTTTGAAAATATTGAACACTTGAAAGAAATAGAATCATTAAAAGCTAATCTTTCCAATGAATTAAAAGCAAAAGAGTCGGTTGTCAATGATTTTCAGAAACTTAAAATGGATTTCGAAACTCTCGAGTCTAAAAAGGTTGAATCAGAAATTAATGCTACCAAACTTCTTAAATTCAAGGAACAACAGCTTTTAAAACAATACGCTTCCACAGAAAAGGTTCATCTTTTAACTAAATCATTTAAAGAACTCGAACTTAAACGTCTTCAAGATTTACCACCTAATCCCGGTTATGCAAAACAAGCTCAGGAATATATTCCCGGTCTTTATGATATGACCATAATTGGCAAATCGAAAGAAGCACCTTTTGTTCGTAGTACTGAGGAGACACAGTCACTTGCGGATGAAACTCATTCTAAAATGTTTTCAAAATTCCATACAATTGATTATGATCAGCATAACAAAGATCAATTTTCGAAAAAGACACGCATTCGTTTACAAAAGGAATTAGCAGAATTGACAGTTCTTGTGCCCCAAAATTTGTCAAATGAAAACCTTCCTAGTATGTCTCCTACACTTGTCAAAACGGATTTAACACAGTTAATTCCACCGGTAAGCAAGGCGTCCGTTAACTTAAATGCGGTTCACCAACACTTAGCCGATTTTGACAAGGTCATTTTGGAACGTACGACGGCTTCGGCCATAACGGAAGGTGAATGGAATTTTGAGCACACTAGAGCTGCGTTTCGAGACGAAATTGTTCCGTTTGTAAAGAATGTTAAGGCTTGTCTTAGAAATCTTGATCAAGATCTGCTTTTGGAAATAGAAGAAGTTAGATGTGTTTTCAATAAAATGGAAGATGCTTATGAAAACATTTTACTTGAAATAGAACGGGTTTCACGCCAAAATGATCAGCTTCTGAAGCAAGTGATGTCTCATGATATAGTTTTCGTCTGTGAATAAAAGTGTTGATGATGATTCTATTGTGCATAATGTTGAATCTGTGGATACTGTGGTAGATAGTACTTGTCACGAATCTGACGCTGAATTTTTAAAGCTTCAAGATTCATATTCTTCGCTTTCAAAACGTTTTGATGAGATTCAAACACATTGTATTTCGCTTGAATGCAAGCAACAATTTATTCAAGAAATCTTTGAAACGTCATTCGAAGGTGTTAATATCGATGATGCAAACTTTGAAAAGAATTTTCAATTGAATTTACAATCAAAACAGCGTCAGCCAAGTGACAAAGTTGCTAAATCTTTGCCGATAGAAATAGAGAAATCTAAGGAGCTTAATTGTGTGAACGTACTTGAGGCCGCTGAGAATTTTAAACTTGATCTAGATAATCGAGTTTCCAAGATTTTGTCCAAAGTTGATAACTTAAAATAGAAAAATGCACGACTCTTCGATTCAGTAAAGCCCGCATGTGTTGATACCACTGCACAGAATCAATCATTGATTGAACAACTGAATCGAAAGTCGATGGAAATATCTGATTTGAGGGAACAAATTTGTGATAAGAACCTGGTCTTGGCTGAGTTAAAGGAAACACTTCGTACTCTAAAAGGTAAGAATGTTGTGGATAATGCAGCCACTGTCTCAGCATCGTCCTCTAGTGCAATCAAAAGGAACCTAATTGCCGTCACACCACTTAATAAGGGCCCTAGGACTAAACCATCTCAAACTTTGGTCACTAAAGATAAGGCGGAATCAAAACCAGCTTCTAATATTCCTGTGTTGCCTTCTACAGGAGTAAGCACCACTATTAAGGCTCAAAGATCTAAGCTTAAGAGAAACAAGAAGAATGATAGGATCTTGCCCCCATCTAGTAGTCAAGTGAAGAAGAAAGTAGAAGCCCATCCTAGGAATGTTATTTCTGTTTTGAATAAAAAGAATCATGTAGCTAAACCTAAAGGCTCTGCGGTTGTGCAGCGTTCTAAGCCTACTGTGGATTCTAATTTGAAATGTTGGAATTGCAATGAATGTATGTTTTCTAGTCGTCATGATTCTTGCCTTATTGACCATGTGAATGAGATGTATACCCGGAAAAATGGATTAGAATGGAAACCGACTAGGAAGTGTTAACCCAAGTTGGCTGGATGTGGCGCCCCACTGGTAGAACTTTCACTATAGTAGGAAGTACGTGCCCTTTAACTAGGATCACTCCCACTAATGCGAAGAAAGCGTGCTCTTTAACTAGGAGTACCAAGGCTACCAAAACACAACCATGTCCTTTAACTAGGAACACCGACACTACTGTAGGAACTAAGTGCCCTTTAAATAGGTCTACTCCCACTGTAGTGCCCGCGATTAATCCAAAACCTGAGAAAGTTGGAATAGTAAAACCTGTTAGTGCTAAAACTATCATTAGAAAACGCAGGAAATCTAAGGGTCTCAAAAATGTTAGCAATTCTGATAATTCTATATCTGTATCTGCTAACACTCCAGAACCAATAGTTTCCAATGCATTGTCTACTGTTGTTGTTGAAAACAGGTGGTCCAAATTGTTCTCTGGTATTTGGACTCTGGTTGCTCCAAGCATATGACCGGAGATCGCTCTCAGCTCAGAAATTTCGTCAGCAAGTTTCTTGGTACGATTCGATTTGGAAACGATCATATTGCAAAGATAATGGGCTATCGTGAATATCATATTGGGAATGTTATAATTTCAAGAGTGTATTATGTGGAAGGTCTCGGTCACAACTTATTTTATGTGGGACAATTTTGTGATGCAAACCTAGAAGTTGCTTTTCGAGAGCATACCTGCTTCATTCGTAATTTGGAAGGGGTTGATTTATTGAAAGGTACTCGAGGGAATAATTTGTATACTTTGTCTCTACAAGACATGATTGCCGCTTCTCCCGTATGTCTTCTCTCCAAAGCATCGAAGAATAAGTCATGGTTATGGCATCGACGGTTATCTCATCTTAACTTTGACGCTATTAATCACTTGGCGAAAAACGAACTTGTTCGTGGTCTTCCTAAACTATCATTTCACAAGGGTCATTTGTGTTTCGCGTGTACGATGGGGAAAAGCACTAAGAAGTCATACAAACCCAAGACTGAAGACACCAACCAAGAGAAACTTTATCTGTTGCATATGGATCTTTGTGGACCAATGCGTGTTGAAAGTCTTAGTGGCAAAAAGTACATCCTCGTCATTGTCGATGATTACTCTCGGTTTACATGGGTGAAATTTCTTAAAGCAAAAAATGAGGCACCTAAATTTATCATCGGATTTCTCAAGATGATTCAAGTGCGTCTCAACACTACTGTCCGACGCATTCGTACAGATAATGGAACCGAATTTGTGAATCAAATCTTGCGTGATTATTATGAAGAAGTTGGCATATCTCATGAAACATCTGTTGCACGCACTCCACAACAAAACGGTGTCGTTGAAAGGCGAAATCGCACACTTATGGAAGCTGCTCGAACGATGTTAATTTACGCAAAGGCTCCATTGTTTTTATGGGCAGAAGCAGTATCTACCGCAGTGTACACCCAAAACCGGTCACTAATTCGTAAACGCCATGGTAAAACACCTTATGAGCTTCTCCATGGAAAATTACCAGATTTATCATATCTTCATGTATTTGGTTCTCTTTGCTATCCAAATAATGATGGTGACAATTTGGGAAAACTTCAACCTAAGGCTGATATTGGTATTTTCATTGGTTACGCACCCGCAAAGAAGGCATACCGAATCTACAACCGTAACTCTCGCAAGATCCTCGAAACTATGAATGTTGATTTTGATGAGCTGACAGCAATGGCTTCTGAGCAAAGCAGCTCTGAACCCGCACTTCATGAAATGGGACCCAGTAATATTAGTTATGGTCTTGTCCCAAAAAACCCTACTTCATCATCATTTACACCACCTACTAGGAAGGAATGGGATATGTTGTTTCAACCATTCTTTGATGAATTCTTTACTCCTCCAAGTATTGTTGCTCCAGAACCTGAGGTAATAGCTCCGGTAACCGAAGTTGTCGCTCCAGCAACCGTTGCACAATCAGATACGTCTGCACCTACAATTGGTCTAGATATACCATCAACAAGTAATTCTCAACCAACACCTGTTTCAACTACCCATGTCATGCCTATTGATGATGAAGAGGATGATCATGATCACGATTTAGAATTCGCTCAAATGCGTGAACTTCCATTCTTTGGTGT
This sequence comes from Glebionis coronaria, assembly GCA_025667525.1. Lineage (NCBI taxonomy): Eukaryota > Viridiplantae > Streptophyta > Magnoliopsida > Asterales > Asteraceae > Glebionis > Glebionis coronaria. The sequence continues at coordinate 589,208,342 of CM046874.1, read as the reverse complement.
ACCAATTCCCGACCCTAATCAAGCCAGGTCGTCCACCTCAGAGGAAGCTCCAACTACAGTTTACTCCAATCCACGGATTCGTGAACATGACAGTAAGTGGACAAAGGATCATCCTATAGATTCTATTATTGGTGACCCTAATCGTCTGGTATCCACACGAAGTCAGCTACAAGAAAGTGCAATGTTTTTTCACTTTGATGCTTTTCTCACTGAAGTTGAACCTAAGACATGGTAACAAGCTTTTACTTAATCCTGTTGGATAGAAGCTATGCAAGAAGAACTTAATGAATTTATACGTCTTGAAGTATGGGAACTTGTCCCATGCCCGGATCAAGTACAGTTACTCACTTTGAAATGGGTTTACAAGGTGAAACTCGATGAGTTAGGCGGTATATTGAAAAACAAAGCTCGACTAGTAGCTCGTGGATACAAGCAATTATTGGGCATCGACTTTATGGAATCCTTTACGCCTGTTGCCCGTTTGGAAGCTATTAGACTATTCCTCACTTATGCAGCCCACATGAATATGATCGTCTATCAGATGGATGTGAAGACGGCATTTCTGAATGGTGAAATCAAGGAAGAGGTCTATGTTCAACAGCCGGATGGTTTTGTGAATCCTAAATATCCTAATCATGTGTACAAGCTTAAGAAGGCTCTTTATGGGTTGAAGCAAGCTCCACGCGCATGGTATGATCTATTGTCACAATTCCTCATTACGCAAGGCTTCGCTAAAGGCAAGGTGGATCCCACGCTGTTCATTCAGAAACGAGGTAAAGATATGATTATGGTACAAATATATGTTGATGATATTATATTTGCAGCCTCGACCCAAACCTTATCGGATGAGTTTGGGACACTCATGTCTTCCAAGTTTAAGATGTCAATGATGGGCAAGGTATCATTCTTCTTAGGTCTTCAGATATCTTAGAGTCCCAGAGGCATCTTTATCAATCAATCCAAGTATGCCCTTGAATCGCTTAAGAAATATAAGATGGAATCTTGCGACCCCGTGGATACTCGAATGGTGGAACGAACTAAGATTGATGAAGATCCACATGGAGTTGTCGTTGATCCGACACTGTATCATGGAATGATCGGTACTCTTCTATATATCACAGCTAGTCGACCTGATCTTCAGTTTGCTATATGTATGTGTGCTCGGTATCAAACTCGGCCTACTGAGTTACACTTAGCTACTGTTAAACGGATCTTTCGATATCTTAAAGGAACCATTAATCGGGGACTTTGGTATTCGAAGGACTCTTCGATTGCACGTATGGCATATGCAGATGTGGATCACGCGGGTTGTCAAGATACTAGGTGTAGCACGAGTGGAACTTTGCAACTACTAGGAGATTGACTAATCAGTTGGGCATCGAAAAGGCAGAAAAGCGCTGCAATTTCAAGTACGGAAGCAGAATACATAGCTATGTCCGGTTGCTGTGCTCAAATTCTTTGGATGAGATCGCAATTAACCGACTATGGTCTAGGTTTCAACAAAATTCCGATGTACTGCGACAACAAAAGTGCAATTGCCTTATGCTGCAACAATGTTCAATTCTCCCGGTCGAAGCATATTGACATTCGCTACCATTTCATCAAGGAGCAAGTGGAAAATGGAGTAATCGAGCTTTACTTTGTCCGATCTGAGTATCAATTGGCGGATATTTTCACGAAGGCTTTAGATCGCGCTCGAATTGAATTTTTGGCCGACAAGCTAGGAATGAGAACCTTCTCGCCTGAGACTCTAAAGGAATTGGCAGATGAAGCGAAAGAATAGTGGTGGTAAAACTATTCTCCGTATCCTCGGTGATCATTTGTATATATTGTTTATATTTTTATCTACAAAAGCAAAATACAAAAATGTAAAACCATATAACAAACATAAAAATTGAAAAATCTAGAAAAATCCAAAAATATTTTTACTTTATTTTTCAAAGGCATGTCTTTTGGTACGATAATATTTACGGCCTTAGAAATATTGATAATATCGACACGGCGCCATAAATAGAGTTCGTACAAAAATTGTATATATTTCATAAAACATGCCCTTATGGCTTGTAGTTATTTCATACTGCAACCCGATTTTCATATTAAAGTCAAGTATTTCTTATGAAAGCTTTGGCTCACAACGGGAATTAATTTTCTCGGGTAAGGTTTACTTTAAAACCTTGTAAGGGATCAAGTTTACTTTATAACTTGGTCTAACACAAATCTATGTACGTTTCAGTGCATTTATTTGTTAAAACAAGAGAAGTCTTGTTTTTATGAAGTTATCATCTCTACAACCATAGCAATCTACAATTGGTATCTACATCCTCGACGATGCGACTACTCAACCAACGACTACACCTCTTTCAGTAGAACACGGGTCAACAATTGAGGGGGAGCACTTGTCACGCATTCAGAATCTTCGATGCCGAACGTGCCAAGTTCACAAGTTGGTGTCAAGACTACAATACCAATCGTACATGTGGTGTCAAGAGATGACTTCAAACGTGACGAGGCGACCAACATATGCTGACAAGAACCATTTGATCTTATCATATGATGTTCTCATCTATCAGGTCCAACCTTGTCAATTCTTTTCTAATATGGTGAATATGTGATCATGTTACAAATCGGTTTCATATCTCATGCGTTTGATATCATGAAGATAAAATGGACTTGCATTTTTCTTCCCAAAACCTTTGTTAAAACTACATTAAATCAATTGATATTAAAAACATCGATTGGGTTAATATTTTTAATATGGGGGAGAAAATGTGATTTAATATGGGATATTATCACAAATGGTTTGACTTAATGTGCTGGCTCATCCCGACATGTACGAAATGTTTTCGAATATCGTGGCATATGTTAAGGGGGAGCAAAATGGATTTTCATGGTGACATATACTTACCCAAAACCCATTTATTTCACGACGATGAAGATTGTGGTGACATAAGGATGGTAGGATAGGTTAAGTCCTATGATTCTTCCAGAACCGGAGGAATCTTCCCAAGGACATTCCATAGCTAGAAATAGTAGTCCTTAGGAAAGTTGGAGAAAGATTGTGAACGTAGCTGAATGCCGACCAAGTACTTAAGTTAGCACTGGAACAATCACAACAAGGTGCTAGTTATGACGTATTTGTAAGCATTGAAGGGGTTGAAGAATGAAAAAGAATTGTAAAGATAAAGGGTGTAAAGAAAGAAGCCCTCCTTACAACTTTAGGCAGAAACCAGGTCAACACATATGTTATTGAGATCATTTTAATGATTCTCGATATTGAAGACAGACATCATGGACCCAGTGATGCAAATGCACAACCCATCCCAGCTAACTCAGATATCTCTTAAAAGGTATTTGTTTTAATCACAAGGAGACAACGCATTATCTATTGATTTATTCACTCCGAATAAATTGATATTGAAAAGGTGCCACTCCTCTCCAGCCTTTGATCACTAAAATCCAAAGTGCACGATCGAGTCTAGAGCCATTTGAGATCATAAAATATCTCAGTAGGACACACTTTCATATTTCCTTGCTTCTTCACACACTGTGAAAAGTAAGAAAAGATTTTATGAGTCCTACGCAAAATCTTCATGATCTTGCCTGAACATCCGAGTAATACGAAAGTATTTACAATGAAGATGGAAATCCTTCTTGAGCGAATATCAAAAAGCTCATGGTAGGTGACTTGTGCGATTCTTTATGAAAACTTGTGATAACTGGAAAGCAACAGCTGTTTAATTCTTAACTAAATTTAAACACGTTCCAGACCTCTACGCAAAATCTCAGTGATCTTGCCAGAACACTCAGAGTGATACCTTAGTGTTCACAGTGATGAGTGGAAATCCTTCTAGTGTTAACCTCAAACAGCACTTGGTAGGCAACTTGCAAGATTCTATACGAATCAAGCTCGTGACAACTAGAAAGCAACGATGGTGCGATTCTTTAATGAATCAAACTTGTTCCAGGAATCAGAACTGACGGCTTCAATCATGCGGATAATTTTATCCAAATGATTCACTCTTTACGTTCGTAGTCAGCTTTGGACGGTCGAGTAAAGAGAACGGGTTTACCCGCGAAATCTTGTCAAGGAGATTTTTAATTAAATCTACCTGCCACAAGTACGATATTTTATATCGTCCAACGGTCTTCACCGACCGGAGGTAAAATGCTACTGAATTAGAATGAAATGTTCAAAGCTATTTCGTTCGTGTCTACTTATGTTGCGGTATTTGAAGACGGTGGCGTTGCGGGATCCAAGAAGAAGTCGTCCCCGCATGCTTATACTTTATGCACTTAATACCTCATCAAATTCAAGAAAGCCTAAAAGTTAAGTCTTCCATTGTATCGAACTCTGAAGCTTTCAAGAATTACGAAGGTATAAGTATGTGGGACATGGTGTCACGAAGAGGCGAAGATCACAAGTGATGGATGCACGAGATCAAGGCAAGAGATTGATGCTAAAGATTGATATCAAAGATCACATCAGCATGTTCACCAGAAAAGAAAAAAGAAAAGAAAGACGAAGACTACGAGCCCAAGAGAAGCATAGTATGCTAGGTTTATTTCATTATTGTAACTCGGGTAACGCCCTTGTTTGGAGTGACCTCCCTTAAGGGGAGATTGTTAGAAATACGTTTTACGTATTTCGGAAGATTCGGTCACTCCGACAATATATTAAGTAGTAGCTCGTAGTCTAGATATCTTTATTAAACAAACAAAGTCAAGCCTAGCCTACAACATGTGTAGGCCGGCCCAACATTGTAAGCCCAAGCCTATCACAAGGCTTGGGTATATAAACCCTCTCCTTTGATGGAGAGGGTGTGTGGTTAATCATTTTCACATAGTTCTTATCAAGTTTCTCTCTCTAGAATTGTGTGTAATCCACCATCTTTCTATCTCTTTCTCTCTCTAAAACATAAGCAAGATTTACATATCATACATACATGTTAGAGAGAAGAAGTGAGTGAAAGAAGATATAATATAGATAAAAGGATAGAGAAATTATGATAGAATGGGTGAAGTGTAAGCTTGGAGAATGCTTGGTGTTTATAGGCACCAAGCTCAGCAGCTCACAGACCCCGCATATCCTTTTCAAAAGGGGTTCGTCCCTTTACGAAGGGGTCCGTGGGAGCTGACTTTAGTTTTGCCATAAATACTAAATCTCTTGTCCAAGATTACACTCAAAGTCATTACTAACTTGTTGTTGACTTTCTTAATCAAATTTATGTGCTATTTTTGTGTTTGTAACATTATACAAAAATACAAAAGTTTAGAAAAAGACTTGTAGTAATGTGAGAAGTATGTTGAGACAAAATGATTACAAGTAACTTGTATATTTTACGTTATGTATTACAAGTTACATGTTTGTCATTGTAGAAAACCTAAATCGGATCCGGTGGTCTAATGTGGTGGTAGATGGTGGTGGAAGCCATTGTTGGCTTAGAGAGAGAGAAAGAGAGGTTGAATGTGAAATGTGTGTGTCCCTTGAATGAACAAAAATACAATCAACACCCCTCCTTGGAAGCTAAGGAGGGGTATATATAGTCACGCACTTTACAAAGGGCCTAGTCTAGACTGACTGTGCGTGACTATGATAACTAACGGGAATTCTTAAATGTCGTCACATAAAGTGAGTTTCCAACAATCTTCCCCCATGGGACGACGTGTAGAATTCCTTACAATATTCTACCTATCAAGTACAAAATAATTAAGAACAAGAGCTTCCATGAAGCATCCAATGCTGATGAAGTCTTCTAAGGCCTTCGTCTTCATCTTTAACTTGTAGTAGAAATACTGTAACGGCACGAGCTAAGTAACCCATACACTTCTGGTTAAGGAGAAGCTTCTGAATTAGCTTCCCCCTAATTCATGCCACGTAAACTTGATGTAGAAGCATTTTAAATAGCTTCCCCCAAGTAGATCAACATCTTTTCTTCTCACGCTTGAATAATTCTTCTGAATTTTTCTTCCCCCTGAGAGTTCAAGTTATGCATACCAGAAAGAATCATGACACTTCTTCCCCCACATAGTTGAAGAAGCTAAATCAATCCCAATTATGAAGCTCAAATACTGAAGTGGACACTTTATCCCATTCATGAAGTTGACATCGTAACACCAGAGTCAATCAAGTCCCGGAAATGCACACGTCTTCTTCCGGAGATGCACCAGAGTCAATTAAGTCCCGGGAATGCATATAGGATAATGATGATGTTTAATTGCAACAATCAAACAATTAAACCTCAAATCAGTAGTGTACCGTTTGGAGATTGATTGATAACGACACGAGTTAAAACACTGATTTTCTCTGCGGCTATGACAAATGTCATCCCGGAATATCTTCAAATCAAAAGAAGGTATGAAGTTCATCACGTGTACTCGTTGTGCGTTCAATGTGTCTTCTTCTTCCCCCTTGATGGTTTCGAAAATCGGAACCATCAAAAATTGTACGCACACGAACCTGAAATCTCATGAGAATAATAAATAAGCTGAATTATATATTTTGTGAGAATCAGCTGTTGATCGAAAATCTCTTCTCATAAACTCTCCATGGCCACCTTTACCATACCACATGAAAGCAATTTGAAGTGACCACTGAAAGAATGAACCAGATACGTCAAACGTGAAGCTGAATAAAAATCCTTCGATCTTGTGACTTAAGCTTGCACTATTGTTGAATGAAGAACGGTGGAGAAATCTCTAAGTACTCAATGCATCACTGAAGAAGTCTATAAGCACAACACCTCTTGAAATTATCCACGTCGACTAAGCGCGCGTGACACTGAGTACAACAATGTAACCCCTTTAAGTGATAGTAATCCGAGTCATCAACCATCCACCCCGAACCCGGAAACCAGATAACCAAGTCTTCATTCTAGGATTAAGCACGAGCAAGTTATCTAGTCAAAGATAAAATAAATACACGCCTTCGAAAAATCCGTCTTCAACGTCACGTAATTAATACCCGATCAAACAAAATCTGAAGTCACTAAAAAATCGCCCATTCTTCTTGGTCTCGTCAAAATAAATCCTTGTCACATTTGTCACTTCAATTTTGTCGCGTCACATTTCTCGTCACCCAATCAATCAGTGTCAAGAAAGAACTAAAGAACCCCAAATGCGACAAAAAAACTACAAATTCAAAAAAAGAAATTTGCTTGTTTGAGCATCTATTTTCCTTAACTATGTCTCGACACTTGTTGTCTTGATCCGATGTCACAGTGAAAACCCGACAATATTCACAAAATTCTATTCAAAATAATTAAATTTGAACTAGAAATTCGTTTATATTGTGTGTAAAAATATTACGGCCCAAATCATAACTATAGTTTTAAACATTGAATTTAGCCAATTGGTTAACCAAAAATGAGTGTCCAAGAAAGATTCATAAGCCAAGCCCATTCATGGAACAAATGTCGGCCCATTATCAATCATGCACAACCCGGTCCAAGAGTGTGAGTGAAATACCCGGTCCATCCAATTCACATTGTTTTGTCCGCCCATTAAATTACTTACCACGTGTCTAAAATGAAACCGGTCCACCAAATGAGTTAAATAATTCCATCCCTAAATTCACTCTCAGATTACACCTAATCCTTTCACCTTGTCTTGGAAAATCCGCCTCTCACCTAAATATTCTCTCACCCCTCGTTTCCTCCGTCCCCAAAATCCTCTCAACCATCAAACACGAATCTCAACCATCAAGTAACCATTCTCTATTTCTGTTAATCGACAACAATGACCCACAAATAAATCAAAACAAACGAACCCTTGATCCTTTTACCGGCCGTGAATGATTACATGGTCGAAGCTAATGCAAATGGATGACACTCGACTTCAAGATCTGATATTGGGTCACGGGTAGGTTTGTATGATTGCATGTGTTGGTTTTGTTTATAGAATCGAAACAGAATAATGATTATAACATGGTTGTTATAAATCATTATTTATTTTCGTATATTAAAGATGGGTTAACCCCCAAAAAAATCTATGATGAGAAAAATTCAAACATACTCGGGCTTAATAGATCTTTGTAAGTTTGAACAAATCTGAGATTAAAAAATGTTTTTGATTGAGTTTAGATTGGAGATAGGTGTCGATGGGTTAGGGATTAGTTTTGGAGTTGTGATGATAAAAGGTTGGAGGTGAGTCTGACTCAGTGAGTTTGACTGAGTCAACTCGGTAATGACCGAGTTGACTCGGTAGGATGGGTCGGTTTGGTCACAAATGTGGTCCTGGTTCATGTTGTCAAGTCACGTTTGGTTTGGTCACATAACCCATCGCGGACTTGGTCATAGTATTGGTCTCGGGTCAAGTATTTAAACAAGTCAAGTCGTCGCGATGAGTCTTTTTGTAAAAAAATGCATCGCAATATCTGAACAACCCATCACAAAGTCAACCGCCTCATTGCGATGGTACCCATTGCGATGGTACCCATCGCAATGGTACCCATCGCAATATAAATCATCCATCGCAATGTTGCGAGAAATCGGGCAGCATGACGTCTAGGCTTAGCCATTGCGACAGACCCGACTACCCATCGCAATGTGACTCATCGGAATGAGTCCATCGCAATGGGTAAGTCAAGCCCATCGGAATGTGTAAAAACACCCCATCGCAATACATGCGATCGTTCCAAGAAGATAAGTCCAAAAGTGTCCTTGTTCCGTTTTTTCAGGGAGCATATTTCTGGGCATATTTTCTGGCAGATTTTCTGAGTTTATCACCTTCATCTTCAAAAAATATAACCCAGAAAATAGATATAAAAAATATACGAACACAGGTAACAATGATGACATAATGAGCAGCTTAACCATGATAATTTTTTGACCAGTGATATAGACTTTGACCAGTGAAAAAATAAGGTAACCGAATGGACAAAAAATGATATGGGTATGGACCAGTGAAAAAGATGATGAAACTGAGACACAACTTGTGATATTTTGGATAATTTGGACAAAAATAATGAGACGTGACACAAAAAAATTTTGTGATAAAGTGGACAGAATTAATATAAACCGAGACACAAGAAAAAATTAGACCACTAAATCGAAAATATAATCACGATCCAAGGATGGAACCGTGGCTCTGATGCCAAATGTAGAAAAGCTAAAATAGATCCGGTGGTCTAATGTGGTGGTAAGTGGTGGTGGAAGCCATTGTAGTTCAACAGTTGCGGGTGTGATGGTGGTGGTCGGGACCTCACTGATAATTGGGGTTGAAAGTAGGGAAGTGTTGGTCGATGTAATAGTGGTTATAGGGACATCCACCATTTGTTCGTTTGTTGACGGATCAGTGTTGGTGACCTCAACACCCTCCCCTTCGAAATTAAGATATTTCAACACATCATCAGAATTTGAAGTAGACTTACTTTGAAGCTGTGTGTCTGGAATGAAAGTTGCATGAGCATCTTCATTTAGTACCATGTGAGTCGGTTCAGGCAGAGATGTGGTGATATTTGCATCCCGATACATCATACTTGTATCTGTGTCAGCACTGCTCTCACGTTCTTCACTTGGTTCCCGACTTTCAAGTTGAAAGGTATCAGTATCTTCATACTCAGCTTCATAAGTATCTTCTTCGTCGAAGAATTCCGTATCATCATCAGGATTACCAAAATCTTCTAAGTCATCAAATACCCTTGAGCCTGATCCACCAAAGGCTTCCTGTCGACTTTGTTGAAGAATAATACGAAGTCTTTTTTCTTCAGAAAGTTGTTGTTGAACAGGATCATTTTGAGCAACACTTGCCTCTTTGCCTTTAGCTTTCCTTGCTTTCTTAGTCCTGCGGAGTGGTACTTCTTCTTCTTGTTCATCTTCAGTGTGGATCAGCTCATCTTCATCTTCTTCATCAACAATTTGCATTTTTCCTGAGCGTTTATCTTTAGGAGCAGCTGGTTGACGCTGTGACACTCGTTTCTTGCGTTTACCTTTTTGTTTCTCTGATGGTGGTAAATTTGCCCGCTTGAATTGTGCGTCGATGTCACGAAGCATTTCTTGGTATTTATCACTCTCCTTGATTCCATCATTAATCATCGTGTCAGGTACTAGTGCAGGAAGTAATGCATACTTTGTGGAATTTGTGTCTGCATTCATTGAGAGAATCACATAATCATCATCTTTCGTGTGATAAAAGAACTTCCCGCGAGTGTCAATGGTTGGGTCATTCTTCATGAAATAGTGGATAATGAGCTTGGTGAATCTCGGGAATGGGAGATGCACGGATTTCTTCTTCGTTCCAGTAATTTGATAGCAAAATTCTTGCCAGAGAAGAAGTGCATAATCGACTTTTGATGCAGTATACAATCCCCAAAATAAGTGAGCCTGTGGTGGTCTCATTGCATCGGTTCCCCTAGTTTTACCAGTGAGACACTTGACGATGATGGTGATAATTGCTTTCCAGGGTTGCCCTATGTGTGAAGTGTTAAATTGTGATGGACTGTTAATTTCACCCTCATAATTCATGGCACGAATAACTCGAAGCACTTCATCATTCTTTGGGTTAGGCACAAATTGTTCTCCTTGTGCCAACCTAGGGAGCTTAAACAATTTCCTAAAAATGCTCAAGTTGAGTACCCTTGGTGTTTTGTTCAGTTCGAAAGATATGATCTTGTTATCGAAAGATGCAGTATTCCAGAATTCATGGATGTAGACTTCGGGGACAGATGCAGTACGTCTGAGTGTGTCGCTGATGGGTGATATGTCTAGGATATCCGTGGCAATTTTGAAGGCAGGTAAAAGCGGATCAAAATCATCTTGCAACCTAGTGTTGTTCTCGGCATATGGGAGCCTATGACTGAGTGGGACAAGTTCAAGATCACGGATTCGTTGTTCTTCCTCGGTGATTGACATTTTCCTGCTTTGATGACATATTCACAAATGATATATACAACACATGTAGATATATTCAATCAATGCCAATTTTAAACACAGGAAAAATATCATTACACTTATTACCACAACATTCACACAATCTCCAACAATATCATTGGAGTGACCGATCCTTTCTAAATACGTAAAAACGTATTTCCAACAATCTCCCCCTAAGGGAGGTCACTCCAAGTTACAATGTCCTAAATAGTCTATTGCTCGTGATCTATGCTAATAATGATGTGACCGAGACTTTCCTTGGAAAAATGTATTTCCAACAATCTCCCCCAAAGGGAGGTCACACCATTTTACAAAATCTTAAACCTAGCATACTATGCTTGAGTCTTCGATCTTGTTCTTGTGAATATGCTGGTGATATCTTTGACTTTGGTCTTGAGCATGTGTCCTTGCTTTGACCTTGTGCATTCGTCACTTGTGATATTTGCCTCCTCGTGACTTCATGTTCCACATACTTATACCTTTATAAATTCTTGAAAGCTTCAGAGTTTGATACAGCGGAAGACTTAACTTTTAGGCTTTCTTGAATTAGATGAGGTATTAAGTGCATAAAGTATAAGCATGCGGGGACGACTTCTTCTTGGATCCCGCAACGCCACCGTCTTCAAATGCCGCAACATAAGTAGACACGAACGAAATGGCTTTGAACATTTCATTCTAATTCGGTAGCATTTTACCTCCGGTCGGTGAAGACCGTTGGACGATATTAGATATCGTACCCGTGACAGATAGTTTCAATTAAGTAACTTCCTGACAGGATTTCGCGGGTAAACCCGTTCTCTTTATTCGACCGTCCAAAGCTGACTGCGAACATAAAGAGTGAATCATTTGGATAAAGATATCCGCATGATTTGAAGCCGTCAATTCATGTTCCTGGAACAAGTGAAATTCAATTAAGAACCGCACCATCGTTGCTTTCCAGTTGTCACGAGCTTGATTCGTATAGAATCTTGCAAGTTACCTACCAAGTGCTGTTTGAGGTTAACACTAGAAGGATTTCCACTCATCACCGTGAACACAAAGGTATCACTCTGAGTGTTCTGGCAAGATCACTGAGATATTGCGTAGAGGCCTGGAACGTGTTTAAATTCAGTTAAGAATTTAACAGCTGTTGCTTTCCAGTTATCACAAGTTTGATTCATAAAGAATCGCACAAGTCACCTACCATGAGCTTTCTGATATTCGCTCAAGAAGGATTTCCATCTTCATTGTAAATACTTTCGTATTACTCGGATGTTCAGGCAAGATCATGAAGATTTTGCGTAGGACTCTTAAAATCTTTCTTACTTTTCACAGTGTGTGAAGAAGCAAGGAAATATGAAAGTGTGTCCTAATGAGATATTTGATGATCTCAAATGGCTCTAGACTCGATCGTGCACTTTGGATTTTAGTGATCGGAGGCGGGAGAGGAGTGCCACCTTTTCAATAGCAATTTATTCGGAGTGAATAAATCAATAGATAACGTGTTGTCTCCGTGTGATTAAAACAAATATCTTTTAAGAGATATCTGAGTTAGCTGGGATGGGTTGTGCTTTGCATCACTGGGTCCATGATGTCTGTCTTCAATATCAAGAATCATTAAACAATGATCTTAATAGCATATGTATTGACCCGGTTTCTGCCTAAGTTGTAAGGAGGGCTTCTTTCTTTACACCCTTTATCTTTACAATTCTTTTTCATTCTTCAACCCCTTCAATGCTTACCAATACGTCATCACTAGCACCTTGTTGTGATTGTTCCAGTGCTAACTTAAGTACTTGGTCGGCATTCAGCTACGTTCACAATCTTTCTCCATCTTTCCTAAGGACTACTATTTCTAGCTATGGAATGTCCTTGGGAAGATTTCTCCGGTTCTAGAGGAATCATTGGACTTTAACCTATCCTACCATCCTTATGTCACCACAATCTTCACCGTCGTGAATAGAGATGTTTTGGGTAAGTGTATGTCACCATGAAATCCATTTTGATAGTGCAAATCCATTTTGCTCCCCCTTAACATATGCCACGATATCCGAAAACATTTCGCACATGTCGGGATGAGATAGCACGTTAAGTCAAACTATTTGTGATAATTTCCCATATTAAATCACATTTTCTCCCCCATATTAAAAATATTAACCCAATCGATGTTTTTAATATCAATTGATTTAATAGTATTTTAAGAAAATTTGGGAAGAAAGATGCAAATCCAATTATCTTCATGAATTACACAAGCTCCTCCTCAAATTAATGAGGGTGTACTTGAAACGTAAATTAAATACCTTTTAAACACAAGTGTAAGGTATTTATCACGTGCAAAGATCATATATGATAATGTATTCACAAGATTAGCGATTTATGAGGTTGGACCTGAATGATGAAGAACATCATATGAAAGAGGCACATGGTTCTTGTTCACGAATGTTGGTCGCCTCATCATTTCTGAAGTTATCTCTTGACTCCATATGTACGATTGATATCGTTGTCTTGACACCAATATGTGAACTTGGCACCTTCGGCGTCAAAGATTCTGAATGCTGGACAATTGCTCCCCCTCAATTGTTGACCCGTGTTCTATTGAAAGAGCTGTAGTCACCGTTTGAGTAGTCGCATCGTCGAGTATGTAGATACCAATTGTAGATTGCTATGGTTGTAGAGATGATAACTTCATAAAAACAAGATTTCTCTTGTTTTAACAAATAAATGCACTGACACGTACATAAATTCGTGTTAGATTGTGTTATAAAGTAAACACAATCCCTTACATGGTTATAAAGTAAACCATGCCCGAGAAAATTAATTCCCGTTGTTGAGTCAAAGCTTTCCGGTGAAATGCTTGACTAGAGTATAAAAAGCGGGTTACTATCTGAAATAATAGCAAACCATTTTGAGCATGTTTTAAAACATTTGAACTTCTGCTCGAACTTTATTTACAACCCCGTGTCATTATTGAATGACATTTCTAGTATCGTAAATATTATCGATTCCAGAAGACATGCTCTTTTTATCAAAACAATTTTGAACACACAATTTTGAAAGATTTAGAAAAACCTTTTTGAGAAATTCTCGAAAAATTGTGTTCATTGTTTTGAAAACCAATTACTTGAGCTTAAGATGTTGAATATCTTACAAAACGAGCTCAAGCCCGAGAAGTTGTAAACTTCCCGTTGTTAAGGATAAGTTTATCATCGGCGATAAACTTTCCTTTTAGCTGAAGAACGAGTCCTAAGTTGACATTTACTTAGAAGTCGTTTTCATGAGCTTGAAAAACTTTGAATGTGTTAACGAAAAGCTCATGACCGAGAAAGGTGAATTTATCGTTATGAGGAAAAGTTCTCTTATTTAAAAGATTTACTTTCCCTTCTGAGCGTAAAACCTGGAATGTTTTAATACAAGCTCATGACCGAGAAAGATGAATTTCTCGTTAAGAGGATAAGTTATCATAAAAGATAATCTTTCCTTTATTTTAAGTTCGAGTTACAGTCTGAAATTTAACTGTAAGTCATTGTGCATGAGCTTAAAAACTTCGAATATTTTTATTATTAGCTCATGCCCGAGAAAAATTAATTTCTCGTTGTAAGGATAAGTTTATCATCGGCGATAAACTTTCCTTTCTTTGAGGTCCGGGGCATAATCTGAAATGTGATTATACGCCATATACACGAGCTTAAAACTTTTGAATAGTTTTAATGTAAGCTCGCGTCCGAGAAAAATTAATTTCTTGTTTTGAGGGTAAGTTATCGTTGCGAAGATAACCTTCCCTTTCTTTGAAGAGCGGGTCACTGACTGTGATTTGACTGTGAGCCATTGTGCATGAGCTTAAAAACTTGGAATGTTTTTTTTTTTTTTTTATATAAGCTCATGCCCGAGAAAAAAAAAATTAATTTCTCGTTGTTAGGATAAGTTTACCATCGGCGATAAACTTTCCTTTCTTTGAAGATCGAGTTATAGTCTGTGATGTGACTATAAGTCCTGATGCACTGTAAGCTTAACTGGAAATCCCCTGATATACTTGTTTCTTAGATATCAGCTTCTTTAGCAACCAAACTCCGAGAGTGTCCTTAATTGAGTGGTATACATTGATTGGACCGCTTCTTTCTTTTGGGACATTCTTTTTGGTACCTGCATTCTCATTAGGAGTTTGCATGCTTTGATATGAGTTAGCGATATCTATCATAGAAGCAATTGGGGGTTCACAATTTTCTTTTCTTGTGCTAGAGGTGACCGGAGGAGATGATTCACTTGTCTTAGCTGGCAAACGTTTCCTTTTATAGAAAACCTTAAGTTCAGGCTTAAGTGATGTATCCTCCTTTTCAATTTCCTCCCTAGTAGTCTTAGTAGAATCAGAGACTATCCTAGTTAAAGGGCACTCGTTTCCTACAAGAGTGAAAGTTCTACCAGTGGGGCGCCACATTTTACCAATGGGTTTGATTTTAGCAATCCACTGGGATTTAAGTCTAGCACGGGAGTTCACCTCATTAAGTAATTTTTTGATACAAGAATCATGATTGGCTTTAAAGACACATTTCCTACATGTTTTACAAGTAGCATATTTAATGTCCGAGTAAGATCTAGAATTCCTAGATGATTGATTGATGCTCCTAGGAAGTGACATGCTACGGTTAGCAGTGTTGGGTAAACTAGAAGGCATCTGACTAGGTTTAAAATTCCTATCTCTTACTTTTGTCTTCTGAATAGCTTCCCTTAGACCAAATTTATGGCGAACATCATTTGAACTAGTTCGAGACGTGTTCTTTAGACTATGTCTAGGGAGGCTAGATGCAATCATGTGATTAGGTGTTGCAAAAGCTGTTTTAGTCACAATGGGCCTAGATAGTGGAGTGACTGGTCTAGAGAGATGAACCATATCAACTTGGGAGGCAAACCGCGGTCTCGAGGATTTTGGTCGCTCAGATCTAAATGCAGGCAGTTGTCTAACAGACTGAATTTGAGGCGGTTTCCCCAAGATTGATGGTTTTTCAAGCTTAGTATCCACACTAGATCCTTTAGTTTTTCTCAATTCGTTTTTCAATGCAGCTATAGCAAAGACCTTTTCTTGTACTTGAGCCTTTAAAGTCTCATTCTCTTTGAGCAATTCATCTTGGGATGCCAACTTAAATTCAAGCGACTTAATTTGTCTCACAAAATTATCTTTTTCAGCTTTAGAATCTTGAATTTTTTGATTTAATTTTCTTTCAAGAACAACGTTTGAATTTTCAAGTTTTTCAAAATACTTTTCAAATTTATCCGTTTTCTTCGAAAATTCAATTTTGGCATCCTCAAGAGCTTTAGATTGCTGAGCAAAAATTGTTTCAAGCTCTTTAATCTTGGAATCAGAATCGGTTAGAGAAGTAGTCATAAAGCATTTATCATGATGAACTATAGCATTCTGAACAATTTCTCCCCTATTTTGACTCACATCGGATGAATCTGAAGTGGTAAAACTATCACCCTTTTCCATCTCATGTTTGTCATAATTAGGTTCGGAATGCGCAACATGCGGTGGTTCATCGGCATAGACATCATATACCACATTCCTGTGTACCGTGTTAGTAGACTCTTCGTCAGATACAGGTATGGTGTCATCAATCCCTGACATGCTGCTTGTATCATGCTTTCCTCCCGAATCCTTGCTCTTGCAATCTTTAGGCTCCAAGTTTTCAACCGTATGATCATTATCCTCTTGCATCTGCATCGTAGATTCTTGCACTCCATTATCATACTCTTGCTGAAGTCGAGATCTTTCATAAATCGAACACGAGACCGAAATCATTAATTTCAACAATGTACCACGGAACTCTTTAATTTCCGTTTGTGTGTACTGAAGAAATGATTGACATATCCCTGAATTATCAGACTTAAGAATGTTAAATTTGAAGAAGTGCGTAAGTTGTGTCACTAGAGCTTGATATGCAGATGATGATGCAGAATGATTAAAGTCTTCTTTGTGAAGTTGCTCAGCTAGTTGGTTCAAGTTGAGGAATATGGAATCGATGGATATATAACGATCTTGACCGAAGAGTGTCAGAAATTCGCTTCCTCCTTGAAACCAAGAAATGGTCACTAGATGAGACTGGAGTAGTCGAAAGAACGTTATACCACTTTCTCTAGCTGTGTTTTGCATGAGATGCAAGTCTCCCTCTCGAGATGTCGATTTCAACGAATCCATTAAAAATCGATGATAAATGAAAGTAAGGATTACTTGTCGATCGATCAATGAAAGAAAGTAATTGTGTTTGTTGTTGTGAGTAGAAGTCGAGAAATAATGTTAAAATCCCCTAATAATTGTTCTCGATAAACCAAAAATTCCAAGACAAAATTACACACGATTAAAAATTTTCAAAAACACGTTTTTGAAAAATCTTGAAATACTTGTCACTGTATCGGAATCCTCAAATTTAATCCGTCAGAATACCCATCGGAATAACCATCGCAATACCCATCGCAATATTACCCATCGGAATGTTTGATCGGAATGTCACACTATCTTAATGTCCATATCGGAATGACCAGATCGGAATGTCACTATCGGAATGTCCAGATCGGAAAGTCCAGATCGGAATGTAGCTAAAATAAAATGGACAGAGTGACGACACAAGGATCCCTTAAACCCGTCGGAATCCCAGATCGCAATGCTCGATCGGAATGCTCAGATCGGAATAAGGTGTCGTAATACAGTGATCGCAATGTGGAACCAGCTGGTTATTGCGATCAAGTTCCTCTCAGTTGTACTTTCCGATGGATATGTTTGCTTGAATTTCGGAAATAAGAACACAATGCCTTTTTGCACTTTTGATCCAAGAAAGAATGTGTTTTAACCAAAATCAAGATACCAAAATCACTACAACAAGTAACTAGATAACGTGTATCAAGATCAAAGCATAAAAACACAAAAAAAATTTGGACGTGGGTATGGATTATCAAAACACAAAATCAAGAACACAAGAACAAAACCAATCAAACCAAGGCTCTTGATACCATTTGTAGGTCCTCGTAATCTTGGATTATCCTTGTGTTCGAATGATTTAAAGAAATAGAAAGATAGATGAAGAACTAGAGAGAGAAACTAGAGAGAGGTTGGAGAGAAAATGAAATATTAGATTGAATGTGTGAAAGTGAGAATGACCAACCCCTCCTAACATGCTAGGAGGGGGTTTATATAGCCCACCCTACATGTGGGCTATATGGACTATATTGGATCACGAGCCCAATATCATTGGAGTGACCGATCCTTTCTAAATACGTAAAAACGTATTTCCAACAATCTCCCCCTAAGGGAGGTCACTCCAAGTTACAATGTCCTAAATAGTCTATTGCTCGTGATCTATGCTAATAATGATGTGACCGAGACTTTCCTTGGAAAAATGTATTTCCAACAGTCATCAACAAAACAAACAAGGACGTATAGATTAAATATCATGATATTTGCACAAACAAAGCTGTCATCTCAGACTCGACAGACTTAGTTGCAGATAACTTAGATTTAAAACCACATAATAAATGGTTGAGGAATCAAAACAAGGATCTAGAAACAAAATTTCAAGAAAAGTTTGCCTCAATCAAAATAAACCGTCATCAATATGAAGATAAAATCAACGTGTTAACTGCTGAAAATCTAAGTTGTTAGATCAAATCAGTAATAAAACTCGGCCCCTAACTATAGTTCCCCCAGCTCCGACCTTGAAAAATAGTCCATATCACCATCAACAGTATCTAAATGTTATTCAAGACCAGTCATGATATCTTAGGGACATAGTTGGAATTCTTCAGCAACTGCATCCAACCTGCGTACAAGTCCCTAAAGTAAATGCCAATCCAGATATGATTCAAGATACCATTGGATGTCTATATTTTACTTGTCCAACTATACATAACCCAAATAGGTAGTTGATTGTGGTAACACTGATGAACAAAAACAGAATTGTCACACTTGATACTGCCAGGAATTTGTTGACATGGAGTTTATAAATACTGAAGTGTCATTTAATTTGATGATATGGAGTTTATGTTATGTGGCATTTGTGACTTAGTGGGTACCTCTACTATATAAGTGGTGAGATTAAATATATATCTCTATATAATGAAATGGTTCGGTTTTACGGTTTTATTTTTAGATGAAAACTACATCCGCACAAAAAATTCAGTTATTGCAAAGTAAAATCTGAATCATCAGTTTCTAGTCTCCATCGGTGTTTTCAATTTTTTTTTATTTTCGGTTTAATTTTGGTTTTGCATTTTTTTTCTCACCCCTACAACTAAGGTTGTTATAGCATGATTATAGAAGTTGCCTCGTAATTTTCTCTTTTAGACTACTTTCATATTCGAACTCAAAGCCTTTCATGCTTCATGGTTATTCATGGACTACTTTACATGTTATTCTGCGGGGTCGTCTTTGGGGGTGTGTAAGATGACCGATCGCTCAAGGCCTCAAATATTTTAGGGGCCCCAAAATTTCTCCCATTAATAACTATAGGTATATATATACACATATTTTTTTGTGAAAATTTCTTCTCGAAAAAAATTCAATATATAATTTCGCTCAGAACCTTATATTTTTTTTTCAAATTTAGAGATAGCCCTGAATATTCAGATATGTTATTCAAGGAATACGTGTTTTTCACTCAGAAAATATATCTCAGTACCGTTTTTACTACTTTTTTGCTACACAGAGATAGTAAGACACGTGCTTAATAATGTTTGAACCCAATCATTTTTTGTCAAAAATACTAGAGTTTGTAACCACTAACCAACGTTGGCAGTGGTTATTTTTTCACATCGGTCGTCTTAATATATAACGAGAGAGTAAATATAAGGGTTCAAACATCACTAGGTGTGTACATTTAGAGGTGGTCACGGAGGTTCACCTGCGACGACTCGAACTATCCAAAAAAATAGTCGTCCTGAGATTAGTCGGCTCGTAATGTCGAATCGAAAATCGAGGTATACCAAAAAAACCAGAGAGTGAATATACGACTCCCATGAATCCACTCATGAATCCACTCCGGTCCATTCTCATCCCAAATACCGAGTTTATGTCAAAGAAAAATTGCGAAAATGAAACATCATATAAGCCAAGAGGGTATACTTGTCTTCTAACCCGTTTTTTTATTTGCACAAAGATCCCTTCAGAGAGACAGTATTGTCATTTAATGTCCTACGGAATTTCATGCTTAATAGCTGATTGGCTACATAATGTGAAGCCAAGAAAAAATAGTGTATTTCTGTGATACTCCGTAATAACTTACAATAATTTCGAATGTCAGAATGATTCTATCATTTGTTTTTGTAACATCCACCAAGTTGTTCTTGGTTTTTCATGCAATATGAATATATTTTTTGTCCTTTCTTATTTTTAAAATTACTTTTTACCTGTGGCATTATTTTAGGTCTACTGAAAAAACCCCAATAAAATGGAACACATGCATTTACCTCGAGATAAAATGAGCAACCAGATATATTTCTGATAGAAAGCAAAATTTCTGTTACTAACTAGCAAAGAGTTTCAAGCAAAACGTGTTGATTATATTGCATGAAAACACATGATTCCGCTTCAAAAATTATTCAGCCTTTTTGGGGATTCTAAAGTAAATCAAATAATGGTTTTTATAATTTTGTGTCTTAAAGGCATATGATAAAAAAAGTCTACTATATATAAAAAAATACATAAGGTTTTATAAAAAAGTACACAAGATTTCGTAAAATGTGGATTAATATTTACTTTTTGTGAGATTATATCTACTGTATACCTTTTTATCATGTGTTCCTAAAGCACAAAATAGAAATATATACTTACTATCAAAAGAAATTGTGAGTTTGTGACTAGAAAAATATAATTATTATCAAAAGGAAGTCGATAGGCAAGATCAATGGTCAAAGTACAAATGGATGATCCCACAAAAATTA
This sequence comes from Glebionis coronaria, assembly GCA_025667525.1. Lineage (NCBI taxonomy): Eukaryota > Viridiplantae > Streptophyta > Magnoliopsida > Asterales > Asteraceae > Glebionis > Glebionis coronaria. The sequence continues at coordinate 589,187,577 of CM046874.1, read as the reverse complement.
TTGTGTTTAAACAATAATTCAATTATGAAGTGAGCCTAAATTATTATACAAAAAATCAACAACAGTTGCATAATATATATAAAAGATTGTAGAATATCATATGATCGTTTGGAAGTCTAAATTTATATTATACAAAGAATCAACAACAGTTGCATAATATATATAAAAGATTGTAGAATATCATATGATCGTTTAGAAGTCTAAATTTATATTATACAAAAAAATCAACAACAGTAATATACCCGCATTTAGAAAACTACTAACTCATATGCAAATACGCCCGAATGACGTTGCCAATAACGATGACTGTGACACAGGTAGGGAGTGTAACAGAACCGACTTCGGTCCTAAGGTTTCACGGCATACATGTATTTTTATGACGTAGTGTTAACATTTGTAAAACACATCCATATTTTTATTAAAAAATGCACCCGATTCAAGCAACACATTTAAGCCAAAATAGGCATCTTTAGCACAGCGAAAATGCGGTTTTTTGTTTTCAATATACAAATGTCGATAACCATGATATCTTAAGCTAGTTCAAATGGCTGTATCTTCTTCACATGAGTTGAACAAGGACACACACATAAACGTGACACCTACAAAATTGGTTACGCATTTGTAAAACGTAGGAACTCATTAATGCACTTAAGCAAAGGGCAAACCGTTTAGATTTTTTATGAACATACTTAAATGCGATGGTATAACTACCGACTTCTAGTATAGGTTTGTTAGATGCACACGTCGACAACTTAGATTGACGTGAACAATGTCCTAAAATTTGTATGTTACATCTAGGGATGAGCATTTGGACCCGAATCCCGAATTGAACCCGAACCGTTCCCGGAACCGTACCGATTCCCGATACCCGAATCTCGTTCGGTACGGTACCAGGACTACGAAATAAGGTGAAAAAAAATTCGGGACCACTAATTCGGGACGGGACCGGTACCAAATCGGGAAATTCCCGAAAAAGAACGGGAAAATCCCGATTTCCCGGTACCGGTACCGATTCCCGTACCGGTACCGATACCCGAATCCCGTTCGGTACGGTACCGGTACCATAAATTTATGCTCGGGAAATAATCGGTACCACTAATTCGGGACGGGTTCGGGACGGGACCGGTACCGAGCTCATCCCTAGTTACATCCAATTGGAATTCACTAGTTATAAAAAATAATTGTGGTACAAAGAAGTTTTCTTATTCAACTTAACCTGAAACATCTAATGAGAAAGTCAATATGTCATATGCGATACGGTAGAGGTGTCTTTTCGTTTTTGTTCGGTTTATTCGTTTTAGGTTATTTGATTAGTTTTTTTTTCTAAGTTAACCTAAAAATCGAACCGAACTGAATTGAACCGAAAAACGAATTTATATTCGATTCAGTTTTCAAGTTGACCTGAATAATCCGAATTATACGAATTTTTCTAAAAAATTATATAATTATTTAAATATTTAGAAAAAAAATTATCTCAAATATAAAAATTATTTTTTATATTAAGATTAAATTTTAATAATTATTTTGTATATAAATATATATAAAAATATAATTTTATATATATAAATATATACATAAAAATATATATATTTGTATAACTTTAGAATTTAGGTCCGATTGTCAAACCCATATCCAACCCGAAAATCAAATATATAGTTTGGTTCGGTTCGATTATGAGCCACAACCCGAATCTTATTTTTGATTCAATTATAATTCGGGTTCGATTTGGTTCAGTTTTCGATTTTCGTGAATTAAACCCAAACAATCCACACCTCTATGATACGATACAAACAATCAAATGGCAAGAAAGAAAAGGAAAGGTTGTCAAGTGCCAGTAGTAGTTAAAGCGTGTTGCACTGTTTTAGTCATATAAAACACAAATAATAGTGTCAATTTTATTACTAATAATAATATTATATGTTTTAAGTTCTTTTGGATACCAAAGTTTTTCTAGGATACAAGGGGATTCATCCCCACCATCCATCTCCATCTTATTCAAGGGCTGAGATTAAATCCCCAATTTACACAACTTTCTCCTTTCTTTCTCATAAAAACACACACCCGTTCTTTCACTTCTCTCTCTACCCCGATCTACTTTCTCTCTCTAAAATTTGAAGCGAACAATCACAACATCATCATGAATCCATCACAATCGATTAATTAGATCGAACTTAACATGAATTCATATCAGGTTTGTATTCTTATAATCTATGCTTATTTTTTTTAGCTTATTTGATTTTGAATAAGCTTATTAGTTTATTTTCATTAGCTTTGTTGAACGAAATATGCCGATTGATAGTTCTTATTTTGATCAATTTATTCTAATTAGCTTTTAATTAGGTGATTTATGTGAATAAGCTTATTTGTTTGAATAAGATTTTTAACTAGATGAGAGTTATAAATAATCTTGAGAATTAGATAGGAGTTATGTGAATAAGCTTACAAATTACACGAGAGTTATGAATAAGCTAGCTTATTAGCTTAGGTTGACAAATCGTAAGGTATTTTATGTAAGTTGGATTAAGTTTGCTGATGTAGGCTGCAATAAGCTTGATATATCATGTATGATATATATATATCATATATGATATATCACCACTTTTCATATATGATAGATATATCATATATGATAACTGATGATATATCATATATGATATAACTATCATATATGATATATCAAATAAACCATAGGAAAAAACAGATTCTGTATGAGTATTTTTTAGAAAATCAATATAAACTCTTGAAACTTGTCTTCTATCATATATATGAGTAATTTATTTTGGTGTTAAAATGTTGCATAATATGTTCTTTTTATCTTTTATAAATGCAGTCAGACAGAGATGGTGCGATTGGCAGCTTTGGAGCAAAGCAGAGAGGGATGTTGATTATAACAAGAGGATGTGCATGGATATGTTTTAAGGATCAAGACGGAGTAGGCGTTGTTCATGAATTCATCATCTGATAATCTGTTTTTTTTCCATTTTTTTGATTTTGTATAAATTGTTATCATATATGATATCAGAGGTATATCATATATGATTTTACATTAGGTTACGTTCGGTTTGAATTATCATATATGATTCTGTTCAAAAGTACATTTTTATGTTATGAACAAGTGTTTGATTATTAATTGTGCATACTCTTTGTTGTAATCATGAATTCATCAGATTCTTTATTTAATAAATCCAAGTTTTTCTTGAGTGTCATATATGATAGTGCATGATCATATACTCCGTATGACTTAATTTATAAAAACCACCATGACATAATACCAAGAAAGTTAAATCATATTAACAAGATGTTGTACGAGATACCAATTGATTACAAAATCGTCCATATACTTCAAAACTCCATTAGGAGATTACAACAAAAAACAAACAATAAACGTAAAAGAAAAATTCACGAGCTTATTCATTAAGCTTCTTGGCCTTTTGGATGCTTGTAATGTTCAACACGCCTTGTAAACAACCTTCTCTACACAAAAAAGAAGATTTAATTCAATTTTCAAGCACATAATCATATATGATATATTTGATCATATATGATATTTAGCTTATATCATATATGATATAGCATATCATATATGATACTTCATTAGCAAGTCATACTAAATATGTTCAGCCAGATTAATCCATTAAAAAAAGAGTTAACTCAATTTTCAACCACATTATCATATATGATATATCTCATCATATATGATATTTTAGCTTATATCATATATGATATAGTATATCATATATGATACTTCACAAACAGGTTACACTAAATATGTTCAGCGAGATTAAGCTAAAAAACCTTATAATTCATGAAAATAAGCTAATAAGTTAGCTTATAATTCATCATAATAAAGGTGATGATTATCAATAAGCTTATTCACATTAAGCATCAAGTTACCTTATCATTTGACATGTTAAATTCATGTAACTTATCAAATAAGCTATAAAAAATAAGATGAGTTATAAGCTTATTCAGATCGAATAAGCTAAAAAAGATGAATCGAAACAGATCGAATGAACTTTACCTTATTTATGAAGAGGATGATCGATTTGTGATGGTGATGATCGATGGATTTGATGTTTGTGTTGATAAATTAAGATGTAAATATGTGTGTGTGTGTGTGTGTGTGTGTGTGTGTGTTTATGTGTGTTTTAAAGAGAAGAAGAAGAAGAAATCGATCCCAGATTTGTGAGAGTGGTAGGTGGTGTTAGTGGGAGGGGTAAAATGACGAAACTACCCCTCCGCTTTTTTTTTTGTTTTTAATATGAGTTGTTGGATGAGATGAGATGGACGGTCCAGATTTGTCCCCTTGTATCCAAAGGATACAAGGTATCTTAAATAACCGGACTCATATTATATAAGACGAAGACTTTTTTGTTAATGAAAATTCCTAGAAGAGAGAGCACGTGCGGTGGACGAGGGTTGTTTGGATTGCCGTATCGTCCCAGCCAGATTGGAACTCAGCTTCACCATGTGTCATGTCTTTTTTTTCTCTTTTTAAATCAAGATCAGGTTTCAACATAAATAATGGACTATAATTTAAAATTTATTAGAATTCTCCGTTATTAAATAAAATCAATAAAAATGTATTGTTTTTAAAAGGTTGATAAACGTGATTATAAAAAGAGGCATGAAAGATATGTAATTATTTGTAAGCGAACAATAAAATTTTATTTTCTTATAGACATTATAGTTTTTCTTTTTCTTTTTTTGAAGTACACATTCAAACACGCATACGCTTGAGTTTTGACTAATGAATTTGCTCACATGCAATTTTTTATAGAACGCCAAATTTTATTAGAAGAAATAAACTAGCAAGAAGCTAGAATTACATAGAAATGAGATTATAATTCTTAAGTCAATCGATCCAACTAAACGATGCTTTACATCTATATTTACACCACGAAAAAGCCCAAGACCTAATATTATCAAAAAGCATCTCTTTGGAAGGACGAGTCTTGTTGAATAACAACTTGTTACAGTATCCCCAAATAGCCCACCAAACAGTATAAATAACGCCATCAAACAACTCTTTGATATTGGTCGGTAACCGAGTTGATTGAAGCCACTGCCACCATTCTTCAAACGTAGACCAGCCCGAATACGACAGCTCCCACCATCTAGCAATGTTACGGTAAACTTCTTTTACCAAGTTACACCCAAGAAACAAATGACTCATCGAATTCACTCCACAATCACATATAAGACACCTCAAAGAGTCAACTTCCAAACCTCATTTAGAAAGATTAAGCCTAGACGAAAGAGCATCCAACTTAACTTTCCACGCAAGAATATTCACCTTAATCGGAACACACTTCAACCATCTAGTCTTAGGAGCGATGCAAGAGGTGTGAATATCATCAATCTTTACACGCATGGACGCCACCGTATACGTCCCGTCTTTACCAATAGACCAAATAAATCTATCTGCTTGCGGGGTTAAAGACACGCTATCCGTTATGTTTAAAATATCACTATACTGGGCCTCTTCAATACATCCTCTAACACCTCGACGGAAAGAGTTATCAAACCTGTCAGCCAATAATTTCTCCCTAATAGATATATCTTTATTACATTCTAAAGAAAGAAGGCGAGGAAACTTATCTTTCAAAATTCTGGTATGCCACCTATCCTTCCAAAACTTCGTAGTACGACCGTCCCCCATTTTATATTTAAGGAAGTCAAAAAAATCAACTCCCTGCTCCTTCAATCTACTGGGCTCCTTAATGATAACTTGCCAACAAGACTTACGCCCTGTATTCTTTTGCGTAATGAGGTGGCCTTCGTTTCCATGAATAACATGTATAACACGAGCCCCTAAAGACTCACGATTAACGACAAACCTCCACACCCATTTAAGCATGAGCGCACGATTCAAAGCAAATAAGCTCGCAACACCCAATCCACCTTTTTCCTTCGCTGTTAAGACTGAACTCCACTTGACCCATGCAGATTTTCTGGAATCTAACTCATGCCCATGAAAAAATTCCCTTCTTATGGCTTCCATCATATTGAGTACCTTACATGGAGCTTTATAAATTGACAAATAAAAAATAGGAATAGACCCAAGAACCGATTTAACTAGCGTGAATCTACCGCCAATAGAAAGAGCTCTCATCTTCCATTTAGATAACCGACTTCTAACCTTCTCTATCACATCTTGCCAGGCATCAATCCGGTGCATATGACCTCCCACTAGCGTACCCAAGTATCTAAAAGGAGTGTTAAGAATTTTACAGCCAAGTTTTTTAGCTGCTTGCTCAACCTTAGAAACTTCCACTTTAAACCCTAAAATTTTACTCTTGCTCATATTTATCTTAAGACCCGATGTACGATGGAAACAATGTAGAACGTGAGTAAGAGTATTAATGTTCTCTTCATTCCATTTACCGATGAAAATAGCGTCATCCGCAAAGAATAAATGAGATATGTTAACCTCCTCATTAAGACTAATACCCGTAAACAAACCCGCTTTCACAACTCTTTGAAAAGAAATATGTAATGTTTCCATGACAAGGATAAATAAAAATGGAGACAAAGAATCACCTTGTTTAAGACCTTTGCAGAATTGGAATTCACTAGTAGGACTACCGTTAACGAGAATAGATCCTTTCGATGAACTAAGACAGCTTTGAATCCATTTCCGCCATTTAACACCGAACCCAAATTTATCTAAGATATGATCTAGAAAATCCCACCTCACTGAGTCATGGGCTTTTTTGAAATCCACCTTAAACACAAGCGCACTTTTCTTTTTAACCGAACACCATCTCATAACCTCATCTAGCATAAATGGCCCGTCCATGATCTGTTTGTCTAAGATAAAGGCTGATTGCACTTCATGAACAAGGTTACTCATAAAAAGAATTAGCCGATTAGCAAGAATTTTAGTGATAATCTTGTATAAACTACCAATTAAACTGATGAGTCTAAACTCACTAACCTTATTCGGGTTAGGGATCTTAGGAATTAATGTTATGAAGGAGGAATTGCAACTTGAAGGAAATACTCCCTGCTCGAAGAACGAACTGACCGTATTATAAACGTCTGACTCAATAAGATTCCAGAACCGTTGATAAAATCCAAAAGTGAAGCCGTCAGGACCTGGAGATTTTTCCATACCACAATCCCAGACCGCCCGTTTGATCTCTTCTCGAGAGATGTCACAATCAAGGTCCTTCTGCTGATCTATACCCAACCGAGTAGGAACCTCAATGTCAATATTGAGATTATATCCTTCCGGTACAGAAAATCTATTACGAAAATGCGACACGAACTCCTCCTTAACCATCTCTGGATTGTCAATCCACTCCCCATTATTCATGATCCCTTTAACACTCATGAGTTTATGTCTTTTGTTAAGGATACCATGAAAATATCGGGAATTCTCATCTCCTTCTACCGATCATTTAATTATAGCTTTCTGTAAGACTTCAGTAGCATTACTCTTTCTATAACTACACATATCATTAATGATCTTCATACGCTTAGACACCAAATCATCTGTCCCATTACCCTTTTCAATCTCCAAATCAATATCCTTAAGATTATCCTAAAGAATTTGAAAAGGCTTTAGATCTACTAACCTTATGCGAAGTCCAATGCCTAATTCTCCTTTTCAGAAACTTTAACTTGAACATCAAGTTGCGATAGGATTGTTTTGGTCACCTGGAGCTTCTCACCACACACCATCCACAAATTGACTAAATCCGTCCATGTCAATCCAATGATGGTAGAATCAAAACGGACATGGGCCATAGTCCACCTTAGCTTCCCGTAGCAAGATAGGACAATGATCGGAAAGAAAGCGGTCTAACGTAACATCACTAAGGGACGGATATGCTTGCCATTAATTCTCCGAGATCAAAAACCGATCTAATTTACTCATCTTATTAGCAGATTGATGACACCACGTGAACTTATTACCTCCTAACGGGACCTCTTCAAGCCCCACATTATGAATGAAAGAGTTGAAAAAATCTGCATCCCTATCATGAAAAACCGAGCCAAATCTTTCTGAAGACAATTAACGACACGACACAATTAACGATATGACCCGACACGAAGTTAAACAAGTTTCGGTTAAAAATAAACAGATTTGGGTAAAAAAAAAGTCAACCTGTATAAACCGTTTAATAAATAGGTCGTGTTTAGGTTGAGTAAGTATTAAACAAGTCGATGCATAAATCCGTTTAAGTATATATAAGCATCTAAAAATAAAATATATAACTTTAATTTTATTTTGTATTTAGGTTAAATTTATTTTATTATATAGTTAATTGAAATGAATGACGATTATAACTTATACATCATTGAAATTGTTTTATAATTATTTGTATGTCATGTGTATCATTTTTATATCATTTTTTCACATAATTTAGTTTAATCGACGAGCCACCAACTTTATTTGCCGTTTAACCTATTTACTTAAACATGTTAAACGGGTCACGAACGGGTTAGGCGTATTATGTAGGTCTGGGTTAGGGTTGAGTTTGATGACACGATTATTAAATGGGTCGTATTTGGGTAAAGGTTATAATAACACGTCAACTCGCGAAGCCGAATAAGTTAACACGAACACGACTCGATTGCCACCCTAGTTTATGCGAACAATCACCTTGTTCCTGCAAGAGCTTTATGGCTCATCAGGCAATTGCATGACGCTGAATAGTGGCATCAGGCAATTGCATAGAGCTCTTTGCAGCAGGCAAGCTGGCTGTTGTTTGCAGCAATGATGTCTCTATATTTGAATGCTATGTTTGTTTTCCAAAGCTATTACAGTTAAACTCCAAAGATATCTATCTGTAATAGTAACATCATTTCATATAGGCCGTTTATATTAAGTTCAGCTAAGACAAGGCTGCGCTGATGCGCTGATACTCGAAGCTCGCTTCTTCGATACATGATACACTTGACTATTTTTTGACAGATGTGCTGTTAGTAAAACAAATACAGTAAAAGAACATCTGTCCCGTTTTGCTACCTTTGGTGATATATCAAAATACAATTATTCCATGTAAACGTATGGGCTATAAATAATTTCATTGGCACTGTGAGACGTTAATCCAATAGCTTTTTCCAATTGGGTTTGGTTTTGTGAGGAGAAAACTCGCTGGGCCTGTAACTATTGGCCTGCTAGCTCGTACATGTTTCGTGTCCTAACGTATTTGGATTTGATCCATGATAACAAGTTTCTTATCCAAGATAAAAATTGTAGAAAGTTGGGAGCAGAACTATAATCATATGTTTAAGCTAATTAATTAGTAATTATTCGTTACAAGACTTTCCAAAAATCACTGAACTGAAAGAGTAATTAATTATAAATTCATAATCGAATCTAAATTTTCAGTACCGGCTACTCGTATAACACATACATATAGATAAGAATTCTTATACAAGAACGGAAGATTCGTGATGTATTACAAAAAGGCAGTTAGAAAACCATGTACTAGTACTAGTTCATTTCGTTTGTTATTATTCGACTTGCAAAGCTTTAAGACTGTCTTTTTTCTTACAAAACTCAATCATCAGCATACAATAAGATACAATAGTTTGTAAAATCCACCACTTTATGCTATAATGAAAAGATTATCTTTTAACATCATGATTAACACTTGTCAAACATATACATTCAATGCCTAACTAATAATCATTAGCTATCAGTATCACTTCAATTAATTTTATCGACTAAGACAATGTCAATTAAACAAGAGATTAGCTCCTTTCAAGGTCAAAAAAAGAGACTTAAGAATTATCCCATTTGTCCAAAAGTTAATAGCTGCATATTTTGCATCTACTAAGTATGATCAACCTTTGAAGTTTATACCCAATTTTAGCATGCTCGATATTTAGCTATGAAAGCATCACAATTATTGTCGTACACACTTGTGACTTGACCTTATCTATGAAAAGTACAATTACTCACGGACACAACCCAAAGTCCAAACGACATTTAAACTAGACAACACGGGACCACTTCACCAATTATTTCAATTCAACAAACCTTACTAGCAAAAGTACTAGCCATCTAACCACCGGTCCTGGGGGATCAAGTCCACTACAGAGTGTTTAAGATGCATTCAGTGTTTGAAAAAGAAAGAATCACTCGAATTACTTGACGTGAAAGGAAGCTAAACACTTGCTCAAAAAAAAAAAAAAAAGAAGCTAAACACGACCATAACGAGAGAAAAAGTTGGTGAAGCGCTTCTTTCATATCGACATGTAAAGTTAAAAACAATCCTTGAAAAGGAAGCCATCGGACGATAAGGTCTAACTTTATCAAACAATTAAATACGGGAGAAAAAGCATATATGAGATAAAATCAGACGATCCATCGAAATCCTGAGAAAAAGTTGACATGGACCAAACGCACTAAACTAACAAAATGAATGGCCAAGTGACATTGACCATGAGAATCCTTTAGCCCCACAAGTTAGGACTTTCAAGTACAGGATGCCCTTTGATGTTGATCATTACAGAAAAAAATCATAACCAAACATCATATCATCTAATGGTTTAGTGTGGTGTTCTAAAAAAAATCATCAAATGATTTAAAAGTAAAGAATAAACAATTAACTTTACCCTCAACTTAATGGTCACTCTTTTTATGAGAACTAATTCTCCAAATCCTTTCATAGTGTGTTTTGGTATTGCATTTAAAGTGAATTTGTGATATAGATCAATGAGAAGCTAACTACCCGAAACAAAACTAGGTGGAATATGTATTTGGACGTGTTTCTTTATTTTGAAGAAGTGATGATCAGATGAAAAGCAGGTCGTTGTCCTAGTGTGTGACATATACTGGTAATTTATTGATTTGTAATCAGATAGATTACTCAGGTTTGGTACATAGTCGTTATCAAGTATAGCCTGATAAGCAATTACATCACACTATAACCAAACACTAGAAGTTAACTATCTAGGACTGAAAAAGATAACGAAGTATATGATATTCTAAAGCTAATCGCAAACACCCCCTTACTTTGAAATTATCAAAATACTACCACCATAAGGCATTTTTTGTTACCTGAATGCATATGAAACCACCCATTCAAAATCTGGCTGTACAGGTTAAGTTGATCATTTGGGCGGTGGCAAACAATTCAGTACAATAGGGAATCCCTTTTGTGGTTCTAAGAGTAGTTAAAGGTTGAACCTTTTTAAGAAGGTTAGAGTACCAATAAACCAACGACAAGGAACCCATGCCTCCATGTGCATACTTGATAGGAGCATAAAAGCCGGGAAGTTGTCGAAAACAGTACAAGAGATGTAAGGTTATCTCAAAAAATAGTGAGTGAGGGTCGAGTGACTGTTCTACATTAAATCATCAGAAAAGTTCAAACAAGAAAGGTCCATATTTTTGGACTCTAGAGTAACAGAAGAGTCTATGCTATATATTTCACTCATATGAAAGACACTAAACATAGTCAATAACAAATTTAAAATATATATGCAAACATAAGTGAAAGAATAATGTCGATGAACATGAGCACAACAAAAGTAGAAGCTCAGATTCAGACAACATAAACAATAAGAGCAGAATTTATGCAAACTGAACTATTAACGTCGCCATTTTAACCAATTTACCTAAATGAGCCTATTTGGGTTATGTTTATTTTTAACAGATTCATGGATTAAGCCATGAAACTCGTCTAACTAGTCAAACGAGCTGAAAGTGATCCGAAGTGTATTCAAATAAAAAAAAAAAAAGCCTCCTACATCATGCTCTTAAAAATGCTAGAAGTGTTTGTAACTTGTAATCACACTTAAGGCGATATTACTAATGAAATTCAAAAACCCAAAACCAGTGTTTGCAGGTCAAAAACCTGCATTGGCCCGCCTACTGTGGCACCACTTTTAAGCCAAAACTAAAGCAAAAAGTTGATGTTTTTTCTGACCTATGCCTGATACTAAACCTGTTTTACCATTGTCATGTTCAGATAGTTATTTGTTCATCACAATAGGGTTTGGATACTAGTACCCCCTAATCTGATTCTAATACCCCCTTTGATTTTTTTTTTTTTTTCTTTTTTTATTATTTTGTTTATATTATAAAACTGTGAAATAACACTGTGTGAGGTCTCAAGTTCAATTCCCACTAGGTGCAAACAACCTTGAAGTGGCCACGCCAACCTCCTGAAAAGGGAGGGCTTTACCTGGTTTGAGTCTGTGTGGCGGTGGGCTCAAATCCCGTGGATTAGTCGCCAATGAGTCGGAAACCACGGTTACCAAAAAAAAAAAAAAAAAAAAAAAAAAAAACTTTGAAATAAAAAAACTGGAGCGAAAAATATAAAGTTTGATAAGTCAAAAGCAGTAAAACGTGAAAATTACGGAGCAGGAAGCTGTCTTCTCCAGTTAATAAAGTAAGTATAACTGTCGAAAAAAAATACAGAACACGGAATATAAAGTTTTACGGTTCAGAAACTATAAAATGTAAACGATATAGAATAAAAAAAACATCAAAGACTGTCTTTTCCAGTCAATATACCGGGTATTAGGGGGTATTGGATACATTAGTGATTGAATCATGAACAAGTTTCTACTTACTTGAAGTAGAAAACATAACTCATTGGGCAAATAATTGCAACCTACTCTAAATATAGATTCTATAGATGGAAGGAATAAATGCTGCAGCTACTTTATGAATAGAAATTACATGCTTGCAGGAGCCCCAAGGACAGGGAGCATCAGTAGCAGTAAACTAGTAACATCCAAAAGACTTAAAAACAATAATGGACTGTAACTATGCAAGTATTGGCAAAATCTCACAAGAGGTGGGACAAAGTGACAAACATAAAAACAGCAGGCCTGGGGCAGAGGCAAGAGGTGCACTAACATCCAAATACAGACCTATCATTTAATCCTAAAACCTATAAGCATTTTACTAAAATACAGGGAGGGGTAAGAGGGTACGTGCTAGCTTTCTCTACCATCACTGAACCCCCTTACTTAGGCTACTTCACAATTTGCCATTCCCTTCTTTGTCTTACCGCATGCAAGGGGAAATGAATATGTGGTCATGGCCTAATTTACTCAATAGTAGTAAAGGGAGATGCGAATTACATAATCGAGAATTAAGTGACTAGCTGATCTGATTGGAACTGTTATAAGCATATATCTTGTTCGGGCGTGGGAGAACTTATGCCAGATGACCTTCACCTGTTTGTATTAGATACAATCAAGTTTCTGCAACCAATATCTGAACATGCTACTATCAGAATTAGTGAATGTATATACGGCCAGGATCAAATTTTGTATGCCTGGTAGTTAAAAACCTACTAATATTTGCTGTAGCAGTAATGGAAGAACCTAATAGTATTTTGGATCCCTGGTAGTTAAAGTACTGAATGCATAGTCGATAGGAGGTCATAAGGCAAAAGATATAGCATTATAGCATGGCTTATTCGAGGCCCTAACAGGTTCTTAATCTTAGAAAAAAAAGGAATTCACTGATTTCTGTATTTTAAGAACAAGAAACAATAGGTTTAATCCAAGGCGAGTTCAAGCGTGCGCAGTTATGCAATTTATTTCAGGGATATTAAATGACCTGGACATATATATGATGTAAAACTTAAACATGACAAAACAATAAAACAGGGGAGATATGTATCGATAATGCCGCCATCAGTGACAGATACATATCTATAAAGACCTGGAATAATGCTACTGCAGATAACCACTCTTAGAATTTAGCAATGTAAGGGGTCATACTGAACACAAGTTTTCCGATGAAATTAGAGAGGAAATGCATATTCAATCTTTCTACCTCTACATACTAACATAGTAAAAGTCGAACAAAACAGCAATTCCTTTAACATATAACCCGCACAATGATGACAAACCCTTATAGTGACATAATCTATTCGCTTAGCACACTAAACCTTGTAAAGACATGAGGTGTGGTCGGCAAACATGGGTGGCAAACCACCCCCTCCATTCTCTTGCGGCCAAAATTTGCACCCCTAACGGCAAACACAAACCGCACCGTGTTGGGGAAACTTATGGAAAACTTAAAAGGGGAGAGGCGAGAAGTTGTTGCAAACACTTCTAACAACGCAAGGGAAACAAGAAAGTTGACGTGGCGCTAACGTGCACGTCTATATCTAGTTCTATCCAAAACCAACCATACTTCATTTCAAACAATCGGTACAATTCATAACGACGCTAAACATTATTATTTAAACCACATTCATAACAATTGTCGAAACTAAAAACATCTCCAACATCTGAAAACAACATTATTCATAATCATACATTAATCACTGTACCAAGACAACATTCCCACTCCCGTTACTCCCCCAAACCCCCTCATCAACCAACAACGCCTCTTTCGGAACAGTAACAACCAACTCCCCCCCTCCAAACCTCGCAGTCGCCATCTCCGGGACCGTACACCCCGGCAACCTAAACCTCCACATCTCATCAACTTCAATCCCCCCAATCCCCCCACCACAACTCACCACAACTTTAATCACACCAGCACATATCTCAACAGTATCAATCCTACCTAAATGGCCATCATCAAAATCAGTACCCACTACGAATTTTAACGAATCGGGTGTTTCGTGAATTGACACGTCAGCGTCTGGTAAGAAGGGAAGCTCGAGAACTTTCTCGAAGATGTGTGGGAGACGGCGGAGTTTTTTGGTGGTGTGGGTGTGTGGTAATGGGTGGATTTTCATTTTCGGGGGGTGTTTGGGAATGAGTTTTAGGTTGTTTTTTTTTTTTCTTTTTTGGGATTTGGTTGAAATGGAAGGAGGAGGTGATAACCGACTTTTTTGAATCATTAGTATTTATTTCCGAAGGAGATTAATTAAGGGGAGGATAAGGGCTGTTTGTTTTTAAGAAAGCTACTTGTGGCGGCGAAGTTATCTCGTGGCGTTTGTCAGGTCTTCGCTAACATTCGTTTGTCACACCGTTTTAGCTTGTCAAACGACCCTCTCGTCGTGTACACGGCGAAAATAGGACAAATATCACCATTTGAAATTTATTAAATCTTTTTAATTTTTTTTTTCTTTTTCTTTCATATAAATACCCTCTTTAATCTAAAACATTCAACAGAATTTATAAAAATTAAATCTCAAAACATGAGTTATTCATCTTACAATGATGAGTTTTCCGATGCCGATGATTATAATACGTATATGCACCTGCGCATTTGTAATCAAAAGGCCGGAAGTTCGCATATGCGTAGGTATATTGATCGGGATCGTCTTGGAGCTGAAGAACGTTTACGTTACGATTATTTTGGTGACGACCCAAGATACCCAGAACATTATTTCAAGCGTCGTTTTCGCATGAGCCAACGACTATTTCTGAAAATAGTCAAAGGTATTGAAACTAAATTTGGCACTACTCCTCCTCCTTTACCTGCAACATTTTGATTCTTTTTAGAGAACGTGATGATGCTACGGGTCTGCCTAGTTTTAGTGTTCTTATGAAATGCACGTCCGTCATACGCCAATTGGCATACGGCACATCCCCTGATGCTTTAGATGCGTATTTACAAATGGGGGAGCATTGTGCCAGAGATTGTTTAGAATTTTTTACTATGTGTGTAGTTAAATTGTTTATGCCCAAGTTTTTAAGAAGTCCAACTCTTGCCGATATTCAAAAGCTATACACAAAACATAACGCATATCATGAGTTACCCGGAATGCTTGGAAGCATTGATTGTATGCACTGGAAATTGAGAAGTTGTCCGAAAGAATGGCACAGACAATTTCATAGAGACGATAAGAAATACCCAACTATAATGCTTGAAGCGGTTGCATCACATGATTTATGCATATGGCATGCATATTTTTGGGTAGCAGGTGCAGATAATGATCTAACGGTTTTGAATTACTCCTCCTTGTTTGATGATCTACTTGAAGGCAACGCCCCAATGGTGTCGTTTCAAGTAAACGGGGTTACATTCGAACAAGGGTATTACCTAGCTGAAGGTATTTATCCTCAGTAACATCATTTGTGAAGTCTTTTTCTGTTGCAAATTCTAAAAAATGTTGTATTTAAACGTAGGCAAGAAGGTGCTCGAAAAGACATCGAATGAGCATTTGGGGTTCTCCAAGGCCGATGGCATATTATAGCTCAAGCGGCTCGTACTTATACCGTGAACAAGTTACGACGTATTATGTACACGTGTATTATATTGCATAACATGATATTGAAAGATCAAAAATTTGAAATAACGGATGAGGCGGAAATTCTAGTAACTTGGTTAAAGAAACTTAGAGGCGTTTTGTTTACAGGGCAAGTATGACTCGAGAGAAATAAAGCCAACCATGATGGTTATGAATTATGACTAAATTCATTGGTTTGATTACACATTCTAAAGCCTTTCAACCAAACAAATTTTTAAAGGATAAAACCAATTACCCACTTTCAATATTGTAAAACAAACATAATTAGGCTAGTGTAAGTAAGGGTGAGAAACCCACCTGTTGATCTCGAACTCAGATCTTAAACATTAGCTTGTTTAAGGATAGTGATGGCAAGAGTAAACTCAACTATCACTTAGAGAAACTTTGCTTTTGACAAAGTAACTAAACAAGATGCAGAAAGTAATGTTTAGCACAAGAACAAGTAGTGAACCAAACTGTAAGCTTTAATATATTAAAAAATATACGAATACCCAAGATGGTATTAGGGTTTTACAACCTTAAAGCATGAAATGAAATGACAGGAAAGATATATCATATACAAAATCCTAGTGAGTCCTTTTATAGCATAAGAACTCACATACAAGATAAATATGAAACAAACTAGGAAGGTATTCTGGACTTGTAACAGAAACACGTCAATATCTCTTCCAAGTTTATCCATGTAGCAGTGTCTTTGACTCCTAGCAGTGGGAATAGATCCCACTGCTTTCAAATATTCCAGCAGGGGAAAGTACACTACCAGTGGGAACTTGTTTGTCATAGCAGGAGAAAATTCTCTTGAATATTTATTCCCAACAATCCCCCCCTAAACTTGTGCTTTCACCAAAATACAAGTTTCTGGATAAATACTGCTAGTGATGAGGATGCTTACAAATTCTCAGGTACAATCTGACTGTGGAGGAATATGAAAAATTCATATGGAACATGATTCTTGCAATCCACCAGTAGACTAGTCTTCATCATTTTCTTCAAAGTTTCCTGAGTCAATAGGTAATACTTGTTACAAAGTAAATAGGCAATAAAGCCTGTCATAACCAACTCATAAACACCAGAGGATGTAAACAATCTCCAATGTTTTATTGTAGCACCCCCTTGAAATTTGAATGCCCAATCACCTCCTCACCTTCATTTTAATGTTGTTTCATAACTCACCAAAAACTCACTTTTCAACTATTATGAATAAAAAAAGAAAAAAATTCACCTAATTCCACTTTCACATCACCTTCATTTTATTTAATTAATGTATTAAACTAAAAACGTAAATGTAAATGAACAGAATTAATAAAAATGTTAGACATATATAATTTAAAGATAGGGTGAAACAACTTTTTTAAAGTTAGTTTGCACTTCCTGTTTATTGCAAACAAACCTGAAGTGGTCACGAAACCTCCTAAAAATGAGGGCTTTACATGGTTTGAATTTGTGTGACGATGGATTTAAACCTCGTGGATTAGTCGGCCAAAAAGTAAAAAACCACAGTTACTAAAAAAGAAAAAAAAATTATGAATATAAACATAATTACTATAAATATAAATATTATATATAATTAAGTTGAAATTACAATAAGAAAAATGATAGAGAGACTTAATTCGTATGTCTAAAAAGAGGCTTAATCATAGGATTAACACAAGTGGCTGAATGGAAGGCTGAGATGAGGAAATAGAAAATATGAATACTCGGCCCATACATTTCACCAAACACAAGCCGACACGTAAGTTTATGTCTATTTTTAAGTGTTCTTTTAAGGTTCATATATCAGTACTCTATAGTGGTTGAATGAAAAGATGAGATGGGGAAACTAAAAATATAAAATACTAGACCCCATACATTTCACCAATCACAAACAACTTAAGTCTATTTTTAGGTCACACTCCTACTATAAATATACATCTTATTTTTTGTCGTGGTCTGTTAGGGCATCCACTATGGTAAACTTTTTCATAGGTTTATAAAGTTTCCACGTCATATAATATCATCAAATTTATATATTTTTTTACATCATGAACCTATTCTCACTATGGATAAACTTCTTGGGGTTTATAAATTGTTTAGTTTCTAACATGAATTAAATGCACATAAAGTTTTAGACCTCTTCAAAATTCTAAACCTTTTCATGACACTTAGGCATGAAATGATTCTTCAATATGGCAAAAAAAAATTTAGATCTCTTCATAAAATTTTAGACCTATGTTAGAAACACCATAGTTGATGCTCTTAAGCCATTCTTAAACAAAAGAAAAATATAAACTCAACAACCCTTTCATAAACTCACCAGTGATTAGTAACTCACCGTTTATGGATTTTGGCCTTAAAGTCACGCGTAAATATCTAGATTAAAAATAAAAACTCACGCGTAAATTTTAGTCACGTGAAAACCAGGGCCATCCCGTTGATGTCGGTGGCCCTGTGCGACACCGACAAAGGAGGCCCCGTCAAACACGAACATAAATTTTTGTATTGAATAATGCGATTAAGTTTTCATGCACAAAACAGTGAGAAATCGCCGTTTTCCTTTGAAATTCATACTTTTTCCATTTAACTCTTAACCTAGCTTGATTAACAAATTGATGTACCAGAAACTATACTTATTTAGTTATTTTTGTGTCTTGAACCTTATTTTATATTTAACAAATCTTTTTTCATATAAATATTTTTACATACCCAATACAAAAAAGTTTATAACAACATTTTGTTATTATAATATATTGTAGTGGCCCCCAACTCCTAGGCACATACATACGACTTCTTCTTCACCTCAATACTTAGTCATCATTATCAGAAAAAACTCTATTCTCAGTCAATCTTATCCCAGCCACATATGCGTTCTTTTTATTATTTTTTAATTAATGGAAGGCTAGGAAAGGCGAGTAGATCAACACTATCAAGAGTGATGGAGCTAAAAAATCTGTTTTTATATATAAAGTTTATAGCTCATCGGAAATTTTTCATGTTTGGCATTGGATCCGCCCCTGAACAGAGGCCCATAGAATTGGTCGCCCTGCTTGCACAGGGTGTTCGCCGGCTCTGGTGAAAACTAACCGCCAACCAACCTTTTTTACTCCCTTCAGCAGCCTAAGCCCAAGATATTTAAAGTGTGGACACGAATCAAAAGTCCACATTTTGAGTCCTAAAAAGATTTGGTACGATCAGTTTGTCAACGAAAATAAGAATAAACAAAGAAGATTGGCACTTTATAACAATCTAATGTAAATAATTGATTATTATGTTTAGAAGACATAACTAATTAATTATCTTAATTTGTATTTGTAGTGTTCTAGGTGAAAGTCGCACTTCATTACAACTGAAGTGAAAACAGATTTATTAGGTTCGTATGGTTTACTAACACGTACAAAAGTAATAACAACAGGATCACCATACAAAACAAGTGTTTAAGTGCACGACTCAAATGAAATTATTACATGATTACTTATTCAAGTTTCTATGGTCAATTCTCAAATCCAACTATAAACTTTTCAAAAATGTTAGAAACACTCTAGCATGTCACAAGACAATAAATATACGATCTTGTAGAGCTGTATTCGAGATTTCGATTCTACCCTGGAATTGGAAATCATACTGTACATTTTAGTTGAACAGTTACTTCTTGTTATACTAGTAGTTTCGTAATGTTAATTAGTTTGCTTGACTTACAAAAGCAATAACTTCATCCGCATTTACCATCCAACTTTGTTTATGGGTTTTTTATCGAGTTATTTTGTATTTTTTTTTACTTACAATTAAAGGAATTAATTTTAATCATTTATTATCTAAGGTTGAATCCTATGAAAAAAACATAGATGGGTCGTTTTTGTTAAAATGTCAAAAAAAATGCAAAAATTCGGTGGAAAAACAAAAGTTGTAATTTTTTTTGAACTGATTTTTATTAATTGTGATATTTCACTAGTGATAAAAACAATAAAATATCACTAATGATAATACAATGAAATATCACCAGTAATATTTGATAACATAGTTATAGGTTAATATCACCGGTGATATTTATTATTTTATCACCAATAATATTTTATTGTTACTTTTACTAGTGAAATATCACTATTAATAAAAATCAGTTCGTAAAATTTATAACTTTAATCCTTCCGCCTGATTTTTGAAACTATTGGACTTTTTGGCAAAAATATCCCTCCACATTATTTAAAAATTTTTAATCT
Source organism: Glebionis coronaria (assembly GCA_025667525.1). Classification (NCBI taxonomy): domain Eukaryota; kingdom Viridiplantae; phylum Streptophyta; class Magnoliopsida; order Asterales; family Asteraceae; genus Glebionis; species Glebionis coronaria. Next base: position 589,167,248 of record CM046874.1, on the reverse strand, counting down.
CACCTAAATCCTACCAAAAACTCACACGTGGGTTATCTATCCCATAAAATATTTACCCAATACTCTCAGACACCCGACTTTCAAGACTTTTGTTCACAAACCCCGTACCCTTTTAATAACTATGTTGATGCTTCGTCATCACAACACCATGTCGACTTACCCACCTCTCCCATACCCTCCTTCCCAACTGAAGATGTATACAAGCCTTTTTTCGGAGTCATTTCAGGGGAGTTAAGATGAGACGGAATACACGGTTGAAGTTTCGGCACCAGACCCATTAAAGACCGAATACACGGTTGAAGCTTACGAATTTTAACGAATCGGTTGTTTCGTGAATTGACACGTCAGCGTCTGGTAAGAAGGGAAGCTCGAGAACTTTCTCGAAGATGTGTGGGAGACGGCGGAGTTTTTTGGTGGTGTGGGTGTGTGGTAATGGGTGGATTTTCATTTTCAGGGGGTGTTTGGGAATGAGTTTTAGGTTTTGGTTTTGGTTTTGTTTTTTGTTTTTTGTTTTGGATTTGGTTGAAATGGAAGGAGGAGGTGATAACCGACTTTTTTGAATCATTAGTATTTATTTCCGAAGGAGATTAATTAAGGGGAGGATAAGGGATGTTTGTTTTTAAGAAGCTAGGTGTGGCGGCGAAGTTACCTCGTGGCGTTTGTCAAGTCTTCGCTAACATTCGTTTGTCACACCGTTTTAGCTTTTCAAACGACCCTCTCGTCGTGTACACGACGAAAATAGGACAAATATCACCATTTGAAATTTTTTAAATCTTTTTAATTTTTTTTTTCTTTTTCTTTCATATAAATACCCTCTTTATTCTAGAACATTCAACACAAGTTATAAAAATTAAATCTCAAAACATGAGTGATTCATCTTACAATGATGGGTTTTCCGATGCCGATGATTATAATACGTATATGCACCTGCGCATTTGTAATCAAAAGGCCGGAAGTTCGCATATGCGAAGGTATATTGATCGGGATCGTCTTGGAGCTGAAGAACGTTTACGTTACGATTCTTTTGGTGACGACCCAAGATACCCAGAACATTATTTCAAACGTCGTTTTTGCATGAGCCAACGACTATTTCTGAAAATAGTCAAAGGTATTGAAACTAAAATTGGCACTACTCCTCCTCCTTTACCTGCAACATTTTGATTCTTTTTAGAGAACGTGATGATGCTACGGGTCTTCCTAGTTTTAGTGTTCTTATGAAATACACGTCCGTCATACGCCAATTGGCATACGGCACATCCCCTGATTCTTTAGATGAGTATTTACAAATGGGGGAGCATTGTGCCGGAGATTGTTTAGAATTTTTTACTATGTGTGTAGTTAAATTGTTTATGCCCAAGTTTTTAAGAAGTCCTACTCTTGCCGATATTCAAAAGCTATACACAAAACATAACGCATATCATGAGTTACCCGGAATGCTTGGAAGCATTCATTGTATGCACTGGAAATTGAGAAATTGTCCGAAAGAATGGCGTAGACAATTTCATAGAGGTGATAATAAATACCCAACTATAATGCTTGAAGCGGTTGCATCACATGATTTATGCATATGGCATGCATATTTTGGGGTAGAAGGTGCAGATAATGATCTAACGGTTTTGAATTACTCCTCCTTGTTTGATGATCTACTTGAAGGCAACGCCCCAATGGTGTCGTTTCAAGTAAACGGGGTTACATTCGAACAAGTGTATTACCTAGCTGACGGTATTTATCCTCAGTGACATCCTTTGTGAAGTCTTTTTCTGTTGCAAATTCTAAAAAATGTCGTATTTAAACGTAGGCAAGAAGGTGCTCGAAAATACATCGAATGAGCATTTGGGGTTCTCCAAGGCCGATGGCATATTATAGCTCAAGCGGCTCGTACTTATACCGTGAACAAGTTACGACGTATTATGTACACGTGTATTATATTGCATAACATGATATTGAAAGATCAAAAATTTGAAATAAAGGATGAGGCGGAAATTCCAGTAACTTGGTTAAAGAAACTTAGAGGCGTTTTGTTTACAGGGCGAGTATGACTCGAGAGAAATAAAGCCAACCATGATGGTTATGAATTATGACTAAATTCATTGGTTTGATTACACATTCTAAAACCTTTCAACCAAATAACTTTTTAAAGGATAAAACCAATTACCCACTTTCAATATTGTAAAACAAACATAATTAGGCTGGTGTAAGTTGTAAAACCCGCATGCTTTTACCATGAATAGTACCCTTACGATAGTACGTACATGATTAGAACTTTTCTTTTATAACATGTTTACGTTTCACGAACAAGAATTACAAGTATTACGTACGTGTTATAACACGATAAGTATTAATTACGTATGAACACACGATAATTATTCCAATAATAATTATAATCACGAACATGCGAACATGAAATCATGAACGTAAATTAATCACGAGCTAATATTACGTATGTATATATATTTATTACGCACACGAATAAATATATTAAGTCACGATTGATAACTAATTAGAACACGTAATTTACGAACACGAGAACACGTAAATATTTAGAACACGGGAAAAACAACGGGTTCCCCTTTGGGGGCCCACATACCACGAATTTAGGAAAGAAAAGGGCCTAGCCCATCATTTTTTACTAAACAAGAAAAAAGGAGAAATCATGTTTCATATTTACAAAATTTAGAAAAATACAAAAACCCTAATTCTTCTTTTCCTTTTGTTCTTGGCCGCCGGCTTTTGCATCACCAAAGGGGTGTTCGGGTTGATTATGATATTTGATTTATTGCAAGGAATCAGATGTGTTCATCCTTCTTGATCTCACGTAATCGGTATAACCTTTAATCTTTTCTTTTTATGTTTTGATTTATATAATCACATAAAATCATGATGTTTTTAATAAACTAATTAAAAACAAGTAATATAAACATGTTCTAATCATGGGGGTTAAATCAAATCAAGGGTTTAGGGGTGTTTGTTGTCTAGCCGCCGCCTAACCGAGCCCAAGGGGGGTCTCGGTTTAGCTTATTTTCACACCACCGAGACCTTAAGGTCTCGGTATCGTGGTGGTGGTCTCACGGCAGCAGCAAGGGCAAGGGAACCCCGACTTAGGTCGGGGTATGGTGATGTTTCAGGTCCGGTTCATGGGTTTTAAACACGGGTCCGGTTCACATGTTTAGATTTAAAACACGGTCCGGTTCATGAGTCATTTTTCAAGGTTTATTATTTTTACAAGGTATATTATTTTTTTACAAGACTTAAAAATTAAATTAATTAAAGCATGAACATGATTAGTTTAATTTACATCACTTAGGTTATTAATTTAATTATTAATTCATGAATTTTAACCTAAGTATTTATCTTTAATTAGAGTATATAATTAATTAATTATTAAAAACCATGGCTATAATTAATTAATTTACATGACTTAGGTTATATTATTAGTAGGTAATAATACATGTTTTAACCTAAGTATTTTACCTTATTTAATTAAAATCATGTTATATTTAATTAAATACTTAAACCTATAGTTTATTTAATTTACATGTAATAATTAATAAACTATACTATATAATCACATGACTTAGAATAATAATCAAAAAACACTTAAGCTTATATAATTAGCTTAATTATCCAGCTTATAATCTATTTATGGAAACTTTCTATTTTTAGAAACTTATTTAATTAAGGCAACTGATCTATTTATGGAAACTTTCTATTTTTAGAAACTTATTTAATTAAGGCAGCTAATCTATTTTTGGAAACTTTCTATTTTTGGAAACTTTCTGTTGTTCCCATTCAATCCATAACACAAGATTTAGAGAGAGAAATAGTAGAAAAGTAGAGAGAGAGTAGAGAGAGAAGTGGAAGGTTTACACTAAAACTAGGTGTTTTATGAAATGAACCAACACCCGCTTCCACATGTGGAAGAGGGTTATATATGCCACGGATCTAAGGCCTTTGTGGGCTTCATCTTGGGCCGGGCTTGGCATTCACTTGGGCATATAGCCCCTAACAAAGACAATATTAGCTTAAAGTCCAAGCCCGCTTTTCCCGACTAACCTATTACTATACAAGACCAATAACGACTAAGATGACATATTACATTCTTGTTCGACTATATAAAATATAGGGCTAACAATCTCCCCCAATGTATCGGCCATCTTAAAAAGCTTAAAAAGCATAAGATGGTTGAGTGAATACATTCTTGTAGAGGAGATCTTCCTGCTTTGGTCTTGTATCTTGGTCTTGATCTTATTTGTAACAGCTTTGTTCCTTCATGCTTTCGTGATCTTTATCTTGAGCCTTTGTCATTTGACTTTGAGTGCTTGAGATCTTCATCTGTACTCCTTGTGACTAAGATGACCTATTACATTCTTACATTCTTAGGTATCTTGATTATCGCCATCTTGTGCTCTTGTGACTTCTGAATCGACATTGGTTACACAACTACGCCACCTTCTTGATATACAGTAACATATACAGACACGGATGAAATGGCTTTGAACATTTCACCCTAACTCGGTAGCGTTTTACCTCCGGTCGGTGAAGACCGTTAAACGGTATTAAATACCGTACCTGTGATCAGGTAGATTCGATTAAGAACCTCTTTGACAGGGTTTCCCCGCGGTAGTAGCCAGTTCTCTTTACTCGACCGTCTCAAAGCAGACTACGAACATAAAGAGTGAATCATAAGGATAAATTATCCGTCTGATTAGAGTCGTCAATTCAGATTTCCTGGAACAAGTTTGATTCTAAAATAATCGCACCATTGTTGATTTCCAGTTTGTCACAAGCTTGATTCATAGAGAATCTTGCGAGTTACCTACCGCAGTGCTGTTTGATGTTGACACTGGAAGGATTTCCATTCGTCACTGTGAACACTAATGAGTGTCACTCTGAATGTTCTGGCAAGATCACATGGATTTTGCGAAGAAACCTGGAATCAAGTTTGAATCAATTAAGAATCCAAACTTAGTTGCTTTCCAGTTCTCACAAGTTTGATTCGTGTAGAATCGCACAAGTTACCTACCATGAGCTTGTTTGATGCTGGCTCAAGCAGGATTTCCATCTTCATTATGAATCGTATCACTCAGATGTTCTGGAAATATCACAAGGATAATGCGTAGGACTCGATTGTGTCCTAATGAGATGATAAATTGATCTCGTTTGGCTCTAGACTCAATAAGTGCATTTTGGTAATCGGAGGCTGGAGCAGACTGCCACCTTTTCAATATTAACTGACTCGGAGTGAGAAAGTCAATAGATACGTGTTGATCTCTATGACAATGAGATAAGTTTCTTTTGAGAGAAACTCGAATGGCTGGGAAGGGTTGTGCATTACATCACTGGGTCCATGATGACTTGTCTTCAATAGATGTATTGACCCGGTTTCTGCCTAAGTTGCATAGAATATTCAACTCCTTCAATTCTTACCAATACGTCATCATTAGCACCTTGATGTGATTGTTCTAGTGCTAACTTAAGTACTTTGTCCGCATTCAGCTTCATTCCACTCCATCTTTCCTAAGGACAACTATGTCTAGCTATGGAATGTCCTTGGGTAGATCCCTCCGGTTCTGGTTGGATCATAGGACTTAGTTTCCTATCCTAAACCACCTTTTGACTCCATCGTTCCATTGTGGATAGTAGGTTGTTTTGGGTATAGATCGTAACCATAAACCATTGAAAACCATTCAAAGTGTTTGATAAAAATCAAAACTTTTAACACTTGAAAGTTTTACATTTCCGAAAAGCTCGCCCTACACACATGCATCGATATACGAAATAGTTTGGCATGTGAAAGGAAAGAGTTGCACTTGAGTCTTTACGATCACATGTTGCGATATATTACATTTTAATCACATTTTCTCCCCCTATCTCTAATATAAAAATATAATGTTAGAGATACCAATTGATTAAAATTTGACATTTTCCGAAAAATCGACGGGAGAGAAACATGTGTGCACTCATGAATCATGGAACATTTTCAGTCGGGTCGCTCCCCCTCAACAATATATGTGTGTCTTGAGACAAAATTTGACAAAATTTTAGAAAAACGACACCACAAAATATGTTGAGGTACGGAGTTGAGATGCCTTTACCGATAATATATGACAGATTTAATATCATTTTCGGAATGTGTTGGATACATAAAATATGACAATTTTAGAGATGTACCCAACAACATTAAAGGCTTGATTTTAAAACGCTCCCCCTCAAAAATTGATCAAAATAACATATGACATTTTAGAGATATAAAAACCACATATGAGGAAGGGAGTGTTGGACACACAATTTTGAAAGATTTAGAAAAACCTTTTTGAGAAATTCTTGAAAAATTGTGTTCAACGGTTTTAAAATAATCAGGATAGAAGACTTCTCTTCTATTTCTTAGGGAAAGCGCACTGAAACGTACACTTCCCTTTCGGGTCCGTTTTTTATGAGCTCAAAACTTTGATTGTTTTGTGACTAGATCACGACCGAGAAAAATAAATTTTCCGTTGTGAAGGATAAGTTATCATCCGTGATAAACTTTCCTTAAGTTGAAGTTCGAGGTCTAAGCTGACATTTACTTAGAAATCGTTTTTCATGAACTTAAAAGCTTTGAATGTTTTTATAGGAAGCTCATGACCGAGAAATATTAATTTCTCGTTAAGAAGGATAAGTTATCGTCCGTGATAAACTTTCCTTATTTGAGGTCCGAGTCCTAAGCTGTGATGCGCTTAGAAGTCATTATGAGAGAATATCAAGCAACTTCATTTGCCAAAACCTCCAAGTCTTCTGGAGTCATATACTTCATACCAAGACGGCCAACGAGATACGCAAACCTATCTTTCGAGAGAGCTTTTGTAAACAAGTCTGCCAGCTGGTACTCAGTTCTGACAAAGTATAATTCCACGATGCCGCGTTCCACTTGTTCCTTGATGAAGTGATATCTGACATCGATGTGCTTGGTGCGGGAGTGCTGAACCGGATTGTAAGATATGGCTATGGCCGACTTTGAGTCACAATACATAGGTATTTTATCAAAGTGGAAGCCATAATCCGTGAGTTGAGTTCTCATCCAGAGGACTTGAGCACAGCACGCAGATAGAGCCACATATTCTGCTTCAGTTGATGAGAGCGAAGTGCAATCCTGCTTCTTTGACGACCAGCTGACAAGCTTGTCTTCCCCTAGAAATTGTATGCTACCAGAAGTGCTTTTTCGACTATCAAGACAACCTGCGTGATCAGAATCTGAAAAAGCTGTTAGATGAAAACCGGTTTCTCTCGGATACCAGAGTCCCATTAGAATGGTATTCTTAAGGTACCGAAAGATCCGTTTAACCTCTTTGAGGTGCTTTTGAGTAGGTCTGGCTTGATATCGTGCACAATAGCATGTGGCATGATGAATATCAGGCCTGCTGGCTGTAAGGTACATAAGTGACCCGATCATACTGCGATATCGCGTTTGATCTACGGGATATGAGTACAAGTCAGCGTCTAGGGATGTGGTCGACAATGGTGTACCAACGCGAGCACATGAGGTCATACCATGCTTTTTAAGTATCTCTTGAGCATACTTAGCTTGGTTAATGAAGATACCACGTAGGGATTGATGAATCTGGAGGCCTAAAAAAATTTTAGCTCCCCCATCATTGACATTTCAAATCTGCTGTGCATTAATTTTTTAAAACGTTTTGAAAGTTTTGGGTTCGTAGAACCAAAAATAATGTCATAAACATAAACTTGCACCAGCAGTATGTCATCCCTATATTTATTAGTAAAGCGAGTAGGATCAATAGAACCTTTGGAGAATCCTTTGGACACCAAGAAGTTTGAAAGTTCTTCGTACCATGCCCTTGGAGCTTGTTTAAGTCCATATACAGCCTTCTTGAGACGATAGACTTTGTCAGGATGATGAGGATCGATGAATCCTTCCGGCTGATTCACATACACTTCTTCCTTCAAATGACCGTTGAGAAAAGCAGTTTTAACGTCCATCTGTAAAACCGTGAAGCCCTTATGTGCAGCATAAGCAAGGAATATCCTGACTGCTTCCAAACGAGCGACTAGAGCGAATGATTCATCGTAGTCTATGCCTTCTTGTTGACGGTATCCCTTAACCACAAGACGAGATTTGTTTTTGATGATGGTTTGTTCTTCATCCAGTTTGTTTTTCCAGATCCATTTGAAATCTAAAATTGACATTCCATAGGTTCGGTCAACAAGTTCCCAAACATTTAGGCGTTCAAACTGATGAATTTTGTCTTGCATTGATTCAATCCACGCATGACCAGTCATGGCTTGCTTGATTTTTGTAGGTACAGTTGAACTCACGGTGAGTGCATACATACACACATCGCCATCAGTTTCGAGTTGTCTGCGTGTTCGAACCGGTTGTGAAGGATTTCCAATGACTTGCTCCAATGGATGATCACGTGTCCAATGGTGAGTGGATGGATATGGTTGGTTGAATGTATGCATGTTGGACGGATCAACATGTTGAGTAGAAGGCTCTCCGACTTCGTGTACCGGTGTACCGAACGGATTGATAAATTCTTCTTCGTCAGGTTGTGCATCGACTACTTGATTGTTGTTTCCTCCTTCAGCATTGACGGTTGGTGATGTTGGTTGTATGACTGTTTCTTGAGTTTGTTGAGTATCCAATGGAATTGTCTCTTGAGCAACGGTTGCTGAAGTAGATGCAGTTGTATCTTTTTGACTTTGTTCGGGTGCATCAGTAGTGGTGAAAGCGGAAGGCTTTGACACAACTTGATTGTTTCCATAGTAATATTCATCAAACATTGGATCATATAAATCAACCAACTCATTCATATGTGTCGTATCCGTCGAGTCTGCTGTAGGAGTACTTTGTTGACATTCTTGCACGGGACGTACACTGTTTTGTGTAGGTGCCATAGCTGGACATTGAGGTGCGGGACTTGAGCTATTGTGATCAAGTACCATTTGTGGCAATTCGTCAAAGTTCACATGAATTGTTTTGACAATAATCTTTGTTCGCTTGTTATAGACTCGATATCCTTTCGACAATGTAGCATACCCCACAAAAATATATGCATCGCCTTTTTCTTTCATCTTGTCGAGATTCTCACCGTCTTTAAGGATGTAGCATAAAGATCCAAATACGTGAAAGAATTTGACAGTAGGTTTCCGGCCACTGATGATGTGGTAAGGTGTCTTTTCATGTCTAGGGATGACGAGAGAACGATTCTGAGTATGACAGGCAGTTGCAATTGCTTCAGCCCAGAAGAATAGCGGTAATTTTGAAGCAGAAAGCATTGTTCGAGCAGCCTCAACCAAAGTACGGTTCCGTCTTTCGACAACGCCGTTTTGTTCAGGAGTTCGAGCAATAGACGTTTGATGTTCGATGCCTTCTTCTTGAAAGTAAGATTGCAAGTTCTTGTTCAAAAATTCAGTACCCCTATCCGTTCTTACGGTTAAGACTTGAGCTTGAAGATTGCGTTGTATCATCTTGAGAAAGTTTTTGAGAACCTCTGGTGTTTCATCTTTGGACCTTAAGAAGAAAGTCCATGTGTATCTAGAGTAATCATCAACAATCACGAGAATACACTTTTTCCTGTTAATACTCTATACACGCATGGGACCACATAAATCCATGTGTAGAAGTTCCAATCGTCCTTTTGAGCTTGGGATAGTCTTTGTTTTAAAAGACTTCCGTTTTGCTTTCCCCAACTCACAAGAAGAACAAAGATGGTATTTGACGAATTTCAACTTAGGAAGACCGGTCACAATATCATTCTTCGAAAGCAAGTTGATGGTGTCAAAGTTGAGATGTGACAATCGTTGATGCCATAACCATGTGTTGGGAATCTAAACTTGTTAGATTCCCTGATCATAGATTTAAACATAATTAGGCTGTTAGATAGTCCCTTGCCTGTGCCTAGGAGGCAGGCAAGTTTCGCAAGACTCACAGAGATCCAAGTCTCTGTGAGCAACCTCAGAGGAGTCCATGTCAGAGACATTGTCAAGGAAGTCAAAGATTACTTGAAGACATACTCATTGGCTGTGATGGATAACAGCCAAGATGTATCAGGGACTCTGAGGGGTTGAGGGTTAACAGGGGTGGCAATACCCTGTTAACACTCAGCACACTTTGGACATGCCATTTGTGTGTTCGAGACTATGAAGAAAAAGGAAACTGTTTTGACAACTGTTTCCTTAAAGCATAATGGAAGACTACCAAGAATAGAAGGACATCATGTGACTGATGTGGGAACTTGTAAAAGCTTGTGTAGTCACCATCAAGTACTATTTAGGTCAATCTCGTAACACTATAAATAGGATGTGTATACATGCATTAATGTTTAACACTTTGATATATTCATAACATTATTGCATATAACTTAGTGAATCAAACAGCTACGACTGTATTCATAAGTTAGGGTTTATAGTTGTTCAAAGTGTGCACAACACATTGTCATCAAACTGTGTTATCCATAACACTTGTAATTCTTTATCATACAATAATAAGATTACGTTTGAAAAGTAATACTTTGTGTTGATTAAGTTAAGATTAGGGTTTCTTGCATTGATTAGGGACCAACAATTGGTATCAGAGCGGGTTGGATTAATTACTATCCAGATCCGTTCAAAAATGGCAGCTAATAACATTTTTATGATCAAAATCAGTAGTGTTTGTTCAAAAACATATACACAGCAGTAGCAGTTTTTTGAAGGAAAGATGAACACTACTGACCTGGTAAAATAATACCCACAAACCTTATCCTAATACCACACCTCACACTCAAAACTCAAACCCACTTGTCCTTTTGCCTTATCCCACCTCCACCGACAAAAAAATCAATATCTATCTCCTTTTTCTTTTTACTCTCCACCAACTCATTCTCTCAATCCCATCGTCACCCAAATAAAAGAAATCCGGATCCAATATGATCTTCCCTCTCTCCATTTCTACCCTCCATCTCACCGTCTCTTTCTTTTATTAACCAATAAGTCCCACCGAAAATGGATCCATCCTCCCCACCATACCAGATTCAATAACAAAACCCCAACCAAAATCGTGAACCAAAATCAAAACCCATATACAATATCATTTGATTGTGATGTACACACAATCAGTCTTAAGAAACCTAAAACTCACGACACATAAAAAAAATCATTTGAAGAAGAAGATAGATTCATCCCGGTGGCCACAGGATGGGTTTCGATTTACTGAAGATTGATTATCTTGTTGAAATAGGTATGTAATGATACTAGGGTTGTTGAGTTCTTGATCTTAAGATCTTCAGTGGGGAATTTCCGGTTGATCAAGTTATGTTGTAAAGGTTGTTTGTCACTGAATGACAAAAGCTGGTAAATTGGTGTATTCGGGTTGATTGATAGTGTTTCCGCCGGTTCAAACTGCTGCCACCAAGGGGTGTTTGGTGTTGTTGCGGGCGGTCATTGTGGATCCGAAGAAGATGTGAAGATGGTTTGTATCGATGACGCAAGTTGAATGAATCATTAAATTGATTTCGATGACGGTTCGATTATGATGCGTGGGAAGTGAGTGACAGTGATTATCAGAATAACTCAAAAAGAGTTTATGCCTTGAATGAAAAGGGGGTATCAATCTGTGGTAAAGGGTATGTTGAAAGAAAAGATGGATTGAGAAAAGTGAAATAAGATGAAAGTGATTAGTTCAGGATGGTATAATCAGTAGGGGTGTGTTGAAGATGATACAATGTGGTAGCTGATAAAGTATTCAGTGGTGGTTTTTGATACTTTGCCTGGGTGTTCAATACAGGGATCTTAATATTGTTTTGTTGTAAACAAAAGCTGGAGGAAGGCGTGACTGATGATCTTTAAAAGTCGCTGAAGTCAACCCGATGTGATTGTCTGACAGCGACTCCCATGACACCCCTCTCACGTTGCTGTATCATTAGAAAACGATTTGAGTAGATGGGTTATGATCGATTGAGCAAAGTAGTTGGGTTGGCTGCTTAAACAAATTTTCAATTGATTAAAAAACCAGTGAATATTAAAGTTCTGAGCTTGGGGCAGAATATTACTTCGAATGTTTGTACCAGCTAAAATGATTAGCTGAGATGAAGTATATAAAAAAAAGGTGTTGTGTGCATCAGCCTCAAGAAAAGCTCCGTCGAAATAAGCAGGGATAGCTGATGTTGAAATGGCTGATGAATGTAAAAGCTGGGCATACAGGCTGAATTGAACCCACAGGGTAGCTGAACCCACAGACGACCTGTGTCCATGACCCCCTGGACTAGTCACTGGATGAACCTTGTAGCCGTGTTAAAGAGATCCCTGGTCCGTGACCCATCAGATTAGTGAATCCCTTATCAAACAGTTCAGAACCCCTGGTGTAGTCTTTAGCTAACAGTAAAATTATACCCCTTTAAATATTAAAGAACTATTTTAATTTAATACATTTAAAATATATTTTAAACATTTATAAAACAATTTAATTAAAAGGTATAATATAAGAATATTTATTTTATTATTTTTAATAATGTCCCGAGCTTACCGAGATATCCCATCTCGGTCGCCCTAAACAAATCAACATATACTAATTTAATCCAACTATACAAATCTGTCTATAAGGATTTTTGACAGAATTCTGTGTCACTAAAAACTGTCGCTAAAACTGTCCCTTTTAAAAACTGCATATATATAACAGTTTTGCGACAGAAAACTGTCGCTAAAACTGTCGCTAAAACTGTCGCTAAAATTATTCAACATAACCATTTTAAAGTCCCATTTTTTTCCCACTGGTTTTACATGTAGTTCCCACTGTTAGTGCAGTGGTTACCACTGCTAATGCAGTGGTTCCCGCTGCTCGCAGTGCCAAACACCCCCTGCTGGGCGAAAATAGACCCAAACACCCTTGTTAGTCTGCTGTTGCTGTTCGAACAGCCAAACACCCATGTTGTTTCTGTTTTTGGGATGCGACAAATTTTATTCATAATTTTCATACTATAGCTGGGCATTAGGGAGCTCAGACGTATAAGTCAAATTTTGTAGAGAGACTATAACATGTTCAACAGCAATCTGGAAAACATCACGTTCTTCTCTCACCACTGTTGGTGGCATGATCGTGAAATGTTCTGGAAAATATTTAAGACATCGTAGCAGGTCAGGTAACCTCCTATTCGTGGAATGAGTATCGTTTTATGAATGGCGATCTCGTAAATTTTCGGTGATCAATACATGATCTCATGGTACCGGCCTTCTTTCTGATAGACAGAAACGATACACCTCCTGGTGGTGCGTTAGGGCGAATAAAGCCTCGTTCCGGTAATTCTTGCAGCAATTGCTGCAACTCTTTTAACTTAGCTGAAGCCCTGTGATCAAGAGTTCTGAAAACAGGTTCTGTTCTTGAGACTAGCTCGATGTTAAATTTCTGTCTCGTGGTTAGAAAGGAATTTCTTGAAAACTTTCTGAAATTATATCTGGAACTCTGGAATAATCTGCTGATCATGAATTTAAGGAATTTCCGAAGTGAATTTATAACAGGTAGGTAAAAGTCTTCGTAGCTATGGACTGACAAGCCACGTGCTTGTAAGGTAGACGTAATTTGTACTGATTTTTCTAATTTAAGATAAAGCTGACATAGGAGTACGTGAAGTGAACATGGCGACTTTTCACTAAATGTGTTCGTCTGTAACCTCACATAATGATTACCGTGAGCTTAATCTGAATAATAATCTAGTGTAGCGACTGAATTTTAATGATCTGATTCATGCGTGGCATAATAGAACGGGTATACCCCTTTCTGAAGGGTACCCTGAATTTCTGAGGGCCTGGTTTAGAAACATACTGGGGTTATGAGTTCTGACTCGTATTTTGACAAAAGGTTCGTATGACGTGTATCGTACCTGGGGTCCTGAAAGGTCTTCCGAAATGATACTTGGGACCTACGTCTTGACTGTTGTCTGAACATGTATTTTAATGGGTGAGTCTGAATGAGATTAAGAATTTCTGGTAACTGCTAGGGTTGGCGGACCGGTTAGACTACTGACCTTTGTATTTCTGGTCACGTCCGTTCCAGAATTCCGATGGTTACTGACTGATTAATTATAAGCACGGTGGTTGTTACTACTGCTTTGTCTGTCAATTTATGACGATCATTATCATGACCCTGATTCATGTAACTATTCTGCTGAGTGGCCGGCTGAGTTCCGGTTCCCACTCTTTGAATATACGGTTAGCTGAGTGGAGTGTGACATCTAACTGAGAAGGTAAAAGTATGTAATGGGATGGTAGTGTCTGATAGTTGAAATTTATTCTTGACATAAAGTTCAAATTTATAGTTTTCGTCCTTGCTCTGCGGTGTCTTTATAGTATAACAGCATCAGCATCAGCATCTTGAGAAATCTCCAAAGTATCAGCAGCATCAGCAATTTTGAGGTCTCCAAAGTGTTCGCAGCATCAGCATCTGGTAAAATCTTCAACTCACGAGCAGCATCAGCACCTGGTAAAATATCGACAAGTGGAAACGCCCGAGATGATTGAGGATCGATTAGCAATATCCATGGAGTAGGGTACCTAGTGTACACCTGGACTACTGTACATGAAGTACAAAATGAATATTGCACATGAAGCATATCGAGACATTGTACGTGGAGTACACATGTATCACTGTACAAGGAGTATAACTGAGGCACTATACAGAGGGTACATATAGACTACTGTTCATGGCACTGGTGGGAATTTTATTGGATGGTCGATACTGGTGTCGCTTGTCTGACATGATCAAAGAAATAAATTGATTTAAACGGTAATAAACAAACCTGAAATAAGTAACATGATAGGCTGACAATTCCTACGTCGACTTACTGCTGGTTGTATCGAGGCTGAAAAGTATGATAATCAAAGTCCCAACAGTGGTCAGCATGAAGCATGATTAATGAAGGTCAATCATGATTTATCATGAAAACGGGTTTTACTGAAGTTCTTGTATATCTTAACATGAAAACATCATTACCTTGTTGAAAACATAATCCTCGTAAGGAGACATGAAACTGAATCATCATGTAGATGACATCAACGTGAGGGTATAAAAATTTGACTGTTACAAGAAACATAAAATCAAATCAACTGAGGTGTAATATCAACTGATATGGACGGTTATGGTTCAATCTACAGAATTTAAAGAAGAAAACCTGAGACTAAGTAGGGCTATTCTGGTTCGATCCATACTGGTCAAAATTTTCTGAGAACTGTCATGTCTAGAAATTTATAATCTCGGACTAAATATGGATGGATGTAGTCCAATCCATACTTGTCAAAATTTATGAAATGTCCTGATATGACAAAGGTGAACAACTGTGGATCGGTTCACAAAACATCATTTGACTGAAAAGCATGAAATTTGACTTGAGAAATGGTGAACGTTTATGGCTGGTTCACCAAATAATATTTGACTGAAAACATGAATCTGACATGAGTAAGGATAAACGCTTATGGTCAGTTCATCTATACAAAAATATGAACGACAAGGGTGAACGCCTATGGGTCGGTTCAAGCAAACAAAATTCGCAGAAAACACACGCGACTAAATATGGTCAGTCCTGTACCAACCTTTTACTTAGTCAAAAACTTTAAGAAAACTGACTGATAACTGAAGGAAACTGACTGATAAATGCATGAGATACATGAAAGATAACAACGCCAAAATCTGGGAAGTTCCTGGTGACTACCCACTAGTCACAGGTCAAGTTTTAGAGCCTACAGGTCGAACCTTGCGCTCTGATACCATAATTGTAACACCCCACTTGGATAAGTCGACCGTTACGTGTATTTATGGCGTGTCATCAAAGCATAAGGTAAATGTCCTAAAACATTAACTGACCATAAAGAAAATACCAGAATCAAACATCGGCAATCCAAACATAAGCCCAAAACATGAAAAATAAAATACTGAATGAAAGGACTAAACAATGTCCAAATAAGCAGAATACTGTAAGAAATGCATAAAGTAAGAAGTCTGGATAGCTTCCATCCAAATGCACATGCTCTTAGAATCCTAAAAGCGTCCTGGTGTACCTGCCGTTAGAACATGAAAGGAACTACGGCTGAGCATAACGCTCAGTGAACGGATATAGCATGATAGAATGTACTGACAGTAATGGAATAGAAGGCAACAATGAAGCTATAAGACTGATATGTAACTTGTGGTAGAACTCTGCATAAAATCTGAACAGAAACCTGATTCATAAATACTGCAACTGAAATATAACTATTAATTCTGAAAACATGCATTTACTGTATTTTAATTGCCAGAGCTTATATAGGTCGCGTGCTGTAACAACCGTGCATGAATAACTGGAGGGGTGACCTCGTCATGCTGTAGAGGGGTGACCTCTAAATAACTGTGCTGGGTGGAGGGATCAGCTCCAATGTGAAGGATGTAGAGCACACACCACATTCACCTGCTAAACTGTAAACTGTAGCCTAGGATGCATCCATACGCCCCACTAATAATACTGATAAAATGGCCAAGCTGAGCTAAGTGGGACGATGCAGGATACCACTCTCCTGCATGTGAGTCACGACACTGGTGCCTCTAGTGCCGTGGTTACGGTACCTCCGTAACTAGTACATAAACTGGTTGTGCTTGTATATAATGCTCAGGCAATTTATTTAATTCTTAACATGATTACTGATAAGTTTAAACATATACTGGGGAAAAACATTTGGCTGAAGATGGGGAATCCTAATCATGCATAGAAAGGAAGTCCTTACTAAAAGGACGGGAAATCCGTACCTCTAGTCCAGTAACTGACTGAATGGGAGACTGAACGAATACTACTCGGGCTTCACGCGTGCTACATGAATAAAGGACGCGAATAAGTTAACTGACATTCGTTTATTTAATTTTACTAATCTTATTGGCTTCTTATTTATTCATTTTATTTTGATTCTGAAATTCTGTACGTATACCAACTGATAAATCTGAACTTATAATAATTCATTTTAAGGTATTATCGTTCTACTATTAGTTACGGTACAACGTATTTCTGACGATATAGTATTACTATAATAAGTATCCCGCTAAATTAGAAAGTTTCTTAATTTAGAAAGTTCTCAAATAATTTAATTCATTTCCTAAAATTATACCCCTTTAAATATTAAAGAACTATTTTAATTTAATACATTTAAAATATATTTTAAACATTTATAAAACAATTTAATTAAAAGGTATAATATAAGAATATTTATTTTATTATTTTTAATAATGTCCCGAGCTTACCGAGATATCCCATCTCGGTCGCCCTAAACAAATCAACATATACTAATTTAATCCAACTATACAAATCTGTCTATAAGAATTTGTGACAGAATTCTGTGTCACTAAAAACTGTCGCTAAAACTGTCCCTTTTAAAAACTGCATATATATAACAGTTTTGCGACAGAAAACTGTCGCTAAAACTGTCGCTAAAATTATTCAACATAACCATTTTAAAGTCCCATTTTTTTCCCACTGGTTTTACATGTAGTTCCCACTGTTAGTGCAGTGGTTACCACTGCTAATGCAGTGGTTCCCGCTGCTCGCAGTGCCAAACACCCCCTGCTGGGCGAAAATAGACCCAAACACCCCTGTTAGTCTGCTGTTGCTGTTCGAACAGCCAAACACCCATGTTGTTTCTGTTTTTGGGATGCGACTAACTAACCAAATTACCACCAAGCCCTGTTGGGTCACGGCTGTCCAACAAATTATACACCGAGACCTTATGGTCTCGGTTTTCATAAAGTAAACAAAACCCAACACCCCTGCTTGGGGTTTTCTGTCCTCGGTCGGCCAAAACAACAGCACCACCGAGACCATGAGGGTCTCGGCTGTACACCACACCAACCAAAACCGACCCTTTTTATTTTATTTCTTGATCCTCGTAAATCGTGATATAAGGAAAGAAAAGAATAGACTGATTACCTTTTATTCATGTTTGAGAATTAACCACAATGATTCTTGAATTCAATATCGTAACCAACTGGATCTCCCTTTTGTTTTCTCTTGTTTCCCGGCGGCATAACCCATACACAACCCTAGTTTTCTCTTTTTTTTCGTTCTCTTAGGGGAAAACCCCGTTTTTTTTCCTTTCTTTGCATCATTTGGGCCGACCCATCATCCCTTTTTCCTTCTTTTCTTTTTTTTCTATAAAACCGGGCCTAAAGCCCATTTACACTTTCTTCTCTTTTTTTTTTAAAACCGGGCCTAACATATGCATATTTAATATATTTATTATTTTTTTTATTTACGTAATTCGTATTTGATTTTCGCGTTCTAGTTTTCTGACAACAATATAATATTTTCTGTAATATATTTATATCTACGTCATATAATAATTATCTTCTGAATAATTACGTCATATAACGTGTAATTAAAGTTAAAGCTGACTGCGCGTATTTAATAATCTGAAATTTTTAAATACGGGTTTTACAGTTAGAATCCACTACTCTACGTAAACAAAACAGGTTAAAGAAGCTTTATGAGAACATGATTAGGACATGTACACGGGGGTATTCAAGTTTTACACCACCCGGATACAAATGGGTACCTAAGACAACCCCTATTCTAATTGGGTCTATGAATGTTAGCTTGCCTTTAGAATCTAGGTCCACTACTCTTTTGGAACCCGTTTCTATCAAGGGCTCCCATTTGTCAAATGCTACATTGTCTTCTGATAGGTGTGTAAACACCCATCCTTTTTACCACTTAATTACAATAATAACCGAGCCAAAACGTGTATTTTATGTCATTTATGTCGGAATTATGCGTGGTTTGTGTTTTTGTTGTGATTTAGGACGAAAATGTGGAAAAGGGAGAAAACACGGGCATTCACGGGCTTTTATCGAAGAAAAAGACGAAAGACGAAGTCAAGAAATCAAGAATGCAAAAAGAACGGAAGTCCAAGACCATATTCTGAAGATTTATCGAAGAAAAAGTCAAAAGACGGAAGTTTACTAAAAGTCGAAGAACTCGAGTCTAATTTATTGAAGAATTACAAGACGAGTTTGAAGAAATCCCGAGACAAAGTCATTAAAGTCAAAAGATTAAGAAGATTAAGGACTTAATGGTGCAATTAAAGAAAGAAGAAAGAGGGGAGGAAGCTTCCTAAGCACCTCCCTAATCTCCCCTATAAATAGATTAGATTATCATTTCATTTTCTCTTGTTGGCTAGTTTGACAAACTATGCTCTTCCACTTTAATTTTTGCACATTTAATTACATGTCATTTAATTAATTGTCTTGCACCTTAAATACATTTAATTTCAAGTAAGTTTCCATTTAATTCTTGTCAATCTTTACTTTTATTGTTTGATCTCCTATCTTCCTTTCTTGTTTGATCTTAATTTTCATGCTTTATTGTTTATGTTCATGTTCTTGATTTTTATTGATTTAATTAAGTGGGTTTTGATTATTTTGGTTATATTTGTTAGTTTGATTGTTTTGGATTGTTTGTTTATGATTAATAGATGTTTATTGATTAGTTTGATTTAATCTTGTGGTTGATTTTGTTTAGTTTTGATTAGATCCGTAGCTTTTTGTTTCTTCCTTGTTCTTCGCTTCATTCTTATTCCCAGGTTTATTCCGATCGAAGGGTTCAAGCAAGTAGTTCCGAATCAGTGAGTTCCGAACCAAGCAAAGTTCCGAACCAGTGAGTTCCGAACCAAGCAAAGTTCCGAACCAAGCAAAGTTCCGAATCAAAGTTCCGAACCAAGCAAAAGTTCCGAACCAAGCAAAGTTCCGAATCAAAGTTCCGAACCAAGCAAAAGTTCCGAACCAAGCAAAGTTCCGAACCAGTGAGTTCCGAACCAAGCAAAGTTCCGAACCAAGCAAAGTTCCGAACCAAGCAAAGTTCCGAATCAAAGTTCCGAACCAAGCAAAAGTTCTGAATCAAGCAAAGTTCCGAATCAAAGTTCCAAACCAAGCAAAGTTCCGAACTAAGTTCCGAACCAAGCAAAGTTCCGAATCAAGTTCCGAACCAAGCAAAGTTCCGAATCAAAGTTCCGAACCAAGGAAGTTCCGAATCAATTGAATTTCCGAATCAGTAAAAGTTCCGAACGAAGGATTTATTCCGGATAAGTGACATATTCCGAATAGAGATTTTATTCCGGATCAAGGATTTTGGTAAATATTCCGAGTGAAGAAGAATCATTCCGAACGAAGGTGACATTCCGGATGAGTGATTATTCCGAACGAAGGATTATTCCGAATGAGCTTTTTTCAGGTTCTTTTTAGTTTCTGTTTTTAAGTTTTAATTTTCAAGCTTTACTTTTCCCGCCTTTTTCCTTAGTTGCACTTTAAGTTTACTTGCCTTAGATTTATTTTAGCCTTGCCTTAGTTTAAGTTTTAGTTGCGTTTTAAGTTTTCCTTAGATAGTTTTAAGTTTGCGTTATTTACTCTTAGTGCCTTTTAATTTTCGTCAAGCTTTTAATTTCCCGCCATTTATTTTAAATTAGACTTAGATTTAAATTAACGTCATTTACTTTTACGTCTTGCACATTTATTTTAAAACAACCAAAAATATTCTTTTTCACCAAAAACAATTGAGTCGTACTTTGAACCGGAAATCAATTCGTTAAGATACCGAGAAAACGAACTTTTCAACTAGCAAAAATTAAATATTAAAATGGCGCCGCTGCCGGCTCTTTTCGTAAAGATTAACGGTTTTCTGTGAGAGACGCGTTGCTTTTTGGGATCTGTTCACTCGTGAACGTTATTTTTCGTGACAAAAATTTTCAAAAAAATCTCAAAAACATTTGAAAAATCATAAAAAGCATTTCTTTTTCAAAGTTTTGCACCAAAAATATTCCTGTTTATCCTTTATTATGTTTAATTCTTTTCTTTACCCCTCTTATTTATAGTTCTTCATGGATTCGTCTTGCGTACGGTGTGGGAGACCATGACATGGTTTTCAAACATGTCAGTGGTGTACTTGTGAGCGGTGTGGTTTTGATATCGACGATACACAATTTGGATTTTGTCCATTTTGCAATTCAACAAATTCATACTTCTCCTCATACAATACTTTCTCACCTACTCCCGTCTATGACAATCCTTATCCTCAAGATGCACCGGGTTTTTCTCCATACCCGTGGTGCTATATTTGTGGGGGCCCTCACGATGCTTCTTCTTGTGATCCGTCGAAGGTCTTTGAGAAAGTTCCGTGCTATCATCCCAATGTGTATAACTTTGAGCCCCCACGTCACACCGTCAATCATCAACCCTTTTGTGCACTTCCTCCTGAGCAACTTGCCACACTTTTTGACAACTTTCACAAAGTTCAAGAAGCTTGCAACAAGATCATGGAGAAATGTCAAGCGGATCAGCAACAAGAGCAAGTATCTAACCTTAGTGCTTATACTCCTCCTCTGGTGCCTCCATATTATTATGATAGTGATGACGATGAGAGTCCTATTTCTTGGAACGATGAGAATTCTATTCCTTCTCCCGCCTTGCCGGCCCTGGAACCGAAGGATTCACCAATCCTAGGGGATGAGGATCTTAGCACAATTCCTGCAAAGGAATCCGACGAATTCATAAAGTCTAGTGCTGATAACCTTGTCCCAATTTCAAGTGAATCTGAGTTGACATCCGACAGTGACGATGAGTATGATGCACTTTCTTCTGATGATGTTCCTTCCACCAACACTTTGGGAGAGGATTCTTTGGCTTTCTCTAATCCTCTTTTTGATCAAGATGATGATTTTACTTCTAGTGATGACGAGTCACTATCCGATGAAGACGTTCCGAAGGAAACTTTCAAGATTTATTCGAACCCTTTATTTGATTTTGATGACGCTTACATATCTAGTGAGGTGAATCCTCTCTTTGACGACGGGATTGAAGACATTGATAGCTCTGATTCTCTTGCTATTAATGAGCATACTTTGTTAGCCATGCCCCCTTCTATCGCAGAGGTGGAGAGATTTGACTCTACTGGACAGGTGACACGGATAGAAGGTAATTCTTCTTTTACTTCTCATACTATAATGCCACCTCATCCTACTGCGTGCACGCCCAAGTGGGTGATGTACCAATTTCACTTTCTGGGAAATGAGGATGAGTGCTTTGACCCGGGAGGTGACAATGACAATTCTATGATTGATAACCTTACGGCTTTGCCAATTGGTCAGCATCCATTGTCTTTGGAGGATGACAATGTGATTCCTTTACCCACCCCACCTCCCGTGGATCTTGATTTCACATACTTCTCGTATGTTGAAAGGACCTTCCTACCATTCAAGACTTATCCTCCTGCCTCTCCTTTATTATATTCCTCCGGGAACGAGGACAAGGTCTTTGATCCCGGTATTACATTTGAGGCCTCCCCATGGACCATTTAATTCAGGGACGAGTCAGGCTCGTGACTCGTCTAACAAAAACAAGCGCTTCTCGGGAGGCAACCCGACTATCTATCTATCTTTTTCTTTGTTTTTACCATAAGTGTAGGGGGGAGACCCGTTGGTGTTTGCTATTTCCTCTCTTCTTCTACTCAGGGATTCGAGCGCTCAATGATCCACTCTTGATGATTTTTTACTACCGTGATTCCGTGTTCCCATTTTCCCGGTTCTATCCTAAACTCTTTTCGATTCACTATTTTATATTTCTCAATATTAAAATAGGAATCTCGTTAGTTGTCTTTTCCTTAGCAAGATTTAAACAACGTGCACAATGTCCTAAGTGTAGGGAAGTTTACTCCCACATGCTTAAACATTAAGGACAATGTTTATATTAAGTGTAGGGGGGACTTCTATCGAAGTTAAGTGGCCTTTTCCTTGTATTTGTCCTCATTTTAACCGGAAAATCAATTTTTCGACATTTTTCAAAATTTTTGATCTATTTTGGCCTATTAGTTTTTCCCTTTGTATAGTTATTTTCTTTCCTTATTAGAATAAATTTTAATAAAGTGGTTTTTATTTTCAAACATTGTGAATCTTTTGACTTAACCCGAGTTTACTTATCTAAGTTTACTCTAGCTAGTATCCTTAACGTGTTTAAGTCAAGTTTTGCTAGGCTTTTATATAGGGAGCTATAAAACGCGAAAGTCTTAACTCTCACGGGTTAAGAACAAGAACTTTTCGCAAGTTCCTATAATTGATCCTAGAGAGTCGTTTATCAAGGGAACTTTAAAATGCGATTTCTAAACTTGAAAGAGTCTAAGAATTTGCAAGATCCTATAGGCGACTCGAAAACCCGAAACTTTGACTTAATAGGCTAAGCATCCACGAGTCTCATTCCTTAAGATTTTAAACTGTGGAGAACGAGAGATGATAGAGTCAATTATAAGTTTGGTATTCTTTCGTGAATTTATGTGAGTTAATTATAAGCCTATTCTCCCATCACTTGCTAATAAATTTATCTGCAATAAATAAGATTGTACGATTTGAAAAGTTACTTAGCTTCTAGCCCAAGATCGTTTAAAAGTTGCTCGGTATGAATTAGAGTTCATAGCCAA
The DNA here is from genome assembly GCA_025667525.1 of Glebionis coronaria. Lineage (NCBI taxonomy): Eukaryota > Viridiplantae > Streptophyta > Magnoliopsida > Asterales > Asteraceae > Glebionis > Glebionis coronaria. The sequence continues at coordinate 589,143,807 of CM046874.1, read as the reverse complement.
GGCATAACTTATTGAAGCGGGAGGCGAAGATTGGCGAGTCCGAAAAGGCCCTAACAAGGCATGAGGGCTACATTTTGTTGCTAAAGATCCAAAAGTAATGTGAAGAATCATTCATCAAAAATCAATATGAAGGATCGAGACACACGACGAAAAGCAAATACTCCCAAAATATCATGGAGAAGTCTATCCGAAAAGGCCCTAACAAGGTATGAGGATAAATAGATCCAAGTCCAAAAAGGAGGCGGATCGTTGTATATCAAAGTCCAAAATAAAGATTGGAGAAAAATGAAGAAGTCGTGGTCCAAATATGAAGAATCTCTCAAAACTTCAAGTGAAGAAATTCCTATTATGAAGAGAAGACCATTATTTCATGAACGTCTCTCAAGATTTGAAGTATGAAGTCGCTGCCAAATATCGGTCTGAGAAAGGTCTCAAATCGCGAAGCGAGTTATGCCAAGATATGAACTTTATGAGGTCCCGAGAAGCAGTTTTAAAAGATTTTGTCCTTTAGCTAACTATTGATTAAATCGTTCACTTTATTTTCAGCCTAAATAACTATCAAAATAAGTCAAACAATGCATCCTCGTGATCATTCAAGACAACAATAAAATATAACAGATACACCTAGGAATAAGGGAGTCTAAGTGAATAATTGGCCCACATGAGTTCGTGTTAGTTTGCTAACTTATAATAACAATGATCTCGTTTTTAAGCTGGTTTGGAAAAAGTGAAAACTTGAGGATGATGATCATTCATGACATTTTCAAAACCCTAAGGTATGTTTTTGATTTCTTTACTTTGAATGTTTATAATTTTCTATCTCTTTAATAAAGGCCAACGTGGATTGATTATGATGAAAAGTGTAATCGTGCTTTGTAACTAATGCATTGCATGAGGACATTGCAATGGTCAAGTGTAGGGGATTTGATAGGTGTGTAAACACCCATCCTTTTTACCACTTAATTACAATAATAACCGAGCCAAAACGTGTATTTTATGTCATTTATGTCGGAATTATGCGTGGTTTGTGTTTTTGTTGTGATTTAGGACGAAAATGTGGAAAAGGGAGAAAACACGGGCATTCACGGGCTTTTATCGAAGAAAAAGACGAAAGACGAAGTCAAGAAATCAAGAATGCAAAAAGAACGGAAGTCCAAGACCAAATTCTGAAGATTTATCGAAGAAAAAGTCAAAAGGCGGAAGTTTACTAAAAGCCGAAGAACTCGAGTCTAATTTATTGAAGAATTACAAGACGAGTTTGAAGAAATCCCGAGACAAAGTCATTAAAGTCAAAAGATTAAGAAGATTAAGGACTTAATGGTGCAATTAAAGAAAGAAGAAAGAGGGGAGGAAGCTTCCTAAGCATCTCCCTAATCTCCCCTATAAATAGATTAGATTATCATTTCATTTTCTCTTGTTGGCTAGTTTGACAAACTATGCTCTTCCACTTTAATTTTTGCACATTTAATTATATGTCATTTAATTAATTGTCTTGCACCTTAAATACATTTAATTTCAAGTAATTTTCCATTTAATTCTTGTCAATCTTTACTTTTATTGTTTGATCTCCTATCTTCCTTTCTTGTTTGATCTTAATCTTCATGCTTTATTGTTTATGTTCATGTTCTTGATTTTTATTGATTTAATTAAGTGGGTTTTGATTATTTTGGTTATATTTGTTAGTTTGATTGTTTTGGATTGTTTGTTTATGATTAATATATGTTTATTGATTAGTTTGATTTAATCTTGTGGTTGATTTTGTTTAGTTTTGATTAGATCCGTAGCTTTTTGTTTCTTCCTTGTTCTTCGCTTCATTCTTATTCCCAGGTTTATTCCGAACGAAGGGCTCAAGCAAGTAGTTCCGAATTAGTGAGTTCCGAACCAAGCAAAGTTCCGAATCAAAGTTCCGAACCAAGCAAAAGTTCTGAACCAAGCAAAGTTCCGAACCAGTGAGTTCCGAACCAAGCAAAGTTCCGAATCAAGCAAAGTTCCGAATCAAAGTTCCGAACCAAGCAAAAGTTCCGAACCAAGCAAAGTTCCGAACCAGTGAGTTCCGAACCAAGCAAAGTTCCGAACCAAGCAAAGTTCCGAATCAAAGTTCCGAACCAAGCAAAAGTTCCGAATCAAGCAAAGTTCTGAATCAAAGTCCCGAACAAAGCAAAGTTCCGAACCAAGCAAAGTTCCGAATCAAGTTCCGAACCAAGCAAAGTTCCGAATCAAAGTTCTGAACCAAGGAAGTTCCGAATCAATTGAAGTTCCGAATCAGTAAAAGTTCCGAATGAAGGATTTATTCCGGATAAGTGACATATTCCGAATAGAGATTTTATTCCGGATCAAGAATTTTGGTAAATATTCCGAGTGAAGAAGAATCATTCCGAACGAAGGTGACATTCCGGATGAGTGATTATTCCGAACGAAGGATTATTCCGAATGAGCTTTTTTCAGGTTCTTTTTAGTTTCTGTTTTTAAGTTTTAATTTTCAAGCTTTACTTTTCCCGCCTTTTTCCTTAGTTGCACTTTAAGTTTACTTGCCTTAGATTTATTTTAGCCTTGCCCTAGTTTAAGTTTTAGTTGCGTTTTAAGTTTGCCTTAGATAGTTTTAAGTTTGCGTTATTTACTCTTAGTGCCTTTTAATTTTCGTCAAGCTTTTAATTTCCCGCCATTTATTTTAAATTAGACTTAGATTTAAATTAACGTCATTTACTTTTACGTCTTGCACATTTATTTTAAAACAACCAAAAATATTCTTTTTCACCAAAAACAATTGAGTCGTACTTTGAACCGGAAATCAATTCGTTAAGATACCGAGAAAACGAACTTTTCAACTAGCAAAAATTAGTTATCATCTTTTAATTATTCTGCAGCTCGTCGAAATCATCCTATTCATAATGGACTCCGGGTGCACAAAGCACATGACGGGCAATCTCAAGCTTCTCATTAACTTCGTGGAGAAGTTTCTGGGTACGGTGCGGTTTGGAAATGATCAGTTTGCACCGATACTTGGATATGGCGATTTGGTTCAAGGAAATCTCACTATCAAACGGGTTTATTACGTCGAGGGACTGAATCACAATTTATTCTCGGTTGGTCAATTTTGTGATGCGGATTTGGAAGTGGCTTTTCGGAAATCTACTTGCTATGTTAGAGACTACGATGGGAATGACCTTCTTACAGGTTCTCGTGGTTCTGATCTCTACACAGTAACTCTTCAAGACACATCTTCAACAAATCCCATTTGCTTAATGGCTAAAGCTTCATCATCTCAAGCATGGTTTAAGTCCCTAATCAATGTAAGAAACCCTAATCTTAACTTAATCTACACAAAGTATTACTTTTCAAACGTAATCTTATTATTGTATAATAAAGAATTACAAGTGTTATGGATAACACAGTTTGATGACAATGTGTTGTGCACACTTTGAACAACTATAAACCCTAACTTATGAATACAGTCGTAGCTGTTTGATTCACTAAGTTATATGCAATAATGTTATGAATATCTCAAAGTATTAAACATTAATGCATGGATACACATCCTATTTATAGTGTTACGAGATTGACCTAAATAGTACTTGATGGTGACTACACAAGCTTTTACAAGTTCCCACATCAGTCACATGATGTCCTTCTATTCTTGGTAGTCTTCCATTATGCTTTAAGGAAACAGTTGTCAAAACACTTTCCTTTTTCTTCATAGTCTCGAACACACAAATGGCATGTCCAAAGTGTGCTGAGTGTTAACAGGGTATTGCCACCCCTGTTAACCCTCAACCCCTCAGAGTCCCTGATAAATATTGGTTGTTATCCATCACAGCCAATGAGTATGTCTTCAAGTAATCTTTGACTTCCTTGACAATGTCTCTGACATGGACTCCTCTGAGGTTGCTCACAGAGACTTGGATCTCTGTGAGTCTTGCGAAACTTGCCTGCCTCCTATGCACAGGCAAGGGACTATCTAACAGCCTAATTATGTTTAAATCTATGATCAGGGAATCTAACAAGTTTAGATTCCCAACAATCTCCCCCTATTTAAACATAAATAATGCTAGATCTAACTAAGTTAAGGTAAGTGAGTTAACAGCTTCTTCTTACTCATAACAGATCTAAACAAACATACCTCATGATTTTATTAATACTTAAAGAAAAAATTACAAGTACATTACATAAGTAAAATAAAAGATGAAGGTAAAAAGGGCTGTGAACATCTTCAATAGTCATCATTATACTTAAAGAAAAAATTACAAGTACATTACATAAGTAAAATAAAAGATGAAGGTAAAAAGGGCTGTGAACATCTTCAATAGTCATCATTTTTAATCCTTTCTTCAGCTTCAGCCAAGTCCAATCTGTTATCTAGTTCATCCTGCAAAGTCTTGGCAAACTTCTTGGAATACTCTGTGTTGATCTTGAGTGACTTCTTGTGACAAAGTAGCTGAATAGTTAAAGCTAAGCACAACTCATCTTCCCTTTGAAAAGCATACTGGCAAGCCATGTTCATGAATGCCATTCCTCTTTCAGGCTCTGTGTATGTCTGACCATCAACTGGGCCAACAATACCATTGGGGAGGATCAAATCCCTGTGCATGCCATCCACTTGAACATCTTCAGTAACAAAATTTTCATTAACAATTTGTGAAATTCTTCTTCTTTTGTTGCCAGTCTTTGGGGGTTCTTGTTCAAAAAGCTGTGGTGGGGGATCAATCTTAAGTTTGGCAGCTGTTTCCTTGATCCAGGTAAACTTGGCCTTAATAGTCTTCAGCAGAAGGAAATTTGCTTGTCCATTTCTTTTGGCTGCTAAGGCTTCAAGTTCGAACCATTCTGATAACCCAAGTGTCTTTAGCCTGAAGTTGTCAAACACATTCATATTTCCTGGTTGGTTATCCCTCCATAAGATCATCCTTGGGGTGTTTGTGGATTTATGAATGGTGTATTTGAACTTGGTTATCTTGCCAGGGGCATATCTGTTGTTCACGCAGGCATCATAGTCAGCTTTGACTTTCCTTAGTGCCTCAACGCGTTTTGCTTCCATTTCCCTCAACCTTTGTTTTTGCTTTTCTCTTTCAGGTGGTGTCATCTTCCTCAGAGTAGCTTCATTCAATTCTTTGGTTGTCTTGAGTTCATTTAATCTCTTGAATTCCTCAGCCTGTTTCTCTATTTTTTCAGGGGTTAAAGGAATCTCATTGGAAGGTGTAAAGGTTGAGAATTGGGAAAGGTCTATGGTGGATCCTCCTGTCTCTAGCATCGCAGCTATCTTCTTGAGTTTGGTGTCCGTGTCAACCAAAACTATCTCCTTTCCTTTCTTCGAGACAGAGGACTCCTCACTTATGTTTTTCAAAACATCAGCTCTTTTGATAAATGTTGTATGAGCCTGATTTGAATTGCTTTGGGGAGGGAGCTGACAGTGAACTTTAACTTCTTGGCAGCTGGTTCATCATCATCCCCAGGCTTGCTGGTGTTAACCAAAACCAGAGACTTTGATGAGTCAGCTCCATCTTGAGTGTGTTGCTCCCCCTGAGTATTATCCTCATCATCAGGTATTATAACAGGTGTGATGACTTGGAGAGGAACAGGTGTAATGGTGGGGTTAGCTGATGATGAGCCTTGTTTAGCAGATGCAAGGCTGAGTGATGTATCTTTCTCCCCCTCACGTTCATCCTGGCTTCGAAGACGTTTGGATGAACGTGCTTGAAAATGCCTTGCAATCTGTTCGATAGAGGCAGCCATAGAACGTTGCCTTTTCCTTGAAGCCCTGGAAATCTTCAACAGGAGGTTGCCATTTGCATTAGTATTGGCCTGAACACGACTGACAATAAAATTAGCATGACGGTATTGCCTGTTGCGAACCACATCAAATTGCCTATGCATGGTTAGCTCATGTTCATGAAACATGACAGGGACCTCTGTGTCAATGACATCCTTCACTCTAGTAGAAAGGTGACTTAGTCCTTGGGCAACACCTTTCCTGGCACCATCCTTGATTGGCTCAGTAACCGCATCAGCCACAGCCTTTTGTATGATCCCAGGGAATGTAATAGTGAAGTTGTGCATTTCAGACTTGATCACATCCAGCTTTCTTGATAAACGTTCAATGTCTGACTGATGATGAACAGGCTGAACATTCTTGATGTTGAGGCTTTGCTGAGCATAGTCATCCCCCCTTGGTAAGAGATCAAAGTTCGTCTGGGCATGATGATCAAACAAGAGAAACTCCACTGTTGGATCATAGGCTGGGCGTTGGAACACTGTTGTTGTTGATGTAGCAGAGTTTGGAGTATCAACAGCATCCTTGGGAGGAGAAGTCTTATCGCCAGCTGGTGTGGACACAGCTATTTCTTTGGGAGGAGAGACAGACAGCTGGTCTTCCTCATCTTCTTCATCCTCCTCATCAAACATCCCTTCAGGGATTTCATCTTCAGGCATGGACTCAATATCAGAGACAGAATCCTCCAATGATAGCATTTCTTCATCAGCATTTAACAGAGGCTCTTCATCATTGGGTTTGTCTTGAGTCATTGTATCAGCCTCCTTTTCTTGTTGTACCTGAGATTCGATGACTGGCTGTATAATTTCAGCCTGCAAATTATTTCAATTAGTAACAGGGAAAAAGATAAGGGGAATGGTCGCCATTTCGCTGTCCCAGAGAGGCTGAGGGTGATTACTCAGCCACTCTAAAAGATAAATCCTTGGGATTCTTTTAAGTGTGAAAAAAATGTGGTTAATGATCGCCATTCGCTGCCCTAGGAAAGCTTAGTGTGATTATTCAGCCCCCCAAAAGGTTAAAACCTTTGGGACTCTTTTGATTGTGAGACATATGTTGGTTATGGATCGCCATTCGCTGCCCCTAGGAAAGCTGAGTGTGATTATTCAGCCCCCCTAAAAGGTTAAGAACCTTTGGGACTCTTTTAAGAGTGAAACATATGTGGTTAAAGGTCGCATGTTACGCTGCCCCTAGGAAAGCTGAGGGTGATGATTCAGCTCCCCCTGAAAGGATAAATCCTTTGGGACTCTTTTAAGGAGGGAACCAAGAGGCTGTGTGAAGTACAGCTGATCAAGATTGAGACATAAGTTTATTCAGGTTGTTGTTAGCCTGAATACTGTCTAGAGGGTGCAGGGTCATCGGGGTGCTTTATAAACACAAATGAATCATTCCCTGGTGCAAAGACAGGGTGTACAGAAGTCTTAAAGGAATCTAAGTGCATTGACAGACTTCTATGGGTCGAGGATTACCCTAACTTCACCACTCTCTCCTACAGACAAATGAGAGTGGCTGCTTGTGAACCTCTAAAAATGTACACTGATTACCTGTGAGATATCAGCTGGATCAGGCTGGTTTCCTGTCGTCTCAGCTGACTTTGAGACACTAGACTCCTGTTGTTTGTCAACAGATGTATCTGAATCCACATGAGTATCTGGACCAGAGGAGGTGTCAGTCTTCTTTCCCTTGGCCTTAGAAACAGCTTTGGTGTGGGAAGAAGAGGGGATTTTCTTCTTCTTAGGCTGTTGGCCAGAAGAAGCCTTGGACTTGGTAGTGTGCTGCCCAGAGGTCAAAGACTTAGACTTGCCAGCCACACTAGAAGTATTCACCTTCTCAGAAGAAGGGAGCAAGGGCTTCTCAGCTGTTGGTAGTTGGTTGGACACATTCATCATATGAGCGGTGACAGGGACATCTTCAGCTCCTATTTCTTTATAAATGGCACCTGTGATGCGGTAGGGCTTAAGAGCAGTCAAAGCATTGTTGTGGTAGTTTTCTCCCAGCAGACTTTCAAAGATTAGAGACAGGAAGCGCACATAGTAGATATTCTTTTCCCTGACTTGATTCCTTCCCTTCAGCTGTTCTACAAGGTTGGAGAAGAGAATGCTTCCAACATCAACATCAGCTCCCCAGATTAATCCATATGCAATAGCCTGATGGTTGAAAGACATCTGATCTTGGGATCCCTGCATACCTCCCAGGGATTTAACAATGTGGGTGAAGAGGACACGCCACATGAAAGTGAAGTACTTAATCTTCAGGGGAGATTTGGAGAGGACCTCAGCTGGTGTAAGGGTAGGGTTTACATCATGGCATGGTTTGAGTGTGGCCAGGGCTTCTTTGACAGCCTTTTTATCAACTACCTTCAGGCATTCATCTCCATGCTTCAATCCGGCCACACTTGAGAAATCTTTAAGGGAGAAGGCGAAAGGGTGTTCATTGCATGAAAGGCTAAATGTTATGGTGTCATCAACCACCTCAGCAGAGTACCAGAATTCCCTAAGGTATTCTTGGTAAAATGTGGAAGGGGATTTGGTGAAGGCTTCACTTAGGTCACAATTCTGCATGAAACTGACCAGATCTGAATATGTGCTATTTGGTGCCTTAATCCATCCAATGGCGTTGTTGGAGGCGAGGATCCTTTTGTTGATCTCGAAGTTAACATTTGCTGCTTTAGGAACTGAAAACGCCATGGATTCGAGGTTGAAGGTGAAAGAAAATGGCAGATAGGTTAAGAGAGAGAAGAACTTAGAGAGAGAAATGATTTGAGAAATGGGAATGGTAGTGGGTGAGAAGAGAGAAGAGACAATATATATATTCAAAATACGTAAACAGTTATTCAACCGCATTAAATGCAAAGTGAGAAAATGACTGTTCAAGTGGGTCCCTTGACCTTTCAAAAATTATTTGTCTCCTCGTTATTCGAAAAATAAATGATTAAATATTTGAGAATGTTTTTTGCATTTACTTGGAAAGTAACTACCTAGTTTCATGTGAAAAACATTTAATATAGAATCAATCATTTAATGAACACATTTAATATCAAGCCACGGGCTTTGAGATATTGAGCATCCCTAGCTCAGCAACTAGCCTGTTGAACGAAGGTTCAGCCAAAGGCTTTGTAAAGATATCAGCTAGTTGCAGCTCTGTGGGAACAAAATGCAGCTCAATATCTCCCTTTATTATATGATCCCTGATAAAATGATACCTGATATCAATGTGTTTGGTACGAGAGTGGAGAACAGGGTTGTTGGATATGGCAATGGCGCTGGTGTTGTCACAAAAGATTGGCACTTTGTCATACAAAATTTCATAGTCAGCCAATTGACTTTTCATCTAGAGCACCTGAGCACAACAGCTGGCTGCAGCGACATATTCTGCTTCAGCTGAAGACATAGCCACAGAGTTTTGCTTCTTAGCACTCCATCCAACCAATTTTCCTCCTAGGATTTGACAGCTGCCTGAAGTGCTTTTCCTGTCAATACAGCATCCAGCATAGTCTGAATCTGAATAGGCCTTGAGATCAAAGCCTGATTCCTTTGGATACCATAGGCCTAGGGATGGTGTTCCTTTGAGATACCTGAAAATTCTCTTAACAGCCACTAGATGGGATTCTTTTGGGTTAGCTTGGTACCTTGCACAGAGACATGTGGAGAATTGGATATCTGGACGACTAGCTGTTAGATACATGAGTGACCCAATCATGTCTCTATATAAAGTCTCATTAACAGAGACCCCTGACTCATCAGGGCCCAAGTTGTTGGGTGGAAGCATGGGCATTTCACTAATGCACAATCAGCTAAGTCATATTTTTTAAGTAAATCCTTAACATACTTTTCTTGACAAATTGAAATTCCCTTAGGACATTGTTTAATTTGAAAGCCCAAAAAGTAAGTTAATTCACCCATCATACTCATCTCATATTTCTTGGTCATTAATTTAGCAAAACGTTTACTAAGATTGACATTTGTTGACCCGAAGATGATATCATCCACATAAATTTGCACAATGATGAAATCACTCTTATCCTTGAAGGTAAAGAGTGTTTTATCAATAGAACCTCTGACAAATTTATTTTCAGTTAAGAAATTTGAAAGAGTTTCATACCATGCTCTTGGAGCTTGTTTCAGCCCATACATTGCCTTGTGAAGTCTATACACATGGTTGGGAAACTCGATGTTCTCAAATCCTTCAGGTTGTGCAACATACACTTCCTCAACCAAATCACCATTGAGGAATGCACTCTTTACATCCATCTGATACACAGTGATGTTCATATAGGCATCATAAGCAAGGAAGATTCTGATGGCTTCAAGTCTAGCAACTGGAGCAAATGTTTCATCATAATCAATTCCTTCAGTCTGATAGAACCCCTGTGCTACCAGTCTGGCCTTGTTCCTGATGATGTTCCCAATTTCATCCATCTTATTTCTATAGATCCATCTAGTGCCTGTGATATTCTTTCCAGGTGGAGCTGGCACTAGTGTCCATACTTTGTTCCTTTTGAACTGATTGATATCTTCTTGCATAGCAGCTACCCGTCCTTCTTCTACCAGAGCTTCAGCTACTCTTTTAGGTTCAATTTGTGAGAGAAATTCAGCAAAGAGACATTCATTTGTTGAGGCTGACTCTGAGTCTTGGATTCGCTGTCTAGTTATGACCCCTGCATTAGGTTCCCCAATAATGTTGACAAGAAGAATATGTTGATCTCTTGACCACTTATTTTGAGGAGCTGGGGACTCAAGGACAGGAACACTTGTGGGCACAGCTGGTACAATTTGAGTTTCATCCTGCTGACTAGTAGGGCTTTCTTCAAAGACTATTTCAGTGTCAGAGTCTTCTTCAGCCATATCAAGGTGTGCTATTTCATTATCAGCAGGAGAGTCTTCAGGGATTTGAAGAATTGGTGAGTCATCAATAGCATTAGAAGGAGAAGTACCACCAGAGATTTGAGGTTCTTCTTCATCAAGTTCCTGAGAGGTAGGAACTTCTATGTTGTGAGTAGACAGAGGGTCAAAGGCAGGGACATAAGGAGTGAGAGTGTTGGAGTGATGATGACAGGTAGGTCTGGGTTCTGTGAACTCATCACTTGGGAAAGATACATTTTCATTAAAATCAATTTCATCACCCTCTGTTCCTGTTCTCTGTATGACTTCATCATCTTCATTGAATCTAACATGGAATGTTTCTTCTACTTCTTGTCTTCTGATGTTGAATACTCTGAAGGCTTTGGCTGTTGGAGAGTATCCCAAGAAGAAACCATCATCAGCTTTTTCATCAAACTTTCCAAGTTTATCCCTGTAGTTATAAATAAACACAGGGCATCCAAACACATGAAAATAGCTGACATCTGGAGATCTTTTTCTGAAAACTTCATAGGAAGTTTTACCATGTCTTTTGACAATGATTGATCTGTTTTGTGTGTAGCAGGCAGTGTGAACAACTTCTCCCCAAAATTGCTTTGGTAAGGCTGCACCATTTAACATAGTTCTTGCTGCTTCAATCAAAGTCCTGTTTCTTCTTTCAGCCACACCATTTTGTTCAGGGGTGCCAGCTGAAGAGAAGTTCTGTGAAATCCCTTTTTCATCACAAAAAGATTCAAGTTGATGATTCTTGAATTCAGTACCATTATCACTTCTTAGAGCTTTGACTCTAACATCATTCATATTTTCAACCTGTCTAATGAAGGACATGATGGTTTCAGCTGCATCACTTTTCCTTCTGAGGAAGAACACCCATGTGTATCTTGAAAATTCATCAACTATGACCAAGGTGTATTTGTTGTCATTAATGGTCTGAGGTTTGACAGGCCCAAACAAATCCATGTGAAGGAGATGTAAGCACTTGTCAATAGAGAATGATTGCCTAGTCTTAAATGAAGACATGTGATGCTTTCCTTTGACACAGGCAGAACAAGTCTTGTCTTTGGAAAACATTACTGAAGGTAGACCAGCAACCAAGTTTTGAGTGGCTATCTTGTTGATGTTCTTGAAGTTGAGATGAGATAGTCTTTTGTGCCACAACCAATTGACACTTTCAGAGGCTTTAGCAAGAAAACAATTTGTGCTGTCTTCAGAGCACACAGCCATGTTGATGACATAAACATCTCTTCTTCTAGGTGCAATCAGCACAACATCATTGTTTTTGTTGAATATGGTTCCCTGAGTCTTAGTAAACAAAACCTTATAGTCAGCATCACACAAGTGGCTGATGCTAATAAGATTGTGTTTAAGACCATTCACATATGCAACCCTGGTAAATGTAATCCCATTGCAGTTCACTGAGCCATATCCTTCTGTGTCACCTAAAGATTTATCTCCAAACACCACTTTAGGACCTGGCTCCTTTGAGTATTTGTGCAGGTATTGTTGAATCCCTGTCATGTGTCTAGAACAGCCACTATCTAGATACCATACCGATTCCTTGAGATATTTCTACACAAATACATAGAAACAGATTAGTTCCTATGGTGAACCCACTTTCCAGTGGGTTCCCTGAATTGCTTATTAGCAACTCTTGTGTTCCTGAAAAACTTTTGGCGTTGGGAGGGACAGTTCATTGTTTCATGGTTATAACTTCCACAGATATCACACCTAGGGAAGTCACCACACTCGTCTGAGTGATGGTCTGTGAACCCACAGAATTTACAGGGAGGATAAGGTTTGTAATTTCCTTGTTGTCTTTTGGAACTCTGTGGTCTGTCCCTAGAGGGTGTCTGAGCTCTTTTAGCTGCCATGTGTCTGTCATGATCTAAGGTCGTATGGTGAGAGTTTTTACATACATTGCAATAAGGTTTGATTAACCTTTCCCCTTTGGGTTCACCTAGGACTGACTTAGGTTCATGAGAAGTAGAGCATTCAGCGGAAGGCTTAATGTGTTGTTTCAAGAGTTCTACTTCTTTCATAAGAGACAACAGGCGATCTTCAGTGGTAGGGTCAACCTTATTCACAGCTTTAGTAGTAACAGGCTTAAAAGCTACTTGTTTGCCAGTTTGTTTAGCAGGCACATGAAAAAATTTAGCTGGAAGATTCTCAATATCTGTCCTAAGTTCACCCTTAGCAGATCTAGAAGAACTGCTGGGTTCAACTCCAGAGAGTTTGGGCAAGGGTGGTAGCTCAGCCACATCTTCAGAGACAGGGTCATTAGTCAATGTGGTATCTGACATATGAATGGTCTCTGTAGATTTAAAGACAATGTCTTTGGGTTTGGTGAGAATTCTCAGCTTATTTTTCTTAGCAGATATATCCCTTTTTAAGTCAGCAGGCACTTCATCCCTAAGCAATTGATCAATAGTAAACCTAGCACACAACCATTTTTCAATAACCTTGTTTAATTCAGAGACTTGATCATTTAAAGCAATGTTTTTCAAGGTTAATCTAGCTACTTCATTTTGCAGGGATATTTTCTCTAAATTAACCCGCCTGAGAGTTTCACATTCAGGTTTAGCATTTAGCATTTCAGATTTAACAGAGTGAAACTTATCAAGTAGGTTCTTTCTTTGTTCCTCAATAAAGTGTAAATCAACAATGGTGTAATCAAGGACATGCTTACGTTCATCACTATTAGACATGGATAAGAGCCTGTGTACCTTTTTCATTGTGATGTCAACCCATTGTCCTGATCTTGCATCACCTTTTCCAACAGCTGGTTCATCCTCAGCTATCGCCATGAAAGCCCTGACTCAGGTGGTATCTTCTTCATCTGAAGTCAGTGGTTCATCATTCCAATCATACATTTCAGCAACAAACCCTTTCTCTGTCTTTTTCTCACTACCCTTCTTCTTGGACAGAGCTTCAATCTTCAAGTTCATTTGTTCTAACTCAGCTTTAAGTGCCTTGTACTTATTTTTGTAATCCTTCTTCTCAGTGTATGATGAATTGGATTGATGATGAGTTATTATGTTGTTTGAACTTGTAAGGTTTGGATGAAGATGATGGATAAGAGGGTGAGGATGTCTTGGTGGAAGGACAGTCTTTTTGAAAATGTTCAAGCTTTCCACAGGCAAAGCAAGTTTCTTTTGACCTGTCAGTTGGTTTACTAGCTGATCCTACTCTTCCTGATCTTTTGAAGTATCTTCTTTGGTTGGCTAGCAAGGCTCTTTCATGGAACTCTGCCTTAAGGTCTGTCAAGAACTCTTGGCTGCTATGGGTATCTTCTTCAACATCAGAATCGCTGTCATGAGGATGTGTTGCAGAGATCAAAGCTTTGGAAGATGCTCCTTGGACTACAAATCTTTCAGTCTCTGACTTGTAAATAGTATCAATCAGCCCTTCTTCATAATTGTACTTTCCATAGAGCTGAGCAAGGGTATCATTTTTGATGGAGTTGTTAGCTCTCTGAGTCTGATTCATGCTCAGCCACTTTCTTGGAAGGCTGTTGACAAAAGTAGCATTGATCTCAGCTTGACCAATAGTGACATCATTCATTGCTAGGTCATTGAGAAGAATCTTCAGCCTAGTATAGGTTTGCTGAATCTTTTCACCTTCAAGTGACTTGAAGGCATTGAACTGAAGTATGAGTGTCTGAATCTTTGTCTCTCTTGTTTCAGAGGGTCCTTCATGGCCAAGGATGAGGTATGTCCACATTTGTTTAGCTGTGGGACACTGAATGACAGACTTCATGATATGCTTGGGAAGGCAGGATATTATGATGCTTTTGAGACGTTTATCTTGGTTTGCCAATTTCCTATCAGCTGGAGTCCATTGTTTGAGAGGTTTGGGAAGAGGGTTTTCTTCAGTGGATGTAAGCGCCATGGGAATATAAGGACCATTTTCTAAAATTTCTAGAAGAAAAGGTTCAAGCCCATCAAGATATACAAGAAATGGACTCTTCCAACTGGCAAAATCTTCTTCATCAAAGACTGGTACACTTGTGACGTGTGATCCACCTCTTGAGTCAAGAAGTTGGGGTAGATCATCGTCATTGGCAGGAGGTTTGAGTCTTGGTGAAGATGGGTTTGTGGAAGGTGATTGTGGTGGGTTAGAAGTTTCTGGCATGGTGGATCTTGATTATAAAACTGAGAACGATGTTTCTTGAAGGTTTTAATATCAAACACCGCTCTGAAGAACATTTGCACAATTAAACCAATTGACTAACTAATAACAAAGCTTGTACTTTTCATCGTATGTATATCTTATTAATAATGAATCAACAAATATACATGACTTGCCCGGTTGTTTGCGGAACAACAACCGGGCGATGAATGACAAACTAAACTCCCATGTTCATAGCTAGCTAAGCTTATGCAACAATGGGAGGATGAAACCCCTATCCACTAAAGTGTTACATGTGTGTTTTCTGTGGTGGGAATCATTGACTATTCTATTACAAAGACCACATATATATAGTGGGAGTGTGAAGCTTCCTTGAGAAGCTTTACTAAAGTACAAGTAACCACCTTGTACTTTGTTGTCTTCATCTTTTGCACCTTTGACAAAGTAAGCCTTCCTCTTGAACCTTTGTCTTCATTGCTAATAAGACATGTGACCACTAATACATAAGACACTTCTTCAGGTCTTCTTAACATCTTCAGGTCTTGTAATCAGTAATAGTCTTGAGGAGTTAGTAAGCTATTATGTCATCACTTACTAACTCCATCATCCTTGATTCTTTGCACACTTACTGAGATCCGCCTCAGCTAATGACGAGTCTATCTCGTAGACTCTAAAGAACTCTAAAGAATGACACACTGAACTTATAACATACGTAAGTTCAGTGACTAACACTACTTAGGATACTTTACATCCAAATCATGTGCAAGGGACAAATCATGCACTGAATTGACCCAACAATCTCCCCCTATTTGGATAGAAAAGTAGCCTAAGTTAAATAGCAGTAAGTGAGCATAAAGGCTTCTTCTTACCTGCTATATTACAACAATGAATACCAAGAATAACTAGCTTTACTAGTTCAAGTCATCCGCTAACTTGTATCGTCTTGTACCTGTTGTAGTTGTTACTGAACTGCAATGTCTGATCTTGTACTTTGAGAAACACTTGAACCAATTCCCTGATGCTTATATAGAACTCATAAAGGTAACTTCACCTTAGGTTATCAGTGAAGTATATTATATGCTTTACCATAAAGACCATATGCTTCATCCTAGCATATATTAAAGTAGCATATTATATCCAATGTAGATCACGAGTTCATTTACCTTTAATCAGAGAAGTGTGGTCAATGGTTGACGCAGCAACCATAAAAGATCAGACAATGCGACTTGTTCAGCCACCCATCTTCAGTGACTTTGCTCAATCAGCCAAATGTAAACATTCTAAGTCCCTGAAGGTTATGTGTTGTGTATGATAGTATGTATGTAGCGTGAGTAAACTTGACCTTAACCTTTCTCTTTGGACCCCTGTCCCTAAGTCCATAAATCCTTTGTATCTGAACCACCAGCAGCTCCGAACGTTCAGCTGCTAAGATAGCTGTGCATGATGAAGACTTTTGGCTATGATAAAAATACAGCCCTCATGCATTCAGCCGCAGACCACAGCTGTTGATTTCACAGCCAACTAAACCCACAACCACACAGCCATCACGTACACTGTGATTGATGAAGAAGCTGATAAAAAAAATCAGCTTAACAAGGATTCTCTGGCAAGATGACCAACTGATCAAGATGCTATCTTCAGAGCCTTTAGCTGTTGAAGGACTTGGTCACTCAGGAATTTTTTTTCTCACACCAAGATAAAGAAAGAAGATATGTTCACAGCCCCCTCCCCTCCCCAACAGTTGTCACTCTCCCCCACCGCTGTTACTCCATCCGCTGTAACCCCAGCCACAGAGTTTTTGAGAGACCAGGCTGTGTTACAGGGAATTAGTGAAACATTGATTATACCGGTTTACTGACAGTTCTCACTAAAATTCTTCCATGACTATTCATCCAGATTCCACCAGAATGTACCAAAATCTCGGATAGAAAATTGGAAAGAAGTAGTATAACACATAGATGCAGCTATGTTTATATCTAAATGCCTGACACACTGCAGCTTCAAGATAGAACACCATCATATTAGTGAGTTACTACAACCCTTAGAAAATTTCTAAACAGAAATGAGACGAAATTCCATGAAAATGTTATCAGCTACCACAGGCTCAGAGGAAGTATGATACTATCTAAATTATCGCCAACCATGTAATCAATCTACGTATTTTCTTTCATCCGAAAGGATTACGCAGTAGCGGACCTGTAGAAAATTTAGTAGTAAATCGTACGAATTCAAGGCATTCCATCGACCATCATATCAGACAGAATTCATGTTCACGATCAAGTGTATGTTTACGCCCACTTTAAATTCATGTTTATTTTCACTTTCACGTTTACGTCTCATTCGCGGTATGATGCTGTTTCAGTTCATCTTTTATGCGATCTCATAATTTAAGCTCACGTTTGTGTTCATAACATTGTTCACGTTCAAGTTCGAGTGCCATTTCACGATACACGTTTCTCAGTTTATTACCGAATACGGTTACAGAAAGCTTGGGAAATCAGACTCAAGTTTAGCACAACTATTCCATAATCAGGCAGACGTTTCACATCTCAGGCCGTATCGTTGGGCATTCATTCCTCAGTCAGCATACGTTCATGATGTGTTCTAGTATCACGTTCACAGTATGATCCACTTATCATATTCTAATTCCATGCCAGCGCTCCTCATATAATTATGAACCACGTTCACAAATGCTCACTTAGCACATTCACAATTGTTCACGTAGTTCGTCCATATATATTCTCAGCAACTTACTCATAGATATAAATGATATCATTTCGGGATATTTGTACGTACCGTTTCATGTATACTACATGCTATAGATTATTCATTCAGGTTCAGAAAATCCACCTTAAGTTTAGAACCAGAAACTATTCAACATTATCAGGATAGGGTCATCAAGACCAAGAATTGTTCATTATGTTTAGACCCTTGAAGGAATCGTTTCGAGCGGGAAGCCACTCGAAACGGAGGAGTCCATCCGGACCTCTCATCATTTCCTTCAATAAATCCAGTTAAGTCCCTTCAGTCAGGTTACGTTCCATGTCCTCATTAACCATGTCACGTTACATGATCATTTCATTCATGTCAGGTTTATACCTATCATCAGCATTATGTCTTAATTAGAAGACGAATTATCCTTCAGCTTATATGTCTTTTCAGCTTAGGTGTCCTTCAGTTTTCATATACTTCATCAGCTTATTACCTTTAATTCGAGGACGAATTTCTTCTTTTTAGAGGGGAAGAATTGTAAAACCACAACATTATCGCACCCTTAATTCGGGGACAAATTATTTTTTTAGAGGGGAAGAATTGTAAAACCCGTATTTAAAAATTTCAGATTATTAAATACGCGCAGTCAGCTTTAACTTTAATTACACGTTATATGACGTAATTATTCAGAAGATAATTATTATATGACGTAGATATAAATATATTACAGAAAATATTATATTGTTGTCAGAAAACTAGAACGCGAAAATCAAATACGAATTACGTAAATAAAAAAAATAATAAATATATAAAATATGCATATGTTAGGCCCGGTTTTAAAAAAAAAAGAGAAGAAAGTGTAAATGGGCTTTAGGCCCGGTTTTATAGAAAAAAAAAAGAAAAGAAGGAAAAAGGGATGATGGGTCGGCCCAAATGATGCAAAGAAAGGAAAAAAAACGGGGTTTTCCCCTAAGAGAACGAAAAAAAAGAGAAAACTAGGGTTGTGTATGGGTTGTGCCGCCGGGAAACAAGAGAAAACAAAAGGGAGATCCAGTTGGTTACGATATTGAATTCAAGAATCATTGTGGTTAATTCTCAAACATGAATAAAAGGTAATCAGTCTATTCTTTTCTTTCCTTATATCACGATTTACGAGGATCAAGAAATAAAATAAAAAGGGTCGGTTTTGGTTGGTGTGGTGTACAGCCGAGACCCTCATGGTCTCGGTGGTGCTGTTGTTTTGGCCGACCGAGGATAGAAAACCCCAAGCAGGGTGAGAACTTTCTAAATTAAGAAACTTTCTAATTTAGCGGGATACTTATTATAGTAATACTATATCGTCAGAAATACGTTGTACCGTAACTAATAGTAGAACGATAATACCTTAAAATGAATTATTATAAGTTCAGATTTATCAGTTGGTATACGTACATAATTTCAGAATCAAAATAAAATGAATAAATAAGAAGCCAATAAGATTAGTAAAATTAAATAAACGAATGTCAGTTAACTTATTCGCGTCCTTTATTCATGTAGCACGCGTGAAGCCCGAGTAGTATTCGTTCAGTCTCCCATTCAGTCAGTTACTGGACTAGAGGTACGGATTTCCCGTCCTTTTAGTAAGGACTTCCTTTCTATGCATGATTAGGATTCCCCATCTTCAGCCAAATGTTTTTCCCCAGTATATGTTTAAACTTATCAGTAATCATGTTAAGAATTAAATAAATTGCCTGAGCATTATATACAAGCACAACCAGTTTATGTACTAGTTACGGAGGTACCGTAACCACGGCACTAGAGGCACCAGTGTCGTGACTCACATGCAGGAGAGTGGTATCCTGCATCGTCCCACTCAGCTCAGCTTGACCATTTTATCAGTATTATTAGTGGGGCGTATGGATGCATCCTAGGCTACAGTTTACAGTTTAGCAGGTGAATGTGGTGTGTGCTCTACATCCTTCACATTGGAGCTGATCCCTCCACCCAGCACAGTTATTTAGAGGTCACCCCTCTACAGCATGACGAGGTCACCCCTCCAGTTATTCATGCACGGTTGTTACAGCACGCGACCTATATAAGCTCTGGCAATTAAAATACAGTAAATGCATGTTTTCAGAATTAATAGTTATATTTCAGTTGCAGTATTTATGAATCAGGTTTCTGTTCAGATTTTATGCAGAGTTCTACCACAAGTTACATATCAGTCTTATAGCTTCATTGTTGCCTTCTATTCCATTACTGTCAGTACATTCTATCATGCTATATCCGTTCACTGAGCGTTATGCTCAGCCGTAGTTCCTTTCATGTTCTAACGGCAGGTACACCAGGACGCTTTTAGGATTCTAAGAGCATGTGCATTTGGATGGAAGCTATCCAGACTTCTTACTTTATGCATTTCTTACAGTATTCTGCTTATTTGGACATTTTTTAGTCCTTTCATTCAGTATTTTATTTTTCATGTTTTGGGCTTATGTTTGGATTGCCGATGTTTGATTCTGGTATTTTCTTTATGGTCAGTTAATGTTTTAGGACATTTACCTTATGCTTTGATGACACGCCATAAATACACGTAACGGTCGACTTATCCAAGTGGGGTGTTACACTAACGCACTTAGTTTCTTAAGTGGTTGATCAGTGGATTGGTTCAAAGTTCTTGTGGGTTCACTAGTACTAGTGGGCACACGAATAAGCTTCCAAGTTCTAGTATTCACGCCATTATGATTAAGAGCACAAGCATCATGATTGAAAGTATGAACACATTTTCCACATTCAACACAAACAAATTCAACATTCGAGGTCTTATCATTTAAATTGTCATTACATGCAGTTACAGATATTTTATTCTTAGAAAACTTAAAATTCCTACGGTGGTCTTCTACTTCCAACTTCTTTCCTTGACTATTGTTAGGCATGACCTTATCTTTCATTCTAATGCTCTTAAGCTGTGGTTCGCTAACACTAGTAGTGGGGATTACTCCTGTAGAAGAAGACACACGTTGATTAGTTTTCCTAATATTCTCAGGTAACCGCGATGTTCCAGTTTGAGTGGGCTTAGTGTTCATCTTATACATTCCAGGTGCTATCACATTGCTACTCTTATCATTTCCTATCTTAGGCGAAGTCTGTGGGGATTGTCCCAAAATAGATGATTTGGGGCATTTAACCGCTTTCGGTTGACGAACGGCGGATGGTTTACCCAAAGCAGACTTTCCTTTCATTTTCTCAATCAGTTTCTGTAACTCACTTATGGCTATGTCCCTTTCTTTTAGCTGAGCTTTCAAATCATTTATTTCGAAATCTTTTTCATTTAGTAGACGAAACGAAGAAGCTGACATTTCTTGACACTTTTTATGATTATGAGATTTTTCACCTTTTTGTAAAGCAAGTTCAAGAGAAATGGAGTGTTTCTCAAGTTGAGAAAAACTTTTCGAAAGTTTGTTATATGACTGAATTTGTTTCGAAAGCTCTACTTCAAGATTGCGACATTTCGCGTCCGATTCTGACACTAGACATGCTACATGACAATATTGATCAAGATCGGTATATACACCAAGTATAGCATTCATATGGTCAGCATAAAAGTATTCCTTAGAAAGTCGATCAATTTTGTTAGAAAGTTGGTGTTCTTGTGTTTTTAATTTAGTTTGAAGAAAATCAACTTCATCTTCAAGAGATTTAACATAACTTAAATCGGTTAACATTTCCTCAGTGAGAGCATTATAAAACATTTCCACATTTTTTGAAAGATCATCAATTGTTGGAACAATGCATTGTTGAATGACGACTTCTACTTGTGGGTTAGGTTTAATATTCCAAATGGTATCCCTAGAAACTTTTTCATAGTCGACGACACCTTTGTACAAATTTAAAACCCCTTGTTTTATAAACTCAAATTGCTGAACACTTTTGCTTTTCTCATCTCATTTACGTTTTTCATCTGAAATTTGTTTTTCTAACAAAATTGATTGCTTTTTGAAACTCCTTTTTAAAGAAACTTTCTTTTGGGGTTCATCACTTGGTGGTGGAACACTATTGTACATCTTTTGTTCTTTGGAAAGTTCTTTTTGAGGAACAAACTTAATATAATTATTAGAATCAGAAAGGTTTATTAAATCACTTAAGTTTGATCGACTTTCTTCTTGTTGACGAATGATTTCGTCGCAGTCACGGGAAAGCATAAGAGCAAGATTATCAACATAACAACCGATATCATAAAGAGCAGGCTTGGTACTTTGAACTTTCTTGAGATATTCAGGCTTGACAAAACTCGTTTTCATATTTCTATTGAGCATATTCATAGTTTGAATAGACTGACCCATTTTGTAAACAATGTTGTTTAACGTGTCGACTCTCTTTTCCAAAGCAAGAATTTTTTCAATATCCTTTTCCTCACGAGTTTTATAAAGCTCAGTTTGTTCTTTGTTAACCGACTCTAATTCAGTAATTTGGAGTTTATGTAGCAGCAGTTGTTCTTCAAGGTCCAATATCTTTTGTTTTGACATATGAATCTCGTGTGTTACTTCAGAACAATATTGTTCATTGAGCACCTTATGTTCATATACCAAACCATTAGCTATCGCAACCCGTCGATCAGCTTCTTTTACATAATCACACTCTTTAAGTCTGTCTATCTCCTCGGCTAAGGATGTGTTTGCTTGCTTCAAACGTTTATTAGCCTCTTTGTTTTCCTCAATTTCATGTTTTAAAGAATCAATAATAGACGCAAGCAAATCACGGTCCTCATCCGAGTCAGTATCCTGAACAGCTTTTCCGTCATCATTACACATATGCTGTGAATCCGTAGAGATATTGCTATCATCCGTGTCCATTACATATGTGTCATTGATGCTTTCGGGTTGCTCAGGATGACGTCGTTCATTAGCAAACACATTATAGTTATCATGTGATGGTACCTTTTCAAGTGGCTCAGAATCATAGATGGGTCCAAAAGTATCATCAGTCTCTAGGATCACTTCTTGAATATTTGCCATGTACACATAATGTTCCTCTAACTCTTGATCATCAGATTCATCATCAGTGTCATCACGCCAGTCAACTTCATCTGCTGTGAGTGGAATTCCTGCTTCTTCTTTCTTACACATCAACATCTTTTCCTTGTGATATCCCGAATCCTTAACCCGTTTTGGCTTCTTGCATTCCCTAGCCATATGCCCAAATCCCTTGCAGTTGAAGCATTGAATCCCAGTCTTCTGCTCAACCGGAGTGCCTACAGTATCTCTAGCCCCAACTTGATTCAGCATCCTCTGATTATCATACCTAGCATCACGATCATACCTAGGTGCATGATCAACTTCCTTATGTCTAGCATTGGATGATGATCTGAGGTTGTTGTTGGTAGGTTTGTAGATCTTCTTATAAGTTGTGGTGAGTAAAGACATGAGTTCCTCAATCTTCTTGTCCCTTGAAGTTTGTTCATCATCACTGTCTCCATCTGACTCGTTGTCATACTTTGGAGGTGGAGTGGGGACAATTGCTTTTGCTTTGTGTTTAGCTAAAGCTACAGGTTTGGTGGATGAGCTTGATGAATTTGAGGAATGAGTAGGTGGTTGTTGACGGGGAACAGGTTTTGTTGAAGTAGCAACCACAAAAGCAATAGAATTAGCAGACCGTTCTGCCTTTTCAGACCTTAGTTCATTCACTTCATTCTGATGTTGTTTTAAGATATCATAAAGTTTGTGATAGGAGATGGTCTTGATATCTTCCCTTTGTTTAACCAAAGTCACAAACCTTTGCCATTCCAGTTTGAGTTGAAGTAGAAACTGAACATTGGCATGATGGTTGGAGATGGTGCACTGATTTCTGACAATCTCATTCATCATTTTGTAGAATCTCGAGTAATATGAGTCAATGGATTCACCATCTTCAGATGTGAATTTTCTAAACTCCCAAAGTAGATTAGTCTCGAGATCTTGAATATTGATCGACTCACCTTGCTTCAATCGATGAATTGCATTCCACATTTCCATAGCATTAGGACATGCATCAACTGTGGAATAGATATCGTTATAAATTCTAGTGAGTATGAAGTTTACAGAATCAGCTTCAGCTTGGAGGAGTTTCTTTTTCTCAGCAGAACATGTGTCAAAATCCTCCATAGCTCGTATAGTTGATGAAGTACCATCCTCTGCCTGTGTGGTAATTGGTCTGAATTCAAAAACTGGGGGTGGATTCTCAAGGCAGTGACGAAGAGCAGTTCGGTTTTCTTTTCCGTCGAGAAATCTGAGAAAACGAGATCTCTATTGAACGTAGCAACCGGCAGTGAGCACAGGTAGATTACCGTTGCCACCTTGTTCCAAACGAATTTGATTAGCAGTTGCAATGTTGATGTTGTTGTTAGACATGGTGAATACTTGTGAATGAATTGCAGATCTTAGTGGATTTGTTGTGATGAGGTGTGGTTGAAATTTCGTAGAGTTCCGAGAATCTTCAGTCCGACAATAAATTCCTCAGCCCGACAAAACGGTAAGCCGAAAAATTTTGAATTGCCAAATTTTGAAATTGAGTTAGAAATAGCCAAAAACTAGTAGGGAAAAAATTTGAATTTACTTGACCTAAAAAAATTTTAACTCTTTTTTTTAATCTTCATGTAAACTATGTTCCGAGACTAGTCTAGATAGTGGCTAAGTCTAATAAGTACTCAAACAAAATTTTGATGTCCATCGCAATACCCATCACTCTTAGATCGTACTCAGATCGTAGTCCGTGATCGTACTCTTAGATCGTACTCAGATCGTAGTCCTTGATCGTACTCTTAGATCATACTGTTAGATCGCAGTTCTTGATCGTACTATGGATCGTAGTCACTAGATCGTACTCAGATCGTAACGATGGATCGTAGTCAGTGATCGCAACGAGTGATCGTAGCCTATGATCGCACTCCTTGATCGTAGTGAGTGACCGCACTCCAGATCGTAGTGGGTGATCGCAGTGAGTGATCACACTATGGATCGTAGTGAGTGATCGTGATATTGGATCGCAAGTAGAAACCCCAGGTTTATGCAATCACAATACACAGATCGTAACAAGGAATCAAAAATACCCCTTTTTCTCGGATAGTACTAGAACACAACAAATTCGTGATTTTTAGCCTAAAAATGAATCAAGCACCAAAAATTTTTGTGTTTTTAACCAAGATAACAATACCAAATCACTACCAATAGTAAGTAGATGATTTTTATCAAGAATGAACCATAAAAACACCAAAAAGATTTTGGTACGTGACTTTTAGAGCAAGATAGGCACGAAAAATCAAGAACACAACACACGAATCTTCAATCACCTATCCACTATAGGCTCTTGATACCAAATGTTGTTCCCATTCAATCCATAACACAAGATTTAGAGAGAGAAATAGTAGAAAAGTAGAGAGAGAGAGAGTAGAGAGAGAAGTGGAAGGTTTACACTAAAACTAGGTGTTTTATGAAATGAACCAACACCCTCTTCCACATGTGGAAGAGGGTTATATATGCCACGGCTCTAAGGCCTTTGTGGGCTTCATCTTGGGCCGGGCTTGGCATTCACTTGGGCATATAGCCCCTAACAAAGACAATATTAGCTTAAAGTCCAAGCCCGCTTTTCCCGACTAACCTATCACTATACAAGACCAATAACGACTAAGATAACCTATTACATTCTTGTTCGACTATATAAAATATAGGGCTAACACTTTCTATTTTTGGAAACTTTCTATTTTTGGTAACTTTCTATTTTTGGAAACTTTTTATTTTAGGAAACCTGCTATTTTTAGAAAGTTACTTACTATTACACAACAAGTATAATAATACATAAAATACAAGTAATACTTAATCAGAATAGACAAAATATAAGATAAACACTGTACAAAACTTAAAACAGTAAAACATGACATGAACATATAAAACAAGCCAAGACATGATATAAAACCAGTTACGTATTTAGTAATCAGATACTTATACACGTATGTAATTATGTAGCATTAGTGATACCGAAGTAGGACTCTCTTCCGTTCATCTTCTTCGTTCACTAGACATAAGGTAAGGATTCCCGTCCTTTCAGTATGGACATTCTTTCCTTATTTAGGATTCCCCGTATGCAGCCAACTGTTTTCCCATAGTATAAGTTTATATGTTTGATTGCTTATGTTTAATTAGAATACCTAAAGCCATATACATGCATGACCAGTTCACCTAGTTATGGAGGTACCATAACCATAACACTAGAGGTACTGGTGTTATGACTTCCCCACGGCGGAGTGATTGCTCGTGGCGTCCCTTCAGCTTTTGGCCATATTATTATATTTATCATGTGGGGCGTATGGGTGCATCCTAGTTACATGTTTTCAGCAGATTACTCAGTGTGAATGTGGTGTGTGCCTTGCATCCTTCACAAGGAGCTGATCCCTCCTACCCAAGCCAGTATATTAAATTAGAGGCAGCCCCTCTATTTTGCATGACAAGGTCACCCCTCCAAGTATTCATGCACGTTGATATTTCATGACCTATATTGGCTAACGGTTAACATGTTAAACAATTTTTATAAGATAATCATAAGGTTTTTCAAACTATAAAACCAGTTTTACTAAGATATAACCAGGTTTTCCAGGACATATACATTTCCGCTGCTATATGTTATTCATGTATATATTATTCATTTCATGCTTGTATATCCGTGCACTGAGCGTTATGCTCAGTCGTTACTTTCCTTTCCATGTCCCAAAACGGCAGGTACCCAAGGACAGACTCGAGCATTTGGAGGACATGCATAGGATGGAAGCTGCCATAGACTTCTTCTCCTTTTGCCTTCATATACTTATGCTTGTTTAAGTCTTTCATTCAGTTCATTTACTTTATTATGTTTTGGGCTTATGTTTGGGAACCGATGTTTGATTTTGGTTTACCCTATGGTCGTGTATGTTTTAGTACATATTACCTTGCATGCTTTGATGACACGCGATTATCACGTGTGCCATTCCATTTATCAAAATGGGGTGTTACAATTATGGTATCAGAGCCAAGGCTTTGACCTGTAGGCTCTAAAACTCGACCTGTGACTAGTGGGTAGTCACCAGGAGCTTCCTAAGCCAACGTTTGTTATTCCACGTATTGATGTTTTCAGCGCATTGTTGTTTTAACCATGATGTTTTCAGCACCTTGAGGTTTTAACCTTGATGTTTTCATCGATATTGTTTTACTAATATGGATGGACAACCGTCATTCATATTTAGTTATGTGTCATTGTTTCATGCATGATGTTCCTCGTGAACTGTGGCTATGTGGACTGAACCCCAGTAGTTCATAATTAGTCACATAAAAAATTTTCCGATAAGTTTTGATAGATGAGTTTCATTTATTTATGTTTCATGTATCATTGTTGCAGGAATTATGACTAAGTAATGGTTGGTACAGGACTGGCCCTATTTAGTCGCATGTGCTTTTATCGAAACTTTTAACTTTGGGACCGACCCATAGGCGTCCCCTCGCCATGTCTTTTGTTTTAGGACCGACCCATAGGCGTCCCCTCGCACATATAAAGGTTTTTATAAACTACATTATGCATTCATGCACTGTTTTTCATGCATAAAATTTTTCTCATGATTTATTGGCATAAATTTTTTTTTCATAAGTTACTATGTTTTATGTCAAGTATGTTTTCATACTATCATGGTTAACTTCAGTTTCATGCTGATTATGTTATACACTCCTTCAGGTTAAACTGTTCATGTTTCTTCATGATAATTCCGTCTTCATGTTGATTACGTCTTACGCCTCTTTTGTTATTTATGCTTTCATGCAAGACATTGTTGAATTTCATTGAATCCTGCTTTCATGATAGTCATGGTTGGTTTTCATTGATCATGCTTTCAGGTAAATCATCGTTGAATTTTGTGTAACCACACTTTAACGTTTCTCGATACAACCAGAATGATGTCTATGCTAATATTGCCAGGTTATAATGATGGTTTTTCTAACTGTTTAACCGATGTATTTCCTTAAATCATGACAAATGATCGACCCCATACCGATCATTTCATGTGCATTCCATGTGTACTCCATGTACCGTATTCCATGTGTATTACATGTATCTAAATCCATGTGTATTTCACTTGCAATACTTCACGAGTATTCGCTTGTCGATTCTGAATCATCTCAGGCATATGTCCACTTGCTGATATTCTACAAGACTGTTGATGCCGCTCAAGGCTTGGAGATGTTACTAGGGTTGATGTTGCTGATGTTTGGAGACGCTACGAGATGCTGATGAAAGCATCACACCTGGAGATCTTACAAGACGAAGACAAAGGCGTTAGATCAAAGCGATCGGACGAGATGATGCTTCACCACCAGACGATTTCCATCAATCATGGTCCCAAATTCTTAGTTACATGTCACACGTCATCCAGTTGTCGTTTCAGTCATATGAGTGAAGACCGGTACCAGTCGGCCACTCGACTGAATAGTTACATGAATCAGAGTCATGAGAATGACCGTCATGGAACTAACAGACAAGACGATAGTAACCACTACTATGACAGCAACTATTCTAGCAATCGCAACCGAAGCTCCGGCTGCGGATGTGATCAGAAAGACAAAGGATCAGTAGTCCAAGCGATTCGCCAATTCTGGCATAATAACCTAATATTTGTAGTTCTATTTGTTTCACATCTCGAGACACATGTCAAGACCTCAGTCAAGATACATGTCTCACGTATACTTTCTGAATACACATGTTAAGACCTCAGTCAAGACACATGTCTCACGTATACTTTCTGAAGACACATGTCAAGACACCAGTCGAGACACATGTCATGCTTACAGTTTACAAGACACGAGTCAGGACACATGACTCACGTCCAATTCTGGAGCATCCCTAAGAATTTCAGGGTACCCTCCAAAGGGTATATCCACTTTGTTGTGCCATGTATTAATCAGGCCATAAGAAATTCAGTACCAGCACCGGCATATCAGTGAGATCTATCACGATTGTTCGATGATACTTTCCTTTCTTGCACCTATATTTCATATGTTCATGACCATATCAGACGCCATTCGTATTCCCCAAGTATACGAAGGTTTTCTTCAACCTAATGATAAGATCCCAACTGATAACAATTTACCTCGGACAGATGCGAGTTGAATTTAATCCTAATTATGGATTACAAACAGCACACCATGCTGTGATTCATGATTATGTACAGTAATGTTCAGGCTCCTGAATACATTCAGCATGATTTTCCATCAGGAAAATCTGTACAAATTATTTATGCTTTACAAGCACGTGAGTTGTTAGCAATTACTACTAAAATATTCTAACAGACAGTTAAGACACGACCACTTAAGTTCTTTTACGCATAACCAGTGGACTATTCCAAAATTGTCCCATATACTCTAGAAGAACCTTCAGGGAGAAGGACGGTAACATGAGATTAGGTGTCGACTACGTCAATTTTATACAATCACCATTCATAACCGTTATTCTCCTCCACGTATTGACAACATGTCCAATCGACCTTATAGTGTTAATCACTTTTCCAAGATCAAACTCATGATCATGCTGCTAACAGTGACGAGTGAAAGAGCAGGACATGTCCATGACTGCTATTCGTACACGACTCGGTCATGCTAGATTTATGATTTTGAATTAGTCCCATCAATGCTCCAGCAGCATTATAAGAATGAGTTTCCATGAACTCATAAGCAAATTCATCAATGTTTTCATTGAGGATAACCTGATTTCCTCTAAGCCTAGAGAAGAACAAGAAGACCATATATGCACTATGTTGCAAATTCTATGACAAGAGAAATTTCACCCTGGAAATTTCCAACATCAATTCTGGTTGATTACAGTGACACGCTGAATCTCATGGATTCGCATGGTTAATCTTACCATGACTAAGCTTATGCGCAAAGACGAGAACCCTACACTACATTAGGTGCCCAGAAAATCCTACGCTAAGAGAAGTCTAAATTCGGAGACTCATAGTTCCGCAAATTTCTATGTATCAAGTTTCTACGAAGCAAGATATAGTTAAGTTCATATCTAAGTACCTGACATACCAACAGGCTAAGATAGAACACCAACTGACTAGGTTGTTTTTCCATCATTAGAACCTGTAAACAAAAATGGGACAAGATCTTCATGGATTTTGGTTACCAGACTAACGCAAACTCAGAAGAAGCATGATGCTATTTGTGTTATTGCCAACAGTTGATCAAGTCTGTAGAATCCTTACATCCGTACGGATTTCAGAACCAACAGATTGATCGGACACATTCCAACCAAGGCTCATCAGATCACTTGGTAATCCATCAGTTATCGGGTCAGACAAAGATTCGCAATTGTGTTCCTTATTTCCTTCACGTCTTCATTCTAGTTCCACGACTTGCTTTCACGCTCGCGTTCATGACACTATTCACGTTCATGATGGTATCTTGGCTTACGATTTTACGTTCATTTTCGTTCTGGGAAGTTTTGCGAGAACTTGAGAGACCAGACCCATGTTTAGTATAACTCTCTATCCTCAGATAGACGTTTCACGTCATATTCCACGTCTCACCTTGTAGTGTTTGGCATTGCCACCGTTATATTCCATGTTCACGATATGTTTCACATGTCATGTTCATTCCACGTTCCTCATATCATGTTCACGATATGTTATACGTATCATTGATCACGATATGTTTGCTCATACTACACTAACCATATCTCCACGTATCACGTTCAAAATTTTTCGACGTATCACGTTCAAAAATTTTCACGTACTACGCTTCTATATATCTTGCGCATCGTTGCTAGTTATCGGTAAGGTTAGATTATTTTGTATCGTCACATTTCAGTTACCCTTGCACGTAAAAATTTTATTCCCTCGATCAAATTCAGGGAATACTTCTTACGTTAAACCAGGAACTTTTATGTATTGTCAATTTAAGGTCACAAGACCAGAATTATCATATGTGTCAAGATCTCATTGAGGAACCGTTCCGAGAGGGAGGCCAATCG
Organism: Glebionis coronaria; assembly: GCA_025667525.1. Classification (NCBI taxonomy): domain Eukaryota; kingdom Viridiplantae; phylum Streptophyta; class Magnoliopsida; order Asterales; family Asteraceae; genus Glebionis; species Glebionis coronaria. The sequence continues at coordinate 589,113,354 of CM046874.1, read as the reverse complement.
GAAACGGACAAGTTCATCCGGACTTCTATCCGTTTTTCTCTTACCAATTAGATATGTCCTTTCATTCACGTCACGTTCCATGTCCTTTTAAGACATGTCACGTTTCATGTTCCTTCTACCATGTCACCTACATGTTCCTTTATATTACATACCCTCTCAGTTTGATTCGGGTATGTTTCTCTTTTAGTTACGTTACCTATAATTCGGGGACGAATTATTCTTTTTAGGGGGGAAGAGTTGTAAAACCCGCATGCTTTTACCATGAATAGTACCCTTACGATAGTACGTACATGATTAGAACTTTCCTTTTATAACATGTTTACGTTTCACGAACAAGAATTACAAGTATTACGTACGTGTTATAACACGATAAGTATTAATTACGTATGAACACACGATAATTATTCCAATAATAATTATAACCACGAACATGCAAACATGAAATCATGAACGTAAATTAATCACAAGCTAATATTACGTATGTATATATATCTATTACGAACACGAATAAATCTATTAAGCCACGACTGATAACTAATTAGAACACGTAATTTACGAACACGAGAACACGTAAATAATTAGAACACGGGAAAAACAACGGGTTTCCCCTTTGGGGGCCCACATACCACGAATTTAGGAAAGAAAAGGGCATAGCCCATCATTTTTTACTAAACAAGAAAAAAGGAGAAATCATGTTTCATATTTACAAAATTTAGAAAAATACAAAAACCCTAATTCTTCTTTTACTTTTGTTCTTGGCCACCGGATTTTGCATCACCAAAGGGGTGTTCGGATTGATTTTGATCTTTGATTTACTGCAAGGAATCAGGTGTGTTCATCCTTCTTGATCTCACGTAATCGGTATAACCTTTAATTTTTTCTTTATATGTTTTGATTTATATAATCACATAAAATCATGATGTTTTTAATAAACTAATTAAAAACAAGTAATATAAACATGTTCTAATCATGGGGGTTAAATCAACAAGGGTTTAGGGGTGTTTGTTGTCTAGCCGACGCCTAACCGAGCCCAAGGGGGGGTCTCGGTTTAGCTTATTTTCACACCACCGAGACCTTAAGGTCTCGGTATGGTGGTGGTGGTCTCACGGCAGCAGCAAAGGCAAGGGAACCCCGACTTAGGTCGGGGTATGGTGATGTTTCGGGTCCGGTTCATGGGTTTTAAACACGGGTACGGTTCACATGTTAGATTTAAAACACGGTCCGGTTCATGAGTCATTTTTCAAGGTTTATTATTTTTACAAGTTATATTATTTTTTTACAAGACTTAAAAATTAAATTAATTAAAGCATGAACATGATTAATTTAATTTACATGACTTAGGTTATTAATCTAATTATTAATTCATGAATTTTAACCTAAGTATTTATCTTTAATTAGAGTATATAATTAATTAATTATTAAAAACCATGGCTATAATTAATTAACTTACATGACTTAGGTTATATTATTAGTAGGTAATAATACATGTTTTAACCTAAGTATTTTACCTTATTTAATTAAAATCATGTTATATTTAATTAAATACTTTAACCTATAGTTTATTTAATTTACATGTAATAATTAATAAATTATACTATATAATCACATGACTTAGAATAATAATCAGAAAACACTTAAGCTTATATAATTAGCTTAATTATCCAGCTTATAATCTATTTATGAAAACTTTCTATTTTTAGAAACTTATTTAATTAAGGCATCTGATCTATTTATGGAAACTTTCTATTTTTAGAAACTTATTTAATTAAGGCAGCTAATCTATTTTTGGAAACTTTCTATTTTTGAAAACTTTCTATTTTTGGAAACTTTCTATTTTTGGTAACTTTCTATTTTTAGAAACTTTCTATTTTAGGAAACCTGCTATTTTTAGAAAGTTACTTACTATTACACAACAAGTATAAAAATACATGAAATACAAGTAATACTTAATCAGAATAGACAGAATATAAGATAAACACAGTACAAAGTTTAAAACAGTAAAACATGACATGAACATATAAAACAAGCCAAGACATGATATACAACCAGTTACGTATTTAATAATCAGATACTTATACACGTATGTAATTATGTAGCATTAGTGATACCGAAGTAGGACTCTCTTCCGTTCGTCTTCTTCGTTCACTGGACATAAGGTACGGATTCCCGTCCTTTCAGTATGGACATTCTTTCCTTATTTAGGATTCCCCGTATGCAGCCAACTGTTTTCCCATAGTATAAGTTTATATGTTTGATTGCTTATGTTTAATTAGAATACCTAAAGCCATATACATGCATGACCAGTTCACCTAGTTATGGAGGTACCATAACCATAACACTAGAGACACTGGTGTTATGACTTCCCCATGGCGGAGTGATTGCTCGTGGCGTCCCTTCAGCTTTTGGCCATATTATTATATTTATCATGTGGGGCGTATGGGTGCATCCTAGTTACATGTTTTCAGCAGATTACTCAGTGTGAATGTGGTGTGTGCCTTGCATCCTTCACAAGGAGCTGATCCCTCCTACCCAAGCCAGTATATTAAATTAGAGGCAGCCCCTCTAATTTGCATGACGAGGTCACTCCTCCAAGTATTCATGCACGTTGATATTTCATGACCTATATTGGCTAACGGTTAACATGTTAAACAATTTTTATAAGATAAACATAAGGTTTTTCAAATTATAAAACCAGTTTTACTAAGATATAACCAGGTTTTCCAAGACATATACATTTCCGCTGCTATATGTTATTCATGTCTATATTATTCATTTCATGCTTGTATATCCGTGCACTGAGCGTTATGATCAGCCGTTACTTTCCTTTCCATGTCCCAAAACGGCAGGTACCCAAGGACAGACTCGAGCATTTGGAGGACATGCATAGGATGGAAGCTGCCATAGACTTCTTCTCCTTTTGCCTTCATATACTTATGCTTGTTTAAGTCTTTCATTCATTTCATTTACTTTATTATGTTTTGGGCTTATGTTTGGGAACCGATGTTTGATTCCGGTTTACCCTATGGTCGTGTATGTTGTAGTACATATTACCTTGCATGCTTTGATGACACGCGATAATCACGCGTGACATTCCATTTATCAAAATAGGGTGTTACATAAGTAAGGGTGAGAAACCCACCTGTTGATCCCAAACTCAGATCTTAAACCTTAGCTTGTTTAAGGGTAGTGATGGCAAGGGTAAACTCAACTATCACTTAGAGAAACTTTGCTTTTGACAAATTAACTAAACAAGATGCAGAAAGTAACGTTTAGTACAAGAACAAGTAGTGAACCAAACTATAAGCTTTAATATATTAAAAAATATATGAATACCCAAGATGGTATTAGGGTTTTACAACCTTAAAGCATGAAATGAAATGACAGGAAAGATATATCAAATACAAAATCCTAGTGAGTCCTTTTATAGCATAAGAACTCTCATACAAGATAACTATGAAACAAACTAGGAAGGTATTCTGGAGTTGTAACAGAAACGCGTTAATATCTCTTCCAAGTTTATCCATGCAGCAGTGTCTTTGACTCCTAGTAGTGGGAATAGATCCCACTGCTTTCAATATTCCAGCAAGGGAAAGTACACTACCAGTGGGAACTTGTTTGTCATAGCAGGGGAAAATTCTCTTGAATATTTATTCCCAACAATCCTCCCCTAAACTTGTGCTTTCACCAAAATACAAGTTTCTGGATAAATACTGCTAGTGATGAGGATGCTTACAAATTCTCAGGTACAATCTGACTGTGGAGGAATATGAAAAATTCATATGGAACATGATTCTTGCAATCCACCAGTAGACTAGTCTTCATCATTTTCTTCAAAGTTTCCCGAGTCAATGGGTAATACCTGTTACAAAGTAAATAGGAAATAAAGCCCTGTCATAACCAACTCATAAACACCAGAGGATGTAAACAATCTCCAATGTTTTATTGTAGCACCCCCTTGAAATTTTAATGCCCAATCACCAATGTTGTTTCATAACTCACCAAAAACTCACTTTTCAACTATTATGAATAAAAAAAGAAAAAAATTCACCTAATTCCACTTTCACATCACCTTCATTTTATTTAATTAATGTATTAAACTAAAACCGTAAATGTAAATGAACAGAATTAATAAAAATGTTAGACATAAATAATTTAAAGATAGGGTGAAACAACTTTTTTTAAGTTAGTTTGCACTTCCTGTTTATTGCAAACCAACCTGAAGTGGTCACGAAAACCTCCTAAAAATGAGGGCTTTAAATGGTTTGAATTTGTGTGACGATGGATTTAAACCTCGTGGATTAGTCGGCCAAAAAGTAAAAAACCACAGTTACTAAAAAAGAAAAAAATATTATGAATATAAACATAATTACTATAAATATAAATATTATATATAATTAAGTTGAAAATACTATAAGAAAAATGATAGAGAGACTTAATTCGTATGTCTAAAAAGAGGCTTAATCATAGGATTAACACAAGTGGCTGAATGGAAGGCTGAGATGAGGAAATAGAAAATATGAATACTCGGCCCATACATTTCACCAAACACAAGCCAACACGTAAGTTTATGTCTATTTTTAAGTGTTCTTTTTAGGTTCATATATCAATACTCTATAGTGGTTGAATGAAAAGATGAGATGGGAAAAACTGAAAATATAAAATACTAGACCCCATACATTTCACCAATCACAAACAACTTAAGTTTATTTTTAGGTCACACTCCTACTATAAATATACATCTTATTTTTGGTCGTGGTCTGTTAGGGCATCCACTATGGTAAACCTTTTCATAGGTTTATAAAGTTTCCACATCATATAATGTCATCAAATTTATATATTTTTTTACATCATGAACCTATTCTCACTATGGATTAAACTTCTTGGAGTTTATAAATTGTTTAGTTTCTAACATGAATTAAATGCAAATAAAGTTTTAGACCTCTTCAAAATCCTAAACCTTTTCATGACACTTCGCATGAAATTATTCTTCAATATGGCAAAAAAAATTTAGATCTCTTCATAAAATTTTAGACCTATGTTAGAAACACCATAGTTGATGCTCTTAAGCCATTTTAAACAAAAGAAAAATATAAACTCAACAACCCTTTCATAAACTCACCAGTGATTAGTAACTCACCGTTTATGGATTTTGGCCTTAAAGTCACGCGTAAATATCTAGATTAAAAATAAAAACTCACGCGTAAATTTTAGCCACGTGAAAACCAGGGCCGTCCCGTTGATGTCGGTGGCCCTATGCGACACCGACAAAGGAGGCCCCGTCAAACACGAACATAAATTTTTGTATTGAATAATACGATTAAGTTTTCATGCACAAAACAGTGAGAAATCGCCGTTTTCCTTTGACATTCATACTTTTTCCATTTAACTCTTAACCTAGCTTAATTAACAAATTGATGTACCATAAAATATACTTATTTAGTTATTTTTGTGTCTTGAACCTTATTTTATATTTAACAAATCTTTTTTCATATAAATATTTTTTACATACCCAATACAAAAAAGTTTATAACAACATTTTGTTATTATTATATATTGTAGTGGCCCCCAACTCCTAGGCACATACATACGACTTCTTCTTCACCTCAACACTTAGTCATCATTATCAGAAAAAACTCTATTCTCAGTCAATCTTTAAAAGATGTTAGAGATGGTGTGAATTGTGTCTTCTCATTATCACTGAACATCCATATATACAAGGTATGAGAGCCCCACAGTTGGAACGGGATTTTTGCGGACGCTCAAACTGGATCTGAAATCAGCAAACAACGGATATGGGAGACCTTTTGTGAAAATATCTGCATACGGAAATCGAGAAGGGACATGAAGAACCCGAACATGACCTGCGGCTACTTTGTCACGAACAAAAAGTATGTCAATCTCTATATGTTTGGTGCGCTGATGTTGCACAGGGTTTTTAGACATGTATACGGCACTGACATTATCATAGTAGACTAAGGTCGTTGTAACCAATGGAGTATGAAGCTCACAAAGGAGGTTGCGAATCCAAGATGTCTCGGCTACAACATTCGCAACCCCTCGGTACTCAGCCTCAACACTAGATCGAGACAACGTGTCCTGACGTTTGGAAGACCACGTCAGGAGGTTGTCACTGGGAAAAACACATTATCTAGAGGTAGACCGACGCGTAGCCGGACAACCTGCCCAGTCAGCATCAGAGTAAGCAATAAGTTGTGATGTAGTACACCGAAATAACTGTAATCCAAGATCAGTGGTTCCTCGAAGATAACGGAGAAAGCGCATCATAGCATTAAGGTGTGGCTCTCAAGGATCATGCATGTAAAGACATAACTGTTGAACTGTATATGACAAATCTGGTCGTGTAAATGTGAGGTACTGAAGAGATCCAGCAAGGCTGCGATATAAATTAGGATCAATAACTGGTGATCCTTCAGGCCCAAGCTTCTTCTCTGTGTCAACCGGAGTCCTACAAGGGTTATGATACAAGGCTTTTGCCTGTATAAAAATTAAAGTTCGTATTCTCGGTATCTTAACGAATTGATCTAGGTTCTCTATATGACTCAGTCGTTCTTTGGTAAAACAAATATTTTTGGGTGTTTTTAAATAAAAGTGCAAAACTTTAAAGTAAAAGAACTCTTAAAGTAAATCTAAGTCTAATTAAAGTAAAGGTGCAAATATTTAAAAGCAAGACTGAAATTAAAAGGCACTAAAGTAAATGACGTAAACTACAATCTATCTAAGGCAAACTTAAAGCGCGACTAAAAACTTAAACTAAGGCAAGAATAAAATTTAACTAAGGCAAGTAAACTTAAAGTGCAATTAAAATAAAGGCGGGAAAAATAAAGCTTGAAAATAAAAATCAAAGACAAAAACTAATAAGAACCTGAATACAGCTCATTCGGAATAATTCTTCGTTTGGAACAATCACTCGTCCGGAATGTCACCTTCGGTTGGAATGATTCTTCTTCGCTCGGAATATTACCAAAATCCTTGATCCGGAACAAATTGATCTGAATATGTCACTTATCCAAAACAATCCTTCGTTCGGAACTTTACTGATTCGGAACTTCTCAATCTTGCCTTGATTCGGAACTTTTGATCAATCCTTGATTCGGAAGATTCTGAATGAAGCCTCCTTGATTCGGAAGTTTTAGACTTCCGAATGAAGCCTTCTTGAATCGGAACTTGCCATTGATCCGGAAGTTGGTTCGGAACTTTTGAAGTTCCGAATGAAGCCCCTTGGTTCGGAACTTTTGAGTTCCGAATGAATCTCCTTGATCCGGAACTTTTTGAGTTCCGAATGAAGTATATTGATCCGGAACTTTTTAAGTTCCGAATGAAGGTCTTGACTCGGAAGTTTTTGAGTTCCGAATAAACACTTACTGATCCGGAACTTTTGGAGTTCCGGATGAAGCTAGCTTGGTTCGGAACTTTTGGAGTTCCGAAAGAACTTCAGACTTCCGAATGAACAGCCTTCCTTGTCTTGATTCGGAAGATTTTTCCTGGAAAGATCAGAAACACAACAAACTCCCCCGAAGAACAAGGGATTACGGAAACAAGAAAGATAACACAGATTTAACCAAAATCAACACAAACGATTTAATAAAACTATCAACGAATCAACAGTAAACATAAACAAACAATTAAAATCAATAAAACAAACAAACTTTAACCACAATAATCAAAAATCACTTGGATCAAAATAAAAGCATGAACATGAACATAAACATAAACACATAAATCAAAGATTAAGAAAGGTAGATAAGAGATTGACAAGATAAAGTAAAGATTGACAATAATTAAATGAAAACTTACTTGAAATTAAATGAATTTAAGGTGCAAGACAAGGTATTTAAATTTGACAAGAAATTAAATGACAAGGTAAGTAAATGGTGGAAGAGCTAATTGTCACACTTAGCCAACAAGAATGAAATGTAAATCCTAATGACTATTTATAGGGGATGATTAAGGAAGCTTCCTCCCCTCTTTCCTTTTCTCTTAATTGCGTCATTAGGTCCCTCCTTTTAATCTTCATTAATTGCATACTTAGTCCTTTTCTTCTAATCTTCTCTAAACTTGGACTTAAGGGACTTTTGGCTTCGGGATTTCTTTGAACTCGTCTTTAAATTCTTCAATAAAATAGACTTGAATTCTTCGGCTTTTGATAAACTTCCGTCTTTTGACTTTTTCTTCGATAAATCTTCAGAATTGGTCTTGGACTTCCGTTCTTTTTGCACTTTTGACTTCTTGACTTCGTCTTTCATCTTTTTCTTCAATAAAAGTCCGTAAATGCCCGTGAATTCCCGTGTTTTCTCCACTTTTCACCTTTTCGTCCTAAATCACAACAAAAACACAAACCATGCATAATTCCGACATAAAAGACATAAAATACACGTTTTGGTCCGGTTATTATTGTAATTAAGTGGTAGAAAAGATGGGTGTTTACACACCTATCAAATCCCATACACTTGACCATTGCAATGTCCTCATGCAATGCATTAGTTACAAAGCAAGATTACACTTTTCATCATAATTAATCCACGTTGGCCTTTATTAAAGAGATAAAAAATTAAAATGAAGAAATCAAAAGCATACCTTGGGTTTTGGAAATGTCATGAATAATCATCATCCTCAAGTTTTCACTTTCTCCAAACCAAGCTTAAAAACGAGATCATTGTTATTATAAGTTAGCAGACTATCACGAACTCATGTGGGTTAATTACTCACTTAGACTCCCTTATTCCTAGGTGTATCTCTTATATTTTATTATTGTCTTGAATGATCACGAGGATGCATTGTTTGACTTATTTTGATAGTTATTAAGTCTGCAAATAAAGTGAACGATTTAATCAATAGTTAGCTAAAGGACAAAATCTTTTGAAACTGCTTCTCGGGATCTCATAAAGTTTATATCTTGGCATAACTCGCTTCCGATTTGAGACCTTTCTCGGACCGATATTTGGCAGCGACTTCATACTTCAAACCTTGAGAGACGTTCATGAAATTATGGTCTTCTCTTCATATAGAGATTTCTTCACTTGAAGTTTTGAGAGATTCATACTTGGACCACGACTTCTTCATTTTTCTCCAATCTTTATTTTGGACTTTGATATACAACAATCCGCCTCCTTTTATGACTTGGATCTATTTATCCTCATACCTTGTTAGGGTCTTTTCGGATACACTTCTCCATGACTTTTGGGAGTTTTTGCTTTTCGTCGTGTGTCTCGATCCTTCATATTGATTTTCGATAAATGATTCTTCACATCACTTTGGATCTTTAGCAACAAAATATAGCCCTCATGCCTTGTTAGGGCCTTTTCGGACTCGCCAATCTTCGCATCCCGCTTCAATAAGTTATGCCTTGGCTATGAACTCTAATCCATACCGAGCAACTTTTAAACGATCTTGGGCTAGAAGCTAAGTAACTTTTCAAATCGTACAACCTTATTTATTAGCAGATAAATTATTAGCAAGCGATGGGAGAATAGGCTCATAATTAACTCACATAAATTCACGAAAGAATATCGAACTTATAATTGGCTCTATCATCTCTCGTTCTCCACAGTTTAAAATCTCAAGTAATGAGACTCGTGGATGCTTAGCCTATTAAATCAAAGTTTTGGGTTTTCGAGTCGCCTATAGGATCTTGCAAATTCTTAGACTTTTTCAAGCTTAGAAATCGCATTTTAAAGTTCCCTTGATAAACGACTCTCTAGGATCAATTATAGGAACTTGCGAAAAGTTCTTGTTCTTAACCCGTGAGAGTTAAGACTTTCGCGTTTTATAGCTCCCTATATAAAAGCCTAGCAAAACTTGACTTAAACACGTTAAGGATACTAGCTAGAGTAACTTAGATAAGTAAACTCGGGTTGAGTCAAAAGATTCACAACGTTTGAAAATTAAAACCACTTATTAAACATTTATTCTAGCAAAGAAATAACTATACAAAGATAAAAACTAATGGGCCAAAATAGATAAAAAATTTTGAAAAATATCGAAAAATTGATTTTCCGGTTAAAATGAGGACAAATACAAGGAAAAGACCACTTTACTTCGATAGAAGTCCCCCCTACACTTAAGATAAACATTGTCCTCAATGTTTAAGCATGTGGGAGTAAACTCCCCTACACTTAGGACATTGTGCACTTTGTTTAAATCTTGCTAAGGAAGGGACAACTAAAGAGATTCCTATTTTAATATTGAGAAAATATATAAAATAGTGAATCGAAAAGAGTTTAGGATAGAACCAGGAAGAAGTAGAACATGGAATCACGGGTCGTCAAGAATCATCAAGAGTGGATCATTGAAGCTCGAATCCCTGATTAAGAAGTGAGGAGAGGAAATAGCAAACCAAAGGGTCTCCCCCCTACACTTATGATAAAGAAAGCGAAAAGATAGATGCATGGGTTGCCTCCCAAGAAGTGCTTGATTTTTGTTAACCGAGTCATTAGCCTGACTCGACCTTGATCATCAACGGAAGAAGCATGAAATATATCCACCAGGATCAAAGACATAGTTTTCGTCCATCAATAAGCAAGAGCTTAGGGCGAACAAGGCAAGCCAAAGAAGAGTAGGCAAGGTTCCCTTAAGCAGTGATGGAGCACGGTGGGAGCAAGGGTGAAGTGGTGCAAGCATGTCTTCAAGATTTCCAAAGATTTTTCCTTTTATTTCATCAGGTGGATACTGAGATGGCTTAAATACTTCAATACCGGGGTCGAACACCTTTTCCCTCAGGGGAAAATAGCACTCAGGCTCAGCAGAGTGTGAAGAAGATCCGCAAAGAAGCACAACCTCGTCCTCAGAAGGGGGACAAATAGGTGTCAAATCATATGTGCAGCGGATATTGGTGTCAACCGGTTTCTTCTCCTTTGACAGAATGTTCTTCAAATCCAAAGTAGGATCAAGACGATAATCTTCAAAGTCATAAGGAGGAGCATCACTCTCATGAGGGATGTAAGTGTTGAGAAATTCAGAGAAATCTTCCTCAAATGAGTAATCGTCCAAAGTAGGATCGAGTGATGGCGGAGGATCTTCATCATGGGAAGAATCGCTCGAGAGAGTATCAGCCTCATCAAAATCATCGAAAGTGGGCAGCTCGGGATACTCAGAAGTACAATCAAAATCATCCGAATCTGAGCTAGAATCATTATCATAAGCATCAAAGACCGGTGGAGAATCATAAATGGGAGAAGCGTCTAAAGTGGAGCAAGAATCATCCATATCATCGTCAAAAAGTGGATTATCGATGGAAGAATCGAATAGAGGATTGTCATAGACGGTAAAGTCATCGAGCACATTAATCATATTCACTGATTCTCGGCCTCCAAAGGATTTGCCTGTAAGCTTCCCCATTTTAAAAACTTTTGAATCATCCCCGACTCGTAAGATTAACTCACCTTCGGCCACATCTACTAAAGCTCGTCCGGTTCTCAAGAATGGCCGACCAAGTATTAAAGGAATACGAGGGTCCATTTCATAATCAACTACGACAAAATCGACCGGGAAAGTAAATGTGCCAACTTTGATAAACACGTCTTCGGCTATACCAACGGGGTAAGCGAGAGTGTGGTTTGCAAGTTCGAGAGTCATCTTTGTTGGAATGAGGTCGGGCAATGATAGTGTTTTCAAACACTCAGTGGCATCAAATTAATACTAGCCCCGAGATCAGCAAGGGCAGTAAATTCTTCAGTTTTGTTGAACACGCAAGGCAACACAAAACGACCGGGATCTCCAAGCTTTTCCAGTAATTCTTTAAGAATAACTGCTGAGCAGTTTTCATTTAAGCGTGTGTTGGCGAGTTCAATCAGCTTCTCCTTCTTGCTAAGCAATTCCTTGAATGCTTTGACAAATTTCGGCATGTGGCAAAGTGCTTCAACAAGGCTAATGTTGATGGTCATTTGAGATAGCATATTCACATATTTCGATACTTGACAGTCCTCCTTTGTTAGATCATTGGTCTTGCCTATGCGAGAAGGGTATGGGATTCTGGGTTTATAGGTGGAAGGTGAAGGTGTAGTCGGTAAAGGTTGAGATGTTGAAGGGTCCTTCCGAGATACATCGTCATGACGAGGCGGAGACGGTAATGGTGTACTAATACTAGGTGTAGGAGGAGTAGGGATACATGGTGGTGGAGGAGGTGTAGATGATGGTGGTGGGATAGGTGGATCGACAATGGTAATTCCACTACGCGTAGTTATAGCACTCACATTAGCTCGCGGATTGGTGACGGTGTTTGAAGGTAGAGAACTTGAAGTAGAAGGTTGAGTGGCGGGCAAGAAACTAGCCAATAGATTCTTTAGTTCAGTCGTTTGAGTGCTGAAGGAGGATTGAATATTATCACGAACCTCGGTTCGAATGTCATTACCTTGCTTCAGGATATCTCCTTTCAAATTGATTATTTGGCTCTGTAGATTCTTGATTTGCTCACCTTGAGTTCTCATTGTGGCTTCAACATCGGGATTAATGGGTGGGTTTTGTTGGGTGGGTGGTTGATAAGGGTTAGAAGCTCTTGGTGGGATTTGGTTGCTTCTATTGTAGTTGTTGGCGGAGTTTTGGTTTTGAGGAGAAAAACCGGGTGAAAGGTAATTGTTGGATCGGTAACTCAGCAGATTTCTATCCCCTTGTTGTCTAGCTTGGTAATTTTCCGGTGAATAATTACCGTAAGCTGCATACACATTTTCCGGATTTCCTTGTGTCGAAGGACAATCGGTGTATGGGTGAGGACCGCCACATGTTTCACAAGGATTAACAACCGCTTTAACTTGTTGTTGTTGTTGGTTTGAAGCGAGAAGCGTAATACTTTTGCTCATTTCGGTCATCATGCGGGTGAGTTCGGTCATCTCAGGGTTTGCTGAGGTAGAGGAAACATTGACTCTCGGGTTGTTCCTAGAAGAAGCAGAGGAATCCCAGTTTTTGTGGTGAGTAGTCATGTTCTCAATAAGCTCTCTACACTCCTCGGGTCTCCTTTTCATGAATGTGCCACCGGCGGCTGCATTAATCGTATCACGATCTCGAAAAGTCAAACCGTTGTAGAAAGTAGAGATTAAGGTCACAGGGAGCATGTTGTGGTTTGGACATCTATCGATCAAGACATTATATCTCTCCCAAGCGTCAAAAAGAGATTCATCAGGGTCTTGCATGAAACCGCTGATCTGATTGCGAAGGCTCGTGACCATGGATGGTGGAAAGTAGCGCGATAAAAAGCGTTGAGTCATATCATCCCAAGTGTGAATAGAATTCTTCGGGAGACGATCAAACCATTTCTCGGCATGATGTGATAAAGTATGTGGGAAGAGTTGTAGGCGAAGTACATCCATTGTGGCACCAGGCAACTTCATGCTTTGGGTGATTGTAATGAACTTGTCGAGGTGTTTGTTGGCATCATCATCAGGCAATCCTCTAAAAGGGTTTGTTTGTACTTGCTGAATCATGTGGTGCTTCAACGAAAACTCAGGAGCGTTGATTTGCATCGGCGCAATCGGTCCTCCTCGTCCAAACATTGTTGGTTGACAAAGTTCCTCCATGGTCCGAAGATCGGGCTGTGGAAGAACATTGTTGTTATTATTATTATTATTGAGGTGCGGTGGAATGTTGTTGTTGACACCTGACATAGCTAAATCTTCTTGAGGCTCGGGCTCTTGATAATTAGAAGATCTAGTACGCATACACCTGAAAATGCAAAAGAAAACAAAACCAAACACAAAGACAATATATATACACAAGAAAGATAAAATCTTTTTGGATTTTTGAAATTTTTAATTTTTATGGTTTTTTTTTTCAATTTTTAATTTTTTTTTTATTATTTTTGAATTTTTTAGGCAAGAAAAATAACGCTCACAAGTGAACGGATCCCAAAAAGCAACGCGTCTCTCACAGAAAACCGTTAATCTTTACGAAAAGAGCCGGCAGCGGCGCCATTTGATACAAGGCTTTTGCCCGTATAAAAATTAAAGTTCGTATTCTCGGTGTCTTAACGAATTGATCTAGGTTCTCTATATGACTCAGTCGTTCTTTGGTAAAACAAATATTTTTGGGTGTTTTTAAATAAAAGTGCAAAACTTTAAAGTAAAAGTACTCTTAAAGTAAATCTAAGTCTAATTAAAGTAAAGGTGCAAATATTTAAAAGCAAGACTGAAATTAAAAGGCACTAAAGTAAATGACGTAAACTACAATCTATCTAAGGCAAACTTAAAGCGCGACTAAAAACTTAAACTAAGGCAAGAATAAAATTTAACTAAGGCAAGTAAACTTAAAGTGCAATTAAAATAAAGGCGGAAAAAATAAAGCTTGAAAATAAAAATCAAAGACAAAAACTAATAAGAACCTGAATACAGCTCATTCGGAATAATTCTTCGTTTGGAACAATCACTCGTCCGGAATGTCACCTTCGGTTGGAATGATTCTTCTTCGCTCGGAATATTACCAAAATCCTTGATTCGGAACAAATTGATCTGAATATGTCACTTATCCAAAACAATCCTTCGTTCGGAACTTTACTGATTCGGAACTTCTCAATCTTGCCTTGATTCGGAACTTTTGATCAACCCTTGATTCGGAAGATTCCGAATGAAGCCTCCTTGATTCGGAAGTTTCAGACTTCCGAATGAAGCCTTCTTGAATCGGAACTTGCCCTTGATCCGGAAGTTGGTTCGGAACTTTTGAAGTTCCGAATGAAGCCCCTTGGTTCGGAACTTTTGAGTTCCAAATGAATCTCCTTGATCCGGAACTTGTTGAGTTCCGAATGAAGTATATTGATCCGGAGCTTTTTAAGTTCCGAATGAAGGTCTTGACTCGGAAGTTTTTGAGTTCCGAATAAACACTTACTGATCCGGAACTTTTGGAGTTCCGGATGAAGCTAGCTTGGTTCGGAACTTTTGGAGTTCCGAATGAACTTCAGACTTCCGAATGAACAGCCTTCCTTGTCTTGATTCGGAAGATTTTTCCTGGAAAGATCAGAAACACAACAAACTCCCCCGAAGAACAAGGGATTACGGAAACAAGAAAGATAACATAGATTTAACCAAAATCAACACAAACGATTTAATAAAACTATCAACGAATCAACAGTAAACATAAACAAACAATTAAAATCAATAAAACAAACAAACTTTAACCACAATAATCAAAAATCACTTGGATCAAAATAAAAGCATGAACATGAACATAAACATAAACACATAAATCAAAGATTAAGAAAGGTAGATAAGAGATTGACAAGATAAAGTAAAGATTGACAATAATTAAATGAAAACTTACTTGAAATTAAATGAATTTAAGGTGCAAGACAAGGTATTTAAATTTGACAAAAAAGTAAATGACAAGGTAAGTAAATGGTGGAAGAGCTAATTGTCACACTTAGCTAACAAGAATGAAATGTAAATCCTAATGACTATTTATAGGGGAGGATTAAGGAAGCTTCCTCCCCTCTTTCCTTTTCTCTTAATTGCGTCATTAGGTCCCTCCTTCTTTTAATCTTCATTAATTGCATACTTAGTCCTTTTCTTCTAATCTTCTCTAAACTTGTACTTAAGGGACTTTTGGCTTCGGGATTTCTTTAAACTCGTCTTTAAATTCTTCAATAAAATAGACTTGAATTCTTCGGCTTTTGATAAACTTCCGTCTTTTGACTTTTTCTTCGATAAATCTTCAGAATTGGTCTTGGACTTCCGTTCTTTTTGCACTTTTGACTTCTTGACTTCGTCTTTCATCTTTTTCTTCAATAAAAGTCCGTAAATGCCCGTGAATTCTCGTGTTTTCTCCACTTTTCACCTTTTCGTCCTAAATCACAACAAAAACACAAACCACGCATAATTCCGACATAAAAGACATAAAATACACGTTTTGGTCCGGTTATTATTGTAATTAAGTGGTAGAAAAGATGGGTGTTTACACACCTATCAGGTTACAATTGAGCATATGTGCTCGCTCAAGAATCTCGGTAGCATATTTCTTCTGAGACAAGAAAATGCCAGAGGTAGTACGTGTGGCTGATATACCAAGAAAATAATTGAGCGGGCCAAGGTCTGTCATAGCAAATTCCTGATGTAGCGAAGAGATAATATGTTGCATGAGTAAAGTAGAAGAAGCTGTAAGAATGATATCATCCACATAAAGTAGTAAGTAAGCTGTGTCTTGACCTTTGTGAAATATGAAAAGAGACGAGTCGGTTTTGCTGTGATGGAAACCGGCTCGAGTGGCATAGCTAGAAAATCACTGAAACCAAGCTTGGAGGGCCTGCTTAAGGCCGTAAAGAGACTTCTGTAGAAGGCAGACGTAATCAGGGTGAGTCGAATCAGTAAATCCGGGTGGCTGATGCATGTAAACAGTCTCTATAAGATGACCGTGAAGAAATGCGTTCTTCACGTCTAACTGATAAATAGGCCACTCTCTTGAAACTGAAAGGCTAAGAACTGTCCGTATGGTAGCAGGTTTGACATCAGGGCTGAATGTCTCATCGCAATCGATGCCTTGTTGTTGACTACGAACGTTTGCAACTAGTCGGGCTTTGTACCGACTTAAGGACCCGTCTGCATTATATTTGTGTTTGTATAACCACATGGAGCGGACAATGTTGACATTTGGTGGGCGAGGAACAAGAACCCAAGTGTCATTGTCAATGAGAGCTTTATATTTGTCACACATAGCATCTTTCCAGTTGGGGTCTCGTAGGGCATGAAAGGGAGACTTAGGGATAAGGGAGGAGGTGGTAACATGTAAGTTGTATTTTGGGTTAGCTTTCACAATTCCGACTTTAGAACGTGTGACCATAGGGTGTTGCGAGGTAAGTGGTAGTTGTGGGGGTGGTGGTGGGGTCGATGAGGTTGTTGGTGGTGTTGTTTGTGGTGATGGTGGTGATGAATTTGTTTGTGGTGTTGATATTGGTGTTGTTTGTGGTGTGGCTTGTGGTAGTGTTTGTTAAGAGGGGGTAGGTGTGGTAAGTAGGCGAAGTGAAACAGGGGAGGTGTCGATATTATCATCTAAGAATTGGTATGAGGGGGGTTGAGCTGGAGTCATGGATCCGAAGGGAAAAACATATTCATCAAATGTGACATGACGTGAGATGATGATTTTGTTGGTGTTTAGGTCAAGGCAGCGATACCCACGATGATTGTAAGGGTATCCAAGAAAGATAGATGGTGTGGTACGAGGAGCAAGTTTGTGTGAGGGGAAAGTGTAAGGGTAACAAAGGCATCCAAATGTACGAATGTGAGTGTATGAGGTTGCTTTATTAAATAATTTTGTGTAAGGGGTGTCATTTTTTATGGAGGTAGAAGGGAGGATATTGAGTAAGTAAGTTGCAGTGAGTAGTGCTTCGACCCAGTATTCAGGAGGAAGACGGGCTTGAAAGAGAAGAGAGCGTACAACATTATTGATGGTACGAATCATGCGTTCAGACTTGCCGTTTTGTTGAGATGTACGTGGGCATGAGAAACGAAATTGAATTGGTGGCAAATAATTCATGAAGGGAGTCGTTGTCAAATTCCCCACCATGATCACATTGGAAAGCTTTGATTTCACAATTGAATTGGGTTTTTACAAAAGTGCGAAAATGAAGGAGTTTTGATTGCGTATCAGATTTTCTATGAAGTGGTTAGACCCATAAAAAATGTGAATAATGATCTAAGAAAAGAACATAATATTTGTATCCACTCATGCTAGAGACGGGAGATGTCCAAAGGTCTGAGTGAATAATGTCAAAAGGAGATGTAACAGTTGAGGTAGATCGTTGAAAAGGGAGTTTTGTTTGTTTTCCTAACTGGCATGCACGACACAAGTGTTGAGTATTTTGTTTATTATAAGACACAAGGCCACGGGATGACAGGGTTTGGATAACAGAGTCACCGGGGTGACCAAGACGTTGATGCCAAAGAGAATGGTTATTATTAAGTAGAGCAAAGGCTGAGGCGACAACTTGTAGCGGGTATAGGTCACCCGCGCTGTCACAACGAAGAAGGGTTTGATGAGTCTGATAATCTCGAATAGTGAAACCATATGGATCAAAATCAATAGAGCATTTATTATCGGTGGTGAATTTACGTACCGAAACAAGGTTTTTAATTATATTAGGTGTGACAAGAACATTTCGAAGGTGGAGGGGCCGATATGGGTTAGGAATTTGTACATGGCCAGAGTGGGTGACAGGTATAGATGATCCGTTCTCGACAATAACAGAATGACAATTAGAATTAAGAAAGGGGGTTTGAAGGTTACCGATATGAGATGAAAGGTGAGAAGTAGCTCCAGTATCCATATACCACTGTTGATCACAAGATGCCATAACAATAACTTTTACTTTTTTTTTAATAATGATAAATAAAGCCCTTTCGAAGAACAGCAGTTTCTTGACCAATTTAAACAATTGATACCAAACAAAAAAGTCAAGAATGTTTGCTGCGGTAAAAAATCACTTTCCAACTCCTTCGCCTTCCTGTTCCTCTTTTTCTTTCCCTTTTTTTTCTCTTTTAATTTATCCAATCAATTAAAGAAAAAAAAACATCAATTAACAAGGAATCAACAAAGGCAGCAGCCCAGGAAAAAAAAGGCTATATATTTAGGTGAGAGGAGGGAAGAAAATAACAAAGGATTTGAGATATGGTGGAAGATACAATGTGGGTATCGTGAGAGATTTGGAGAGGAGAATTTCAGATATATATCAAATGGCTCTGATTACCATAAAAGATGTTAGAGATGTTGTGAATTGTGTCTTCTCATTATCACTGAACATCCATATATACAAGGCATGAGAGCATGGGCTAAGCCTGTGATTATGCATGTTATAGTTAATACATTAAACGTATGACTAATGACCAGCTAATGATTTGTACAGCTAGCAATATATGGTCCATTAATAATCTTATCCCAGCCACATATGCGTTCTTTTTACTATTTTTTAATTACTGCAAGGCTAGGAAAGGCGAGTAGATCAACACTATCAAGAGTGATGGAGCTAAAAAATCTGTTTTTGTATATAAAGTTTATAGCTCGTCGGAGTTTTTTATGTTTGGCATTGGATACGCCCCTGAACAGAGGCCCCATAGAATTGGTCGCCGTGTGCAGCTGCCCCGCTTGCACAGGGTGTTCACCGGCTCTGGTGAAAACTAACCGCCAACCAACCTTTTTTACTCCCTTCAGCAGCCTAAGCCCAAGATATTTAAAGTGTGGACACGAATCAAAAGTCCACATTTTGAGTCCTAAAAAGATTTGGTACAATCAGTTTGTCAACGAAAATAAGAATAAACAAAGAAGATTGACACTTTATAACAATCTAATGTAAATAATTGATTATTATGTTTAGAAGACGTAACTAATTAATTATCTTAAGTCGTATTTGTAGTGTTCTAGGTGAAAGTCGCACTTCATTACAACTGAAGTGAAAACATATTTATTAGGTTCGTATGGTTTACTAACACGTACAAAAGTAATAACAACAGGATCACCATACAAAACAAGTGTTTAAGTGCACGACTCAAATGAAATTATTACATGATTACTTATTCAAGTTTCTATGGTCAATTCTCAAATCCAACTATAAACTTTTCAAAAATATTAGAAACACTCTAGCATGTCACAAGACAATAAATATACGATCTTGTAGAGCTGTATTCGAGATTTCGATTCTACCCTGGAATTGGACATCATACTGTACATTTTAGTTGAATAGTTACTTCCTGTTATACTAGTAGTTTCGTAATGTTAATTAGTTTGTGTGACTTACAAAAGCAATAACTTCATCCGCGTTTACCATCCAACTTTGTTTATGGGTTTTTTATCGAGTTATTTTGTATTTTTTTTACTTGCAATTAAAGGAATTAATTTTAATCATTTATTATCTAAGGTTGAATCCTATGAAAAGAACATAGATGGGTCGTTTTTGTTAAAATGTCAAAGAAAATGCAAGAATTCGGTGGAAAAACAAAAGTTGTAAATTTTTTTGAACTGATTTTTATTAATTGTGATATTTCACTAGTGATAAAAACAATAAAATATCACTAATGATACTACAACGAAATATCACCAGTAATATTTGATAACATAGTTATAGGTTAATATCACCGGTGATATTTATTATTTTATCATCAATAATATTTTATTGTTACTTTTACTAGTGAAATATCACTATTAATAAAAATCAGTTCGTAAAATTTATAACTTTAATCCTTCCGCCTGATTTTTGAAACTATTGGACTTTTTGGCAAAAATATCCCTCCACATTTTTAAAAAAATTTTAACCTCACCTAAATCCTCCCAAAAACTCACACGTGGGTTATCTATCCCATAAAATATTTACCCAATACTCTCAGACACCCGACTTTCAAGACTTTTGTTCACAAACCCCGTACCTTTTTAATAACTATGTTGATGCTTCGTCATCACAACACCATGTCGACTTACCCACCTCTCCCATACCCTCCTTTCCAACTGAAGATTTATACAAGCCTTTTTTCGGAGTCATTTCAGGGGAGTTAAGATGAGACGGAATACACGGTTGAAGTTTCGGCCCCAGACCCATTAAAGCCGAGGCCGTGTAGAGGACAATAAGCTCCATAGGAATCGAACGCAACTTGTCAAACTTCATGGACACACTTCGAAGAAGTTGAGTGGTGTAAAGGACGGGTATCCGTTTATGAAAATAGCGCGAACGATAATGATAGGAATGCCCAAGGTTTTTGTACCGAGGTTTGCGGTACTTGGAGAGCAAAGTAGGGGAGGTAGGTAAAAGAACATATGATAGTGTGAATGGGAAATGGAAGCTGATACGCCCTCAAGTCTGTAAGTTTGTTGGAGTTTACGACAACATGATTCGAATGGGAGTAATGAGTGGAGCCGACATGAGTCGTACGTTAACAGAGCATCTGATGACTATCAAGCTGAGTGCAAGGCATAGTTCAGGTATCGTTATTGTTGGGAAGTTTTAAAAAATTGTCAAAAATTTATTGGGGGTGAGATGAACAAGTGAAAAGAAAATGATAAGGAAGAAAGCCAAGGTCAATAGAGGTCTAAGACATCCAAGTCTGAGGATGTTGCTTCTTTTCAAAGTGTTGGCGAAAGCCAAAGCAGAGGTGTTCAACGACAAAGAGGTAGGGATAAAGCCAAAGCTGCTGCTGCGAGGAAGAAAAAGGGCCAGTCGTCGCGTTCGTCAACAGCGTCCCAAGAAGACGAGTTTGTTAGGTTGATGTTGTCCGAGATGGTCAATGCGGGCAAAGATGATGGCCATAAGTTTTTGGGGATGACGGATAAAGAGATGGAGTGTCGTCGTCTCGAGTTGAAAAATCAAGCCAAACAATTGGAACTTGATGCCGAGCGTCATAGAATGGAAAAACTTCGAGCAGACGTGAAGAAATGGCATTTTATATGGCTCCCTATGATCACTTGGAAGGGGGAGCACTGACATGCCATGAGTCACTCAGGCTGGAATCAACGATCGTTCTAATTTGGATTTTTAGTTTATTTTGTTTACCCTGTATCGTTTTAAATTTTGTCAGTTTAAGTTTTTATTTACCCGTGTATCGTATTTTCTTTTATGAAATAAAAGTTTTATTTTATTAATAAATTAAATAAAGTGATAGTGGAAAGATGAAGTGGAGGTGAGATAAAAGTGAGTTTTTTCCTGAATACCATTAAAAGGTGAGCTTTTAGTGAGTTAGTGAAAGAAGTGAGAAAGATGACATGACGCTGAAATAACGATGAGTGATTTGCACATTTTATAAATTGTTTAGCATACTAAAAAATATTGATTTTTTTACATATATATAGCCTTAAATCATTTCTACTCATATTAACATCTATAAAAGTATAAACATAAAAAAATATTACTACTTTTAAATGTATTAATCAATTAAAAAATTATATCTTTTTTGTTTTCCACTTCCACAAGCCTTATATATATCCTATTGAAAAAACAGAAGACTAGTGTAGTGATGTTACCTCTAATGAAACATTTATTCAACCAAGTGGTACTTTTACGTCTTTAAATCGTTTATATTGGCGACAAAATGTCATAGAAATAACTAGCTAGTCATTTAATATCGTGTACTTATTTTTCTTGCTTATGTCTAGTCAAAAATAAATACGAAAGCCTAGATGCAACTATTTGTGTCGTCAAATCATCTTCATTTTTATGACAATTTATCTAAGTCCTGAATATATAATGTATGTAGCGGCATTAGTCGTATAGATTGCAACTCGATAACAATATATCATAAATTTTGCAAGTAAAATGTCTTTCATGTACTTTCTAATCTCAACTGAAAGGATGCTGTTCATCGAAGTATCTTGGTAAACTTCTGCAAAAAATTAATTCACTTGTTAAATGACGATGAAAACTCTTCGTAATAGTAGGAAAAAAAAATAGATGTAACAATTACTTACCAAATATGAAACAAGCTGGACAGATTTAATTGTTGTGATGTACTTGTGTGAGAGGCAATGTTTTAAAAATCGGGTTGAAAACCGGCCGGTTGAACCGGTTAAACCGAGAACCGGCTCGGAGACCGAGCCAGTTGTGATCGGATTTTTGCTTGTTTGAGAACCGGATTGAACCGTCGGTTTTTCGTTGACCCGGTTTGATAAACCCGGCCGAGTTACAATTTTTTATAAAAATATATTTTTAAAAACTTTTTTTCCATAAATATTTTTAAATATAAATTTAAATACAGATGATTATTATTAGTTAAAATATAATTAAAACTAACTTAAAACACAAATTTAAATTGTTTTATTATGGTTTAATTCTAATTATAAATATGAATTAATTATTTTTTCATACATTTGTTATAATGTTATAAATATTAAACTAAAAAATTTAATATTTTTCATCGATTAAACTTGACGTAAATATTATATATTAAATATATAAAAAAATATACATATATATAAAACCGGGTTAACCCGACGGTTCAACCGGTTGAACCGGGTGACCCGTAAACCGGTCACTAGACCGAGTCAACTAAAAAACCGGGTTTTAAAACATTGGTGAGAGGTACAAGTAACATGTGTTTGTGCTTTATTTAATTCATCGGAATTAATTAAAAGGATTAACTTGCACGCATGACAAAGCTTGAGGCATACGTGTCTTAGACACAATTTCTTTAAGGCTTTAATTTATCCTCAATTCAAGGTTGATTACGGGTTTAATGTGAATAGTCTCTTATAATACAACAAATTTATAAATCATTAAGTAATCAAAAACAAAGCAAATGATCGTAAGTGTTTTCTTGTTCTTGTATACATAGTGTTCACTAATATGATAATTTCCATGGTAGGAATTGTTGGTAAAATAACTTTTGACCAACTTTGAACACAATTATGTATATGTATGTATCATATATATTAGTGATACTTTATAGGTTCGCGTTATCTTTGAAAAGAGCTTCACAATGAGCTTTTATGTGTCTAAAATGAAGGTGATGTGAATGAGATATCGTGTCTCAAAGTTAGGCATTTGGTACCATGCTTAAAGAGGAAAAATAGTTTATTTTTATCCCACATCGGTGGGATGAGTAAACTGGAAGGGAGTCTATTGTGTATAAATAGAAGCATAATTTCATAGTCTTTTCACACATCAAATCAATAAGTATTATTATTAATTCCAACATATGGAGTACGCATCTGTAAAGGTGAAATTCCGGGCAGTTTTGTTAAGTCCGACAATACAACTTACTGTTTCGGCTGTTGTACCCTGGGAAACAGACGACAAATCTGTTTTAAGGGGAGCGTGTCAAACACGTGCCTTGGCTCTTTAGTTCTAAGCGTGTCTTACGCGTGCCTCGACTTGCTGGTGATTTAATAAGTCTTTTTATTATTTTATTGTTTTATTTAATTATCCTTTATAATTATGTTTGTATTTATTTTTCTGTTATTTATATTATGTTATTTGTTTTATGTTAATTTAATTAATTTTATTTATAAATAAAAGTGTTATAGTTTCCCTACAGTCTTAAAACAGATTCTTTGTAACAGAACTAAACACTTTTTTGCTAAAATCATATTAATTTAATTAACTTTTTTTTTACAAACTGTATTCTCTCGAAACCAAGATTGTGTTTCTTTAGGAAATCAATTTTTAAGAAAACAGAATTTTAATTAACAGATCTAGTGTTACAGATCTATAAACGATTTTTTAAAACAGTTTATCGTATCAGTTTGTTTTGAAACCATGATGAGTTTGCGTTCAAACTGATCGTTTAGTTTGTTTATTACATATGTTATAGTTTTAACCTAGATTTACTGAAGCCACGATTGAGTTTTTTTGAAACAGATTTGTTACAAGTTTATATAAACCATGTTGAGTTTATTAGATACCAAATTGTTTTAATAGTTCTTAACTTGTGGTAACACAATTGTAACCCTACTGTATCTTGTAAATGTAATTGGTGCGCCAACTACAACATGATTGAAATCATGATGAATTTAGATTCATTGAAACCAAGTGGAGTTTCTTTGACACAAATCTCGTAAAATATAAGTTGCTATTTTATGAGATTATTAGAATGTATTCATTGATCTCATAAAATGCAAGTTGTTATTTTATTAGATTTTTAGAACTTGTTCAATGAAATCAAGAAGAATTTTTTTTGAAACAAGATATTGACAATGGTACGAGTTATCATTAAATATCAGATTACATACACTATTTTACTAAATAAGTGGAAGTGTTTGTTTGACTTTTGTAATTTATTTTAAATTGGGCCGAGTTTAATTATAACCATATATATTCTTGAAACCTTGTTGAGTTTACATATATACCTATATAAACCTTGTTGAGTTTATAGATATACCTATAAAAACATTGTTGAGTTTAAAGGCATATCTATTGAAACCTTGTTGAGTTTCTTTAAAAGAATGGATCTACTGAAACCTTGTTGAGTTTCATTGTAGAAATTGATCATATGAAATTGATCTATTAAGATCTTCGTGATGAAAATTGACAACATATGTGGTTCTGTTAGAAAGATTATGTCATAGGAGACATTCTTTAATTGTTTAGTCGAAAGACTTTCTTTAAAGTGGTTTTGTGTAACGGATCGTAAAAAACATTAGTGGTTTGAAACAAAATTCGATTTAATTTGGATAAGAAACACTATGTGATTTAGAACGTTGTTAATAGTAACAAAAATTAGTTTCAAACTAATTATGAGACATCGGATTAACAAATTATTTGGAATGTCACGAGTGACATCTAAAGGATCTGCTCCCTTACTTGTAAAACGGGAGACCGATACTCGAGTTATGTGTATGGTAGATGCTTTAAAGCATTCAGAAACCTTTTGTGATGTAACTATGTGTTAAATGGCTAGAATGACATAAAAACTGCGGTCATGAGTGAATCCAACCATAGATAATGGTGCATCAGCACTTCTGTATCATGTCATGTATATGGTGATAAGAGTTTGATTAACTCTTATATTGCAGTTGAGAATGGAGAGAACGAGTTTCGGCAACTCTCCAACTGCAAATATCAAGGAAAAAGATGTGATTTACATTTGGAAAAGAAACTAAGTTAACCAACGTTGTGCGTGGCAGAGATTTGTAGGAATCTTGAATCTGGATGGTTGCTTAATGAAATTTGGCTTTCATTTGTGTCTGAATCAAATAAAAATCAATTTAAAGAATAATGTAAATTAAGTGCATACGGGTTATGCCTTTAAAATGGTTAAGTTGATTATGTTTTCAAATGGTCATTTTAGGAAAATGAGGGTGAATTCGACTTATTTGTTTGTTTTTTTAAATGTATGGTATAACTTACTTTGACATGTTTTAAATTTTACTCAACATGTTGTCCAATTAAACCAAATTGGATACCCATTTTTATATTGACACGGACTACAAAATTAAAAATTGCGTTGAAGCCAAAATGACAAGTCTTTTCTCTTGGTTGAATAGAAATAACTGAAAACCTTGATATGATTCACATGGTTTTTTGTGATTTGGAATGGATACCTACTAAGTAGCGAATATCGGGTACTTTATCATATTGGCTGACTGTGGTACAAAATATTGCCATTTACAGTTACTTGAGAGTAAGGATATAGACAAGATGATCTATATAATTAAGTTGAGAACCAACTTATTATCGATAATAAGGTGATTCGAAGTTATTGGTGGTGCATATATGTGTCTCCATTTCTAAATTTTTATGCTAAACTTAGAATAAGACACAAATTCATTGCTCTTGATATAGAAAAGAATCGTGCCTTAGAAGAAATGGTTAATGCCATGTTCTTAAGTCCAGGTTTAAGCCATGTCATGTGGGGGAAAGCGATTATATCGATTACTTATCTTTTAGATAAGATCTCTTGTAAATAAAATAAGATACTTCTTACGAACTATGGGTGAGGAAGAAAACTATCTTATAAGTACTTACAAATGTGAGGGATATCTAGCTAAGATATCTGTATGAAATTCATATAGCATTGCTTATCGTTTCATTGTACATGAATCGAAAATAGACACAGTAATAGAATTAAGGAATGATTCCTTCTTTGGAAATATATTTCCTTGTTTATGAAGGAAATTGTGTTGGAAATATGTTTTTTACGTATTTAGAAAGGATCGGTCACTCCAATGATATTGGGCTCGTGATCCAATATAGTCCATATAGCCCACATGTAGGGTGGGCTATATAAACCCCCTCCTAGCATGTTAGGAGGGGTTCGTCACTTTGTATTTCACATACATTTCACATAATCAACCATTTCCTTTCTTCTCTTCTTTCTCTCTCTACCTTTCTCTCTCTAAGTTCTTCCACTTCTCCATCCATCTCAATAGATTAATCCATAACATGCCTAATCCTTAGAAAACACGATCCTACAATTGGTATTAAGAGCTTTGGTTGTTTCTTCGGATTAACACGTTTTATCTATTGATTTGGTGGTAAAAATTTTCCTCTTTCATTATTTTTTTTAACTCTTGGTGTGACGTGTTGTTAAGGATAATCAATTTAAAACTTAATTGGATGTCGAAATGATTATTTAAAACTTCTTGAGTAGCAGTTTTATCTTTTTGAATTTTCTTCTTATATTGGTGTGACGTGTTGTTTTTGGTTATCAGTTTTTTCAAATTGATTAAATTATTTTTGTTATTCACTTTCTTTATCAAAATTTTAATATCATTTTTATCACATTTTGTCTCCTATCAGTGTCATATAATTTTTCATATCACATATCAATTTTTGTCTTATTTGAGTAGCAGTTCTCGTGTTCATCCAGAATCCAGGTTTGTGTTTTGCGTTTTACTCATCCATCGGAAAGAACCAGGTTTGTACATCGATCGCAATAACCCTAGGGTTCTACTTTGCGATCACGTTTTCCGATACCCTTATTCCGACGTTGATTGCGATTGCACTTTGCGATTGTGATTGCGACGGGATTAAGGTTCATTGAGACGAAACCCTGCTGAAATTTCTTCGTGACATTCCGATGGTGAGTTTTGACACAATGCGATGAATGACACTATAAATATTGCGATGGGTTGTAAGTTTGACATATTGCGATGGAGTGAGCTCTTTTTAAATATTGCGATGGAAATTCTTTAAACATTGCGATGGTTTGAACATTGACACAAAACAAAAGGACTCAATCATTTTTTTTTATCAAACTTCATAAAAGACTCAACAATCAGACAGACTCAATCACACCCCTGTCTAAACAACCATCACACAAGACTTTCGACACACATACTCGACTCTCCACTCACTGTGACAACCTCTTTCACTCTCACAACTCTACTTCGACACTCAGGCTCAAACACAACCCTCACTCTCAAGCTGTCTTGACTTACACAACAAATCAGACCTAGACTCGACTCGACTCCAAAACTCGAGACTCGACAAGACTCGAAACCAAGACTCTACGAGACGAACCAGACTCTAACTCGACATCCTCGACACCCTCACACCCACAAACACTCGAACCACACAAACAAAACAAGATCCTAGTCACCCCATCACCATCATCGATCCAAGACTCAAACAGAAAACTAAAAAGAAAACAAGAAAACCTACCCGAGACCACATAGTATGATCTTGAAGCCACGCCTTGTGTTCTTTCTGGATTAAATTCATTTGTTTCACTTGATTCGTGGGGTGTGATTATCAGTAATCACGATTGAGATTTAGATTTTTTAAGGGGAGCAGCTTTTTGTTTTTGAGGTGATATGTTTTAGGATAAAGGGGGGACGGAGGTGATATGTTAAGGGGAGCAGCCTTATTTTGAAAGAGTAATTAGGTTTAGATTATTGGTTACTTTGGGAGTATAAGATCAGAAATTGAGATTGCTTGGCTTATCAAAACTTGGATTTTGAGTATAAGATCAGAAATTGGGCGGAGGTTACAAGAAACAAAGTGAGGAGAGAGAGAGAGATTAAAGACTGAGATTGGTATTATTATAGAGAGTTTGGTGACAGAGAAATTGAAGGGTTTGTTTAAGGAGAGAGAGAGAGAGAGATGAAAGAGAGGTTTGTGTGATTAGGTGTGTGAGGTGTTTAATATTAAAAGTGGGCGGAGGAAACTATGATACGGTCAAATAGCCTGGGTGACCAAAGCCACGTGTGTGGTGATTATATAAGTGCCATTTAACAAATTTTTTTAAGTATTGTGTGTGGGGCGGTGTGCTCTATGTGAGCCACGTTTCATTTCCATTTTTAACAGATATTTACAATAAGTCGCGGTTTCTTTCTTTGATTTAAGGAAAAAATTTGTGTTTTTGATAAAGTTTTGATGGGGTGTGATTATTTTGGCTATTCATCTTGGTAATAAAATACAAATATATGTTTTGAAAAATTTATTTAGACGTGTAGTGGTCTATTTGTGAGTATATCATTTAAATTGCAACTTTTGTTTTTATTTGATTGGTATAAGGTGGTATTATAACGGGTTGTTTTGATTGTCCGGGTACTTTGAAGTGTCGAGTTTTAAAATATTTGACGGACAAAGACAAAGTGACGAGACAAAGTTTATTTGACGAGACCGTGAAAAATGGATAAATTTTATTTTTAGTGGCTACAGATTTTTGATCGGGTTTGTAATATCAACGTTTGAACCGACAAGAAACTCACGACTTTTTCGTTGGTTTTGTCATATTCTGTGAATTTCTGTTTCTAAATGTATTCACGGACTGCAAAATCACGAAAACAACCACAAAATTCAATGGATTTTTTGAAGACGACATCGAACGAGGGAGAATCACAAAATTTGCAAGACAAAGTTAGAGAAAGTGGCATCACTTCATTTCGAATGCTTCAGTCTCATCTTGTCACTCTTTCATGGATTCAAGGAGGGAGCGAATTTGTGACAATCTTTAGTCAAGATCGTCATATATTCATCGACTCAATATTCACCACTTTGACCCAACTCGCCGAGCAACTCAACAATCAAAACTTTAATCACTCTGCATCGGCACTTGCATATAAGAATCTTGTGACACTACTCACGCCTTTCCTCCAATTCAATATCATCAAGTCTGAAAGTTCAGTGATTTGCCAATCATTTCTTCGAGATACACATACCGAGCTTCGAGATTTCCGTGGTACAATATTGAAACTCATGACATCGGTCTCGTCTTCGATTTATGAAAGATCTCGCCTTCAGCAAGCGTATGATAATGGAGTGCAAGAATCTATGATGCAAATGCAAGAGGAAAATGGTCATACGGTTGACAACTTGGAGCCTAACGATGGCAAGAGCACGGAATCTTGTTTTTATGAAGTTATCATCTCCACCAACCGTAGCAATTTACAATTGATATCTACACACTCGACGATGCGACTACTCAAACGGCGACTTCAGCTCTTTCAATAGAACACGGGTCAACAATTGAGGGGGAGCAATTGTCCATCATTCAGAATCTTTGACGCCGAAAATGCCAAGTTCACATGTTGGTGTCAAGACAACGATATCAATCGTACACATGGAGTCAAGAGATAACTTCAGACGTGATGAGGCGACCAACATTCGTGAACAAGAACCATATGCTTCTTTCATATCATGTTCTTCATCATTCAGGTCCAACCTCATAAATTGCTAATATTGTGAATTCATTATCATATATGATCTTTGCACGTGATAAATACCTTACACTTGTGTTTAAAAGGTATTTTATTTACGTTTCAAGTACACCCTCATTAATTTGAGGGGGAGCTTGTGTAATTCATGAAGATAATTAGTTTGCATTTTTCTTCCGAAATTTTCTTAAAATGTTATTAAATCAATTGATATTAAAAACATCGATTGGGTTAATATTTTTAATATGGGGGAGAAAATGTGATTTAATATGGGAAATGATTAATCATAAATGGTTTGACTTAACGTGATAGCTCATCCCGACATGTGCGAAATGTTTTCGGATATCGTGGCATATGTTACGGGGGAGAAAATGGATTTGCACTTCAAAATGGATTTCATGGTGAAATATACTTACCTAAAACATCTCTATTCACGACGGTGAAGATTGTGGTGACATAAGGATGGTAGGATAGGTTAAAGTCCAATGATTCCTCTAGAATCGGAGGAATCTTCCCAAGGACATTCCATAGCTAGAAATAGTAGTCCTTAAGAAAGATGGAGAAAGATTGTGAACGTAGCTGAATGCCGACCAAGTACTTACGTTAGCACTGGAACAATCACAACAAGCTGCTAGTGATGACGTATTGGTAAGCATTGAAGGGGTTGAAGAATGAAAAAGAATTGTAAAGATAAAGGGTGTAAAGAAAGAAGCCCTCCTTACAACTTAGGCAGAAACCGGGTCAATACATATGCTATTGAGATCATTTTTTCAATGATTCTCGATATTGAAGATAGACATCATGGACCCAGTGATGCAATGCAAAACCCATCCCAGCTAACTCAGATATCTCTTAAAAGATATTTGTTTTAATCACACGGAGACAACTCATTATCTATTGATTTATTCACTCCGAATAAATTGGTATTAAAATGGTGGCACTCCTCTCCAGCCTCCGATCACTAAAATCCAAAATGCACGATTGAGTCTAGAGTCATTTGAGATCATCAAATATCTCATTAGGACACACTTTCATAATTCCTTGCTTCTTCACACACTGTGAAAAGTAAGAAAGATTTTAAGACTCCTACGCAAAATCTTCATAATCTTGCTTGAACATCCGAGTATTACGAAAGTATTTACAATGAATATGGAAATCCTTCTTGAGCGAACATCAAAAAGCTCATGGTAGGTGACTTGTGAGATTATTTATGAATCAAACTCGTGATAACTGGAAAGCAACATTGGTTTAATTCTTAAATGAATTTACACACGTTCCAGGCCTCTACGTAATATCTTAGTGATCTTGCCAGAACACTCAGAGTGATACCTTAGTGTTCACAGTGATGAGTGGAAATCCTTCTAGTGTTAACCTCAAACAGCACTTGGTAGGTAACTTGCAAGATTCTATACGAATCAAGCTCGTGACAACTGGAAAGCAAAGATGGTGCGGTTCTTAATTGAATTTCACTTGTTCCAGGAACATGAATTGACGGCTTCAAATCATGCGGATATTATTATCCAAATGATTCACTCTTTATGTTCGCAGTCAGCTTTGGACGGTCGAATAAAGAGAACGAGTGTACCCGCGAAATCTTGTCAAGGAGGTTCTTAACTGAAACTACCTGTCACAAGTACGATATTTTATATCGTCCAACGGTCTTCACCGACCGGAGGTAAAATGCTACCGAATTAGAATGAAATGTTCAAGGCCATTTCATCCGTGTATATGGTTTATTGCTAACTGTCTTATGCAGCGTAACAAGAAGGTGGCATTGCGGTGTACAATCCAGAAGAAGTCGTCACCACATGCTTATACTACATACACATAATACTTCAACAAATTTAAGAAAGTCTGAAAGTCAAGTCTTCCGCTGTATCAAACTCTGAAGCTTTCAAGAATTTATAAAGGTATAAGTATGTGGAACATGAAGTTACGAGGAGGCAAATATCACAAGTGATGAATGCACAAGGTCAAGGCAAGAGAACATGCTCAAGACTAAAGTCAAAGATCTCATCAGCATATTCACAAGAACAAGATCGAAGACTCAAGCATAGTATGCTAGGTTTAAGATTTTGTAAAATGGTGTGACCTCCCCTTGGGGGAGATTGTTGGAAATACGTTTTTCCAAGGAAAGTCTCAGTCACATCATTATTAGCATAGATCACAAGCTATAGACTATTTAGGACATTGTAACTTGGAGTGACCTTCCTTTGGGGGAGATTGTTGGAAATACGTTTTTAACGTATTTAGAAAGGATCGGTCACTCCAATGATATTGGGCTCGCGATCCAATATAGTCCATATATCCCACATGTAGGGTGGGCTATATAAACCCCCTCCTAGCATGTTAAGAGGGGTTGGTCACTTAGTGTGACAACCGTGGTTTTGGGTTTGTCACTTGGTCTTACTTTTAGGTTATTTTATGTGTGCTTACTTGAATTGCGTGTTTACGTGTTTATTTTGTGTGAACGAGGTTGGTGTGGTTATCGTTTATGAGTATAGAGTACTCATAATTAAATCGAGGAACGGTTATTTCATGTTCATGAGCTCACAAGTGGTGACTATGAAATGAAAATGGTGATATTGTGGTGTTTACGTATACGTATAAGTATTATAGTAATAGTATTTTTTTAGGATTTACGGTTTAACATTTAGAGGTCTCGGGTGAGGTAATTATCCATATGAATATTTTTCGGGATGGTTTTAAGTCATTTAGGACTTAGTTATAAAGTTTATTTCAAAATTTGAGATTTTTTATAAAAGTGTATATTTTACGTCTTTTACGGTAAAACGCGTAAATTTGACTAGTTTTACGGTTTTGAGGTTTTGGAAGCTTTAAGAGCTGAAATAAATTAAGGAAAATTAAGGTAATATTATTAGCATAATATTAAATAATAAAAATAAAGAAAAAAACGAATTTAAGGGGGTTAGGTCGGTTTGGAAAAGAAAAAAAAAAGTGAAAAGAGGAGAAAAAGGAAAGTTGGGTGTTATACTTGGACTAGGATTTTATGTACACACTATATAAGGTTATCTAATAAATAAAAAAAACATAAATCCTTGGAGACAAAGAAAAATTCGTGGGTTTCATAGAGGAGAATTAGGGTTCTTCAAAAAAATTAGGTTTTCTTCATCTTCCATTGATTTAAGGTAAAAACCTTCATTAACCTTTTTAATTAAATTGTTTTTATGTTTAATTAATCATTCTTATGATGGATTAAGGGTTAGGGTTTATATAAAAACAGTAGATTAATGATGTATTAATCATAATATGATGATCATATTAGCTAGGGCTTGTATTAGAAGGGTTATAGGTGATTAATTAGATCAATTTGTTTAAAACCCGTTTTTAAAAACTGGGCAGAATTTTGAGTCTATTGTTTTGATCATATCTCGAGTTATAGGAACATTCAAGATGCGATCAAACTAGCCCTGGATAGGTAATTGAGTTGGCTTTCTAAATCAAGAAACGAGAACTAAATTGGAGGTCGAGAAGTGGGTCAAAAACATGTTACAACAGTCGGGGTCAAAACAGTTTTGAATTCAGCCTGTTTTCTTTTTAAGTTTTGGGTTGTTTGGGGTACTTAGGGTTGCATTGGGATCTTCTCACGAACATGAGAGATGTTTTATATATTGTAGTAAGGATCTGCAATTGGGCTAAGATTGTGGTTTAGGGTAAGACCCTCTAATGGTAATGAACTTTTCATACGTTTAAAATCAGTGAATTCTGGATAGGTAGCAATATATACACATATATCTGGGCCTTAACAGTAGCTTTAAGGTTAGGGCAAGTGGGAGGTTTTAGCTAACATGTATAAAAGTGTGAATATTCCTTTTACAGAAACCATGGGTATGTTTAAGTGGACGTTTGACTTAAAGTTTTGAGACCTAAAACTGGGACTGTTTTGTGTAAAATTATGAACGGGATAGCTATTAAACTTAACCAAGTTAGGGACTTGTTAAGGAAGGGTAATGGGGTGATTAGAGCTTAACAATGAGGTAATTATACGGGAATAGACTAGATGTACATCATAGGTTGATGAGCCATCTTAGTGATTGGTTCGTGTATTGATTTCGTGTTTTTGGTTTGTTAGCTTGTTGCTAGTGCGAGGACTTGTGAAGAAGCTATCAAGTGAGTTTCATAGTCCCATGTTTACTATTGATTTTGACTTCCAGATGGGATGGAAGAGACACTGTGTTGAGTTATTTATAAATTGTTGTTGTGAATGTTTTTATGGTTGTGATGGACTTGTGTGTACATTATGTGATTAACTGCTATGTGATTCTTGATTGTGTATGATTTGGATCGGGGGACACATGCCGTCTCAGTTATTGTGGTTTGACAAGGTAGTGGCCTTGTGGTTTGACAAGGTAGTGGCCTTGTGGTTTGACAAGGTAGTGGCCTTGGGATAGGTACATAGTGTGATCATCTATGGTACCATGTTGTTTGGCAAGGTAGGAGCCTTGGTTTTGGTTTGAAACGTTTGATCTTGAATTGATAGTTGTTGATGCATACATGTAATTGTAACCGTGTTCGTTATTCACAGTTTGTAATTGATTTAGCGTTAGAGTCTAAACCTATGACTCTCACCAACTTTATGTTGACGTGTTTT
Source organism: Glebionis coronaria (assembly GCA_025667525.1). NCBI lineage: Eukaryota > Viridiplantae > Streptophyta > Magnoliopsida > Asterales > Asteraceae > Glebionis > Glebionis coronaria. Next base: position 589,078,742 of record CM046874.1, on the reverse strand, counting down.
AGTGTCTCTTTCAGGTGATACTATGGTTAAGCATGAGAACATAAGTGGCTAGGATTGGAGAAGCTTAGGAATGCATATAGAAGGAGAATCACCGTTTCCTTCTTAGTTTTTATTTGTTCTTTTAATAAGTGATAATGTGGCACACATATAATTTGTTTGGTTATGTTATTTTTTTTTCTTGGGTAAGCGGTAGGACTGTTACCTACTTACCTAGACTCCTGAGTCTGATGAGATATTGTCATGACTTTGTGTCTCCATTTTATGACATTTCTTATTTCATATATTATCTCTATAGACACGCCATGTTGTGATGATATCCATACGTCGCGCCCCATATTCCACCATGGTAGGGTGTGACAGAATGGTATCAGAGACAATGGTTATAGAGAATTAGGTTGCCTAGTCGTGTAGCCTAGTCTATAGCTTAAGGGTCCGTGCATATAGGAGTCATAGGGGTATGTGTGCATTTTATAGTAATTGATGTGTTTGAATATTATTTTCGCAGTATTTGTTAGGTTATGAACTACTATGGTTCATACTTAACTACATGTTATTTTCTTTACGAGTTTTGATTAGTGCGGGTGGAACCATGGTCGTATACGCTAGTCATTGTTGGATTTCGCTTAATTATGTTTTCATGTTCTTTATACATTTTGAATTTTGTCTACGCTGGTTCAGCTGGACTACGAGTTTATGTGTTTCGTGCATTGGCTATGTTATTTTAATACATGGGGTTTTTGATCTTATCTTGTGTGGTTATGTGCTTGTGAGTTGTTGGATTATGTGTGTAGTATTAATTTCTTATAAGTGTCATCATAGGTGGGAGTACATTGGTGAAAGGGAACATGTATAATTATGGAGGCCTACATAATTATATATGTGCCACAACACCACTGGACTTTCAAGTATGATTGCATGAAAGAGAGTTAATACATGCTTGTATAGTATATGTTGGATGGATTTGAGTGTATGTACGCTTATGCCTATGTATGTAAAATTATTTTCTACTTACCGGTTGTATTCTTGGGATGGTTGCTAGCTCGTTTCTCTTTGAGATGTTCAACTTCTGTAGTAGCGCATTTCTCGGGTCCTCATTTCACGTGTTTGTTTGTACGGTACTTTTGGCGTGAAGGATTTTGAGATGGTGGAGATTTCTTTTTGGGGTAACGATGTCTTTTGTTTCGAGTTATACATGGTAAAAAAATAGAACTTGCAAATTGAAAAAAAAAATAGTTGTTGGTAGTCGATGAAATAAGGAAGTGTCGGGATCATGTTTCAAATAAGGTGGAATATAAATTCTTTAACATATAAGCATGACTCGGTTATTTTAAAATATTTTGGTTTTGATCACCTAAAGTTATTGTTCTTAAGTTAAAAATTTTGTTCTTATTTAGTGAAATATGTTAAAATCATGTAATTAATAGAGTTTTAATTTTATGGAATTAAAATAAATTAGGTTCTAGTTTTGGTAATTAATGGGGGTTTTAGGGTTTAAAAATCGTTTTTTTGGGTATAAATCGGAGTAGGCAGAAACTGTCGCTAAACTGTCAAAATATGTCGCTAACTGTCAGAAACTGTCGCTAATGCCTAGGCAGATTTTGAGAAAAATCGTTTTGGTCATAACTTATTCGTTTTTAAAGGTTTTTGGGTGATTCAAAAGCCTAAAATCATGTACTCGGAACATACTTTTCAAATATTCAGAAAGTTTCGTAATTGGAAGTCAGTAGCTTGGTCGAATTAGTTGTACAAGTGTTGAGTTCAAGGTTAATTTTCGGACAACATGGTTTAAACTCGTGTTTTGGGTATTTTGCGGTAATGAACACATGGAGGGTTAACATAGAGATGAGTTGGGAAGGAATTTGAGAGTTCTTTAGACCTTATTATACGTGGTTATATTTTGATGAGTTTTGATTTATGGTATTTATGAGTAAGACTGAAATCGGGGTGACAGTTTTAAACCCGTTGAGTTATGTGACGGCTCCTAACTTGGTTTCAAGACAGTTCTTGTTTGATGAGTTGCGAGATTTAGTTAGGTTGGTTACATAAATTTATGGTTTTGATAAGTTTCCTCGCGGACGGTTAAGGCTCATGTGTTGTTGGTTGAGATTATTTTCGTGTAAACTAAGTTCACGTTTGAACGTGAAGGTTTTATCAGGGATATGCATCCTCGTTTGTTTGCTGAGAATAAGTTTGAGTTTGGGAGTGAATCTCTGGACGAGATTTCTATTAGGAGGGAGTGATGTGACAACCGTGGTTTTGGGTTTGTCACTTGGTCTTACTTTTAGGTTATTTTATGTGTGCTTACTTGAATTGTGTGTTTACGTGTTTATTTTGTGTGAACGAGGTTAGTGGTTATCGTTTATGAGTATAGAGTACTCATAAGTAAATCGAGGAACGGTTACTTCATGTTCATGATCTCACAAGTGGTGACTTTGAAATGAAAATGGTGATATTGTGGTGTTTACGTATGCGTATAAGTATTATAGTAATAGTATTTTTTTTAGGATTTACGGTTTAGCATTTAGAGGTCTCGGGTGAGGTAATTATCCATATGAATATTTTTCGGGATGGTTTTAAGTCATTTAGGACTTAGTTATAAAGTTTATTTCAAAATTTGAGATTTTTTATAAAAGTGTATATTTTACGTCTTTTACGGTAAAACGCGTAAATTTGACTAGTTTTACGGTCTTGAGGTTTTTGAAGCTTTAGGAGCTGAAATAAATTAAGGAAAATTAAGGTAATATTATTAACATAATATTAAATAATAAAAATAAAGAAAAAAACGTATTTAAGGGGGTTAGGTCGGTTTGGAAAAGAAAAAAAAGGGAAAAGAGGAGAAAAAGGAAAGTTGGGTGTTATACTTAGACTAGGATTTTATGTACACACTATATAAGGTTATCTAATAAATAAAAAAAACATAAATCCTTGGAGACAAAGAAAAATTCGTGGGTTTCATAGAGGAGAATTAGGGTTCTTCAAAAAAATTAGGTTTTCTTCATCTTCCATTGATTTAAGGTAAAAACCTTCATTAACCTTTTTAATTAAATTGTTTTTATGTTTAATTAATCATTCTTATGATGGATTAAGGGTTAGGGTTTATATAAAAACAGTAGATTAATGATTTATTAATCATAATATGATGATCATATTAGCTAGGGCTTGTATTAGAAGGGTTATAGGTGATTAATTAGATCAATTTGTTTAAAACCCGTTTTTAAAAACTGGGCAGAATTTTGAGTCTATTGTTTTGATCATATCTCGAGTTCTAGGAACATTCAAGATGCGATCAAACTAGCTCTGGATAGGTAATTGAGTTGGATTTCTAAATCAAGAAACGAAAACTAAATTGGAGGTCGAGAAGTGGGTCAAAAACATGTTACAACAGTCGGAGGTCAAAACAGTTTTGAATTCAGCCTGTTTTCTTTTTAAGTTTTGGGTTGTTTGGGGTACTTAGGGTTGCATTGGGATCTTCTCACGAACATTAGAGATGGTTTATATATTGTAGTAAGGATCTGCACTTGGGCTAAGATTGTGGTTTAGGGTAAGACCCTCTAATGGTAATGAACTTTTCATACGTTTAAAAGCAGTGAATTCTGGATAGGTAGCAATATATACACATATATCTGGGCCTTAACAGTAGCTTTAAGGTTAGGGAAAGTGGGAGGTTTTAGCTAACATGTATAAAAGTGTGAATATTCCTTTTACAGAAACCATGGGTATGTTTAAGTGGACGTTTGACTTAAAGTTTTGAGACCTAAAACTGGGACTGTTTTGTGTAAAATTATGAACGGGATAGCTATTAAACTTAACCAATTAGGGACTTGTTAAGGAAGGGTAATGGGGTGATTAGAGCTTAACAATGAGGTAATTATACGGGAATAGACTAGATGTCCATCATAGGTTGATGAGCCATCTTAGTGATTGGTTCGTGTATTGATTTCGTGTTTGGTTTGTTAGCTTGTTGCTAGTGCGAGGAATTGTGAAGAAGCTATCAAGTGAGTTTCATAGTCCCATGTTTACTATTGATTTTGACTTCCAGATGGGATGGAAGAGACACTGTGTTGAGTTATTTATAAATTGTTGCTGTGAATGTTTTTATGGTTGTGATGGACTTGTGTGTACATTATGTGATTAACTGCTATGTGATTCTTGATTGTGTATGATTTGGATCGGGGGACACGTGCCGTCTCAGTTATTGTGGTTTGACAAGGTAGTGGCCTTGTGGTTTGACAAGGTAGTGGCCTTGTGGTTTGACAAGGTAGTGGCCTTGTGGTTTGACAAGGTAGTGGCCTTGGGATAGGTACATAGTGTGATCATCTATGGTACTATGTTGTTTGGCAAGGTAGGAGCCTTGGTTTTGGTTTGAAATGTTTGATCTTAAATTGATAGTTGTTGATGCATACATGTAACACATTGTCCATATGTTATTGTATTCGTGTTCGTTATTCACAGTTTGTAATTGATTTAGCGTTGGAGTCTAAACCTACGACTCTCACCAACTTTATGTTGACGTGTTTTAGTGTCTCTTTCAGGTGATACTATGGTTAAGCATGAGAACATAAGTGGCTAGGATTGGAGAAGCTTAGGAATGCATATAGAAGGAGAATCACCGTTTCCTTCTTAGTTTTTATTTGTTCTTTTAATAAGTGATAATGTGGCACACATATAATTTGTTTGGTTATGTTATTTGTTTGTCTTGGGTAAGCGGTAGGACTGTTACCTACTTACCTAGACTCCTGAGTCTAATGAGATATTGTCATGACTTTGTGTCTCCATTTTATGACATTTCTTATTTCATATAGTTATCTCTATAGACACGCCATGTTGTGATGATATCTATACGTCGCGCCCCATATTCCGCCATGGTGGGGTGTGACAATTAGTGTTTACACACATTTCACATAATCAACCATTTCCTTTCTTATCTTCTTTCTCTCTCTACCTTTCTCTCTCTAAGTTCTTCCACTTCTCTATCCATCTTAATAGATTAATCCATAACATGCCTAATCCTTAGAAAACACGATCCTACAAATTGGAAGATGATCTAGAATAGATGAAGAGGTTGTCCAAGGTTAGAGACAATGAGATGATATGATCTCTTAGATGAGAGACAAGATTGACCCAAGGAGAGGTTGAACCTAGAAGAAACAAAATGACATGAACCGAGAGATTGGTTGGATTTGATTTTTGTTTCTTTTATGGTAGAAAATGAGTCTACTTTTTACTGAGAAGCAATAACTTCTTTGAAAGGGTATCAATGAAAAGAATCCAAAAGTAAAATAGATTATATTTTACAAAGTAAACTTAGAAGCTCGTGGGTGTACCCTAAGTTGTAAACCACTAGGCTATAAATGGATCTTAAAAAAACAGATAAATTCGATGTCACCATTAACATGTGATGTCACCATTGACATGTGCAAAGAAATATTGGTAATCAAAGAATTTAAAAAAACGAGAAGATCTATCTTCCTTTGATACTTATTTGCTTGTTACATGAAAAACCTCAATTATGATGGTACTTTATTGATCGCATTAACAAATTTTGGAAGTTTCTTATGTTGATGTGAAAACGATATTTCTAAACAGGGATTTAGAAAAAGGAACTATACATGAACCAGCCTGAGGGTTTCATAGTTCCTATGCTAGAGAGAAAAGTTTGTAGGCTAATTAAGTCATTATATGGTTTAAGACAAGCTACCAAACAATGACATCAAACTTTTTGACCATATCATGTCAGAATGTGGATTCAAAATTGATGTATGTACGTGTGATCAATAGTAAATATGTTCTCTTGTGTTTATACATGAATATACTTATCACTAGAAGTGATAACAAGATGAATAAATCAACTAATGATCTGTTGGAGTCAATATTTGACATGAATTTCATTAGTTGTTGGGTTTGTTGAACCCATATGGATTCGTTTTGAAGTCAAACATTAAGAAAAACAATATTATTGAGAGGTTCAATGTGGGGATTCCGGCCTAGCTAGAGTCCAGTGACATTTTTTTAAATCTGTTTAAAATAGAGGTAAAATTGTTTCCCATTTTGAATACTCAAAGAATATTGGTATCTTATGTGTCTAATGACGTGTGTATGATCTGATTTAGAACTTATAATCATGCAAGCAGATATATTAGTAATTCAAGTGGGGACCATTTGAATAAGTATTACTTGAGTACTATAATACTAATAATATTGCATTATGGAAGATATACTACTACTATCAAGTGATAGAATAATGCAAATATAGATTCTTACATATAAGAATCTAAATCCACTAGAGGGGATGTATATATCCTAAGTGGAAAGCTATGTCCTAGAAATCTTGAAAGTGTTTCAAAGAGACAATTATAGCTAAATCTATGATGAAATATGAATTTATTATTTGAGATAAATTTATAGAATATGTAGGATAGTTTACGTTAATTCGTAAAGGACATACCAATATGGCGTATACCGGTAACGGCCATGTTTATAAAGTGTGATAGTCAATAGAATTTGACAGAGCTCATATCACAAATGTAAAACGGTAAGTCGAGACATATCCATCATAGATTGTGATTGTTACGACAACTACTCTCAACTAGAGTTATCACGATTGACTACGTAACGTCAAAGGATAACATCACGGATCCGCTTACGAAAGGCTTAAGCAGAGAGTTAGTTAGTGAGTCGTCTAAAGGAATGGGACTAAAGCCCTTGAAATAATGAGTTTCTATGAAGGAAAACCTAACCCAGTTGACTGGAGATCCCAAGATCTGGGTTCAATAGGACATACAAATCATAGAAATGAAGTCACGTCAATGTGGGGGAGTTACTTAATACAGTAACTTTCCTAGTCCATTACTAGAACAATGTGACTTATTGAGAGGTTAAACATATGGCTTAAATGATTCAGGATGAAATCATAAAGCATGATGATTCAAGATGAAATCATAAAACATACGTTTTTAATGATTCAAGATGAAATCACCTATATGAGAGAGAAGTAGGGGTCGCTTCGAAAGAAATTGTGGGGGCGCAATTTCTAAGAGCTCTTGTAGAACCAGGCTAGTGTTCATGACCATAACGAACACGACTATGAGGACTTGACAATGTCAGGGAGAGTCTTGTGTGAGTGTGTATTGTCGTCTACGTAAACAGAGGCTAAGTTAAAAGACATCGCGTCTCCTTAGATCTAGGAGACTAAGTGCATCTCACAAGGGAATGTTCAAAGGGTCACACCTACCTATCCTATGCAAGATTCAACTGTTGGAATTTTATTGAAACTTTTGTGTATTACAACCGATCTCTATTAATGTGGGGATTGTTGGAAAATATTGTTGGCAAAATAACTTTTGACCAACTTTGGACACAATTATGTATATGTATGTATCATATATATTAGTGATACTTTATAGGTTCACGTTCTCCTTGAAGAGAGCTTCGCAATGAGCCTTTATGTGTCCAAAATGAAGGTGATGTGAATGAGATATCGTGTCTCAAAGTTAGGCATTTGATACCATGCTTAAAGAGGAAAAATAGTTTATTTTTATCCCACACCGGTGGGATGAGTAAACTGGAAGGGAGTCTATTGTGTATAAATAGAGGCCTAATTTCATAACTTTTCACACATCAAATCAATGAGTATTATTATTTATTTCCAACATATAGAGTACGCATCTGTAAAGGTGAAATTCCGGGCAGTTTTGTTAAGTCCGACAGTACAACTTTTAGTTTCAGCTGTTGTACCCTGGGAAACAGACGACGAATCTGTTTTAAGGGAAGCGTGTCAAACACGTGCCTCGACTCTTTAGTTCTAAGCGTGTCTTACGTGTGCCTCGACTTGCTGGTGATTTAATAAGTCTTTTTATTATTTTATTTTTTTATTTAATTATCTTTTATAATTATGTCTGTATTTATTTTTCTGTTATTTATATTCTGTTATTTGTTTTATGTTATTTTAATTAATTTTATTTATTAATAAAAGTGTTATAGTTTCTCTACAGGAATTAGTTTACCAATGCATGGAAAGGTTAGGAGACATTCTAACCATGACAGGGGCAGACTTAAAGGTCTTAGGTTTCATGGAAACACGATCGATGCTTCAAAAATCTTGATTTATTCGAAATATACTCCATTCTTAAATTTTGTAACATATACATATGTCTTGTTAAGTTAGTTCATTAATACGATCAAAAGAAAATAAAAAACATCCTTATTTCAAGGTACTTGTTTAGCAGATGACTAATTTTTTTAGCATTTTTAAAACATCCAGTTATGCGCGGGTTTTTTCAAATTTAATCAAAAATGCCACATGGCGAATTCTCGTTGGTCTATTTCCTTTAACAAAATAAAAATAAAAATTAAGATGTACGCGGGATTGTTTTGGTGTACATAATATTTAATTAAAAAAGGATATGAATAAAAAATGGCGTTACGCGCCTACGCGGGATGCTAGGTGTGCAATGTATATATGAATAAACAAAATTATAATGCTTTAGGAATTCGTGCTAGGGTTTTATTAAGAATTGGTTTTGGTTGTATGTTTACGTTGTATTTGATTTGGGTATTAAGAGCTACTTTGCCGATGATATACCCGGTGTATATGAAGTAATCGATTTTAGTAGTAAAGCGTTTTGCTTTATTCTCGATGAGCACTTTCCAATAATGTAGAATATGTGTTATATTAAGTTACAAAAAATTAGATATTAACGTCCAAAGTAGATCAATTGATTTTTTTCAAACACCTTTCTTATAAACGACAAAATATTTTACAATAGGAATAAAAATGACAATACATCTAATAATTATATTTAAGAAATGAATTAAATAAAAAATTGATTGTGTTGATGATCCATAAGAATAAGTGATTCTTTAAACGTGTCCACTAAAAAGTACAACCAATTTCTTCAATATTGGTTGGTGAAAAAAGGTATGCAGATGTTGATTCCATATTCGCATGTGATGAGCCAACCGTAGTGAGTTCCACAAGTTTACTTCAATTATCGGCTCGTCATGGTTAGTAATGCCTAATAGTCTTGGTAATTGCTCAATTGAGACCTCGATAGAAAAGAATAATAAAACTGAAGAAACAAAACCACCATCAAATTCAATCATGCATGCTTTGATAAACCATGAATTATTAGCAATCAAAGTTCCAGAAATGACTAGATAGTCATGTAGTTGGAAAATATAGAACGGGGGTGGAAGCCTTGATCGTATCCTATTAGGAATGGGTATATATTCAAAATGATGATGGACCATATCAATGGATACAAGCATATAGTTTTTGAGCCAATTACTATTAGGAAAAAAAATGATTTTTGGGAACCAACCAAAATATTTTATCCCCGACAACAACTTGACCTGATCTTATATCTAATTATTTCCTGAGGTAGAAGGTTACTGTGTAGGTTGTTCCATGAGTTTGACGTCATTGTAAAAATCGACACAAACCATGGTTTCTGATCGCACATTGGGTAGTTTATTTTTAAAAGTGTCGGTTCTAGATTGTTTGAAGACACACCAAAACCAAACACCATCTTGGGTTAATCAGGTTTGTTAATAAAATTAGATATCAAAATTGTGACACATCTTTGTATTGACGGGTTCCAGAGTTGAAGTGCTATATTATTAGTATAAGAAAAGCACCAAATACCTTTAGAAATACCTACAGGTTTGATTCGTTCAAGTTAATGGTGAGTGATTGGTTGTGAAGGTCAACCTATCATCCACTTTTAACATGAAACATTTATGAGCATCCTTATAAGCTAAATTGAAAAAACATGAATCTGATTCATTGTAACTGTATCGAATGATGAAGATTGATGAGACGGCTTTTATACATGGTCTCATCATTCTTTTTGGACTTAAAATGCATTAAATATCATCAAAATACCCAAATATATGCTTGTGTTTGTTGCTTGTGTATTTTAGGTACGGATATTGAGAAAATGACAAAAGATCACAAGAATCACGCAAAAACGAACACGGGAAACGAAGCCGCACGATGAACCAAGCCCTAATGAAGAATTTTCCAAAGAAAACCCTAGAAGATTTGAAGAATATTGAAGATTGGTCCTCCAAGTTTGAAGAATTGACACTTTATACCCTTGTATCTTCATAATTACAAGTTTGGTCCCTAAAGTTTGTCAAAATTACAAAAAGGACCCTTAACTTTGAAGAATTGACAAATTTAGTCCCTCAACAAATCTAAATTTTCAAATATGGTCCTCCAAGAAGTCAACCAACAAGTCAAAGCCTTGAAGTTTTAAAACATGTCAAAATCAGTCCTTAGAAATGGAAGAATTTACATATTTGGTCCTTGTTTCAAGTTTGCAAATATCATGTGCCATTTTTCACAACTGCTGAAAGTTAAAAACAAAGGAAAAAGACTTTTGAGCTGTTTTGAGGGATATTGCAAGTAAATGGAACTTTGGGGGGCATTCCTGCCAAGACAAACAAACTCCACCAGCCAATCCTCCACTGACACGTCACCATAACCCAACTCAAAAACCCGTTTACCCAATACCCATACCCCAACCCGGTTGACCCATTAAGTTAATAACACGTTTAATATTAAACATGTTCTTTTTCCCCTTAAACACATTTAACCCACTCTGAAAAGATCAAACACACGTTTTTCCTTATAAACCCTAAATTTTTCCCCAAATTAAAAATTCATGATGAAGACCTAATCTATTCCAGATTAGTGATTTATCATGGATTAATCCAAACCCCACTCTTAATCCCCCATCACTCTCACTCCCTGGTCCCCAAAACCCCACCCATTGGCAAAAAGACAAAGGCACACCAGAGAATCAACGACTCTCAAAGGTTTCGTGTCCTCCAAATGAAATCAAACGCTCAAGAATGATGCATCCAGCCTGTCTATCACAAACGTCCAAGGGATTTGCACATGGTTTTCAAGAATCATTCAAAAGATGGGATAAAGATCAGTATATTCGCATCTTCAAACAAGGGTATTTCTGGAATTTAATCGATTAGGGTTTTCTTTTTCTTTCAAATTCTAGAATGATCTGAGGGGGTCTATAAATGAGGACCAACTTGTGGTATCCCATTTTTTCCCTTGTCTCGGATTTTTATGTAAAAACCTCTTTATGAATGAAAGTTAGCAGTTTTTAGAATTGATCCGAGTTCCATTTTAATTTTATGTTGTTAAGATTTAAGTTGGTATTTTTAAACTCGAGTTGTGAAGCTTCCTGTTTAGATTATTTAGTAAGATTGTTGGAGTGAATAAAAGCTTTTCGTTTAAAATTATTTACAAGTTTCAAATATTAAGTATTAGAGTTTGATTGAAAAGATTGTGAAAGGAAAGATATTAGTTTATCTTGTGAACTTACTGAATCAAGACCATAGGTCTTGATTCTTGAATCTCCCTTTACTTCTTAGCAGCTTCCTTTTTCATTATGGGTCTTCGGTTCAGTTGTTGAACCCCAACGAACACCCCCTCATTCCTTTATTGTCCAAGACACCCCTGCCTCACCTAGTTGTTGGTTGAGGTCAGGGGAGCTTAGCTGGCCCTTGTTGGATGCAAACAAGGGCAGGTATCGCCATCTCTTTCCTTCTTTCTTTTTTTTCTTATATTTATTTTTGTTAACTACTTAATCGTTCTTGTGAGTATTTGCTTGTCAAGTTGCTGGTTTATTGAGGATTGACTTTAGATTGAATAAACTGTTTGAATTTAGTCAAGTAGTGTAAGCAGTAAGAGTACTTAGGTTTGTTGTTTAGTTTAAACTGTTAAAATTGGTGCTAGAACATGCTCACTTGGCCTGTATGATTAGCTTGCTGCATTGTTAAAACTCAGTTTAAGTTGGCGTGTTTTTAACTAAGCTCTTGTTTGAACTGTTTAGTGTAAAACTGAAATCTGCTTGGAGTGTAGTCGGTTAGGCTAGTATATGCAAGATTTAATTCTAAGGTGTATGTTTGTTTGCGATTATAGGTGGTAATTGAGCTATAAGTTAGGGAGTTTATCTAGGGTGCATGCGTAGTATAAGCTTGTTTTTGGTTTGCATATGTTGCTAGCTTGAGCGTACATCGTTGCCTGCTGAATTGGTTAAGTAGCATCAGGATTGACTTCTTTCGTATGCTTTCTGTTTCTGATTGTTAGACCGTAAGTATTAAGTAATTTAGCCGCTCATTATTGCATAATTCACTTGTTAAGAATTGATTTGGTTCAAATTGGTTAAGTGCTTGAAACCTGCTGGCCTGTTTGATTACTTGCTTATGTTCAGTCTCTTTTTTTACTTTTGTGATGAGTTTGTGCTTTTTGCTTGCTTAAAACACCCCCCACACGCCAACTGCTGGTGAGGGGTTTTGACTGTCCAAAAAAGGGATCACAAACAAGAACAGATAAAAAGAAAGAAAATTCAGTCCTTGTTGATTACTTCAGGATTAATTTAGGCTCAAATATTGACTGGTGATTTTGTTTCTTTTTTCAATAGTATTTGTGTTAGTATTTGGGTGGTAGTGATTGTCTGATAAAGAATTCCAGGTCTGAGACCTGTTTGCTTCAAAATAGAGGGATTTTAGGCTCAAATCTGACGTGTGTTTGTGTTTTGGTGAGTGGGAGTTGCTGTGTAACAAGTGTTTAAAAAGAAAAAAAAAAAATTATTTCAAAAATTTTTGGCGTGGCCAGGACTCGAACCTGCGCCACCACTGCCAAAGTACACACACTCTACCGCTCGCCCTTGGGACTTTTACTGATAAAGTCTCAAGGGATTACACATATAACACACATTTCAGTGTGGGCTTATTTACTGAAGCCGTAGCTTGAAAAGCTCATAAGGGCTTATTAGTTAACTTATTTTGCTCTTCTTCAATTTTCTATTGATTGTTAGTAGTATTAAGATTTTTCTAGCCTAGTTTGATATTTTTCCCGCTATTTTATTAATTTTTATGCATTTTTCTTTACCCGGTTTTTAATAAATAGTTTAAAAATAGAAAACAGAACTTTTAATTTTAGGAAAAATAATTTTTAAGTTTTAATTTATTAACTTGAGGTTTTCATCTAGTTAGATTTTCAAAAACTTTAATTTTTAATTTTATTTGATTTTAGGTTTTTATTTAGACTTTAAAAATTAATATAAAATTAATTAAGAGGTTTTAGGAACTTTAAATTTCATTTTTCTCTTAGTTATAATATTTTAGGTTTTTAGAAAATTTTTAGAATTTATTTTATAAACTTTTTATTTTTTGCATTATTTTAATATTATTTTATTCATAAAAATCAAAAATTTTATTTTTAACTTTTTTTCATTTTTCCTAGATTCTAGACATTAAATTAGGAACTTTTTCACTTTCCAATTAATTTTTAGGCTTTTCAATTAATTTTTAGAATTAATTTACGATTTAATAGATTTTAATAGTTTTTAGGAGTTTAAAAATAGTTTAATTTGTTTTTAAAATTTTTAAAAATAGTTTTTAGTTTAATTAGGTCATTTTTTAGGTTTACAAACTATAAAATCTTGCTAGGGATTTTTAATAATTAAAAGTGATTTTTAGGGCTTTAATTAGCATTAAAAAGTCATTATTTAATTAATTAAAAGGTTTTAGCAAGTTTGGATTTTTTGTAAACTCTTAGAATATTATTTGGGATTTTTAGTAATTTTTAGGAATTTTTAGGTTAAAATTTTAATTTTGGCACTATTTACGACTTTACGTGTTCGTCTTTTTCGTCGTAGTTTAATTCGTAATCGTAACCGTCTCTTCTTTCCTTTCTCATTTCTTTCAACATAATCTCAAACAAAAATCAACTCTTAACACAACGCACTTGCCTCCTTGGGAAACGAACTTGCTTGGTCTTTAGTGCTCGGTTTTCCTAAACCGACACTTAATACTACCACTATTTGTCATCCTTTTCCTAAAGGGTACAAAAACACTACATCATTTTGGCGCCGCTGCCGGGGAGGCGTGTTGTGTTTTGGTTGAACCATTGTTGTTTTTATATATAGCCATAAAAGTATTTGTATTAATAGCACTCTATTAATACGTATTATCGTTTTTCGTTTTTTTTGTGAATACTATTACTATATTGTATACGTAGAACAATAAATTTACAAGTACTCCAAATACGTGAGCAATCACAACCTTGACTCGGGATTTCATCACTCGATCATTGTATTCGAATCTCAAACCAAAGAAAAAGGCAAAAATAGATAAATACTTTCGAGAAGCTCGATTTTGAGAAATACAAACTATAAGGTGGGTATAAGGCGGTTGTATTTCACGACCTAAAGGAAAAAGGCTCTTAAGTGCTTCGCGCCGCCTCGTTTCCTCCGCTTGCTTGTGCGTATTTTGATTTTGAAAGCTAATCGAGGGTTTTGCCGCCCAAAGTATTACTAAGTATCATATATATTTTCTTGGTTTCGTTTGATTAAACCCTCTTGAACGATTTGGTGTTCCACCATCGTTCTAAAGTCATCGAAGGCGTTCACTTCACGTGATCGTTTTCATTCCTTGAGGCTTCTTTAATCGAGAGATTTGATTAAGGAGGAGATTTGTAGATTTTGTGTCTACTTAATACATTCCAAAAATCAAAAAAAAGTAAAAACAATCAAAAACCACAAAAAAATTGAAAAAGTAAAAACACCAAAAAGAATCTTCTTTGCTCGCCTTCTCGTTGTACGTGACGTTTATGCAAACTCGCTCTAAAGCTAGACGTGCTCGTAAACGAAGAAACAAATCACTCACTCCTACTAGTGAGGACTCTCCTATTGACGAACCCATTTTAGTGAAAGAAGCACCCATGGCTAATCGAACTATGATGGAGTTGCTTCAAGCACCCACCGAGGGCTATGGAGAAGCGATTGTGATTCCCGCTATCCTTGCGGAGAATTTTGAGGTTAAGACGGGTTTGTTGTCCATGATTCAAAACAACAAGTTTCGAGGGGACGAAAAGGACAACCCGCATAACCACATTCGCCAATTTAATCGTCTCACCGCCACGTGCAAGTTTAAGGATGTTTCAAACGACTCGATTAAGATGATGCTTTTTCCGTATTCCTTAGCGGGGCCCGCAAAAATTTGGTTAGAGAAAGAGCCACCCAATTCTATATTGACGTGGAAGGATCTCGTTTCAAAATTCGTGAACCAATTTTTTCCGCCCTCTAAGACTACGCACTTGAAAAACGAGATTTCAAAGTTTTCGCAAGAGTATAATGAGAGTTTTTCAACGGCTTGGAATAGGTTTAAGGAAATGTTGCACGAATGTCCTCATCATGGTTTTTCCGACTTGCATCAAATAGACACGTTTTACAATGGCTTGAACGATCATGAGCGTGATTATCTTAATGCCGCCGCGGGTGGTAATTTCTTGTGTAAGACGGTCGAGGAAGCATTGTTAATCATTGAGAATAGGTCTAAGGTGTATAGTCCTCGTAGCACGTCGAGTGTTCGTAAGGCTTCGTCTTCATCTTCACCTAGTTTGTCACACACCGTTGATGCTTGCCGAGTCGAGGCTAATTTGGAGAACAAAATTTTTGATATAGTGAAAGGCTTGTTAGTTGAGTTTAAAGTTGGTGAACAACCCGCTCCCGCTACGATTAAAGCGGTTGAGGTTTCTTGTATGTATTGTGGTGGATCTCACGATTATTCCGAGTGCATTACCAACGGTGGTAACACTTCGAGTGCCTTCGCGGCCGCAGGAACTTATAACCAAAACGGTCAAGTTCCTCGCACTAATCAATTGACTCCACCGGGTTTTTCACCAAATCAAAATGCTAACAATTATCGAAACAATCAAGTTGGTTACCAAAGCAATCAAAGGAACAATTTTAAGGGTAATAACAACTATGGGAATCAAGGGAGTAGTAGTAGCCAATTGCAAAATCAAAATCAAAACCGTAATTTTCAAAACACGAGTCAAGGTCTTCAAAATAATAAAGAACTTCCATTGGACTTTTTGAATTACGCTACTTCAAATGATAAGATTTTGGAAAACATTCAAGAGCAAATGGCTAATCAAGCTAAGGACACGGCTAAGAACGCAAAGGAGTTAGCTAATTTCATTAAGGAAAATCTAGCCATGAGAAATGAATTGAAAAATGATTTTGCTAACCAAATTCGAGGTCAAAACAATAAGATAGAGCAAAGTCATGCTAGGCTTGAACAAAGAATTGACCAAAAAGCCGCTAGTCAAGATGTTAAGTTTAATAATTTTGATGCTAAGCTTAATGCAATTTTAGAAGCCGTAATGGGAAACAAAGCCTCTACTTCGGGTAGTTTGCCTAGTAACACCGTTTCAAACCCGAAGGGAGAGATGAAAGTGATTACCACACGAAGTGGTAAGACACTTAAAGAACCGACTCCTCAACCAATTACTCCAATGGTGGAGGAAATTAAGGAAGAACCCGAGGTGGTGGTCGAAAAGGAGCATATTTCAATCCCACAAAGTACCGCTCATGCCACACCTACGGTTGACCCATCACCCATTTTGGAACCCGAGATTCCAAAGGCTACGCCTATGCCCCAACCCACACCACCCTTGCCTTACCCATCGAGACTTAGGAAGGAGAAACGACAAGAGCGCGACAACTACCAATTTGAGCTTTTTATGAAAATGTTTCGTGATTTGCACTTTAATGTGAGTTTCGCCGATGCTTTGGTCATGATGCCTCGATTTGTCGCTAACTTTAAGAGTATGTTGAACAATAAGGAGAAATTACACCAAATGTCTAGTTGTTCGTCGGTTTATCTTAATCGCATACCTCAAAAAGTCGGTGATCCCGGTAAATTTTTGATCCCTTGTGCAATTCAAGATATGGAAGAATGCTATGCCTTGGCCGATCTTGGTGCTAGCATTAACTTGATGCCACTTGCAATCTTCAAGTCGCTTAATCTTCCTAATCTTACTCCTTCACGAATGTCTATTGAGTTGGCCGACCATTCCATGATTCTTGCATGTGGTTTGGCGGAAGACGTTTTTGTGAAAGTGGGGAAGTTCTACTATCCCGTAGACTTTATTGTTGTTGACATCCCCACGGATCCTCAAGTTCCTCTTATTTTAGGTCGTTCGTTTTTAGATACGTCTATGGCTTTAATTGATGTGCATGCTAGAAAGATCACCTTACGTTTCAACGACGAGGAACTTGTTATAAACGCAACTCAAAATTCTCAACTTTCTCATGTTTATTCCGTTGCTACCGTAAACCTCGTTGATATGATCGACGTGGTTTGCGAGGAATTTTCACAAGAAGTTTTAGGGTTTGGTGATGAAGAAACTAGTGGCAATCCCACTATGTTAGATCTAATTCTTGATAATTCGACACCAACCTTCACTCCTTTCGAAGGTGGTGGTTTTACGTTGGAAGAATTCGATGTTCCACGTACTTGTGACGAAGACCTCGACAACTATGAGGACTTCTCGATTATCAAGGATTTTCTCAACGATTTCCCATTTCCTCCACCCGAGGAGGTTATGAGTATCGAGCCCAAATCTTCACTTGAGGAACCACCTATTCTCGAGTTGAAAGATTTACCTCCTCACCTCGAATATGTCTATTTGGAGGAGGACGACAAGTTGCCGGTTATTATTGCGAAGGAACTTTCGAATGATGAAAAAACCGCACTTGTCGATGTTCTTAAGAATCACAAAGGGGCGATTGCGTGGAAGTTATCCGACATTAAGGGAATCGATCCCAAATTTTGTACACACAAAATCTTAATGGAGGAGGATTTCAAGCCAACAATCCAAAGTCAAAGGAGGGTGAACCCCAAAATTCACGACGTCATCAAAAAGGAGGTCCTTAAACTCCTTGACGCGGGAATGATTTACCCTATTTCCGATAGCCCTTGGGTGAGTCCTATTCATTGTGTCCCTAAAAAGGGAGGGATGACCGTTGTGCCAAACGATGCCAACGAGTTGATTCCCACTAGACTCGTGACCGGATGGAGAGTGTGCATTGACTATCGTAAGTTAAATGAAGCCACTCGAAAAGACCATTTTCCCTTGCCCTTCATGGACCAAATGTTGGAGCGTCTTGCGGGAAACGATTTCTATTGCTTTTTAGATGGTTTTTCCGGTTACTTCCAAATTCCCATCGATCCTCGTGATCAAGAAAAAACTACGTTTACGTGTCCATATGGAATGTTTGCCTATCGTAGAATGCCATTCGGACTTTGCAATGCACCGGGAACTTTTCAACGATGCATGATGGCTATTTTTCATGATATGATCGAGGAGACGATTGAAGTCTTCATGGATGACTTTTCCGTGTTTGGTGATTCCTTTACTTCGTGTTTGTCGAACCTTGAGAGAATGTTAAAACGTTGTGAGGAAACCAACCTTGTGCTCAATTGGGAAAAGTGTCATTTTATGGTTAAAAGTGGAATCGTCTTAGGGCACAAGGTCTCGAAAGCGGGGATTGAGGTAGATCAAGCTAAGGTAGACGTCATCGCCAAATTACCTCATCCCAAAACCGTCAAGGGAGTTAGGAGTTTCCTAGGCCACGCGGGCTTTTATCGACGATTCATCAAGGATTTCTCGAAGATTTCTCGACCCATTACACATCTTCTTGAAAAAGAAGCACGTTTTGTCTTTGACGAAGATTGTGTACGAGCCTTTGAGATCCTTAAGAGGAAACTTACCGAAGCTCCCATTCTTGTTGCTCCAAATTGGAACCTCCCCTTTGAGCTTATGTGTGATGCAAGTGATTACGCTATAGGGGACGTTTTGGGGCAACGTCATGATAAGCATTTCTTGCCTATTCACTATGCTATCAAGACGATGACCGAGGCTCAACTTAAATACACTACAACGGAAAAGGAGTTCCTTGCCGTGGTGTATGCATTTGAGAAATTCCGACCTTACCTCGTCTTGACGAAATGCATAGTGTATACGGACCATTCGGCTATCAAGTATCTCATGGCTAAACAAGATGCTAAGCCGAGATTACTTCGTTGGATTCTCCTCCTTCAAGAATTTGATCACAAAATCGTTGACAAAAAAGGAGTCGAGAATCTAGCGGCCGATCATCTCTCTCGTTTGGAAGATCCTCACCAAAGTGTTTACGAGCCCAAGGAGATCACCGAAACATTTCCGCTCGAGACACTTGGTGTAGTGAATTCCAAACTTGATTCTTCTACCCCATGGTTTGCGGATTTTGCAAATTACCATGCGGGTAACTTCATCATTAAGGGTATGACAACTCAAGAAAAACGAAAATTCTTTCGTGATGTCAAGTTCTATTTTTGGAAGGACCCTTACTTGTTTCGAACTTGTGCGGATCAAATCATCCGCCGTTGTGTATTTGGCACCGAAGCTTCTAACATCCATAGAGCTTGCCATGAGGGACCCACGGGTGGTCACCACGGTGCTAATCTCACGGCTAAAAAGGTGTTTGATGCCGGCTTCTTTTGGCCTACTATTTACCGAGATGCACAAGATCTTGTGAAGTCTTGTGATTCATGCCAACGACAAGGAAAAGCCTCACAAAAAGATGAAATGCCACAAAATATCATTCAAGTATGTGAGATCTTTGACGTTTGGGGCATAGACTTTATGGGGCCGTTCCCATCATCTCGTGGTAATAAGTACATTCTCGTTGCGGTTGACTACCTTTCTAAGTGGGTAGAGGCGAAGGCCTTGCCCACCAATGATGCTCGTGTGGTAGTTAAGTTCTTGAAAAGTTTGTTTGCTAGGTTTGGAACCCCTCGTGCTATCATAAGCGATCGTGGAACCCATTTTTGTAATGACCAATTTGAAAGGGTTCTAAGGAAATATGGGGTTACACATCGTCTTTCTACGGCTTATCACCCACAAACGAGTGGGCAAGTCGAGGTTTCAAACCGAGCATTGAAGAGGATCTTGGAGAGATCCGTGGGGGAAAACCGACAATCTTGGTTGGATAAGTTAGACGATGCTTTATGGGCCTTTAGGACCGCTCATAAGACGCCCATTGGGTGCACTCCCTATAAGCTTGTGTATGGAAAGAATTGTCATTTACCTATCGAGTTAGAACACAAGGCTTATTGGGCCCTAAAGCATTGTAATGATGACATGGAGACCGCGGGAAAACACCGAAAAATGCAATTAAATGAATTGGATGAATTAAGGGATATTGCTTATGAAAATTCATTGATTTACAAAGAGAAAACTAAAAAGTTGCATGATTCAAAAATTAAAAACCGGGTTTTTAACATTGGGGATCAAGTTTTACTTTTTAATTCAAGATTGAAAATATTTTCCGGTAAATTGAAATCCCGTTGGTCCGGTCCATTCACCGTGACTCAAGTGTTTCCGTATGGGACCATCGAGCTAGCTCAAGATGATGGTCCTAACTTCAAGGTGAATGGACATAGGTTGAAGCACTACTTTGGCGGGGAAGTTCCATCCTTGAACTACCTCGACCAAGTCACCTTCCCCAATGATAATTAGTATTGAGGGGATCGAGTCGAGCTCATGACTCGGTAATCAAAAACGAGGTGCCTCGTGGGGGAGTCCCATGCTTATCCTATGTACATATTATCGCTTTCTTAGTCTAATGTAGCTTACGTGTGGGGATTCGTGCCCTTCCAACCTTTGTTCCGTGGTTGTTTGTGATATGTGGTTTTTAGATCATGATCTTCACGATTGGAGCCTCTCGTGTTCGTTTTATGGGAGCACTCGATCTTTTGCTTTGGAGACATTTCTCAATATCTATGATATATCCTTTTGATGTTCTAACCATAGGTTATTAGCACACTTCATAAACGGCTATTAATTTAATGGTTACACCCTTTCCATGCTAGATTAGGCATTCGAATACGTCTCTAGTATGGGGGTGTTTGCACCCCTAGACTCGAAACATTGAGGACAATGTTTAACTTTAGTATGGGGGGGTGAATAGATACTTGCCTTGCCAAACCTTCACGCTTTCCAAAGTTTATCGTTTTGCTTATCGTTTTGTTGCAAAATAAGGCTAAAAATGGCCAAATTTTAAAAATTTTCTCATGTTTTATAAGTGTTTGAAGACACGAATGTAGGTTTTCCGATGGCGAGAATAAGAGTAATTTTTGACTCGGCCGTGCGTGTTGAGCACTTAGCTTTGATTCCTTAACTACACATTAGGCTAAGACTCTTAAATGAGGACGAGAAATGATAGAGTTAATTATAAGTTACTATGCTAAACGTAGAGTACTCGTATTCTTTCAAAAACTCATGTGTTCTCGTTGTTTGCTTATTCTCCCTTCGCATGTAAATATTTTTTGCTTAAAAAATATTGACTTAGCGGTTTAGTTAGGATTGTTGGGTTTCTAGTCTTTTCTAGTAGCTTCCGTGTAATTAAATTGGGAAGACATTAAGGTATCGCCAGCGTCACGGTTTTGAAGTATTGGCACCCTAATAATCGAAAGCTTCACCCAATAATAAGATTTCAAGTGCTCACCTAAATCAAGCAAACAATTTGAAGCCCCACAAGGCCTAAAATCTATGCAAAATTGAAAGTGAATCAAGCCTTAATCTTCGAAGCTTTAAAGATCCAAAATTCGCTTTAGCGTGAGGATATACGTCTTTGGCTAATAAAACCACCGATGAGGCGGATAATAAAAGGCAAGGCAAGACCAAAGTCATAATAAAAGCTTCATGGCGAAGTTGAATAAAAGATGGAGGTAAACCAAAGATAATAAGGCCCTTCCGTTAGGGGGCGTATAAAAGTCTTGGTAATAAGTCTCATGTTCAAAACCGTTATAAAACCGTGTTTATCGATTCTTCTTGTCAACTTAATTTTTTAAGATCGTTGTCTATTAGGAGGGGTTATTGATTTAATGGTCTTAGTTACACCGTTAGGACTCTATTTTTAGACCTAAATCTCTATTATCGCATAAGTCAACAATGTATCCTCGTGAAACATTCAAGACATCATAAAATATAAGAGATACAACTTAGGAATAATGGGAGGATAAGTACGTGATTAGGGCATATGAGTAGTGTTAGCATTACTAACTTATAATGACAATGATCTCGTTGCACGCTTAGCATGGAATTAGAGTGAAAATCGAGGACGATGAAATTATTTCTAACGAAGCATTCAAGTGTTCTTATTCTATGAACCTAAACGTCCCATTTTGCGATGAAAATCATACATTATGTCTAAAACACAAGTAGTAATTATAGTAGTAGTGTAGCTAGTTTACCATTCCAATAAAGTGAATAAAATGAATTTTGGAAGTGCTACGATACTTTATTCTAGCATTGCGTGAGGGCACGGCAATGGTTTAGTATGGGGGAGTGATGAGACGGCTTTTATACATGGTCTCATCATTCTTTTTGGACTTAAAATGCATTAAATATCATCAAAATACCCAAATATATGCTTGTGTTTGTTGCTTGTGTATTTTAGGTACGGATATTGAGAAAATGACAAAAGATCACAAGAATCACGCAAAAACGAACACGGGAAACGAAGCCGCACGATGAACCAAGCCCTAATGAAGAATTTTCCAAAGAAAACCCTAGAAGATTTGAAGAATATTGAAGATTGGTCCTCCAAGTTTGAAGAATTGACACTTTATACCCTTGTATCTTCATAATTACAAGTTTGGTCCCTAAAGTTTGTCAAAATTACAAAAAGGACCCTTAACTTTGAAGAATTGACAAATTTAGTCCCTCAACAAATCTAAATTGTCAAATATGGTCCTCCAAGAAGTCAACCAACAAGTCAAAGCCTTGAAGTTTGAAAACATGTCAAAATCAGTCCTTGGAAATGGAAGAATTTACATATTTGGTCCTTGTTTCAAGTTTGCAAATATCATGTGCCATTTTTGACAAGTGCTGAAAGTTAAAAACAAAGGAAAAAGACTTTTGAGCTGTTTTGAGGGATATAGCAAGTAAATGGAACTTTGGGGGGCATTCCTGCCAAGACAAACAAACTCCACCAGCCAATCCTCCACTGACACGTCACCATAACCCAACTCAAAAACCCGTTTACCCAATACCCATACCCCAACCCGGTTGACCCATTAAGTTAATAACACGTTTAATATTAAACATGTTCTTTTTCCCCTTAAACATATTTAACCCACTCTGAAAAGATCAAACACACGTTTTTCCTTATAAACCCTAAATTTTTCCCCAAATTATAAATTCATGATGAAGACCTAATCTATTCCAGATTAGTGATTGATCATGGATTAATCCAAACCCCACTCTTAATCCCCCATCACTCTCACTCCCTGGTCCCCAAAACCCCACCCATTGGCAAAAAGACAAAGGCACACCAGAGAATCAACGACTCTCAAAGGTTTCGTGTCCTCCAAACGAAATCAAACGCTCAAGAATGATGCATCCAGCCTGTCTATCACAAACGTCCAAGGGATTTGCACATGGTTTTCAAGAATCATTCAAAAGATGGGATAAAGATCAGTATATTCGCATCTTCAAACAAGGGTATTTCTGGAATTTAATCGATTAGGGTTTTCTTTTTCTTTCAAATTCTAGAATGATCTGAGGGGGTCTATAAATGAGGACCAACTTGTGGTATCCCATTTTTTCCCTTGTCTCGGATTTTTATGTAAAAACCTCTTTATGAATGAAAGTTAGCAGTTTTTAAAATTGATCCGAGTTCCATTTTAATTTTATGTTGTTAAGATTTAAGTTGGTATTTTTAAACTCGAGTTGTGAAGCTTCCTGTTTAGATTATTTAGTAAGATTGTTGGAGTGAATAAAAGCTTTTCGTTTAAAATTATTTACAAGTTTCAAATATTAAGTATTAGAGTTTGATTGAAAAGATTGTGAAAGGAAAGATATTAGTTTATCTTGTGAACTTACTGAATCAAGACCATAGGTCTTGATTCTTGAATCTCCCTTTACTTCTTAGCAGCTTCCTTTTTCATTATGGGTCTTCGGTTCAGTTGTTGAACCCCAACGAACACCCCCTCATTCCTTTATTGTCCAAGACACCCCTGCCTCACCTAGTTGTTGGTTGAGGTCAGGGGAGCTTAGCTGGCCCTTGTTGGATGCAAACAAGGGCAGGTATCGCCATCTCTTTCCTTCTTTCTTTTTTTTCTTATATTTATTTTTGTTAACTGCTTAATCGTTCTTGTGAGTATTTGCTTGTCAAGTTGCTGGTTTATTGAGGATTGACTTTAGATTGAATAAACTGTTTGAATTTAGTCAAGTAGTGTAAGCAGTAAGAGTACTTAGGTTTGTTGTTTAGTTTAAACTGTTAAAATTGGTGCTAGAACATGCTCACTTGGCCTGTATGATTAGCTTGCTGCATTCTTAAAACTCAGTTTAAGTTGGCGTGTTTTTAACTAAGCTCTTGTTTGAACTGTTTAGTGTAAAACTGAAATCTGCTTGGAGTGTAGTCGGTTAGGCTAGTATATGCAAGATTTAATTCTAAGGTGTATGTTTGTTTGCGATTATAGGTGGTAATTGAGCTATAAGTTAGGGAGTTTATCTAGGGTGCATGCATAGTATAAGCTTGTTTTTGGTTTGCATATGTTGCTAGCTTGAGCGTACATCGTTGCCTGCTGAATTGGTTAAGTAGCATCAGGATTGACTTCTTTCGTATGCTTTCTGTTTCTGATTGTTAGACCGTAAGTATTAAGTAATTTAGCCGCTCATTATTGCATAATTCACTTGTTAAGAATTGATTTGGTTCAAATTGGTTAAGTGCTTGAAACCTGCTGGCCTGTTTGATTACTTGCTTATGTTCAGTCTCTTTTTTTACTTTTGTGATGAGTTTGTGCTTTTTGCTTGCTTAAAACACCCCCCACACGCCAACTGCTGGTGAGGGGTTTTGACTGTCCAAAAAAGGGATCACAAACAAGAACAGATAAAAAGAAAGAAAATTCAGTCCTTGTTGATTACTTCAGGATTAATTTAGGCTCAAATATTGACTGGTGATTGTGTTTCTTTTTTCAATAGTATTTGTGTTAGTATTTGGGTGGTAGTGATTGTCTGATAAAGAATTCCAGGTCTGAGACCTGTTTGCTTCAAATTAGAGGGATTTTAGGCTCAAATCTGACGTGTGTTTGTGTTTTGGTGAGTGGGAGTTGCTGTGTAACAAGTGTTTAAAAAGAAAAAAAAAAATTATTTCAAAAATTTTTGGCGTGGCCAGGACTCGAACCTGCGCCACCACTGCCAAAGTACACACACTCTACCGCTCGCCCTTGGGACTTTTACTGATAAAGTCTCAAGGGATTACACATATAACACACATTTCAGTGTGGGCTTATTTACTTAAGCCGTAGCTTGAAAATCTCATAGGGGCTTATTAGTTAACTTATTTTGCTCTTCTTCAATTTTCTATTGATTGTTAGTAGTATTAAGATTTTTCTAGCCTAGTTTGATATTTTTCCCGCTATTTTATTAATTTTTATGCATTTTTCTTTACCCGGTTTTTACTAAATAGTTTAAAAATAGAAAACAGAAATTTTAATTTTAGGAAAAATAATTTTTAAGTTTTAATTTATTAACTTGAGGTTTTCATCTAGTTAGATTTTCAAAAACTTTAACTTTTAATTTTATTTGATTTTAGGTTTTTATTTAGACTTTAAAAATTAATATAAAATTAATTAAGAGGTTTTAGGAACTTTAAATTTCATTTTTCTCTTAGTTATAATATTTTAGGTTTTTAGAAATTTTTTAGAATTTATTTTATAAACTTTTTATTTTTTGCATTATTTTAATATTATCTTATTCATAAAAATCAAAAGTTTTATTTTTAACTTTTTTTCATTTTTCCTAGATTCTAGACATTAAATTAGGAACTTTTTCACTTTCCAATTAATTTTTAGGCTTTTCAATTAATTTTTAGAATTAATTTAAGATTTAATAGATTTTAATAGTTTTTAGGAGTTTAAAAATAGTTTAATTTGTTTTTAAAATTTTTAAAAATATTTTTTAGTTTAATTAGGTCATTTTTTAGGTTTACAAACTATAAAATCTTGCTTAGTGCTTTTTAATAATTAAAAGTGATTTTTAGGGCTTTAATTAGCATTAAAAAGTCATTATTTAATTAATTAAAAGGTTTTAGCAAGTTTGGATTTTTTGTAAACTCTTAGAATATTATTTGGGATTTTTAGTAATTTTTAGGAATTTTTAGGTTAAAATTTTAATTTTGGCACTATTTACGACTTTACGTGTTCGTCTTTTTCGTCGTAGTTTAATTCGTAATCGTAACCGTCTCTTCTTTCCTTTCTCATTTCTTTCAACATAATCACAAACAAAAATCAACTCTTAACACAACGCACTTGCCTCCTTGGGAAACGAACTTGCTTGGTCTTTAGTGCTCGGTTTTCCTAAACCGACACTTAATACTACCACTATTTGTCATCCTTTTCCTAAAGGGTACAAAAACACTACATCAAAGATTGACTGGTCTATTGTAGCCTTCCATCTTCTTGAAACCCTACGAAAGAGAAGTAAAGATTTCACAAGGAGTTTAAGCATTATTTCTCTTTGAAGTTCAAATGGTATGCAGTCAGACATTGTGGAAAATTTTAAGTGAATAAAGATCTTTTATTGGTTGTAATCTGAATGTTTTCAATCTGGATGTTAATATAAGAAATGATTTAGTTAAACATTTGAGGTCATCTGACATAACAATGACTTGACCAATCAATGACAACTCTAGACTACACTTAAAATTTCCCGCAGAATCTGACAATGATATGACATGTCACAGAATTAACTTGACCAATCAATGACAATATACACTACACTTAAAATTTCCCATGGAATCTGACAATGATATGACATGTCACAGTACTGACATAACCAATCAATGAGAAATTATAATTTCCGCGGAATTTGACAATGATATGATATGTCTGACTATATGACTTGACGACTCTAACAAAATCGTTTATAAAAAAGCAAAAAAACAAGTGTCAACTGATCCAACAATTAATTAGTTAGTTCGTAAACACATAAACATAATGTTTGGTCACAAGTTTAGAAGATTTTTTTGCGGATCTTCAACACAACCTAATATGCATTGTGTGTTTGGCTCATCATCACAGGCAAATGAACATGATGTTACGAATCCACAAGGATATGTGGGTGCTTCAACACAACCAAATATGCTTCCTTTGACCCCAATTCCTCCAACTGAAAGTGACATGCCCAGTGAAAGTGAAGTTCCCGTTAGGATAATACCAGGTCCAACTGGTATTCTACCACAAGAAAGCTTAGAAAGAGATCAAATGATCGGGATTCTGATTATCAACACAATCGTTGGTTAAGAAAATCAGTGAAAATACAAGTAAGGATGATCATTTAAATGGTGACACATGGCTATGCACAGTTCAGGCTGTAGCTGATGAAGGGTCTATGGTTGTTGGTTGTTTAGGTGATGTGAAAAGGGTATCTAAACGAGAAGGGAAAGCTAGAACAAGTTGTGGCAGTAATCAAATGTTCTCCTTATGTACTAGGTGACTTGAACGTAACATTGAAAGATCAAACCGTTCCATTTTTTGTACAATACATCACAAGGCCCTTTTTTATAAGGGTTACGGGCACAATATTTGTGTTGGAGCTGTTTTGATACTTAAGAATGTTTCGGTCTTCACTCCAAAGTCATCTGGCTACTATCTTAACATCACAATGAAGAACATTATTCAGGTTGTCCCGAAGGACAATGACTATGATTTATAAATGCATATGTGGATAATTATGTTTGGTTATGTTTTTTTTCATTTCGATGTAACGTTTATTATGAGCCTAAATCGTTGTAATGTTTCAAATTTATGTTAATGCAAGAGTGTATGTTTGTGTTTTACTTAATCGATGTAACAAATGTTCATTTTACTCATTGTGCGAAGGCATGAGAAATTTATTAACGCATAAATGAAATAACATAACCTAATACATAGAAATACGACAAGACAATTTCTGAATAATCATTAAAACATGAAACATCATGGATGGATAACTTCAGAAAAGGGATGGTTTAGAAGGAATAGAGATTCCTTGTACGGGTCAACCATAAACGAACCATGTGATCCTTCAATACCTTCGTTGTTTATAAAGATCCGTATATCATGATTCCATGTTTCTAGGATGTGAGGAACACTTTGGGGGCCACACTTACTTCAAAAATTGGGTTTTCATCGTCTTTGAATCCCAATAACTTTGACACGTGTTCAATTGGAATTTTGAGGAAATAACACACTCGAACAACACCAACAATCCCATCATTCACCGCTAAATCCCATCCCATAACAACCCGACCATGTTCCCAACCCGTTCTGCTAGCAATCATGGGAGTGTTTCCTTGTTGTGTGATCATGAAGGGAGGTGGAATGTGATTCAAATATCTTAAGGAATGTCTTGGATTAGAATTTGATCAATAACCAAATCAAACGACACGGTCATGTACCTTATGTACAAATGACCATGATCACAAACGTACTTTTCAAAAGACATCGAAAATATTTTACCGTCAACAACTGCTTGACTTTCCCGCTTAATTCGGATAGAAGCGCGAGGAAAATCATCAGATTCCAAATTGGTCCATACCCGGGTATATATTCTAAATATTGAGATAAACCATGTACCCTAACCACTGATAGCATAAATTTGTTTTGAACGGCGAGTTAGTAGTTAGTAGTTCGAGCTTACATTGACATATAATTGGACAAGTATGCAAACCTTGAACCTTCTACTTAGGGATAAACCCCACTCCTGCTTCTATTTAATTCGAGCCCCTGTAGGTCCTTAGTGAGACTCGAACTTGAGACCTCTCTAAGAATACATCCCCAAGGTTACCCTTGGTGGCCAACTAAGCTAACTCAGTTGGTTAACCACTGATATCATAATTAATTTTGACAATAATTTGTTCTTGAGTTAATGGGTAAACACAGAAACCAGATACTTTTTTGGTACAAGGAGGTTAAAGAGCTAGGAATGGTGTCAATATTGTGACCGACTTTTACATTGATGGGTTCCATAAGACAAGTGACATCATTGGCACATAAAAAACACCAAATCACCTCTGACATTGCAAGTGCCTTTTATGCAGCAACATTAAATGCTGAATTCACAAGTTTAAAGGTTAAGTTACCACCAACCTTATACATAACACCCTCATCTTCTTCCTTGAACTAGAAAATGAAACTGCAATAATCAACATCGTGCGAACCATGCCGACGGTTGAAACTTCGACGGTCAATGCAGGATTTCCATCGCTTGGAAACGTGACGAAATCTGTATTACGATTCCACATGCATCCTAAGCATGATTTTTCTTTGAATTTCAAAGGATATGTTGTCCGACATGTTTTTAGTTTTCTTATAATAATATGTTGGTTTGTATACCAGAAATAAATGAAGTTTCTACTTATGTAGATGCATGTGGTGACATGAAAAAACAATGACTAGACCAACATTACAGATTTCACATAATTTACTTGACCAATCAATGACAACTTTAGATTACACTTCAAATTTCTCGTGGAATCTAACAATGATATGACATGTCATATAATTGACTTGACCAATCAATGACAACTTTAGACTACACTTAAATTTTCCTGCGAAATTTGACAATGATTTTACATGTCATAAAATTGACATAACCAATCAATGATAATTTACACTAGACTTAAAATTTCTCGCGGAATATGAAAATGATTTGACATGTCACATAATTGACATGACCAATCAATGACAACCTTACATTACACTAAAAGTTTCCCGCGGAATATGACAATGATTTAAATATATAAAAGATCTGTGTATTACGTTTTATAACCAACATTTCCTAACATAGTATACACACAAATGTCTTCCAAACCACCTCAAATGTATATTACATTACCTTGATCAAGAACGAGGTGCGATTATGTACGACGATATGATTTACTTAGTTTGAGTTGATATGCTGGTAAAGAAATTCAATATAGATCTGAGCGATCAGATAAATATTTCGGCACCGTACCCTTCCATTGATTGTCGGCTTGATATTACTGACGACAACGAGGTACAATTATAGTTGATTGTGGTTTTTCTAATGAGGGAATTCCACATTTATATGTTAGTGAAGTAAAAAAATGATGAAAGTTTTCAGTGTTGGTCTAACAACGACAACACCAATATTTTACAATTTTTTGGAAACAAATAACGAAGAAAAGATTAGTACTTCTAATCAACAAGAAATACCATCATATGATAATATACAAGAGGTTAAAATTCGTATGGGGTTAGGTTCATATAGTGATCATGATGATGATGAAAACGAAAATGATGATAATGAGCATTTGCTAAATTTAAACCCAACCGAGTCTGGTTTTAAGAATGAGGTCAATTTCCAAAACCAGGTTCTTCGTTTGTTTTTCTTTCTGAAGATGAAAATAAAAACGAATAAACTTCCAATAATCATCATGGTGAAGAAGTTGATGAAAAAGAAAACCCCTTTAATATGAAATGGAAGATTTTTTTGTCATGCTCGACACTCCAAAAACTCCACTATATGTTCCTAAATTCCAATTTCAAAGCATTATAATAAACTTACCAAAGTTAAAGTTGGTAGCACTTTTATAAATAGGGATGCTTTAGATTTGGCGATTAGGTTGAAATTCATAGATGAGGGTTACCGTGTTGTGCATAAACGGTCGGATCTAGATAAGGTATGAAGTTAAATGCTACAATCATAAAGAGTGCGAATGGGTGATTAGGTCTAGCCGTTGAGGTAAGACAGTTGTGTTTTAATAATTCGTTTTTAGTACCGTTTCGTCTCGGTATCTAATTGAATTGATAATAACTTTTCAAGTTTGACTTTATTATTTTTGGTGATAAAAGATTGATTGGTATCTATTTTTACTTGGCAAAAAGCAATCAAAAAGTAAAAATATTAACTAATTCTACATATACGTACTACTCTAAAACACGTTACAATTACCACAAATAAATGCACAAAATGTAAAAATGAAAATACAATATTATTCTACAAATTTAAATGTCAAAATACACAATAACGAACTAACTAATTTCTAAACAAAAATAACAAACTAACAAGTTTCCCTAGCAAACTTTTTATCTAAAAATTTTCAAAATTATTAAAAGTAAACACTCAAATTTTATAAAACTTTAAAATAAAATTTTACAAAATCCAAATTTGTCAAAAGTCTATTACTAGTAAAATGAATATTACGACTAAAAGTCTATTACTTTGGCCCATAAACAATTGCTGGCCAATTATTACTATAACAGATCCAACAAACTTAATAGGCAAGGATGATTGCTGTAATCAATCTAAAAGAATAAAAAGGTTCATTTAAACAAACTCTACCTACTGAACTAGTGGAAAAACGTTTCTCAGTTACTCCAAAATCTTTCCACCACTCTATACACTAAGTGAACATTTACCAAAACATCAAAAATTGTCAAATTGAATAAACTCCTAATTCACACTAATATTTCCCTTAAAGGATTGCAACAGTATATGATCAAACTAGGCAATTAACCAAAATGATTTTATATGACTTAACCTCTACTCCATTTTACTAATGCAAAGAGCAGTTAACTATTCTATA
The DNA here is from genome assembly GCA_025667525.1 of Glebionis coronaria. NCBI lineage: Eukaryota > Viridiplantae > Streptophyta > Magnoliopsida > Asterales > Asteraceae > Glebionis > Glebionis coronaria. Next base: position 589,047,282 of record CM046874.1, on the reverse strand, counting down.
CAAGTACTCTACTTAATATGCTGATCTTAACACCTAATAAACCTAGTAATCCAATTACAGTCACACTTATCAACCTACTAATGAAACTTCACGAAATAGCCCTAGTGCCAAGCACACCTTATCACAAATAGCAAGATTAGATAGTTAACTAGCAGATTACACTATAACTGGAAAAATATAATTCGTGCTTGACCTTGACATCCAAAGTAAGTCCGTTGAAGCGAAGGTTAGCGCTGAGTTTCCTTATAGCATCAACTAAACTCGAACACTGATCTAAACTGCATACAACAAAACACCACTATTCTGCTTGTTATCTATGGCTGGAAAGATAATATCCTTTGAAACAGAAACCTACAAGAACTGAAAGTAATCCTGCAAAACAAAATATCCAAAAAGTTCTCGAATACAACAAATCCAATCAATCTGATCTTTGGAACAACTTCTGGACCGAAACTCTATGAATTCAATTTGCTACAGTACCTGTAAACTTCAAACTTAAAGAAACTTGAATCTCATTAATGAAAAACTTGAATCTTCCCTGTATCTAAAATCCTATTTACTGAATTCCTTTAAACTCTAAACAAAAATTTCTTAATAAGCTCTAATGAGCTATTGAACTCAAGTAAAACCTGTATTAATAAGTAAAGACTTGGAAACTTTAAATTTTAGATACTAAAGATGTGAAAATGACTAAAAACGACTAAAAATCTGTATTATAAAAAAAACAAGATGTGAACAGTGACAATATAAAAGAAGCAATAAGCCTCATCAGCTTATATATCAAGCTGATCCAAACATAGCTAAACTCACACATAAGATGTTTACTCCTAATGGTTTTCACTTATCTGATCATTTAAGCTAACGAAACTAATCATTAAGATCTTATAACCAATTCATTAACAAAACTCGAAACATAGAAAGCTTGCTATTAATTGAAACAGAACCGAAAAGAAAAGAAGATGAGAAAGCTTGGATGTTTTATTAATGGCGGAAAATAAAATTTAGTTACAAAAACTTTAACTGAAAAAACAGAATTTGTTACAAGATTATACAAGAGAACTAAAAAAAACTTAACTACTCCTAATCTATTCCTGACAACTATGTGTATCTACTCCTATGCTAACCGTCTCCAAATGAGGTCTTCCTTAATATTTATAGGTGTTTGAGAGGAGGAGTGTGACGTGTTGCTTACAGTCCGGTTATGCCACGTGTAAATACGAGGTTGATGAATTCGTTGTTCATTCTTCAAATTGGGGGTTTCTTCATCTGTCACTCTTGATCCAATTAATTCACATCTTCATGTAGAGATGAAAAGCTGATCACTTTTGCTTCTTAAATTTTTGTATGAATCCTTGTAGATCATCCTTGATATTGATTTGCAATATATGGTGAAGAAAGAAGTAAACCGACTGTATGTTTATCTTGAATTTTTTCTCTCTCTTCGATTGTGTGATGAAGACAGACGTGTGAAAGACTTGATAAATCAGTCTTCGACCAAGTAGATAAAAGTTAAGTAAACTTTTATCCATTTTTCCCATTTGGTCCTTTCTCTTTATACTCTTTTTCAAAAGTTATATAAAAGAGTTAAGACTTTTATACTAAACTCTTTTTCATCTTTTTTCTTTGTGAAAGTTACAAGCTAAGCCCTCGATCTTGGTAAATAATGGCAAGTAAAGTCCTTGAAGCATGATTCGTCCTTTTCTTCGTCCTTTATCATAAAAATCCCTTGAAAATGTGTGTTTGCTCCAAAATTCATATTGTTTACCTGAAAACACAAATACCCACGTAATTCTGATATTTTTTAGTTAAATATAATGTATTTGGCTGTGTTTTTAGTGGTTTTTGTATCATAATTGATGAGTGTTTTCATACTTATCAACTCTCCTCCACTTGACCATTGCCATGTCCTCATGCAATGTAGCATTTCAAAGCTCTAGAGTGCACTTTTCTCATAATTAATCCACCTTGGCCATTTTATAATTTGATAAACTATACTATACTACATGATGAATGATTTGGAATATTTACAATGCAATGCAAGGAAAGCAATCTATTTATATATTTTTGGATTTTCTTGAAATAATTTTGATGGAAATAACTCATAAAGAAATCAAAGACTTAGATTAGGGCTTTTGGTACCATGAACACTTATCACCCTCAAGTTTCACTTTTCCCATACCAAGCTTAAAAACAAGATCATTGTTTTCCACAAGTGAAAGTGCGTCAACTCATTCATAAAGATTAATTGTGTTACTTTCATACCCCCATTTATTATGCCTCTAAGAGCGGTTATTATTTGAGAAAATTGCTTGAAAGCAAATTTGTCATTATTTAAAGCGTGAAATATAAGAAGTGTAAAATCTGAAAATAAGGAAGCACGGTTTTAATCCTAAGTAACCATCTTATCTATTACTCGAAAAACCGCCCACAATTGATATGAGTCCGACTCAAGAGTAATAAGTCATTCACCTTATGTGTAAGATCCTTATGTCATGCATTAATAAGTAGCTACACACTCGCTAAGAAAAGAAAAATAAAACTCACGCAATAATATACATCCGCTGCCTTTTTGAGACCTTGGATCTTCAATCCCGCAACCCGTCAAGGTAATATTGGATTGGAGCAACTATTAAATCCCCGCAACCCTTGTGAGAGTAATATTGGAATTCAATAGCTACTATAATTAACACTTCACTGACCCTCTTGGGAGTCTTGTATAATTATTATTTTTTTCCTTTTTCTTTTTTTCTCTAGCCACTCATTTTTTTTCATAAGCCGCTCTTATTTTTCTTTATTCCTCACAAAGAAAGTTGAAAAGAATAAAAGGAAAAACACTCGCTAAATATTAAGCATGACATAAGTCTAGTACACATAAAACGTTCTAACTTAGAATCTTAAGACGTACTTATACCAACCACAAATGATTAGTCAAAAATGCATAAGAGACTACAAACCGATTAAAACCGTTCTTGAATATTTATTAATATATATACATGCGTTGGCAAGAAAGTAAAGGTTATGAAATGGGATATAAAAGCCACAATTAATTAATATGAGGTTTATCTAGCCCTTAACACTTATTTCAAACTCTATCATCTCTTGTTCTCCACAGTTTAAAATCTCAAATAATGAGACTAGTGGATGCTTAGCCTAAAAAACCAATAAAGGTCTACATGGTTAAGGCTACTAGCTAGAGGATGCTTAAATAAGCAAACTCGGGTTGAGTCAAAGTATCCATGGCGGGCCTAATATGTTAAAGAAGTCTAAATTTGTTCAACCATATCCTTTATTATATTTTTATGAAAAATAAAAGAAGAAATATATACAATTCAAATGTGTTATGTAAATGAAAAATGATTAATGCGAAAATTATGAATGCATATTTTTTATGGCCATAGTAGATCAAAAATTTGAAAAGTGTTTGAAAAAATAATTTCCAAAGTTATCATGAAATCAAGGCAATGGTCTAGGTAAGGTCGCTTCGATATAGTCTCCCCTACACTTAAGATAAACATTGTCCTCAATGTTTAAGAGTATTGGAGTAAACTCCCATACACTTATGACATTGATTACTTTGCTTAACCCAAGTTAAGGAAGAGACAACTAAAGTGTATTCATTTTAAGCACAAGTGTTTTGAATATCACAATAGCAAAAACTAATCGAAGTGAACCAGATACACGGGCCTCCTCCATAAGATCCAAGAATGAGAGAGAGCAACCCTTGAAACAAACATCAAAAGATGAAGAAAGGCCACCCCTCCACTTCAACTCTACTATAACACCCTTTAATTAAACCTAACCTATTTAGATCTACTCTATGTTTTCTAACCTAATTATTCAATGCTTGAGTTTTTTTAACCCTTAGTCGCTAGCTCGACTCGGCCCCGAATTAGGTTGTCCTTGGGGAAACCATCATGGAGAATAAAAGATATCCACTTTGAAGATCATCTCACATGATACACTTAAACTTTGCACGTTACCATTTAATATAAGATTTACAATATCTGCCTCGATAAATGGAACTGTCCAACGTGTCTCAAGTTTGTCCAATATACGAAATCTCTCAAATAGGAAGCACCCCAGGATCAAATATATAGTTTCCATCTCTACATGTGAACAACTCCAAAGTAGGTAGCATCACCAAAGTAAGCTCATACAAGAAGCCCATATCAATCAAATTCACACTCTTAAGTGGAGTAGATGAAAACCAATTTTCCTAAATATACAGATCCTAGGATCAAAAACCTTTCCCTTCATGGGAAAATAAGAAGATGAACTCGTATCAACCATATAAGATTCCCCCTTAGATATCAAAGCATCATGAGACAATGAAGGTGTAGGAATTAAAACATTCATAACTATTATGTCCATGTTGGGGTCCTCATCATCATCAAAAAGTGGGGAATCTTCCATAGAAGGCATAGTGAAAGGAGGATCAAGATTAATAGTGTCTTGTGGAGGAGGTGTAATCTCTATGGTCCCAAAAAGCAAGTTCTCACTAAGACGAATCTCCTCTTCCCAATTAGAATCACTATCATCAACCTCAATATCAATATTAGCAAGATAAGCCTCTATGGTGGCATCAATCTCATAAGAGAATCCATATCAAAGGTTTTGGGTTCTAAAGTTGCCTTAGGTGAAAAAGGATCAATCTCTAAGAGTATAGGATCTTCATCAATAACTAACTTCAAGGGTGGAAAGGTGGGAATATAAGGCTCAAAAGAAGGTGTATTAATGAGAGAATCACTAAAATGGATGATAGGATCATAAAAATAATAGGTGCAACCTCAAAAACCGGTGAAGAAATATCAATGAAATGTTCTTCTTCTATGGAATCATCATTATGGTTTGTGTTCAATGCTTCAATCGAGGAGATAAGATTATAAAAGTTTGATAAAACCTAACGAATATGAACGTCTTCCACTTCTCCTATAAGAGCAACATCTTCATCCAAATTAGGAAGGTCATCTTGACATGAAAAGTCATCGGATGATATATCATAAGATGCCTCACTAGAATCACAATCATCATCCTCTCTTTATGGCAAATCTTGCAAAAACTCTTCCTCAATATCATGATCCCTTTCTTTAAACAATTCATCAAGATCGAAATCACCAAAATCGCTAGTAGTATCATGAAGGTCAACGTGTGATGAAATCTCAATGTGATCATGAGGAGAAGAGGTATCAATACAAAGCTCGTCACATGGTTCATTGGAAACACTCTCAAGCTCTCTTTGGATTGGGATAAGGTTCTCAAGACTAGAAGAGGTTAATTCATCCAAATCGGTGTTTGTATTAGTGCTAAGAGGCTCGTCCCCCATGGTTAAAGAGTCGGTGGGTTCCATGTGTGGTAAAGGTGTGAGAACCCGTACTTTCCCAACGTTATTTTATTCTTTTTATTCGTGCTTCTTGAATTTTCAACGTATTACGTTTTCTTGTATTGCTATATGTAAATCCTGAGATTTTTAAATTATACTTTTTAAGTATTTTTCTGATCATCGATAAATACTTTGTATGGAATTATAAAATTCTTATTTTATTTTTCCATATTTAATTTAAATCAAAGTTTTTGATTTAAAATCACCCGCGTGCGTTTTACAACGAGTTTATTCAAAAACAATGTACAACGAGAATTCCTAGTGATCGCGATACTGACGGATGCCCAAAATATTACGTTTATTTATCGATTGTTTTGATAATTAATACTTTCGACGATTTCGTTTTAAATACGTATTAAGTCGTGTTGGGAAATCGTATAATCATTTTTACGATGCATTGTAACTTTTGAAAAATATTTTTTTACGAAACTCGAGCCCCGTAAATATTTTCAATATTTACCAATAACCATTTTCTACTCTTTAAAACTATTAATTGTTTTTAAGTCCACAAGTTTCAAACTTGGCAACAATGGTCCCTCCACTTAAACCACCATATAAAAAGCATTTTACTTCCACCAACTTACACATACAAATCACATTTATAAAAAAAACACCACACCCTCCTCCTCCTTCCATTTTGCCGCCACTCCACCACCACAAAACACCCTCATTTCACCATCATCCACCATGATTTAATCAAAACAATTTAAAGACCACATCTTAGATTTTCATGGCGATTCTATTGATACCAAAATCACCCACATGCATCAAGTTTTTATAAACTTATGATTTCATGGTTGTATGATGTTTTAATCATCATGCATGTGTCATTTTTGGTAAGATTATGTTTTTTTGATCATAAAAAGTCTTGTTTTTAATCTTTGATTTTTGTTAGATTTTTCATACAAGTGTTTTTAGGAGTGTTTGGTTGATAAGAATGATGGTATAGTGATCCTAGAGGTATGGGAATGTGTGGTTTTGGTTGAAAAATAGGTTTGACTTGTTTTCTAAAAGGCTAATTTGGGACAGCAGCTTTAAACAGATTGTTTCGTGGGTTTAAGGTCTGTGAAAGGCTAAGATTATTTAATATTGTTGTATAATTTTCCGAGACGGTCGTGTTGGTATAAGATAGAGCTTCTAAGTCATTACGAGTCAAAAGTTATGATAGTTTTAATTTTCGTGTACCGGGAGACGCAAGTCGGCACAATCCAAAATTGTGGCTGATTTTGGGTCGACTCTCGGGGACTTTAGGCTTGGTTAGATAGTTGATAATACTGATTTTCAAATTTTACAAACTGAGTTTGATGAGTCTAGTAGTGATTTCAAAAGACAGATGGTCGAGTTAGTACTTTTAAAATGGTCCAAACGGTTTTACAAAACAAGTGTACAAATCTGTCCCAAATTTGGAGTCGAGTAAAGTGTTGAGCTGATGGATTTTAAAGTGTGAAATTTGGCTCAAATTTTGGTGAGGTCTTATACAGGTTATAAGTGACACTGACACCAATTTTCATCTAAAACGGACAAGTCTAGATAGGGTAGATCGGTGTGTACATTCGGGGTGTACTTGCTGATTTTTATTTTGGACACTTAGTTCAATGTTTGTGTTGCGTGAGTTTGAGTATTCACCATCGGACATGGTGACTTACTCAAGTGCTTAGTCATTATATAAATGACTTAGCTACTGGTCCAAGTAAGGTTAAAGGATAGTTTGACTTGCGTTGACTTGGCGTCGTATAACGGGTCATTTTCAAGAGTTCAAGTGTTTTAACGTGTAACGTTGGATAAATGTATTCATTGATTCGCGTCAATGGTTTTGAAACGTGTATACTTTGAAAACATTTTAGTCATATTATATTTGGTACATATCGATATTCGAGTTCGAGTCTTAACGCGCGCCTTATTTTGATAGGTTGCGGTTTTCGTGTTTCCCGGGCATCCATATCGTCGGTGATCGTCTACCACTACCGTTTCTACTCAGTTGTTGAGTACCGTGATTGACTTACCTTTTGGCTAAGGTGAGTTCATAGCCCCTTTTTACTTGTACATGGTTTCTAAACACGGGGTGAGATTTTACATGGTGGAACACAACCATTTAAAAACTGTATGCTATCCAGAACTTGTATGCTATCCAGAACATGTATGATTTTCAGGTTTTCAATGTTATTATTGCTTTTTAGTCTAGCCTTGAGTTTCCTCTCCTGATCATGAACCGTTAATTTCGAGTACTAAGCGCGAATGTTGTGGGCGGATCCATCGGGATTGACTGTCCCCGTCTCAAGTACCTTGACGCACTGATATTTGTTTTATACTTGAGTATTTAGGCTGAATACTCCATAGAGGAACTTACATTGAGTTAAGCTTCGGTTCATGAACTGAACAGCAATAATAATGGTTTTAGACTATGGTTGACGAACCAACCTCCATACTACTTGTTTTACTATGAATATCAGTCAACTTTGTGTTGACGATTTTTACATGTTTAATCTCAGGTATTATTACTTAGCTTTGCTTGGATGGGAGCCCGCAGGATATTATCGCAGCTTGGAGATTTCTGTGAAGCTTTTAAAAGATTAGTTTTAGTATAAACTTTAGGAAGTTTATTCTATCTTTTGAGCAACTTTATGTTATAAATCGTGATAAAATAATATATTTTTTCGCTTATAAAAACTCTGGGACCTATGTTAAAAACTCTGAACTTTTATGATGTAATGTACATGATTTTATTACGTCAGCTTTGTGTCAACTGTAATTCATTGTTTCTTGTACTATGACGTGTTACCCCCTCGTTGCCTAGTTGTTCCATGTCAGATTCTGGGGGTCTCACAGAGTGGTATCAGAGCGATGGTTATAGGGAACTGAGTCATTTTCAAAAACATAGTCTATAACCGAAAGTTCAAATATTTTATTGTTTCTAAGTGTCAAACACAGAATCTGCCATTGCTGTTCGATATCTTTGCGGGTAACTCTCTAATCCTTATTATTTACTTTTAATTATCGTTGTAGTATTTCATCTCTTGATTTCATTTTGAAATATTACTTTACTTTAATGAAGATAATTACTATGTCTTTTCAAAGCCTTTGTGCTTCATGAATTATCATTGGATGTTACATGATTACATATGTTGTTACTACATTTCTTGAATTCTTTTTCTTGTGAACTGATCTTGTTACGATGATTTTATATCGTTATGATGTTACATACTTGTATTCAGAGCGCGTATGCTGCCGACTTTTCATACTCATTTTCTGAGTACTATTGCTATTTCATTTATGCGTGATACGACTGACTTCATATACTCGTTCGTTTTGAATCATCTGTTTTTCTCGACTCGCCGCTACATGTTGTGCATACTCTCGTGATACCATTGTTCGGAATTGAAGAAGTGTTGTTTTCGATGAAACTCCTGATTTTCATTTTACTACCGTGCATGTTGCTTTCATTGTTTATTTCTTTTAAAATATCTATTTAGATATGCAGATTTTCTTTCCGACCATTCGTAATTGAATGTCTAGTCTATAGACCATTGTGTAAGCTCAATGTGTCTCCGGAAAAGACTAAAGGACACCATGTGAGTCACACATCTCGAAGCATTCCTTGAATCAGTGTTGACTAATATCATGAGTTTTCGTAGTCTTGATTGATCTTTATGTCACCGTTTTACACGACAACTGTACATAGATTACATCTTATTTCATTGACCATTCTACGTTTCGATTTCGACTTACAACATCCGTTGTACCTTAAACACATGATCGTCATTTATTATGTGACGATTGTTTGGAATACGATCCTACTTGTATCCTCCCTTTTTCATTAAACCTCCTCGCGTCAGGAGTGTGACTTGTTAATATTTTGTTTCTTTCTCGGTATGTCTTGTGATTTTGGAAAATCACGCTGTCAAAAGACCTTCCTGCATTGCATCTTGCAGCCGAAGACACGGATGATATGCGTCGTTTTGATCTCTCAGATTATCGTTGGCATTCTTGAACCATTTATATACTGTGTTTTCTTTACATGATTAATTATGTAGTTTATCTTCTTTTGTCTTTATGTAATCCACAAGTCTTGTGTGTACATTAATTCTGAGTTATTATGAAATTTAGATTTAAATTTCAAGCTATGTCGAGAAAATATTTTTATAACTTTAGACATAAAAATATATATTTCTACATGTTGAGACGTCCGTTTAGGACATAAAATTTGACCAGTAAACTTTAAAATCGAGCAAGTTACGCTCAATTGAGATTGTAAAATCTAAGAAGTTAATTTCTGAATAATGCTAAAATATCATTTTGTTGACAGATTTAATTCAAGGGCATTTTCGTCCAATTTTATTCCGTTTCAAGTCTTGGGTAAAACTAGAAAGTTGTCTGAAACATTGTTATACATCGAAATGCATTAGACTCCGAGTCTTAAAATATCATTTAGTGAATCAATTGGTCTAGTCAAACCCCAAAAGTAAAAAATGATAGACTTTAAAAATATGATTTCAAGCGTTTTTGAGTTCGTTTGAGCTCGTAATACTTTAATTAATGATATTTTGTAAACTAAAAACAATGATTGCGTTTGAACAAGTATAAAATAGTAACTTTGAGTTCGGTCATGCATGTACATAGATCTTGAACTTTTGAAATTCGGTAATTTCCTAATATAGAAACTTTTCGGAGTGATTGTACTAATTGTTAACTGATACCCTACTTTCTTAAAATTATATTATTGTCAAATTAATCACGATGTGCACACATACGGATTCCTTTATCCTTTCTTTTATTTATGACTTAATTGTCATTCTATTGTCTTTCTTTGCTTCTATCGTACCACTGAATTGGACCAAGGTTGAAGATCTTGCTTTCGTAATGTTTGTTACCATCTTGACACGTGTCTCTTGACGATTTTGGCTAAACCTCTTGAAACCTTAGCACCTTGTAACCTTTTCGTTGACTGTCTTGAACTACTCCTTATTTCCCTCTTGTAACCCACTTGCTACTTTATAAACTATTGTCATGTTACCATATAAACTCAGACTGGTCTTGTTTGCGAATCATTTTACAAAAGGATTCATTTGGGCTTTCTTAAACAATTGAATGCTATCTTATAAAATTAATTTATATTAATTTTACAATGTATTTTCACAAATTGTTCTAATACGGTCTTATAAAGAACCCTTGTAACTATACAAATTGTTGATTTAAACAGTTAGCCAATAGCTTATAGACGAAAGGTTTCATATTCTTGTTTTCTTTTACAAATGCTATTATATACATATTTTAAATTATATGATATGTAATACTGGTTTGACGAAGCTGAGCATCGCATTGCTAGTCCTAAATTATGCATGGCCTGATCACCTATGCTTAATTTAGAAGGAGCCATACGAGGCCGAATAGTAGTCGCCTTAAATATTTGACCAACAATTAACTTTTTGTTGGGTCAAAAAGTTGATGTGGCAGAAACTCAAAAATGAAGAAAACATGAAGATATTGTCTAAGCGTTGTCAAGAGCAATTTAGGCGTTGACAAGAACAAACTAAGCGTTGTTGGCTCAAGAGTTGTCGTGTGCAATCTAAGCATTGTCACATGCAATTCAAGAGTTGATAGAAACGTAGACAAGAAGCTTATGTAAGCTTCTATTTAGATAAACATGCAAGATATATTCTGCATAAGTTTATTTAAATAGAATATTTACTTGTTTATTTGTTATTATCTCTTGTAAACCCTAATCCTTACACTATAAAAGGAACCAAGGGTCTTAGGTTTTATTCATCATTCATATTCACAATGTAAACCTAAAGCGTGTGTCGACTAGATGTGGGATTCAATGTATACACGTCTAGTGGTTGTTAATTTTTAATATAGTTAACAATCCATTTGTTTTAATTCATGTTATTGTCCCTAAACACCTTGTTAGTGTATCATGTTCTAATTCCGCTTTGATTATCTAATCATATGAACATGGTGCATTCCTAGTAGCTTCAAAGATCTGGAAACCAAGTTTTCCTCAATTGGTATCAGAGCCTCGTGGCTCATGATGCTAGGACCAACAAGGTGTTCGTGTATGGTGAAAAGAAGAAAAATCCGTCTAGGGTTTTTCTGGACGTTTTTGTGTGCGCAACAGTATTCAGAAGGTCATAACTTTCGATTAAACCGTTGGATCGTCACGAAATTCTATATGTGTGTTCTACATACATATATCTAAACATCCATCGGAGGGATTGTCGAGTTTTATCCTCAATCAAAAGTTATTAGGTGTCAAAGTTGGCAGCAGAGGTGATTTTCAGATTTTTGTATTCACATAAAATCATGATTTAGGGTTTCTGAAAACCCTAGATCATTGCATATAACAGAAAATCTGATGTTTTATGGCGAATTGGGAGTGATAAATTATTAGGGTTTCATTCAAAACCCTATATCTAGGCTGTATGATTGTTTATTTCTAGGGTTTATTTTATAAACTCTTGGTTCGTCATGGTAAAGCAGCAGCTCGTTAATGTTATGGATCCTATTAGAGATATCAGATTCATAACTTCACATGTTCACGAATTCATATGACTATGGAGTCTGCTGTTCATCAGATGGAGACTTGGTGGTATCTGCTATTCTTCACGTTTTGATATTACAGGAACATCAAAAGGAATTATTGGGCTGCAGATATCAGCTTTTGGATATTCACATGGAGAAAAACAGTAATATTGATGTTCTTTAAACCTTGTTGTCTGCATAAGGAAGAAACGGTATGGGCTTAATATCACGTCCAGATCTGATGCCGTATGTTATGGGGACAAGATATACTTGCTGTTACGTGTATTCAGGAAAGGAAAAGATGCGTCTTCAAAGAAAGAATGTTGTTTATGTGGGTCCCAGGCAGAAAAACGAGTTTACGTGAGTTTCCACTTCATCATTCTGTTGGTCTTTTAATGATCAGACGTGTGTGTTGATAATTTAACATGGAAACTCCTATAAATCTGGCATGATTTTGTGGGCATAATATTTGATTGATTTAGTCAATCAATGAAGACGTGTGATGTGAATATTGGAAGCAGGTTTGACCCTTGAATCTAGGGAATAAAAGATATCCCTATTAATTTTGAACGTGGGTCTACACTTTGGCTTTTGGATGGACGAAGCTGGTATGAAGTGCTAATTAATAGCAAGATCTGAACGACCAGTACTGTTGACTTGCTGCAAAGAAAAAGTCCAAGTAATGAAAGAGATTTGTTGCCCTAGATGACGTCAGCAGAAAGAGGCGCTGACATGAGTGGAATTGACGCTGACAGGAAGTATCTTGACGCTGACAGAATAAGTCAACGCTGACAGGTTGACAGTGTTGTACGATATATGAATTTAAACGCTGACATGTATTGTCCGATATCGGACAATACATCTGATGAAGATCTTGGATAAAAGAGGATGTTGGACAACACAAGGATAGCTGCTGTTGAGAAAATTAGTATGTTTTGAGCACACAAAAAGGTAGAATTTACACACGAAGGTACATGGAATCTCCGTTTTATTTAAAATATCATCGTGATATTTATGGCTCGGATACTTTAAAAGGGATTAATGATTTTAATGCGAGTTAGCAACAATTTGTGAGGTAATTTATTGGATTTGATTATGTAATCGGGGTAGCCTTGTAAAAGAGTTATCCATCTTATGGCTTTTACATATGATATGAAGATTAAGAATTGTCATGAAGAGATGTTAGCTTAAGGGGAAGAATTCTTATGGTAAGTTTGATGATTGAAGAAGATTTTCGCGAGTTTGTGTTCTATCATATCTTAAAGTCGTGAACTTCCAATCATTGACTTTTAAGGTAACTTGTTCGTGCTTTTAATGGTTGGTGACGAAGACTTGTCATAACACTTGAAGGAGTTACATTATCGTGCTCAGTGTCTCACAAAGGATGAGAATATTGACAAGGGATCGAGGTCTACTTATATCTCCTCTATAAGTTCTTCATCACGTGGATAGTACAAGACATGGAACACAAGGTTGGGTTATTCTACTTCTACATCAAGAATACTTTATTTATTTTTCTTCAAGATCATTACATAGAGCTACATTTGGAGAATCTTCAAAGGTTGTATACCTTGTTTACTTCCTTGTTGATGTGACAAAAAGGGGAAGAAATACATGCTACACTTGAGGGGAAGCAATTTGAAGATCATGTACAACTTACAAGAGATACACATAGAGTTTTGCCGACATCAACTAGGGGAAGATTGTTGGGTCAAAAAGTTGATGTGGCAGAAACTCAAAAACGAAGAAAACATGAAGATATTGTCTAAGCGTTGTCAAGAGCAATTTAGGCGTTGACAAGAACAAACTAAGCGTTGTTGGCTCAAGAGTTGTCGTGTGCAATCTAAGCATTGTCACATGCAATTCAAGAGTTGATAGAAACGTAGACAAGAAGCTTATGGAAGCTTCTATTTAGATAAACATGCAAGATATATTCTACATAAGTTTATTTAAATAGAAGATTTACTTGTTTATTTGTTATTATCTCTTGTAAACCCTAATCCTTACACTATAAAAGGAACCAAGGGTCTTAGGTTTTATTCATCATTCATATTCACAATGTAAACCTAAAGCGTGTGTCGACTAGACGTGGGATTCAATGTATACACGTCTAGTGGTTGTTAATTATTAATATAGTTATCAATCCATTTGTTTTAATTCATGTTATTGTCCCTAAACACCTTGTTAATGTATCATGTTCTAATTCCGCTTTGATTATCTAATCATATGAACATGGTGCATTCCTAGTAGCTTCAAAGATCCGGAAAACAAGGTTTCCTCATTTTTAATTATGTTCCTTAAAAAGTTCGATAAAATCAAGTTTAGAAAACTTTTACATCTTATGCGAGTAACAGCAATTCGTGACTTACACATAAGAACCCTTATCTTTTCTTGAACAAAGTGCGTGCCTCAAGCACCTATTTCCTTACTCAATAACCTTTGTTATACTTGTTACCTCATTTTCCTTCATGATACCATTCTTGTTACTGCTTGTCTAATTTCTTACCATTGATACCTGACGTAGAAGTTTCAACGTTGTTATGCTTCTATGATCGACCATCTCTATCTATTTTGGTAGACCTTCGAAACGCCTATGGACACGATTAGTGATTTATGACTGGACATGAACGATGATTACTTGTATTTGCCATGATATGTATTAGACTTTATCATCTTGAAATTCATTCGTACGAAGCATGTGTTGATTTCGCCTTTCATTGCTAATGTTGTTCATTTTACTGGAATTGCTATCAAGTAACTTCTTAAGAATTTTCTGTGATTCGAAAATCTACTGTGTGGCTTTTCCCTTTCGATCGTATTTAGACCACCGAGAACTTAATAAGCCGTTATTGGTGATGTCAACCACACTCGTGAATTAATCATTGCTATAATCTTTGCTTCTTATTATTTTTTATCATTGACGCAACTATCCTATCACGTTTGTTAAGAACTGATACGATTTTTGTTTTATTCCCTTGTGTTATCGCTCGCATACAAATTTTTGACCTTTATATCATTCATATTCGTTGCTGTCTTGTCACCTTTTGAAAACCAGAAAATCTTACGTGTTTATCATTTGATACCTTAAACACTTTCTTGAAATTCTAAAAATTATTATTAATTTTTAAGAACGTTTTATACATTTTATCAAATGTTCAAATTACCAAAATAACTGTTTCAAGTTAAATACCAGATATATATATATATATATATATATATATATATATATATATATATATATATATATATATATATCCTCTTTGGGAATTTACCTAGGGTTTCAAAGGATATCAGGTTGTATCTTTTAAAGTAATTGATTTTATCATACTTTACTGTCAACCTAATGAAATTATTAAATTTATTTATAATTTCTAACAATGATTCTAAATAACTTGGAAAATCTGATTTTTCCTAATGGTAACGATAAACCTGAGTTTTTAACGATAATTTCATGTAGTCACCCGAAAAGCTCTTAAGCTGATCAAAATAACTATTTGAACTGAGTTAATTTTACTTTGAAGTCTTGATTAAGAAAAAGATTTGACAACTGTTTACCCACTCTTTTTATATAGAGTTTGATTTTTAATCACTATACCTTGTAAAATTTTCTTTTAATAAAGAAAATATTTAAAACTAAGTTTTAAAGTAATACCAAAATCCTAGACAACTGATTTTGACAGCTTGTATCTTAAATGATCATATGAAATTCATTTCTCCCTTCTATTTCCGTTGTAACTAGATTGTTAAAATTTAAGATTGTCACATTTTACAGTTGCACGATTTGCGACCCCTTGTTGATTTACAATCTTGGTTCATTATATCGCACTTTGTCCGTTTAAGCAATTCTTGTGTTCATTTTTGAATATTTCTCCGTACTGATAAGATCGGTATTCTAATCCAAGACTGAAAAGTTATACGAAAAGGAGTTAAGAAACTGAAGCATAGTGAGTTCCAATTGTTAAGGTTCGTCGTGATGCAGAAATTTCCTGGGAAGCAATGATTTTTGTTCTACACTTTGTACCTCCTCTTATTTGCATCTTCTACTGTTTTAAGGAGAACTCTGGGGACCAGAGTTTCTTTAGGGGGGAAGACTGTGAGAACCCGTACTTTCCCAGCATTATTTTATTCTTTTTATTCGTGCTTCTTGAATTTTCCAACGTATTACGTTTTCTTGTATTGCTATATGTAAATCCTGAGATTTTTAAATTATACTTTTTAAGTATTTTTCTGATCATCGATAAATACTTTGTATGGAATTATAAAATTCTTATTTTATTTTTCCATATTTAATTTAAATCAAAGTTTTTGATTTAAAATCACCCGCGTGCGTTGTACAACAAGTTTATTCAAAAACAATGTACAACGAGAATTCCTAGTGATCGCGATACCGACGGATGCCCAAAATATTACGTTTATTTATCGATTGTTTCGATAATTAATAATTTCGACGATTTCGTTTTAAATATGTATTAAGTCGTGTCGCGAAATCGTATAATCATTTTTACGATGCATTGTAACTTTTGAAAAATATTCTTTTACGAAACTCGAGCCCCGTAAATATTTTCAATATTTACCAATAACCATTTTCTACCCTTTAAAACTATTAATTGTTTTTAAGTCCACAAGTTTCAAACTTGGCAACAATGGTCCCTCCACTTAAACCATCATATAAAATGCATTTTACTTACACCAACTTACACATACAAATCACTTTTATAAAAAAAAACACCACACCCTCCTCCTCCTTCCATTTTGTCGCCACTCCACCACCACAAAACACCATCATTTCATCATCATCCACCATGATTTAATCAAAACAATTTAAAGACCACATCTTAGATTTTTATGGCGATTCTATTGATACCAAAATCACCCACATGCATCAAGTATTTATAAACTTATGATTTCATGGTTGTATGATGTTTTAATCATCATGCATTTTCATTCTTGGTAAGATTTTGTTGTTTTGATCATAAAAAGTCTTGTTTTTAATCTTTGATTTTTGTTAGATTTTTCATACAAGTGTTTTTAGGAGTGTTTGATTGATAGGAATGATGGTATAGTGATCCTAGAGGTATGGGAATGAGTGGTTTTGGTTGAAAAATGGATTTGACTTGTTTTCTAAAAGGCTAATTTAGGAAAACAGCTTTAAACAGATTGTTTCGTGGGTTTAAGTTCTGTGAAAGGCTAAGATTATTTGATATTGTTGTAGAATTTTCCGAGACGGTCGTTTTGGTATAAGATATAGCTTCTAAGTCATTACGAGTCAAAAGTTATGCTAGTTTTAATTTTCGTGTACCGGGAGACGCAAGTCGGCACAATCCGAAATTGTGGCTGATTTTGGGTCGACTCTCGGGGAATTTAGGCTTGGTTAGATAGTTGATACTACTGATTTTCAAAGTTTACAAACTGGGTTTGATGAGTCTAGTAGTGATTTCAAAAGACGGATGGTCGAGTTAGTACTTTTAAAGTGGTCCAAACGGTTTTACAAAACAAGTGTACAAATCTTACCCAAATTTGGAGTCGAGTAAAGTGTTGAGCTGATGGATTTTAAAGTGTGAACTTTGGCTCAAATTTTGGTGAGGTCTTATACAGGTTATAAGTGATATTGACACCAATTTTCATCTAAAACGGACAAGTCTAGATAGGGTAGATCGGTGTGTACATTCGGGGTGTACTTGCTGATTTTTATTTTGAGTTTGAGTATTCACCATCGGACATGGTGACTTACTCAAGTGCTTAGTCATTATATAAATGACTTAGCTACTGGTCCAAGTAAGGTTAAAGGATAGTTTGGCTTGCGTTGACTTGGCGTCATATAACGGATCATTTTCAAGTGTTCAAGTGTTTTAACGTGTAACGTTGGATAAATGTATTCATTGATTCGCGTCAATGGTTTTGAAACGTGTATACTTTGAAAACATTTGAGTCATATTATATTTGGTACATATCGATATTCGAGTTCGAGTCTTAACGCGCGCCTTATTTTGATAGGCTGCGGTTTTCGTGTTTTCCGGTCATCCATATCGTCGGTGATCGTCTACCACTACCGTTTCTACTCAGTTGCTGAGTACCGTGATTGACTTACCTCTTGGCTAAGTTGAGTTCATAGCCCCTTTTTACTTGTACATGGTTTCTAAAAACGGGGTGAGATTTTACATGGTGGAACACAACTATTTAAAAACTGTATGCTATCCAGAACTTGTATGTTATCCAGAACATGTATGATTTTCAGGTTTTCAATGTTATTATTGCTTTTTAGTCTAGCCTTGAGTTTCCTCTCCCGATCATGAACCGTTAATTTCGAGTACTAAGCGCGAATGTTGTGGGCGGATCCATCGGGATTGACTGTCCCCGTCTCAAGTACCTTGACGCACTGATATTTGTTTTATACTTGAGTATTTAGGCTGAATACTCCCTAGAGGAACTTACACTGAGTTAAGCTTCGGTTCATGAACTGAACAGTAATAATAATGGTTTCGGACTATGGTTGACGAACCAAACTCCATACTACTTGTTTTACAAATGAATGCTTGTGTTGCACATCCTTATTGATAAACCTATGAATATTACTCAACTTTGTGTTGACGATTTTTACATGTTTAATCTCAGGTATTATTACTTAGCTTTGCTTAGATGGGAGCCCGCAGGATATTATCGCAGCTTGGAGATTTTTGTGAAGCTTTTAAAAGATTAGTTTTAGTATAAACTTTCGGAAGTTTACTCTCTCTTTTGGGCAACTTTATGTTATAAATCGTGATAAAATAATATATTTTTCCGCTTATAAAAACTCTGGGACCTATGTTTAAAACTCTGAACTTTTATGATGTAATGTACATGATTTTATTACGTCAGCTTTGTGTCAACTGTAATTCATTGTTTCTTGTACTATGACGTGTTACCCCCTCGTTGCCTAGTTGTTCCATGTCAGATTCTGGGGGTCTCACAGAGTGGTATTAGAGCGATGGTCATAGGGAACTGAGTCGTTTTCAAAAACTTAGTCTATAACCGAAAGTTCAAATATTTTATTGTTTCTAAGTGTCAAACACAGAATCTTCCATTGCTGTTCGATATCTTTGCGGGTAACTCTCTAATCCTTATTATTTACTTTTAATTATCGTTGTAGTATTTCATCTCATGATTTCATTTTGAAATATTACTTTACTTTAATGACGATAATTACTATGTCTTTTCAAAGCCTTTGTGCTTCATGAATTATCATTGGATGTTACATGATTACATATGTTGTTACTACATTTCTTTAATTCTTTTTCTTGTGAACTGATCTTGTTACGATGATTTTATATCGTTATGATGTTACATACTTGTATTCAGAGCGCGTATGCTGCCGACTTTTCATACTCATTTTCTGAGTACTATTGCTATTTCATTTATGCGTGATACGACTGACTTCATATACTCGTTCGTTTTGAATCATCTGTTTTTCTCGACTCGCTGCTACATGTTGTGCATACTCTCGTGATACCATTGTTCGGAATTGAAGAAGTGTTATTTTCGATGAAACTCCTGATTTTCATTTTACTACCGTGCATGTTGCTTTCATTGTTTATTTCTTTTAAAATATCTATTTAGATACGCAGATTTTCTTTCCGACCATTCGTAATTGAATGTCTAGTCTATAGACCATTGTGTAAGCTCAATGTGTCTCCGAAAAAGACTAAAGGACACCATGTGAGTCACACATCTCGAAGCATTCCTTGAATCAGTGTTGACTAATATCATGAGTTTTCGTAATCTTGATTGATCTTCATGTCACCGTTTTACACGACAACTGTACATAGATTACATCTTATTTCATTGACCATTCTACGCTTCGATTTCGACTTACAACATCCGTTGTACCTTGAACACATGATCGTCTTTTATTATGTGACGATTGTTTGGAATACAATCCTACTTGTATCCTCCCTTTTTCATTAAACCTCCTCGCGTCAGGAGTGTGACTTGTTAATATTTTGTTTCTTTCTCGGTATGTCTTGTGATTTTGGAAAATCACGCTAATAAAAGACCTTCATGCATTGCATCTTGCAGCCGAAGACACGGATGATATGCGTCGTTTTGATCTCTCAGATTGTCGTTGGCATTCTTGAACCATTTCTATACTGTGTTTTCTTTACATGATTAATTTTGCAGTTTATCTTCTTTTGTCTTTATGGAATCCACAAGTCTTGTGTGTATATTAATTCTGAGTTATTATGAAATTTAGATTAAAATTTCAAGCTGTGTCGAGAAAATATTTTTATAACTTTAGACATAAAAATACATATTTCTACATGTTGAGACGTCCGTTTAGGACATAAAATTTGACCAGTAAACTTTAAAATCGAGCAAGTTACGCTCAATTGAGATTGTAAAATCTAAGAAGTTAATTTCTGAATAATGCTAAATATCATTTTGTTGACAGATTTAATTCAAGGGCATTTTCGTCCAATTTTATTCCGTTTCAAGTCTTGGGTAAAACTAGAAAGTTGTCTGAAACATTGTTTTACATCGAAATGCATTAGACTTCGAGTCTTAAAATATCATTTAGTGAATCAATTGGTCTAGTCAAACCCCAAAAGTAAAAAATGATAGACTTTAAAAATATGATTTCAAGCGTTTTTGAGTTCGTTTGAGCTCGTAATACTTTAATTAATGATATTTTGCAAACTCAAAACAATGATTGCGTTTGAACAAGTATAAAATAGTAAATTTGAGTTCGGTCATACATGTACATAGATCTTAAACTTTTGAAATTCGGTAACTTCCTAATATAGAAACTTTTCGGAGTGATTGTACTAGTTGTTAACTGATACCCTAATTTCTTAAAAGTATATTATTGTCAAATTAATCACGATGTGCACACATACGGATTCCTTTGTCCTTTCTTTTATTTATGACTTAATTGTCATTCTATTGTCTTTCTTTGCTTCTATCGTACCACTGAATTAGACCAAGGTTGAAGATCTTGCTTTCGTAACGTTTGTTACCATCTTGACACGTGTCTCTTGACGATTTTGGCTAAACCTCTTGAAACCTTAGCACCTTGTAACCTTTTCGTTGACTGTCTTGAACTACTCCTTATTTCCCTCTTGTAACCCACTCGCTACTTTATAAACTATTGTCATGTTACCATATAAACTCAAACTGGTCTTGTTTGCGAATCATTTTACAAAAGAATTCATTTGGGTTTTCTTAAACAATTGAATGCTATCTTATAAAATTAATTTATATTAATTTTACAATGTATTTTCACAAATTGTTCTAATACGGTCTTATAAAGAACCCTTGTAACTATACAAATTGTTGATTTAAACAGTTAGCCAGTAGCTTATAGGCGAAAGGTTTCATATTCTTGTTTTCTTTTACAAATGCTATTATATACATATTTTAAATTATATGATATGTAATACTAGTTTGACGAAGCTGAGCATCGCATTGCTAGTCCTAAATTATGCATGGCCTGATCACCTATGCTTAATTTAGAAGGATCCATACGAGGCCGAATAGTAGTCGCCTTAAATATTTGACCAACAATCAACTTTTTAATTATGTTCCTTAAAAAGTTTGATAAAATAAAGTTTAGAAAACTTTTACATCTTATGCGAGTAACAGCAATTCGTGACTTACACATAAGAACCCTTATGTTTTCTTGAACAAAGTGCGTGCCTTAAGCACCTATTTCCTTACTCAACAACCTCTGTTATACTTGTTACCTCATTTTCCTTCATGATACCATTCTTGTTACTGCTTGTCTAATTTCTTACCATTGATACCTGACTTGGAAGTTACAACGTTGTTATGCTTCTATGATCGACCATCTCTATCTATTTTGGTAGACCTTCGAAATGCCTCTGGACGCGATTAGTGATTTATGACTGGACGTGAACGATGATTACTTGTATTTGCCATGATATGTATTAAACTTTATCGTCTTGAAATTCATTCGTACGAAGCATGTGTTGATTTCGCCTTTCATTGCTAATGTTGTTCATTTTACTGGAATTGCTATCAAGTAACTTCTTAAGAATTTTCTGCGATTCGAAAATCTACTGTGTGGCTTCTTGATATGTGTGTAAACACACATCTTTTCTACCACTTAATTACAATAATAACCGGACCAAAACGTGTATTTTATGTCTTTTATGTCGGAATTATGCGTGGTTTGTGTTTTTGTTGCGATTTAGGACGAAAAGGTGAAAAGTGGAGAAAACACGGGAATTCACGGGCATTTACGGACTTTTATTGAAGAAAAAGATGAAAGACGAAGTCAAGAAGTCAAGAGTGCAAAAAGAACGGAAGTCCAAGACAAATTCTGAAGATTTATCGAAGAAAAAGTCAAAAGACGGAAGTTTACCTAAAGCCGAGGAACTCAAGTCTTATTTATCGAAGAATTAAAAGACGAGTCCAAAGAAATCCCGAGCCAAAAGTCATCAAAGTCCAAGATTAACAAAAAGATTAAGAAGGAAGGACTTAAGGGCGGAATTAAGAAGAAAGGAAGGAGGGGAGGAAGCTTCCTCTAACCATCCCCCAAATCACCTATAAATACTTCTCATTTTCATTTCATTTAGTTTTGTTGACTAATCGTGACAATTAGTTCTTCCACCTTTACTTTTATGCACCTTTATTTACTTGCACCTTTAATTACATGTCTTGCACCTTATTTACCATTTAATTTCAAGTAAGTTTTTCTTTTAATTCTCGCACCTTTACTTTATATTGTTGATCTCATTCTACCTTTCTTTAATCTTTGATTTATAAGCTTTTTGTCTCGTTTATTTGTTTAAAGATTTCATTTTTATGCTTTTGATTGTTTTAAATCATTTATTTTCATAGCTTATTTTGTTTATTTTCAAGTTTATAAAGTTTTTATAAAAATTGTTTCCGTATAAAAAGTTGTTTTTCTTAAAGCTTATCCATTTCTTGTTTTAAAAGTCTTTAAATTTCAGTTTAGTAGCTTATTTTCATACGGTTTACTTTAGGAATTTCGTCTTGATCTTATTAGGATTATAGCTTATTTTTCTAGCTTATTTTGTGTACTTTCCTCCGTATTCCGATCTGACAAATCGGAAGAGGGTTTTACATTCCGATTGGCATGATCAGAAAAGGGTTTTGACATTCCTTTTGGTATTCCGATTGGGGAGTAGCTTGGTTATTCCGATCTGGGTTAAGTGACAGTATTCCGATTGGGAGGCTATTCCATATTCCGATCGAGGTGTTGATTGGTTATTCCGATTAGGTATAGTGACGATATTCCGATCTGGGTTTTCAATTAACATTCCGACCAGGAGTCATTCCTTATTCCGATTAAAGGTAAGATTGATATTCCGATCAGGTAGGTGTATACATTCCGATCTGAGGGTTTAAGCTTGGTTATTCCGATCAGAGAAAAGGTGACATATTCCGATTGGGTTTCCGACCAATATTCCGACAGGCAGGTTTTGGTATTCCGATTGATTCTGATCAGAATATATTCCGATTGGAGGGTTGTTTATATCTTGTCTTGTTTAATTTTGACATTCTCATTTTAATTCTTGTCTAATTTTAATTCTTGTCACGCTTTTATTTTTAGTCATTTAATCAATTTACTTTCCGTCACGTTTTTAAATATTGCACCTTTCGTTTAATTAGACTTAGATTTAATTTTAACGCCATTTTATTATAACGCCATTTAATTTTAATTGTTTTGTACTTTAAATATACTACAACGACAACCTTTTTGTTCCACCAAAATCAACTGAGTCGTACATAGAACCTAGATCAATTCGAATAGACATACGAGAACGAAAAATAATTTTCATACGGGCCAAAAGCCTTGTATCACTTTTCCCTTTCGATCGTATTTCGACCACCGAGAACTTAATAAGCCGTTATTGGTGATGTCAACCACACTCGTGACTTAATCATTGCTATAATCTTTGCTTCTTATTATTTTTATCATTGACGCAACTATCCTATCACGTTTGTTAAGAACTAATACGATTTTTGTTTTATTCCCTTGTGTTATCGCTCGCATACAAATTTTTGACCTTTATATGATTCATATTCGTTGCTGTCTTGTCACCTTTTGAAAACCAGAAAATCTTACGTGTTTATCATTTGATACCTTAAACACTTTCTTGAAATTCTAAAAATTATTATTAATTTTTAAGAACGTTTTATACATTTTATCAAATGTTCAAATTACCAAAATAATTGTTTCAAGTTAAATACCAGATATATATATATATATATCCTCTTTGAGAATTTACCTAGGGTTTCAAAGGATATCAGGTTGTATCTTTTAAAGTAATTGATTTTATCATACTTTACTGTCAACCTAATGAAATTATTAAATTTATTTATAATTTCTAACAATGATTCTAAATAACTTGGAAAATCTGATTTTTCCTAATGGTAACGATAAACCTGAGTTTTTAACGATAATTTCATGTAGTCACCCGAAAAGCTCTTAAGCTGATCAAAATAACTATTTGAACTGAGTTAATTTTACTTTGAAGTCTTGATTAAGAAAAAGATTTGACAACTGTTTACCCACTCTTTTTATATAGAGTTTGATTTTTAATCACTATACCTTGTAAAATTTTCTTTTAATAAAGAAAATATTTAAATCTAAGTTTTAAAGTAATACCAAAATCCTAGACAACTGATTTTGACAGCTTGTATCTTAAATGATCATATGAAATTCATTTCTCCCTTATATTTCTGTTGTAACTAGATTGTTACATTTTAAGATTGTCACGTTTTACAGTTGCACGATTTGCGACCCCTTGTTGATTTACAATCTTGGTTCATTATATCGCACTTTGTCCGTTTAAGCAATTCTTATGTTCATTCTATCTTTTGAATATTTCTCCGTACTGATAAGATCGTTATTCTAATCCAAGACTGAAAAGGTTATACGAAAAGGAGTTAAGAAACTGAAGCATAAGTGAGTTCCAATTGTTAAGGTTCGTCGTGATGCAGAAATTTCCTGAGAAGCAATGATTTTTGTTCTACACTTTGTACTTCCTCTTGTTTGCATCTTCTACTGTTTTTAGGAGAACTCTGGGGACCAGAGTTCCTTTAGGGGGGAAGATTGTGAGAACCCGTACTTTCCAAGCATTATTTTATTCTTTTTATTCGTGCTTCTTGAATTTTCTAACGTATTACGTTTTCTAGTATTGCTATATGTAAATTCTGAGATTTTTAAATTATACTTTTTAAGTATTTTTCTGATCATCGATAAATACTTTGTATGGAATTATAAAATTCTTATTTTATTTTTCCATATTTAATTTAAATCAAAGTTTTTGATTTAAAATCACCCGCGTGCGTTTTACAACGAGTTTATTCAAAAACAATGTACAACGAGAATTCCTAGTGATCGCGATACCGACGGATGCCCAAAATATTACGTTTATTTATCGATTGTTTCGATAATTAATACTTTCGACGATTTCGTTTTAAATACGTATTAAGTCGTGTCGGGAAATCGTATAATCATTTTTACGATGCATTGTAACTTTTGAAAAATGTTTTTTTACGAAACTCGAGCCCCGTAAATATTTTTAATATTTACCAATAACCATTTTCTACCCTTTAAAACTATTAATTGTTTTTAAGTCCACAAGTTTCAAACTTGGCAACAATGGTCCCTCCACTTAAACCACCATATAAAATGCATTTTACTTCCACCAACTTACACATACAAATCACTTTTATAAAAAAAAAACCACACCCTCCTCCTCCTTCCATTTTGCCGCCACTCCACCACCACAAAACACCCTCATTTCACCATCATCCACCATGATTTAATCAAAATAATTTAAAGACCACATCTTAGATTTTTATGGCGATTCTATTGATACCAAAATCACCCACATACATCAAGTTTTTATAAACTTATGATTTCATGGTTGTATGATGTTTTAATCATCATGCATGTGTCATTTTTGGTAAGATTATGTTGTTTTGATCATAAAAAGTCTTGTTTTTAATCTTTGATTTTTGTTAGATTTTTCATACAAGTGTTTTTAGGAGTGTTTTGGTTGATAGGAATGATGGTATAGTGATCCTAGAGGTATGGGAATGAGTGATTTTGGTTGAAACATGGATTTGACTTGTTTTCTAAAAGGCTAATTTGGGACAGCAGCTTTAAACAAATTGTTTCGTGGTTTTAAGATCTGTGAAAGGCTAAGATTATTTGATATTTTTGTATAATTTTCTGAGACGGTCGTTTTGGTATAAGATAGAGCTTCTAAGTCATTACGAGTCAAACGTTATGCTAGTTTTAATTTTTGTGTACCGGGAGACGCAAGTCGGCACAATCCGAAATTGTGGCTGATTTTGGATCGACTCTCGGGGACTTTAGGCTTGGTTATATAGTTGATACTACTGATTTTCAAAGTTTACAAACTGATTTTGATGAGTCTAGTAGTGATTTCAAAAGACGGATGGTCGAGTTAGTACTTTTAAAGTGGTCCAAACGGTTTTACAAAACAAGTGTACAAATCTGTCCCAAATTTGGAGTCGAGTAAAGTGTTGAGCTGATGAATTTTAAAGTGTGAACTTTAGCTCAAATTTTAGTGAGGTCTTATACAGTTTATAAGTGACCTTGACACCAATTTTCATCTAAAAGTGGACAAGTCTAGATAGGGTAGATCGGTGTGTACATTCGGGGTGTACTTACTGATTTTTATTTGGACACTTAGTTCAATGTTTGTGTTGCGTGAGTTTGAGTATTCACCATCGGACATGGTGACTTACTCAAGTTCTTAGTCATTATATAAATGACTTAGCTACTGGTCCAAGTAAGGTTAAAGGATAGTTTGACTTGCGTTGACTTGGCGTCGTATAACGGGTCATTTTCAAGTGTTCAAGTGTTTTAACGTGTAACGTTGGATAAATGTATTCATTGATTCGCGTCAATGGTTTTGAAACGTGTATACTTTGAAAACATTTGAGTCATATTATATTTGGTACATATCGATATTCGAGTTCGAGTCTTAACGCGCGCCTTATTTTGATAGGTTGCGGTTTTCGTGTTTCCCGGGCATCCATATCGTCGGTGATCGTCTACCACTACCGTTTCTACTCAGTTGCTGAGTACCGTGATTGACTTACCTCGTGGATAAGGTGAGTTCATAGCCCCTTTTTACTTGTACATGGTTTCTAAACACGGGGTGAGATTTTACATGGTGGAACACAACCATTTAAAAAATGTATGCTATCCAGAACATGTATGATTTTCAGGTTTTCAATGTTATTATTGCTTTTTAGTCTAGCCTTAAGTTTCCTCTCCCGATCATGAACCGTTAATTTCGAGTACTAAGTGCGAATGTTGTGGGTGGATCCATCGGGATTGACTGTCCCCGTCTCAAGTACCTTGACACACTGATATTTGTTTTATACTTGAGTATTTAGGCTGAATACTCCCTAGAGGAACTTACATTGAGTTAAGCTTCGGTTCATGAACTGAACAGCAATAATAATGGTTCCGAACTATGGTTGACGAACCAAACTCCATACTACTTGTTTTACAAATGAATGCTTGTGTTCCACATCCTTATTGCTAAACCTATGAATATCACTCAACTTTGTGTTGACAATTTTTACATGTTTAATCTCAGGTATTATTACTTAGCTTTGCTTGGATGGGAGCCCACAGGATATTATCGCAGCTTGGAGATTTCTGTGAAGCTTTTAAAAGATTAGTTTTAGTATAAACTGTCGGAAGTTTATTCTATTTTTTGGGCAACTTTATGTTATAAATCGTGATAAAATAATATGTTTTTCCACTTATAAAAACTCTAGGACCTATGTTTAAAACTTTGAACTTTTATGATGTAATGTACATGATTTTATTACGTCAGCTTTGTGTCAACTGTAATTCATTGTTTCTTGTACTTTGACGTGTTACCCCCTCGTTGCCTAGTTGTTCCATGTCAGATTTTGGGGGTCTCACAAAAGGTGATGAAGGTGAGTCATCATTAAATGTATCATCCTCAACATCTACTCTCAAATAAGGCGTATCATCTAGTAAAGCATTGTCAGGTCTAATGTGTTGCAAGACGTGTGTTCACAAGCCTAAGATGTTCGGATCAGTTGCCCCTTTCATTTGCTCAAGTGCTTGCATTATAAGTTTAAAAGCGTCTTCACTCAAGAAATGATAAATGCCTTGATTTTGAAAGGTTGTTTGATTATGACTTTGAAAATTTCCGTCATTTTGAAAATCGTCTTGATTTAAAATTCTTGATTTTGAAAGTCGTCAAGAAACCCTTGATCATAATCGCTCGCGTGTAGATGACAATTATTTTCACCATGCGGTCCTCCACAAGTCGCACAAGGCCCATACACAGCTCGATAATGCTCGTCTTCTAATATCTCCAAAATAGGACGATTATCCATGTGTGGCAAAATGGTCGAATGTTTATACAAGTGAAATGACATTTAAAAGCTTCCTCGGGGAAGGAAGTAATACACCAAAGGTGGTATGGTTACACGCGTGCGAGTACACGTTTAAATAAATTCGAGGAGTGAGAGAGGAGCTCTCGGTCGACTTTTGAGAGAGAAGAGATTATCTCTCTCGAGGTGAAATAAGTAATATCCACAAGAAAATCTAATATATATAAGTAATACTTGGGTGGCACACTACTCACCACTATCACTCTTGAAAGACCCACAAGGAAGTGGAGAAACGAGGCGACGCGTAGCACTTAAGAGCCTGCTTCTTTAGAATGTGTAATACACTCGCCTTATACCCCCCCCCCCCCCCCCCCCCCCCACACAGTGGCCTCTTTCTCAGGATCAAGAAGATTATGATATTTATCTATTGTGCCTTATTTAAGTTTGATCGATACACGTGTTCAGGATCGGAACGCTCCCTAACATGGTGTATTACAAAAAGCAATACTTATAGAAGTATGTGTATTAAGTGTTCGTATCTACGTATACGTATGTACATATAATAATATATCAAAAATATTTTTGTATTTATTAGATTTTTAAGAAAATACTATATGTACGTAAAAACGATGAAAACCGATATATACAATATATTTTGGTGTAATCTTCTAGAAAAAAGATTACTTTTGATTTTTAAAATTTTTTTTGGTTCAATTCTTTAGGAAAAGAATTGATTTTTTGGTTTTTTGTGGGTTTTTTTTTTATATTTTTGTCTTTTTTATTTTTTTAAATGTTTTTTATTTATAATACGTAAAAATAACGTTCACAAAGTGAACGGATCCCAAAATACAATATGTCTCACTTGAAACCGTTAATATTCACGAAAAGAACCGGCAGCGGCGCCATTTAATAATTCGTTTTTTAGTATCGTTTCGTCTCGGTATCTAATCGAATTGATATAAGTTTTCAAGTTTGACTTTATTGTTTTTGGTGATAAATGATTGATTGGTATCTATTTTTACTTGGCAAAAAGCAATCAAAAAGTAAAAATATTAACTAATTCTACATATACGTACTACTCTAAAGCACGTTACAATTACCACAAATAAATGCACAAAATGTAAAAATGAAAATACAATATTATTCTATAAATTTTAACGCCTAAATACACAATAACGAACTAACAAATATTTTAAACAAAAATAACAAACTAACAAGTTTCCCTAGCAAAATTTTTCAAAATTATTAAAAGTAAAAACTCAAATTTTATAAAACTTTATAATACAAATTTTACAAAATCCAAATTTATAAAAAGTCTATTACTAGTAAAATGAATATTACGACTAAAAGTCTATTACTTTGGCCCAAAAACAATTGCTGGCCCATTATTACTATAACAGATCCAACGAACTTAATAGGCAAGGATGATTGCTGTAATTAGGGGTGTCAATATTTCCGACCCGACCCGAACCCGACCCGACCCGAACCTGACCCGAGCATATTCGGGTCGGGTTATTCGGGTTGAAATTTCAATTCGGGTTAGTCGGGTCAACCCGAGTAACCCGAATTGGAAATCGGGTCGGACATCGGGTAAATATTTATGCTTAATTCGGGTTCGGGTCAACCCGATTGACCCGAATAAGAAATTTTTTTATTTTTAAAATTAAAATTAAATATAGTTTCTATTAAAAAAATAAATTTTTTTTTTTTTTTTTTTATATTTACCCGTAGTCGGGTTGACCCGAACCCGAATAGACCCGACCCGAGTAGACCCGACCCGAATAGACCCGAACCCGACTAACCCGAGTTCAACTCGGGTCGGGTTCGGGTAAAATATTTTTACCCTCAACCCGAATTCAACCCGACCCGAATAACCCGAACCTGACCAACCCGACCCGATTCCCACCCCTAGCTGTAATCAATCTAAAAGAATAAAAAGGTTCATTTAAACAAACTCTACCTACTGAACTAGTGGAAAAACGTTTCTCAGTTACTGCAAAATCTTTTCACCACTCTATACACTAAGTGAACCTTTACCAAAACATCAACAATTGTCAAATTGAATAAACTCCTAATTCACACTAATATTTCCCTTAAAGGATTGCAACAGTATATGATCAAACTAGGTAATTAACCTAAATGATTTTATATGACTTAACCTCTACTCCATTTACTAATGCAAAGAGCAGTTAACTATTCTATACAAGTACTCTACT
Source organism: Glebionis coronaria (assembly GCA_025667525.1). Lineage (NCBI taxonomy): Eukaryota > Viridiplantae > Streptophyta > Magnoliopsida > Asterales > Asteraceae > Glebionis > Glebionis coronaria. The sequence goes on along the minus strand of CM046874.1, from coordinate 589,016,781 downwards.
TAATATGCTGATCTTAACACCTAATAAACCTAGTAATCCAATTACAGTCACACTTATCAACCTACTAATGAAACTTCACGAAATAGCCCTAGTGTCAAGCACACCTTATCACAAATAGCAAGATTAGACAGTTAACTAGCAGATTACACTATAAATGGCAAAATGTAATTCGTGCTTGACCTTGACATCCAAAGTAAGTCCGTTGAGTCGAAGGTTAGCGTTGAGCTTCCTTATAGCACCAACTAAACTCGAACACTGATCTAAACTGCATACAACGAAACACCACTATTCTGCTTGTTATCAATAGTTGGAAAGATAATATCCTTTGAAACAGAAACCTGTAACAACGGAAAGTAATCCTACAAAACAAAATATCCAAAAAGTTCTCGACTACAACAAATCCAATCAATCTGATCTTTGGAACAACTTCTGGACCGAAACTCTATAAATTCAATTTGCTACAGTACCTGTAAACTTCAAATTAAAAGAAACTTGAATCTCATTAATGAAAAACTTGAATCTTCCCTGTATCTAAAATCCTATTTACTGAATTCCTTTAAACTCTAAACAAAAATTTCCTAATAAGCTCTAATGAGCTATTGAACTCAAGTAAAACCTATGTTAATTAGTAAAGACATGGAAACTTTAAATTTCAGAAACTAAAGATGTGAAAATGACTAAAAGCGACTAAAAATCTGTATTATAAAAAAAAACAAAATAAGATGTGAACAGTGACAATATAAAAGAAGCAATAAGCCTCATCAGCTTATATATCAAGCTGATCCAAACATACCTAAACTCACACATAAGATGTTTACTCCTAATGATATTCACTTATCTGATCATTTAAGCTAACGAAACTAATCATTAAGATCTTATAACCAATTCATTAACAAAACTCGAAACATAGAAAGCTTGCTATTCACTGAAACAGAAAAGAAAAGAAAAGAAGATGAGAAAGCTTGGATGTTTTATTAACGGCAGAAAATAAAATTCAGTTACAAAAACTTTAACTGAAAAAACAAAATTTGTTACAAGATTAAACAAGAGAACTAAAAAAACTTAACTACTCCTAATCTATTCCTAACAACTATGTGTATCTACTCCTATGCTAACCGTCTCCAAATGAGGTCTTCCTTGATATTTATAGGCGTTTGAGAGGAGGAGTGTGACGTGTTGCTTCCAATACGGTCATGCCACGTGTAAATATGAGGTTGATGAATTCGTTCTTCATTCTTCAAATTGGGGGTTTCTTCATCTGTCACTCTTGATCCAATTAATTCGTATCTTCATGTAGATGATGAAAAGCTGATCACTTTTGATTCTTAAAGTTTTGTATGAATCCTTGTAGATCATCCTTGATATTGATTTGCAGTAAATGGTGAAGAAAGAAGTAAACCGACTGTATGTTTATCTTGATTTTTTTCTCTCTCTTCGATTGTGTGATGAAGACAGACGTGTGAAAGACTTGATAAATCAGTCTTTGACCAAGTAGATAAAAGTTAAGTAAACTTTGTTGGTCCACGATACTTGTGCAAACATCGAATCAATAAGAATAAATGAAGAACATTTGCACAATTAAACCAATTGACTAACTAATAACACAAGCTTGTACTTTTCATCGTATGTATATCTTATTAATAATGAATCAACAAATATACATGACTTGCCCGGTTGTTTGCGGAACAACAACCGGGCGATGAATGACAAACTAAACTCCCATGTTCATAGCTAGCTAAGCTTATGCAAGGGAGGATGAAACCCTATCCACTAAAGTGTTACATTTGTTTTTTCTGTGGTGGGAAACATTGGCCTATTCTATTACAAGGACCACATATATATAGTGGGGTGTGAAGCTTCCTTGAGAAGCTTTAACTAAAATACAAGTAACCACCTTGTAGTCTTCCACTAATACTTTAGACAGACACTTCAGACACTTCTTCAGGTCTTCTAACATCTTCAGGTCTTGTAATCAGTAATAGTCTCGAGGAGTTAGTAAGCTGTTATGTCATCACTTACTAACTCCATCATCCTTGATTCTTTGCACACTTACTGAGATCCGCCTCAGCTAATGACGATTCTATCTCGTAGACTCTAAAGAACTCTAAAGAATGACACACTGAACTTGTAACATACGTAAGTTCAGTGACTAACACTACTTAAGATACTTTACATCAAAATCCTGTGCAAGGGACAAATCAGGCACTGAATTGGCCCAACAAACTTTTATCCATTTTTTCCCATTTGGTCCTTTCTCTTTATACTCTTTTTCAAAAGTTATATAAAAGAGTTAAGATTTTTATACTAAACTCTTTTTCATCTTTTTTCTTTGTGAAAGTTACAAGCTAAGCCCTCAATCTTGGTAAATAATGGCAAGTAAAGTCCTCGAAGCATGATTCGTCTTTTTCTTCGTTTTTTATCATAAAAATCCCTTGAAAATGTGTGTTTGCTCCAAAATGCATCTTGTTTACCTGAAAACACAAAAACACAAATACCCACGTAATTCTGATATTTTTCAGTTAAATATAATGTATTTGGTTGCGTTTTAGTGGTTGTTGGATCATAATTGATGAGTGTTTTCACACTTATCATGTTTGCAATCACTAGTATCAATGATGTCCTCACTTGTCCCAAAACTCACGTTTTGCCAAATCATCGAAATGCAAACCAAAACGTCATAGCACATCTATTTCGAGAGCAATTCAAAGATGATAAACGTGATTTAAAAGGGAAAGACATACAAAGAGATATCATAGCACAACATAAGATAAATATATCTTACCATCAAGCATGGAGAGGCAAATACTATGGTTTGCAAATGCGAAGAGGTTTGCCTTATGAATCGTTCGAAACGTTACCATTTTATTGTTACAACCTTGAAAAAAATCTAGGATCTGTCACACGTATCAAGACAATCGATGACGGAGTATTTGATATGTTATTCGTTACACTGGGTGTTTTAGTAAGTCAAACTCTCTCCATTTCTTAAAACAATGACTTTATATATAACAGTACTTTGGGAAATATGCTTAACCAATCTTATTACTACTACTTCAAACGCTCATTCATCATCTACGCCCTATGCTTATCATAGATGCGGTGCATATGAAGGGTGTGCATAAGGTGCAAATTTGTGGACTGTAGGTATAGATGGAAACAATCAAATTTTACCTACCGCTTATGGTATATGAAAAGGTGAAACGGCCCCCTGTTACTCGTGGTGGTTGAGCGTCCTAAAAGAATGCATTGGTGAAAACCTAAACATGATATTCATCTCATATAGGCGTCATGCTACAGCCTTAGCAGTACGCAATAAATTTCCATTCGCCTTTCATGGTATATGTTGTCGTCATTTAATGATGAACCTATCCTTGAAAAGAAAGAAGACACAGTCGTTGTAATGGAAAATTTGCAAAGCGTATACCACAGATGAATTTACAAGACATATGAACACGCTACAGGCCGTTCAACCCGATGCTTACCAAAATCTAATGGAAGCCGATCCAAGAAGATGGTCTAGAGTGTATTCTCCATGGCCTCGCTACAATTATTGTACATCTAACAACATGGAGTCTGTTAATGCTTGTACTAGAAAGACATGAAAAATGCTTGTCACAATCTTTATCGAGTCCTTCAGAAAAATTACTCAATATTGGTATTTCTGCCCTCGACAAGCAGCAGGTACTTATCTTGAGACTTAACCAAGCAACTTCCATTTTACATATACAATACAATAACCTGCTATTTTTTAAAATTTAATTTATGTAGGCAACATGAAGTATGAAATAACACACTGGGTGGCATATAAGATTAAGAAAAGGAAAATTAAAAGCTTAACATGGGTTGTTATGGGCATTAACCAGTACCAAGTTTACGATGGAAATTATAACCGCGAAGTAAACCTTACTGCTCGCACATGTACATGCCACAAATGCCAAGTTTCAAGAATTCCGTGGAGTATTTATTGCTGTTACTAGGTCTATGAGACTCGATGATTGTGCTCAATTTGTTACAAACTGGTTAGAAAGGAAAAAAATCAAGCTACGTACGCGGAATCAATTCATTTTGTTGGAGATCTACACGAATGTGAGTTTCCTCCCTATATAAGACCAGTTCAACCGCCAGAAATGAACAACCCACAACAAGGCATGCCCAAAAACATTTATCGTATTTTATCTCAAGGTGAGGAGCCAAGGACTATACATTGTAACAGATGTCATGCGGCGGGGCATAAACGTGATTAATGAAAAACATCATATGTACCGGAACCCCCGCCAAAAAAACAAAAAATAAAAATACACGACGGATGAACCATTTCAAACAACACCTCCTTTCAACCTAAACCAATTCAACACATACGGGTCAAGACACCTCACAACCTTGGGATTCACGTGCTCAATAATTATACCCATCACAAGAATATCACACTGATTCCCTTCTCAACAATACAATTAAAACATATTCCAACAACAAAACTACCACCAGAACACATACCCCTCACAAGAATATCAACATTCAACTGAAGAGCTATCCTTCGGTCTTTCTCAACCATACCAGACCCAACCTAATCATCAATCAAATGACTATTACAACATGTCACAAGGGTTTGTAGAAAATGTTGGAAATACGTTTTTACGTATAAAGAAAGTCTCGGTCACTCCAACAATATAGTTATAGGCTCGTAGTAATGTTTAAGTTACATTTATGTTAAGCCCGACCCATGAGCATGTTCATGGGCCGGAGGCCCAAGTCCATTAAGGACTTGGGTATATAAACCTCTTTCTACCATGGAAAGAGGTGTTGGTTGTTTCATTTCTCATTTTAATACACATAGTTTCTTTCATTTCTCTCTCTCTAAGTTTATCTCTCTGGAAATACATCAACCCTCTTGAAATAAAAAGATTATCATTGTTCTACAATTGGTATCAAGAGCATGGGATGAAATATAGGTTGGTCTTTGTATTGTTTATGCTTTCTTAAGCATAACGTGTGTTTTTTGATTGTTTATTGCCAAAGCATCAAAAAATTTCGTGTTTGTTAGTGTTCTTAAGTCGTATACCTTCTTTATTCGTGTCGTAGTGATTTGGGTATCTTGGTTTCGGTTAAAACACAAATCTTTTGGATCAAAAGTTAAGAACTTTCTTGTTTTTCATCTTTCCGAAATTCTAGCAAGTGATTCCATCGAAAAGTACAAGTGAGTGAGGCTCGATCGCAATAACCCAAGGGTTTTACTTTGTGATCACACGGATTCCGATACCTTATTCCGACGAGTTATTCCGATCGTTTATTGCGATCGCGGATTCCGACAGTTTTTAAGGGATATTGAGACGTTACTCTGTCCAGATTGTTTTAGCCATATTGCGATTAGGACATTCCGACAGATCAACATTCCGACAGATCAACATTCTGACAGATCCAATATTCAGATAGAAGGACATTCTGACAGATCAACATTCCGATAGAAACAACATTCCGATAAAACCAACATTCCGATACTTGCAATCATTCCGATAGAAAAGGTATTCCAACAGAAGCAACATTCCGACACTTGACACATTCCGATAGAATTTGTTTTTGGATAAAAGTTGCATAACTTAGAGGATTTTTCTATCTTGCATTAATTTGGTAATTTGGTAAATTTCAAAAACAAACACAACAAAAAGATAACAATATCTTTCATTCAACAATACAAAAACACATAACCTTATTTCATTGATCGATCATTTTTGATAATCTTTATTCAAGGGATCATAAAATGAATTCAAATTCATATATGCCAATAATGACTTCGCTTATCGATATCTCAATCATCTCGGGTACCGACACTCGCCCACCTTTGCTCATCAAAGATTTATTTGAAGCATGGCAAGGTCGTATGAAAACTTACATCATGGGCAAACCCACTGGTAGACTTATGCTTCAATCCATTGAAAACGGTCCACTAGATTAGGGAGAAGTTACTGTCAACAATGTGACGCGGACAAGGTTGTATCATGAGTTAACTGATGCTAACAAACTCATTGCCGATGTTGATAAAAGGGCCGTTCAGATAATACTTCAAGCCCTCCACCGGATATCTATAGAATGGTAATTGAACACACAGTGGCAAAGGCTCTTTGGGATTGATTAGCTGTTTTGTTACAAGTGACCTCTCTAACTAAGCAAGAACGAGAGTGTTGATTGTATGACTTGTTTGATAAGTTTACATACATTCCAGGGGAGACTCTTCATGATTACTACTGGCATTTCACTACTTTGATGAATGACATGAACGTGTATAATCTAAGGATTGAACAGTTTAAACTAAACACAAAGTTTTTGAACACGTTACCCCAAGAATGGAGTCATTATGTCACCGATGTTAAGATGATTCGAGATTTACACAAGTCAAATTTAGATCAACTCTATGCTTTCTTGCAACAACACGAGAAGCACGTGATCCAAAAACGCATCTCTCATGGATCTTATCAAGAACCATTGGCATTAATGGCAAACCATCCTACAATGTCATATCACAACTCTCCGTTTGCTTTGGGACACCAATCTTCCTATCAACCATTGTATCAAACACCAAGTTTCCCACAATATTCGATCTTGCCACAACCACCTACATCTTATCACCAACAATACAAGCAACCAGCAACATCATCACAAGGATAGTCACATCAGTTACCTTATGCTTCACAACAGTATTCACCGTATCAACCTCCAACAAACCCTGCTCTTACCTATCAACATCTTGAGGCTCCTCAACCCCATTACTCACAACCTGGTAGTGTTCCCTCAAATCAGCTTGCAGCTCAATCAGCACCAGCATTCTATTGTGATGATGAGATTCCTGTCCCTGAGTTTAGACAAGGGGATAGTCCTACTGATTACTTGCTCAAATGTCTGCTTATCTCACTCAAACATTGAACAAACGAGGTTACAGAGGACCAGCTCCGACAAACAATCAGTTAAGGAAATCTTCTAACTCTCGACAACAGGCTACAATTCAAGATGGCAGAGTAATGGTGCAACCACTTCAGGGGAGACCCAGTTCATCTACTGCTGGTGCACGTTCATCTACTGCTGGTACACGTTCATCTAACACTGCTGCTACAAGGGGTAATAGCACTGGAAAAATGAAGATGATTATATGTTATAACTACAAAGGGGAAAGGCACATGGCTCGAGAGTGTAAGCAGCCCAAAAGGAAAAGGGATAGCACATGGTTTCAAGAGAAGATCTACTTGGTGAATTCTCAAGCTCAAGGACGTGAGCTCGATGAAGAAGAGTTAGAATTTCTCACAAATCCAGAAGTTACGGACACTGACGGTCTCACAGCAGCCATCACCAACAATGCCGCATATCAATGTGATGATTTGGATGCATACGACTCTGACTGTGATGCTCTCAATACCGTCAAGGTAGCTCTCATGGCAAATCTTTCACTTTACGGAGCTGATACAATTTCTGAGGTACCAATTACTGCTATGGATACTAGTATTATACCTTATCAGGTTGAGCAAGTGTCAGAGTATTCGGAACAGCCTCCGGTGGTTAGTAACTCAAACGAGGAGGCAACCAATGATAGCAATATCAATGCAAGTCCCCAGACTTTGAGTGAACCACAACCGGGAGCTATTACGACTACAAATTCGTTTGCTCAACCCGATTTGGTTATGGTGTCGGCATCTATGCTTAGCCAAATGAATAATGCGGTCCGGGAAACCCTCAGTGTTAATCAGACTTTATCTGCCGAGCTTGCTTTGCATAACGAAAAGGTTAAAACCTTGGATTTAACTCCAGTGTCCACTACCTTAACCAATCCTGAATTTGATAGGTTTAGGAAAGTCCAAATGGATAATCTGCTAGAAATTGAGAGTTTAAGAGCAAATCTTTCGAAAGAACTTAAAGAAAAAGAGTCAGTCGTTAACAATTTTCAACAACTTCAAACGGATTTCGAAATTATTGAGTCTAAAAGGATTGAAACGGAAATTAAGACGTCTGAAAGAATTAAATAAACGGAAATTAAGCTTTTAAAACAATACTCTGCTTCACATCTAGTACACTTGTTTCATGCATCGTTTAAAGAATTCACTTTATCACGTCTAATAGACCTACCACCTAACCCGGGGTATGCAAAGCAAGCATTTCACCACAACCCACGACTTTATGATGCAACCAAGTTAGGATTGGTCTTAGATCCGATTGAATTTTTAAATGAATCTGAGAGCATGTCACTACATGAAGAGAATCGGTTAAAATTACTTCCTACATATCCTCAGTATGATTATGAACAAATGAATGCATCATATGCAAAAATAGATTTTAGAATTCGCTTTAATATGCAAAAGGAATTTATCCATACACTAGCTTACATGCCTACTAGAGAAACCCTAAGTATGCTTCCTACACTTGTTAATTCGGCCGAACCCAAGGAAATTCCTAAGAATCTTCCACCGGTAAGTACGGTAATGCTCAGCTTGGAAGAGCTTGAGCGATACCTAACCGAGTTTGACAAGGTCATCCTGGAATGTACGACTTCCACGGCTCAAACCGCTGGAGAATGGGCTTTCGAACACATGAAAACGATGTTTGAGAAAGAGATCGTTCCGTTTGTAAACAATATTAAAAATGGAGTCTATTACCTTGCGGGAAATCTAAGTTTTGAAATGGGTGAAGTTCAAAAAGTTTTCTATGAAATGGATGATGCTTATGAACAACATTTAATTGAGAAAGAAAAGATTTTATCCGAATATGACCGATTCTTAGAACATATAGTGTCTCTCGAAGTGATGCAAGTTGTTACTAATGAATATGCTCATGAGCTTTCATCTACTGTGAATAAATGTGATGATGTGCATGATATATCTGTGAATATTGTTGAGCCTGTGATTAATGTAGATAATAATTCTTGTCATGAATCTAACGCTGAATTTTTAAAACTTCAAGATTCTTATAACACACTTTCAAAACATTTTAATGAGCTTCAACAACATTGTATATCTCTTGAAATTGAAAATCAACCTAAAAATGAAACTCTTTAAAAAACAAATGATTGTGAAAACTCCGTTGAGACAAGTGACAAGATGATTCAGGTGGTTCAGACATTAGAGGAAGAAATTATGAGACTTAAGAGAGAATCCCTAGAAGAGAAATTGGAACTAGAGGCTGCAAAGATTAAAAATCATGCCCTAGAAGATAGAATTAATTCTATGCTAGGGGAGTTTGATAAAGTAAAGAAGGGTTTTTCAGAAATTTATGGTTCATTAGAAAATCGCTTCGCTTTTAATGCGGCAGAGCAAAAGTCACTCGTTGACAAACTGAACCGTAAGTGCGAGGAAATCTCTGACTTAGATATTCAACTCATAGACAAAAACATGGTTTTGGCTGAATTAAAGGAGACACTTCAACTCAAAGGACAAGAAGTTGTTGATAATCCAGCTCCAATCTCTGCCTCGACCTCTAGTGCTTCCAAACCCAACCCACGTGTGTTATATCGGGACACAAAATTTAAGAATAGTCCAACTAAGTTTGCCACGTACATGAAAAATGCCTTAGCACATGCAGATCTAGCTAGAGAGATCATTGATGACATGCGTAAAGTAGATCCCACAAGTCATCTTCTATATGAGCTTTTATTATATGTGGATCGCGTTCCGGATTGTTTAGCAAACTTAGAGTACATTGGGTAACCGGTATTTGTACCACCTAAACAACAAACCACCATTGCCATTAATCCAGTCAATAAGACCCCAGGAGCTAAGCCTGTTTTGAATACACCCATCAAGGCTAAGTCAAAATCTGTAACTAATGTTCCCTTGGCTTCTACATGAGTAATTATGTCCACTAAGGCTAAAGGATCTCAAGACAAGAAAGATAGGATCAAGCCTTCCACTAGTAGGACTGATAAGAAGAAAGTAGAAGTTCACCCTAGGAATGTTATTTCAGTTTTAAATAAAAAGAATCATGTAGCTAAAACAAAAGGTTCTCCCTCTGAGTGGAAACCTAAGCAAAATGTGAATTCTAATTTGAAATGTTGGAATTGTAATGAATGCATGTTTTCTCAGCGTCATGATTTATGCCTTGTTGATTACGTGAATGAAATGTATGCAATTAGGAACAATCTTGAATGGATTCCAACGGGGAATAAATTGACTCAAGTTGGTTGGCAATGGAAACCCACTGGTATGACCTTCACTGCTAATGGAACTACGTGCCCTTTAACTAGGTTAACATCCACGGAAGTTAGGTCTCAGCGTCCTTTAAATAGGAACACTAGCACTAAGAAATGGAAAAAGCGCCCTTTAACTAGGTCTGCCCCCACTATTGTGCCTACCAGTGATAATGTCCCCAGTCAAAAAGTACCTAAGAATACTAGACAACTAGAATCTAAGCCAATTACTAGTAAGAAAATTTGGAAGCCTAAAGATTTTTCTGATAGCAAATCTAAGATATTTACATTTGTACCTGCTAACTCAGAGGAACAATTACATTCCGATACATCGTCTTTGTTTGGTGATATTTTCAGGTCGTCCAAATTATTCTTTGGTATTTGGACTCGGGGTGCTCCAAACATATGACTGGAGACCGCTCGATGCTCAGAAAGTTCGTCAGCAAGTTTCTAGGAACGGTGAAATTCGGCAACGACCATATTGCAAAGATCATGGGTTACGGTGAATATCAAATTGGGAATGTTACGATTTCAAGGGTATATTATGTGGAGGGACTTGGTCATAATTTATTTTCAGTGGGACAATTTTGCGATTCAAACCTTGAAGTGGCTTTTCGACAACATACTTGCTTTATTCGCGATCTTGCAGGAAATGATTTGTTAAAGGGTTCTCGAGGGGATAATCTCTACACACTGTCCATTCAAAACATGATGGTCGCCTCTCCTGTATGCCTACTCTATAAAGCATCAAAGACCAAGTCATGGTTGTGGCATCGCCGGTTATCTCATCTTAACTTTGATGCTATAAACCATTTGTCTAAAAACGAACTTGTTCGTGGTCTTCCAAAACTTAAGTTCGACAAGGATCATTTATGTTCCGCGTGTTCTTTAGGGAAAAGCACCAAGAAATCTTACAAACCTAAGGCTGAAGACACCAACCAAGAACCACTGTATCTTTTGCACATGGATCTTTGCGGGCCAATGCGTACGGCTAGTGTGAGTGGTAGAAAACACATTCTCGTCATGGTGGATGATTTCTGAAGGTTTACATGGGTAAAATTTTTAGCATCTAAGGATCAAGCACCAAAGTATATTATTACTTTCTTAAAGATGATCCAAGTACGTCTTAATGCTATTGTTCGTCGCATTTGTACTGATAATGGAACTGAGTTCGTTAATCAAGCTCTACGAGACTATTATGAAGAGGCCGGTATTTCACATGAAACTTCTGTTGCTCGCACTCCACAACAAAACGGTGTCGTGGAAAGACGTAACCGTACACTAATGGAAGCTGCTAGAACTATGTTGATTTATGCGAATGCTCCTTTATTCTTATGGGCTGAAGCAGTGGCAACAACATGTTACACCCAAAACCGCTCCATCATTCGTAAACGACATGGTAAAACTCCATATGAGCTACTTCATGGACACAAACCCGATATTTCATTTCTTCATGTATTTGGTGCACTTTGTTATCCAAATACTAATAGTGAGAATTTGGGCAAACTTCAACCGAATGCTGATATTGGAATTTTCATTGGTTACTCACCGGCAAAGAAAGCTTACCGAATTTATAACTGTCGTCTTGGCAAGATAGTAGAAACTTTGGATGCCGATTTTGATGAGCTGACAGCGATGGCTTCTGAGCAACATAGCTCTGAACCCGCTTTACATGAGATGGGTACAGGTACGATTAGTTCTGGATTAACTCCCAACAATCCTACTTCTCCATCATTTATACCACCTACAAGGCCCGAGTGGGATGAGTTATTTCAACCTATGTTTGATGAATTATTTGATCCACCTAGTGATGATTCTCCAGCACCTGTAGCAGTAGCTCCAATTCCTGAAGTTATTGTTCAAGATAATGGAAATCAGTCAGAGGCATCTACTGTCACTATTGAAAAAGATGTTCCTTCCCCCATTAATTCACAAACCACACATGAATCATCACCCCCACTCGTTCCTAATGATGTTGAAGTGGATCACTATGATCACGATTTGGAATTTGCTCACTTATAAGAGCTTCCTTTCTTTGGTTCACAAATACCTGAAAACCCTAACGGTGCATCTACCTCAGAGGAAGCTCCTGCAATCGTTCACTCCCGACCACCACGGATTGAAACTCACAACACAAAATGGACAAAGGATCACCCAATCCGCAATATTATTGGTGACATCAATCGACCAGTCTTAACACGCCACCAACTCCAAGAACATGCATTATATTGCTACTTTGATGCATTTCTTTCCGACACTGAACATAAAAATTGGCAACAAGCCATGACTAAATCATCTTGGATTGAAGCCATGCAAGAGTAACTTAATGAATTTCAACGTCTTGAAGTGTGGGAATTAGTTCCTTTACCCAACAACATTGACATCCTTACATTGTTGTGGGTATATATGGTTAAACTCGATGAGTTAGGTGGAGTGCTGAAGAAAAAAGATAGATTGGTTGCTAGAGGTTACAAACAAGCTTTGGGTATTGACTTTGAAGAATCCTTTGCTCCCGTGGCACGATTCGAGGCAATTAGACTACTTCTGTCCTATGCTACTCACATGAACATGATCGTCTACCAAATGGATGTTAAGACGGCATTTCTCAATGGTGAATTAAGGGAAGATGTCTACGTAAGCCAGCCGAATGGATTCGTCAACTCGGAGTATCCTAATCACGTGTACAAGCTCAAGAAGGCTTTTTACGGGTTGAAACAAGCTCCAAGCGTATGGTACGATCTCCTATCCTCTTATCTCATTTCGAAAGGCTTCTCCAAAGGCAAAGTGGACCCAACATTATTTATTCTCAAGGAGGACAACGACATGATACTGGTACAAATTTATGTTGATGATATAATATTTGCTGCTACTAATCAAACACTGTCTGACCATTTTGAGAAAATTATGTCTACACATTTTAAGATGTCGATGATGGGAAAAATCTCATTTTTCTTAGGGTTACAAATTTCTCAAAATCCCAGAGGCATCTTCATTAATCAATCCAAATTTGCTCTTGAATCATTAAAGAAATATCACTTTGAAAATTGTGACCCCGTGGATACTCCAATGGTGGAGAGATAAAAGTTAGATGAAGATAAGGAAGGGATAGTTGTCGATCCCAAACTTTACCGTGGAATGATCGGCACCCTTCTCTATCTGACTGCTAGCAGGCCTGATTTGCAATTTGCTATATGCATGTGTGCCCGGTATCAGGTTCGTCCTACCGAAAATCACTTACATGTTGTGAAAAGGATCTTTCGGTATCTTAAAGGAACACTTAATCGTGGTCTGTGGTATCCGAAGGATTCCTCTATTGCACTAATCTCATATGCAGATGCGGATTATGCTGGGTGTCAAGATACTAGACGTAGCACTTCTGGCAGTGTACAACTTCTTGGAGATAGACTTTTTAGTTGGGCATATAAAAGGCAGACCAGCGCTGCGATATCAAGTACAGAGGCTGAATACATTGCTATGTCCGGTTGTTGTGCTCAAGTTCTTTGGATGAGATCACAATTAACTGACTACGGTCTTGGATTCAACAAAATCCCGATGTACTGTGATAACAAAAGTGTAATTGCTCTATGCTGCAACTACGTTCAACATTCCCGGGCGAAGCACATTGACATACGCTACCACTTCATCAAAGAGCAAGTGGAAAATGGAGTGATCGAACTGTACTTCGTCAACACTGAGTATCAGCTGGCAGATATATTCATAAAGGCCTTAGATCGAGAACGAATCAAGTTTTTGATCGAAAAGCTAGGCATGAAATCATTCTCACCAACGACACTTAAGGAGTTAGCAGAAGAATCTGAAGAATAGTGGTGGTAAACTATTCTAGAGTATCCTTTGATCGTGATCTTGTATATTATCGTATATATTTAAACCACCAAAAGAAAAATACAAAAATATAAAACATAGAAAAACAATAAAAAATATAAAATCAAGAAAATCCAAAAATATTTTTCATTTTCAAAACGGGCATGTCTTTTAGTACGGTAATATTTACGGCCTTAGAAATGTCGATTAAAATTGACACGGCGCCGTAAATAGAGTCCGTATAAAAGTTGTACATGTTTTTAAAACATTCCCATTATGGCTTGTAGTTATTTGAGACTACAACCCGTTTTTCGCATTAAAGTCACGTATTTCTTATGAAAACGTTGGCTCATAACGGGAATTAATTTTCTCGGGCAAGGTTTACTTTTAAACCTTGTAAGGGACTAAGTTTACTTTATAACTTGGTCTATCACAAATAAGTGTACGTATCAGTGCACTTATTTTGTCAAAATAAGAGAAATCTTATTGCCACCAGAATCGTTCCAACCAATCACTTAACCGGAACACGTCTTCATGGATATTTGCTTCTTTAACATCATTGACTACAGCTCTTTAAATAGAAAACGGGTTCGTGGTTAATGGGGAGCAAATATTAAATCTTCTTGGAATTAAAATTGGTCTTCAAAAAGGGTTTTCAGAAAATATAAACTGTTAATCGTCATCATTAAGTGCTCAGTGTGCCTTGTGTGAATTATACATTCATGTATAGGTTATTTGAAATTTGACGTTAAGTGTATGTGTTCGTGTTTGTGAGCGGGTTAGTACTTCGTTAAGTTTATTTGGTTAATCCTAATGACTTTAACAAATACTATTAACTGGGGGACCACTTTTGCAAATGTTTCAAAGTAGGGGTTTCATGTGTAACTTTGGCACAAATTTTGACCAAGTCAAACATTATACCCCCCCTCCCCGTTCTTGTTTCTTCTCCATCGCAAAAACACAAACACAAAGCTTATACCGCCATTGTTAAACCTTGCCAAAACCTTCATCATTTGATTTTTGATTGCCTGCACTCCGATCATCCATCTAGGTATTGTATCATGCTTTAATTGTTATCACATATCTCTTTACTTTGCATCACAATCAAACCGATAATCAACCTTTAATCAAAAATTAAGGTTTTTAAGTTTTGCGATGAAAAATGTAAATTGACTAGTGGGATATGCTGAGATTGCTTAGATACACAAAGGTCTTGCCCAGTTTTGTTTAAAACGTTGCCAATCTCCAGGAATTGTGAAGTCAACGTTAAGATCGGATCCCAGTCTCGGATTCCGATGATCATTACGACGCCACATTACGATGCCGTGTCATTGCGATGAGTCATTCCGATGGCTCATTGCGATGGGTTATTGCGATGGGTCATTCCGATGGCTCATTGCGATGGCTCATTGCGATGGGTCATTACGATGACGCATTGCGATGGCATATTGCGATGGTGCATTCCGATGCATTATTGCGATGGCATTGTAATTGTATTGCGATGGGGACATATTACGATGAATTCTCAAACATTCCGATGGAAACGAACTTATTGCGATGGAACTTAGATATTGCGATAGAACAGGATTTAGATAGGATTGCGATGGTTTCACATTGCGATTGGGTGTAAGATTGCGATGTTTTAAACATTGCGATGGTTATTTTAGGATTCCGATGGTTTGTAAGATTGCGATGGAATTAGGATTATTATTAGTCCGATGACTTGTAAGCTTGCAATGTGTAATCTTGGTAATATTATGATAGCTTTTAATATTATGTTATCACTATAAGGTTGTGATGAGTAATAGGATTGCCTTGCTAGCATCATGTTAGGTAGCACCTATAGACATGTGTCGTGATCTAGTTATTGTTGTTCTATAAATGTAATGTGCTAATGATCGTCGTGTGTTACTGCTAATGCTACAATTTGGCATAGATTTAAGATATATATGTTTTGTGTATATCATTTGTGTTTATGTCATCTAAGCAGGAAAATGTCGATCACAGAAGAACAACAACGACAACATGATCTCGAACTTGTTTCACTCAGCAACAGGCTACCATATGTTGAGAACAACTCTCGTTTACAAGAGGATTTTGATCCATCTTTAGCAGCTTTGAAAATCGCCACTGATATCCTTGACATTTCACCCATCAAAGATGCATTCAAACGTACTGCCTCTGTTCCCGAAGTCTACATGCACGAGTTCTGGACCACTGCAACACTTTCTAAAAAGACTATCTCATTCCAACTAAACAAAACACCAATGGTACTTAACTTGAGTATCTTTCGGTAAATGTTTAACTTTCCTAAGTTGGCACAGGGAGAACAATTTGTGGCTAACCCAAACACCGATGAATTGTTTCGAGTCATTCGTGCTATGAATTATGAAGGTGAAATCCACAACCTATCCCAATTCAATACATCACACATAGGGCAACCCTGGAAAGCACTTATCACCATCATTGTCAAATGTCTTACTGGAAAGACTCGGGGATCCGACGCAATGAGATCACCTCAGGCTTACATATTTTGGGGACTTTACACGGCATCTAAAGTAGACTATGCACTCCTTCTCTGGCAAGAATTTTGTTATTAGTTTACTGGAACCAAGAAGAAATCAGTGCATCTTCCATTCCCAAGATTCACCAAGCTCATCATCAACCACTTTATGAAGAATGACCCAACCATTGACACTCGCGGGAATTTCTTCTACCACACAAAAGATGATGACTATGTGATTCTACAAACGAATGCGGATACTAATTCCACAATGTATGCATTACGTCCTGCCCTAGTACCTGACACAATGATAAATGAAGGAATCAAGGAAAGTGATAAATATCAAGAGATGCTTAATGATATTGACACACAGTTTCGACGAGCAAATTCATTTCCCTTAGAGAAGCAAAAAGGTAAACGCAAGAAAAGAGTTTCAAAGCGTCAATCGACTGCTTCCTTCAAAGATAAAGGCACAGGGAAAATGCAAATAGTTGATGAAGATGATGATGAAGATGAGACGATCCATACTGAGGTAGAACAGGAAGAAGTACCACTCAGAAGGCTAAAGAAAGCAAAGCAAACTAAAGGTAAAGAAGCAAGTGTTGCTTCAGATGAACCAGCTCAACAAACCATTTCTAAAGCCAAACGACTGCATATTATTCTTCAACAAAGCAGAGAGGAAGCTTTTGCAACCTCCACAGGATCTGGCTCAAGACTATTTGAGGACTTAGAGGAATTTGGTAATCCTGATGCTGACATGGCATTCTATGAAGATCCTACCGATGAAGATGCTTATGAAGATGCTGATAACTTCCATTCTGAAAGTCGTGAGCAGAGTGAAGAAGGTGGTAGAAGTGCAAACACAGATACAAATTTGTTGTATCATGATGTAAATGTCAACACATCTTTACCAGAACCAACTCACACGGTGGTACACGACGATGCTCATGCAACTTTCATACCAGAAACTCAACTTCAAATTAAGTCTACTTCCGGCTCTGACGGTGTTATGAAATATCTTAATTTGGAAGGGAAGGGTGTCGAGGTTACAAATACTAATCCATCGACAAATGAAAACATGGTGGATGTTCCCATAACTTCTGTTACATCAACCACCACTCCACCACTATCCACCCGGTCATCAGTGAAGTCATAACACCAACTATTACACCAGCACTTGTTGAACAACCGGTATCAACTTCCACCCCAACAACTGTATCTACACCGTCATCATCAATAGCTGAACAACCTGTATCAACCACTGCCCCAATCACTGAATCTACACCATCACCTATCCTTGAACAACCCGTATCATCCACCACCACTTTAACAATTATGGTTACACCTCCACCATCAGCAAAAAAAGTATCATCCACCTCCAATCCATTCCTCACTGTCAGTGATCCACTGATCCAGTCTCTTCAACAACAGCTGGAGGCTCAAGCTAAACAAAAAGCTTCACTGACTGAAAGATTCACCACTCCAGACACACAACCCCTTAAAGAACCGCAACCTGATGAGCCTACACTTAAGAAAATATCAGACAGAGTGTCTAAACTTAAAGAACAACACAAATCATTTCTTAGAGAGAAGAAAACTCGTGACAAAGAGAATGCTGCTTTTCTTGGTTCAATTGATGAGAAAATGACCAAGATCATTCGACGAGAAGTCAAGTCATATGTTGATCAGCAGCTACCAACTGTTGTCGGTAATGGTTTATCTACCCTTCAACTAATGACATTGTTACATACACGTCTGCTAAATATGGGGGCTCATAAATCGAAAAATAAACGAAAAGTTCTGCAATATCTCAACAAAGCAATTATTGAAGATACACCTGCAGATACTACCGACTCTGAGTCTGACAATAAATACGAGCTAGAGGAGGAAGATAATGAGGGTAACGGTGATGAGGATGATGGTGAAAATGATCAAAATGAGGAAGAGGATAAGGAAGGAGATGAGGAGGAAGAAGAGGATGAGGAAGAAAAGGATAAGGATGAAGATGAAGATGAGGACGAGGATACAGATGAGGATGAGGATGACGATGATGATGATGACGACGGTAATAGAACCAACAAGGGTGATAAGAATGACAAAACAGGTACTAATACCGAAGAGTCAAATAAGGATGAAGGTGATAAGGCAACTTCGAAAGGTATTGAGGAAGCTGCAGAAAGCGTTGCTGAAACCGCAGAAAAGACGGTCGAGTCTACTGTACCAGAAACTCAGCATATTGACACAGGTATATCTACTGAACCAGTTTTTACTACTGATTCTGACAATGAATCTGTAGAACATATGCAAGAAGACGAAATTCCTGTGTCTACGCAAGAAGAAGAAACCACAAGGTCAATGCTAGAAGAAGAACCTCACGATGATATACCGGTGACACAAGAACAACCTTCAACACCATATGAAGATCATCACATCTCTGATATGGAAGTTGAAGATTTAAATATGCCAGAACCAACGTTTGTTGAATCTCTTATCATCGATGACACGGTACAGGAGCAACTCTGGCTTACAAATGTAGCACCACAGCATCCTTTCGACACAACAACTGAAATGGAGCTGACTCAATTCCTAAACAATCCTATCGATTTCTCAGCCTTTCTAAGGTATTCTCATGGGAAACCGACAATGACTCCGGATCTTATCAAAATGGCAGCCGCAAATCTGGACTTCTTTGATACTTTGAAGATCAGCCATAATGAAGCAGAATATCACTTAAATGAGCTTATAAAGGCAATGAGAGCAACGACTACGGGAATTCAGACTCCAGTGTTACGACCTCTTACACCCACAGTCATCGCCGGTTCTGCAACGATCCCAATAGAGCACTTCGTTTCTCACGATCTCGAGTACCTTGAAAAAGGCGCAAAGAAATATGCCACGTCACTTACTATGATCAAGGCTGTTAATATGGAGAACGTTCCATGAATCAAAGATAAAGTACCTGATGCACTATGGAGAAAGAAACTGCTCAAGTTTTATGATACTTTTGCATCACTTTGGCATCTCTCACTGGACTACAAAGAAAAGGTTATCTTACAATCATTTCCATCGTCCAAAAAGAGGTTCTTCTATTGTCTCAGCTCACAGAATCAAAAGCATCCAAGGAGCAACCACTCAGACGGTCTTCGGGTATGATTACTTGAATGTAATCGTGTTCAAACCTACTGATGAGAAAGAATACCGAATTGACGAAAGTGATATTTAGTACCTTCAACTTGAAGACATCGAAGATCTTCTGTTGTTATTGGCTCAGGAAAAAGTCAACCATCTACAACCTGAGATTGTCATTGCATTGAGCTCCAACCTTCGTCAATATGCAAGAAAAATTGTCATCCAAAACCGGGTGGAAGATTTTCAACTTGGAGTGGAGAGCTATTAAATGAAGCTAAATCTGCAACGTCCCTATATAACTCCGCTCAGTAATTTTCACAAGAACAAGATGCCGTACATGGGGACCACGACACCGGAAGCAGGGATATTTTATCCAAATGAGACTGGCGTCATGCAGTTCATGCGATTCTCCGAACTGCACAAAATTCAACGATGGTACGCTCAAGCATGTTCGAGATGATCTGACGGTTCTCAATGCCGACTTACCGCTTCCAGCAGTCAAGTACACCTGGACGAGCCAGTGCAAAAAGGGAGCTAAGTACGCGATCAGGAAGATCGAGGAACTTCTAAGGAAGCGTCGGTTGCTACGAAGTGTGGAACGATTCGTAGGTGGAAAGCCATATGGAGCTCACCATAGGTTCACGGAACGAGCCATTTAATTATGGTTCGTCTTATAACAGGTCAAATCCATATGTCTATTATTGTGAATATGTTAATTTTTTTTGTATAATCACCTTTTGTGGCATGTTGTAGTGTAAAAGTATGATATTATTCAAGAATTTCTCTCGAGATTCTAAATCTTTCAAACATATCGTACTCAAGCACTACAACTAACCCTCATTAATTTGAGGGGGAGCATTAATATGTTCTTTGGCCAACATCTAATTTCATTTTATTACCCAAAGACCGATTAATCCATTAATATCCAAAATATTGATGGATAACATTTTGGAAAGGGGAGAAAATGGGATTAAAGAGACTTAATGATACTTGGCTAAACAATGAAAAAGGCTTAAAAGATAAACCAACTTAATAAGTGTAATGCACATGTTAAGGGGGAGCGTTTTTGATGAACAAAACACTTAAGGCACAAAAACTTTGATTATAATATCACAAGTGCTTTAAGTAATTTTCAAGGATGTTTTTTCATGGTGACAATACTTACCCAAAACACACTTAATTCACGACGAATATGGTGACAAAAGGGTGGTAGGATTAGGTATTAGTCCAATGATTCATCAGAACCGATGGAATATTCCCAAGGACAATTCCCTAGATAGAATTAGAAGTCCTAGGAAAGATGGAGAAAGATTGTGAACGTAGCTGAATGCCGACCAAGTACTTAAGCTAGCACTGAAACAATCACAACAAGGTGCTAGTAATGACGTATTGGTAAGCATTGAAGGGGTTGAAGAATGAAAAAGAATTGTAAAGATAAAGGGTGTAAAGAAAGAAGCCCTCCTTACAACTTTAGGCAGAAACCGGGTCAATACATATGCTATTGAGATCATTTTTTTTCAATGATTCTCGATATTGAAGATAGACATCATGGACCCAGTGATGCAATGCACAACCCTTCCTAGCTAACTCAAATATCTCTCAAAAGATATTTGTTTTAATCACACGGAGTTCAACATGTTATCTATTGGTCTATTCACTCCAAATAGACTGATATTGAATAGGTGGCAATCCTCTCCAGCCAACGCTCACTAAATCAAAACACACTATCGAGTCTAGAGCCACGAGATCATCAAAAGTCTCATTAGGACACTTTCAATTTATTCCTTGCTTCTTCACACACAGTGAAAAGTAAGAGATCTTTATGAGTCCTACGCAGTATTCCTGTAATATTGCCAGAACATCCGAGTGATACGCAAGTAACACAATAAAGATGGAAATCATGCTTGAGCCAACATCAAACAAGCTCATGGTAGGTGATACGTGCGGTTTTTTAAGAACCAATCTTGTGAAAACTGGAAAGAAACAGTAGTTTAGTTCGTAATTGAACTTAAACTCGTTCCAGGCCTCTACGCATTATCGTATGATCTTGCCAGAACACTCAGAGTGACACTCTTTAGTGTTCACAGTGACGAGTGGAAATCCTTCTAGTGTTAACATCAAACAACACTTGGTAGGTGAAAAGCAAGATTCTATATGAATCAAACTCGTGACAACTAGAAAGCAACGATGGTGAAAATCATAATTGAAATTCACTTGTTCCAGGTTTCATGAATTGACGGCTTCAATCATAAGGATTTTTAATCCAAATGATTCACTCTTTATGTTCGCAGTCAGCTTTGGACGGTCGAATAAAGAGAACGGGTTTACCCGCGAAATCCTGTCAGGAAGTTACTTAATTGAAACTATCTGTCACGGGTACGATATCTAATATCGTCCAACGGTCTTCACCGACCGGAGGTAAAATGCTACCGAATTAGAATAAAATTTCAAAGCCATTTTATTTGTGTCTTATTATGTTGCTGCATACGAAGACGGTGGCGTTGCGGTGTACCTGTTGAAGACGACCTCACATACTTATTCCTTCGACATCAAATACTTCTGCAAATTCAAGAAAGTATGACCTAAAAGTCTTCCGCTGTATCGACTCTGAAACTCTCAAGAATTCAACAAAGGATAAGTGTGTGGGACATGAAGTCACGAAGAGGCGAACATCACAAGAAGATAAAGACTGCACGTGAAAGGCCAAAAGAACGTGTTCCAAGAAAAAAACTGATATTATTCAACACATATTCACAAAAAGAAGAAAAGTTAAAGAAAGAAAGAGAAAGTGGACTACGAGCTCAAGAACAAGATCTAACATGCTATATTAGGACTTTGTAAATTTGGAGTGACCTCCCTTTGGGAGAGATTGTTGAAAATACGTTTTTACGTATAAAGAAAGTCTCGGTCACTCCAACAATATAGTTATAGGCTCGTAGTAATGTTTAAGTTACATTTATGTTAAGCCCGACCCATGAGCATGTTCATGGGCCGGAGGCCCAAGTCCATTAAGGACTTGGGTATATAAACCTCTTTCCATCATGGAAAGAGGTGTTGGTTGTTTCATTGCTCATTTTAATACACATAGTTTCTTTCATTTCTCTCTCTCTAAGTTTCTCTCTCTAGAAATACATCAGCCCTCTTGAAATAAAAAAATTATCATTGTTCTACAGAAAACACTTCACAAACAAACATATCCCACCATCTTGATGACTTAAACACTAACGGGTCAAACAATTGGCTTAATTCAATGTTTCATTTTTAATTTTTTTGTCGTATGTTTATTCTTTTATCCTATTGTAATATATTTTTTTCCTATATATGATTATTCTATGTATTGTCATCTTTATTCCTATTGTAGTATATTTTTTTGTTTATAAGAAATTTGAAACTTTGAAAAAAAATTTAAGTGACCTACTTTGAACGTAAATATCTAATTTTTGATAACCAACTGGCTTAGCTCAGTTGGCCACCAAGGTTCCACTAATTGGTTTCCTTGGGGTAGGTTCCTTAGAGGTCTTGGGTTCAAGACTTGCCAATGGCTTTTTCTCTCAGGCGAAGTGGATAACGAGTTTAACATAACTATGTGAGGGTTCGAGAAGACATTTTTTTTTTGAACGGCGGTTTTATTAAAATAAGAAAACTAGCAAGATGCTAGAGTTACAAAACCATAAGATATGGGGTTTTTAGCCAGTCGATCCACTTGAACGACCTTTTACATCTATTCTTACACCATAAAAATGATAAGGAAATGATATTATCAAAGAGTAAAGCCTTTGAGTGATGATCTTCATCGAAAAGAACCCTGTTGCGATGTCCCCATAGAACCCACCACATCGTATAGAACACACCTTGAAATACTTCTTTGAGATTGGCGGGCAAACGAATTGACGCCAACCAAGTCCACCAGTCGACGAACGAAGTGAAATGAACTTGAGGAATATTCCACCAGCACAAGACTTTAGTGTATAAAGCTTGTGCAACATTGCATGAAAAGAAAGTGTGTGTAGATGTTTCAACACCTTGATCGCATAAAGGACAAACAAGAGTATCAATGGCAATACCTCTGCGAGAAAGATTGAATCTGGTCGGCAACCCATCGATTTTGATTTTCCAAGCTAAAACATTGACTTTGATAGGCATAATATTTATCCAGTTAGTCTTAGAGGAGACCACGATTGATCGATGTTTGTCAATGATTTTCCTGAATGAAGCCACTGAATAATGCTCATCCTTTTCAAGATCCCAACTATACCTATCTTGCTGAGGAGAAAGAGTAACACCATCCATGATAGCAGTAAGCTCGTTCAACTGTGAAGATTCAACTCCGCCTCTAACACTGCGGCGAAAAGAGTGACAAAGGCTGAGAGTAGTGAGCTTCGAGCGGATGCAGGCCTCTTTATCTGTTTCAAGAGCAAAGAGGCGAGGGAAGATGTCCTTCAATCTACCAAGGCCACACCAGTTGTCGTACCAGAACCTGAAAACATCGCCACTTCCAACTTTTAGTTTTAAGTACTCGAAAAAATTGACACCCTGATCTTTTAGAAGATTACATTCTTTAACGATAGAGAGCCAACAAGTACGCCGTCCGGTCAAGGGACCAGTGTGAAGTTTGCCATCCTCTCCATGGATGGCTCTGATGACACAGGCCCATAGGGAGTGTTTATGTGCAAAAAATCTCCAAACCCACTTTAAAATGAGGGCACGGTTGAGAGCAAACAAGCTGGAAACACCAAGGCCACCATCTTCTTTAGCAGTAATGACCGAACTCCACTTGACCCAAGTAGCCTTTCCACTTTTAGAACCATGCCCGTGGAAAAAGTCTCTCCGAATAGCTTCTAATTCCTGAATGACACAAACGGGAACTCTATATATGGACATATAGAATATAGGGATGGAACTGATAACCGATTTGAGTAATGTAAGCCTTCCACCAATTGAGAGAGTATTCATCTTCCATTTTGATAGACGACTTTTGACTTTATCAATGACTTCCTGCCAGTTGAAGGCGTGATGCATATTACCGCCTACCAAAGTACCCAAATATTTGAAGGGAGGATTAATGTGTTTACATCCGAGTTTGGAAGATGCTTGGATAATGGTCTCTTTGTTAACATGAATACCAAACAGCTTGCTTTTAGACATGTTAATTTTAAGACCTGAAGCAAGACGAAAACATTCCAAGACACTAGTGATGGTGCGTATATTGGAGTCGCACCACTTACCCATGAAGATGACATCGTCGGCAAAAAATAAATGAGATATGGTAAGGCTGTTATTAAGTTGAACGCCAGTGAACATACCTGCCTTGACTACTCGCTGGAAGGAGATGTGCAGAGTCTCCATGATGAGAATGAACAAAAAAGGAGATAGAGAATCTCCTTGCTTCAAACCTTTATAAAATTGGAATTCCGAAGTGGGACTTCCGTTCACAAGGACAGAACCACGAGAAGATTTGAGGCAACTTTGAATCCAACCGCGCCATTTTTCTCCAAAACCAAACTTTAAGAGTGCTTTATCCAAAAAATCCCACCTGACTGAGTCGAACGCTTTTTCAAAATCGACTTTAAAAACACTAACCGACTTTCAAAATCGGCTTTTTTCAAAATCGACTTTATCCAAAAAATCCCACCTGACTGAGGGTTCGAGAAGACATTATGTCGCTTGGATGTCATTGCACGTCTCAACCCACTAACCACTAACATTTTTCGTTCTAAAAGAATCTAGTTTTTGATAACTTTGTATACACATATTCTACACAGTTGGAAAGTGCTCATCGAAAATAACTCAAAACACTTTACTACTAAAATCGATTACTTCATATGCACCGGGTATATCATCCGTATAGTAGTACCTAATAACCAAATCAAATACAACGTAAACATACAACCAAAATAAAACCCTAATTAAACCCTAGCACGGATTTCTAGGGTATTATATATTTTTATTAAAATATACACTGCACATCATAAATCTCACGTAATGCTATTTTTTTATTTATATTATTTTATCATTAAATATTGATTCCACAAGAAGAATCCTGCGTACACTTTAGATTTTTAATTTTTTGTCATCTTTTAATTTAATGAAACAGACCAACCAGAAGTCGCCACGAGGCATTTCTTGATTACACAATAAAAAAACCCGCGCATATATGAGTATTTTGGTAATGCCAAAAAAATTGGTCATCTGGTGGACAAGTCCTTTGAAATTGAGGTGTTTTCGAAATTTTCATTAAAAGAGATACATATTATTTTATTTATTCACTAATTCTAACAAGAATTTACATTCTAATTTATTTTATTTTTTACATTGAATTTCTTTAAGCGTATGATGACTTAAAAGTTGACCTGTTTCTGAGTTAAGGGTGCTTCACAAAGATAACATAAATGATTTTTGTGTGTTGAGAAGGCAAGGCACGGTGATTGTCACTCATTGACGGAGCCAAGAGGTCTCGTGGGTGCTGAAATACTTATGAATTTTCTTGATGTAATGTTAATTAAAATAATAATTAACTTTTTTAAATGCATCTTAAATGTATTTGATCAATTGAAACGTGTTCTGGATTTCATTTAAATTACCTTTTTTACTTTTTTTTATACTAGTGTTCAAAAAATTTGTGCATGCAACCATATTTGGTCCTACCTTTTTGCCTCATTGTCACTACGTCGCATATTGCATAAAAATTATTGAGAGGACTTTTACAAGTGAATTCCGAAGGAATATGTGCACGTAAATAATATATGTCCGAAAATGCCTCGAGCCTATGGAGACGCACATAATACGTTGAATTCATTTATATATAATTCATTAATATTGTATTAATTATTTGTATAATAAAAAGCTAACGAACATTATTTAGTTAGTTACTTAACGAAGTTTTTTAATGAACGTTAATAATTAAAGGACTAATAATAAATTGAATGAAATGAAATTTTGCTTTTGCCCTTAGGGCTTGTATGGGCTTACTTGATGACCAAGTAATTATGTCTATAGAATGAATTACATGATTCATTATTTAGCTAATTTTGTGTGACCAGAATAGCCTTCATTTGCAATGGATACAAGTATGTTCTTAAAGGCATTAGGTGTATGTTGGTGGTGGGTTCGAGTCCCAGCCACAACCTTTTTACTAACTATTTTTTTTAACTTTTGCTTATTAAAACTTTATTATAAGCTAACATTAACACATTTCAACCAAAGCACACACCTCAAAAACAGATTTAAACTAACAAAGAACAAGTTTTAAAAGAGACATATTGTAAAATTGTGGATCAAAAACAAGTTTAACTAAGTGTACCTTATGGCTTTTTTCCAAAAGCTGTTATAAGCTTCTAATAAGCTCAAATACGTTGACTGACCAAAAACAGGTTTACTTAAGCTACCGATAAGCAAATTTCAACAAAGAACTAACAGTTTAAATCACTACTTAAGCAATAATTTAAGCTAGAACACGTAGTAATACTATAAGTAACAGTTTAGCTCAAAATGACCTATTTTGACTTTCGGTCAATTTCAAGTGAATGCTCAAAACAAAGGACAAGTACATGGAACTAATACCATTTAACACGTTTTACCAACAATGACAAAGTCTTAGACAAGATAAACGGTCTTTTTACGTTTATACGTTGTTTATGTTTTCATTTGTTTTCATCCATTTTCTAACCTTTTCGTCCGTTTTGTACATTTTCGCTAGTTTTATACGTTTTTGTCAACTTTTGCGTTTTGGTCAACTTTACGTTTTCGTCTCTTATTTTATGTTTTCGTCCGTTCTTTACGTTTTCGTCTGTTTTTTTACGTTTTCATCATTGTTTTACTTGTCCGCTCGTTTTTTTTTTACCTTTTCGACTGTCTTTTTACGAGCGAAAATTTAAAAAATGACGAAAACGTTAAAAAAAAACGGATGAAAATGTAAAAAGCGGACGATAACGTAAAAATCGAACAAAAACGTAAAAAGAGACGCAAACAAAAACGTAAAACATCAAACTAAGACGCAAAAATCAGAGTAAGGGACTGACAAAACCGTAAAAAGTGGACAAAGATGTATGCAGACGTAAAAAACGGTCAAAAGGATTAAAAAACTGACGAAAACGTAACAAAACGAACAAAACGTAATAAAATACAATAGACGAAAACATAAGAAAGCAAGCGAAAACAAAAAAAATCATTCAAAAACATAAAAAGAACAAAAACTTACGATAATAGATGAAAGTATACGAAAATGCTTCGAAATGGAACCCTTTATTTTGTATCTGGATGTTTTGGGTTGATATAGTGCCATTTTATCTTGTATAGCATATGTAAAAGAGAGACAAATTCGAATAATAATTATTGTTAGAAAGAGTTCAATTATCATTTATTATAGGCTAAAGTGTATATTGGTACCTCAAACTTGATTAATCGGGTTTTTTACTATCCTAAATTTTTAGTAGTGCGACATAGTACCTTAAACTTGTAAACTCGGTTATAAGTGGGCCTTGACTCACTCACATGTTCTTTCAATCTTCTTGTAATTACTTTTGCTTGCATGTGTTATTCGATATATGATAAACAAATAATCTCATGTAACTACCACTCAAACCATCAATCGCACAATGCTATCAAGTTTTATGATCAAATGGTTTAAATTATGTTGTCACTTGATAAACTAATTAAAGCCAAATCAAGGTAATTCTGTTAAGTAGTATTCATATTTTTTTTGAACGACAACTTTTATTAAGAAACTAGCAAGGAGCTAGAACAAGATTACAATGAAATTAAATAGGGATGTTGAAGCCAACAGTCCCAAGTAAAACTACTTTTACATCTAGATTGACTCCACATAAACGAGTGCATAACAATATCATCAAAAAAGCATTTTTCCGGGGATTTTGAGACGTGAACAGGAGCTGATTTCTAAACTTCCAAATATACCACCACGCAACTGAGAAGACACCATCCATAATGCATTTGAGACAAGAACCCATCCGCAATAAAGTGAACCAAGAAAGCCACTCCACATAAGACCCAATAGCCAACCGAGGAATATTCCACCAACTACAAATACGACCAAAAATGTCATAGGCCATTCCACATTGAAAAAAAATGTGTTACGTCTTCAACCTCCACATCACAAATCGGACAACACAAAGTATCCACCTGGACGCCCCTACAAACTAAATTCACCCTTGTAGAAAGATGATCAAGCTGGAGTTTCCAAGTAAGCACATTTACCTTGATGGGAACATTTTTGATCCACCTAGTCGATATGGAAGATTTTGGAAGAAAAAAATCGTCAAAAAGAGATCGCGCTTCACTAACACGAAAAATCCCTTCACTATTCATATCCCAAATCCAACAATCATTCACACTAGAAAGAACAACAACACCTTCAACTAGATCTTGGAGCTGCTCGAGTTGAAGAGACTCAGCCCCGCCACGAACCATACGTCGAAAAGAATCACAAAGAGGACCGTTCAGTTTCTCTGCTATTGTGCACTCCTTATTATTATCCAAAGCAAATAACTGAGGGAAGAGAAAGCATAATTGAATTTCACCAACCCGCACATCTCTCCAAAACCGAGTATGAAGACTAGAACCAAGACGACATTTACAATGGGCAAGTAAGTCAACTCCATGAAGTTTCAAAACATTAACTTCTTGAATAATCTTACCCCATAGCGAAGACCAGTGAGGAGGATGGACCTGGAAGTCGCTGCCATGCATAGCATTGATAAATTGACACCATAACGAACCATCCCGAACTAAAAATATCCACACCCATTTAAATAGGAGTACCCTATTTAAAGCATAAAAACTAGACACTCCTAAGTCACCATTTTTCTTGGACGCAAGAATCTTTGACCATTGAACCCACGCAATTTTCCGATCCTCTTCATAGAACCAATTAAAAAAATTCCTACGCAGAGATTCCATATCATGTAGCACTTATTTCGGGACCTTGTTCAACGACATACAATAATTAGGAGAAGAGCCCAACACCGACTTTAAAAGGGTGAGACGACCCCCAATGGAAATAGTATTCATACTTATACAATTCAACGACTTGCAAAGTTTCGAATAAATTTATAAACCAATGGCAAGATAACATACTAAGTAACGATTAACAACAAAAAAGTTCTGTAATTTAACAATAAACATCCCTATGTTGAACTTGAAATATAATCTCGATTGCTCAAATGGAACTAAACGGAATCACAGTTTATTCTAGAAAAAAAACAATTTTGATTATTTTACATACTTTTTTCCAATTTATTTTTTCGTTATGATGTAATCATGCACCTTCTTGTTTTAATTTGCAAGCTATTGACATCTATTATGTTGGTGTTTACTTCGTCCCAACCAGGGTATAGATAATCAATCCTAGCTACGTACCAAAACAATGGTTACCGGATATCACTTGGAATCGTGTAATCACTTTCCAAAGTAAATTATTCGACCCTAATGCCTGGGTATCACGAATACCTACTTGGGATAAGACCAAATGCTGTTAGAGATTTAGGCACAAATCACTAACCCTTTCGTTTCTATGTCTTTCTTGTTTTTGTTTTTCTTCATGCAAGTTATGATCACCTTTATATAGGTCTAGTACTCAAACCCTAGTCAATAGTATTAAGAGGAATTAACGGCCAATTAATCTCCTCTTAATAGGCTCCATAATACCAGGTCAAAGTGGTTACAAGACCAATTAAACGTGGTCTTTAATGCACTTGAATTGGTCAAAGACCGTTACCAGCATACTTGTTCAGCCCCAGCATTAGTCCATCCTTCAGTTCTATTGAAGCATCAGCGACCCCTGAAGGGTGTTCCCGCTGAAGCCTTCAGTACTGAAGAAGACATGCTGATGAGTAAACACTGAAGACTTCAGTGGTGTTACTCCTTGATGAATACCTTCAGTCCAGAGTTTCACTCTCTGAAGATCATCAGCGATGCTGAACAAACTTTAATCACAATATGAGTCTGGGTGTTCAGGGACTTATGGGTGTACACTTCGTACCTCCTTACCCATTCACTAGTATGAACTGACCCACAATTGAACTATATTTCCAACAATCCTCCCCAATATAGTACAATTCCTTTTGCATGAAAATTAACATTAACAAAACCAGTGCATCAATGAAAATATCCTAATTGAATTTCCCTCTTAGTACAATACTTCAAACATTCGAGAATCGGGGTGTTCTAATAATTGAACCCTTCAACTACTTTGAATACCTGAAGATAAAATACACACAAGTTTTCAAATCCATAACAACTCCTGACACTACTAGCCATGTGTTCATATCCAAATTCATAAATGTTGTAAGAGCCACGTCCATGCTCCCTAAGGCGGCGAAACCTCAACATTTACATAGGTGGTTCCTCTTTAGATCATGCTCTTGCTTCAGCACTTTTTCCAAGACATTAACCATTAAGAAGTTTATAACTTCATCCTCCTTCAGCAAGTACAAGCATATTCTTGGGATGATATACATGTGCTTCAGTCCCCTGAATGTTCAGCTTTCTACATTGAACTCAGCTCCCAAGTTTCCTCAGGAGGGAGTTGAGTGTCCTAGCATTCAATGACTAGAGTGGACTTTTAAACCCATCCCTTTACCAGACTTTATAACCAAGTCTCTAGCCAATCCCTTCGTCAAGTGATCAGCTAAATTTTGTTGAGACCTCACAAACTCTATTGAAATCACCCCATTCGTGATCAGTTCACGAATCATGCTATGTCTAACACCTAGGTGTCTAGACTTACCATTATACATCTTGCTATATGCCTTAGACAATGTAGCTGCACTATCACAACGGATAGAAATGGGTGCCATAGGTTTGACCCACAATGGAATCTCAAGAAGCAAGTTTCTCAACCATTCAGCTTCTTACCAGAAGCTGCTAGAGCCACAAACTCAGATTCCATGGTAGAACCAGTAATGCAAGTTTGCTTCTTGGATGCCCAAGAAAATGCACCACCACCAAGTAGGAATACCCAACCACTGGTGGATGAATTATCCTCAGTATTCCTGATCCAACTTGCATCAGTGTAACCTTCCAACACTGAAGGATATCCAGTATAAGACAAACAATAATCCATTGTTCCTTTCAAATACTTCAGTACCCTCTGAATTGCTTGCTGATGAGACTGCATTTATACATGGTCTCATCGTCCAAAACGGCCTTAAATTGCATAAAATATCATAAAATAGACCAAATATATGCTCGTGTTTGTTACTTGTGTATTTTTAGGTACGGATATTGAGGAATTGGCAAAAGAACACAAGAATCGATCAAAAACGAACACGGGAAACGAAGTCGCACAATGAATCGGGCCCAAGTTTGGAATTTTGCAAAATGACCCTTGAAGAATTGAAGATTGTCAAGTTTAGTCCCTCATCTTTGAAGAACTTGTCACATTTGACCCTCCACATATCAAATGTACAAGTATGGACCTTAATATTTGAAGATTGTACAAGACCAGTCCCTGGAATTTGAAGAAAATACAAAAGGAGCCCTTGTTAAAAGTTTTTGAAGAAGTTGTGCCACTTTTGACAACTTGTCCAAAGTTGTCAAGTGCAATTTTGGCACTGATGGCATATAAAAACAAAGTGAAAAGAATGAAATAGCTTGGGGACCCAATCTGCCAACTACCCAAACCTACCCACCCAACCAGGATGCGACACCTCAGCAAAACCCACCCACCAACCCATAACCCTACCCAAACCCGTCCTACCCAAACCGGTTTTCATTTATTAAGTTGGTCAACTTCAGTCAAATCCCACTTAACCCCCTTTCCCACCTAAAACATGTTTTTAAATCTTTCTTAACCCAAATAAGATTAAACGCCCCTTTAATCCTGTTGAACCCTAATACCCACCCCAGATTAATTAACACTCAAAACAAGGGGTTAAACCCTAAAACCCTCCAGTTCACTAATTCCACTCACCCTCACTTAATCCCACCTCACAAAACCATCCCACATGGGCTGTGGTCCTCACCCAAGCACTCCCCTGTCCATCGTTTTCACACAAAACCCTAGAACCCGACAATTTCAACGTCTAGGATCATTCTACTTGTTCCCCAAGCACAAATTAAGGGTCCAAGATCAAAAACCAAGCTGTCAATCACATGGGTGCTTTTGACCAAAGAATTCGTCAAAGAAGAGAAGGGCATTTCAGGGCATTTAGCTATTAGGGTTTTTCAAACTTGTATTATTTTAATTAGTTTCTAGAATAGTCTTTTAGATTGTATAAAAGGGATATGAGCATGTTCATTCCCTCTTGTTCCAGTTTTTAGCATTTGCATATTGTAATTCCTTTTTTAATTAATAAAGTTTGGTATTTGTAAAAGACAAGTGTAATCCCTTTTATTAAGTTAAAAAGTTTGTGTGTTGTGTTAAATGCTAAGGCTGAGTTCCAACTTTTAATTGTGTGTTTGAAGTTCCAAGTTTCAAAGGGTTTCAAAAAGGTTTTGAAAAGTCTTGAATTCAGAAATCATTGGGTGTTAAGAAGTGAAAGTGGATTAACAAACCTTGATTTGTGATTTATAAGTGTTTTCAAAACGTGTTAAGTCAAAAGGTTTCAAGGTTTTGAGTTTTCAGAAAATCAGAAAAGTGCAATTTTCTTGTGTTTGTTCTTGATTTGCAGGTTCTGGTTGATTTGTTTGTTGATTGAGTTCTGCATACACCCCAGTGTATAAGGAGGTGACAAAGCTGTCACAAGGGACTTGGATGTAAGTCCCTTAGGTAAAAGTCAGTCCCCTTTTCATTTTTTTAGTTTAATGATGGTTTAAGTGATTTTGGTAAATTCTGCATGAAATGAGTTTATATGTGCTTGAATGAAGTTATTTGATGTTATGTGCATGTTAGATGTTAAATGAATCATTTTGAGTGTATTTTGATTGGTATTTGTTTGAAAAAATCTTGATTTAAGTTTTTAAAAGGGTGTTTGGATCAGTAAGTAAAAGGGATTGAAAGTTTTGATTGTTGCTTGCAACCTGCCTTAATCTCTCACAAAGGTGTTATTTAGGTTGTGGGTTAGTTTTGTTTTCAGTATTGAAGAGTTTTGAACCATTTGGTATGATCAAAGTTGGTAAAAAGAGCTAAAATCAGTAAACTGCCATGCATGACTGTTTTTGTTGATTTTGATTCTTGGATCTTTTAATCTGTTTAGAAATAGGTTGTTTTAGGATTGTATGTTGTTTGTGTGATACTTGTTTAACTTGTGTACAAAATTTGAGCATCTAAAACTCATTAGGGTGCAAGTTATAAGCTTAACAGGCCACCAGACCTTAGAAATTGCCTCAGCAACTTTGCTTTGCTTGTTTTGGTTTGTTTGAAGTGATTGTGTGCTAAGTGTTGTTGATTTCTGCTTGTTATTGACTCCCTACACTCCAAAGAGTGTAGGGGTGCCTTTGTCATCCAAAAACATCCACAAAATCATCAGCAACCAAGCCCTCTTGGTCTTGACACAAGTGGTGAACTCACCCTTGTGTTCATCAGTCCACAAGCAGACCTGGGCACGTTTTTTGGCTTTTATTTACCCTAAACTTGATCAAATTTGATTGAGTCTTTTGTTTTATAGCTTTACAAGTCAATAGATTAAGTGTTGAAAAGAAAAAAAAAAGAAAAATTTTATAAAAAGTTCACCCGCAACGGACTCGAACACGCGACCCCTCGCTGGGGGACTTAGCGTGCTTACCGTTGATCTAGATGAACCTTTTACGTTAAGGTTTCATTTCAATAGATACTTGACCCCTTTTGTTTTTGACTTTTCATAAATAAGCCGTAGCTTATTTGATTTTTCCTAGCTTATTTATTAAGTGTTTTTAGCTTATTTGAATTTTCCTAGGACTTTTATAGGCTTAGGGACTTTTCTGTTTTAAAGTTTTATTTTTCACATTATTTAATTAATTTTTAGGATTATTTCTAGTTTTATTTTTAGAAAGTCTATTAAAAATATTAAACAGTAATTAAAAAATACAAAAAAATAGTTTTTAGGTTTTAATTTGTATTTTTGAGGTTTACATATCAAAAAGTTTTCAAAAACTTTAATTTTTAATTTTATTTAATTTTAGGGTTTTTAGACAACTTTAAAAATTAATATAAAATTAACTAAAAGGTTTTAGGAGCTTTAATTTACATTTTCTTTCTAGTTAGAATATTTAGGATTTTTGAGAATTTTTTTAGAATTTATTTGAGAACTTTTAATTTTTTAGATTATTTTAATATTATTTTATTCATTAAAATAAAAAGTTTTATTTTTAACTTTTTTTCATTTTTCCTAGATTCTAGACATTAAATTAGGACCTTTGTCACTTTCCAATTAATTTTTAGGCTTTTCAATTAATTTTTAGAATTAATTTAAGATTTAATAGATTTTAATAGTTTTTAGGAGTTTAAAAATAGTTTGATTTGGTTTTAAAATTACTAAAAATAGTTTTTAGTTTAATTAGGTCATTTTTGAGGTTTACAAACTTGAAAACCTTGTTTGGGGCTTTTTAACATTTAAAAGTGATTTTTAGGGCTTTAATTAGCATTAAAAAGTCATTATTGAATTAATTAAAAGGTTTTGGCAAGTTTGGATTTTTTGTAAACTCTTTGAATTTTATTGTGGATTTTTAGTAATTTTTAGGAATTTTTAGATTAAAATTTTAAATTTTGCACTTTTTATGTTTCTACGTCGTAACTTTCTAGTAGTGTTTTCGCCTTATTTTTCTATTTTTTCGTCTTCGTCATTTTCTCTTCTTTTCTTCTCATTAATAATCAAAAACAAAATCAATCACTCATCACACAACACACTAGCCTCCTCGAGAACGAACTCACTTTTAGGGTCATTCACACACGGTTTTCCTAAATCGTCGTGCACGCTTACCACTATTTGTGTTGCTTTGTTTTTCCTAAAATAAAGTATATACAAAATCATTACATCATTTTTTTGGCGCCGCTGCCGGGGAGGCGTGTTGTGTTGTGATTGAACAATTGTTGTTTTCTATATTAGCCATAATAGTAATTGTATTAATAGCACTCTATTAATACGTATTATCGTTTTTCGGTTTTTGTGTGAATACTATTACTATATTGTATACGTAGAACAATAAATACACAAGTACTCCAAATACGTGAGCAATCACAACCTTGATTCGGGATTTCATCACTCGATCATTGTATTCGAATCTCAAACCAAAGAAAAAGGCAAAAATAGATAAATACTTTCGTGAAGCTTAATCTTGATAATACAAACTATAAGGTGGGTATAAGGCGGTTGTATTTCACGACCTAAAGGAAAAAGGCTCTTAAGTGCTTCGCGCCGCCTCGTTTCCTCCGCTTGCTTGTGCGTATTTGATTTTGAGAGTGAATCGAGGGTTTTGCCGCCCAAAGTATTATTACATATCATATATATTTTCTTGGTTTCCATTTGATTAAACCCTCTTGAACGATTTGGTGTTCCACCATCGTTCTAAAGTCATCGAAGGCGTTCACTCCACGTGATCGTTTTCATTCCTTGAGGCCTTTTTAATCAAGAGATTTGATTAGTGAGGAGATTTGTGGACTCATTGTCTACTTAATACATTCACCAAATTCCAAAAAAGGTTAATACAATCAAAAACCACAAAAAAATTGAAAAAAACACAAAATACCAAAAAGAATCTTCTTTGCTCGTCTCCACGTTGTACGTGACGTTTATGCTCACTCGTAATCAAGCAAAACGTGCACGTAGACGAAAGAACAAAACTCCTACTAAGACTCATTCTAGTGAGGAGTCTCCAAGTGAGGAACCTATTGTAGAACAAGAAGCTATCATGGCTAATCGTACTATGATGGAGTTGCTTCAAGCACCCACCGAGGGTTTTGGAGAGGCCATTGTGATTCCCGCCATCCTTGCGGAGAACTTTGAGATCAAGACGGGTTTAATGTCTATGCTTCAAGCAAACAAGTTTCGCGGTCACGAAAAAGACAACCCACATTATCACATTAGGCAATTTAATCGTCTCACCGCGACAAGCAAGTTTAAGGATGTACCACACGATGCCATTAAGATGATGTTGTTTCCTTACTCGTTAGATGGACCTGCCAAGATTTGGCTTGAGAAAGAACCGCCGAATTCGATTTTGACATGGGCCGATCTCGTGTCTAAATTTGTGAATCAATTTTTTCCACCATCTAAGACAACACATTTGAAAAACGAGATTTCACGTTTTACACAAAGACCAAATGAAAGTTTTTCAATGGCTTGGGAAAGGTTTAAAGAAATGTTACATGAATGTCCACACCATGATTTTTCCGAATTGCATCAAATTGACACTTTTTATAATGGGCTTAATGAACATGAACGAGATTATTTAAATGTCGCCGCGGGTGGTAATTTTTTGTGCAAAACGACCAATGAGGCTTTGAAAATCATAGAAAATAGGTCTAAGGTCTATAGCCCTCGTAACACACCGAGTGTTGCCAATTTGGGCTCGTCATCATCTCGTTCCATTAATGCCTTGCAAGATGAAGCAAATGAGGAGAATCGGTTTTTCGATAGGTTTTCGACTCTTATGTCTCATTGGAAAGCTCAAGAAGCTTCAAACACCGCTTCGGTTAAATCGGTTGCTAAGAGTTGTATTTCATGTGGTGGAGCTCATGATTTTTCCGAGTGCATTACCGCGGATGGTAACACTTCGAATGCTTATGTAGCCACGGGAACTTATAACCAAATCGGTCAAGGTTCCCGCCAAAATCAAGCTCCACAAAATCAAAATGCTAATAACTATCGAAACAACAATCAAGGTGGAAATTACCAAGGAAATCAAAAGAATTATAACAAGGGTAATTACCAAAGTGGAAATGGGCAAATTTCAAACCAAAACCAAAACCGTGATTTTCAAACTCCTACTCAAGGTTTTCAAAATGCTCACACTAAAAATTTGCAAGGAGAATTTTTAGATTATGCTAAGGCTAATGATGCTAAGTTTGACAACATGCAACGTGAGATGATTAGCTTAAGATCCGAGTTGAAAAACGAGCTTAAAACCGAACTTGCTAATGAACTTAAAACTCATGCTAATAAAATGGAAGGAAATGTCACACGACTCCAACAAAATCAACAAAAAATGGAGCAAGGACAACATGAGATTAAGCAAGAGTTGTTAAAAGCGGATGCTAGGCAATCTAAGTTTGAAGACCGTATGGCTAAAATGTTTGAAGCTATCATGTGTAAGCCTTCTTCTTCGGGTGGTCTTCCTAGTGATACCATCGTGAACCCGAAAGGAGAATTGAAGGTTGTTGCCACACGTAGTGGTAAAACTTTCAAAGAACCCATTTCTCGTCCAAGTACTTCTATGGAGAAGGAAAAAGAGAAAGAACCCGAGGTTGTGGTTGAAAAGGAGCACATTACAAGCCCACGAAGTACCGCTCAAACCACACCTACGGTTGAACCTACACCAATCATGGAACCCGAGATTCCAAGGCCGTTGCCTATGCCTAATTTGCCCCAACCCACACCACCTTTACCCTACCCATCAAGACGAGACAAGGAAAAGGCACAAGAACGAAATAATTATCAATTTGAACTCTTTATGAAAATGTTTCGTGACTTGCATTTCAATATAAGTTTTGCCGACGCCTTAGTCATGATGCCTCGATTTGCCGCGAACTTCAAAAGTATGTTAAACAACAAAGAAAAATTGCAAAAATCGTCTAGTTGTTCTTCGGTTTTTCTAAGCCGCATACCTCAAAAAGTCGGTGATCCTGGAAAGTTTTTAATCCCATGTGCTATCCAAGACATGGAAGAATGCTACGCCTTGGCCGATCTTGGTGCTAGTATTAATTTGATGCCTCTTGAGATTTTTAAATCGCTCAATCTTCCAAATCTCACTCCTTCAAGAATGTCAATCGAGATGGCCGATCATTCTATGATTCTAGCTTGTGGAGTTGCCGAGGACGTCTTTGTGAAAGTTGGGAAATTCTATTATCCCGTGGACTTCATAGTTGTTGATATTCCCATCGATCCTAAAGTTCCGTTAATTTTAGGTCGATCTTTTTTGGATACCTCGAGAGCACTTATCGATGTGCATGTAAGAAAAATCACTCTTCGTTTCAATGAGGAAGAACTCGTCGTTAATGCAACCCAAAACTCCACTCTTTCTCATGTTTATTCGATCACATCTTTGTACAATGTCAATCCTATCAAAAACATTTGTCAAAAGATTTCCAATAGAGTTTTAGGAGTTGTTGAGAAAAATGAAGTTCCGTCCCCTCCGCCGATGGAGGTTAAGAGTGTTAAGCCTATGATTCCAATCTCGAGTGAATCTTCGGATGATGAATACGTTGATCCCGATGGGGAGGTTTTCTTTGTTGACAAAAGATTTGAAAACTTGCCACCACCTAAGCCAAAAAGATTTCAAAATGTGAGAATTTTTAGTGTGACTAACATTGTTTTAGATACACCAAATATTTTTGGCATAATTAAATCGGGTTTTCACAAAGAGAGTTTTAAAGATGAAAAAGGAAAAGATTTTGAATCTAATTTAAAAGATTTTTCTACAACTCTAACTCCGTCATCACCGCGTGTCTTGAATACTACAAGCTCGTCTTCTTCTTTTGACGATGCTTTGTGTGGACTTAGTATGGGGGAAGCCCCATATGTTTCCTTCCCTTTCTCCACCGAGGACGAGATATTTGATCCTGGAATTGCTTATATAGGGAAATCTCGGTCTTCCACCGATGCAATAAATGGAAAATCTTTTCATTTGATTGGTGCGAGTCTACCTCGAGTGACTCAATGTTTTGACTTACCCATTGTCCCACCCTTCTATTTCTTCTCTCCTATTTTCTTCTATCCCTTTGGGATTTGTGTTGGAGTTGTGTTGTCTCATCTTTCATCCGAAAACGAGGACGCTATCTTTGACCCCGGTATACGTTTATCAGATTTTTAAAGTACTCCACGTACTTTTGGGCCTTGTTTATCATGTAAGCCCCACCAAAAATTGACCAAACCATGATTATCCCTAAATGATCACATTTATGGGGATTCGAGTCGAGCTTTTGACTCGGTTATCAAAAACAAGGTGCCTCGTGGGGGAGACCCATGCTTATCCATGTACATATTATTGCTTTCTAATTAGTGTAATGTGAGGGGATTTGTGCCCTTCCAACCTTTGTTCCGTGGTTGTTTGTGAATTGTGTCTTTTAGATCATCATCTTCACGATTGGAGCCTCTCGTGTTCGTTTATGGGAGCACTCGATCGTTTGCTTTGGAGGACTTTCCCAATATCCATATGATATATCCTTTTATGTTCTAACCTTAGGTTTATAGCACACTTCATAAACGGCTATTACTTATTGGTTACACCCTTTCCATGCTAGATTAGGCATTCGACTACGTCTCTAGTATGGGGGTGTTTGTACCCCTAGACTCGAAACATTGAGGACAATGTTTAACTTTAGTATGGGGGGGTGAATAGATACTTGCCTTGCCAAACCTTCACGCTTTCCAAAGTTTATCGTTTTGTTTATCATTTTGTTGCAAAATAAGGCTAAAAATGGCCAAATTTTAAAATTTTTCTCATGTTTCATAAGTGTTTGAAGACACGAATGTAGATTTTCCGATGGCGAGAATGAGAGTAATTTTTGACTCGACCGTGCGTGTTGAGCACTTAGCTTTGATTCCTTAACTACACATTAGGCTAAGTCTCTTAAATGAGGACGAGAAATGATAGAGTTAATTATAAGTTACTATGCTAAACGTAGAGTACTCGTATTCTTTCAAAAACTCATGTGTTCTCGTTGTTTGCTTATTCTCCCTTCGCTTGTAAATATTTTTTGCTTAATAAATATTGATTTAGCGGTTTAGTTAGGATTGTTGGGTTTCTAGTCTTTTCTAGTAGCTTCCGTGTAATTAAATTGGGAAGACATTAAGGTATCGCCAGCGTCACGGTTTTGAAGTATTGGCACCCTAATAATCGAAAGCTTCACCCAATAATAAGATTTCAAGTGCTCACCTAAATCTAGCAAACAATTTGAAGCCCCACAAGGCCTAAAATCTATGCAAAATTGAAAGTGAATCAAGCCTTAATCTTCGAAGCTTTAAAGATCCAAAATTCGCTTTAGCGTGAGGATATACGTCTTTGGCTAATAAAACCACCGATGATGGCGGATAATAAAAGGCAAGGCAAGACCGAAGTCATAATAAAAGCTTCATGGCGAAGTTGAATAAAAGATGGATGTAAACCAAAGATAATAAGGTCCTTCCGTTAGGGGGCGTATAAAAGTCTTGGTAATAAGTCTCATGTTCAAAACCGTTATAAAACCGTGTTTATCGATTCTTCTTGTCAACTTAATTTTTTGACATCGTTGTCTATTAGGAGGGGTTATTGATTTGATGGTCTTAGTTACACCGTTAGGACTCTATTTTTAGACCTAAATCTCTATTATCGCATAAGTCAACAATGTATCCTCGTGATCATTAAGACATAATAAAATATAAGAGATACAACTTAGGAATAATGGGAGAATAAGTACGTGATTAGGGCATATGAGTAGTGTTAGCATTACTAACTTATAATGACAATGATCTCGTTGCATGCTTGGCATGGAATTAAGGTGAAAATCGAGGACGACGAAATTATTTCTAACGAAGCATTCACGTGTTCTTATTCTATGAACCTAAACGTCCCATTTTGCGATGAAAATCATACATTATGTCTAAAACGCAAGTAGAAGTAATCATAGTGTGTAGCTAGTTTATCATTTCAATAAAAGTGAATAAAATTAAATTTTGGAGATGCTTTGATACTTTATTCTAGCATTGCGTGAGGGCACGGCAATGGTTTAGTATGGGGGAGTGATGAGACTGCATTTATACATGGTCTCATCGTCCAAAACGGCCTTAAATTGCATAAAATATCATAAAATAGACCAAATATATGCTCGTGTTTGTTACTTGTGTATTTTTAGGTACGGATATTGAGGAATTGGCAAAAGAACACAAGAATCGATCAAAAACGAACACGGGAAACGAAGTCGCACAATGAACCGGGCCCAAGTTTGGAATTTTGCAAAATGACCCTTGAAGAATTGAAGATTGTCAAGTTTAGTCCCTCATCTTTGAAGAACTTATCACATTTGACCCTCCACATATCAAATGTACAAGTATGGACCTTAATATTTGAAGATTGTACAAGACCAGTCCCTGGAATTTGAAGAAAATACAAAAGGAGCCCTTGTTAAAAGTTTTTGAAGAAGTTGTGCCACTTTTGACAACTTGTCCAAAGTTGTCAAGTGCAATTTTGGCACTAATGGCATTTAAAAACAAAGTGAAAAGAATGAAATAGCTTGGGGACCCAATCTGCCAACTACCCAAACCTACCCACCCAACCAGGATGCGACACCTCAGCAAAACCCACCCACCAACCCATAACCCTACCCAAACCCGTCCTACCCAAACCGGTTTTCATTTATTAAGTTGGTCAACTTCAGTCAAATCCCACTTAACCCCCTTTCCCACCTAAAACATGTTTTTAAATCTTTCTTAACCCAAATAAGATTAAACGCCCCTTTAATCCTGTTGAACCCTAATACCCACCCCAGATTAATTAACGCTCAAAACAAGGGGTTAAACCCTAAAACCCTCCAGTTCACTAATTCCACTCACCCTCACTTAATCCCACCTCACAAAACCATCCCACATGGGCTGTGGTCCTCACCCAAGCACTCCCATGTCTATCGTTTTCACACAAAACCCTAGAACCCGACAATTTCAACGTCTAGGATCATTCTACTTGTTCCCCAAGCACAAATTAAGGGTCCAAGATCAAAAACCAAGCTGTCAATCACATGGGTGCTTTTGACCAAAGAATTCGTCAAAGAAGAGAAGGGCATTTTAGGGCATTTAGCTATTAGGGTTTTTCAAACTTGTATTATTTTAATTAGTTTCTAGAATAGTCTTTTAGATTGTATAAAAGGGATATGAGCATGTTCATTCCCTCTTGTTCCAGTTTTTAGCATTTGCATATTGTAATTCCTTTTTTAATTAATAAAGTTTGGTATTTATAAAAGACAAGTGTAATCCCTTTTATTAAGTTAAAAAGTTTGTGTGTTGTGTTAAATGCTAAGGCTGAGTTCCAACTTTTAATTGTGTGTTTGAAGTTCCAAGTTTCAAAGGGTTTCAAAAAGGTTTTGAAAAGTCTTGAATTCAGAAATCATTGGGTGTTAAGAAGTGAAAGTGGATTAACAAACCTTGATTTGTGATTTATAAGTGTTTTCAAAACGTGTTAAGTCAAAAGGTTTCAAGGTTTTGAGTTTTCAGAAAATCAGAAAAGTGCAATTTTCTTGTGTTTGTTCTTGATTTGCAGGTTCTGGTTGATTTGTTTGTTGATTGAGTTCTGCATACACCCCAGTGTATAAGGAGGTGACAAAGCTGTCACAAGGGACTTGGATGTAAGTCCCTTAGGTAAAAATCAGTCCCCTTTTCATTTTTTTAGTTTAATGATGGTTTAAGTGATTTTGGTGAATTCTGCATGAAATGAGTTTATATGTGCTTGAATGAAGTTATTTGATGTTATGTGCATGTTAGATGTTAAATGAATCATTTTGAGTGTATTTTGATTGGTATTTGTTTGAAAAAATCTTGATTTAAGTTTTTAAAAGGGTGTTTGGATCAGTAAGTAAAAGGGATTGAAAGTTTTGATTGTTGCTTGCAACCTGCCTTAATCTCTCACACAGGTGTTATTTAGGTTGTGGGTTAGTTTTGTTTTCAGTATTGAAGAGTTTTGAACCATTTGGTATGATCAAAGTTGGTAAAAAGAGCTAAAATCAGTAAACTGCCATGCATGACTGTTTTTGTTGATTTTGATTCTTGGATCTTTTAATCTGTTTAGAAATAGGTTGTTTTAGGATTGTATGTTGTTTGTGTGATACTTGTTTAACTTGTGTACAAAATTTGAGCATCTAAAACTCATTAGGGTGCA
The DNA here is from genome assembly GCA_025667525.1 of Glebionis coronaria. NCBI lineage: Eukaryota > Viridiplantae > Streptophyta > Magnoliopsida > Asterales > Asteraceae > Glebionis > Glebionis coronaria. The sequence continues at coordinate 588,973,234 of CM046874.1, read as the reverse complement.
AGTTATAAGCTTAACAGGCCACCAGACCTTAGAAATTGCCTCAGCAACTTTGCTTTGCTTGTTTTGGTTTGTTTGAAGTGATTGTGTGCTAAGTGTTGTTGATTTCTGCTTGTTATTGACTCCCTACACTCCAAAGAGTGTAGGGGTGCCTTTGTCATCCAAAAACATCCACAAAATCATCAGCAACCAAGCCCTCTTGGTCTTGACACAAGTGGTGAACTCACCCTTGTGTTCATCAGTCCACAAGCAGACCTGGGCACATTTTTTGGCTTTTATTTACCCTAAACTTGATCAAATTTGATTGAGTCTTTTGTTTTATAGCTTTACAAGTCAATAGATTAAGTGTTGAAAAGAAAAAAAAAAGAAAAATTTTATAAAAAGTTCACCCGCAACGGACTCGAACACGCGACCCCTCGCTGGGGGACTTAGCGTGCTTACCGTTGATCTAGATGAACCTTTTACGTTAAGGTTTCATTTCAATAGATACTTGACCCCTTTTGTTTTTGACTTTTCATAAATAAGCCGTAGCTTATTTGATTTTTCCTAGCTTATTTATTAAGTGTTTTTAGCTTATTTGAATTTTCCTAGGACTTTTATAGGCTTAGGGACTTTTCTGTTTTAAAGTTTTATTTTTCACATTATTTAATTAATTTTTAGGATTATTTCTAGTTTTATTTTTAGAAAGTCTATTAAAAATATTAAACAGTAATTAAAAAATACAAAAAAATAGTTTTTAGGTTTTAATTTGTATTTTTGAGGTTTACATATCAAAAAGTTTTCAAAAACTTTAATTTTTAATTTTATTTAATTTTAGGGTTTTTAGACAACTTTAAAAATTAATATAAAATTAACTAAAAGGTTTTAGGAGCTTTAATTTACATTTTCTTTCTAGTTAGAATATTTAGGATTTTTGAGAATTTTTTTAGAATTTATTTGAGAACTTTTAATTTTTTAGATTATTTTAATATTATTTTATTCATTAAAATAAAAAGTTTTATTTTCAACTTTTTTTTCATTTTTCCTAGATTCTAGACATTAAATTAGGACCTTTGTCACTTTCCAATTAATTTTTAGGCTTTTCAATTAATTTTTAGAATTAATTTAAGATTTAATAGATTTTAATAGTTTTTAGGAGTTTAAAAATAGTTTAATTTGGTTTTAAAATTACTAAAAATAGTTTTTAGTTTAATTAGGTCATTTTTGAGGTTTACAAACTTGAAAACCTTGTTTGGGGCTTTTTAACATTTAAAAGTGATTTTTAGGGCTTTAATTAGCATTAAAAAGTCATTATTGAATTAATTAAAAGGTTTTGGCAAGTTTGTATTTTTTGTAAACTCTTTGAATTTTATTGTGGATTTTTAGTAATTTTTAGGAATTTTTAGATTAAAATTTTAAATTTTGCACTTTTTACGTTTCTACGTCGTAACTTTCTAGTAGTGTTTTCGCCTTATTTTTCTATTTTTTCGTCTTCGTCATTTTCTCTTCTTTTCTTCTCATTAATAATCAAAAACAAAATCAATCACTCATCACACAACACACTAGCCTCCTCGAGAACGAACTCACTTTTAAGGTCATTCACACACGGTTTTCCTAAATCGTCGTGCACGCTTACCACTATTTGTGTTGCTTTGTTTTTCCTAAAATAAAGTATATACAAAATCACTACATCACTTGCCAATGCTGAGTACTAGGATTACTAGTGTACATACTCAGTTTACCCACAACAAATGAAATGTCAGGCCTAGTACTTGTCATGGCATACATCAAGCAACCAATAACCCTAGAATACTCAAGCTGGGAGACAGCCTGACCAATGTTAGGCATCAGTTTCTCACTTGTATCCATAGGTGTACTCAATGGAGTACAATCAAAGTGATTGAATTTCTTCAGTACCTTCTCAATATAATAAGACTGAGAAATTCCAATACCATCACTTTCATGTTTGATCCTTATGCCAAGGATAACATCATCCCCCCCAGGTCTTTCATGGAGAACTTTGATGACAAAAATTCCTTTGTCTGATCAACCTTAGCTTGGTCATTACCAAAGATTAGCATGTCATCAACATATAGGCAAATGATGACTCCTTTACCAGATTCATCAAATTTGCTATATACACATTTGTCAGCTTGGTTAAGTGAATAACCATTAGACAAAACTACTTCATCAAATTTTTGATGCCATTGCTTAGGTTCCTACTTCAGTCCATACAAGGACTTAATCAGTTTACACACCTTATGCTCATTACCAGGCATGATGAAGCCCTGAGGTTGGTTCATATAAACCTCCTCATCTAAATCACCATTCAAGAATGCTGTCTTCACATCCATCTGATGAATAATCAGATTGTGAATACTTGCTAGAGCAATCAGCATTTTTATGGTACTGATACGTGCTATTGGAGCATAAGTATCAAAATAGTCTATCCCAGACTTTTGTTTAAAGCCTTGAATGACTAGCCTTGCCTTGAACTTTTCAACAGTTCCATCTACCTTCATTTTCCTTTTGAAAATCCATTTGTTACCAAGTGGATTGCAACCCGGAGGTAGATCAACTAACACCCAAGTGTTGTTGCCCATGATGGAATCCATCTCATCATTTATTGCTTCTTTCCAGAAAGCAACATCTTGGGACTTCACTCAGCAAATGTTTTGGGATCATCCTCAACATTAAAGCAATATGAGTATTGATCAGAGACCTCATCCCTTATTCCTTCAACCAAGTATAGTTGAAACTCAGGCCCAAAATTTCTTGGAGTCCTATGCCTTGTGCTTCTTCTAAGCTCAGGCTCAGGTTGCTGAACCACAACCTCATCAGTGACCCTTTCAGGTTGTACTGAAGCACCAAAGTCCTCAGCTCCAGCATGAGTCCTAAGGCTTGGTCTAGGGACTGATAAGAACCTTGTTTCATCAAAGTTAGCATTCCTTGATTCAATGATTGAGTTTATAAAAACTGAATCATTAGGTTCAATAACATAGAACCTATAAGCTTTGGAATGCTCAGCATATCCAAGAAAGATGCATTCAATGCCTCTTTCACCCAAAGTTTTCACCTTTGGATCAGAGAGTCTTACAACAGCCCTACAACCCCAAACCTTGAAATAGTTCAAGTTTGGTTTCCTTCTAGTCCAGAGTTCATAAGGGGTAATTCTGTTCCTTTTGTTTGGAACCCTATTTAATAAATAGCAAGCTGTTAACATAGCTTCACCCCAAAACCCTTGACTCAATCCTGAATAGGATAACATGGAGTTAACCATTTCTTTCAGTACTCTATTTTTCCTTTCAGATATATCATTTTGCTGAGGGGTATAGGGAGCAGTTGTTTCATGGATAATACCAACAGACTGAAAATACTGAGCATCCATGTACTCACCTCCCCTATTAGTCTTAAATCTTTTAATTTAGGCTCCTTGTTGTAATTCAACTTCAGTTTTAAATACTTTAAATTTATCTAATGCTTCATCATTAGTATGTAACAAGTAAACATAGCAAAACCTAGAAGCATCATCAATAAATGTTACCAAGTATTTCTTATTCCCTAATGAGGGAGTAGCATGAAAATCACATAAATCACTATGGATTAGCTCCAAAACTTCAGTTTCACGTTTTACATCTTGAAATGGTTTCTTAGTTATTTTGTTCAGCATGCAAGTATGACACTTTTCAGTGTCCATGTCAAATACTGGGATTAACTCATCCTTAGACATATCTTGCATCCTCTTAAAGTGGACATGGCCCAGCCTAGCATGCCATAGTGAAGAATCCTTCAGTTTACTGGTGGACACTAAGGCTGAACAAATGTTTATACTACCAGTACCAACTGAGTCAATGCTGGTGGTATTTTCACAAACAATATTAAGCCTGAACATTTGATTACTCAAATAACCAAAACCAATAAACACACCATGTTTGGATAAAACAAATTTATTAGATTCAATCACTTGTTTATAACCATAATTATTCAAAACACTACTAGAAACCAAATTCTTCCTAATATTAGGAACATGCAAAACATTAAACAAGCTAACAATCTTTCCAGAACTAAACTTAAGATCTACACAACCACGTCCATGCACTAGGGCTGTTGACTCATTTCCCATGTGAAGAATAGATCCATCATTTAGTGACTCATAAGTCTTGAACCAACATCTATCTTTACACACATGAACAGTTGCTACAGAATCAACCCACCACGCAACATCATCATCCTGCACAAAATAAGCTTCAGATACATATGTAACATAATAAATCTGAAGAGATTCATTAAACATATTCTGACCTTTTAGTGTTGTGTTGTTAGAACCAATCACTGAACCTTTTGTGCCTGGTCCACTAGCTTTGTTGCCAGTATCAACACCTTTGCAGTCCCTTTTGAAGTGTCCAAGTTTCCCACACTTCCAACAAACCACTGATGACTTCTTGTTAGGATTAGCTTTGGTGCTATCCTGATGCTTACGTTTGCCCTTGTTGTCATTGTACCTGATGGAGTTGTTATGCTCCACCATATTGAAAACTGATGAACCAGCAACATTGTTGCTCTTTGGCTTGTCACTTTCATGCACCCTGAAGGATTCCTCAATGCGCAAATGACTGCCTAACTCAACAAGAGTTAATTCCTCCTTCTTATGTTTCAAGGTATGCTTGAAATCTTTCCAAGAAGGAGGTAATTTGTCAATGACACAAGAGACCTGAATGGTCTCATCCATGTTCATTTTATGTTGTGTAAATCTACCAAGTATTCCAAGAAGTTCATTGTATTGTTCCATGACTGGTCTTGAATCAGTCATTTTGTAATTTGTGAAATCACTCACAAGGAACTTCTTACTTGATGCATCCTCAGCCATATATTTGGCTTCCAAGGAATCCCATAGTTCTTTACCAGATTTAGAATTTTGGTAAATACCAAATAAGGAATCAGACATACCATTGAGAATAATACCACGACACACATAATCGTCATTCTCCCATTTGCTCCTTTTCCTCAGTTCCTCCAAAGTAGCATCATCACCACCATCAGGAATGGGAGTTGTCAACACGTACACCACGCTCATGGTAGAAAGAAGAAAGTGCATCTTCTTTTGCCATCTTCTGAAATCCACCCCTTCAAACTTATCCAGCTTAGAGAAGTTAGCCACCATATGCTTCATATCAGCCGCCATTGATTATCACAAAATAATTTACTTTGATTGTTGGTGTTTACTTCGTCCCAACCAGGGTATAGATAATCAATCCTAGCTACGTACCAAAACAATGGTTACCGGATATCACTTGGAATCGTGTAATCATTTTCCAAAGTAAATTATTCGACCCTAATGCCTGGGTATCACGAATACCTACTTGGGATAAGACTAAATGCTATTAGAGATTTAGGCACAAATCACTAACCTTTTCGTTGCTATGTCTTTCTTGTTTTTGTTTTTCTTCATGCAAGTTATGATCACCTTTATATAGGTCTAGTACTCAAACCCTAGTCAATAGTATTAAGAGGAATTAACGGCCAATTAATCTCCTCTTAATAGGCTCCATAATACCAGGTCATAGTGGTTACAAGACCAATTAAACGTGATCTTTAATGCACTTGAATTGGTCAAAGACCGTCACCAACATACTTGTTCAGCTCCAACATTAGTCCATCCTTCAGTTCCACTGAAGCATCAGCGACCCCTGAAGGGTGTTCCCGCTGAAGCTTTCAGTACTGAAGAAGACATGCTGATGAGTAAACACTGAAGACTTCAGTGGTGTTACTCCTTGATGAATACCTTCAGTCCAGAGTTTCACTCTCTGAAGATCATCAGCGATGCTGAACAAACTTTAACCACAATATGAGTCTGGGTGTTTAGGGACTTATGGGTGTACACTCCGTACCTCCTTACTCATTCACCAGTATGAACTGACCCACAATTGAACTATATTTCCAACATATTATTGAAGAAAAAATTAGAAATGTGAAAGAAGGATGAAAAAGGGCAAGGTTATTAAGACCCCTAAAAAATCCTATATATACCCTCCTAAATTTTATATATTTTTTAATTTTTTATAATTACGGTTTTGTTATAAAACTGTGAATTGGAAAATACGAAATTAAAAAAATAAAGTTTAATAACTCAAAACTATTAAATTGATAAAAATACGGAACAAAAACTGGGAAAAAAACAGTCCAAAAAAAAGGAGACAAAAAGTACACAATTTGTGTATTTTTTGTACTTTTTTTGGAATAGGGGTGCCCATGAAAAAAACTACAATATATTTATGTGATAATGATTGCTTCAATGTTAAGTGCCTACTTGTGAGAATAAATAAGTAGAAAAAGGTAATTTTGGTTATCTTTCATTAAAAAAACTAGCACTAATAAGTCATGAACATCTGAGTGAGTTAAAGATCAATTATTACCGAGTTTACAAGTTTAAGGTATTATAATGCAGTATTAAAATTTAAGGTAGTAAAAACACCGGTTAATCAAGTTTAACGCACAAATATATACTTTGGCCTTTATTATATAAAAACTATGCAGAAAAGAAAAAAAAAAATAAGAAGATAGAGAAAAATTACGATTCATTTCTTTGGATTTCTATTTCCTCATTTAAATTGTTCTACTAAAAACTATTTTTGTTCATCGGATTTTAATTTTTCTTCGCAGAAACTAGAAGTGAAACAAATCAAATCAATAAAAAAAACAATTCACAAATATATTCAAGCATGTTAATTATTAACTGATTTTTAGAAACCAAAAACGAATTGACAAAGTGACAATGATGTGCCACATAATTCAATCCAACATATTTCGACCACTTCCTAACTCGACTCTATCCGCTATATTTCTACCAATTTATCAATCCTTCGACATTTTTAATTTAGAGTGCGTGTTCTATAGATATTTATTTATCAAACCAATTTATATTTCACAAAATAATTGATAACGTCAAATCAATCGTGACTCAAATGAATCCAACATAAAATCATCACACCTAACTTTGTTTCTTTTTATTTTTCTACAAAAATGATTACAAGGATAGTGGAATGGTAAAACAAAACTTAATTATAATATATAAAAGCTAAAAAAAACATAAAAGAAAGAAACACCAAAAATTCATAATCCACCACCATTCCACCCTACTTGCTACACATTACAATCCAATCGAAACAAGCCCAACAAAATTCCCATCTTGTCCTCCAAAATAAGAACACTAGGAACTACAACACTGAAAACAAAATGGGGCAAAATAGTCATTCTCACAAAGTTACTATGAGTTCATCATCAATCCATCCAACACCATCTCTTGACATCTGCATTCTTCACTGCAAAAAGCCTTTTCACCCCTGTGTGTATACATTACCACCCTTCAGTCAATCCATCACTATTGCCAACATAATCTATTTTCTACTCTTTCCTTTTTTATCTTTTTATTTACTATATGTACTGTATACTGTATCTTGTCTGTTTATATATGGGTCTAATTTTATACACTGTAGGTAAATAGTGCTTTGACAAGGTCTTGAATTCATGAACAGTGCTTAAATGAAAGCCAGTCAAATCACTACAAAATATATCTAATGACAAAAAGACAAAGTATGCCCACATGATAAGACTTGCAACATGATCACCAGATGGGTTATAACTTATAATCATACATAGTAAAGACCATTTAAAACCTACTTATTGTATGGTTATTAGTACTTTTTCATAATTAAGTATGGTTATTATTTTGTACTACGTAGTTTCTAATTCAGCAAACTATAGAGTAGGATAAAGTATGATGTTCCCATAATTAAGTATACAGGTGATGTATATTTCCAATCAATTACGCAACAATCCACTATTTCTCAACAACCAATAATTAAGTAAAGATCAAACAACAAAAAACAATAAACCACTTGGCGAGTAAACCAATAATTTGCACTTAGTTATAAAATAAAATATTGCATTTTTTTTAATTGAAGTCCTAATCATTGATAAGTTAAAACTTAATTAATCCCATTTCTTAAGGGAGTGTTTAAGATTGCTACTTATACAATGAAATAATCATATAAACTATTCTCTAACCTATAGTATTGTACTTTTCCATTAAATAAGTATCTATACAAAAGAAATTATTGATTGTGATTTAGAATGGAAGACAACAAAAATCAACTTAAATGGACAATTATTAATTATTGATTGTGATTAGGAAACAACAAAATGTATGTAATTTTTTGTATAGAAAACAAGCATAATCACTTATCTGAAGACCAGAAATGGCAAGCTAAACATGATCTAACAATATATATTTAAAAATGCAATAATCAGATAATCAAATAATCTGAAAACTAACCTGTAAATAAAAATATCATCATCTTCATCAAGACTCTTGTTGCATGCATTACAAAAGCTCAAAAAATTCTCACAGCTCAGTTTCGGACCAGGCTTCTTCAACTCAGGTGACTCACAACAGCTCTCCACAACACAGTCATCATAAATATGAATTGTTTTCGGGTTTGGACCATGAGACACAACTCTAGTATACTCTTCAGTTAGCTCCATTTCTTTTAAGCTTAAAGGTCCCGAAAAGCAGCTTCGGGGTGACCCATACCCGGTTGGAGTAGTGACTAAACTCCTTGTTTTGATCCCATATTCAGTTGAGTTATTACTATTATTATCAGGGATTTGTATCTTGAGATTTGAGGCAAATAGTATTTTACGGTTTATTTTATTTGGTTTGTAAATAGTTTGATCATGATTATCATCATTTGGTTGGTCTTCTATTAGTGCAAGTGCTATACCTTCATGATCATATTTCTCACATGGGTTTTCAGTTTTTTTGAAAACCTTCATGGGTTTGATTCTACTCTTGTTGATCTCAAATGGGTCGTTTACAGAATTGAAATTGGTTTCCAGAATCGAAGTGGGTGATGATTCTGTCTCAACTAAGGTTTTTGGTGAAAATAAGGTGTTAAAAAACCTTGGTGATGGTAGAAAAGATGAAACGGGTCGGGTCGGATTTGGGTTTTGATCACTCATGATTACCTTGTTTTCAAAACTTAGAACTATATATTAAAATCTAAAAAAAACATACAAAAAAAATCAAGAAAAAAATTCAGTTACTTCCATGATGGGTTTGGTTTTCTAGGTTCTTATTTTGAAACAAAAAAAAAAAGTTCAAGAAAAACAAGAAGTGATACGGATTAGAACCCAAGTGTTGGTAACAAAGTTGAAATTTGATTTTTTGTGGTTTAATCTACCCATTTAAACAAGGATTTTGAGTGTTTAAAATAGGATTAAAGAAAACAAGGTAAAAAAAAAGTTGATGTGTATGATCTAAGGACTTACATGTGTACTATTATTGTTTGGAGATGTCGCCACGATGAACATTTGTGTGTGTTTGTGGATGTGTTTGTGTCAGTGTGTGTGGGGGAAAGAAGTGTAGAGAGAGAGGTTTTTGTTGAGGTGATGTGTGAGTGTCATCAAGTTTGAAGCCTTTTTAACAAGAGTTGTGACTGTGGTATGTGAGAGAAAGAGGTTTGGTTGAGGTGAAATTGGTTCCGAGTTTAACTTAGCTAGAGGGTGTGTGTGGGGCGTGTGTGTGAGAAAGAGATGGGACTTTGTTAAACTTTGAGTACCATTAAGATTATCCATTACGAAATTATTGGTTCATTTAGTATTATAACCTTTTTGTTTTCTTGACAAATTACCAGCACGGAAAAGTTATTGTATTTAGAAAAAAATGAACGAACCCTATAATTTGTTGAGTATTTAGAAAAAAATAATGTTTTATTAAGGCAGATATAGGTCATATCATAGGCATTGATTGATTCATTTTATAAACAAAAATACAAAACACTCTTCTTCTTAATTCATGCGTCAATATGACCCACAATAATTGTTATTTCCTTTAGTCGTAATCATTAAAAGAGAGGTTTACACATTCCTCATGTTGTTTCGGATGTGTCTTGATATATATACCTTTGGTTTATTTCTAATCATATTTCACTTAAGAGTATATATGTCAAGACACATTAATTTAGAGTGTGTCAATCAATTTTAGAAGTATACAAATCTCATTCTATTATAAAATGATTTATTTGATTGGAGTTAGATAGAGTTATAAACTCGTTTGAACATTATGATGTAAACGAGTTGAGTCGAGCCGAGTATTGTCAAGCTCGAGTTCGACTCGAATACTAAAACTTAAGCTTAAAATTCATATTGAATGTGACCGGGCTTCATTTTTTGAGCTCGATTTCAGCTTGTTATAAAACTCGAGTTCGATTATTTTCACATGTCATACTCAAACTCGATAGATACTCAACTTATCAAGTCCGACTTGATTCGATTTATATACATATAAAGGTTACAAATTAATTTAATTATAACTCGATAAGGCTCGCGAGCTTCTGGAGTCAGGTGTATTGGAGCTCGAACTCGACTTGAATATATACTCGAGTAGCTTGAACTCGAGCTCGACTCGTTTAGATCGAGTCGATTTCGAGTAGTTTACGAGTCGATCGCGAGTAACTCGCGAGTTGTCTCGTCTCGTGTACACCCCTATTCAACACTAAGAAAACATCAGAAAAATACATAAAGTGATCATTTCCTAATGAAGCTGATTGCTGGAGGTCGTGGTGTAAAGTTTTTCCCTAATGGTTTATTGTTGAAGCTTTCAGAACAGTTGAGTTATGAAGCTCGTGTCGTAATAAAAGTGATATCACATCATTCTTCTTTTTAATATCAAACTCGAGCATAACATCAAAAAGTATCTCATTGTTAACATCACACTTTTGATGTTATAGTGAGTCTACACTAGAGGTGCACATCCAAATCGGTTTGGAACCAGTTAACCGGTTTGGAACCAAAAACCGCAATCAGTTAGGATTTTTTTACAAACCATAGGTTAGTAACCGGTTTTGATTTTGAAGGTTAAGGACCGGTTTGAACCGGTTTTTTCCAACCGGTTAGGAGCGGGGTTTTTTTCAAATTTTGAAATTTTGAATTTTATAGCATGTAGGTGGAGCGTGTATTTGAATTTTAAATCTATTAAAAGTACCATTTTGCCTTTTTACATTTACTATAAATAAGGGAGTTGTATCATACAATCTTCTCAACACATTTTACTTTCATTTTAGTAAAAAAAACACTAAAAATCAAAACTGAATTTTTTTTCACTAATCACAAGTGATTGAAGGGCGAGGTAAAGGCAAAGCTAGTTCAAGTAACACCGGTGTTGGCTCTACAATTTCCAAACCGACGAAGGAAGAACCAACGGTTGCTTAAGTGATCACAAGTCACAAGCACACTTCTGTAATTTGGCAAGAGTATCAATACGTGAGGATGACGGACGGTGATTATAAGGCTCAATGCTTGCATTGCTTTAAAACCATGCAACCTAGTTCCAACTCGACGTTGAGGTCTCATATTTAACTAAAGGTATTGTAGGGCACTCAAAAGCACTCGGAAGCGGGTCAATCCTGGGTAACTCGAGAAAGGGGCATATTTTGTATAATCTGGAAGTTGTTCGAGAACAATTTGTCGGGTTGGTTATTTAAGAGGGGCTGCCATTCAACCATTTCGACAACCCTCGTATCACTAGGGTGTTTCAAAGGACTCTACAACCGAAATACAACAATGTAAGTCGTTCTACCCTCAAACGTGATGCTATGAAAATGTAGATAGTGGTTAAACGAGAACTTAAATATGGATTTTTAAACTTAGATGCTAGAGTTAACTTAACTACGGATGTGTGGTCTACTCCTCATGGGTTGTTCGGTTCGTACATGTGTGTTACCGCACATTGGATCGATCCGAGCAATTGGCTCATGATGAAGCGGGTCATTGCATTCGAAGACTTTCCATATCCTGACGGGCCACTTGAGTTATCCGTTTTATTGAGTCACGTGTTAAGAAGGTTTCATTTGGAAAACAAAATATTTTCAATTACGTTGGATAATGCTAGTAACAATACCAAAGACATGAGTAGAATAAAATCAAAACACGAACCAATTATGAACGAGACATTTTTTCATAGTCGATGTGTTGCACACATCATTAACTTGGTTGTGATAGCCGGCCTAAATGTTGACTCTATAAGTGGTGTACATATATATTAAATGGTGTACAGATTCGGAAAAACCTTTTTGGGAACCTAATTGGGACGTTCCTACAAGATGGAATTCCACATATCATATGTTCCTTTGTTCTTTAAAACAAAAAACGACTTTACAAAATTTTCATGACGATTTGCATTGTAATGGTGATGTCGAGTATGGGTTTGCGGATAAAAATTAGGATATTGTTGAAAAATTTAACTGCTTACTTGAAATCTTTAACATCGCAACAAAAATATTGTTGGGAGTCTATTATCCAACGTCTCATTTGGTGTTGCAACAACTTTATTTGATGTGTCAAAGGTTAAGCGAATTTGAATTTGAAGGTGGTATATTTGCAGAAATGATCATATGAATGAAAGCAAAGCTAAGAAAATACTTTTAAAAATTTCCATTAATATTTACTTGTTCAGCCGCGTTAAACCCATTTTTCTATGTAAACGGGGTAGAGATGTTCATTGACTCAATTACAAATGATTTGGGATGTTTTGAAAGTAACGTGAAAAAAAATCTTTCAACGATGCCTTAGAGGGTTTTTGGAAACTTTACTTTGAAGCATATGGTAACGTACCTTCTTCACCACATGTTGCTTCTTCATCGGGTCCGAGTTCAGGGAATCCAATAACAAAAATGATAAATGCTTTACAAGAAAGCAAAAACAAAAGGGCAAGGTTTGAAGAACAAGCATCCAACGAATTTAAGATGTATACCTCGGGAAAATGGATCCAACTTGCCACCTATTAGTTTTTAGGTTGTGATATATTGGCTTGGTGACAAGAAAAGAAATAAATGTAGGCCGTTTTGTCTCGAATGGCTCATAACTTGCTAAGCGTACAAGCTACTTCGGTAGCTTCAAAATCGTTCTTTTCAACAAGTGGAGGAGTTCTATCTAATCGAAGAACAAGACTCACTCTGGCATCTGTGGAGATGTGCATGTGCTTGAAAGATCACTTGGTTGCATAAGATCGAGTACAACACAAGTCAAGTCTTGAAAACACCTTAGACCTTGAAGAAGATGTATTTGATTATAAGGTGGAAACGGGTGAAACGCCATCATTCACCGATGAAGAACTATCACAAGATGAAGCTGCTGCAGAAGCTAGGTCCAAGTCTGACAACGAAGTCAACCTAGACAGTTTCGAATCCGATTAGTTATCGGTTTTAATGTGTGATTGTGTGACGTATTTCTGTGAGACCCCTAAAATCAGGCAAGGAAACACGTAGGCAGCATGGGGGTGCACGTCATGGTACAAGAATCAATAAAATACAGTTGACACAAAATTGATGTAATAAAACATTTAAATTACATCATAAAAGATCAGAGTTTTTAAACAAATAGTTACCAAGAATATAGGATAAACTTCTGATAGTTTTTACTAAACTTTAAAAATAACACAAAAATCTCCAAGCTGCGAAAATATCTTTCGGGCTCCCATCCAAGCAAAACTAAGAATTATAACCTGAGATTAAACATGAAAAAGGTCAACACAAAGTTGAGTGATATTCATAGGTTTAGCAGTAAAGGTGTGGAACACAAACATTCATTTGTAAAACAAGTAAATAAGGAAAATGGTTATGATCATTAACCATAGTCCGAAACCATTATTATTACTATTTAGTTCATGAACCGAAGCTTAACAATCATTGTATGTTCCTCTAGTGAGTATTCAGCCTAAATACTCAAGTAACAAATCAAATGTTAAATGCATGAATGGGTAAACAACCGCAACATGGGACGCGGATTGTTAGTCCCGATAGATCCACCCACAACATTCGCGCTTAGCAACACAACTAAATTAACGGTTCATGATCAGGAGAGGAAACTTATGGGCTATAGACTAAAATCAATAATAATAATGAAAAACTGTTGGAAATCATCAAGTTCTAAAAAGCATACAAGTTCTGGATAGCATACAAGTTCAGGATAGCATACAGTTTTAAATGAATGTGTTCCACCATGTAAAATCTCACCCCGCGTTTAGAAACAATGTGCAAGTAGTAAAAAGGGGCTATGAACTCACCTTAGTACAAGTGTGACGGAATGAGAACCGGGCTGTAGATGGCAATGGGAAATACTCCAAGGGCTACCCGTGACCTACAAGGGTGATCACGGCCCTTAAGTATGTGTTTTATAAAATATTAGACAATTGTATCAAAATATTTTGTAAAAATGTAATATGTATATAACTTGCACAACCAACCGAGCCTAAGTGTGGTCATGACCTTCATGACACACAACCTGTAGCAAATACATGTAATTAAAGCCTAAAGTCTCAAATCAAGTAACCCAACTGATTTGCACATAAAAACTACAACAATTTACTTAACCGTAGGCGTAAAGTCACATTTTCTAGTATAGCTGTTTTGGAAAGGGTGTAGTTCCCAATCCATAAGTCTAACAACTATGGGATTTTCACCCCTGGAACGGTTCTCTCATGAGGTTTCCAGAATGTCCAACCAGTCGATCTCAGAGTTTACAGAACTTTTTAAATTTCCAAAACACTAACAGCCATACCGCAAGCACCTAAGAGTAAATCTGCACTAGTCAAACTTGGAAAAGATAACCCGTCAACCTATAAAGTTTGGGTACTGAGATTTACACCATTAGAAAGCCATAAGACTCTACTCTCAGCCCATACCAATCACGAGTAAATAGCTAATACCAATTATCGGAAAAATTGCATTCTTTGAAGGTTACGAAATCAGAATTTAGGTTTTCGAACTCGGGTTTACCGTTTTGATCATAAATCACAAACCGTGATAGCAATCGATGCGAGGTCAGCGGATTTTGTTAGGTTATAATGTCTACTAACCCAACTTGTCTTAAAAGGTCAATTATATGGTCCATGACCTGTAGCAAATAGCTATAAAAGCATGTTGGGTCAGATTGGGTTCACAACCATAAATCGGCCATAACTCACTCATCCGGAGGAGTTGATCGCCCATACAACTCGCTACTAACATGTAAAAGGTCCAATGAATCCATCTAAGCTATAAAAACAGCAGCTACAGTGGAAAAATATATGAGTTTTGGGCTCACAAACCTGCTGTCTGAATGTATGCTAAAACTTATCCATCAATTCATTACCACCAACACTCAAACCAACTCTAAGTATCACCAATCCTCACATGCATTCAACAAAAATCTCTCATCAATCAATTGCATGATATTATATAATTAACAAATCAAAAAGATAACAATGTGGGTACTTACAAATTTTCATTACTAAAACCATGATCAATCAAAAAAATTTCAGTTCTTGAAAAAAATATGATCTTTCCAAAATCATATGCATGGATGATTTTATGGTGGGGGTTTAATGAGGATCAATGTCGGAAGGTTTTTAGATGATTGAATTGTATATTAATGGAGTTTTGATTGACGATGATGGAGGTTTTGGTGGGTATGAGTCGAACAGGGAGAAGATAAAGAGGAGGGAGTATTATTTTTGGTAACAAAATTTTGTAAGTTTGTTTGTCTGTGTTTGTGGTACCGACGGGAAGAAACAAAGAAAAGGGGTGGGATTTTTGGCCCATCTACCAATTCCCTTACAATACTTTAGCCCAAGTGCATTTTAGTCATAGCCCGACTTAATTTTCTAAAACGCTAATCGTTCCGACTCGGTGCAAGTTATAATACGAAAATAAAATATTTATAGAAACATAGTATCTTGACTTCATAAAGTCGAAATATATAGCCATCGATTTTCGTTCCGTGTATTCGAGTAAACTTTTTGTAAAACGCGCGCAAGTGCTTTTAAATCAAAATTTTTGATTTAAACAAATACGGAAAAATAAAATAATTTTTTTTTGTAATTCTAAATAAAATATTTTCAATGATAAGAAAAATAATTAAAATATAATTTAATTTAAATTCTCGAGATCTCAAGATTTACGTATGAAGGATACAAGAACAAGTAACATATTGGAAAAATTGAGAATCGTGAATAAAAGAATAATTTAATTACCGAGAAAAATACGAGTTCTCACAATTTTCTTTCAATTGTATCTTTTTCAATGTATTTGTAATGTTCTATTAAATAAAAGTGATGTTTTAATAATTGCAGTCTTACGGATTTCCTACGGTTCACTATACGCTCTAAAAACAAAAAACAAAAAAAAAAACAAAAAACCGGTTAACCGGTTATAGTTTTTTTACCCTCTGGACCGGTTTGTAACTGAACCAGTTAACCGGTTTTTTTTTCTTCGACCAAAAACCGATTTTTTCCAATCCAAACCGAACCGTGTCTTCTTTCTCACCCAGCCACCCCTTAATCTACACTATTATAATTAAAACTAAACATATATTTTACTAAAACAATATAATTAAAACTAAACATATACTTAAATTTAAAACTTCGCTGTTAAAAAAAATACATCAAATACACACACTAAGCTCATCAATCTAACAAGTCCATCATAAGGTCATCGTACAACCAAATACACTTATACCACTTTGTGTTAAGCCTACCAAAATTAAGTCACCATCCTCAACTGTGTCTTCTTTCTCACCCAGCCACCCCCTAAAACCCAAAAATAGAAAATATATACTCCCTCCGTCCCATAATAAGCGTACATTTGAACCATTTTTAGTCTTTTTTTATCTAATTTTGATCAAAAATATTTTTATTTGTGTTACATAATACTTGGTAAAAATTATGTCATAAGAAATATAGTATGGTGGCTGCCGTTTTCACCTGGCGCCGTGAGAAAAACGCCTCCCACTGTTCATTCTACTGACGTGTTTTGAGTGTCTTGGCAAATTCTACAAATTAAACAAAATTCATTTTTTAGCTTGTAATCGGTTAGAGAAAAATTAATTGGTGATTAATCAGAGGGTTAATATACACGCAGGTTACTAAAGTTTGGCTAAAGTAACGATTTTGTTACTAAGGTTTAAAACCTTACACTTGGGTTACTAATGTATTGTTTACCTGAACTTCAAGTTACCCATAATGTTTTTACCCGTAGTTATAAGTTGCATGTCTACGTAGACTCCAACTTACGTTTTCTTCAGTCAAGTTATGTTTTCGTCAGTAAACTTACGTTTTCGTTAGTAAACTTACGTTTTCGTCAGTAAACATACGTTTTCGTCAGTTACCTTACGTTTTCGTCAGTAAACTTACATTTTCGTCAGTAATTTTACGTTTTCGTCAGTAATTGATGTTTTCGTCAGTAATTTTTCGTTTTTTAGTAAACGTACGTTTTCGTCAATAAACTTAAGTTTTTGGCAGTAATCTTACGTTCTCGTCAGTAAATTTACGTTTTTATCAGTAAAATTACGTTTTCTTCAGTAAATTTTCATTTTTGTCAGTAAATTTACGTTTTCTTCAGTAAATAAATGTTTTCTTCAGTAAATTTACGTTTTCGTCACTAAATTTACATTTTCCTTAGTATTTTTATGTTTTCGTAAGTAATTTTACGTTTCGTCAGTAAATTTGTGTTTCATCAGTAAATTTACGTTTTCATCAGTAAATTTTCATTTTTGTTAGTAAATTTACGTTTTCGTTAGTAAATATATTTTTACGTTTTCGTTAATAAATTTACACTTTCCTCAGTATTTTTACGTTTCCTTAGTAATTTTACGTTTTCGTCAGTAAATTTACGTTTTCGTCAGTAAATTTTCATTTTCGTAAGTAAATTTACGTCCTCGTCAATAAATATATGTTTTCTTCAGTAATTTTACGTTTTCGTCAATAAATTTACATTTTCCTCCGTATTTTTACGTTTCTGTCAATATTTTTACGCTTTCGTCAGTAAACTTATGTTTTCGTCAGTGAACTTACGTTTTCGTCAGTGATCTTACGTTTTCGTCAGTAAATGAATATTTTCATCTGTATTTTTACATTTTCATCAGTAAACTTACGATTTCGTCAGTAAATTTACGTTTTCATCAGTATTTTTATGTTTTTGTCAGTATTTTATGTTGAAGAAAATGTAAAATTATTGACCAAAACGTAAACTTACTGACGAAAACGTAAAAGTACCGACAAAAACGTAAATTTACTGACAAAAACATAAATTTACTGACGAAAACATAAATTTACTGACGAAAACCTAAAGTTACTGACGAAAACGTAAATTTACTGACTAAAACATAAAAGTACTGACAAAAACATAAAATTACTGACGAAAACGTAATGTTACTGACGAAAACGTAAATTTACTGACGAAAACTTAAAAGTACTGAGAAAACGTAAGTTTACTGACAAAAATGTAAGTTTACTGACGAAATCTTAAAATTATTGACGAAATCGTAAAACTACTGACGAAAACGTAAATTTACTAACGAAAACGTAAAATTACTGACGAAAACATAAATTTACTAACAAAAACGTAAGAACCGCGGATGTAGACTCCGCTCCTTTTTGTCTTTTAGTGGGGTAGGAATATCTGAGGCAGTTTAAAACCTTCAAAGAATATTCTTATGGCATTTGGAATATGCCATATTCAAATTTACATTTTCATTTTAATAAAATATTTTCTTAAAAATAAAGTTTATTAAAAATCTTTTGTCACATTTGACAATATTGGGAATAAAATATAGCCAGTTCACTTGAGCGCTGACAAGAGAAAAACAAGTGTTGATAGGAAGAAAACAAACGCTGACAGATCAAGCATTGACAAGAAGAAGTCAAGCGTTGATAGATTGAAGACAAGCACTGATGGAAAGATTTAGTCTACGCGTATATTGTTTCTAGTTTGTTTCTAGTAAAGATAAGTTCAACTTTGTATTTTCTATAATTATCTTTACCTAGAATAGTTGATACGTAGACTCTTGTACAAGGCTTCTTATGTCTATAAAAGAAGACCTTTAGGTTAATGTTCAATATAAGTTTTCATACGTTAAACACTTTCATTGTAAGCAAGTTTGTTATTATCAATCAAGTGAAAGTTTGTTTACATCTTTGTGTGTTTTTGTTTAAGTGTTAATTCCGCATAACACTTAGATAACTTTATACATAAACAAAGTTTCTCTACGTGTATAACTTGATCTAATCTCGTATACACAAAGCTAAATCGATCTTAGTTTGGGATCAACAAGTGGTACCAGAGCTTGTTGAGAAACTTTTGATCTTAAAGAACACAAGAACCCTAAAATCACCAAAACCCTAATTTTCACAAAACCCTAAAAACATCATGTCCAATCCAGAAGTAAACCCCTCCTCCTCAAACCCTAGCATCAAGATTCCCATGCTTGATGCAAACAACTTTGAGCTATGGAAGTTCAACTTTGAGCAATATCTGGGAATCTATGACTACACTCTCTGGGAGATTATTGAATATGGAAACACATTCAATAAAGCTCAAAAGATTGCTGATGCCATTGTTGCAAGAACTGCTGTTGCTAGATGTCCAGAAGCAGATAAGAAAGAAAAACCTGGTGATGGTAGAGCTGTGTCTGCTGAAGACATAGCAAAGAAAAGGGTTGATATGAAAACCCTAAACAATCTAAAACTCTCTTTGGGACAAGAGAATCAGCACAAATACAGAGGTTATGAGTCTGCAAAAGATCTTTGGGCAGCTCTTGAAGTTGCATATGGTGGTAATGATGATACTAAGGAAGAGAAGAAGAAGCAACTCATGCATGAGTATGCTGTTTTTAAGTCTCAACCTAATGAGAAGCTTAGCAGTGTGGGAAGCAGACTGCTTGACATTACAAGCAAGCTGTCCTTCATGGGGACACAAGTTGGTGATGTTGACATTAATGCCACCTTTCTTAAAAGCCTTGGTGATGTATGGAAGATTAAGGCAAGATCTATTCTTGCCAATAACACTCACAAAAGTTCTACTTTTGATGATATCTACAACAAACTGAGGTTGTTGGAGAATGAAACTCTTTTGGAGAAAGGAAGTAAGTCTACCAATAGCAACATGGCCTTTTTCTCACATAGTGAAGGCCAATTTGATCAGAAGGACTCTTACATGCACCCAGTTACTGGATCAACATGTGTCAACGCTGGAACATACCCTGTCAACGCCTCACATTCAGACCCTGACACATACAAAAGTGACTCTCCAAGAGTTAAGCCTGCTGGTTTGGATCTGGATACTGTGTGTGCATACATTGCTTCTTTGCCCAATGGTTCAGTGATTACATATGAGGACCTTGAGAAAATAAGTGATGAGCACATGGAAGAGATGGATATTAAGTGGAACATGGCTCTTGCTAGTATAAGAGCAAACAGGTGGAATAGAAGGTTTAAGAAGAAGATGACCTTTAATGCAAAGGACACTGCTGGATTTGATAAAACCAAGGTTGAGTGCTACAATTGTCATCGTATGGGGCACTTCATGAGGGAATGCAGATCTCCAAGAAGATCTGATGCTGGCAAACCCTCAAGCCAAGTTGTTAAGGCTCAGGATCCTAAGGCCATGGTAGCAGTACAAGAAATTGATGGTATTGGATGGGATTGGAGCTATTTGGCTAAGGATGGGGAAGAGGATAAAGCTTTGGTTGCTGAGATAGAAGAAGAAGAGCATGTTCAATATGCTCTCATGGCACACTCCTCCTCCGCATCAGATAATGAGGTATACGATGATGCTTTTTGTAGTAAGGGTTGTCGTTTAAATACTGAAAAACTTAACAAAGAGATTTTAAGATTGTAAATTTATGTGAGTACTGAGAGATGCAAGTTGTCTAACTACCAAATTGCTCTCACTCAAACTGAAAAGATAATTGAGGAGTACAAGAAAATGGAATTTGATCTAAAAGATAAAATTAATATCTTAAAACATGATTTAAATGCTAGTAATGATATTAGATACATCATGGAAAGGGTCAATGCTGATATACAGGCTAAGTTAGATGAGGCTATCAAGAATAAGGATAATGTTGACCTTAAAATTCAAAGATTTGATAAGGCCTCACAAACCCTAGGAGAATGTGTTAATAAACAGAGGGATCCTAAGGACATGACTGGGATTGGGATGAAAGACTATACTGTTGTTCCACCACTAGCTGGGGACTTCTATGGTGTCCAAAGAAAGGACTTATCTTGGACTGGTTTACCAGAACTTCAAGAGGGGGAATTTATTCCTCCACCAAGAGGCATTACCCCAGTTGAAGAGTATAGACAAAAGTTGACTGACTTGAATGAATGGAAGAAAGCCAACCCTACCTTGTTTGTTAAGGGTGGCTTGTTGTGTGAAAGTCCTAATGAGTCTACCCCTATTAAGGTAACAAACCCAATCACTGGCAAGACAGTTGACCTTGGCTCAAACACTGTTAGAAAACCTAACATTAAATATGCAGAAATGTATAGGAATACTAGGTCACCTAAAAGCCAAGTTAGTAATGATGGAACAAGTTTCTTTTCTTCTAGACCTAGGGTTGTGTTTAGAAAAGCCTGTTACACTTGTGGTAGCTTTTCACATTTAGCATATAAGTGTGTCAACGCTTCCAAGGTCAACATTGTTAAAAAGTCAAACGTTGTCAGACCCAAAACCTTTGTGGAGCAAAGTCCACAAGTTGTTAGACCAGCCCCATTCTTCACTAGAGGGTCTAACACTCATGGACTAAGACCATTTCAAAAGACTAATACATGGTCCAATAGGCAATGGGTTTATGTAGCAAACCCTAGGTTCAACGCTGACAAGGGTAATTTCAGCGTTGACAAGACCAAATCCAACGCTGACAGAAACGTTGCCAGACCTAAATATTTGCAACTACAGGGAAAAAGGTCTAAAGCTTCTTCTAGCTTGACATGGAGACCTAAGCAAGATCAAAACCCTAATTCTGATGGGATTTCAATGACCTGCAACAGATTTAATTATATTTCAAAGGTCATTACAAAACCAATTGGGGTTAACTGGGTATTTCATCCAAAGAGGGATGAACAAGGGGTTGTTATGAGAACTAAGTCTGTTCTTGTTGAACAACCAGATGAATCCAAGTCTGCTAAAGCTTGGGTTCCCAAAGAAAACTAATTTGTTTTCTTTATGTGCAGGAAATTCAAAAACAGGTCAATGATTATGGATATTGGGACAGTGGATGCTCCAGGCACATGATAGGGAAGGAAGATTATTTAACTAACTTCACTCCCATTAAGGATGGTGATAAGGTTTACTTTGGAGGCGGATATGGAACTATCACAGGCAAAGGAACTCTTCTCACCAAGAACTTGCGTTTTGAAAACGTGTTTCTGGTAAAGGAACTTGATTACAATCTTTTTAGTGTATCACAAGTTTGTGATAACAAAAATAAAGTTCTGTTTACTGATACTGAATGCTTGGTGTTAAGCAAGGATTATAAAATCCCAGATGAGAAATATATTGACTATAGAACACCTAGGCATAAAGACATTTATAATGTGAATCTTAATGGAATTAGGATGAATAATAATATGTCATGTTTTTATGCTAAAGCTTCAGTTGATGAGAGTAATCTATGGCACAGGAGACTAGGGCACATAAACTTTAAGAATATAAACAGGCTTGTAAGACTTGGCTTGGTTGATGGTTTGCCTGAAAAGGCTTTCCACAATGACCACTCTTGTGTTGCATGTCTTAAAGGCAAGCAGCACAAGGTCTCATTTAAGTCTAAACAGGTGCACTCTAGTTCTAGACCACTTCACTTGCTGCATATGGACCTATTTGGTCCAACTAATATAGAGAGTTTGAATGGTAAATCATACTGCTTTGTCATCACAGATGACTTTTCTGGGTTTACTTGGACTTTCTTTTTAGCTATGAAAAGTGACACTGCTGATACTTTAATTGATTTTATCACTCAGATTGAGAAAAAGACTGGTAATGAAGTTAAAATACTTAGGAGTGATAATGGTGGTGAGTTTAGAAATAAACTGTTGGATGATTTTTGTACCAAGAAAGGGATTACTAGGCAGTTTAGTGTTGTTAGAACCCCACAGCAAAATGGGGTTGCTGAGAGAAAGAATAGAACCCTAATTGAAGCAGCCAGGACAATGTTGGCTGATGCTCATTTTCCCATAGCTTTTTGGGCTGAGGCTGTGAATACAGCTTGTTATGTTCAGAATAGAGCATTGGTCAACAAGATATAGAACAAAACACCTTATGAGTTACTTTGGGGAAGAAAACCTAATACTGGTTTTCTTAAACCTTTTGGTTGTCATGTAGTTGTACTTGATACTAGTGATGCCTTAGGTAAATTTAGTGCAAAAGGTGATGAAGGTTACTTCATGGGTTATTCAGTGCATAGTAAGGGATATAGGGTTTACCTTAAGAAGGAAAAACCTATACTTGAAAGAGTACATGTTAGATTTTTAGACAGTAAACCTAGTGATCCTGAAAGTGGTCCAAATTGGTTGTTTGACTTGGAACCTCTATCTAGGACTTTAAATTATATGCCTGTTACTAATCCAGACATTGTGAAGGTAACTTCAAATGTTGTGGAAGAACAAGTTGTTGATGTTTCAGGTACACAGGTTAATGAAGAGGTTGGATCACAAGCAGACAAGGCACCTCCCATACAAGAGTATGTTACAATTCCCATATGGACAGATGCTTTTGCTGCTGCTGCTGCTGCTGGAAAGGATAATGGTGGTCCCCAAGTACCACCAGTTAACAACATGCATGGTCCTTCAGGCGCTGATAAAGGCAAATCTGGCGCTGACAGGACAAATTCAGGCGTTGATGGCTCAAACGTTGACAACACCATTTCAGGCGTTGATAACCCAAACGCTAACAACCAAGGTTCAGGCGTTGACAACACTTTTGGGCATCTTTTCTCTTCTGATTTTGAACAAGGTGAACCTTCCAATTTACATGAAGAGGTTCATCCTAATATTGATGGAAGAGAGTCTGAAGAAGAAGATATTGGCAACTTGGAGAATGAGATTGAAGACAACAAACTTTTTGAAGGAGGAGTTCTCACTTCTATAATGAAGAATCATCCCCCTTCTAAAATTATTGGGGATGTTATGAATCCTGTTCAGACTAGAAGATCTCATCAAAATCTTGGTGGATTTATTGCCAATATACACAAGAAGGTTGATACCCCTCTTGTGCAAGCATGTTTGTTTGCCTGTTTTCTGTCACAACACGAACCCAAGAAGATTTTTGATGCTCTCAAAGAACCAAGTTGGGTGGAAGCAATACAGGATGAGCTTCACCAATTTGCAATTCAGGATGTTTGGGAGCTGGTTGATTGTCCCAGGTATGTAAGACCTATTGGGACAAGATGGGTTCTAAGAAACAAGAGAGATGAAAGAGGCATTGTGGTCAGAAACAAGGCACGTTTAGTGGCTCAGGGATATACACAAGAGGAAGGGATAGACAATGAGGAGGTATTTGCACCAGTTGCAAGGATTGAAGCTATAAGGATATTTCTAGCCTATGCTTCCTGAATGGGCTTCACTGTCTATCAAATGGATGTGAAGAGTGCCTTCCTCTATGGAACAATTGTTGAGGAGGTGTATGTGATGCAGCCTCCTGGTTTTGAAGATCCAGAGAATCCAGACAAGGTGTATAGAGTCAAGAAGGCTATGTATGGACTTCATCAAGCCCCAAGAGCATGGTATGGTACATTGTCCACTTATTTGGTGGAAAATGGATTCAAAAGGGGCACCATAGACCAGACATTATTTACAAAGAAGGCTGGTAAGGATGTCTTACTTGTTCAGGTTTATGTTGATGATATCATCTTTGGATCTACTAATCCAAAGACGAGTGAGGACTTTTCCAAGCTTATGACAGACAAATTCAAGATGAGTGCAATGGGGGAGATGAACTTCTTTCTAGGGTTACAAGTTCAGCAGAAAGAAGATGGTATCTTCATCTCTCAGGATAAATATGTGGCAGAGATCTTGAAGAAGTTTGGCTTTTCTACACATGAAAAGAAGGCTACTACTCCTATGGATAGAGAACACCCTTGGGGAAAAGTTGGTGATGGAAAAGATGTGGATGTCAGGCACTATAGATTAATGATTGGTTCATTGATGTATCTCACAGCCTCCAGACCTGACATCATGTTTGCTGTGTGTGCATGTGCACGCCATCAAGTGACTCCCAAAGAATGTCACCTTTATGCTTGTAGAAACTAGAAGAGGGGGGGGGGGGGGAGGGTTGAATAGTTTTTCTTCGATTGGTGACCAAATTAAAATTGCTTTCAATTTGGTTTGTATCAAAACTATCTTTTACTTAAAGCTAAGTTGCATAATGATTAGGTTCAATTGAAATGCACTAGCAAGAATAATAAGCAAGTATAATGATAATGAAATAAGTAAAGAGCAAGGAAGGAGACAACCTAGTGGGAAGACACCAAGATTTATAGTGGTTCGACAACGAGGCTCTATCCTCGTTTCTACTCCACTCCTCGAGTACACCTACTCGAGATTTCCACTATATCCACAAGCTCCCTTCTCGGCGGAGAAAACCTTACATCGTTGCTTACATTATTTTCCGACACTAAGCTAAATGTCGAGACCTAATCTTTAGCTAGGACCAATCTACACGACGTTGCCTACTTCACAATTTAACGACACAAGGCTAGATGTCGAGTTCTAATCTTAAGATAGAACCAATCTTCACGACGTTGCCTACTTCACCATTTTACGACACAAGGCTAGATGTCGAGTTCTAATCGAAAGCTAGAACCAATCTTCATGACTCTTCACTTTGAAGCTAAGTGAGAACTTCACACAACACAACTACTAATCACTTTAAAGTTTAGTGAGAACTCACAAGACACAACCACATCACTTTATAATTAAGTGAGAACTCCTAATCAAATCTATTACAACTCAACTAGACTTATCCAAGTACACACATGTAGCTTGGATTTACACAACACAAATCCAAGCAAACACATATGCAATGGATGTACACAACAAATCCAAGTATTCACAAATAACTTGGATGAACACAACTAGTCCAAGTATTCATAAATACATTGGATTGACCTAAAACAAAAAGGTATCATGATGAATATGACTAGATCATAAATTCATCTTTATCACTACACTAGTGAGTGAGTGATCTTCTCATTGGACATGGTAAAGGAGGGGATCAAGAGGATAATCATATGTAAACATCCTTAACAAATTAAGTGATCATTTACTAATGATTATGCTATAGAAAATAGAAAAAGGGCTGAGAAAAACGTCCAAGAGGCTTGCTGGAAAATGAGATTTGACCCACTATTTTAAGGAGACAAAGTTACAACGGATCTATAACGGCTACTGTGCGCGGTACCTTATCTCACCCCGCGGTACCATATCGCTAAGGTACCGCGTAGGTACTTAAGGTACCGCCACTAGACTCTGCTCCGTTTTTTTGTCTTTTAGTGGGGTGGGAATATCTGAGGTATTTGAACCCTTCAAAGGATATTCTAACAGCATTTGGAATATGCCATTTTCAAATTTTCATTTTCCATTTTAATAAAACATTTTCTAAAAAAGAAAGTTTATTAAAAAGTCTTTTGTCTTATTAACAAAAGTGAGTTTTAAGGATAATCATTTTGATGATCACTAAGTATGATTAAGAAAGGTTAGTGATATGATTATTACCTTGATGATAGTGTTAGTTAAATAATTCATTTTGTGTTTCTACACTAAATGTGTTGTATGGTTTGTTGTGATCAAAACTAAGAAAGATTAGTTAACACTAATAATGTTTTTAGGCATTACTTGCATTAACAATCTCCCCCTTTTTGATTACGACAAACGATAAACTCATTTACGTAGAATCACAAACTATGGAATTATTAACTAGTTTATCACTATCATTTCTCCCCCTTTGTCGTAGCCAAAAGGTTAACATAAGTCTTTGAAGTGCATCGAACTTTGCTAGTAGCTCCCCCTTGGTGGTTGCTCCCCCTTGCTTGGGGCACCAAGTTTGTGAGCTAAGGTGACATGCTACACAAAGGTTAGTAGAAAGGAAAGAAACACCAATGTATATATGATCACTACCTACTAAGTAACTTGAGAGGGAGAAAGAGAAGAGATCTCAAATTAGAAGCAAGTATTTTGCTAAGTATGTCCAAAGAGGTAACTGACAAAATCAAACTTCAATATAATGAAGATGATAAGCTTGTCAATGGGTTAAAGGTTTAGAATTGATGGAATCACCCATAAGCAATTGTAAAAATTTAACCAAGATCAACTCAAAAAGAGAACTAATTAGATAGCACACAAATAACACAAAGGTTAAAAAAAAATAATACAACAAAGAAGATAGTCATACACATAGTATGAGTATCTAAAAGCAATAAATATGGAAAATAAACCACTAAGCATAAGCTAGTCTAATAGTGATATTTTCCAAGATTGCTAAAAATAAAATAAAACTAAAAAGACGACGATGCATCATTCGAAGTTTTGTCCACCGGAACGAAAACTTGAATAGGAGGTCGAGTGAGGAGGAATTCAAGAAAATTTAACTTCTCATACACATGAGCAAGTTCAATTTGTTGAAATCGGCAACAATCACACGAGGATCCATGATGCAACACAAAATCGTTTGATGGGGGTATGGAATCAAACTTAGGGTTTGGTGGTGGTGGGGTAATGGGTTTGGGAGTGTTTTCACAATGCCTTGTGAGGTTTGGGAAGGTGGAAAGGTCATTGAGTTGGGGGGTATTGAAGGATTGTGGTGGTGGTGGAACATTTTCTTTTGCTCCGGTGATGGGGTTTATGGTATAAGTCTCATTCCAATACTTGATTGGAGAGAAGGTAGGGTTTTTGGGTGGTTTGGACGAAGATGGTTCATTCTTCTTAACCCAAACGGGTCGAATCGAGATTTTCGGTTTCTTTGAAAGCTTGGATGAGGAAGCTTTGGGTGAGTGGGGTTGTGACAAAGAAATGTCAAGGTTAGGAATGTAGGAGTTAGGCATTGTGAGAGTGTGAGAATGATATCTCAAGGTTATGTGAGAATGAATTCTCAAGGTTGGGAAGGTATGAGAATGAAATCTCAAGGTTGGGGTATAAGTAAAATGTAATCAAGGTAAGAATTTGAATACAAAATGTGTAGTGTCAAGGAATGTTTAGTCAACTTGAGTAAACAAGGAATCTTGACTGGGAATAGGGTTTTATAAGTTTTGACAAAAAAAAAACTTCAAAAGCCACATTCTGGCCGCGGTAGCTTATATGGGCCGGCGGTTCCATATCACTAAGGAACCGCGGGTCCTTAAGGAACCGCGTCCAGTGGACTTTAAACCATGTTTTTCCTGGGTTTTGGGAAAAACTAAGACTTTTTCAAAAAAGTTGCAAATCTTGGAATTTTACCTCTATTAGAACCAAAATATGCTAGGGTTGCATAAAGCAACACATTCACAAAGAATGTCTTGACAAAGGATGACAAAATAATTTAGATATCATTTTGAACCAATTTTAGTCAAGTTTAGGGGTTGTGATAGATTTAGGTTCAATTTTAATTTCAAATTAAAGTTGATTAGTGTGCACAAAAGGATAGAATCACACAAAGCTAAATCCATAAGTCAACAACACGAAACATTCATTAGTGAAACAAGTACAAAGATAAATAAAACTAACTAATACATAGCTAGCTTATCATTAAATCTAGATAGGTGGTTTTCTTGGGCTTGTTGTTGAAAATCTTTATTAAAAGAACTCCATCATTCATCTCCTAGGAGGAGGCATGGGGAACAAAGCAAGCAAGAAATCTTGCAAACCCCTATGTAGTCCATACATATCCATCCTTAGGTTTTGGATGAGGAAGTGGTTTTAGAGACAACATGGACATCTAGGACCATGAGTTTGTTGAAACCCAAAGTAAGGATCACCCAAGAGGAGGGAAATAGGGACACCTAAAATTGGGATGTTTGAGTTGGGTGGAGGTGGAGGAGGCAAGTTCTCCAAGGGTGAAAGTGGAGGCATGTTCCTCAAAGGGGAAATGGGTGAGTGTGGAGGAAAATTCTCCAAGGTTGGTGAAATTGGTGAGTTGTGAGGGGTAAATTGTGAAGTCACCAAAATGTCATCAAAGTCATTCCCAAAAGGAATGCTTTGGATTGGTTGAGGTTGTGTGGTCACTTCCAAGGGTGCACTTGGAGTGAAGGGTGAAGAAAGCTCATTCATTCTAGAATTGAATGAAGAGGAGGTAGAACCAATGGAGTGGTTAGTACCATGGGTGGAAGAAGTCTTGCATGGTGCAAGAGGTGGGGAAGGTGATGAAGAAATGAGGATAGGAACATTCTCATTCTTAGGTGTGAGGAAAGGTGAAGAGTTAGGCTTAGCTACCTTAACCCTTATTTTGAGTGTTTTTCTTGGGGTGGTGGTCTTGGAAGTGTTTGAGGTTTTGGTACACACCATGGTTGATTAGGGTGGTTTAAGGTTTAGGGAAGTATGTTTGATGTGTGAAGAACATGGCAAACAAGGTGAGTTTAAATGGTTGAGGGGATGATCCAAACTAGTAATGGGTTAAAATCATTTTAGGTGAATAATGAATTTAGATACCCTAGTTTAGGAAATGTGCAGTTTATTACTGAAAATCATGCAAGGTTTACACAAAATTAAGAAAACAGTGTAAAGCAAAGATGCTGTCGTGCACAGTGGCCGGCGGTTCCTTATCTAGGACCGGCGGTACCTTATCGATAAGGAACCGCGGGTCGATATGGAACCGCGACCAGAAGGTTTTCAAAAATTTCCCATTCTAGTTTTTGATAAACCCAGATTTTTCCCAAAGGTTTCACAAGCCAAAGTTAACTACAGATCATAATCTAATAAGCTAACTATCATATGGCATGCACAAAGCTATGTAAAACACAAATATGAAGGCACAAGCAACATTTAGGATCAAAATAAATAGTAATCCAAATAAGTAACATAAGTAAATAAACACCTAAACCAAAGTGTTAATAAGCAAATGTTTAAGCTGCAAAAGATAACCAAACTTTGACACACTACAAAGTCTTCACCTCCTTTTCTTGCTTAAATCCTTGATCATTTTTCCCAAATACTTGATTCCCCTTCTTGACTCAATCCGGTGTTCATGCAAATCACCTCGGGTTCGAAGATTTTGACGGTAAAGTTCCTCCAAATTGAGATTATTAGGAACTTCACTAGAGGAATGGTGGGGAGGGGAAGCAATGTCATCTAAACCATCCACGAATGAGTTTGTGGAGTGGTGAGAAGAGCTCGAAGAGTCAATGGGAGCACTTGTGCCAATGCCATCACCATCACTTGTTGGCATGTCCATGTCCTCATCACTGAACTCTTGTTGATTGGATTTACGGTCAAATCTTGTCTTTCTCTTATACACCTCTCGAATAGGTAGCATGACCCGTTTGACCGGTTGAAATTGAGAAAGATCAAGATTTGGAAAATCACGGCCAACCCTTTTAAAAAGGCGAGTGAGAAGCATTGCGTAAGGGAGGTTTGTTTTAGGCTTGTGAATAGCATAATTGATCCGTTGAGCGATAAAATATGCCAAATTGTAATTGGTGTTGGTAAAGATGCAATATAACATATGCACTAAACACGCCGGAACATGATCCCGGTTTCCACCAAGACAAAACACATTTTACCTAAGGATATTGGTCCATTGAACCATATTATCATTAAGGTCGCTCAAGAGAACCTCATGACGTTTCACCGAACGTACCTTAGTATGAAGGCTTCTCTTAACGGGCCGATTACGCTTTTTGGAGACAATGTCGACAATGAAGTCAAGATCAATTTCCTCATGATCATTTGGAGGACAATTGTTGGATTCAAGGAGAGCACTAAGCTTCCATTTATCCGTGAAGCGACAAGTGCCTACAAATGGGACATCAAGAATTTGACCAAACACTTCGAGAGAGTATTGAATGAGTTGATCTTTCAAGATGAACCTAACAAATATTCCATCATTGTTTTCAATGACAGAGTATGTGCTAAAGAACTCCAAAAGGAATCGAGGATACATGTCTTCCTTAATGTTCAACAAACAATCAAATCCAATGTGTTCAAACATGGACTTGATGTAGACATAATTCTTGATATCCTCTTGGACAACTCTACCCTCATGAAAGCAATGGGATTGGAGAGAGGAAAAAGTATGGGCAAGGTGAGTTGAGTGACAAAAGTCGGATAGATTTGGCATATACTGTTTGGTGAGTTGATGAGCCTTTTGGTATTGTGAAGGCATGATTAGTACCTAAATAAGCAAAAAAAAATATTTCTCCAATCACTCATATGAAAAATAAAAAGGAAAACGAAAAATGAAAATGTGTTATATCAATTTCTTGACAAACATAGGATTGAATCCATATCATTTTCATGTTCACAATGTTTCTATTCCATCCTTGACCAAGAACACATGATCTATGTTAGATCAACAATGGATTAGAACATTGGTTTTTCAAAACAAGGTTTTTAGGTAAGCATTAACAATGTCATTACCTACTTGTTCATGGGTTCATCTCACATCCATCTTTTAACCAAAATCATTTAGCCTAAATTTGGATTTGTTCTACAAGTGGGTTTTAGTGAAATCTTAAAGAATATCAACCTAAGGAATCATAGTAAGATTACCATGTCAACCCACATTCCTATTAAGGTTTTAATTCAATTTCAATTTTAAAAATCCCCAATTATGAAAGGATGAACCCTAGAACAAAATAGATGAAATTGAAAGAAAATACTTATTATTAATTGATGTTAGATGAAGGATGAGTGAAACCCACAACTTGGAATCAATTAATTTGAGTGATTGAAGTTTTTGGAAGCTTCAACAATGGTGGAAAAGGTAAAACCCGTCGGCTGTGTGTTTTTGGGAGAGAGAGAGAGAGTTTGGTTTGAAAAAGAAAAAAAAGACAAACTGGCGCTCTGACAAAAGTTACTGCCCGCGGTACCTTATCGATAAGGAACCGCGGGTTTGAGCCGCGGAGATAAGGAACCGCCTGCAGAGGTAGGATTCTATCTCTGAAAAACGCCAAACTTTGAAAATACAGTTTTTCTAAAATACTTAAAATTAAATCATGAGCCTTTTAGAATATCATTGGATCATCATAACACTAAGCAATATGCCTTAACGAAGGATTACGAGTTAAATCAAGATCGAAAAGAACCGAAACGGACAAACGACTACTCGTTGCAAAACGACTAAGTGGAGAGAAATCAAGGAAAGTGAATCAAGACTAGGATCAATGCTCTAGGGATTAATGACAGTCTTCAAATAGTGGTAACGAGGAGCTTGTGTCATATATAGTGGTTTAAGACGTGCCTTTCCGGCGAAACGTTAAACGGCTTTGGTAATGAATAAGCACAAAGCAATTATTCAAGTATAGACTAAGATCACTTTCAATAATAGTCTTAGTCTAAACAAAAATATGAGCAAGGTATTAATTCACTTTCTCTCCCACAAAGGGCCTACTAAACGTATGGGTGCAAACCATAGAAATCATGCTTGATACTTTAAGCTTCTACTAACTCACTCTACATCACCATAGTGAGTCAAGTATCCAAGCAATGAAGGTTTGAGAGGATAAAGGAAAAGAAGCACAAACCACAAATAAATGTCAAGGCAAGGATGCCGAGAACAAGCACATAGTCAAGTAATGATCAAAAGAATGATCAAAGGGCGTGTGGGAGAACGAAAGCGTACCTTGACCACAAAGAGCAATCCATGAAGGAGTAAGTGCTATGCCCAATCAATGACTATGATGAGTACTAAGTCTTCAAGGACTAGTATCATTCCCAATCATCTTGGTATCATCATTCAAAGATGTTAAAGATCAATGAAGATGATTCTTCTACAAGTGCAAGTAACTCAATCCACAACCAATTAAGTGATTGATCTTCATGAGTACCTACACAAAGCAAGATGCAAACTAGTAGATACATTTCAAGAGTATATCTAAAATGCATAAAGGCTACTAATCTTAAGTGGGATGCAATATTATCAATTAAAAGACCTATTTTTCAAAGAAAACATAGTTTTGACCAAAGAGAAACTTTAGTACAACTAGACCTTCTAATTTGAGGAGACAATGGATCGATCCAAGTTTTAAAGTACAATATACTTCAAAGATCTTGAGTGACCATCGCTCTGATACCAATTGTAGAAACTAGAAGGGGGGGGGGGGGGGGGGTTGAATAGTTTCTCTTCGATTGGTGACCAAATTAAAATTGTTTTCAATTTGGTTTGTATCAAAACTATCTTTTACTTAAAGCTAAGTTGCATAATGATTAGGTTCAATTGAAATGAACTAGCAAGAATAATAAGCAAGTATAATGATAATGAAATAAGTAAAGAGCAAGGAAGGAGACAACCTAGTGGGAAGACACCAAGATTTATAGTGGTTCGACAACGAGGCTCTATCCTCGTTTCTACTCCACTCCTCGAGTACACCTACTTGAGATTTCCACTATATCCACAAGCTCCCTTCTCGGCGGAGAAAACCTTACATCGTTGCTTACATTATTTTCCGACACTAAGCTAAATTTCGAGACCTAATCTTTAGCTAGGACCAATCTACACGACGTTGCCTACTTCACAATTTAACGACACAAGGCTAGATGTCGAGTTCTAATCTTAAGATAGAACCAATCTTCACGACGTTGCCTACTTCACCATTTTACGACACAAGGCTAGATGTCGAGTTCTAATCGAAAGCTAGAACCAATCTTCACGACTCTTCACTTTGAAGCTAAGTGAGAACTTCACACAACACAACTACTAATCACTTTAAAGTTTAGTGAGAACTCACAAGACACAACCACATCACTTTATAGTTTAGTGAGAACTCCTAATCAAATCTATTATAACTCAACTAGACTTATCCAAGTACACACATGTAGCTTGGATTTACACAACACAAATCCAAGCAAACACATATGCAATGGATGTACACAACAAATCCAAGTATTCACAAATAACTTGGATGAACACAACTAGTCCAAGTATTCATAAATACATTGGATTGACCTAAAACAAAAAGGTATCATGATGAATATGACTAGCTCATAAATTCATCTTTATCACTACACTAGTGAGTGAGTGATCTTCTCATTGGACATGGTAAAGGAGGGGATCAAGAGGATATTCATATGTAAACATCCTTAACAAATTAAGTGATCATTTACTAATGATTATGCTATAGAAAATAGAAAAAGGGCTGAGAAAAACGTCCAACAGGCTTGCTGGAAAATGAGATTTGACCCACTATTTAAAGGAGGCAAAGTTACAACGGATCTATAACGGCTACTGTGCGCGGTACCTTATCTCACCCCGCGGTATCATATCGCTAAGTTACCGCGTAGGTACTTAAGGTACCGCCACTAGACTCCGCTCCGTTTTTTGTCTTTTAGTGGGGTGGGAATATCTGAGGTATTTGAACCCTTCAAAGGATATTCTAACAGCATTTGGAATATGCCATTTTCAAATTTTCATTTTCCATTTTAATAAAACATTTTCTAAAAAAGAAAGTTTATTAAAAAGTCTTTTGTCTTATTAACAAAAGTGAGTTTTAAGGATATCATTTTGATGATCACTAAGTATGATTAAGAAAGGTTAGTGATATGATTATTACCTTGATGATAGTGTTAGTTAAATAATTCATTTTGTGTTTCTACACTAAATGTGTTGTATGGTTTGTTGTGATCAAAACTAAGAAAGATTAGTTAACACTAATAATGTTTTTAGGCATTACTTGCATTAACAATGCTGTCAAGAGAATCTTTAGGTACCTAAGATGTTTTCCAGATCTTGGCTTATGGTACCCAAAAGATTCACCTTTGGAGCTTATTGCATATTCAGACAGTGACTATGGAGGTGATAAGTTTGATAGAAAATCCACAACTGGTGGATGTCAGTTTCTTGGGAGCAGGTTGATATCTTGGCAATGCAAGAAACAAACAGTGGTGGCCAATTCTACAACTGAAGCAGAGTATGTTGCTGCAGCTGCTTGTTGTGGACAAGTCTTATGGATTCAGAACCAGCTGTTGGATTATGGGTATATTTTCGTGCATACCAAGATATTTGTTGACAATAACAACACTTTATGCATTATTAAGAATCCTGTACATCATTCTAAAACTTAACACATAGAAATTAGACATCATTTTATAAGAGATTGTTTTAAAAAGGGTTTAATACACCAGATAGGGTTGACACAGAAGAAAATGTGCCTGATTTATTAACTAAACCTTTTGATGCTGGAAGGTTTCCAATACTTGGTAACAAGTATTGGGATGATCAATCTCACTCAAATATGTGTTTTGGGGTCTTATTGTAAAAGTATGTACAAGATAATGCATTGTTATTGATCTTTTTGAGGATTTAGATTTTCCACTATATTTTTCTAACACTGACAAAGGTTACTTTAACGCTGATAAGTGTTATTGTGATGTTGTCAGCAATATATTTGTCTAACGCTGACAAAGGTTTCCTTAACGCTGGCAAGTGTTATCGGGGCGTTGTCAGCAACAATGCTAGTTTTGTGGTTTTTAATCTAAATGTGCAGGTGGTGTTAGCATTATACCATTGGATACAGAGTTGCTTGTGGATCCTTGGAGAATCATTTGAGCATGTTTTTGTTTATGGATGATGGTTGGAATATTTCTATTCCAATCTTGACATAAATTTTTTATGTTCATGCATATTTTTGGGCAACATATGTATCACAGTTTAAAGGGAGGTTTTAGGAACCTTTAGGATTTTTGGGTATTCTTATGATACTCTTATCATAATTCTAGATTGTGTCCACAGGTGAGTATGAGTTAGTTTTACTAAATCATGAGGCACTGTAGCATGCAAAGTTGATATTCTATGCATGCTGCCAAGACATTTTTGGCCTAGAATTGGT
Organism: Glebionis coronaria; assembly: GCA_025667525.1. Lineage (NCBI taxonomy): Eukaryota > Viridiplantae > Streptophyta > Magnoliopsida > Asterales > Asteraceae > Glebionis > Glebionis coronaria. The sequence continues at coordinate 588,937,438 of CM046874.1, read as the reverse complement.
TGTGGTCTGTTGGGAGACTTGGGAATGATTTTATCATGGGTTTTACCTGGGAGTAACAAGGAATTTTATGAGATAACTTAGTTGTTAAGAGTTTTGGTTAGCAAGGGACACTAGAGGACTGTTATGTCTATCTTGCATAAGCAAGTGTGCATAACTGGACAGTGCTTGTCGCCCTATAAATATTATCAACTTATAGGTTATCTTCACTAGGATAAGTTACTTTGTTAAGGTCCTTTTTCATTTTTAATATTTTTATTTTTGGACGCTGACAAGTATTTTTCCACGCGTTGTTATGACCAATTTAGACGCTGACATGGCTTTGGCAAACGTTGACAAGAATATAGCCGTTGGGCGTTGATGGGTTATTTTTGACCGTTGACACTCATTGGGACCTTCCCAGTTGTTACTTTTTGACGAATTTTTGGGGCGTAATTTTGGGAGCAGATAACTTTTAATTAATGCATGAGATAACTTATTTTCTTTTCAATATTTTCATCATGATATTTTGAAAATAGTTGCCTCATTTTTGACCAATCACATGCATATTTCTCTCCTATATATTTGGCTCCTATTTTTAAACAGGGGTACCTATCATTCTTGTCTAACACTTTTCTCCTATACTTCATCTTTATCAATTATTCAAACAGCTTTCAACAATGGCACCAAAATTTAAACCAAGTGATTTGGTATTGGGATTCAGGAGTCAACACAACATGATAGCATATTTGGACGCTGATGATACTCTGTTTCCCCAATACACACAGATGGTGGCGTATTTGAATGCATCTCCAATTAGGTATGCTCTTTCTCATACTCCTCTCATCTCTGTCACACATATTAAACAGTTTTGGAACACTGTAAGTTCCTCAGCAGTTGATAATGTGACTACATTATCGTCTATTGTTCATGGGCGTACATGGGTGGTTACTGAAGCCTTGGTTCGCCAAGCTTTGCATCTTGATGATGCAGATGGTATAACCACCCTCCCCATTCATGAAATAGAACAAGGACTAAGGGCTTTGGGTTATCCTTTCCCTGATAAGGTAACTTTAAACAAATATCATAAACATGAGTTTCCCCCAGCCTGGAAGTACCTAATACATGTGCTCTTACAATGTTTGAGTCCCAAGTGTACTGCACATAATGAGATTAATAGATCCATTGCTAGTGCTATTGTGTGCATTGCTACTAGGCAAAAGTTTAATTATTCAAAAATGATTTTTGAGGGCATGTGTAAAAACAAAGGGAGTAAAATGACTTTAGCTTATCCCAGATTTTTACAAATGGTTTTTGATGTCCAAAATTACTGCACAAGGGATCATGATGATTTTTATGAGATCCCTGTGCAAAAGAAAGCTATTTTTGCAAAGATGAACTCACCTCCTCACCGTGACTTACTCCTCACCCCAGCTATGATTGCTGTTATTGAAGCAGCACAACCCCAACCAGACCCACAACCCCAACTTGACCTAATACAAGAACCTTTACCTTCACCTCAACACATGCAAATTGACCAAGAACCCTTTGACGCTGACACTTTAAATATTGGCGTTGACACACCTAATCCAGACGCTGACACCATTCCTTCACAGACCCAAACACCCCTTAACCAACCCACATCCACCCAATCTACATCATCTTCTACCCCACCACAATATAGGTTGCAAAAACGCCAAAGGACTACTAGAGTGTTCTCCTCTAGTGGTCCTAGCCATGTAGCAGAGAGAACCACCACCACAAATGTGGTTGGTGCTATGGATGAGGCTGGGACTATTGGTTCTGGCTTAGATGCTGGCCAAGACAGTCCTAACATCTTTAAGACCTCATCCATGCCCCATGAATCTACCTTGGGAGGTTAAATACCCATTTTAGAAGAGGGCAGATTGGAACCAATGACATTAATGGAATTGATGGCTGTCTGCATAAGCTTGCAAAAGTAAAATGCAGACTTGGTACAAATTGTCTGTACACAAGGCCTTGAACTCAAGCAATTGAGGGAGAGGATTGTTATTTTGGAAAATGCTAGCACAAGGCGTGGAATGGAGGAATCTTCCAAAGGGGAGGATGATCAGATTAATGTGAGTGATAAGGGCTCACATGATGGTGAATCTTTGGGTGTTGCTGAGGCCCTAACTAGTTTGAAGAAGCAACCAGGTTTTGTTAGATATCTGGTAACTCCTACAAATTTAGACTTGTCTTTTACAGCTATGTTGGAGCAAATTACAAGAGGCGCTGAGACATGTAATTTGGGTGTTGACAAGCAAAATTTGAACGCTGATACATCAAGCGTTGACATGAGTAAATTGGGCGCTGACAAAGCAAATTTGAGCGTTGACAGACCTGCAAATGAGGTTGATGTATTCCAGTCATCATCCATCATCAAAAAAGTTTCTTCACAGGTATTACCATCATCCTTACCCACCATTGATCCATTAGATAAGGGTAAATGAAAAATGGTAGAAGTAGAAGTTCCAAAGGATGCAGCACAGGTTGAGTTTGATAGAAGGTTGGCTGCACAAATTGTGGAACAAGAAAGAAAGAAGGTTGGTGAATCACCTTTTGTTGTCACTTCAGAAGAACAAGAGGGAAGTGATGAAGATAGTTCAGACTCAAGTGTGATGATAATAGAACAACCAGAAAGACTTGAGTATGGTGATGAATTGGCAAGAGAGAAGCTGAATGAGTTGAAGTTGCAAGTAGATTTTGATATGCCAGAAGTTGTTCAGATGTACCATGCTTGGGAAGATAGGTGTATGGAGAATCGACATTTGACTATTTCAGACCAAATATGGGGTTTGGAGATTCTTCTAAGAGTACAAAAAGACTGCAAGGTAATTTTGAAACACAAAGCTAGCAATATTCTCTCAATGCTGAAAAGGGATAGAAGGGAGTTGTACTACATGCTACTCAGATGTCATGGAACAGGATGGACCTACAAGAAATTGTTGGGTTTATCTTTTGAAGAACTGGAGTACAAGGCTTATCCCATTTGGGCAAGAGTGCAGGAAGAAAACACTCTAAGACTTCTTTCTGATGAAAGGAAAGAGGAACTTGTAGAAGAAATGGAACTTAAGAAGGCGATGATTGTTCCAAGACCTTTGAAGAAGGGAGTCTCTCTTGAGTTTCCTAAAGATATGGATAGATTGGTGCCAAGTGAAGCTGTTATAAGAAGGAGCATCAAGCTCTCACCATTAGAAGCTTCAGATATGATGCAAGTGTTACCTTTTGATTCCAGAAACCCTATTATAAACTATGAAGAAGATGAATGTGGGGTTTGGAAGATTGGCAGGTATGGGAAAGAGGTACACACTTTTACTACACTCATATCTCTTTTTGCAAGTGTTGATAGAGAAGACTTGGTAAACCTTTGGAGGTTGTTAGAGGCCAAGTATGAGACTGAAGCTGCTACTTCAGTCAATGCAATAAAACTGTGGTCAACATTCAAGAGAATGTGTGGACCAAGAGATGAAGATCCTGCTGTTTGGAAGGATCTTGAAGATGATCTCAGTGGTCTTCAATGGCGTTTGTATTCAGCTGCTGGTGTGTACTACTTGAGCTCTACAAAGTTTGCTGAGTATCTACTTGTAGATGGTTAGTATTCCATGTCAAAAGAAGTTTTGGAGAAGATGAAGACAACACAGCTGGAGATTGATTATTCAAGTGACGTGGCCAAAGATTTGATCAGACATATTTATTACCAATATGATAAATGTTGTAAGATTCCTCCTAGTTCTTAATGTTTATTCAGAAACTTGATTACTAGAGTAGATATCAAGTTTAGGGGAGGATTGTTGGGAATAAAATATAGCCAGTTCACTTGAGCGCTGACAAGAGAAAAACAAGTGTTGATAGGAAGAAGACAAACGCTAACAGATCAAGCGTTGACAAGAAGAAGTCAAGCGTTGATAGATTGAAGACAAGCACTGATGGAAAGATTTAGTCTACGCGTATATTGTTTCTAGTTTGTTTCTAGTAAAGATAAGTTCAACTTTATATTTTCTATAATTATCTTTACCTAGAATAGTTGATACGTAGACTCTTGTACAAGGCTTCTTATGTCTATAAAAGAAGACCTTTAGGTTAATGTTCAATATAAGTTTTCATACGTTAAACACTTTCATTGTAAGCAAGTTTGTTATTATCAATCAAGTGAAAGTTTGTTTACATCTTTGTGTGTTCTTGTTTAAGTGTTAATTCCGCATAACACTTAGATTACTTTATACATAAACAAAGTTTCTCTACGTGTATAACTTGATCTAATCTCGTATACACAAAGCTAAATCGATCTAAGTTTGGGATCAACAGACAAAAGTGAGTTTTAAGGCTAATCACTTTTAGGGGCAATTTCATATCTCCCCTCCTTTTAGATGGAAATTTCATATATACCTAAACATGCATTAAAAACATTGTAAATCATGCATTCATAACTTGCACTTTGGGTATATATGAAATTAAACATGAAAGTAGGGTGATATATGAAATTAATCCTTTTATGATCACTAAACATGATTAAGATATGTTAGTGTAATGATTATTACCTTGATGATAGTGTTTGTTAGATAATTCGTTTTATGATTATGTTTTATGCTAAATGTCTTTGTAATTTGTCGTGATCAAAACTAAGAAAGATTAGTTAGCACTAACAATGTTTTTAGGCATTGCTTTGCACTAACACCATCCATTCATGTAACTTATACCATTGAAGATATCATCTTCAAACCCAACAACATCACTTTAATCAAACCAGATATCATAAAATCAGTTCTTGGGGATCAAGTCATGATTTTTTTGTCAAAATGTGTACTACGTGATGTTTGTTTAAAGATCAAGGGATGTTGTTCCAAAATTTTTTAAAGTAATTTTGGTTCACGGCACAAGCTTCTCACAACAAGAAATCAATAGAGTTTGATTCTACAACAGCTGGGATTCATGGTAAAATTGGTTTAAAACTGTTTAAAAGAGTTTTGGGTTTAAACTATTTGGAAAACCCTAGTGACTATGAGGCTATACCTGATGATTTTTCCATTGTTAAAAATTTCTTTAAAGAAATTGGGTATACTGAAGAGATCACTGAAAAGGGGGATTCGAAAAGGAGTTGTTTGCCACCTAAGTGGAAATTGCTGATGACCATTCTGATTGAGTGTTGGGGGGGGGGGGGGGGGGGGGGGAGGGGGGGAACTGGAGGGCTTGACCAGATAAACCAAAAGGATGCAATAATTTTCTATTGTTTGGCCAAGGGGATCAAAGATGGTTTTGGGAGGCTAATATTTGAAGATCTTCATGGGAAGCTGGAGAAAAAGACTAGGGAGAAAAATGTTGTTTACATCAGATTTTTATCTCTCCTATTTGTTGACCATCTTGGAGATGATTTTTCTAAACTCCATAGAGAAAAATTGGTTTTTCAACCCTTTGATCTTAAACGCTGGAACATTCCAGTCAGTACCATTGATCCTCCTTTTACACAACCCATGCTGGACATTTGCTCAACAGATGCTCTAGTAGTGTACAAAGCTCCACAAGACACTCCTCCAACTAGAGAAGGGGATCTGAAGGGAAAAAAGCCTGGAGCTTCTTCTGGACCATGTAAGGAGCAAACGTATGTTAATACTAAGAAATGTAGACGTGAGTCCAGAAAAAGGAGAACCCTCACACATTCTTCATCAAAGGAGGTTGTTGATGCTTCCAAAGGCCAAGTTTTGAAGAAACATAAGTCCTCGGCCAAGGAAAAGAACCCAAGCCAACCGTCACCTTTAGTCTCTGCTGGAGGTGACATGCATAAAGAGGCCCTGAAGGCAACCCTTATCCCAACCTCTTTAGGGGATAAGGGTGAAGATGGAGCGCACCCTTAGCTCAGTAGTGTAGAGTCAGCATTAGTAAGTAATTTAAATCTGAATACATTTCCAATTTCATTACCAATCTCTATTATTTGTCACTCTGAGTCAACATCAGGGCATGCGACATCAGCAAATACAACACCTGACGTTGACCCTGACCTATTTGTCTCTAATGATGTAGCACCCACACAACAAGGTCCTATTGAAGGAACCAAAAACACATCATTGATCTTAACTCATCAGGGACTTTTTCTCAGGATCCATCAGGTAAAACCAACCCTGGTGGTGAAGGAGTAGAAACTGACCTTCACACTAGAGGTGATGCTGAGAAGACCACAAAGTAAGTGCCTCTCACCACTAGCGCCAAGGTGGGACACTTGCCTTCTTTTATGTTTAGTACGTCCTCAGATGAATTGGAAAAAGAGCTTGGGTTCGATGAATGAGTTCCAGTCAACCTTGATGATAGTGAACCTGAGGATGATACTTCTGACTTAACATCAAAGCCACCATCCCCCATAACCATTCAGGTAAAAGAACTGACCAATCAAGTGTTAGTTCTTTAATCACAGGTGGCTAAGCTCAAAAAGGAAAAGGTTATTGCTGATGCTGAACTTACAACTCTTAAAGCAAGACCAATTCCTCCCACTGCTGAACAAATAAAAGATGTAATTCTTGCTGCTCTAAAGCCTTTGGTCAAAGATGTGGCCACCACCACTTCCCTTAAGCAAGAGATGTCCTCACTCATGGAATCCATCAATGGTGCTTCCATGGAATTTCCACCAGAGTTCGCACCAGTACCTGGCCAAGTTAATGATTTATGTGACTCTGTTTCAAAGATTAACGATAGGGTGGCATTGCTGGAGAAACAAAAGTTGACCTTATCTGAAGAGGTTCAACAGAAGCTGAATGCCCTTGAACATGTACCAGCAATGATGGCCAAGGTATCCTTCACCCTTGATCATATTTGTGCCTTCTTACCTGCTAATGGGTCATCAGAAGTTGTTGGGCAATCTTATGCTGAGGGGGAGAAAATCACTATTCAACAACTATTTCAAAAGCATGCTCAAAAGAAGGCTCAGAAACAACCAGTTGTCTATGAGTCACCATTTGCTGAAAAGAGTCCATCTAAGGCTAAGGGGGAGTCTTCAGCTAAGGAAAGTCACGTTGATGGTCTCACCACCAGCGATGACACAACTGATGATGGTACACCTCCTATCCCACCCAAGAACAATGGTGATTTTACACTCAGTGAAAGGCTAATCAAAGCTGGGGTGGCCACTCAAGAAGAACTTGATAACTTGTACAAGATCCAGCAAGAAGAACAACTAAGAAACCTGAAGATGAGCTTGTATGAGAAAATTGGAAACCTGAAGTTGAAAGCCTCTTCAAGAAAAAGATGTTATATGAAAAATTTTGTATAACAAGACTGAACAGAAGAAATATCTCACCAATCACCAATGTTGATATGCTTACAGGCAGAGGTGATATTTATCTGAAGTTATATAGGGGTGATAGGACTGATGAGATCATAGAAGACTTCCAAGGAAAGGAGCTTTCTTATACTAAATGGATAGAAATGGGTGATAAAATTGAGAAGAGAAAATCCAAGAGATGGGATGAAGTCCGCACCAGAATTGAACACTTTATGAGAAATCATGAAAAGCTGGGTGAGATTCTCAACATCAGCACTTAAGTTTCACTAAAGGATCAAGATCCTATACTGAAGCTGAACAAAAGAGCCAATCTGATCAAGCCGGGTGTGGGTGACATGTTTGTCACCATAAAGAAATACAAAGGCCTTGTTCAGTTTCTGAATCATCTCCCTGGGCATGTACTAGACGAACCAGAATTGGGAATGATAATGTTCAATCATCGTGAACTTCAAGACTTTGACCTCGATGAAATTAACAATGAGCTACTTTGGAATGTTCAAAGAATTTTTTATTCTCAACATGGAGGTCCATGACTTACTGAAGTTGCAAGAACCTTCATCATGTGCTTACTTGCTATATTGGACCATATAAACTCAGATCCATCAGTTCAGACTCCCATCATTGAAGGACATGGGCCTAAGGAAGATTGAATAATCATTTGTATTGCTTTTGTTGTAATTTGTAATATTTTATTAATAAATGATTATATGATGTTTATAAGTATCATATTGTTCAGTGCAAGTAAGAAGAAGTTGTTATGCTCACTTACTATTGACTTTATACTTAGGCTATTTGTATATCCAAACAGGGGGAGATTGTTGGGTCAGTATTTACTGACCCTGAAGCTACTCTAGGATTTGAATATAAAATCCCCCTAAGTGTTTCATGTTCAGCAGAAAGGTGAGTCTACTAAAGCATGACCAGAGGAACAAAGTTTCCTACTAAAGAATGTGGTGCTAAAGGATGTTCAACTTTCCTCTTCCAGTAAACTTAGAAGAAAAAGGAGTATTTGCTTCAAATACTAGGTGGTCTAGTTGCTGAAGAACAAGTATTGAAGACGAGCTTTCAGTTTAGTTTGGTTTGACAATACCAAACTGAATGATGTCGATCTCCTATAGAATGCTGAAGATACTTCAGTATTCTGATGGTTTGCATTAGGCGGGAAAAGATTACTTTACGTCAAAGTAGGTTGCTTGTATAGTTAGCTATAAGTGAAGGTTTATTAATATCATAACAATTATATAAAACCCTAAACAAGATCAAAGCACATATAGCGGAAGCGATTTAACAATATCATAATAATAGCACAATTATAATAATCGAATTAGGGTTACATACCTTTACGCTAAAGCAATTAAACAAGATGAAGAATGAATCGCCAATTCGGGTTAATACCGTAATATACCAAGATATAGTCTAAAGTAAGACTATATTACGATCTTGTACACACGTAATACAACGAGCTAACCGTGATTCTAGCACGTGAAAACCGAGCTACAACGCTTGTAATTAATCTACCCAACAACCCTAGAGAGGGGTTAGGACTAGATTGTAAGTAAATCGATCAACCAAGAAAACCAACCGAAACCCTTCGTGGTTTGCCCCTTGCGATTGAACCAAGAGCAGAGGAGGGAGAGGATTCAAGTTATGATTGATTATGAGGGATTATGAGGTGTATTTATAGGCCTCAACACATTGTATCCCAAATAAATAAAAGATAACTTTTTGCCCCCCCCCCCTTTGGCTCTAACCGACGGTCGAACACCCCCAATGGGGTGTTCCGGAACCTTCCGTCCTTCTTCCTTTTTTATTACCCTTACTATATATTTATTTAACTCTCGTTAATACTTAACTATTAATTAATTAACGATCGTTAAAGTTATATAGTTACTTGCTCGGTTTAAATTAATAAATACATAAATATATTTATTAAATAAATTAATAAATACAATAAATATATTTATTAATTAAATTAACTCTTTACGTATTATGTGCAATCTCGTAATCTCGAGTTCGATCCTATTACACGACTATAAAATATAAGTCCATAAACTTACAGCTCCCACTTGGACATATTTTGAATATCGTTATTACATTGACTAGCGTCTAGTTACACTTAGCAATATCACTAGTACAACTCGAGTAAGGTATCCTGGACAAATCCTTTTAACGATTTTGCAACGTTATTATTATCCTTTTATTTCTAATACAACGTTAATAAGGATATGGATCTCAGTCATTCCTTTCATTAACCATTCTGTTTCACGTTCATAAATTCAGCAAGATTACCAAAACAAATTTGGGTGTGGCCACAAGAACATCTTTCTAATCCCACGAGGGCCCCAACTATATTAAATTCCAAAACAAAATTGGAGGAAATAAATTCCATATTGACTACGAGCATAACTTATGAATTTTGCAACACTTACGGAAATAATCCTTATTGCTACCAGTTACGTTTAGCGTTAGATTATTCCACAGAGATGCACTAGATTCATAACAGTTTCCTGGTATCTCAAGTCTAAGGATAACTATTTATGTTTTACTTGATGACAAAAATCCATAAAGTAAAAACATATAGTTGGGATAAGTCCAATATTCGATTCATCGAATATCATCTAAAATTGATCAATATACTTTCAAGTATACTCTATCACTATTTTGATTTGTCTTAGTTTAATAATATTCCCAAGTTACTAATCGACAACGGACATTTAGCATAACTTTTATTTATGTATTAAAACATGTAAAATAGGATACACTTATTAAATAATAAAAGTAAATGAAACCCAATCTTTATTTTATTATATAATAATGTCACAACATCCTTTATCCAAATACTAATCACAGATTTATCGCATGAGTTCGCTAGCTAGTTGCAGCCCAATCGCCTTGGCATGCTTAACTACCTTTGGTCTAGGCAAAGCCTTAGTTAAAGGATCGACTACGTTATCATCTATGTGAACTTTTATCAATTTTATTTCACGAGCTTCAACTTATTCTCGGACGTAGTGATATCTACGCATAAAGTGTCTGGCGCCTTTCATGACTTCAGGGTCATTGGCAAATATTATTGCGGCAAAATTGTCACAATACATATCTATAGGTTCTTTAATTGAAGGCATCAATCCAAGATCTTCAATAAACTTCCTAATCCAAACAACTTCCATTGCAGCTTCTGAAGCAACCATGTACTCAGACTGTGTAGCATGCATTGCAATCGTTGTTTGTTTCTTTCTCTTCCAGTCAACTGCTCCTTCATTGATAACAAAAACGTAACCCGTCCGAGAATTCGTATCGTCTTTATCACATTGCCAGGACGCATCAAAGAAACCTGCAACATTCAACTCTATGTCTGGTTTCCCTCTATATACCAAAAACATATCTTTCGTACTCCTCAAATACTTTAGAATATGTTTAAAAACAGTCCAGTGGAGCTTCCCTGGATTCTGTTGGTATCTACTAACCAAGTTCTGAGCAAACACCACATCAGGCCTTGTGCATCTAACAACATACATTATAGATCCTACAGCCGAAGCATAAGGCACCTTCTGCATGTATGCTTCCTCTTTAGGAGTTGACGCATCCATCTCATGACTCAGATTATGCTTAACTTCCATAGGTTGAAAACCTTTCTTGGAAATATGCATATTATACTTCTTCAAAATCTTATCTATATAATCATCTTGACATACACCAATTAACCGTCTTTTCCTATCCTTCATAGAAAAACATTTACCAAGATAATCCTTAACAACTTTATGTCTTGGAATGTTACTTCCCATGATTAATATGTCATCAACATATAGGACTAGGTATACTACATCACTCCCACTAGCTTTGCGATATACACATGGCTCATCACGATTCTGAATAAATCCAAACTTTTGATTTCTTCATCAAATATTTTAATCCATTGACCCGATGCTTGATTCAGACCATAAATGGATCTTTGAAGTTTGCACACATGTCCTGGATTCTCAGGATCAACATACCCTTCTCGTTGCTGCATATAGATGTCTTCATCTAAGAGACCGTTTAAGAAGTCAGTTTTAATCATATTCATAGTATGCTGCTGATAGTCGTAGAAATACGTCTTTTAGGAAAAAGAGCGTAATTAGGGTAAGTATTAACGAGTGATTTAGGAAAACCACAAGTTATGACCCAAATGGGGATCGTTCTCTCGAGGAGGCACGTGTGTTGTGCAATGAATTGATTTAATTGATGATTTTATTAAGAAGAAAAGAGAAGAAATGAGAAGGAAAGAAAAGATGGTTACGAAGACGAATTAAAACTAAGACGAAAAAGGCGTAAACGTAAAACCGTAAAAAAACTACAAAATTTAAAATTTTAAAACCTAAAAATTAATTAAAAGCTAAAACAAGTCTAAAATAATATAAATAAAAATAAAAATCCAATAAAAATATTTTTAAAACTTTTATTAATTAAATATTCAATTTTAAATGCTAATTAAAGCCCTAAAATTAAATATAATTAATCAAAATGTCCAAAATATGATTTTATTGAACAAATAACTTACTTATATTATCTAAAGACTAAAAAGTATTTTTCCTAATTTTTGAAAACTATTTTTATATTTTTAAATTACTAAAAACTATTTTGAAACTAAAATAATTATAAAAAATAATAAAATAATGCTAAAAATAATCTACCAATTTTAAAAATCCTAATTTACTCTAATGAACAGTAGAAAAATGAAAAAGGTTGAAAAATATTAAATTTTTCACTAAATGACAAAACTAGTTTAATTAAAACCCTAATTAACTTAAACTAATTCTAAAAATTAATAAAAAGATGAACAGTAAAATCTTTTTAAACCAAAAACCTTAAAATATTATTCTAAGTCTAGGAAAATTGATTAAACTGAAAAATATTACTTTTTGGCACTAAAAGTCAAAAACAGAAATATTAAAGTTAATTAAAAATGCTAATAAAACTAAAAAAATAGAAAATGAACAGTAATAAAAAATCCAATTAATTAGAAAAATCCTAAAATAAATAAGAAAAATAACAAAACAAGTTTGAAGGTCTAATTCAACTTTTTACCCACAAAAGACAAAAAAAACAAATCTGATAGTGACATGTTGCTGGACTTTTGTCTTTTTGCTTAGCAGGGGAAACAAATGCACAAGCAGGGGGAATGATGTTCCCACTGCTAGTGTTAATTCTTGGTCAGGAGACCAAATGAGCTTAGGAAAGCTTATGCTTGATTTTTGATTGGACAAAGGGCACCCTTATACTCTTTGGAGTATAAGGAGTCTGATTAAGCACAAAAATCAGCAAGTTGCAAGCAAGAATCAAGCAGAAATAAGCCAAAAAGTTTCCGATTAAGCTAAATGTAGGTCTGAGAGTATGTTGCTGATATACTTGGCACAATAATGAAATTATAGGTCAAATTACTTGCACACATCCAAACCAAATAGCATACAATCAGTTCACAAACCTACTAGGGCCTATAATCCAACAACTTTACCAGATAAGATGCACAAATTCCAACAAAATCATACACAATGAGCAGATTTCTGATTTTTGATATGTGTTCAATTTTTAATCATGCAAATTGGTTCAAACTCTTACCAATCAGAAACCTAAGCACATGCATCTATTACCAGTACCCTAAGGAGTGTGATTAGTATGTTTAAAAACAATCTTGCAGTCATTAAACACTACTTAGCCCTTAATCCAAACTGTCACACCCCACCATGGCGGAATATGGGGCGCGACGTATGGATATCATCACAACAACAGCGTGTCTATAGAGAGAACTAAATGAAATTGAAATATCATAAATGGCGACACAAATGTCGTGACAATATCTCAACAATGCAGGCGTCTAGGTAAGTAGGTAACAGGCCTACCTCTTACCAAAGACATACAAATGAACAAACATCAAAGATATAGGTACCATAAAGTTCACTTAATCAAAACACAAAATAAAATCTAAGAGGAAAGGGAATCCTCCTAATGCAATCCTAGCAGCCTCTATACTCTAGCCACTTCTAACATCATCTTGCACAACTACCTCACCTGAAAATGACACTAAAATCTGTCAACATAAAGTTGGTAAGAACATAGGTTTAAGTTATCTAGAACATCATAAGAAACCTTTACATCCGCTGCAAATAAGTTGAAGGAAAACAATTTATAGTAATGGACCATAATGTGATAATCATGCTACATGCATCCACAACAAAACTCAAGCCAAGTACCAATCACATCTACAATTCTCAAAGCACGCTATAACAATCAAGAAGTATCCCATCACACACACCACACTATCCGGATCTTTCCCACACCACCTGTGGAAGATGAACTATATCCCCGTCGAGATATCTTGCCTCCAAAGAGACGATGCACAAGTACTCAGGACGGATCGTGCCCCACGAACCAAGAACTCAGAACCAAGAACTCAGGACGGATCGTGCCCCACGCTCCACACACATCACAACTGGTCCCATAGACGCCCATACATCTATGTACCAAAGCCAATCACAACCCAAACAAGATTCACATAGCAGAACACATATCAAAGCACATATGAGAACACATAAGCACGCAAGTCACACAATAACACATTTATGTCCACACATTTTATAACATAGTACTAAATCATGTTAAAGAACATTTCAAGTGTCATCTCCATCCCATACTGGAAAAACATTTAAAAACGTAGCAAAATGGGACTATGAACTCACCTGATAGCAAGCAAGCTAGCACTCCTGCAAACCTATAAAATCATACACGACACCCTTAGCTCAGGTCTTAACACCCAAGTTAAGTAACAATCAAGGAGATGAATCTAATCCCCCAATCCCCACTATCTAGTTCTCCCACTACAAGCTATTCTATACGTAAAATTCCAGTTTTTCCCCGGTACGGTTTACTAGTCACTAAACGATCACATGAAGTAAACTTAACACCACACTTGACTCCTACCCTACGGGAGTTATGTTGTTATATGATCTAAGAACTTCAAAAACCAATTTTACTTTCTAATTAAACGTTTAACCCTTTCGTTTAGTCTCTACGCCAAAAGTCGTTTTCACCAAAACTGATTTTCTGTACATGCTAAATGTTCGACACCAAACGCCCGACCTAAACACCATAACTATTATTGAAAACCTCCAGTACTTTTATATACATTATAAGGAGTTCCCAAATCAAAAATCTTTGGCTATCTCATCCGTTTGGTTAGGTTTTGACTCAAATCCCCGAAATCAAAATTTATTCCTGAACAGCACACTATTTTTGTAAAAATTATTTGACGACCTTCCCGAACTCCATTTTCTACCAAACTTACATTTTTGAAAAGTAGACTCTTTGAAATTAATTTTAAAAAAAAGAAACTCGACCAAAGGTGCTACCTACTGTCCGGAACAGTCGACACAAGACAGCCTTAAAAATCAGACTGTTTTACGCCTTTATGCACTAACCCTCTAAACATCATTAATTATCCCTAAATTTATTACACAAACCCTAAAATCATTAATGGATCTTAATTAATATATTTTTCTATAAAATTAATAAAACCCTAATCATCTCAATGATGGTTAATTAACAATAAAATTATGATTAATTAATAAAAACATAAATTATATTAAGGTTTAATTGATCACTTACCTTGAAACAAGAAAATTAATGAACCCTAATCATAATTTCGACTTCTCTCGATATCCATGGAAGATTTAGACTTATTTTAGGTTTATTTAGGGTTATTAGTCGTTTTTAGGGGTCTAGGGGTGTTTATATAGGCCTTGGTAACCTTCTGGACAAGTTTAGGCCCAATTAGGACTTTTAAATGGTAATTATCCTATTTTTATTAATTTAATTATTAAATTTAAGGCTATGGGACCCACAAATTCGACTCCTCTCTGTGTTTAATCATATTTACACTCTCCCCCTTCTATTTTATGTTTACTTATACTCCTATACACTTTCGGGACCAAACCGGGTACCCTTTTACTAATTTTTCGACTTTTTACGCGATTTTTGAACTAGCCTTCATTTCTAAAAGTTTCTAAATATAGAAAGTAACTATAAAACTTATCCTAACCATATTATATATACTTAATACATACATACAACATACGATACGTACACGAAACCTTATCAAAACGATACCCGAACTTTAATGCAGTTCATTTTTGAACTCATTTCATTTCATTTCATTTCGTTTCATTTCCAACTTATACCATGATTTATACATTCATATGAACTCATGAGCACGAACCAACCCCATCACATCATCATATAACGTACCATGTACTACATAAACAATGTCTAACATCATGATAAAGTCTCAAATATGAGCACATAACACATAAACGCACACCAAGCACATGATCAACATCAAACAGTCAAAAGTGAAAAATCCAAAATCTAGGGTTGTCACATCACTCCCTCCTAATAGAAATCTCGTCCCGAGATTTACTCCATAAGCTCAAAAGACTTCATTTCACAACCAACACGCTATCTCTCTCATAAGAACGTAACCGGATCATCCGTATGACTACAACAACGCCCTCAATAAATAGAAGTTCAAGACAAATTTTAGGACCCCCAACTTCGGATAAACGATCAAGCCCATGGACAACTAACGGACGTTTACGTGAAAGAATTCAAAAATATGAACCAAAACCTGAGACTCCAAAAGATACTCAACATAAAACATGTATCGACTCCCAACGAACCATGAAAACGGACCAATGACACAAGAAGCACCCAACGACAACCGAAACGTATTACGACCGGTGACATACTATTAAAACCTTGTGCAAAACCAAATTTTACCCCAGAATGGATTTTGTATGTAGATGTATATTAGTTGGTCTAAACCCATGGTATCACATTAGTAATATGTAATCATCTAACGAAAATCAATCTAAAGTCTCTTCACGAACGATCAATTGTCTAAAGCACACAACACAATATCACACGTCAACATTGACTCCGGAACCCACATCCTTCATCAATGTACAATCCTTATGGTGGATACATCTCAAATTCTATCCCAAATAAGCTCTATGTTAGCCCTCTAAGTGTTCACTATCCCAAAATATCCAAAACACAAGTTTAAACCATATCGTTTGAAAAGTAATCTTGAACTCGACACTTGTACAATTAATTCGACCAAACTACTGACCTCCAATTACTAAACTTTCTAAATATTTGAAAAGTACGTTCCGAGTACATAATTTTAGGCTTTTGAATGACCCAAAAAGCTTTAAAAACGAATAAGTTATGACCAAAACGATTTTACCTAAAATCTGCCCAGACATTAGCGACAGTTTCTGACAGTTTAGCGACGAATTTTGACATTTTAGCGACAGTTTCTGCCTACTCCGATTTTTAACAAAAAAAAAACGATTTGAAACCCTAAAACCCCTCATTAATTACAAAATTCAAGACCTAATTTATTTTAATTCCTATAAAATTAAAACTCTATTAATTACATGATTTTAACATATTTCACTAAATAAGAACAAAGTTTTAACTTAAGAACAATAACTTTAGGTGCTCAAAACCAAAATATTTTAAAATAACCGAGTCAAGCTTATATGTTAAAGAATTTATATTCCACCTTATTTGAAACATGTTTCCGACACTTCCTTATTTCATAGACTACCAACAACTATTTTTTTCAATTTGCAAGTTCTATTTTTTTACCATGTATAACTCGAATTTAAAGACATCGTTACCCCAAAAAGGAAATCTCCACTATCTCAAAAGCCTTCGCCAAAAGTACCGTACAAAAGAACACAAGAAATGAGAACTTGATAAATGTACTACTACGGAAGTTAAACATCTCGAAGAGGAACGAGCTAGAAAAACATCCCAAGAATACAACCGATAAGTAGAAGGGATATACACATATATAGGCATAGGCGTACATACACTCAAATCCATAAAACATATACAATACAAGCATGTATTAACCCTCTTTCATGCAACCATACTTAGGAATCCATTGATGTTGTGGTACTTGTATAACTATGTTGGCCACCATACTTATACAAGTCCCCTTTCACCAATGCACTCCCTCCTATGATGACACTTATAAGAATTGATACAACACATAACACATCGGTCTACCAACTCAAATAAGCACATAGATCCTACAACTCATATAAGCACATAACCACAACATAAAATAAGATCCAAAATCCATGTATTAAAATAACGTAGCCAATGCATGAAACAAATAAACTCGTATTCCAGCTGAACCAGCGTAGACAAAATTCAAAATGTATAAAGAACATGAAAACATAATTAAGCGAAATACAAAAATGACTAGCGTATACGACCATGGTTCAACCCGCACTAGTCAAAACTCGTAAAGAAAATAACATGTAGTTAAGTATGAACCATACTAATTCATAACTTAACAAATATCGCAAAAATAACATCAAAAAACATCAACATTCATAAAATGCACACATACCCCTATGACGCCTATATGCAGGGACCCTTAAGCTATAGACTAGGCTACGCGACTAGGCAACCTAATTCTCTATAACCATTGGCTCTGATACCATTCTGTCACACCCCACCATGGCGGAATATGGGGCGCGACGTATGGATATCATCACAACAACAGCGTGTCTATAGAGATAACTAAATGAAATTGAAATATCATAAATGGCGACACAAATGTCGTGACAATATCTCAACAATGCAGGCGTCTAGGTAAGTAGGTAACATGCCTACCTCTTACCAAAGACATACAAATGAACAAACATCAAAGATATAGGTACCATAAAGTTCACTTAATCAAAACACAAAATAAAATCTAAGAGGAAAGGTAATCCTCCTAATGCAATCCTAGCAGCCTCTATACTCTAGCCACTTCTAACATCATCTTGCACAACTACCTCACCTGAAAATGACACTAAAATATGTCAACATAAAGTTGGTGAGAACATAGGTTTAAGTTATCTAGAACATCATAAGAAACCTTTACATCCGCTGCAAATAAGTTGAAGGAAAACAATTTATAGTATGGACCATAATGTGATAATCATGCTACATGCATCCACAACAAAACTCAAGCCAAGTACCAATCACATCTATAATTCTCAAAGCACGCTATAACAATCAAGAAGTATCCCATCACACACACCATACTATCCGGATCTTTCCCACACCACCTGTGGAAGATGAAATATATCCCCGTCGAGATATCTTGCCTCCAAAGAGACGATGCACAAGTACTCAGGACGGATCGTGCCCCACGAACCAAGAACTCAGAACCAAGAACTCAGGACGGATCGTGCCCCACGCTCCACACACATCACAACTGGTCCCATAGACGCCCATACATCTATGTACCAAAGCCAATCACAACCCAAACAAGATTCACATAGCAGAACACATATCAAAGCACATATGAGAACACATAAGCACGCAAGTCACATAATAACACATTTATGTCCACACATTTTATAACATAGTACTAAATCATGTTAAAGAACATTGCAAGTGTCATCTCCATCTCATACTGGAAAAACATTTAAAAACGTAGCAAAATGGGACTATGAACTCACCTGATAGCACAGCAAGCTAGCACTCCTGCAAACCTATAAAATCATACACGACACCCTTAGCTCAGGTCTTAACACCCAAGTTAAGTAACAATCAAGGTGATGAATCTAATCCCCCAATCCCCACTATCTAGTTCTCCCACTACAAGCTATTCTATACGTAAAATTCTAGTTTTTCCCCGGTACGGTTTACTAGTCACTAAACGATCACATGAAGTGAACTTAACACCACACTTGACTCCTACCCTACTGGAGTTATGTTGTTATATGATCTAAGAACTTCAAAAACCAATTTTACTTTCTAATTAAACGTTTAACCCTTTCGTTTAGTCTCTACGCCAAAAGTCGTTTTCACCAAAACTGATTTTCTGTACATGCTAAATGTTCGACACCAAAAGCCCGACCTAAACACCATAACTTTTATTGAAAACCTCCAGTACTTTTATATACATTATAAGGAGTTCCCAAATCAAAAATATTTGGCTATCTCATCCGTTTGGTTAGGTTTTGACTCAAATCCCCGAAATCAAAATTTATTCCTGAACAGCGCACTATTTTTGTAAAAATTATTTGACGACCTTCCCTAACTCCATTTTCGACCAACCTTACATTTTTGAAAAGTAGACTCTTTGAACTTAATTTTAAAAAAAAGAAACTCGACCAAAGGTGTAACATCTCGAGTATTCGCGAGTATTAAGTTGAATGCAATACACAAGTTTGTGAGCGTTTTATGTTTTGCCGTACGTTTATTTGATATAGTTATTAAGATTACGTGACGTCTCGCACAATTGCTTTGTTTTGGGATCGTATGTCAAACGGTTTTAGTGTCGTGTTTATTCAGTCGCGTCTAAACCTAAACATCGTGAAACCGAGTCGAGTATATAGCTGTCACAGCATGTACATATAACTGAGTATAAACCTTGATTTATATTTATTACCAAGCTTGCCTTACAAGAGTCTCAAATTTCTGTCACATGTCTAACTACAAATAAACTTCATAGTTTATTTCCCCCACTAACCACTAAAGGACAGCACACATGCCTAGTTTACCCCATTTGGGTATATCACAAGTTAACATTTTCAGTTTGAAGGTAACCCTAGACTAACAATACATGTTTATATACAAACCCAAAGTTTATCCAATGTCCAAATACAAGTTTATCACTGTCCAAATTACAAACACAAAAATCTGCACAAGTCTTTCAAAATACAACTTCTGGGTAGAGTGAAGAGTAGCGTCCAGCCGACCCACACGTCGCATCCCAACCTGCAAAACCGAAAGAGTCTTCATCCCGTCCGAACCTGCAACCCGAAAACATAGCATCCCATTGTGAGTCTTTCGTCTTTTCGTCTTTCCCTTATGAAGTCCTAGATGTGCTTGTTTTGTACGAACCTGCGAATAAACGAATCAATGTGTTAGTCATTGTAATGGTCTTATACTTTTAACTAAAAACTGAAATTTGTTAAACTTTATAACTAATACAAACATGTTTATGATATTACTTTTCTGTCAACCAAACTGAGACCCGACTTAGACCAAACCGAGACCCGATTTAGACCAAACCGAGACCCGACTTAGAACCAAACCGAGACCCATGTCCAACCAAATCAAGACCACAATCAAGAACCAAACCGAGACCCATGTCCAACCAAACCGAGACCCAATCAAGAACCAAACCGAGAATCAAATCAAACCAACCAAGTTCTTACTTACTGCCAAAACTATCAACAATCAATACCAACCAACCTAAATGTCTAAACCAAATTGTGTTTTACAGAAACATTCTTAAACCCTTAATCATGCCGCGGGTATAAAAACCCCCATTTCAAATCGAAACCCTAATTATTTAAAAACCTTTTTAAACATTAAATTAGCACTTTTCACATTTCAGAAACATCACATAAACATGAGAAACAGTCGAACATAAAAACCCCCAATTTTTATGAAAACCCTAGATCGAATTTTTTATTAATTAAAACGTTAATTAAACCTAATCTAAACCCAAACCCCATAGTTAATTTAATTGAAAACGTGATATGCAAAAACCCCCAATTAACCGAAACCCTAATTTTTATAAATCGATTTTATATTGAAATTAGTTTGATTTTATAATAGAAAACATCAATTAATTGTGTTTAAACCCGAGTTTGATAAAAACCCCCAAATATTTCAAAACCCTAAATTCATTTATTTTAAAACCGAGAACTATATGATTCACAACAGCTTTATACAAATCAATCAAACCCACTGATCATTATAAATCGAAAATAAAGTAATCTTGTTAAAAGAAATAAAGGAAAAACAAACTTATCTTTGATTTCTGGCTATTGATTGACGAGACCACAAGGATGAACACATCAGAAAACCAAATCGATTTGATGTGGGGATTAAACCCCACATCTCACACGATCTAAGAACCTCAGACCACCCATATTTGATTTATGCATTCAAACTGATAAGATATTAGCCATGGATAGAGGTTGAACCGATCTAGATTCAAGAGAGAGAGAGATTGGGGCGGTGGAGTTGTTATCGAGGGAAGAGAGAGAGTTTCACTCTCTGTTATGGAGTTGTGTGTGTTAAACACGCATATTTACTCCATCCGTTCCTTGTTTATTCCGCCCTTGGGCCGGGCCGGGTCTAATGACCCTTGGGCCGGTTTGTGTGTAAGGGTATTGGACCCATTTGGGCCTTGTGTGTTTATATTTTGTTTGGTTAAAGCCCAAAAACGAATTTTGTAAATTTAAGTTATAATTTAACCCGTGAAACCCGACCATTTAATAAACCGACTTTTATTTATCGTACTTTTCCGTAAACGTATGGTTTCGTCAAGCACAACTAGGGTGTCGAGTCTTTTAATAATATAATTATTCGTATCGTAACTCGATCCTCATAATTAATTAGGTCGCGGCTAGCGTAACCGTACTCTCGAGCTATTTTATCTTCGTTCTCTTTGCTGAATTAACGAGGTGAGTTTATAGCCCCATACTTTACTATTTTCACTGCTTTTTGGGGTGAGACATTGCTTGATTTTAACGTGTGAACACAAGTGCATTTACTGATTTATATATTAGTCTAAGTCCCACTAAAAACCCAGTTGCTTTGGCCCGTGAATCGTGAACCGTTAATTACTTTGTGTAAGCGCGAATGTAATGGATAGATCTATCGGGATTGACGTCCCTGTCTGTCTTGTCCAACAAGGGGACAAACGGGCACAGTTTCATTTGAGTCTGAGATAGGATGTCGTGGGTTTAGGCATCTAGTTTGGGCTACATTTATATGATTATACTGCCGGTGTTGTTAACGCTTCGGTGTCACGAGCTTAGACTGTAATAAATACTTTTGGGATGACTTTGTATCTGTTATATTGTCATCACATTTGGGAAAATCTTGTGGTTCATTAAACATTTCCACTTAACTAAACCTATGAACTCACCAACTTTATGTTGACACTTTAGCAATGTTTTTCTCAGGTATTAAGAAGGAAGATGCTAAATGAAGTCTCATGCATTGCCGTCATTTCTTTGAAACAACGATCATTTGTACCATTTGAGAAAACTATGTTTTGTAACCATATTCAGTTTATGCTTCCGCACTTTGTTAAAACTATTTATTTTATTAATTACAAGTGATCTATTTTCCGAACGTCTCATTTAGAGGTCGTTCTTTGTGACTATGTGCGTATGATAATCATGACGTCACCACTCCCTTGTCGCCATTATACTCTCATATTTTGGGAGTGTGACAGATTGGTATCAGAGACATAGTTATAGAGAACTAGGTTGCATTTAGTAACTCTAGACTATAACTGCTCTATGTTTAATCGATTATCATACGGATTGTAAGTATTAAGTATATGTAGATACATAAGTAATAAATGGGATACATGTGAATTAACAATTACGAGGTATATTTACATGGGTTACATGTGCAACAACGAAATCTGAATTATGTTATATGGGATACATGTGGATTCAACAATGATTGCTATGTTATGTTAATGTCCTTTTTACGGACTAATTTTATAAGATATTTACACACATTTATTTTGTTTATGATTACAGCGATGTCTTCATCTGATGATTCCACGTCTACAGGAGCGTACTACAACCGAAGTTCACAGTCGACCATCAGTTCATCAGTAGGACTACCTAGAGGATCGCCGTCAGGATATCCGTGGTACCGGATGGTTTCAGATGACGATACAGAGAGAGAGGCTGAGGAGGTTCGTCATTCACCGATCCGTATTCCTGATGCATCAGCTGACGATGTACTTAGCCTAGAAGGCGGAGGAGAGGATGACTTAGACACTGACGTGGTGCAGTCACCAGGACAGACATCAGTGACTGGAGATGAGACGGTAGAGGAGACAGAGGATGATGAGATGGAGTTTACAGATGGGGAAGGAGAGCCTATGGAGGTCACAGACACTGAGGACCCTCCTACTGCATATGCCGCTACTCCTGAGGTTTCCCTAGCACACATCTCCTCATCTTCATCTGAAGACGAAGGAGAAAGGACTACTATTCCTGCTCCAGCACCTGGTACTCTACCTTTCTACTATGTGAGACGACGTCTTCGGGGGAGAGCTGCTCGACCACTACTTTCACCTTACCGACCCCTCATACCTTTCACTGCCACTGACAGGCATGCAGCCCGCACACCTGCCAGTTCTGTCCCAGAGACACCATTACTACTACCACCACCAGAGACTGTACCTGCAGTGTACCAGGAGATGCTTACTGACGCTGGTATCTCTACAGGACCGAGAGCTACGACTCCTCTTCCTAGGAGAGCTACATCGACGGTGGTGATGCTTAGGGCGGCAGATGGATGTGTGACGACACGGTTGAACAGGTTGGAGGATGCTGTAGAGGCTTTAGGTGAAGAGTATAATGAAGTGCAGGATAAGTTGGAGGCACTGGCGAAGAAGAGTCCAGTTAGGGATGAGACAGTGTTGACAGTATGTGTGACCCGTCTACGAGGACAGCTTCTTACTGTTCTTGATCAGATGGAATCCATGCCGAACGCTCGTCTTGAGGAGATTGGGAGCCTGATGACCCGTTGGGGAGTAGAGCCATTGGTGGAGACAGGCGGACTAGAGGCACCAGTGGAGGACCCTGTTGCAGATTTGGATAAGAGGTTTAGAGCCGCTTGTCATGACACCGATGTTAGACTGAGAGATTCCCAGGCTCGTGAGCTCGTGGTTGAGAGGAGGTTAGCAGAGTTGGAGAAGGAGCTTCATCAGCGCCGTGAGGGCACTAGTTAGATTTATCTTGTACCATCGACCTATCCTTGTATGACCACTAAGCTTTGAAGTTTATCTTAGCTAGTTGGTATTTTATTTTCTTTTATTATGTTATGACAAACTATGATGTACTATCAAACGATTCCATGAATGATATTATGAGTTGCAAAAATTGTGAGATCATTATATATTGTGTATTATATCCTGGAGCATTTCATAATTGTATTGTGTGTGCCATGCATGTTATGTCTGGCAAAACTCATTATCCTATTACCTTGTTAGATTATGGCGCCAGTTAGAAGATCCGAAACGCAGAATCCGCCAGCCGCTACCGGTGGAATTGACACCGTCATGTTAAGCCAAATGATAGCCGAACGAGTGGCCGAGGCACTCGCGACCGCTGAAGCAAATCGTACAGCTAGCACACAGGAGGAGACCAACCAAGGAGCTACTAATGCTATTGCACGGACTTGTACCTACAAGGAATTTCGTGCAGTTACGCAAGTAAGTTTCCGCGGTACTGAAGGAGCAGTAGGATTAACCAGATGGTTTGAGAAGCTAGAATCCCAATTTGGGATTAGCAATGTCGCTGAAGCCGACAAGGTGAAGTTTGCGTCAAGCACGTTAGTGGATGGTGCTTTGACTTGGTGGAACGTCTATGCTCGTGCAGTGACCATTGACGTTGCCCAAACGACGCCCTGGAGTGAATTTAAAGCTATGTTTGTGAGGAAATACTGCCCACGAAATGAAGTCAAGCAGATGGAAGTTGAGCTGTGGAACCTGAAGGTCAAGGGTACTGCTCTTACTGCTTACAATCAGCGCTTTCAAGAGCTGATCTTATTATGTCCTGAAATGGTGCCCAACGATGACCGATTGTTGGAGCAATACATTGAAGGACTACCTTTGAGCATCAAAGGGAATGTGACTTCATCCAAGCCGACTGATTTGCACGAGGCAATCGACATGGCTCAGAGTCTGATGTACCAAGTGGTACAGGAGTTGGGAGAAAATACTGGGGATAAAAGGAAGTGGTCTGGCAACCACTACAACAACAATACCAACAATACCAACAACAGCAACAACCCAAGCAACTACAACCAGAACAAGCGACAAGAAGTAGCAAGAGTGTTTACTGCTGGACAAGGAAATACTGGAAACTACGCTGGAAGACTACCTTTCTGCGGAAAATGTGGCCGACACCACGAAGGAGCATGTCCCCCTACGTGCTACAATTGTGGGAAGGCGGGACATAAGGCAAAGGAATGTCGAGCACCACCTCGTTCTACTAATCAAAGAGGACCTGGAACGCAAGGTGGCCAAGGAGAAAATGTCACTTGCTTTGGATGTGGAGAGAAAGGTCATTACAAGAACAAATGTCCAAGCAGTGGGAACCAAGGTCGTAGTAACCAGATTCGAGGGAATCAAAATCAGAACCAAGGGAACCAGAAGCAGAATCAAGGGAACCGAGGAGGGAATAACCGAGCCACAACTAGTACTCCTGGAGGATTCACGGCACCTAGCAAAGTGTATCATCTCTGTGCTGAAGCTGCTGTGCAAGACAACAATGTTGTGACTGGTACGTTTCTAGTCAATAACAACTATGCTTCAGTACTATTTGATTCTGGTGCGGATAGGAGTTTTGTGTCGTCTATATTTAGTGAACGCCTAAATGTTACCCCTACTGCGTTAGACGTTAAGTATAATGTAGAATTAGCCGATGGGAAGTCAGTAACCACCGACGTTATTCTGAGAGGATGTAGTGTAAGGCTACAAGGTCGTTCGTTTAGTATCGACCTACTCCCTATAGAATTGGGAAGTTTTGACGTCATCATTGGAATGGATTGGATGTCGAAGCATCACGCGGAGATTGTATGTCATGAGAAGTGTGTCCGTGTTCCTTATGGAAACGACGTACTCATCCTACAAGGCGAAAGAAGTGGAGTGAAGAATGGATCAAGATTGGAAGTCATCTCATGTATCAGGACCCAAAGATACATTGAGAAGGGATGTCCGGTATTCTTGGTTCAAGTAACACAAAAGGAAGGAGAAGAAGATCGCGAGAAGAAGGTGGAAGATGTACCGATCGTTAGAGACTTTCCGGACATATTCCCAGAGGATTTACCCGGACTACCACCAGCACGGCAAGTGGAGTTTCACATCGAGCTTACACCAGGAGCCGCGCCTGTTGCTAGAGCCCCATACCGTCTAGCACCGGCCGAGATGACAGAGTTAGCTGAACAGATAAAGGAACTTTCTGACAAAGGTTTCAGTAGACCAAGTTCCTCACTTGGGGAGCGCCGGTCTTATTTGTCAAAAAGAAAGATGGATCCTTTAGAATGTGTATCGATTACCGAGAATTGAATAAGCTGACGATAAAGAACCGCTACCCATTGCCGAGGATTGATGATCTTTTCGACCAATTGCAAGGATCTAGCATATACTCGAAGATCGATTTAAGGTCAGGATATCATCAACTAAGGGTTAGAGAGGAAGACGTTCATAAAACGGCTTTTAGAACCCGGTACGGACACTACGAGTTCCAAGTTATGCCTTTCGGTTTGACAAACGCGCCTGCGGTATTCATGGATCTCATGAACCGAGTTTGCAAACCATACTTGGACAAGTTTGTGATTGTATTTATCGATGACATTCTCATCTATTCTCGTAATGAAGAAGAGCACAAGGAACATTTGAAGACCATATTAGAGCTGCTAAGGAAGGAGAAGTTATATGCAAAGTTTTCCAAATGTGAGTTTTGGATAAACACAGTGCAATTCCTTGGGCATGTGATCGACAGCAGTGGTATTCACGTTGATCCTGCTAAGATCGAGGCTGTAAAGGATTGGGCGACTCCAACAACACCCACGGAGATCCGTCAATTTTTAGGTCTTGCTGGTTACTATAGGAGATTCATTGAAGGTTTCTCCAAGATAGCTAAACCAATGACGGAATTGACTCAAAAGGATAAGAAGTTTGAGTGGAAGGAGGATCAAGATTTGGCATTCGAGATGTTGAAGCAGATGTTGTGTGAAGCACCTATACTAGCCCTACCCGAGGGTAATGAAGACTTTGTGGTGTATTGTGATGCATCTATAAAAGGGTTGGGTGCAGTACTGATGCAAAGGACTAAGGTCATAGCCTACGCATCAAGACAACTAAAAGTGCACGAGAAGAACTACACAACTCATGACCTAGAGTTGGGAGCAGTGGTGTTTGCCTTGAAGATTTGGAGACACTACCTTTATGGTACTAAGTGTGTTGTATTCACTGATCATAAGAGTCTACAACATATTTTGAATCAAAAGGAACTCAACATGAGACAACGACGTTGGCTAGAGTTGCTCAGTGATTACGATTGCGAGATCCGTTATCACCCGGGCAAGGCAAATGTCGTGGCCGACGCTTTGAGTCGAAAGGAGAGAGTTCTTAGGGTGAAGGCTTTAGTGATGACTATTGACTTAGACCTTCCATCCTTAATTCTCAAGGCTCAGAAAGAAGCAGTCAAGGAAGAAATTCTCAAGACTGAAGATGTTGGAGGAATGATAAAGAAGTTGGAAGCACGTTCGGATGGAACGTTATGCCTAGATAATAGGAGTTGGTTACCATGCCATGGTGACCTACGATCCTTGATTATGCATGAGTCGCATAAGTCAAGGTACTCCATACATCCGGGATCTGATAAAATGTATCATGATCTGAAGATGTTGTATTGGTGGCCGAACATGAAGGCGGATATTGCTACATACGTTAGCAAGTGTTTGACTTGTGCCAAAGTCAAAGCCGAACATATGAAACCATCAGGATTATTGGTCCAACCCGAACTGCCAGAATGGAAGTGGGAAAGGATCACTATGGATTTCATTACCAAGCTACCAAAGACCGCAGCCGGATTCGACACGATTTGGGTAATCGTCGACCGACTCTCCAAATCGGCTCATTTCCTACCCATCAAGGAGACTGATGGAATGGATAAGTTAGCAAGGACGTACTTGGAGGAAGTAGTCACGAAGCACGGTGTGCCTGTGTCTATAATCTCCGACTGAGACAGCCGATTTACTTCGCAGTTTTGGAAGTCACTGCAAAAGGCATTGGGAACGCAGTTGGATATGAGCACTGCGTACCATCCCCAAACTGACGGTCAAAGTGAACGGACCATTCAAACCTTAGAAGATATGCTGAGAGCCTGTGTGATTGACTTTGGAAATAGATGGGATAGACACCTACCTCTGGTGGAATTCTCATACAACAATAGTTATCACACTAGCATTAAGGCAGCGCCGTTCGAAGCACTGTATGGTAGGAAGTGTCGTTCACCCGTGTGTTGGGCAGAGGTCGGTGAAGCACAACTCACTGGACCTGAGATCATACACGAGACTACTGAGAAGATCTTTAAGATTAAGAGCCGTATGCAAGCCGCAAGAGATCGACAGAAGAGTTATGCCGATATGAGACGCAAACCTCTTGAGTTTGAGGTTGGTGATAAGGTCATGTTAAAGGTCTCACCTTGGAAAGGTGTGATTCGCTTTGGAAAGCGTGGAAAGTTAAATCCTCGTTACATTGGACCCTTCGAGATTTTAGAGAGAATTGGTCCCGTAGCCTATCGTTTGGAATTACCTCAAGAACTTAGCCGAGTGCATAATGTGTTCCACATTTGCAATCTGAAGAAATGCTTAGCTGACGAGACGCTCGTTATCCCTTTGGAGGAGATTCAACTCGACGACAAACTCAACTTTGTAGAAGAACCCGTAGAAGTTATGGACCGTCAAGTTAAACAACTCAAGCAAAGCCGTATACCTATTGTAAAGATCCGTTGGAACGCGCGTAGAGGTCCAGAATACACGTGGGAACGTGAAGATCAATTCAAGAGCAAGTATCCTCATCTTTTCGCTAACCAACCTACTACAACAACGTCTTGATTTCGTGACGAAATCTCTAAAACATGGGAATACTGTGACATTCGCCAAATTTCCATCTTAATTTATACATGTAGTACGAGTATTTTAACTGTTTACCGACGAGTTGTCGACATGAATGTGTTAATTGTTTTGCTTTGCGGACAAAGCCCTTTTTAGGGAGAGCATATGTAACATCTCGAGTATTCGCGAGTATTAAGTTGAATGCAATACACAAGTTTGTGAGCGTTTTATGTTTTGCCGTACGTTTATTTGATATAGTTATTAAGATTACGTGACGTCTCGCACAATTGCTTTGTTTTGGGATCGTATGTCAAACGGTTTTAGTGTCGTGTTTATTCAGTCGCGTCTAAACCTAAACATCGTGAAACCGAGTCGAGTATATAGCTGTCACAGCATGTACATATAACTGAGTATAAACCTTCATTTATATTTATTACCAAGCTTGCCTTACAAGAGTCTCAAATTTCTGTCACATGTCTAACTACAAATAAACTTCATAGTTTATTTCCCCCACTAACCACTAAAGGACAGCACACATGCCTAGTTTACCCCATTTGGGTATATCACAAGTTAACATTTTCAGTTTGAAGGTAACCCTAGACTAACAATACATGTTTATATACAAACCCAAAGTTTATCCAATGTCCAAATACAAGTTTATCACTGTCCAAATTACAAACACAAAAATCTGCACAAGTCTTTCAAAATACAACTTCTGGGTAGAGTGAAGAGTAGCGTCCAGCCGACCCACACGTCACATCCCAACCTGCAAAACCGAAAGAGTCTTCATCCCGTCCGAACCTGCAACCCGAAAACATAGCATCCCATTGTGAGTCTTTCGTATTTTCGTCTTTCCCTTATGAAGTCCTAGATGTGCTTGTTTTGTACGAACCTGCGAATAAACGAATCAATGTGTTAGTCATTGTAATGGTCTTATACTTTTAACTAAAAACTTAAATTTGTTAAACTTTATAACTAATACAAACATGTTTATGATATTACTTTTCTGTCAACCAAACCGAGACCCGACTTAGACCAAACCGAGACCCGATTTAGACCAAACCGAGACCCGACTTAGAACCAAACCGAGACCCATGTCCAACCAAATCAAGACCACAATCAAGAACCAAACCGAGACCCATGTCCAACCAAACCGAGACCCAATCAAGAACCAAACCGAGAATCAAATCAAACCAACCAAGTTCTTACTTACTGCCAAAACTATCAACAATCAATACCAACCAACCTAAATGTCTAAACCAAATTGTGTTTTACAGAAACATTCTTAAACCCTTAATCATGCCGCGGGTATAAAAACCCCCATTTCAAATCGAAACCCTAATTATTTAAAAACCTTTTTAAACATTAAATTAGCACTTTTCACATTTCAGAAACATCACATAAACATGAGAAACAGTCGAACATAAAAACCCCCAATTTTTATGAAAACCCTAGATCGAATTTTTTATTAATTAAAACGTTAATTAAACCTAATCTAAACCCAAACCCCATAGTTAATTTAATTGAAAACGTGATATGCAAAAACCCCCAATTAACCGAAACCCTAATTTTTATAAATCGATTTTATATTGAAATTAGTTTGATTTTATAATAGAAAACATCAATTAATTGTGTTTAAACCCGAGTTTGATAAAAACCCCCAAATATTTCAAAACCCTAAATTCATTTATTTTAAAACCGAGAACTATATGATTCACAACAGCTTTATACAAATCAATCAAACCCACTGATCATTATAAATCGAAAATAAAGTAATCTTGTTAAAAGAAATAAAGGAAAAACAAACTTATCTTTGATTTCTGGCTATTGATTGACGAGACCACAAGGATGAACACATCAGAAAACCAAATCGGTTTGATGTGGGGATTAAACCCCACATCTCACGCGATCTAAGAACCTCAGACCACCCATATTTGATTTATGCATTCAAACTGATAAGATATTAGCCATGGATAGAGGTTGAACCGATCTAGATTCAAGAGAGAGAGAGATTGGGGCGGTGGAGTTGTTATCGAGGGAAGAGAGAGAGTTTCACTCTCTGTTATGGAGTTGTGTGTGTTAAACACGCATATTTACTCCATCCGTTCCTTGTTTATTCCGCCCTTGGGCCGGGCCGGGTCTAATGACCCTTGGGCCGGTTTGTGTGTAAGGGTATTGGACCCATTTGGGCCTTGTGTGTTTATATTTTGTTTGGTTAAAGCCCAAAAACGAATTTTGTAAATTTAAGTTATAATTTAACCCGTGAAACCCGACCATTTAATAAACCGACTTTTATTTATCGTACTTTTCCGTAAACGTATGGTTTCGTCAAGCACAACTAGGGTGTCGAGTCTTTTAATAATATAATTATTCGTATCGTAACTCGATCCTCATAATTAATTAGGTCGCGGCTAGCGTAACCGTACTCTCGAGCTATTTTATCTTCGTTCTCTTTGCTGAATTAACGAGGTGAGTTTATAGCCCCATACTTTACTATTTTCACTGCTTTTTGGGGTGAGACATTGCTTGATTTTAACGTGTGAACACAAGTGCATTTACTGATTTATATATTAGTCTAAGTCCCACTAAAAACCCAGTTGCTTTGGCCCGTGAATCGTGAACCGTTAATTACTTTGTGTAAGCGCGAATGTAATGGATAGATCTATCAGGATTGACGTCCCTGTCTGTCTTGTCCAACAAGGGGACAAACGGGCACAGTTTCATTTGAGTCTGAGATAGGATGTCGTGGGTTTAGGCATCTAGTTTGGGCTACATTTATATGATTATACTGCCGGTGTTGTTAACGCTTCGGTGTCACGAGCTTAGACTGTAATAAATACTTTTGGGATGACTTTGTATCTGTTATATTGTCATCACATTTGGGAAAATCTTGTGGTTCATTAAACATTTCCACTTAACTAAACCTATGAACTCACCAACTTTATGTTGACACTTTAGCAATGTTTTTCTCCGGTATTAAGAAGGAAGATGCTAAATGAAGTCTCATGCATTGCCGTCATTTCTTTGAAACAACGATCATTTGTACCATTTGAGAAAACTATGTTTTGTAACCATATTCAGTTTATGCTTCCGCACTTTGTTAAAACTATTTATTTTATTAATTACAAGTGATCTATTTTCCGAACGTCTCATTTAGAGGTCGTTCTTTGTGACTATGTGCGTATGATAATCATGACGTCACCACTCCCTTGTCGCCATTATACTCTGATATTTTGGGAGTGTGACAAAAGGTGCTACCTACTGTCCGGAACAGTCGACACAAGACAGCCTTAAAAATCAGACTGTTTTACGCCTTTATGCACTAACCCTCTAAACATCATTAATTATCCCTAAATTTATTACACAAACCCTAAAATCATTAATGGATCTTAATTAATATATTTTTCTATAAAATTAATAAAACCCTAATCATCTCAATGATGGTTAATTAACAATACAATTATGATTAATTAATAAAAACATAAATTATATTAAGGTTTAATTGATCACTTACCTTGAAACAAGAAAATTAATGAACCCTAATCATAATTTCGACTTCTCTTGATATCCATGGAAGATTTAGACTGATTTTAGGTTTATTTAGGGTTATTAGTCGTTTTTAGGGGTCTAGGGGTGTTTATATAGGCCTTGGTAACCTTCTGGACAAGTTTAGGCCCAATTAGGACTTTTAAATGGTAATTATCCTATTTTTATTAACTTAATTATTAAATTTAAGGCTATGGGACCCACAAATTCGACTCCTCTCTGTGTTTAATCATATTTACACTCTCCCCCTTCTATTTTATGTTTACTTATACTCCTATACACTTTCGGGACCAAACCGGGTACCCTTTTACTAATTTTTCGACTTTTTACGCGATTTTTGAACTAGCCTTCATTTCTAAAAGTTTCTAAATATAGAAAGTAACTATAAAACTTATCCTAACCATATTATATATACTTAATACATACATACAACATACGATACGTACACGAAACCTTATCAAAACGATACCCGAACTTTAATGCAGTTCATTTCTGAACTCATTTCATTTCATTTCATTTCGTTTCATTTCCAACTTATACCATGATTTATACATTCATATGAACTCATGAGCACGAACCAACCCCATCACATCATCATATAACGTACCATGTACTACATAAACAATGTCTAACATCATGATAAAGTCTCAAATATGAGCACATAACACATAAACGCACACCAAGCACATGATCAACATCAAACAGTCAAAAGTGAAAAATCCAAAATCTAGGGTTGTCACACAAACACCCCTTAATAAACTGAAATGCAATTTTTTCAAACCAAATTAGTTCAAATCTACAATAAACTGATTATAAACAAATCTAACATGCATAGCATACCAAAACAAACATAATCAAACAACACCAGAACACTTAAACATCATTATCACAAATTCATGCAAATTCATAAAATTCTGAAAAATGAAAAATGGGACAAGTGAGCTACCTTGTTGGGCCTACATCCAGGCCCAACAGTGACTGTATGTCACCTCCAATAGACCCGGGTCTATGCTGATCCTTGGACAACAAATCTCCAAAGGATTTCCTGAAAAGAGCAATGAACAAACAAACAAACACTTTCTGATTTTTACCAACCTTTTTGAAACCTTACAAATCTTTCTTAAATGTTTTTACTTTCAAAAACACTTGACCAATTAACTTAAATTCCTGAAAAACAAAACCTTGCAACAAGGTTTTCACCACAAATTTCACAAATTCAGAAACCTTGTTTCTGAAATTTTCAAAACACAAAATGTTTTGTTAAATGATAATGGAACTCAGAATTATAGCCAATTTTTATACCAACTTAATCAATCATAAAAGGAATTATATTTTAAACAAAAATACCAGCTTTATATTAATTAAAAGGAATTACAAGAAAATTTTTGCTAAATTCTGGAACAAAGAAAATAAAGACACATGCGTCTCTATTTATACAACCCTAGAGAACTATCTAGAAAACTTAATAAAATAATACAAGAAAACTGCATCCTAAACCCTAATGGATGGAAATGCCAAATAAGCCCTTTGAAGTCTTGGTCAAATTGGATTCATGTGAGCTTGTACTGGATGCCAGGCTGTTGAAACTTGATCATAGCTGTTAAAATATCCTTGGGGTCAAAGGAATGCATCATAATCGTTGGATGTGTCCCCTCTTGGTTTTGGCATGAAAAAGACGGGGAAGGGGTGGTCCTGGGAGGTCACATGGGTGTGTTGGGGAAAGATTCGTGAGTGGGTTTAGGATTAGGATAGGTTCAATAGTTAATCTGGAGCATTTGGGGTAAAACCCCTTTGGTTGTAATGATTTCAGTTTTAGGGTTTATGGGATTAAGGGTTATAGCAGGTAAGGGTTTGATTTGGTTTGGGGTTAAAAAAGATGTTTCCCACGTAATTTAAGTTTAAAAAGATTAATTAATTAATCTGAGTTTTAAGTAGTGAGTGGATTCTGACGTGGGTGAGGGATGATGAGGTGTAGGCTTATGAGTGGATGTTGGGGGTGACGTGTGGGAATGATTGGCTGGGGTAAGTTTTGGTATTTGGCTGAAATGGTCCCCCATCAATTCTTCTTTTCTTCATTTTGTAAATAACAGCTCAAACTTCATTTCCCTTTGATATCATCTTTGGAAACTTGTCATTTTTGGCACAATTAAGTTTTCAAGCTTGTAATAAGGACCATAAATGCATATTTTTGGATTCTTCAAGGGTAAAACTTGTATAATCTTCAAACATGGAGGGCCTTTGTTGACAATCTTGATTTCTTCAAGGGTTTATCTTGCCAAGTCTTCAAAAATGAGGGACTAAACTTGCCAATCTTCAATTCTTCAAGGGCATTTTTGTAAAATCCAAACTTGGGCCCGGTTCATTGTGCGACTTCGTTTCCCGTGTTCGTTTTTGAATGATTCTTGTGATCTTTTGCCATTTCCTCAATATCCGTACCTAAAAATACACAAGTAACAAACACGAGCATATATTTGGTATATTTGATGATATTTTATGCATTTTAAGCCTGATTTGGACGATGAGACCATGTATAAAAGCAGTCTCATCACTCCCCCATACTAAACCATTGCCGTGACCTCACGCAATGCTAGAATAAAGTATCAAAGCATCTCCAAAATTCAATTTTATTCACTTTATTGAAATGATAAACTAGTTATACTACTACTATTACTACTACTTGCGTTTTTAGACATAATGTATGATTTTCATCGCAAAATGGGACGTTTAGGTTCATAGAATAAGAACACGTGAATGCTTCGTTAGAAATAATTTCGTCGTCCTCGATTTTCACCTTAATTCCATGCCAAGCGTGCAACGAGATCATTGTCATTATAAGTTAGTAATGCTAACACTACTCATATGCCCTAATCACGTACTTATCCTCCCATTATTCCTAAGTTGTATCTCTTATATTTTATTATGTCTTAATGACCACGAGGATACATTATTAGCTTATGCGATAATAGAGATTTAGGTCTAAAAATAGAGTCCTAACGGTGCAACTAAGACCATCAAATCAATAACCCCTCCTAATAGACAACGATGTTAAAAAATTAAGTTGACAAGAAGAATCGATAAACACGGTTTTATAACGGTTTTGAACATGAGACTTATTACCAAGACTTTTATACGCCCCCTAACGGAAGGACCTTATTATCTTTGGTTTACCTCCATCTTTTATTCAACTTCGCCATGAAGCTTTTATTATGACTTCGGTCTTGCCTTGCCTTTTATTATCCGCCTCATCGGTGGTTTTATTAGCCAAAGACGTATATCCTCACGCTAAAGCGAATTTTGGATCTTTAAAGCTTCGAAGATTAAGGCTTGATTCACTTTCAATTTTGCATAGATTTTAGGCCTTGTGGGGCTTCAAATTGTTTGCTTGATTTAGGTGAGCACTTGAAATCTTATTATTGGGTGAAGCTTTCGATTATTGGGGTGCCAATACTTCAAAACCGTGACGCTGGCGATACCTTAATGTCTTCCCAATTTAATTACACGGAAGCTACTAGAAAAGACTAGAAACCCAACAATCCTAACTAAACCGCTAAGTCAATATTTATTAAGCAAAAAATATTTACAAGCGAAGGGAGAATAAGCAAACAACGAGAACACATGAGTTTTTGAAAGAATACGAGTACTCTACGTTTAGCATAGTAACTTATAATTAACTCTATCATTTCTCGTCCTCATTTAAGAGACTTAGCCTAATGCGTAGTTAAGGAATCAAAGCTAAGTGCTCAACACGCATGGTCGAGTCAAAAATTACTCTTATTCTCGCCATCGGAAAATCTACATTCGTGTCTTCAAACACTTATAAAACATGAGAAAAATATTAAAATTTGGCCATTTTTAGCCTTATTTTGCAACAAAACGATAAACAAAACGGTAAATTTTGGAAAGCGTGAAGGTTTGGCAAGGCAAGTATCTATTCACCCCCCATACTAAAGTTAAACATTGTCCTCAATGTTTCGAGTCTAGGGGTGCAAACACCCCCATACTAGAGACGTAGTCGAATGCCTAATCTAGCATGGAAAGGGTGTAACCAATAAATTTAAAGCCGTTTATGAAGTGTGCTAAAAACCTAAGGTTAGAACATAAAAGGATATATCATTTGGATATTGAGAAAGGCCTCCAAAGCAAACGATCGAGTGCTCCCATGAAATGAACACGAGAGGCTCCAATCGTGAAGATCATGATCTAAAAACCACAATTCACAAACAACCACGGAACAAAGGTTGGAAGGGCACAAATCCCCTCACATTAAACTACATTAGAAAGCAATAATATGTACATGGATAAGCATGGGTCTCCCCCACGAGGCACCTTGTTTTTGATAACCGAGTCAAAAGCTCGACTCGAATCCCCATAAATGTGATCATTTAGGGATAATCATGGTATGGTCAATTTTTAGTGGGGCTTACACGATAAACAAGGCCCAAAAGCACATGGAGTACTTTAAAAACCCGATAAACGTATACCGGGGTCAAAGATAGCGTCCTCGTTTTCGGATGAAAGACGAAACAACGCTACTTCAACACAAACCCCAATGGGGTAGAAGAAAATAGGAGAGAAGAAATAGAAGGGTGGGACAATGGGTAAGGCATACAAACATTGAGCTACTCGAGGTAGACTCGCACCAATCAAATGAAAAGATTTTCCATTTATTGCATCGGTGGAAGACCGAGATTTCCCTTTATAAGCAATTCCAGGATCAAATATCTCGTCCTCGGTGGAGAAAGGGGAGGGAACATAAGGGGATTCCCCCACACTAAGTCTACACAAAGCATCGTCAAAAGGAGAAGACGAGCTTGTAGTACTCAATAAACGTGGTGATGACGGAGTTAGAATTGTAGAAAAATCTTTTAAATTCAAGTCAAAATCTTTTCCTTTTTCATCTTTTACACTCTACTTGTGAAAACCCGATTTGATTATGTCAAAAATATTTGGTGTATCTAAAGCAATGTTAGTCACACTAAAAATTCTCACATTTTGAAATCTTTTTGGTGGTGGTGGTAAGTTTTCAAAACGTTTGTCAACAAAGAAAACCTCCCCATCGGGATCAACGTATTCATCATCCGAAGAATCACTCGAGATTGGAATCGTAGGCTTAACACTCTTAACCTCCACCGGCGGAGGGGACGGAACTTCATTTTTCTCAACAACTCCTAAAACTCTATTGGAAATCTTTTTGCAAATGTTTTTGATGGGATTGACATTGTACAAAGATGTGATAGAATACACATGAGAAAGAGTGGAGTTTTGGGTTGCATTAATGACGAGTTCTTCTTCATTGAAACGAAGAGTGATTTTTCTTGCATGCACATCGATAAGTGCTCTCGAGGTATCCAAAAAAGATCGACCTAAAATTAACGGAACTTTAGGATCGATGGGAATGTCAACAACAATGAAGTCTACAGGATAGTAGAACTTTCCAACTTTCACAAAGACGTCCTCGGCAACTCCACAAGCTAGAATCGTAGAATGATCGGCCATTTCGATTGACATTCTTGAAGGAGTGAGATTTGGAAGATTGAGCGATTTAAAAATCTCAAGAGGCATCAAATTAATACTAGCACCAAGATCGGCCAAGGCGTAGCATTCTTCCATGTCTTGGATAGCACATGGGATTAAAAACTTTCCAGGATCACCGACTTTTTGAGGTATGCGGCTTAGAAAAACCGAAGAACAACTAGACGATTTTTGCAATTTTTCTTTGTTGTTTAACATACTTTTGAAGTTCGCGGCAAATCGAGGCATCATGACTAAGGCGTCGGCAAAACTTATATTGAAATGCAAGTCACGAAACATTTTCATAAAGAGTTCAAATTGATAATTATTTCGTCCTTGTGCCTTTTCCTTGTGCCTTTTCCTTGTCTCGTCTTGAAGGGTAGGGTAAAGGTGGTGTGGGTTGGGGGAAAGTAGGCATAGGCATAGGCCTTGGAATCTCGGGTTCCATGATTGGTGTAGGTTCAACCGTAGGTGTGGTTTGAGCGGTACTTCGTGGGCTTGTAATTTGCTCCTTTTCAACCACCACCTCGGGTTCTTTCTCTTTTTCCTTCTCCATAGAAGTACTAGGACGAGAAATGGGTTCTTTGAAAGTTTTACCACTACGAGTTGTAATAACCTTCAATTCTCCTTTCGGGTTCACGATGGTATCACTAGGAAGACCACCCGAAGAAGAGGGCTTACACATGATAGCTTCAAACATCTTAGCCATACGGTCTTCAAACTTAGATTGCCTAGCATCCGCTTTTAACAACTCTTGCTTAATCTCATGTTGACCTTGCTCCATTTTTTGTTGATTTTGTTGGAGACGTGTGACATTTCCTTCCATTTTATTAGCATGAGTTTTAAGTTCATTAGCAAGTTCGTTTTTAAGCTCGTTTTTCAACTCGGATCTTAAGCTAACCATTTCACGTTGCATGTTGTCAAACTTAGCATCATTAGCCTTAGCATAATTCAAAAATTCTCCTTGAAGATTTTTGGTGTGATCATTTTGAAAACCTTGGGCATTGTTTTGAAAATCACGGTTTTGGTTAGAAATTTGCCCATTTCCACTTTGATAATTACCCTTGTTGTAATTTCTTTGGTTTCCTTGGTAATTTCCACCTTGGTTGTTGTTTCAATAGTTATTAGCATTTTGATTTGGTGGAGCTTGATTTTGGCGGGAACCTTGACCGATTTGGTTATAAGTTCCCGTGGCTACAAAAGCATTCGAAGTGTTACCATCCGTGGTAATGCACTCGGAAAGATCATGAGCTCCACCACACGACAAACAACTCTTAGAAACCGCTTTAACCGAAGCGGAATTCGAAGCTTCTTGAGCTTTCCAATGGGACATAAGGCTAGCAAATCTATCAAAAAATCGATTTTCTTCATTTGCTTCATCATGTAAGGCATTGATCTACGAGACGATGATGAGCCCATTTTGGCAACACTCGGTGTGTGACGAGGGCTATAAACCTTAGACCTATTCTCAATTATGACCAAAGCTTCTTCAACCATTTTACACAAAAAATTACCACCCGCGGCGGCATTTAAATAATCTCTTTCATGATCGTTAAGTCCATTGTAAAACGTGTCGATTTGGTGTAAGT
The DNA here is from genome assembly GCA_025667525.1 of Glebionis coronaria. Lineage (NCBI taxonomy): Eukaryota > Viridiplantae > Streptophyta > Magnoliopsida > Asterales > Asteraceae > Glebionis > Glebionis coronaria. The sequence continues at coordinate 588,897,799 of CM046874.1, read as the reverse complement.
CGGAAAAACCGTGATGAGGACATTCATGTAACATCTCCTTAAACCTATTCCAAGCCGTAGAAAAACTTTCATTTGATTCTTGTGAAAATTTAGAAATCTCATTTTTCAAATGCGTAGTCTTAGAGGGCGGAAAAAATTGGTTCACAAACTTTGAAACGAGATCCTTCCACGTCAATATAGAATTGGGTGGCTCTTTCTCTAACCAAATTTTAGCGGGCCCCGCTAAGGAATACGGAAAAAGCATCATCTTAATCGAGTCATTCGAGACATCCTTAAATTTGCACGTGGCGGTAAGACGATTAAATTGGCGGATATGGTTGTGAGGATTGTCCTTCTCATCACCACAGAATTTGTTGTTTTAGATCATCGACAACAAACCCGTTTTCACCTCAAAATTCTCCGCAAGGATTGCGGGAATCACAATAGCTTCTCCATAACCCTCGGTGGGTGCTTGAAGTAACTCCATCATAGTTCGATTCGCCATGGTAGCTGCTTCTCGTACAATGGGTTCGTCAATAGGAGACTCCTCACTAGAATGAGTTGGAGTGGGAGTTTTGTTCTTTCGTCTACGTGCACGTTTTGCTTGATTACGAGTGAGCATAAACGTCACGTACAACGAGAAGGCGAGCAAAGAAGATTCTTTTTGGTATTTTGTGTTTTTCAAATTTTTTTTTGTGGTTTTTGATTGTATTAACCTTTTTTGGAAATTGGTGAAATGTATTAAGTAGACAAAAAGTCCACAAATCTCCTGCTTAATCAAATCTCTTGATTAAAGAAGCCTCAAGGAATGAAAACGATCATGTGGAGTGAACGTCTTCGATGACTTTAGAACGATGGTGGAACACCAAATCGTTCAAGAGGGTTTAATCAATAGAAACCAAGAAAATATATATAATATGTAATAATACTTTGGGCGGCAAAACCCTCGATTCACTCTCAAAATCAAATACGCACAAGCAAGCGGAGGAAACGAGGCGGCGCGAAGCACTTAAGAGCCTTTTTCCTTTAGGTCGTGAAATACAACCGCCTTATACCCACCTTATAGTTTGTATTATCAAGATTAAGCTTCACGAAAGTATTTATCTATTTTTTGCCTTTTTTCTTTGGTTTGAGATTCGAATACAATGATTGGGTAATGACCTCCCAAGTCAAGGTTGTGATTTCTCACGTATTTGGGGTACTTGTGTATTTATTGTTCTACGTATACAATATAGTAATAATATTCACACAAAAACCGAAAAACGATAATACGTATTAGTAGAGTGCTACTAATACAAATACTATTATGGCTAATATAAAAAACAACAATGGTTCAATCAAAACACAACACGCCTCCCCGACAGCGGCGCCAAAATGATAGTCGTAGAAATACGTCTTTTAGGAAAAAGAGCGTAATTAGGGTAAGTATTAACGAGTGATTTAGGAAAACCACAAGTTATGACCCAAATGGGGATCGTTCTCTCGAGGAGGCACGTGTGTTGTGTAATGAATTGATTTGATTGATGATTTTATTAAGAAGAAAAGAGAAGAAATGAGAAGGAAAGAAAAGACGGTTACGAAGACGAATTAAAACTAAGACGAAAAAGGCGTAAACGTAAAACCGTAAAAAAACTACAAAATTTAAAATTTTAAAACCTAAAAATTAATTAAAAGCTAAAACAAGTCTAAAATAATATAAATAAAAATAAAAATCCAATAAAAATATTTTTAAACCTTTTATTAATTAAATATTCAATTTTAAATGCTAATTAAAGCCCTAAAATTAAATATAATTAATCAAAATGTCCAAAATATGATTTTATTGAACAAATAACTTAATTATATTATCTAAAGACTAAAAAGTATTTTTCCTAATTTTTGAAAACTATTTTTGTATTTTTAAATTACTAAAAACTATTTTAAAACTAAAATAATTATAAAAAATAATAAAATAATGCTAAAAATAATCTACCAATTTTAAAAATCCTAATTTTCTCTAATGAACAGTAGAAAAATGAAAAAGGTTGAAAAATATTAAATTTTTCACTAAATGACAAAACTAGTTTAATTAAAACCCTAATTAACTTAAATTAATTCTAAAAATTAATAAAAAGATGAACAGTAAAATCTTTTTAAACCAAAAACCTTAAAATATTATTCTAAGTCTAGGAAAATTGATTAAACTGAAAAATATTACTTTTTGGCACTAAAAGTCAAAAACAGAAATATTAAAGTTAATTAAAAATGCTAATAAAACTGAAAAAATAGAAAATGAACAGTAATAAAAAATCTAATTAATCAGAAAAATCCTAAAATAAATAAGAAAAATAACAAAACAAGTTTGAAGGTCTAATTCAACTTTTTACCCATAAAAGAAAAAAAAAAACAAATCTGATAGTGACATGTTGCTGGACTTTTGTCCTTTTGCTTAGCAGGGGAAACAAATGCACAAGCAGGGGGAATGATGTTCCCACTGCTAGTGTTAATTCTTGGTCAGGAGACCAAATGAGCTTAGGAAAGCTTATGCTTGATTTTTGATTGGACAAAGGGCACCCTTATACTCTTTGGAGTATAAGGAGTCTGATTAAGCACAAAAATCAGCAAGTTGCAAGCAAGAATCAAGCAGAAATAAGCCAAAAAGTTTCTGATTAAGCTAAATGTAGGTCTGAGAGTATGTTGCTGATATACTTGGAACAATAATGAAATTCTAGGTCAAATTACTTGCACACATCCAAACCAAATAGCATACAATCAGTTCACAAACCTACTAGGGCCTATAATCCAACAACTTTACCAGATAAGATGCACAAATTCCAACAAAATCATACACAATGAGCAAATTTCTGATTTTTGATATGTGTTCAATTTTTAATCATGCAAATTGGTTCAAACTCTTACCAATCAGAAACCTAAGCACATGCATCTATTACCAGTACCCTAAGGAGTGTGATTAGTATGTTTAAAAACAATCTTACAGTCATTAAACACTACTTAGCCCTTAATCCAAACACCCCTTAATAAACTGAAATGCAATTTTTTCAAACCAAATTAGTTCAAATCTACACTAAACTGATTATAAACAACTCTAACATGCATATCATACCAAAACAAACATAATCAAACAACACCAGAACACTTAAAAATCATTATCACAAATTCATGCAAATTCATAAAATTCTGAAAAATGAAAATGGGACAAGTGAGCTACCTTGTTGGGTCTACATCCAGGCCCAACAGTGACTGTATGTCACCTCCAATAGACCCGGGTCTATGCTGATCCTTGGACAACAAATCTCCAAAGGATTTCCTGAAAAGAGCAATGAACAAACAAACAAACACTTTCTGATTTTTACCAACCTTTTTGAAACCTTACAAATCTTTCTTAAATGTTTTTACTTTCAAAAACACTTGACCAATTAACTTAAATTCCTGAAAAACAAAACCTTGCAACAAGGTTTTCACCACAATATTCACAAATTCAGAAACCTTGTTTCTGAAATTTTCAAAACACAAAATGTTTTGTTAAATGATAATGGAACTCAGAATTATAGCCAATTTTTATACCAACTTTAAATAATCATAAAAGGAATTATATTTTAAACAAAAATACCAGCTTTATATTAATTAAAAGGAATTACAAGAAAATTTTTGCTAAATTCTGGAACAAAGAAAATAAAGACACAGGCGTCTCTATTTATACAACCCTAGAGAACTATCTAGAAAACTTAATAAAATAATACAAGAAAACTGCATCCTAAACCCTAATGGATGGAAATGCCAAATAAGCCCTTTGAAGCCTTGGTCAAATTGGATTCATGTGAGCTTGTACTGGATGCCAGGCTGTTGAAACTTGATCATAGCTGATAAAATATCCTTGGGGTCAAAGGAATGCATCATAATCGTTGGATGTGTCCCCTCTTGGTTTTGGTGTGAAAAAGACGGGGCAGGGGTGGTCCTGGGAGGTCACATGGGTGTGTTGGGGAAAGATTCGTGAGTGGGTTTAGGATTAGGATAGGTTCAATAGTTAATCTGGAGCATTTGGGGTAAAACCCCTTTGGTTTTAATGATTTCAGTTTTAGGGTTTATGGGATTAAGGGTTATAGCAGGTAAGGGTTTGATTTGGTTTGGGGTTAAAAAGATGTTTCCCATGTAATTTAAGTTTAAAAATATTAATTAATTAATCTGAGTTTTAAGTAGTGAGTGGATTCTGACGTGGGTGAGGGATGATGAGGTGTAGGCTTATGAGTGGATGTTGGGGGTGACGTGTGGGAATGATTGGCTGGGGTAAGTTTTGGTGTTTGGCTGAAATGGTCCTCCAAAATTCTTCTTTTCTTCATTTTGTAAATAACAGCTCAAACTTCATTTCCCTTTGATATCATCTTTGGAAACTTGTCATTTTTGGCACAATTAAGTTTTCAAGCTTGTAATAAGGACCATAAATGCATATTTTTGGATTCTTCAAGGGTAAAACTTGTATAATCTTCAAACATGGAGGGCCTTTGTTGACAATCTTGATTTCTTCAAGGGTTTATCTTGCCAAGTCTTCAAAAATGAGGGACTAAACTTGTCAATCTTCAATTCTTCAAGGGCCTTTTTGTAAAATCCAAACTTGGGCCCGGTGCATTGTGCGACTTCGTTTCCCGTGTTCGTTTTTGAATGATTCTTGTGATCTTTTGCCATTTCCTCAATATCCGTACCTAAAAATACACAAGTAACAAACACGAGCATATATTTGGTATATTTGATGATATTTTATGCATTTTAAGCCCGATTTGGACGATGAGACCATGTATAAAATCAGTCTCATTAGCTGCTATAGATATGAGAATTCTAATAGCTCTTAAGTCTGCTACAAGAGAAAATGTCTCCTCGTAGTCTACGCCAAAAGTTTGAGTAAAACCTTTAGCTACTAAACGAGCTTTATAGGATTGTACTTTTCAGTCCATGTCGTTTTCTTATTGTATATCCACTTATGTCTCACTACTTTAGCATTCGGTGGTGGTTCTACAAGAATCTAAACATCATTTACTTTCATGGATTTCATTTCCTCACCCATAGAAACCATCCACTTATCCTTCTCAGGATCAAGTATGGCGGATTTATAATTAGCGGGTAACCAATATCCCCTAACTCATCACCATCCTCTATGTTAAGACAAATATTTCTATTTGCGTTTTTAATCCTTGCAGATCTACGTAGAGGAACTAATTTTGATGGAACCGCCAGACTTTCTGGTTCTACAAGAATTATATCGCTAGTGTTTTTAGAAGGTAATGTATCTATATGACTCTCTTCTAGATCATAATTTCTCCCATTGAATTCTTGATTTACAAGATCAGATTCAAGGAAGTCTCCATACCTAGCAACAATCCCTTTGTTCTCAGGTGGATAATAAAAGTAGTAACCCATAGTTTCCTTAGGGTATCCTACAAAGATACATTTTACAGATCGTTGTTGGAGTTTGTCACCCGAGTCACGTTTCACATACGCCTCGCAACCCCAGACCAATAAATAAGACAAATATGGCTTCTTGCCATGCCATAGTTCATATGGGGTCTTATCGTCCTTCTTTGTGGGAAACATATTTAAAATGCGAACAACAGATTTTAAAATATAATCCCAAAAGGTTAAAGGTAAAGTTGTAAGATTAAACATAGATCGTACCATATCCAATAATGTATGATTTCTCCTTTCAGATACACCATTGTTTTGTGGAGTATAGGGAGAAATAAGATGCTGAACAATTCTATTCTCACTTAGATAATCTATAAACTCTTGACTAAATATTCACCACCTCTATCAGAACGAAGAGCTTTTATCTTATTCCCTAATTGCAGTTCTACTTCTACTTTAAACACTTTGAATGTTTCAAATACCTCATGTTTATGCTTAAGTAAATAAACATAACCATAACAGCTATAATCATCCGTAAATGTTAAGAAGTAGCTAGCACCTTTCCTTGACATATGTCTAAGTGGTCCACACACATCAGTATGTATAAGTCCAAGTAGATCAGTAGCTCTTTCAATATTGCTATTAAAAGGTTTCTTGGTCATCTTCCCAGAGATACAAGACTTACACTTATCAAATGATTCATCATTGATATTTTCCAAAAGACCTTCACGTTGAAGCTTTTGTATACGAGTCTTCCCAATATGGGCAAGTCTACAATGCCAAAGATAAGAAGAGTTCTTGTCAAACTTTCTCTTCTTACTCATGCTAAAGACAAATTTATTGTTCTTGGATTCATTATCATGCATGTCTATTTCAAACACACCATTCACAGAAATTGCATTAAAATAGAAAATACCATTTTTCCAAACAGAAATTCCATTATTATCAATCGTGTGAACAAATCAGTTATTTAACAAACAATAAAAGGAAATAACACCCCTAACAATTGTAGGTGCATAATGAAAATCATTTAATCTCAGTACTAAACCCGAAGGTAAAAGTAGATTAAATGTTCCTATAGCTTCAACCGCTCCTTATGCGCCATTGCTCACTTGCAGAAATTGTTCCCCATTGGAAAGCTTCCTTTCCAGATTAAATCCCTGCAGCATATTACAAATGTTAATACCGCATCCCGTATCATATACCAAGGAATTTAATTTGTATGTTAAATTGAACAATTCAATGATAAATAAAGTACTTGAAGCTGCAACGCTCTACTCAGACTTCTTCTTTATTTCTCGCAATTCTTTGAGGTAAAGAGGGCAATTCCTCTTCCAGTGACCACTTGCCTTGCAGTGGTGACAAGTCTCATCCTTTTGAGATTGACTCTCCTTGAGAAATTTCTGCTTAGGTTTCGAATAAGTCACAAATTGTTTGCCCTTATTACCCTTTCCTTTGCCTTTCTTCTTATTCGTTTGCGGTTTTGTATTACTCACTTTACCCTTTTGTATGGTTAGTATAGAAGGCGTACCGGTAGATGCCTTGTCTTTCAACCCCTTTTCATAGTCAATGAGCATTGCATGCAAATCATTAACTGTCTTCCCCGTGTAATTCATATTAAAGTTTCTAATGAAATCATTGAAGTCCTTGTTAAGGGACCTATTGATCAAGTTAATAGCCATATTATGATCATAGGGTTGTCTTAGTACAATAATTTGTTCCATATAACCCATCATCTACAAATAATGGTGAAGGTCTACGAAATTAATGGCCTATTCTATATCATGGATTTGATGGATTAGGTTGGTTGATTTAGATGATAAACATAAAGAGATGAAGGAAAGAGATGAAGGATTAGAGAGAGAAAGGAGAGAAAAGGGGAAATGTAGAGAGAGAAAGAAAAGATGGAAATATGATTAATGTGTAAAATGGTAATCAACAACCCCTCCTAACATGATAGGAGGGGATATATATAGCCCACCCTACATGTGGGCTATATGGACTATACAATAATTAAATAGATCACGAGCCCATTACATAATTATCGTTGGAGCGACCGATCCTTCATAAATACGTAAAAACGTATTTCTAACAATCTCCTCCTAAGGGAGGTCGCTCCAAGAAACAAAGTTCTAAATAGTCTATAACTCGTGATCTATGCTAACTAAGATGTGACCGAGACTTTATTGGAAAAAACGTATTTCCAACAATCTCCCCCTAAGGGAGGTCACATCTTTTTACAAAATCTTAAACCTAGCATCTATGCTTGAGTCTTCGATCTTGTTCTTGTGAATATGCTTGATGTGATCTTTGACTTTAGTCTTGAGCATGTTTCCTTGCCTTGACCTTGTGCATTCTTCACTTGTGATATTTGCCTCTTTGTGACTTCATGTTCCACATACTTATACTTTTAAATTCTTGAAAGCTTCAGAGTTTGATACAGCGGAAGACTTGACCTTCAGGCTTTCTTGAATTTGTTGAAGTACTAATTGTATATAGTATAAGCATGTGGTGACGACTTCTTCTGGATTGTACACCGCAATGCCACCTTCTTGTTACGCTGCATAAGACAGTTAGCAACAAAACAATATACACGGATGAAATGGCCTTGAACATTTCATTCTAATTCGGTAGCAATTTACCTCCGGTCGGTGAAGACCGTTGGACGATATTAAATATCGTACTTGTGGCAGGTAGTTTCAATAAAGAACCTCCTTGACAAGATTTCGCGGGTAAACCCGTTCTCTTTACTCGACCGTCCAAAGCTGACTGCGAACGTAAAGAGTGAATCATTTGGATAATATTATCCGCATGATTTGAAGCCGTCAATTCATGTTCCTGGAACAAGTGAAGTTCAATTAAGAACCGCACCATCGTTGCTTTCTAGTTGTCACTAGCTTGATTCATATAGAATCTTGCAAGTTACCTACCAAGTGCTGTTTGATGTTAACACTAGAAGGATTTCCACTCGTCACTGTGATCAATAAAGAGTCACTCTGAGTGTTCTGGCAAGATCATATGATAATGCGTAGAGGCCTGGAACGAGTTTAAATTCATTTAAGAATTAAACCACTGTTGCTTTCCAGTTATCACAAGTTTGATTCATAAAGAATCGCACAAGTCACCTACCATGAGCTTTTTGATATTCGCTCAAGAAGGATTTCCATCTTCATTGTAAATACTTTCGTATTACTCGGATGTTCAGGCAAGATCATGAAGATTTTGCGTAGGACTCTTAAGATCTTTCTTACTTTTCACAGTGTGTGAAGAAGCAAGGAAATATGAAAGTGTGTCCTAAAGAGATATTTGATGATCTCAAATGGCTCTAGACTCGATCGTGCATTTTGGATTTTAGTGATCGGAGGCTGGAGAGGAGTGCCACCTTTTCAATACCAGTCTATTCGGAGTGAATAAACCAATAGATAACGTGTTGATCTCCGTGTGATTAAAACAAATACCTTTTGAGAGATATTTGAGTTAGCTGGGAAGGGTTGTGCATTGCATCACTGGGTCCATGACGTCTTTCTTCAATATCGAGAATCATTAGCAAAAATGACCTCAATAGCATATGTATTGACCCGGTTTCTGCCTAAAGTTGTAAGGCACACCCTTTATCTTTACAATTCTTTTTCATTCTTCAACCCCTTCAATGCTTACCAATACGTCATCACTAGCACCTTGTTGTGATTGTTCCAGTGCTAACTTAAGTACTTGGTCGGCATTCAGCTACGTTCACAATCTTTCTCCATCTTTCCTAAGGACTACTATTTCTAGCTATAGAATGTCCTTGGGAAGATTCCTCCGGTTCTAGAGAAATCATTGGACTTTAACCTATCCTACCATCCTTATGTCACCACAATCTTCACCGTCGTGAATAGAGATGTTTTGGGTAAGTGTATGTCACCATGAAATCCATTTTGAAGTGCAAATCCATTTTGCTCCCCCTTAACATATGCTATGATATCCGAAAACATTTTGCACATGTCGGGATGAGCTATCACGTTAAGTCAAACCATTTATGATTGATCATATCCCATATTAAATCACATTTTCTCCCCCATATTAAAAATATTAACCCAATCGATGTTTTTAATATCAATTGATTTAATAGCATTTTAAGAAAATTTGGGAAGAAAAATGCAAGTCCAATTATCTTCATGAATTACACAAGCTCCCCCTCAAATTAATGAGGGTGTGCTGAAACGTAAATTAAATACCTTTAAACACAAGTGTAAGGTATTTATTACGTGCAAAGATCATATATAATAATGAATTCACAAGATTAGCAATTTACGAGGTTGGACCTGAATGATGGAGAACATCATATGAGAGATTCACATGGTTCTTGTTCACGAATGTTGGTCTCCTCGTCACGTTCCCGAGAAAATTAATTCCCGTTGTTGAGTCAAAGCTTTCCGGTGAAATGCTTGACTTGATTATGAAAAGCGGGTTGCTATCTGAAATAATAGCAAACCAATTTGAGCATGTTTTAAAATCATTTGAACTTCTGCTCGAACTTTATTTACAACCCCGTGTCATTATTGAATGACATTTCTAGGTTCGTAAATATTATCGATTCCAGAAGACATGCTCGTTTTATCAAAACATTTTTGAACACACAATTTTGAAAGATTTAGAAAAACCTTTTGAGAAATTCTCGAAAAATTATGTTCAAAGTTTTGAAAAACAATTACTTGAGCTTAAGATGTTGAATATCTTAAAAGCGAGCTCAAGTCCGAGAAGTTGTGAACTTCCCGTTGTTAAGGATAAGTTACCATCGGCGATAAACTTTCCTTTTATCTGAAGGACGAGTCCTAAGCTGATATTTACTTAGAAGTCGTTTTTCATGAGCTTGAAAACTTTGACTGTTTTAACGGAAAGCTCATGACCGAGAAAGGTTAATTTCTCGTTATGAAGAAAAGTTCTCTTATTTAAAAGATACACTTTCCTTTCTGAGCTTAAAACTTCGAATGTTTTAATACAAGCTCATGACCGAGAAAGGTGAATTTCTCGTTAAGAGTATAAGTTATCATAAAAGATAATCTTTCCTTTATTTTAAGTTCGAGTTACAGTCTGACATTTAACTGTAAGTCATTGTGCACGAGCTTTAAAAAAACCTTGAATGTTTTTAATTTTAGCTCATGCCCGAGAAAACTTAATTTCTCGTTGTTAGGATAAGTTTACCATCGGCGATAAACTTTCCTTTCTTTGAAGAGCGAGTTATAGTCTGTGATGTGACTATAAGTCCTTGTTTGCAGCTTAACCATGAATCCCCTGAGACATTTATTTCTCTGATATCTGCTTCTTCAGCAACCAAACTCTGAGAGTGTCCTTAGTTGAACGGTATACAACGATTGGACCGCTTCGTTCTTTTGGAACATCAACTTTGGTACCTGCATTCTCATTAGGAGTTTGTATACTTTTGCATGGATTAGCGATATCTATTTTAGAAGCACGTAGGGGTTCACGGTTTTCTGTTCTTGAGTCAGAGGTGGCCTGAGGGGATGATTCACTTGTCTTAGTTGGCAAACGTTTTCTTTTATAAAAAATATTAAGTTCAGGCTTAAGTGATGTATCATCCTTTGCAATTTCCTCCCTAGTAGACTTAGTAGAATCGGAGACTATCCTAGTTAAAGGGCACTCGTTTCCTACAAGAGTGAAAGTCCTACCAGTGGGGTGCCACATTTTGCCAACGGGTTTGATTTTAGCAACCCACTGGGAGTTAAGTCTAGCACGGGAGTTCACCTCATTAAGCAATTTTTTGATACAGGAATCATGATTCGCCGTAAAGACACATTTTCTACATGTTTTACAAGTAGCATATTTAATGTCCGAGTAAGATCTAGAATCCCTAGATGATTGATTGATGCTCCTAGGATTGGACATGCTACAGTTAGCAGTGTTGGGTAAACTAGAAGGCATCTGACTAGGTTTGAAATTCCTATCTCTTACATGTGTCTTTTGCTTAGCTTCCCTAAGATCAGATTCATGGCAAACGTCATTTGAACTAGTTCTAGACGTGGTCTTGGTATTTTTAGGAAAACTAGAGGCAATCATATGATTTGGTCTTGCTAAAGCTGGAGTGATCACATTGGGCCTAGGTGCTGGAGTGACTGGTCTAATAAGATGAGCCAAATCAACTTGGGAGGCAAACCGCGGTCTCGAGGATTGTGGTCGCTCGGATCTAAATGCAGTAGGTTGTCTGACAATCGGTTGTCTGACGAACTGATTTGTAGGCGGTTTTCCCAATATTGATGGTTTTTCAAGCTTAGTGTCCACACTAGGTCCTTTACTTTTCCTTAACTCGTTTTTCAACGCAGCTATAGCAAAAACCTTTTCCTATACTTGGGCCTTTAAAGTCTCATTTTCTTTGAGCACTCTATCTTGGGATGCCAATTTAGACTCTAATAACTGAATTTGTTTCAAAAGATTATCCTTTTCAGCTTTAGAATCTAAAACAGTTTGATCCAATTTTCTTTCAAGAACAACGTTTGACTTTTCAAGTTTTTCAAATTATGTTTCAAATTTGTCCGTTTTCTTAGAAAATTCAAGTTTGGCATCCTCAAGATCTTTTGATTGCCGAGCTACGATCGTTTCGAGCTCTTTAATCTTGGAATCAGAAGCAGTCAATGAATCAGTTATAGGATAATTATCATGATGTTTAGCATTCTGAACAATCTCTCCCCCATTATGACTTACATCGGATGAATCAGAAGTGGTATTGCTATCACTCGTTTCCATCCCATGTTTGTCATAATTAGGTTCAGAATCCTCAATATGCGGCATATCATCAGCATATACATCATAAACAACATTACATTGTACCATGTTTGCAGGCTCTGCGTCATAAATGGGTAAGGTGTCATCAAGAGAAATCTCGTGAACATTCCCTGACGTGCCACTGGCATCATGTTGTCCTCCTGATTCTGTGCTCTTGCCATCGTTAGGCTCCAAGTTGTCAACCGTATGACCATTATCCTCTTGTATCTGCGTCATTGATTCTTGCACTCCATTAACATACGCTTGCTGAAGTTGTGATCTTTGATATATCGAAGACGAGACCGATGACATGAGTTTCAAAATCGTATCACGGAAAACTCGAAGCTCGGTATGTTTATCTCGAAGAAACGATTGGCAAATCACAGAACTTTCAGGCTTAATAATATTAAATTGGAGGAAAGGCGTGAGGTGTGTCACAAGAGCCTTATATGCAAGTACCGATGCAGAGTGATTAAAGTTGTCACGGTGGAGTTGCTCGGCGAGTTCGGTCAAAGTGGTAAAAATGGAGTCGATGAATATATGACGATCTTGTCCAAAGATTGTCACAAATTCGCTCCCTCCTTGAATCCCCGAAAGAGTGACAAGATGAGACTGAAGCATTTGAAATGAAGTGATGCCACTTTTTCTAATTATGTTTTGCATCGAATGCGATACTCCCTCTTGATTTTTTGATTTCAACGAATCCATTGAAAGTTTAATGACGAATAATTGTGGTCGTTGTTGATTTCAGGATTTTACAGCTCGTGAAGAGACTTAGAAATTGAAATTCACGGGATTGAGGATAAAACTCTTTTCTCGGGTGAATAATTTCTTATCCGCTCAAATGTTGATAGAACAAACCTGATCAAAAATCCGTAGCCACTAAAAATAAATCCCGTCACTGTGACTCGTCACGTTTGACTTTAAAACCGACCACAATAACTATTAACCCGGCAAATGTTTTTCCACGTTAACTCTTAACGGAATGCCCGCCTTAATATGACGTACCAAAAATTAATAAACAAAATTTTCTTAACTAAAAGGTTCAATTTAAAATCTATAAACTTAAAAAAAAATTGGCTTAAGAAAAATAATGTAACTGAAAATAATAATAAAAAATAATAATAAGAATAATCTGATATTCGTTTTTTTTAAAAATACCCGCCTCAACACATTTGCCAAAAACCAATAAACAAAAAATTTCCTAAACCAAAAAGAAAACAAAAGTGACAAAAAACTTTAAAATAAAAAAGTAACTTGACTTAAAAAAACATATAAAAACTATAAACTTTTATAACTAAATTAACTTTTAAATGTTGTAAATGAACTATAAATGTTTATAACTAAAAAAAACGTGGCGTTGGTAACCAAAAACGTGGCTAATAAAAAAAAAAATGAATCCGTGTATCCCCTTGTTTCCTCCGTCTAGCACACGTGGACCAATAAAATTCTGTCCACCGCCCCACTCCTTTTTCTTGTTTAATCCGCCCAGTCAAATAAGTCTGTCTCCTCAGTTGACGAAATCACATAACCGAAAAACACACTTTTCTCTCTCTCACCAAGATAAAACGCCGTCTAAACCTAATCTCTCTCTCTCCTCACAAAACTCAGTCACCAATCTCCTATCTAAATACACCTCATCTCCATTTTAGATTTACAATCGCTGCATATCTAATCTTTAATCCTCGAAATGATATTTAAGATGACGAAAGTAGAAGACAAGGACTTCAAGATTTCTCAAAAGAGAAGTCTCGGGTAGGTTATGTCTTTAATGTTTTTGTTGAGTCCCTCTTCTTCTGTAGCGTCTTTCTGTGTTTGGGATTTGTGTTAATGGGTTTTGTTGGTGATACGAGAGAGTGTCTGGTGAGGTTGTGTGTGGCGAGGATGAATCGGTGCTGGATGTGTTGAGAGAGGAGTCTGAATGATTGAGTCTTATTTGGTTGTGAGTCGAGTCAAGTTGACACAGTTTGAGATTAAAAACGAGAGTCTAGATTTGTGGGGTCTGTTATGTGAGTGAGGGCTTCGAGGGGGTGATTGTCGAAAGTTTTGAAACCGTGAGGGTGTGAGGAGAGAGACGAAAGGGTTGGGATTGGTGTGAGTCTGGAGGGGGTATAGATGATGTGAGTTTTTGAGGGTGTTTGAGGTGTTCGAGAGGGTTGGGATGGGTCGAGAGTTGATTTCAAAAGTGTGTCTGTAAAAGAATGGGTGTCGTGTCAAGTTTTAGGTGTGGGTTGTGGGTTTGTTTTTGGACGAGAGTTGGGTATGGTGTGAGTCAGTTAAAAGGTTTTGAGTCTTGTGTTGTTTAAGGTTTTGAGTCTTGGGTGTATGTTTATTTTGAGGGAATGAGTCTATTCAAAAGACGATGATTTGCCCGTTGAGTTTGAATATGGTTGCTTCATTCGGAAGAGTTCCGAATCGGAACTTTTTTCTTGATCCGGAAGTTCTTGGTTCGGAAGTTCTTGATCCGGAACTTCTTGATCCGGAACTTCTTGATCCGGAACTTTTGGCTTGATCCGGAAGTTCTTGGTTCGGAAGTTTGCTTGATCCGGAACTTCTTGAGATTGATTCGGAACTTTTAGTTTGATTCAGAACTTTTCTATTCAGAAATTTTCAGTTCGCCCGGAACAGGACAAAAACTGACAGACTGAAACTTGAGACCAAAAACCTTGATTAACGACAAGACTGAAGGACAGCAGGACTGATTTTGGACAAAAACCTTGATTTTGGACAGCAGGACTGAAGGACTGAGACCCAATAGATTAAAAATAAGGAAAAAATAATGATTATAAAAATATTGATTAAAAAACTATATAAACTGTTTATAAAAAAATAGAAGGTGATTAAAGTAATAACTGATAAAAAATAAATAATAACTGGTAAAATTGATTTAAAAAAATAAAAATAAAAAAAAAATAAAAAAAATAAAAAATAATAAAAAATTGATTCAAACACAAAAAGGCAATCAAAATAGAAGGATTTAATCAAAAACAATACAAAATTAAAAAGAAAAAACACAAACTTTTATAAAAAACACTAACTTTTTATAAAAACACAAAACTTTTTAAGATTTGATAAAGAAATTTTTGATTTTTATATAAAAATTTGTGATTTTTTATCTAAAAAGTAAATAAATTTGAAGATTTGATATGATTTAACACATAAAAACACAAACTTTTTATAAAAAATACAAACTTTTTAAAGTTTAAGCATGATTAAATCAAAACCCACCAAAATCAAAAAGAAATAAAACAAGAATAAACCAAACTAACCATGGCTCTTGATACCAATTGAAGGTCTACGAAATTAATGGCCTATTCTATATCATGGATTTGATGGATTAGGTTGGTTGATTTAGATGATAAACATAAAGAGATGAAGGAAAGAGATGAAGGATTAGAGAGAGAAAGGAGAGAAAAGGGGAAATGTAGAGAGAGAAAGAAAAGATGGAAATATGATTAATGTGTAAAATGGTAATCAACAACCCCTCCTAACATGCTAGGAGGGGATATATATAGCCCACCCTACATGTGGGCTATATGGACTATACAATAATTAAATAGATCACGAGCCCATTACATAATTATCGTTGGAGCGACCGATCCTTCATAAATACGTAAAAACGTATTTCTAACAAATGGGCACTTACAGACTTTCCTGGAGCTTGCATGCAGCTATGTAAAGCATATACCAAGTCGTAGATCTCCACAGCTTGCGGCTTCTCGAACATAGCCTTGAGCTCATCAAGCATTCGCTTAGATGAAAATAGCTCATACTTCTGTTGAAGTGAAGGAGCCATTTTTCCTAGCATTAAGCAAGCCACCTCAGAGTGCTTCTTAACCTTAGCAGCGTGTTCAAGCCTTTACGCATCAGATGCTCCTTCAGCAAGATCCTCTGGATAGGGAGTAGTTCAAGATATCGATAGTACCCACTGCTCTCAAGACAATTCTTAGCGAGCGGTACCAATCATTGAAGCTTGGGCCAGTAAGTTCAGGACGTTCAAAGAATGCCTTGAACGCAGAACTTATAGTGTTATTGGTGGGTTGAGCCATTTTTACATAAATAAGTTCAGATATTAGTATTTTTGATAACAAAACTCTTTCAAGAAAATAAAATTAGCCTGGTATAAAAACCATATTATTTTCCTTGAATTCTAGAACTGTATTGACATAGATCCATTACATCAGTTGATCTGCTAGTAATGAATGTACTCAACATAGCGACTTGTCGAACAGTTCAATTGACAAACAATTTTCAATTTCTATATATTCAAGGGATTTACATTGCCAAAAACATTTTGCATTGTAAACATGTTTCATCCCTTCTGAATGTATTAAGTTTCCAGATTTCACTGAGTAACTTAATTAAGTCATCTAATCTGAGTAACGTAAAACCATCACACGAATTCCCATTCTACAAATTGTTTTCTCTCCATCACAACATCACCCAAATATCTCATTTGATGACAAAGTAATTCAAGTGTTCGTCAATTAGGAGCATTCGACTTCAATTTTAAGGGTATAAATTTTGATGTCAAAATCAATGTATGGAGAAGCATGCATACAATCTCCATAGCATAAGTTTAATAAAACATTTAGTAAACTCTTTCACGAGATTAAATTTCTTCATAAATTATGTTGCGGTATTGGTTAAACCAATTAAAGAATTTACCCACAACTATTCACAACGTACTTTTGCTAGAACTCGGCTACGCACAAAGCAATACTCGTATTCATTGTGTTTCGGATGTGAATTTTTGGTAAATCACCCTTAAGGTATAATTCAATAAATAATCATAGGTAATTTCAATTTGACGCACAGGCGAGCTGGGAATTTGGTCAGCGACTAATGGCATAACACCTCCTTTCTTAACTGGGTACATGACTAGCAGTGCGTTAAACCCACTTTATAGTTTCTCCAAAAGAGTAGGTCGTTAGATTATTATTGCAATTCGCCAATCAACGTAATCTTATGTAATTTAAATCTCTAACAAATCATTATTTTAATATGATTTAGTCCATATTATTTCTTTTCATAAAAAAACCTTTGTTTACAATAATTCACCAAATTTTAATATAAACAAGTCTAAAAACTAAATCATAAAACACATAATAACAATTTATATGTGCAATAAATGAATCAAATAGCCACATGCATACGTTTTATACAATAATCATCAAATCTAAGTCTTTATATTCATATAAAAGTCTTCCCTAATTCAAAATTTATTGAATCAAATAATCGCGTAGCACATAAAATCATATAAACATATAATTTTACGATCCATGAAAACATGCACGTTATCATGGAATCCCCACAAATCTTAACAATTAAATCTCTATGGATCGTAACCATACATGACATAACGATTAATCATGCAATTTAATCTAAAATTATCCCACATGTAATTTGGTGTTTCAAAACAATTCATTTTTTATTAAAAATTCGGCCAAAACCCTAATTTAAAAAAAACAAAGCCCTAATTTTATGAAAACCTAAAAAACATGTAGTTTTAAATCAAAACAATTATTAGTTAAAAAACTTTAGATTTTCGATAATTATAACATGTTAAAATGGTTCTAATACCACTGAAGGTTTATTAATATCATAACAATTATATAAAATCCTAAACAAGATCAAAGCACATATAGCGGAAGCGATTTAACAAGATCATAATAATAACACAATTATAATTAATCGAATTAGGGTTACATACCTTTACGCTAAAGAAATTCAACAAGACAAAGAACGAATCACCAATTCGGTTCAATACCGTAATATACCAAGATATAGTCTAAGGTAAGACTATATTACGCTCTTGTAAACACGTAATACAACTAGCTAACCGTGATTCTAGCACGTAAAAACCGAGCTACAACACTTGTAATTAATCTACCTAACAACCCTAGAGAGGGGCTAGGACTAGATTGTAAGTAAATCGATCAACCAAGAAAACCAACTGAAACCCTTCGTGGTTTACCCCTTTGCGATCGAACCAAGAGAAGAGGAGGGAGAGGATTCAAGTTATGATTGATTATGAGGGATAAGGAGGTGTATTTATAGGCCTCAACCAATTGTAGCCCAAATAAATAAAAGGCAACTTTTTGCCCCCCCCCTTTGGCTCTAACCGACGGTCGAACACCCCCCACGGGGTGTTCCGGAACCTTCTGTCCTTCTTCCTTTTTATTACTCTTACTATATATTTATTTAACCCTCGTTAATACTTAACTATTAAGTAATTAACGATCTTTAAAGTTATATAGTTACTTGCTCGGTTTAAATTAATAAATACATAAATGTATTTATTAAACAAATTAATAAATACAATAAATATATTTATTAATTAAATTAACTCTTTACGTATTGTGTGCAACCCCGTAATCTCGAGTTCGATCCAATCACATGACTATTAAATATAAGTCCATAAACTTACAATAAGTACAACTTTTATATTTTCTAGAATAGTTTATTAAGTACTTTGTACTGTTTATCCAGCATGGGCATCAACCACCCACTGGATAAACTTATACATGGGAACATGAGAAATGCAAAACCTAGTTTTGCACGGCCTAATTAAGGAGTGCATATTGAGAGAGAAAAGGTTAACCATTACAAGAGTAGAAACTTTAGAAAAACCTTCTCTCTCAATACCAACTAAACCATATAGCCAAAGAGCATATGAACGTTTAGATTGGAGCTTAGACTATTAACTTTTGTTCGAAGTTTAAGTAGAGGAGATCACCACACATTGTCATTCAACCACTTTGTTATTTCGCAAAAAAAGTGGGTTATAGATTCTTTATTGAGTTTTAATAAAAGTCTATACGTTGAAAAGTTATATTGGTATTGTTGTTTTAATTGTTCTTAGTTCTTATCAATTGTTAAAGCAACTCACTTGAGTCTTGGTAACGAGTTATTACTTAAGGTTGATAAGTAATAACAAGTTACAAGGGACCAACATGCAAAAACCTTTGTAGTTGTTCAATGTGTGTTGGTAGGTTCGGATATCGTAAAATTAACAAAAGATCACAAGAATCAAACAAAAACGAACACGGAAATGAATTCACACAAAGAACCGGACCTGAATGTGGATTTTCCCAAAATACCCTTGAAGTTTGAAGAATGTACAAGATTGGTCCTCCAAGTGTGAAGATTTGTCACTTTATACCCTTGTAAATCTCAAAATTACAATTGGGTCCTTAAAGTTTCATAACTTGTCAAGTTAAGCCTTGAAGAATACAAGAATTGCATTAGAAGTCCTTATTCAAGTTATGAAAGAAACAAGGACCATTTCTGCCAGTTGGACAAAGTAAAATACAAAGGATAAAAACCTAAAACACGTCCAAGGTGTTTATGTTGGAATTGCTATGTTATACAAAGAGCGGGGGGCAAAAGTGTTCAAAACCAAACCTATATTCACCATTACCCGACCAACCCACTCATAATACCCATCCTTAGCCCAAACCATAACCCGTTTTAACTTATTAAATATTTTTTCAAAGAGTATTTAATTTATTAAAAATGGCGGTTAACAACCACTGTTAAGAAAATAATAATCAAACCACCCCCTTTTTTATCCATAAACCCTAAATTACCCAATCACTTAAAACTAGGAATTGAGCCCTAATCTTGTCCAGAACATGGATTAACCTTCTCCTCATGTAGCCCTAACCCCAAAATATCACCCAACCAACCCATGTGGGCTGTGGGACCTCCCGTGCCCCGTCCCTTTCTGTCGTCACCCCAAAACCAACCAGATCATTAGTTGAGATCGATTTCTTGCTCACTACTCATTCTTGGACGACTATGATGCAATTACAACTGCTGGAAACCTCTGGCAATCACATGTGAAGATTATTGACCAAAGACCAATTTTTTGAAATTCAAACATCAAGGGCAAAGATGGGAATTACATAGCCAGGGTTTCACATATGTATTTTTATTCTAGACTGTTCTATTAGTTAGTATAAAAGGGAGGTCGACCTGTGACTCTCACCTTTGTTCCATTATTTTGTATTTTTTTAAGTTAATGAATATTTACAGTATTTCTTAAAAACTTGAAAGATACTGAGTTCCTTTATTTACTTGTTTCTTTTAAATTCAAGTACTAAAATTTTCTACAAAAAGTAGTTAAGTTTTATCAAATTATTTTGTTTAGAGTCTTGTTCAAAGTTTTTGAGAACCCTTGTTAAGTGACTGATCATGGTCTTTTGGTTTTGACACAATCAAAGGATTGTGAAGTTACATAGCAATGTTAGATTCTTGCTGTTTCTTGGTTACAAAGTAATATAAGATTTTTAGTTCTTAAACTTGGTCTAATCAAATTGACAACAGGTTTTAAGTGTGACTCAGTTGTTCTTGGTGGATAAAAGAGAAAAAATGTCGTTGATTATCTATTTTAAACTAAAGATGATAACTTTAAAGACATAAACTAAAAATAAAGGAAATAAAACAAATTAAAAACTTGATTAAAAGTAACTCTGGAAATAAAATAAAACAAAACAATTGAAAATAAAATAAAACAAAAATAGCGGGAAAAATTAAGTTTGAAAATAATTTTGGAAATTAAATCAAGAGCTAATTCGAAATGCAAAGCTACACATAATTCGGAATCAAGAATGTTGAATAAGTCGGAATGTGAGGTTTGAAATCAATTCGGAATAAGTATGTATAACCTAATCTGGAATAGCACTTCTAAACGTAATCCGAAATACACTACCATCAAGTAATTCGGAATATAGATCAAACAGGTAATTCGGGAAACTCAATTAACATCTAATCCGGAATGAGAGCTCAGCATGCAATTCGAAATAAGTATGAAAAGACTAATTCGGAATACGGCAAGTAATAACTAGTTCGGAACGATTAACAGTAACCTAATTCAGAATAGTCAAAAGGAATGTTTAATTTAGAAAAAGATTTTAACACATCTAATTCGGAATAGTATATAACATGTAATTCGGAACAAAATACTTTTACACCTAATTCGAAATTCAAAACAGTTGGCTAATTCAGAATATTTGAATGACATACAATTCAGAATAAGTTCTTATAAAGCTAGTTCGGAATTAGAGTTTTAAAATCCGGATTAAATTTCAAATAAGCTAAAACCAAATAAGCACTTAACCAAAAAGTAATCCAAACTAATTTTTAGACAAAGCTAATAAGACACAAATTAAAAACTATAAAAAAACAAATAAGCAAAATATAAAATCAACTTTTAAAAATATTAATCTACCAAATCAACTTAATTAAAAATAAGACAAACACAAAATAATCAACAAGCACAATAAGCTATAACATCTACCACATCAAAACCATAAGAACAATGAAAATAAGCACATCACTCAAATAAGAAATAACATCAAATAAGCTACATGACTATCTAAATCAAACATAAGATTAAAAATAAGAAAGGTAGAATGAGAAATATTTAATAAGCTTGAATTAATGATGAAGATTAACATTCAATTACACAAGATTAAAGATGAAAAATTAAGCAAACTTGAAAGAAAACTAGAGAGAGAAAGTAAAGCACCTACTCCTAATTACCTTTTATGAAAAACCAAAAATGAACTAACTACAAAATGAAGGCTTAATGGTCTATTTATACTGGAAGGGATGTGGTGTTGTTGCTTCCTTCTTTCTCCTTGTCTTCTCGTCTTTTTAAATAACTCGTCTTTCTCGACTTTGTCTTGGGATTTGTCGATAGATAAAATGAACTAGTCTTCTAATTGTCTTCTTTTATTAGACTTGGTTCTTCGACTTCTTTAAACTTCCGTCTTTAGACTTTTTCTTCGATAAATCTTCAGAATAGGCCTTTGACTTCCGTTCTTTTTGCACTTTTAATCTTTTGACTTCGTCTTTTGTCTTTTTCTTCGATAAAAGCCCGCGAAAGCCTGTGTTTTCTTCCTTTTTCATATTTTTATCCTAAAACACAATAAAAACACAAACCACACATAATTCTGACTTTTACGACATTAAATACACGTTTTGGTCTTGTTTTTATTTGTTTTAAGTGGTGAAAGGATAAGTGTTTTCACACTTATTAAATCCCCTACACTGGACCATTGTAATGTCCCCATGTAATGCATTATTTCAAAACATAATTTTACATTTTCCATCATAATTAACCTATCTCGGCCTTTATTATAATATACTACTACTACTACAATAAAAGAAACTTAACAACGATGAAAAGATAAAACTTATAAAAGATATAACAATTTCCTTTAATTTATTTAACTTCGAAATTGTTTGATGGAAGAAACTTGTATAGAAATCTAAGACTTAAATTAGGGCTTTGGTGTCATGAATATTAATCACCCTCAAGTTTCACGTTCCCCATACCAAGCATAAAAACACGATCATTGTTTACCATAAGTTCTCAAGATAAAACCACTTATATAAGATAATTGTGTAATACTCCTTCTCTAATCTCTAAGTTGTATCTCTAGATTTTAAAGATTGTCATTCACCCGTAGGCTCATTTGACTTATTAAATAATCATTAGTCCAAAAATGAAGGCAAAACGGTGTAAACCTGACACTCAGAACCTAACCTCATCCTAAAAAATGTTGTCACTAAAGTAAGCCCACATCAAGGATAATTTAACAGATTTAGGGAATAAATTCCCGGATCCGAATTTTGGTTAATAGTACTACTTATTATTATTTCCTCCAAAGTCATGTTGACTTTATGTGAAGTTTAGCAAATTCACATCATATACCCTTTAGGCTCTTTAAGATGTAAAAGTGCTCATCATCTATGATCCACACCCTAAGGCTCCTTGAACCATAAACTAGGGAATTGATTAATTATCAACTTTTATTCAACACTTACCATGCCATACACCCTAAGGCTCTAATGACAAGGTTCGTGCTACATGCGTTACACCCTAAGGCTCCTTGAGGTCATATTTTAATCTTATTCTTTCTTTATTTATGATATATATAGTAGGCCAAATTCTGTAGTCCCATGGTCTGAATACCTCCTACTTAGCGGTTATGAGCCACCTTAGTTAGAAGTCCACAACGTTGGCATCCTCAAAGTGTTCATGCTTTAATTACAAGGAGATAAAAGAGTTGGCTAAGAGATAAATATCGAATTTAAACCGCAAAAATCCTCCTTTATTAAGCAATTAAATATACAAGTGGGAAGAAAGAGCCACAAAAACTCATATAAGGAAGAATTAACCTTTAAACTTATTATCAACTCTATCAACTCTCGTTCTCCACAATTAAAATCTCAAGTAATGAGACTCGTGGATGCTTAGCCTAATAAACCAATTAAGGTCCATATGGTTAAGGATACTAGCTAGAGTAAACTTGGATAAGTAAACTCGAGTTGAGTCAAAATATTCACGACATGCCTAATATATCAAAGACGTCTAAACTTGTTAAAACCATTTTATTTATTTTTTTTTTCTCTTTCTATTTTTGACTTTATTATGAAATGAAATATATACATACGATGGTGATGACAAAAGGAAAGAAGATAAAAGAAAATAAAAGAAAAATACTACTAGGCCAAAATAGATCAAAAATTTCGAAAAATATAAATCTTCCGGTTTAAATGAGGATATATTCATGGAAAAGCCCACTTAACTTCGATAAAAGTCTCCCTTACACTTGATACAAATATTGTCCTCAAAGTTTAAGCATGCAGAAGTAAACTCCCCTACACTTAGGACATTGTTCACGTTGTTTAAATCTTGCTAAGGAAGAGACAAATAAAGTGATTCCCATTTTAACATTTATCGATAAAATATTGAATCACAAGAGTGTAGGATAGAACCGGAAAGATGAGTACATGGGATCACGGGTCGTCAAATATCATCAAAAGGGGATCTTTGAAAGCTCTAATCCCTGCACATCATAAGAAAGAAAACAACAAACACCTACGTGGCTCCCCTACACTTATTATGAAAATGGATAAAAAGGATAGATCAACGGGTTGCCTCCCGAGAAGCGTTTGTTTTTTTTAACCGAGTCACGAGTCTGACTCGACCCAGAACGAATTCAAGGGAAACGTGGAGAGGGATGGAATCATCTCATGAGAGATGTCCTTTCCAATGTACAACTTAACACGTTGGCCATTCACCTTAAAGTTGGGCCCATTAGGTTGATATAACTCAATGGTGCCATAAGGGAAGATTTGGGCCACGGTGAATGGACCAGACCAACGGCTCTTAAGTTTTCCTGAAAAGATTTTCAACTGAGAGTTAAAGAGTAAAACTTGATCACCTATGTGAAACTCTTGGTTCTTACCTAGAATCATGAATGAGCTTAGTTTTCTCCTTATAGATCAACGAATTCTCATAAGCCACATTCCTAAGTTCATTAAGTTCATTGAGTTGGATTTTCCTAAGATCACCGGCTTTGTTTATGTCAAAATTAGCCCATTTCAAGGCCCAATAAGCCTTATGCTCCAACTCAATGGGGAGGTGGCACGCCTTTCTGTACACAAGGCGATAAGGGGTACAACCTATGGGTGTCTTATAAGAGGTACGGAAAGCCCACAAAGCATCATCGAATTTATCGGCCCATGAGGCATGATGCTCTCCCACGGTACGCTCTAAGATTCGCTTAAGTACACGGTTGGAAATATCGGCTTGACCATTAGTTTATGGATGATACACGGTGGAAAGTCGGTGATTGACACCGTACTTAACCATGACTCGTGAAAATTGATCATTGCAAAAATGAGTACCGCGATCACTAATGATAGCACGAGGAACACCGAATCTAGCAAACAATTGTTTCAAAAAGTTCACAACCACCCTCGCATCGTTAGTACGTAAAGACTATGCTTCAAACCATTTGGATACATAGTCAACGGCTACGAGGATGTACTTGTTCCCTTTGGATGATGGAAATGGCCCCATAAAGTCGATGCCCATACGTCAAAGATTTCACATTCTTGGATGAAATTTTGAGGCATCTCATCTTTATGTGTGATCTTGCCTTGTATTTGGCAAGCATCACAATGCTTAACCATCTCATGAGCGTCATGATAAATGGAGGGCCAATAGAATCCGGAATCAAAAACTTTTTTAGCGGTATAGTTAGGACCAAAGTGACCACCGGTTGGTCCTTTGTGACAAGCTTCAATGATTAGTAAAGTCTCCGGCCAATCAACACACCTACGAATGACAAGATCCGCACATTGCCTGAAAAGATAAGGGTCGTCCCAATAATAGTGCTTAATATCCTTAAAGAATTTTTTCTTTTGTTGGGACGTTAACCCTTCCATAAGAACACCACCCACCAAATAGTTTGCAATGTCCGTAAACCATGGGGTATCGTCAAGATTGGAATTAATAGACATTAGTGTCTCATGGAGAAAGTATTCATTAATCTCTTGATTAGGAATTTCCCCTTGATAAGGATCCTCGAGTATACTAAGATGATCCGCGGCTAGGTTTTCTACTCCCTTTTTATCACGAATTTTGATTTTAAATTCTTGTAGGAGCAAAACCCAACGAAGGATTCGTGGTTTAGCATCTTGCTTGGTCACCAAGTATTTCAAGGCAGAATGGTCGGTGTAACCGATGGTGGTGGAAAGCACAAGATAGGGGCGGAATTTATCAAAAGCATACACTACGGCTAAAAGCTCTTTTTCGGTAGTGGTATAATGCAATTGAGCCCCCGTCATTGTCTTGCTAGAATAATGTATTGGTTGGAAGTGTTTGTTAACTCGTTGACCTAAAACCGCTCCTACCACAAAATCACTAGCATCGCTTATGAGCTCGAAAGGTAACTCCGAATTTGGAGAGACTAAGACCGGTGCCTTAGTTAATTTACCTTTAAGAAGTTCGAAAGAGTCGAGACAATCTTTGTAACACCCAACTTTCATAAGTGTACCGTTACGCGTAATTATGGCGTGTCATCAAATCATGCAAGGTAATATGTAGTAAAACATATATGACCATAGGGAAAACCGGAATCAAACATCGGTTCCCAAACATAAGCCCAAAACATAATAAAGTAACGAAATGAATGAAAGACTAAACAAGCATAAGTAAATGAAGGCAAAAGGAGAAGAAGTTATGGCATCTTCCATCCTATGCATGTCCTCCAAATGCTCGAGTCTGTCCTTGGGTACCAGCCGTTTTGGGACATGGAAAGGAAAGTAACGGCTGAGCATAACGCTCAACGCACGGATATACAAACATGGAATGAATAATATGAGCATGTAAACATAAAGCAATGGAATTGATTAAGTCCTGGAAAACCTGACATAACTTAGTAAAACTAGTTTTATAGTTTGAAAAGCCTTATGTTTATTTATGAAAACTGTTTAACATGTTAACCATTAGCCAATATAGGTCATGAAATATCAACGTGCATGAATACTTGGAGGGGTGACCTCGTCATGCAAATTAGAGGGGCTGCCTCTAATTTATATATAAGTTTTGGGTAGGAGGGATCAACTCCTTGTGAAGGATACAAGGCACACACCACATTCACCTGAATAATCTGCTGAAAACATGTAACCTAGGATGCACCCATATGCCTCACATGATAATAATAATAATATGGCCAAAAGCTGAAGGGACGCCACGAGCTATCACTCCGCCGTGGTGAAGTCATAACACTGGTGCCTCCAGTGTTATGGTACCTCCATAACTAGGTGAAACTGGTCATGCATGTATATGGCTTTAGGTATCTAACTAAACATAAGCAATTCAAAAACATATAAAACATATACTGGGGAAAATAGTTGGCTGCATACGGGGAAATCCTAATAAGGAAAGAATGTCCATATTGAAAGGACGGAGAATCCGTACCTTATGTCCAGTGAACGAAGAAGACGAACGGAAGTGAGTCCTACTTCGATCTCACTAATGCTACATAGATAATATACGTGTATAAGTATTCTGATTACTGTGTATGTGACTGGTTTTATATCATGTCTTAGCTTGTTTTATATGTTCATGTCTTCTTTTACTGATTTTATCGTTATGCTATGTTTATCATGTTTTCTGGATATTCTGATTAAGTATTACTTGTATTTCTTGTATTATTATACTTGTTCTGTAAAAATAAGTAACTTTCTAAAAATAGCAGGTTTCCTAAAACAGAAAGTTTCCAAAAATAGAAAGTTTCCTAAAATAGATTTACTGCTTAAAATAAATAACTTTATAAAAATAGAAATTTTCCATAAATAGATTAGCTGCTTAAATTAAATAAGTTTCTAAAAATAGAAAGTTTCCATAAATAGAACTAAGCTGGATTATTAAGCTAAAAAGATAAGCTTAAGTTTTACTGATTAATATTCTAAGTCATTTGATTAATAGTATAGTTTATTAATTAATACATGCAAATTAAATAAACTATATATTATAAGATTTAATTAAATATAGCATGATTTAATTAAATTAAAGTATATATAATACTTAGGTTAAAACATGTATTAATATTTATTATTAATATAACCTAAGTCGTGGAAATTAATAAATTACATGTCATGTTTTAATAATTAACTAATTACTTTAGTCTAAATTAAATCATAAAAATACTTAGGTTAAAATCATGTATTGTTAATAATAATAATTAACCTAAGTAATGTCTAAATTAAATTAATTATATAGCATGTTAAATTAATTTAATTAATCTTATAATTATTTAACATGTAAAAATAATTAACTTGTAAAAAAATAAGTCATGAACCGAACCCGTGTTTTATATCTAAACGTGTTGTGAACCGGACCGTGTTTACCCTTGAACCGGACCGAATTAATTTTAGAATTTCTAACCATAACCTAACTTGACAAGATTAAATCAATATTAATTAGATTAAATAAAATTAATATTGCATGATTAATTTAATACCCTAATTAAATTAATTAAATAACTTTGGAAGAATGATAAAACAAACACCCCTTTTTAAAATCCTAAAACTGCCATCCAAACACCCTATCTAAAA
Source organism: Glebionis coronaria (assembly GCA_025667525.1). Classification (NCBI taxonomy): domain Eukaryota; kingdom Viridiplantae; phylum Streptophyta; class Magnoliopsida; order Asterales; family Asteraceae; genus Glebionis; species Glebionis coronaria. Next base: position 588,869,740 of record CM046874.1, on the reverse strand, counting down.
ACAGCAGCCAAACACCCCTGCTATGAGTAAAACGTTTCCCCCTGTTTAAACAAAAACCCCACCGATTGAAGTCGGTGGTTTCCCCCTACTTGGCTGCGTGTACCCCTGCTCGAACAGAGTTCCCACCGGCAGTAGGCCGGTGGTTTCCCCCTGCCGTGCTGTTGCCTCCCCCTGCTCAACCAAAACAGACACCGGCTTCGCCGGTGGTTCCTGCTGTTGGATCAAAACAAACACCGAGCCCCTCAGGGGGTCTCGGCTGTGGACCATGGCGCACCGAGAGTCATAGGACTCTCGGTTTGGGGACTGCCGAACATAAGCCAAACCAAATGGACCCCTTTTCATGTTTTAGTTAAATCTATTACATGCTCTTATTAATTATACAAGATCAAACTCACATGTTCTTAAATGAAAGAATTAAAAGAAGATAAAGGTTTGGTGTTTTTACCGAATGCGTGATTGAATGAAACTATGAACACAAACACAATCTCTCCAAATTCAATGCTAAAAATGAACAACCACCTCCCGTGGTGTGATGTATAGCCGGCGGCCACAAGGTGAGAGAAGGAGGCTAGGGTTCTTTTCTTTTTTGTAAAATTTTTATGTGTTAAGCTTTCCTGTGTTTTCCCTTTTCTTAAATTTAGTAGCAAAGTCAAGTTGGGTTGGGCCCCCCCTCCCTTCTCTTGTCCGCGGCCTTCAAAAGCCCAAATGGCAAACCTGACTAATTTCATGTTTAACTATTTACGTTTTATTCGTTAATATATTCGTGTTAGTTCGTGGTTAAAAGTTCGTGTTATAAATAATACTTGTACGTGACCGTAATAATAATATACGTAAATACATAATTATATGTTCGTGATTCTTATGTTCATGATTTCATGTTCGTGATTATAATTATTATTGATAATAATTATCTTGTATTAATACATACTTAATACTTATCGTGTAATAACACGTACGTGATTCTTGTAATTATTATTCGTGATTCGTGTTCATGTTATATAAGGAAAGTTGTAATCTTGTACGTACGATCATAAGTGTACTGGTCATGATAAAAGCATGCGGGATTTACAACTCTTCCCCCTAAAAAGAATAATTCGTCCCCGAATTATAGATAACGTAACTGGAAGCGTAACATACCCGAATCAAACTGGAAGGGTATGCAAGATAAAAAGGAAATGAAGGTGACGTGAAATGTGACATAGCTTAAAAGGACATGGAACGTGACGTGACTGAAATAGTCTTACTTGATTATGGAAGGATGAGAGGATAAAAATCCGGATAGACTCGTCCGTTTCCAAGTGGCTTCACTCTCGGAACGATTCCTCCACAAGATCTTGCCACAACTGATAAATCTTGGTCCTCCTGACCTTGATTTGGAAGTACGTAAAAGTTTCTTGTTATCAACGTAAGATAGATCCCCTGAATTTGATCGAGGATATAAGGATTAACGTGCAAGAGTAACTGAAACGTTATGATGCAAATAACCCAAACTAACTGATAATAGTAATGTCTTAGCAATGATGCGCGAGACATACTGAAACGTAGTACGTGAATAATTTTGAACGTGATACGTGGAGATATGGTGAGTGTAGTATGAGAAAACATATCGTGATCAATGATACGTGTAACATATTGTGAACGTGATATGAGGAACGTGGAATGAACATGACATGTGAAACATATCATGAACATGGAATACAACTGCGGTAACGCCAAACGCTACAAGGTGAGACGTGGAATGTGACGTGAAACGTATATCTGAGGATAGAGAGTTATACTAAACTTGAGTCTGGTCTCTCAAGTTCTTGCAAAACCTCCCAGAACAAAAATGAACGTAAAATCGTAAGCCAGGATGTGATTATGAACGTGAATAGTGTCTTGAACGTGAGTGTGAAAGCCGGTCTTAAAATTTGAACAAAGACGTGAACATAAATAAGGAGCACAAATGTGAACCTTCGTCTGGCCTGATAGCTGAAGGATTACCAAGTGATCGGATGAGCCCTGGCTGGAACACGTCCGATCAATTTGTTGGTTCTGAAATCCTTGCGGATGTAAGGATTTTGTAGACTTGATCAAACTGTTGTCAATAACCCAGATAGCATCATGCTTCTTCTGAGTTTGCGTTCATCTGGTATCCAAAATCCATGGAGATCTTGTCCCAATTTTGTTCACAATTTCTGATGATGGAAAAACATCATAGTCTGTTGGTGTTCTATCTTAGCTTGTTGGTATGTCAGGTACTTAGATATGAACGTAAATGTATCTTGCTTCGTAGAAATTTAATACATAGGAGTTTGCGAAACTCTGAGTCTCCGAAATTAGACTTTTCTTAGTATAGGATTTCTAGAACACCTAATGTAGTGTAAGGTTATTTCCTTTACGCATAAGCTGAGTCATGGTAAGATTAACCGTGGAAATCCGTGTGATTCAGCGTGTCACTGTAATCAAACAAAATTGATATTAGAAAATTTCCAGGGTGAAATTTCTCCTGTTATAGAATTTGCAACATAGTGCAAATATGGTCTTCCTGTTCTTCTCTAGACTTAGAGAAAATCAGGTTATCCTCAATGAAAACACTAATAAATTTGCTTATAAGTTCATGGAAACTCATTCTTATAATGCTGCTGGAGCATTGATAAGACTAATTCAAAATCATGAATCTAGCATGACCAAGTCGTGTACGAATAGCAGTCATGGACATGTCATGCTCTTTCACTCGTCACTGTTGGCAGCATGATCATGAATCCGATCTTGGAAAAGTGCTTAACACCTTAAAGTCGATTGGTCATGTTGTCAATACATGGAGGAGAATAATAGTTATGAATGGTCATTTATTTTAAATCGACGGTAGTCGACACATAATCTCATGTTATCGTCCTTCTCCTTCAAGGTTCTTCTGGAGTGTATGGGAAGATTTTAGTATAATCGGCTGGTTATGCGTAAAAGGACTTCAGTGGTCGTGTCTTAACTGACAGCTAGAAAATTTAGCAGTCATGGCTAACAAAGCACGTGCTTGGAAAGCATAGATAATTTGTACAGATTTTCCTGATGGAAAACCATGCTGAATGTATTCAGGAGCCTAAACATTTCTGTACAAAATCATGAATCGTAGCAGGGTGTGCTATTCGTAGTCCATAATTAGGATTAAATTTAACTCGTGTCTGTACGAGGTAATGCGTTAGCAGCTTGGATCTCATCATTAGGTTGAAGAAAAACCTTCGTATACATGGGAATACGAATGGCGTCCTTATGGTCATGAATATATGAAATATGGGTGCAAGAAATAATAGTATTAACGAACAATCGTGACAGATCTCACTGATATGCCGGTGCTGGTACTAAAATTCTTGTGGGCTGATTAATACATGGGACCACAAAATGGATATACCCTTTAGAGGGTACCCTGATTTTCTTAGGGATGTTCCAGAAAAGACGTGAGTCATGTGTCTTGACTCGTGTCTTGAGAAAATTACTTATGACATATGTCTTGACTGATGTCTTGACGTGTGTCTTCAACAAAAGTACGTGAGACATGTGTCTTGACTGGTGTCTTGACATGTGTCCCTAGGTGTAAAACGAGTAAAATTGAGACTCTTAGGTTATTATGCCAGAATTGGCGAATCAGTTGGACTGCTAGCCCTTGTATTTCTGATCATGTCCGTGGCCGGAGCTTTTGTTGCGATTGTTAGGATAGTTGCTGTCATAGTAGTGGTTACTATCGTCTTGTCTGTCAGTTCCATGAAGGTCATTCTCATGACTGTAATCCATGTAACTATTCAGCTGAGTGGCCGGCTGGTACCGGTTTCCACTCATATGACTGAAACGACAACTGAATACCGTATGACATGTAACTAAGATTTAGGGACAATGATTGATGGAAATCTCCTGGTGGTGAAGCATCTTCTCGTCCAATGGTTTCACTTTAACGCCTTTGTCTTCGTCTTGTAGGATCTCCAACTAATCAGCAGCATCAACCTTTAGTAACAACTCCATGTTATGAGCGGCATCAACATCTTGTAGAACATCAACAAGTGGAAATACGCATGAGATGATTTAGAATCGACTAGTGAATACACATGGATTATGGTACGTGTAATACACATGGAATACGGTACGTGGAGTACACATGGAATGCACATGCAATGATCGTTATAGGTCGATCATCTGACATGATTTTATAGTGAATATTTGGTTAAATGGTTTGAAGACCAAACTGGAATGATCATCATGATAGCCTAGCATTTCCAGTATAGACATCATCCTGGTTATATAGAGAAAACACCCAGAAGGTTGGTGAAACGAAATTCAACGATGATAAGCATAAAAGCATGGTTAATGAAGACCATTCATGACTACCATAAAAGCAGGATTTACCGGAGTCTTTCAACGTCTAGCATGAGGGCATGATCGATACGATGAAAACATAATCAACATGAAGTCACTTTAAGAAATAATCCGCATGAAGGTGAAATCAACATGAAGAATCATGGAATGAAATTAACACGAGGGAGTATAAACATAACCAGCATGAAAGTGAAGTTAACCATGATAGTATGAAAACATAATCGACATAAAGATCATGAAAATTTTAATGAGTAGACATGAAATAATATGATTGTAATGAGATGAAATTTGAAAGTCACCCGTGTGAACGACTGGGGTCGGCTCACAAAACAAAATTGATATGATTAATCTGATTAGAGCGTAATATAGATAAACATGAAACAAAATTTATGCAATAATCATGAAAAAATTTATGCGTGAAAACAGTGCATGAATGCATGATGTAGTTTTTAAAACTTATATGCGCGAATGTAAACGCCTACGGTCAGTTTACCCAAAACAAAATGACAGGGCGCGGGGACGCCTATGGGTCGGTCCCAAAGTTAAAAGTTTCGATAAAAGCACATGCGACTAAATAGGGTCAGTCCTGTACCAACCATTACTTAGTCAAAATTCCTGCAACAGATGACATATGATATAAAGGCATGAATGCATGAAACGTAAATAAGTAAAAGTCATTGTAAAACTTAACAAAAAAATTTTATGTGACAAATTATGAACTACTGAGGTTCAGTCCACATAGTCACAGTTCACGAGGAACGTCATGCATAGACAATGATACATAACTAAGTATGGATGACGGCTGTTCAGTCCATATTAGTAAAAGCAATACTGACGAATATATCATGGTTAAAACAACAAGGTGATGAAAACATCAATACGTGGAATAACAAGCGCTGGCTTAGGAAGCTCCTGGTGACTACCCACTAGTCACAGGTCAAGTTTTAGAGCCTACAGGTCGAAGCCTTGGCTCTGATACCATAATTGTAACACCCCACTTTGATAAGTGGACCGTTACGCATAATTATGGCGTGTCATCAAAGCATGCAAGGTAATATGTAGTAAAACATACATGACCATGGGGAAAACCAGAATCAAACATCGATTCCCAAACATAAGCCTAAAACATAATAAAGTAATGAAATGAATGAAAGACTAAACAAGCATAAGTATATGAAGGCAAAAAGAGAAGAAGTCTATGGCAGCTTCCATCCTATGCATGTCCTCTAAATGCTCGAGTCTGTCCTTGGGTACCTGCCGTTTTAAGACATGGAACGGAAAGTAACGGCTGAGCATAACGCTCAGTGCACGGATATACAAACATGGAATGAATAATATGAGCATGTAAACATAAAGCAGCGGAATTGATTAAGTCCTGGAAAACCTGACATAACTTAGTAAAACTGGTTTTATAGTTTGAAAAGCCTTATGTTTATTTATGAAAACTGTTTAACATGTTAACCATTAGCCAATATAGGTCATGAAATAACAACGTGCATGAATACTTGGAGGGGTGACCTCGTCATGCAAATTAGAGGGGCTGCCTCTAATTTATATATAAGTTTTGGGTAGGAGGGATCAGCTCCTTGTGAAGGATGCAAGGCACACATCACATTCACCTGAATAATCTGCTGAAAACATGTAACCTAGGATGCACCCATACGCCCCACATGATAATAATAATAATATGGCCAAAAGCTGAAGGGACGCCACGAGCTATCACTCCGCCGTGGTGAAGTCATAACACTGGTGCCTCCAGTGTTATGGTTATGGTACCTCCATAACTAGGTGAAACTGGTCATGCATGTATATGGATTTAGGTATCTAATAAACATAAGCAATTCAAAAACATATAAAACATATACTGGGGAAAACAGTTGGCTGCATACGGGGAAATCCTAATAAGGAAAGAATGTCCATACTCAAAGGACGGAGAATCCGTACCTTATGTCTCAGTGAACGAAGAAGACGAACGGAAGAGAGTCCTACTTCGATCTCACTAATGCTACATAGATAATATACGTGTATAAGTATTCTGATTACTGTGTACGTGACTGGTTTTATATCATGTCTTAGCTTGTTTTATATGTTCATGTCTTGTTTTACTAATTTTATCGTTATGCTGTGTTTATCATGTATTCTGGATATTCTGATTAAGTATTACTTGTATTTCTTGTATTATTATACTTGTTGTGTAAAAATAAGTAACTTTATAAAAATAGAAGGTTTCCTAAAATAGAAAGTTTCCAAAAATAGAAAGTTTCCTAAAATAGATTTACTGCTTAAAATAAATAACTTTCTAAAAATAGAAAGTTTCCATAAATAGATTAGCTGCTTAAAATAAATATGTTTTTAAAAATAGAAAGTTTCCATAAATAGAACTAAGCTGGATTATTAAGCTAAAAAGATAAGCTTAAGTTTTACTGATTAATATTCTAAGTCATGTGATTAATAGTATAGTTTATTAATTAATACATGCAAATTAAATAAACTATATATTATAAGATTTAATTAAATATAGCATGATTTAATTAAATTAAAGTGTAGGTTAAAACATGTATTAATATAACCTAAGTCGTGGAAATTAATTAATTACATGTCATGTTTTAATAATTAATTAATTACTTTAGTCTAAATTAAATCATAAAATACTTAGGTTAAAATCATGTATTATTAATAATAATAATTAATGTAAGTCATGTCTAATGATGACGTATAGTCCCCAGCCGGGTCATTAACCCGGCCCGAGGGTACTACCCGTATCCGGCCCATCATGAATGGGTGGGATGATGTCAGTCAGGCTTATGGGCCTGAGTGAATAGTAACCGCGCACACGTGTGCGGCCCACGGCCCGGTACGGTCGATACGGCCGACATAGGGTTAGATAGAATAATATTCTGTCTAGGGATATCTTTACCCCAATAAGAGAGGATATTCACTACCAGAATTAGAAGATTACAATCATTCTAATTCTGGTGTTTATCTCTTCCTTGGGGCCGAAGGATCAGTGAAAGCCCACTAGGGTTTCACTGCCTATAAAAGGAACCCCCAAGGGTTCCACAAAGGTATCACAATTCTCTCTAAACTCACATATAACCCTAAATCGATTACTTACTCTCACGCCGGAGTCTAATCGTGGGAAACCTTCCCACGGTAAGCTTAACGCGTGTTGTTTAGTGTGCAGGATCCCAACCAGACGATTCACTTGGTGCAGGAGCCGGTGCCCAGCCAACCCGAATTAAGTCTAATTCGGGTCTAGCAAGGATCAACCAACTTTTGCATCAACAAGTTGGCGCCATCCGTGGGACCTTAACACTAAGCTAGAACAAAAATCTCCTCGATTTTTTCAATGACGAAGGGGCATCCGCCAGTTAACCCCAGGAACGTGAATCCTGGGAACCGGAAGTCCCCAGGGGAAGGAATTCTTATTCCCAACCAATCACCCAGCCGCCTCGCAGGCGGGCCAGGTAACCGTGGCGGTCTTCAGTCCGCAAGGGTGACGAGCACGATCTCGGTGACACCCCCGCCCACTTCGAGCCTGGACAACCCTGATCCGGGAAGTGCGCCAGGCCCCCCTAACAAGGAGCCACGTAGACCCTTAATGGAGGAAGAAGTGGAAGCCCAACCGCTCAGCGAGGACGAGCTCACTCGAGTTCTCACTCAGAATTTTGAAAGGATCGTCCCAGGGATCGCGTCAAGATTGAGCCTGGGGAGGAACCTCCAAGCCCGACTCAACTTTGGCGACTGTGGACCATCCACTCCTTCCCGAAATCGGAGAAAAAGGACTCAGCCTCGGGAGCAGGGAACCTTTGAGGAAGACCCTCAACCCCGGAATGTGTTTGAACGCATAGGGGATCGCATCATGCAAGAATTAGCGCAGCCTCAAGATGGAGAAAGGTCGGATGGCTCACCCGAGCGGCCAGACCGAGAGCTGACCAGAACCACACGCCGCCCAAGTGTGTGGGATAGAATGAACACAGGGAGGAAGGCTCCTGGTTCGTCTCAAAAAAGTGGTCCCTACTCAAAAGGGGGGGCACCACCGCCGTCCCCAGATCCGTCTGGGGAGGACTCAGATGACCATCCACCCAAACGCCGCCGGCCTAGGCGCACGCCACCACCACCAACCAATGATGAGTATTATGGTGGCCCCTACTACAGGGATACAGATGCAGAGGACCTCTCGCGTCCGTGGTGTGAACCATGGGATGACCCTAGGCTCACGCGGCCATGGGCTGATCCCAGGGAAGATCCATTTACCCTTCGCATACGGAACTACTCTGAGGACACCAAACGCCGCATGCCGGCATGTATCAAGACGTATGATGGGTCCGGTGATCCTGTCGATCACCTCAAAATATTTGATACTCAGGCTAAAATCGAGCGATGGCCCATGCCTATATGGTGCCAAATGTTCAATTCGACCTTAATTGGAAACGCTCGTGACTGGTTCGAGGCACTCCCCCCACGGAGCATTGATAGTTTCACGGAACTACGCACTGCGTTCGAGAACAATTATACTCAAAGGAAGAAGTATAATAGGGATCCGGTTTCATTGGCAACTGTTAAGCAACGGCCGGGGGAGTCCACAGAAGCCTTCACTGAGCGCTTCAATGATGAGTGCACACGCACGAGAACCATGCCAGAGCTCCTGAAAATCTCGGACTACATGCACGCCATAACAGACAGAGAACTGATCAGGCGTCTCAACGACAAGCGTCCAGAAAGATATGATGACCTCATGGAGAGAGTTAGGAATTTCATAGAGGGAGAAACAGCGGTTGCCGCAGCCTACCCATCCCGAGGAAACGGGTACCGCTCAAATGACCAGTCCCGGAGACAGTCGGGTGGTCAGGGCAACCAGAACAATAACAAGGGCTCGGACTATAAAAGCCAGAGCAAAGGCGGACGGTCGGACGACAAGTTCACCCCCCTAAATATGTCCTACCGGGAGATCTTGTTGACTGAAGGGGCGAATTTTCCAAGACCTCCCCCAATGACCACACCCCCGGAACGTCGGCAGGGAAGTCGCTTCTGCGAATTCCATAATGACAAAGGACACGGCACGGAGGAGTGTATCCAGCTGAAGAAGCATATCGAGTCGCTAATCAAATAAGGCAAACTCAAGCACCTGGTTAAGGATTGGAAAGACGGAAAGGACAACAACAAGAAGTATGATAAGAAGGATCCCCAAAAGGACAAGCCTTCTACCATATACATGATCCAATCCAGACAGCGCCGCACGAGGCAGAAAATTGGCCAAAAATTTTCCCGCGGCAAGGAAATCTCATTCCCTCTCATCACAGCAAGTGACGTGGTTGATGCGCCTCTCACCATTGAGATAAGCATTGGAACACACAATGTTCGCCGCATGTATGTGGATGGAGGGTCGTCAGCAGAGGTGTTGTATGAACACTGCTTTGTGCAGTTATGCCCGGAGATAAGAAGCCAATTAGTACCGGCCACGTCGCCGCTTACTGGCTTTAGCGGAGATACTATCTGGCCAATAGGGCAGTTACGTTTGCTTGTCACCATTGGGAATGAGGAACATTCCACTACAACGTGGATGAACTTCATGGTGATACGTTCACACTCTCCTTATAATGGAATCATAGGCAGACCAAGCATTTTGGCTATCCGGGCAGTACCCTCTATGGCACACGGAATGATTAAATTCCCCGTTGATGGGGGAATCGTTACTATTTATAACACGGTCGTGCCAACGTCCGAGTGTCACACTGTGACAACACCGGTACCACCCGTACCACCCAAGGATGGGGCACCACCACCCAATTGGAAGGTGGCCATTCACACTGACTACCCGGAACAGGAGGTATCCATAGGAGGGGCGCTCTCAGATAGCGGCAAACGGGCCATGTGTGCACTTTTAAGTGCAAACCTGGACGTATTCGCATGGGAACCAAAGCATATGACGGGTGTACCACGTGCGATAGCAGAGCATAAGCTCCAGATCCGCCAAGGGTACCAACCCATCAAGCAAAAGAAGCGCGGCCAGGCGCCCGAGAGAAGCCAAGTTATATTGGAGGAAGTGCGGAAACTGGTGGACGCAGGCATCATGCGCGAGGTATACTACCACGAGTGGTTATCCAATCCAGTCATGGTCAAGAAACATGACGGAAGTTGGCGCATGTGCGTGGACTTCACGGACCTTAACAAGGCCTGCCCACAAGACTGTTACCCGCTTCCAGAAATCGACTGGAAAGTAGAATCCTTGTGTGGATATCCTTTCAAATGCTTCTTGGATGCATATAAAGGGTATCACCAAATCCAGATGGCGGAGGAGGATGAAGAAAAAACGGCGTTCCACACAAGCCAGGGCGTATATTGCTATACGAAAATGCCGTTTGGATTAAAGAACGCCGGCGCTACGTATCAGCGGTTGGTGGACAAAGCTTTCGAATCACAAATAGGACGCAACTTGGAGGTATATGTTGATGACTTGGTGATAAAAAGCCACACGGAGGAGGCACTCCTCCGGGATGTCCAGGAGACATTCGACACGCTGAGAAGGATTAATATGAAGTTAAATCCAAAGAAATGTACGTTTGGTGCAACAGAAGGAATGTTCTTAGGATATTTGATTGACCCAAACGGCATCAAGCCTTGTCCAGAGAAGACGGACGCAGTGATACGGCTACCGTCCCCGCAGACACGGAAGGAGGTGCAGTCCCTGAATGGGAAGTTAGCCGGGTTAAATAGATTTCTATCCAAATCCGCAGAGAAGTCATTACCCTTATTTAAGACGCTCAAGAAGTGTATTAGAAAGGGAGACTTCCGTTGGACGAAAGAAGCTGAGGAAGCCTTTGGCCAACTCAAACAGCATCTCGCATCTCTCCCCATGTTGGTAGCTCCCCGCCCAAAGGAGGAACTTGTCATGTATCTCTCGGCTACTCATGGCGCAATAAGCGCGGTACTTATGACGGATAGAGACACAATACAGACCCCGGTCTACTTTATAAGTAGAACATTACAAGGAGCGGAACTGAATTATTCCCCCATGGAAAAATTGGTGCTAGCACTGGTATTTGCTACAAAGCGGCTGCGCCGATACTTTCAGGCGCACCCGATTGTCGTGATTACGGATCAGCCAATCAAGCAGGTTATATCTAGACCAGACGTGGCAGGGAGACTAGAAAAATGGAGCATCCTACTGGGAGGGCATAATATATCTTACAGACCAAGGACGGCTGTTAAAGGCCAGATCTTGGCAGATTTCCTGATCGAAAAGCCGGATGAGGAAGAACCAGTCATTAAGCAAGAGGAGGTCCCAGCGGAACCTTGGGTGCTATTCACGGACGGATCCTCATGCACAGACGGGTCCGGGGCAGGCCTCATCCTTACAAATCCAGAAGGTATGGAATTCACGTACGCCCTCCGTTTTGAGTTCACGGCCACCAATAACGAAGCGGAATATGAAGCATTAATTGCGGGTTTAAAAATCGCCGCTAGAATGGGAGTTCGCAACCTTGAGGCCTACGTGGACTCACGGCTTGTTGCGAACCATATTCTAGGTGGGTATGTGGCTAAGGAGGACAACATGGTCAGGTATTTGGAAAAAGTCAAGACATTAATCGCAACTTTTAGTAAGTTTTCCATCAAGCAGGTACCAAGGGGCGAGAACAAGAAAGCGGACGCCCTCAGTAAAATCGCGTCCACAAGCTTCGCTCACTTGTCTAAACAGGTTTTGGTAGAAATACTCAAAGAGAAGTCTATTACGGAAGGGGAAGTGACTGCTATAGTTGAAGAGGAGGGACCTACGTGGATGACCCCAATCATCAACTATCTGGCTAGTGGAACACTCCCAGACGAGGAAAAAGCAGCAAGGCGCGTTAAAAGGAAGTCACAATATTTCGAACTCCGGGAAGGCATCCTTTATAAGCGCTCTTTCTTGCAGCCGTGGCTGCGGTGTGTTGGACCACGCCAGGCGGCCTATGTGATTAGTGACATACACGAAGGACTGTGCGGCATGCATGCAGGTCCACGATCCGTGGTAGCCCGAGCCTTACGAACAGGATACTATTGGCCCACTATGCACAGAGACGCGCGCGACATGATTCGCAGGTGCAATGATTGTCAGGTGCATAGGCCAGTACCGCGGCACCCGCAGCAGGAGCTTACACCTATCACGTCCCCATGGCCATTTTACAAGTGGGGAATTGACATTGCAGGACCATTTCCTGTAGCTGCTGGAGGGGTTAAATTCTTGATTGTTGCAATGGATTACTTTACACGATGGATAGAAGCCAAGGCAGTAAAATCTATCACGGGTAAGCAGGTCAAGAAGTTTGTGTGGGAACACATTGTATGCCGTTTCGGTCTACCTGGAGAAATTATATCGGACAACGGCAAACAGTTCACGGATAACCCATTCAAAGACTGGTGTGCATCGTTGAACATCAAGCGGCGCTTCGCGTCTGTTAAGCATCCACAGACGAACGACCTTGTTGAACGAGCAAATAGGAGCTTGGGGAGTGGAATCAAGGCGCGGCTGGATGAACGACAGGGCAAATGGGTCAATGAATTGTCGCACGTGCTATGGGCACATAGAACCATGATAAAAACAGCCAACGGAGATACTCCGTTTGCATTGGCTTACGGCACTGAAGCCGTTATACCAGCAGAAATAGGGATGCCTACCATCCGCACGGCGGAGGTTAATGCCGTCACAAATGATGAACAGCTGCGAATCAACCTAGATCTGTTGGAGGAAAAAAGGGAAGTAGCAGCCATCAATGAAGCTAAGTCCAAGGCTAAGATGAAGGCTTATTACGACGCCAAGGTCAAAGGTGTTTCTTTTCGACCGGGAGACTATGTCTATCGTGCTAACGAAGCAAGTCGCATGGAAAATACAGGAAAACTGGGCCCTAAATGGGAAGGACCGTATGAAGTCACTGAAGCCCTGGGACGAGGCGCGTACAAGTTACGCGATATGGATGGCCGCGACCTAGAGCGCACATGGAACATCGCCAATCTAAAAAGGTGCTACCTTTGAAAGCTACGGCTCCCGCATGGATACTTCGCTATAGGCGGTCTTAATAAAGAACCATGCGGGTTATTTGTCTTATTTGTTTTTCTTATGTTTGTTTAAGTTTCCTTTATGGACTTTTTTAGGACTTGTCGTCACTGTTCAAACAAAAAATGTAAATGTTCTAATAAAGTGCCGTGGTGCCTAGCTAGCTCCACGGCCTGTTTCGTGCAAATTATTGTCCTCTTTGTTAGATCCTCTGTTAGCCGTATGAATTTTAATTGTGTTATATTATGCCATGTTTCTTTCATATGCATTCTCTCGAAATACCGTACATGTACCATACGCCTCCAGGAGGGGTAAGAGGATTAAGTGAACCTACTAATTCAACTTGCCGCGTAAGAGGGATGCAACCCCAGCCGCACGGATCACGTATCCTTACTAGACACCTTACTCACGAGACGTTGGGGTAAGTTTCATATGCTATAGCCATACCGTGCTCCGCATAATAAAGACGCACGTCGCACGTCTAGTAAATTGTAGACTTGAATGTATTTTTCTTTGTGAGTAAGACGTGGTATATCACGCAGTATTAAACTACAATGTTTCGAACACAAGCACAAATACACAGGTTTCCAAAACAAATCAAAATCGCCGTGGTTACCCACGGACTTATATACAAAACATAAAATTGTTAGCCGTGTACATACACGGACGAATCGAAACAATACATATTCATAGATTACAAAACAAGTGTTTGATTGTGGACAAAGGAGCATCCTAAATTGAGGGGAGAAACCTACCCATCTCTGCTTGTTCTTCCACCAGACGCGGCAACCATTCATCACACTCTCCCCGCTTCTGGGCTTGGGCTGCGGTCCTTTCCAACACCACGTCTAAGGGTTCCTCGTCCAGTACGACCCGGGTTACGTCTTCGTATACAGGAAGGGTTAGAGGAAAGTTAGCAGTGGAAGGCATGCTAGGATTGAGCTTCTCCATGATTTCAGTGTTCGGGGCATCTTTGGTGGCCTCTAGCTCATCCAGGAATGGGTAATGCAGATCTTGCATCGCGGCCATGGAGGCAGTCATTTTGCTGGCGGCTTCGGGCTTAAAAAAGGTGTGATGGGCGATGTCCCCACCTTTGGTGATCAGTTCAGCAGCCTCAACCATTCCTTCGTGCCGGCCATGGTCGATGCCATCAGATACAAGGTTGGCAAATTGTTGTACAAAGGATGGGGCCTCTAGCACCTTCGTCACGGCCAGGCGTGCTCCATGCCCAACCATCCACCTACGGCCCGCAATGGCTGTTAGCAGTTGAGGGCACAGTACATTGTCACGCTCAGCGGTCAGGGCATCCATCACCAATTCTTTTTGGGCAATTGCCTCTTTCAGCTCTTGGGTGATGGCCCTTTCCTCAGCAAGTTCTGTCTGCATTTTTTCCATGTTTTGGACGGCCAAATGCGCGTCCTTCAGCTTCTGGTTCAGATCATCTACTTGGCTGGCATAAGAATGGGCAGAAGCTTCGGCCGTGGTCACCTATAGTAAAAGACGTGTTAGTACATTCATTGTTTGGTATATATGGGTGGTGCGGTACGGATATGTACCTTGATGTTTGCAGCATCTAGTTGAGACTCAAGGAGGGCTACTTGCTGATCATGTTCATTCGCACGGGCCGATTGTGTCTTGATAGTTGCCTCGGCATTCGCTAGTTTGGATTGGAGGTCAGCAATCATGGCTTCATTATCTTCAATCATCTTTTCTCTCCGACCAACTTTTCTCTTCAAAGAGTCCACGTGCCCAAGCGCAGCTTCAAACCTGACCCTCATCGAGGTTCCCATCGCCATCTGATGCACTAGCGTCCCATTATATTCATCTGCCAAATCCGCGTGACTGAGCGAGTTTACCTCTTGCACCAGGCTTGGTGGTATACAGTTATTGAGGTACTCTCGGCACTCGTCAGCACTCCTCAATCGCGATGCCGTGGTAATAGTCCAAATAGGGTTGAAAGGTTGAGGAGCGCCGGATGAAGGGAAGTCTTGGGAAACCAGAGGTGAACCATCTTCAAAAACAGGGCCGGACTTGGTGGGGGCCGCGGGGTCTTCTTCGACAGCTTTTCCTTTCTCCTTATTCACCTGGGTGTCAGGAGGAGGCGCGGCACCAGCTTGGTCGTCCCTGCGACACGAGTATTACGGAATATATTAAGTATGGCTTAAAAAAAAAAAAAGAAGAGAAGAGATGGCGCGGAGATTCTTGCGTATTGAGATAGCTTCTTACCTATTGCTTCTTGCTCCTTCGGAGGCAGTTGCGGCAATTTGTGTAACGGGATCGACATGGGCGCCTCGGTTAGCCTCGGCACCCTGGGTAGTACTCCCAACAGATTGGTACATGGGGTGGTCCTCTCGAAGCCTTTTGGCGGGGGCATTATGTTCACCAATCTCCACCGATGCAGTTCCTCTCGCACGGTTGCCTCTCTTTCGGGTACGCCTGGTAAGGGGCTGCGTTGTGACTTCAGCAACTTCTTCTTCGGCTTCCTCCTCTTCGTCCAAGTTAACATGTTGCACTTCATCATCATCATCATCGCCCATCATTCGGCAGATGCTGGAGTCGGTTTGTTCAATGTTATCTCCCTGATGTTCTCTATGAGGTGAGGAGGGCCCGGCCCCTCCTTGGTTCATTTGGTTACCATCACCATGATCTCCATGTTCTTCGTCAGAATGGGGATCCGGTACGGCTTCCAAAGCAACCGTCACTGGTCGGGTGTGCTCGAGGAGGGGCTGCTCATTTTCGCGAAGCGGACGGAGACCTTCTGGCACAAGCTTTGGATCGCCCTGGCGCAACAGTCCAAAGAAGTTCATTTCTGTCCAGCACAACGCAAAAGATGTTAGTTGTTATACAAACACATATACATTTTTATGGACGTACGGATGGTGAGCCTACCTTCACCCTGCCTTCTCCAAAACACAGGATACCTATTGGATGGACCAAAGTAATTGCGGCTAATTCCTAGCAAGCATAAGAATGATTCCGGTAAGTTTCTGTGGAATCCAGTCCTATTTAGATCTAACTCTTGCGAGTGAAGGGGATTGTATGTACTGGCGTGCGGCTTAGGGTCGTGCGGTAGTCTGGTCCTAATGATGAAATCACCCGGCCATACAACTTCGTCAATGAAAAAATAATGGTCATACCAGTTTTTCAGTGAATCCATCGGTTTGTTGTGTGATTGTGGGCTGTTGGAGGCTCGTTTTTTGAAAGATACCCAACCATTCACTAAGTTTGGGGTGTAAAACAACCTAAATAACTCTACGGTTGGGGGGATTCTCCTAGCACGGCAAAGGATTTCGAATTGGCTAATTTTACAGGCACCTATGCAGTGGAGCTGACTAATGTGTACATTGTAATATCCTAATAAATCTACGAGAAAGTGGGTGAAAGGAATACGGTAATTCGCCGCATCAAACAGGCGAGTATAGAGGCCTATCTTACCCGCTGGAGCCTCAGTTATGAGGTCCCCGACGCCAGGAAGTGAGGGGTGTAGGTTGGAAGGGATGAAGTAATTTGTACAAAAATGGTTTAACTGGTTTTGGGACATGACATTTAGCACGGATCCGATGGAAGGGCTGTTTCTATTGGCCATTACTAAAAAAGAGTGTAAGGACGTGGTATTCTAACCTGCGTGTGAAGGGATCCGTGCGTACTTGGTTCAAGATAAAAGGAAAGCTTTAATGGCAGAAATGGAGGTTGTGAACTGTGTGTTTCACACAGCCGTAGGGGTGGCTTATTTATAGGGTTACCTTGAGGGTCACAGCCTGTTGAATGAGTGACACGTGTTGGCCACTATTCTTAATCGTGTGGCTAGGGGGCAACTGGAAAATGAAACGTCAGGTGGGACCTATGGGTCATATCTGACCCACACGTTTGCACTGCTCAATGTTCTGATTGTCTGCACTTTTGTCAGTCAAACAAGTCAGATGAACAATTGTTCATGTCGGGTTATGCGGCTTTAACGTAAGACTTGGCATTTAATGATATATTTAATTTGTCTCGGCTACTATGTATCGAGCATTATTGTCCTTTGTTATGAATTCCTTGGTACGTCCGGGAGCATCTTTGTAGTCTAGAGGTTCCACCTACGGGTGTAACAACTAGACTGGGGGGACATGATGACGTATAGTCCCCAGCCGGGTCATTAACCCGGCCCGAGGGTACTACCCGTATCCGGCCCATCATGAATGGGTGGGATGATGTCAGTCAGGCTTATGGGCCTGAGTGAATAGTAACCGCGCACACGTGTGCGGCCCACGGCCCGGTACGGTCGATACGGCCGACATAGGGTTAGATAGAATAATATTCTGTCTAGGGATATCTTTACCCCAATAAGAGAGGATATTCACTACCAGAATTAGAAGATTACAATCATTCTAATTCTGGTGTTTATCTCTTCCTTGGGGCCGAAGGATCAGTGAAAGCCCACTAGGGTTTCACTGCCTATAAAAGGAACCCCCAAGGGTTCCACAAAGGTATCACAATTCTCTCTAAACTCACATATAACCCTAAATCGATTACTTACTCTCACGCCGGAGTCTAATCGTGGGAAACCTTCCCACGGTAAGCTTAACGCGTGTTGTTTAGTGTGCAGGATCCCAACCAGACGATTCACTTGGTGCAGGAGCCGGTGCCCAGCCAACCCGAATTAAGTCTAATTCGGGTCTAGCAAGGATCAACCAACTTTTGCATCAACATCTAAATTAAATTAATTATATAGCATGTTAAATTAATTTAATTAATCTTGTAATTATTTAACATGTAAAAATAATTAACTTGTAAAAAAATAAGTCATGAACCGAACCCGTGTTTTATATCTAAACGTGTCGTGAACCAGACCGTGTTTACCCTTGAACCGGACCGAATTAATTTTAGAATTTCTAACCATAACCTAACTTGACAAGATTAAATCAATATTAACTAGATTAAATAAAATTAATATTGCATGATTAATTTAATACCCTAATTAAATTAATTAAATAACTTGGAAGAATGATAAAACAAACACCGCTTTTTAAAATCCTAAAACTGCCATCCAAACACCCTGTTTAAAAACAGCAGCCAAACACCCCAGATGTGAGTAAAAAGTTTCCCCCTGTTTAAACAAAAACCCCACCGACTGAAGTCGGTGGTTTCCCCCTGCTTGGCTGCGTGTACCCCTGCTCGAACAGAGTTCCCACCGGCTGTAGGCCGGTGGTTTCCCCCTACCGTGCTGTTGCCTCCCCCTGCTCAACCAAAATAGTCACCAGCTTGGCGGTGGTTCCTGCTGTTGGATCAAAACACACACCGAGCCCCTCAGGGGGTCTCGCCTGTGGACCATGGCGCACCGAGAGTCATAGGACTCTCGGTTTGGGGACTGCCGAACATAAGCCAAACCAAATGGACCCCTTTTCTTGTTTTAGTTTAATCTATTACATGTTCTTATTAATTATACAAGATCAAACTCACATGTTCTTAAATGAAAGAATTAAAAGAAGATAAAGGTTTGGTGTTTTTACCGAATGCGTGATTGAATGAAACTATGAACACAAACACGATCTCTCCAAACTCAATGCTCAAAATCAACAACACCTCATGTGGTGTGATGTATAGCCGGCGGCCACAAGGTGAGAGAAGGAGGCTAGGGTTCTTTTATTTTTTGTAAAATTTTTATGTGTTAAGCTTTCCTGTGTTTTCCCTTTTCTTAAATTTAGTAGCGAAGTCAAGTTGGGCTGGGCCCCCCTCCTTTCTCTTGTCCACGGCCTTCAAAATACCAAAGGGCAAACCCAACTAATTTCATGTTTAACTATTTACGTGTTTATTCGTTAATATATTCGTGTTAGTTCGTGGTTAAAAGTTCGTGTTATAAATAATACTTGTACGTGACCGTAATAATAATATACGTAAATACACAATTATATGTTCGTGATTCTTATGTTCATGATTTCATGTTCGTAATTATAATTATTATTGATAATAATTATCTTGTATTAATACATACTTAATACTTATCGTGTAATAATACGTACGTGATTCTTGTAATTAATATTCGTGATTCGTGTTCATGTTATATAAGGAAAGTTGTAATCTTGTACGTACGTCATAAGTGTACTGTTCATGATAAAAGCATGCGGGTTTTACAATCTTGAGAAAAGATGAAAGGAGCATCCTTTTCTAAGAGATGAGTCATTGGTCGAGCTATCTTAGAGAAATCTTGAATGAAACGTCGATAAAATCCCGCATGACCTAAAAAACTCTAACTCCTTTAACGGTGGTAGGTGGAGGCAACTTAGCAATGTCGTCAACTTTAGCACGGTCGACTTTGATACCGGCTTTTGAAATTTTGTGATCGAGGACGATGCCTTCTTTTACCATGAAATGGCACTTTCCCAATTAAGAACGAGACGAGTGTCTTCACACCGTTTAAGCATACGTTATAAATTGGCAAGGCAAGAAGAGAAATAATCACCATAGACCGAGAAATCGTCCATAAAGACTTCCATAGTTTCTTTAACCATGTCATAGAATATAGCCATCATACACCTTTAGAAAGTCCCAGGAGCATTGCATAAGCGGAAAGGCATTCTTTTGTAAGCAAATGTTCCATAAGGACTGATGAGATGGCATTTATACATGATCTCATCGTTCTTTTTGGGCTTTTAATGCATAAAAATGTCATAAAATACCATATATATATGCTTGTGTTTGTTTACTTGTGTATTTTAGGTATGGATATCGTGAAAAAGACAAAAGATGACAAGAAACAAGGTAAAACGAACACGAGAAACGAAGCCGCACAATGAACCGGGCCCTAGTTTGTGATTTATCAAAGAAAAACCCTTCAAGACTTGAATATGTACAAGTTTGAGCCCTCATTTATGAAGAAATGACACTTAATACCCTTATATATTTATAATTACAAGTTTGGTCCCTTAAGTTTGTCAAAATTACAAAAAGGTCCTCCAAGTTTGAAGAATTGGCAAGATTAGTCCTTCAACAAATCCAAAATGTCAAGAATGGTCCTTCATAAAGTCCAAGATCCAAAGAGGCCCTTGAAGTTCAAGAATATTACATTTCTAGTCCTTAAAAAATGGTTAAAATATCATAAGGACTGAAATTATAATTAGCCTAAACTTGTAAAAGCCCTAGAATCCTTTTCTAAAACTTTTTGTGGCCAAAACCTAAATTCAGAAACCTGTTTAACAAAGGAAAACGAGTTTACAAGTCTGAAAAACATGTTATACAACCTTTCCCAAAGAACAAGGGCTATTTGTGCCATTTCCAAAGCTTAAACAAACACAAACACGCGCCAAACATTTTTTTCCCCTAATTTCGGATCAAAATACTTACTGTTCACCATTCATCCACCCAGATTTACCTCCCACTTAAACAAAGGGTAAACTGAAATTACCTTTTCCTACGCTTAATTCACGCACACACAAACTCATCCCACACCAAAATTCCCCAATCCCACTCACCATGTGACCCCACACTCAACCCCGTCCACCAATGAGAAACCAACTTCCTCTCCAAGAAATCTGACGTGGCCAAACCAATGTCCCATACTCTTTTCTTGGCCCCAAAGTTAAAATGAACAACTAGGATTGAATTGGACAGCTCACAACCTCAACACGCCATCAAGCACTCAAGGGCAATTTTGAGAATTCATAGCTAGGGTTTCTGATGTATTTTCCCTTCTAGAATCATATTAGTCGTCTATAAAAGGAGGCCTCAACATGTGAGAGCCCATTTGTTCCAGATTTTAGTTAATGCTTTGTAATTCCTTTTTATGAAATAAAAGTTTGGTTTTCTAAAAATTTTGATTTCCCTTTTGTGTTTTATGAAAGTTTGGTGTTTGATTAGCTAAAGTCTGAGTTCCATTAATCTGTTTGATTGATTTTGAGGAAAGGTTTTAAGTAATAAAACTCTTGTTTTCAAAAATCAAGTCATAATATGTTTTTGTGTTTATCTTTGTGGTTTGTTCTTCTTAGCAGCTATTGGAAGCTGGTGCTTGTTCTTGCTAGCACCTCAGCTCAAACAATCCAAGGCTTGGATGTGAGTCTTGGAGGTTTGCATTTCTAATCCTTTTTATTTTTCTGAATTTTGTATGAATTTGAGTGAATCTGAGTATTTGATTCTGAATTTGTGTTATTGTGGTTGATTCTTGTTTTCTAAGGTTTGATTGTTGTTATAGGGTTGATTAGATCTTGGTTTGTGGGTTAAATCACAAAAGTCCTTTGAAAATTTGAGAAATCATTTTACAAAGGGGTGTTTGGGTTAACTGTCATATCAAGGTTTTAGTTAACTAGAGTGGTTGTTTGTTCGTTTTTTTTTGTGATTTTTCATGTGTATGTGTTGGTATTAGACCATTATCTGCAAGTTTTGAGTCTTAACACCTAAATCCAACAAAGGGCTATAAAATCTGTTTTATTGGTAAAATTAGCTAAAATTTTAGGGACACCTAGATCTAAGGGTAGACTAGGGTTAACAAGTGCTAAGTTTTAGTTAACTCAACCAGGGAAAGGGATTTAAGGGTTTAAAATTGGATTGGTGGTCATTTAGATCAGCAAAAGGATTTTGGAAATTGCCTTTGTTTATCCAGTGTTTGAAACAAGTTTATTTGTGCTTATTGGACTTTATTATAGCTTGTGTATGCATATGGTTCAATTTGGTTGGCTTATTCATGCTAAAACTGCTTTTTAGTTCATAACTGCTTATTTGCATATTTGTGACGTATCTGGTGACTGTTTGCTTATTATGTGCTTATTGGCTGGATCAATTTGTGATTTCTTGTTTGATATTGACTCCTTACAACTCACTAGTTGTAAGGGTGCCTTGTTTTCCATTGGATCAAACTGGATCTCTCTAAATTTGCAAGTCAAATAGTCAAAGCAGTGGGAACTCCTTTCCCCTGCTGCTAGCCACTGCCAGTGTTATTTTTCATATAGCTTATCAATAAGTTGTTCTAGCTTATTTAAACCTGCAAAAACTTTAATTTTATAATAGGTGTTACTTATTTGACCCATTTGTTCATACTGGAGCATTTGAGGGGTTGACTTAGAGCTTTGACTAGAAAACCAATTACTTTGACTTTTACATAAGTGCTTATCAGCTTATTCAACTTATTTTGCTTGGCTTATTGAACTTTTCTTTGTTGATTTGTCTTAATTAAGTCATTTAGAGTCTTTTACAACTTGAATCAAGGTTTGAGGTGGTCTAGAACTCCAAGTCGACTATTTTGTCTTTTAGTGAAATTTTACTTTGCTTATTTCTGACTTATTGGTTGAGCTTATTCGAAATTTCTTTTCACAGATCTCTTAGGCATCTCAAAAGAAGGTTGTGTGTAAAATCTGAGCTTATGGCATTGGCTTATAGCTTAATGGGCCAAAAAGCCCATTAAGAATAAGCTGTTGTACCATTAAGCTGTGATAAGCTCACATTCAGCTTTTGGGCCTTCAGACTTTTGTGTTTAGAATTGAATTGTAAGTCAGACTAGTGATTTTCAGCTTATTTGGTTAAGTTTCATCTTATTGGGCCAAAAAGCCAATTTTAATAGGCTGTTTTTTGTTTTTAGCCCATTTGGAGGCCCAATAGGGGTATTTTGGTCACTTTCATTTTCTGATTATTTAGGTTAATATAAACTAGTTTGCAAGTTTTTAGAAATTTTTATAATTTTTAGATTTTTAATAATATTTTAATATTATTTTATTATTAAATTTCATTTTCACATTTTTGCAACTTTTATATTTTTCTTAGGTCAAATACATTAAGTTAGGATTTTTAAAACTCTTAGATTAATTTTAGCATCATTTTCTTAATTTTTATAATTATTTTAATATTTTAATAGTTTTTAATCATTTAAAAATAGTTTTTCTTAGTTTAAAAATTCATAAAAATAGTTTTTAGTCTTTTTAAGTCATTTTAGAGTTTTTCAAAGTGAAAAAACTTTATTTGGGCTTTTTAATAATTAATTGGATTTTTAGGGCTTTAATTAGAATTTAAAAATTAATATTTAATTAATTAAAAGGTTTGAAAAAGTTTTGATCATTTGTAGACGCTTAGTTTATTTTATTTTTGATTTTTGGTAATTTTTTGGTAATTTTTTGGGAAGTTTTAGAATTAATTTTTATTTATCACTTTTTACGGTTTTTAATTTAGTCGTCGTAGTGTAATTCTAACGTAACCGTCATTCTCTTTTCTTATCCCTTCTTTCTCATATTAATCTCAAATCATTACGAATTATTCACACACATATACCTCCCTGGGAAACGAATCTATTTGGGTCATTAACACTTGATTTTCCTAAATCATTTGTTTAATACTTATCGCTCATTTACGCTCTTTTGTTTTTCCTAAACAAGAGGTGTAATTTACCACAATCATTTTGGCGCCTCTGCCGGGGAGGTGTGTCATGATTAATTTGTCATTTTGTTTTTAATATTAAACCATAAATAGTATTTGTATTAGTAGAACTCTACTAATACGTATTATCGGGTTTTTTTCGTTTTTCTTGTGAAATTATTATTACTATATTGCATTAAGTATCACAACAAATTCAAAAATATCTCCAAAAGTGTGAAAAGACAACCTTAATTGGGATTTGATCTCCTAATTATTGTATTCGAATCTCAAACAAAAAGAAAAAGACAAAAATAGATAAATACTTTCGTGAAGCTCGATTTTGAAAAATACAAACTATAAGGTGGGTATTATAAAATTTACCCTAAAGAAAAAGGCTCTTAAGTGCTTCGCGCCGCCTAGTTTCTCCGCTTGCTTGTGAGTATTTTGAGATTGAAAGCTAAGCGAGTGTTTTGCCGCCCAAAGTATTATTACGTATCATATATATTTGCTTGGTTTCTTTGTGATTAAACCCTCTTGAACAATTTGGTTTTCACCAAAGTTCTAAAGTCAATCGAAGGCGTTCACTCCACGTGATCGTTTTCATTCTTTTGAGGCTTCTTTAATCAAGAGTTTGATTCGAGGAGAGATTTGGTAGATTGTTGTCTACGAATACACACAAAATCCAAAAAAAATTTAAAACAATCAAAAACACAAAAAAAATTGGAAATTCACAAGACACCCAAAATAAATCTTCTTTGCTCACCTCCCATTCTACGTTAAGTTTATGCTAACTCGTATTCAAGCAAAATGATCTCATAAACGACGTCAAAGTCAGGGAAATTTGATTGTAGAACAAACTCGAATTGTCGGACCCATTGTAGAACTAATAGTCGCCATGGCTAATCGTACTATGATGGAGTTGCTTCAAGCACCCACCGAGGGTTTTGGAGAAGCTATTGTGATTCCCGCCATCCTTGCGGAGAATTTCGAGATTAAGACGGGTTTAATGTCTATGTTACAAGCAAAAAAGTTTAGAGGTCATGAGAAAGACAACCGACATTATCACATAAGGAAATTTAATAGTCTCACCGCAACAAGCAAGTTTAAGGATGTTCCACATGACGCCATTAAGATGATGTTGTTTCCATACTCGTTGGATGGACCCGCTAAGATTTGGCTCGAGAAAAAACCGCCAAATTCGATTTTGACATGGGGTGATCTCGTCTCTAAGTTTCTGAACCAATTTTTTCCACCATCTAAAACAACACATTTGAAAAATGAGATTTCAAGGTTTACACAACGAAATAATGAAAGTTTTTCAATGGCATGGGAACGATTTAAGGAAATGTTACATGAATGTCCACACCATGATTTTTCGGAATTGCATCAAATAGATACTTTTTATAATGGGCTTAATGATCAAGAACGATATTATTTGAATGCCGCCGCGGGTGGTAATTTTTTGTGCAAAACGACCGATGAAGCTTTAAAGATTATCGAGAATAGATCTAAGATTTATAACCCTCGTAACACACCGAGTGTTGCCAATATGGGTTCGTCATCATCATCGTCTCGTAACATTAATGCCTTACATGATGAAGCAAATGAGGAAAATCGGTTTTTCGATAGGTTTTCGACGCTTATGACACATTGGAAAGCACAAGATGCTTTGAATTCCGCATCAGTTAAAGCGGTTGAAAAGAGTTGTTTATCTTGTGGTGGAGCTCATGATCTTTCCGAGTGCATTACCGCCGGTGGTAACACTTCGAGTGCTTATGTAGCAACGGGAACTTACAACCAAAACGGCCAAGGTTCCCGCCCAAATCAAGCTCCCCAAAATCAAAATGCTAACAACTATCGAAACAACAATCAAAATGGTGGTTATCAAGGCAATTCACGTAATTACAACAAAGGGAATTATCAAAGTGGGAATGGACAAGTTTCAAATCAAAACCAAAACCGTGATTTTCAAAACACTACACAAGGTTTTCAAAATTCTCACACTAAAAACTTAATGGAGAATTTTTGGATTATGCAAAAGAAAACGATGCTAAGTTTGATAACATGCAACGTGAGATGATTAGCTTAAGATCCGAGTTAAAAAACGAGCTTAAAAACGAACTTGCTAATGAATTAAAAACTCATGCTAACAAAATGGAAGGAAACGTTCAACGTCTTCAACAAAATCAACAAAAGATGGAACAAGGACAACATGAGACTAAGCAAGAGTTGTTAAAAGCGGTTGCTAGGTAATCAAAATTTGAAGACCGAATGGCAAAAATGTTTGAAGCAATCATGTGTAAACCCTCTTCCTCGGGTGGTCTTCCTAGTGATACCATTGCAAACCCGAAGGGATAAATGAAGGTTATTATTACTCGTAGTGGTAAAACTTTCAAGGAACCAATCTCTCGTCCAAGTACTTCTACGGAGAAGGAAATCGAGAAAGAGCCCGAGGTGATGGTCGAAAAGGAGCATATCACAAGCCCACTAAGTACCAGTCATACCACACCTACGGTTGAAAAAATACCCATTATGGAACCTGAGATTCCAAGGCCGTTGCCTAATGTCCAAACCACACCACCCTTACTTTACCCTTCGAGACGAAACAAAGAGAAAATGCAAGAACGTAACAAACAACAAATCGAGCTTTTTATAAAAATGTTTCAACAAGTTCATTTTGATGTAAGTTTAGCCGACGCGTTGTTATACATGCCTCGTTTCTCTTCCACTTTCAAAGGTATGATGAACGATAAGGAGAAGCTTTCAAAGCTTGCTAATTGTTCTTCGGTTTATCTTAACCGCATACCGGAAAAAGTTGGTGACCCCGGGAAGTTTCTCATTCCTTGTGACATAAAAGATACCAAAGAATGCCTCGCCTTGGCCGATCTTGGTACGAGCATTAATTTGATGCCATTTTCCATTTGAAATCGGTTTCGCTTCCGGCTCTTACTCCTTCGAACATGTCTCTCGAGATGGCCGATCATTCTACGATTTTAGCATCTGGAGTAGCCGAGGATGTTTTCGTGAAAGTGGGAAAGTTCTACTATCCCGTTGATTTTATAGTAGTTGACATCCCCGCGGATCCTCAAGTTCCTCTAATTTTAGGTCTTCCATTTTTAGACACCTCGAGATCGCTTATCGACGTTCATGCAAGAACTATTAGTTTGAGATTCAATGAAGAGGAACTTGTTATAAACGCTACTCAAAACTCGACACCTTCTCAAGTTTATGCAATCGCTACCATCAATCACATTGACTTAGTTGGTGTGGTTTGAGATGAGTTTTCATAAGAAGTGTTAGGTTTTTCCGATAGCTCGTCAAGTGGCAATCCCACTATTTTGGATCCGATTCTTGCTAATTCTACACCAAATCTCACTCCATTCCAAGGAGGCGATTTTACTTCAAATGAAATCGACAATGAAGATGAGGTGATTATTGGTAATGATACTTCTATTCCACCATTTCTTCCGCCGATGGAAGTTATGAGTGTTGAACAAAAATCTTCAATCGAGGAACCACCTATCCTTGAATTGAAAGATCTTCCATCTCACCTTGAATACGCATTCTTGGAAGGTGATGACAAGTTACCGGTTATTATTGCAAAAGATCTTGCTAATGATAAAAAAACCGCACTTTTGAAAGTTCTTAAAGCTCATAAAGGGGAAATTGCGTGGAAAATTTCCGACATTTAGGGTATTGACCCAAAATTTTGTACTCACAAGATTTTAATAGAGGACGACTACAAACACGCAATTCAAAGTCAAAGAAGGGTAAACCCCAAAATTCACGACGTCATCAAAAAGGAAGTCTTAAAACTTCTTGACGCGTGAATGATTTATCCTATCTCCGATAGCCCATGGGTGAGCCTAATCCATTGTCTCCCTAAAAAGGGAGGAATGACCGTTGTGCCCAATGAAAACAACGAGTTAATTCCCACTCATGTTGCGACCGGTTGGAGGGTGTGTATTGACTATCTAAAGTTAAATGACGCCACTCGTAAAGACCACTTTCCTTTGCCCTTCATGGATCAAATGTTGGAGCGACTCGCGGGAAATGAATTCTATTACTTTTTAGATGGTTTTTCCGGTTACTTTCAAATACCTATCGACCCTCGTGATCAAGAGAAAACTATGTTTACGTGTCCTTATGGAACGTTTGCTTATCGTAGGATGCCTTTCGGACTTTTCAATGCACCGGGTACGTTTCAACGGTGTATGATGGCTATTTTTCATGATATGATCGAGAAGTCGATGGAAGTGTTTATGGATGACTTTTCGGTGTTTGGCAATTCGTTCACGTCGTGTTTATCTTATCTCGAGCATATGTTAAAACGTTATGAAGAAACCAACCTTGTGCTTAATTGGGAAAAATGCCATTTTATGTGTAAACAAGGAATCGTCTTAGGGCACAAGGTCTCGAAAGCGGGGATTGAGGTCGATAAAGCTAAGATAGACGTCGTCGCCACGTTACCTCATCCCAAAACCGTCAAGGGAGTTAGGAGTTTCCTAGGCCACGCGGGCTTTTATCGTCGTTTCATCAAAGACTTTTCGAAAATCTCTCGACCTATGACACACCTTCTCGAGAAGGATGTCCTTTTAACTTTAAAGAGGATTGTGTTAGAGCTTTCGAAGCTCTTAAAAGGAAACTTACCGAAGATCCCATTCTTGTTGCTCCTAATTGGGAATTACCCTTTGAAATCATGTGCGATGCAAGTGATTATGCTATTGGGGCCGTCTTAGGGAAACATTATAAAAAGCATTTCCGTCCTATCCATTATGCTAGTAAGACGATGACCGAGGCTCAACTAAAGTGCACCATAATGGAAAAGGAATTCCTTGCCGTGGTCTATGCTTTTGTGAAATTCCGACCTTATCTCGTCTTGACTAAAAGCATCGTGTATATCGACCATTCGGCTATCAAGTATCTATTAGCTAAGCAAGATGC
Organism: Glebionis coronaria; assembly: GCA_025667525.1. Classification (NCBI taxonomy): domain Eukaryota; kingdom Viridiplantae; phylum Streptophyta; class Magnoliopsida; order Asterales; family Asteraceae; genus Glebionis; species Glebionis coronaria. The sequence goes on along the minus strand of CM046874.1, from coordinate 588,841,107 downwards.
TAAACCGAGATTGCTTCGTTGGATGCTCCTCCTCCAAGAATTTGATGTCACCGTGCTTGACAAAAAAGGAGCCGAGAATCTAGCGGCCGATCATCTCTCTCGTCTAGAAGATCCTCACAAAGATGTTTTCGAGAACAAGGAAATTACCAAAACATTTCCTCTCGAGACTCTTGGTGTAGTGAATTCTAAAGACACCACTCCATGGTTTGCCGACATTGCAAATTACCATGCGGGCAACTTCATAATCAAGGGTATGACGACACAAGAAAAGAGAAAATTCTTTCGTGACGTCAAGTTCTATTTTTGGGACGACCCTTATCTCTTTCGGGTTTGTGCAGATAAACTCGCTCGACGTTGTGTATTTAGTACTGAAGCTTCTAACATCCTTAGAGCTTGTCACGAGGGACCCACGGGTGGTCACCATGGTGCTAATCTCACGGCTAAGAAAGTGTTCGGTGCCCGCTTCTTTTGGCCTACGATCTATCGTGATGCACACGCACTTATGAAGTCGTGTGATTCGTGCAAACGTCAAGGAAAATCATCTCAACGTGATGAAATGCCGCAAAACATAATTCAAGTGTGTGAGATTTTCGACATTTGGGGCATAGACTTTATGGGGCCGTTCCCATCGTCTCATGGAAACAAGTATATCCTCGTCGCCGTCGACTACCTTTCAAAGTGGGTGGAAGCTAAGGCTTTACCTACTAACGATGCTCGTGTGGTGGTGAAGTTTTTGAAGCAACTATTCTCTCGGTTTGGAACCCCTCGTGCTATTATAAGCGATCGTGGAACCCATTTTTGTAACGACCAATTCGAGAAGGTCTTAAGAAAATATGGAGTTACTCATCGTCTTTCTACGGCTTATCACCCACAAACGAGTGGGAAAGTCGAGATTTCAAACCGAGCTTTGAAGAGGATTTTAGAGGTCGATTGGAGAAAACCGTGCTTCATGGTCTGACAAACTCGATGACGCTTTATGGGACTTTAGGACCGCTTATAAGACACCTATCGTTTGTACTCCATATAAGTTGGTTTATGTAAAGAATTGTCATTTGCCCATTGAATTGGAGCATAAGGCATATTGGGCCCTTAAGCATGCAAACTATGATTTGTAGACCGCGGGAGATCACCGGAAAATACAATTGAATGAATTGGATGAATTAAGATATAATGCTTATGAAAATTCATTGATTTTTAAAGAAAAGAAAAAAAAGTTTCATGATGCAAAGATTAAAAACCGGGTTTTTAACGTTGGTGATCAAGTGTTACTTTTTAACTCTCGATTGAAGATATTTTTCGGGAAATTGAAATCTCGTTGGTCCGGTCCTTTCACCATAACACAAGTGTTTCCTTATGGGACCATCGAGCTAGCTCAAAATGATGGTCCTAACTTCAAGGTGAATGGACATAGGCTTAAGCACTACTTCGGTGGGGAAGTCCCTTCATTGGACGACCTCGACCAAGTCACCTTCCCCAATGATAATTAGCATTGAGGGGATCGAGTCGAGCTCATGACTCGGTAATAAAAAACGAGGTATCTCGTGGGGGAGATTAATAAGTGTGAAAACACTTATCCTTTTACCACTTATTTCAAATAATAACAAGGCCAAAACGTATATTTTATGTCGTAAAAGTCGGAATTATGCGTGGTTTGTGTTTTTATTGTGTTTCAGGATAAAAATATGAAAAAGGAAGAAAACACGGGCTATCACGGGCTTTTATTGAAGAAAACAAGAAAAGACGAAGTCAAAAGACCAAGAGTGCAAAAGATTTGAAGTCAATGGGCCTAAATGAAGATTTATTGAAGAAAAGGACCAAAGACGGAAGATTTATATATGTCGAAGAACTCAAGTCTATTAAATGAAGAAATTAAAAGACGAGTTGAATTTATTCATCGACAAATCCCGAATCGAAGTTGAAAACGTCAACTTTATTAAAGAGACGAGAAGACAAGAAGAAATGAGAGAAAGCCCACTCACCAACTCATCACAAGGCCTATAAATAGCACCCAACCTCACACATTTGCAACTAGTCTTTATTTTTATTTTGTATTTTCACTTTTCAGGCCAACACCATTAGGGTGTTTGGCACCTTCATTTTTTCTTTCCTTCATCATCAAGTATCATGTAAGTTACCCTTTAATTTCATGTTTTTGAATCCTAATCTTTAATATAATCCTTCCTTTAATCTTGTTCTTCTTTTCTTTATGCTTCTAAACTTTTAAGTTTTGTTCTTGGTTGATTTTGGTTTTCTAAAATCAAGTGGGTTTTGATTGTATTGGTGTTTATTGTTAGTTTTATTGATTGGGTTTGATGGTTTATCATTAGTAGATGTTTAATGGTTAGTTTTGTTTAATCTTTGGGTTTAAGTTGGTTAGTTTTGGTTAGATTCGTGTGTGTAGTTGTTTCCCTGTTTTTCGCATCATTCTGTTTTCCCAGTTTTTACCGAACCAGGCATATTTTACCGAACAAGTTAGTTATACCGAATCAGCTTATTTTACCGAACCAATGTAATTTCCCGAATGAGCACCTTTTTCCGAACGAGAAATTTTACCGAGTGAAGCATTTATTCCGAACGAGTGTTTTTACCGAACCAACTACATTTTCCCGAACCAACAACCTATTTTACCGAACCAAGCATTTTACCGAATGAAGTAGATATTCCGAACCAACTAGTTTTTACCGAACGAAGGTTAATATTTCGAACGAAGGGCAGAAATTCCGAACGAAGGTATTTTCCCGAGTGAAGGTATTTTTCCCGAACGAAGGACTTTATTCCGAGTGAAGGTGTTTATTCCGAGCGAAGGTATTTTCCCGAGTGAGCAATTTTTCCTGAACCAATACTTTTTCTCGAACGAAGTTATTTACTTAGTTTCTAATTTTTTGTTTCTAATTTTTTTTCAAAGTTTTTAGTTGTTTAGATTTAAATCCACTTTTAAGTTTTTAAGTTTTTAATTAGTTATTTTTTAACTCGTAATTTAGTTTAATTTTTAAATGTTTTATTTTTACTCAACGACATTTTTATTTTACCATTAGTTTAAAATAGATAATCAAACAAACCATTTATTATTCCACCAAGAGCGACTGAGTCGCACTTTCAACTGATAATCAATTCGAAAAGACTGGAATAACGAACTTTCATAACTAAGTTAAAATCAGTTATTAAATGGCGCCGATGCCGGGTCTTTTCGTTAAGATTAACGGTTTTCAGTGAGAGACGCGTTGGATTTTGGTATCCGTTCACTTTTGAACGTTATTTTCCTAGCTTTAAAATTTTCAAAAAATCCTAAAAAATATAAAATTTTCAAAAATTCAAAAAAATAGAAAAACATAAAAAACCAAAAATATTTCTTGTCTATTTTTCTTTTCCTTTTGTAGGTGTGTATGCTTACTCATGCTCGTAAGAAGAAAGTAGCTCAAGCCGAAGTCATTACTCCACCTATTGTCACCATGGACAATCAACCAATGATCGGGCTTTTGCAATCGCACGTAGAGGGCAATACCGATGCTATTGTCATACCCAAGATTGGAGCCAACAACTTTGAGCTCAAATTCGGCTTTATTCAAATGGTCTCTGCTCAACCTTTCTTGGGGCGTTCGCTTGATGATCCTCATGACCATATAAAAAGGTTTCTTCAACTCACCAATACGGTTAAGTATAATGGGGTTTCACAAGAGGTAATTCTCTTACAACTTTTTCCTTTCTCCTTAGAAGGACAAGCCCGGAATTGGCTTGATAAGGAACCGCCACAAAGTATTTTTACGTGGACGAATTTAGAGACCAAATTCATCAACTACTTTTCCCACCCTCACGTAATACCGCTTTGCGGAATGAAATCATTACCTTTGAAAAAAAGTACGGTGAGACATTTAGTGAATCTTGGGACCGTTTTAAGGAACTTTTAAGAAAGTGTCCACAACATGGTTTCACAAAAGTACATCAAATTAACACTTTTTACAATGGTTTAAGCATGAATGACCAAGATTCACTAAATAATGCCTCGGGGGTAATGTTTTGGTTAAGTCTTCTAATGTTGCATGGGACATTATTGAGAATAAGTCTAGAGTACAAACCAAGAGTGTTCGAACTAATGTGGCTAGTGCTAGCACTAATGAGAGCGACAAGAGAATTGATAAGCTTACCTCTCTTGTTCAAACACTTGCTCTCCAAACCGCTAACAACACCAAAGCTATCAATGCTCAAGTTAATGCTTTGAGTCAATCATGTGAAATATACGAGGGATCTCATTCATACACCGATTGTCCTTCGACTCATGACAATCCGGAAAATGTGTATGCCGCCAACGGTAACTTTTCTACGGGAAGTTATGAAGCACGTTCACAAGGTGACCGCAATTTGCTCAGCTATCGCTCAAACAACTTTCTTTCACCACCTGGTTTCCCACCACAAAACCCAAACAACCTCAATCGAAACAATCAAAATCAACCTCGAGCTCCAAATCAATATCAAACCCAAAGAAACCCATATCTACCTCAAAGAAACAATCAAGTTCACCAACCACCTGCTTACCATACTCTTCCTCCAACCCAACCCACCACATTTAATCAAGAAGTTGACACTTACATGAGGACTAATGATTTTATAGTGCAAAATCTTCAGCGGGAAATGGCCAGCATGAAAGCAGATATGGTGAAACAAGGGAATGATCTTCGAGCCGATATGCGAAACTCTTTGGCAAGTCAAACATGATGACTAGTTTCTTCCCAAGTAATCAAGCCTTTGGTTCGGGTTCTCTTCCGAGTAACACCGTTGCTAATCCAAGAGGGGAGATGAAAGCAATCACCACTCGAAGTGGAAAAGGTTTAAAGGAACCCGAGCTTCCTACACCTACACCGGTGATTGTGACAAAGGAAAACGAGTCCACTTCTCCAATTCCTCCAACTTCTACTTCTCCAATTCCTCCGACTTCTACTTCTCCAATTCCTCCACCTTCTACTTCTCCAATTCCACCGCCTTCTACTTCCACCCCTCCACCACCCAAGGATGTGAGTGAGAATTCCATTCCAAAGCCTTCATCTCAACCCAATATACCTAATCCTTCGAGGTTGAGGAAAGAGAAATTGAAGAACAAGGATGATATTCAGGTTTCTAACTTTCTTAAAATGTTTAAACAACTGTATTTCAATATCTCCTTTGATGAGGCTCTCGCTCACATGCTGAAATATGCTAAAATGTTTAAAGATCTTCTCAGTGATAAGGAGAAACTTCTTGATATTGCTCATACCTAACTTAATGAGAATTTCTCTACAGTGCTCTTAAGGAAATTACCCACCAAACTTGGTGATCCGGGTCGTTTTCTCATTCCTTGCAACTTCCCCAGGGTAGAGAATTGTATGGCCCTAGCCGATCTAGGTGCTAGTATCAACTTAATGCCTCTAAGCGTTTGGAAACAATTGTCTCTACCAGAGCTAGTCCCCACACGAATGACTTTGGAATTAGCTAACCGTACGGTTGCTTATCCGGTGGGGATAGCCGAAGACGTCTTCATCGGTGTCGACAAATTCACCTTTCCGGTGGATTTTGTTGTCGTTGACTACGAGATGGATCCCCGTGTTCCATTCATCGTTGGACGTCCATTCTTGAGGACCGGTCGCACTCTCATTGATGTAGCCACGGGCGAATTAATCATGAGAGTTGGTGACGATAAAATCGTCTTCAACATGGGTAAACTTTCTAAGAAGCCTTCTGAAAACGAGAGTGTTAATTTCATTGACGTTCTTGATGAGGCTTATGAAGAACATTTCAAAGACGCTTGTAAAAGATCTTCTTCTCTACCCATTGTTGAGACCGTTTCCTCTATTGCTCCATCACTAACTCCATTTGGAGAAAGTGATTTCCTTTTGAAAGAATTTGAAGCAACTTTGGGAGATGTGGACTTGCAATATGACGATTCTCCTTCCAATTGGGATAAAGACGTTCATACCATTGAAAAACTTCTCAATGAGGACCATATTTCTCAACCATCTCCTAAGGATATCTCTATCGACGATCCGAATTTGACTATACCTTCCATCGAAAATCCTCCAGATTTAGAGCTTAAGGATCTTCCGTCTCATCTCGAGTACGTTTTCCATGAAGACAATAAGAAGTCACCCGTCATCATCACAAAGGATTTGAAAGAAGATGAAAAATCCCGACTTATCGCCGTGCTGAAGAATCATAAGAAAGCGATTGCGTGGAAAATCTCCGATATCCGTGGAATTGATCCTCACTTTTGCACACATAAAATTCTCATGGAAGATGACTTTAAACCCGCAATCCAAAACCAAAGAAGGGTGAATCCCAAGATCCATGACGTTATCAAAAAAGAGGTTATCAAACTTCTTGATGCGGGATTGATCTACCCTATCTCGGATTCATCATGGGTTAGTCCGGTCCATTGTGTGCCTAAGAAAGGAGGAATCACCGTTGTGCCCAATGAAAACAACGAGTTGATTCCTACTCGTCTCGTTACAGGGTGGAGAGTTTGTATAGACTATCGCAAACTCAATGATGCTACGAGAAAGGATCATTTTCCCCTTCCTTTTATGGACCAAATGCTTGAACGTCTAGCGGGTAATGACTATTATTGCTTCTTAGACGGTTTCTCCGGGTATTTTCAAATTCCCATCGATCCCAAAGACCAAGAGAAAACCACATTCACTTGTCCTTATAGAACATTTGCTTATAAACGAATGCCTTTCGGCTTATGCAATGCTCTTGGGACATTCCAAAGGTGTATGATGACCATATTCAATGACATGGTTGAAGAAACTATGGAAGTCTTCATGGATGATTTCTCGCTCTATGGTGATTCTTTCTCTCATTGCCTCGCCAATTTAGAACGTATGCTCTAACGGTGTGAAGACACTCGCCTTGTTCTAAATTAGGAAAAATGCCATTTCATGGTAAAAGAAGGCATTGTGCTTGGACATAAAATCTCAAAAGCTGGTCTTTAAGTGGACCGTGCTAAAGTTGATGTCATAGCCAAATTACCTCCACCTTCAACCGTGAAGGGTGTGAGAAGTTTCCTTGGTCATGCGGGCTTCTATCGTCGATTCATTCAAGATTTTTCTAAAATCGCTCGCCCGATGACCCACCTCTTGGAAAAAGATACTCCCTTTATCTTTTCTAAAGAGTGTCTTGAATCCTTCAATCTTCTTAAGGACAAGCTAACTAAGGCACCGGTCTTGGTTACCCCTAATTGAGAGCTACCTATTGAATTAATGTGTGATGCTAGCGACTTTGCTATTGGAGCGGTTTTGGGCCAAAGAGTGAACAAACACTTCCAACCAATCCATTATGCTAGCAAGACAATGACAGGAGCTCAATTGCATTATACCACTACCGAAAAAGAGATTTTAGCTGTAGTGTATGCTTTTGAGAAGTTCAGCCCCTATCTTGTCCTTTCCACCACCATTGTGTACACCGATCATTCCGTGTTGAAGTACTTGTTGACTAAGCAAGATTCTAAGCCAAGACTTCTTCGTTGGGTTTTGCTCCTTCAAGAATTTAAAATTGTAATTCGTTACAAGAAGGGAGTAGAAAACCTAGCCGCGGATCATCTAAGTAGACTTGAGGATCCTTATCGAGGGGATCATCCGAATCAAGAGATCAATGACTCTTTTCCCCTTGAGGCCTTAATGTCTATCAACTCCAATCTTGATGACACCCCGTGGTTTGCGGACATTGCAAACTACTTAGCGGGTGGTATTCTCATCGAAGGGTTAACATCCCAACAAAAGAAGAAGTTCTTTAAAAATGTTAAGACTTACTTTTGGGATGACCCTTATCTCTTCAAATAATGTGCTGATCTGATTATTCGTCGGTGTGTTGATTGACCCGCAACTTTAGACATTCTCGAAGCTTGCCATAAAGGACCCACCGATGGTCACTTTGGTCCCAACTACACCGCGAAGAAAGTGTTTGACTCGGGATTCTATTGGCCCACCATTTATCGTGACGCTCACGAGATGGTTAAAAATTGTGATGCTTGCCAAAGACAAGGCAAGATCACACATAAAGATGAGATGCCTCAAAATTACATACAAGAATGTGAAATCTTTGATGTATGGGCATCGACTTTATGGGGCCATTTCCATCATCTAAAGGGAACAAGTATATCCTCGTAGCCGTTGACTACGTTTCCAAATGGGTTGAAGCTAAGGCTCTTCCTACGAACGATGCGAGGGTGGTTGTGAACATTCTGAAGCAACTTTTTGCTCGATTCGGTGTTCCTCGTGCTATAATCAGTGACCGCGGGACTCATTTTTGCAATGATCAATTTGCTAGATTCATGGCTAAGTACGGTGTCAATCACCGTCTTTCCACCGCTTATCATCCTCAAACAAATGGTCAAGCCGAGATATCTAACCGTGGATTGAAGAGAATTCTTGAACGTACTGTGGGATAGCATCGTGCCTCGTGGGCCGATAAATTAGATGATGCTTTGTGGGCTTTCCGTACCGGATATAAGACCCCAATTGGTTGTACACCTTATCGTCTTGTGTACAGGAAAGCATGCCACCTCCTTATTAAGCTGGAACATAAGGCATACTGGGCCTTGAAGTGGGCTAACTTCAACATCAACAACGCCGGTGATCTTCGGAAGATCCAACTCAACGAGCTCAACAAACTAAGGAATGAAGCTTATGAGAACTCATTGATCTACAAGGAGAAGACCAAGATCATCCATGATTCAAGGATTAAGAACCGAGAGTTTCACGTTGGTGATCAAGTTTTACTCTTTAACTCTTGGTTGAAGATCTTCTCGGGAAAGTTGAAGAGCCGCTGGTCTGGTCCATTCACCATCGCCAAAGTCTTCCCATATGGCACCATTGAGCTTTCTCAGCCAAATGAGCAAATTTCAAAATGAATGGCCAGCGCGTGAAGTTGTACTTTGGTGAGGACATCTCTCATGAGATGATTCCAAAATCACTATAGTTGTCCTTTCCTTAGCAAGATTTAAAGAAAATGCACAATGTCCTAAGTGTAGGGGAGTTTAGTCCCACATGCTTAAACATTGAGGATAATGTTTATATCAAGTGTAGGGGGGCCTTCTATCGAAGTAAGTTGTCTTTTCCATGAATTTGCCCTCATTTTAACCGGGAAATCTAATTTTTCGACATTTTTCAAAATTTTTGATCTATTTTGGCCTAGTAGTCTAGTAGTATTTTCCTTTGTTATCGTTATTTACTTTCTTTGCTAGAATAAATTTTCAATAAAGAGGTTTTAAATTTTTCAAAGTCGTGAATATTTGACTCAACCCGAGTTTACTTGTCCAAGTTTACTCTAGCTAGTATCCTTAACGTGTTTAAATCAAGTTTTGCTAGGCTTTTATATAGGGAACTTTAAAACGCGAAAGTCTTAACTCTCACGGGTTAAGAACAAGAACTTTTCGCAAGTTCCTATAATTGATCCTAGAAATTCGTTTATCAAGGGAACTTTAAAATGCGAATTCTAAACTTGAAAGAGTCTAAGAATTTGCAAGATCCTATAGATGACTTGAAAACCCAAAACTTTGAGTTAATTGGCTAAGCATCCACGAGTCTCATTCCTTGAGATTTTAAATTATGGAGAACGAGAGATGATAGAGTCAACTATAAGTTTGGTATTCTTTCGTGAATTTATGTGAGTTGATTATAAGCTTTTTCTCCCATCGCTTGTAAATAAATATATTTGCAACAAATAAGGTTGTACGATTTGAAAAGTTACTTAGCTTCTAGCACAAGATCGTTTAAAAGTTGCTTGGTATTAATTAGAGTTCATAGCCAAGGCATAACTTATTGAAGCGGGATGCGAAGATTGGCGAGTCCAAAAAGGCCCTAACAAGGCATGAGGGCTACAATTTGTTGCTAAAGATCCAAAAGTGATGTAAAGAATCATTTATCGAAAATCAATATGAAGGATCGAGACACACGACGAAAAGCAAATACTCCCCAAAAGATCATGGAGAAGTCTATCCAAAAAGGCCATAACAAGGTATGAGGATGAATAGATCCAAGTCCTAAAAGGAGGCTGATCATTGGATATCAAAGTAAAAAATAAAGAATGGAGAAAAATGAAGAAATCGTGGTCCAAATATGAAGAATCTCTAAAAAACTTCAAGTGAAAAAATTCCTATTATGAAGAGAAGACCATAATTTTAAGAACGTCTCTCAAGATTCGAAGTATGAAGTCGCTGCCAAATATCGGTCCGAGAAAGGTATCAAATCGTGAAGCGAGTTATGCCAAGATATGAACTTTAAGAGGTCCCGAGAAGCAGTTTTAAAAGGTTTTGTCCTTTAGCTAACTATGGATTAAATCGTCCCACTTTATTTTCAGCCTAAATAACTATCAAAATAAGTCAAACAATGCATCCTCGTGATCATTTAAGACAAAATTAAAATATAAGAGATACACCTAGGAATAAGGGAGTCTAAGTGAATAATTGGGCCACATGAGTTCGTGATAGTTTGCTAACTTATAATAACAATGATCTCGTTTTTAAGCTTGGTATGGGAACGTGAAACTTAAGGATGATAAACATTCATGACAACCAAAACCCCAAAGTAAGTCTTTGATTTCTATCTTTTTAGTTTCTCTATTGTTTAGTATTTAATAAAGGCCAAGGTGGGTTATTTATGATGAGAAATGTAAACCGTGCTTTGAAATTAATGCATTGCATGAGGGCATTGCAATGGTCAAGTGTAGGGGATTTAATAAGTGTGAAAACACTTATCCTTTTACCACTTATTTCCAATAATAGCAAGGCCAAAACGTATATTTTATGTCGTAAAAGTAGGAATTATGCGTGGTTTGTGTTTTTATTGTGTTTCAGGATAAAAATATGAAAAAGGAAGAAAACACGGGCTATCACGGGCTTTTATCGAAGAAAACGAGAAAAGACGAAGTCAAAAGACCAAGAGTGCAAAAGATTTGAAGTCAATGGGCCTAAATGAAGATTTATCGAAGAAAAGAACCAAAGATGGCAGATTTATATATGTCGAAAAACTCAAGTCTATTAAATGAAGAAATTAAAAGACGAGTTCAATTTATTCATCGACAAATCCCGAATCGAAGTCGAAAACGTCAACTTTATTAAAGAGACGAGAAGACAAGAAGAAAGGAGAGAAATCTCACTCACCAACTCATCACAAGGCCTATAAATAGCACCCAACCTCACACATTTGCAACTAGTCTTTATTTTTATTTTGTATTTTCACTTTTCAGGCCAACACCATTAGGGTGTTTGGCACCTTCATTTTTTCTTTCCTTCATCATCAAGTTTCATGTAAGTTACCCTTTAATTTCATGTTTTTGAATCCTAATCTTTAATATAATCCTTCCTTTAATCTTGTTCTTCTTTTCTTTATGATTCTAAACTTTTAAGTTTTGTTCTTGGTTGATTCGGTTTTCTAAAATCAAGTGGGTTTTGATTGTTTTGGTGTTTATTTTTAGTTTTATTGATTGGGTTTGATGGTTTATCATTAGTAGATGTTTTTAAGTTTTTAATTAGTTATTTTTTAACTCGTAATTTAGTTTAATTTTTAAATCTTCTATTTTTACTCAACGACATTTTTATTTTACCAGTAGTTTAAAATAGATAATCAAACAAACCATTTATTTTTCCACCAAGAACGACTGAGTCGCACTTTCAACTGACAATCAGTTCGAAAAGACTGGAATAACGAACTTTCATAACTAAGTTAAAATCAGTTATTAGAGATCTCATGCTTATCCATTGTATATATTATCGCCTTTTAATAGTTTAATGAGAGGGGATTTGTGCCCTTCCAACTCGTTGTCTCGTGGTTGTTTGTGAATGCGTTATCTAGATCATCATCATCGCCACGATTGAAGACTCTCGTGTTCCTTTACGTGAGCCTCGATCGTTTGCTTGAAGAATTTTACACGAATCCATGACATATCCTTTATTGTTCTAACAATTATATATTAGCATAATTCATAAACGGCTTTAGATATATTGTTGATCACCCTTTCCATGCTAGATCCTAAGCATTCGACTCTTCGTATCTAGTATGGGGGTGCTCCACCTTTAGACTCGAAACATTGAGGACAATGTTTAATTTCAGTATGGGGGGGGGGGGGGGTGAATAGATACTTGCTTTTCTACGCCCTCACGTTTTCCAATTTCAATGTTTTGTTTTGTTTTGTTGCTAATAAGGCTAAAAATGGCCAAATTTTAAAAATTTTCTTTGTTTTCATAAGTGTTTTTAAGACACGAATGTATATTTTCCGATGGGTAGAATAAGATCTAATTTTTGACTTGATGGGAATTTGGAGCCCTTTACATTCCTTAACCCGCTCGAATCAAGTTTTGCTAGACTTTTATCTAGGGAACTTTAAAACGCGAAAGTCTTAGCTCATTCGGGTTAAGAACAAGAACTTTTCGCAAGTTCATATAATTGATCCTAGAAAGTCACTTATCAAGGGAACTATAAAATGCTTTCTCTAAACTTGAAAAAGTCCAAGAAAGTGCAAGATCCTATAGGTGGCTTGAAAACCAAAAACTTCGATTTGATATAGTCTTAATGAAAGCTAATCCAAATTTGGCTTAATTTTGACTTGCATGGCTAAGTATTCACGAGTCTCTTTAACTAGAGGTCTTTAAATAGTGAAGAACGAGAAGTGATAGAGTTAGACAAGTGATCATGCTAAACGTAGAACATGAAACTGTTCTTTCAAAAACTCATACGTTTTTAATTGTGGCTTTTTCTCCCATATGATGAATGCATTAGGAATAAAAATAATTGCAATAAGTAAGGTCGCACGATTCGAAAGGTTACTTAGCTTCTAGCACAAGATCGTTTAAAAGTTGCTCGAGGTTGAATAGAGTTCATACCAAAGGCATAACTTATTGAAGCGGGATGAGAAGATTGATGAAGATCCGAAAAAGCCCTAACAAGGCATGAGGAGCTCTATTTTGTTGCTAAAGATCCAAAATGATGTGAAGTATCATTATTCCAAAATCAATATGAAGGATCATGACACACGACGAAAAACAATTACTCCCCCAAAGATCATGGAGAAAGTCTATCCAAAAAGACCTTAACAAGGTATGAGGATAAATATATCCAAGTCCGAAAAGGAGGCGGATCGTTGTATATCAAAATCCAAAATAAAGATTGAAGAAAAATGATGAAGTCGTGGTCCAAGTATGAAGAATCTCTCAAAAACGTCAAGTGAAGAAATTCCAAAATATGAAGAGAAGACCATAATTTCAAGAACGTCTTCCGAAGATTTGAAGTATGAAGTACATGCCAAATATCGGTCCGAGAAAGGTCTCAAATCGTGAAACGAGTTATGCCAAGATATGAACTTAAGGAGATACACGAGAAGCCGTTTTAAAAGATTTTTTCATTCGGCTAACTATCGATTAAATCGTGCTACTTTATTTTCGGACTAATAAATACTCAACTAAAGTCAATATGAAGCACTTATGATCCATGACAAATAGTTAAAAAATTCTAGAAACCCATTTCCTTTCATAATAACTAGGATTGCGGGGAGAAAAAGTATTACACAATTTGGACGTATGAGTAGTGTTAGCATTGTGACTTGTACCAACAATGATCTCGTTTTTGCACTTAGCGTGGAATGTATGACAATCAAGGATGACGAACTTTACTCTATGAGACATTCACTTGTTTCTATTCATTGACCCTAAAAGTCACATTCGTGATAAAAATCATACAATATGTCTTTACACATCTTCTTAGTTTTGTAGCAAGTTTTAATTTTCAATAAAAGTTAATAAAATTGAATTTTGGAGATGCTTAGATACTTTATTCTAGCATTGCGTGAGGGCACGACAATGGTTTAGTATGGGGGAGTGATGAGATGGCATTTATACATGATCTCATCGTTCTTTTCGGGCTTTTAATGCAAAAAAAATGACATATAATACCATATATATGCTTGTGTTTATTTACTTGTGTATTTTAGGTATTAATATCGTGAAAAAGACAAAAGATCACAAGAAACAAGGAAAAACGAACACGAGAAACGAAGCCGCACAATGAACCGGGCCCTAGTTTGTGATTTATCAAAGAAAAACCCTTGAAGACTTGAAGATGTACAAGATTGAGCCCTCATTTATGAAGAAATGACACTTAATACCATTGTATATTCATAATTACAAGTTTGGTCCCTTAAGTTTGTCAAAATTACAAAAAGGTCCTCCAAGTTTGAAGAATTGGCAAGATTAGTCCTTCAACAAATCCAAAATGTCAAGAATGGTCCTTCATAAAGTCCAAGATCCAACGAATCCCTTGAAGTTCAAGAATATTACATTTCTAGTCCTTAAAAAATGGTTAAAATATCATAAGGACTGAAATTATAATTAGCCTAAACTTCTAAAAGCCCTAGAATCCTTTTCCAAAACTTTTTGTGGCCAAAACCTAAATTCAGAAACTAGTTTAACAAAGGAAAACGAGTTTACAAGTCTAAAAAACATGTTATACAACCTTTTCCAAAGAACAAGGGCCATTTGTGCCATTTCCAAAGTTTAAACAAACACAAACACGCACCAAACATTTCTTTCCCCTAATTTCGGATCAAAATACTTACTGTTCACCATTCATCCACCCAGATTTACCTTTAGTTAAACAAAGGGTAAACTGAAATTACCTTGTCCGACGCTTAATTCACACACACACAAACTCATCCCACACCAAAATTCCCCAATCCCACTCACCATGTGACCCCACACTCAACCCCGTCTACCAATGAGAAACCAACTTCCTCTCCAAGCAATCTGACGTGGCCAAATCAACGTCCCATACTCTTTGCTTGGCCCCAAAGCTAAAATGAATGAGTAGGATTGAATGGACAGCTCACAACCTCAACACGCCATCAAGCACTCAAGGGCAATTTTGAGAATTCATAGTGACAGGTGTGAAAACACCTATCCTTTTACCACTTAATTATAATAATAACCAAGCCAAAACGTGTATTTTATGTCGTAAATATCGGAATTATGCGTGGTTTGTGTTTTATTGTGTTTTAGGACCAAAAGATGAAAAAGGGAGAAAACACGGGCTTTCACGGGCTTTTATCGAAGAAAACGAGAAAAGACGAAGTCAAAAGATCAAGAGTGCAAAAATAACGGAAGTCCAAGTCCTATTCTGAAGATTTATCGAAGAAAAAGTCTAAAGACGGAAGTTTAATGAAGTCGAAGAACTCAAGTCTAATTATTGAAGAAATTATAAGACAAGTTTAATTTATATCGACAAATCCCGAGACGACGTCGAGAAAGACAAAGAATTAAAAGACGAGAACGATAAAGAGAAAGAAAGAAGGAAGCAACACATGCACTCCTCACTTCCTATATATACCCTCCTAATGACACATTAGGAGGGTGTTAGTCAATTGAGGAGTAGATTAGTTTAGGATTAGGAGTAGCTTAATACTTTCTCTCTCTAGCTTTTCTTAATGTTTTTCAAGCTTTTTCATTAATCTTGTAATTTGAATCTTTAATCATCTTAATTTCAAGCTTTTTCAATTAATCATTCTCATTCTTCCTTTCTTAATCTTTTAATCTTGTTTAATTTTGATAATCATGTAGTTTAATTAATCATGTTCTTGTTTGATTTATGTTTTTGATTGATTGTGCTTATTGGTTTTTATGTGTTTGATTTTTATAGCTTATAGTGTTTTAGTGCTTATTGTGTTAATTTTCTTATTTTTAATTAAGTGCTTATTAGTTAATTTTTATAAAAAGTTGTTTTTAAATATTTTTATTATTTAGTGTTTTTAAATTTTTTTAAATTTTGGCTTATTTGCTTTTTCTTAAAATTGATTTGGTTAAGTTTTTAGATAAGTGCTTATTAGATTTTTGCTTATTTTTAGTTTTGCTTATTTACATTATTGTTCTTATTCGGATTTTTCCAAAACCCCAATATTCCGGATAAGCCCCCGAAATCTATATTCCGGATAAGAGATTTTTTGTTATTCCGGATATGCCCCAAAACATTTTCCCGGATAAGCAAAAAAGTAGATTGCGGATAACTTATCAAAACTAAAAATTCCGAATATACAAAAGATAACTTTCCGGATATGCAGCATTGAATTTTTCCGGATAAGACTTTTTTTTCCCGGATAAGACTAGTCCACTATTATTCCGTATAACTCTTTCAATTTGACATGCTGCTATTATTCCGAATAACTCTTACAATTTGACAAGGTAGCCTACTAGCTAGCTTAAGGTTTGGCGCCAATTCCAGGTGCTAGCCTGGTAGCTTCCAGCTACCTGCCTGCTAGCTTGTTTATTTATTAGTATTGTTCAGTAATTGTTTAGTTTTATTTGAAAGTTGTTCCGATTTTATTTTTGAAAGTTACGTATTTTTAGTTAAATTTTTCGTCTATTTTTAAAATTAATATTTTTCGTAAAGTTCAAGTTTTATCTTTTATTTAGTACCCGCTTTAGGTTTTGCCTCGTTTAGCTTTATAGTACCATTTTAGTTTTATTCTCTCCTTTTTCATTTAGTAAACTTTATTTTCAAGTCGATAGTTAATTTCTTCTTTTAGATTTATTTTTATTAATTGTTTCGTTTTAATTTCACGTTTTATTATTTATATTGTTTTGTTTTTATTAGTTAATTGCTTTTAGCTTATTGTTATAATTTTGTGCATTTACCTTTTAAGTAGAATAGATAACCAAACCATTTTATTTTCCACCAAGAACGACTGAGTCACACTTTTTACCAGAAATCAATTCGTTAAGACACCGAGAAAAAAACGAACTTTTTAACTTGCAAAATCATACTATTAAATGGCGCCGCTGCCGGCTCTTTTCGTGAAGATTAACGGTTTTTTGTGAGAGTCGCGTTGGATTTTGGGATCCGTTCACTTTTGAACGTTATTTTTCGTGTCAAAATTTTTTAAAAATCCATAAAAATAAAAAATTTCAAAAATCCAAAAACATTTGAAAAATCATAAAAGCATTTCTTTTTCGAAAGTTTTGCACCAAAAATATTCTTCTTGATTATCTATTGTGTTTAATGGATTCGTTTGTTGACTGTGTAGTGTGTGGAAGACCATCTTCTGGTAGTCAATCCTGTCAATGGTGTTCATGCGAACGATGTGGAATGGATATCCCTAATTACGAATTTGGCCATTGTCTATCGTGCAATTCGATCAATTCATACTTCAATTCATTCTTCTCTTCTAATGCCACTATTTCACCCTCTCCCATATATGACGATTCATATCCACAAAATGCACCGGGTTTCTCTCAGTACCCGTGTTGCAACAATTGTGAGGGCCCTCACGATACTTCTTATTGTCAGCCAATGAATTATTATGAGCCAAATCCGTGTCCTCATTTTTCTTCACCGATGGATTATTATGAACCAAATCCGTGTTCTAATTCTTCTCAACCGATGAATTACTATGAGCCACATCCGTGCTATAATTCTGGTTCTCACAATTTTGAGCCTCCACAATACACCCTCGATCATCAACCTTCTGTCGGAATGTGGCTTGAATACGTTCAACAAGAATTAGCTAGCATACGCGAAGCAAGGGAGGAGGAAAAGCGACATCAACAAGAACAAGTATCTAATCTTAGTGATTATACTCCTCCTCTTGTGCGTCCATACTACTATTATGATGATGACGAGGATGATATCTATAATCTCGACCCGTCTTCTGAGATTACTACTCCTACTCTTGATATCCCTAATGCGTCTAAGGATAGTGATACATCGAGTGAGATTAGTGATTTTGGTCTCGACAAATTCTTTGATAAGGTTTTTGATGTACAGACTTTTGAGGAGCTTACGGAAGAGGTCGCTCTTAATGATGATGATTTTTCTCCATGCTATGAGAATTTCACTTTTGAAATGTCTCCTTCTCCTCTGGGCGATGAAGGCGATGTTGATTTATTCTCTCCGACTTACGAGAAGTTCACCACTGAACTTGGTCTTGTAGATGAGGTGGAAGACATTATTCTTCACGACAAATTACTGAAAGTTCATCTTCTTATTACTAAAATTGAAACGTTGAATTCTGCTCCTATTTCAGAGTCTTTACCTCTGTCTGTTACTTCAGTTGAGAATAATGATACAGCTATGGAGGAAATCGACATTCTCTTAATACCTCCGGGTATTGATGATGATGATACGGAGGGGGATATTATTTTTGATAACTTACTGCATGAAGGTATTGTCCTAAGTCCCCCTCCCGAGCACCTTTCATCCACTCCTTTAAACACCATTACAGAGGATGAGTGCTTTGACCCGGGGGGTGACATTGACCATTCCATGATTAACATATTTACGGCTTTGCCGCTCAGTGATCATCCATTGTCTTTGGGGGATGAAAATGTGCTTCCTTTACCCACCCCACCTCCCGTGGATCACGACCTCACATACTTTTCGTATGTTGAGAGTACCTTTCTACCTTTCAAGACTTATCCTCCGGCCTCTCCTTTATTAATGTCCTCCGGGAACGAGGACAAGGTCTTTGATCCCGGTATTACATTTTAGGCTTCCCCATGGACCATTTAATTCGTGGACGAGTCAGGCTCGTGACTCGGTTAACAAAAACAAGCGCTTTTTGGGAGGCAACCTGATTATCTCTCTATCTTTATATATTTTTTCTAATAAGTGTAAGGGGAGACCCTAGACTGTGTTTGTTATTTTCTTTCTTATCTGTGCAGGGATTCGAACTTTTAAAGATCCATTCTTGATGACTTTTGACGACCCGTGATTCCATGTACCCGTCTTCCCGGTTCTATCCTAAACACTTTTGATTCACTATTTTATATTTTTCAATATTAATATAAGAATCACTTTAGTTGTCTCTTCCTTAGCAAGGTTTAAACAACATGCACAATATCCTAAGCGTAGGGGAGTTCACTCCCACATGCTTAAACATTGAGGACAATGTTTATATTAAGTGTAGGAGAGACTTCTATCGAAGTTAAGTGGTCTTTTCCTTGTATTTGTCCTTATTTTAACCGGAAAAATTGATTTTTCGATATTTTTCAAAATTTTTGATCTATTTTGGCCTATTAGTATTTACATTTGTTATAGTTATTTTATTTCTTTTCTAGAATAAATTTTAATAAAGTGGTTTTAATTTTTCAACGTTGTGAATCTTTTGACTCAACCCGAGTTTACTTATCTATGTTTACTCTAGCTAGTATCCTTAACGTGTTTAAGTCAAGTTTCGCTAGGCTTTTATATAGGGAACTTTAAAACGCGAAAGTCTTAACTCTTACGGGTTAAGAACAAGAACTTTTCGCAAGTTCCTATAATTGACCCTAGAAATTCGTTTATCAAGGGAACTTTAAAATGCGAATTCTAAACTTGAAAGAGTCTAAGAATTTGCAAGATCCTATAGATGACTTGAAAACCCAAAACTTTGATTTAATTGGCTAAGCATCAACGAATCTCATTCCTTGAGATTTTAAATTATAGAGAACGAGAGATGATAGAGTCAATTATAAGTTTGGTACTCTTTCATGAATTTATGTGAGTTAATTATGAGCTTTTTCTCCCATCGCTTGTTAATAAATTTAATTTCAATAAATAAGGTTGTACGATTTGAAAAGTTACTTAGCTTCTAGCATAAGATCGTTTAAAAGTTGCTCGGTATTAATTAGAGTTCATAGCCAAGGCATAACTTATTAAAGCGGGATGCGAAGATTGGCGAGTCCGAAAAGGCCCTAACAAGGCATGAGGGCTACATTTTGTTGCTAAAGATCCTAAAGTAATGTGAAGAATCATTTATCGAAAATCAATATGAAGGATCGAGACACACGACGAAAAGCAAATACTCCCAAAAGATCATGGAGAAGTCTATCCAAAAAGGCCCTAACAAGGTATGAGGATAAATAGATCCAAGTCCTAAAAGGTGGCGGATCGTTGTATATCAAAGTCCAAAATAAAGATTGGAGAAAAATGAAGAAGTCGTGGTCCAAGTATGAAGAATCTCTTACAAACTTCAAGTGAAGAAATTCCTATTATGAAGAGAATACCATAATTTCAAGAACGTCTCTCAAGATTTGAAGTATGAAGTCGCTGCCAAATATCGGTCCGAGAAATCTCAAATCGTGAAGCGAGTTATGCCAAGATATGAACTATAAGAGGTCCCGAGAAGCAGTTTTAAAAGATTTTGTCCTTTAGCTAACTATTGATTAAATCGTCCCACTTTATTTTTAGCCTAAATAACTATCGGAATAAGTCAACAATGCATCCTCGTGATCATTAAAAACAACACTAAAATATAAGAGATACACATAAGAATAAGGGAGTCTAAGTGAATAATTAGCCCCCATGAGTTTGTGTTAGTTTGCTAACTTATAATAATAATGATCTCGTTTTTAAGCTTGGTATGGGGAACGTGAAAATTGAGGATGATAATCATTCACGATATCCAAAACCCCAATGTAAGTCTTTAATCTCTTAATTTGTTTTTCTTCCTTTAATTTGTCATATGTTTAATAAAGGCCAAGGTGGGTTAATTATGATGAAAAATGTAAAACGTGATTTGTAATTAATGCATTGCATGAGGGCATTGCAATGGTCAAGTGTAGGGGATTTGATAGGTGTGAAAACACCCATCCTTTTACCACTTAATCATAATAATAACCAAGCCAAAACGTGTATTTTATGTCGTAAATGTCGTAATTATGCGTGGTTTGTGTTTTTATTGTGTTTTAGGACCAAAAGATGAAAAAGGGAGAAAACACGGGCTTTCACGGGCTTTTATCGAAGAAAACGAGAAAAGACGAAGTCAAAAGATCAAGAGTGCAAAAAGAACGGAAGTCCAAGGCCTATTCTGAAGATTTATCGAAGAAAAAGTCTAAAGACAGAAGTTTAATGAAGTCGAAGAACTCAAGTCTAATTATTGAAGAAATTATAAGACAAGTTCAATTTATATCGACGAATCCCGAGACGACGTCGAGAAAGACAAAGAATTAAAAGACGAGAACGAGAAAGAGAAAGAAAGAAGGAAGCAACACATGCACTCCTCACTTTCTATATATACCCTCCTAAAGACACATTAGGAGGGTGTTAGTCAATTGAGGAGTAGATTAGTTTAGGATTAGGAGTAGCTTAATACTTTCTCTCTCTAGCTTTTCTTAATGTTTTTCAATCTTTTTCATTAATCTTGTAATTTGAATCTTTAATCATCTTAATTTCAAGCTTTTTCAATTAATCGTTCTCATTCTTCCTTTCTTAATCTTTTAATCTTGTTTAGTTTTGATAATCATGTAGTTTAATTAATCATGTTCTTGTTGAATTGATGTTTTTGATTGATTGTGCTTATTGGTTTTTATGTGTTTGATTTTTATAGCTTATAGTGTTTTAGTGCTTATTGTGTTAATTTTCTTATTTTTAATTAAGTGCTTATTAGTTAATTTTTATAAAAAGTTGTTTTTAAATATTTTTATTATTTAGTGTTTTTTAAAAGTTTTTAAATTTTGGCTTATTTGCTTTTTCTTAAAATTGATTTGGTTAAGTTTTTAGATAAGTGCTTATTAGATTTTTGCTTATTTTTAGTTTTGCTTATTTACATTATTGTTCTTATTCGGATTTTTCCAAAACCCCAATATTCCGGATAAGCCCCCGAAATCTATATTCCGGATAAAAGATTTTTTGTTATTCCGGATATGCCCCAAAACATTTTCCGGATAAGCAAAAATGTGGATTGCGGATAACTCATCAACACTAAAAATTCCGCATATACAAAAGATAACTTTCCGGATATGCAGCATTGAATTTTTTCGGATAAGACTTTTTTTTCCCGGATAAGACTAGTCCACTATTATTCCGTATAACTCTTTCAATTTGACATGATGCTATTATTCCGAATAACTCTTACAATTTGACAAGGTAGCCTACTAGCTAGCTTAAGGTTTGGCGCCAATTCCAGGTGCTAGCCTGGTAGCTTCCATCTACCTGCCTGCTAGCTTGTTTATTTATTAGTATTGTTCCGTAGTTGTTTTGTTTTATTTGAAAGTTGTTCCGATTTTAATTTTGAAAGTTACGTATTTTTAGTTAAATTTTTCGTCTATTTTTAAAATTAATATTTTTTCGTAAAGTTCAAGTTTTATCTTTTATTTAGTACCCGCTTTAGGTTTTGGCTCGTTTTGCTTTATAGTACCATTTTAGTTTTATTCTCTCCTTTTTCATTTAGTAAACTTTATTTTCGAGTCGATAGTTAATTTCTTCTTTTAGATTTATTTTTATTAATTGTATCGTTTTAATTTCACGTTTTATTATTTATATTGTTTTGTTTTTATTAGTTACTTGCTTTTAGTTTATTGTTATTATTTTGTGCATTTACCTTTTAAGTAGAATAGATAACCAAACTATTTTATTTTCCACCAAGAACGACTGAGTCACAATTTTAACCGGAAATCAATTCGTTAAGACACCGAGAAAAAAACAAACTTTTTAACTAGCAAAATCATACTATTACATAGTGTGAGACCCCCAAAATCTGACATGGAACAACTAGGCAATGAGGGGGTAACACGTCATAGTACAAGGTACAATGAATTACAATTCATACAAAGCTGACGAAATAAAAACATGTATATTACATCATAAAAGGTCAGAGTTTTTAAACATAGGTCCCAGAGTTTTAAAAGCGGAAAATTTATATTATTTCGTCTCAATTTATAACAATGAGTTGCCCAAAAGACTGAATAAACTTCTGATAGTTTATATAAAGCAAATCTTTCAAAAGCATCACAGAAATCTCCAAGCCGCGATAATATCCTGCGGGCTCCCATCCAAGAAAAGCTAAGTAATAATACCTGAGATTAAACATGTAAAATCGTCAACACAAAGTTGAGTGAAATTCATAGGTTTAGTAATAAGGATGTGGAACACAAGCATTCATTTGTAAAACAAGTAGTGTGGAGTATGGTTATATACGTCAACCATAGTCCGGAAACCATTATTATTGTTGTTCAGTTCATGAACCGAAGCTTAACTAAATGTAAGTTCCTCTAGGGAGTATTCAGCCAAAATACTCAAGTAATAAACAAATATCAGTGCGTCAAGGTACTTGAGACGGGGACAGTCAATCCCGATGGATCCACCCACAACATTCGCGCTTAGTACTCGAAATTAACGGTTCATGATCAGGAGAGAAAACTTAAGGCTAGAGACTAAAAAGCAATAATAAAATGAAAGTCTGGAAAGCATACAAGTTCTGGATAGCATACAGTTTTAAATGGTTGTGTTCCACCATGTAAAATATCACCCCGTGTTTAGAAACCATGTGCAAGTAAAAAGGGGCTATGAACTCACTTTAGCCACGAGGTAAGTCAATCACGGTACTCAGCAACTGAGTAGAAACAATGTAGTGAGACGATCACCGACGATATGGATGCCCGGGGAAACAAGAAAACCGCAACCTATCAAAATAAGGCGCGCGTTAAGACTCAAACTTCAAATATCTATATGTACCAAATATAATATGACTCAACTGTTTTCAAAGTATTCATGTAACACCCCACCATGGCGGAATATGGGGCGCGACGTATGGATATCATCACAACAATAGTGTGTCTATAGAGAGAACTATATGAAATAAGAAATGTCATAAACTGGAGACTCAAAGTCATGACAATATCTCATCAAACTCAGGAGTCTAGGTAAGTAGGTAACAGTCCTACCGCTTACCCAAGACAAATAAATAACACTAACAATCACATATAGGTGCCAACAATATCACTACGAAACAATCACAATTTCCAAGGCATCAATATCACCAATCACAATTTCCAAGGCATCACGCCTTACCAACAATCACAATTTCCAAGGCATCACGCCTTACCAACAATCACAATTTCCAAGGCATCACGCCTTATCATTAACCATAGGTCCCATAGGCGCCCATACACCTATGTACCTTTCCAATCCAGATTACACACAAACAAGAATCACATAGCAGTTAATCACATAAATGTACACACAAGTCCATCTCAAACCTTAAAACATTCACAACATTAATTTAGAAAATAATTCAACACAGTGTCTCTTCCATCCCATCTGGAAGTAAAAAAAAATAGTAAACATGGGACTATGAAACTCACCTGATAGCTTCTTCACAAGTCCTTGCACTAGCAACAAGCTAACAAACCAAAAACACGAAATCAATACACGAACCAATCACTAAGATGGCTCATCAACCTATGATGGACATCTAGTCTATTCCCGTATAATTTCCTCATTGTTAATCTCTAATCACCCCATTACCCTTCCTTAACAAGTCCCTAACTTGGTTAAGTTTAATAGCTACCCCGTTTATAATTTTACACAAAACAGTCCCAGTTTTAGGTCTCAAAACTTTAAGTCAAACGTCCACTTAAACATACCTATGGTTTCTGTAAAAGGAATATTCACACTTTTATACATGTTAGCTAAAACCTCCCACTTGCCCTAACCTTAAAGCTACTGTTAAGGCCCCGATATACATATATCTACTTTTGTCATTCCAGATTTCCTGATTTTAAACGTACTAAACGTTTGTTACCATTAAGGGGTCTTACCCTAATCCACAACCTTAGCCCAAGTGCAGATACTTACTACAATATATAAAACATCTCTCACGTTCGTGAGAAGATCCCAATGCAACCCTAAGTACCCCAAACAACCCAAAACTTAAAAAGAAAACATGATGAATTCAAAACTGTTTTGACCTCCGACTGTTGTAACCTGTTTTTGACCCACTTCCCGACCTCCAGTTTAGTTCTCGTTTCTTGCATTGGAAAGCCACTTCAAAAATATTTTCAGGGGTACTTGGATCGTAAAATAAGAGTTTATAGAACTCCCGATATGATCAAAACAATCGACACAAAATCTGCCCAGTTTTTAAAAACGGGTTTAAACAAATTGAAATAATTAATTACCCATAACCCCATCTAATACAAGCCCTAGATTATATGATCATCATATTATGATTATAACATCATTAATTTACTGATTTTATATAAAACCTAACCCTAATCCATCATAAGATTATTAAAGAAAACATAAAAACAATTTAATTAAAAAGGTTTAAGAAGGTTTACCTTTAATTTATGAAAACCCTAAATTTTGATGAAGAACCCTAAAACCACCATTTATGCCGACCTAACCTTGATCTCCAGGGGTTTTATGAGTGTTTTGATTAATAAAAAGACTTTATATACTTTCTTAACAAGTCCTTGGCCCATGTACAAAAGCCCGGTTCCCTTTTTCCCTTTTTTCCCCTTTTCTTTTCTTTTTTTTCACATAACCGACCTATACCCATTTAATTTCGTTTTTTTCCTTTTTATTATTAATAATTGTATTAATAATATTACATTAATTTTCCTTAATTTATTTCAGCTCCTAAAGCCTCCAAAACCTCAAAACCGTAAAACTAGTCAAATTTACGCGTTTTACCGTAAAAGACGTAAAATATACACTTTTATAAAAAATATCAAATTTTGAAATAAAATTTATAACTAAGTCCTAAATGACTTAAAACCATCCCGAAAAATATTCATATGGATAATTACCTCACCCGAGACCTCTAAATGCTAAACAGTAAATCCTAAAAAACTACTATTACTATAATACTTATACGTATACGTAAACACCACAATATCACCATTTTCATTTCATAGTGACCACTTGTGAGCTCATGAACATGAAATAACCGTTCCTCGATTTACTTATGAGTACTCTATACTCATAAACGATAACCTCACCAACCTCGTTCACACAAAATAAACACGTAAACACACAATTCAAGTAAGCACACATAAAATAACCTAAAAGTAAGACCAAGTGACAAACCCAAAACCACGGTTGTCACATCACTCCCTCCTAATAGAAATCTCGTCCCGAGATTCACTCCCAAACTCAAACTTATTCTCAGCAAACAAACGAGGATGCATATCCCTGATAAAACCTTCACGTTCAAATGTGAACTCAGTGTACACGAAAATAATCTCAACCAACAACACATGAGCCTTAACCGTCCGCGAGGAAACTTATTAAAACCATAAAGTTATGTAACCAACCTAACTAAATCTCGCAACTCATCAAACAAGAACTGTCTTGAAACCAAGTTAGGAGCCATCACATAACTCAATGGGTTTAAAACTGTCACCCCGATTTCAGTCTTACTCATAAATACCATAAATCAAAACTCATCAAAATATAACCACGTATAATAAGGTCTAAATAACTCTCAAATTCCTTCCCAACTCATCTCTATGTTAACCCTCCAAGTGTTCATTACCGCAAAATACCCAAAACACGAGTTTAAACCATGTTGTCCGAAAATTAACCTTGAACTCGACACTTGTACAATTAATTCGACCAAGCTACTGACTTTCAATTACGAAAATTTCTGAATATTTGAAAAGTATGTTCCGAGTACATAATTTTAGGCTTTTGAATCACTCAAAAAGCTTTAAAAACGAATAAGTTATGACAAAAACGATTTTACCTAAAATCTGCCAAGACATTAGCGACAGTTTCTGACAGTTAGCGACATATTTTGACAGTTTAGCGACAGTTTCTGCCTACTCCGATTTATACCAAAAAAAAAAAAACGATTTTTAAACCCTAAAACTTCCCATTAATTACCAAAACTAGAACCTAATTTATTTTAATTCCAGAAAATTAAAACTCTATTAATTACATGATTTTAACATATTTCACTAAATAAGAACAAAATTTTTAACTTAAGAACAATAACTTTAGGTGATCAAAACCAAAATATTTTAAAATAACCGAGTCATGCTTATATGTTAAAGATATTATATTCCACCTTATTTGAAACATGATCCCGACACTTCCTTATTTTATCGACTACCAACAATTATTTTTTTTCAATTTGCAAGTTCTATTTTTTTTACCATGTATAACTCGAAACAAAAGACATCGTTACCCCAAAAAGAAATCTCCACCATCTCAAAATCCTTCACGCCAAAAGTACCGTACAAACAAACACGTGAAATGAGGACCCGAGAAATGCGCTACTACAGAAGTTGAACATCTCAATGAGAAACGAGCTAGCAACCATCCCAAGAATACAACCGGTAAGTAGAAAATAATTTTACATACATAGGCATAAGCGTACATACACTCAAATCCATCCAACATATACTATACAAGCATGTATTAACTCTCTTTCATGCAATCATACTTGAAAGTCCAGTGGTGTTGTAACACATATATAATTATGTAGGCCTCCATAATTATACATGTTCTCTTTCACCAATGTACTCCCTCCTATGATGACACTTATAAGAAAATAATACTACACATAACACATAATCCAACAACTCACAAGCACATAACCACACAAGATAAGATCCAAAACCCCATGTATTAAAATAACATAGCCAATGCACAAAACACATAAACTCGTAGTCCAGCTGAACCAGTGTAGACAAAATTCAAAATGTATAAAGAACATGAAAACATAATTAAGCGAAATCCAACAGTGACTAGCGTATACGACCATGGTTCCACCCGCACTAATCAAAACTCATAAAGAAAATAACATGTAGTTAAGTATGAACTTACTATGGTTCAATTCATACTAGTCAAAATATCGCAATAAATAACATCCAAACACATCAATTAATATAAAATGCACACATACTCCTATGACGCCTATATGCAGGGACCCTTAAGCTATAGACTAGGCTACACGACTAGGCAACCTAATTCTCTATAACCATTGTCTCTGATACCATTCTGTAACACCCTATCATGGCGGAATATGGGGCGCGACGTATGGATATCATCACAACAATAGTGTGTCTATAGAGAGAACTATATGAAATAAGAAATGTCATAAAATGGAGACACAAAGTCATGACAATATCTCATCAAACTCAGGAGTCTAGGTAAGTAGGTAATAGTCCTACCGCTTACCCAAGACAAATAAATAACACTAACAATCACATATAGGTGCCAACAATATCACTACGAAACAATCAGAAAGAAAATAAACTAAGAAGGAAACGGGGATTCTCCTTCTATATGCATTCCTAAGCTTCTCCAATCCTAGCCACTTATGTTCTCATGCTTAACCATAGTATCACCTGAAAGAGACACTAAAACACGTCAACATAAAGTTGGTGAGAGTCATAGGTTTAGACTCCAACACAAGACAAGTCATAAGCTGTGAATACCATAAACCAATAAACATATGGACAATGCGCTACAATCATGTACTAACAACTAGCATTCAAGTTCAATCAATCATTACAATTCCAAGGCATCACGCCTTACCAACAATCACAATTTCCAAGGCATCACGCCTTACCAACAATCACAATTTCCAAGGCATCATGCCTTACCAACAATCACAATTTCCAAGGCATCACGCCTTACCAACAATCACAATTTCCAAGGCATCACGCCTTATCATTAAACATAGGTCCCATAGGCGCCCATACACCTATGTACCTTTCCAATCTAGATTACACACAAACAAGAATCACATAGCTGTTAATCACATAAATGTACACACAAGTCCATCTCAAACCTTAAAATATTCACAACATTAATTTAGAAAATAATTCAACACAGTGTCTCTTCCATCCCATCTGGAAGTAAAAAAAAATAGTAAACATGGGACTATGAAACTCACCTGCTAGCTTCTTCACAAGTCCTTGCACTAACAACAAGCTAACAAACCAAAAACACGAAATCAATACACGAACCAATCACTAAGATGGCTCATCAACCTATGATGGACATCTAGTCTATTCCCGTATAATTACCTCATTGTTAAGCTCTAATCACCCCATTACCCTTCCTTAACAAGTCCCTAACTTGGTTAAGTTTAATAGCTACCCCGTTCATAATTTTACACAAAACAGTCCCAGTTTTAGGTCTCAAAACTTTAAGTCAAACGTCCACTTAAACATACCTATGGTTTCTGTAAAAGGAATATTCACGCTTTTATACATGTTAGCTAAAACCTCCCACTTGCCCTAACCTTAAAGCTACTGTTAAGGCCCCGATATACATATATCTACTTTTGTCATTCCAGATTTCCTGATTTTAAACATATTAAAAGTTTGTTACCATTAAGGGGTCTTACCCTAATCCAAAACCTTAGCCCAAGTGCAGATACTTACTACAATATATAAACCATCTCTCACGTTCGTGAGAAGATCCCAATGCAACCCTAAGTACCCCAAACAACCCAAAACTTAAAAAGAAAACAGGCTGAATTCAAAACTGTTTTGACCTCCGACTGCTGTAACCTGTTTTTGACCCACTTCCCGACCTCCAATTTAGTTCTCGTTTCTTGCATTGGAAAGCCACTTCAAATATATTTCCAGGGGTACTTGGATCGTAAAATAAGAGTTTATAGAACTCCCGATATGATCAAAACAATTGACACAAAATCTGCCCAGTTTTTAAAAACGGGTTTAAACAAATTGAACTAATTAATTACCCATAACCCCATCTAATACAAGCCCTAGATTATATGATCATCATATTATGATTATAACATTATTAATTTACTGATTTTATATAAAACCTAACCCTAATCCATCATAAGATTATTAAAGAAAACATAAAAACAATTTAATTAAAAAGGTTTAAGAAGGTTTACCTTTAATTTATGAAAACCCTAAATTTTGATGAAGAACCCTAAAACCACCATTTATGCCGACCTAACCTTGATCTACAGGGGTTTTATGAGTGTTTTGATTAATAAAAAGACTTTATATACTTTCTTAACAAGTCCTTGGCCCATGTACAAAAGCCCGGTTCCCTTTTTCCCTTTTTTCCCCTTTTCTTTTCTTTTTTTCACATAACCGACCTATACCCATTTAATTTCGTTTTTTTCCCTTTTTATTATTAATAATTGTATTAATAATATTACATTAATTTTCCTTAATTTATTTCAGCTCCTAAAGCCTCCAAAACCTCAAAACCGTAAAACTAGTCAAATTTACGCGTTTTACCGTAAAAGACGTAAAATATACACTTTTATAAAAAATATCAAATTTTGAAATAAACTTTATAACTAAGTCCTAAATGACTTAAAACCATCCCGAAAAATATTCATATGGATAATTACCTCACCCGAGACCTCTAAATGCTAAACCGT
The DNA here is from genome assembly GCA_025667525.1 of Glebionis coronaria. Classification (NCBI taxonomy): domain Eukaryota; kingdom Viridiplantae; phylum Streptophyta; class Magnoliopsida; order Asterales; family Asteraceae; genus Glebionis; species Glebionis coronaria. The sequence continues at coordinate 588,811,017 of CM046874.1, read as the reverse complement.
AAATCCTAAAAAACTACTATTACTATAATACTTATACGTATACGTAAACACCACAATATCACCATTTTCATTTCATAGTGACCACTTGTAAGCTCATGAACATGAAATAACCGTTCCTCGATTTACTTATGAGTACTCTATACTCATAAACGATAACCACACCAACCTCGTTCACACAAAATAAACACGTAAACACACAATTCAAGTAAGCACACATAAAATAACCTAAAAGTAAGACCAAGTGACAAACCCAAAACCACGGTTGTCACAATTCATGTTTCAAAACCATTGACATGAACCAAATGAATTCATACTAACCATTTATTTCAACACTACACGTTAAAACACTTGAACACTTGAGAATGACCCGTCATACGACGCAAAGTCAAAGCAAGTCAAACTATCCTTTAACCTTACTTGGACCAGTAGCTAAGTCATTTATATAATGACTAAGCACTTGAGTAAGTCATCATGACCGATGGTGAATACTCAAACTCACGCAACACAAGCATTGAACTAAGTGTCCAAAATAAAAATCAGCAAGTACACCCCGAATGTACACACCGATCTACCCTATCTAGACTTGTTCGTTTTACATAAAAATTGGTGTCAAGGTCAATTATAACCTGTATAAGACCTCACCAAAATTTGAGCCAATGTGCACACTTTAAAACCCATCAGCTCGACACTTTACCCGACTCCAAATTTGGGACAGATTTGTGTACTTGTTTTGTAAAACCGTTTGGACCACTTTAAAAGTAATAACTCGATAATTCGTCTTTTGAAATCACTACTAGACTCATCAAACTCAGTTTGTAAACTTTGAAAATCAGTAGTATCAACTATCTAACCAAGCCTAAAGTCCCCGAGAGTCGACCCAAAATCAGCCACAATTTCGGATTGTGCCGACTTGCGTCTCCCGGTACACGAAAACTAAAACTATCATAACTTTTGACTCATAATGACTTAGAAGCTCTATCTTATACCAAAACGACCGTCTCGGAAAACTCTACAACAATATCAAAATATTAGCCTTTCACAGACCTTAAACCCACGAAACATTCTGTTTAAAGCTGCTGTCCCAAATTAGCCTTTTAGAAAACATGACAAATCCATTTTCCAAGCAACACCACTCATTCCTATACCTATAGAATCATCATACTATCATACCCATCATCCAAACACTCCTAAAAACACTTGAATGTAAAATCTAACAAAATCAAAGATTAAAAACAAGACTTTAAAGGATTAAAATATGATGATCATACCAAAAACAATGCATGTAAGATGATGTAAACAACAATCCACCATGAAATCATAACTTTGTAAAAACTTGATGCATGTGTACAAATTTAGTATCATTAGAATCACAATTAAATTCTAAGAATGGGTCTTAAATTTGTTTTGATTGAATTCTGGTGGTTGATGGTGTTTTGTGGTGGTGAAGCTCACGGCAAAAAGGGGACGGGGAGGGTGTTGGTGTTTGATTTTTATAAAATAGTTATGTGTGTGAGAAAATAGAAAGAAAATGGGTTTATATATGGTAGTTTAAGTGGAGGGACCTAAGTTGCCAATTTTGAAACTTGTGGACCTAAAAACAATTAAAAGTTTTAAGGGTAGAAAATGGTTATTGGTAAATATTAAAAATATTTACGGGGCTCGGGTTTCGTAAAAATACTTTTCAAAAGTTACAATGCATCATAAAAAATGATTATACGATTTCCCGACACGACTTAATACGTAATTAAAATGAAATCGTCGAAAATATTAATTATTGAAACAATCGATAAATAAATGTAATATTTTGGGCATCCGTCGGTATCACGATCACTAGGAATTCTCGTTGTACATTGATTTAGAATAAACTCGTTGTAAAACGCGCGCGGGTGATTTATAAATCAAAAACATTGATTTAAAACAAATATGGAAAAATAAAATAAAAATTTATAATTTCATACAAAGTATTTATCGATGATCAGAAAAATACTTAAAAAGTATAATTTAAAAATCTCAGGATTTACATATAGCAATACAAGAAAACGTAATACGTTGGAAAATTCAAGAAGCACGAATAAAAGAATAAAATAATGCTGGGAAAGTACGGGTTCTCACAGTCTTCCCCCCTAAAGGAACTCTGGTCCACAGAGTTCTCCTCAATACAGTAGAAGATGCAAACAAGAGGAGGTACAAAATGTAGAACAAAATTCATTGCTTCCCAGGTAAATTTCTGTACCACGACGAATCTTAACGATTAGAATTCACTATGCTTCAGTTTCTTAACTCCTTTTCGTATAAATTTTCAGTCTTGGATTAGAATAACGATCTTTCAATACGGAGATACATCAGGAGATAGAGTTGTTGGAAATACGTGCGATAAACTAACACGAATGAACACAAAAATCGCTTAAACAGGCAAAGTGCGATAAAATGAACCAAGATTGTAAATCAACAAGGGGGTCGCAAGTCGTGCAACTGTAAAAGTGACAGTCTTAAAACGTAAGAATCTAGTCACAAGCGAAATAGAAGGGAAAAATGAATAACATATTATCATTCAAAATACAAGCTGTCAAAATCAGTTGTTTAGTATTTTGGTATTACTTTAAAACTCAGTTTATATATTTTCTTGATTAAAAGAAAATTTTACATGGTGTAGTGATTTAAAATCAAACTATCTGTATTTAGTGGTTAAGCTGTTGCTATATCTTTTTCTTGATCAGGATTTTCAAAGCAGAAGTAGAACAATTCAAAACAGTTATCCTGATCGGCTTAAGAACTTTTGGGTGACTACATGAAATTATCGTTAAAACTCAGGTTTATCGTTACCATTAGAGAAAATCAGATTTTTCCAAGTTATTTAGAAGCATTGTTTAGAAATTATAATTTAATTTAATAATTTCATTATGTTGACAGTAAAGTATGATATAATCAAATACTTTAAAAGATACATCTTGATATCCTTTTTAAATACTAGTTATAAATTTACCAAATAGGATGTATAGATCCGGTACTTAACTTGAAATAGTTATTTTGGTAATTTAAACATTTGATAAAATGTATAAAACGTTCTTACAAATTAATAACAATTTTTAGAAATTCAAGAAAGTGATTAAGATATCAAACGATAAACACGTAACAGTTTCTGGTTTTCAGAAAGCGACAAAATAGCAAACGATTATGAAACGAATATCGATCAAAAATTAGTATACAAGCAATAGCACGAGGGAATAAAACGGAAGTCATATCAACTCTTAACGAACATGATCGAATAGATGCTTCGATGATAATAAAAATAATAAGAAACAAAGGATTCAGCAAGATTAATTCACGAGTGCGGTTGGCGTCACCAATAACGACTTATTAAGTTCTCGGTGGTCGATACACGATCGAAGGAGAAAAGCCACACAACGAATTTTTGAATCAGAGAAAATTCTTAAGAGGTCATTTGAGCGTAAATTCAGTAAAAAAATGAAAACATTAGCAATAAAAAGCGAAATCAACACATGATTCACACGAATGAATTTCAAGACGATAAAGTCTAACACACATCTTGACGGATACACGAAATCATCGTTCACGTCCAGTCGTAAATCACTAATCGCGTCCGGATACATTTCGTATTTCTACCAAGATAGATAGCGATGGTCGATCATAGAAGCATAACAACGTTGAAACTTTCAAGTCTGGTATCAATGGTAAGGATTTACGCAAATGGTAACGAAAATTGTATCATGAGGATGATGAGGTAACAAGTAAAGCAAAGATCGCTGAGTAACGAAAACTGTGCTTGAGGCATGTACTTTGTTCAAGAAAAGATAAGGGTTCATATGTGTATGTTGCGAACTGTTGATACTCGCATAAGAAGTAAAATTTTTCTAAAATTTATTTATCTAACTTTTTAAGGAACATATTAAAAAGTTGATTGTTGGTCAAATATTTAGGGCGACTACTATTTGGCCTTGCATGGCTCCTTCTAAATTAGGCATAGGTGATCAGGCCATGCATAATTTAGGACTAGCAATGCGATGCTCATCTTCGTCAAACCAATATTACATATCATATGATTTAAAATATGTATATAATAGAATTTGTAAAAACAGGAATCAAAATAACATATGAAACTTTTCGCCTATAAGTTACCGGCTAACTGTTTAAATCAACAATTTGTATAGTTACAAGGGTTCTTTATAAGATCGTATTAGAACAATTTGTGAAAATACAATGTAAAATTACTATAAATAAATTTTATAAGATAACCTTCAAGCATCTAATAATACCCAAGTGGAACATTTGTAAAATGTTTCGCAAACATTATTTGTTTGAGCTTACATGATAACATGACAATAGTTTATAAAGTAGCGAGTGGGTTACAAGAGGGAAATAAGGAGTAGTTCAAGTCAGTCAACGAAATGGTTACAAGGTGATAAGGTTTCAAGAGGTTTAGCCGAAATCGTCAAGAGACACGTGTCAAGATGGTAACGAACGATACGAAAGCAAGAACTTCAACCTCGGTCCAGTTCAGTGGTACGATAGTAGCAAAGAAAGACAATGTATAATGACAAATAAGTCATATATAAAAGAAAGGATAAAGGAATCCGTATGTGTGCACATCGTGATTAATTTGACAATAATATACTTTTAAGAAAGTAGGGTATCAGTTAACAAATAGTACAATCACTCCGAAAAGTTTCTATATTAGGAAGTTACCGAATTTCATAAGTTCAAGATCTATGTATAAGTATGACCGAACTCAAAGTTACTATTTTATACTTGTTTAAACGCAATCCTTGTTTTTAGTTTGCAAAATATCATTAGTTAAAGTTTTACGAGCTCAACGAACTAAAAAACGCTTGAAATCATATTTTTAAAGTCTATCAGTTTTGACTTTTGGGTTTGACTAGACCAATTAACTCACTAAATGATATTTTTAAACTCAAAGTCTAATGCATTTCGATGCAAAACAATGTTTTGAACAACTTTCTAGTTTTACCCGAGACTTGAAACAGAATAAAAATGGACGAAAATGCCCTTGCATTAAATCTGTCAGCAAAATGATATTTTAGGATTATTCAGAAAATAAGTTCTTAAATTTTCACAATCTCAAATGAGCATAACCTGCTCGATTTTAATGTTTATTGGCCAAATTTTATGTCCTAAACGAACTTCTCAACAGTAGAAATATATATTTTTATGTCTAATGTTATAAAAATATTTTCTCGACATTGTTAAATTTCCTGTAAAGTTTCTATACAAAGTATATTTTTCAACACAGCTTGAAATTAAATCCAAATTTCATAATAACTCAGAATTAATGTACACACAAGACTAGTGGATTCCATAAAGACGAAAGAGAATAAACTATAAAGTTAATCATGTAAAGAAAACACATTATAGAAATGGTTCAAGAATACCAACGAAAATCTAAGAAATCAACAATGACACATGACATCCGTGTCCTCGGCTGCAAGATGCAATGCAGGAAGGTCTCCTGGCGGCGTGATTTTCCAAAATCACAAGGCATGTCGAGAAAGAAACGGGACATTAACGGCACATTCCTGGAGCGAGGAGGTTCAATGAAAAGGGAGGATACAAGTAGGATCGTATTCCAAACAATCGTCACATAATAAATTACGATCATGTGTTCAAGGTACAACGGATGTTGTAAGTCGAAGTCGAAACGTAGAATGATCAATGAAATAAAATGTAGTCCATGTACAATTGTCGTGTAAAACGGTGGCGTAAAGATAAATCAGGATTATGAAAACTCACGATATTATTCAGCACTGATTCAACAAATTCTTCGAGATGTGTAACTCACACGATGTCCTTTAGTCTTTTTCGGAGACACATTGAGCTACACAATGGTCTATAGACTATTTTCAAAGACATTCAATCACAAATGGTCAGAAAGAAAATCTGCGTATCTAAATAGATATTTAAGGGAAATAAACAATGAAAGCAACACGTACGGTAGTAGAATGAAAATAAGAAGTTTCGTCGAAAACAACACTTATTCGATCCCGAACAATGGTATCTCGAGAGTATGCACAACATGTAACAGCGAGTCGAGGAAAACAGATGATTCAAAACGAACGAGTATATGAAGTCAGTCGTATCACGCATAAATGAAATAGCAATAGTACTCAGAAAAATGAGTATGAAAAGTTGGCAGCATACGCGCTCTGAATAACAGTATGTAACGTCATAACGATATAGAATCATTGTAATAAGATCAATTCACAAGAACAAGAATTCCAGAAATACAGTATAGGCAGATGTAATCACAGTAATATCGCCATTAAGGTAATGTAACATTTCAACATGAAATCAGGAGAAGAAATACTACAAGGATAATTAAAAGTAAATAATAAGGATTAGAGAGTTACCCACGCAAATATCAAACAGCAATGGCAGATTCTATGATTGACACTTAAAACATGAATTATTTGAACTTTCGGTTATAGACTAAGTTTATGAAAAACGACTCAGTTCCCTATAACCATCGCTCTGATACCACTCTGTGAGACCCCCAAAATCTGACATGGAACAACTAGGCAACGAGGGGGTAACACGTCATAGTACAAGGTACAATGAATTACAGTTCATACAAAGCTGACGAAATAAAAACATGTATATTACATCATAAAAGGTCAGAGTTTTTAAACATAGGTCCCAGAGTTTTAAAAGCGAAAAAATTATATTTTTTCGTCTCGATTTATAGAAATGAGTTGCCCAAAAGACTGAATAAACTTCTGATAGTTTATATAAAGCAAATCTTTCAAAAGCATCACAGAAATCTCCAAGCCGCGATAATATCCTGCGGGCTCCCATCCAAGCAAAGCTAAGTAATAATACCTGAGATTAAACATGTAAAATCGTCAACACAAAGTTGAGTGAAATTCATAGGTTTAGTAATAAGGATGTGGAACACAAGCATTCATTTGTAAAACAAGTAGTGTGGAGTATGGTTATATACGTCAACCATAGTCCGGAAACCATTATTATTGTTGTTCAGTTCATGAACCGAAGCTTAACTCAATGTAAGTTCCTCTAGGGAGTATTCAGCCTAAATACTCAAGTAATAAACAAATATCAGTGCGTCAAGGTACTTGAGACGGGGACAGTCAATCCGATGGATCCACCCACAACATTCGCGCTTAGTACTCGAAATTAACGGTTCATGATCAGGAGAGGAAACTTAAGGCTAGAGACTAAAAAGCAATAATAAAATGAAAGTCTGGAAAGCATACAAGTTCTGAATAGCATACAGTTTTAAATGGTTGTGTTCCACCATGTAAAATCTCACCCCATGTTTAGAAACCATGTGCAAGTAAAAAGGGGCTATGAACTCACCTTAGCCACGAGGTAAGTCAATCACGGTACTCAGCAACTGAGTAGAAACAATGTAGTGAGACGATCACCGACGATATGGATGTCCGGGGAAATAAGAAAACCGCAACCTATCAAAATAAGGCGCGCGTTAAGACTCGAACTTCAAATATCGATATGTACCAAATATAATATGACTCAACTGTTTTCAAAGTATTCATGTTTCAGAACCATTGACACGAACCAAATGAATTCGTACTAACCATTTATTTCAACACTACACGTTAAAACACTTGAACACTTGAGAATGACCCGTCATACGACGCAAAGTCAAAGCAAGTCAAACTATCCTTTAACCTTACTTGGACCAGTAGCTAAGTCATTTATATAATGACTAAGCACTTGAGTAAGTCATCATGACCGATGGTAAATACTCAAACTCACGCAACACAAGCATTGAACTAAGTGTCCAAAATAAAAATCAGCAAGTACACCCCGAATGTACACACCGATCTACCCTATCTAGACTTGTTTGTTTTACATGAAAATTGGTGTTAAGGTCAATTATAACCTGTATAAGACCTCACCAAAATTTGAGCCAATGTGCACACTTTAAAACCCATCAGCTCGACACTTTACCCGACTCCAAATTTGGGACAGATTTGTGTACTTGTTTTGTAAAACCGTTTGGACCACTTTAAAAGTTATAACTCGATAATTCGTCTTTTGAAATCAATACTAGACTCATCAAACTCAGTTTGTAAACTTTGAAAATGAGTAGTATCAACTATCTAACCAAGCCTAAAGTCCCCAAGAGTCGACCCAAAATCAGCCACAATTTCGGATTGTGCCGACTTGCGTCTCCCGGTACACGAAAACTAAAACTAGCATAACTTTTGACTCGTAATGACTTAGAAGCTCTATCTTATATCAAAATGACCGTCTCGGAAAAATCTACAACAATATTAAATAATATTAGCCTTTCACAGACCTTAAACCCACGAAACATTCTGTTTAAAGCTGCTGTCCCAAATTAGCCTTTTAGAAAACATGACAAATCAATTTTCCAAGCAACACCACTCATTCCTATACCTATAGAATCATCATACTATCATACCCATCATCCAAACACTCATAAAAACACTTGCATGTAAAATCTAACAAAATCAAAGATTAAAAACAAGACAGTTAAGGATTAAAATGTGATGATCATACCAAAAACAATACATGCAAGATGATTTAAACAACAATCCACCATGAAATCATAACTTTGTAAAAACTTGATGCATGTGTACAAATTTAGTATCATTAGAATCACAATTAAATTCTAAGAATGGGTCTTAAATTTGTTTTTCATTGAATCATGGTGGTTGATGGTGTTTTGTGGTGGTGAAGCTCACGGCAAAAAGGGGGTGGGGAGGGTGTTGGTGTTTAATTTTTATAAAATAGTTATGTGTGTGAGAAAATGGAAAGAAAATGGGTTTATATATGGTAGTTTAAGTGGAGGGACCTAATTTGCTAATTTTGAAACTTGTGGACCTAAAAACAATTAAAAGTTTTAAGGGTAGAAAATGGTTATTGGTAAATATTAAAAATATTTACGGGGCTCAGGTTTCGTAAAAATACTTTTCAAAAGTTACAATGCATCATAAAAAATGATTATACGATTTCCCGACACTACTTAATACGTAATTAAAACGAAATCGTCGAAAATATTAATTATCGAAACAATCGATAAATAAACGTAATATTTTGGGCATCCGTCGGTTTACTTGGTAAAATTGGCTAAAATTTTGGGGACACCTAGATCTAAGGGTAGACTAGGGTTAACAAGTGCTAAGTTTTAGTTAACTCAACCAGGGAAAGGGATTTAAGGGTTTAAAATTGGATTGATGGTCATTTAGATCAGCAAAAGGATTTTGGAAATTGCCTTTGTTCATCAGTAATTGCTATTTCTTGAATTGGCTTCTAATCTTTGATCCAGTGTTTGAAACAAGTTTATTTGTGCTTATTGGACTTTATTATAGCTTGTGTATGCATATGGTTCAATTTGGTTGGCTTATTCATGCTAAAACTGCTTTTTAGTTCATAACTGCTTATTTGCATATCTGTGAGGTATCTGGTGACTGTTTGCTTATTTTGTGCTTATTGGCTGGATCAATTTGTGATTTCTTGCTTGATATTGACTCCTTACAACTCACTGGTTGTAAGGGTGCCTTTGTTTTCCATTGGATCAAACTGGATCTCTCTAAATTTGCAAGTCAAATAGTCAAAGCAGTGGGAACTCCTTTCCCCTGCTGCTAGCCACTGCTAGTGTTATTTTTCATATAGCTTATCAATAAGCTTTTCTAGCTTTTTTAAACCTGCAACAACTTTAATTTTGTAATATTTGTTACTTATTTGACCCATTTATTCATATGGAGCATTTGAGGGGTTGACTTTGAGCTTTGACTTGAAAACCAATTACTTTGACTTTTACATAAGTGCTTATCAGCTTATTCAGCTTATTTGGCTTGGCTTAATGAACTTTTCTTTGTTGATTTGTCTTAATTAAGTCATTTAGAATCTTTTGCAACTTAAATCAAGGTCTGAGGTGGTCTAGAACTCTAAGTCGACTATTTTGTGTTTTAGTGAAATTTTACTTTGTTTATTTCTGACTTATTGGTTGAGCTTATTTGAAATTTCTTTTCACAGATCTCTTAGGCATCTCAAAAGAAGGTTGTGTGTCAAATCTGAGCTTATGGCATTGGCTTATAGGTTAATGGGCCAAAAAGCCCATTAAGAATAAGCTGTTGTACCATTAAGCTGTGATAAGCTCACATTCAGCTTTTGGGCCTTCAGACTTTTGTGTTTACAATTGAATTTTAAGCCAGACTAGTGATTTTCAGCTTATTTGGTTAAGTTTCATCTTATTGGGCCATTTGCGGGCCCAATAGGGGTATTTTGGTAATTTCACTTTCATTTTCTGATTATTTAGGTTAACATAAACTAGTTTGCAAGTTTTTAGAAATTTTTATAATTTTTAGATTTTTAATCATATTTTAATATTATTTTATTACTAAATTTCATTTTTCACATTTTTGCAACTTTTATATTTTTCCTAGGTCAAATACATTAAGTTAGGATTTTTAAAACTCTTAGATTAATTTTAGCATCATTTTCTTAATTTTTAGAATTCTTTTAATATTTTAATAGTTTTTAATCATTTAAAAATAGTTTTCCTTAGTTTAAAAATTCATAAAAATAGTTTTTAGTCTTTTTAAGTCATTTTAGAGTTTTACAAAGTAAAAAATCTTTATTTGGGCTTTTTAATAATTAATTGGATTTTTAGGGCTTTAATTAGCATTTAAAAATTAATATTTAATTAATTAAAAGGTTTGAAAAAGTTTTGATCATTTGTAAACTCTTAGTTTAATTTATTTTATTTTTAGTAATTTTTTGGAATTTTTAGAATTAATTTTTATTTTATCACTTTTTACGGTTTTTAATTTAGTCGTCGTAGTGTAATTCTAACGTAACCGTCATTCTCTTTTCGTATCCCTTCTTTCTCATATTAATCTCAAATCATTACGAATTATCTACACATATATACCTCCTTGGGAAATGAATCTATTTGGGTCATTAACACTTGATTTTCCTAAATCATTTGTTTAATACTTATCGCTCATTTACGCTCTTTTATTTTTCCTAAACAAGAGGTGTAATTTACCACAATCAAGGACAAGTGAATGTGGTTTTCTCTTGGTCTTTTGGATCGATAGGAATTTGAAAATATCCAGAAAAACCATCTAAGAAGCAATAGTAGTCATTACCCACTAAACGCTCTAGCATTTGATCCATGAAAGGAAGAGGAAAATGATCCTTACGAGTGGCATCATTGAGTTTTGCAATAGTCTATGCAAACTCGCCAACCCGTGACAAGTCGAGTAGGAATCAACTCGTTGTTTTCATTGGGAACAACTGTTATTCCGCCTTTCTTAGGCACACAATGGACGGGACTAACCCATGGCGAACCCGAAATAGGGTAAATCATGCCGGCATCTAGAAGTTTGATAACTTCTTTCTTAATGACGTCATGAATTTTTGGATTAACCCTTCTTTGACTTTGGATTGCGGGTTTAAAGTCATCTTCCATGAGAATTTTATGAGTGCAAAAGTTAGGACCAATTCCGCGGATGTCGGAGATTTTCCAAGCAATTGCTTTCTTGTGAGTCTTAAGCACTTCGATAAGTCGAGATTTTTCATCCTCTTTTAAGTCTTTTGCAATTATGACAGGTAACTTCTTATTGTCTTTAGGAAAACGTATTCTAAATGAGACGGTAAATCCTTAAGCTCTAAATCCGGTGGATTGTCGGTGGAAGGCTTAGTCAAATTTAGATCATCGTTTGTAACTTCCTTAGCAGTAGGTGGAGAAATATGGTCCTCATTGAGAAATCTCTCAATGGTACGAATTTCTTCTTCCCAATCGGAGGGAGAATCGTCATATTTTAAGTACACATCCCCTAAACTTGCTTAAAATTCTTTTAAAAGAAAGTCACTTTCTCCAAATGGAGTCAATGATGGAGCAATAGAAGCTACATTCTCAACATGAGGTAAATGAGAAGTCCCGCGCTTATAAGCCTCGTGAAAATTTTCTTCACATGCTTCGTCAAGCACATCGATGAAATTCACGGATTCGGGCTCATTGGGACGTTTGGAAAGTTTACCCATGTTAAAGACGATTTTATCATCCGCTACCCTTATTATAAGTTCTCCCGCGGCTACATCAATTAATGTACGCCTGGTCCTCAAGAAGGGTCGTCCCACAGTTAAGGGAACACGGGGATCCATCCTATAGTCGACTACAACGAAATCGACTGGGAAAGTGAATTTTTCGACTCCTACGAAAACATCCTCGACTATCCCCACTGGATAAGCAACCGAACGGTTAGCTAATTCTAAAGTCATACGAGTGGGGACTAGCTCGGGTAGAGATAATTGCTTCCATACGGACAATGGCATAAGATTTATAATCGCTCCGAGATCCGCCAAAGACATACAATTCTCTACACCCGGAAAATTGCAAGGAATAAGGAATCGACCGGGATCTCCTAACTTAACCGGTAATTTTCTCAAAAGAACCGCAAAACAATTCTCATTCAATTGGGTATTGGCAATATCCAGCAACTTTTCCTTATCACTTAAAAGATCCTTAAACATCTTAGCATACTTAGGCATGTGAGCGAGAGCCTCGGCAAAGGTGATATTAAAATTCAATTGTTGAACATTTTTAGGAAGTTCGAGACTTGAATATCATCCTTATTCTTCAATTTCTCTTTCCTCAACCTTGAGGGATAAGGTATATTGGGTTGAGATGAAGTCTTTGGAGTGGATTGCTCATTCACATCCTTTGGTGGAGGAGGGGTAGAAATGAAAGGTGAAGGAATCGGTTTAGGAACCGAAGGTGTGTTATAAAATTGAGGTAAAGGTGGAACATAAGGTGTAGACGAAGGCATTAAGGGTAGTATCGCACAAGTAGAAGGTGAAGGAGGGTGGGTGGAAGTAGAAGGAATCTGGGTCCTTGGTTAGGTTAGAAATAAAAAGGTTCTTCAGTGGTCTTACTGCTCCTAGTAGTGATGGCATTCACATTATCCCTAGGATTTGTCACGGTGTTAGAAGGGAGGGCACATTGGGGACGAAGGGTTTGAAGCATTTGCATAAATTTCCTATCGGTGGATTCTTGCATCTCTTTCATGGTTCGCTCATGATCAGTTAATTTTTGAAGAACCAAGTCCATTTGAGGATTATGCATGTTCATTTGATTATACCCTTTATTGTTAAACCCTTGATTAGGAAAACCTTGGTTTGGATTATAATTTTGAAAACCTTGATTAAAACCTTGGTTTTGAAAGCTTGGTTATTAGGGCCTTGATTTTGATTATTAAACCCTTGGTTTTGCCCTTGAAAAGCCCCTTGATTTGGATTAAAACCCCTTTGATTAATATTCCTTTGAAAATTACCCCGTTGAGGACCTTGGTTCCTATTTTGGGCGGGTGAGGGTGGTATTTGTGGAACTACAAAACCCGGGGGAGCCAAAAAGTTAGTCGATTTATAAGATAAATTGTTCACATCGACATTCGGTTTAAAATGCACCCTCTTATTAGTGTTATAAGCATACACTTCTTGTTGATATGGGTCATAAACCTTGTCACAGTTATAGTACGAATGTGGCTCACCACAGTCTCACAAGTTTCACAAGTCTCTTTTAAAGCATGTACATGTGTAGTGGGAGGGTTATCTCTTTAGGCAAGTTGTTTTACTATTGAAGTAAGTTCCTTAATTTGATTAGTCACCTCACTCTCACTAGCACAAGCCATAGTATCCCTAACACTCTTGGTTTGGACTTTGGCTTTGTTCTCAATGATTGCCCAAGCTTTGTTCATAGTTTTCACAAGAATATTACCCTCCGAAGCACTATTTAGTGAATCTTGGTGATTCAAACATAATACATTATAAAAAGTATTAATTTGATGTACCTTAGTAAAACCGTGTTGTGGACACTTTCTCAAAAGTTCCTTAAAACGATCCCAAGATTCACTAAACGTCTCACCGTACTTTTGTTCAAAGTTGATAATATCATTCCGCAAAGCGGTAGTACGTAAGGGTGGAAAGAAGTTATTTATGAATTTTGTCTCTAGGTCCGCCCATGTGGCAATACTTTGGGGTGGTTCCTTATCAAGCCAAGTCTAGGCTTGTCCCTCGAGAGAGAAAGGAAAGAGGAGCAAACGAATTGCCTCTTGTGAGACCCCATTGTATTTTAAAGTATTGGTGAAGTGTACGAACCTCTTGATGTGATCGCGAGGATCATCATGAGTGCGGCCCAAGAAAGGTGTTGCGGAAACCATTTGAATAAAACCGTTTTTGAGCTCGAAGTTGTTGGCGTCAATAGCCGGCACCACAATCGCATCATTGTTGCCTTCAATGTGTGATTGCAAGAGCTTGATCATTGGACGGTTCTCCATGGTGTTAACAATAGGAGGCTCGACAACAGGAGGCTCGATGATAGCGGCTTGAATGGATTTCCTTTTGCGTGAACGGGTACGCATACACCTATAAAAGAAAAATATAACAAAGAAATAGAAGAAATAAAGTTAACGTGAAAAGAAAATATTTTTGGTGCAAAACTTTTGAAAAAAATGCTTTTTATGATTTTTAAAATGTTTTTGGATTTTTGAAATTTTTGATTTATTTAGGATTTTTGAATTTTTTTTTGAAATTTAATTAAGAAAAATAACGTTCAAAAGTGAACGGATCACAAAATCCAACGCGTCTCTCACAAAAAACCGTTAATATTTACGGAAAGAGCCGACAGCGGCGCCATTTTAATATAAGACTTTTAGTTCTTAAACTTGGTCTAATCGAATTGACAACAGGTTTTAAGTGTGACTCAATTGTTCTTGGTGGATAAAAGAGAAAAAATGTCGTTGATTATCTATTTTAAACTAAAGATGAAAACTTTAAATACATAAACTAAAAATAAAGGAAATAAAACAAATTAAAAACTTGATTAAAAGTAACTTTGAAAGTAAAATAAAACAAAATAATTGAAAATAAAACAAAACAAAAATGGCGGGAAAAATTAAGTTTGAAAATAGTTTTGGAAATTAAATCAAGAGCTAATTCGGAATGCAAAGCTACACATAATTCGAAATCAAGAATGTTGAATAAGTCGGAATGTGAGGTTTGAAATCAATTCGGAATAAGTATGTATAACCTAATCCGGAATAGCACTTCTAAACGTAATCCGGAATCCACTACCAACAAGTAATTCGGAATATAGATCAAACAGGTAATTCGGGAAACTCAATTAACATCTAATCCGGAATGAGAGCTCAACATGCAATTCGGAATAAGTATGAAAAGACTAATTCGGAATATGGCAAGTAATAACTAGTTCGGAATGATTAACAGTAACCTAATTCGGAATAGTCAAAAGGAATGTTTAATTCGGAAAGATTTCGCCACATCTAATTCGGAATAGTATATAAAATGTAATTCGGAACAAAATACTTTTACACCTAATTCGGAATTCAAAACAGTTAGCTAATTCGGAATATTTGAATGACATACAATTCAGAATAAACTGTTATGAAGCTAGTTCGGAATTAGGGTATTGAAATCCGGATTAAATTTCAAATAAGCTAAAACCAAATAAGCACTTAACCAAAAACTAATCCAAACTAATTTTTAGACAAAGCTAATAAGACACAAATTAAAAACTATAAAAACAACAAATAAGCAAAATATAAAATCAACTTTTAAAAATATTAATCTACCAAATCAACTTAATTAAAAATAAGATAAACACAAAATAATCAACAAGCACAATAAGCTATAACATCTACCACATCAAAACCATAAGAACAATGAAAATAAGCACATCACTCAAATAAGCAATAACATCAAATAAGCTACATGACTATCTAAATCAAACATAAGATTAAAAATAAGAAAGTTAGAATGAAATATATTTAATAAGCTTGAATTAGTGATGAAGATTAAGATTCAATTACACAAGATTAAAGATGAAAAATTAAGCAAACTTGAAAGAAAACTGGAGAGAGAAATTAAAGCACCTACTCCTAGTTACCTTTTATGAAAAACTAAAAATGAACTAACTACAAAATGAAGGCTTAATGGTCTATTTATAGTGGAAGGGATGTGGTGTTGTCGCTTCCTTCTTTCTCCTTGTCTTCTCGTCTTTTTAAATAGCTCGTCTTTCTCGACTTTGTCTCGGGATTTGTCGATAGATAAAATAAACTAGTCTTCTAATTTTCTTCTTTTATTAGACTTGGTTCTTCGACTTCGTTAAACTTCCGTCTTTAGACTTTTTCTTCGATAAATCTTCAGAATAGGCCTTTGACTTCCGTTCTTTTTGCACTTTTGATCTTTTGACTTCGTCTTTTGTTTTTTTCTTCGATAAAAGCCCGTGAAAGCTCGTGTTTTCTTCCTTTTTCATATTTTTGTCGTAAAACACAATAAAAACACAAACCACGCATAATTCCAACTTTTACGACATTAAATACACGTTTTGGTCTCGTTTTTATTTGTTTTAAGTGGTGTAAGGATAAGTGTTTTCACACTTATTACAAAGTTTTGTGGTTCCAAAAGATTTTCTAAAGAAATCTATTTTTTTCTTATGTTTTTGACCTTACTGTTCATTAAGCTACTCAAAAGCTATCTGAAAAATAGTTTTTGAGTTGGCTTATGAACTTGTAGTTGGATTTTTTTTGATGTGCAAGTACACAAGAGAATCATGTGTTGATGATTTGGTAGATTTAGTTGGTTTGGAGGTGATTTGTTCACAAGTACCCATAAGCTTTTACAAAAGACCAAGATTTAGCTCACTTTGGAGATGGCATCAACTGGCCATAGAGTGGCTTGGATGTGAGTCACACTAGGTATAGTCTTAAACCCTTCAAAAATTTTAGTTAGCAAAAACTTTTGTGGTGTGTGAACTGCTTGTGTTTTGTTCTTGGTAGTTTATAAGTTTGTATATGCTACTCTATAGATTTCTGTATGATTCTGTTGAATATGAAAGATTTTAAGTTGACTTTGCCAAGTTTTCTTTGTTAAGTATGGTAATCTAACAGTTACAAGGGTGTTTGGATTTATTCATCCAAGTGTGTTTGACAACCAAACTTAGATTTATTGGCCCTGCACATCTTTAACTAGCTTAGACTAGTTTATTTGAAGCCTCTGTTTCATTGTTTTAAAGTAAAGAGTTAAATCCGCATGCTTTCTTGAAGTTTCTGCCATGTTTTAGCATTAATCTGATTTCTTTATAGTCATTGTGAGTTAGACCTTCAAATCTTGTGTAATGTTAGTTTTAATGTTGATTTAGGTTTGGATATAATTTATTTTGGAGGTTAGTAAGCTGTTTGTTGAGTTTTGGGTAGCTTATGTTCACATACTTGCAAAACAGTTCAGATAAAACTAGTTCATATCTTATTTCTCTACCTTAGTTATACCCGATATTCAACAAAGCTATTTTGCTTATTGTCACATATTTGGAAATAAGAGATTATCATTGTTGCTTATTATCTGCTATTGTGTGTTTTTGTGGCTTGTGTGGCTTATTGCTTGCTGTTTTATTGCACATATCACCTTCCCAATAAGCCATTGCTTATTAGGGTTTTAATTGTCCAAGAAAAAAATTATAAAAAAATTAAAAACAAAAAGTGACACTAGCCTGGTTCGAACTCCCTACCCCTCGTTGGGGGACTTAAGAGTTTTTCCAGTGTGCTAGGCACCCTTTTCTGTTATCACTTTGCAACTTCTATTTCTTATCATGTTTTTCTTTTCTCCTTTTTATAATAAACCGAAGCTTATTTACTTTTTTCTGGCTTATTTAGTGTAACTGTTTGGTTCTTGTGTTTTTCCTTTGAAATAGAATACTTTTAGGATTTCTCAAAAGTGGTTCCATATTTTTCCGGTTTGTAGATTAATTTTAATCATTATTTTAATTTTAGTTTTCATTAAAGTCATTATAAATAGTTAAAATAGTTTTTAATTTTTCACAAAATACTTTTTAGGTTTAAATAAATATAATTGAGGTTTACAATTGATAAAATCTTTGTTTGGACTTTTTCTTAATTATTTTGAATTTTAGGTCTTTAATTAGATTTTAAAATTTAATAATAAATAATTAAAAAGTTTTCAAAAAGTTTTGTTAAATTTTAAGTCTTAATTATTATGAACTTTTTATTTGCAACTTTTAATAATTTTTTAGACAACTTTTATTTTTCGTCTCGATTCGCGTAAAAATGCGTTTTCGTCTTAGTATAGTTTTAGCGTAATCCGTCTTTACTTTTCTCTCTTTTTATCACAAAAAACGAACTAAACCAAATAAAATTTTTAACTTGGCTCATAACTTACACCTCCTTCGAAAACGAACTCATTTTCCGGTTTTCGCGTTTTCCTAAACGCGTTAACTTAATACTTGTCGTTGTTATTTCTTTTTTCCTAAAAGAAGTATACAAAAATACTACATCAAGTCACATCACGTAAAATACAAATTTGAACCTTTCATGATTCTTCCAATTATCACAAAATTGAGAGCATCATAAGGTCTTAGACTACTGATATGAGTGATTTTAATCATATCATTTATATCAAATAACTATCAATAAATGCATAAAGTGAATAAAAATTGCATTGTATATGTGTTTTTGTTGTTTAATGTGTGTAGGTACCGAGATCATGAAAACCGGCAAAATTGACACGAGATTGAAGAAAGTTCAAGAGCCAAAAGTCGAGTTCGTTTTATTCGTGGATTTATCAAGTTTATTTGGGCCAAGTGGGTCCCACAAATGCTTAATGGGCCTTATAGCCCATTTATGGAACTATGAAGTTAATTATTTGGAAAAGGCCCATTACAAGCCCAATTGTATTAAATAAAGAGACGGTTGGAAGTTTATTATCTTGAGCCCAAAGCGCAACTCCAATATGATTAGACAGGAAGTTATGGATCCAAAAAGGCCCAAGAAGTGAAATTAAGTGAAGATGAAAGTTATTTATAACTTTGGGGTCAACTATATTCGGTCAAAAAGAAATTATACAAATAAACAAATAAACAGAGAAAGAAAAGACGTGAAGAAAAGAAGGGGAAGAACACCACCACTTTAGAACCCTAGAAATTGGGGGTTTTCAATTTAATCAGTGAGTGATGACACACGCTTATGATTTAGATAAACCCTTGGCAAGATGGAGCGTGGTCTACACTATGATTCCAAGAACAAGGTGCCACGTGGCCTTTGAGACGCCACAACCCTCTTCCTATTGGAGGATACACCTGCTATCAATCAAGGAACCAATAATATTCATCCACCTCACCACCAAACTAGCACAAAAACGCCAGGGTGGCGGTCCGTGTGCACAAGGGATTATATCTACCCTTGGATGATAACAAACAAGAAAGATAATGTGGAGATGCCAAATCAAGGGCCAATATTCGTTCACTCATCACCAACAACCTCACCCCACACCCTTCGGTTAGCCTATAAAAATCCTAAGAAAATAATGTATTGTATCTCTTTTTCTTTTGTGTAATTTTTAGTGTTAGGAGTAGTGTAATCTAGCTTTATTAAATTGTATTTCTCTTTTCTATAAGTTTGTAATGCTTTGCGAATTAATGAAATCAGTTTTATGTTAAATAAATTGTTCTTATTTTTCTGCAAATTAATGCTTATAAATGTTATTGAAATTATGTTACAAATCTCTCAAGCTTTTGTTCATTTAAAATGAATCACATTCTCGTGACCTTGAAATTACACTAAGATTCACAATAAAAAGGGAATAAACGTTCATCCCCACTGGATGTATGTTTTAAACAAGGCTGATGGTTCGAGATAAATTTTGGTTCGTGACATAGTGTTTGGTTCGATTGTAAATTGGTGTTTCGTGGTTTATGATGTTCGTGATAGTAGTCTAAAGGCTTGGTGTTGATTTGTATAAGGGAGCTCAGCGCTCGCCTTCTTCATCAACGGTTTCATCAGTTAATGGTTAAGTACATTTTTTTATTTATGCAAATTAGTTAATGTTAAGTTGTTTATTTTATTGCTTCGATTTATGATTTTGTTTAAAACTGAGTTGGATCTGCTAAATGTATGTGTAAGTTTGAAGTTAAATCGGTTTGAATATAAGTTGCGATTTAGTTAGTATTTGGTTTATATTTTGCTTGGATTTAGTTTGATGTCTGCTGAATGAGATGATCTGATGATTTGTGAATCTGATATTCTGTTTAGATTTGCTAGGATAAGATTATTGAGTATTTTAGATTTGTGATGTGTATCATTTAACTTGCTGATATAGGGGTGCTGCATTTGCTGAGTTCTAGGCCTGCGATTATTTGTTGTTCATCTAGAAGATTATCTTAGTTACTACTGTCAAGCTTGATTTCATTAAAATCATTGTCTCCTTAGTTAAAGTCTTAAGCTGTCTATGAATTTTGTTTCGTGTTTGTTTGTTGGTACTTTCAAACTGATTTGATGAATTGAAATTAGTGTTTTGTTTATATTATAATTGTAGTTTAAGATTGTTGAGATGATTTCGTTACTGTTGAATTAGTTATTTTAAGTTCAGATGTGGAGTCGTTTCTGCCTATGAGTTCATGCCTTTTGTTTACGTTGCCTAAATTTTGTAGATGAATTGTCCTTTTAGTATGACCTGCTGCTACTGATCTTGATTGATTTAGAGGTTTAATTCATACAGTATTCGCTGACATATCAGTTTTTGTAAGGTTTACTGACAGGACTGAGTTAGCCTATTTAGTTGATTGATTGGCTAGTTTATGCTTGTTGATTTAGATTGTTCTAATCTGCAATTGATATAACTGGTATGCTTTTAGATATGTTATGCCTGCCTGTTTTGATTTTTGTTCAACTGTTAGCATTTGAGCAGCCTATCCATTTTGTTTAATTTATGATATTATTGAAACTATATTGCTGTGTTTTTTGTGAATTTATCTACTTGTTATAACAGCTAGTCCATTCGGCTAGTTCGGATTGCTTTTGTACCTTAATTTGACATATTTTCCATGTTCAAAAATAATATATCACAAAAAAATCCACCCCTGTGGATCGAACCCTTGACCTCAAGGATGAATACCAACGCGTCACCAACTGTGTTGTATGCTCTTTTGGGTTATAATTCTATTCAGTGAATTTTATACTACTTTTAGTTTAATTACTTCTAGTTTAAATTAAATGTTTAAACTGATTTTATAACTTTAGAAATTGTTTTAAAATAGTTTTATTAAAATATAGATTAAATTTAGCTTCAAAATAAATAAAAAATAAAATAATAATAATAATAAAATATTTTATTACTTTTTATAAATTTAAATTGTTTTAAAAATTTTGTTTTTAGTAAATTTAGATTTAAATAGATTTTGTTTAATAAAAAAAGTGAAAGTAAAGTTTTAATATAATTTAGATTTTAAATAATTGTCTTTTAGATTATATAACGGGGAACGATTCATGCACTTAGGTTTAATTTGTAGGATCAATTTTAGATTAAAAACCAAAAAACCATTTGAATCAATTGTCCAAATCGAAACAAAACGTCTCTAGTTCACTTGATCTTCGTGTACAACGAACTTGGTTCATCAACGTGTTTAATTATATCCGTCTTTGGTAATTTTAGTCTATTACTTTTTCATAAAGGTAATTTTCTAATTTACCCTATAACGTATCTAATTAATACATACTATCCACGACACATCAAAAATTTTGGCGCCGCTGCCGGGGATCTTGTGTACGATTCGTCTTTGTGAGATTTGTTGATCGTTGATTTGAAGACCCTTTCCGTCCTCAGAAAGTTTTGTTATCTTTCTATTATTATAGTATGTATCGTTTTTCGTGTTTTTTGTGATTACTATATTTTATTACGTAGAACAATAAATTTACCTACTTCCAAATAAGACCTTAGTTGGGATTTCATCACCTAGCTATTGTATTCTAATCCAAAACGAAAAATAAAGGCAAAATAGATAAATACTAATAAAAAGTTTGAACTCGATTTATACAAACTATAAGGTGGGTATAAGGCGACGTGCTATAAAAGGCCGTCTAAGGAAAAAGGTTTTTAAGTGCTTTGTGCCACCTCGTTTCCCCGCTTGCTTGTGCGTATATTGAGAGGGACGACCGATTATTGGTTTGCCAACTCAAGTAGTATTATATCTTATTTTTATAGTTTACTTATTGAACCTCGAGACGTTTAGGTTTTCACCTATCGTTTCAAAGTCGACCGAGGGTAAATTACTTCCATAGTAATTATCCTTATTCCTTGTTTTTATCATTATGTCTTCATCCATCATTTGCGTTAAGTGTGGGAGTCCATTGTATGATGGCGTGTTCCCTTGTCTTCAAACGAAAGACGACTCCTCACAACTTTCCATCGAACAATTACTTATGCTAGAGCAAATGAATTTTTACAAAGATTTTTTCAAAGATGATATTTTGGTGAACTATGATTATGATGAAGACGATGATGAAGATATTTATGATCTCACTCCATCTCATGACATCACTACTCCTATTCATGATTCTTCCACTGTGGAACCCGACAATTCTCTAAGAAAGGGGGACGAGCATATTAGCACTATTCCGGACATTGAATCAGACGAAGTAATAAAGTCTAGTGTTGAGATTCTTGTCCAAAACCCAAGAGAGTTCGATGGAATTTCCAATGAAACGTGTGATTTGCCACCTTGTGATGACTCTCCTTCGTCCATTCACTTTGAGATTTTCTCCATTTCTAATGATGAAAATTGTGATGGAAATGAAGATTTTGAGAATGATTCGACTTCTAGTGAATTTTCCAATGAGGAGTTCTCCGATGAACTTTCTTATAAAGATGATATTCACGACTCGGATTTTGAGGGGTTTCCTGATGAACCTACTCTTCTTCACCCATTTCCACCGGGAAATGAGGATGGTAGTGATCCGGTTTTTGAGAGGTTCACCTTTGAACTTGCTCCTTTAGACCCATTTCCACCAAGAAATGAGGTTGATTTGACTATTTCGATCCTTGAGAAGTTCTCCGATGAACTTACTCATTTAGATGTGGAAGACGTGGTTCTTCGTGAGAAGTTATCCAACATCTATCTTCTCATTTCTAAGATCGAGACTTTGAATTATAAGCTTAATGTTAAGTCTTTCTCTCCGTCTCCTATCCCCGTTGAGGATAGTGACCCGCTTATGGAGGAGATTGACATGTTTCTTGCTTCTAATGATTCGATACCACCGGGTGTTGATGGATTCGACCCAGAGGAGGACGCTATCTTTTTAGAGAATTTACTCGATGATGATTTCGTCCCAAGTCCTCCTCCCACCCACTTTGACCTTAATGTGCGGGTTTTTCATGTGTCTCATATTGAGTACCATGACCCAATTGATCACATTTCTAAGGGTGAAATGGTCGTTAAAGCTAAGAATGTTGATTCCACTATGGATGAAACTTTTACCACACCATTACCATTTGCTTTCTATGATCTTGGATTAGCATGGGGGGACGACACCGTGTTGTCTATTCCTTTCTCTCCCGAGGACGAGGTATTCGACCCCGGTATCGTTGACTTAGGGAAATCTCGGCCTTTCACGGATGCAATAATTGAAAGACTTTTTGGTGTGAGTTTATCTCGGGGAGCATGCTATATTCATTCCATAATTTGTGACTACTATCTCTTTTTAGAGATTGGTGTTGGAGTTTCATCCTTTCGTTTGTCATCCGGAAATGAGGATGTGATCTTTGACCCCGACATCGTGCTTTATTATGGATTTTATTCCATTATGCCGGTTTTCGTCATTTTCCCTAAGGACCAATGAATGCGGGGATCGAGTCGAGCTCATGACTCGGTTAACAAAAACGAGGTGCCTTGTGGGGGAGTCCCATACATTCTATCTTCTTTATATTTTCTAACACTAATAAGGCTTGATCTTTCAAGCTCGTGCTCGTGTTTTGTTGTGTTGTGAATCTTAGGTATGACCCTAATCATTGAAGACTCTCGTGTTCGGTTTTTGTCGGTCCACTTGATCTTCCATACTTTGATTGCCAAAAACGGGCACACTCTCTATCCTTTGATTTTTATCGACTAACGTTTTATCTTGAGGCATAATTAATAAACGGACTATAGATTTGCGTGCTCTTTCCATGTTAGGATTTTGCATTAGACTCTTCGTGTTTTAGCAAGGGGGTGTTACTCTTGAGCTAAGAAACATTGAGGACAATGTTTGGTTTTAGCATGGGGGAGTCAATCGATATAATCGCTTGCAATTGCTTTTGTCGTGTCTAAACGTAATCGTTTTTCTTGTTTTTCATAAAATTTTAAAATTTTTAGTGTTATTTTAAGTTTTAATAAATAAAATAAGTGCTTTTGACACAAATGTAGGCTTTCCGTTGGTAAAAATAAAAATTGTTTTTGACTCGACTTGGTTTTACCTTAGCTTTTCCTTAACGTATTTGAATTAAGTTTTGCTAGGCTTTTATATAGGGAACTTTAAAATGCGAAAGTCTTAACTCATACGGGTTAAGAACAAGAACTTTTCGCAAGTTCCTATAATTGATTCTAGAAAGTCGTTTATCAAGGGAACTTTAAAACGCAAATTCTAAAACTTGAAAAAGTATAAAAAGATGCAAGATCCTATAGATGACTTGAAAACCCAAAACTTTTATTTAATAGGCTAAGTATCCATTGATTTCTACATTTTTGGAATTTTATAATATGGAGAACAAGAGATGATAGAGTCTAATCATAAGTTACTAAGGTTAATTCTTCTTTGTGTAAGTATTTTTATGTTTGATTTAATCTCCTCGTATTTATTTTTCACGCTTGAATAATAATTGCTTAATAAATGAAGTTTTTAGCGGTTTAGGCTTGATATCTTAACTCGTAACTCCTTCTTTTTCTTCCCTTGTAATTAAAGTAAGAATACATTAAGGGTGTCAGCGTCATGGACTTTTGATCATGGGATTGCGGAAATTTGGCTTACTATAAATATCATAATAATAAGAAGAATAAAAAAAACATGTTCTCTAGGATCCTTCGGGTGGGAGTCATGTAGCACTAACCTTGTCATTAGAGCCTTAGGGTGTATGGCAAGGGGACGTGTTTAATAAAAATTGCTTCATCATCATGAGCCATAAGGTGGGATGGTGAATGTCAATTCCCTTATTTTTGTCCAAGGAGCCTTCGGGTGTGTATTTTAAATAAGGAGCACAATTGCATCTTAAAGAGCCACAAGGTGATATGATGTAATTGTTGCTAACTCCATTAATAAGGTTATAACTGACTTTGGAGGTTTTATTGTTGCTTTTAAGTAGTCTTATTAGCCAAATTTCGGGTCCGGGGATTTATCCCTCAAATCGTGTTAAGTTATCCTTGATGTGGTCTTTCTTTAGTGACAACGTTTTTTGAAGTCGAGGTTAGGTTTTGAGTGTTGAGTTTACACCGTTTTAGCCTTCATTTTTGTATTAATAAATATCAAATAAGTCAAATGAGCCTTTGGGTAAATGACATTTAAAATCTAGAGATACAATTAGGAATAAAAGGAGATTGAGTTTAACAAAAATTACTTGTATGAGTTGTTTTAATTTTGGGGCTTATGATTGACAATGATCTTGTTTTTACACTTGGCATGGAAAAGTGAAAAGTCGGGGACGATGAATCTATTTGAGTTTTGTGATCCTAAAAGTTATTTTTTTAAATAATGAAAGCATTACATTATGTCATAGCAAAATAAAGTATAAAAAGTTGAATAAAAGTGTGGTTAGTGTTTTATTTTATCATTGCGTGAGGACACGGCACTTGCTTAGCAAGGGAGAGTTTGATATGAGTAATTTTAATCATATCATTTATATCAAATAACGATCAATAAATGCATAAAATGAATAAAAATGGTATTGTATATGTGTTTTTGTTGTTTAATGTGTGTAGGTACCGAGATCATGAAAACCGGAAAAATTTACATAAGATTGAAGAAAGTTCAAGAGCCAAAAGTCGAGTTTGTTTTATTCGCAGATTTATCAAGTTTATTTGGGCCAAGTGGGTCCCACAAATGCTTAATGGGCCTTACAGCCCATTTATGGAACTATGAAGTTAATTATTTGGAAAAGGCCCATTACAAGCCCAATTGCATTAAATAAAGAGACGGTTGGAAGTTTATTATCTTGAGCCCAAAGCCCAACTCCAATATGATTAGACAGGAAGTTATGGATCCAAAAAGGCCCAAGAAGTGAAATTAAGTGAAGATGAAAGTTATTTATAACTTTGGGGTCAACTATATTCGGTCAAAAAGAAATTATACAAAGAAACAAATAAACAGAGAAAGAAAAGACATGAAGAAAAGAAGGGGAAGAACACCACCACTTTAGAACCCTAGAAATTGGGGGTTTTCAATTTAATAAGCGAGTGATGACACGCGCTTATGATTCAGATAATCCAGGGCAAGATAGAGCGTGGTCTACACTTTGATTCCAAGAACAAGGTGCCACGTGGCCTTTGAGACGTCACAACCCTATTCCTATTGAAGGATACACCTGGTATCAATCAAGGAACCAATAAAATTCATCCACCTCACCACCAAACTAGCACAAAAACGCCAGGGTGGCGATCCGTGTGCACAAGGGATTATATCCACCCTTGGATGATAACAAACAAGAAAGAGAATGTGGAGATGCCAAATCAAGGGCCAATATTCGTTTACTCATCACCAACAACCTCACTCCACACCCTTCAGTTAGCCTATAAAAGCCCCAAGAAAATAATGTATTGTATCTCTTTTTCTTTAGTGTAATTTTTAGAGTTAGGAGTAGTG
Source organism: Glebionis coronaria (assembly GCA_025667525.1). Classification (NCBI taxonomy): domain Eukaryota; kingdom Viridiplantae; phylum Streptophyta; class Magnoliopsida; order Asterales; family Asteraceae; genus Glebionis; species Glebionis coronaria. The sequence continues at coordinate 588,784,336 of CM046874.1, read as the reverse complement.
TAATCTAGCTTTATTAAATTGTATTTCTCTTTTCTATAAGTTTGTAATGCTTTGCGAATTAATGAAATCAGTTTTATGTTAAATAAATTGTTCTTATTTTTCTGCAAATTAATGCTTATAAATGTTATTGAAGTTATGTTACAAATCTCTCAAGCTTTTGTTCATTTAAAATGAATCACATTCTCGTGACCTTGAAATTACACTATGACTCACAATAAAAAGGGAATAACGTTCATCCCCACTGGATGTATGTTTTAAACAAGGCTGATGGTTCGAGATAAATTTTGGTTCGTGACATAGTGTTTGGTTCGATTGTAAATTTTTGTTCCGTGGTTTATGATGTTCGTGATAGTAATCTAAAGGTTTGGTGTCGATTTGTATAAGGGAGCTCAGCGCTCGCCTTCTTCATCAACAGGTTTCATCAGTTAATGGTTAAGCACATTTTTTTATTTATGCAAATTTGTTAATGTTAAGCTGTTTATTTTATTGCTTTGATTTATGATTTTGTTTAAAACTGAGTTGGATCTGCTAAATGTATGTGTAAGTTTGAAGTTAAATCGGTTTGAATATAAGTTGCGATTTAATCAGTATTTGGTTTATATTTTGTTTGGATTTAGTTTGATGTCTGCTGAATGATATGATATGATGATTTGTGAATCTGATATTCTGTTTAGATTTGCTAGGATAAGATTATTGAGTATTTTAGATTTGTGATGTGTATCATTTAACTTGCTGATATAGGGGTGTTGCATTTACTGAGTTCTAGGCATGCGTTTATTTGTTGTTCATCTAGAAGATTATCTTAGTTACTGCTGTCAAGCTTGATTTCAATAAAATCATTGTCGCCTTAGTTAAAGTATTTAGCTGTCTATGAGTTTTGTTTCGTGTTTGTTTGTTAGTACTTTCAAAATGATTTGATGAATTGAAATTAGTGTTTAGTTTATAGTATAACTGTAGTTTAAGATTGTTGAGATGATTTCATTACTGCTGAATTGGTTATTTTAAGTTCAGATGTGGAGCTCGTCGTTTCTGCCTATGAGTTCATGCCTTTTGTTTACGCTGCCTAAATTTTGTAGATGAATTGTCCTTTTAGTATGACATGCTGCTACTGATCTTGATTGATTTAGAGGTTTAATTCATACAGTATTCGCTGACATATCAGTTTTTGTAAGGTTTACTGACAGGACTGAGTTAGCCTATTTAGTTGATTGATTGGCTAGTTTATGCTTGTTGATTTAGATTGTTCTAATCTGCAATTGATATAACTGGTATGCTTTTAGATATGTTATGCCTGCCTGTTTTGATTTTTGTTCAACTGTTAGCATTTGAGCAGCCTATCCATTTTGTTTAATTTCTGATATTATTGAAACTATATTGCTGTGTTTTTTGTGAATTTATCTACTTGTTATAACAGCTAGTCCATTCGGCTAGTTCGGATTGGTTTTGTACCTTAATTTGACATATTTTCCATGTTCAAAAATAATATATCACAAAAAAAAATCCACCCCTATGGATCGAACCCTTGACCTCAAGGATGAATACCAATGCGTCACCCAACTGTGCTGTATGCTCTTTTGGGTTATAATTCTATTCAGTGAATTTTATACTACTTTTAGTTTAATTACTTCTAGTTAAAATTAAACGTTTAAATTGATTTTATAACTTTAGAAATTGTTTTAAAAGAGTTTTATTAAAATTTAGATTAAATTTAGCTTCAAAATAAATAAAAAAATAAAATAATAATAATAATAGAATATTTTATTACTTTTTATAAATTTTAATTGTTTTAAAAATTTTGTTTTTAATAAATTTAGATTTAAATAGATTTTGTTTAATAAAAAAAAGTGAAAGTAAAGTTTTAATATAATTTAGATTTTAAATTATTGTCTTTTAGATTATATAACGGGGAACGATTCATGCACTTAGGTTTAATTTGTAGGATCAATTTTAGATTAAAAACCAAAAAACCATTTGAATCAATTGTCCAAATCGAAACAAAACGTCTCAAATTCACTTGATCTTCGTGTACAACGAACTTGGTTCATCAACGTGTTTAATTAAATCCGTCTTTGGTAATTTTAGTCTATTACTTTTTCATAAAGGTAATTTTCTAATTTACCCTATAACGTATCTAATTAATACATACTATCCACGACACATCAACTACCATTTTAATAACAAAATAATAGGGCACCAAAACCCACGTCATTGAAGTTAACTTCTCGTTCCGACTATCTTCCTATATTATCCTCTTACGGAGTCATGATAACTACAATAACCCAGACAAGAAGGGTTAAACCATCCAAAGACTGGTCGAAATATCAACAGTTCTTGAGAAAACTCAGATAGAATTGAGGCATGAGAACCTTGCATCAACAACCCAAGACCACTGGAATGCATGAACCACACGAAATAAAGTACCAGATTTGTTGATTTAGATTGTGATTGTGGTAAATTTAGATAACTTGCTTTAGGAAAAACAAGCAACTAAATATGAGCGGTAAGTATCGAGTGATGATTTTAGGAAAAATCAACACAAATGACCCAATCACTTAAAAGAGATAAAGTTCGTTTCCCAAGGAGGTATATGTGTTGTGAATTAATTTGTATTTCTTTGAGATTAATATTGAGAAGATGGGGATGAGAAGATGAAAGACGGTTACGTTAAAATTAAACTACGACGAAAACGTAAAGCCGTGAAAAACTACCCAAATTAAAAATTATTAAAACCAAACCAAAAACAAAATATCAAGAAAAGATTAAAAGAAGTCTAAAATAATATAAATAAAGATAAAAACCCAACAAAGATATTTTAAAACCTTTTATTAATTAAATAATTAATTTTAAATGCTAATTAAAGCCCTAAAATTAATTTTAACTAATTCAAAAGTCTAAAATATGAATTTATTAAATAATCACTTAACTTATATTATTAGAAGACTAAAAAGTATTTTTCTAAAAATTAAAACCTATTAAAACTATTTTTAAAACTCTAAAAATGATTAAAAATGATTAAATCCTAATTAAACTTAAAATAATTATAAAAATAAATCTAAAAGTTATAAAAATATTCTAAAAATGGAAATAGTCCTAATTAATGACAAAGAATCTAGGAAAAATGAAAAAGAAAGAAAAATAAAATTTTGAAAAATTAATAATAAAATAATATTAAAATATTGCTAAAAATAAAAAGTTTATAAAATTTAAAATAAAAAATTTCTAAAAATCCTAAATAATATAACTAAGAGAAAAACACTAATTAGAGCTCCTAAACCTTTTTTAATAATTTTATAAAAATCTTTAAAGTTTATAAAAAACCTTAAAATATTATAAAATTAAAAATAAATGTTTATAAAACCAAAATAAGATGTAAACCTCAAGTTATATATTACAAAGCTAAAAATGATTTTTCCTGAAAATTAAAAGTCTTTTTGGTATTTTTTTAATGATTTATTAAAAACGTCTATTAATTAAATCCTATAAAATATTAAAATAAAGGGAAAAAAGTGAAACCAATTTTAAAAAATCTATAAACCTATTACTTACCTAGGAAAAATAAGAAAAGTAAAATAAGCTTAAAGAATAAGCTAGGAAAAATGAAAAGAGCTACGACTTAATAAATAAGCTAGAAATCAAAACGTGGTTAAGTAGAAAACAAAACCACACCCTAGTAGTCAAAGACCCTAGGGCGCAGTGGTAGTGTGTGAGTGTTGTGAGTGTGGGGATTGTGGGTTCGAGTCTTGCTAACCCCCTTTTTGCTTCTTATATTTTTTTTTTTTTTTTTTACTTTTTACCAATCAAACAGACACTCTATAGCTTTAACAGCACACTCCAATTCACCTTTAATAGCTAGATTAACAAGACTTGAGGTAAAAAAAACGTGGACAAATTCCAAATGAACACAAGCTTATGCTTATGTGTCTTTGCTTTTGATTCAGTCAAGAGGGCTTGACTGTGCTTACTTTGGTGTTGTTATTGGACAATATGGGCACCCTTGTGCTCATAGAAGCACAAGGAGTCAATAAAATCAAGTAATGAACAACTAGCACACCAAAAATCAAAGTCCAAAGCATAATCTGGCCATGTCAAGTTGCTGTAACAAATAAGGCAGGTCTGTGGGCTTATCAGTTGATTACTTGCTATCTATTGAACTTCAAGCACTCAAATTAAGCAAACAAACTCAACAAATGATGCTCAACCAGATTTAACCCTTAAATCATACAATTACTCACAGATTTCCAAAGATCCTCACCCAAAATTCAAGAAAATACAAGCATAAAGTGTTGTGCAGATTTAAAACACACTTTTCTCTTTTAACCTCACAAATTTGTCTTAAACTTGACCAAAACTAACTACCTACTAACTCTCAACCTATCTGAATCCTTTTTAAAACCTGCTAACACTTTTTAAACTCTCAATCAATGATTATCACCCTGCTAATCCACTTAGCCAAACACCCTTTATATTTTTGTAAACTAACTTTTAACACTTCAAAACCTTGCAACCCTTAACCAAAATGACTAATAAGCTTCTAGACATGAATACTAACACATAAGGACTGAAATCATGCAGCTTAAACTAACATATAGCACCAAATCAACAAAATCATGCAACCACCACTTTTCTGAGATTTTACTGAGGTAAAAGGAGATTACCTTAAGGTTTTACCTCCAAAACCTTAGAGGATGAAAATCCTCCTCCAATCCAACTCGGGTTGGAGCAGATCCTTTATCAACAATCCTTGAACACCTGTTTAGCACAAATCAAAGAAAAGAATACAAGCATACACAATAATATCAATCTGTTTCTTTTCTTTCTTCTTAAAATTTCTTCCAAAACTTTTAAGACTTAGAAAACACTTTTTCTATTATACCCTAACACCAAAAACATGAAACTCTTAACACCATAAAACCTTAAACAGATTCTTCCAAAAATCTTTAAATTTTCAGAAAACCTTCAAATAACTTTGAAAATCAAAGTTACTTGTCAAACTAGAAAATGGAACTCAGTTTTCCTTCCCAAACAAAATACCAACTTTAAATAAATAAAAAGGAATTATATTGTTTTTAAACAAAAACACAACTTTTATTTCAAGTAAAAGGAATTACAAGAATTTGAAAGGAAAACTGGAACAAAGAAGGTTGTGAACAGGCTCACACCTATTTATACTACTCTAGGAAGTAGAAATTACAAACCCTAATCACTATAAAAATCCTAAAATGCCCTTTGAAGCTTCTGGACGAATTTGGTGTTGATGAGCTGTCCTTTTGATCTCATCCATTCATTTTGCTTTGGGAGGAAGCAAGTCATCTTGGTCGTTCAATTGGGACACGTCAGTGTGCTTGGTGCCCAAGGAATGAGGTGATTGGTGGAGAGGGTATTTGGGGGTTTGGACCACGTTGGTGGGATGAAGGTTTTTAGGAGTGGGTTTGGTTTTGGTACGTGTGAATAGAGTGTGTGTGAGTTTAATTGAGTTTTACCCAAGGGAAGGTCGGGGTAAATTCTGGGTGGTAAGAATGATGTACAGTAAACTCTTAGATCCGATTTTAGGGGAATAGTACTTGTTAGGCGCCCTTTTTGTGTTTAAATGTTTCAGTTGGCACATTTGGTCCCTTTGTTTTGATATTTTTGCCATATCAAGTTTTCAAGCCCTAAAACCAGGTTTCCTTTGATAATAACTTTCAACCTTTTACACATTTGGCACCAACTTTTGGCAAAAAGGTTTCAAGGACCACTTTTGACATTCTTGAATATTTCAAGGGCTGTTTTTGGACTTTCTTGATCTTCAAAGGTCTTCAATGTCTCTTAAACTTCTTGAGGGACTATAATTGGCATTTTGAAATTGTTGAGAGACTATTCTTGCCATTTCTTCAAAGTTGAAGGACCTTTTTGCAATTTTGACAAACTTAAGGGACCAAACTTGTAATTATTAATATACAAGGGTTTTAAGTGTCATTTCTTCATTCATTGAGGATCAATCTTGTTTTGTCTTCAAGTCTTCAAGGATATTTGATGAAAATTCCATGATTAGGGCCCGGTTCATTGTACGGCTTCGTTTCTCGTGTCCGTTTTTCCTTGTATCTTGTGATCTTTTGTCTTTTTCACGATATCCTTACCTAAAACACACAAGTAAACAAACACAAGCATATATATGGTATTTTATGACATTTTTATGCATTTAAAGCCCGAAAAGAACGATGAGATCATGTATAAATGCCATCTCATCACTCCCCCATACTAAGCCATTGCCGTGCCCTCACGCAATGCTAGAATAAAGTATCTAAGCATCACCAAAGTTCAATTTTATTAACCTTTATTGAAAAGTGAAAGACTTGCAACATACTACGATAATGTGTAAAGACATAATGTATGATTTTCATCACCAAAATGTGACTTTTAGGGTCAAAGAATAGAAACAAGTTAATGTCCCTTAGAGTAAACTTCGTCATCCTTGATTGTCATACATTCCATGCTAAGTGCAAAAACAAGATCATTGTTGGTACAAGTCACAATGCTAACACTACTCATACGTTCAAATTGTGTAATACTTTTTCTCCCCGCAATCCTAGTTATTATAAAAGAAAATGGGTTACTAGCATTTTTTATCTATTTGTCATGGATCACAAGTGATTCATATTGACTTATTTGAGTAGTTATTAGTCCGAAAGCAAAGTAGCACGATTTGATCAATAGTTAGCCGAAGGACAAAATCTTTTAAAACGGCTTCTCGTGTATCTCCTTAAGTTCATATCTTGGCATAACTCGTTTCACGATTTGAGACCTTTCTCGGACCGATATTTGGCATGTACTTCATACTTCAAATCTTGGGAAGACGTTCTTGAAATTATGGTCTTCTCTTCATATATTTGGAATTTCTTCACTTGACGTTTTTGAGAGATTCTTCATATAGGACCACGACTTCATCATTTTTCTTCAATCTTTACTTTGGATTTTGATATACAACGATCCGCCTCCTTTTCGGACTTGGATATATTTATCCTCATACCTTGTTAGGGTCTTTTTGGATAGACTTTCTCCATTCTTTAGGGGAGTAATAGCTTCTCGTCGTGTGTCTCGATCCTTCATATTGATTTTGGAATAATGATACTTCACATCATCTTTGGATCTTTAGCAAAAATAGAGTTCCTCATGCCTTGTTAGGGCCTTTTTGGATGATCGCCAATCTTCGCGTCCCGCTTCAATAAGTTATGCCTTGGCTATGAACTCTATTCAACCCCGAGCAACTTTTAAACGATCTTGCGCTAGAGGCTAAGTAACCTTTCAAATCGTACGACCTTACTTATTGCAATTATGTTTTATTCCTAATGCATTGATCTTATGGGAAGAAAAAGCCACAATTAAAAACATATGAGTTTTTGAAAGAACACTTTCATGTTCTACGTTTAGCATGATCACTTGTCTAACTCTATCATTTCTCGTTCTTCACTATTTAAAGACCTCTAATTAAAGAGACTCGTGAATACTTAGCCATGCAAGTCAAAATTAAGCCAAATTTGGATTAGCTTTCATTAAGACTATATCAAATCAAAGTTTTGGGTTTTCAAGCCACCTATAGGATCTTGCACTTTCTTGGACTTTTTCAAGTTTAGAGAATGCGTTTTAAAGTTCCCTTGATAAGTGACTTTCTAGAATCAATTATAGGAACTTGCGAAAAGTTCTTGTTCTTAACTCGAATGAATTAAGACTTTCGCGTTTTAAAGCTCCCTATATAAAAGTCTAGCAAAACTTGAATTGAGCGGGTTAAGGAATGTAAAGGGCTCCAAATGCCCATCAAGTCAAAAATTAACTCTTATTCTACCCATCGGAAAATATACATTCGTGTCTTAAAAACACTTATGAAAACTAAGAAAAATTTTAAAATTTGGCCATTTTTAGCCTTATTAGCAAAACAAAACATTGAAAGTTGGAAAACGTGAGGGCGTAGCAAAGCAAGTACCTATTCACCCCCCCATACTAAAAGTAAACATTGTCCTCAATGTTTCGAGTCTAAAGGTGGAGCACCCCCATACTAGAGACGAAGAATCGAATGCTTAGGATCTAGCATGGAAAGGGTGATCAACAATATATCTAAAGCCGTTTATTAATTATGCTAAAAGATAATTGTTAGAACAATAAAGGATATGTCATGGATTCGTGAAAGACTTCTTCAAACGAACGATGGAGGCTCATGTAAACGAACACGAGAGTCTTCAATCGTAGACGATGATGATGATCTAGATAACACAATCACAAACAACCACGAGACAACGAGTTGGAAGGGTACAAGTCCCCTTATTAGTGAATAAAAAGCATAAAGATAAGCATGGGATCTCCCCCACGAGGCACCTCGTTTTTGATTACCGAGTCATGAGCTCGACTCGATCCCCTTAAAATGTGAACATTTAGGGAAATCATGGTGTGGTCAATTTTTGGTGGGGCTTACATGATAAACAAGGCCCAAAAAGCAACCGGTAAAAAGGACTAAGTCCTTAGATGATGCAAAATACCGGGGTCGAAGATGGCGTTCTCGTTTTCATGGAAAAAACAATTCAACACCACTTGAACATGTGCCATAAACTCAAAGAGTTTGAAGAAAATAGATGAGAAGTAGAAGGGTGAGACAATTGGTAAGACAAACGTTTGAGCTACTCGAGGTAGACTCGCACCAAGCAAATAGATATAGTTTCCATTTATTGCATCGGTGGAAGACCGAGATTTCCCTTTATATGAAATTCCGGGATCAAATATCTCGTCCTCGGTGGACAAGGATGAGGGAACATAAGGGGCTTCCCCCATACTAGGACCACACAAAACATCGTCAAAAGGAGTAGACGAGTTTGTAGTACTCAAAACACGCGGTGATGACGGAGTTAGATTTGTAGAAAAATCAATTAAATCACATTTAAGATCATTTCCATTTTTATCTTTTGAACTCTCCTTATGAAAACCCTTTTTGATTATGTCGAAAATATTTGGTGTTTCTAAGACGATGTTAGTTACACTAAAAATTCTCACATTTTGAAACCGTTTTGGTTTTGGTGGTGGCAAGTTCTCAAAACGTTTATCGACGAAGAAAACCTCCCCATCGGGGCCAACATATTCATCATCCGAAAGATCTTCCGTAGAAACCGGCAATTTATCAATACTTTTCAAGAATGAATGTTCGAGATGAGGCGAAGAATTTTTCGATTCAAGTATTGATGGTTTCTTCTTTGTAGGTTTTGCACTCATAACCTCCACCGGCGGAGGAAATGGTAAATTGTTTTTGGAGACATTCCCTAAAACTCTTGGTGAAAATTCTTTGCAAACGACATTGGTCGAGTCACCATGGTTTAAAGTTGCAATAGAATATACATGAGAAAGATTGGAGTTTTGTGTTGCATTGATGACAAGTTCTTCTTCATTGAAACGAAGGGTGATTTTACGAGCATGAACATCGATAAGTGCTCTTGATGTATCCAAAAATGAACGACCCAAAATGAGAGGAACTTTTCGATCGATGGGAATGTCTACAACGATAAAGTCCACGGGATAGTAAAACTTTCCGACTTTAACGAAAACGTCCTCGGCTACTCCACATGCCATGATCGTAGAATGATCGGCCATCTCGATGGACATGTTCGAAGGAGTAAGAGCCGGAAGCGAAAGCGATTTGAAAATCTCGAGAGGCATTAAATTAATACTAGCGCCAAGATCGGCCAAGGCGTAGCATTCCTCCATATCTTGTATAGCACATGGAATCAAAAATTTACCGGGATCACCGACTTTTTGTGGTATGCGGCTTAGAAAAACCGATGAACAACTAGACGTTTGTTGTAACTTTTCTTTGTTGTTAAGCATACTTTTGAAATTTGCGGCGAATCGAGGCATCATAATTAGAGCGTCGGCAAAACTTATGTTAAAATGCAAATCACGAAACATATTCATAAATAGCTCAAATTGATAATTGTTCCGTTCTTGTGCTTTCTCTTTGTTTCGTCTCGATGGGTAGGGTAAAGGTGGTGTGGGTTGGTCATTAGGCAACGGCCTTGGAAACTCGGGTTCCACAATTGGTATTGGTGTAACCGTAGGTGTGGTTTGAGCGGTACTTCGTGGGATTGTAATGTGCTCCTTTTCGACCACCACCTCGGGTCCTTTCTCGATTTCCTTCTCCGTAGAAGTACTTGGACGAGAGATTGGTTTCTTGAAAGTTTTACCACTTCGTGTAGCAACAACCTTCATTTCTCCCTTCGGGTTGTTAATGGTATCACTAGGAAGACCACCCGAAGAAGAGGGCTTACACATGATAGCTTCAAACATCTTACCCATTCGGTCCTCAAATTTTGATTGCCTAGCATCCGCTTTCAATAACTCTTGCTTAATCTCATGTTGTCCTAATTCCATCTTTTGTTGGTTTTGTTGAAGACGTTGGACATTTCCTTCCATTTTATTTGCATGAGTTTTAAGTTCATTAGCAAGTTCATTTTTAAGCTCATTTTTCAATTCGGACCTTAAGCTAATCATCTCACGTTGCATATTATCAAATTTAGCATCATTTGCTTTTGCATAATCCAAAAATTCTCCTTGCAAATTTTTCGTGTGAGCATTTTGAAAACCTTGTGTAGTGTTTTGAAAATCACGGTTTTGGTTTTGATTAGAGATTTGTCCATTCCCACTTTGATAATTCCCTTTGTTGTAATTGCGTGTGTTACCTTGGTAATTTCCTTGGTTGTTGTTTCGATAATTATTAACATTTTGATTTGGTGGAGCTTGATTTTGGCGGGAACCTTGGCCGTTTTGGTTGTAAGTTCCCGTTGCTACATAAGCACTCGAAGTGTTACCATCCGCGGTAATACACTCGGAAAGATCATGAGCTCCTCCACATGATAAACAACTCTTAGCAACCGCTTTAACCGAAGCGGAATTGGAAGCTTCTTGAGCCTTCCAATGGGACATTAGATTAGCAAATCTATCAAAAAACCGATTTTCCTCATTAGCTTCATCATGTAAGGCGTTAATGCTACGAGACGATTGTGATGACGATGACGAACCCATATTGGCAACACTCGGTGTGTTACGGGGGCTATAAACCTTAGATCGATTTTCAATGATTTGTAAAGCCTCATTTGTCGTCTTGTACAAAAAATTACCACCCGCGGCGGCATTCAAATAATCTCGTTCATGATCATTAAGCCCATTATAAAAAGTATCAATTTGATGTAATTCCGAAAAATCATGATGAGGACATTCATGTAACATCTCCTTAAATCGTTCCCATGCCATTGAAAAACTTTCATTGTTACGTTGCACAAATCGTGAAATCTCATTTTTTAAGTGTGTTGTTTTCGATGGTGGAAAAAATTTGTTCACAAACTTAGAAACGAGATCGGCCCATGTCAAAATCGAATTTGGCGGTTCTTTCTCGAGCCAAATTTTTGCGGGTCCATCCAACGAATATGGAAACAACATCATTTTAATGGCGTCATGTGGAACATCCTTGAATTTGCTAGTGGCGGTGAGACGGTTAAAATTCCTAATATGGTAATGCGGGTTGTCTTTCTCATGACCTCGAAACTTGTTTGCTTGTAACATTGACATTAAACCCGTCTTAATCTCGAAATTCTCCGCAAGGATGGCGGGAATAACAATTGCCTCTCCAAAACCCTCGGTGGGTGCTTGTAGCAACTCCATCATAGTACGATTAGCCATTACGACTTCTTGTTCTATAATAGGTTCAACAATTGGAGGTTCTTCAACAATCAACGATCCTTGACTTGCTTGCTTTTGAAGACGTTTACGAGCTCGTTTTGCTTGATTACGAGTGATCATAAACTTCACGAAGAATGGGAGGTGAGCAAAGAAGATTCTTTTTGGTTGTTTTGTGGATTTTCAATTTTTTTTTGTGTTTTTGATGATATTTAATTTTTTTGGATTTTGGTGTATCTTCGTAGACAACAATCTACAAAATCTCTCCTCGAATCAAACTCTTGATTAAAGAAGCCTCAAAGGAATGAAAACGATCACGTGGAGTGAACGCCTTCGAATGACTTTAGAACTTTGGTGAAAACCAAATTGTTCACGAGGGTTTAATCACAAAGAAAACCAAGCAAATATAGTATACGTAATAATACTTTGGGCGGCAAAACCCTCGATTAGCCTTCAATCTCAAAATACTCACAAGCAAGCGGGGAAACGAGGCGGCGCGAAGCACTTAAGAGCCTTTTTCCTTAGGGTATATTTTTATAATACCCGCCTTATACCCACCTTATAGTTCGTATTTTTCAAAATCGAGCTTCACGAAAGTATTTATCTATTTTTGCCTTTTCTTTTTGTTTGAGATTCGAATACAATGATCGAGTGATGAAATCCCGAATCAAGGTTGTGTTTTCACACTTTTGGAGATATTGTATTTTGGTTGTGATACTTAATACAATATATTAATAATATTCACAAAGAAAAACCAAGAAAACCGATAATACGTGTTAAGGGAGTTCCACTTAACACAAATACTTATTATGGATAATATCAAAAACAAAATTTTCCAAATTAAGACACGACACACCTCCCCGGCAGCGGCGCCAAAATGATTATGGTAAATTTAGATAACTTGCTTTAGGAAAAACAAGCAACTAAATATGAGCGGTAAGTATCGAGTGATGATTTTAGGAAAAATCAACACAAATGACCCAATCACTTAAAAGAGATAAAGTTCGTTTCCCAAGGAGGTATATGTGTTGTGAATTAATTTGTATTTCTTTGAGATTAATATTGAGAAGATGGGGATGAGAAGATGAAAGACAGTTACGTTAAAATTAAACTACGACGAAAACGTAAAGCCGTGAAAAACTACCCAAATTAAAAATTATTAAAACCAAACCAAAAACAAAATATCAAGAAAAGATTAAAAGAAGTCTAAAATAATATAAATAAAGATAAAAACCCAACAAAGATATTTTAAAACCTTTTATTAATTAAATAATTAATTTTAAATGCTAATTAAAGCCCTAAAATTAATTTTAACTAATTCAAAAGTCTAAAATATGAATTTATTGAATAATCACTTAACTTATATTATTAGAAGACTAAAAAGTATTTTTCTAAAAATTAAAACCTATTAAAACTATTTTTAAAACTCTAAAAATGATTAAAAATGATTAAATCCTAATTAAACTTAAAATAATTATAAAAATAAATCTAAAAGTTATAAAAATATTCTAAAAATGGAAATAGTCCTAATTAATGACAAAGAATCTAGGAAAAATGAAAAAGAAAGAAAAATAAAATTTTGAAAAATTAATAATAAAATAATATTAAAATATTGCTAAAAATAAAAAGTTTATAAAATTTAAAATAAAAAATTTCTAAAAATCCTAAATAATATAACTAAGAGAAAAACACTAATTAGAGCTCCTAAACCTTTTTTAATAGTTTTATAAAAATCTTTAAAGTTTATAAAAAACCTTAAAATATTATAAAATTAAAAATAAATGTTTATAAAACCAAAATAAGATGTAAACCTCAAGTTATATATTACAAAGCTAAAAATGATTTTTCCTGAAAATTAAAAGTCTTTTTGGTATTTTTTTAATGATTTATTAAAAACGTCTATTAATTAAATCCTATAAAATATTAAAATAAAGGGAAAAAAGTGAAACCAATTTTAAAAAATCTATAAACCTATTACTTACCTAGGAAAAATAAGAAAAGTAAAATAAGCTTAAAGAATAAGCTAGGAAAAATGAAAAGAGCTACGGCTTAATAAATAAGCTAGAAATCAAAACGTGGTTAAGTAGAAAACAAAACCACACCCTAGTAGTCAAAGACCCTAGGGCGCAGTGGTAGTGTGTGAGTGTTGTGAGTGTGGGGATTGTGGGTTCGAGTCTTGCTAACCCCCTTTTTGCTTCTTATATTTTTTTTTTTTTTTTTTTTTACTTTTTACCAATCAAACAGACACTCTATAGCTTTAACAGCACACTCCAATTCACCTTTAATAGCTAGATTAACAAGACTTGAGGTAAAAAAAACGTGGACAAATTCCAAATGAACACAAGCTTATGCTTATGTGTCTTTGCTTTTGATTCAGTCAAGAGGGCTTGACTGTGCTTACTTTGGTGTTGTTATTGGACAATATGGGCACCCTTGTGCTCATAGAAGCACAAGGAGTCAATAAAATCAAGTAATGAACAACTAGCACACCAAAAATCAAAGTCCAAAGCATAATCTGGCCATGTCAAGTTGCTGTAACAAATAAGGCAGGTCTGTGGGCTTATCAGTTGATTACTTGCTATCTATTGAACTTCAAGCACTCAAATTAAGCAAACAAACTCAACAAATGATGCTCAACCAGATTTAACCCTTAAATCATACAATTACTCACAGATTTCCAAAGATCCTCACCCAAAATTCAAGAAAATACAAGCATAAAGTGTTGTGCAGATTTAAAACACACTTTTCTCTTTTAACCTCACAAATTTGTCTTAAACTTGACCAAAACTAACTACCTACTAACTCTCAACCTATCTGAATCCTTTTTAAAACCTGCTAACACTTTTTAAACTCTCAATCAATGATTATCACCCTGCTAATCCACTTAGCCAAACACCCTTTATATTTTTGTAAACTAACTTTTAACACTTCAAAACCTTGCAACCCTTAACCAAAATGACTAATAAGCTTCTAGACATGAATACTAACACATAAGGACTGAAATCATGCAGCTTAAACTAACATATAGCACCAAATCAACAAAATCATGCAACCACCACTTTTCTGAGATTTTACTGAGGTAAAAGGAGATTACCTTAAGGTTTTACCTCCAAAACCTTAGAGGATGAAAATCCCCCTCCAATCCAACTCGGGTTGGAGCAGATCCTTTATCAACAATCCTTGAACACCTGTTTAGCACAAATCAAAGAAAAGAATACAAGCATACACAATAATATCAATCTGTTTCTTTTCTTTCTTCTTAAAATTTCTTCCAAAACTTTTAAGACTTAGAAAACACTTTTTCTATTATACCCTAACACCAAAAACATGAAACTCTTAACACCATAAAACCTTAAACAGATTCTTCCAAAAATCTTTAAATTTTCAGAAAACCTTCAAATAACTTTGAAAATCAAAGTTACTTGTCAAACTAGAAAATGGAACTCAGTTTTCCTTCCCAAACAAAATACCAACTTTAAATAAATAAAAAGGAATTATATTGTTTTTAAACAAAAACACAACTTTTATTTCAAGTAAAAGGAATTACAAGAATTTGAAAGGAAAACTGGAACAAAGAAGGTTGTGAACAGGCTCACACCTATTTATACTACTCTAGGAAGTAGAAATTACAAACCCTAATCACTATAAAAATCCTAAAATGCCCTTTGAAGCTTCTGGACGAATTTGGTGTTGATGAGCTGTCCTTTTGATCTCATCCATTCATTTTGCTTTGGGAGGAAGCAAGTCATCTTGGTCGTTCAATTGGGACACGTCAGTGTGCTTGGTGCCCAAGGAATGAGGTGATTGGTGGAGAGGGTATTTGGGGGTTTGGACCACGTTGGTGGGATGAAGGTTTTTAGGAGTGGGTTTGGTTTTGGTACGTGTGAATAGAGTGTGTGTGAGTTTAATTGAGTTTTACCCAAGGGAAGGTCGGGGTAAATTCTGGGTGGTAAGAATGATGTACAGTAAACTCTTAGATCCGATTTTAGGGGAATAGTACTTGTTAGGCGCCCTTTTTGTGTTTAAATGTTTCAGTTGGCACATTTGGTCCCTTTGTTTTGATATTTTTGCCATATCAAGTTTTCAAGCCCTAAAACCAGGTTTCCTTTGATAATAACTTTCAACCTTTTACACATTTGGCACCAACTTTTGGCAAAAAGGTTTCAAGGACCACTTTTGACATTCTTGAATATTTCAAGGGCTGTTTTTGGACTTTCTTGATCTTCAAAGGTCTTCAATGTCTCTTAAACTTCTTGAGGGACTATAATTGGCATTTTGAAATTGTTGAGGGACTATTCTTGCCATTTCTTCAAAGTTGAAGGACCTTTTTGCAATTTTGACAAACTTAAGGGACCAAACTTGTAATTATTAATATACAGTGGTTTTAAGTGTCATTTCTTCATTCATTGAGGATCAATCTTGTTTTGTCTTCAAGTCTTCAAGGATATTTGATGAAAATTCCATGATTAGGGCCCGGTTCATTGTACGGCTTCGTTTCTCGTGTCCGTTTTTCCTTGTATCTTGTGATCTTTTGTCTTTTTCACGATATCCTTACCTAAAACACACAAGTAAACAAACACAAGCATATATATGGTATTTTATGACATTTTTATGCATTTAAAGCCCGAAAAGAACGATGAGATCATGTATAAATGCCATCTCATCAGATTGTTCTAATCTGCAATTGTTATAACTGGTATGCTTTTAGAGATGTTATGCCTGCCTGTTTTGATTTTTGTTCAACTGTTAGCATTTGAGCAGCCTATCCATTTTGTTTAATTTCTGATATTATTGAAACTATATTGTTGTGTATTTAGTGAATTTATCTACTATGTTATAACAGCTAGTCCATTCGGCTAGTTCGGATTGGTTTTGTACCTTAATTTGACATATTTTCCATGTTCAAAAATAATATATCACAAAAAAAATCCACCCCTGTGGATCGAACCCTTGAACTCAAGTAGAATACCAACGCGTCACCCAACTGAGCTGTATGCTCTTTTGGGTTATAATTCTATTCAGTGATTTTTATACTACTTTTAGTTTAATTACTTCTAGTTAAAATTAAACGTTTAAATTGATTTTATATCTTTAGAAATTGTTTTAAAATAGTTTTATTAAAATTTAGATTAAATTTAGCTTCAAAATAAATAAAAAAATAAAATAATAATAATAATAAAATATTTTATTACTTTTTATAAATTTAAATTGTTTTAAAAATTTTGTTTTTTAATAAATTTAGATTTAAATAGATTTTGTTTAATAAAAGAAGTGAAAGTAAAGTTTTAATATAATTTAGATTTTAAATAATTGTCTTTTAGATTATATAACGGGGAACGATTCATGCACTTAGGTTTAATTTGTAGGATTAATTTTAGATTAAAAACCGAAAAACCATTTGAATCAATTGTCCAAATCGAAACAAAACGTCTCAAATTCACTTGATCTTCGTGTACAACGAACTTGGTTCATCAACGTGTTTAATTAAATCCGTTTTTGGTAATTTTAGTCTATTACTTTTTCCTAAAGGTAATTTTCTAATTTACCCTATAACATATTTAATTAATACATACTATCCACGACACATCAACTACCATTTTAATAACAAAATAATAGGGCACCAAAACCCACGTCATTGAAGTTAACTTCTCGTTTCGACTATCTTCCTATATTATCCTCTTACGGAGTCATGATAACTACAATAACCCAGACAAGAAGGGTTAAACCATCCAAAGACTGGTCGAAATATCAACAGTTCTTGAGAAAACTCAGATAGAATTGAGGCATGAGAACCTTGCATCAACAACCCAAGACCACTGGAAATGCATGAACCACACGAAACAAAGTACCAGATTTGTGCAATAAGTTGATTAGGGTTATAGACATCATAAGGCGCCATATTGGTGGATTAGTTACATATATTGGCTCACTACTGACGACGGTGAATGGTTAACATATGAGAAGGAAAGGCTGAACTCAAGAAACAATCTGGTATATTGATTCAGCCCGGTCTGTCAAAGTTAAAATGTAAAGAGAAAATCATGGCTCTTTATTACCATGTATCTAAGACAACAACCGCGGATAACACTATATGAATCATTATGTATTTTTCCTATCAAATCATCTCATCCATTTCCATTCAAAAGCCTAGAACGAAAGAAAAATAACGGGAACTTAATAGATAAAATAATGTCAGAAAGCTATTAAGTCTTACCAAGAGGTCGAGGTATATTCAAGGCCTAAACATTTATCGCAACCGACAATGGGAATATAGATTGTTGTAAGTACTTCATACCATCATTCAAGTGATGGTTAAGTTAAAGAACAATTCTTGATTCATAAATCCTGTTAAGTATCCGTGTTAGTGACATTGAAAAATGGTAAGAATCAGTCGTCCACTTATAGTAAAAATTTCCGTGCCATAATGATTAAAACACTAACATCTAAGCTACACCACTCGAAGACCTATTGTTAGAAATACGTTATAACGTATATTAGAAGTATCGGTCACTCCACAATATTATTTATGTTGTAATAGCTCGTGGTTAGTGTTGCTTATTAAGTTAAGTAAGAAACCGACCCATGGGCTTGTCATGGGTCGGCCCAAGCCCAAATAGTGGCCTTGGATATAAATACCCATTTCCATCATGGAAAGGGGTTGGTTGTTGATGATTCTATTTTCTCATTTGAATAAAATACACATAGTTTATCTCTCACTTTCTCTCTCTAGTTTCTCTCTCTAGAAATCTTCAACCCACTTCATAGATTCATAGGTTATCAATATTCTACATTTGGTATCAGAGCTATGGGGTGATTTAAGGTAATGATTTGTGTTGTTATTTAGTTTTTGATTGTATTAGTGTTCTTTAAGAAGATCCATCTTGATTCTTGGAGTTTTTGGTGATTTTGTGATTGGGATTAGTAGATAAGTATTAGTTTTTACTTATTATTGTAGAAATCACAAAACTTTTTGGGTTATTTGGTAAAAATCTAGGTTTATTTCATCATTTATTTGATCGACTGGTACTCGAACAAGGTTTCTGTTTCCCAGTAAAAGTTCCGAACCAAAAAGTTCCGGATCAAAAAGTTCCGGATCAACCAAAGTTCCGGATCAAAAAGTTCCGAACCAAAAGTTCCGGATCAAAGAAAGTTCCGAATCAAAAAGTTCCGAACCAAAAGTTCCGGATCAAGGAAAGTTCCGGATCAAAGGAAAGTTCCGGATCAAGGTAAAGTTCCGGATCAAAGGAAAGTTCCGGATCAAGGGAAAGTTCCGGATCAAGGGAAAGTTCCGGATCAAGGGAAAGTTCCGGATCAAGGGAAAGTTCCGGATCAAGGGAAAGTTCCGGATCAAAGGAAAGTTCCGGATCAAATCTTCCGAACCAAAAGTTCCGGATCAAGGAGTTCCAAGCCAAAATCTTTCGAATCAACACTTCCGAATCAACAAAAGTTCCGGATCAAGGGATATTTCACTTGTTTTTTCGACGATTTTTTAGAGGATTTAATCTTGGTTTCTTACAACAAAAACTCAACACAATTCACAAGCTTTACTTCACTGCTCGATCAACCGATAATATTTGTCTCTTTGAAGTGAACAAAATGAATCCGAATTCATTAATGCCTCAGATGACATCACTTACGGACATTTCCGTCATTACGGGAACGGATAATCGCCCTCCAATGCTCATTAAAGAAGTCTTTGAAGCATGGCAAGGCCGTATGATGTCATACCTTAAGGGAAAACCGACATATGGGAGGCTTATGGTTAAGTCAATTCTAAATGGTCCACTTGACTATGGTACCATCGTGGTTAACAATGTGACTCGACCAAAGGAGTTTAAAGAACTTACACCAGCACAACAACTTGTTGCCGATGCAGACGAAAAGGCTCTTCAAACCATTCTCCAAGCTCTTCCACATGATATCTATCGAATGGTAAGTCAGTATACGGTGGCAAAGGATTTATGAGAACGTCTAAAGGTGTTGCTACAAGGTACGTCTGTTACCAAACAGGAAAGGGAATGTCAGTTGTATGATCTGTTTGATAGATTCACGTACAGCCCAGGGGAAACGCTTCACGACTATTACTTCAGATTCACTACTCTCATGAATGATCTGAATGTATACAATCTCGTGATTGCTCCATTCCAGGTTAACACCAAATTTTTGAATACTTTACCTCAAGCTGAATGGGGTGAGTATATTACCGATGTTAAGTTAACCAGGGATTTGCATAAGTGAAATTTGGATCAACTCTATGCTTTTCTTCAGCAGCATGAGAAACACGTGATCATGCACCGTTCGCCTCGAGGTATGTACCCTGATTCTTTAGCTTTGATGGCGAATCAACCAAGCTTGTCACACAACAACACTCCTTATATTTTGGGACACCAAGCCTATCATCCATCACCTTACATGACACCAAGCTTCCCCCAATATTCGATTCTACCGCAACCACCCACCTCACATCAGCAATAATATCAGTTTAATGCACCCTCATCACAATATGCTTCACAACCTCACCCAGCAAGCAATGCACCTTATGCTCAGTCTTCATATTCTTCTTATCAAGAGAATGCAGCATATCCATCAAGCTACTCTGACCACATGAGTATTCCTTCTAGTGATTATGCAGCTCAACAAGACCAAGAAATGTATTGTGATGATGATGAAGTCCCCATTCCTGTGTTCAAACAAGGAACTGACCCAGTTGAAGTGTTAACCACTATGTCTGCTTATCTCACAAGGACATTAAGCAAACGAGGATTTAGAGGACCAACTCCTACTAACAATCAGCTGAGGAATTCATCCAATTCTCGCCAACAAGCTACTATTGAGAATGGCAGGGTAATGGTTCAACCTATTCAACCTTATCAGGGGAGACCTACTACATCAACCACCAATGCTCGCACGGTCAATCCTGCTCCAATGGTCAACACTCCTCCACGGGCTAATTCCACAGGCAAGTTGAGAATGATTACATGGTACAACTGTAAGGAAGAAGGTCACATGTCCAGGGATTGCAAAAAACCCAAGAGGAGAAGGGATGGTCAATGGTTTGCAGAGAAGATTTATCTGGTGAATGCTCAGGCACAAGGAAGGGAACTTGATGAAGAGGAGCTTGCATTTCTTGCTGATCTAGGGATTGCTGAACAAGACGTTGTCACTACACAGAATGCAGCATACCAAGCAGATGATCTTGATGCTTATGATTCAGACTGCGATGAACTTCAATCTGCACAGGCAGCTCTTATGGCAACTATCTCTAGCTTAGGGCCAGAAAAAAGATCTGAGGTACTTATTAATACCACTGATAATACCACTGATGTTAGTATTCAACCACATCCAGTTGTGCAAGAGCGTGCTGATTTGAATGAGTCTTCGATGGTGAGTCTTTCAAATGAGGAGACAATCAATGATAGTAATATCAATGTGAGTCCCCAGACTTTGAGTGAATCACAACCGGGAGCCCTTTCGCATACGCATACTCCTGCTCAACAAGATTTGGTCATGGTTCCTGCTACATTACTTAGCCAAATGAATGTTGCACTCTTAGAAACCCTAGCTAAGAATAAGAATTTGTCTGATGAGCTTGCCTTATGCAACGAGAAAGTTCAAACTTTGGAATTAGTTCCTTCATCTAGTGTTCTAACAAATCCCGAATATGATCATTTTCGAAACAAACAAATGGGTCATTTGCAAGAAATTGAAACCTTAAGAGCAGATCTTTCTAACGAACTTAAAGAAAAAGAGTTAGTGGTCACTAATTTTCAAAAACTTCAAACGGATTTTGAATTACTCGAGTCTAAGAAGAATGAAATGGAAATTAATGCGGCTAATAAGATTAGAAGTCTAGATTATTTGCTTTTAAGACAATATGTTGCCTCTCAACTAGTGCACTTATTTGATGCTTTGTTTAGAGAATTTAACTTATCGCGTCAAAAAGGCCTTCCCCCTAACCTACGGTATGCAAAACAAGTTCTTATCCATAGTCCAAGACTTTATAATGCAACCCAATTAGGATTGGTCTTAGATCCGATTGTTACTTTCGAGGATCGCACAAGTAAGGATCTAGTTGATGAGAATCCGGTCATACAACTTTGCAAAATATCCCGATTGTGATTATTTTAAAATGAATCAGGAGCTTGCAAAAACGGATTTTAGAATTCGCTTCCATATGGATAAAGATCTTATCACAGCACCAAGCTACATGTTAAATGAAGAAAACCCTAGTACACTTCCTACACTTGTCAAAATGGAAGGACCTAAGGAAATTCCAAAGGATCTTCCACCTGTTAGCACTGTATGGTTAAACTTGCAAGAGATTAATCAATACTTTCCTTGTTTTGACAAGGTCATTTTGGAATGTACGACTTCAAATGGCCTAAACGCCGGAGAATGGGCTTTCGAACACATGAACGAGGTGTTTAAGAATGAGATCAATCCGTTTGTCGAAAGTCTAAAAGGAAGTTTTGCATCTCTTAAAGAAAATCTTGAGTTTGAAATTGCAGAAGTTCAAAAAGTGTTTTATGAAATGGACACCGCTTACGAACTACAATTAATTGAAAAGGAAAAGATTTTATCCGAATATGACCGATTCTTTTCCCAAGTAATTTCATGTGATGTGCTTACTACTGTGAATGTTAATTATTCGAATGAGCTTACATCCGCTATGATTAACTGTGATGCTGTGAATATATGTGATGATGTGTGTGATCTATCTATAAATGTTGCTGATATTGTAAATGAGGTAGATAATCATTCTTGTCACGAATCTAACGCTGAATTTTTAAAGCTACAAGATTCTTACAATTTACTTTCAAAACGCTTTAATCAACTTGAACAACATTGTATATCTTTAGAATTAAAACAACAAACTCAAAATGAGGATCTTTTGATAACAAATGGTTGTGAAAACGGTGTTGAGACGAGTGACAAGATGATTGCAATAGTTAAGGTATTAGAGGAAGAGATTATGAGATTGAAGCGAGATGTGTCACCAAATGAAACGCTAAAATTGGAACTAGAGGCTGCAGAGTATAAAAACCAGGACTTAGAAATTAGACTTTCGTCTATTCTAGGGGAGATGGATCGTGCAAGGCAGGGAATATCCAAACTTTATGGTTCTCTAGAAGAACGCTTCGCTTTTAATGCGGCACAGCAACAATCTTATGTTGAACAATTGAACCAAAAATGTGAGGAAATCTCTGACTTAAACATCCTGCTCATTGACAAAAACATGGTTTTGGCCGAGTTAAAGGAGACACTTCTTCTCACTCGACAAGAAGCTGTTAATAACTTAGCCACCAACTCTGCACCGTCCTCTAGTGCTCCAACAACCAAGTCAGTAGTGCTTTATAAGAACCCACTCCATAAGAACAACCCGGTTACCTACGATGATTATATGAGGAATGCCATTAAGCATGTAGATCTTGTTAGGGATATTTTAGACGATCTTTATGCCTTAGATCCATCAAGTAGCTACTATTATTCAGCTCATGAATATATTAAGTGAGTTCAATATTGCTTAGCATACTTGCAATACATAGGTAAACCAGGTTCTGCACTACTCACTAATCGACCCATTGCTGTAACTCCATTTAATAAGACCCTAGGAGCAAAACCGTCATTGGCACCATCAAGTAAGGCACCTTTAAAATCTGTTGCTAATGTTCCCACTTTGCCTTCTACAGGATTAAAAGAGTCTACTAAGGCTAAAGGATCGCCACTCAAGAAAGATAAGATCAAGCCCTCCACTAGTAGTACCAACAAGAAGAAAGTAGAAGCTCACCATAGGAATGTTTTGTCAGATTTAAATAAAAAGAATCATGTTAAGACTAAAAGCTCTGCGCCTGTGCAGAAGCCTAAACCATTCGTGAATTCTAATTTGAAATGTTGGAATTGTAATGAATGTATGTTTTCCCAACGTCATGATTTGTGTCTTATTGATCATGTGAATGAAATGAATGTCATTAGGAATGATCTTGAATGGAAGCCAACTGGTAGAACTCGTGCCCAAGTTGGCTGGCAATGGCGTCCCACTGGTAGGACCTTTACATTAGATGGAAAAATATGCCCTTTAACTAGGAATGCATCCATTGAGGTTAGGTCTGTGCGTCCTTTAGTTAGGCACACTAGCACTAAAGTATGGAAACAGCGCCCTTTAATTAGGTCAGCCCCCACTATAGTGCCTATCAGTGAAGAAATACCTCAGGATTTAAGCCAACTAGAATCTACACCACCAACTAGGAAGAATAAGGCTAGGAAATCTAAGAAACCTAAAATTAGCAAATCTAAGATTATTAAATCTGTACCTGCTAATAACAAGGAACATTCAGATTCCGATACCTCTACATTGTCCTTTTCTGGTGATATTTTCAGGTGGTCCAAATCATCCTCTGGTATTTGGACTCCGGTTGTTCAAAGCATATGACCGGAGATCGCTCGATGCTCCGAAATTTCGTCAGCAAGTTTCTTGGAACGGTTAAATTCGGTAATGATCATATTGCTAAGATAATGGGGTATGGTGAATATCAGATTGGAAACGTTACGATTTCAAGGGTATACTATGTAGAAGGTCTTGGTCATAATTTATTTTCAGTAGGACAGTTTTGTGATTCCAACCTAGAGGTTGCTTTTCGACAACATACTTGTTTCATCCGCAACTTGGAAGGAAAAGATTTGTTGAAGGGGTCTCGTGGTGCAAATCTTTATACTTTGTCCTTACAAGACATGATGGCCGCCTCTCCAGTATGTCTTCTCTCTAAAGCATCTAAGACCAAGTCATGGTTATGGCATCGCAGATTATCTCATCTCAACTTTGATGCTATTAATCATCTGGCTAAAAACGAATTAGTTCGTGGTCTTCCAAAGCTCAAATTTCACAAGGACCATTTATGTTCCGCGTGTTCAAGGGGGAAAAGTACCAAGAAATCATACAAGCCCAAAGCTGAAGACACCAATCAAGAAAAACTTCATCTTTTGCATATGGATCTTTGTGGGCCAATGAGAACCGAAAGTGTGAGCGGTAAGAAATTCATCCTTGTTATTGTAGATGATTTCTCCAGGTTTACATGGGTTAGATTTCTACGTACAAAGGATGAAGCACTGAAGGCTATCATCACTTTTCTGAAATTCATTCAGGTACGTTT
Source organism: Glebionis coronaria (assembly GCA_025667525.1). Taxonomy (NCBI): domain Eukaryota; kingdom Viridiplantae; phylum Streptophyta; class Magnoliopsida; order Asterales; family Asteraceae; genus Glebionis; species Glebionis coronaria. Next base: position 588,759,503 of record CM046874.1, on the reverse strand, counting down.
AAATACTACTGTCCGCCGTATTCGTACAGATAATGGAACAGAGTTCGTCAACCAGACTCTTCGTGCTTACTATGAAGATGTTGGTATCTCACATGAAACATCTGCTGCACATACTCCACAACAAAACGGTGTCGTTGAAAGACGGAATCGTACGCTTATGGAAGCTGCTAGGACTATACTGATTTATGCGAACGCTCCATTGTTCTTGTGGGCAGAAGTTGTATCTACTGCATGTTTCACCCAAAACCGCTCTATTATTAGGAAACGCCATGGAAAAACACCTTACGAGCTTCTACATGATCGTAAACCCGATGTTTCATTCTTTCATGTGTTTGGTGCTCTTTATTATCCAAACATTAATAGTGAGAACTTGGGCAAACTTAAACCGAAAGCCGATATAGGTATTTTCATTGGTTACTCACCCTCCAAGAAAGCATACCGAATTTACAACCGTCGTCTTGGTAAGATAGTAGAAACTATGGACGCAGATTTCGATGAGCTGACAGTGATGGCTTCTGAGCAACGCAGCTCTGAACCCGCGCTTCATGAGATGGGAACCGGTGCTATTAGTTCCGGATTAGTTCCCAGTAATCCTACTTCTACATCATTTTTACCACCTACAAGGCCCGAGTGGGATAAACTGTTTCAACCGTTGTTTGATGAATTCTTTGATCCCCCAAATGATGAAGTTCCAGCACCTGTAGTGATAGCTCCAATTCCTGAAGTTGTTGCTCAAGCAAATGAGGCTTTATCTAATGCATCTTCAATTAACATTGAACCGGATGCACCTTTACCAAAACTACACCTGAATCGTCACCCTTACTTGTGCCTAATGATGTTGAATAAGATTCTATTGATCCCAATTTGGAATATGCTCACCTACGAGAGCTTCCTTTCTTTGGTGTACCGATACCTGAAAACCCTTCAGCCGTGTCTACCTTAGAAGAAGCTCCTTCTATTGTTCACTCCAGACCACCTAGGATTGAAAAACATAGCACCAAATGGACAAAATATCACCCAATTAGGAATGTCATTGGAAGTCTCGATCGACCAGTCTCTACTCGCCATCAATTACAAGAGAGTGCACTCTATTGCTACTTTGATGCATTTCTCTCCGAAGTTGAACCTAAAAATTGGCAACAGGCTATGACTCAATCATCTTGGATTGAAGCCATGCAAGAGGAACTAAATGAATTCCAAAGACTTGAAGTATGTGAATTAGTTCCTCTCCCTGACAAGGTTAACATCCTTACTTTGTTATGGGTTTATAAGGTTAAACTCGATGAGATGGGTGCAGTTTTGAAGAATAAGGCAAGATTGGTTGCTAGAGGATACAAACAAGCCTTGGGTATAGACTTTGAAGAATCTTTTGCTCCTGTTGCAAGATTGGAGGCTATTAGACTATTCCTTGCGTATGCTGCTCATATGAACATGATCGTCTATCAAATGGATGTGAAGACGGCATTTTTGAATGGTGAACTAAGGGAAGAAGTCTATGTTAGTCAGCCGGATGGGTTCGTTAGCACGGAGTTTCCTAATCATGTGTACAAGCTTAAGAAGGCTCTCTATGGGTTGAAACAAGCTCCACGCGCGTGGTATGATCTCCTTTCAACATATCTCATCTCGGAAGGCTTCTCCAAAGGCAAGGTGGACCCCACTCTATTCACTCTCAAGGAGGACAACGACATGATTCTGGTACAAATTTATGTTGATGATATAATATTTGCTGCCTCTAACATAGAATTGTCTAAACGCTTTGAGAAGATAATGTCCACACGCTTTCAGATGTCAATGATGGGAAAATTTTCATTTTTCTTAGGATTACAGATTTCTCAGAATCCCAGAGGCATCTTTATTAATCAATCCAAATATGCTCTAGAATCTTTAAAGAAATATAACTTTGAAAATTGTGACCCCGTGGACACTCCAATGGTGGAGAAATCCAAGTTAGATGAAGATAGGAATGGGACTATTGTCGATCCAAAACTTTACCGTGGGATGATCGGCACCCTTCTCTATCTGACTGCTAGCAGGCCTGATTTGCAATTTTCCATATGCATGTGTGCCCGGTATCAGGCTCGGCCTACCGAAAAGCACCTACATGTTGTTAAAAGGATCTTTCGGTATCTCAAAGGAACACTTCATCGTGGTCTATGGTATCCGAAAGATTCCTCCATTGCTTTAATATCATACGCAGATGCCGATCATGCTGGGTGTCAAGACACGAGGCGTAGCACTTCTGGATCTGTGCAACTCCTTGGAGACAGATTGATCAGTTGGTCTTCAAAAAGGCAGAAAAGCGTTGCAATTTCTAGCACGGAGGCTGAATACATCGCCATGTCCGGTTGTTGTGCTCAAGTCCTTTGGATGAGATCACAATTAACTGACTACGGTTTGGGATTCAACAAAATCTCGATGTATTGTGACAACAAGAGCGCCATTGCCCTTTGCTGCAACTATGTTCAACACTCCCGGGCCAAGCACATAGACATTCGCTACCATTTCATTAAAGAGCAGGTGGAGAACGGAGTGATCGAGCTGTATTTTGTCACTACCGAGTATCAGCTGGCAGATATGTTCACCAAAGCCTTAGATCGAGGACGAATCGAGTTTTTGATCGACAAGCTTGGCATGAAATCATTCACTCCAGCGACTCTCAAAGAATTGGCAGAATAATCAGCTGAATAGTGGTGGTAAACTATTCAGGTGTATCATTTGTTCGTGATCATGTATATTATCGTAAATATATATACCACAAAAAGAAAAATACAAAAATATAAAACCAAGAAAAACCATAAAAAATATAAAACCTAGAAAAACCATAAAAATTATAAAATCAAGAAAAACCAAAAATATTTTTCGTTTTTTAAATCGGGCATGTCTTTTAGTACGGTAATATTTACGGCTTTAGAAATGTCGATCAAAATTGACACGGCGCCATAAATAGAGTCCGTATAAAAGTTGTACATTTTTAAAACATGCCCATTATGGCTTGTAGTTATTTCAGACTGCAACCCGGTTTTCGCATTAAAGTCACGTATTTCCTTGGAAAACGTTGGCTCACAACGGGAATTAATTTTCTCAGGCATGATTTACAAGCCAAATCATGCAAAGGGATCAAGTTTACTTTACAACTTGGTCTAACACGAGTTAATGTACGTCTTAGTGCATTAATTTGTCAAAATAAGAGAAATCTTATTGTCACCAAAAATCAATCTTTTCAAGACATTAATTGGAAATGCTTTCATCAATATTTGACTCTTTAAACAATGACTACAGCTCTTTAAATAGAAAACGGGTCATCATTTAAGGGGGAGAAAATATTAAATCATTTTCATCATCAAAACGATTTTCAAAAGTGATTGTGGAAATTTAATTGGCTAAATGGTTTATGAGTGGTCTTGCTTTAGAATACGACTTGTGCTCGTTTAATGTGATAGGAATTGCTTTAAGGTCTTGGAGATTTTCTAATAGGTTGCGATGCTTAAGTTGTGTGAAGGTTAAGTTGGCGAAATTTAACAATGGTTAGGAAAAATGAAAAGATAAGTTATAAACCAAAAAAGAAAAGAATAGAAAAGTATAGGGACTTAAGGTGACATTTGTGAAAGTTGTAAAAAATTTTTACCTAGTCAAATTGAACCTCCCGTCTCTTTCTTATTCTTTCTCTCTTCTGTTTCAAGTTTTCCGCCATTGACAAACACAAAAACACACATACAAGCTTTCAAAAACTCTCAATTCATTCTCTCAATTCGTTTCCTTCGATCTAAAAGGTAATAACATCGAATCTTTAACTTAATAATTCGTCTAATTCCTCATTTAAATCAAGTTCATTGATTCGGATAATCAACTTTATCAAATTAGGGTTCATTTGCCTAATTAGGGATTAATTGACTAAGGTTTTAGGTGGGTTTTACTCGGAATATCATTAGATTGTGTTAAGTTGCCTTAGATTGCCTTAAATCTCACACTAGCGCTTAGAATAATCTTTCATAGGGGACGGTTTAGGACTTCTGGATGAACAAGACTGAACAAACTTCCGAATGAAGTTCTGAACTAACTTCCGAATGAAGGAAGTTCTGAACAAACTTCCGAATGAAGGAAGTTCCGAATGAACTTCCGAATGAAGGAAGTTCCGGATGAACTTCCGAATGAAGAAGGTCCGAGTGAACTTCCGAATGAAGAAGTTCCGAGTGAACTTCCTAATGAAGAAGTCCCGAATGAATTTCCGAATGAAGAAGTTCCGGATGAACTTCCGAATGAAGAAGTTCCGAATGAACTTTCGAATGAAGAAGTTCCGAATGAACTTCCGAATGAAGAAGTTCCGAATGAACTTCCGAATGAAGAAGTTCCGAGTGAACTTCCGAATGAAGAAGTTCCGGATGAACTTCCGAATGAAGAAGTTCCGGATGAACTTCCGAATGAAGAAGTTCCGGATGAAGGACTTCCGAATGAAGAGTTCCGAATGAAGGACTTCCGAATGAAGAGTTCCGAATGAAGGACTTCCGAATGAAGAGTTCCGAATAAAGGACTTCCGAATGAAGAGTTCCGAATGAAGAGTTCCGAATGAAGAGTTGTTGGATTGATAGTTGTTTGCCTGTTATAAGTACTTGTTGAAATGTATTATGCTTAGAAGTAATAATGATACATATCTATATATTTTTTGTGCATCTACCTGTTATGTCTTATCTTAAGCAGATACGATGACTAATTCAACAGTACAAGCAATCCAAGACTCTAGAGCAGCAGCAATTGCCGAAGCACGAACCCTCAAGTTCATACCAAACAATTACCGGCTGAAGCAAGTTTCAAAATCTACTTACCATGGGTTTAAAGTCGTCATAGCAATCCTTGATCACTCTCATTTCAAGAATGCTTTAAGGAGTACTGCCTCGGTGCCTTATGATTACATCTATGAGTTCTGGGCTACCAAGGAAAGTACCTCAAACAAGATCACCTTCACTCTCGACAACAAGCAACAGACACTCACAGTTTCAGACTTCCGTAAGATATTTGGAATACGGGATACACCCAAAGGTATGTCATTTTCGAGGGATCCTACCAAAGACGAACTCATGGAGATGTTCGAGGCTCTTGGATGTCCTGACATACTAGTTGTGTCTGAGTTTACCACCGCTAAAGTAGGTCAACCTTGGAGAACAATCTTGGGTATTCTCAGTAGATGTCTTACACCTAAGACAAGTGGGCATGATGCTTTGCGTAGTCCAATCATGAACATATTCTATGGCATGTACAAAGGCTCAAATGCAGATTATGCATTATTGATGTGGGAAGAATTTAACTTTCAACTCTTCCAAAACAAGAAGCTGAAGACTAATTTATTTCCTTACCCTCGGTTTATCAAGCTTATTATTAACTATTTTATGAAGAATGATGTCTCCATTGATAAGCTGCAGCAAGTCGTCATCACACTGAAGAGGTTGATCACACTGTGGATCTAAGGCATGAAGGACCATCTGGTGGTGTTATTCCTGGTCCTATTCCCGATTATCTTCTGACGGATAAAATTAAAGCTTCTGCTGATTACAAACTACTGCTACTAGAAATCAAGAAGCTAAAATCAAGCATTCAGACAGGAGAAGACTCGTCTACTACGGTCAAGAGTAAAGGTAAACGCAAGCAACCAGCTGCTTTACCTGAACCCGAAACCAAGAAGAAGAAGACTGAGGCTAAGAAGGGAAAAGGCACTGCTGATGAGTTTGTTCTACGTGACGAAGAGGATGTTGATGTCGACCCTACTCTTGACAAGGCTGAGAGAAAATTAATGAAGATAGCTATTGAAAAGAGTATGAGAGACACTGGAGGTAGTGGTTCGGGTGCACAGAAGAATATTGAAGAAGAGTACGAGGAGCCAGAGGATATTTATGAGTTTGGATCACCTGGACGGTATTCTACTTCGAAGGAGACATCCATCCCTGTTTCAGCAAGTGGTGAAAAAGAGTCCGGTGCTCCTACAATCATGGTACCTACTCAACCATTAGTAACTCAACCTCCACCAATACAGCCCCTACCAACCCGACCGGTCCCAACACCATTCCTTCCACCTCCAATAACTTCCATCCTAAGTACTGTAGTCACAACCGAGCCTCTTCAACCAACCCAGAGCAGCACTGCATCATCTTCAATGGCTGCATTTGTAATGGCAGAACTCTTGGATAAACACACGGATAATCAAAGAAAAGAGATGAATGAACTTCCCCAAGAGCTACTTAGACGAGTTCAAAGTGAAGAAGCATCTAAGAAAGCCCAAGAAGAGATGCTAGCTAAGTTTGCTGCAGAGATGGAGTTGACACGTAAAGCTCATGCAGAAGAACTTGCTCAAGTAAAAAAGGCTGAAGATGATAAGTATGCAGCACGAATCACGAGACTTCAAGCTATGAGGGATAAATACAAGGATCAGAAAGAAACACTTGAAGCTTTTGTTGAAGAGAGAGTGAAAGAATCCGTTGAGTCCATTATGCCAAAACTGCGTCATGAGTTGAAGACACTCGCGGCTGATAACTTGATGATTAAGTCATCCAATCCTTCTTAATCCGCCTACAAAATTGCTTATGATTTAACGGATTTTGAATTAAAGAAGATCCTCAAAGCTCGTATGAGGGAACTTGGATCTTTTGATAAATCTAAAGTTCAACGGACTCTCTACAAGTCACTCAATGACGCTATTATGGAGGATGATCGGCTATTTAAGATGTTTGGAAGTGTGGTACCTTACCACATTCTGCCTAAGGAAGAAAGGGAAGAAAGTGAACAAGAAGAGGGTGACGGGGAAGAAGAAGGTGAAGAAGAAGAAGAAGAAGAAGATGATGATGGTGACGATGTTGGTGATGATGATGAGGATGACGATGATGATGATGGTGATGATGGTGGTGATGGAAATGAGGAGAGTGCTAAGGGAAGCAACGAGGGTGACGATGAGGATGATGATGGTAAACAGCCTAAAAAGGGGGACAAGGTAGCCAGCACAAAGAAACCATCTAAGTCTGGTACCAAGTCTCAAAAAGATGCTGCGCAGAAGGAAAAATCCACCTCAACGGAATCAAGACGATCCAAGTGGCGCCATGATGTGAATGCTACTACGGCATCATCGATTCCCGGTACATCTATTGCTGTGTCTATACCTGTTACCACTAACCCTGTTAGTTCTGTTGTTGCTCCTGTGATTGCAGAGTCAGTAACTGAACCTGAAGCTGCACAACACTCGACGGTTCATGACACCGCCGAGATGCCTGAATTAGAACCAGCACGTGTTCATGTCTCTACTCCTCTACAACAAGAAACACAATCTACTGTTCCTGAGTCAAGCACACGGAACTGGGCAGATACATTGGAGATTGACGAGACTGCACCGCCACAAGCTTGGATCACGGCAGCGGCTCAATATGATCCAATCACAGACGCTGACAGAGATGTTCTATATCTCCGTATCCGTAGTCCGATAGACTTGTGTGCATTTATGGCTCATGAGTATAAGTCTTCGGTCACTCCGTCTTTGGTGAAGAGAGCGCTAAAGGATAAGAGAATTCGCGCCAAAACCAGGTTAACCTGAATGGAGTTCGAGTATTATGCTGACGAGGTCCTGAAAGCTCTTAACACCGTTCAAAGGCCAGGCCTCCATGAATCAGAAAGAGCTCCACCTCCACTTGATCCTTCTCAAGATAATCAAATTGCTCTCGACTTCTTCGTCACCTATGATCTTGATTATCTCCTTAAGGGTTCATCAAAGTACGCAACCTCCCCGGCCTTACTGAAAGCTGCTAACTGGGGGAAAATACCCTGGATCGAGGAAAAGGTAAACCGACTCTGGGTCCCACAGGTAACTCGTAATTATGATATGTATGCTGTTATAGGTGCATCACATTGGGACGAACGAGTCCGAATGGCGTACAGAGGTTGCTGCTTAGCCAATTCAGGAAGTAACGTTAGATCCGATATTCGCATCTCCAGCATTTTGGGACTAAAAACTGAAGCCAAGAATGGCTATTATCATGTGACGGAGATTCGTCTAAAAAGGGAGGATGACAGAGAATACAAAATCCAGCAGGGAGACTTTTCTATTATTCGCCTTGAGGATATCGAAGACATGTTGCTTATGATGACCCGGGATCAACTCACCCATATTGCTCGTGAAGACATCATTGCCTTGAATACAGCACTTCGTATGTTCACACGAAGCGTTGTTATCAAGAAACGAGTTGAAGATCTTCAACTGGGAGTTGAAAGCTACCAAAGGAAGCTTAACCTCACCCGTCCAATGAATCAAGTTCTACCTCAACATGTCGATAGATGTCCCTATACCGGCATTACTTTTCCGAATTACGGCATTTTCTACCTGAACAGTCGAGGGATAATGAAGTTTATGAGGGTGGTGAGCTTTATAAGTACAGTGATGGGACTCTCATATACGTCAAAGGAAAGTTGGAGCATCTTAATTCGGGTGGGTCTTTACCAGAGATGACTGAGGATTGGCATCAGGGTTATCGGCAAGTGGCGAAGTATGTGATCAAGAAGATTGATCAAAAGCTCCGTGAACGTAGATTGATGAGGAGCTTGGAAAGATTCGTTGGTGGTAGACCATATGGAGTGCACCACAAGTTACTGCAACGATCCATCTAACGGGTCGTACATTTCAGGTCTACTTTATATTGGTTTTTAATTGTGAATATGTAAATTTGTGAATATTGTGCTTTTACGGCTTGATGTAGTGTTAAGGTATGATAATTTTTCAAGAATTTCTCACGAGATTCTAAATCTTTCAAAATATATCATACTAAAGCACTACAACTATCCCTTATTAATTTAAGGGGGAGCATTAACATGTTCTATGGCCAAACATCGATTTCATTTTTACCCAAAGACCGGTTAATCCATTCAATATCCCAAATATTAATGGTTAACATTTTGGATAAGGGGAGAAAATGGGATTAAGGAGACTTAAATGATACTTGGCTAAAAGATGAAAAAGACTTAACGATAATCCAACTTAATATGTGTACAGCACGTGTTAAGGGGGAGCGTTTTTGATGAACAAAACACATAAGGTACAAAACTTTTGATTTCAATATCACAAGTACCTTAGGTGATTTTCAAGGATTTTTCATGGTGGCTATACTTTCCCAAAAACACGCTTAATTCATGACGAATGTGGTGACAAAAGGGTGGTAGGAATAGGTTTAGTCCAATGATTCATCAGAGCCGATGGAATCTTCCCAAGGACAATTCCCTAGATAGAATTAGAAGTCCTAGGAAAGTTGGAGAAAGATTGTGAACGTAGCTGAATGCCGACCAAGTACTTAAGCTAGCAGTGGAACAATCACAACAAGGTGCTAGTTATGACGTATTGGTAAGCATTGAAGGGGTTGAAGAATGAAAAAGAATTGTAAAGATAAAGGGTGTAAAGAAAGAAGCCCTCCTTACAACGTTAGGCAGAAACCGGGTCAATACATATGCTATTGAGATCATTTTTGTTAATGATTCTCGATATTGAAGAAAGACATCATGGACCCAGTGATGCAATGCACAACCCTTCCCAGCTAACTCAAATATCTCTCAAAAGGTATTTGTTTTAATCACACGGAGATCAACACGTTATCTATTGGTTTATTCACTCCGAATAGACTGATATTGAAAAGGTGGCACTCCTCTCCAGCCATCGCTCACTAAATCAAAACGCACTATCGAGTCTAGAGCCACGAGATCATCAAAAGTCTCATTACGACACTTTCCATTTTTTCCTTGCTTTCTCACACACTGTGAAAAGTAAGAGATTTTCATGAGTCCTACGCAGTATTCCTGTAATATTGCCAGAACATCCGAGTAATACGCAAGTATTACAATGAAGATGGAAATCCTGCTTGAGCCAACATCAAACAAGCTCATGGTAGGTTACACGTGCGGTTCTTTTAGAACCAATCTTGTGATAAACTGGAAAGAAACAGTAGTTTAATTCTTAATTGAACTTAAACTCGTTCCAGGCCTCTACGCATTATCATATGATCTTGCCAGAACACTCAAAGTGATTCTTTATTAATTACAGTGACGAGTGGAAATCCTTCTAGTGTTAACGTCAAACAGCACTTGGTAGGTGACGTGGAAGATTCTTTATGAATTAAGCTCGTGATAACTGGAAAGCAACGATGGTGAAAATCTTAACTGAAATTCACTTGTTCCAGGTTTCATGAATTGACGGATTCAAATCATAAGGATTTTTAATCCAAATGATTCACTCTTTATGTTCGCAGTCAGCTTTGGACGGTCGAATAAAGAGAACGGGTTTACCCGAGAAATCCTGTCAGGAAGTTACTTAATTGAAACTATCCGTCACGGGTACGATATCTAATATCGTCCAACGGTCTTCACCGACCGGAGGTAAAATGCTACCGAATTAGAATAAAATGTCAAAGCCATTTTATTCGTGTCGTTGCTGTGTACCTGTTAAAGACGGTGGCGTTGCTGTGTACCTGTTGAAGACGGTGGCGTTGATGTGTACTAGTTGAAGACGATGGTGTTGCAGTGTACCTGTAGAAGTCGTTCCCACATGCTTATGTTTTTCTGCATCAAAGTTCAACAAAATTCAAGAAAGTGCAAAATGAAGTCTTCCGCTGTACCAAACTCTGAAGCTTTCGAGAACTCAACAAAAAGATATAAGTGTGTGGAACATGGAGTCACGAGGAGGCAAGATTCACAAGAAGGCAAAGATCACACGTGATTGGTCTAAAGAACAATGCTCTCAAGCCAAAGCCTAAAAGATCAAATAAACATATTCACAACAAAAAGAAAGAAGAAAAGACTACGAGCGGAAGAACGAAGACTTAGTATACTATGCTAGGGTTAGAACTTTGTAACGTGGAGTGACCTCCCTTAGGGGGAGATTGTTAGAAATACGTTTTAACGTATATTAGAAGTATCGGTCACTCCACAATATTATTTATGTTGTAATAGCTCGTAGTTAGTGTTACTTATTAAGTTAAGTAAGAAACCGACCCATGGGCTTGTCATGGGTCGGCCCAAGCCCAAATAGTGGCCTTGGATATAAATACCCCTTTCCACCATGGAAAGGGGTTGATTGTTGATGATTCTATTTTCTCATTTGAATAAAATACACATAGTTTCTCTCTCACTTTCTCTCTCTGGTTTCTCTCTCTAGAAATCTTCAACCCACTTCATAGATTCATAGGTTATCAATATTCTACATGACCTATGTTTCAAATAGGGCATCTAATTGTATGATAATAGAGAGTCAATATTTTGGACCGAGAGGTTGGACAACTCAAGAAAAGTCGTATACTATCACTAAAGACCATTGAAATGTAGGGATAAGGCCGGGGTTCGACATGGGAATACGAGGGTCAATCTAGGATTAAGTACCTGTACGTAATTAATAATTCACCATCTACGACAACGTCTTGATTTTTAGACGAAATCTCTTCACATAGGGAGACTGTGAAAACCTACAAATATCTTACCCATTAGTTACCATATATTAAAATATTATTCTTGAAAACGTAAACGTGCGCAATTATTTAAAGAGGAAGTCATCCAGAGTAGTAACAAGATTGAAATTTGCATTGTTATTATAGACTATGATTAGTCTACTTATGTGAATTCACACCATTAATTAATGTGAAGTGCTGGTAAAGATATATTTGATATGTGTTCATGCTTAAGTCACATCAGGTCATAAATATTTACATTAGAATTTCCATTTTACCTTGTGATCATCCCTAAATCATTGATATCCTCACTTCATCATGATGACCTTTTCTCCTTCACACGAAACCCTTAATTACTATTTCACTTAAATTCACAATCACAAATACCCATATTATCAGACCATTAATAAAATCATTAAAGTTAAACCTCTATTTTGATATACAAGTTTTACCACTAAGGAATTGATTTAAGTTCTTTGTATTATAAATAAACAAAATAAACTAATTATTACTAAGTGTTAAACCATTCAAAAATCACAGGAGTTAAATCCTAAAATATTTTAACAAATATCGATCTAGAAGTGTTTTGTTGAAATCATTGATTTGACATAAACCAAACCATTTAAAATATTAGATGAAATCGCCAAAGTTATAGATTCTACAAAACTTCTAAAATGTAATAGACTTAAACTAAAATTACTAAATCTATATTTATCCTAAACTAATACTGCCATAGTCCCCCTAAAATAATGTTTTTACTACCCAAAACCCAATTTGCTACCCGTGATACCCCAAGGCCTAACACATATGTCCTTTTTACCCTCTTTACGGAAAAAATATAAACCATATTCTTCACTAAGCTTTTCCGAAATGGAAATCACCCCCAAGGAAAAAAATTATTCGGCTCTTAGATGATGTTGAAGTTCCTTTGTGAAGTCCCAATAAATTTTTGCCAAGAATGATACATAATCCCACATATGATCACACCTTGACCTAGTCTTCTATCAATTTGATTCGGCTATAAAAAGAACCCAAGGACCTTAAACCTCTTCATATCATACTAAGTCATAAACACTCTCAAACTTCTATCTCTTGCCTCACTTTGGTTTGGTTGAATACAAGAAGAAAGCACACTCCAAGTTTATTCAAAATCCAAAACCATGTACCATCCACTCCTCTAAAAGCACCCTAAATCGTGTTTCTTGTTTGGTCTTAGTGTTTGACAAGTACCCTTGGGTGATCACAAGTTATTCAAAGTTACATATAAGGGTTTAGTTCAAGGTGTTAGGCCACTTTGCATTATGAGTAAGTGTAAGGTGTACATTGGAAAAACTAGGGTTTTGGAAAGCTTTCGCATAATGCAAACTATGTTAGTTACAGATAGAGCTTGCGTTATTTGTGTATATCATTTTCAGTTCCTACAAATTGTTTTCTTGTCCTACTATTTTATTTATGGTGGGTTTATAACCTCATGTTTTCACAGTTTCGATTATCTTTGGCGTGAGAAAATTGTTAGCTTTACGGATGAACATACGTACAAATTTATACGTTTACTTACCGTGGTCTAAGTCCCGCATAACCTAGTATGATTTTAAGCCAACTACCATGAACCGTTAATTACTAAGCTAGAATGACTATTTAGGTAAACGCAAATGTTACAGATAAGTCTAGCAGGATTGACACCCTTGTCTGTTGTGGCAGATATTAGTCAAACAGGAACACTTTTATCTGAGTTAGATATGGATGTTCAAGGTTTGGCATCTACATTGGGCTCTCCTATATTATTGATTGTTAGGGCTTCGGTGTAATGAGCTTAGACAATAGTAGTAAACACATGTTTGATATGACTTTATATGTGTTATAATGGCATATGCACGTGGAATTAAATCTTGTGTTTAACAATCCTTATATTTCATCTAAACCTATGAACTCACCAACTTTATATTGACACTTTATCAATGTTTTCTCAAGTATTAAAAATGTAGAATGATTATGGAGTTTCATGCATGACTGTCTTTTCAAGAATATAAAAGATTATCTGTGCTAATTTAAACATATCATTTTCCTATGACTAGTTGATATATCAAACTTTATCAAAACATCTACTAGTTTCATGTGCGACAAATGATAAAATTTCCAAAACGATTCATATAGATGTCATTCTTTATTGCTGAATATTATGATAGTCATGCAGTCACACACCTCGGTCCCGTTATACTATGATATTTTGGGGGTGTGACACTGCCGGCTAACAAAAAAAAAGACGACTGCTCGCTATATTATTTTGGAAAAAGAGAATGAAATCGCTATATTACCTGAATTCGATTGGTGCTTTCTCTTAATCGATGCAATCAAGTTCATTGTGGGACTGTGGATTAACTTTTTGATTTGGTAAAGCTCATTGTGATACGCGTAATTTATTTGTTAGATGTTTGAAAATCATCGTATATGATTTTGGGATATAAATACCGAGTTCTTTGTTCGTGAGGGGGATGTTTGTAGGATAGGTATATTTTCGGAATAATTAATTAGTAGTTGGTCCGGTTAGTGTATTGTTGGATGATCGGGTTTAATGGTATTGGTATTGGCTTGGTATCGATATTGGTACTTGGTAAGCACAATTATGTTTGTTCGGGTTGTAATGGAATATTGTTTGGTTAGTTTTGGATTAGTATTGGTGGTGTTCTAGTCTTAACTAGTTATGTGTAGCATCACGACATCAACAACATGTTTTGGTTCCGTCCGGTTTCGCTTGTTTTTTATTTGGTTTTGTTTGATTCGCCAGTCTGCATTTGGTTCTCTTTCGTACGATCTGGTTTTGTATTTGGTTCGCCTGATTGCATCTATTTGGTTACATCTGCTTGCTTGTTTGCTTGTCTGAACGCCAATATCGAGACACTATAGTAATAGTCATTTTTGCTGAGAATGCTTGAATTTGCCTGCGAGCCTGATCCTTCTCGTTCGTCTCTATATAAATTTGTGGCTATTTGCTATGCGCCTGCCTGATCCCTCACGTTTATCTCTGTATTTGTGTAGTCTTTGCTATATACCTGCCTGGTGCCTCTCGTTCATCTCCATTTTGTGTGATTACGTGTTATGCACCTACCCGATCCCTCTCGCTTATCTCTGTATTTATGTTGCGCCTTGTTAGAATTCGAATTTCATTTGACTAAGACTTCATCAAGCACTGCACTTTAGAACACTCCAGTTTACGTTATTTTTCAGTTTTAGTATATGTTTGAAAAATTCTCAATATTCATTGTTGCGGCATTGTGAGTTTAATAAGGCCGATCGGGTCGATCCACTTATTTAGGCCCGTTAAGTTACTATGGTTAATTAAGTTTATTTTCTATATAAATGTTTAGTATCGTTTACAATTTAATTGAATTTAATTATTATACTATTATTATTTTTTTCTTTGATTTGTACGACGATTACTCTATAAATTCGGCTAACATCCCTCATGAAATGGAACCTATGGTTATGTGTTGACACATGTTTTACATACTCAAGGAAAAGTTTGTAAAAATCATTATGTGCTAGCTAGGCGGTCGGGTATCACCAAGCGATTAATCAATTTGGCGGAGATTAATCGAGGATTAATCAAATTGGATGTTTTATGTATAAAGTTATAAAATTTAGAAAGTATATGCCCGATTAGGTCGATTTAGCCAATTTATATCCGATTTATCGTATTTTTCTTGATTTAGCCGATTTATATTCGAAACCGAGTTGGCCGATTTATCCGTTTTTTTCTGATTTGGCCAATTTATTCCCGATTTATCAGATTTTGACTGATGTAAAAATCGTGACGGTTTGTAGGTCCACGATTTCCTTGATTGTCTATGTGTTATAATGATCTAAAGAGAGGGAGAGAGATGAAGAACTAGAGAGAGAAAGTTAGAGAGAGAAAGGAGAGAATGAGAGAAAGGAATGTTTGATTAATGAAATGAGAACCAACAACCCCTCCTAACATGCTAAGAGGGGGTATATATAACCCACCCTACATGTGGGCTTTATGGGTTATATGTTTTAATAACTAGATCACGAGCCCATACTACGTATATATCGTTGGAGTGACCGATCCTTCCTAAATACGTAAAAATATATTTCCAACAATCTCTTCCTAAGGGAGGTCACTCCAAGTTATAAGGTCCTAACTAGTCTACAACTCGTGATCTTTAGCTAGTTATTCTAATAATGATGTGACCGAGACTTTCTTTAGAAAAACGTATTTCCAACAATCTCCCCCTAAGGGAGGTCACACCATTTTACAAAATCTTAAACCTAGCATACTATGCTTGAGTCTTTGATATTTGTTCTTGTGAATATGCTTATGAGATCTTTGGCTTTAGTCTTGAGCATGTTTCCTTGCCTTGACCTTGTGCATTCATCACTTGTGAAATTTGCCTCCTCGTGACTTCATGTTCCACATACTTATACTTTTATAAATTCTTGAAAGCTTCAGAGTTTGATACAGCAGAAGACTTAACTTTTATAATTTCTTGAATTTGTTTAAGTATTAAGTGCATACAGTAAAAGCATGTGTTGACGACTTCTTCTGGATTGTACACCGCAATGCCACCTTCTTGTTACGCTGCATAAGACAGTTAGCAACAAAACATATACACGGATGAAATGGCCTTGAACATTTCATTCTAAGTCGGTAGCATTTTACCTCCGGACGGTGAAGACCGTTGGACGATATTAAATATCGTACTCTTGGCAAGTAGTTTCAATTAAGAACCTCCTTGACAAGATTTCGCGGGTAAACCCGTTCTCTTTACTCGACCATCCAAAGCTGACTGCGAACGTAAAGAGTGAATCATTTGGATAAATTTATCCGCATGATTGAAGCCGTCAAATCCGAAAGCTGGAACAAGTTTGATTCATTAAAGAATCCCACCATCGTTGCTTTCTAGTTGTCACGAGATTGATTCATATAGAATCTTGCAAGTTACCTACCAAGTGCTGTTTGATGTTAACACTAGAAGGATTTCCACTCATCTCTGTGAACACTATAGAGTGTCACTCTGAGTTTTCTCGCTATATCACTAAGATATTGCGTAGAGGCCTGCAACGTGTTTAATTTCAGTTAAGAATTAAACCACTGTTGCTTTCTAGTTATCACAAGCTTGATTCATAAAGAATCGCACCAGTTACCTACCATGAGCTTTTTGATATTCGATCAAGAAGGATTTTCATCTTCATTGTAAATACTTTCGTATTACTTGGATTTTCAGGCATGATCATGAAGATTTTGTGTAGGACTCTTAAGATCTTTCTTACTTTTCACAGTGTGTGAAAAAGCAAGGAATTATGAAAGTGTGTCCTAATGAGATATTTGATGATCTCAAATGGCTCTAGACTCGATCGTGCATTTTGGATTTTAGTGATCGGAGGCTGGATAAGAGTGCCACCATTTCAATACCAATTTATTCGGAGTGAATAAATCAATAGATAATGCGTTGTCTCCGTGTTATTAAAACAATTATCTTTTGAGAGATATCTGAGTTAGCTGGAATGGGCTGTGCATTGCATCACTAGGTCTATGATGTCTTATCTTCAATATCAAGCATCATTAAACATTATCTCAATAGCATATGTGTTGACCTGATTTTTGCCTAAGTCATAAGGAGGGCTTCTTTCTTTTCGCCCTTTATCTTTACAATTCTTTTACATTCTTCAATCCCTTCAATGCTTACCAATACGTCATAACTAGCACCTTGTTGTGATTTTTCTAGTGCTAACTTAAGTACTTGGTTGGCATTCAGCTACGATCACAATCTTTCTCCATCTTTCCTAAGGACTACTATTTCTAGCTATGGAATGTCCTTGGGATGATTCCTCTGTTTCTAGAAGAATCATTGGACTTTACCTATCCTACCATCCTTATGTCACCACAATCTTCACTGTCGTGAATAGAGATGTTTTGGATAAGTGTATGTCACCATGAAATCCATTTTGATATCCAAATCCATTTTGCTCCCCCTTAACATATGCCATGATATCCGAAAATATTTCGCTCATGTCGGGATGAGCCAGCACATTAAGTAAACCATTTGTGATTACTCATTTCCCATATTAAATCACATTCTCTTCCTCATATTAAAATATTAACCAAATTGATGTTTTTAATATCAATTGATTTATTAACATTTTAAGAAAATTTGGGAAGAAAAATGCAAATCCAGCTATCTTCATGATTTACACAAGCTCCCCCTCAAATTAATGAGGTTGTACTTGATACGTAAATTAAATACCTTTTAAACATAAGTGTAAGGTATTTATCACGTGCAAAGATCATATATGATAATGTATTCACAAGACTGATAATTTACGAGGTTGGACCTGAAAGATGAGAACATCATGTGATATAATCACGTGGTTCTTGTTCACGAATGTTGGTCTTCCCCGTAACGTTTGAAGTTATCTCTTGACACCATGTGTACGGTTGATATCATTGTCTTGACACCAATTTGTGAACTTGGCACTTTCAGCATTGAAGATTCTGAACGCTTGACAATTGCTCCCCCTCAATTGTTGACCCGTATTCTATCGAAAAAGCTGTAGACACCGTTTGAGTAGTCGCATCATCGAGTATGTAGATATCAGTTGTAAATTGTTGCGGGTTGTGGAGATGATAACTTCATAAAAACAAGATTTCTCTTGTTTTAATAAATAAATGCACTGACACGTGCATAGATTCGTGATAGATTGTGTTATTCCGTAAACACAATCCCTTACATGGTTTAAAATAAACCATGCCTGAGAAAATTAATTCCTGTAGTTGAGTCAAAGCTTTCTGGTGAAATGCTTGACTTGAATATGAAAAGCAGGTTATCTGAAATAATAGCAAACCATATGGAGCATGTTTTAAATCTTTTAAACTTCTGCTCGAACTTTATTTACAACCCAGTGTCATTATTAAACGACATTTCTAGGATCGTAAATATTATCGATTCCAGAAGACATGCTCTATTTATGGAAACATTTTTGAAATATTTAGAAAAACCTTTTGAAAAATTCTTGAAAAATTCTGTTCAAAGTTTTGAAAACCAATTACTTGAATATCTTACAAAACGAGCTCAAGTCCGAGAAGTTGTAAACTTCCCGTTGCTAAGGATAAGTTACCATCGGCGATAAACTTTCCTTTTAAATGAAGAGCGAGTTCTGAGCTGAGATTTACTTAGAAGTCGTTTTCATGAGCTTGAAAACTTTTGAATGTTAACGTAAAGCTCATGACCGAGAAAGGTGAATTTCTTGTTATGAGGAAAAGTTCTCTTATTTAAAAGATACACTTTCCTTTGTTAGCTTAAAAAACTTGGAATGTTTTAATACAAGCTCATGACCGAGAAAAATTAATTTCCCGTTACGAGGATAAGCTAACTTTAAAGATAAGCTTTCCTAAAATTGAAGTCCGAGTTACAGTATGATATTTTACTGTAAGTCATTGTGCATGAGCTTAAAACTTCAAATGTTTTTAATATTAGCTCATACCCGAGAAAAATTAATTTCTCGTTGTAAGGATAAGTTTATCATCGGCGATAAACTTTCCTTTCTCTGAAGTCCGGGGCATAATCTGAAATATAATTATACGCCGTATACACGAGCTTAAAAACCTTTGAATAGTTTTAATGTAAGCTCGTGTCCGATAAAATTTAATTTCTCGTTAATTAGGATAAGTTTATCATCGGAGATAAACTTTCCATTCTTTGAAGTGCGGGTTACAATCTGTCATGTGACTGCAAACCGTTGTGCATGAGCTTAAAAACTTCGAATGTTTTTAATATAAGCTCATGCCCGAGAAAAATTAATTTCTCGTTGTGAGGATAAGTTTATCATCGGCGATAAACTTTATTTTCTTTGATGCTCGGGTTACAATATGTGATCCAACTGTAAGCCATATACACGAGATTAAAACCGTTGAATAGTTTTAATGTAAGCTCGTGTCCGAGAAAATTTAATTTCTCGTTTTGAGGGTATGTTATCGTTGCATAGATAAACTTCCCTTTATTTGAAGTCCGTGTCATCGTCTATCATTTAACAATGAACCATTACATGAGCTTAAAACCTTTGAATAGTTTTAATGTAAGCTCGTGTCTAAGAAAATTTAATTTCTCGTTTGTGAGGATAAGTTTATCATCGGCGATAAACTTTCCTTTATTTGAAGACCGGGTCATCGTCTGATATTTAACGATGAGCCATATATTATAAGCTTAACTACAAATCCACTGAGACACTTGTTTCTCTGATATCTGCTTCTTCAGTAACCAAAATCTGAGAGTGTCCTTAGTTGAACGGTATATAAAGCTTGGACCGGTTTGTTTTTGTTGATCCTTGACTTTGGTACCTGCATTCTCAGTTGGAGTTTGTAAACTTTTATATGGGTTAGCGATATCTATCTTAGAACCATGCGGGGATTCACAGTTTTCTTTTCTTGTGCCAGAGGTGACCTGAGGAGATGATTCACTTGTCTTAGCTGGCAAATGTTTCCTTTTATAGAAAACCTTAAGTTCAGGCTTAAGTGATGTATCATCCTTTTCAATTTCCTCCCTAGTAGTCTTAGTAGAATCGGAGATTATCCTAGTTAAAGGGCACTCGTTTCCTAAAAGAGTGAAAGTTCTACCAGTGGGGCGCCAAACTTTACCAATGAGTTTGATTTTAGCTAACCACTGGGATTTAATTCTAGCATGGGAGTTCACCTCATGAAGGAATTTCTTGACACAAGAGTCATGCTTTGCCTTAAAGACACATTTCCTACATGTTTTACATGTAGCATATTTAATGTTCGAGTAAGATCTAGAATTCCTAGATGATTAATTGATGCTCCTAGGATAAGACATGCTACGGTTAGCAGTGTTGGATAATCTAGAAGGCATCTGACTAGGTTTGAAATTCCTATCTCTTACTTGTGTCTTTTGAATAGCTTCCCTTAGACCAAAATGGCGCACATCATTTGAACTAGTTCGAGACGTATTCTTTGAAATATTCTTAGGGAGCCTAGATGCAATCATGTGATTAGGGAGCCTAAATGAAGTTATGCCACTTTCACTAGCTTTGTCTTGCATTTGATGCAATTCTCCCTCTTGAAACGTCAAAGTCAACGATTCCATTGAAGTT
Source organism: Glebionis coronaria (assembly GCA_025667525.1). Lineage (NCBI taxonomy): Eukaryota > Viridiplantae > Streptophyta > Magnoliopsida > Asterales > Asteraceae > Glebionis > Glebionis coronaria. The sequence goes on along the minus strand of CM046874.1, from coordinate 588,738,930 downwards.
CGATAAAGATAATTGTCTTATTGTGCAAAGACCAATACGATATTTGACAATTCGTGGAGAAACCAAGAAATTGAAATTCGCGGGATTTGATAGAACCAACGAAAGATCCGTAAATAACTCTAAATCGTTGTTGGTAAGATCTAACTCTAAGTTGGGATCTGATTAAAAGAAACCGAATTACCAATCACTAGTTTTACCACATTCTAATATTCAATCGATGATCCCGAATTTAACTGCAAAAAATACTCGACCTACCGTATATCGTCGTTCCCGTTAACTAATAAACTAATGATAAAATCCGATAGTCCTTGTGTTGAGACACAATATTGACACGTCAAATTATCCAACAAAGACAAATCATCAAATGCCAACCTTTTATAAAAACGTAGCACTAAGTAGATACGTTTATATTAATAGATTGGAGGCCCAATATTCATCTGCTTAATAACCCGGTCCATAGACAAGTCAATACCTAAAAATTAGGTATTTAATCCCTCTATTTTGACCTAATCTTATCACAACCTCACATCCGTTTCACACCCCTTTTGTTTCCCTTTGTTTCCTCCGCCTCACATAAACTGAATAACACCATCAAATCCTCCCCTCAAATCCTCTGTCCGCCAAAATCCTCTCAACCGACAAACGAAAAACTCACAGTTGACTTTTTGCTATATTGTTTCCTCCGCCCCCTATATCTCTCTCTCTCCTCAATTAAAATCCAAATCCAAAACCTCCACCAATGTGCGAATCTAACACATCTTTTGATGAATCGACTTCAAGATCATGTAAATGGTCTCGGTAGGTATTTATATTGTTTTTATTTATGGTTTTGGATCGATGATAGTTTTGTGACTGAGATCTTGAGTGGTGTGTCTTGGGTTCGAGTCGAGTCGTGTGTTGGAAATTTTCGAGTCTGTTTTGGTTGTTTGTCAGTCGTGAGACGAGAGTGGTGAGTCGTGGCTAAGTTGTGTTTGGGTGAGTTTGTGTCTGGTTCGTGTTTGGGTCAGTTAGGATAATGGGTGAGTTTTGAGATCGAGTCAGATTTGGAATCGTGAAAGATTTTGGTTGTCGAGTCGATGGGTCGAGTGAACTTGGTTGTATAGGAGTCTGTGTTTCGAGTCTTGAGTTGTTGTTTGAGTCAAGTCTTTTTTAGAGTCAGTTTTGGTTGTGTCCAGTCTGTGTTGGAGTCGTGAGAGTGGTTGGTTGTCGAGTCGAGAGGGTTTGTTTGAGTCCAGACGCGTTGTCGTATGAGTCTTTCGAGTCACAACCAAATTCTATTTTTAAGAACTGAGAGTCTGTATCGAGTCTTGTAGGTGTGTCGAAAGGGTTGCTTAACCGATTCAAGTCAGGTTCTTCAAACCCTTCGAGTTTGGGTTATTTTGTGAGTCGTGAGTCTTGGTTTAGGTTTTGTGTTTTTGGTGTTGGGTTTTTGTTCGGAATGTAGACCTAAACAAAAGTCGGAATCCGTGATCTGTTATGGAATTCAGAATCCACTATCTAATCAATAGTCGGAATAATCTGTCGGATAAGAATTTGGAATCCACACTTTATGAATAAAAAGTCGGAATCAAATCTTAAAAGAATAAGTCAGAATTTGAGACTGTTGTATAAGTCAGAATATGAAGACTGTTGTATAAGTCGGAATATAAAGACATATTAATTCCTTAAGATAAGTCGGAATATGAATTCCTAAAATAAGTCGGAATATGAACTCATTTTGGAGGGAAAAAATACAGACTCACTAACTATAATTCGGAATACAGTTTTGGAACACAATTCGGAATATGATGAATGGGAACAAGAAGTCGGAATATCTATTCAACTTTGGAGGGTAAAAAATATAATTCGGAATATAAGTTTATAATACCAAGAACAATTCGGAATATAAGACAATGGACAAGAAGTCGAAATATGAGGCAATTTTGGAGGGAAAAAAATAAGTCGGAATGTGAAACTAAATAAGTCGGAATGTGTAAACCCTTTTTATTCTGATTTTGTAAACCCTTCCGACTTATACACAAAAATTTCAAACACTTATAATTTTTACCCAAAAATCAATCCAAAAATTCCAACTTTTTCTTGTTTTTGACCAAAACAAATACCCAAAATCACTACCACAACTATGTAGATTATTTTTTAGGAATATTAAACCACAAAAAACAGAAAAAATTTTTTGGAACGAATGATTTTAGATCAAAACTCACAAATCAATGATGAACAAACACAAGAACAAACCAATCATCCATGGCTCTTGATACCAATTGTAGGTCCACGATTTCCTTGATTGTCTATGTGTTATAATGATCTAAAGAGAGGGAGAGAGATGAAGAACTAGAGAGAGAAAGTTAGAGAGAGAAAGGAGAGAATGAGAGAAAGGAATGCTTGATTAATGAAATGAGAACCAACAACCCCTCCTAACATGCTATGAGGGGGTATATATAGCCCACCCTACATGTGGGCTTTATGAGTTATATGTTTACATAACTTGATCACGAGCCCATACTACGTATATATCGTTGGAGTGACCGATCCTTCCTAAATACGTAAAAACGTATTTCCAACACGGTTAATCCTCGTCAAACGATTTAACCGATTAATCGATCGTCAAAACCGATTTTTGCAACACTGACAAATGAGAAGGTGGTCAAATGTCCACTCTTTCTTAAAGTTCTTTTGTCGAAGAGTCAAACTCGCTAACACAATTGACTTACATGTTTTTGACATCTGAAAAAAGATTCTCTCGAGTTGAAGTCAACTTGATAGGTTAAATTGTTCAATCAATATAAAGATAAATACATGTAAGCCAATACATTTCACCAAAAGAAAAACTTGAGGGAATTTTGATCCTTGACATCTTGCTTAGGTTGGTTATGGTTCCTTGAATAATGACATAATCTTTTGTTATTTCCAGCCATCTACTTATTTTATCAAAGACAATTACCGTCAACAACTCTATATGAATTAGAAGGGTACTTGCATAATGCGACGACGGATATCAAGTAATTTTTTTAGTGATCAAATTAGTATTAAAGTATAAAAATTTAAATTAGAATAACATAAATCTACTATAAATTAAAAATAATTAAATATTCATAACAATAAATTAAATTAGATATTAAATTAAAAAGAATAAAATAATAAAAATATGGTGAAATCAGATGATAAAATAAAGAAATTTTTTTTAAAAAAATATCAATTTGAAAAATAAAGATGTTTTTAATAAGTTATTAAAAAAGTTATTACAAAAGAAATAGATGGTCTATATTACATTTTTTTAATTTAAATAAGAATAATTTAATGGTTAATATTTGATCTTCTTATCTTATTTTCTGAACTTAAGTTAGATTTAAAGTGTTAGGTCCGTTTGGCTTGCATGTGGGTTTAGGATTAAAATTTAGGTTGGATTTTGATTGAGGGTTATAATTTGGATTTTGATTTGACGTAAGAGAGTGAAAATATAAAATATGATAAATTAAATAGTTGTATATTATTTTATAAGATACTATTAAATTTAAAAATATTATTTTAATATTAAAAAGATAAGTTTTATGAGAGAAAAAAAATAAACAATGTAAATATGTGTGGCTAAAGATTTTAACTTGAGTAATAAATGCACAAATCTTTTCAAAAACCCACCAGATAGATGTGGATTCTATTTTTGGGAACCAGTCCCATCTTTTTGGAATTTTGGCTATGTGAACTTACCAAACAATAGTATTAAGTTAGGTTTGGATTTAAAATGAAAATATATGAACTTTTAGATATAATATAAATTAGAATTTATGCCCGCGCTTCGCCGCGGTGAAGAGCGGACGTTTTAGAGAATGTTTTTCAGAGGGTGGCGTTGAAGGCAAGTTGTAGCTATGGTAGAAACGTAGAACGACAACGAAAGTTCAATCAATTGCTCTTGCCTCTCATCTTATCCAAAATGAATGATTAACAAAGATAAAGCTGCCAAAGTTTATGAAATAAAAGCTTAATGTAAATGAAACATCTATTTAGTTAGTAGTTATATTCATAAGTGCAATATGACAACTTCATTCTTAAAAGTGAAAAATATTGGATTCTGGTGACTTGAAGCCCACAACACTCCATTCGTCTTCAGGTTGCACCATGCTTGTGTTTATGCGAATAGAACACAATGGCCTTGATATATTATCTTAGGCAACTAATGGTGCTTTAATGTTGCTGTGTACGTCGGGCAGATCACCGCCAACCATGGCTGCTCGAGCTTATTCATATAAAAGAACCATTACAAGTAAAGGAAAAATCTCATTTTGTGCAGCGTGCCTCCATAATTCCATAGAGAACTCCTTGCAGTCAGTATCTTGTTGAGATTCGGAATCACCTGCACAATAAAAGGATCATATATAAGTATTATTCACAATCATCATTAATAAAAAAAGGTATCAAAACACCCCCTTGAACCACACCTGCTGAACCATAACATCCGAACCCCTGAACCATATCCAAGCGCACACACATTACACATATCAACCCCTATTTTTTTTTTGTGCCAAGCGTTCTATTTTGTTTTATGGGCTCAGATACGACATAATCAAGGATAATCGTGCACACCCACCATGGATGCAGCCGTGACAGGCTGTCCCGCCAAGATATGGGTGGCCTCAACCTTGTCGGGATCTGCTCGTGGTCATCATAGCCTAGAAAAAAGTTGGCGACAACAATAAAAATATACGCAGATTTTCATAACACACACAATATATATACATGCATACGGAATCCCGAACGTCACCAACCCATCAGAATTGGGGGCAACGTTCGTGGTCAACAGAAATCATTATGACCAACCAAAAATCTTTTTGTAAGCTCAGATAAGGGACAATAGAGTAAAAAGCAACCACACTCATCATGCTTGGAGGCATAAAAGGGTACGTCGCCAACACGATGGTTTTCAAGACACCTTTTTATAGGATCAAATAAGGCACCGGTAACAGCCTACTTATGACTTATATACGTTTACCGTCTACATGTTGTTGTGTGTGTTGTGAGCAACCGCCTTTTTTCTGTTGTGCCTGCGTATTTTTTTGATTACTTATTCGTGTATGTGGCCTCCATATAACCATTCAATCACCCAAAAGGCAACTCAGTTAGTTTTTGGTCGCAAAAAACGGATATCCGTCGTGGCTGCACACCTAGTAAGGGTGCCTCCCTAACAAACGAATCATGAGACTCAAATAAAGTCCCACGAAACTGGTTAAATCCCTTTTGTATTCCAACAAACAGGAGAATCATAAAAAAATTAGCGACTATTCATAACCCTCACAATATGTATATGGTAAACTAATATAAGTTACAACTAACAGCAAGTATGAACAAAGAAGCCAATAATGTTATGAAATCCTAATTTCACCTCATAAAATGAAACAATATAAACACTAACCAACGACAACCATAACAGCAGAATGAAAACAATCAGAAAACCAACAACCTCTTAAAATCCTACTTCATGAAAAGTAATTTGTATAAATCAATATTACCTGATCTAATGAATTCATCTTACAATCGTCACGAACCGATGATAGACTGGGGGAGACGATACTGGTAAAAACAATCACCATAATTTAATTAAATCGTCTTATATGCAAAATTAGACTTAGAACACCCAAAACCAATTGAACCATCACCAACCCATGATAGATTGGGGGCGACATCCTGGTAAAAACAATCAGCCTCACAACACCAAATACCAATTGAATCGTCACCAACCCATGATAGATTGGGGGCAACGATCCTGGTAAAAACAATGACCATCACCATGAAGTGACGGTCGCCAACCCATCCAGGGACCTACGTAAAGACACAATGAATTCACACCTGAACTATCATGTATATGTTTTCACACACGCAGTTTTTTCAATTATTATTGGAATAAACAAATCTACCTTCACTAAGTTGTCATGTTCAGTCGTCACAGAATGGAAACCTCACGTGCAAACCGATCTTCTAGTGCATCTCGTTCTTTCGTGTACTCTCACAGTCTATATTATTTGCATCATGTTTCTAAACGAAAAACATGAGTTGAATAGGAAATACTTACCCAAAAATGAAGTGAAAAAATTGTTGTATCCGCAGCGCTGGCTGAAAAAGATATTAAAGGTAACATAAACCTGTCCACATTGAAAATTCGAAGTCTTTGAAGGAGCCCGTCTCCATCTTTGCAGCTAGCTGGGTCATGTACTTCTGAAGCTATTCATGCCGTCAAAAACATAAAGATTTAGCCATTTTCAATGATAAAGACCAATATATAAGAAGAAATTCTATAAAGAAACAGATAAGAGGATTACCCTTTCAGACCCATGTTTCTGTAATCGAGTGACACATCATTTTGCTACTAACCCAATGCATGACCAATCCTCCTACAAAAAAAGTGGCATCGTGAACCAATAAACCGGAGGCTAATTGCAAAGAAAGCTAATAAAATTAGCAGAAATTAAAGCTCCTTAACTCTATGAGATCAGATGGTAAACGATCATCAAAACACACAAAATCAGCAACTCTATTATGCATTTGCAAAAACTGCAAATCACACATCATAACTTTCCGTTCAATTTTTTGTATTTATTTTTTGTTACACATTCAAACGATCTTCTTATCATGGTCACCAAAAGAAGAAGCATCTCCAAGCGAGTCTAATGATCATTTATTGCATTTGCCAACCTCATCATACTACTCTTGATTACACTCTATGAGTCGCGCAATGTTTGATTTACAAAGAAACAACCAAATTCCAGTCGAAGACTCGCTTGTAAGAAAACAGAAAATGTATTCAGAATTCAAACACGCTAAAATATGGAAGAACAAAAAGAGTATATGCAGAGCGTTAGTACCTGAGTATCCGTATTGACACAATGTTATTAACTAACATAATCCTTGATCAATGACCTCTGTATTCGACAACAATTAGGGACATCGGACGAAAATGGCGAGCACCGGTTATCAGAAAGGGGAAAGTATTTTTGTGTGCTATGTTAAGGCTCTAGATAAATGAGCATCGGATATCAGAACATGCGCGCTCTGGCTGCAAACATAAAAAGCTTGCCCCGCCAAGAGGTACACAATCCAAATCATGTTCTAGTCCGCTTGGAGACGCTCTAATATTATCATCACTGACTTTTAGGAGATTTCAACATATACATTACCACATACGGTTGGGAACGAATGTTAGCAGCTTTATGGCTACCAATTTGTTTTAACACAGATAATCGATGACCTGCGTTTTTTAATCTATTAACGACTGGAAACCAACAAAAAAGCATGCAGGCTACACGTTTCTAAGAAAACTAACATGTAGAAATGGGCAAAGGAGAACAGGAAAGAACGCCATGGCTGCGTTCTTGTAAACGCCCCGACAAGATACGGGCTTTCTCAAGTTCTAAACAACCTATTTGAAGATTTTTTTTAATTAACCTTCTTATTATAGAGTGTAATCACGGTATCCCTATCAACAGTGAGCCCCCTCACAACCTTATTAAAAAACTATTATCTCGCCTCTCACAGACAACGCATTCCATCACAAAAAACACACATAGAGAACACACACCGCTCTCTGCACACGTCCCGTTTTGATCACACCGTTTGGGTTCTAAGACCACCTTCAAAATCAGGTGCTTTCCCTTAGGATCAGTTGGTGTGAGAAAGTTCATTACTAATCAAAAGTAACAGCCTAAACATCTCAAACTGCCCCTCTTTCGTAGAAGGGTATCCATACATTTGGGAACGCGAAAATTCTGATGGTGCAATGTAGTGGCTCAGATTTGGAAACGTGCTACCAGCGACCTGATATGGCTGCAAACACGACTACGTGATGCCATGCCGGAAATCAGGTCGCTTACAAATATCATCATCGCCAACCAACTACAGTTGGAAACCGGCTAACACACGCACAAAAAATATCTTCATCGAAAATACTAACTCCGACCCACCGTTTTATCTAAAAAACATACCCGACAATGCCCACAACCTTCAAAGTCTGCCCCACCTTTTTTTCCTGAGTACGTTCAAATAAGGCACAATTTTACGGGTAAACGTACTCCCACCATGGCTGCATCTCTATTGAGATGCCCTACCAAGATATGGGATCGCTCCGTTTTCAAATAGCTGAAAAAGATTAAAAATTTATGAAATAGGGGAATCTCAAAAACCCTCTCACAAACGCTATCTTGGGGTTTCTTATGAAATCGGCTTATCTGTTTACATTTCCTGTTCAATTGAAAAAAATCGAGCTTAACATGTGACCTGATCTGAATCGCAAAACGTCATCAGAATGAACAGTTTTTTAGTCCTATTTTGCCAAGACGCACACATTTAAACTCATCACTGCCTCACAACAGGACCCATACAGGTATAATCAATGTTTTCAAACCCGGGTCGACCCGGCCGGGTCAACCGGTTCCGGCCGAAAAAACGGGTCATATTGACCCGGGTTTCATATTTTCGAAACCCTGTTAGACCCGGCGGGTTTGAGGTGACCCGGGTCAACCCGGTTCTCGAGACCCGGCCGGGTTTCAATTTTTTTGAAAAAAATATGTAAATTTTACGTATTTGCGACGGAATTTTATTTTACCTATTAGATTGGTTTGTAAACAATTTATATTTTCAATATACGAAGAAAGCTTTTATGGTTTTCAATTTTATATATATAACTTTTGTTAATTATTAAAAACATAATTTTTTTTTGAAAACTGGGTTAACCCGGGTTGACCCGGATCTGGTGACTAGACCGGGCCGATTTAAGACCCGGGTTTTAAAACATTGGGTATAATCACATGCATGCTTTCAGCAAAAAGAAGACACCAAGGCAAATGACAACCGACATCTTTCTGTTACTTCGCCTTTCAGCAATGCATTACGGTAATCATATGCATGGTTTCAGCAAAAAAGAAGACACCAAGGCAAATGAGAGCCAACATCTTTCTTTGGTTCGTGTATGGACACCACCCGCACACAAACCAAATGCTAAAATAATCTCACTCTTTTAGATAGAAGAGGCCGTTCTCAGAAACCATATGCATGCTTTCAGCAAAAAAGAAGACACCAAGGCAAATGAGAACCGACGTCTTTCTTTTGGTTCGTGTATGGACACCACCCGCACACAAACCAAATGCTAAAATAATCTCAGTCTTTCTTGAAATCGTCGCCTGGAGTCAACAGTGACAATGAAAGACACGAAACGTCATCATCGCTTGCCATCAACCCCGAAAATGAAAAAGTCAGGAAGCACAACAATGCAAACCCTCTAATGAAGCCTAAAAAGTCAGGAATCACAACAATGAAAACCCTCCAACGAAGCCAAATCCCATGAAACCTAATAACAAACTGGATGACCAGAATCAAAGAAATCTAATAATTAGACCAAATCATATAAACGACTCCTAATTCCAAAAACCCCGAAACCGAAAGAAAACGTTCCAAAAGTTTATACTTTATTTTTAGAGATGATTTTCAGAAAGCCCCCAAAAGCCCTAATTAGAATACCCCAAAACTGGAACCAAAACCTAATCTAATTTTAACCTCAATAAAAGTGACACGCTTTTAGGTTAAGTTATGGAACTTCCGTTTTTTTCGGGGAAGCCAACCAAGCAAGCAAGGATCCTGATTCTATAAACACAAAAGCAGAAATGAACACAAAACCTATTATTTGTAGTTATTGTTGATTGCTTTAAAAGAAAATAGAAATCACTTCTTTTTACCTTAAGAAGCACTAAACACATACAAACACCAATTTATAAAAGCTGGAAAAAACGTACTTCCCATAAGTAAAGAAGATGATTGAACCAGCAAACCCCAGCAAAAAATTATGGTTTCCATAAAACCAACCAATCACACGACCACAGGAACGGGTCAAAAGTATATAGATGAAACATCCGATCAAGATTAGATCGGGTCAACACATACCATGACAATAGCAACCGGTCAAACATATATGGATCAAAGATCCGATAAAGATGAACAATCTCATCAAGTATAGATCAAAATCCGATCAAGATTTGAACAATCTCATCAAGTATAGATCAAAATCCGGTCAAGATTGGATCGGGTCACCACACACACATACGTTTGAGTAGCCACTAACACAATTAATGACCAAAGGAGCAACAGTGAAGGGCCAACTCCAAAGGGCAAAACTCAATTAATGCCAAAGAAGAACGGAGTGATCAAAACGGCCAAAGGGCAAAACCTCAATTAATGCCAAAGAAGAACGGAGTGATCAAAACGGGACATGTGCAGAGAACGGTGTGTGTTCTCTGTGTGTGTTTTTTGTGAGGGTAGGCGTTCTATGTAAGAGACGAGATAATACTTTTTTTTAATAAGGTTGTGAGGGATATCACTGTTATTGCGATTGTTAAATATAATATAAAATATAGATGTGGGTATGACCTAACTATCAAATTCAAGACACTATAATGACAATTGATAGATCAAACAAAGTTGAATGACATCCGCACCAGAAAAGGTTGTAACAATCGTTGATCCAATCAATCATGTTCACATTTTATCTCTTTTAGAATTTTTATAATTTGTTTGAAATGATGATCGTGTCTACTAATTTGATGTGTAATTGAAACGGCAAATGGCATAAAAAAATACCCAACTTAAAGGTCATTTTCTTTTGAACATCTAAGTCCATTGTTATTAGTTTTAATAGTTTTCTGATGTTACGAGCGTTAGTTATCTCTATCTCCCGTAAGTATCATTATATGTATCACAATATTTGTTATGACAGATACTTTATTTGAAAAAAATACAAATCTTTTTTTTTTAAATCTTGGGTGCCTAAGACCAGACGTAATGCATCGGTCGAACCTTTGACGCATTCGCCCACTACACCACCTCTCGTTCGACGCGTTCTTTCCCCAAAACAGAGGACTCAATCTTACAGTAATTTTTAACGAATCGTGCAATGTTGTATACTTGTATGTAAGTGTGTTTAATACTGTATATTGTTTAAGTGGGGTATATTTTTTGTGGTGCTCTCTGTCTCTCGATCACACTAAGGGATTGTTTACTCTTTTAAGTACTATCATATTAACCTCTAAATTAGCCCTCTTAGTGGGAAGAAAGAACTTTTTGTGTGAGTGTAGAAAAGAGCTCCAAAAGAATTTAGGTCCACATCTTTTCCCACTAAGAGGCACAAATAGAAAAAAAAAACACCCCCTAAATTGGCCATAACATCTTTAGCCCTCGGTAGTCGGTTCTGAGTTGGTCACCGGGTAGCCTAAGCACCATGCCACCATGAGTTATCCACGTCAATTGGGTGCGTCCTCCATTCATTTAATAATTGGGCCTAATTGCATTGGGCATGCCCTAGACACGCACATGACCGGGCCCAAATGCTTCTCAACGTCTTAGGAAATATCCCCTTTCTGTCTGCAGTGGAGACCTGAGTTAAGCATTCCATTTAGACCCATTTGTCCCAGTAAGCTCCTTTTTGGTTACAAATGTAGATAATATACACAACCAACCTGGCTATTAGACACATAATATCTCATATACGCGATATAAAGTGAATTTAAACCCACAAATCATTAGTTGGTGCATATTCATTTGTTTGCAAACCATGTCGATGGATATAATGTTGTTTTCGACCAAGGTGATCCTCTTTCACTTTTCTTGTTCATATTGGAGATTGGAGCACTTAATATTGTGTTTTGGGATGACAGTTTATATCAGTATATCTTTCACCTTGAGTTTGCGCATGATGAACTTATTATAGGTGAATGGTCCTTAAGAAAGCCAAATGAACTTTTTTCAGCAAGCCTTGAATGGCTGAAATGGACTGGTTATATATCTCAAAAGGTTTAAATCGGCGGGGAAACCCTGACCCCATGCACCCTTTTGAGGGCCGGCCGACCCTTCCCCTAGGACCAAGTTAAAAGAAAAATAAGTCTCCAATAAGTAGTTGCATGAAAAACAGATGCATATTATTAGATCATGTTACATTGTTACATGACCATTTAGGTTCATGATCTAGAACCACTCAAAGTTAAACACTAGTATTATGTATCTGTAATGATCAAGTCATCAAGAACATTATATTTCCAAATAATAAGAGAGGAGAAATTTCAAATGACTCTTCTAAATTGTTGGTACTATTATTTTAAAGATACAACTTAGACTAGAGTAAACTAAACATATAGATTTAAAACTACTAAGAAATAAACAACACTGAGATAAAATGTAAAATTTATTGTGGTTCCTTCAGATGTTAATTGCACGGTCTGTGTACCATTTCCTGCAAAACGAAACAATTACCAGAGAGATCTAGTTAACTACGTAGTATAAAACATTATAATATATTTTAGTGCAACGTAAGTTTTTTCGACTTTCCAAAAGAGGTTACGGATACATCAAAGTAACATACCATCACAGCGGCTAACCGAGGGTGTTTGAATGTTACAAGCATCAGGTAGTCCTAAAGCCACAGTTTCATTAATATGGAAACCCATGGTTGTGTGGTTACCATTCACCAACGCACAAAGGCACCTTGGTTGCGAGTTGACAACGTTGGCTAGTTGAGAGCAACAAGAATGTGATGGGCTTGTTAAGTTGCCACTCACATAGTTGATACACGGGCTTAAGGTCACGATTGCACTTCTACACCCTGATTGAGCCATTGCTCCACCACTTAATATGACCATGACCACAACCACTACAATACCAAACATTGCAGACCAAGTTGAAATCATTTTGCTTTTAACAAAGTATAATAGGCTAATTTGTCAGAAAAGCTAAGGTTCTAATTAACCTTCGAAACAATAAAACGCGTGGTGAACTTATAGGCAACCATGGGATATTCATGACCTAATTTATAATGAGAAAGTTTGTTTGTTTGTTTGTTGTTTGGGCATCTTTTATGGAACATGACAACCTCATTTTTCATTGATGTTAGTTCTTACACATTGTCGCCGTTTTTTCTGTGAAAACTATGCATTTTTCAGTTACTGAAATTGCCATTTTCTCAGCTAATATGGTACTTAAGAAAAACAATAAGCTCAAAGTTGTAACATCAACTGGCAAAAATTCCTAGATTAAATTAATCAAAATAGAAAACCAAGGCTCTCCAGCAGCGTCAAATTATTTCCTATTACGTTCATACCAACTTTTGTATATATTAAATCAGCAAAAGATGTACACTAAAATTAGTGGCTTGAGGACTAGATGTACACTAAAATTAAGCAAAATCTCCATGAGGTCGAAATATGACCTCACTTGACACTTTGACAGGACATACCTGTCAACCCTTTACCCTCAGTGTCTTGATGATCACACAAATGGTATCATAGTCGATCCTTTCCCTTGCTATCTGCTTTTTGTTTCCACGTATATGTTATGCAGGTGTTAGACCTTCGGTGGCTAGGAGCGAATCATTTTTATTTTCATGTTTCTAGTTATAATGCCTATTCCTTTTATTTAATGCAAGTGTTAGTTTTGTTTTGTGTGTTCACTAGGCAAATTTCATGGAACCACTCAAGAAGCAAATCAGTGCCAAATTTGAACATAAACAACCAAATATAAGCATTCTTCAACCGAAACACTGGTGCATCTATTGCCATGCGTCTCCCTATAAACATGACACACAAAGATAGATTAAATCGACTCCAACTACTCCTTTGAAGCAGTAACAACAATGATAATACATTGAATACCAAGACTAAAACCTCTGGATGTGATCAAGAATGACCCGTGCTGCACCTGAAGGGATTTTTCATCTCTTGCAGTAGATTTAACAATCTTGATTTTAGTTTTGGATTCACACAAAAACGCTATATGGTTTATTTGTACTTCAAACATAATAATTCCACGATAAGAAACACTTGCACGCGGACATTGTATATACTATATTTACATCACTCATTCACTCAGATTCGCTATTGGTTGCAAAGATCATGCGATATCAAATGAACATCGATGTATCCAACGATTCCATGATATAATTTAGAGTTTTGTTGTAATAATGTCCAAGAACCAAGATGCAAGTCTATGAACATATGTATATGCTTCTCAGCTTTTATAATAACTTCATACCCTCTTCTCCAAATGCTCATACCAAAATATATAAGTTTATCATCAAGAAAATTTGTTGGAAACATAGGTTTATGAATTAAAGATCAATAAATTTGGTATTTAATTATCACAATAACACTGGAATTCAGTAATTCTAATAATTTTTATTTATAAGATAAACTCAAATGTTAATAGAACCATATACTCAATATAACTAGCAATCAACCATGCAAATATGAAGCTACCAAAAGGAAAACAGTATTGAAATAAAACGGCCAAATTATTCGGGTTCCATCAGATGATGTCGCTGCTGTTGGTGGAGGCACTTGAGGCTTAGTCTTAGCTCCCTTCCCTGTAAAAAACACAGGATCTCAATTAAATACAATTGAAAGTGATTACACTATCAGTTTAAGAATTATAATCCATCTTTCCATTTTCGTATGTCCCGTATCGTCCACTTATGTGTAAAAAGGGAGTGTGTTATTCGTACAATGATAATTAATCTAGTATTCAAATAGTTATTTGTAGTACAATGATTTTCTAACTAACTGAAATAATAAGAATAATCTCCCAAACAAAGCATACCATCACAACTGCTAGACGGGGGCGTTGGGATGTTACAAGCATCTGGTAGTCCTACAACCAGAGTTTCGTTAACTTTGTTATAACCTGGGGGCATCTCGCCATGCGCCAATGAACAAAGACACGACAGATGTGTCTTAACCACATTGGCTAGCTGCGCACAACAAGGATGTGATGGTGCTGACACTTTCCCCGACACATAGTTAAGGCATGGGCTCAAGCTCACAACTTCAGTTTTGCACACATCAGTTGTAGCCATTGCTCTACCACTTAACGTGCCAATGACTACAGCTAGGACTATGCAAATTACCTCATACATACTAGAAGTCATTTTTCAGTAACTAAAGTATGTTAATATTCTGGATTGTTTTTGGATAGAATTGTTAAAAAAGGAGTGAATTTATAGGAAAATTTAGGAATCGGTGTGGCCTAATTATTACTTAAAAAGGGAGTTTGTTCATAGATGTCTTTAACGGAATATGACAACCTCTTTGTTATTGATGTAACTTATCATAAGTTGTTTTCAGTTTTCCTTACAAACTAAATAATGTATATCTGGTTAATAAAAGCTACATATTTCGTTCCTTATTGAGAAACTTTAAGCGATCTTCTGTGTTAACGATATATACCAGAACATAGACTAGTGCTTATTTATCAAGATATGCTCTAAGATGGTGTTTGGAATTCCTTGTAGAACTGTCTATGTGACCAAAACATATGTAAGACAATATAATCATGTTGTTTGGGATGCATTTTCAAAATGTAGATAATCGGTTAACCATTTAATCCTATCATATACAACCCATGTTGTTTTGTGGGTACCATGTATCAAACTTTGACCTTTTGGTTTGTTTTGTAAACACGGATATGTTTATCATGCCATAAACTAACTTGTTCGATTCGAAAGTGAAAACAAATACTAGAGTTCGATCCGGCCAGGACCTAATACTCATACTGTCCTGGCCAGCCTATTGATGGTTGTAACTTGTCATACATCTGCTATGATAATCTTTATTACCAAAGCTGTCACATATTGCCTAATTAATGTGTATATATGGATCTATTGACATATACTTGAGGTTATTCTTGGCAATGGAGCTAACTGGTAAAGGCGAACAACTGACAACGCGGTTATGACATTAGTTGACCAATTGATCCTTATGCAAAGAAAATTTTCTTATTGTGGCGCATTCTTAAAGAAAAATGATATAAAGTTTCCTTGTTATTCACAAGAGATGCAATCCTTTATCAAGGCACTAACTTTGCAGCAAATGCTTATTACTCGAGCAATGTACAATTTGTTTTGATTCTATCTATAGTCGCTAAACTTTTTGGGTTAACAAATGTCTGAAGAGTCTGTCAAACAAATGGCCTGGAAAGAATAACCTATCTAATCGAACGTGGGGTCTATATTAAGATCGAAACCTATCTGAGCGAAACCGATCTGCTAATCAGGCTAAACTCAAGTCTCATGCTGCAAGAAATCGCTGGTGTCAGTTTATCAAGTGCGAGAAATTAGTTGAAGTATATCAGCAGGATATATTATTTGCAGATATTTGTCTTCTAATCTGACTTATTTTCCGGAAACACTAGGCTTGGCAATTCAACTCATTCACCTATCAATGGGCTGATTTAGTTTTTATTTTATCTTTAACGGGTCAAACGGGTTAATCAAGAAGATTCTACTAAAAGGACATGATTCAAATAGGTTCAAACTCATCCAATGTGTTTCGCATAAAACTTTCAAAAATTCCTGAATTAAAAAGTATAGGTTTATTTATTATGAAATTTATAGATAACCAAGTGCTATTGATCGGACAACCAGACTCAATCTGTTTTCTCCATCACTATGATTTACTTGTTTGAACTTGCACATTTTGGCCGATTGCGCCCCTCATACTCTGCTTACAGCTGATCTATATGCCAAGTTTTTTTTTTCTTTTTTCCTTTATATACATCAAATGATGCCATTTTCATGCATTGATAGTTCCCTCATGTTCACTATGGTTTGCCAGCAGTACTAGTAACTCAAAAAAAGTTTAAATAGCTTTTGTTATATCTGTATGTTTGGGCTGAATCCTCTTTAAATTTTGTCATGTGACATTTTTTTTGCTCATATTTAGCTGAAATACAACCAATAATTTATTTTGATCACTACATTGGATTATGTAGTGATAACTACCAAGATTAATACAAAGCTGAAATACAACCGATAATTTAGTTTGGGTCCATCAGATGTTTCTGTTGTTGCTGCAAGCTCTTCATGAGGCACAGATACAGTCTTGATTTTATTTTCTGCAAATTACTTGATTTTAATTAATGAAAAGTTAAAAAGCATTAATTATAAGCAATAATTAAGCTTAAATTATCATATTGGCAAAGGAACAGATTAACACACCTAATACACGTTCTACAACACCGGGCATGGGGTTCGGCGCTATTGGCATCACGTGCCTAAGTAAAAGAGCTCCATCAGGTGAAGATTCAGCGAGGACACTCTCCGTGTTCAGTGTTGATTTGGAAGGTGGGATCCCCCGTTCCCACCAAGCTTGGCCTTAGTGGCTTAAATGAGTGACTCGAATGATGCTATTTTCATACTTTGGTAGTTCCCTAATGTTCCATATGGTTTGCCAGCAGTAGTAGTAACTCGAAGTTTATATAAATAGCTTTTTTTATATCTGTATTTTTGGGCTGAATCCTCCTCTTTTAGTCAAGTGACATTTTCTTTGCTCATATTTAGCTGTCGTAAATCATAATTATCTTCAGTTTGATCACTAAATAATCCAGTGTAGTACAGTATATTTTTTTCATCAAATTTCTTAGGTTCATTTCTTTCTTCCTTTCTGTTTTTATTTGTCATTTGAACCTTTGGCTAGATGCTTATGATGATCCACAAACTGTTGTTTCTCTTGACTTTTATGTACTTAAGCATAGGCATACTACATGAGACTTTGTTCCGAAACACATTCGATCGAGCACAATAAACTATATCACTTGCATTTGAAGATTTACACACTCTTAAAGCACACACATTTGTCCATATGTCCTAGTGGGACTTGAACACTCAATCCCTCTGGAGAGAGAGACGCGTCTTATCTCACACCTTAGTATGGCTAGACCAAAGGCCCTTTGGCATAAGCTTACATGTAAATACTACGTAGTATCATACTAAACGTCATTAGCAATCAACCATACAAATTGAAGCTACCAAGATTAGAACAAAGCTGAAATACAACCGATAATTTATTGTGGGTCCATCAGATGTTTCTGTTGTTGCTGCAAGCTCTTCACGAGGCACAGATACAGTGTTGGTTTTATTTTCTGCAAAATCCATGATTTTAATTAAATGAAAAGTTAAGAACATAATTTATATGCAATTATTAAGCTTAAATTATCATATTTGTAAAGGAACAGATTCACACACCTAATAAACGTTCTACAATACCGGGCATGGGGCTCGGTGCCATTGGCATCACATGCCCACGCAGAAGAGCTCCATCAAGGGAAGATTCAGTGAGCACACTCTCCTTATTTAGTGCTGATTGGGAAGGTGGGATCCAACGTTCCAACCAAGCTTTGCCTTAGTGGATTAAACATATCGGTAAGTGACTATAATATACATACATATAAGCATATTAAGTCATCAGGATGAGAAAAAAGAAAAACTACAATTATTTCAAGTGTAGCATATGAAAATTTTCCAAAGTCGTCAAAACATAACATACCACTGCAACCACTAAGCGCGGTCATTGTGACATTACAAGCCTTCGGCAACCCTTTAGCCAAAGTTTTATTAACTTTGGAACTCGTCCATGTGTGACCGCTACTAAACAATGCACAAAAACACAACGGTTCTGACTGCGCCACATTCGATAGTTGTGCACAACAAGGTTGTGATGGGGTTGATACATTTCCGGTCACATAGCTAATGCACGGACTTAAGCTCATAATTGCAATAGTGCACCCTGTTGTAACCATGGCTCCACCGCTTAGCATGACCATGACTAGGGCAATGCTAAACACCTCGTACCTATTTGGAGCCATTTTTCAGTACTATTGTAAGATAATTCTTTGGAGTATTTTGTTGTTAGAATGTTTAAATAAGGAGTTAATTTATAGCCAAAATTTGGGAGTGGTGTGGCCTTGTTATTTCCTTATTGGGAAGTTTGTTATAGATATCTTTTATTGAATATGACTTGCAGCCTCTATTTTCACTAATGTTACTTGTTGAACATCGTTTTCGTTTATTCCTTTCAAACTGTAAATCCGTGTGATCGTATCAGGTTACCAAAAGCTTTAATATTTGTTACCTCCTGAGGAACATTTAATAGCAAGATCTTCTGCTTACATGAGAAAAAGCTCTTATTTAACGAAATTCTGTTCGGATTTGTGTTTTTGAACTGGTTATTATTGCATTTTTAAATATAGATGATTGGTTTCGAGTCTATATTTTCTGCAACGATCTAACGCGTTTATAAGGCCAATTATGTTGTATGAGATTCAGTTTCAACACGTACTTTCGATAGACTATTTAGCACGTTTATCAGATGATCCATGTTATTTTGTGGGATCATGTTAACACCAATAACATTATCATGCCAGAAACTGACTTCTTGAATTATATAATCAAAACAATTGCTACAACCTTGCAATCTCAATATAGAAATAAAAAATCGCTCAGTATTATATCACACACAATCACCCTCTGTGCTTAAGAGAATAAAGAATATAATGAGGGCAGTAATCAAAAACTAGCACCACTTGATGCCCACGACACCATGACCAATAGGAGCGCCAATAGATGAAGTGGTCCTTGTGATTCGCTTCCGTTAGGTGTTAGGCCATCTGTCTTTGATCCTGATCCTAAAATCACCAATTCATTCATTTATTAGCACACTAGAATGGTCATTTTAGCACTAGAAATCCTCTTTTTTACAACTTTATAAATCGTCTTGCAAAAAAAGTTGTAACAAAGATATACTGTATCATATTCCGGGCTAACCCATCGTTAAAAGTTACCCATTTTGAGCCCCAGTTTGCTACCTATGTTTATTTTAGCTTTGTGTGTCCATCAACCATCTTTTAGGATTACCCTATCCCATATAAAACTTTTGTCCCGCGCATACTGTTATGAACACAATGAATACAAATTACGTTTAATGTTGTAGTGGTATAATATACCTGATGGAATATCTGACTGGGTAGGGCTTTCAGGCAATATATCTGGTTCGGATGTTGATCCTTCGGGAGAAGCAGCTGGGCTAGGCGTAGTAGTACTAAGTGGCCCGTTTGAGGCTGATTACACAAAACAAAAACAAACAAATATAAGTAATAAGTTTAATACCACTATGAACAGGCGGCATTTTTCACTCATTTGCTTAAAACAAGAATCACGTTTCGTAAATGATTCCTACCAAATAAACTTCAGTAAAAATCAAACTGATCACAGAGGCCGAAAAGGTTAGGGGTCAATGCACCCTAAAAACATGTTTTGACCCGAATAACACGTCCAGTTCTTGAAGCATATAACACAGTAAAAGAGGAGGAATCTTACCATTGCACTGGCTGACTGGTGGTGTTTGAACATTACAAGCACCAGGGAGTGTTAGGGCCAATGTCCGGTTGATACTAATACCAAGATTAATGCCGTTCCCATTCAACACCTGGCAAAGGCACTGTGGCTGAGACTGAACCATGTTTCCGAGTTGAGAGCAGCAAGAAGACGAAGGGGTGGATGTATTTCCTGTAATAAAATTAAGGCATGAAGACATACCCATTATGGCACTAGTGCACCCTGATTGAGCCATGGCTCCACCACAAAGTGAGACAATAAGGACCATGGCTAGAACCATTTTGCAAGCCATTTTGTTGACTTCTTTTCTGTTTTTTTTGGTTTTTAGGTTCTAATATGAAGCAAGAGAATTTGGGATTTTTAAGTACTTAATTGTTGAAAATGTTAAGTTTATAAATAGTATGCCATATATGGAAAAGGACAAGTATTATTGGTTTATAGTTAACCAACTCTACTTAAAAATGATTTTTCTTCAACAAATACTATTTTTGAATAACAGAAACAACAATAAAATGTAATCTATGCTTTGCTAATTGCTATAACATTATGTGCAAATGTTGCACCTTATGCACTGGTAGCAATCGATAGATACGACAAAGCTTAGAACCATCCATTCGATATTCCATAATCTAATGGTACTCTTACAAGCAATATGATCAAAGTATTACCAAATTGTACTAAAATTTTGAGCTTAGTTAGTCAGAACAGACCAACCAATATTAACCTAGCAAGTCAAGGTAGTTGAACTCCAATAAAACCAAAAAAATTGGTTACCTAACCTATAAAGTTCCAACGAAAAAACCATCTTAATCATTGTGAATCCCATGGAGTCTTATATTGTTATCTTAGCTAAACTGCTAACTGTTACAGTTGTTACAGTTAAATGTCAAATCACTACTCCGTGCACCCTGTCTATGATCACGGGCTTTACTCCATGTGTAAATTATATAACGGGAAGTAGTGCAAATGGTAAATCACCTTCAGCGAGTTGTTGTGATGCAGTGGAATCACTCATGACTACAAGCACCGACTGTGCTTGTCTTATTGTGACAGGAAATGTACCCTTTTCGTTACCTAGTCCAATTAACCAAGCGTTAGCCATTTCGCTCCCACAAGCGTGTAATTCTAAGGGCATGCCATTACAATGCAAGGGTAAAAGTTATAATGAGTCTTGAAAATTTTCTTGACTATGAATGGACATTTTGACTCATGTTTTCGTTTTCTATATAATGCAGCTACTGGTGTTTCATTACCTCCTCCAGGTACATTTCGACTCTACACAGCCTGTGAAACAAAAACTGGACTATCGAATATCCTCCTTTTTCAATATAATATATAGATAGTTTAATTGAAACAATCAAGCTAAATAGTCAAAAAAATTACAATAAGCCTCCTGTATTTTCTAAAAAATTTAGGCTTTTAATCTAGTACCACGAGGAACAACAGCAAAATGAATGCAAAGAACGCACAATCAAGACTTTATTCACGTGGAAGTATGATTTTTAATGGTAATTGGTATATATATGACAGGTCCTATGTTATTTGCTCCTCCTCCACCTATGGCTTTTTCCCCTATTGCAGATTCTCCAGAATTTCCACCTGGTGCAACTAGTAAGAAGCTCTAAATTCCAACGTTTTTTCTTTTTACTTATTATGGAGTCTAGACATCTAGTATTGATATTTTTCCATTCTTTACTGGCTTTTTAGTTTCAGAAATAATGGTAGTACCAAGAACACATTCATACATAACTCCTGATGGATCTACTAACCAACCGGAGCCATTTACGCAAGTCAATTCACGGATCACCCAACCACTGGTTACCACATCATCGAGTTCAGATCCGATATCTTTATCATCAACCCTTGTTTTACTGGTGATAGTAGCAAAAATGGTTACTAACTTTTGTTAAGTCTTGTTTGTTTTGTGTGTATTGTGTGCTTTAACTATATGTCACTTCCTTATGTTGACATATAACATTTCCCTTTGGTTTATCAGAAACACTCTTATACTATTATGAGAAACATATAAATTCAAAAGATGAAACTCATATTACATTATCAAACACATAACTTGTTGGAAATTTAGTGCAATTGTGGGATTGAGTCATACTTGTAAATGGGTTTGGAGGTACGGAGTGTACACCCATTAAGTCCCTGACCTCCCTGGATTCAATATAGTGGTTGAAAGTTCATCAGTAGGAAGCTGCTCCTGTTCAGGAAGTTGCTCCTGGTTAGAACGCTGCTCCTGGTGATGCACAAAGTCTTTGTAACCTCTTTGACTAATCAATGAGGGTTGAATATTGACTTGATGACCAGGTTTATGGTCATGTAACCACTATGGTTTCATGTAGGTAATTATGAGCTTAATTGGCCGATTAATGCTCTTAATTACCATTGACTATGAGTTACATCCTTCCTTCTAGGACTAGGATCACTATAAATAGTGATCATATTTGCATGATGAAATATACAGAAACAAGAAACACTTACACGCACAGAGTTCTTGATTTGTGCCTAAAACAAGAACTAACTCTTGGTTTTATCCCAAGGAGGTATTCGTGTTAACCCAGGCATAGGGTCGAATAATCTTCTTTGGAAAGTGATTACACGACTTCAAGAGATATCCGGTAACCATTCATTGGTACGTAGTTAGGCTATTGATTATCTTCACCCTGTTGGAACGAAGTAAACCCCAACAATCAAAGAAGATTATTTTGTGATAATCAATGGCGGCGGCAATGAAGCATATGGTGGCTAACTTCTCCAAACTGGACAAGTTTGAAGGGGTTGATTTTAGGAGATGGCAGAAGAAGATGCACTTTCTTCTTTCTACCATGAACGTGGTGTACGTGCTGACCACTCCCATTCCTGATGGTGGTGATGATGCTACTTTGGAGGAACTGAGGAAAAGGAGCAAATGGGAGAATGATGATTATGTGTGTCGCGGCATAATTCTCAATGGTATGTCTGATTCTTTATTTGATATTTACCAAAATGTTGAATCTGCTAAAGAACTATGGGATTCCTTGGAAGCCAAATATATGGCTGAGGATGCATCAAGTAAGAAGTTCCTTGTGAGTGATTTCACAAATTACAAAATGACTGATACAAGACCAGTCATGGAACAATACAATGAACTTCTTGGAATACTTGGCAGATTTACACAACATAAAATGAACATGGATGAGACCATTCAGGTCTCGTGTGTCATTGACAAACTACCTCCTTCTTGGAAAGATTTCAAGCACACCTTGAAACATAAGAAGGAGGAGTTAACTCTTGTTGAGTTGGGCAGTCATTTGCGCATTGAGGAATCCCTCAGGGTGCATGAAAGTGATAAGCCAAAGAGCAACAATGTTGCTGGTTCATCTGTTGTCAATATGGTGGAGCATAACAACTCCACCAGGTACAATGACAACAAGGGCAAACGTAAGCATCAGGATAACACCAAAGCTAATCCTAACAAGAAGTCATCAGCGGCTTGTTGGAAGTGTGGGAAACCTGGACACTTCAAAAGGGATTGCAAAGGTGTTAGCATTGGCAACCAAGCTAATGGATCAGGCACAAAAGGTCAGAATATGTTTAATGAATCTCTCCAGATTTATTATGTTACATATGTATCTGAAGCTTATTTTGTGCAGGATGATGATGTTGCGTGGTGGGTTGACTCTGGAGCAACAGTACATGTGTGTAAAGATAGATGCTGGTTCAAGAGTTATGAGTCAATGAATGATGGATCTATTCTTCACATGGGAAATGAGTCAACAGCCCTAGTGCATGGACGTGGTTGTGTAGATCTTAAATTTAGTTCTGGAAAGATTGTTTCTTTGTTTAATGTTTTGCATGTTCCTAATATTAGGAAGAACTTGGTTTCTAGTAGTGTTTTAAATAATTGTGGTTATAAACAAGTGATTGAATCTAATAAATTTGTTTTATCTAAACATGGTGTGTTTATTGGTTTTGGCTATTTGAGTAATCAAATGTTCAGGCTTAATATTGATTCTAGTATAAATGTTGATTCTGTCCTGATGACTACCACTAAACTGAATGATTCATCACTATGACATGCTAGACTAGGCCATGTCCACTATAAGAGGATGCAAGATATGTCTAAGGATGGGTTAATTCCAGCTTTTGACATGGACACTGATAAGTGTCAGACTTGTATGTTGAATAAAATTACTAAGAAACCATTTCAGGATGTAAAACGTGTAACTACAGTTTTGGAGCTAATCCATAGTGACCTATGTGATTTGCATGCTACTCCCTCATTAGGGAATAAGAAATACTTGGTAACATTTATTGATGATGCTTCAAGGTTTTGTTATGTCTATTTGTTGCATACTAAGGATGAAGCATTAGATAAATTTAAAGTATTTAAAACTGAAGTTGAATTACAACAAGGAGTCCAAATCAAAAGATTTAGGACTGATAGGGGAGGTGAGTACATGAATACTCAGTATTTTCAGTCTGTTGGAATAATCCATGAAACAACTGCCCCCTATACTCCACAACAAAATGGTATATCAGAAAGGAAAAATAGAGTACTAAAAGAGATGGTTAACTCCATGTTGTCCTACTCAGGACTGAGTCAAGGGTTTTGGGGAGAAGCTATGTTAACAGCTTGCTATTTATTAAATAAGGTTCCTAATAAAAGGAACAGGATTACCCCTTATGAACTCTGGACTAAAAAGAAACCAAACTTGAACTACCTCAAAGTTTGGGGTTGTAGGGCTGTTGTAAGACTCCCTGATCCAAAGGTGAAAACCTTGGGTGAAAGAGGCATTGAATGCATCTTTGTTGGATATGCTGAGCATTCCAAGGCTTATAGGTTCTATGTTATTGAACCTAATGATTCAGTTTCGATAAACTCAATCATTGAATCAAGGGATGCTAACTTTGATGAGACTAGGTTCTCATCAGTCCCTAGACCAAGCCTTAGGACTCCTATAGGAGCTGAGGACACTGGTGTTTCAGTGGAACCTGGAAGGGTCACTGATGAGGTTGTGGTTCAGCAACCTGAGCCTGAGCTTAGAAGAAGCACAAGGCATAGGACTCCAAAGAATTTTGGGCCTGAATTTCAACTATACCTAGTTGAAGGAACAAGGGATGAGGTCTCTGACCAGTACTACTATTGCTTTAATGTTTAGGATGATCCCAAAACATTTGATGAAGCAATGAAGTCCCAGGATGTTGCTTTCTGGAAAGAAGCAATCAATGATGAAATGGATTCCATCATGGGCAACAACACTTGGGTGTTGGTTGATCTACCTCCAGGTTGTAATCCACTTGGTAACAAGTGGATTTTCAAAAGGAAAATGAAGGTAGATGGAACTGTTGAAAAGTTCAAGGCAAGGTTAGTCATTCAGGGCTTTAAACAAAAGTCAGGGATAGACTATTTTGATACTTATGCTCCAGTAGCACGTATCAGTACCATAAGAATGCTGATTGCTCTAGCAAGTATTCACAATCTGATTATTCATCAGATGGATGTGAAGACAGCATTCTTGAATGGTGACTTCGATGAGGAGGTTTATATGAACCAACCTCAGGGCTTCATCATGCCTGGTCATGAAGGTAAAGTGTGTAAACTGATTAAGTCCTTATATGGACTGAAGCAGGCACCTAAGCAATGGCACCAGAAATTTGATGAAGTGGTTTTGTCTAATGGTTATTCACTTAACCAAGCTGACAAATGTGTATATAGCAAATTTGATGAATCTGGTAAAGGAGTCATCATTTGCCTATATGTTGATGACATGTTAATCTTTGGTACTGACCAAGCTAAGGTTGATCAAACAAAGGATTTTTGTCATCAAAGTTCTCCATGAAAGACATGGGGAAGGCTGATGTTATCCTTGGCATAAGGATTAAACATGAAAGTGATGGTATTGTAATTTCTCAGTCTCATTACATTGAGAAGGTGCTGAAGAAATTCAATCACTTTGATTGTACTCCAGTGAGTACACCTATGGATACAAGTGAGAAACTAATGCCTAACAATGGTCAGACTGTCTCCCAGCTTGAGTATTCTAGGGTTATTGGTTGCTTGATGTATGCCATGACTAGTACCAGGCCTGACATTGCATTTGTTGTGGGTAAACTGAGTAGGTATACTAGTAATCCTAGTACTCAGCATTGGCAAGCAATTCAGAGGGTACTGAAGTATTTGAAAGGAACAATGGATTATTGTTTGTCTTATACTGGATATCCTTTAGTGTTGGGAGGTTACACTGATGCAAGTTGGATCAGCAATACTGAGGATAATTCATCCACAAGTGGCTGGGTATTCCTTCTTGGTGGTGGTGCAATTTCTTGGGCATCCAAGAAGCAAACTTGCATTACTGGTTCAAGAATGGAATCTGAATTTGTGGCTCTAGCAGCTGCTGGTAAAGAGGCTGAATGGTTGAGAAACTTGCTTCTTGAGATTCCATTGTGGGTCAAACCTATGGCACCCATTTCTATCCGTTGTGATAGTGCAGCTACATTGGCTAAGGCATATAGCCAGATGTACAATGGCAAGTCTAGACACCTAGGTGTTAGACATAGCATGATTCGTGAGTTGATCACGAAAGGGGTGATTTCAATAGAGTTTGTGAGGTCTCAACAAAACTTAGCTGATCACTTGACGAAGGGATTGGCTAGACTTGGTTATAAAGTCTGGTAAAGGGATGGGTTTAAAAGTCCACTCTAGTCACTGAATGCTAGGACACCCAGCTCCCTCCTAAGGAAACTTGGGAGCTGAGTTCAATGTAGAAAGCTGAACATTCAGGGGACTGAAGCACATGTTTTACATATCATCCGAAGGATGTGCTTGTACCTGCTGAAAGGAGGATGATGTTATAAACTTCTTAATGATTAATTTCTTTGAAAAAGTGCTTAAGCAGGAGCATGAACTAAAGAGGAACCACCTATGTAAATGTTGAGGTTTCGCCGCCTCAAGGAGCATGGACTTTGGCTCTTACAACATTTATGAATTGGATATGGACACATGGCTTGTATGGTGTCAGGAGCGTTTTAAGTGTTTGGAAACTTGGGTGTATGTTATCTTCAGGTGTTCAAAGTAGTTGAAGGGTTCAATTCTTAGAACACCCTGATTCTCGAATATTTGGAGTGATGTACTAAGATGGAAATTTAATCCTCATGACATTTTCATTTATGCACTGGTTTTGTTAAAGTTGATTTTCATGCAAAAGGAATTGTACTAAATTGGGGAGGATTGTTGGAAATTTAGTGCAATTGTGAGATTGAGTCATACTTGTAAATGGGTTTGGAGGTACGGAGTGTACACCCATTAAGTCTCTGACCTCCCTGGACTCAATATAGTGGTTGAAAGTTCATCAGTAGGAAGCTGCTCCTGGTCAGGAAGTTGCTCCTGGTCAGGAAGTTGCTCATGGTTAGGACGCTGCTCCTGGTGATGCACAAAGTCTTTGTAACCTCTTTGACTAATCAATGAGGGTTGAATATTGACTTGATGACCAGGTTTATGGTCATGTAACCACTATGGTTTCATGTAGGTAATTATGAGCTTAATTGGCCGATTAATGCTCTTAATTACCATTGACTATGAGTTACATCCTTCTAGGACTAGGATCACTATAAATAGTGATCATATTTGCATGATGAAATATATAGAAACAAGAAACACTTACACGCACAGAGTTCTTGATTTGTGCCTAAAACAAGAACTAACTCTTGGTTTTATCCCAAGGAGGTATTCGTGTTAACCCAGGCATAGGGTCGAATAATCTTCTTTGGAAAGTGATTACACGACTTCAAGAGATATCCGGTAACCATTCATTGGTACGTAGTTAGGCTATTGATTATCTTCACCCTGTTGGAACGAAGTAAACCCCAACATAACTCTTTACCAAAAGTAGCAGATCATAAATCATTTCATATGTTATAATATCGTGTGATATAAAACCATCACCTAATTAGGCCTTAGCAATTATACCAACACATACAAGCCGATTTATTAGAGCCAGGAAACGTTAATTGGGAAGTAACAACACGTTGCTTTTATTAAAAACTGGTACTTCTTGCGGCAAGCATCCCAGCAATCGTTCGACACAAAATTATCACCTTCGCATGCACCACATTGGATCGAATGGTATGTAATCTTTACACATGTCACCCTTTAGATGGTATTCGAACTGTATCGTCAAACATACAGTGTTAGCGCTCTTGCGTACATTTAATTAACATGAAATATAACAAATTTGTTATGAGCAAAATGTTTATATACCTGTGATCATAAGGGTTATGACAAGAATAGCATTATACAACGAAAATTCTCTTAATCGTGCCATATTTTTTTGTGAAATAACGAAAAAAATATGAGTTATGACATAAGAGTGTGTTGAATATATATAGTGAAATTATGAATCACTAATTTTGTTAATAAGGTTATACGTTACATAACATTCTATACAATTCTCTCCTATGTGACTTGGGTTTCAACAGAACATTCTCAGCTCTATTTGCTTCCACCACCTTCAAATCATTCTAAAATCTTAACAAATTCTCCACACCCCATATTCTAACAGAAATAGGAAGATTCTGCTCTATAGATTCTCTTTCATATCTTAAGTATAAGCTTGTTATCTGATCCATATCATAATCAATCAACAAACCTAAACTCCTAAGCTTCTCCTCAGCTTTTTTATCATCACCATATTCCAACTGTTCTGGTTCCTCTTCTTGATCCTCATCTAGATCAGAACCAACCAAACTATCATCCATGCCACCAAAATCAGAACTAATAACTTGAGCCTCAACTAATGCAATGTTGCTCCTTTAACTCTTGCTCATGCAATTGTTATGCCAATTTATGATCAAATTCTGTCCTAATATACCTTTCTTAGAAGAAACATGTTCTTCTACCAAAATCCGTTTACCTTTATCTGACGGATCAATGGAAGGTAAAGTATACATGTGTTTGTGGCTCTCCAATGCTGAATGGTGGTTGTGATACACCAGAAGCAACTAAAGTTCTTTCTTCCGTGGATAGCCTAAACATGTCTTGAGTGGATAGACTAGGCATGACACTGGATACACCAGAACTGTCATTGGCTACAAATTTCCTAGCACTTACTCTCTCCATGAGTTGAACAAAAGAAAGCTTCACTGGGGTCAACAAAGAAGAATCACACCCCTTTTGTTCCTTCAAACCTGTAAGAGCATCAGCTGCATCCATTGTGACTACACTTGAATCATTTAAGCCTTATTTGTAAAGGTTTGTTACTTTCTTGATGTCTATTTTCCTCAAAGGGGACTCAATATATAGGTACATGTACAAGACTACACCTAAGCACATTAATGACTAATCATACAGCTATTACACTCAATTATACGCTAGATGATTGGCAATCAACCTTGCATGATTTACGTGGCTAACATATCCTCTAATATGCCCCCGCAGTTTGAGCGGGAGATTTACGGACGCTTAAACTGGATCTAAAATCTGCAAACAACGGGTATGGGACACCTTATATAAAGATATATGTGTACTGAAGTGAAGGGACGTGAAGGACCCGAACATGACTTGTTGCTAATTTGTCTCGAACAAAATGAATGTCAATCTCTATATGTTTGGTGCGTTGGTGTTGCACAGGGTTTGCAGACATGTATACGACACTGACATTATCACAATAGACCAGCTCGCTGTGGAAAGTAGAGTATGAAGCTCACGAAGGAGGTTACGAATCCAAGATGTCTCTGCTACAACATTCGCAACCCCGTGGTATCCAGCATCTGCACTAGATCGAGACAAGGTGTCTTGACGTTTGGAAGACCACGTCAGGAGGTTGTCACCAAGAAAAACACAATATCCAGATGTAAACCGGCGTGTAACCGGGCAACCTGCCAGTCAGCATCCGAGTAAGAAATAAGTTGTGATATAGTAGGCTGTAATCCAAGATCAGTGGTTCCTCGAAGATACACGGAGAACACGCTTCATTGCATTAAAGTGCGGCTCTATAGGATTGTGCATGTATAGACATAATTTTTGAACTGCATATGACAAATTGGGTCGGGTAAAGGTGAGGTACTGAAGTGATCCGGCAAGGTTGCGATATAAAGTAGGATCAGTGACTGGTGATCCTTCAGGTCCAAGCTTCTTCTCGGTGTCAACGGGAGTCTTGCAAGGGTTACAATTGAGCATCTTTGCTCGCTCAAGAATCTCGATAGCATATTTCTTTTGAGACAAGAAAATGCCAGACGTAGTACGCGTGGCAGATATACCGAGAAAATAGTTTAGCGACCGAAGGTCTGTCATAGAAATTCCCCATGTACAGAAGAGATAATATGTTGCATGAGCGAAGTAGAAGAAGCTGTAAGAATGATATCATCCACACAAAGTAGTAAGTAAGCTATATCTGATCCATTATGATAGATGAAAAGAGACGAGTCGGTTTTGCTGTGATGGAAACCGGCTCGAATGGCATAACTGGCAAATCGCTGAAACCAAGTTCTGGAAGCCTGCTTAAGGCCATAAATCGATTTATGCAGAAGGCATACATAATCAGGATGAGATGAGTTAGTAAATCCGGGTGGTTGGTGCATGTAAATTGTCTCTTTAAGATGGTCGTGAAGAAATGCGTTCTTCACGTCTAACTGATGAATAAGCCATTGTCGTGAAATTGAAAGACTAAGAACCGTCCGTATGGTAGCAGGTTTGACAACCGGGATAAATGTCTCATCGAAGTCGAGGCCTTGTTGTTGACTACGACCATTTGCAACTAGTCGGGCTTTGTACCGACTTAAGGACCCATCTGCATTATATTTGTGTTTGTATAACCACATCGAGCGGACAATTTTGACATTTGGTGGCCGAGGAACAAGAACCCATGTTTCATTATTGATAAGAGCTTTATATTCTTCACACATAGCATGCTTCCAGTTGGAGTCTCGCAGGGCATGAAAAGGAGACTTAGGGATAGGGGGTGGTGGTAACATGGAAGTTGTATTTTGGGTTAGCTTTCACAATTCCGACTTTAGAACGTATGACCATAGGGTGTTGCATGGTAGGTGGTGGTGGTGATGGAGGCATTGAGGTTGATGGTGGTGTGTTTGGTGGTGCAGATGTTGTTTGTAGTGATGGTGGTGTAGGTGTTGTTTGTGGTGTTGGTGTTGTTTGTGGTGTTGTTTGTGGTGTTGCTTGTGGTAATGTTTGTTAAGGAGGCGTAGGTGTGATGAGTAGGCGAAGTGCAATGTGGGAGGTGTCGAAATTATCATCTAAGAATTGATATGAGGGGGGTTGAGTTGGAATCATGGAGCCGCGCAGAAAGACAGATTCATCAAATGTGACATGACGAGAGATGATGATTTTGTTGGTGTTTAGGTCAAGGCACCGATAATCGCGGTGATTGTAAGGGTACCCGAGAAATATATATGGTGTGGTACGAGGGGCGAGTTTGTGTGGTGGGAAGGCATAAGGGTAACAAAGGCATCCAAACGTGCGAAGGTGGGTGTATGAGGTTGGTTTATCAAATAACTTCGTGTAAGGGATGTTGTTATTGATGGAAGTGGAGGGGAGGATATTAAGTAAGTAAGCAGTAGTGAGTAGTGCTTCAACCCAATATTCAGGGGGAAGACGGGCTTGAAAGAGTAGAGAACGTACAACATTATTGATAGTACAAATCATGCGTTCAGATTTTCCATTTTGTTGAGATGTACGTGGGCATGAGAAACGAAATTGAATGCCATTAGTGCTAAATAATCTGTGGAGGGAGTTATTGTCAAATTGTCCACCATGATCACATTGGAAAGCTTTAATTTCACAATTGAATTGGGTTTTTACAAATGCACGAAAGTGGAGGAGTTTTGATTGTGCATCAGATTTTCTGTGAAGTGGGTAGATCCACAAAAAAATGCGAGTAGTGGTCTAAGAAAAGGACATAATATTTGTATACACTCATGCTAGAGACAGGAGATGTCCAAAGGTCTGAGTGAATTATGTCAAAGGGAGATGTGACAACAGAGGTGGATCGTTAGAAGGGAAGTTTTGTTTGTTTCCCTAACTGGCATGCAAGAAACAACTGTTGAGTGTTTTGTTTATTGTATGACACGAGGCCACAGGATGACAAGGTATGAATAACAGAGTCACCTGGGTGACCAAGATGTTGATGCCAAAGAGAATTGTTATTAGTAAGTAGGGCAAAAGCTGAGGAAACAACTTGTAAAGGGTATAGATCACCCATGCTGTCACAACGAAGAAGGATTTTACGGGTATGATAGTCCCATACAGTGAAACCATAGGGATCAAAATCAATGGAACATTTATTATCGGTGGTAAATTTACGTACCGAAACAAGGTTTTTAATTATATTGGGCGTGACAAGAACATTTCTAAGGTGAAGGGGCCGATATGGGGTTGGGATTTCTACATGGCCAGAATGGGTGACAGGTATAGATGATCCATTTCCAACAATAACTGAATCAAAATTAGAATTAAGGAAAGAGGTTTGAAGGTTACCGGTGTGAGATGAAAGGTGAGAAGTTGCGCCCGCATCCATATACCACTGCTGATCATAAGATGCCATAACAATAATCTATATATTTTTAATATTTAATTCCAAGACTGAGAATAACGAGTGTACTGGTAGTGAAATGACGATTTCCGGTGTAAAAAAATGATTCACTTTGGCCCGAGGAGACAAGAATAGAACCTCAATATTTAATTGACTTGCATATCAAATTGAAAGACCCAAATGTTGTTGTTTGCTATGTTCTACCAAAAACAAAAAAGTATACTGTACAAAAGAAATAAAGTATCAAATTTCAATATGTGGAATGTGACGTAGGAGTGCTTTTGGATATTAGTAGAAAATGAATAAAGAATGGTTAATTGGGAGAAAACAAGGGAACAACAGATTTGAGTGAAGAAGGTGGAGAGGCTCTGATTACTATAAAGGTTTGTTACTTTCTTGATGTCTATTTTCCTCAAAGGGGGACTCAATATATAGGTACATGTACAAGACTACACCTAAGCACATTAATGACTAATCATACAGCTATTACATTCAATTATACGCTAGATGATTGGCAATCAATCTTGCATGATTTACGTGGCTAACATATCCTCTAATAATTTTAAGCCTTTATCACTTAAGTGCATTTACAGAGTTGGCAATC
The DNA here is from genome assembly GCA_025667525.1 of Glebionis coronaria. Lineage (NCBI taxonomy): Eukaryota > Viridiplantae > Streptophyta > Magnoliopsida > Asterales > Asteraceae > Glebionis > Glebionis coronaria. The sequence goes on along the minus strand of CM046874.1, from coordinate 588,705,611 downwards.
AATCTTGCATGATTTACGTGGGGCTAACATATCCTCTAATAATTTTAAGACTCCTCTCCAATAAGCTCATTTGAGGACTGAACCACAAATGTCCTCCTAGGTGTACCTCTTGCTTCCAAAGTAGAGAGTCTCTCCCTCAACTAATGAGATCAAGACCCTATTGCTTAATTGTATGTACCAACTCTGTATTTTGCTTTTGAAAGCTAAAGAACTTCGTAATCCTTGCTTATATTATAGATGGAATGATATATAAAGAGAGAGAGAGAGAAGAGAGAGAGAGAGAGAGAGAGAGAGAGAGAGAGAGAGAGAGAGAGAGAGAGAGAGAGAGAGAGAGAGAGAGAGATGAAGAACTAGAGAGAGAAAGTAGACAGAGGTTGGAGAGAATATGAGAAATATGTGTAAGATTATTAAAGAATGTGAGAACCAACCCCTCCTAACATGCTAGGAGGGGGTTTATATAGGCCACCCTATATGTGGGCTTCATGGGTTATATTGTAAGACTATTGCTACGAGCCCATACTACGTATATATTGTTGGAGTGACCGATCCTTCCTAAATACGTCAATAGGTATTTCCAAGAATCTCCCCCTAAGGGAGGTCACTCTAAAGTACAAGGGGGTTACCCAAGTTACAATAATAAAAAAAACCTAGCATACTATGCTTTGTATTGAACTCGTAGTCGTCTTTTCTTTTTCATGTGAATAGGCTGATGTGATCTTTGGCTTTAGTCTTGAGCGCGTTTCCTTGCCTTGAATTTGTGCATTCATCACTTGTGATATTCGCCTCCTCGTGACTTCATGTTCCACACACTTATACCTTTATAAATTCTTGAAAGCTTCAGAGTTTGATACAGTGGAAGACTTGATGTCGAACTTTCTAGAATTTGTTTAAGAATACAATGCAGAAAGTATAAGCATGTGGGGACGAATTCTTCTGGTACACCACAACGCCACCGTCTTCAAATGTAGCAACATAAGTAGACACGAAATAATGGCTTTGACATTTCATTCTAATTCGGTAGCATTTTACCTCCGGTCGGTGAAGACCGTTAGACAATATAAAATATCGTACTTGTGGCAGGTAGTTTTAATTAAGAACCTCCTTTACAAGATTTCGCGGGTAAATCCGTTCTCTTCACTCGACAGTCTCAAAGCTAACTGTGAACGTAAAGAGTGAATCATTTGGATGAAATTATCCGTATGATTGAAGCCGTCAATTCATATACCTAGAACAAGTGAAATTCAATTAAGAATCACACCATCGTTGCTTTCCAGTTGTTACGAGCTTGATACTAATAGAATCTTGCTTGTCACCTACCGTAGTGCTGTTTGATGTTGACACTAGAAGGATTTTCACTCATCACTGCGAAAACTAAAGAGTGTCACCCTGAGTGTTTTGGCAAGATCACTTGGATTTTACGTAGAGGCCAATCCTTGTTGCTTTCCAGTTATCACAAGTTTGATTCCTAAAGAATCGCACAAGTCAACAACCATGAGCTTTTTGATGTTCACTCAAGAAGGATTTCCATCTTCATTGTAAATACTTGCGTATTACTCGGATGTTCAGGTCCAAGATCATAAAGATTTTGCGTAGGACTTTTAATATCTTTCTTACTTTTCGCAGAGTGTGAAGAAGCAAGGAATGATGAAATAGTGTCCTAATGAGATTAATAATGATCTCAAATGGCTCTAGACTCGATCGTGCACTTTGGATTTTAGTGATCGGAGGCTGGAGAGAAGTGTCACCTTTTCAATACCAATTTATTCGGAGTGAATAAATCGATTGATAACGTGTTAATCTCCGTGTGATCAAATGTAACACCCCCATTATACCTTTACGCAGCGGAACATAGATCTGGGGTATTACTTCATAAAACACAAGTCATAATACTAGAAAACAACTCAAAAGATTGATTAAATCAGTTTTCTTAATATATCATTAAAAATTCAGAGTTTTACAATATCGGGTTCCCAAAATCTAGGTTAATAATTTCAAGCTTGTACCTCTTTATACCATCCTTGTGCTGCTCCATACTATCAACCACAATTATCTGAAATATATGCTTAAAGTCAACATAAAGGTTGAGTGAATTCATAGGTTTCAACATATTTTGAATACAAGTATATCATCCGGGCTACAGTGTTATACACCCACATAAAATAGTCATCATACTGCACTATGCTCATGACCCCGCTGCTAGACATATCGTAACCAACAAACTGCCCTTATAAGAAGGAAGCCTGCCAGACTATCCTTAGTTTAGAAAAATAAAGTGTATCTGTTAGCCCAGGTAGGAAGCTTCAGCTGCTGGCAAGCGCGACTTGCCCAGATAGGGGATGTCAAACCCCAAATAGTACTATTCACAATATTAGCGCTCATTTTCAAGAAATGATTAGCGGTTCATATTAAAAAGGGACTTAATGGCTGTAGTAAACATAGTGTCAATAATCATACCATATAATTTTAAAAGCACTTGTATTCCAATTTAGCATATATCCCCCTCACGGGTTTTTAAATCATTTATAAAGCATTTAAAAGTGAGGCTATGAACTCACGATATTATATTTAAAAATCATATAGTTCAAAAACACATGTATTCCTTTTTTAGCATATATCCCACTCACGGGTTTTTAAATCATTTATAAAGAATTTAAAAGTGAGGCTATGATATCACCTTATGTCCATAGAATCCGAGCTATAATCAGATATATTTCATTCATTGATGAACAACTTGATCATACAAACCACAACTTGGTCTCATAAATAACAGCTTGATCTTACACAAACCTGGATTAATACATTGTGTATAGTATCAAGTCTTTGGTTTTTAGTTCAATATTGTTAACTGTTGGTTATATATTCTTTTATTAACATTTGGTTGTAATTCTAGCACCATTGTTTGGGCCATCATACTTAAAAGCCATTCTATAACGTTTGAGGAGCGAGAGCACTTTAAATCGTAAACCCAACCACTCAGTCAGAACGTAATATCGAGATGGAACATCTTTGTACAAAGCTCCCTACTAACATGATACTTTCCTTACTTACTTATATTCATAATTAGTCTTCTTTAGTTTCAAAATTGGCAAAAGTAGCCCTTTTATTTATACTTTGGTATAATTACGCTTTTAACCCCTAAAGTAGTTAGTTTTAGTATTTGCATTTTAAACCTTCAATATTTTACCTTAGGACCTCAAACTTTCCAAAATTTATTATTATATATTTAACTTTCACAAAATGACACTTTTGGCCCAAAAATGTTAAATAGTTTCAAAAATGACACTTTTAGTCCTTATACTTGTAAAAATCATATAACAACCTCAAATATGGACCGAATGATCTAGGATTTTAAAACAAAGTTTCAAAACATGTTTATAATCATAATAAAAACGTTTCTTCAGAGTTATATCTTTTGAAATGGGTTTTTCTTATTATTTCATGTAAATTACAAAACTAGGGTTGTAAGACATTTTTAGCTTATAACTTCTATTTAAAATGATCAAATGACTTAGTTTCTTTTAGATTATCTTTCTAACATATTATTAACAGTGTAACAACTCTAATAAAGTATTATAACAAAATCAAATCATAGCTAACAAAGTGATTACCTAGGATGCTCCAAAATGACTCCTGATGGCGTATATTGACTATATCTTCCTTATAACTCTTCAAGAACTTTTAGAACTTCTTACAAAGCTTGCTACTGATCTTAGGGACTTCTTATGGTTTCAATGGTCGTGTGGGAACAGAATGTATGTGTGTTTATGTAAGAAATGGAAGGATGATTCTAAAATGAAGCTAAAGGTTCCTATGTATACTATTTTCAACACTTAGCCTCCAAGTTATGCCATGAAACATGTAAGACCAGAGAGTAGTGACTAAGTAAGCCTAGGAAATATCTATTAAAGTCTAGGAGCTGATTATGCAAGCTAGTTCATTCCAATCTTCAATATGTGGTCTAAAATGGTTTTCGGCAAGATAGGGATAAGAATGGTGATGTGTAGCAAGCAAGGAGGTGATCCACCAGTTTGTAGGCAGCCTAAAATATCCTAAGATACTTAAAATATCTGAATTTCAAACTTGGAATGGGAGGGAAAGAGTTTAAAATGAGTTTTGGAGGGAAATAGTAAAATCGGGTTCAATTCTAGGACTTGTAACTTGTAACTTTGTAATTTTGGTGATTAAGGGTTTAGGAATGTGATTAGTGACATATTAGGGTATAATTATGGTATATACATTGTAATTAAGAAGTTTGGATCTTTGGTTTGATGTTTAACAAAGGTTTGATGTGAAAATGGGAAGAAAACTTAGGCGGGTTAGGGTTTCTAATGATCTAGGGCTTAATCCTTGTAAAAATCATTATCCTTCAGTTAGCTACTGATGTAAACTCATTTTATACATTCTTCATTGTCCTTAATGTGTTCATGAAGTCCCTACATTGGTTTTATTAAGTTATTCTAAGTAAACATGTCTAAAGGGTGAAAATACCCATTTTGACCTAATTTACAAGCCATGCATTAAAATCTTGTACCATGCATTAAAATCTTGTACCTTTTGCATTAGGGTACTTGTACATTATCTTAATATAATATTATAACCTTAATGCTACAAGTGTTTGTAGACTTGTCCTAAAAGAGTAGGTAGTGATTCTATGTAGATTTCTTAATATAAGGGTTTTTAGGTCATTAAACCTAATGACTTTCTATCTTGGGTAATTAGTGTTTGTACCTTTATAAACACTTATTCTAGGGCTTATATAGTATGTTTATGACTTATTCTAGGGCTTATTCTAGGGAAAATTATGGGAGCTAAAGATCCTATGCTTTGATAACTTGTACTTTATGCTTTACTAACTTGTAACTTGACTCGAAATAAATGTATATTCTTAATATAATATATAGTTGAATTATGGAAAAAGATTAGACTCTAATTCAATGTGAAATAGATTTTATATGCTAATCTTGGTTACTAGGTCTTAGCTTGTAATTAGCCTTGGATTAGTGAATATTAGTATTTTGTGACCAATTAACTTTCCTTAATATGATAAATTATAATTAGTATATTATTTTGATACTTGTGCATAGATATTATGTAATTACATTGCTTGAAATATTGTTTACCAAGGGTTTCTGGGTGGTGATCTAAACTATTATGTACAATTACTTGTACTTAGCTTTGTATGGTTTGTTCTTGCCATTCTTATGTATTATTATGTCTTTAAAGTATAGTTTAAAACTTGTTTATAATCCATAATGACTTATTCATATGTATTCTTCATTCATAGTTCACCATTCTTGAATTTACAACTCATTTATAGGGATTCTAAGGTTTCTATGGGAATTTAGGGCATCATAGTTACATTTGAGATGTTCCTATTAATATTGAACGTATTAGGTCACTTTTAGATCTTAAACTTGATATATACATTGTATTGACAACATATAGGAATATGTTGTAATGGCAGTTCAGGTTGTGAGAAGCAGTTCATCTTTCCAAGTAAGGTATGAAAAGCAAAAATTTCTAGTCAAATTTTCATACTCATATAATCATAACTTATAGCATAGATGTGAATTTTGAGGATTTTCACAGTCTCTCCCCCTTAAATAAATCTCGTCCCCTGAAATTATAAGGGTAACATAGCATATTAAGGGCAAACATAGCTCGTGGGTTTTTATATTCTTTCTTAGAATTTTATTCACATATCAAGAAATTAGCTTTATTGTTGGTATTTAGTTTTAAATCAATCTCTTCTATCATCATTTTTATAAAAAATAGTTGTATATGAAATACATTCATATTTTAGTGATCAAGATCATTTTATTGTCTCATAAGATTTTAGTTTAATACCAAATGGAATATTGAAAAGATAATCACATAAATCTTCTTTAGATTCCAAAATACGAAAAGGATTGTGATTATTACTGAGTTCTTTGGGAAACTCAAGTCAATATGTCACTACTCAATTCAAAATCTTGAATTGATTATCACATTTAATCAATTTGGGTAACTGATAGAGAAAACATCCTTCTCACATAGATATTGTTTAGTATGGTGTAGTTTCTCATTCATAGTGAGAAATCTTTATCAAAACAGTCTTTCCAATTTACCATTTAAATCTAGCAGTTACCTAACGGTCACTATTCAACGTACTATGAAGCTCTATTCTCATATAACCTTCTCAAATAGTTTCATGAACTACTTTGGGTTTTGTAAGTTGAAAATCTCCAACTTTAGCCCAGCAGATACGTAAATGGCACTTCCTTCGATAGAGTGCTTCAAATAGTATTACTTTAATTCTAGCATGAAAATTATTGTTATACGGGAAATTTTTTCCAATGGTAAGTGTCTTTTCCAAAACTATAACACATACATAGAGTATGTAGTTTGGTATTTGGATAGTTCTTCTACTTAACACATTAATATACTTATTTAAGTATAAAACACAAATTTTTTAGTATACTTTTAGGATCAAGATTTGAAATACTCGTCACGATCTTAGATGATAGATATTGATACTCTTTGTCAACAAATTATTTTACATATAATCTTGTCAGAGTTTCCATATTATCAATTTTCTAGATAGGAATAAATCCTTCAGCTCTAATAAGATAATTGACAATGATCCAGATGGCATCATGTCTACTTGAAGTAACAAAATCCTCATTGTTCTTTCCTATTTCCATGGACGAAATTCAGGTTGAACTAGTAAGTCGGATGACTTAATATTCTGCTTTAGAAGCATAATATAAGGATTTCAGAGTTTCTTCAAGTTGAATGGAATACTTCACATTCCAAATTCTAAATCTAAGACGAACATTGACGTACTTTTCTAATATAGTAATACACGTAATTTTTCACTTAGAATTCTAACGTTTTATCAAGTCCACACTTGTCTTATATAAAATCTCTTTAAGTCCATTTATAAATTCTCACTAACATAAAGATGCGTCTAACTTTATGCAAGGAAGAAATTATAAATTTGGTGATTTAAATTTATTTATTTGACTGAAGAAGCGTCCTAATTCAATCAAATATGTAAATCATTAACTTAGAAATTTTCGACATAACACGATTATAGACAAATATTCTAGCAGTTGACATATTTATCATACCCTTAAATTTCCTAATCCAACGACCTAATATGTTGAAAATCCGACACCAGAAGGGGTAAAGTCCTGTGTGATGCAGAGTGCATTTTCTTCACAAAAGAAGATTTCCATCATATTTACCGTAGGTTGGATTTATAATCCTATGTTCTGGTTTACTAGAATCTACAAGCGTTCATTCACTGCCGAGTTTACGCTTAAGATTTTTCTGATTTTTCCACACGATTGTGCCTAATTACCTTGTTCATCAACTTTTAAGATATGTTAATGACTTCTTCCAATAATTTGGGATTTTTGGAAGTGGTAATCTTTCTTCAAGATCTTCGATAAAATTCCTTAATAAACTTTTCTAACAAAATCTTCTGATGGAGTCTTCTTAATAGAATTTCAGATGAAATTCCATGACATAATTCCATGATAAAATCTTCTGATGAAGGCTTTTCTCATTCTACGGAATAGGATTTAACTCTACTAACTCTCGAAATTTCCTCATGTATGTCCCGAGGTTATTTCCTTTCATCGCTAGATAGAGGATTTCTCCTTTCACCTTCTCGATCATCTTTATAAGTTATATGTTAACTAAGCGATATCACGAACTTCTTTTATCTCAATAGGTTGAGTATTAATAATCCACCAAGATAACTGATGAAGTGATATCTCACTTTTAGCAAGCTTCATTTCTCAATTCCAAATACGATTACTACGATAGAAAACTGATTAATTTGGCTTCTTCAATCCAACGGGTGATACTAATAGTATTTTTTTTCTTCCTTAAATATTAAAAACTAACTAGTCATCGAGTCTTCTTCCGAATAATACTTCTTATTGACAATTTGCACTTGCAAGATTGTAACCACATAATTGTTAATTATTCGTAAAATACTTTTTAGGGTTTAGAATGAGGGGAAAGAATAGAAATAATTCAGAATCCAAGGTATACTCATATCATAAAACATTCGTCACATATGTATAGGAATACATATAAATGCTTACCGAACAGAAGGTATATCTTTTAGGTTTATAAGAGACTCACTATGTTGATTATCATTCATATCTAAGGATAATAAATCCAATTATGAAACAGAATTTCAAAGTTTTCCACGGATTTGTAAAGATATCACTCATGCATCATCGTAACATAATTTTTCCATGATATGGAATGGAGGAATACAACGGAAAATGTAAAAACTCGTCTTATAGAACAAGCTTATCTTTTACATATCCTATAGAAGAATCTTTTGATGGACAAGATTCGAGAATAGAATATTTCTAGAAAACTTGGGAAGTTTCCTTTCTCTTACTTCAAACTTGCGGGTTATGTTCAACTTGATAATTATCATTATCATAGAAGATAACAAAAGTTCTAAAGAATATATACTTTATCAAGTATACGTTTTTCTTAGAATTAACATAATTTTATTCATAATTACTTGTGAGAAAACCAAGAAATAGGGGGTTTCTTACTCCTCAAAAATAAATATAAAATGAAAAGATGAGAAACACAACTTTTATTTATTAACAACTTGTCTGTTTAAACTTACAAGCCAAGCTTCACTGTTAACATAAAAGTGAAGACATAAAGTTGAAAGTATTTACAACTTAATAGTCTAATATTTTCATCTCTCCCCCTTAAGTTCTTTGATGGCATAAAAAAGACTTCGTATATTGGCTCGATGTCTAATTTGAATGTCCTCAATGACTAATTTAAGAGTAGAAATCTTCAGTCGAGCTTGAACAATCTCTTCATCATGTATCATTTGTCTTCTATGCAACTTGGCTTTAGCTTCTACTAAATCTCCTTCTAATTTCTCAAAATCTAGTTGTATAATTCTTCGGCCTTTCTGAAGTCCTTCAACTTTATCTTCAAGATCTTCAATACGCTCGGGAGGAACTTCTTTCATATAGGGTAGGACATCTATAAGTTGTTGTTCATAGGTATTTTTGTGTAAGTTTTCAGATATAGGTGATGGTTCATTAATAGGATAAGGTGATGGAAAATTTTGGTATCGAGGTGTAAAATTTATTTCTTCATTATTTGCTCGTATAACTTGCATATAGGGGTCGTCATCAAAAGGTAAAACGGATTTTGGGATTTTCTGGTCTTTGGATATATTTTCTGAAGTATCATAAGGATTATTCATCGGTAGAGTGGAAATATACTTTGGGAAGTTATCAGGAACACTTGCTGAACGCTCTTTTTGAGAATCCGATAAGATGATAATAGGAGGGAGATAGGGATACCTATTTCTAGAGACGCCAATAAATCCAAAAAAATACTTACTCATAAGTATAATCTTTATACTTACTCATAAACATGGTATCATTTACACATTGTTCTATAGGGTAGAAGTACTAATATCGGCATAATATTACCTCATTCTTGTAGCAGCACTGCCATTGGCACGGAGGACTTTCTTGAAATTATTTGGAAAATTAGTTATAGTCAAGATTTTATTTCTTGTTACTTATAACCATGGCTCTGAGTACCAATCTGTAACACCCCCATTTTACCTTTATGCATCAGAATATAGATCTGGGGTATTACTTCATAGAACATAAGTCATAATAGTATAAAACAACTCAAAAGAGTGATTAAATCAGTTTTCTTTATATATCATTAAAAATTCAGAGTTTTACAATATGAGGTTCCCAAAATCTAGGTTAGTAATTTCAAGCTTGTGCCTCTTCATACCACCCTTGTGCTGCTCCATACTATCAGCCACAATTATCTGAGATATATGCTTAAAGTCAACACAAAGGTTGAGTGAATTCATAGGTTTAAGCATATTTTGAATACAAGTATATCATCCGGGCTACAGTGTTATACACCCACATAATAGTCATCATACTGTACTATGCTCATGACCCCGCTGCTAGACATATCGTAACCAACAAACTGCCCTTATAAGAAGGAAGCCTGCCAGACTATCCTTAGTTTAGAAAAATAAAGTGTATCTGTTAGCCAAGTTAGGAACCTTTAGCTGCTGGCAAGCGCGAATTTCCCAGATAGGGGATGTCAAACCCCAAATAGTATTATTCACAATATTAGCTCTCATTTTCAAGAAATGATTAGCGGTTCACGATTACAAAAGGACTTAATCTCAGTAGTAAACATAGTGTCAATAATCATACCATACAATTTTAAAAGCACTTGTATTCCAGTTTTAGCATATATCCCCCTCACGGGGTTTTAAATCATTTATAAAGCATTTGTGAGGCTATGAACTCACGATATTATATTGAAAAATCATATAGTTCAAAATCACATGTATTCCAATTTTAGCATATATCCCCCTCACGGGTTTATAAATCATTTATAAAACATTTAAAAGTGAGGCTATGAAATCACCTCATATCCATAGAATCCGAGCTATAATCAGATATATTTTATTCACAGATGAACAGCTTGATGATACAAACCACAACTTGGTCTCATAAACAACAGCTTGATCTTACACAAACCTAGATTAATACATTGTGTATAGTATCAAGTCACTGATTTTTAGTTCATTATTGTTAAGTGTTGGTTATATATTCTTTTATTAACATTTGGTTGTAATTATAGCACCATTGTTCGGGCCATCATTGTAACACCCCCAAATTTACTCAATTCAATACAGCGGAAGACTCGTTGGTGTTACGGGATAGCACATTACTCACATCATTGACAACGCATAAAAATCACGTCGTTAAATAATAAATCATTTCCATTCATAAACATTAAAGTTACATCAGTCCCAAGTCATATTATTTCATACAAAGTTTACAAAGTATTTGAATGGAAAATATTGTTTAAGTGCGGGCCATGAATTCTTGTCGTCTTCCCGAGAATTACCTTCAAGTACCTGAGATAAAACATGTTAAAAGAAAAGGTCAGCGATAACGCCGAGTGAATTCATAGAGTTTAATGAATTCCATCAATATAACTTTGGTATAAAATTAGTACCAAAAATCAATTCGTACAAATCATTGTAATAGGCCGTAAAATAGCCAAAATCATTTTATACAAATCTTTGTAATAGGCCATAAAATAGCCAAAGTCATTTTATACAAATCCTTATCGAAAATCATAATATAGGCATTTTCCTTAAAAATTATTATACGAGCCAATGTCGTAAAAACATCATACCATACGTCATATGACGTTGTATGAAAACAAAAACCGTTATATGAATATGGTTATGAAAACCAAAACACAAACATAATATCAATAGTATGACCCTGTATTGCTAGTCAGGCAATACATCGTAATTCGGAGCGTCTATAAGTATTTCGTTAATTTTTGGATTATTATAAGCCGCATGACATTGTTACCTTACTAAACCAACAACGGGTAGCTAACCCGATACCAATTTTGCCCATCTAAAGTAGCGTGTCGTCACAAAGTTCATGCTATGGAAATCTTCTCATACATAAATTCGCTTACCAATCAATGTGGCACGACGGGGATCAACCGTCAAGGCGCGAACTGGGGTGATCGTCCCCAAATAGTACTATTAAATGCATAAGCGTCTACCAACTCCCGGTAGTTCACAATTCATGCTAATGGGACTTTTAGTGACATAACCTAACTTTAATAATCCATTTAATTTCATCTATCGGGTCCTTTAATCATTTATCGGGTCATACAATCGGGTCATTCAATCATTCGGGTCCAAAATCAATAAACAAACAATCGGGACAAATGGTGTCCTATTTAATAAAAACTAACATGTTATCTCCCTCGCGGGTTTATAAAACATTTCATAAAAACAATTAAAAGAGTGCGAGGCTATGAACTCACGTTGATGTGGGAAGGCGGGTTATCGGCAATTCGGACGTACGGTACGTGCTTCAATCACGGGAACCTAGACAAATAATAATCGGTCTTAGACGTTTGTCAAATGACTTTATATAAATATCAATTATGTATACATATGCTGATTATATATATATGATGATCAAGTGGGTTTACATATCCTCATTTACTCATTTTTGTGTTATGTCGATAACTTTTATACTAGTTTACTAGTTTTACATTTTTATGTGTTTTAGGTCCAATAAACCTATTATAAGTTTATTAACTTGTATTAATCCATTTCATACTTATATTATCAGTATTTAAACTTTCAAGTTGGGCCCAAATGGGTTAAGCCCAATAAGTTCTTTTTATGAGTGTTTATCTTATTTAGTCCAATTATTAGCCCAAGTATTAGTCCAATATGTTTACTTAGCTCGTTAATGTCCGTATGCCCTATAGTTCGGGTATTATCGGTTTTTACTTGTTATACATGTCTATATATCAGTATATAAGTTTTATAAAGTTTTCATTAGACGGGTCCAACCATCTATGTTTTATTTAACAAAAACGTTAATTTTACGGCAATAGCAGAAAAAGTCGTAAAAATCATGTTTATAGTTTTTATATCTTATAAAACATAACAAGTTACCATTTTTATAAAATGTACACTTATTTAACCTTTCACATATTTATATAAATAGAATTCACAAGTTAGTGGATTTTAATTTATATTTTATACATTAAAATTTTGAGTGCTTATATAATAGTATTATACATTATTTTCCAAAATCTGATTTTTATCTTCACTTTCACCAAAACTGCCATATCTTGAGTTCTATTTGGAGATAGAAGCTCAAATTTTTATCACATAAACTACATGATATGTGCTACATTTAACTCTTCTATAGCTACTGTTGAATCATCTTCTAAATATTTTCTAAAAATCGTCCAAAACAGTAACCTCAGATTTATACCCTAAACTTGTTTTGATCATATCTAACTCATTACTTTGATTCCATTGCATGGCCAATTCTCACATGTGTACAATACATATATCTTACTGTAAATGGATTATACTTCATCATTTCATCAGTTCATAACATGTTTCTTTACTGTTTTATACATCCATGTAAATTAATCAAGATTTTAACCTTGTTTCTTATAGTTTTTCACCTTTTTAATCATATTTATCAACACCAAATCCCCACATAACATTTTTATCATCATATAATCATCATATACATATACAATAGGAAATAAAATACATGTTTACATAATCAAAATAACAAGAAGTTGAGGAGGACAATCTTTATACCACCAAGTTGATGTAGGTTAATCAAAACATGGATTTTTGATGGAGAAACTTGTGCATAGCCAAGACCATCTTCAAGACCACCAATCTTCATGAACAACTTGTGGAAAATCAGCCCTAATACTCCATGGAAACTCCTCCTTTGATGTTATAACTTGCACCAATCTTCATCTTTTTGAATGGAGATTAACATATGTTGATTATAACATATGTTTATGGTTAAAATTTGTATGAAAGGTGGTGTTTTGTGGAGAAATGGGACGGCATAAGATGGAGAGTAGAGAGAAAATGGTGGTTTGCATGTTGAGTGAAAATGTGTGAATGGTTTTAGTTAGCTAGTTTTGTGGTGTAAAAGCTTAACTTGTAAGCTTTGTTACAAGTGTAAGGCTTGTTATCTACACTTGACACCTTAAGTGTGTTAGCTTGCTAGTTAGGGCCGGTTTTGATGGGGGTGGGACAAGTGTCCCACTTGTCTCATCCCCATTTATTTACGGGTACTCCTCGATTCTAGTTTCATCGATTTGCGTGCCCTCGGGTCGTTTTACGAAAAACGTTTTTATAAATTATGAATCAACGTCACAAAACGAATCCAATAAAAATTGTCTCATCAAAAACGGAGTTCGAAAACGTAAATACGTAATCCTAAGGTTTCTGGTTTAGTCGTAAAGGACGTTAAAATAAAATCGTAAGTCCTAATCTCTTCTCATAAATTTGTGAGTTTATGAACCAACACAAATTTAAAACTCCAAAATAATATTTACGGATAAATTTATTTTCTGAAATGTCAGACTGTCACCAAAAACGGTGTATGTAAACGTAAGCACGTAACGTTGAATCCTCGGGTTTAGACGTAGTCGAGGCTACTTCAAGACGTAAACCCAAATTTCTTCCCAAAAATATGTGAGTTCATATTGTAACATTAAAATAATGTTTTTAAATAATATTCAAGAATAAAATATCAACCATAAATTGACGGATTGTCACAGCATTTACCCCTAAACAGGATCTTTGTCCTCAAAGATCATCTTACCTTACTACTCGCTTCTTATAGAGTTAAAGCCATGTGGGTATTTCCTCCACATTCGGTCTTTTCTCACAAGTGTACTTCATTATAATACGCGAGTTTCATCAAGCATAACTACGGGAATAAGATCAGGCTTAATGTTGACTTACTTTCTCTATCCATGATGTTCACGGGTTTTTGATGAATGCAACTTTTCGCCGATCTAAGCTCTACTAAGAATAATCAGATTCTCACTTGATAGATATTCCATCAAGTTCGATATACGAAACATAATTCACGCAGTCTTTGAAGTCCTAGGGTAGATCCAGCTTATATGCCTTTCAAATCAATCTTTTATATCATCTCAATGGTCCCATACAACGGGGACTTATATCCCATGATTTGTCAGATCATGAATTCATTTTTCCAAGGTTAAAAATTGTGGCATAACTTCGCTACTCATTTGGCACTTCAAGATCTACATTTCACATTCACATAACCTCTTGCCCACTACCGGCAGTCAATAATCAGATCCTAATTTCAACAATCATTTCAGATTTCGCGGGTCGGGTATTTTGCAAAGTTAGGTTCGCCATCATAGGAAACCTTAAACCTAAAAGACATGTCCAACTCACTATGGGTGTATGTCGGGTGTCCTTATCTCAACTCCTGCTTACAGATGCTCTAATATTTAGATCCTAACAAGATTAGATCTCGATCCTAATATGATAATTATCAATGATAATCTCTTCAAAGGAAAACGATTATACGGTTCATTACCAAAGGTCAATCATTCAAACACAAAACAGCACTTCTATTACCTTGTATCGTTACTTTACCTCGTCCCTTCGATTTGGGGTGGTACATAGTACTCTCATCAAGGTTCGTTCTCAATGATTTCTGAGCAAATCTCTAGAAATTCGATGCGAAGCGAGGATCTTGATATAGATGATCGATACAGGCATGCTATGTTTACATAACTCTTTTGCATTTATCATTAACGAGAATGATATTAGCAGATTTGGTCAGTCTGTCAACGATGACCCAAATCGAATTAAATTCAGATGATGACCTTTGCAATAGCTAGACGTTTACTAATGTATGAGGCGATGTCTGCCTTCATAATTGTCATTAGTACAAGTTATTCAGACAAGGATACTTTTAGTCAGAAATGACAAGAATAGAATACTTATACTTACAAATCCCAATATAACTATATCTCACAATTTTCCATATTTAGGCAACCATGAACGGCCCTTTAAACATTTAACGCCATCGGCTTCTTAATTCTAATGGTTCATACTAGCCGTGAAACCTTTTTATCATCTATATTATCCTTCTTACAAGCATCGTTTATTTTATATTGTTCGGCACTTTATTTTGCACCTTCATTATTAAGGAACATGTCCTAATTGTTTCTTTATCCTTTTTATATAATATGTCAGTATCTATATTATTCTCATGATGATGTAATTATTATGTCCACAATTCACTTAGATATTCTTTCTATATTATGCGTCAGTAATTACGTTCACCTTTCTTCATATTTTCTAAGTTTCAGTTTCGTCTTATCTATCATTTTATCAGTTTTTCTCAATCGAGCGTTTAAAGCGTCGATAATTATTACAACTAATTAAATAATAATTATTAAATTTTTATGAAACGTAAACGTAAAAAATTTAAATTTCTTAGTTTGACCAATTATATAAAATGTTCAAAAATAAATTTGACCTTAATTAACAAGATTTTTGTTGACTTATTGAAAATTATTAATAAGATTCGTATATATTCGAAAAATCCTTGGTTATACTTTGGTCAAAATTTTCTTAGTTGAAAAGCAAAAATTGTCGTTTCAAATTTCAAGTTATGGTTTAAATGTTTTCCTCAATTCCGCTTAGGTTGTCTTAAGGTATGCAAAAACATTTACCCCTAAACAGGAGTTTAGTTAAATGTTTTGGTTATAAGGGAATGATTCCTTAAATATTCTTTGTTAAAACATTTGTCAAAACATATTTCCGTTCTCTTTTTGGAAAAATCCAAAGTCTTAAAAGGGCTCTTAATTTTTAAAGAGTCTATATGCATACATCTTACCATTATTAATCCAACGGTCATTTTATGTAAAGGATTAAGTTTTTAATCCCTAAGCGTTAATGGTTCTAATATTTGAAAAGTCAATATAGCTTCCATTATCTATTAATCATATGGTTAAATCGTGTAAAGAATTAAGTCTTAAATCTCATGTTAAATATTTAAGATACAGGTTTTCATTGTTCGGCCAATTCAGGGCAATCTATAAATAATTATTAACTCATTCTTATTCTTATAAACAAACAAATGATCCTTAATGATCACAAGCATGAATTTATCAAATTACAGCCTACACACGTGATTCACCAATTTTATGAATGCTACATGTGTATTAGTCAATCCAAACGACATCACGTGAAACTCATAATATTCATTACAAGTACCGGATGTAGTGATTGGAATAGATAATCTTTTTTCGCAGATGCGAAGTTGATGATAACCATGCCGTGGATCAAATCTTTAAAACATACGCTAGAACCTTGTAAATGATCGAACAAATCTTCCATTTTGAGTTATGGATATCGTTTTCGATTGTCAATTTACTCAGTCACAGTAATCTATAAATATAAGGAAAGATAACACCATAGCTCTTCAGGATGACAGGCTTGGTATAATAAAATCTTTCTCCGACAACTTTCTCAGTTGTACGGTAATTCCTTTAATTTAGATGGTGCTGACGTACAGTGCACAAGCCACAAGTGCAGCACCGGAAATATAATCAATACCAATTTCTACTTGCCTTAATGGCGAAAGTCTAGGTAATTCATCAACAAATACTTCCTAAAGTTTCAGATAACATAATTATCTTTTTAATAAATTCGTTTTAAGTTCATTCTAGATTATAATATCTATGACTAATTCATAACCATTCACGGTATAATTTCAAGTCTAAATACAGGATATCGTCATCCACCAAGAATTATTTAGATCACTTTTGATAATCAACATCTTATCATTTAGGGGAATTCTATTCGAGTTCCCATCAATTAAGACAATGTCGTCATGTCATAATCAATCAATCCATTCTACTGGCACTATCAACTCTCCAGTTTCATTGCCGTCGATAAGATGTGAGCTTCTCAAAAGACTAATAATAATTCATAATCCTTCACAAATTCAAGGATATCAGGAGACATAACTACTATTAAAAGAGCAAGGTCAACGCATAATCTACGCGATAGATTTTCAAATCAGATACAGGCGAAAACATTTAACGAATATGAATATATCCCATGTTTTCATAATTTGAGTACGCATTCGGAAGCTCCTCGGATCGTTACCCAGGTCATTCAAATGAAATCAAATCAAGAGAAATGATAAGAACGTCGATACATCCAGTCGGGTATCAACACTCGGTAATCAGATACTTTTCCTAAGAATCTTACTACAGGAGAATTGGACAAGAAAGAATTGTCAATTGTCAAATAAGACGATTTCCACAGATGAGTAAATTCGACTCAGAAGAATAGATGCTACAGGCACATATGTAGGTGTCCCTAACACTATGTCCTTATTTTTCACTTCTTGCAGATCTCATAAAATTTAATCTTTCACAATCTTCAATGAAAATTCAGTGTTTGTTAATAATTTTATGGTGACTACTAATCAGTCTTTCATAGTCCATTCCAAATTGTATGTAGCCGCGCAACTATATACAATTTCAAGATTAACGATGCAATACTCAGTTCGTCAAAATTTTATTATCATGTTTATAATAAAAACATTTTCATGTTTAATTCTTAAATAAGAATTAAAATAAATTTACAAATATTTTCTTTGTTATGAAGACAATTAAGTTTTCCAAGGTGTTTTATAAACAACTTCATTTCGATAACAATTACTTATAAATCTCACTTTAAATAATCCATATAGTGATGAAAATCCAATTTTTCTCAAGGGATACTGTTTTAACTTTATAAAAAGAATGAGTGATCTGCACAAGAGTGATGAAGAGTTGTTCTCCAAGAACTAACTACAATATGATAGGAAATGAGCTTAGCCAAATAATCATGAGGTTCATGATCTCGATGGCACTCAAAAAGAATAATCCACAACGTAACTCAATTCAAGATGAGTACTTGTTCAATGGTTGCATCACTAATGCGAACATTAGGATGAAGCTATAAAGGATAGATAACATCGATACATGTAGAATTTAGCAATCAAATATAGTCTTTTCATTAATCACAAACAAGTCAAAATTGTACCGTAACACATTACGTGTCACTATGTCATAGAATTCTCAGAACTCATCCTACCAACTGATATCTCAGTTAAGTTAGGGATTTTTAAAAGATACCACAATGAATACTAATCTACAAGAGTCATTAGGTGTCCTACCTGTCCCGGAAGATCCATCGGTCTCAATTCAGAAGAAGATTTCTTCAATTTATTTGTTGGACACTGGGCATCCTCGTTAGTGGACAATGGCCTAGGAACAACCTTTAACACAACTAACAATCAATTAAAACCTTATAATTCAATCACAGAATTTAACGACTTCTATTAACAATCTCATATTCCATACGAGTTAAATTTTACTTTATTCAAATTTCAACCAATTTTATACTCAATTCGATATCCTACCTCATTCTCCAATACTTTCATCCTTATTCTTACACCTTAATAGGGCAATAAAAGCTCAATATGATCAATACTTAATTTCAAATCCTATATCTCCTTTATCAATAGTTATCAAATAAGTCACTAGTATGAAATGACTCGATCATTCAACTAGACTTCTCGGAAAGGTATTAGTGGCATGAGGCTTTTGGGTAATGGTTCCAATAACAGCCCCAAGTGCAACATTTACCCTTTCGATTTCAATTTAAGAATTGGATGACAACGAATCAGATGACATCTTTCCAGGTGATAACGTTTTGTCAAACTCCACTCTATAAGGAAAGATCGTCATGACATCGATATCAGTTTTAATCTCGCCAATTCTTTTTCAATATCACAATCAACCAATATCTATATTTCTACGAATATCAACCATTTGTTGGGATCATAAATGTCCACAACTTGGTTTAGATCTAGGATAGCTAGAATTCCTACGAGAATAGCTTCGATTAATTTACTAGGGGAATTTAGGGTTACTTGTGACAATCTACGTCGTATAAATACCTCGTATAAAAATCAAAATAATCATCAAACAATCATGTAATAAAATTACATCATATATATATAATCCAAGTTATATATATATTAAAATAACACTTCTCAGTCTTGGCCTTGTCGGTAACTCGGGAATTCTTTGGCACCGTTATAGTCAAAAGATTTTTAGACATTTTTAGAAAAATGTTTATAGTTAAATGATTTTGAAATGTTTTATTCAAAACCATAGTTTTAAAAATCTTTCGTTCTCTATAACGAGAGCTCTGATACCAAACTGTAACACCCCCAAATTTACTCAATTTAATACAGCGGAAGACTCGTTGGTGTTACGGGATAGCACATTACTCACATCGTAGACAACGCATAAAAATCGCGTCGTTAAATAATAAATCATTTCCATTCATAAACATTAAAGTTACATCGGTCCCAAGTCATATTATTTCATACAAAGTTTTACAAAGTATTTGAATGGAAAATATTGTTTAAGTGCGGGCCATGAATTCTTGTCGTCATCCTTAGAATTACCTTCAAGTACCTGAGATAAAACATGTTAAAAGAAAAGGTCAGCGATAACGCCGAGTGAATTCATAGAGTTTAATAAATTCCATCAATATAACTTTGGTATAAAATTAGTACCAAAAATCAATTCGTACAAATCATTGTAATAGGCCGTAAAATAGCCAAAATCATTTTATACAAATCTTTGTAATAGGCCATAAAAGAGCCAAAGTCATTTTATACAAATCCTTATCGAAAATCATAATATAGGCATTTGCCTTAAAAATTATTATACGAGCCAATGTCGTAAAAACATCATACCATACGTCATATGACGTTGTATGAAAACAAAAACCGTTATATTTATATGGTTATAAAAACCAAAACACAAACATAATATCAATAGTATGACCCTGTATTGCTAGTCAAGCAATACATCGTAATTCGGAGCGTCTATAAGTATTTCGTTAATTTTTGGATTATTATAAGCCGCATGACATTGTTACCTTACTAAACCAACAACGGGTAGCTAACCCGATACCAATTTTGCCCATCTAAAGTAGCGTGTCGTCACAAAGGTCACGCCATGGAAATCTTCTCATACATAAATTAGCTTACCAATCAATGTGGCACGACGGGGATCAACCGTCAAGGCGTGAACTGGGGTGATCGTCCCCAAATAGTACTATTAAATGCATAAGCGTCTACCAACTCCCGGTAGTTCACAATTCATGCTAATGGGACTTTTAGTGACATAACCTAACTTTAATAATCCATTTAATTTCATCTATCGGGTCCTTTAATCATTTATCGGGTCATACAATCGGGTCATTCAATCATTCGGGTCCAAAATCAATAAACAAACAATCGGGACAAATGGTGTCCTATTTAATAAAAACTAACATGTTATCTCCCTCGCGGGTTTATAAAACATTTCATAAAAACAATTAAAAGAGTGCGAGGCTATGAACTCACGTTGATGTGGGAAGGCGGGTTATCGACAATTCGGACGTACGGTACGTGCTTTAATCACGGGAACCTAGACAAATAATAATCGGTCTTAGACGTTTGTCAAATGACTTTATAAAAATATCAATTATGTATACATATGATAATTATATATATATGATGATCAAGTGGGTTTACATATCCTCATTTACTCATTTTTGTGTTATGTCGATAACTTTTATACTAGTTTACTAGTTTTACATTTTTATGTGTTTTAGGTCCAATAAACCTATTATAAGTTTATTAACTTGTATTAATCCATTTCATACTTATATTATCAGTATTTAAACTTTCAAGTTGGGCCCAAATGGTTAAGCCCAATAAGTTCTTTTTATGAGTGTTTATCTTATTTAGTCCAATTATTAGCCCAAGTATTAGTCCAATATGTTTACTTAGCTCGTTAATGTCCGTATGCCCTATAGTTCGGGTATTATCGGTTTTTACTTTTTATACATGTCTATATATCAGTATATAAGTTTTATAAAGTTTTCATTAGACGGGTCCAACCATCTAAGTTTTATTTAACAAAAACGTTAATTTTACGGCAATAGCAGAAAAAGTCGTAAAAATCATGTTTATAGTTTTTATATCTTATAAAACATAACAAGTTACCATTTTTATAAAATGTACACTTATTTAACCTTTTACATATTTATATAAATAGAATTCACAAGTTAGTGGGTTTTAATTTATATTTTATACATTAAAATTTTGAGTGCTTATATAATAGTATTATACATTATTTTCCAAAATCTGATTTTTATCTTCACTTTCACCAAAACTGCCATAGCTTGAGTTCTATTTGGAGATAGAAGCTCAAATTTTTATCACGTAAACTACATGATATGTGCTACATTTAACTCTTCTATAGCTACTGTTGAATCATATTCTAAATATTTTCTAAAAATCGTCCAAAACAGTAACCTCAGATTTATACCCTAAACTTGTTTTGATCATATCTCACTCATTACTTTGATTCCATTGCATGGCCAATTCTCACATGTGTACAAGACATATATCTTACTGTAAATGGATTCTACTTCATCATTTCATCAGTTCATAACATGTTTCTTTACTGTTTTATACAACCATGTAAATTAATCAAGATTTTAGCCTTGTTTCTTATAGTTTTTCACCTTTTTAATCATATTTATCAACACCAAATCCCCACATAACATTTTTATCATCATATAATCATCATATACATATACAATAGGAAATAAAATACATGTTTACATAATCAAAATAACAAGAAGTTGAGGAGGACAATCTTTATACCACCAAGTTGATGTAGGTTAATCAAAACATGGATTTTTGATGGAGAAACTTGTGCATAGCCAAGACCATCTTCAAGACCACCAATCTTCATGAACAACTTGTGGAAAATCAGCCCTAATACTCCATGGAAACTCCTCCTTTGATGTTATAACTTGCACCAATCTTCATCTTTTTGAATGGAGATTAACATATGTTGATTATAACATATGTTTATGGTTAAAATTTGTATGAAAGGTGGTGTTTTGTGGAGAAATGGGATGGCATAAGATGGAGAGTAGAGAGAAAATGGTGGTTTGCATGTTGAGTGAAAATGTGTGAATGGTTTTAGTTAGCTAGTTTTGTGGTGTAAAAGCTTAACTTGTAAGCTTTGTTACAAGTGTAAGGCTTGTTAGCTACACTTGACACCTCAAGTGTGTTAGCTTGCTAGTTAGGGCCGGTTTTGATGGGGGTGGGACAAGTGTCCCACTTGTCTCATCCCCATTTATTTACGGGTACTCCTCGATTCTAGTTTCCTCGATTTGCGTGCCCTCGGGTCGTTTTACGAAAAACGTTTTTATAAATTATGAATCAACGTCACAAAACGAATCCAATAAAAATTGTCTCATAAAAAACGGAGTTCGAAAACGTAAATACGTAATCCTAAGGTTTCCGGTTTAGTCGTAAAGGACGTTAAAATAAAATCGTAAGTCCTAATCTCTTCTCGTAAATTTGTGAGTTTATGAACCAACACAAATTTAAAACTCCAAAATAATATTTACGGATAAATTTATTTTCTGAAATGTCGGACTGTCACCAAAAACGGTGTATGTAAACGTAAGCACGTAACGTTGAATCCTCAGGTTTAGACGTAGTCGATGCTACTTCAAGACGTAAACCCAAATTTCTTCCCAAAAATATGTGAGTTCATATTGTAACATTAAAATAATGTTTTTAAATAATATTCAAGAATAAAATATCAACCATAAATTGATGGATTGTCACAATCATACTCAGAAGCCATTCTATAAACGTTTGAGGAGTGAGGACACTTTAAATCGTAAACCCAACCACCCAGTCAGAACGTAATATCGAGATGGAACATCTTTGTACAAAGCTCCCTACTAACATGATACTTTCATTACTTCCTCATATTCACAATTAATCTTCTTTAGTTTCAAAATTGGCAAAAATAGCCCTTTTAGTTATACTTAGGTAGAATGACACTTTTAACCCCTAAAGTATATAGTTTTAGTATTTGTATTTTAAACCTTCAATATTTAACCTTAGGACCTAAAACTTTTCAACATTTATTCTTATATATTTAAATTTCACAAAATGACACTTTTGTGCCAAAATGTTAAATAGTTTCAAAAATGACAGTTTTAGTCCTTATACTTGTAAAAATCACATAACAACCTCAAAAATGGACCAAATGATCTAGGATTTTAAAACAAAGTTTCAAAACATGTTTATAACCATAATAAAAACATTGCTTCAGAATTATAGCTTCTGAAATGGGTTTTTGCTTATTATTTCATGTAAATTACAAAACTAGGGTTTTAAGACATTTTTAGCTTATAACTTCCATTTAAAAGGATCAAATGACTTAGTTCCTTTTAGATTATCTTTCTAACATATTATTAACAGTATAAAAACTCTAAGAAAGTATTATAACAAGATCAAAGCATAGCTAACAAAGTGATTACCTAGGATGCTCCAAAATAGCTCCTAATGGGGTATATGGACTATATCTTCCTCGTAACTCTTCAAGAACTCCTAGAACTTCTTCCAAAGCTTGATACTGATCTTAGGGACTTATTAGAACTTCAATGGTCATGTGGGAATAGAATGTATGTGTTTATGTAAGAAATGGAAGGATGATTCTAAAATGAAGCTAAAGGTTCCTATTTATACTATTTTCAACACTTAGCCTCCATGTTATGCCATGAAACGTGTAAGAACCAGAGATTAGTGACTAAGGAAGCCTAGGAAAGATCTATGCAAGTCTAGGATCTGAGTATACAAGCCAGTTCATTCCAATCTTCAATATGTGGTCTAAAATGGTTTTCGGCAAGATAGGGATAAGAATGGTGATGTGTAGCAAGCACGGAGGTGATCCACCAGTTTATAGGCAGCCTAAAATATCCTAGGATACTTATAATATCTGAATTTCAAACTTGGAATGGGAGGGAAAGAGTTTAAAACTAGTTTTGGAGGGAAATAGTAAAACTAGGTTCAATTCTAGGGCTTGTAACTTGTAACTTTGTAATTTCGGTAATTAAGGGTTTAGGAATGTGATTAGTGATGGATTAGGATATAATTAGGTTATATACATTGTAATTAATAAGTTTGGATCTTTGGTCTGAAGTTTAACAAAGGTTTGATGTGAAAATGGGAAGAAAACTTAGGCAGGTTAGGGTTTCTAATGATCTAGGGCTTAATCCTTGTAAAACTCATTATCCTCCAATTAGCTACTGATTTAAACTCAATTTATACATCCTTAATTGTCCCTAATGTGTTCATGAAGTCCCTACATTGGTTTTATTAAGTTATTCTAAGTAAACATGTCTAAAGGGTGAAAATACCCATTTTAACCTAATTTACAAGTCATGCATTGAAATCTTGTACCTTGTGCATTAGGGTACTTGTACATTTTCTTAATATAATATTATAACCTTAATTTAATGCTACAAGTGTTTGTAGACTTTTCCTAAAAGACTAGGTAGTGATTTTATGTAGATTTCCTAATATAAGGGTTTTTAGGTCATTAAACCTAATGACTTTCTATCGTGGGTAATTAGTGTTTGTACCTTTATAAACACTTACTATAGGGATTATATAGTATTTTTATGACTTTTAGGGATTCAATATTTTTAGTTTAAGGGTTTGTATAGGTTGATTATATTCTAGGGATAATTATGGGAGCTTAAGATCCTATGCTTTGATAACTTGTACTTTATGCTTTACCAACTTGTAACTTGACTTGAAATAAATGTATATTCTTAATATGATATATAGTTGAGTTTTATAATTTATGGAAAAATATTAGACTCTAATTCGTTGTGCAGTGGTTCGAATCCACTTCTAAGCGGGCCAAGGGTCCAAAGGCGCTTCCTCTCCTTTCAGTCGATCTAGGCTGAAGACTTTCTCTTTCTAGACAAGCAAGCCCCCAAAGGCACGTGTCGTTGGCTAAGCCCTCACTTAGGATGAGTCGTGTGGGCCGCCTTGAAAGATAATCTTGCTTAACTTTGAGAAAGAAGTAGAAAGAAGGTATTATACAATAAAAAAAGTAAAGGCGCGTTAGCGCCTTTTTTTTCAGTAAGCGTCGAAGCTTGAAGAAGCGAGCCTATCAGAGAAAAAAGTGCTAGATGTAGTATGCTAATCTTGGTTACTAGGTCTTAACTAGTAATTAGCCTTGGATTAGTGAATATTAGTATTTTGTGACCAATTAACTTTCCTTAATATGATAGATTATAATTAGTATATTGTATTGATACTTTTGCATAGATATTATGTAATTACATTGCTTGAAATATTGTTTACCAAGGGTTTCTAGGTGGTGATATAGACTATTATGTACAATTACTTGTACTTAGCTTTGTATGGTTTGTTCTTGCCATTCTTAGGTATTATTATGTCTTTAAAGTATAGTTTACATCTTGTTTATTGATCCATAATGACTTATTCATATGTATTCTTCATTCATAGTTTACCATTCTTGAGTTTATAACTCATTTATAGGGATTCTAGGGTTTCTAAGGGGATTTAGGGCATCATAGTTACATTTGAGATGTTCTTATTAATATTGAATTTATTAGATCACTTTTAGATCTTAGACTTGATATATACATTATATTTAAAACATATAGGAATATGTTGTAATGGCAGTTCAGGTTGTAAGAAGCAGTTCATCTTACCAGGTAAGGTATGAATAGCAAAAATTTCTAGTCAAACTTTCATACTCATATAATCATAACTTATAGCATAGATGTGAATTTTGAGGATTGTCACATTAAAACAAATACCTTTTGAGAGATATCTGAGTTAGCTCGGATGAGTTGTGCATTGCATCATTGGGTCCATGATGTCTTATCTTCAATATCGAGCATCATTAAATGATCCCGATAGCATATGTTTTAACCCGGTTTCTGCCGAAGTTGTAAGGAGGGCTTCTTTCTTTAGACCCTTTATCTTTACAATTCTTTTTCATTCTTCAACCCTTTCGATGCTTACCAATACGTCATCACTAGCACCTTGTTGTGATTGTTCTGGTGCTAACTTTAGTACTTGGTCGACATTCAGCTACGTTCACAAACTTCCTTCATCTTTCCTAAGGACTACTATTTCTAGCTATAGAATGTCCTTGGGAAGATTCCTCTGGTTTTGGAAGAATCATTAGATTTAACATATCCCACCATCCTTATGTCATCACAATCGTCATCGTCGTGAAATAGATAGGTTATGGGTAAGTTTATGTCCCTATGAAATCCATTTTGAAATACAAATCTATTTGATCCCCTTAATATATGCCTCGATATTCGAAAACATTTCGCACATGTTGGGAATTGCCAGCTCATTAAGTTGAACCATTAATCTCATATTAAATCACATTTCCTCTCCCATATTAAAAATAATAACCCAATCGATATTTTTGATATCATTTGATTTAATAAAGTTTAAAGAAACCTTGGTAAGAAAGATGCAAAGCTGATTTATCTTCATGATTTTCACAAGCACCCCCTCAAATTAATGAGGGTATACTTGATACGTAATTGAAGTACCACTGATACATAAGTGTAAGGTACTTATCACGTACAAAGATCATATATGATAATGTATTTACAAGATTATAAATTTACGAGGTTGGACCCGAATGATGAGAACATCATATGATAGAATCATGTGGTTCTTGTTCAGTGATGTTTGTCTCCCTCGTCATGTGTGAAGTTATCTTTTCTTGACCCCACATGTACGATTGGTATTTTTCTCTTGACACCAATTATGAAGTCGGTAATTTTGTCTTGACACCAATTGAAAGATTACTCCTCTTGTCTTGGCACCAATTGAGAAATTGATACGTCTGTCTTGACACCAACTGAAAGAGTAATACTTTGTCTTGACACCAATTGTTATCACCGGCAATACACAATGAATCGGTCATCGAAGAATCTGAATGCTAGACAATTGCTCCCCCTCAATTGTTGACTCGTGTTCTATCTAAAGAGCTGTAGTCTTCGTTTGAGTAGTTGCATCGTCGAGTATGTATATACCAATTCGTAGATCCACAATTTGTAGAGATGATAACTTCGTAAAAAAACAAGATTATCTCGTTTTAACAAATAAATGCACTGATACGTACATAAATTCGTGTTACATTATGTTATTACGTAAACACAATCCCTTGCATGGTTATAAAGTAAACCATGCTCGAGAATATTAATTCCCGTTGATGAGACAAAGTTTTTAAAAGAAATACTTGACTTTAATGTGAAAAGCGGGTTATAGTCAGAAATAACTATAAGCCAATGTTTTTAATATTATCCCATGCCTAAGAAAAAATTCATTTCTCGTTGTGAGGATAAGTTATATTTAAAGATATACCTTTCTTTTAACTAAAGAGCGAGTTCCAAGCTGACATTTACTTAGAAGTCGTTTTCATGAGCTTGAAATTTTTTGAATGTTTTAACGGAAAGCTCATCACCGAGAAAAATATATTTCTCATTAAAGGGATAAGTTATCGTAATTAAATGATACACTTTCCTTTATGAGCTTAAAACGTGGAATGTTTTAATACAAGCTCATGACTGAGAAAATTTAATTTCTCATTGCTAAGGATAAGTTATCGTCCGTGATAAACTTTTCTTTAATTGAAGTCCGAGTTACAGTCTGATATTTAACTGTAAGTCGTTATCAAGAGCGTTAAAACATTGAATGTTTTTTAATAGCTCATGACCGAGAAAATTTAATTTCTCGTTGCTGAGGGATAAGTTATCATCCGTGATAAACTTTCCTGTATTTGAAGATCGGGTTACAATCTGTTAATCCGAATGTAAGCTATTTCGCATGATCTTAAAAACGTTGAATGTTTTTAATATTAGCCCATGCCCGAGAAA
The DNA here is from genome assembly GCA_025667525.1 of Glebionis coronaria. NCBI lineage: Eukaryota > Viridiplantae > Streptophyta > Magnoliopsida > Asterales > Asteraceae > Glebionis > Glebionis coronaria. Next base: position 588,677,329 of record CM046874.1, on the reverse strand, counting down.
AGTTAATTTCTCCTTGTAAGGATAAGTGCAATTAAATGTACACTTTCCTTTCTTTGAAGATCGGGTCATCATCTGACATTTAACAACGAGCCATTGTTGTAAGCTTAACCACGAATCCCCTGAGACACTTGATTCTTAGATATCGAATTCTTTTGTAGTCGATGTTTGGAATGGTATACAATAAGATTACTTCCTCGTTTTTGTTGAAATTTGGTACCTACACTTGTATAAATAGTTTGCATGCTTTCATATGGGTTAGCGATATCTATTTTAGAACCATGTGGGGGTTTACAGCCAACTTTATTAGTGCTAGAGGTAAACATCCTTCATGTAGGAAACCATTGAAGATGAACCAAATTGGAAATCCTACCCGTGGGTTGCCACCTAAGATTGGATCTATGTGATATGGTTTTCTTATACACAACGGAAGACTTAGTGGTAGAAAACCTATTTCCTTTGGGAATCCCTCTTTTAGCACGAGAGTTCAGTTCCTTCCAGACTTTAGTGACACAAGCCGCATGATTTGTCGTGAAGACACTTTTCATGCATACGGATGATACACAGTGTTTGTTGTCCAAATGAGATCTAGAAATCCTAGTGTTATGTAATCTAACAAAAGACATCACATTGTCATTTCTTGCTTGTGTCATTTTCTTAGGTTCATCTACATAGTGATTATTAGGCATGTTATTCTACCTATGTTGTGGCATATTCTTAGAACTATACCTAGGATCACTAGTAGCATTCTTTTTTTGAGGTTCTGCAAATGCTAATTGAATCACATTAGGCCTAGTTACTGAAGGGACGAGTTTAGAAAAGTGATCCATATCAACTTGGGAGGAAAACTACGGTCTCGAGGATTTTGGTTGCTCGGATCTAAATGCAGTCGGTTGTCAAACGTACTGATTTTTAGGCGGTTTCCCCAAGATTGATGGTTTTTCAAGCTTAGTGTCCACACTAGTTCCCTTAATTTTCCTCAGCTCATTTTTCAACGCAACTATTACAAAGACCTTTTTTGAACCTGAGCCTTTAAATCAGCATTTTCGGTAGTTAACGAGGTGGTCACCTCTATGGTTTTAGACGTCGTCTCTACAATAGAATTATTTAACTCATTATAACGCTGTTTTAAGGTCTCGTTTCCGTTTTGCAAGATATCTTGGGATACCTACTTAGATTCAAGGAAATTATTTTGTTTCAAAATATAATCTTTCTCATATTTAGAATCTTGAATTTTATGATCCAATTTTCGTTCATGAACAATGTTTGCATATTCAAGTTTTTCAAAATATGTTTCAAACTTGTCCGTTCTCTTAAAATTTCTAGTTTGGAATCCTCAATATCGTTTGATTATTGAGCTATGATCGTTTCGAGCTCTTCAATCGTAGAATTAGAATTGGTTAAAGAAACAGTCATAAGGCATTTATCATGATTTTAGCATTTTGAGCACTTTATCCCCCATTATGACTCACAACAGATGAATCAGAAGTGGTATTGCTATCACCTTTTTCCATCCCATGTTTGGCATAAGTAGGTTTGGAATTCCCAACATGCTGTAGATCATTGGTACATACATCAGTTACAGTATTCACTTGTACCCCAACCATTGGCTCTTCATTATGCATGCCAGAGTCATGATGTCGTGAATCTATGCCACTGCTATCATCGTTAACAAAAGCGCTCTCCTTTGAGTCATCCGTATGATCATTGTCCTTATGCATCTGCATCTGAGTTTCTTGCACCCGACAATCATCCGCTAGTTGAAGTCATGATCTTTTGTAAATCAAATTCGCAACATATTCCATGTATTTGAACAATTTACCACAGAAGTCTTGAATCTCGGTATGTATGTCTTCAAGGAATGACTAGCAGATCAGTGAGTTTTCAACCTTAGCTAGATCAAATTGGAACAAATCCGTAAAATGTGTCACTAGAACTTTAAGTGCATATGCGGATGCAGATTGATTAAAGTCATATTTGTCAAGTTGCTTTTGTAGTATATCCAAGATTGTCATCATTACATCGAGGAATATATGAGAATCTTGACCAAAGACTGCCACAAAGTTTGGTCCGGCCTTGAGCTTTGAAAGATCAAAGAGATGACATTTAATTTCTCCAAATGAGACCATTAAGCTTTTTCTTGCGTCATCTAGCAAAATGTTGCATTTGACGTACTCCCTCTTGAGATTTCGAATTCAACGGTTCCATTAAAGTTCGATGTGAAAAATGAAGGTAAGGATTACTTATCGGAGCAATGAAAGAAAGTAAATGTGTTTGTTGTGTAACAACAATACGAGATTTTATGATTCGTGGAAAAACGAGAAATAGATTCACGGGATTTTACAAACCAACAAAAAAACCGTAAAATTTCTTAAATCCTTAATTGGCGATGAAAATTTGGTGATATAAAAATGATGCTTGAAATCCTTTACGGTTGTTGATATAAGACCGAGAATTATATATATAGCACCTGATACGCGGATCGACGTAAAATTTTCTGAAGGATTAGGATCTCAAAACCAAAAATCCCTTAGTAAAAAATGGCCTTGAGGAAACACCAATCGAACCTCACCGAATTTCTAAAATTTGAAAAATTCAAAAAAAATTATAAGGTCTTATCAATTTGGTAAAACTTACCTATAAGTGAACTCGGTAAACTTAGTATACTATCCCTGAAAAAGACCAATGTCTTATCTCGGAAAATATTGCAATGTACTATCTCGGAAAAAATTTGCACTATTTCAGACCATATTACAATGCACTATCTCGGAAAATGTTGCAATGCACTATCTCGGAAAAAAAATAAGTGTGATATCTAGGAAATTTTCTAGTGCACTATCTCGGAAAATTCTAATAGTCACTATCTCAGAAAGTTTTTCTAAGTCGTTATCTCGGAAAAGTATTATAGTACTCTATCTTGGAAAGTGTGAAGTCGTCTTCTCGAAAAAACTTAGAATCACCAACTCGGAAAAAATAGAATACCAATTCGGAAAATTCGGAAATAGGGTTTCTCTAACTCGGAAAATTTGAAAATTTCCGGAATAAGGCAACAATACAATGATCTCGAAAAGGCAACGTTTACAAGGGTTTCCGGTGAAATGAATTGTACTTTCAATGTTTATAGCTTCTTAGGGACTAGAAAAATACAAACTTTTTCAAATTTATGACGAAAAATTTGAAATCAAGATTTTTACTTTATATAACCTTTCTTCCCCAAAAATCTAACCCAAACACTCAAAATAAACATTCCTCCTCCTTTGCCATGGAATGTTCAATTCCACATATATGGGATTTTATAACTATTATTACTATTCTTTTTTCTTTTATTATTATTATTTTTTAAATTTTGTTTTTATTATTAATAAAAATAATAATAGTAAAAAATAAAAATAATGTAAACATTCCTCCTCCTTTGCATGGAATGTTCAATTCCACATATATGGGATTTTGTAGGATTTAAATTCCATTCCGCTTGTTAACCAAACACATTAAGGAATGGAATTCAGATTCCAAATACTTTGAATCTGCCAACCAAACACGTTATAGAATGGAATCAGATTCCAATTCTATCAGAATATTTAGGATTCCATCGAACCAAACGGACCTTAAATAACTTCGTAATCCTTGCCTATATTATAGATGGAATGATGAGAGAGAGAGAGAGAGAGAGAGAGAGAGAGAGAGAGAGAGAGAGAGAGAGAGAGAACTAGATAGAGAATGTAGAGAGAGATTGGAGAGAATATGAGAAATATGCGTAAGATTATTAAAAAATATGTGAACCAACCCCTTCTAACATGCTAGGAGGGGGTTTATATAACCCACCCTACATGTGGGCTTCATAGGTTATATTGTAAGACTATTTCTACGAGCCCATACTATGTATATATTGTTGGAGTGACTAGTCCTTCTTAAATGTGATAACCTGAAACCGAGGTCATTGCATAATCATACTTTACGACTATTTTTGAAAATTTTGATGAGCATGGATGATTTTTGTTTTTAGAGATTTAAGTTTAAACCGATGTTAGGAGACTTATATTTTATCTTTAATAAGTATAAGGAGTATTAGCAAGCGTGATGTCGATGGATGCTCAATATTTTATGTTTTATTGGCGGTTGTTCGATGTTTGTCGTTTTTGATGTTTTCTTTTGAATGACGTGTTAAGTCGAGTCGGGAGATGATATTATTATATTTGAGATATGTTTTAACTTTTGAGAAGTATTTTTATCAAACCCGAGCCCCGTGAATATATTCAAAATTGATTAGTAGTCATTTCTCGCTTTTTAGCTAACTATTTTCATTTTGGACCAAAAATATCACAAATTGGCAAAACAAACCCTTGGAGCACCATATATAAGCCTAATTTCCACCTACTTTTCACATACTTAACATTAAACTAGAAAAATTACCCACCTCTATCTCTTCTTTTCTTAACCGTGACTCCCTACACCCCTTAAATCAATTTTCTTGCAAAATTTAGCTTGATCTAATAAAAAACAACACAAGACCCTATCTTAGAATTTGAAGGAGCATATTTTGGTAATAAATTTGGTTACATGCATGAAGTTTGATTTTTCTAGGGTTGGTAGGTCAAGTTTATGATCATGCATGTGTTGTTGGTGATGATCAAGAGATGATCATGCTAGTTTTTATTAAAAACTTGTTTTTGATTTTCGGTTTTTGATTTTGGGTTTTGGATTTTTAGAATGATAAAAGTGTTAGAGATGATTTATATTGTTATTAGGGTTATAGGATGATGATAAAAATGATTGATTTTGGTTAAAAACATGATTTCATGCAAGATTTTGAAGGGTAATTTAGATCAGTAGGAAAAAGGGTATTTTGGGTAACTTATGGTTTGATTATTGATTAACTAATGTCATAGGGTTGTAGAGAATTCGATTAGCTTCGATTTGATATAAAGTAGAGCTTCTAGCTCCAAACAAGCGAGAAGTTATGATAGATTGATTATTCGTGTACCGAGAGACGAGTATCGGCACGACATATAGTTGTTGTCGATATTTAGATTTAATCTCGGGACTATAGAATGAGTTTTGAAATAAGTCAGGGACTGATGTAAAAGTATAAACCCTAGATGGTGAGTCTATTTTCAAACCTAAGTGTCGGTTTTGCAAATAGAGTCGTTTATAGAAGTTAAAACGGTTATATGAGTCGATGACGTAAAACTGTCCGGTTTTTGTAGTTCAAAGATGAGTCGGGCAGGGAACTTTAAAAGTAAAGTCATTTGATAAACTTGTTAGAGGACTTTCTATAGATAGTAAGTTAGTTCCTCGAGTCGTTTCATAAACATTTGACGAGTCTAAGTGGTGTAAATGAGCTAGTACATTTAGTATGTGCCGACAGATTTTTGTCGAGAGTATAAAGTAATAAAGTGGATGTGTAGAAAAGTGTAATAGTATCACTTGTATCATTTTCTCTCGAGTTTGTCGTGATTTTATGAGTTTGAGTTTGATATTCTTCTGTATGGGATATTTCTCGAGTTATTATTAATGAACGCGCCTTATTTGATAGGTTGCGGTTCTGGTGTTTGAAATGCATCCTATATCATCGACGATCATCTCGCTAGGTCTCTTATACTAAGGTGAGTCTGTAGCCTCGCTTTTCATGCTAGCTACTAGATGTTTTAATACCCGCGAGGGGGATAAATGCTATTTGAAAATAAATGAACACAAGTCATGATTAATTGTTTGGACCCGAATGTTTCCTATGTTGCCTTTAATTATATTGAGTACCTTGTTGCTAAAGACCCTAAATTCATGAACCGTTAACTATGTTCTGACTTGATGTTGTGAGTTGGGAATAGACGCTTATTCAAATGACAGTACTATTGGGTTGACCACCCTATCTGAGACCAGGGCATTACGTTGAGTAACCTCTGGGAAGGATAATTTTTGAGAATGAGATTTGGGAATATATCTAGCAACTAATACCCTAGAGGCGTAATGGTTTTATCTAGTCATGCTGGCATTTGGCGTGGATGACTAATTGGTTAAGAGGTCGGTGTCATGAGCTTAAATACAATGTGTTTCCTTGAAATAGATTGTGTGCACGACAATTCTATAAAATGATTATGATTGATTTTCTTCTTGTGTTCAAATATGATTTGATAAAACCAATGGACTCGCTCAACATTATTGTTGACTCGTTTAAGCATGTGTTTCAGGTAATCAAAGGTGATTGATGGCGGAGCTTTGCTGTGGATGTTATGGGTTGGCTTTTGAAGTGTTATGGTCTAAAACAATTTTTATCCTTTTACTATTGAACAATTTGTCAAATGTTTATGTACTGTACTAAAACTTGTTGGTTTGATGGTCGAGATCCATGGGGACTAAACGCTTTACTCTGGTGTCGTTTTAGTACATTATGGGATGAAATTATGTTTTAGACATTGTGTGAAATCTTATTCATATTTTATGTGTAAGCATCTCTTTTGAGTCGTTCAATATACCTTGTGTGATGATACTTGTGTTTAGCACCCAATTGTGTATTTCCGCTGCGCAATGTAATTTGGGGGTGTTAAAGATTGGTAATCAGAGCTAAAAGTTATAGAGAACTAGGTCGATTTTGAAAATTGTCCTAAACTATAACTTTGGTGTCGAAAGTATTTATTTTTCAAAAGCACACAACTTCTCTACAATGCTCCGGTAAGATCACTTTTAGTTTTGTTTTGTATTATAGATGTATCCCTTAGAACTGAAATGATTTCCCGAGTATTTATTAAGTAAATACTATGATATTGTATCGATGTTATTGAAAGTGCACTGAGTGCTTGTCATTATCATACTTTATTTTTGCGAGCATTGCATAGACATCATTTGCGTTGCATTGCATATCATGGGTTACGTATAACATTTGTATACTCATGCATGAGTTTGCATTTATAATTTTTAACAATGACCTTAAGTATCCTTGAACCCCTACAATTGTAGAAAATGGTTGATATACCACGTGAGGATGATTGGATTGAGATGAATGACATACTAGGAGGTGAGGAAGTAGATAACTTTGGTGCTAGCGACGATGAGGATCCTTATGAATATTTGGATGATGGGATTGCTCCCGGTGCAGTAGGATAGACTGAGCCCGAAGTGATTCAAGGTAGTTATGTTCCGAGAGCTAATGTGGTGCCACCGACTGTTCAGGATTGTCAGCGACCTATTGTACGTTCTTCTATGCCTACTTGTGATGTTTATTTGAGTGGTTTGCCTAGGGTTGCCCGTGTTAGAAATGATTTCTCTGCTGAGTCAAGCAATGCTGCTAGTGCCCGATCTATCCATGATGATATTGCTAAGATGTACTGTCCAGGTCCTAGATCTTATGAAGATATTTACTGGTTTCTTAAAAAGTTTGATAGGTCTCTGTTTGAAAGGTATGTAGTTGAAACCCGAGTGATCAAAAGGTTTGAGCAGAATGAAAGGCAGTTTGACAGGTTTGTTTCTAGTGTGAGGAGATCAGAGTATGTTAGAGCTAGGGAAATGGAGGAGGTTTCTAGTCTGCGAGCAATGGTGTTGAATCTGAGTGCGCAAGTTAAAAGTTTCATGAGGAGCAAGAAAGGAATAAAAGGGTAAATGTATGGGACTTTCCAATGAGGTCTTTTTCAAGTCAAGGAGTGGTAATCAGGGATGTGCCGAGTCATGCTGAGACCCATTCATTGGTGAAGCCGTGTGAAGGAACAAGTCGAAAAGGAAAGGAGAAAGTGGAAGAAGACTTTGAGGAGGATGACAGCAGTAGTGATGACGAGCCAATGTACAAGAAGCTGCGGGGATCAAATGTTTAGTTCTTTATGTTACCTTTATTAGCCTTGTTGTAATAGAACTTATGTAGACTGGTACTGTAGTTTGTGATGAAACTTAATGACTCTTTAAGTTTGTCGTGATGAAGGGTTGTAGTGACATTACTTGTCACGATTTTGTGGAAATTTTACAATGCAATCCAAATTACCTTCATGATCTATGTTTTGTCTTTTAGTTCTTTTGTGATTTGCTTGATGATTCACTGTGGATTGTGTTGTTTGTGCATGTAGTATCCATTATACGTCTTGATAAAGAAATCTTTCTTCTTATCTTGATATGAATACTTACTTGTTCTTTTTCTTCTGTGATTACACATGAAGGAGTTGGGAGGCATTTTTCTGTCATTACTAAATTTTTGCTTGATTAATTCTCTAAACATGCCACCAAAATTGACAACTGTTACTGTGAGTACTATGATTGAGCAACCTATAGCTAGAGCACTGGAATTTGAACGTGCTGCGAGGAACCAAGACGCTGAGAATAGGAATGCTGCTGACCAAGTTGGAGGGAATGCTTCTAATCTAGTTGAAGGTAATGCTGATGAACCGATTGGAGGAAATGCTGCTGGTCAAGCTCGAGGTAATGCTGTTGTTTAGCAAGTTCAGAAAGAATGTTCTTACGCTAGTTTCTTGAAATGTGGACCTACCCAATTTTGTGGTACTGGTGGTGCTTTGGAGTTAAGAAGGTGGATTGAGAAGATTGAAAGTAATTTTGAAATCAGTGGATGTTCAGAAGCCAATAAGGTGAAGTTTGTTGCAGCTACTTTTTAGGATGATGCATTAAGTTGGTGGAATAGTCAGGTAGCTACTGTAGGTTTGGTTGAAGCTAATGCCAAAACATAGACTGTGACCAAAGGACTGTTAACTGCTAAGTTTTGTCCTGAGGAAGAGTTGGGTCAGTTGGAGGATGAATTGAGGCATTTGGTGCTAAGGAATAATGATATTGTGGCTTATACGAAGAGGTTTTATGATTTGTGTTTGTTGTGTCCTGATGCTTCTGCTGATGATCGAAAGAAGATGAAGTAGTATATAAGAGGTTTATCTAGTAATATCAAGGGAGAGACTACTTCATCGAAACCCAAGACTTTTGATGAAACTGTTCAGATGGCTCATGCTTTGATGGACGTTAAGCTACATGATAGAAAGGATAGTATTGCTGAGGGAAATAAGAGAAAGTGGGAAGCTGCACACTCAAGCCAAGGGCAGAATCATGGTGATTATCGTAACAACAATAACCAAGGACAAAATAGGAATCAACAATACAACTTCAAGAGGAATGATGGGGTTCGTTCTACTACTGGAACCCAAGGTAACAAAGTGAATCCGAAGTGTGGTCGATGCAGTCTGTATCATGTTTGAAATTGTCCACGTGCTTGCAACAAGTGTGGGAAGGCCATACATAAAGCGACAGACTGTAGAAACAAGGGTGTGGCCATTGGAGCTAATGCTGTCAAGGTTGTTAATTGTTTTGGATGTGGAGGCCGTGGACATAAGTAAGGAAACTGTCTGAGGGTTGGCGCTCGATAGAGAGGCAATGTTGCTGCTGTGAATGCTGCTCCAGCCTATGTCGTGGGAGATGCTGACAAACCTCAAGGGCCAAATATGGTGACTAGTACGTTCTTACTCGATGCTTGTTATGCTAGTGTGTTATTTGATTCTGGATCCGATAGAAGTTTCGTAGATGTTAGATTCAGTCAGCTATTGGATAAAGAGCCAGTAAGATTGACAACTAGTTATAATGTGGAGTTAGCTGATGGTAAGGTTGTTAGCACTAGTTCTACACTGAAAGGTTGTTCCTTGAAGTTAGGAAATTATGTGTTTAGTATTTTGATGCCCATAAAATTAGGATCTTTTGACGTGATTGTTGGTATGGACTGGTTAGTTGTGAATGGTGCAGTGATTGTTTGTGGAGAGATATTAGTTCAGATACCGCTAAGGAATATGGTATTGACTATGAAGGGTGATGAGTGTACTTCTCGTTTGAGAGTTGTTTCTTGTTTGAAGATGATGAGGTACATGGAAGAGGGTTGTGAAGTGTTTCTTGCCCAGATAAGTAATGATGGTGTGAATGAGAGGAAACTGGAGGATGTGCCTGTGATTAGAGAGTATCCTGAAGTTTTTCCTGAAGTTTTTCCTGAAGATTTATCGGGATTACCACCGCATTGTGAAGTTGAGTTCCGTATTGACTTAGTGCCGGGAGCTGCGCCAGTTGCTCGTGCACCGTATCGTTTAGCGCCGTCCGAGATGAAGGAATTATCTGATCAATTAAATGAATTGATGGATAAGGGATTTATTAGATCAAGTTCGTCGCCGTGGGGTGCTCCTGTGTTGTTTGTTAAGAAGAAAGATGGTTCGTTTCGAATGTGTATTGATTATCGGGAACTTAAAAAATTGACTGTCAAGAATATGTATCCATTGCCGAGGATTGATGATTTGTTTGATCAGTTGCAAGGGTCAAGTGTATACTCGAAGATCGACTTGAGATCTGGGTATCATCAACTGAGAGTTACGGAAGAAGATATTCCTATAACAGCTTTCCGTACTCGATATGAACATTTTGAATTCCATGTGATGCCTTTTGGATTAACGAATGCGCCTGCCGTATTCATGGACTTGATGAATCATGTGTGCAAGTCGTATTTGGATGAGTTTGTTATCGTATTCATTGATTATATTCTCATTTATTCCAAGAGTGAAGAAGAACATGAGAAGCATTTAAGGATAATTTTGGAATTGCTGAAGAATCGAGAAGTTGTATGCGAAGGTCTTTAAGTGCGAGTTTTGGTTGAAATCAGTGCAATTCTTGGGGCACGTGATTGACAGTGAAGGTGTTCGTGTGGATCCTACTAAGATTGAGGTTATCAATGATTGGTCGGTACCAACAATGCTGACAGAAGTTCGCCAATTTCTTGGTCTAGCTGGGTATTATAGAAGGTTTATTGAGAAGTTTTCACTGATTGCTAAACCATTGACCAAGCTTACTGAAAAGAATCGAGTGTTTGAATGTGGATCAGAAGAGGAATCTGCATTTAATACGCTAAATTATAAATTGTGTTCTGCGCCGATTTTGTCTTTGCAAGAAGGATCTGAAGATTTTGTAGTGTATTGTGACGCGTCTCATAAAGGATTTGGAGTTGTGTTGATGCAAAGGTAGTAAGTGATAGCTTATGTGTCGAGGCAATTGAGTAAGCATGAAGAGAATTATACTACTCATGATTTAGAACTTAAAGTTGTGATTTTTGCTTTGAAGCTGTGGAGACACTACTTGTATAGAACCAAGTGTTTGGTTTTCACTGATCATAAAAGTCTTCAACATATTCTGGATCAAAAGGAATTGAATATGAGACAAAGGAGATGGGTATAATTGCTGAGTGACTATGAATGCGAGATTCGTTACCACCCTAGTAAAGCGAATGTGGTAGTTGAAGCACTTAGTAGAAAGGAAATAGATAAGTCTTTGAGAGTTAGAACTTTGGTAATGATGGAAAGTATTGATTTGAAAGAAATGATATTGAAAGCCAGAGCTAATGGTTTGAAGAAAGAGAATGTTGAGGCAGAAAATCTGGGTAGAATGTTAAAACCGTTGTTTGTAGTAAGGCCGAATGGAATGAGATATTTTGAGAATAGGATTTGGTTACCATTGTGTCCGTCTGAGGAAGGTGCTTTAGGAGTACGAGATTTAGTGATGAATGAATCTCATAAGTCTAAGTATTCAATACATCCTGGATCGGACAAGATGCATCAAGATATTAAGAAAGTGTATTGGTGGCCAAATATGAAGGCAGATATAGCCCAGTATGTTAATAAGTGTTTAACTTGTACGAAAGTGAAGGCTGAACATAAGAAGCCGTCTGGATTATTAGTGCAACCTAAAAATCCTGAGTGGAAATAGGAGAAGATTACTATGGATTTTGTAACATGTTTGCCAAGGACATCTAGTGGTTGTGATATGATATGGGTGATTGTAGATAGATTGACTAAGTCTGCTTACTTTTTACCAATGAAGAAGACAGATAGTATGGAGAGACTGACGACAGTATATGTGAAGGATATTTTCTGTCGACATGGTGTGCCTTTGTCGATAATTTCAGATCATGATAGTAGGTTTACTTCAGAGTTTTGGAAATCTCTAAAGAAAGCGATGGGAACGGAGTTAAGTTTAAGCACAACATATCATCCGGAGACTGATGAACAAAGTGAAAGAATGATTCAAACGTTAGAGGATATGCTTCGAGCGTGTGTGATTGACTTTGGAAATAGTTTGGATAGACATTTTCCGTTGGTTGAATTCTCGTATAATAACAGTTATCATGCTAGTATTAAAGCCGCACCATTTTAAGCTTGGTATGGACGTAAGTGTAGGTCTCCAGTTTGTTGGAGTGATGTAGGAGAGATTCAACTGACTGGACCTGAAATGATATTTGAGACGACTGAAAAGATTGTGCAAATTAAGAAGCGTTTTTTATCTGTCAGAAGTAGACAAAAGAGTTAAGCTGATAATAGGAGAAAGTCGTTAGAATTTGAAGTAGGAGACATGGTTATGCTGAAGGTATCGCCATGGAAGGGAGTAATTCGTTTTGGAAAGAGAGGAAAGTTGAGCCCGAGATATATTGGACCATTTAAAATTATTCAAATGATTGGATTGGTTGCCTATAAGTTAGAATTACCGGTTGAACTTAGGATTACTCATAACACTTTTCACGTGTCTAACCTAAAAAAGTTTTTAGTAGAAAGGGATTTGGTGATTCCACTGGAGGAAATTCAACTTGATGATAAGTTGCATTTTATAGAGGAACCTGTAGAGATTAGGGACAGGGAAGTTAAGAAATTGAAGCATAGTAGGATTCCGATTGTAAAAGTGAGATGGAATTCTAGACGTGGACCAGAGTTTACCTGGCAACGCGAGGACTTCTTTAAGGATAAGTATCCTCATTTGTTTAGAGAGGGGTAAGCGTGGAGGACGTCGCTCTTTTTAAGAAGGAGGGGATGTGATAACCTGAAACCGAGGCCATTGCTTAATCTTACTTTACGACTATTTTTGAAATTTTTGATGAGCATGAATGATTTTTGTTTTGGGAGATTTAAGTTTAAACCGATGTTAGGAGACTTATATTTTATCTTTAATAATTATAAGGAGTATTAGCAAGCGTGATGTCGATGGATGCCCAATATTTTATGTTTTATTGTCGGTTGTTCGATGTTTGTCGTTTTTGATGTTATCTTTTGAATGACGTGTTAAGTCGAGTCAGGAGACGATATTATTATATTTGAGATACATTTTAACTTTTCAGAAGTATTTTTATGAAACCCGAGCCCCGTGAATATTTTCAAAATTGACTAATTGTCATTTCCCGCTTTTTAGCTAACTATTTTCATTTTGGACCAAAACTATCAAAAATTGGCAAAACAAACCCTTGGAGCACCATATATAAGCCTAATTTCCACCTACTTTTCACATACTTAACATTAAACTAGAAAAATCATCCACCTCTCTCTCTTCTTTTCTTAACCGTGACACCCTACACCCATAAATCAATTTTCTTGCAAAATTTAGCTTGATCTAATCACAAACAACACAAGACCTTATCTTAGAATTTGAAGAAGCATATATTGGTATTAAATTTGGTTACATGCATGAAGTTTGATTTTTCTAGGGTTGGTAGGTCAAGTTTATGATCATGCATGTGTTGTTGGTGATGATCAAGAGATGATCATGCTAGTTTTTATTAAAAACTGGTTTTTGATTTTGGGTTTTTGATTTTGAGAATGATACAAGTGTTAGAGATGAGCTATGTTGTTATTAGGGTTATAGGATGATGATAAAAATGATTGATTTTGGTTTAAAACATGATTTTATGCAAGATTTTGAAGGGTAATTTAGATCAGTAGGAAAAAGGGTATTTTGGGGTACCTTGTGGTTTGATTATTGCTTAACTAATAGCATAGGGTTGTAGAGAATTTGTTAGCTTCGATTTGATATACAGTAGAGCTTCTAGCTCCAAAACGAGCGAGAAGTTATGATAGATGGATTATTCGTGTACCGAGAGACGAGTGTCGGCACGACATATAGTTGTTGTCGATATTTGGATGGAATCTCGAGGACTATAGAATGAGTTTTGAAATAAGTCAAGGACTGATGTAAAAGTATAAACCCTAGATGGTGAGTCTATTTTCAAACCTAAGTGTCGGTTTTGCAAATGGAGTCGTTTATAGAAGTTAAAACGGTTATATGAGTCGATGACGTAAAACTGTCCGATTTTTGTAGTTCAAAGATGAGTCGGGCAGGGAACTTTAAAATTAAAGTCATTCGATAAACTTGTTAGAGGACTTTCTATAGATAGTAAGTTAGTTCCTCGAGTCGTTTCATAAGCGTTTGACGAGTCTAAGTGGGGTAAATGAGCAAGTACATTTAGTATGTGCCGACAGATTTTTGTCGAGAGTATAAAGTAATAAATTAGATGTGTAGAAAAATGTAATAGTATCACTTGTATCGTTTTATCTCGAGTTTGTCGTGATTTTATGAGTATGAGTTTGAGTTTGATATTCTTATGTATGGGATATTTCTCGAGTTATTATTAATGAACGCGCCTTATTTGATAGGTTGCGGTTCTCGTGTTTGAAAGGCATCCTTTATCATCGACGATCATCTCGCTAGGTCTCTTATACTAAGGTGAGTCTGTAGCCTCGCTTTTCATGCTAGCTACTAAATTTTTTAATACCCGCGAGGGGGATATATGCAATTTGAAAATAAATGAACACAAGTCATGATTAATTGTTTGGAGCCGAATGTTGCCTATGTTGCCTTGAATTGTATTGAGTACCTTGTTGCTAAAGACCCTAAATTTTTGAACCGTTAACTATGTTTTGACTTGATGTTGTGAGTTCGGAATATCCGCTTATTCAAATGATAGTACTATTGGGTTGACCATCCTACCTGAGACCAGGGCATTACGTTGAGTAACCTCTAGGAAGGATAATTTACGAGAATGAGATTTGGGTATATATCTAGCAACTAATGCCCTAGAGGGGCAATGGTTTTATCTAGTCATGCTGGCATTTGGCTTGGGTGACTAATTGGTTAAGGGGTCGGTGTCATGAGCTTAAATACAATGTGTTGCCTTGAAATAGATTGTGTGCACGACAATTCTATAAAATGATTATGATTGATTTTCTTCCTGTGTTCAAATTTGATTTTTAAAACCTATGGACTCGCTCAACATTATTGTTGACTCGTTTAAGCATGTGTTTCAGGTAATCGAATATGATTGATGGCGGAGCTTTGTTGCGGATGTTGTAAGTTGGCTTTTGAAGTATTGTGGTCTAAAACAATTTCAATCCTTTTACTGTTGAACAATTTGTCAAATGTTTATGTACTGTACTGAAACTTGTTGGTTTGATGGGCGAGATCCGTGGGGACTAAACGCTTTACTCTGGTGTTGTTTTAGTACATTATGGGATGAAATTATGTTTTAGACATTGTGTGAAATCTTATTCATATTTTATGTGTAAGCGTCTCTTTTGAGTCGTTCAATATACCTTGTGTGATGATACTTGTGTTTAGCACCCAATTGTGTATTTCCGCTGCTCAATGTAAATTGGGGGTGCTAAACTAAATACGTAAAACCTTATTTCCAACACAAGCTAATACAAAGTATCGTCAATTCCGTGTTGCTCAAGGGTTCCAGACTGTCCTCGTCCACATTCGAGAAATTAAGCCTCTATGTGGATTCATTGGAAATAAGGATGGGCTTATGAAAGTAGCACTGACTTGACTTGCATCTAAGCGAGAGACAATAGTGCTAGCCACCCCCATGTCACTAACCACCCTAGCGGTAGTGGACTCCTTTGCTACAAGGTGAGCACCTACAGGGGGAGACACCTAGTGAGCCTTTGGCGTTTAAAAATCCTAAATTGTGAAGGTGATGAAGATGAAGGGGTGTGGGGGTCATCAAGTGGTATTACAGTGGGTGTAGTTTGGGTATCAGGGGGTAGAGATAGTGTGACAGCGGGTAAAGGTTGAGTGACAGCGGGTAGGGGTTGAGTGACAGCGGGTAGGGGATCTGGTACAAGGTCATCAATTTCCATGACAACATCATGATTAGGCGAGGGTGGTGGGAGTGGTTGGTCAGGAACTGATGTTGAGTATTTTACACCCTTTAGGAAAAAGGCGTAAATGTGGAAAGTATTAAACAAACGGTTTAGGAAAACCAAGTGTTTATGACCCAAAATAGAGTGGGATCGTTCTCAAAGAGGCTAGTGTGTTGTGTAAAAAGATTATTATATGTTTGTTATTATGATTATGAGAAAAGAAAAGAGAAAAGGATGACGGTTATGATTAAAATGACACTAAGACGAAAGTCGTACACGTAAAACCGTAAAATATGACAAAATTTAAAACTTATCCTAAAAATTCCTACAAAGTTGCAATAAATCCTAAAAAGGTAATTAGAGTTTACAATAAATAAAAAATCACTCAAACCTTTTATTTAATTAAATAATAATTTTTTAAGGCTAATTAAAGCCCAAAAAATCAATTTAATTAACAAAAAACCCAAAATGAGATTTTTCAATTTGTAAACCTCTGAAATAACTTAATTAAACTAAAAACTATTTTTGGAAAATTTAAACTTAATTAAAACTATTTAAAAATGATTAAAACTATAAAAATGTTAAAATAATCCTAAAAATTTATTAAATGACAAGAAAATTTATCTAAAAATTTTAAAAATCCCAACTTAATTTATTTAAACTAGAAAAATGAAAAAGTTGCAAAAATATTGTAAACTAATTTTAATAATAAAATATTAATAAAAATCCAAAATTTATAAAAAATCTAAAAACTTGCAAACTAGTTTAATTTAACCTAATTTAAACAGAAATGAACTTGAAATGACCAAATTACCACTAATGGGCCTCCAAACAGGCCAAATAGTAAAACAGACCCCTTAATGGGCTCAAATTGGCCCAATAAGAAAAATGTTCACAAAAATGGCCCAAAACTTCCAGTTAAGCTTAAAATTCAATTTTACACACTAAATTCCCAAGGCCCAAAAGCTGAAAATGAGCTTATCACAGCTTATTTCAAAACATCTAATCCTTAATGGGCTTTTTGGCCCATTAATCTATAAGCCAATACCATAAGCTATAATTTCGCACACGTCCTTCTCTTGACCTCAATAAGCCTTTTGTAAAAAGAATTTTTGAATAAGCCCAAGAAATAAGCCTAAAATAAGCAAAAGCTCTCTACACGAAACGACAAAATAGTCATTTTCGAGTTTTAGGCCGTTTTAAGTGCTGATTCTTTTTGCTAAATGTTTTAAATCACTTAACTATGCTTAATAGTAAAAAAGATTTCCAAAAAGCACAATGAATAAGTTGGAAAAAGCAAATAAGCACTTATGTAAAAGAGAACTAAGTTGGTTTTCTAGTCAAACCTAAAAGTCAAAGTCTCAAATGCTCCAGAATAGTCAAATGGGTCAATTAAGGAAGATTGATTACAAAAACAAAGTTTCCATTGCTTGACTTAATTGACTTTTTGTCTTATGTGGACTTTTGTTAGAATCACAGAACAAACAAGGCACCCTCATAACCAGTGGGTTATAAGGAGTCAATATCAACAAAGAAATCACAAAAACAATAGGCCAATTGATACAGTTTAATCAAACAGTCACCAGATCTAGCACAAACATGAAGATTAAGCAGTTTTGAACAAATAAGCAGATTAAGCAAGAATAAGCCAACCAAATTGAACCAAATGCATACATAGGCTGTAATAAACTCAAATTAGTATAAATAAACTTGTTTTATACATTGGTTTAAAGTTTAGACCAAGATTCAAGCTTATGAATATTACTGATGAACACAAAGATGAACACAAAGATGAACACAAGTGACCTTTGCTGATATATTTGACCACAAACCCAATTTCAAACCCTAAAATATTTCAAACATGTTACATAAACTTTGTTTAAGCACCTTTTAATCCAAAACATGAATACACACTAAGTGTTCCCAAGATTTTAGATCAAAACAAGCAAAATCAAAGCAGTTATAGCACAATCTAGAATTTTATGTTTAAAAGCTCAAGTATGGCAAATATAAGCACTCAACCAACTCAATATCAGATACAAACTCAGATAAACACTTAGCACCTACTCAAACTAGCATACAAAGCATAAACTTCAATCAAGGAGTAATCCCAAACACCCCTTTCACTTTTGAAAATCAAAATTTTGCAAAGTAAAATTGTTTTCAGGTTTACCCAAGCTTAATAAAGCATCAATACCACATAAGCATGCAGTAAGAACAAGATTTAACCCACAAAAACACAACATACAACAGCATATCACCAAATCACTTAAAAGCACTTTTTCAACAGATTTTTAGAAAGAAGGCTCAAACCTCATGAATGTACATCCACACTCACGAATTTTAGAGCTTATGTGCCTAGCTTAACAAGGCACAAGCTTCCAATAAGCTGCTAAGAACAACAAGGTTAGAACAAACAGATTATATGAAAAAGAAAATGAAAAATTAAACTGATTAATTCAAGCTTTGTACCCCACTCCTTGATTATCCCCAAGCCAAGATCTCACCTCACCTTGATAATCTTCTTATCAGAGTGATGTGATCAACCTTTGACCCAAAAATTCCAAGGGTTTAAACAAAGAACTTAGAAAAATATCAGATTTTGAAAACTTTTGCAAGCTTACACAATCCTTAAAACCAAGCTTTGAAACTTCAAACTCACAAACTTTGAACAATAACAACAAAATATTAAAGGTGGTACTTGGATTTCATCAACAAATTCAAACACTATTTCATTAACTTGAATATAGGATTTACAGAAAGTTGACCAAAGGAAAAACCAAGAGCAAAGATAAATGTTGCATACTAGGGGCCTTTATATAGGCTACATGAAACTAGAATACTGAACAGAAAACATGAAACCCTAGTGTATGGAAGTCCCAAATGCCCTTGCAAAATTTGAATTTTGCTTGATCATGTGAAGTTATCTTGGCGTTTTGTTGATGCTGGCGGGGTGGAATTTGATCAAAGGGCTCTGATGGTTGAAGTTTTTGTATACCCTTTAGGAAAAGAGTACCAAAATAGGGTAAGCACGACGATTTAGGAAAACCGTGTGTAAATGACCCTAAAATAAGTTCGTTCTCAAGGAGGCTAGTGTGTTATGTGTGTAATGATTTGGATTAGATTTGTGATTATACTTTTGAGAAAGAAAAATAGAAATGAGATTAGAAGAGAATGACGGTTACGAAGACGGATTAAACTAAGACGAAAAAGGTGTACACGTGAAACCGTAAAAAGCACCAAAATTAAAATTTTACCCTAAAAATACCAAAAATCCATAATAATATTCTAAGAGCTTACAAAAAATCCAAACTTGCCAAAACCTTTTAATTAATTAGATAATGACTTTTTAATGCTAATTAAAGCCCTAAAAATCACTATTAACTATTAAAAAGTCCCAAACAAGATCTTAAAGTTTGTAAACCTCAAAAATACCCTAATTAAGCTAAAAAGTATTTTTAAAATTTTTAAACCACTTAAAACTATTTTTAAACAATTAAAAACTACTAAAATCAATTAAAACTTAAATTAATTCTAGAAAATAATTAGAAGACTCTAAAAATATTTGGAAAGTTGAAAAATTCCTAATTAAGTGTTTAGAACCTAGGAAAAATATAAAAACTTTGAAAATCAGACTTTTAATTTTTAATAATAAAATAATATTAAAATATAATTAAAAATCCAAAAATCATAAAAAATTCTAAAAACTTGCAAACTAGCTTAATTTAACCTAAATAACTCAGAAATGAAAGTGAAATTACCTAAATACCCTTAATGGGCCTAGAAAATAGGCTAAACCCAAAACAGACTATTGGGCCAAATTTGGGCCCAATATAAAAAAGTGTTCAAAATAAGCCCAAAAAGCACTGGTTTACTCAAAATTTGATTTTAAACAACTTTTTCCAAAGGCCCAAAAGCTGAAAGTGTGAAATAAGCTAGCTTATACCAAACAACTTATTCTTAATGGGCTTTTTGGCCCATTAAGCTATAAGCCAAGCCATAAGCTGAAATTAAACACACGAGCTTCTTTTGACCTAAATAAGACTTCTTCAAAAAGAAATTTGAAATAAGCCCAAGGAATAAGCCTGAAAATGCAATAAGCAATCTACAGAAAACGACAAAATAGTCGTTTTTGAGTTCTAGGCCACCCCAAGTGCTGATTCAAGTTTCTATAGCTTCTAAATGACTTAATTAAGCAAAATCAACAAAGAGTTTTCAAATAAGTTGACTCAATAAGCTGGAAAAAGCAAATAAGCACTTATGTAAAAGTCAAATAAGTTGGTTTTCTAGCAAAAAGTCAAAGTCAAAGTCCAATAAGCTCCAGTCTACTCAAATGGGTTAAATAATGAATACCTATCACAAAAAATAAGTTGTTGCTAGTCTGGATAAGCTAAAATAGCTTATTGATAAGCTGAGTACAAGTTTACACTAGCAGGGGCTAGTTTTGGGTGTTGAGCAGTGGGAACTTTTCCCACTACTTGACTTATAGACTTTTTTGTCTTTAGTGAACTTTTTTGGGATTCAGATTACACAAAGGCAACCAAATGATCTTTGGATCATAAGGAGTCAATAACAATAAAAAATTCACAAACACAATCACCCAATTTGCACAGATTAATCAATAAAGTCCCAGATATTGCACAGACATGAACAAATAAGCAGAACAGGTTCAATAAGCACTTATAGCAACTTTCAGCCAGCCAAATTCAACCAAATGCATACACAAGCTATATTAAACTCAAATAAGCAAGTCTAAACAGGTTTCATGCAATGATTCAAAGAATTAAGCAAGATTCAAGCACCTTAAGTTATTGATGAACACAAGAACATACAATTTTTCACTTTGCTGATGTATTTGACACACAAGCCAGATTCAACACCTCAAATCTCACAAACATGTAACAATAATGATGTTTTAACAGCTTTTAGCCCTAAGCATGCATAAACTCTAGGTTTTCCCAAATTCTTAGGTCAAAATCAGTCAAACTCACAAAGATATAGCAGATTGTTTGATTTTAAGGTTTAGTTCCAAAAACTTGCAGCAAAACACTCTCAACAAGGCATATAACAGATACCAAGCACAAATACTAACTTCTAACAACACAATACCAAGATTCAATCACAAACAGGTAGACCCAAACACCCCTTTATCTTTTCAAATCCAAATTTAAACAAGAAAAAGTGAGATTTAAGACCACCCAAGCATTAATTAACACAATAACAGATTAGAACAACATATTCAAGCAAGATCAAGCCACAAAACACACAAGAACATAGGCAACACTCAAATATCATAAATATCCAAAATATTTTCAGATTTTGGGATTAAGGGTGTGTACCTCATGGATGTACATCCACACCTACGGATTTTGAGCTTATGTGCTAGCAAGAACAAGCACAAGCTTCCACAACAATGCCTGCTAAGAATCAACAAAGTTAGAAGCAAGAGTATACAAACAGAAACTTGAAAAATCCTTGATTGATGCAACTTTTGTCCTCCACACTTGATTATCCCCAAGTAATAAGCCTCACCACACCTTAATCAACACAATTAGGATGCTATGATCAGCCCTATAACCCAAGATATCCAAGATAGACCAAGAACTTAACAAAATATCAAGAAAATGAAGAAAATGTGCAAACTTTTGCACACTCTTCTTTTGAAAACAGGTTTTTGATTCAAATTCAGTAAACAAAGAACATAAACAAGCAATAATAAGATGGCACTTGGTCTTTCTTCAACACACTTAACACAATTTCATAAATCTAAAAATAGGATTTACAAGTGCATGAACTAGGAAAAACCAAAAGCAAACGTACAAGTGAGACCCTATGGCTTTATATATAGCCTTACAAGTGAACTAAGAAAAGATAAAAGTGCTAAACCCTAATGCTTGAACTTCCAAAATTGCCCTTGACTTGTTTGAATATCTTGGAGAATCATGTGACTTTTCTTGTTGTTTAGTGGCAGCTGTCATGTGTGAGTGCATCTAATGGTTTGTATGAAGCTTAGAAAGTAAGCATAATTCTCCAACGTTGGATTGCTGCCATCTTTTTGGTAGTATGCATGAGTGTGGAGCAGGGGGGTCACAAGGAGACAAATGGGGTGATGAGGTGTCCAAGTTTAAGGTTGGGATGTGATTATGATATCCTTAATCATAAATCTGGACAAGATGGTGGCTTAATTTTTGCTTAAACAAAATTACCCAATTTGTATTAAGAACACTAAGAATAGGTGTTTAATCCGTTTTGGGTTAAATAGTTGGTGTTAGGCGCCAATATTCAAACTTAATTAATTAAGTTTGTTAATCCGGTGTGAGTGGAAGGGTGATGTGGAGGGATGGTGGCATGTGATTGGTGGAAAGGAGAAAGTGGGACACATGTCACCATCTGGTTGGTCTAGGTTAGAATCTTGTCTGCCAGCATTAAACCTTCAACTTTCAGCAACTTGTCATTTCCATTTAAAACCTTGTCAACGCCCAATTTTAGTTATAACAACTTTTGCATCTTTACACTTTTGCCCCAAAAACTTTTGTGAAGTAAATTCAGGGGTATTTCTTGCCATTTTATGATTTTTGAGGGACTGTTTTGGCAATTTCTTGATGGATGATGGTCTTGACTTGTATAATTGATGTTTTGGAGGACTGAATTTGCCAAGTCTTGATGATTGAGGGACCATTTTTGCCAAATGTAGAAAGTTAAGGGTCCTTTTTGTAATTTTGGGATTTTCAAAGGACCAAACTTGTAATTTCTTGTACTTTGAAGGACTTCATGATGTATTTGACTTTGTGGATGATAATGGTTGACAATTTAGCTTTGTTGAGGGGCTAAACTTGCCAAATCTTCAAAGTTAAGGGCCCTTTTTGTAATTTTGACAAACTTTAGGGACCAAACTTGTAATTATGAAGATACAAGGGTATAAAGTGTCAATTCTTACATATTGGAGGACCCTTCTTCATAATTCTTCAAGTCTTCAAGGGTTTTCTTGGGAAAATCTTCATTAGGGCTTGGTTCATTGTGCGGCTTCGTTTCCTGTGTTCGTTTTTGTATGATTCTTGTGATCTTTTGTCATTTTCTCAATATCCTTACCTAAAATACACAAGAAACAAACACAAGCATATATATGGGTATTTTGATGATATTTAATGCATTTTAAGCCCTATTTGGACGATGAGACTATGTATAAAAGCAGTCTCATCATTCCCCAATACTAAACCATTGCCGTGCCCTCACGCAATGCTAGAATAAAGTATCGTAGCACCTCCACAATTCATTTTTATTCCCTTTATTGAACGATAAACTAGCTATACTACTACTATTGCTACTACTACTTGCGTTTTAGACATAATGTATGATTTTCATCGCAAAATAGGACGTTTAGGTTCATAGAATAAGAACACGTGAATGCTTCGTTAAAAATAATTTCATCGTCCTCGATTTTCACACCAATTCCATGCCAAGCGTGCAATGAGATCATTGTCATTATAAGTTAGTAATGCTAACACTACTCATATGCCCTAATCACGTACTTACCCTCCCATTATTCCTAAGTTGTATCTCTTATATTTTATATTGTCTTGAATGTTTCACGAGGATACATTGTTTGACTTATGCGATAATAGAGATTTAGGTCTAAAAATAGAGTCCTAACGGTGTAACCAAGACCATCAAATCAATAACCCCTCCCAATAGACAACGATGCCAAAAAATTAAGTTGACAAGAAGAATCGATAAACACGGTTTTATAACGGTTTTGAACATGAGACTTATTACCAAGACTTTTATACGCCTCCTAACGGAAGGGCCTTATTATCTTTGGTTTACCTCCATCTTTTATTCAACTTCGCCATGAAGCTTTTATTATGACTTCGGTCTTGCCTTGCCTTTTATTATCCACCTCGTCGGTAGTTTTATTAGCCAAAGACGTATATCCTCACGCTAAGGCGAATTTTGGATCTTTAAAGCTTCAAAGATTAAGGCTTGATTCACTTTCAATTTTGCATAGATTTTTCAGCCTTGTGGGGCTTCAAATTGTTTGCTTGATTTAGGTGAGCACTTGAAATCTTATTATTGGGTGATGCTTTTGTTTATTTGGGTGCCAATACTTCAAAACCGTGACGCTGGCGATACCTTAATGTCTTCCCAATTTAATTACACGGAAGCTACTAGAAAATACTAGAAACCCAACAATCCCAACTACACCGCTAAGTCAATATTTATTAAGCAAAAAATATTTACATGCGAAGGGAGAATAAGCAAACAACGAGAACACATGAGTTTTTGAAAGAATACGAGTACTCTACGTTTAGCATAGTAACTTATAATTAACCCTATCATTTCTCGTCCTTATTTAAGAGACTTAGCCTAATGTGTAGTTAAGGAATCAAAGCTAAGTGCTCAACACGCACGGTCGAGTCAAAATTTACTCTTATTCTCGCCATCGGAAAACCTACATTGTCTTCAAACACTTATAAAACATGAGAAAATTTTTAAAATTTGGCCATTTTTAGCCTTATTTTGCAACAAAAACGATAAACAAAAAGATAAACTTTGGAAAGCGTGAAGGTTTGGCAAGGCAAGTATCTATTCACCCCCCCATACTAAAGTTAAACATTGTCCTCAATGTTTCGAGTCTAGGGGTGCAAACACCCCCATACTAGAGACGTAGTCGAATGCCTAATCTAGCATGGAAAGGGTGTAACCATTAAATTTAAAGCCGTTTATGAAGTGTGCTATAAACCTAAGGTTAGAACGTCAAAAGGATATATCATGGATATTGAGAAAGTCTTCAAAGAAAACGATCGAGTGCTCCCATAAAACGAACACGAGAGGCTCCAATCGTGAAGATCGTGATCATCTAAAGTCCACAATTCATAAACAACTACGGAACAAAGGTTAGAAGGGCACAAATCCCCATACGTTAACTACATTAGAAAGCGATAATATGCACATAGGATAAGCATGGGACTCCCCCACAAGGCACCTCGTTTTTGATTACCGAGTCATGAGCTCGACTCGATCCCCTCAATACTAATTATCATTGGGGAAAGTGACTTGGTCGAGGTAGTTCAAGGATGGAACTTCCCCGCCAAAGTAGTGCTTCAACCTATGTCCATTCACCTTGAAGTTAGGACCATCATCTTGAGCTAGCTCGATGGTCCTATACGGAAATACTTGAGTCACGGTGAATGGACCGGACCAACGGGATTTCAATTTACCGGAAAAGATTTTCAAGCGAGAATTAAAAAGCAAAACTTGATCCCCAATGTTAAAAACTCGGTTTTTAATTTTAGAATCATGCAAATTTTTAGTTTTTTCCTTATAAATCAATGAATTTTCATAAGCAATGTCCCTCAATTCACCCAATTCATTTGATTGCATTTTCCGGTGTTTTGCCGCGGTCTCCATATCATCATTACAATGCTTTAGGGCCCAATAAGCCTTGTGTTCCAATTCGATAGGCAAATGACAATTCTTTCCATACACAAGCTTATAGGGAGTGCACCCAATGGGCGTCTTATGAGCGGTCCTAAAGGCCCATAAAGCATCGTCCAACTTACCCGACCATAAGTGTCGGTTTTCCCCAACGGATCTCTCCAAGATCCTCTTCAACGCTCGGTTTGAAACCTCGAATTGCCCACTCGTTTGTGGGTGATAAGCCATAGAAAGCCGATGTGTAACCCCATATTTCCTTAGGACCCTTTCGAATTGGTCGTTACAAAAATGGGTTCTACGATCGCTTATGATCGCACGAGGGGTTCCAAACCGAGAAAACAAGCTTTTCAAGAACTTGACTACCACACGAGCATCATTGGTGGGCAAAGCCTTAGCTTCCACCCACTTAGATAGGTAGTCAACCGCAACGAGGATGTACTTATTACCACGAGATGATAGGAACGGCCCCATAAAGTCTATACCCTAAACGTCAAAGATCTCACACACTTGGATGATGTTTTGTGGCATTTCATCTTTTTGTGAGGCTTTTCCTTGTCGTTGGCATGAATCACATGACTTCACAAGATCTTGTGCATCTCGGTAAATAGTAGGCCAAAAGAAGCCGGCATCAAACACCTTCTTAGCCGTGAGATTAGCACCGTGGTGACCACCCGTGGGTCCCTCATGGCAAGCTCTAAGGATGTTAGAAGCTTCGGTGCCAAATACACAACGTCGGATGATTTGATCCGCACAAGTTCGAAACAAGTAAGGGTCGTTCCAAAAGTAGAACTTGACGTCACGAAATAATTTTCGTTTTTCTTGAGTCGTCATACCCTTGATGATAAAGTTACCCGCATGGTAATTTGCGAAATCCGCAAACCATGGGGTGGAAGAAGCAAGCTTAGAATTCACTACACCAAGTGTCTCGAGCGGAAATGTTTCGGTGATTTCCTTGGGCTCGTAAACACTTTGGTGAGGATCTTCCAAACGAGATAGATGATCGGCCGCTAGATTCTCGGCTCCTTTTTTGTCAACAATTTTGTGGTCAAATTCTTGAAGGAGGAGAATCCAACGAAGTAATCTAGGCTTAGCATCTTGCTTTGCCATGAGATACTTAATAGCCGAATGATCCGTATACACTATGCATTTAGCTAAGATGAGGTAAGGTCGGAACTTCTCAAATGCATACACCACGGCTGTAACACCCCATTTTGGAAATGGAAATATCACAGTAATTATGGTGTGTCATCAAAGCATACAAGGTAAAATGTCTAAACATTACTTGACCATATAAAGGAAAATACCAGAATCAAACATCGGTAGTCCAAAAGTAAAGCTCATCACACACAAACATAGTATAGAAAGGAAAAGGACTAAACAATGTCCAAAGCATAAGTATCAAAAGAAAGGAAATGCATAATGTAAAGAAGGCTAGACGGCTTCCAGTCCATATGCACGTACTCTTAGTGTCTACGAGCGTCTCTGAGTACCTGCCGTTTTGGGAACATAGAAAAGGAAAACGGCTGAGCAATACGCTCAGTGCACGGATGTACAATAAAGCATGAATAGGATAAGCATATAACATAATAACAGCGAAAGAAACTAAGTCCCGAGTAACCTGGTTAAGTCTTAATAAAACTGGTTTTATAGTTTGAAAGTCTTATGTTTATCTTATAAAAACTGTTTGTCATATTTTACCATTAGCCAATATAGGTCATGAAAATCCACCGTGCATGAATAATTGGAGGGGTGACCTCATCATGCAAATTAGAGGGGCTGCCTCTAATTTAATATACTGGTTTATGGGTAGGAGGGATCAGCTCCTTGTGAAGGATGCAAGGCACACACCACATTCACCATGTAATCCTGAATAAAAACATGTAACTAGGATGTACCCATACGCCCCACATGATAAATATAAATAAATGGCCAAAAGCTGAAGGGACACCACGAGCAATCACTCCGCCGTGGTGAAGTCATAACATCATTGCCTCTAATGTTATGGTTATGGTACCTCCATAACTAGGTGAAACTGGTCATGCATGTATATGGCTATAGGTAATCATATTTAAAAATAATCAATCAAACTCATACTTTTACTACGGGAAAACAGTTGACTGCATACGAGGAAATCCTAATATGGAAAGAATGTCCATACTGAAAGGACGGGAATCCGTACCTTATGTCCAGTGAACGAGAACGATGAACTGCGAGAATCCTACTTCCGAAACACTAGTGCTACATAAATACGTACATGAAACAAGTATCTGCTTACTAAATACATAGCTGGTTTTATGTCATGTCTTAGCTTATTTTAGATGTTCTTACTATGTTTTACTGTTTAAAGCCTTAAACTATGTTAAATCTTATATTCTGTTCATTCTGATTAAGTATTTCTGATATTTCATGTGTTATTATACTTACTGTGTAATAATAAGTAACTTTCCAAAAATAGCAGGTTTCCTAAAATAGAATGTTTCCAAAAATAGAAAGTTTCCAAAAATAGAAAGTTTCCAAAAATAGAAAGTTTCCAAAAATAGATTTACTGCTTAAAATAGATAAGTTTCTAAAAATAGAAAGTTTCCATAAATAGATTAGCTGCCTTAATTAAATAAGTTTCCATAAATAGACTAGCTGCCTTAAATAAATAAGTTTCTAAAAATAGCTGGTTTCCATAAATAAATTAGCTACCTTATTTAATTAAGTTTCTAAAAATAGAAACTTTCCATAATTAGAAATAAGCTGGTTAAATAAGCTAAGTAAATAAGGCTAAGTGTTTTCATGATTATTTTCTAAGTCATATGATATATTGTATTGTTTAATAATTATTTCATATAATTTAATTAAACTATAGGTTATAATATTTAATTAAAGTATAACATGTTTTAATTAAATATATTAAATACTTAGCTTAAGATATGTATTATTAAATATTAATAATATAACCTAAGTCATGTTAATTAATTTATTATATCCATGGTTTTTAACATAATTAATTAATTATAAGTCTTAATAATATAAATACTTAGGTTAATATGATTTCATGATTATTAATAATTAAATAACCTAAGTCATGTTATTAAATTAATTACATCTTTATTAATTTTATTTTAACATAAGTTCATAACATAAAAAAAACTAACATAAACCATGAACCGGATCTAAGCTTAAAAACATGAACCGGACATGAATCGACACCGTACCCCGAACCAAATTGGGGTACCCCTTGCTGCCGTGGGACCCACACGCACCAACCAAGACCATATGGTCTTGGTGGTGGTCGGCTAAGCAAACCGAAACCCCCTTGGGGTCGGTTGTAGCCTGCGACCAAATCCAAAAGACCCCTTTAATCGACCCTTTGATTTAATTAATCATTAAAACATGTTAGATCTATGTTTAATTAATATGTTTTTATAAAAACATCACATGTTCATAATTAATAAAAAAATTAAATTAAAAGAAAAGTTTTAAAAAGGTTTTACCGTATTCGTGGATCAAGGAAATGAAGAACAAACACGAACAAACAACAAATCTTCAAGATCCAAGATCAAGGATCACCTCGTATGGTGTTGTGTAGGTGGTGGCACAAAGAACAAGGGAGGAAGGGGTTTTAGGTTTTTCTTAAAAATTCTTCTGTAACTTAATTTGAGTAGTGAAAACTAAATATAACCCCCTTTTAGTAAAATTGACAATGGGCTTGGCCCATTGCTCTTATTTGGCCGCGGGTAGGGACCCCCCCATGGGGTTCCCGTACCTCTTTTCGTGTCTCGTTATTTAGTTACTCGTTTGTGTTTGTTTATGTTCGTGTTTTAAATGTTCTCGTTACGTAAATACCATAATCTAATATATTTAATTACGCTCGTAATAAATATATATATACGTAATTAATAATAGCTCGTGTTTTAATTACGTTTGTGATTTCATGATCGCATGTTCGTGATTAATTATTGTTAAATAATTTTTACGTGATCGTGCATATAAAATACTTATCGTGTTCTAACACGTACGTAATACGTAAACTCCTAACACGTAATCGTAATCATGCTATATTAGGAAAGTTTTTAACTAGTACGTACGATCCTAAGGGTACTATGCATGGTAAAAGCATGCGGGTTTTACAACTCTTCCCCCCTAAAAAGAATAATTCGTCCCCGAATTATAGATAAAGTAAACTGGAAAAGAAGAACATACCCGAATTCAAAATATGAAATGAGGGTAAGAAGCCCGGATAGACTCCTCCGTTTCCCAAGTGGCTTCCCGCTCGGTATGATCCCTCCATATAATTTTGAAGAATGGAATCGTCTTCTTTCTCATGACTCGTTCTTGTCTGTCAAGAACTCGTTCGGGTTCTTCTATAAAAGTGAGATCTTCACGTATTTGTTCCAGTGGATACTGAACCATGTGAAGGGGATGATATTGGTACCCTCTGAGTAAGGACACATGAAACACATTGTGCACGTGCGAAAGCTGCGGAGGTAACGCCAATCGGTAAGATACTTCACCGACTCGTTCAATGATATCAAACGGTCCGCTGAAACGAGGACTGAGCTTCCCTTTAATCCCGAAGCGTCTAACACCACGTGCCGGCGAAACCTTAAGGAAGACGTGATCTCCTACGTTAAAGTGTAAATCCCTACGATGCTTATCGGCGTAACTCTTCTGACGTGAACGTGCCTCCTGAATTTTCTGCCTAGCTACTGCGATCTTCTCATTTGTCATCTCAATGATTTCTGGTCCTTCGAGTGTTCGCTCGCCAACCTGATCCCAGAAGATTGGGGCGCGACACTTTCTGCCATACAACATCTCAAATGGGGCACATTTGATGCTTGCGTGCCAGCTGTTGTTGTATGCAAACTCCACCAAACAGATGTATTCGTCCCAATCACCCGTCCATTCCAACGAACATGACCTCAACATATCCTCCAATGTCTGAATGGTTCGTTCCGACTGTCCGTCCGTTTGAGGATGCAAAGCCGTGCTAAGCTTAAGTTGTGTACCCCAAGCTTTCTGCAGACTTTTCCAAAAGCGCGAAGTGAATCGAGGATCTCTGTCTGAGACGATGATGGATGGTGCACCGTGGAGTCTCATGATCTCTTGTCTATACGTATCTGCGAGTTTACTTACCGGATCTTCCTTGCGGATCGGTAAGAAATGAGCTGATTTGGTAAGTCGATCAACGATAACCCAAATTGCATCGTGCTTCCTTTTGGTAGGCGGAAGACCGGTAACAAAATCTATGGTGATTTTATCCCACTTCTACTCTGGAATATCTAGCGGTTGAAGGAGACCGCCAGATCGCTGATGCTCGATCTTAACCTGCTGACAGGTAAGACATTTGGAGACGTAAGTGGCCACATCCTGTTTCATACCACTCCACCAAAAGTACTGCTTGATGTCATGGTACATTTTAGTTGAACCAGGATGTATCGAGAATGGGGAGCTATGAGCTTCAGCTAACAAAGCTTCCCGGAGTTCTTGATCATCAGGAACACAAAGTCTAGTGCCCTCCCATACGATACCATCTGCATCTACTCTGAATTATGTCTGCTTCTCCAAATTCTGTACTATCGCCCAGATTTCTCCGTCATCTTTCTGAGCTTCCTTGATCTTAGATAGTAACTCGGGTTCTACTCTAAGATTCACCCAGTAACCGTGCTGTCCACGTACCATGATCTCGATGTCTAGTCGCTCCAAGTCTCTGATGACTTCCTCTTCGATTGTAATGCCGTTGATCATTCCAGACTTCCTGCTAAGAGCATCTGCCACTACGTTTGCCTTTCCGGGATGATACTGTAGATTAATTTCATAATCCTTCAACAGCTCTAACCATCTCCTCTGCCTCATGTTCAATTCACGCTGAGTGAAGATATACTTCAAGCTCTTGTGGTCCGTGAAAATGTCACATGATTCTACATATAAGTAGTGTCTCCATATCTTTAATGCAAACACGACTGCAGCAAGTTCCAGATCGTGCGTGGGGTAATTTTCTTCATAAGGCTTAAGCTGCCGTGAAGCGTACGAGATCACTTTCCCATGTTGCATGAGAACACAGCCAAGTCCCTTCCCCGATGCATCGCTGTAGATTTGAAATCCACCCGTACCAGATGGTAGAGTAAGAATAGGTGCAGATACTAGCTTCTGCTTCAGGTCTTCAAAGCTCTTCTCTCGATCTTCAGTCCAGACGAATTTCTCCCCTTTCCGCATCAGTTTGGTCAATGGTAGTGCTAGGCGGGAAAAGTTCTCCACGAACCTACGGTAATAGCCAGCTAAGCCTAAGAAACTGCGGACTTCCGTCGCCGATGTCGGCCTTGGCCACTTAGTAATGGCCTCAACCTTTGTTGGATCCATAGTGATTCCTTCTGCTGATTCAATGTGACCTAAGAATGCCACAACCAGAACTCACACTTGGAGAATTTAGCATATAGCTGCTTCTGGCGAAGAATCTGTAGTACTGTACGAAGATGGTCTTCATGTTCCTCCTTGGACTTTGAGAAAATCACGATGTCATCGATGAAAACAAATGACGAACTTGTCCAGAAATTCATGGAAGATTCTGTTCATCAGATCCATGAACACTGCTGGAGCATTTGTCAGGCCAAATGGCATAACTACAAACTCGTAGTGGTCATAACGGGTACGAAAGGCAGTCTTAGCAATATCCTGCTCCTTGACCCGTAGCTGGTGATAGCCTGACCTAAGATCGATCTTGGAGAAGTGTTTGGCCCCTTGGAGTTGGTCAAACAGATCGTCAATGCGTGGCAGTGGTTACCTATTTTGAATGGTAATTGTAGAATATTGATAACCTATGAATCTATGAAGGGGTTTGTTGATTTCTAGAGAGAGAAAGTTAGAGAGAGAAAGTGAGAGAAAGTATTTGTTATTTCAATAAAATGAAACTAGAAAAGTGACAACAACCAACCCCTTTCCATGGTGGAAAGGGGTATTTATACTCCAAGCTTACAATGGGCTTGGGCCGGTCCATGACAAGCCCATGGACCGGTTCTTACTTAACTTAATAAGCAACTAATGACTATTTGTTAACTACGAGCTATTACAACATTAATAATATTGTGGAGTGACCGATACTTCTTATATACGTAAAAACGTATTTCTAACAATCTCCCCCTAAGGGAGGTCATTCCACGTTTACAAAGTTCTAAACCTAGCATACTATACTAAGTCTTCATTCTTTAGCTCGTAGTCTTTTCTTCTTTTCTTTCTTTTGTTGTGAATATGTTGGTTTGATCTTTTTGGCTTTGGCTTGAGAGCATTGTTCTTTGGCCTTTCACGTGCGATCTTTGCCTCTCTTGTGAATTTGCCTTCTCGTGACTCCATGTTCCACACACTTATGTCTTTTTGTTGAATTCTCGAAAGTTTCAGAGTTTGGTACAGCGGAAGACTTTATCTTGTACTTTCTTGAATTTTTGCTAAACTTTGATGCAGAAAAACATAAGCATGTGGGAACGAGTTCTACAGGTACACCGCAACACCACCGTCTTCACTGGTACACAGCAACGCCACCGTCTTCAACAGGTACACATCAACGCCACCGTCTTTAACAGGTACACAGCAACGACACGAATAAAATGGCTTTGAACATTTTATTCTAATTCGGTAGCATTTTACCTCCGGTCGGTGAAGACCGTTGGACGATATTAGATATCGTACCCGTGACGGATAGTTTCAATTAAGTAACTTCCTGACAGGATTTCGCGGGTAAACCCGTTCTCTTTATTCGACCGTCCAAAGCTGACTGCGAACATAAAGAGTGAATCACTTGGATAAGTTATCCTTGTGATTTGAAGCCGTCAATTCATGAAACCTGGAACAAGTGAATTTCAATTAAGATTTTCACCATCGTTGCTTTCCAGTTGTCACGAGCTCAATTCATAAAGAATCTTGCACGTCACCTACCAAGTGCTGTTTGATGTTGACACTAGAAGGATTTCCACTCGTCACTGTGGTCAATAAAGAGTCACTCTGAGTGTTCTGGCAAGATCATATGATAATGCGAAGAGGCCTGGAACGAGTTTAAGTTCAATTAAGAATTAAACCACTGTTACCTTCCAGTTTTTCACAAGATTGGTTCTAAAAGAACCGCACGTGTAACCTACCATGAGCTTGTTTGATGTTGGCTCAAGCAGGATTTCCATCTTCATTGTAATACTTACGTATTACTCGGATGTTCTGGCAATATTACAGGAATATTGCGTAGGACTCATGAAAATCTCTTACTTTTCACAGTGTGTGAGAAAGCAAGGAATAAATGGAAAGTGTCCTAATGAGACTTTTCATGATCTCTTGGCTCTAGACTCGATTGTGCGTTTTGATTTAGTGAGCGATGGCTGGAGAGGAGTGCCACCTTTTCAATACCAGTCTATTCGGAGTGAATAAACCAATAGGTAACGTGTTGATCTCCGTGTGATTAAAACAAATACCTTTTGAGAGATATTTGAGTTAGCTGGGAAGGGTTGTGCATTGTATCACTGGGTCCATGATGTCTTTCTTCAATACCGAGAATCATTAGCAAAAATGACCTCAATAGCATATGTATTGAACCGGTTTCTGCCTAAAGTTGTAAGGAGGGCTTCTTTCTTTACACCCTTTATCTTTACAATTCTTTTTCATTCTTCAACCCCTTCAATCCTTACCAATACGTCATCACTAGCACCTTGTTGTGATTGTTCCAGTGCTAGCGTAAGTACTTGGTCGGCATTCAGCTACGTTCACATTCTTTCTCCATCTTTCCTAGGACTTCTAATTCTATCTAGGGAATTGTCCTTGGGAAGATTCCATCGGCTCTAATGAATCATTGGACTAAACCTATTCCTACCACCCTTTTGTCACCACATCCGTCGTGAATTAAGCGTGTTTTGGGAAGGAATTGCCACCATGAAAAATCATTGAAAATCACCTAAAGTACTTGTGATATTGAAATCAAAAGTTTTGTACCTTAGGTGTTTTGTTCATCAAAAACGCTCCCCCTTAACACGTGCTTTACACATATTAAGTTGGATAATCGTTAAGTCTTTTTCATCTTTTAGCCAAGTATCACTTGAGTCTCCTTAATCCCATTTTCTCCCCTTATCCAAAATGTTAACCATTAATATTTGGGATATTGAATGGATTAACCGGTCTTTGGGTAAAAATGAAATCGATGTTTGGCCATAGAACAAGTTATTGCTCCCCCTTAAGTTAATAAGGGATAGTTGTAGTGCTTTAGTATGATATATTTTGAAAGATTTAGAATCTCGTGAGAAATTCTTGAAAAAATTATCATACCTTAACACTACAACAAGCCATACAAGCACAATATTCACAAATATACATATTCACAATTGAAAACCAATATAAAGTGGACATGAAATGTACGACCCATTAGATGGATCGTTGCAGTAGCTTGTGGTGCACTAGATATGGTCTTCCACCCACGAATCTTTCCAAGCTCCTCATCAATCTACGTTCACGGAGCTTTTGATCAATCTTCTTGATCACATACTTCGCCATCTGCCGGTAACCCGGATGCCAATCCTCCGTCATCTCTGGCAAAGTTCCACCCGAGTTCAGATGCTCCAACTTTCCTCTGACTTGTAGAAGAGTCCCATCACTGTACTTATGGAGCTCACCCACCCTCATAAACTTCATCAAACCTCGACTGTTCAAGTAGAAAATGCCGTAATTCGGGACAGAAATGCCGGTATAAGGACATCTTTCTACATGTTGAGGTAGCACTTGATTCACTGGACGGGTTAGGTTAAGCTTCCTTTGATAGCTTTCGACTCCCAACTGAAGATCTTCAACTCGTGACTTGATGACAACGCTTCGTGTGAACATACGAAGTGCTGTATTCAAAGCAATGAGGTCTTCACGAGGAATATGTGTGAGTTGATCTCGGGTCATCAGAAGCAGCATATCTTCGATATCCTCAAGGCGAATGATGGAAAAATCTCCCTGCTGGATTTTGTATTCCCTGTCATCCTCCCTTTTCAAGCGAATCTCCGTCACATGATAATAGCCGTTCTTGGCTTCAGTTTTCAACCCTAAAATGCTGGAGATGCGGATATCGGATCTAACGATACTTCCAGAATTGACTAGGCAACAACCCCTGTACGCCCTTCGGACTCGTTCGTCCCAATGAGATGCACCTATGACAGCATACATATCATAATTACGATTTATTTTTGGGACCCAGAGTCGGTTTACCTTTTCCTCGATAAAGGGTATTGTCCCCCAGTTGGCAGCTTTCAGCAAGGTCAGGGAGGTTGCGTACTTTGATGACCCCTTCAGTAGATACACAAGATCATTGGTGACGAAGAAGTCAAGAGCAATCTGATTATCTTGAGAAGGATCCATTGGAGGTGGAGCTCTTTCTGATTCATGAAGTCCTGGCCGTTGAACGGTATTCAGAGCCTTCAGGATCTCATCGGCATAATACTCGAACTCCATTCGGGTTAACCGGGTTTTGGCACGAAGTCTCTTATCTTTCAGCGCTTCCTTCACCAAGGATGGAGTAACCGAAGTCTTATACTCATGAGCAAAAAATGCACATAAGTCAATCGGACTTCGGATACGGAGATACAACACATCTTTGTCAGCGTCTGTGATCGGATCATATTGTGCTGCTGCCGTGATCCAAGCCTGTGGTGGTGCAGTCTCGTCTATCTCCAACGTGTCTGCCCAGTCTCGTGTGCTTGGTTCAGGAACCGTAGATTGTTGTGCTTGTTGTAGAGGAGTAGAAGTGCGAACATCTGCTGGTTCTGATTCAGGCATTTCAGCAGTGTCATGAACGGGTGAGTGTTGTGCAGCTTCGGGTTCCGTTACTGATTCTGCAATCACAGGAGCAACAACAACAGAACTAATGGGGTTAGTGGTAATAGGTAAAGATACAGCGATAGAGGTACCGGGAACCGATGACGCTGTAGTGGCATTCACATCGTGGCGCCACTTAGTTCGTCTTGATTCCGATGATGTTGATTTGTCCTTCTGTGCTGCATCTTTCTTGGACTTGGTTCCAGTCTTAGCAGTTTTCTTGGAGCTGGTAACCTTGTCTCCCTCTTTAGGCTGTTCACCCCCATCATCATCCTGATTGTCATCCCCGTTACTACCCCTAGCACTCTCCTCATTCCCATCACCACCATCATCGCCATCATCATCATCCTCATCCTCGTCATCATCATCCTCATCCTTATCCTCATCATCACCATCATCGTCATCCTTTTCCTCTTCTTCTCCTTCTTCTTCCTCTTCCTCTTCACCAGTACCCTCTTCCTGCTCACTTTCTTCCCTTTCTTCTTCAGGTAGAATGTGATAAGGTACCACACTTCCAAACGTTTTGAATAACCTATCATCCTCCATGATAGCATCATTCAGGGATTTGTATAGAGCCCGTTGAATCCTAGACTTATCAAATGATCCAAGTTCCACCATACGAGCCTTAAGGATTTTCTTCAATTCAAAATCCGTCAAGTCATAAGCAATCTTGTAGGCGGCTTCTGAAGGATTGGATGATTTGATCATCAAGTTGTTAGCAGCAAGTGTCTTCAACTCATCACGCAGTTTAGGCATTAGGGATTCAACGGATTCTTGCACTCTTTCTTCCACAGAGGCTTCAAGTGCTTCTTTTTGCTCTTTGTATTTATCCCTCATCGCTTGAAGTCAACCCGGATGCCAATCCTCCGTCATCTCTGGCAAAGTTCCACCCGAGTTCAGATGCTCCAACTTTCCTCTGACTTGTAGAAGAGTCCCATCACTGTACTTATGGAGCTCACCCACCCTCATAAACTTCATCAAACCTCGACTGTTCAAGTAGAAAATGCCGTAATTCGGGACAGAAATGCCGGTATAGGGACATCTTTCTACATGTTGAGGTAGCACTTGATTCACTGGACGGGTTAGGTTAAGCTTCCTTTGATAGCTTTCGACTCCCAACTGAAGATCTTCAACTCGTGACTTGATGACAATGCTTCGTGTGAACATACGAAGTGCTGTATTCAAAGCAATGAGGTCTTCACGAGGAATATGTGTGAGTTGATCTCGGGTCATCAGAAGCAGCATATCTTCGATATCCTCAAGGCGAATGATGGAAAAATCTCCCTGCTGGATTTTGTATTCCCTGTCATCCTCCCTTTTCAAGCGAATCTCCGTCACATGATAATAGCCGTTCTTGGCTTCAGTTTTCAACCCTAAAATGCTGGAGATGCGGATATCGGATCTAACGATACTTCCAGAATTGACTAGGCAGCAACCCCTGTACGCCCTTCGGACTCGTTCGTCCCAATGAGATGCACCTATGACAGCATACATATCATAATTACGATTTATTTTTGGGACCCAAAGTCGGTTTACCTTTTCCTCGATAAAGGGTATTGTCCCCCAGTTGGCAGCTTTCAGCAAGGTCAGGGAGGTTGCGTACTTTGATGACCCCTTCAGTAGATACACAAGATCAT
Source organism: Glebionis coronaria (assembly GCA_025667525.1). Lineage (NCBI taxonomy): Eukaryota > Viridiplantae > Streptophyta > Magnoliopsida > Asterales > Asteraceae > Glebionis > Glebionis coronaria. The sequence continues at coordinate 588,639,549 of CM046874.1, read as the reverse complement.
TGGTGACGAAGAAGTTAAGAGCAATCTGATTATCTTGAGAAGGATCCATTGGAGGTGGAGCTCTTTCTGATTCATGAAGTCCTGGCCGTTGAACGGTATTCAGAGCCTTCAGGATCTCATCGGCATAATACTCGAACTCCATTCGGGTTAACCGGGTTTTGGCACGAAGTCTCTTATCTTTCAGCGCTTTCTTCACCAAGGATGGAGTAACCGAAGTCTTATACTCATGAGCAAAAAATGCACATAAGTCAATCGGACTTCGGATACGGAGATACAACACATCTTTGTCAGCGTCTGTGATCGGATCATATTGTGCTGCTGCCGTGATCCAAGCCTGTGGTGGTGCAGTCTCGTCTATCTCCAACGTGTCTGCCCAGTCTCGTGTGCTTGGTTCAGGAACCGTAGATTGTTGTGCTTGTTGTAGAGGAGTAGAAGTGCGAACATCTGCTGGTTCTGATTCAGGCATTTCAGCAGTGTCGTGAACGGGTGAGTGTTGTGCAGCTTCGGGTTCCGTTACTGATTCTGCAATCACAGGAGCAACAACAACAAAACTAATGGGGTTAGTGGTAATAGGTAAAGATACAGCGATAGAGGTACCGGGAACCGATGACGCTGTAGTGGCATTCACATCGTGGCGTCACTTAGTTCGTCTTGATTCCGATGATGTTGATTTGTCCTTCTGTGCTGCATCTTTCTTGGACTTGGTTCCAGTCTTAGCAGTTTTCTTGGAGCTGGTAACCTTGTCTCCCTCTTTAGGCTGTTCACCCCCATCATCATCCTGATTGTCATCCCCGTTACTACCCCTAGCACTCTCCTCATTCCCATCACCACCATCATCGCCATCATCATCATCCTCATCCTCGTCATCATCATCCTCATCCTTATCCTCATCATCACCATCATCGTCATCCTTTTCCTCTTCTTCTCCTTCTTCTTCCTCTTCCTCTTCACCAGTACCCTCTTCCTGCTCACTTTCTTCCCTTTCTTCTTCAGGTAGAATGTGATAAGGTACCACACTTCCAAACGTTTTGAATAACCTATCATCCTCCATGATAGCATCATTCAGGGATTTATATAGAGCCCGTTGAATCCTAGACTTATCAAATGATCCAAGTTCCACCATACGAGCCTTAAGGATTTTCTTCAATTCAAAATCCGTCAAGTCATAAGCAATCTTGTAGGCGGCTTCTGAAGGATTGGATGATTTGATCATCAAGTTGTCAGCAGCAAGTGTCTTCAACTCATCACGCAGTTTAGGCATTAGGGATTCAACGGATTCTTGCACTCTTTCTTCCACAGAGGCTTCAAGTGCTTCTTTTTGCTCTTTGTCTTTATCCCTCATCGCTTGAAGTCTGGTGATACGTGCAGCATGCTTATCAGCCTCAGCCTGCTTAACCCGAACTAGTTCTTCTGCATGTGCTTTTCGAGTCACCTCCATATCTGCAGCGAACCTAGCAATCATCTCCTCTTGGGCTCTCCTAAATGCTTCTTCACTTTGAGCTCGTCTTTGTAACTCTTGGCGAAGTTCATCCATTTCGCGTTTGTAATTATCCACATGTTTATCCAACATTTCAGCCATCACCAACGCAGCCATGGTAGATGTTGCAGAGCTGCTCTGGGTTGATTGGAGAGGCTCAGTTGTTACTGCGGTACTAAGGATGGGAATTGTCGGTGGTGGAAGAAATGGTGTTGAAGCCGGTCTGGTTGGTAAGGGTTGTATTTATGGAGGTTGAGTTGCTAAAGGTTGGGTTGACACCATGATCGTAGGAGCAACAGACTCCTTTTCCACACTTGCTGAAATAGGGATTGATGGCTCTTTCGAAGTGGAATAATGTTCAGGTGACCCAAACTCATCAACATCATCTGGTTCCACGTACTCATCCTCAACATCTACCCTTGCACCTGAACCACTACCGCCAGTATCTTTCCTACTCCTTTGAATAGCTATCTTCATCATTTGTTTCTCAGTTTTATCAAGAGTAGGATCAACAACGTCTTCTTCGTCACGTAGACGCATCTCATCAGCCTTACCCTTTCCCTTCTTACCCTCTGTCTTCTTCTTCTTGGTTTCGGGTTCAGGTAACGCAACTGGTTGTTTGCGTTTACCTTTACTCTTAACCGTTGTAGACGAGTCTTCTCCAGTCTAAAGGTTTGCTTTCAGCTTCTTGATTTCTATTTGCAGTAGCTTGTAATCAGCAGAACCTTTGATTTTCTCAGACAGAAGGTAATCAGGAATAGGACCCGGAATCACACCAATAGACGGTCCTTCATGCCTCAGATCCATAATATCATCAGCTTCTTCAGTGTGATAGCGACTTGCTGCACGCCTATCAATAGTAGCATCATTCTTCATAAAATAATTAATGATAAGCTTGATAAACCGAGGATAAGGAAAGAAGTTTGTCTTCAGCTTCTTGTTATAGAAGAGTTGAAAGGTGAATTCTTCCCATATCAACAAAGCATAATCTGAATTTGCAGCTTTGTACATGCCATAGAAGAGGTTTATTATAGGACTGCGCAAAGCATCATGGCCACTTCTTTTTGGTGTAAGATATCTACTGAGAATACCCATCAATGCTCTCCAAGGTTGTCCTACTTTAGCAGTGGTAAACTCAGACGCAACTCGTATTTCCGGACATCCAAGAGCGTCAAATAACTCCACGAGTTCATCTTTAGTAGGATCCCTCGAGAATGACATGCCTTTGGGTGTATCCCGTATACCAAGAATCTTACGGAAGTCTGAAACTGTGAGTGTCTGCTGCTTGTTGTCGATGGTGAAGGTGATCTTGTTTGAAGTGATTTCCTTGGTAGCCCAAAATTCATACATATACTCATAAGGCACCGAGGCACTACTTCTCAAATCATTCTTAAAATGGGATTGATCAAGGATCGCAATGGCTACTTTAAATCCATGGTGAGTGGATTTTGAGATTTGCTTCAGCCTGTAGTTGTTGGGTATAAACTTAAGGGTTCGTGCTTTAGCAATATCGGCTTCTCTAGAGTCTTGGATTGCTTGTACTGTTGGATTAGTCATTGTATCTGCTTAAGATAAGACATGAAAGGTTGATGCACAAAAACATATAGATATATATCATTCTTACTTCTAAGCATAACACATTTCATAACATAATACAACAAGTACATATAACATGCAAACAATAATAATCAAACAACTCTTCATCCGGAACTTTTCCTCATTCGGAACTTCTTCATCCGGAACATTCCTTCATTCGGAACTTCCTTCATCCGGAAGTTCTTCATTCGGAACTTCCTTCATCCGGAAGTTCTTCATTCGGAACTTCCTTCATCCGGAAGTTCTTCATTCGGAACTTCCTTCATCCGGAAGTTCTTCATTCGGAACTTCCTTCATCCGGAAGTTCTTCATTCGGAACTTCCTTCATCCGGAAGTTCTTCATTCGGAACTTCCTTCATCCGGAAGTTCTTCATTCGGAACTTCCTTCATCCGGAAGTTCTTCATTCAGAACTTCCTTCATCCGGAAGTTCTTCATTCGGAACTTCCTTCATTCGGAAGTTCTTCATTCGGAACTTCCTTCTTTCGGAAGTCCTTCATTCGGAACTTCCTCATTCGGAAGTTTTTCAGAAAAAATCCTTCATTCGGAAGTTATAACCATGTTCATCCGGAACTTTTCAAACACAGCCTTTGTTGATCTAATCGATGTGCGTTTGTGAGTTCTAAGGCAAACTAAGGCAATTAAACATCATTTAATGAAATTCCGAGCAAAACCCACCACTAATCCTAATCAATTACTGTTTAATTAGACGCAAAACCCTAACTTGGACTTAATCTAAATTAAACGAATCATTTGCTAGGAGATAGTGAAGAATTAGACGAATAATGAGTTTAAATATTGATGTATTTACCTTATTAAGCGAATGAACATGATCAAAATGGATGATTAACCGAGAGATGTTAGATCTTGTGTGTGAGTTTTTAACAATGGCGGCAATTGAAATAGAAGTACAGTGAAAGGAGAAAAGGGGGCGGGGGGGGGGGGGGGGGGGGGGGGGGGGTTATATTTGACTTAGGTCAAATTTTTGCGTCTTATACCCATTATCAACTTAAGTCCCTCTACTTTTCTCTCCTTTTCCTTTTTGTTTCTAACTTTTTCAATTCTCTTAACTCTTGTTTAACTTACACACAACTTAACAAACGCAATCTATTAGCATATCTCCAATATCTAAAAGCAATGCCTAACACTTAGAACGAACACAAATCTTACTCTAAAGCAAAACCACTCAATTACCATTTAGCCATTAATTTTCATAATCACTTTTGAAAAATCAATTTTAATGACGAAGATGATTTAATATTTTCTCCCCCTTAAACGATGACCCGTTTTCTATTTAAAGAGCTGTAGTCATTGTTTAAAGAGTCAAATATTGATGAAAGCATTTCCAATTTATATTCTTGAAAAAGTTTGATTCGTGGTGTCAATAAGATTTCTCTTATTTTAACAAATTAATGCACTGAGACGTACATAAATTCGTGTTAGACCAAGTTGTAAAGTAAACTTGATCCCTTTGCATGATTTGGCTTGTAAATCATGCCCGAGAAAATTAATTCCCGTTCTGAGCCAACGTTTTCCAAGGAAATACGTGACTTTAATATGAAAACCGGGTTGCAGTCAGAAATAACTACAAGCCATAATGGGCATGTTTTAAAAATCTACAACTTTTATACGGACTCTATTTATGGCACCGTGTCAATATTGATCGACATTTCTAAGGCCGTAAATATTACCGTACTAAAAGACATGCCCGTTTTAAAACGAAAAATATTTTTGGTTTTTCTTGATTTTATAATTTTTATGGATTTTCTAGGTTTTATATTTTTTTATGATTTTTGTTGGTTTTATATTTTTGTATTTTCTTTTTGTGGTTTATATATTTACGATAATATACATGATCACGAACAAAAGGATACTCTGAATAGTTTACCACGACTATTCAGCTGATTCTTCTGCCAACTCTTTGAGGGTCGCTGGAGTGAATGATTTCATGCCAAGCTTGTCGATCAAAAACTCAATTCGTCCTCGATCTAATGCTTTGGTGAACATATCCGCTAACTGGTACTCAGTAGTGACAAAATACAGCTCGATCACTCCGTTCTCCACCTGCTCCTTAATGAAATGGTAGCGAATGTCTATGTTCTTGGCCCGGGAGTGTTGAACATAGTTGCAGCAAAGGGCAATGGCGCTCTTGTTGTCACAATACATCGGGATTTTGTTGAATCCCAAACCGTAGTCAGTTAATTGTGATCTCATCCAAAGGACTTGAGCACAACAACCGGACATGGCGATGTATTCAGCCTCCGTGCTTGATATTGCAGCGCTTTTCTGCCTTTTTGATGACCAACTGATCAATCTATCTCCTAGGAGTTGCACAGATCCAGAAGTGCTACGCCTCGTGTCTTGACATCCAGCATGATCGGCATCTGCGTATGATATTAAAGCAATAGAGGAATCTTTCGGATACCATAGACCACGATGAAGTGTTCCTTTTAGATACCGAAAGATCCTTTTCACAACATGTAGGTGCTTTTCGGTAGGCCGAGCCTGATACCGGGCACACATGCATACAGCAAATTGCAAATCAGGCCTGCTAGTAGTCAGATATAGAAGGGTGCCGATCATCCCACGGTAAAGTTTTGGATCGACAATAGTCCCATTCCTATCTTCATCTAACTTGGATTTCTCCACCATTGGAGTGTCCACGGGGTCACAATTTTCAAAGTTATATTTCTTAAGAGATTCTAGAACATATTTGGATTGATTAATAAAGATGCCTCTGGGATTCTGAGAAATCTGTAATCCTAAGAAAAATGAAATTTTTCCCATCATCGACATCTGAAAGCGTGTGGACATTATCTTCTCAAATCGATTTGACAATTCTATGTTAGTGGCAGCAAATATTATATCATCAACATAAATTTGTACCAGAATCATGTCGTTGCCTTCCTTGAGAGTGAATAGAGTGGGGTCCACCTTGCCTTTGGAGAAGCCTTCCGAAATGAGATATGTTGACAGGAGATCATACCACGCGCGTGGAGCTTGTTTCAACCCGTAGAGAGCCTTCTTAAGCTTGTACACATGATTAGGAAACTCCGTACTGACGAACCCATCCGGCTGACTAACATAGACTTCTTCCCTTAGTTCACCGTTCAAAAATGCCGTCTTCACATCCATTTGATAGACGATCATGTTCATATGAGCAGCATACGCAAGGAATAATCTAATAGCCTCCAATCTAGCCACAGGAGCAAAATATTCTTCAAAGTCTATACCCAAGGCTTGTTTATATCCTCTAGCGACCAATCTAGCCTTATTCTTCAATACCGCACCCATCTCATCAAGTTTAACCTTATAAACCCATAACAAAGTAAGGATGTTAACCTTGTCAGGGAGAGGAACCAATTCCCATACTTCAAGTCTTTGAAATTCATTTAGTTCCTCCTGCATAGCTTCAATCCAAGATGATTGGGTCATAGCCTGCTGCCAGTTTTTAGGTTCAACTTCAGAGAGAAATGCATAAAAGTAGCAATAAAGTGCACTCTCTTGTAATTGATGGCGTGTAGAGACTGGTCGATCTAGATCTCCAATAACATTCCTAATTGGGTGATCTTTTGTCCATTTAGTGCTATGGTTTTCAATCCTAGGTGGTCTGGAGTGAACAATAGAAGGAGCTTCTTCTGAGGTAGACGCGGCTGAAGGGTTTTCAGGTATCGCTACACCAAAGAAAGGAAGCTCTTGCAAGTGAGCATATTCCAAGTCGTGATCAATAGAATCCTCTTCCACATCATTAGGCACAAGTAGGGGTGATGATTCAGGTGTAGTTTGAGAATTACTTGGTGAAGGTGCATCCGGTTCAATGTGAATTGTAGATGCATTAGGTAAAAGTTCATTAGCTTGAGCAACCACTTCAGGGATTGGAGAGATTACTACATGTGCTGGAACTTCATCAGTCGGGGGATCGAAGAATTCATCAAACAACGGTTGAAACAGTTTATCCCACTCGGGCCTTGTTGGTGGTAAAAATGATGTAGAAGTAGGATTATTGGGAATTAATCCGGAACTAATAGCACCGGTTCCCATCTCATGAAGCGCGGGTTCAGAGCTGTGTTGCTCAGAAGCCATCGCTGTCAGCTCATCGAAATCTGCGTCCATAGTTTCTACAATCTTGCCAAGACGACGGTTATAGATTCGGTATGCTCTTTTGGACGGTGAGTAACCAATGAAAATACCTATATCGGCTTTCGGTTGAAGCTTACCCAAGTTCTCACTATTGATGTTTGGATAACAAAGAGCACCAAACACATGGAAAAATGAAACATCGGGTTTACGGTCATGTAAGAGCTCATAAGGTGTTTTTCCATGGCGTTTCCGAAGGATAGAACGGTTTTGGGTGAAACATGCAGTAGAAATAGCCTCTGCCCACAAGAACAATGGAGCGTTCGCATAAATAAGCATGGTCCTAGCAGCTTCCATAAGTGTACGATTCCGTCTTTCAACGACACCGTTTTGTTGTGGAGTGCATGCAGCGGATGTTTCATGTGATATACCAATTCCTTCATAATAATCACGAAGAGTCTGGTTGACGAACTCTGTACCATTGTCTGTACGAATACGGCGGACAGTGGTATTCAAACGTACCTGAATGAATTTCAGAAAAGTGATGATAGCCTTCGGTGCTTCATCCTTTGTACGTAGAAATCTAACCCATGTAAACCTGGAGAAATCATCCACAATTACCAGAATGAATTTCTTACCGCTCACACTTTCAGTTCTCATCGGCCCACAAAGATCCATATGCAAAAGATGAAGTTTTTCTTGATTGGTGTCTTCAGCTTTGGGCTTGTAAGATTTCTTGGTACTTTTCCCCCTTGAACACGCGGAACATAAATGGTCCTTGTGAAATTTAAGCTTTGGAAGACCACGAACTAAATCGTTTTTAGCCAGATGATTAATAGCATCAAAGTTAAGATGAGATAATCTGCGATGCCATAACCATGACTTGGTCTTAGATGCTTTAGAGAGAAAACATACTGGAGAGGCGGCCATCATGTCTTGTAAGGAAAAGGTATAGAGATTTGCACCACGAGATCCCTTCAACAAATCTTTTCCTTCCAAGTTGCGGATGAAACAAGTGTGTTGTCGAAAAGCAACCTCAAGGTTGGAATCACAAAACTGTCCTACTGAGAATAAGTTATGACCAAGACCTTCTACATAGTATACCCTTGAAATCGTTACGTTTCCAATCTGATATTCACCATACCCCATAATCTTTGCTATATGATCATTCCCGAATTTAACCGTACCAAGAAACTTGCTGACGAAATTTCGGAGCATCGAGCGATTTCCGGTCAAATGTTTTGAACAACCGGAGTCCAAATACCACAGGATGATTTGGACCACCTGAAAATATCACCACACGAAGACAATGTAGAGGTATCGGAATCTGAGTGTTCCTTGTTATTAGCAGGTACAGATTTAATAATCTTAGATTTGCTAACTCTAGGTTTCTTAGATTTCCTAGCCTTCCTTTTCTTAATAGGTGGTGTAGATTCTAGTTGGCTTAAATCCTGAGGTATTTCTTCACTGATAGGCACTATAGTGGGGGCTGACCTAATTAAAGGCGCGCTGTTTCCATACTTGAGTGCGAGTGTTCCTAACTAAAGGACGCTCAGACCTAACCTCAATGGATGCATTCCTAGTTAAAGGGCACATTTTTCCATCTAATGTAAAGGTCCTACCAGTGGGACGCCATTGCCAGCCAACTTGGGCACGAGTTCTACCCGTTGGCTTCCATTCAAGACCATTCTTAATAGCATTCATTTCATTCACGTGATCAATCAGACACAAATAATGACGCTGGGAAAACATACATTCATTACAATTCCAACAATTTAAATCAGAATTCACGAATGGTTTAGGCTGCTGCACAGGCGCAGAGCTTTTAGTCTTAACATGATTCTTTTTATTTAAAACTGAACTAGCATTCCTATTGTGAACTTCTACTTTCTTCTTTGTGGCACTACTAGTGGAGGGCTTGATCTTATCTTTCTTGAGTGGCGATCCTTTAGCCTTAGTAGTCTCTTTTAATCCTGTAGAAGGCAAAGTGGGAACATTAGCAACAGATTTTAAAGGTGTCTTACTTGATTGTGCCAATGACGGTTTTGCTCCTGGAGTCTTATTAAATGGAGTGACAGCAATGGGCCTATTATTAAGTAGTGCCGAACCTGGTGTACCTATGTATTGCAAATATGCCAAGCAATATTGAACTCGCTTAATATATTCATGAGCCGAATAATAGTCGCTACTTGAGGGATCTAAGGCATAAAGATCGTCTAAAATATCCCTAAGAAGATCGACATGCTTAATGGCATTCCTCATATAATCATCGTAGGTAACCGGGTTTCTCTTATGAAGCGGATTCTTATAAAGCACTACTGACTTGGTTGTTGGAGCACTAGTGGACGGTGCAGAGTCGGTAGCTAAGTTATCAACAACTTCTTGTCGGGTGAGAAGAAGTGTCTCCTTTAACTCAGCCAAAACCATATTTTTGTCTATGAGCAGGATGTTCAAATCAGAGATTTCCTCGCACTTTTGGTTCAGTTGTTCAACATAAGATTGTTGTTGTGCCGCATTAAAAGCGAAGCGTTCTTCTAGTGAACCATAAAGAGCGGATAATCCCTGTCTTGTCCGATCCATCTCCCCTAGAACAGACGAAAGTCTAATTTCTAAGTCTTGATTTTTAGACTCTGCAGCCTCTAGTTCCAATTTTAATGTTTCCTTTGATGATACCTCTCTCTTCAATCTCATGATTTCTTCCTCTAATGTCTTAACAATTGCTATCATCTTGTCACTCGTCTCAACACCGTTTTCACAACCATTTGATATCAAAAGATCCTCATTTTGAGTTTGTTGTTTTAATTCTAAAGATATACAATGTTGTTCTAGTTGATTAAAGCGTTTTGAAAGTAAATTGTAAGAATCTTGTAGCTTTAAAAACTCAGCGTTAGATTCGTGACAAGAATGATTATCTACCTCATTTACAGTATCAGCAACATTTACAGAAAGATCACAAACATCATCACATATATACACAGCATCACAATTAATCATAGCGGATGTAAGCTCATTTGAATAATTAACATTTACAGTAGTAAGCACATCACACGAGATTACTGCAGACAAGAATCAGTCATATTCGGTTAAAATATTTTCCTTTTCAATTAGTTGTAGTTCGTAAGCGGTGTCCATTTCATAAAACACTTTTTGAACTTCACCAATTTCAAATACAAGATTTTCCTTAAGAGATGCAAAAGTTCCTTTTAGACTTTCGACAAACGGATTGATCTCATTTTTAAACACCTCGTTCATATGTTTGAAAGCCCATTCTCCGGCATTTAAGCCATTTGAAGTCGTACAATCCAAAATGACCTTGTCAAAATTAGTAAAGTATTGATTAATCTCTTGCAAGTTTAACCATACAGTGCTAACCGGTGGAAGATCCTTTGGAATTTCCTTAGGACCTTCCATATTGACAAGTGTAGGAAATGTACTAGGGTTTTCTTCATCTAATATGTAGGTCGGTGCTGTTATGAGATCTTTGTCCATATGGAAGCGAATTCTAAAATCCGTTTTTGCAAGCTCCTTATTCAATTTAAAATAATCACACTCGGGATATTTTGCAGAATTGTATGACCGATCCTCATCAACTAGATCCTTACTTGTTCGATCATCAGGAAAAACAATCGGGTCTAAAGCCAATCCTAATTGAGTTGCATTATAAAGTCTAGGACTATGTCTTAAAGCTTGTTTTGCATACCGTGGATTAGGGGGAAGGCCTTTTAGATGTGATAAGTTAAACTCTCTAAACGAAGCATCAAATAAGTGAACTAGTTGAGAAGCAGCGTATTGTCTTAACAGCAAGTAATCTAGACTTCTAATCTTGTTAGTAGCATTAATCTCCATTTCATTCTTTTTAGACTCGAGTGATTCAAAATCCGTTTGAAGTTTTTGAAAATTAGTGACCAGTAACTCTTTTTCTTGAAGTTCATTAGACAGATTTGCTCTTAAGTTTTCTATTTCTTGCAAGTGACCCATTTGTTTGTTTCTAAAGTGATCATATTCGGGATTAGTTAGAACACTAGACGAAGGCACTAGTTCCAAGGTTTGAACTTTCTCATTGCTTAAGGCAAGCTCATCAGACAAATTCTTATTCTTAGCTAAGGTTTCTAAGAGTGCAGCATTCATTTGGCTAAGTAATGTAGCAGGAACCATGACCAAATCTTGTTGAGCAGGAGTAGGCGTATGCGAAATGGGTCCCGGTTGTGATTCACTCAAAGTCTGGGGACTCACATTGATATTGCTATCATTGTTTGTCTCCTCGTTTGAAAGACTCACCACCAAAGATTCATTCGAATCAGCACTCTCTTGCACAACTTGATGTGGTTGAATACTAGCATCAGTGGTATTATCGGTGGTATTAATAAGTACCTCAGATCTCTTTTCTGGCCCTAAGCTGGAGATAGTTGCCATGAGAGCAGCCTTTGCAGATTGAAAGTCATCACAGTCTGAGTCATACGCATCGAGATCATCTGCTTGGTATGCTGCATTCTGTGTGGTGACCATGTCTTGTTCAGCAATCCCTGGATCAGCAAGAAATGCAAGCTCCTCTTCATCAAGTTCCCTTCCTTGTGCTTGAGCATTCACCAGATAGATCTTTTCTGCAAACCATTGTCCATCCCTTCTTCTCTTGGGTTTCTTACAATCCCTGGACATATGACCCTCTTCCTTGCAGTTGTAGCATGTAATCATTCTCAACTTGCCTGTATTAGCCCGTGGAGGATTGTTGACCATTGGAGCAGGAGCAGGATTGACCGTGCGAGCATTGGTTGAATTGGAAGGTCTCCCCTGATATGGTTGAATTGGCTGAACCATTACCCTGCCATTCTCAATTGTATCTTGTTGGCGAGAATTGGATGAATTCCTCAACTGATTGTTGGTAGGAGCTGATCCCCTAAATCCTCGTTTGCTTAAAGTCCTTGTGAGATAGGCAGACATAGTGGTTAACACTTCAACTGGATCAGCACCTTGTTTAAATACAGGAACGGGGACTTCCTCATCATCACAGTACATTGCTTGATCTTGAGCTGCATAATCACTAGAAGGAATACTCATTTGATCAGGGTAGCTTGTTGGATATGCTGCATTCTCTTGATAAGATGAATATGAAGATTGAGCATAAGGTGCAGTACTTGCTGGGTGATGTTGTATAGCATATTGTGATGAAGGTGCACTGAACCGATGTTGTTGCTGATGTGAGGTGGGTGGTTGTGGTAAAATCGAGTATTGGGGAAAGGCTGGTGTCATGTAAGGTGATGGATGATAGGCTTGATGTCCCAAAATATAAGGAGTGTTGTTGTGAGACAAGCTTGGTTGATTCGCCATCAAAGCTAATGAATCAGGGCACATACCTCGTGGAGAACGGTGCATGATCACATGTTTTTCATGCTGCTGAAGAAAAGCATATAGTTGATCCAAATTGCACTTATGCAAATCCCTGGTTAACTTAACATCGGTAATGTACTCACCCCATTCAGCTTGAGGTAGAGTATTCAAGAATTTGGTGTTAACCTGGAATGGTGCAATCACAAGATTGTATACATTCAGATCATTCATGAGTGTGGTGAATCTGAAGTAATAATCGTGAAGCGTTTCCCCTGGGTTGTACGTGAATCTATCAAACAGGTCATACAACTGACATTCCCTTTCCTGTTTGGTGAGAGACGTTCCTTGTAGCAATACCTTAAGACGTTCCCATAAATCCTTTGCCACCGTATACTGACTCACCATCCTATAGATGTCATGGGGAAGAGCTTGGAGAATTGTTTGAAGAGCTTTCTCGTCTGCATCGGCAACAAGTTGTTGGGCTGGTGTAAGTTCTTCAAATTCTCTTGGTCGAGTCACATTGTTGACCACTATGGTACCATAGTCAAGTGGACCATTTAAAATTGACTTAACCATAAGCCTCCCATAAACCGATTTTCCCTTAAGATAAGACATCATCCGGCCTTGCCAAGCTTCAAAAACTTCTTTGATGAGCATTGGCGGGCGATTATCCGTTCCCGTAATCACCGAAATATCCGTAAGTGATGTCATCTGAGGCATTACTGAATTCGGATTCATTTTGTTAACTTCAAAGAGACAAAGATTATCGGTTGATCGAGCAGTGAAGTAAAGCTTGTGACTTGTGTTGTGTTTTTGTTGTAAGAAACCAAGATTAAATCCTCTAAAAAATCGTCGAAAAAAACAAGCAAAATAACCCTTGATTCGGAACTTTTTGTTGATTCGGAAGATTTGGCTTGGAATTACCTTGATTCGGAACTTTTGGCTTGATCCGGAACTTCTTGATTCGGAAGTTCTTGGTTCGGAACTTTGGCTTGATCCGGAACTTCTGGGTTCGGAAGTTCTTGGTTCGGAACTTCTTGATACGGAACTTCTTGATCCGGAACTTCTTGATCCGGAACTTCTTGATCCGGAACTTCTTGATCCGGAACTTCTTGATCCGGAACTTCTTGATCCGGAACTTCTTGATCCGGAACTTCTTGATCCGGAACTTCTTGATCCGGAACTTCTTGATCCGGAAGTTCTTGATCCGGAACTTTTGCTGGGTTAATCAGAAACCTTGTTCGATGAACAGTCGACCACTAAAAATGAAGATTAAACCCAGATTTTGACCAAATAACCCAAAAAGTTTTGTGATTTCTACAATAATAAGTAAAAACTAACACTTATCCACTAATCCCAATCACAAAAACACCAAAAACACCAAGAATCAAGATGGTTTTTCTTAAAGAACACTAATACAATCAAAAACTAAAAAAAAACCACACAAATCACTACCTTAAATCACCCCATAGCTCTTGATACCAAATGTAGAATATTGATAACCTATGAATCTATGAAGGGGTTTGTTGATTTCTAGAGAGAGAAAGTTAGAGAGAGAAAGTGAGAGAAAGTATGTGTTATTTCAATAAAATGAAACTAGAAAAGTGACAACAACCAACCCCTTTCCATGGTGGAAAGGGGTATTTATACTCCAAGCTTACAATGGGCTTGGGCCGGTCCATGACAAGCCCATGGACCGGTTCTTACTTAACTTAATAAGCAACTAATGACTATTTGTTAACTACGAGCTATTACAACATTAATAATACTAGCCGGGTACCCGCGCAATGCGGCGGCGGGTCTCCGGTGAAATTTTTTACGGCAAAACCAATATTATACATGTCTCATTTACCCGAATATCGTTCGGTACGGTACCGGACTACGAAAAAAGGTGAAAAAATTCGGGGCCACTAATTCGGGATGAGACCAGTACCAAATCGAGAAATTCCCGAAAAAGAATAGGAAAATCCCGATTTCCCGGTACCGGTACCGATTCCCGTACCGATACCGATACCCGAATCCAGTTCGGTACGGTACCGGTACCATAAATTTATGCTCAAGAAATAATCTGTACCACTAATTCGGGACGGGACCGGTACCGAGATCATCCATATACGCTCTTATTAGTCCAAGTTTATATTTTAATTAAATGTAGAATTAAATTAATACTAAAGAAATGGACATTTAGTAAACAAACTGAAAAATTTAGAACAAGTAAATAAAAAAATTAGGTCCGTTGAGACCATTTCCATTTCCACCCACACATTTGTTGAGACCATTTCCATTTCCACCCACACATTTCATAAAAGTTTAAGATCTAAGTAAATCCTGAAAAAGTCAAACCATCAGATGATCACCATTTCATTTGATTTCACCATGGAAAAGATAAACATGTTCTAATTATTGGTAACATGTTCTAATTATTTATTTGAGATGGTGAAATCAAATAAAAATACTTATCTGTTTGAGATTTTAAATTAACTTCCCAATCTAATTATTGTAGGTTGTATCACCATTTCATTTGAACGGAGCAGATAAGATGATAGTCACCGATGATAGTCACCGATGTTTGAGATGATCTTAAAGATGAACGGAGCAGATAAGAACGTAGCTGACATCGGTGAAGGTATGGCTAAGTTGATAGTCATCGATGAACCTAAAAAAAAGTTTTCGTCTGTTCGTCGCGCTTTCGAAGAAGTTAATTCCACTCTTCAGACTAAATCTTAGTCAGGTATATATTTATTTTTATATAAATTATCTGTTAATTTTTATGGATCTGTGGTTAGGATAGTTCAAGATATTAACCGTTTATCCATTAATTGAAAAAAGTAAAACAAGAAATGATATCAAAACATTAATTGGATAGTTCACTTGGAAAGATGATGGAGAATTTCAAATCATGGTTTTCGTTTTTTATATAAGGTAAGAATGTCAAAGTTGTTTTTTTTTCCTACTTAATTTTTAATATAATGCCAAACACCCCCTGCTACCCACACAAATATTCTAAAGATCTAGTTTGATACTTGGATAATCATAAACAGTAAAAATATATGACTTTAATTTAATATGTTACCAATCTGCCATTGATATTGTGCTTCTCCTTAATGACTCTTTTCGAAACGAATTTGGAATAAGCAGAATTACAAACAGCGGATGAGAGAATTAATAATCAAGAGCAAACTTTACAAAAACATAACTTTATAAGCATCATTACTCAAAACGGCTTTTCTGTTTAATCAATAAGCAAGGTAACCGAAACACTTGCTTATCCGTGTGCTATTTAATCATAGGTCATATAACTGAAAACCATATTTGCATTTGACGTTGGCTTTATTCCAATACACGAGAACTCGGTTGCTTAAAAGATACTCTCAAGTTTGGGATTAAGATAACAGCGAACTTGTTCGTATGTAAACTCTACTGTTTTGTTTGTGAAAGATAACGACCAATCATTAACTTAAAATAAAACTTGATAACTTACGAACTCATATATATTTTGGACTAGCCACTCTTGTAGACATCGTTCATAATTAAATTCCAACTCACATGTCGTCAATTAACAAGTTGTATATATTTAGGATAAGGCCATGCTTGTTGTTCAAAGTAGCCACGAACGACAAGAACATAGGCGTACCAAAAGCATATACTACTTCTCAGCACGTATATTCACCATACAATCCTGTATATAAGCTAAGAGCCTTTTAGATCTTTGACCTATGTGGGATATATGGTTTTCAATTTTTAAAGTTTATGGGTTCAGTTATTTTGTACAAAGCTTTTAGTCATTTCACCTAAAAACTAAGAAATGCTTTTACTGCTTGATAATAATGGCTGATTCTTTCATATTATAAGAGCAAAAAGCTGAGTATAGACTATTCCTGAACTTCCATATGATATCTAACTACAACTTATAAACTTACTTAGCAAAGCAACATATTTCATAACACGCATAAGAACCCAACGATTAGGCATATAAACATCCGGTACAAACTCGTTAAAGATCCATACTTGATGGTATGGATCTAACATGTAGCAGGTTCGCAAAACACAACAAAAAACTTTAACATGGGCAACCTAAACAAGCCATTTAAATAGACGTTCATTTCCAAAATACAAGAACTGATATTTATAATTTGGCGCAGAGTAAACAAGATAGAAAAAATGGAAGGGAGGTATAGTATACAGACATGCCGACCATATAAAAACATCTTCTGATATATATTTGGTTACTTTAGACAAGGGGAAGAAAACCAATTTGTCGCATAATGAGGTTGATGCGATTGGTGGTGCACGTTTCGATGACGGTGCTGGTGGAGATAATGAGGTTCAACGAACCATGCTTGAAATTTTGAATCAACTTGATGGTTTTGACGCTCGTGGTAACATCAAAGTTCTAATGGCCACAAATAGGTAATTTATGTTCTATAACTACTTTCAATGAGCACTCGTTCAATAATATATATATATGCTTGTGCTAATTCGGGTACTTGCAGGCCCGATACTCTGGACCCAGCATTATTGCGACCTGGAAGATTGGACCGAAAGGTTGAGTTTGGATTACCAGATATGGAAAGCAGGGCCCAAATATTTAAGATCCATACACGAACCATGAACTGTAAAAGGGATGTTCGGTTTGAACTTTTGGCTCGTCTATGCCCTAATTCAACTGGTACATATATTTCTTATTCCTCACATCTCATCTTTAAATAAAGGGTTAATACTCTAATAAGTTTTCACTACGTTGGCGGTCTAACCCTTGAACATTTTTCGCGGTGGTCATTCCCTTAACCTGTTTTTTCTATGTTCAACTAACCAACTTTATTCTTTCATCTACGAAGTCACTTGACCTTTTTTTTGGTAGTAGTGAGATCCGTAAACCTTTTTTTTCCTGCTTGCCAAAATATTGCCAAAACAAGATGACCCAAATATAGATTGAAAATTTGGTGGTTTTATGGTTATTTAGCCCTAACATACAAATTAAATGATTCTAAATCTTGGCAATGACGTGAATCTGATAAATGTGTAGGTGCCGACATCAGGAGTGTCTGCACAGAAGCGGGAATGTATGCAATCAGAGCACTGAGGAAGACAGTGACAGAAAAAGATATCCTGGAGGCAGTGAACAAGGTTATCAAGGGGTACCAAAAGTTCAGTGCCACACCCAAGTATATGGTTTACAATTGATCTCGGTCTTAATTTTGGATCTGTATGGAACCTAACTCGTCAGTGTTTCCTTTAATGTCAAAGTCACATAGATACCATGGTGATTTAAAGTCTTTTGGGGTTCAACTTGATTTGAACACTGCCGTTGTGCTAACATACCAGCAATACCAAATCTAGTTACACCGCTAATTCTAGAGAAGAAATATATATATATATTTAGCAGCAGGAATGTCTGCAATGTTCTGACCTCTATTTGATTCCAAGGAGATGCTTTGTTAAGGTAATCCGTTGCTTATTTCTTAGCATGTGCATAGATAAGTGAAATTAGCTTAGACGCCACGGATTATGTTTATCCAAGTGAGGGCATCCATAGACGGTGGGACAATGGTTATCGTATCACATCAACAGCAGCTACGTAGGATCAAACTACCCTTATTTTGAGTGTGCCCCGTCGAAAGCCTGGTGATGAACTCAGGAAACTTTACGGACATCAGTTTCCAAGAACACATGTTAAGGTTAGTCTACACCTCCTCTGTTTTTTGTAATTTAAACACTTAGACTGGATTTATGTTTTGGAATATTACTGAGTTTAGCCCGTTAACTAAAAACTTTGTTTAATATATATACAACTGAGCCATCTCATATATTGCGAAACAACCAGATATATTGCGAAAAAAACAACCAGATGTTGTAAATTTATTCAAATGTTGTAAATGATTACAACCATATCAGGTAAGCAACCAAATCAGGTTAAGACACGATTACAAACACAAGTTTAAATAATTCATGCATGAAATTTTAAGCATCATCTCGATTGATGTTGTGATTGAAACAGGTAACACGCTTATTGCCAAAAAGCGAAACAGGATGTGTTCTTCTACGTTTGGCACTCCTAGCTGAGGAACTCTCTGGTTGGATCTCGTCCTCATCATCCAGGTTAATAACTTCCTCCCATTTCCAATGCATCAAGTTTTCAAATCTTTTGCGTTTCTTGTGAAGCTGTAATACAAATAAAAAAATCTTAGTAATTTGTGATGTTATACTAAGCAGGAATGTAAAAAATAAAAAGATTGAAAAAAGTATGTTACATCCACAAGTCGGTTGGTTTGAGCTTGATCTGGAAGAGGGAGAGGGAGAGGTGCATGTGCTGGAAGAGGGGCAGGAGCAACAACATCAGCAACATCTGCTGCTGGAAGGTTGAAATTGGGACCAAGGGACAAAGATGCCAACAACATTGTTACTTCAGCTTGGTTAGCTATTTAATCAAATAATTCAGCAGGAACACGAGTTTGTATTTGTGATGTTGGTTTCCCATCTTCATGTGCCTTTTATTTATAGTGGCATTTTGCAATACCTACAGGACATGATTTCCTGATGTTTAGCCATATTTGATTGTGCAAATCAGTTGTGGAGATAGTTGCCATGAGAGCAGCCTTTGCAGATTGAAAGTCATCACAGTCTGAGTCATACGCATCGAGATCATCTGCTTGGTATGCTGCATTCTGTGTGGTGACCATGTCTTGTTCAGCAATCCCTGGATCAGCAAGAAATGCAAGCTCCTCTTCATCAAGTTCCCTTCCTTGTGCTTGAGCATTCACCAGATAGATCTTTTCTGCAAACCATTGTCCATCCCTTCTTCTCTTGGGTTTCTTACAATCCCTGGACATATGACCCTCTTCCTTGCAGTTGTAGCATGTAATCATTCTCAACTTGCCTGTATTAGCCCGTGGAGGATTGTTGACCATTGGAGCAGGAGCAGGATTGACCGTGCGAGCATTGGTTGAATTGGAAGGTCTCCCCTGATATGGTTGAATTGGCTGAACCATTACCCTGCCATTCTCAATTGTAGCTTGTTGGCGAGAATTGGATGAATTCCTCAACTGATTGTTGGTAGGAGCTGATCCCCTAAATCCTCGTTTGCTTAAAGTCCTTGTGAGATAGGCAGACATAGTGGTTAACACTTCAACTGGATCAGCACCTTGTTTAAATACAGGAACGGGGACTTCCTCATCATCACAGTACATTGCTTGATCTTGAGCTGCATAATCACTAGAAGGAATACTCATTTGATCAGGGTAGCTTGTTGGATATGCTGCATTCTCTTGATAAGATGAATATGAAGATTGAGCATAAGGTGCAGTACTTGCTGGGTGATGTTGTATAGCATATTGTGATGAAGGTGCACTGAACCGATGTTGTTGCTGATGTGAGGTGGGTGGTTGTGGTAAAATCGAGTATTGGGGAAAGGCTGGTGTCATGTAAGGTGATGGATGATAGGCTTGATGTCCCAAAATATAAGGAGTGTTGTTGTGAGACAAGCTTGGTTGATTCGCCATCAAAGCTAATGAATCAGGGCACATACCTCGTGGAGAACGGTGCATGATCACATGTTTTTCATGCTGCTGAAGAAAAGCATATAGTTGATCCAAATTGCACTTATGCAAATCCCTGGTTAACTTAACATCGGTAATGTACTCACCCCATTCAGCTTGAGGTAGAGTATTCAAGAATTTGGTGTTAACCTGGAATGGTGCAATCACAAGATTGTATACATTCAGATCATTCATGAGTGTGGTGAATCTGAAGTAATAATCGTGAAGCGTTTCCCCTGGGTTGTACGTGAATCTATCAAACAGGTCATACAACTGACATTCCCTTTCCTGTTTGGTGAGAGACGTTCCTTGTAGCAATACCTTAAGACGTTCCCATAAATCCTTTGCCACCGTATACTGACTCACCATCCTATAGATGTCATGGGGAAGAGCTTGGAGAATTGTTTGAAGAGCTTTCTCGTCTGCATCGGCAACAAGTTGTTGGGCTGGTGTAAGTTCTTCAAATTCTCTTGGTCGAGTCACATTGTTGACCACTATGGTACCATAGTCAAGTGGACCATTTAAAATTGACTTAACCATAAGCCTCCCATAAACCGATTTTCCCTTAAGATAAGACATCATCCGGCCTTGCCAAGCTTCAAAAACTTCTTTGATGAGCATTGGCGGGCGATTATCCGTTCCCGTAATCACCGAAATATCCGTAAGTGATGTCATCTGAGGCATTACTGAATTCGGATTCATTTTGTTAACTTCAAAGAGACAAAGATTATCGGTTGATCGAGCAGTGAAGTAAAGCTTGTGACTTGTGTTGTGTTTTTGTTGTAAGAAACCAAGATTAAATCCTCTAAAAAATCGTCGAAAAAAACAAGCAAAATAACCCTTGATTCGGAACTTTTTGTTGATTCGGAAGTTTGATTCGGAAGATTTGGCTTGGAATTACCTTGATTCGGAACTTTTGGCTTGATCCGGAACTTCTTGATTCGGAAGTTCTTGGTTCGGAACTTTGGCTTGATCCGGAACTTCTTGGTTCGGAAGTTCTTGGTTCAGAACTTCTTGATCCGGAACTTCTTGATCCGGAACTTCTTGATCCGGAACTTCTTGATCCGGAACTTCTTGATCCGGAACTTCTTGATCCGGAACTTCTTGATCCGGAACTTCTTGATCCGGAACTTCTTGATCCGGAACTTCTTGATCCGGAACTTCTTGATCCGGAAGTTCTTGATCCGGAACTTTTGCTGGGTTAATCAGAAACCTTGTTCGATGAACAGTCGACCACTAAAAATGAAGATTAAACCCAGATTTTGACCAAATAACCCAAAAAGTTTTGTGATTTCTACAATAATAAGTAAAAACTAACACTTATCCACTAATCCCAATCACAAAAACACCAAAAACACCAAGAATCAAGATGGTTTTTCTTAAAGAACACTAATACAATCAAAAACTAAAAAAAAAACACACAAATCACTACCTTAAATCACCCCATAGCTCTTGATACCAAATGTAGAATATTGATAACCTATGAATCTATGAAGGGGTTTGTTGATTTCTAGAGAGAGAAAGTTAGAGAGAGAAAGTGAGAGAAAGTATGTGTTATTTCAATAAAATGAAACTAGAAAAGTGACAACAACCAACCCCTTTCCATGGTGGAAAGGGGTATTTATACTCCAAGCTTACAATGGGCTTGGGCCGGTCCATGACAAGCCCATGGACCGGTTCTTACTTAACTTAATAAGCAACTAATGACTATTTGTTAACTACGAGCTATTACAACATTAATAATATTGTGGAGTGACCGATACTTCTTATATACGTAAAAACGTATTTCTAACAGTAATCTTGTTGAGCTCGCGATAGTCTATGAAAAGACGCATACTGCCGTCCTTCTTCTTAACAAACAAGACCGGTGCGCCCCATGGAGATGTGCTCGGTCGAATGAAACCTCGCTCAAGAAGTTCTTGCAGTTGATCCTTTAGCTCCTTCAGCTCTATAGGAGCCATGCGATAAGGAGCCTTGGAGATTGGTTCAGCTCCTGGAACCAGTTCGATACTGAATTCCACTTCTCGTACAGGTGGTATGCCTGGAAGTTCTGCTGGAAACACATCTTGGAATTCCGACACTATAGGTTGATCCTGAATCGATGGAGATTCAGCATCCATGTCGTGAACCGTAGCTAGATAACCCTCGCAGCCATGTGACAGTAGTGCACGCGCTTGCAGGGTGGATATGACTTGTACAGACCGTCCGGGTATGAACCCATTATGAATGTACTCTGGTGCATTGACATCACCGAAGATAACTCGATATGAATGGCAGTCTATGGTAGCATGATACTTGGATAGCCAATCCATGCCCAAAATCATGTCGAAGTCATTCATGTCCAACGGAAGTGCGTCGACAGGTCGAACCTTATCATCAAATTCTAGGTGAAGACTCTTGTATACATGGGTGATTAATACAGAGTCCCTCAAAGGCGTGGAAATAGTAAGCCTATTTTCTAGTGGCAAAGGAGGCATCCTAATGTTCTTAGCATAAGCAGTAGAAATAACCGAGTGAGAAGAACCCGTATCGAAAAGAACACATGCAGCGCGACCATACATATATAAGATTCCAGTGATGGTACCTGTAGACTTGTTGGCCTGGTCTCGAGATGTCGTGTAGACACGCCCGGCAGTAGGAGGCGGCTTGGTATCAGCATGTCCCGATGTACCCTCCATCTCGCCCTTACGGCAATCCTTCATAATATGGCCAGGAAGACCACACTTGAAGCACGCATCAGTATTACGGCGACATGGTCCTGGGTGCCTACGGTGGCAAGTAGAGCAAATAGGATGAGTGTATCCTCCAGCAGGTGCTCTGGCTGGCTGAGGACCTGATAAAACATTTTACATGAGACATAATAGTTGGGTACAAAGGACGAAGCGGATAATCGTAAGATTAAATACCAGTGATAGCTGGACGGCTAGGCTGCGAACCTGATATTTCAAATTTTACTCAGGTTAAAAAGATTCAAGTTCGTTGTGTTGGTCTAATCGAATTGATCTAGGTTCTCTATGTGACTCAGTTTTATTTTGGTGGAACAAAAATGTTGTCGTTGTAGTATTTTTAAAATAAAAAGTGCGAAACTTTAAAGTAAAAGTGCGTTAATTTAAATCTAAGTCTATTAAAATAAAGTGCAAGTATTTAAAAACGTGACTGAAATTAAAGGGCACTAAAGTAAATGACGCAAATTTAAATATAACTAAGGCAATCTTAAAACGCAACTAAAACTTAAACTAAGGCAAGGCTAAAATAAAGCTAAGGAAAATAAACTTAAAGTGCAATTAAATAAAAGGCGGGAAAAATAAAGATTGAAAATGAAAGACAAAAAATTAAAAAGGAACACTAAGAAAAACCTGACAAAAATCCTTGATTCGGAAGTTTTAAGTTCCGAATGAACCTAGTTCTTGAGTCGAAACCCCTTGATACGGAAGTCTTGATCCGGAATGTTCGTTCAGAAGACTTCCGGATGAATAAGCTTGAGTCGGAACTTTGGTTCGGAAGTTTTCACTGATTCGGAACTTTGTCCTTCGTCCGGAACTTCGTTCGGAACTTCGTTCGGAAGTTCGTCCGGAACTTTCGTTCGGAACTTCGTTCGAAAGTTCGTTCGGAACTTCTAAAGTTCCGAATGAATATGCTGACCCGGAACTTTGCCTTGATCCGGAAGTCTGAGACTTCCGAATGAGCAATGCTTGATCCGGAACTGTTGAGTTCCGAATGAAAGCCTTCTCTTCTCTTGGCTCGGAACTTTCACCTGGAAAGATCAGATACAGCAACAACTTCCCCGAAGAACAAGGGATCACAGAAACAAGAATATAACACAGATTTAACCAAAATCAAGCAAACGATTAAGCTAAACTAATAACAAATCAACAGTTAAACACAAACAAACAATTTAAATCAACAAAACAAACAAATTTAACCACAATAATTAAAAACTCACTTGATCAAAATAAAGAACATGAACATAAACATAAACATAAACAAAAAATCAAAGATTAAGAAAGGTAGATGAAAGATTAACAAGATAAAGTAAAGATTGACGAGAATTAAATGAAAACTTACTTGAAATTAAAGGAATTTAATGTGCAAGACAAGGTAATTAAATTTGACAAGTATTTAAATGTGCAAGAAAATAAATGTGGAAGAGCTAATTTGTCAAGTTAGCCAACAAGAAAAATAATAATAATCCTAATCTATATATAGGGGAGGATTAGGAAGCTTCCTCCCCTCCTTCATTTCTTCTTAATTGCGAGATTAAGTCCCTCCTTCTTTTAATCTTCATTAATTGCATCATTAGTCCTTTATTCTTCTAATCTTCTTTAAACTTGAACTTTGAGGACTTTTGGCTTCGGGATTTCTTTGAACTTGTCTTTAAATTCTTCAATGAAATAGACTTGAGTTCTTCGGCTTTTGATAAACTTCCGTCTTTTGACTTTTTCTTCGATAAATCTTCAGAATTGGTCTTGGATTCCGTTATTTTTGCACTCTTGATTTCTTGACTTGGTCTTTCATCTTTTTCTTCAATAAAAGTCCGTAAATGCCCGTGAATTCCCGTGTTTTCTCCACTTTTCACCTTTCCGTCCTAAATCACAACAAAAACACAAACCACACATAATTCTGACATAAAAGACATAAAATACACGTTTTGGTCCGGTTATTATTGTAATTAAGTGGTAGAAAAGATGGGTGTTTACACACCTATCAAATCCCCTACACTTGACCATTGCAATGTCCTCATGCAATGCATTAGTTACAAAGCACGTTTACATTTTTCATCATCATCAATCCACATTGGCCTTTATTAAAGAGGTAGAAAATTAAAAATATTCAAAATAAAGAAATCAAAAGTATACCTTGGGTTTTGGAAATGTTATGAATAATCATCATCCTCAAGTTTTCACTTTCTCCAAACCAATCTTAAAAACGAGATCATTGTTATTATAAGTTAGTAGACTAACACGAACTCATGTGGGCCAATTACTCACTTAGACTCCCTTATTCTTAGGTGTATCTCTTATATTTTATTATTGTCTTGAATGATCACGAGGATGCATTGTTGACTTATTTCGATAGTTATTAAGTCTGAAAATAAAGTGAACGATTTAATCAATAGTTAGCTAAAGGACAAAATCTTTTAAAACTGCTTCTCGGGACCTCATAAAGTTCATATCTTGGCATAACTCGCTTCGCGATTTGAGACCTTTCTCGGACCGATATTTGGCAGCGACTTCATACTTCAAACCTTGAGAGAAGTTCATGAAATAATGGTCTTCTCTTCATATAGTAATTTCTTCACTTGAAGTTTAGAGAGGTTCATACTTGGACCACGACTTCTTCATTTTTCTCCAATCTTTATTTTGGACTTTGATATACAACGATCCGCCTCCTTTTATGACTTGGATCTATTTATCCTCATACCTTGTTAGGGTCTTTTCGAATACACTTCTCCATGACTTTTGGGGAGTTTTTGCTTTTCGTCGTGTGTCTCGATCCTTCATATTGACTTTCGATAAATGATTCTTCACATCACTTTGGATCTTTAGCAACAAAATATAGCCCTCATGCCTTGTTAGGGCCTTTTCGGACTCGCCAATCTTCGCATCTCGCTTCAATAAGTTATGCCTTGGCTATGAACTCTAATCCATACCGAGCAACTTTTAAACGATCTTGGGCTAGAAGCTAAGTAACTTTTCAAATCGTACAACCTTATTTATTAGCAGATAAATTATTTAGCAAGCAATGGGAGAATAGGCTCATAATTAACTCACATAAATTCACGAAAGAATACCGAACTTATAATTGGCTCTATCATCTCTCGTTCTCCACAGTTTAAATTCTCAAGGAATGAGACTCGTGGATACTTAGCCTATTAAATCAAAGTTTTGGGTTTTCGAGTCGCCTATAGGATCTTGCAAATTCTTGGGCTTTTTCAAGTTTAGAAATCGCATTTTAAAGTTCCCTTGATAAACGACTCTCTAGGATCAATTATAGGAACTTGCGAAAAGTTCTTGTTCTTAACCCGTGAGAGTTAAGACTTTCGCGATTTATAGCTCCCTATATAAAAGCCTAGCAAAACTTGACTTAAACATGTTAAGGATACTAGCTAGAGCAAACTTAGATAAGTAAACTCGGGTTGAGTCAAAAGATTCACAACGATTGAAAATTAAAACCACTTATTCAAAGATTTATTCTAGCAAAAGAAGACAATAACTATACAAAGATAAAAACTAATAGGCCAAAATAGATCATAAAGTTTGAAAAATGTCGAAAAATTATTTTTCCGGTTAAAATGAGGACAAATACAAGGAAAAGACCACTTAACTTCGATAGAAGTCCCCCCTACACTTAAGATAAACATTGTCCTCAATGTTTAAGCATGTGGGAGTAAAATCCCCTACACTTAGGACATTGTGCACGTTGTTTAAATCTCGCTAAGGAAAAGACCACTAAAGAGATTCCTATTTTAATATTGAGAAAATATAAAATAGTGAATCGAAAAGAGTTTAGGATAGAACCGGGAAGAAGTAGAACACGGAATCACGGGTCGTCAAGAATCATCAAGAGTGGATCATTGAAGCTCGAATCCCTGATTAAGAAGTGAGGAGAGGAAAGCAAACCAACGGGTCTCCCCTACACTTATGATAAAGAAAACGAAAAGATAGATGCATGGGTTGCCTCCTAAGAAGCGCTTGATTTTTGTTAACCGAGTCATTAGCCTGACTCGACCTTGATCATTAACGGAAGAAGCATGAAACATATCCACCAGGATCAAAGACATAGTTTTCGTCCATCAATAAGCACACGCTTAAGGCGAACAAGGCAAGCCAAAGAAGAGTAGGCAAGGTTCCTTTAAGCAGTGATGGAGCACGGTGGAAGCAAGGTGGAAGTGGTGCAAGCAGATTTCCATAAGTTCCAAAGATTTTTCCTTTTATTTTATCAGGTGGATACTGAGATGGCTGTAGAATGTCAATACCGGGGTCGAACACCTTTTCTTTTAAGGGAAAATAGCACTCAGGCTCAGCAGAGTGTGAAGAAGATCCGCAAAGAAGCACAACCTCGTCCTTAGAAGGGGGACAAAGAGGTGTCAAATCATATGTGCAACGGATATTGGTGTCGACCGGTTTCTTCTCCTTAGAAAGAATGTGATTCAAATCCAAAGTAGGATCAAGACGATAATCTTCAAAGTCATAAGGAGGAGCATCACTCTCATGAGGGAAGTAAGTGTTGAGAAATTCAGAGAAGTCTTCCTCAAATGAGTAATCGTCCAAAGTAGGATCAGGTGATGGCGGAGGATCTTCATCATGTGAAGAATCGCTCGAAAAAGTATCGGTCTCATCGAAATCATCGAAAGTGGGCATCTCGGATACTCAGAAGTACAATCATCAAAATCATCCGAGTCTGAGCTAGAATCATCATCATCATAAGCATCAAAGACCGGTGGAGAATCATAAATGGGGGAAGTTTCCAAAGTGGACCGAGAATCATCCACATCATTGTTAAAGAGTGGATTATCGATGGAAGAATCGAATATAGGATTGTCATAGATAGTAAAGTCATCGAGCACATTAATCATATTCATTGATTCTCGTCCATAGTATTTGCCTGTAAGCTTCCCCATTTTGAAAATTTGTGAGTCGTTCCCGACTCTTAAGATTAACTCACCTTCTGCAACATCCACTAAAGCACGTCCGGTTCTCAAGAATGGCCGACCAAGTATTAAAGGAATACGAGGGTCCATTTCATAATACTCTACGACAAAATCAACCGGGAAAGTAAATGCGCCAACTTTGATGAACACGTCTTCGGCTATACCAACGGGGTAAGCGAGAGTGCGATTTTCAAGTTCAAGAGTCATCTTTGTTGGAGTGAGGTCGGGTAATGATAGTGTTTTCCAAACACTCAAAGGCATAAGATTAATACTAGCCCCGAGATCAGCAAGGGCAGTAAATTCTTCAGTTTTGTTGAACACGCAAGGCAACACAAAACGACCGGGATCTCCAAGCTTTTCCAGAAGTTCTTTAAGAATAACTGCAGAGCAATTTTCATTTAAGCGTGTGTTGGCGAGTTCAATCAGCTTCTCCTTCTTGTTAAGCAATTCCTTAAATGCTTTAACAAATTTGGGCATGTGGACAAGTGCTTCAAGAAAACTAATGCTGAAGCCCATTTGAGAAATCATCTTGATATAGTTTGACACTTGAGAGTCCTCCTCTGTTAGATCGTTGGTCTTGCCTAAGCGAGAAGGGTATGGGATTTTAGGTTTATAGGTGGAAGGTGAAGGTGAAGTCGGTAAAGGTTGAGATGTTGAAGGGTCCTTCCGAGATACATCGTCATGACGAGGCGGAGACGGTAATGGTGTACTAATACTAGGTGTAGGAGGAGTAGGGATACATGGTGGTGGAGGAGGTGTAGATGATGGGGGCGGGATTGGTGGTCCTACGATGGTAACTCCACTACGAGTAGTAATAGCACTCACATTAGCTCGCGGATTAGTGACGGTGTTTGAAGGTAGAGAACTCGAAGAAGAAGGTTGAGCGGCGGGCAAGAAACTAGCCAACAGATTCTTTAATTCATTCGTTTGAGTACTGAAGGAGGATTGAATATTATCGCGAACCTCGGACCTGATCTCATTTCCTTGCTTCGTGATATCTCCTCTAAGATTGATAATTTGGCTTTGTAGATTCTTGATTTGCTCACCTTGGGTTCTCATTGTGGCTTCAACATCGGTGTTTATGGGTGGGGTTTGTTGAGCGGGTGGGTGATAAGGATTAGAAGCTCTTGGTGGGATTTGGTTGCTTCTATTATAGTTGTTGGCGGGGTTTTGGTTTTGAGGAGAAAAACTGGGTGAAAGGTAGTTGTTGGAACGGTAGCTCAGCAAATTTCTATCCCCTTGTTGTCGAGCTTGGTAATTTTCCGGTGAATAATTACCATAAACAGCATACACATTTTCCGGATTTCCTTGTGTCGAAGGACAATCAGTGTATGAGTGAGGACCGCCGCATGTTTCACAAGGATTAGCAACCGCTTTAACTTGTTGTTGTTGTTGGTTTGAAGCGAGAAGCGTAATACTTTTACTCATTTCAGTCATCATGCGGGTGAGTTCGGTCATCTCAGGGTTTGCTGAGGTGGAGGAAATATTGACTCTCGGGTTATTCCTTGAAGAAGCAGAGGAATCCCAGTTTTTGTGGTGAGTAGTCATGTTCTCAATAAGCTCTCTACACTCCTCGGGTCTCCTTTTCATGAATGTGCCACCGGCGGCTGCATTAATCGTATCACGATCTCGAAAAGTCAATCCGTTGTAGAAAGTATCGATTAAGGTTACAGGGAGCATATTGTGGTTTGGACATCTATCGATCAAGACATTATATCTCTCCCAAGCATCAAAAAGAGATTCATCGGGATCTTGCATGAAACCGCTGATCTGATTGCGAAGACTCGTGACCATGGATGGTGGAAAGTAGCGCGACAAAAAGCGTTGAGTCATGTCATCCCAAGTGTGAATTGAATTCTTAGGGAGACGATCAAACCATTTCTCGGCATGATGTAATAAGGTATGTGGAAAGAGTTGTAGGAGAAGTTCATCCATTGTGGCACCAGCCAACTTCATGCTTTGGGTGATTGTAATGAACTCGTCGAGGTGTTTGTTGGCATCATCATCAGGCAATCCACGGAATGGGTTTGTTTGCACTTGCTGAACCATGTGGTGCTTCAACGAAAACTCAGGAGCGTTGATTTGCATCGGCGCAATCGGTCCTCCTCGTCCAAACATGGTTGGTTGACAAAGTTCCTCCATGGTCCGAAGATCGGGCTGTGGAAGAACATTGTTGTTATTATTGAGGTGCGGTGGAATATTATTGTTGTTGTTAACACCTTCCATACTTAAATCTTCGTGAGTCTCGGGCTCTTGATAATTAGAAGATCTAGTACGCATACACCTGAAAATGCAAAGAAAACAAAACCAAACACAAAGACAATATATATACAATAAAGATAAAATCTTTTTGGATTTTTGAAATTTTTAATTTTATGGATTTTTATCAATTTTTAATTTTTATGATTTTTTTTTGAATTTTTTTATGCAAGAAAAGTAACGCTCACAAGTGAACGGATCCCAAAAAGCAACGCGTCTCTCACAGAAAACCGTTAATCTTTACGAAAAGAGCCGGCAGCGGCGCCATTTGATATTTCTGAGATTACTCAGGTTAAAAAGATTCAAGTTCGTTGTGTTGGTCTAATCGAATTGATCTAGGTTCTCTATGTGACTCAGTTTTATTTTGGTGGAACAAAAATGTTGTCGTTGTAGTATTTTTAAAATAAAAAGTGCGAAACTTTAAAGTAAAAGTGCGTTAATTTAAATCTAAGTCTACTTAAAATAAAGTGCAAGTATTTAAAAACGTGACTGAAATTAAAGGGCACTAAAGTAAATGACGCAAATTTAAATCTAACTAAGGCAATCTTAAAACGCAAATAAAACTTAAACTAAGGCAAGGCTAAAATAAAGCTAAGGAAAATAAACTTAAAGTGCAATTAAATAAAAGGCGGGAAAAATAAAGATTGAAAATGAAAGACAGAAAATTAAAAAGCAACACTAAGAAAAACCTGACAAAAATCCTTGATTCGGAAGTTTTAAGTTCCGAATGAACCTAGTTCTTGAGTCGGAACCCCTTGATACGGAAGTCTTGATCCGGAACTTTCGTTCAGAAGACTTCCGGATGAATAAGCTTGAGTCGGAACTTTGGTTCCGAAGTTTTCACTGATTCGGAACTTTGTCCTTCGTCCGGAACTTCGTTCGGAAGTTTCGTTCGGAACTTCGTTCAGAACTTCGTTCAGAACTTCGTTCGGAAGTTCGTCCGGAACTTTCGTTCGGAACTTCGTTCGGAAGTTCGTTCGGAACTTCTAAAGTTCCGAATGAATATGCTGACCCGGAACTTTGCCTTGATCCGGAAGTCTGAGACTTCCGAATGAGCAATGCTTGATCCGGAACTGTTGAGTTCCGAATGAAAGCCTTCTCTTCTCTTGGCTCGGAACTTTCACCTGGAAAGATCAGATACAACAACAACTTCCCCGAAGAACAAGGTATCACAGAAACAATAATATAACACAGATTTAACCAAAATCAAGCAAACGATTAAGCTAAACTAATAACAAATCAACAGTTAAACATAAACAAACAAGTTAAATCAACAAAACAAACAAATTTAACCACAATAATTAAAAACCCACTTGATCAAAATAAAGAACATGAACATAAACATAAACATAAACACAAAAATCAAAGGTTAAGAAAGGTAGATGAAAGATTAACAAGATAAAGTAAAGATTGACAAGAATTAAATGAAAACTTACTTGAAATTAAAGGAATTTAATGTGCAAGACAAGGTAATTAACTTTGACAAGTATTTAAATGTGCAAGAAAATAAATGTGGAAGAGCTAATTTGTCAAGTTAGCCAACAAGAAAAATAATAATAATCCTAATCTATATATAGGGGAGGATTAGGAAGCTTCCTCCCCTCCTTCATTTCTTCTTAATTGCGAGATTAAGTCCCTCCTTCTTTTAATCTTCATTAATTGCATCATTAGTCCTTTATTCTTCTAATCTTCTTTAAACTTGAACTTTGAGGACTTTTGGCTTCGGGATTTCTTTGAACTTGTCTTTAAATTCTTCAATGAAATAGACTTGAGTTCTTCGGCTTTTGATAAACTTCCGTCTTTTGAAATTTTCTTCGATAAATCTTCAGAATTGGTCTTGGACTTCCGTTATTTTTGCACTCTTGATTTCTTGACTTCGTCTTTCATCTTTTTCTTCAATAAAAGTCCGTAAATGCCCGTGAATTCCCGTGGTTTCTCCACTTTTCACCTTTCCGTCCTAAATCACAACAAAAACACAAACCACGCATAATTCTGACATAAAAGACATAAAATACACGTTTTGGTCCGGTTATTATTGTAATTAAGTGGTAGAAAAGATGGGTGTTTACACACTATCAGAACCTCTCTGGTTCTGGTCCCTACCGTTTCCATGGTTCCTGGTAGAAGTTTGTTAAAGTGTCAGAATATGAGTTATAACATAAAACATAAGGAATTTCGTAAGTATTAGGACCTGTTGTTGCTGGATTGCCCGGCGTTGTTACGGTAATTGTCATTACCGCCACGCCTATCCGTAGCAGAACGGTCGTTAGTTTGACCGTTTTCCTTGGGCTGATGAGGCTGCTGCTGAGTAGGCGGCTGAGACCGGTCCCCAGTTTTCTGCCTGGAAGATACAGTTAAAGAGATGAATAATTGACATATGGAAGTATACGGATTGATCACCGCTTGAATACGAAGGTTTACCTCTTGTCGGGTCTTTCAGCTTCCCCGAACTCATCCCTCTCCTACAGCATCTCCAGTTTCCGTGATGCATCGGCCACTTGTGCTACAGTATTAAACGTAGCACACACCAGATTTTTTGCGACCGATGTGCGAAGAGCCCATCTGAAGTGATGTGCCTGCTCTTCAGGAGTACCTGCTGCCGCACCAAGGAAACCAGCCAAGCGAAGAAAGCTCTGCATAAACTCATTGCTATTCTCCCCAGCTCTCTGACGGATCCCATGGTACTCTCTCTTGAGCTTGTCCTGCTCAGCCTTGGGAAAGAACTGCTCCATCACCCTGTCCTTGAACTGAGCCCAAGTCAAACCAGCAACCCACTCATCACCACCTTCAGATTGCATCAAAGCTAACCACCAGTTGAGTACATCGCCTTCGAACCGATAGCATGCCAACCTCGCCTTGTATGCGGGGTCACAACCCATAGCGTTGAAAATCTTCTCGATGTGAGCCAACCAGCTTTCAGCATCGCTGGGGCTATCTGTCTTCTCAAAAGCTCGAGGGCAGAGCTTGTTGAATCTCTCCAGCCATACTGCTAATGTCACTGGAGGAGGAGGAGGTGGCTGATTGTGCTGCTGATTGTTGGTAGCTTGAACTTCAGCCCGGATGTCATTCCTCAGTTGAGGAAGCAAGGCTTGCATGGCAGCCTGAATTGCAGCATTGAGCTGTTCTTGTTCGCGTGTGAGAACCATCTAACAGTATAACATAAAACATATGATTAAACAGTTCAAAACATATAATATAAATATATACACATGAAAAAATTTTTTACTAAAAATTTCAAGAGAAAAAATTTTATGCAAGAAATTTTTTTTGTATGAATGCATGATGCAGTTTTATGAAAACTTTGTATGTTCGAGAGTGAACGCCTCTGGTTAGTTCACCCAAAACAAAAGACATATCGAGGGGACACCTATGGGTCGGTCCCAAATATAAAAGTTTCGATAAAACACATGCGACTAAATAGGGCCAGTCCTGTACCAACCATTACTTAGTCAAAAAACCTGTAACAATGACATGTATATGTATGCTTTAAAAATGATGAATGCATGAAAACAACTGTCAGTTCTAGGAAGACTGTAGTGACTACCCACTAATCACAAGTCATATTTGAGAGCCTACAGGTCGAAGCCTAGGCTCTGATACCATAATTGTAACACCCCATTTTGGAAATGGAAATATCACAGTAATTATGACGTGTCATCAAAGCATACAAGGTAAAATGTCTAAACATTACTTGACCATATAAAGGAAAATACCAGAATGAAACATCGATAGTCCAAAAGTAAAGCTCATCACACACAAACATAGTATAGAAAGGAAAATGACTAAACAATGTCCAAAGCATAAGTATCAAAAGAAAGGAAATGCATAATGTAAAGAAGGCTAGACGGCTTCCAGTCCATATGCACGTACTCTTAGTGTCTACGAGCGTCCCTGAGTACCTGCCGTTTTGGGAACATAGAAAAGGAAAACGGCTGAGCAATACGCTCAGTGCACGGATGTACAATAAAGCATGAATAGGATAAGCATATAA
The DNA here is from genome assembly GCA_025667525.1 of Glebionis coronaria. Lineage (NCBI taxonomy): Eukaryota > Viridiplantae > Streptophyta > Magnoliopsida > Asterales > Asteraceae > Glebionis > Glebionis coronaria. Next base: position 588,605,640 of record CM046874.1, on the reverse strand, counting down.
CATAATAACAGCGGAAGAAACTAAGTCCCGAGTAACCTGGTTAAGTCTTAATAAAACTGGTTTTATAATTTGAAAGTCTTATGTTTATCTTATAAAAACTGTTTGTCATATTTTACCATTAGCCAATATAGGTCATGAAAATCTACCGTGCATGAATAATTGGAGGGGTGACCTCATCATGCAAATTAGAGGGGCTGCCTCTAATTTAATATACTGGTTTATGGGTAGGAGGGATCAGCTCCTTGTGAAGGATGCAAGGCACACACCACATTCACCATGTAATCCTGAATAAAAACATGTAACTAGGATGCACCCATACGCCCCACATGATAAATATAAATAAATGGCCAAAAGCTGAAGGGACGCCACGAGCAATCACTCCGCCATGGTGAAGTCATAACATCAGTGCCTCTAATGTTATGGTTATGGTACCTCCATAACTAGGTGAAACTGGTCATGCATGTATATGGCTATAGGTAATCATATTTAAACATAAGCAATCAAACTCATACTTATACTACGGGAAAACAGTTGGCTGCATACGGGGAAATCCTAATAAGAAAAGAATGTCCATACTGAAAGGACGGGAATCCGTACCTTATGTCCAGTGAACGAGAACGATGAACTGCGAGAATCCTACTTCCGAAACACTAGTGCTACATAAATACGTACATGAAATAAGTATCTGCTTACTAAATACATAGCTGGTTTTATGTCATGTCTTAGCTTATTTTAGATGTTCTTACTATGTTTTACTGTTTAAAGCCCTAAACTGTGTTAAATCTTATATTCTGTTCATTCTGATTAAGTATTTCTGATATTTCATGTGTTATTATACTTACTGTGTAATTATAAGTAACTTTCCAAAAATAGCAGGTTTCCTAAAATAGAAAGTTTCCAAAAAATAGAAAGTTTCCAAAAAAAGAAAGTTTCCAAAAATAGAAAGTTTCCAAAAATAGATTTACTGCTTAAAATAGATAAGTTTATAAAAATAGAAAGTTTCCATAAATAGATTAGCTACCTTAATTAAATAATTTTCCATAAATAGACTAGCTGCCTTAAATAAATAAGTTTCTAAAAATAGCTGGTTTCCATAAATAAATTAGCTGCCTTATTTAATTAAGTTTCTAAAAATAGAAAGTTTCCATAATTAGAAACAAGCTGGTTAAATAAGCTAAGTAAATTAGCCTAAGTGTTTTCATGATTATTTTCTAAGTCATATGATATATTGTATAGTTTAATAATTTTTTCATGTAATTTAATTAAACTATAGGTTATAATATTTAATTAAAGTATAACATGTTTTAATTAAATATATTAAATACTTAGGTTAAAATATTTATTATTAAATATTAATAATATAACCTAAGTCATGTTAATTAATTAATTATATCCATGGTTCTTAAAATAATTAATTAATTATAAGTCTTAATAATATAAATACTTAGGTTAATATGATTTCATGATTATTAATAATTAAATAACCTAAGTCATGTTATTAAATTAATTACATCTTTATTAATTTAATTTTAACATAAGTTCATAACATAAAAAAAACTAACATAAACCATGAACCGGATCTAAGCTTAAAAACATGAACCGGACATGAATCGACACCATACCCCGAACCAAATCGGGGTACCCCTTGCTGCCGTGGGACCCACACGCACCAACCAAGACCATATGGTCTTGGTGGTGGTCGGCTAAGCAAACCGAAACCCCCTTGGGGTCGGTTGCAGCCTGCGGCCAAATCCAAAACACCCCTTAAATCGACCCTTTGATGTAATTAATCATTAAAACATGTTAGATCTATTTTTAATTAATATGTTTTTATAAAAACATCACATGTTCATAATTAATAAAAAGATTAAATTATAAGAAAATGTTTAAAAAGGTTTTACCGTATTCGTGGATCAAGGGAATGAAGAACAAACACGAACAAACAACAAATCTTCAAGATCCAAGATAAAGGATCACCTCGTATGGTGTTGTGTAGGTGGCGGCACAAAGAACAAGGGAGGAAGGGGTTTTAGGTTTTTCTTAAAAATTCTTCTGTAACTTTATTTGAGTAGTGAAAACTAAATATAACCCCATTTTAGTAAAATTGACAATGGGCTTGGCCCATTGCTCTTATTTGGCCACGGGTAGGGACCCCCCATGGGGTTCCCGTACCTCTTTTCGTGTCTCGTTATTTAGTTACTCGTTTGTGTTTGTTTATGTTCGTGTTTTAAATGTTCTCGTTACGTAAATACCATAATCTAATTTATTTAATTACGCTCGTAATAAATATATATACGTAATTAATAATAGCTCGTGTTTTAATTACGTTTTTGATTTCATGATCGCATGTTCGTGCTTAATTATTGTTAAATAATTATTACGTGATCGTGCATATAAAATACTTATCGTGTTCTAACACGTACGTAATACGTAAACTCCTAACACGTAATCATAATCATGCTATATTAGGAAAGTTTTTAACTAGTACGTACGATCCTAAGGGTACTATGCATGGTAAAAGCATGCGGGTTTTACAACGGTAAGGAACTACTTTTCCGTTGAGTGTATTTTAGTTGAGCCTCGGTCATTGTCTTGCTAGCATAGTGAATAGGCAAGAAGTGCTTATCATGACGTTGCCCCAAAACGGCCCCAATAGCGTAATCACTAGTATCACACATGAGCTCAAAGGGGAGGTTCCAATTGGGAGCAACAAGAATGGGAGCTTCGGTAAGTTTCCTCTTAAGGATTTCAAAGGCTCGTACACAATCTTCGTCAAAGACAAAACGTGCCTCTTTTTCAAGAAGATGTGTAATGGGTCGAGAAATCTTCAAAAAATCCTTGATGAATCGACGATAAAAGCCCGTGTGGCCTAGGAAACTCCTAACTCCCTTAACGGTTTTGGGATGAGGTAATTTGGCGATGACGTCTACCTTAGCTTGATCTACCTCAATCCCCGCTTTCGAGACCTTGTGCCCTAAGACGATTCCACTCTTAACCATAAAATGACACTTTTCCCAATTGAGCACAAGGTTGGTTTCCTCACAACGTTTCAACATTCTCTCAAGGTTTGACAAACACGAAGTGAACGAATTACCAAACACTGAAAAGTCATCCATGAAGACTTCCATCGTCTTCTCGATCATGTGATGAAAAATAGCCATCATGCACCTTTGAAAGGTTCCCGGTGCATTGCAAAGTCCGAATGGCATTCTACGATAGGCAAACGTTCCATATGGACACGTAAACGTAGTTTTTTCTTGATCACGAGGATCGATGGGAATTTGGAAGTAACCGGAAAAACCATCTAAAAAGCAATAGAAATCGTTTCCCGCAAGACGCTCCAACATTTGGTCCATGAAGGGCAAGGGAAAATGGTCTTTTCGAGTGGCTTCATTCAACTTTCGATAGTCAATGCACACTCTCCATCCGGTCACGAGTCTAGTGGGAATCAACTCGTTGGCATCGTTTGGCACAACGGTCATCCTTCCCTTTTTAGGGACACAATGAATAGGACTCACCCAAGGGCTATCGGAAATAGGGTAAATCATTCCCGCGTCAAGGAGTTTAAGGACCTCCTTTTTGATGACGTCGTGAATTTTGGGGTTCACCCTTCTTTGACATTGGATTGCGGGTTTATAATCCTCCTCCATTAATATTTTCTGAGTACAAAACTTGGGATCGATCCCCTTAATGTCGGATAACTTCCATGCAATTGCCCCTTTGTGATCCTTTAGAACATCGACAAGTGCGGTTTTTTCATCATTCGAAAGTTCCTTCGCAATAATAACCGGCAACTTGTCGTCCTCCTCCAAATAGACATATTCGAGGTGAGGAGGTAAATCTTTCAACTCGAGGATAGGTGGTTCCTCAAGTGAAGATTTGGGCTCGATACTCATAACCTCCTCGGGTGGAGGAAATGGGAAATCGTTAAGAAAATCCTTGATAATCGAGAAGTCCTCATCGTTGTCGAGGTCTTCGTTACAAGTACGTGGAACATCGAACTCTTCCAACGTAAAACCACCACCTTCAAATGGAGTGAAGGTTGGTGTCGAATTATCAAGAATTGGATCTAACATAGTGGGATGGCCACTAGTTTCTTCATCACCAAAACCTAGAACTTCTTGTGAAAATTCCTCGCAAACCACGTCAATCATATCAACGAGGTTTATGGTTGCAACGGAATAAAAATGAGAAATTTGAGAGTTTTGAGTTGCGTTTATAACAAGTTCCTCGTCGTTGAAACGTAAGGTGATCTTTCTAGCATGAACATCGATCAAAGCCATAGACGTATCTAAAAACGAACGACCTAAAATGAGAGGAACTTGAGGATCCGTGGGGATATCAACAACGATAAAGTCTACGGGATAGTAGAACTTCCCCACTTTCACAAAAATGTCTTCCGCCAAACCACATGCGGGAATCGTGGAATGGTCGGCCAACTCGATAGACATTAGTGAAGGAGTAAGATTAGGAAGATTGAGCGACTTGAAGATTGCAAGTGGCATCAAGTTAATGCTAGCACCAAGATCGGCCAAGGCATAGCATTCCTCCATATCTTGAAATGCACAAGGGATCAAAAATTTACCGGGATCACCGACTTTTTGAGGTATGCAATTAAGATAAACCGACGAACAACTAGACAATTGGTGCAATTTCTCCTTGTTGTTCAACATACTCTTAAAGTTAGCGGCAAATTGAGGCATCATGACCAAAGCATCGGCGAAACTCACATTAAAGTGCAAATCACGAAACATTTTCATAAAAAGCTTAAATTGGTAATTGTCGCGCTCTTGACGTTTCTCCTTCCTAAGTCTCGACGGATAGGGCAAAGGTGGTGTGGGTTGAGGCATAGTAGGCATAGCCTTTGTAATCTCGGGTTCCAATGGTGGTAATGGGTTAACCGTAGGTGTGGCATGAGCGGTACTTCGTGGGATTTGGACATGCTCCTTTTGGACCACCACCTCGGGTTCTTCCTCAATTGCTTCCTCCGTAGGAGCAATTGGTTGAGGAGTTGGTTCCTTAAGTATCTTACTACTACGTGTGATAATCACTTTCATCTCACCCTTAGGGTTGGATACGGTGTTGCTAGGAAGACTACTCGAAGACGGTTTACACATTATTGCCTCAAACATAGATGAGATTTTATCTTCAAACATGGATTGCCTCAATACGGCCTCGGTTTGCCTTTTCTCGGCCTTAATCATCTCTTGTTTAATCTCATGTTACCATTGTTCCATTTTTTGTTTTTTTTGTTGTAACCTAGTGACATTTCCTTCCATTTTGTTGGTGTGGATCTTAAGTTCATTAGCTAACTCATTTTTCAACTCTTTCTTCAAGTCGTTCTTAAACTCGGATCTTAGGCTAATGATTTCTCTTTGAATATTGTCAAACCTAGCATCATTCCCATTAGCGTATTCAACAAATTCATTTGGAAGATCTTTCAAAGTTTGCAAACCTTTGTTGTTGTTTTGAAAATCATTTTGATTCTTGTTAGAAACTTGATTATTAGCCCCTTGATTACCATAGTTTCCTTTGTTGAAATTGTTTTGGAAACCAACTTGATTTTTGCGATAGTTGTTATTAGCATTTTGATTTGAACCAAAACCCGGTGGAGTCAATTGATTAGAGCTGGAAACTTGACCGTTTTGGTTGTAATTTCCCGTGGCCGCGAAGGCACTCAAAGTGTTACCACCGTTGGTAATGCACTAGGAGAAATCATGACCTCCACCACAATACATGCAAGAAACCTCAACCGCTTTAGCCGTAGAGGGAGCACTTGGTTCACCAACTTTAAACTCAATCAAAAGTCCTTTTAGCTTATCAAAAATCTTGTTTTCCAAGTTCGCCTCAATTTGGCAAGCATCGATGGTAGTAGACAAAGAAGGTGAAGCCGAAGACGAAGCCTTACGAACACTAGACGTGCTACGAGGACTATACACCTTAGATCTATTCTCAATTATCACCAAAGCTTCCTCAACCGTTTTACACACCACCCGCGGCGGCATTCAAATAATCCCTTTCATGATCATTAAGTCCATCGTAAAACGTGTCAATTTGATGCAAGTCGGAAAAACCGTGATGAGGACATTCATGTAACATTTCCTTAAACCTATTCCAAGCTGTTGAAAAACTTTCATTAAACTCTTGTGAAAATTTTGAAATCTCGTTTTTCAAGTGCGTAGTCTTAGATGGCGGAAAAAATTGGTTCACAAATTTAGACACGAGATCCTTCCACGTCAATATAGAATTGGGTGGCTCTTTTTCTAACCAAATTTTAGCGGGCCCCGCTAAGGAATACGGAAAAAGCATCATCTTAATCGAGTCATTCGAGACATCCTTAAACTTGCAATTGGCGGTAAGACGATTGAATTGGCGGATATGGTTGTGTGAATTGTCCTTATCATCACCACAGAATTTGTTGTTTTGGATCATCGACAACAAACCCGTTTTCACCTCAAAATTCTCCGCAAGGATAGCGGGAATCACAATATCCTCTCCATAACCCTCGGTGGGTGCTTGAAGTAACTCCATCATAGTTCGATTCGCCATGGTTGGTGCTTCTCTTATAATGGGTTCGTCAATAGGAGACTCCTCACTAGAAAGATTGGGAGTGGGAGTTTTGTTCTTTCGTTTACGTGCACGTCTTGCTTGATTACGAGTTAGCATAAACGTTACGTACAACGAGGGGACGAGCAAAGAAGATTCTTTTTGGTGTTTTGTATTTTTCAAATTTTTTTTGTGGTTTTTGATTGTATTAACCTTTTTGGATTTTGGTGAATGTATTAAGTAGACACAAATCTACAAATCTCCTCCTTAATCAAATCTCTCGATTAAAGAAGCCTCAAGGAATGAAAACGATCACGTGAAGTGAACACCTTCGATGACTTTAGAACGTTGGTGGAACACCAAAACGTTCAAGAGGGTTTAATCAATGAAAACCAAGAAAATATATATGATACTTAGTAATACTTTGGGCGGCAAAACCCTCGATTAGCTCTCAAAATCAAATACTCACAAGCAAGCGGGGAAACGAGGCGGCACGAAGCACTTAAGAGCCTTTTTCCTTAGGATATATTTTATAATAACCGCCTTATACCCACCTTATAGTTTGTATTTTTCAAGATTGAGCTTCATGAAAGTATTTATCTATTTTTGCCTTTTTCTTTGGTTTGAGATTCGAATACAATGATTGGGTAATGACCTCCCAAGTCAAGGTTGTGATTTCTCACGTATTTGGAGTACTTGTGAATTTATTGTTCTACGTATACACTATAGTAATAGTATTCACACAAAAACCGAAAACCGATAATACGTATTAGTAGAGTGCTACTAATACAAATACTATATATGGTTAGTATATAAAAACAACAATTCCAAATCAAAAAACAACACGCCTCCCCGGCAGCGGCGCCAAAATAATGGTTGAAGTTTTTGTATACCCTTTAGGAAAAGAGTACCAAAATAGGGTAAGCACGACGATTTAGGAAAACCATGTGTAAATGACCCTAAAATAAGTTCGTTCTCAAGGAGGCTAGTGTGTTATGTGTGTAATGATTTGGATTAGATTTGTGATTATACTTTTGAGAAAGAAAAATAGAAATGAGATTAGAAGATAATGACGGTTACGAAGACGGATTAAACTAAGACGAAAAAGGTGTACACGTGAAACCGTAAAAAGCACCAAAATTAAAATTTTACCCTAAAAATTCCTAAAAATTACCAAAAATCCACAATAATACTCTAAGAGCTTACAAAAAATCCAAACTTGCCAAAACCTTTTAATTAATTAGATAATGACTTTTTAATGTTAATTAAAGCCCTAAAAATCACTATTAACTATTAAAAAGTCCCAAACAAGATCTTAAAGTTTGTAAACCCCAAAAATACCCTAATTAAGCTAAAAAGTATTTTTCAAAATTTTAAAACCACTTAAAACTATTTTTAAACAATTAAAAACTACTAAAATCAATTAAAACTTAAATTAATTCTAGAAAATAATTAAAAGACTCTAAAAATATTTGGAAAGTTTCAAAATTCCTAATTAAGTGTTTAGAACCTAGGAAAAATATAAAAACTTAGAAAATCATACTTTTAATTTTTAACAATAAAATAATATTAAAATATTATTAAAAATCCAAAAATCATAAAAGATTCTAAAAACTTGCAAACTAGCTTAATTTAACCTAAATAACTCAGAAATGAAAGTGAAATTACCTAAATACCCTTAATGGGTCTAGAAAATAGGCTAAACCCAAAACAGTCCACTATTGGGCCAAATTTGGGCCCAATATAAAAAAGTGTTCAAAATAAGCCCAAAAAGCACTGGTTGACTCAAAATTTGATTTAAAACAACTTTTTCCAAAGGCCCAAATGCTGAAAGTGTGAAATAAGCTAGCTTATACCAAACAACTTATTCTTAATGGGCTTTTTGGCCCATTAAGCTATAAGCCAATGCCATAAGCTGAAATTAAACAAGCTTCTTTTGACCTAAATAAGACTTCTGCAAAAAGAAATTTGAAATAAGCCCAAGGAATAAGCCTAAAAATGCAATAAGCAATCTACAAAAAACGACAAAATAGTCGTTTTTGAGTTCTAGGCCACCCCAAGTGCTGATTCAAGTTTCTAAAGCTTCTAAATGACTTAATTAAGCAAAATCAACAAAGAGTTTTCAAATAAGTTGACTCAATAAGCTAGAAAAAGCAAATAAGCACTTATGTAAAAGTCAAATAAGTTGGTTTTCTAGTAAAAAGTCAAAGTCAAAGTCCAATAAGCTCCAGTCTACTCAAATGGGTCAAATAATGAAGACCTATCACAAAAAATAAGTTGTTGCAAGTCTGGATAAGCTAAAATAGCTTATTGATAAGCTGAGTACAAGTTTACACTAGCAGGGGCTAGTTTTGGGTGTTGAGCAGTGGGAACTTTTCCCACTGCTTGACTTATAGACTTTTTTGTCTTTAGTGAACTTTTTTGGGATTCAGATTACACAAAGGCACCCAAATGATCTTTGGATCATAAGGAGTGAATAACAATAAAAAATTCACAAACACAATCACCCAATTTGCACAGATTAATCAATAAAGTCCCAGATATTGCACAAACATGAACAAATAAGCAGAACAGGTTCAATAAGCACTTATAGCAACTTTCAGCCAGCCAAATTCAAGCAAATGCATACACAAGCTATACTAAACTCAAATAAGCAAGTCTAAACAGGTTTCATGCAATGATACAAAGTATTAAGCAAGATTCAAGCACCTTAATTTACTGATGAACACAAGAACATACAATTTTTCACTTTGCTGATGTATTTGACACACAAGCCAGATTCAACACCTCAAATCTCACAAACAGGTTACAATAATGATGTTTTAACAGCTTTTAGCCCTAAGCATGCATAAACTCTAGGTTTTCCCAAATTCTTAGGTCAAAATCAGTCAAACTCACAAAGATATAGCAGATTGTTTGATTTTAAGGTTTAGTTCCAAAAACTTGCAGCAAAACACTCTCAACAAGGCATATAACATATACCAAGCACAAATACTAACTTCTAACAACACAATACCAAGATTCAATCACAAACAGGTAGACCCAAACACCCCTTTATCTTTTCAAATCCAAATTTAAACAAGAAAAAGTGAGATTTAAGACCACCCAAGCATTAATTAACACAATAACAGATTAGAACAACAGATTCAAGCAAGATCAAGCCACAAAACACACAAGAACATAGGCAACACTCAAATATCACAAATATCCAAAATATTTTCAGATTTTGGGATTAAGGGTGTGTACCTCATGGATGTACATCCACACCCACGGATTTTGAGCTTATGTGCTAGCAAGAACAAGCATAAGCTTCCATAACAAAGCTTGCTAAGAATCAACAAAGTTAGAAGCAAGAGTATAAAAACAGAAACTTGAAAAATCCTTGATTGATGCAACTCTTGTCCTCCACACTTGATTATCCCCAAGTTATAAGCCTCACCACACCTTAATCAACACAATTAGGATGCTATGATCAGCCCTATAACCCAAGAATTCCAAGATAGACCAAGAACTTAGCAAAATCAAGAAAATGAAGAAAATGTGCAAACTTTTGCACACTCTTCTTTTGAAAACAGGTTTTTGATTCAAATTTAGTAAACAAAGAACATAAACAAGCAATAATAAGATGGCACTTGGTCTTTCTTCAACACACTTAACACAATTTCATAAATCTGAAAATAGGATTTACAAGTGAATGAACTAGGAAAAACCAAAAGCAAACGTACAAGTGAGACCCTATGGCTTTATATATAGCCTTACAAGTGAACTAAGAAAAGATAAAAGTGCTAAACCCTAATGCTTGAACTTCCAAAATTGCCCTTGACTTGTTTGAATATCTTGGAGAATCATGTGACTTTTCTTGTTGTTTAGTGGCAGCTGGCATGTGTGCGTGCATCCAATGGTTTGTATGAAGCTTAGAAAGTAAGCATAATTCTCCAACGTTGGATTGCTGCCATCTTTTTGGTAGTATGCATGAGTGTGGAGCAGGGGAGTCGCAAGGAGACAAATGGGGTGATGAGGTGTTCAAAGTTTAAGGTTGGGATGTGATTATGATATCATTAATCATAAATCTGGACAAGATGGTGGCTTAATTTTGGCTTAAACAAAATGACCCAATTTGTATTAAGAACACTAAGAACAGTTGTTTAATCCGTTTTGGGTTAAATAGTTGGTGTTAGGCGCCAATATTCAAACTTAATTAATTAAGTTTGTTAATCCGGTGTGAGTGGAAGGGTGATGTGGAGGGATGGTGGCATGTGATTGGTGGAAAGGAGAAAGTGGGACACATGTCACCATCTGGTTGGTCTAGGTTAGAATCTTGTCTGTCAGCATTAAACCTTCAACTTTCAGCAACTTTTCATTTCCATTTAAAACCTTGTCAACGCCCAATTTTAGTTATAACAACTTTTGCATCTTTACACTTTTGCCCCAAAAACTTTTGTGAAGTAAATTCAGGGGTATTTCTTGCCATTTTGTGATTTTTGAGGGACTGTTTTGGCAATTTCTTGATGGATGATGGTCTTAACTTGTATAATTAATGTTTTGGAGGACTGAATTTTCCATGTCTTGATGATTGAGGGACCATTTTTGCCAAATGTAGAAAGTTAAGGGTCCTTTTTGTAATTTTGTGATTTTCAAAGGACCAAACTTGTAATTTCTTGTACTTTGAAGGACTTCATGATGTGTTTGACTTTGTGGAGGATAATGGTTGACAATTTAGCTTTGTTGAGGGGCTAAACTTGCCAAATCTTCAAAGTTAAGGGCCCTTTTTGTAATTTTGACAAACTTTAGGGACCAAACTTGTAATTATGAAGATACAAGGGTATAAAGTGTCAATTCTTCCATATTGGAGGACCCTTCTTCATAATTCTTCAAGTCTTCAAGGGTTTTCTTGGGAAATCTTCATTAGGGCTTGGTTCATTGTGCGGCTTCATTTCCTGTGTTCGTTTTTGTATGATTCTTGTGATCTTTTGTCATTTTCTCAATATCCGTACCTAAAATACACAAGCAACAAACACAAGCATATATATGGGTATTTTGATGATATTTAATGCATTTTAAGCCCTAATTGGACGATGAGACTATGTATAGAAGCAGTCTCATCAGGCTCAAAACAAGCTTAAAATGTAAGCTTGAATGTGGTGTGTTGATTTGCTGGCAGGTTTTGGAATTTTCCCCAAAAGCATGAAGTAGGGGTGGTTCATGTGAGCATGTGAGTGATGTAGCAAAGTGTTTAAGGTTTGGGTTATGTTTATGACATCCTTAATCACAAATCGGGAGGTGATGGGGGTTTAATTGTTGTTTAAACACAAACCCCTAATTTGTGTTCTTGGCATGAATAGTGGGTTTTGATTCGGATTAACATCCGAAAAAGTGTTAACCGCGTGTTTTAAACTAACTAATTAAATTAGTTATAACAGGTTTAAGTGGAAAGTGAGGTGGCAAAATGGGATGATTTGATTGGTTGTGGTGGTGAGTGGGGTGAGGTGGCACTAGCTGGTTGGTTAAGGTAAGTTTGGTGTCTTGGCAGATTCTACCCCTCTTCTTCCATTCTTGTTTCATTCTTGGTTTAAACATGAACAAATCCGAATCCCTTTGTTATTAAAGTTTGGTTTTTTAGACTTTTGCCCCAAAAAGTTTTGCAAAGTATTTTCAAGGGTATTTGTTGCCATTTGATGAAATTTGAAGGGTGATTCTTGGCATTTCTTCATTCTTCAAGGGCTTGACTTGTATTGTTAACTTTGTGGAGGACTAATATTGGACAAGTCTTCATAATTGAGGGACCATTCTTGCCAATTCTTCAAAGTTGAGGGTCCTTTTTGTAATTTTGACAAACTTTAAGGACCAAACTTGTAATTATGAATATATAAGGGTTTAAAGTTTCAATTCTTCAATATTGGAGGAGCCTTCTTGTAGAAACTTCATTTCTTCAAGGACTTTTCTTGGAAAATCAACTCTAGGGCCCGGTTCATTGTGCGGCTTCGTTTCTCGTGTTCGTTTTTGCTTGTTTCTTGTGATCTTTTGCCATTTTCTCAATATCCGTACCTAAAATACACATTGACCAAACACAAGCATATATTTGGCACATTTTATGATATTTTATGCATTTTAAGCCCGTTTTGGACGATGAGACTATGTATAAAAGCAGTCTCATCACTCCCCCATACTATACCATTGTCGTGTCCTTACGCAATGCTAGAATTAAGTATCGTAGCACCTCCAAAATTCATTTTTATGCACTTTTATTAAATCATAAACTTACTACACTACTACTACTTGCCACTACTTTCCACTACTTGCGTTTTAGACATAATGTAGGATTTTCATCGCAAAATGGGACGTTTAGGTTCATAGAACAAGAACATGTGAATGCTTCGTTAGAAATAATTTTGTCTTCCTCGATTTTCACCCAATTTCATGCCAAGCGTGTAACGAGATCATTGTCATTATAAGTTAGTAATGCTAACACTACTCATATGCCCTAATCACGTACTTAGACTCCCTTAATCCTAATTGGTATCTCTTATATTTTATTTTTGTCTTGAATGTTCACGAGAATACATTTTTTACTTATGCGATGATAGAGATTTAGGTCTAAAAACAGAGTCATAACGGTGTAACCAAGCTTCCACTGCTTGACTTAATTGACTTTTTGTCTTATGTGGACTTTTTTTGGAATCAAAGAACAAACAAGGCACCCTTATAACCAGTGGGTTATAAGGAGTCAATATCAACAAATAAATCACAAAAACAACAGGCCAATTGATAAAGTTTAATCAAACTGTCACCAGATCTAGCACAAACATGAACATTAAGCAGTTTTCAACAAAGAAGCAGATTAAGCAAGAATAAGCCAACCAAATTGAACCAAATGCATACACAAGCTGTAATAAACTCAAATAAGCATAAATAAACTTGTTTTATACACTGGTTTAAAGTTTAGACCAAGATTCAAGCTTATGAATATTATGGATGAACACTAAGACGAACACAAGTGACCTTTGCTGATATATATGACCACAAACCCAATTTTAAACCGTCAAATCCTTCAAACAGGTTACACAAACTTTGTTTAAGCACCTTTTAATCCTAAACATGCATACACTAAGTGTTCCCAAGATTTTAGATCAAAATAGGAAAAATCTAAGGAGTTATAGCACAATAAAAAATTTGATGTTTAAAAGCTCAAGTATGGCAAATATCAACACTCAACCAACTCAATATCAAATACAAACTCAGATAAACACTTAGCACCTACTCAAACTAGCATACAAAGCATAAACTTCAATCAAGCATTAATCCCAAACACCGCTTTCACTTTGAAAATCAAAATTTTGCAAAGTAAAATAGTTTTAGGTTTACCCAAGATTAATCAAGCATTAATACAACATAAGCATGCAGTAAGAACAAGATTTAACCCACAAAAAAAACACAACATACAACAACAGATCACTAAATCACTTAAGAGCACTTTTTCAACAGATTTTTAGAAAGAAGGCTCAAACCTCATGAATGTACATCCGTACTCACAAGTTTTAGAGCTTATGTGCCTAGCTTAACAAGGCACAAGCTTCTAATAAGCTACTAAGAACAACAAGGTTAGAACAAACAGATTATATGAAAAAGAAAATGAAAAATAAAACTGATTAATTCAAGATTTATACCCCACTCCTTGATTATCCCCAAGCCATGATCTCACCTCACCTTGATAATCTTCTTATCAGGGTGATGTGATCAACCTTTGACCCAAAAATTCCAAGCGTTTGAACAAAGAACTTAGAAAAATATCAGATTTTGAATACTTTTGCAAACTTGCACAATCTTAAAACCAAACTTTGAAACATCAAACTCACAAACTTTGAACAAAAACAATAGAATATTAAAGGTGGCACTTGGATTTCGTCAACAAATTCAAAAACTATTTCATTAACTTGAATATAGGATTTATAGAAAGTTGACCAAAGGAAAAACCAAGAGCAAAGATAAATGTTGCATACTAGGGCCTTTATATAGGCTACATGAAACTAGAATACTGAAAAGAAAACATGAAACCCTAGTTATGGAAGTCCCAAAATGCCCTTGCAGAATTTGAATTTTGCTTGATCATGTGAAGTTATCTTGGCGTTTTGTTGATGCTAGCTAGGTGGAATTTGATCAAAGGGCTCAAAACAAGCTTAAAATGTTAGCTTGAATGTGGTGTGTTGATTTGCTGGCAGGTTTTGGCATTTTACCCAAAAGCATGAAGCAGTGGTGGTTCATGTGAGCATGTGAGTGATGTGGAAAAGTGTTTAAGGTTTGAGTTATGTTTATGAAATCCTTAATCACAAATCTGGAGGTGATGGGGGTTTAATTGTTGCGTAAACACAAATCCCTAATTTGTGTTCGTGGCATGAATAGTGGGTTTTGATTTGGATTAACATTTGAAAAGGTGTTAACCGCGAGTTTTTAAATTAATTAATTAAATTAGTTATAACAGGTTTAAGTGGAAAGTGAGGTGGCAAAATGGGGTGATTTGATTGGTTATGGTGGTGAGTGGGGTGAGGTGGCACTAGCTGGTTGGTTAAGGTAAGTTTGGTGTCTTGGCAGATTCTACCCCTCTTCTTCCATTCTTGTTTCATTCTTGGTTTAAACATGAACAAATCTGAATCCCTTTGTTATTAAAGTTTGGTTTTTTAGACTTTTGCCGCAAATAGTTTTGCAAAGTATTTTCAAGGGTATTTCTTGCCATTTGATGAAATTTGAAGTGTGATTCTTGGCATTTCTTCATTCTTCAATGTCTTGACTTGTATTGTTGACTTTGTGGAGGACTAATATTGACAAGTCTTAATAATTGAGGGACCATTCTTGCCAATTCTTCAAAGTTGAGGGTCCTTTTTATAATTTTGACAAATTTTAAGGACCAAACTTATAATTATGAATATACAAGGGTTTAAAGTGTCAATTCTTCAATATTGGAGAACCCTTCTTGTACAATCTTCAATTCTTTAAGGACTTTTCTTGGAAAATCAACTTTAGGGCCCGGTTCATTGTGCGGGTTCGTTTCCCGTGTTCGTTTTTGCTTGTTTCTTGTGATCTTTTGCCATTTTCTCAATATCCGTACCTAAAATACACATTGAACAAACACAAGCATATATTTGGCACATTTTATGATATTTTATGCATTTTAAGCCCGTTTTGGACGATGAGACTATTTATAAAAGCAGTCTCATCAGGAATTAATTCAGCAGCTTGAATAAGGTCAAGCATGGGTTGGGTCAAAGGCAAAACTCTGTGATGGGTGTTCAAAGTGGTAAACAACTTTCGTTTTTGTACAGGGGGATCATAAAAGTGTGAATGGTCTATGTTACACTCCCCTTGAAGTCCAAGAACCATTTCTAAACACTTAGGGTAGAGTAAAGACATTTTACTACCCTTGTTGTTTAACATACCTTCAAAAACTAGTTTTAAAATATCTTTGTCTAGAGACTATAAATATAAGAGCACTAGAAATGGAATGGATAATCTCATTAAAATCAGAAGAATTTGGATTCAAACATTGTAGAAGGACACGAATAAGTAATTTCTAGGCTGGGGAAATTGGTTTTTATCAAATTTTGATATACGACCTTCTTGTGGAAGGTTGTATCCTAAGCCTGTCAACCCTGCATGTAGCTCTTCAATGGGAACAAGGTCAACTCACCTAAATCATCAAGCTGTAAGATTGACGTTCTCTCATGAACAGTTTCAATTGTTATCACACCATTAATTGTTCTGGAACTTGTAGTGTTCCAAAACTGTTTAATATGTGAAATAAGAATGAGAGGTTTATGAAGAAGTGCAAACCTTAAGTTAGACGCCTTCAAGTAATCAATCATCCCGTCGTATTTGGGATTCCTGTCATCCTTAGTGAGTATAACAATCATATTATGTTGTGGTTTGCACTAAATATCAAGCCCTGCTAGTCTAAAACGAGTTGCATTTGAGAAAAAGCTTAGGGTGAAAGAAAGGTTGATATTATAGTGATGGAAGATGAAAAATATCAAAATATGCAAGTGGCACTGTAAGAGACGCAATGGGGTAAATATAGCAGACAAGTAGGGATATTATTGGTTGAAAAAGAGGTAAGTGTATAAAAGTTCAAAATATACTCAAGTAAATGTTTCAAACTAATACACTTATCTCTTAACATTAATAAAAATACCTACTCTACTAAAATTATGGCCTAAAATATCACAAAAATTACAACTGAGTGGTTACCAGTTTTTTTTACGGTTAGATTTTCTTTCAGTGCCAACGGTCATATTTGATAGTGTGTACAAAATGCTTTGTCAAGGCGTAGAATATACATGACAGTGTGTAGAAGTCCACTATCAGAGGGTAGAAAACAATAAGTTAAAACATAAACAAAGGTAATAATCCTAAGAGAATAAACTAGTCTCTAATAAGCATAAGTGACAAACACTGTTCATGCATACACACATGCAAAAGCATGATTGATATGCAAGAACTCAAGAGTACTTTGTTCACAAATGCCACATAGATAAAATTAATTCATATAAAACCTTTGTAACTCCCAAGGTAGCACAAAAATGTACATCCCAAGTCTCTCATCCGACCAATCCCAAATCTAGGTCAAAAGTCTTGGCAGCATACAAACTTTGTAAAGATATGCATGTTATAGTGCCTCAAGGTCTAGGAACTCCAACAATCCTAAAGGAATGTTTTCATCATTCCTAGCCCTCACTCACCAGTAGACACAATCTAGAATCATGATAAGAGCACTCTAAGAGTACCCAGTATCCTAAAGGTTCCTTAATACCTCCCCTTAAAGTATGCATATACTTACAACTTGAATAGTCATAGAAACAAATCTTTATTTCAAGATAGGAAAGCAAATTATTCCAACCATTATAAACAAATATTTGCAACTTACCAGCACATCAATGAGCAACCACCAATCTACGTTGCTACAATATCCTGCATTGTTAGACAAAAACCACAAAAACACACCAACATAGGCTACACTTCCCACGTTAGTGGATAGAGAAAGCATGTCAGTGGATAAAAATAAAAGTGGAAAGAATAACAATGCATAGAATAATAACAATGTGTACATACTCTTATAACATTAAGACCAACATTTTTTAAGGATTAATCATTCCAATACTTGCAACAAAGTACTGGAACCTCCCAACATCAAAAGGTTTTGTTAAAAGATCTGACACATTGTCTTCTATATCAATTTTCTCAAGTTGTACCAAACCTTTTTCAAAACAATCCCTAATAAAATGATGTCTAATCTCTATGTGTTTAGTTTTAGGATGATGTATAAGATTTTTAATGATACACAAAGCAATGTTATTATCAATATAAATCTTGGTATGCATAAAGTTGTACCCATAGTCCAGCAACTGAGTTTGAACCCATAGCACTTGACCACAACAAGCAGCAACAGCTACATACTCAGCTTCAGTTGTTGAATTGGCCACAATAGTCTGTTTCTTGCATTACCAAGATATCAATCTGCTCCCCAAGAATTAGCATCTACTTGTGGTTGACTTTCTATCCCCATTTTCACCACCATAGTCACTATTTGAATATCCAACCAACTCCAAGGGAGAGTCTTTATGATACCATAATCCCAAAGTGGGATTGCACCTAAGGTACCTAAAGATCCCCTTCACAACATGAAAGTGACACTCTTTGGGAGTCACTTAATTTCGTGCACATACACAAACAAAAAACATAATATAAGGTCTGGAAGCTGTGAGATACATCAATGAAACAATCATTGATCTATAATGCATGAAATCAACATCTTTTCCTTCTCCAAGCTTTCCCCAAGGGTGTTCTCTATCCATGGGTGTGCTAGCCCTCTTTTCATGTATTGAGAACCTAAACTTCTTCAAAATTTTAGCCACATATTTATCTTGAGGGATGAAGATACCATCATTCCTTTGTTGTACTTGAAGCCCAAGAAAGAAGTTTATCTCTCCCATGGCACTCATCTGAAACTTATCAGTCATTAGCTTGGAAAAATCTTTGCTCATCTCTGGATTTGAAGATCCAAAGATGATATCATCCACATAGACCTAAACTAGTAGAAAATCCATTTATCTAGGATTATCATTGTTCATATGTATCTTGGCTAATATGATCATTGTTCACCTTGTTATAATCTCTTATACCAATTGATGAAACCAAGATACATGGATCGATTAAGCTTACTAGGATAACTAACGTTCATATGAAACAATCATAGCGGAATTAGAACATTGATTATAACAAGGTGTTTACTTCTCCAACGATTACTTATATTAAACATAGAATGATTACATGCAATCTCTTGGCGTGTATACATTTAATCCCACGCCTAGAAGAAACAAAGACACTTTAGGTTTACATTGTGAATGATGGGATGAATGAAACCTACAGTCTATGTATTCTTTATATACTAGAATACAAGACTTTTCTTACAAGAAATCTAATTACAATGAAGTCCTTCCATTTTTTGTACTTTATTCCTCTTCCTTGTGTAGAAGGTTTTCATATTCTTGTACTTCTTCTTATTTACATTTAAGCCCTCTTGTTTCATTATTTTATGTCTTGTCTCATCAAATCTAATTCCAACACTTATGCCACCATCGATTACGAGTCTGCTAACGTCACCATTTAATCAAAGAATTTCTTAAACTACATTCTAAGTATTTCAAGACTGCTCTTTGCTTCTTGCCCTTGAAATGGTAGTTTTCCAAGTTGTGATTGAAGGTGTCTTAATTTTTTTTCTCTAAGTCATAGAAATCCCAATGCGACTCGTATAGAGCACACAGGAATATTCTAAAGGCAGTTATAAAAGTAGTTTGTTGTTTGAGAGATCCAAGATGCGACTCGAGTAATTTAAACCTTGGAATACACTTGGAGTGCATTTCGCTTGCATCTTCTATCATAAATTGCAACTCTCTCTCTCTCTCTCTCTCTCTCTCTCTCTCTCTCTCTCTCTCTCTCTCTCTCTCTCTCTCTCTCTCTCTCTCTCTCTCTCTCTCTCTCTCTCTCTCTCTCTCTCTCTGTCTCTTTCTCTCTCTCTCTCTTATGAAAGTGAATTCAAAGATTCCATTTAGATCGAATTGATGAAATGATATTTGAATTAGTATTGATGAATTATAAAGAAAAATTGTAAGCTAGAGTCTAGTGAGATATGATAGGATCGATTCAGTGATACAAGGTGTTTGTGTTAAATTAGAGTGATCTTATAAGTATTATGGTTGTTGATACAAAAGTTGGATGATCCTTGCTAGACCCGAATTAGGCTTAATTTGGGTTGGCTGGGCTCCGGCTCTTGCACCAAGTGAATAGTCTTGCTGAGATCTTGCACACTAAAGCAACACGCGTTAGGCTTACCGTGGGAATGTATCCCACGATTAGACTCCGGCGTGAGAGTAAGTAATCGGTTATGGTTAAGAATCAGATGTGAGGTTTAGAGTATGAAGAATGTAATACCTTTGTGGAACCCTTTGGGGTTCCTTATATAGGCAGTGAAACCCTAATGGGCTCACTGTTTACTTCGGCCCCAAGTATAGAATAAACACCATAATTAGCTTGATTGTTTTCTTCTAATTATGGTTAGTGTATATCCTATACTTTAAGGTGAATCCCAACCCTAATAAGATTGTGATTCTGTCTGACCCTGTCCCAGCTGTACCGGGCCGTGGGCCGCACACACTTTATGCGTCCACTCTTCATTTAAGCCCATAATCTTAACTGATTAACCCAATCCATTCGTGATGGGCAAGATACGGGTAGTACCCATGGGCCGGGTCTATGACCCGGCTGGGGACTATACGTCATCATGCCCCCCTACTCAAGTTGTTACAGCCGTAGGTGGAATATCTAGACTAACAAGATGCCCCCCGGACGTACCAAGGAAAGAACATCTTGAAATGTTTGAGATGGATGAAAACCATATTTCGACCACACGTATCAACTTTGTTAGGAAGTTTATTCCTATAGTACACCAGACGCACATGACGACCGAGGCAAATTAAATGAAACATTGAATATGGTCTTACGTATGACCGCATATCCCGACACAATTGACTGTTCATCTGCCATTTTGACTGACAACGTGCAAACAGTCAGTACCTCGAGCGACGAAATCTTCTGAGTTAGAAGTGACCCGTGGGCCCCACCTGACTGTTCACTTGCCACTCACTTCCCAGCCACACGATTTAAGTTAGTGGAAGACATGTGTCATGAATCTAACGAACCATGACCAACGAGGCAACCCTATAAATAGGTTGCCCACACGGATGTGTGTGACACGCAGTCTTTTTCCAGTTTCTTCCATTAACGCTTTCTTCCTTAGGTCGGGGAGCCACTACCATGGGAAGGGCTGCGAGGTGCTGTTTAGGCTGATCAAAAGCTTCCTTTGCCTCCTTTGTCCAGCGGAAATCTCCTTTCTTTATGCACTTCTTGAGTGTTTTGAATAGAGGTAGCGATTTCTCCACAAACTTCGACAAGAACCTATTTAGCCCGACCAGCTTTCCATTTAGTGATTGTACCTCCTTTCGTGTCCGAGGGGATGGTAACTGTATCACCGCGTCCGTCTTTTCTGGACAAGGCTTGATGCTGTTTGTATCAATCATATATCCAAGGAACATCCCTTCCGTGGCCCAAAACGTGCACTTTTTTGGATTCAGTTTCATGTTGATTCTCCTCAAGTGTCAAACGTCTCCTGGATATCACGGAGAAGTGCTTCCTCCGTATGACTCTTGATGACCAGATCGTCAACATAGACCTCAAGGTTGTGGCCTATCTGGGAATCAAAGGCTTTATCAACAAGTCGCTGATATGTCGCTCCGTCGTTCTTTAGTCCGAACGACATTTTTGTGTAACAATACACGCCCTAACTAGTATGAAACGCCGTTTTCTCCTCATCTTCTTCCGCCATCTGGATCTGATGGTATCCTTTGTATGCATTTAAAAAACACTTGAAAGGGTATCCACATAAGGATTCCACCTTCCAATCAATTTCTGGTAACGGATAGCAGTCTTGCGGACAAGCTTTGTTCAAGTCCGCGAAGTCCACACACATGCGCCAACTACCGTCATGCTTCTTGACCATGAATGGGTTGGATAACCACTCGTGGTAGTATACCTCGCGCATAATTCCTGCGTCTACTAATTTCTGTACCTCATCCAGTATTACCTGGCTGCGCTCTAGTGCTTGACCATGCTTCTTTTGTTTAACAAGAGTATATCCCTGGCGGATTTGAAGTTTATGTTCTGCTATCAAGCGAGGCAGACCTGTCATTGCTTAGGATCCCATGCAATTACATCCAGGATCGCTTATAGGAGAGAGCACATGGCCCTCTTGCCGTTACCCAAGAGCATTCCTCCTATGGACACCTCTTGTTCTGGGTAATCGGGATGGATTACCACCTTCCGATTAGGGGTGGTGATCCTTCCTTAATGGGAACAGGCTGGACTGGTGTTGTCACGGCGTGGCATTCAGATGCTGGCATGATTGAATTGTAAATAGTAAAAATTTCCCCTTCAACAGGGAACTTCATCATACCGTGAGCCGTGGACGGAACTGCCCGTATGGCCAGGATGCCTGGTCTTCCAATAATCCCATTGTATAGAGAGTGTGAGCGTATCACCATAAAGTTCATCCACGCCGTGGTGGAATGCTCTTCATTCCCAATGGTTACTAGCAGACGTAGTTGTCCTATTGGCCAGATAGTGTCTCCACTAAAGCCAATGGGCGGCGACGTGGCCGGTACTAATTGGCTTCTTATCTCTGGTCGTAGCTGTACGAAAAAGTGTTCGTAGAGTACTTTCGCAGATGACCCTCCATCCACATACATACGGCGAACGTATGTGTTCCAATGCTTACCTCAATCGTGAGAGGTGCATCAGCCACGTCACTTGTCGTAATGGGAGGGAATGAGATTTCTCTGCCGCGTGAAAATTTTTGACTAATTTTCTGCTTTATGCGGTGCTGCCAAGATTGGATCATGTATATAGTTGAAGGTTTGTCCTTTTGGGGATCCTTCTTATCGTGCTTTTTGTTATCCTTTCCGTCCTTC
Organism: Glebionis coronaria; assembly: GCA_025667525.1. Taxonomy (NCBI): domain Eukaryota; kingdom Viridiplantae; phylum Streptophyta; class Magnoliopsida; order Asterales; family Asteraceae; genus Glebionis; species Glebionis coronaria. The sequence continues at coordinate 588,583,027 of CM046874.1, read as the reverse complement.
CAATCCTTGACCATAAGTTTGAGTTTTCCTGACTTGATCAGTGACTCAATGTGCTTCTTGAGCTGGATGCATCATCCGTGCCGTGACCCTTGTCGTTGTGGAATTTCCTTGACAACGGTCCACCGGAGTCGTCATCGGGGGAGGCCTTGGGAAGTTCGCCCCTTCTATCAACAAGATGTCCCAGTAAGTCATCTTTAGAGGGGTGAATTTGTCATTCGACTGCCCTCCTTTATTATGACTCTTGTAGTCCGAACCCCTTCCATTGCCTTGGTTGCCTTGACCACCCGACTGCCTCTTGGGTTGGTCGTTTGATCGATAGTTGTGGTTTCCCTTTGTAGGATAGGCCACGGCTACCGCGGTTTCTCCTTCTACATAGTTCCTGACCCTTTCCATGAGGTCGTCATACGTCTTCGGTCGCTTGTCATTGAGGCGCCTAATTAATTCCTTGTCCGTTATGGCATGCATGTAGTCAGAAATTTTTAGGAGCTCTGGCATCGTTTTTGTGCGCGTGCACTCGTCGTTGAAACGTTCCGTGAAGTCCTCCGTAGATTCTCCAGGCCGTTACTTGACGGTTGCTAATGAGACCGGATCCCTATTATACTTCTTTCGCTGAGTATAGTTGTTTTTGAACGCAGTGCGCAACTCACTGAAGTTATCAATGCTTCGGGGAGGAAGTCCCTCAAACCAATCACGGGCTTTGCCAATCAAGGTCGAATTGAACATTTGGCACCATATAGGCATGGGTCATCATTCGATCTTTGCCTGTGTGTCAAATATCTTTAGGTGATCATCCGGATCACCAGACCCATCATAGGTTTCGACGCATGCTGACATACGACGCTTCTTATCCTCGGAGTAGTTCCATATGCGGAGGGTGAAGGGATCCTCCCTAGCAGGACCCAACAGATTCCTATCTAAGTCCGCAGAAAAATCACTCCCTTGTTTCAAGATGCTCAAGAAGTGCATAAAAAGGGGTACTTTAATTGGACAAAGGAGGCAGAAGAAGCATCCGAACAGATAAAGAAGCACTTAGCAGCACTCCCCATGTTGGTCGCGCCCCAACCAAAGGAGGAGTTAATCATATATCTATCGACCATATACAGAGCAGTCAGCGCAGTTCTAATGACCGATAGAGAGAATGTGCATATACTAGTTTACTTCATAAGCAGGGATTTACAGGTCCCAGAACTGAATTACTCCCCAATGGAAAAATTGGTCCGGCGCTCGTGTATGCGGCAAAAAGACTGCGTCGATACTTCTAGGCGCATCCCATTGTCGTGATTACAGATCAGCCGATAAAGCAGATTATAACAAAGCCGGATGTGGCAGGAAGGCAACAAAAGTGGAGTGTTCTGTTAGGCGAACACAACATAACGTACAGACCACGTACTGCAGTCATGGGACAGATCCTTGCAGACTTTATCATGGAAAAGCCAGAAGATGGGGAACCGATACCAAAAAATGAGGAGGAGCCCCAAGACCCCTAGGTCATATTCATTGATGGATCCTCCTGCGTTGATGGATCGGGTGCAGGCCTAATCCTAACGAACCCCGAGGATATGGAGTTTACGTATGCCTTACGCATTGAGTTTACAACTACGAATAATGAAGCTGAGTTTGGGGGACTAATAGCGGTGCTAAGAATCGCAACCTGCATAGGTGTTCGTAATCTTGAAGCAAATGTTGACTCATGCCTGGTGGAAAACCACATCTTCGGCGAGTACGAGGAAAATGAGGACAGTATGATACAATACTTAAAGAAAGCTAAGTCATTGATTGAAGGATTCAGCAAGTTTACCATACTGTAAGTTCCGAGATGAGAGAACAAGAAAGCTGACAACCTTAGTAAAATCTCATCTACTAGCTTTGTGCACCTGTCCAAACAGGTTCTAGTGGAAATCTTAAAGGATAAATCTATAGCTGAGATAGAAGTATCAACGGCCATAGAAGAAGAGGGTCCTACATGGATGACCCGATCATCGACTACTTGACCAATGAAACGCTTCCGCATGATGAAACTAAAGCTCGACGAATTCGAAGGCAGTCGTAGCAGTTTGAAGTCAGGAATGGAGTCCTTTATAAGCGATCTTTCTTGAAACCATGGTTGCGATGCGTGGGACCACGACAGGCGAACTACGTCATCAGCGAGATCCATAAAGGGTCTTGCAGCATGCACGTAGGACCCGGATTGGTGGTGGCGAGTGGGCTACGCAGCAGTTATTACTGGCCGACCGTGCACGAAGATGCACCAAGACTTATCTTAAAGTGCAATGATTTTCAAATACATAGACCAGTACCACGTCAACCGCAACAGGAGCTAACACCTATTACATTCCCATGGCCATTCTACAAATGGAGGATCGACATCTCAGGAGCCTTCCCGTGACAGCAGGAGGGATCAAGTTCCTAATAGTCGCCATGGACTACTTCAATAGATGGATCGAAGCTAAAGCAGTGGCGACAATCAAGTTAAAATTTTTATCTAGGATAATATTGTATGCCGGTTTGGCTTGCCAAGAGAGATAGTCTTTGGCAATGGCAAGCAACTCGCTGACAATCCATTTAAAGACTGATGTGTAGTGAACAACATTAATCAACGATTCTCATAAGTAAAGCACCCAAAATCCAATGGGTTGGTAGAGAGAGCAAACAGAAGTCTTGGTGATGGAATCAAAGCATGTCTAGGCTAGGAAAATAAAAAATGGGTAGATGAGCTATCTAATGTGCTATGGGCACATCGCACCATGAGAAAAACAGCGAATGGAGATACCCCTTTCGCACTAACGTACGAGACGAAGGCATTAATCCCAACGCACGACGGAAGTGGATGCATGCATGACTGACCAGGAGTTGTAGTTAAACTTGGATTTTCTACAAGAAAAAAAGAGAGTTAGCTGCGATTAATGAGGCCAAAGAAAAGTAAAAATGAAAGGTTACTACGACGCTAGAGTACAGAATACCTCGTTCAAACCAGGTGACTTCGTATATCGTGCGAATGAAGCAAGCCGCGAAGAGAATACAGGGAAACTAGGACCAAAATGGGAAGGACCCTACATAGTGACTGACCCTTTGGGTAAAGGCGCGTATAGATTGCGCGATATGGACGGCCATGATCTACGATGTACATGGAACATTTTCCACTTAAATAAGTGCTACTTTTAAGGCTACGGCCTCAAATTGGGAGATCTTAGCTGTAGTCAGCTCCGATGAAACCCATGTATTGTTTTTCTTTTTTCTTCTTACATTATGATTTCATGTGTTTCAAAGCTTACAAGTGTAAATAAAACGTTGCGGTTCCTAGCTAATTCCGCGACCCTTTCTTCTCTAAATTATCTATGTTATTAACATTATATCATATCATGCCTATGGGCGTACGTGTGCATATCGTTTCTAGGAGAAATAAGAGGATTGAGTGAACCTACTAATTTAGTTTGTCGTGTTAAAAGGATGCTACACCATCGACCACGGATCAGGTATCCTTGTTAGGCACCTTGCTAATTGTGACGTTGTAGCAAGTTAAAGCATGCAGCACATTCCAAGCTGAGCCCACACAAGACATACTGTGCACACCAAACAACTGGTCAACGTCGTTTACCATCCTTATGGTAGTGGCGGTACGCCGCAGGTAATGAATTTACTTCACCTATTTGGACAAAATTATGATATCGAATACAAGTCATACACAAAAAACACTACGTGTTAAAGACTCAAAGTACTAGCGCTATTACAGATAAAGTGCGAACATTCGCACTCCTAAAAAATATACAATTGGTTTTACAATGGACATTGTTTCACAACAAATTAGAAAAAAAAGAAGACCTCTTGAATTTCTGAGTTACCATGTTGGAAGAGGATGTCTTGTGTTCCTTTTGAACCTTTACATGTCCTTCAGCACGCACGCATCTCGCTCAGATAGCGGAAGACGAAGAACAAGTATAACACTGGGTAGATGGGCTGCGCCGGCACTTAGCGCGACTCATTAACCATAGGCTTCTTTTTTCTTGGACGCACGGGCGGTGTAAGCATCTAACACTTCATGCAATGGGGCATCTTTCGCTATCTAGAAAGTGTTCAGTGGATCACGTGGCTGAACAAATAGGGGGACCTTCAATCGCTCCATGCTCGCTTTAGGAAGAAGTCAGGCTAAGACTCTACGTCCTCTAGTTTGTGCTTTGTCACAATTAGCCCTTCCATTATCGTAGTCAAAGGTAGCTCTTGGTCTGCGTATCCAACACCGAAGGAAGGAAGAGGACAGTCCTTGATCTTCGTCAAAGCCTCATCTAACTTGGCCTTCGCTAGAGGATCATAGAAGGTTATCTCATCAAGACCTTTGGTCAGCAGTTTTTCCTTGTGGGCACACTCAAGACCTACACTGGTACCCTCATCTATAGCAGCAAGAACATACTTGGCGAAATCAGTCTGCACATTTGGATCTTCCAGCGCTCCCATGGCAGCTAATCGAAGACCATGGCGCACAAGCCATCGTTTCTCAGCCACTACGGATATCAAATGCGGATATAGATCTTCATCGTACTCAATACTGAACCTCTGGAGTTTGGTATCCTGGTCATGTAACGTTTCTTTTATAGTCAGACCAAAGGAATCAATGCTCTGGAAGATTTGCTCCTTGCCCGCTTCGAAGTCTTTCATGGCTGAAGTATTGTTAATGCGAAGCTGTTGAAGTTTTGCACATTCTTCTATGACGACTGCAAATAAGTCCGCCTTGTCCTCAGTTAAGGCATGAATAGTGGAGGCGTCCAACTTTGCTCTAGTTTCCTCATCAGTTATTTTCTTTAGAGCCTTTGTAAGGGCCTTGTCCTTTTCCTCAATAACTTGCGCATGCTGGATTTTAGAAGATTGCACTTGCAGTGCTAACTCTTGGAATCTCTTCTTTAAGCGCGACACCAGAGTCACATTGTTGACAGAAGCATGATTAACTTTGTCGGCTAGTGCGACAACATTTAAACTATTCAAAAGTTGTGCTTTGCCAAGAGGGATAAGGTTGTCTAAAAAGCTGGCATAGTCAAACGCCCCGGATAGATATGAAGATCGAGGTATGCACTTGTAAAACCCGCATGCTTTTACCATGAATAGTACCATGAATAGTACCCTTACAATCATACGTACACTATTAGAAATTTCCTTTTATAGCACGTTTACGTTTCACGAACAAGAATTTCAAGTATTACGTATGTGTGATAACACGATAAGTATTTATTACGTATTAACACAAGATAATTATTTCAATAATAATTATAATCACGAACACACGAACATGAAATCATGAACGTAAATTAATCACGAGCTTAGTATTACATATATGTATATTTATTACGAACACGAATAATATAATAAGACACAAACGATAACTATTAAATCACGTAAAACACGAACACGAGAACACACTTATTATTTAGTCACGAGAAAAGTACGGGTTACCCCATGTGGGCCCCTCTACCCGCGGACACAACAAGAGAAAAGGGCCTAGCCCATTAATTTTATTAAACATGGAATTTAGGGAAAGATCATTTTTCATTATAACAAAATTGAGAAAATAACAAGAAACCCTAATCCCTTTTCTTCTTCCTCTCTTGGCCGCCGGGTTCTATACACACCAAAGGGGTGTTTGATTAAGTTTTGGTGTTCGTTTATTACAAGGATTGTTAGGGTGTTCGTCATCCTTTGATTCACGTGATTGGTATAAACCTTAACCTCTTTTCTTTTATGTTTTGATTATTAATCACATAAAATCTTGAATGTTTTTAATAAACTAATTAAAAACAAGTGTAAACATGTTATTTTAATCATGGGGTATAATCAATTAGGTGTTAAGGGGTGTTTGTTTGTTAGTCGACGCCTAATCCGAGCCCCAAGGGGGTATCGGCTTGGCTTACTTTGCACCGCCGAGACCTTATGGTCTCGGTTTGGTGGTGGTGGTGTCACGGAAGCAGCAAGGAAGGGAAACCCCGATCTAAGTCGGTGCATGGTGGTGTATTTGGGTCCGGTTCATGGGTTAAAACACGGGTCCGGTTCACACATGTTTAGATTTAAAAAACGGTCCGGTTCATGAGTTATTTTTACAAGGTTTAATATTTTTACAAGTTATATTTTTTTACAAGACTTAAATTAAATTAATTAAAAACATGAACATGATTAATTTAATTTACATGACTTAGGTTATTAATTTTATTATTAATACATGAATTTTAACCTAAGTTTTTATCATTTAATTAGACTACATAATTAATTAATTATTAAAATCATGACTTATAATTAATTATATGACATGACTTAGGTTATATTATTAATAGATAATAATACATGTTTTAACCTAAGTATTTTACCTTTATTTAATTGAATCATGTTATATTTAATTAAATACTTTAACCTATAGTTTATTTAATTCACATGAAATAATTAATAAACTATACTATATAATTACATGAATTAAAATATCAATCAATAAACACTTAAGCTTATATAACTAGCTTAATAATCCAGCTTATATCTCGTGTTGTCGAAAACAACTGTATTCACCGATCATTCCGTGTTGAAATATCTATTCTCAAAACAAGATGCTAAGCCGCGTCTTATTAGATGGATTTTACTACTCCAAGAATTTGACATCGAAATCCAAAACAAGAAAGGAGCTGAAAACGTCGCAGCCGATCATTTGTCGCGACTTGAAAATCCAAACATAGAAGAGTTAAGGGACAAAGATATCAACGATTATTTTCCCGAAGAAACTCTTATGAAAATCTCTACGGACGAATCTCCGTGGTTTGCAGATTTTGCAAATTACCTCGTTGGAAGACTTCTAAGAAAAGGTTTAACCTATCATCAACGATGTAAATTCTGTTCAGACCTAAGACACTATTTCTGGGAAGATCCCTATCTTTTCAAGGTATGCCCCTATGGCATGATTAGGAGATGTGTTTACGGCACAGAAACAAGGAAGATCCTTGATGAATGTTATCATGGCCCTACTAGGGGACATTTTGGTCCTTCCACCACCGCGAAAAAAGTCTTCGATGTTGGTTTTTATTGGCCAACAATTTTTAAAGAGGCCTACACTCTAGTCGAAAATTGTGATGCTTGCCAACGTACTAGTAGCCTCTCACGAAGAGACGAAATGCCTCAAAACAGCATTCAAGTTTGCGAAATATTTGACGTATGGGGAACTGATTTCATGGGACCCTTTCCCAAATCCCATAAGTTTGAATATATCTTAGTCGCTATTGATTACGTGTCCAAATGGGCCAAAGCTAAAGCTTTACCCACGAACGATTCACGAGCCGTAATCAACTTTCTGAAAAAGCTTTTCTCTCGCTATGGAATGCCGAAATCTTTAATTAGTGATCGAGGTTCCTATTTTTGTAACAAACAAATGGAGAAAATCTTAAAGCGTTATGGAGTCACCCATCGGTTTTCAACCATGTATCATCCAAACGAGTGGACAAGTTGAAAATACCAATAGAGCTTTAAAACGAATACTCGAAAAAATGGTTAAGGACAATCCTTCCGTTTGGTCAAGGAAACTTGACGACGCTCTATAGGCTTTCCGAACAGCTTATAAGACACCACTTGGCACAACACCTTATCGTTTATTGTACGGTAAAACATGCCATTTGCCCTTCGAAATCGAGCACCGTGCTTATTGGGCATTGAGAAGCTGTAATCCCGATCTCAAAATCGCTAGAGAAAACCGATTCTTGCAACTGCATGAACTCGATGAATTAAGACTCCAAGCTTATGAGAATTCAAAATTGTACAAAGCACGTACCAAAGCTTATCACGACAAGAAACTTCGAATCCGAAAAGAATTCAAGAAAGGAGATAAAGTTCTCTTGTTTAATATGCGCTATAAATTTAAAGCCCCCAAGCTTAAACAAAATTGGTACGGTCCTTTTATAGTAAAACATAGATACCCGTCCGGTTACGTTGAATTGTATGACAATAATGGAGGAAGCTTCATTGTTAATGGACACCGTGTTAAACTATACCATGAGGAGTAGAGTGAACACTTTTCGCTCAAAGAAAATAAAGAAAAATAAAAAGAAGTACGAGTCAGGCTGATGACTCAATAATAAAATAAGCGCTTCTCGGGAGGCAACCCGTCTGTTTTAAAATTTTAAATTTTTAAGTGTGATTTTCCTTTTTAAAATAAATTCATGCTTACGCCCCACATTTTTAACCAATATTGTAACATGTGTCGCTTTTATAAAAACCTATAAAAACCAAAAATAGAGTATTTTTCCGTATTTTTTTGTGTTTTATCTTTTTTGTAGGTACCTCAAGTTGAAGGCGAAGACAAAACTCTTGTATGATGCATGATATGCCCGTGATTCTGGTTTTTCTCTCATTCCCTTGCTTTTGTTCAGTTTTATCACATTGAGGACAATGCTAAACTTAAGTGTGAGGGGGTTGTAGGGAAATCGAGAAAAAGATGCTTAATTGCCATATTTTTGGGCTATTTTAAAACTTTTTGTTCTTGTTTTGCCCTCGTAAATAAAAAGTTTCAATCAATGTATATAGATAAATTAAGAAATTATCCAATCGGTAATTTTTGAAAATTTGAGATGTATTTTTGTGTCAAACTTACCCAAGTCAAAGTCTCATATAATAGTAGAAGAAAAATCCAAAAATATAGGAGAAAGTTGCAAGTTCCATGTTTGTCAATACAACATGAACTTTGTAAGTATGTTAATCCATGGCTAGGAGTTTTTAGCCAAGAAAAAAAAGAGAAAAAGAAAGAAAAAGTCAAAAAGACAAATAAATAGCCAGTGAGCTATAATGTTATGAAGTTGAAGGAAGAAGAAGAAATAAAAGGTATCGATTAGCCAATGTGCTAAGTCGTGATACATGTTGCTTCAGTTCATATGTTACAGTATAGTTAGAAATAAAAGAATTTCTAGATTTTTATGGGTATTGACTTTATATCTCAATTTTTCAACCTTAAAAACTTAAGTCGATGAGTTTTATCGTGTACTTGTACTTGGTAGGCTTGCATCGAATTTTTGTAAAGAAACATGTACCTTTGGATTTAATCTTCTTTTCTTCTTGCTTTAGGGCAAGCAAAACTTAAGTGTGAGGGGATTTGATAACGCCTAAATCCAACATGTTTTTAGGAGCGTTATCCGTACTTTTGTACATGTATATTGGTTAATTATATGATACTTTTGTGCATATTTGTGCCCAATTGTGTTTGCAAGTCTTTGTGTAGCCAATTGCAGGAATGAAGTATAAAACAACATAAAAATGAAGAATTGTACGAGTACAAGAATCCTAGTCAAGTTCAAGACCCGTATACAAGTTACAAGCCTTTGAAGATCAATTTCGGGTGCAAGAACAAGTATTTCCAAGGAGAAAATAAAGATATTCAGCATGAAAGTTGCCACCATCAACATACATCCAACTTGCCACTAGAAAGAGTGAAGTTGCCACCATCACATGGGAGTTGATTTGCCTCCACCATCAAATGGGAGCTGATTTGCCTCCATCATGAGTGAAGTTGCCTCCAACATTTGTCTAGGCAAAAATGTGTCTACATTCATGCAAGACCACACAAGAAGTTTCTAGACATGCTTTGGCTCCAAGTATTTGTCTTTGGCTCCAAGACATGCATTTACTCCATGCCATCGACTAGCTTACAAATAAGACCCTTGGGGTCATGTAACCATAGAATTCTTAATACCTTTCAATCATTTTCTCATTACTACATCAAATAAACTCTCTCATCCTTGTCCAAACTCCCATTCCCGGATTTGAACAAGGTGGTGCTAGAAAATTCGGTTTTTGAGTCCGATAAGCGAAGTTATCATCACGAACCTCTTAGGGATCATTACCCTAATCATTAGTAACATTTTTCACTTTGTAAGAATCTTGATTATGACTTATAATACTTTTATTTCTGAGTTTATTTCATCATTTGTTATGAGTAGCTAAGTTTCATTCTACACTGGGTAGGATGATGTTTGTAGGATGAAGTGATGGTTGTGATTGTGATTTATGTTTAATTCAATGTCAAGCTTTCCTATGATCCATTGATGTTTATGTTTCATGTGACAATTGTTATCAAAACTTAATTTGTTGGTAAAGATTTCATAGGTCGAAAGGGTTATTTTCTATCAACAAGTCATAGTCGGTTTGTCTATGATTGGCTATCTTTTGTATTGATCATTTCTTAAGAAGTTTTAATTATCAAGAAACATAATTATAAGTATTAGCAAATTCGTGAAACGACCGTGAATCGAATGTGTTAAAATTGGATTAAGTCTTGAATTGAGTGATTGAGTCTAATGCTTGTTTTCTTTAACCAAGGTCTTGACGAAGATTAAAGCTTTTAAAAACAATAGATTGGATTATCCATCTAATTATCATAATCATATTTGTTAATGTGTCATCACAATCATACCATTACGAATGCTCAAACTAGTCTTTACCAAGTGTACCTTTAATCATATTATTTATCTCATCATTTTTACTTATTATTTGTTTGTCAACAATTGCTAAAATCAACGATTATAGTTTCATTTTAGAAAAATCATAGGTTTTCCAAATCCCCGTGAACGATCTCGGTATTACCACATAAAATCTATACACAAACGAAAGGGTTATACTTGCCCGTGCGTTTTTAGTCAATCGGGTAATTCGTGTTTATAAATTTAAAACTTGTTACCAACACCACGCATCAGAGCACGATATGTTTACTCATACTACACTCACCATATCTCCACGTATCACGTTCAAAATTTTTAACGTATCACGTTAAAAAAATTTCACGTACTACGTTTCAATTTGTCTCGCGCATTCGTTGCTAATTATCAGATAAGTTTGATCGTTTTGCACCATAACGTTTCGGTTACCCTTGCATGTTAACTCTTATTTCCCCGATCGAATTCAGGGGATCTATCTTACGGAGATGACAAAAAACTCTTTGTGTTTTCAAGTCAAGGTCAGGAGGACCAAGTTTATCATTTGTGTCAAGATCTTGTGAAGGAACCGTTCCAAGAGGGAAGCCACTTGGAAACGGACAAGTTCATCCGGACTTCTTATCCGTTTCTCTCTTATCGGTTAGATATGTCCTTTCAGTCACGTCACATTCCATGTGCTTTCAGTCACGTCACGTTCCATGTCCTTTCAGTCTCATCACGTTCCATGTCTTTTCAAGACATGTCACGTTCCACGTTCCCTTCTACCATGTCACCTTCATATTCCGTTATCTTACATACCCTTCCAATTTAATTCGGGTGTGTTTCTCTTTCAGTTTACTTTTTCTATAATTCAGGGACGAATTATTCTTTATAGGGGGGAAGAGTTGTAAAACCCGCATGGTTTTACCATGAATAGTACCATGAATAGTACCATTACGATCGTACGTACATGATTAGAACTTTCCTTTTATAGCACGTTTACGTTTCACGAACAAGAATTTCAAGTATTACGTACGTGTTATAACACGATAAGTATTTATTACGTATTAACACACGATAATTATTTCAATAATAATTATAATCACGAACACACGAACATAAAATCATGAACGTAAATTAATCACGAGAATAGTATTACGTATATATGTATATTTATTAAGAACACGAATAAATATAATAAGACACGAACGATAACTATTAAATCACGTAAAACACGAACACGAGAACACACTTATTATTTAGTCACGAGAAAAGTACGGGTTACCCCATGTAGGCCCCTCTACCCGCGGACACAACAAGAGAAAAGGGTCTAGCCCATTAATTTTATTAAACATGGAATTAAGGGAAAGACCATTTTTCATTATAACATAATTGAGAAAATAACAAGAAACCCTAATCCCTTTTCTTCTTCCTCTCTTGGCCGCCGTTCTACACACACCAAAGGGGTGTTTGATTAATTTTTGGTATTCGTTTATTGCAAGGATTGTTAGGGTGTTCATCATCCTTTGATTCACGTGATTGGTATAAACCCTAACCTCTTTTCTTTTATGTATTTGGGTCTGGTTCACACATGTTTAGATTTAAAACACAGTCCAGTTCATGAGTTATTTGTACACGGTTTAATATTATTACAATTTATAGTTTTTTTACAAGACTTAAATTAAATTAATTAAAAACATGAACATGATTAGTTTAATTTACATGACTTAGGTTATTAATTTTATTATTAATACATGAATTTTAGCCTAAGTTTTTATCATTTAATTAGACTACATAATTAATTAATTATTAAAATCATGACTTATAATTAATTAATTGACATGACTTAGGTTATATTATTAATAGATAATAATACATGTTTTAACCTAAGTATTTTACCTTTATTTAATTAAATCATGTTATATTTAATTAAATACATTAACCTATAGTTTATTTAATTCACATGAAATAATTAATAAATTATACTAAATAATTACATGACTTAGAATATTAATCAGTAAACACTTAAGCTTATATAATTAGCTTAATAATCCAGCTTATATCTAATTATGGAAACTTTCTATTTTTTTAGAAACTTATTTAATTAAGGCAGCTAATCTATTTATGGAAACTTTCTATTTTTAGAAACTTATCTATTTTAAGCCGTAAATCTAATTTTGGAAACTTTCTTTTTTTGGAAACTTTCTATTTTTGGAAATTTCTATTTTTGGAAACTTTCTATTTTTGGAAACTTTCTATTTTTGGTAACTTTTTATTTTTGGAAACTTTCTAATTTAGGAAATCTGTTATTTTAAGAAAGTTACTTATTATTACACAACAAGTATAATAATACATGAAATACAAGTAATACTTAATCAGAATAGACATAATACATGATAAACACAATATAAAGCTCAAATCAGTAAAACATGACATGAGCATATAAAACAAGCTAAGACATGATATAAAACCAGTTACGTACTCAGTAATCAGATACTTATACACGTATATATTCATGTAGCATTAGTGATACCGAAGTAGGACTCTCTTCCGTTCGTCTTCTTCGTTCACTGGACACAAGGTACATATTCTCCGTCCTTTCAGTATGGACATTCTTCCTTATTAGGATTTCCCGTATGCAGCCAACTGTTTTCCCCATTATATGTTTTATATGTTTTGATTGCTTATGTTTACTTAGAATACCTAAAGCCATATATATGCATGACCAGTTTCACCTAGTTATGGAGGTACCATAACCATAACACTGGAGGCACCAGTGTTATGACTTCACTACGACGGAGTGATAGCTCGTGGCGTCCCTTTCAGCTTTTGGCCATATTTTATTATCAGGTGGGACGTATTGGTGCATCCTAGTTTACATGTTTTTAGTAGATTATTCAGTGTGAATGTGGTGTGTGCCTTGCATCCTTCACAAGGAGCTGATCCCTCCTACCCAAACCAGTATATTAAATTAGAGGCAGCCCCTCTAATTTGCATGACGAGGTCACCCCTCCAAGTATTCATACACGTTGATATTTCATGACCTATATTGGCTAATGGTTAACATGTAAAACAGTTTTCATAAGATAAACATAAGGCTTTTCAAACTATAAAACCAGTTTTATGAACACGTTCCAGGTTTTCCAGGACTTACACATTTCCGCTGCTATTAAGTCTTTATTATGTTTCAGTCATTCATGCTATGTCTATATCCGTGCACTGAGCATTTTGCTCAGCCATTACTTTCGTTTCCATGTCCCAAAACGGAAGGTACCCAAGGACAGACTCGAGCATTGAAGGACGTGCATAGGATGGAAGCAGCCATATACTTCTTTTCCTTTTTCCTTCTTATATTTATGCTTGTGTAGTCTTTGTTCATTTCATTTACTTTATTTATGTTTTGGACTTATGTTTGGGAACCGATGTTTGATTCCGTTTTTCCCTATGGTCATGTATGTTTTTCTACATATTACCTTGCATGCTTTGATGACATGTCATAATTACGGGTAACGGTCCACTTATCAAAGTGGGGTGTTACAACACCAGATCAGGGAAAACACTTCTTCCTCCTTACCCGCACTCTCATCTAGGGTGGTAGAAGTCTTCTCAGCACTGGGAGACGGGGCAAAGGGACTTGGCGTGGTGGTGTCAAGATCGGGCTTCTCAATATCATGGCTGCGCGAATAAGATTATTGTCAGTAAACTGCTAAAGAAATATCGAGACAAGAATGGTTCTTACAAAGCATTACCTGGAATTAGCAGTAGTAGGAGGAGTCTTGGGGGGAGAGTCAAGGAATTTCTCTCAAAAATACTCTTCTGTTGCGTGTTCTGGTGCTACATCTCTTTCCAATTCAGACACAACAACAAATGATTGCCCTATCTCCACACGAGCAGATTTTCTCGAAGAAATCGGTGACTCTCTACGCCTTTTTCGCAACAGCTTTGACGTCACTTCCTCCTTTGTCTCTTATTCTTCCGCGGAAATTTCAGCATTCTCTGTAATGTATAAAGATGAAAGATTGACGCTACTTTCCTGCGGATGTGGCCGTTGTTGCGCCGCTACACTTTGGAGAGGGACTGGGTTGGAATTCCCCTAGCCTGAGAAGAGGATGAGGCATGTATATCCATGTCTAAAGTTAGTCTGGTTGTGGCTACGGTCACGGGTTCTTCGTTCTCCCGTAATGGCCGCGACAACACGGTAAGATCTTTGGGAGCACGGTTCCTAAAAATCTGAAGGATATCCATCTCTATACAAAGAAAACGAATTATGATAGACAAATAACAAGGGATTGAGATACTTACAAGGTCACACGAGACTCAGAAATGCGTACTAACCCTGGCCGTCACGATCGAAGAATTGGGGAATCTCATTTTCACCCACGACCAGCGCATGGCTAAGCCAATCAAATATAGTAATGCCTTCGAGTACGCCTGGATGCATATGTGGTTTGAGTCTTTTGTTTAGGCATCGGCTTCACTGTACGAACCAGGGCCAGGTTGTGGATCTCTTCGAAACGTCTCTTGAGTGACAACGGGGTAATCAAACGGAAAAGTTATGTTATCAATCCAAAAGAACTTTGTGTTCCATTGCTTTAAGGAGTCCAATTTTTCCTCATAGCATTGGGGCCCGCTTGTGCATTTGGAGAAAGATACCCATTCGTTGGCGCAGGAAGGTGAATAGAAAGCACGGAATAGGGCGATAGTGGGATCTATTCCTAGTGAATGGCAGTTTATTTGAAAGTTTGAAATTTTGGATGCGCCAATACAATGTAACTATGATATGTGGATCTCATGATGTACGAGGACACTTATGAGAAAGCGGGATAAGGGAATGCAGTTATTGGAAAAATAAAAAAATTTAGTGTATACTCTTACTTTCCTTTCAGGGAACTGTCCTATATTTTCCCTGGGAGCAGGTACTTCTGGGTGAAGATACAAAGGAATGAAATAGTCGGATGTGAATTGGAGCAGTTCGTGCTCCCTAAAGATGGATCTAATCTCCGATAATCGTTTTACCATAGTGATAGATGAAAGATTTAGAGGATTTAAGGTCGCGGTGAGGGTTACCTTTCATTTCTTGCTTGGTATGCGCTGAAGGTAGAAGATTCGTTAATGGCGGCTAAGGTATGTTTTTACTATGAAAGATCACAGTGAAAGAGGACATTGGGTATATATCTTTAGGGTTACTATTCATGGGGTTGGATTATTGACACGTGTAGCCCACTTGAAAAATCTTAAGGTGGAAGATGAATAGGCAGGCTAACGTGGTAGACGCTTTTTCCGTAAATCAAGGAAGTAGGTACAAGGTGGGATGAATGTTTGTTTTAGGCGGGAGATTTTGAAACTTCTTTGGTACTCTTCATGATACTCATTCTACCAGAGCTATGATGTGACTTAGCTATTTATAGTCTAGTAGTCACGGCACGCCGTGCGACTACTAGACTGGGGGGACATGATGACGTATAGTCCATAGTCGGGCTTGATAAGCCCGACCCACGGGTACTACCCGCATCCACTATGTATGAATTGAAAATAGGCAGCCCTAAGGCCCACGAGGTCCAATAAGCCGTTGTCGTACGCGGTTATATCTCAACCGTATATTGGCTGCAAGCGGACATGATCAAACAGAATCATAATCTAAACACGGTTATGATTCGCTTAAGTTAAAAGGATATACACCATCCTTATTCACGACATAAAGATCTGGTTATATTTGGTACTTATCTCTTGCTTAGGCTGCAAGAATAGGGAAGCTTAAATAGGGTTTTTCCGGGTATAAAAGGAACCCTCGAGGTTCCACAAAGGTACGACATTCACAATACTCTAAACACACATTTATCCCTAAAATCGATTACTAACTCTCACGCTGGAGTCTAATCATGAGACACGCGCCCACGGTAAGCCTAACGGTGTCTGTTATTTAGTGTGCAGGGTCCTCAACAAATTCACTTGGTGCAAGAGCTTGAGTCCTCAAGCAATCGAATTAAGTCTAATTCGGGTCAAGCGCGGTCAATCCAACTTTTGTATCAATAGAATTAAAAACGAAAAATTCCCCTAAGTGTTGCTTTAAATGATCAGGTTTACATTGAACATGCTAAGAAAGTTCATTTAAATATACATTGTTTTGTGAAATTTAAATACATTTGAAAAATTATTATTATATTGCATGTTTGAAATACAGCGTAATCCTATGATGGGACTACGTTTTAGTTAAATGGTAAGATACATCTTACAAAATAAGCCAGGCAGACTATAGTGTAACCTTGATGCGTATTTTGTTTTGATTAAAAATACGTCAAGTTTTATATTTTTAAATTTATTAAACCCAATCTACCTATCATGCACTAACGAGCAAAGTACGTTTTATTATGGTATAATTGGTAAATCCGAGGTCGTCCCAAGAGCTAGTGTATTTGTATTTAATTTGAAAAAGGTTTGTTGTAAAACCCCAAATTTTGGGCTTTTAACACGTCACTGGTTTTACTCTTATTACTACTCATCTTAAAATATTTTTATCGACCGCTTTTACATACAAGAACATAATATAGTAAATATTAGATAATTTATGTATATTATTTTAAAACTTGACATTTTAACCGAAGAGCTACCTTTTTTAAAAAAAAAGTTAGTATCTTTAGACATATTTTATGTGTATAAATCATTACTAATTATATTAATTATAGTTATAATTAATAATGACGATCCAAAATATTACGCATTAAAACTATATACAATAATTTTTAAACATAAAATTTTAGTATTATTAACCAATACAAACTTAAATCAATAAAATATTTTAGAACACCTTGATCATTTATTTTCAAGTACAAGTTACAAAACAAAATCTTAAACTTAACAAATTTATTAAGCTAACACTTCTTTGCATCCCTTAAAATCTATTAAAATCAAGCTTTCCTTTGCCTCCTATCACATACCCGTTACATGTATATTCCTTAAGCAAACTTTACCTAGTACTATGAAAATAACTTGTACACTCTCTTCCACCAAAAATCAAACACATCACCCCTTACTAGATGATCAAACCGTAGGTGATGTGCAACCTTGTTTACCACAGGATGATACAAGTACCAACACTTGTGTGTGTGGCTTTCTTTGTAACCACATCTCAAACCAAACTCAACCCTTAGACTCTCCCTAGATGCCTCATACACGGCTAGACATTGAGAAGAAAGGGCAAGTAGATAGATTTGCAACTCTAATAAAAATCTATCAAATCATAAATAGATATCTATATATTGTGCGTGTGTATAGAAACCAAACAAATTCTATCTCTTCCTCCTGGTCCAAAACCACACGTCACAACAATATATCAGAAAGTTGTGTATTGAAAAGTTTGCATCTTTCTTTTCATGTATACATAAACAATGATCAAACACCACAATGACGAATGTACACGGGTTTGGTTCCAGGTTTAGCTTCGGTTGTTGGTTCGAGTGAAGGACGAGCCCGAGGTAGGTTTGAGCTAGGATTCGGGTTGTAAATCAATGGGTTGGTTGTGAACTACTCCTATGGTGAAACTCCACATGTCACACACTCATTTTACTTGTGAGTCACTCGTCATTCTGATCTTTCTTTTTATAACGCATACATTCATCCTTAGTTATGGTATATGCTTGAAACTTATTAAAAACATAAGCATGCACCCTGCTTCGCCTACTGTTCTTTCAAAGACAGCATATGCGAATTGAAATGATGTATGGGTTGGGAGTTATGTTAGGCTGCTGTAGTAAACGAATTCGTGGGTGGAGGTGGTTTAAACATAGAGTAAATCTCATTAAGAAACAAGCAATAAATTGGAACGTAAACTCAGCAGGAACCTCAACATTTGAAACTTGAAAAAAAACCTAAACGAACACATCACTAGACTTCCTGTTTTCTTGAAGGTAACATATATGGTAAACGTGGGTTAGATATTTGAAAACATATACCTTGTAAAAACAACTCCCTGATGTAGTAACGCACCCTTGGGAAACGTGCGTATAAAACATGATCTGGGCAAAAACTAAAGTACTAGTTCTTAGCTTATCCCTTAAATAGTAATGCTACGCAATTTGATCGCAACCGGAGTACGTTTGCTATGTTAAACAAATCAAACATAAGCGTTATTTTATTAGCCTGACCAGCCTACTTTAGAGCCCGTTTAGACCCATTAGGACCCCGATTATGTACCTGGTTATGGGGAAATTTTCTAGATCACCTAACCAGCTTTTTGTAGCCTTTTAAATCACCTAAAATGGAGCTAAAACGAAGCGGGAAACTGAATTTTGAAAATCTATGATTAGCACATAAAAGCTGTCAGCACTTGTAGTATAAGCTGACAGCATTTACCACATAGGCTGACAAGCCAACTTTGGCTGCGTTTTTGAGCGAATTAGAATTAGAACCAGAACCCGACACCAACTAGGATATTTTAGATCTCCTGGCTACCTTTCCGTAGACACCAAGAACACTAAAAACGGACAAGTAACGAATAAGTTACAACCCTTTAAAAATCTGCCTCGCACACTTTAAAAAGCTGATGAAAATTAATACATTCAGACCCGCTGTCTTTGAACGCGTTTTTACCCATTTTAGAGCCGTTTTCAAGCAAAACTTAGAACGAAACTTGTAGACGGGATACCCGAGAATACATATATGTTTTCGGTTCGTTTTATGGTTAGATAACGAACCAGTAAATGGCTTTCAAAAATCAGCATTTACACTATATGTACTTAAGGTTTTGGATTTTAGAGGACTAAACTTCCATGTAGTGAAAGTTTAGCAAGCCCGAGGGGCTGCTTTTGGTAATTATATTAGAACCAAGGACTCATGAGCAATTTAACTTATGTTTTATTAATGTTATTTATTTAATAAACTATGAGGGCTATATTGTAATTCGTGAAACGTGGAGGACTAATTACGAACATTTGAAACTTCAAGGACTTTTATGAAATATTATATTCTATAAGTCTTAATTAAATAAAAAATCGGTTTATTTAATTCATTGAAACTATTACAATTCGAACGAGGTAAATACACTTTATTAAATTAAAAGTGTACATGGTACGATAAATTACAATAAGTTTAACACTTAAAACGATAACAACTTATTAAATATGTGATCATGCATTTTTAGCAACTGCATTTATATGTGCATTTTATTTGTGCATCTACTGAGACACACATAAATTACATAGGTAACTCTACTGCTTCGTGATCATACTGTGCTAGTTTATTCTGTGATATCATCACTACATCATTACTACTGAGGTGAGTTCATGGCCCCATCTTTTACTATTTTTATAACTGAGGGAGAAAACGTACTAAAACATTATATATGCAAACATGCACAAACAACATCAACAAAAAACAACATATTGCCTATTGTTTTCCCCATTCTCGTGGCCTGTAATAGTTAATAGTGTAGCGCGAAATGATATGAATAGATCTATTCGGGTATTGACAACACCCAGCCTGCGTGACTTGCTATCACGAAACGCTTAGGCCAAGCAACAGGTTTATTTCATTGTCAGACTCAGGGAAACAAAATCAGGATAGATCCAAATAGGCATACTGAGAAACATTGTCTAGCTTCTATTACAGGGCAATAGGAACTACTATAGTATTGGGATGTGATTGTCCTACTATGATCGTGGTGTTTGACATATCAGTACTTTTATTTATTAAATTAAACCTGTGAATTCACCAACCTCGTATTGACCCCAACATTTTACTTTATATGTTTTCTCAGGTAAATAAAAAGGTTCATGTCCATTGGATTTCCAGCATCATAGGAAGCATCATGTTTACCATCGGGCTGGGATATTTCTACAAATAATAAGAAAATGTTGATTTCAAGAAAATTTATTAAATCTGCCCATTTGATTCATGTAATATGTTTAAAATGATACTTTATGATCATGCTCTGTATACTATATGCTATCAATCCACCAAAGTAACACCCCAATTACTATTCCGCTGCATTTGACCAATATGGGGGTGTTACAGAAATGTATCAAAGCGATAGTTATAGAGAACCATATCAAAAACTTAAAATTTTTAAATGAAAAAATTTTTTAACTGGACTATAACTGAATATAAAAATCAGTTTAAGAAAAAAATTGATTTTTGTGGACCCTAATAGTTAGGCATATAGCATATAGAGCATACATATTATGTGAACCAACCCTTTACGTGCCTTTCATATAACGATTGTTTAATATCTTTATGAAGCTATTAAAATACTTAAGGTATTTAATATAAACATGCCATGTTAGTAGGGAGCTTTATACTAAAGATTTTCCATCTCGATATTACGTTCTGACCGAGTGGTTGGGTTTACGATTTAAAGTGCCCTCGCTTCTCAAACGTTTATAGAATGGCTTCTGAAGTATGATGGCCCGAACAATGCATTGTAACCACAAACAATTTTGTACATAACAAACCCTTAGAAATATCTATATTGAAATCTAACTAAATATTTGGGAATCTTTAGAAATCTAAATAAATTTTTGGAAAATCTAACAAGATTTTATAAATCTTTAAAAATCTAACGAGATTTTAGCAAATATTTGAGAATCATAACTAGATTTTGTAAATCTTTGGAAATCTAACCCAACCTTTATAAATCTTGGAAAATCTAACTAGATTTCGTAAATCTTGAAAAATCTAACTTAGATTTTTATAAATCTTGAGAAACCTTATTTGAACTACTCTTTGAAAAGCATATTTACTCTTTGGAAATTTTTCTTTGAAGATCTAACAAAATCATTTAGTATCTAACTAAACTTAACAAATTTCATACTAAATTTTTAGCTAGTATTACTAGCTAGTGGGTAAAATTACTCTCTACCTTTTTAAACATTGCATAATACATTACCACTTGTGCATGAAAACTTTGCACCATCATATGCATCATACATGAGCGTTCATTCATTTTAATCACTGGAACTTTGAACATTATAACATATCTGTGAGTATTCGAACACTTGGCCAATAGAACTTTGAACAATACATTATGATTGTGAGTATTCAATCATAGGATCGCAGGAACATTTCGTATGACTACATTTTTATGAGCATACAATCATATAATTTTATGTACTTATGACTACATTTTATATGAGCACATACATACATTATTTTAGATTTTATAAAATCTAAAACCATGATCAAAAGTATTTAAGTTACCAAGTACCTAAACTCACTACAAAATAAATACACACATACTCTCTTTATACTATAAGTAATAATATGAGTCAACAAAAGCCACCTTTTTACATTCCAACTTCACGCTTATCATTTTAATAAGTGTCATACATTTTATTCTACTAAAACTATACGTTTTATAAGTACTACTTATACTTTCACCACAAAACCTAAACCTTAACCAAATCACCTTAGATTTGAACATCTACTCACGGAACACAACTTATTGACGACTCATATGCTTTTGCTTTTGGTTATTTCACGTGGTATTATTTGGATAACTTTGCATCTTTAAATGATGCGGTGGGACCCAAATCAAGGTACTTAAGAATTCTATATTTAGGTGAAGTTTTAATATGGAACCTGAGTCTCTTGATCCTAAGTTAATTATGATTTCGTCTTAGATGGAATGGGACGTATAATGGTAAAATCATAAGCCACCCGATTAGAAATTTATTTATAAATTCGTATTAAGGTGGAATGGGACGCCCGAAGACGAAAGTTATAAATAAACGGGGTGTAAAGTATCTTAATAATATCTATTTTCTTAGATATTATATTTGTTTTAAATGATAAGCCTTGCCGAGAATATATGAGTAGGTTGGGCTATGAAATCCTTATTGAAACGGATTAGGACGCTTTCTCATTTGAATACAGAATCATTGGTCACCGAACCGTGAAGTTATAAATTTTTACTTTACGTGGATGAGGACGCTTATCGATGTAAATAAAAATTTATAAACAAATGGGATTAAATGTATTCGACGTGACTCATTATTGATATTATTTTATTAATCCAGCTATGGAGCGTATTCCTTTTTTTACTCCCGATTCCTCCAAAATATCTTATCACTATTACATCCTTATCAAGAAACCTAAGAAAGATTCGTGTTCATCTCTCTTGGATCATAGCATTGTGCTATTGATTCTCGTCTTATTTTTAACCCAACATCACATAAGCTTATTGAAGCTTAATAGACTTAAAAATCTATTGAAGGACTATTAAAACATTAACAAGCCTTATCTATGCACCCTGAGGCCCCATAAAGCCCATGAAACACATTTAATAGAGCCAAGACTTAATAGGAGCTTGTACTATATTATCCAACCTTGTAAACTTAATCGAACTCGAATATAATTTAATGAACCTTTTACTAAATCTTCTGGACTAAACTTGGCTTTTAGAACTATCGGGGACTTATTTTACCATTTTCAAATATATTATAAGCCCTAGGATAATAAGACAAGAGTTGTAAAACTCTAAGGAATAAACACGGAATAAAAACCCTAGGGGTTTATTCTGCCACTTTTGAAACTCAATTTGAGCCCTAAGTTATTTTTCATTAGAAAACCATTCATGCCATAAAGGCCACATTACAAAAATAGAAGGACGAAATGTGTAAGTTATCAAACCATAAAAGACAAGTTACATTGTGCATCAAACTTTACTCATCGGAGGCATGAGATTAATAACTACATTCAAAATATAACCTATGAGTCTAAACACGAGTTCACAAGATTACACGTTCAAGAAAAAGTGTCCTCACTTATTCCCTGGATGAGTAACTTCATCTTAAGCTTTGAGGACAAAGCTAAAATAACGGGTAAGTACTGTAAAACCCCAAATTTTGGGCTTTTAACACGTCACTGGTTTTACTCTTATTACTACTCATCTTATAATATTTTTATCGACCGCTTTTACATACAAGAACATAATATAGTAAATATTAGATATTTATAAATATTATTTTAACACTTGACATTTTAATCGAAGAGCTACCTTTTTGAAATTTATTTCAGTATCTTTAGACACATTTTATGTGTACAAATCATTACTAATTATATTAATTATAGTTATAATTAATAATGACGATCCAAAATATTACGCATTAAAACTATATACAATCATTTTTAAACATAAAATTTTAGTACAATTAACCAATACAAACTTGACTAAATAAAATATTTTAGAACACCTTGATCATTTATTTTCAAGTACAAGTTACAAAACAAAATCTTAAACTTAACAAATTTATTAAGCTAACACTTCTTTGCATCCCTTAAAATCTACTAAAATCAAGCTTTCCTTTGCCTTTTATCACATACACGTTACATGCATATTCCCTAAGCAAACTTTACCTAGTACTATGACAAGAACTTGTACACTCTCTTCCACCAAAAATCAAACACATCACCCCCTTACTAGATGATCAAACCGTAGGTGATGTGCAACCTTGTTTACCACATGATGATACAAGTACCAACACTTGTGTGTGTGGCTTTCTTTGTAAACACATCTCAAACCAAACTCAACCCTTAGAATCTCCCTAGAAGCCTCATACATGGCTACACATTAAGAAGAAAGGGCAAGTAGATAGATTTTCAAATCTAGTAAAAATCTATCAAATCTTAAATAGATATCTATATATTGTGCGTGTGTATAGAAACCACACAAATTCTATCTCTTCCTCCTGGTCCAAAACAACACGTCACAACAATATATTAGAAAGTTGTGTATTGAAAAGTTCACATCTTTCTTTTCATGTATACATTAACAAAGATCAAACACCACAATGACGAATGTACAGGGGTTTGGTTCCGGGTTTAGCTTCGGTTGTTGGTTCGAGTGAAGGACGAGCCCGAGGTAGGTTTGAGCTAGGATTCGGGTTATAAATCAATGGGTTGGTTGTGAACTACCCCTACGGTGAAATTCTACACGTCACACACTCATTTTACTTGTGAGTCACTCGTCATTCTTATCTTTCTTTTTATAACGCATGCATTCATTCTTAGTTACGGTATATGTTTGAAACTTATTAAAAACATAAGCATGCACCCTACTTCGTCTATTGCTCTTTCGGAGACAACATAAGCTAATTGAAATGATATATGGGTTAGGAGTTATGTTAGGCTGTTGTAGTAAACGAATTCGTGGGTGGAGGTGGTTTAAACATAGAGTAAATCTCATTAAGAAACAAGCAATAAATTGGAACATAAACTCAGCAAGAACCTCAACATTTGAAACTTGAGAAAAACCTAAACGAACACATCACTAGACTTTTTGTTTTCTTGAAGGTAACATATATGGTAAACGTGGGTTAGATATCTGAAAACATATACCTTGTAAACACAACTCCTTGATGTAGTAACGCACCCTTGGGAAACATGCGTATAAAACATGAGCTGGGCAAAAACTAAAGTACTAGTTCTTAGCTTATCCCTTAAATAGTAACGCTGCCAAATTTGAACGCAACTGGAGTACGTTTGCTATGTTAAACAAATCAAACATAAGCGTTATTTTATTAGCCCGAGCAACCTACTTTAGAGCCCGTTTAGACCCATTAGGACCCTGATTATGAACCTGTTTATGGGGGCATTTTCTAGATCACCTAACCAGATTTTCGTAGCCTTATGAATCACCAAAAACGGAGCTAAAACGAAACGGGAAACTAAATTTGAAAATCTATGATTAGCACATAAAAGTTGTCAGCACTTGTAGTATAAGCTGATAGCATTTACCACTTAGGCTAACAAGCCAACTTTGGCTGCGTTTTTTAGCGAATTAGAGTTAGAACCAGAACCCAACACCAGCTAGGATATTGCAGATCTCCTGGATACCTTTCCGTAGACACCAAGAACACTAAAAAGGGACATGTAACGAATAAGTTACAGCCCTTTAAAAATTTGCCTCGCACACTTTAAAAAGCTGATGAAAATTAATACATTCAGACCCGCTGTCTTTGAACGCGTTTTTACCCATTTTAGAGCCGTTTTCAAGCCAAACTTAAAGAACGAAACTTGTAGACGGGATACCCGAGAATACAAATATGTTTTTTGTTCGTTTTATGTTTAGATAACGAACCTGTAAATGGCTTTCAAAAATCAGCATTTACACTATATATGTACTTAAGGTTTTTGATTTTAGAGGACAAAATTTTCCATGTAGCGAATGTTTAGCAAGCCCTAGGGGCTGTTTTGGTAATTATATTAAAACCAACGACTCATGAGCAATTTAACTTAAGTTTTATTAATATTATTTATTTAATAAACTATGAAGGCTATATTGTAATTCATGAAACGTGGAGGACTAATTACGAACATTTGAAACTTCAAGGACTCTTAAGAAATATTGTATTCTATAAGTCTTAATTAAATAAAAATTATTTTATTTAATTCATTTAAACTGTTACAATTAGAACGAGGTAAATACACTTTATTAAATTAAAAGTGTACATGGTACGATAACTTACAATAAGTTTAACACTTACAACGATAACAACTTATTAAATCTGTGATCATGCATTTTTATCGACTACATTTATATGTGCATTTTATTTGTGCATCTACTGAGACACACATAAATTACATAGGTAATTCTACTGCTTCGTGATCATACTGTGCAAGTTTATTCAGTGACATCATCACTACATCATTACTACTGAGGTGAGTTCATGGCCCCATCTTTTACTGTTTTTATAACTGGGGGAGAAAACATACTAAAACATTATAAATGCAAACATGCACAAACAACATTAACAAACAACAACATATTGCCTATTGTTTGCCCCATTCCCGTGGACTGTAATTTGTTAATAGTGTTGCGCGAAATGATATGAATAGATCTATTCGGGTATTGACAACACCCGGCCTGCGTGACTTGCTATCACGAAGCGCTTAGGCCAAGCAACAGGTTTATTTCATTGTCGGACTCAGGGAAACAACATCCGGATATATCCAAATGGGCATACTGAGAAACATTGTCTAGCTTCTATTACAGGGCAATAGGAACTACTATAGTATTGGGCTGTGATTGTCCTACTATGATCGTGGCGTTTGGCATATCAGTACTTTTATTATTAAATAAAACCTATGAATTCACCAACCTCGTGTTGACCCCCACATTTTACTTTATATGTTTTCTTAGGTAAATAAGCAGGTTCATGTGCATTGGATTTCCAACATCATAGGAAGCATCATGTTTACCATCGGGCTGGGATATTTCTACAAATAATAACAAATGTTGATTTCAAGAAAATTTATTAAATCTGCCCATTTGATTCATGTAATATGTTTAAAATGATACTTTATGATCATGCTCTGTATACTATATGCTATCGATCCACCAAAGTAACACCCCGATTACTATTCCGCTGCATTTGACCAATATGGGGGTGTTACATTTGTCACGTTTGAACGGCTTGTCATGATTTGAAATAATAATTAAGAAACTAAAAACAATAATAGAAATTACTGAAAAAACAAAACTAATGGATAGAATAAATAAGGTCAATTATACTATCCTAGTTACTTATTGTTTGTTTGTTGTGATTATGTTTCGAGTGCAATGCCTCGTTGATAAAGTTTAATGGTCATAATATCGACAAGCCCGTCTTTGACCATAACCCGTGTCTTCTAAATCTCAACTACCATCCACAGTTGACAGGGATTAAACCACAACTACCCTTATGACCTAATTATTCAAACTCTGCCACTAGTTTTTTTTGTATATTTTAAGTAAATACATAATTAATGGGGTGATACTGACAACTCCTACACAACATAAACAACAAGATAACATAAAGAAAATGGTCATAAACATTATAAAAATATTATAGAGTTTGTGAACTAGAATTATTAATACAATTAGATTCACTTGAAAATCGAACTGGCAATTATTGGTATATGGTGAGAAGAAGTGTGTGTTGGTTTGGGGAAAATGAGGCCTCTATTAATAGTTGTCAGTTTAGAGAAAATGGGGCCTCTATTTATAGTTATTGAACCATCTACGACATAGACAATCTTATTGTCTATGCCGTCGAGAGATAAGATCTTACTTTCCTTCTTGAGACGAACTACCTACAGTGTAAAGGGGACAAGTACCCACGTCGTACGCCTTCATTAATTGTAGGCTACTTCTGGCTTCTAAAGAATCTACGGTGTAGACCGTAGATGTTGAATTTTTAAAGTTTCATCAAATAGCCTTGATCTTGTCGCCTTGTGTATGATGAAAGGGATTAATTCCTATGGTGTAGAGGATACCATGGTTTACGCCGTAGAACCTTCAAATATGGGATCTTCTATCATTGTTTTGCCTACGACGTAGGGTTGAAATCCATTTACGCCGTATACGCCTTTGAAATTCTTACACTTTGGCGCTTTTTATGTCATAATCCACCATTTTACCTCGTTTTTTGTTAGTTCTCGTTTTTACATGCGAAATAAAAAAAATAACGGTTTCTTTGGAATATTATGTGTTATTAGTACCAAACCCGAGCAGAATTGAAGGGATATTATGGTTAAAAAACATTTAAATATTTGATGTATCAAACCTAATGACGGAACTACATTGTAGTTAAGGAAAATACCCCTAAGCTTCTTAGAGCTTTGGGGCAACTATGGCGAAGATTGCCTACCCAACTACGCCACAGTTTTAGTCTGTGCAAATATATTTTACATAACGACGGCCCAAGGAGATGATGAACAATATTTTCCTTGTGTAAGTATCCTGCAAACACGGTATGAAACAAACAAAACCAAACAAAATGAAGAGTTGAAACAAAATATTATTTATAAAATAGGCATTTGATGCCTCCCACGAACACTTGTGTTTGTTCGAGTAAGGAGCTTGACTCTAAATTTATTTATTGGGTAACATGGTGTTTTCCCTTCACTTGAAATCAAGTGTGTGTGATATTAGCCATATAATTCAAAATGGTGTAAGTATGCTAGAATAGAGGTGTATGAGGTTAAAATTTTATACATGTAGTGAATATGGAATTCCGTCTTTACCTCGTGAAAATGAATGTTGGAGTGACTTGTTTCACGAAATTCGCTGATCTTCATGCTCTATTAAAACTAAGAGAAGTTCTTTAGCTACACTTCTTTTTAATTCCGCATCTCAATGATAAGTATCATGGTATTCATCCATTTTAACAGTCTCCTCCTGAACTTCCTTTATTTCCTCTATTGTATTAAGTTTTCATCACCCTCTTCACAAAAACTAGCATGTACGTTAGTAAAAAGAAAAGTAGAAAGGTTAAGAAGGCTAGCCCTTTCTTGGTCTACATCCGTAACTACTTTTTCATCACACCTATTTGAAACTTTTTCCTATTCCATTTTTCTACGCTTTTGGCTCCTATTCTGACCAACTCGTTTCATACATCTTCTAAGCTGAAATCCTTTTTTATCCAAAGGTGTGTTAGGCGATTGATCGAGAAATTTGGTGTTAAACAATGATTAATATCCTATACATCATTTTTATTCGAACATTTCATAGACATATATAATTTATACTTGTCTAAAATTAGCATATCATTGTTTGAATCTTCATTTGCACCAATATCATGTATATCATTTTTCCTTGAATGTTTGATAGCCATATATAAATCATATTCGTCTATGTTAACATATAATTGTCAGAATCTTCATCACTATTATGATGGGACGAAATTATATTTATTACAAGGTTGAGGAGTTTGACAATAATGATGCAAAGATATATTCCTCATTCTCCTCATCAGAATCAGGATAAATGAAAACTCTATTTCTTGCAAGAGCATGCATCATCCTAGAAGTGTGACTCCTCTTCAAATCTGTATTCCTACCTTCATACATCAAATATTTATTTAAGTTCGATTTATAAATATCGGGCTCTATGTTATCCTAAGAAAGAGACATGAAAATACTAAGAATCAAAATCCTAAAACAAATACCTAAATTAAAAACCAAATTATACCTCCCTGGCAGTGACGCCAACAACTTGATGTATGTTTTTGTTTTAATAAAATATTTATCAATTTTTAATTTATAAAACTCGTCTTACCTTTAAACGCAATAAGTTTTACTTTTTCTTTATAGAATACAAAGTTTCATTCATGTTTTTTGTTACTTTTCAAAATCTTATATTTGACGACTAGCACTATGTCACGTTTGAGATAATTATAGCTAGTTATAAATAAACTTGTACGAAGCTCCTAGACTTTTTGTATACGAGTGACAAAATTAGTAAACCGCATTAAATTCACCTCATAAGTTTATTTCACTTCAATCAATTAATCAATTCATTTAAAGTGATAGGCATATAATATACTGGTGCGAAGCTCGTGTAAAATGCTATTTAATGGTGTAGAGAGTTCGAAGCTAATATTGTTTATGTAACGGGAATTAGTCCTGAACACACAAATGAGGAAGGCATTACTACACGAGATCTTATAGTATAAAAGGCTTCCACCACCTCATTTGCGTGTGTGTTTCTCTATTCATTAGTTTTAGAGAGAGAAAGTTCATTTGTTTTCTCTCACTAGGAAATTCACACAGTTTGTTTCTTTTTTTTTCTCTCCTTAATCTAATCCTTCTTTTTTGTTTTAATCTTTGTTGTTTTTTTATCTTTATTTTAGTCATCATCATAAACACAACTATAACCCGTGGCCTATATTATATATATAGATTTCGTGTGTTTTACATCCTTACAAGTGGTATCATTCGTCGAGGGATTCGTGGTTAGCTTGTTTTTCGTGGTTTTTCTCTTCATCAAATCATTGAAAACATATGTCTTTTCGGATTTCATCTTTATATACGTGTTTGGATTGAAAAAAATTCGGCTCTAAAAAATCAAAAGTTTTGGAGGGTATAATATGTGGAAGTTCAAGCTGTTTCGTTGATTTCGATAAAAAAGATAGTCTTTTTGAAGTTGGAAATTTTGTCAAAATTCCGGTTTGCAAAACCCTAATATACCGCAATTTTAATTTTTTTTGCTACCGGAATTGTGGAAAATTTTGGTACCAAAATTGTTGAAATCTTGGTACTGGAGAATTGGAATTTTAGTACCGGAGAATTAGAATTTTTGGTACCGAAGAATCGGAATGTTTGGTACCGGAGAATTGGAATTTTTGGTACTGGAGAATTTGAGTTTTTTGGTACCGGAGATATTCGTATTCTTGTACCGGAGATGTTAGAGCTTTAGTACTGGAATTACGTGGGTTGTAGTACCGGAAATATCGAATTTTGTACTATCGGATTTTACGAAAGTCTAGTACCGGGTTTTGTAAATTTTTTGTGATACCGGATTTGTTTCTAGTAACGAAGATATTTTAATTCTGGAGTACCGAAATTATACAAGTTGGAGTACCGGGTATATCACATTTTGAGTACCGGAAATATTCAGATACTGGATTTTTGAAGTCTTTGCATTTAGCTGTTCTCACCCTCACTACGGAGTAAAATTTAATTTTTTATATAATCTCTTTAGGACATTTTTGCTTCAAATTCAAAATTTGGTAATGCGTTAAATTTTTGGGCCAAATTTCAAATTGTTAGGGCAAAATTCGTATTTTTTCGGTTTAATTTTTCGTCCAAAATTTTCATTTTTCAAATTTTTTTTCCCCAACCTAAAAATTACATTCTTAGATAAATTTAAAAATTTGGTGAAAGATATTTTTGATAATAATCTTTGGCGGGAAAATCTTTTGACACCTGAAATCCACGATTAACATCATCTTTCTACGAATTGTGATCCAAATCTACACACGAAGTTTCAGTGTCGATTCAACGAGATAAACTACAAGAAGCAAAAGAAACAAGCACAATACTCTTTAAACAACTCAACTTCCTCTTTAAACAACTCAACCTTCCGAAGTGAGTTAATCTAATTCTTAAATGCAATTGAGTGGCAAATCGAAAAAATAGCACTTCAAGAGAGTCACCAGCAGTTGGTATATCAAAATATGCTGCAAAGACATGACGAAGGAACATGTGATCCGATTCCGGTTGACCACAACTGTAAAACCCGCATGCTTTTACCATGCATAGTACCTTAAGTTCGTACGTACTAGTTAAAAACTTTCCTAATATAGCATGATTACAATTACGTATTAGGAGTTTATGTATTACGTACGTGTTAGAACACGATAAGTATTTTATATGAACGATCACGTAATAATTATTTAGCAATAATTAATCACGAACATACGATCACGAGATCACGAGCGTAATTAAAACACGAGATATTATTAATTACGTATATATATTTAATACGAGCGTAATTAAATATATAAGAGTATGGTATTTACGTAACGAGAACATTTAAAACACGAACTTAATTAAACATAAATGTGTACGAAATTACAAGACGCGAAACGAGGTACGAGACCCCCACAAGGGAGTCCCTGCCCGCGGCCAAAAACAAGGTAATGGGCCAAGCCCATTACCAATTTTACTAAGAGGGGGTAAATAGAGTTTTTACTACTCAAATTAAAGTTACAGAAGAATTTTAAGAAAAACCTAAAACCCTCCCTTGTCTCCTTCTTTGTGCCGCCACCTACAAACCACCATAGGAGGTGATTTTGATCTTGGATCTTGTTGATTTATTGGTTGTTCGTGTTTGTTCTTCACCCTCTTGATCCACGAATACGGTAAAACCTTTTTAACTTGTTTTTCTTTTTAATTAATCTTTTGTTAATTAAGAACACGTGATATTTTTATATAAACACATTAATTAAACCTAGATCTAACATGTTTTGATCATTGATTAATCAAAAGGGTCGATCTAAGGGGTGTTTGTTTTGGGCCGCAAGGTACAACCGACCCCAAGGGGGGGTTCGGTTTGTTTTTAGCCGACCACCACCAAGACCTTTTTGGTCTTGTTTGGTGCGTGTGGGTCCCACGGCAGCAGGGGGTACCCCGATTGGGTTCGGGGTATGGTGTTGTTTCATATCCGGTGTATGTTTTTAGGCTTAGATCCGGATCATGATTATGTTAGTTATTTATGTTATAAACTTATGTTAAGAATTAAATTAATAAGATGTAATTAATTTAATAACATGACTTAGGTTAACTAATTATTAATAAACATGAATTTTTTTAACCTAAGTATTTATATTATTAAGACTTATAATTAATTAATTATTTTAAAAACCATGGATATAATTAATTAATTAAACATGACTTAGGTTATATTATTAGTATTTAATAATACATATTTTAACCTAAGTATTTATTATATTTAATTAAAAACATGTCATACTTTAATTAAATATCATAACCTATAGTTTAATTAAATTACATGAAATAATTATTAAACTATATAATATATCATATGACTTAGGAAATAATCATGAAAACACTTAGGCTTATGTACTTAGCTTATTTAACCAGCTTATTTTTAATTATGGAAACTTTCTATTTTTAGAAACTTAACTAAATAAGGCAGTTATTTTATTTATGGAAACCAGCTATTTTTTGAAACTTATTTATTTAAGGCAGCTAATCTATTTATGGAAACTTATTTAATTAAGGCAGCTAATCTATTTATGGAAACTTTCTATTTTTAGAAACTTATCTATTTTAAGCAGTAAATCTATTTTTGGAAACTTTCTATTTTTGGAAACTTTCTATTTTTGGAAACTTTCTATTTTTGGAAACTTTCTATTTTTGGTAACTTTCTATTTTTGGAAACTTTCTACTTTAGGAAACTTGCTATTTTTGGAAAGTTACTTATTATTACACAGTAAGTATAATAACACATGAAATATCATAAATACTTAATCAGATTGAACAGGATATAAGATTTAACACAGTTTAAGGCTTTAAACAGTGTAAAATGGTAAGAACACATAAAATAAGCTAAGACATGATATAAAACCAGCTATGTATGTAGTAAGCAGATACTTATTTCATGTACGTATTTATGTAGCACTAGTGTTTCGGAAGTAGGATTATCACAGCTCATCGTTCTCGTTCACTGGACATAAGGTACGGATTCCCGTCCTTTCAGTACGGACATTCTTTCCTTATTAGGATTTCCCCGTATGCAGCCAACTTTTTTCCCGTAGTATAAGTATGAGTTTGATTGCTTATGTTTTAAATATGATTACCTATAGCCATATACATGCATGACCAGTTTCACCTAGTTATGGAGGTACCATAACCATAACATTAGAGGCACTGATGTTATGACTTCACCACGGCGGAGTGATTGCTCGTGGCGTCCCTTCAGCTTTTGGCCATTTATTTATATTTATCATGTGGGGCGTATGGGTGCGTCCTAGTTACACGTTTTTATTCAAGATTACATGGTGAATGTGGTGTGTGCCTTGCATCCTTCACAAGGAGCTGATCCCTCCTACCCATAAAACCAGTATATTAAATTAGAGGCAGCCCCTCTAATTTGCATGATGAGGTCACCCCTCCAATTATTCATGCACGGTGGATATTCATGACCTATATTGGCTAAATGGTAAAATATGACAAACAGTTTTTATAAGATAAACATAAGACTTTCAAACTATAAAACCAGTTTTATTAAGACTTAACCAGGTTACTCGGGACTTAGTTTCTTCCGCTGTTATTATGTTATATGCTTATCCTATTCATGTTTTATTGTACATCCGTGCACTGAGCGCATTGCTCAGCCGTTTTCCTTTTCTATGTTCCCAAAACGGCAGGTACTCAGGGACGCTCGTAGACACTAAGAGTATGTGCATATGGACTGGAAGCTGTCTAGCCTTCTTTACATTATGCATTTCCTTTCTTTATGATACTTATGCTTTGGACATTGTTTCGTCCTTTTCCTTTACTATACTATGTTTGTGTGTGATGAGCTTTACTTTTGGACTACCGATGTTTGATTCCGGTATTTTCCTTTATATGGTCAAGTAATGTTTAGACATTTTACCTTGTATGCTTTGATGACACGCCATAATTACTGTGATATTTCCATTTCCAAAATGGGGTGTTACAATTATGGTATCAGAGCCAAGGCTTCGACCTGTAGGCTCTCAAATATGACCTGTGATTAGTGGGTAGTCACTACGGTCTTCCTAGAACTGACAGTTGTTTTCATGCATTCATCATTTTTAAGCATACATATATATGTCATTGTTACAGGGTTTTTGACTAAGTAATGGTTGGTACAGGACTGGCCCTATTTAGTCGCATGTGTTTTATCGAAACTTTTGGATTTGGGACCGACCCATAGGCGTCCCCTCGCTATGTCTTTTGTTTGGGTGAACTGACCAGAGGCGTTCACTCTCGAGCATACAAAGTTTTCATAAAACTGCATCATGCATTCATACACAAAATTTTCTTGCATAAAATTTTTCTCGTGAAATTTTTAGTATAAATTTTTTTTCATGTATATATATTTTATATTTTAGGTTTTGAACTGTTAATCATATGTTTTATGTTATACTGTCAGATGGTTCTCACACGCGAACAGGAGCAGCTCAATGCTGCAATTCAGGCTGCCATGCAAGCCTTGCTTCCTCAACTGAGGAATGACATCCGTGCTGAAGTCCAAGCTGCCAACAATCAGCAGCAGAATCAGGCACCTCCTCCTCCTCCTCAAGTGACATTAGCAGTATGGCTGGAGAGATTCAACAAGCTCCGCCCTCGAGCTTTTGAGAAGACAGATAGCCCCAGCGATGCTGAAAGCTGGTTGGCTCACATTGAGAAGATCTTCAATGCTATGGGCTGTGACCCCGCATACAAGGCGAGGTTAGCATGATATCGGTTCGAAGGCGATGTACTTAACTGGTGGTTAGCTTTGATGCAATCTGAAGGTGGTGACGAGTGGGTTGCTGGTTTGACTTGGGCTCAGTTCAAGGAAAGGGTGATGGAGTAGTTCTTTCCCAAGGCTGAGCAGGACAAACTCAAGAGAGAGTACCATGGGATCCGTCAGAGAGCTGGGGAGAATAGCAACGAATTTATGCAGCGCTTTCTTCGCTTGGCTGGTTTCCTTGGTGCGGCAGCAGGTACTCCTGAAGAGCAGGCGCATCACTTCAGATGGGCTCTTCGCACATCGGTCGCAAACAATCTAGTGTGTGCTACGTTCAGTACTATAGCACAAGTGGCCGATGCAGCACGAAAACTGTAGATGCTGCACGAGAGGGATGATTTCGGGGAAGCTGAAAGACCCGACAAGAGGTAAACCTTCGTATTCAAGCGGTGCTCAATCCGTATACTTTCCATATGTCAATTATTCATCTCTTTAAATGTATCTTCCAGGCAGAAAACTGGGGACCGGTCTCAGCCGGCTACTCAGCAGCAGCCTCATCAGCCCAAGGGAAATGGTCAGACTAATGACCGATCTGCTACGGATAGGCGTGGCGGTAATGACAATTACTGTAACAACGCCGGGCACTCCAGCAACAGCAGGTCCTAATACTTATGAAATTTCTTATGTTTTACGTTATAACTCATATTCTGACACTTTAAGCAAACTTCTACCAGGAACCATGGAAACGGTAGGGACCAGAACCAGAGAGGTTCGCAGCCTAGCCGTCCAGCTATCACTGGTATTCAATCTTACGATTATCCGCTTTGTCCTTTGTACCCAACTATTATGTCTCATGTAAAATGTTTTATCAGGTCCTCAGCCAGCCAGAGCACCTGCTGGAGGATACACTCATCCTCTTTGCTCTACTTGCCACCGTAGGCACCCAGGACCATGTCGCCGTAATACTGATGCGTGCTTCAAGTGTGGTCTTCCTGGCCATATTATAAAGGATTGTCGTAAGGGCGAGATGGAGGGTACATCGGGACATGCTGATACCAAGCCGCCTCCTACTGCCGGGCGTGTCTACACGACATCTCGAGACTAGGCCAACAAGTCTACAGGTACCATCACTGGAATCTTGTATATGTATGGTCGGGCTGCATGTGTTCTTTTCGACACGGGTGCTACTCACTCGGTTATTTCTACTGATTATGCTAAGAACATTAGGATGCCTCCCTTGCCACTAGAAAATAGGCTTACTATTTCCACGCCTTTGAGGGACTCTGTATTAATCACCCATGTATACAAGAGTCTTCCCCTAGAATTTGATGATAAGGTTCGACCTGTCGACGCACTTCCGCTGGACATGAATGACTTCGGCATGATTTTGGGCATGGATTGGCTATCCAAATATCATGCTACTATAGACTGCCATTCACATCGAGTTATCTTTGGTGATGTCAATGCACCAGAGTACATTCATAATGGGTTCATACCCGGACGGTCTGTACAAATCATATCCACCCTTCAAGCGCGTGCACTCCTGTCACATGGTTGCGAGGGTTATCTAGCTACGGTTCACGACATGGATGCTGATTCTCCATCGATTCAGGATCAACCAATAGTGTCGGAATTCCAAGACGTGTTTCCAGCAGAACTTCTGGGCATACCACCGGCACGAGAAGTGGAATTCAGTATCGAGATGGTTCCAGGAGCTGAACCAATATCCAAGGCTCCTTATCGCATGGCTCCCATAGAGCTGAAGGAGCTGAAGGATCAACTACAAGAACTTCTTGAACGAGGTTTTATTCGACCGAGCGCATCTCCATGGGGCGCACCGGTTTTATTTGTTAAGAAGAAGGACGGCAGTATGCGTCTTTGCATAGACTATCGCGAGCTCAACAAGATTACCATTCGGAATAGGTATCCACTGCCACGCATTGACGATCTGTTTGACCAACTCCAAGGGGCCAAACACTTCTCCAAGATCGATCTTAGGTCAGGCTATCATCAGTTACGAGTCAAGGAGCGGGATATTGCTAAGACTGCTTTTCGTACTCGTTATGGCCACTACGAGTTTGTAGTTATGCCATTTGGCCTGACAAATGCTCCAGCAGTGTTCATGGATCTGATGAACAGAATCTTCCATGAATTTTTGGACAAGTTCGTCATTGTTTTCATCGATGACATCCTGATTTTCTCTAAGTCCAAGGAGGAACACGAAGACCATCTTCGTACAGTGCTACAGATTCTTCGCCAGAAGCAGCTGTATGCTAAATTCTCCAAGTGTGAGTTCTGGTTAGACAAGGTGTCATTCTTACGTCACATTGTATCAGCAGAAGGAATCACTATGGATCCAGCGAAGGTTGAGGCCATCACTAAGTGGCCAAGTCCGACATCAGCGACGGAAGTCCGCAGTTTCTTAGGCTTAGCTGGCTATTACCGTAGGTTCGTAGAGAACTTTTCCCGCTTAGCACTACCATTGACCAAACTGATGCGGAAAGGGGAGAAATTCGTCTGGACTGAAGATCGAGAGAAGAGCTTTGAAGACCTGAAGTAGAAGCTAGTATCTGCACCTATTCTTACTCTACCATCTGGTACGGGTGGATTTCAAATCTAAAGCGATGCATCGGGGAAGGGACTTGGCTGTGTTCTCATGCAACATGGGAAAGTGATCGCGCACGCTTCACGTCAGCTTAAGCCTTATGAAGAGAATTACCCCACGCACGATCTGGAACTTGTTGCAGTCGTGTTTGCATTAAAGATATGGAGACACTACTTATATGGAGAATCATGTGACATTTTCACGGACCACAAGAGCTTGAAGTATATCTTCACTCAACGTGAATTGAACACGAGGCAGAGGAGATGGTTAGAGCTGTTGAAGGATTATGACATTAATCTACAGTATCATCCCGGAAAGGCAAATGTAGTAGCAGACGCCCTTAGCAGGAAGTCCGGAATGATCAACAACATTAGAATCGAAGAGGAAATCATAAGAGACTTGGAGCGACTAGACATCAAGATCATGGTACGTGGACAGCACGGTTACTGGGCTAATCTTAGAGTAGAACCCGAGTTACTATCTAAGATCAAGGAAGCTCAGAAGGATGACGGAGAAATATGGGCGATAATACAGAATTTGGAGAAGCAAACAAAATTCAGAGTAGATGCAGATGGTATCGTATGGTAGGGCACTAGACTTTGTGTTCCTGGTGACCAAGAACTCCGGGAAGCTTTGCTTGCAAAAGCTCATAGCTCCCCATTCTCGATACATCCTGGTTCAACTAAAATGTACCATGACATCAAGCAGTACTTTTGGTGGAGTGGTATGAAGCAGGATGTGGCCACTTACGTCTCCAAATGTCTTACCTGCCAGCAGGTTAAGATCGAGCATCAGTGGTCTGGCGGTCTCCTTCAACCGTTAGACATTCCAGAGTGGAAGTGGGATAAAATCACCATGGATTTTGTTACCGGTCTTCCGCCTACCAAAAGGAAGCACGATGCAATTTGGGTTATCGTTGATCGACTTACCAAATCAGATCATTTCTTACCGATCCGCAAGGAAGATCCGGTAAGTAAACTCGCAGATACGTACATACGAGAGATCATGAGACTACACGGTGCACCATCCAGCATCGTCTCAGACAGAGATCCTCGATTCACTTCGCGCTTTTGGAAAAGTCTGCAGAAAGCTTGTGGTACACAACTTAAGCTTAGCACGGCCTTTCATCCTCAAACGGACGGACAGTCGGAGCGAACCATTCTGACATTAGAAGATATGTTGAGGTCATGTGCGTTGGAATGGACGGGTGATTGGGACGAATACATCTGTTTGGTGGAGTTTGCGTACAACAACAGCTGGCACGCGAGCATCAAGTGTGCTCCATTTTAGATGTTGTATGGCAGAAAGTGTCGCGCCCCAATCTACTGGGATCAGGTTGGCGAGCGAACACTCGAAGGACCAGAAATCATAGAGATGACAAACGAGAAGATCGCAGTAGCTAGACAGAAGATTCAGGAGGCACGGTCACGTCAAAAGAGTTACGCCGACAAGCATCGTAGGGATTTACACTTTAACGTAGGAGATCACGTCTTCCTTAAGGTTTCGCCGGCACGTGGTGTTAGACGCTTCGGGATTAAAGGGAAGCTCAGTCCTCGTTTCATCGGACCGTTTGATATCATTGAACGAGTCGGTGAAGTATCTTACCGATTGGCGTTACCTCCGCAGCTTTCGCATGTGCACAATGTGTTTCATGTGTCCTTACTCAGAGGGTACCAATATCATCCCCTTCACATGGTTCAATATCCACTAGAACAGATTCGTGAAGATCTCACTTTTATAGAAGAACCCGAACGAGTTCTTGACAGGCAAGAACGAGTCATGAGAAAGAAGACGATTCCATTCGTCAAAATTCTATGGAGGGATCATACCGAGCGGGAAGCCACTTGGGAAACAGAGGAGTCTATCCGGACTTCTTACCCTCATTTCATATTTTGAATTCGGGTATGTTCTTCTTTTCTAGTTTACTTTACCTATAATTCGGGGACGAATTATTCTTTTTAGGGGGGAAGAGTTGTAAAACCCACATGCTTTTACCATGCATAGTACCTTAAGTTCGTACGTACTAGTTAAAAACTTTTCTAATATAGCAT
Organism: Glebionis coronaria; assembly: GCA_025667525.1. Classification (NCBI taxonomy): domain Eukaryota; kingdom Viridiplantae; phylum Streptophyta; class Magnoliopsida; order Asterales; family Asteraceae; genus Glebionis; species Glebionis coronaria. Next base: position 588,543,259 of record CM046874.1, on the reverse strand, counting down.
GATTACGATTACGTATTAGGAGTTTATGTATTACGTACGTGTTAGAACACGATAAGTATTTTATATGAACGATCACGTAATAATTATTTAGCAATAATTAATCACGAACATACGATCATGAGATCGCGAGCGTAATTAAAACACGAAATATTATTAATTACGTATATATATTTAATACGAGCGTAATTAAATATATAAGAGTATGGTATTTACGTAACGAGAACATTTAAAACACGAACTTAATTAAACATAAATGTGTACGAAATTACAAGACGCGAAACGAGGTACAGGACCCCCACAAGGGAGTCCCTGCCCGCGGCCAAAAACAAGGTAATGGGCCAAGCCCATTACCAATTTTACTAAGAGGGGGTAAATAGAGTTTTTACTACTCAAATTAAAGTTACAGAAGAATTTTAAGAAAAACCTAAAACCCTCCCTTGTCTCCTTCTTTGTGCCGCCACCTACAAACCACCATAGGAGGTGATTTTGATCTTGGATCTTGTTGATTTATTGGTTGTTCGTGTTTGTTCTTCACCCTCTTGATCCACGAATACGGTAAAACCTTTTTAACTTGTTTTTCTTTTTAATTAATCTTTTATTAATTAAGAACACGTGATGTTTTTATATAAACACATTAATTAAACCTAGATCTAACATGTTTTGATCATTAATTAATCAAAAGGGTCGATCTAAGGGGTGTTTGTTTTGGGCCGCAAGGTACAACCGACCCCAAGGGGGGTTCGGTTTGTTTTTAGCCGACCACCACCAAGACCTTTTTGGTCTTGGTTTGTGCGTGTGGGTCCCACGGCAGCAAGGGGGTACCCCGATTGGGTTCGGGGTACGGTGTTGTTTCATATCCGGTGCATGTTTTTAGGCTTAGATCCGGATCATGATTATGTTAGTTGTTTATGTTATAAACTTATGTTAAGAATTAAATTAATAAGATGTAATTAATTTAATAACATGACTTAGGTTAACTAATTATTAATAAACATGAATTATTTTAACCTAAGTATTTATATTATTAAGACTTATAATTAATTAATTATTTTAAAAACCATGGATATAATTAATTAATTAAACATGACTTAGGTTATATTATTAGTATTTAATAATACATATTTAACCTAAGTATTTATTATATTTAATTAAAAACATGTCATACTTTAATTAAATATCATAACCTATAGTTTAATTAAATTACATGAAATAATTATTAAACTATATAATATATCATATGACTTAGGAAATAATCATGAAAACACTTAGGCTTATGTACTTAGCTTATTTAACCAGCTTATTTCTAATTATGGAAACTTTCTATTTTTAGAAACTTAATTAAATAAGGCAGTTATTTTATTTATGGAAACCAGCTATTTTTTGAATCTTATTTATTTAAGGAAGCTAATCTATTTATGGAAACTTATTTAATTAAGGCAGCTAATCTATTTATGGAAACTTTCTATTTCTAGAAACTTATCTATTTTAAGCAGTAAATCTATTTTTGGAAACTTTCTATTTTTGGAAACTTTCTATTTTTGGAAACTTTCTATTTTTGGTAACTTTCTATTTTTGGAAACTTTCTATTTTTGGAAACCTGATATTATTGGAAAGTTACTTATTATTACACAGTAAGTATAATAACACATGAAATATCAGAAATACTTAATCAGAATGAACAGGATATAAGATTTAACACAGTTTAAGGCTTTAAACAGTGTAAAATGGTAAGAACACATAAAATAAACTAAGACATGATATAAAACCAGCTATGTATGTAGTAAGCAGATACTTATTTCATGTACGTATTTATGTAGCACTAGTGTTTCGGAAGTAGGATTCTCGCAGCTCATCGTTCTCGTTCACTGGACATAAGGTACGGATTCCCGTCCTTTCAGTATGGACATTCTTTCCTTATTAGGATTTCCCTGTATGCAGCCAACTGTTTTCCCGTAGTATAAGTATGAGTTTTATTGCTTATGTTTTAAATATGATTACCTATAGCCATATACATGCATGACCAGTTTCACCTAGTTATGGAGGTCCCATAACCATAACATTAGAGGCACTGATGTTATGACTTCACCACGGCGGAGTGATTGCTCGTGGCGTCCCTTCAGCTTTTGGCCATTTATTTATATTTATCATGTGGGGCGTATGGGTGCATCCTAGTTACACGTTTTTATTCAGGATTACATGGTGAATGTGGTGTGTGCCTTGCATCCTTCACAAGGAGCTGATCCCTCCTACCCATAAAACCAGTATATTAAATTAGAGGCAGCCCCTCTAATTTGCATGATGAGGTCACCCCTCCAATTATTCATGCACGGTGGATATTCATGACCTATATTGGCTAAATGGTAAAATATGAAAAACAATTTTTATAAGATAAACATAAGACTTTCAAACTATAAAACCAGTTTTATTAAGACTTAACCAGGTTACTCGGGACTTAGTTTCTTCCGCTGTTATTATGTTATATGCTTATCCTATTCATGTTTTATTGTACATCCGTGCACTGAGCGCATTGCTCAGCCGTTTTCCTTTTCTATGTTCCCAAAACGGCAGGTACTCAGGGACGCTCGTAGACACTAAGAGTACGTGCATATGGACTGGAAGCTGTCTAGCCTTCTTTACATTATGCATTTCCTTTCTTTATGATACTTATGCTTTGGACATTGTTTCGTCCTTTTCCTTTACTATACTACGTTTGTGTATGATGAGCTTTACTTTTGGACTACCGATGTTTGATTCCGGTATTTTCCTTTATATGGTCAAGTAATGTTTAGACATTTTACCTTGTATGCTTTGATGACACGCCATAATTACTGTGATATTTCCATTTCCAAAATGGGGTGTTATATCAACATGAAAGAAAGGGTGCTGCAGACGTCATAGAATATGGTTGATACGGATAGCAGTGGGACAATGTCTGGAAAGCAAACCACAAGCAACAGTTCAGGAAATGATATGGAAGCCGATAATGCATCTATCAGACCCATATATGAAGATAAACAAATGGTTGGGGTAAATTTAATTGCTAATTCAAAGATTCATGAGCTCGAACTTATTTTATCTCAAAATACAAACGATTTTGAGGATGCCAAACTTGAATATTCAAAGAAAACGGAAAATTTTGAAGCATATTTTGAAACACTTGAAAAAGCAAACGTTGTTCTTGAACGAAAACTGGACTTTAAGATTCAAGATTCTAAGTTGAAAAAGAATTTTTTGAAACAAATTGATTTGTTAGAATCAAAGTTGACTTCTCAAAATCAATGTCCTCTGCTTACTTCATTTAATGAAACATCTTTGCAACAAATCAACAGTGTAGAAAGTAATGAAGCGAATGTTAATCACAACATAGTTGTTTTTGACACTATGAATATCGATCTAGAACAACGACTCGCTACATTACTTCTACAAAATGAGCAAATAAAAGCTCAGATTCAGGAACATGTCTTTGCAATTACAGCGTTAAAAATGACTTAAGAAATAACCTAGTGTGGATACTAAGTTTGCTAAACCGTCAGTCTTGGGGAAACCTCCTTCTCAACCTCTCAGAAACCATTCTGTTGCTAGACAATCGAATGCGTTTAAATCTGAACGACCTAAAACATCGAAACCAAGGTTTGCTTCCCAAACGGATGCGAGTACCAATTGGTCAAAACCAGTTACTCCACATCCTAGACAGTTCTTAAGAGTATCTTCTTTTGCAAAACCTTATCACACGAATGCATCTAGCAAATCTAGGAATAGTTCAAAGAACATGCCAAGGCGTATTTCAAATGACACGGGTCATAAAAGCTATCTAGAGGACGCTAAGAAAAAGGCACAAGAAAGAGATAGGAGCAAACCACAACCTAGGAGCGTTAATCACACATCTAGGAATCGGATTTCATCTAAGAGTAGTGGTGTACGTTTAATGATGTGCACAAATCAGATTACACTAGAAACTCTAGATCCTTCTTAGATGCCAAATGCCTTATTTGTTAGGAATGTAACAAGGGTGTCTTTAATGATATTCATGGTGATTGCATTACGAAAGTCCTTAATAAGGTGAACTCCCATGCTAGAGTTCCTAAACGATGAAATGAGATAGTTTTTCTACAAGTAAGTCTTTCGTTGTGCTTGGGCAAACTATGTCTCCTATATTTAGTCTTAAGTGGAAACTACGAGCAGGATCTTTAAAGCAATTGATCATAGGTGGGTTCCTATAGAAAAGATATTCCCCTCTAGCACGAGCAAGGTTAACTGTGAACCCCTAAATGATTCTAATGTAAATATCCCTAACCCACAGGAATACATACAAACTACTGATGAAAGTGTAGGTACACAAGTCAAGGTTCAACAAGAACAAAACGGTCCACTATTCGTATACAGTTCAACCAAAGACACTCTCAGAGTTTGGCTGCTGAAGAAGCAGATATCCAAGAAACAAGGGTCTCAAGGGTTTCATAATTAAGTGTTTAATGACTTACAGTCACATGCCAGACTGTAACTTGAATTTTAAAGAAAGGGAAGTGTATCATGGAAGATAACTTACCCTCAGAAAGAGAAATTCCTACAGCAGATTCGATAGATACAGTGTCATCAAAGGAGTTGGAAATCTTCGTGTATGCATATATCAATGAAGCAAATAAAGTTGTTTTAATGTCTTTTGTTGTTACTACTGTTAGGTTAATTCAGTGCCTAATGAGCTTACTGATGGATTTGAATAACAATCAGCCTAAGTGAAGTATTAACCTTGAACATAACAAAGTCACTGAGTGAACAGTCACTCAGTGAGTTGCCTTCGAGTTCCTAGACTGAGTCTAAAAGAAAGACTCGAGCATTCAGAGAGGCGAAGCTCAATGAATGACTTCTATGACGAAGAAGAAGTTGATGGGTCCAGTGAGTTGTGGCAATAGACTCACTGAACCCCATACGATCTCCCTAAAGAAACAAGCATTCTCCAAGACTGAAGTAAAGGCGGGATAAGATGAATTGTGATAAGATGGAGTACATCACACAATTAGCGTGACTTACCCTTTTGGGATAGATAGGGTACTGACAAGTGTAAAAGGACTTACGTCTTAATACTTAGAATAGTCTAAGACAAGATACTACACTGTACCAATAAGACAAGAATTTCACATGGGCAATTCATTGTCTTATATCTAACTTTTCTTCTATAAATAGGATTCTTGTAAAAGGAGAGAAAATAATTTTGTCCACTCAATGCTTTAGTCATTCACAAACAAAGTTTTCTCTCCTCCAAATACGATCAAACACTTGAGTTCTAAACTCTTGCTGATAGAATCGTCAAGCTTAGCAATCGTTAAGATTGGACTATAGAATAGGGTATAATTCTTTAATAAAGCTAAGAGTTAAACGTTGAAAACCTTTGTGTTATTTACTTTACTTTGTATTAAGTTTATTGCATTACTTAACCATGGGTTAGGACTATACTTAGTATTCTTAAGTATAACACTAACTACAAGGGACCAACAAGTGGTATCAGAGCGATAGGATTATAAAACTTTTTAACCACCGTCTCAAAGTTTTTAAAACCTTGATCCATTATGGCTGAAAGTAATGTACCCAACTTGTTAACAAAAAGGGACCGAGTTACTCTGTTAACGCTCCTAAGTTAGAAGTTGAAAGATTTAACATATGGAAGAAAATAATGCTATGTTATTTGATGGGAATGGAACCTTATTACATCACTTGTCTTAAGAATGGTCCATTCAAACCAAAAACAGCAGCTGGTGATGACAAACCTGAAAACCAATGGTCTGACGATGAAAAGAGGGTGGTCAATCAAGACCAACGTCTCAAAAGCATCATAATATCTTGTCTTCTTGGCGATATTATGGAGGCTGTCATCGAGTGTGAGACGGCCAAAGAGACTTGGACAGATCTTGTTCATAGTTTCGAAGGACCATCCGACACTAAGGAAAATAGGATCATGGACCTGAAGTTAGAATATAACACTTTCAAGGCCAAACCATCTTAAACACTTCCTCAGACTTATACTAGGTATAAGACCTTGCTCAATGAGCTAATGAATGACGGGGTGAAACTCTCTAAGCATGAAATCAATGTGTGTTTTGTGAACTGTCTCCCTGAAAAAAGGCTTGGTTTTTCTCAAGGATTGAGAAATGCTAATCACATACAGACTTAGGATCTTGTATACATTTATGGAAGATTTATCTATAAAGATAATCTAATAAACAGAAGATATCCTGAGTCCAAGAAGGCCTTAATAACAGACACCTCAGCCAAACCTACCCAAATTGATCATGGCCCTATTACAACTGCTTTTTACTCAAATGCAATTGTTCAAGATTTTCAGGAAACCTCAGGTGATGAGGTTGATGAAAGATCTAGTGCTGAATACATAAGGGATCTAAACAGAGAATATCATGAAAGGGCCATGTTGACGAATACCAAACGTTATATCAAAAGAACTAGATTTGCTGGTAATCAATCCACTGAGGGAGTAGATTGTTATCGATGTGGTAAAACTGGGCATTTTGCAAAATATTGTATTTCAGAAACTCTATTGGCCTCTTATAATAATCAAAATTATTCATCAGGAAAATGACAAATTTCAACCCAAGTTTACACCAAAACTAATTCAGGCTTTGTTGGGAATAAAATGAAGCCAAGACACTTAGACGCTGACAAGAGGAAATTGGACGTTGATAGGAAGAAATCAATCGTTGTCAAGACAAGCGTTGACAGGAAGAAGTCAAGCGTTGATAAGAAGAAGTCAAACACTGATAGGATACTTAGTCTACACGTTTTATGTTTCTAGTAAAGATATGTTCGACAATGTATTTCTTCTGTTTATCTTTACCTAAAATAGCTGATACGTAGACTCTTGTACAAGGTTCCTAAATCTATAAAAGGAGGCCTTTAGGTTTAGTTCAATATATGTTTTTTTACACTTTCATTGTACGCAAGTTCGATTAATCAATCAAAGTGAAAGTTTGGTTTATCCTGTTTGTGTGTTCTTGTTTAAGTATTAATTCCGCATAATACTTAGATTGTTTTATGTACAAAAAAGTTTATCTAAGTGTTAACTTGATTCATTCTCGTTTACACAAGCTAAATCGATCTATGTTTGGGATCAACAAGTGGTATCAGAGCTTGTTGAGGAACTTTGATCTAAAGAACACAAAACTCTAAAAACCCTAAATCGCCAAAAACGCTAATTTTTCAAGAAACCCTAAAAACCAGACAATATGTCTACTCTAGAGTTGACCTCCTCCTCAAGCCATAACCTAAAAATCCCCATGCTAGACCCAGACAACTTTGAGCTATGGAAGTTCAATTTTGAGCAGTACCTTCAAATGCATGACCACACCCTATGGGAAATTATTGAATATGGAAACACGTTCGATACGGCAACCAAGAATCAAGCTGCTATTACTTTAAGATCAACTCTAGGCTCAAGTGAAGCCGATCGAAAAGAACAACCTGCATATGGGAGATCTGTCTCAGCTGAGGACATTGAAAAGAGAAGGAATGACATGAAAACTCTAAGCATCCTCAAACTTTCTTTGGGACCAGCCAATCAGCACAAGTATAGAGGTTATGAGTCTGCCAATGATCTTTAGGCAGCCCTTTAAGTCACTTATGGTGGTAATGATGATACTGCCTCAGAGAAAAAGAAGCAACTCTTGCATGAGTATGTTGTGTTCAAAGCTCTTCCTAATGAAATTCTAAGTGGATTGAGAAGTAGACTTCTTGACATCACAAGCAAACTGTCATTTATAGGAACAGTTCATGATGATGCTGATATCATTAGCACTTTCCTTAAAAGTCTTGGTGATGCATGGAAGATTGAAGCAAGGTCTATAATTGCTACTAATGCTCACAAAAGTTCCACTTTTGATGACGTCTACAATAAACTGAAAACTGTAGAGAATGAAATCCTTTTGGATCAAGAAAGCAAATCTACCAATGGAAATATGGCCTTCTTCTCACATAGTGAAGGTCAATTTGATCAAAGGGAGTCATACATGCACCCCGTTACTGGATCACCTTGTGTCAACGTTGGATCAAGCTTTGTTAGCGCCCTACATTCAGACGCTGACACATATAATGTCGACTCACCAAGAGTTAAGCCTGCTGGTATTGATCTAGATATAGTGTGTGCATACATTGCTTCATTGCCCAATGATTCAGTTATTACATATGAGGACCTTGATCAAATTAGTGATGAGCATTTGGAGGAGATGGACATAAAGTGGAATATGGCACTTGCAAGCATAAGGGTAAATTGATGGAATATGAGATTCAGGAAGAAGATGACCTTTAATGCTAAAGACACTGCTGGGATTGATAAATCCAAGGTAGAGTGTTACAATTGTCATAGAATGGGTCACTTTATGAGAAAATGCAGATCTCCAAGAAGATCTGATGCTGGAAAGCCTTCAAGCCAAATCATCAAGGTTGAAGATACAAAGGCTATGGTTGCTATGCAAGAGATTGATGGTGTTGGCTGGGACTGGAGCTTTTTGGCCAAATATGTGGAAGAGAACAAAGCCTTGGTTGTAGAAAAGAAGGAAGAGGAGCATGTTCACTATGCTCTCATGGCACATTCTTCATCTTCATCAGATAATGAGGTATATGATGATGCATTTTGTAGTAAAGGTTGTCGTTTAAACACTGAAAAAATTAACAAAGAAATTTTAAAGTTAAAGTCAGATGTTTTTGATGAAAAATGCAAGTTATCTAACTATCAACTTGCACTTGTTCAAAGTGAAAAGACTGTGGCTGAATATAAGAAAATGGAGCTTGACCTAAAAGATCAAATCAATGTTTTGACTCATGACCTAAATGCTAGTATTGAGATTAGGGACATCTTGGAGAGATCGAAAGGTGTTATACAAGCTGAGTTAGATGAGGCCATTAAAAACAAAGATAATGTAGGGCTTAAAATTCAAAGATTTGATGAAGCTTCTCAAACCCTAGAAAAATGTGTTAGTGAACAAAGGGATTCTAGGGATATGACTGGGATTGGGATGAAAGAGTATGCTGGTGTTCCACCACCTGTTGGGAACTTCTATGATGTCCTTAGAAAGGATTTGTCTTTGACTGGTATACCAGAACTCCAAGAAAAGGAATTTATTCCTCCACCAAGAGTTCTTACTCCAGTACAGAAATATATGCAGAAATTGACTGATTTAGACCAATGGAAGAAAGCCAATCCTACTTTGTTTGTTAAAGGTGGCAGGCTTAGTGAAAGCCCAAATGAGTCTACACCCATAAAAGTGACCAGCCCTACTACTGGAAAGACTGTTGACCTTGGCTTAAACGTAGATAGAAAACCTAGTATTAAATATGCAGAAACGTATAGAAAACCTAGGTCACCAAAAAGTCAAGTTAGTGATAATGGGACAGGTTTCTTTTCATCTAGACCTAGAGTTATGTCTAGAAAAGCCTGTTATACTTGTGGGAGTTTTTCACATTTGGCTAATAAGTGTGTCAATGCTTCAAATGTCAACGCTGATAGAAAGTTAACCATGGTCAAACCCAAACCTTTTGTCCAGCAAAGTCTACAAGTCATTAGACCAACTTCATTCTTTACTAAAGGGTCTAATACTTATGAACAAAGACCTTTTGAAAAGACAAATACATGGTCTAACAGACAATGGGTTCCTGTAGCAAACCCTAGTTTTGGCGCTGACAAAAGCAATCGCAGCGTTGTCAAGAACAATTTTAACGCTGACAGTAATGTTTCCAACACTATTAGGCCAAGTAATAACAAATACTTGCAACCAAAAGTAAGGGGTCTAAAGCTTCTTCTAGCTTGACATGGAGACCCAAACAAGACCAAAACCCTAATTTAGATGGAATTTCTATGACCTAACAGATTTCATTATATTTCAAAGGTCATAACTAAGCCAATTGGGGTTAACTGGGTGTTTAATCCAAAAAGAGATGAACAAGGGGTTGTTATAAGGACTAAGTCTGTTCTTGTTGAACAACCAAATGAATCCAAGTCTACTCAGACTTGGGTTAACAAAGAAAACTAATTTGTTTTCTTTATGTGCAGGGAATTCAAAAGCAGGTTAATGATCATGGATATTGGGACAGTGGATGCTCAAGGCACATGACGGGGAAGGATGATTATTTGACAAACTTTACCCCCATTAAAGATGGTGACAGTGTACTTTGGAGAAGGATATGGAACTATTACTGGCAAAGGCACTCTTATCACCAACAATTTGTGTTTTGAGAACATATTTCTGGTAAAAGAACTTGATTATAATCTGTTTAGTGTATCAAAAGAGTGATAACAAAAATAAGGTTCTTTTCACTGATACTGAATGCTTGGTGTTAAGCAAAGATTTTAAATTACCTGATGAGAAATTCATTGATTATAGAACACCTAGGCATAAGGATATTTATAATGTGAATCTTAATAGAATTAGGATGAATAATAATCTGTCATGTCTATATGCTAAAGCCTCAGTTGATGAGAGTAATCTTTGGCACAGAAGATTAGGGCACATAAATTTTAAGAACATCAATAGACTTGTGAGACATGGTTTAGTTGATGGTTTGTCTAAAAAGTCTTTCCACAATGACCACTCTTGTGTTGCATGCCTTAAAGGAAAAGAACACAAAGTCTCCTTTAAGTCTAAACTTGTGAATTCTTGTTCTAAACCACTTCACTTGTTGCATATGGACTTGTTTGGTCCAACTAATATAGAAAGCTTAAATGGTAAATCTTTTTGTTTTGTCATAACTGATGATTTTTCTAGATTTACTTGGACTTTCTTTTTGGCTTTGAAAAGTGAAACTGTTGATGTTTTGATTAACTTTATTACCCAAATAGAGAAAAAGACTGTGAATGAGGTTAAAATTCTTAGAAGTGATAATGGTGGTGAGTTTAGAAATAAGCTGTTAGATGACGTTTGTGCCAAGAAAGGGGTTACTAGGCAGTTTAGTGTAGCTAGAACCCCACAACAAAATGGGGTGGCTAAAAGGAAGAATAGTACACTCATAAAAGCAGCTAGGACAATGTTGGCTGATGCTCACTTTCCAATTGCATTTTGGGCTGAGGCTGTGAATACAGCCTGTTCTGTTCAGAATAGGGCATTAATCAACAAAATCCACAATAAGACACCTTATGAGTTATTTTGGAGTAGGAAACCTAATATCGGTTTCTTAAACCCTTTGGCTGTCATGTAGTTGTATTAGATACTAGTGATGCCTTAGGAAAGTTTAGTGCTAAAGGTGATGAAGGCTATTTTATGGGCTATTCAGTGCAGAGTAGAGGATATAGGGTTTACCTTAAGAAAGAAAAACATATACTTGAAAAGGTACATGTTAGGTTTTTAGAAAGTAAACCTAGTGATCCTGAGAGTGGACCAAATTGGCTATTTAACTTGGAACCTCTATCTAGAACCTTAAATTATATGCCTGTTACTAATCCAGACATTGTGAAGGTGAACAAATGTTGTGGAAGAACCAGTTGTTGAAATTTCAGGTATATACAGGTTGATAAGGAGATAGGATCACATGCAGACAAATCAGCTCCCATACTTGAGTATGTTACCATTCCTATATGGACAGATGCATTTGCTGATGTTGCTGTTGCTGGAAAGGAAAAAGTTGGTCCACAAGAAACACCAGTTGATGAAAACAACTCTAATTCAGACGTTGACAACTCATTTGACCATTTATTCTCTTCCAGTGTTTTTGAACAAGGTGAACCTTCCAACATACATGAAGAGGTTCATTCAGGTGATGATGAAGAAGAATTTGAAGATGATATTGGCAACTTGGAGACTGAAATTGAAGACAACACAATTATTGAAAGAGGAGTGCTTACATCTACTATCAAGAATCACCCTTCTTCTCCAATCATTGGTGATGTGATGTCTCATGTTCAAACTAGAAGGTCTCATCAGAATCAAGGAGGTTTTATTGCCAATATCCACAAGAAGGTTGATACCCCTCTTGTTCAGGCATGTTTGTTTGCTTGTTTTCTGGCACAACATGAACCTAAGAAGATATTTGATGCTCTCAAAGAACCAAGTTGGGTGGAAGCAATGCAAGATGAGCTTCACGAATTTGTTATTCAAGATGTTTGGGAGCTAGTTGATTGTCCCAGATATGTCAGACCTATAGGGACAAGATAGGTTCTTAGAAACAAAAAGGATGAGAGAGGAATTGTGGTTAGAAACAAGGCACGTTTAGTTGCTCAAGGCTATACACAAGAGGAAGGGATAGACTATGAAGAGGTTTTTGCACCTGTTGCAAGGATTAAAGCAATAAGGATTTTCCTAGCCTATGCTTCTTGCATGGGCTTCACAGTTTATCAAATGGATGTGAAGAGTACTTTTCTTTATGGCACAATTGCATAGGAGGTTTATGTTATGCAGCCTCCTGGTTTTGAAGATTCTGAACATCCAGACAAGGTGTATAGAGTGAAGAAAGCAATGTATGGACTTCATCAAGCCCCAAGAGCATGGTATTGCACATTCTCCACCTATCTGGTGGAAAATGGATTCAAGAGGGGCACCATAGATCAGACTTTGTTTACCAAGAAGAATGGAAAGGACTTCTTACTTGTTCAGGTCTATGTGGATGATATCATCTTTGGCTCTTCAAGTCCAAAGATGAGTGAAGGTTTTTCCAAGCTCATGATAGACAAGTTCAATATGAGTGCAATGGGAGAGGTGAACTTCTTTTTAGGGTTACATGTTCAGCAGAAAGAAGATGGTATCTTCATCTCTAAAGATAAATATGTTGCAGAGATCTTGAAGAAGTTTGGCTTTTCTCCACATGAAAAATGGGCTAGCACACCCATGGATAGGGAACACCCTTGGGGAAAGGTTGGAGATGGAAAAGAGGTGGATGTCAGGCACTATAGGTCAATGATTGGATCATTGATTTATCTTACAGCTTCTAGACCTGACATTATGTTTGTTGTGTGTGCATGTGCACGCAATCAAGTGACTCATAAAGAGTGTCATCTTCATGCTGTCAAGAGGATTTTTAGATACCTTAGGTGCTATCCCACCTTGGGATTATGGTATCCAAAGGATTCTCCATTGGAGCTTATTGCTTATTCAGACAGTGATTATGGGGGTGACAAGTTTGATAGAAAATCCACAACTGGTGGATGCCAATTACTTGGGAGTAGGTTGATATCTTGTCAATGCAAGAAACAAACAGTGGTGGCCAACTCTACAACTGAAGCAGAATATGTAGCTGCAGCTGCTTGTTGTGGACAAGTCTTATGGATTCAGAACCAACTGTTGGATTATGGGTACAATTTTATGCATACCAAGATTTTTGTAGACAATAACAGTACTTTATGCATTATTAAAAATCCTGTACATCATTCTAAAACAAAACACATAGAAATTAGACATCATTTTATAAGATATTGATTTGAAAAAGATTTAATACAACCAGATGGAGTTGACACAGAAGAAAATGTGGCTGATTTATTAACTAAACCTTTTGATACTGGGAGATTTCAATACTTGGTAACAAGTATTGGAATGATCAATATTACCTAATATGTGTTTTTGAAACTTTTTGTATAAAGTATGTACAGGATATGCATTGTTATTGGTCTTTGTACAAAATTAGGTTTTCCAATTTATTTGTCTAACGCTGACAAAGGTTATTTTAACGCTGATAAGTGTTAAAATGACGTTGACAGCAATATGTTAGTTTTGTGGTTTTTGATCTAATTATGCAGGCATTGTTAGCATTGTACAAATGGATACAGAGTTGCTTATGGCCTTGGAGCTTACTTGGAGCATGTTCAAGTTTATGGATGATGGTTGGAATATTTATATTCCTATCTTGACATAAATTTTTATTGCATGTATTTTATTTGGCAACTTGTATATCTTATTTTAAAGGGAGGTTTCGGAAACCTTTAGGACTTTTTGGGTATTCATATAATACTCTTATCACAACTCTAGATTGTGTCCACTAGTGAGTACGAGTTAGTTTACTAAATCGTGAGGCACTGTAGCATGCAAAGTTGATATACTTTGCACGCTGCCAAGACTTTTTGACCTAGAATTGGATGTGGTCTGTTGCGAGACTTGGGTATGTTTTTTATTGGGCTTACCTGGGAAGTTACAAAGGATTTTATAAGATAACGTCATTGTTAAGAACCTTGGTTAGCAAAGGAAACTTGAGGACAATTATGTCTATCTTGCTTAAGCAAGTGTGCATGATTGGACAGTGCTTGCCACCCTATGGTAATTTTCAGTCTATAGGTTATCTTCACTAGGATACATTACTTTGCTAAGGTTCTTTTTCTTTTTAATTATTTTTATTTTTGAACGCTGACAGTTTTATTTCCAAACGTTGTTAGGACCAATTTTGACGTTGACATGGCAAAATCCAACGTTGAAAAGAATATAGCCGTTGGGCGTTGATAAGTTATTTTTGACCGTTGATAAACATTGGGTCCTACCCAGTTGTTATTTTTGACGAAAATTTGGGACATAATTTTAGGAGTTGGTAACTTTTTATTAATGCACAAGATAAGTTATATATTTTCAAGATTTTAATCATTATATTTTGAAAATAACTGCCTTATCTTTGACCAATCACCTGTTTTCACCTCTCCTATATATTTGGCTCATTCTTTTGAAACAGGGTAACTGCTTATTCTTGTCTAACTAAATTTTCACACACATTCATCTTTCATAACATTTATCACAGCTTTCTACATCAATGGCGCCTAAGTTTAAACCAAGTGATTTGGAATTGGGGTTTAGAAGTCAGCACAACATGGTTGCCTATTTAGAGGCTGACAATGCTCTGTTTCCCCAATATACTCAGATGGTGGAGTATTTAAATGCGTCACCAATAAGGTATGCACTTTCTCATGCTCCTCTCATCCCTGTCACTCATATTAAACAGTTTTGGAATACTGTCACTTCCTCAACAATTAACAATGTGACTACATTGACTGCTAAAGTCCATGGGCTTCCATGGGTGGTTACTGAATCTTTGGTTCGCCAAGCTTTGCATCTTAATGATGCAGATGGTATAACCACCCTACCCATTGGTGAGCTAGAACAAGGACTTCAAGCTTTGGGTTATCCTTTTCCTGAAGAGGGCAATTAAAACAAATATTCAAAACAGGAATTTCCCCCAGCTTGGAAGTACTTGATACATGTCATTCTTCAATGTTTGAGTCCCAAATGTACTGCACACAATGAAATTAACCGTTCAATTGGGAGTGCCATTGTGTGTATTGCTACTGGGCAAAAATATAATTTTTCTAAAATGATTTTTGATGGCATGTGTCATAACAAGGGTAGCAAGATGACTCTTGCTTACCCAAGATTTTTACAAATGGTGTTTGATGAACAAAGATATTGCAATAGGGATCACAATAATTTTTATAAGATCCATGTTCAAAAGAAAGTAATTTTTGGAAAGATGAATTCACCACCTCATCGTGACTTACCCCTTACCTAAGCCATGCTTGCTGTTATTGCAGCATCACACCCTCAACTAGACCCACTACCACAACCAGACCCATTGCCTGAACAACCACCATCACCCCAGCAAATGGACATTGACCAAGAACCCTTCAACGCTGACATGTTAAATGTTGGCGTTGACACTCCAAATCCAAACGCTGACACACTTTTACAACAAACCCAAACACACCTTAACCTTCAAACAAACACCCAGTCCACATCATCTTCTACACCATAGACTTTAGGATGGAAAAACTCCAAAGGACTATTGGAGTGTTCTCCTCTAGTGGTCCTAGCCATGTTATAGAGAGAACCAACACCACAAGTGTGGTTAGTGACATAGGTGGGGCTAGGACTATTGGTACTAGCTTAGATGTAGGCCAAGCCAGTCCTACCATCATTAAGACCTCATCCATGCCCCATGACTCTACTTTGGAAGGTCAAATACCCATTCTAGAGGAGGGCAGATTGAAACCTTACACATTCTTGGAATTGACGGCTGTCTGCATTTGCTTGCAAAAGAAAAATGCAGACCTTGTACATACTTGTCTCTACACAAGGCCTTGAACACAAGCAATTGAGGGAGAGGATTGTTGTTTTGGAAGCTACTAAGACTAGGAGAAGGAAGACAAGAGTCCTTTCATCCGGGGAGGATTCTTACAAAGGGGAGGAAGCTACTAAGCCATTTAATTTAAGTGACAAAGGCTCAAGTGGTTCTATTGGTGTCGAGATGGTTGAAGCTTTGACCAGCTTGAAGGAGAGGCTAGTTCTTGATGTTTCACTGGCAAATCCAACGAAAATATCATTTATGGAGATGCTGGAACAGGTTTCTAAGCCAAGCGCTGACAAGAGTAAGTTGAGCGTTGACAATCAGGTTTTTTACGCTGACGAGCTAAACGCTGATAGGAGTAAGTTAGGCGTTGACACACAGGTTTTGGACGTTGATAGACCTGCAGGTATGGTTGATGTATCCCAGTCATCAGCTATCATCAAGGATGTGTCTACACAGGTACCATCATCATCTTTACCCACCATTGATATATTAGATAAAGGTAAAGGGAGTATGGTAGAAACAGTAGTTCCCAAGGATGCAACCCAAGTAAAGTTTGATTCCAGGTTGGCTGCACAACTTAAGAAAGAGGAGAGGATGAAGGAAACTGCTATTGAGAGTAAGAAAGGCAGTGATGATGAGAGTACAGATTCTAGAGTAATGATTATTGAAGAACCAGAGAGACTTGAATATTGTGATGAGTTGGAAAAGGAAAAGATTGCAGAGTTGAAAAATCAGGTGGATTATGAGATGCCTGAAGTTGCTCAGATGTACTTTTCATGGGGGAACAAGGTAATGGAGAATCCAGACATGACTTTATCAGATCAAATTTGGGTTTTGGAGATTCTACTAAGAGTTCAAAGGGATTGCAAGGTGATTCTGAAGTATAAAGCCAGCAAAGTTCTTTCACATACTAAGAAGGATAGAAGGGAGCTCTACTACATGTTGCTCAGATGTCATCAAGAAGGTTGTACTTTTAAGAAGTTGCAGCGATTGTCTTTTGATGAGTTGGAATATAAAGCTTATCCTATATGGGCAAGTGTTCAAGAGCAGAACACTATCAGGCTTCTTTCAGATGAAAGAAAGGAAGAACTTGCAGAAGAGATGCAGATCTAACAGGCTTTGGTTACACCAAGACCATTGAAGACGGGAGTCCCACTTGAGTTCCCAGAAAAATTGGATAGAGTGGATCCTAGTGAAGCTGTTATTAGAAGGAGTATTAAGCTCTCACCCTTGGAAGCTTCACACATGGTAGAGGTGTTACCTCATGATTCCAGAAACCCTATAGTTTACAATGAGGAAGATGCAAGTGGGTTTTGGATGATTGGCAGATATGGGAAAGAGGTACATACTTTCACTACTCTTATGTCTTTGTTTGCAAGCCTGGATAGGGAAGACTTGGCAGACCTTTGGAGGTTGATGCAGGCCAAGTATGAGACTGAGGCACCTACTTCAGTCAATGGAATAAAGATTTGGTCCAACATTCAAGAGAATGTGTGAACCAGATGAAGAAGATCCAGTTTGGAAGGATCTTGATGATGTCAGTGGACTTCAATGGTGTCTACATTCAGTAGCTGGTGTGTATCATTTGAGTACTACAAAGTTTTCTGAGTATCTTCTTGTGGATGCTGAATATCCTATGTCCAAAGAAGTTTTGAAGAAAATGGTGTCGACACAGCTGGAGATGGATTACACAAGTGACGTTGGCAAAGATTTGATTAGGTTTATTTATTTCCAACTTAATAAGTAATTTGTATTTGTAAGAATCCTCCTTGTACTTAGTTTTTATTCAGAAACTTGATTACTAGAGTAGATATCAAGTTTAAAGGAGGATTGTTGGGAATAAAATGAAGCCAAGACACTTAGACGCTGACAAGAGGAAATTGGACGTTGATAGGAAGAAATCAAGCGTTGTCAAGACAAGCGTTGACAAGAAGAAGTCAAGCGTTGATAAGAAGAAGTCAAGAACTGATAGGATACTTAGTCTACACGTTTTATGTTTCTAGTAAAGATATGTTCGACAATGTATTTCTTATGTTTATCTTTACCTAAAATAGCTGATACGTAGACTCTTGTACAAGGTTCCTTAATATATAAAAGGAGGCCTTTAGGTTTAGTTCAATATATGTTTTTTTTACACTTTCATTGTATGCAAGTTCGATTAATCAATCAAAGTGAAAGTTTGGTTTATTCTGTTTGTGTGTTCTTGTTTAAATATTAATTCCACATAATACTTAGATTGTTTTATATACAACAAAGTTTCTTTAAGTGTTTAAATTGATTCATTCTCGTTTACACAAGCTAAATCGATCTATGTTTGGGATCAACAGGCTTCTCCAATTAACCAAAGTTTTCAAAATAATAAGAAAATTGAGAAGGACTACAGGTCTGAGTATAAAAAGTTTAAAGCAAAGCTTGCACTCTTGGAAGCTGAACCTATAGTTGCTCAGACTCAAAAGCCCTCTCAGAACAAAGCCAAAGGGCTAGTAGCTGAAACCTTTGATTGGGATGATGAAGACTTGTCCTCAGAAGAGGAGGAAGTCAAATATCAAGTGTTGATGGCTCTAGCTGATGATGAACTATCAGTTGGAAAGAATCATGCTCGAAATGGAGAATGGGTTGACATCACTATGAGAAAGGTGAACATGATCCTCTCTATGGATGAAGAATCTGATTGGCAGAACTTCCTTAAGTATATAAAGATTGGCCTATCGTTCGTTGAAGAGAAGAGATTGAATCTTCTTTCAAAATATAATAAACTGGTTTTTGAAGTAAACAAATGTAGAGAAGATTTATTGATTTTAAAACAAGCCAAACTTGAAGCAGTAAGCTATCAACTTCAGAACACTGAACTTACTAAAATCAATCATGCTCTTCAAGAACAACTTAAGGAAGAAAAACGCATCAATGAGAAATGAACAAATAGCTCTACCTTAGCTTCTTAGTGTATAAACAGTCAAATTCCTGCCCAAAAAAAGAAACTTCTTGGGGCACGACAACTCATTGAAAAGGAACCTACTAAGGAAATGAGTGAAAAAGCATTTCTTCCTGCCTCAATAGGGTTTGATCATGAAATGATTCAAAAGTCAAAAGACTGGGTTGAGAGATCAAATCCTGAGAGCGTGTTTCCTAACTTTGATACTGGAAAAATATTAATTCCTAAATCTCAAGCTATTAATGAAAAACATGGTCTTAATGAAGAGACTGATGTCCCAAATAAACTCAGTAACACTGAAACACCTAGTGTTGCTGAAGACATTCAGACTCCTCTACCTCCTTTGAAAAATCTTCAAGGGGCAAGTCCATATTCTGAACTAACTCCATTGTCTTATCAAGAACACTCACCTAGAGGAAGAGTTGGGTTAGGCTGTACTGAACAAACAAAGCCTGATTCAAAAGTGATACCAAATCACACTGAGTCAGGAACTGTCACTAAGAAAACAACCAAACCTATCTCTTCATCGGGAACTCTTGCAAACTCAGTCATCTCTACTCCTATTGTAAATCAAGAGGAGTTAAGTATATTGTTCTAACTTTTCATAGAATAGAAGCTGAACTCAGCCTCTAAAACTCAGGGTGAAACATCTGTGTCCTTACAGCCTGAATCATCAACAAGTAACAAAACTAAACCTGAGTCTTCTAAGAAAGTTAAAACAAAGAAACCTTCATGTGAGCTATGCCACTATACAAATCACACCACTAACAACTGCTTTAGAGTTCTTTTTTTTTGGTAAAGGGGACTCACCCCGGTAAAATATATAACTACTTTAGAGTTCTCTATTGCATGGAATGTAAAAGTGAAGATCACAGGACAGCAGATCATGAGATGCACATGGCTTCACTTAGAAATGCTAAAAGATACAATGCTCAGCCTTACAACTATGGGCCCGCCTCACAGCAAATCAGAAAAAGGCTAAGCCTTACCCACCACGTACACTGTAACACCCCCAATTTCGGGTCATAGCAGCGGAAGGGTCATTGGGTGTTACTATCATGGTTCAATCTCAATATCATAGAAAACGGCTCAAAAAGAGTCGTTTTGTTAAAACATACATCCATTCATTTAATTAAAGATAAAACAGTTCACAAACACGGTCCCAAATAGTTTTAAGGTTTACACAACCAACCAAACGATAAAAGTTTCTTTGAATGGACATAGTTTATAAAAGCGGGCGAAGACATTTATATTAAGCAAGCTGCATGAAACCGCCTTCCTTGAGTGCCTTCTTCATGGACCTGAGATAAAACATGCTATAAAGTCAACAAAAATGCTGAGTGAATCTATAGAGTTTAACTAAATAAACGAACAAAAGTATTCTGAATAAACCTTCCGTGGTGGACAATCATGTGGATCAGACATAATTATAGTTGTTATTTCATAAGTCTCGTGAAATTGAACGTTAACATATATTATTTCAGCCTAACACACCTAGCCAAGTGCGTATATTTCTCTTATACAATTGCATCTGATGTTTCATTACTAGTGCATCACAACACCACGCGATAGCTAGTCGCGACCGGACTGGGTGTCACCCTGATAGATCTATCCATAGTATTAGCGTTCCTTTCGATTAACAATTCATGATTCATGGGTATTTTAAGGCTAGAACAAACTTTTATAACAACTTTCATCTAAGCATACAATCGGGTCCTTTGTGTTCAATTTTAAAAGAAAGAGGGTTTACCACAACTTCTCGTTGTACCATTCATTTATAATAAACGCTTTTCCAATAATAAGGGTTTCCACAACTTCTCGTTGTACCCCTTTTATTTTAATAAAACGAACATGTTATCCCCCTCGTAGGTTTTATAAAACAAGTAAACATGTCAAAGCGAGGCTATAGACTCACCTTGGTATGATAGTAGTAATGTGACGATCGCGTTTGTGATGCCTGTTAAACACGAAGACCGCAACCTACCAAATAAGGCGCGTTCGTTAATAAACGACTCAAGTATAAATAATACTTAAATAATACGAAAGTAAATTTCATATAACCACGAAAATTCCGAAAAATTAACAATATAAGTGTACTTCTATACCCTTTTATTCAACACTATTCTTTCAAACACTTGCACTCTCGACATCAATCTAACTCCTAACACCCTAGAATGATCATCCAAAAATTAACCCACTCAAAATAAATAACATGCAACAACATCCCACTATGAATATAATAATATTAACACATGTTTCACCATAAAAATGGATCAAACAACATGTTCTTCATCAAAAATTGAATAGAAAAATCTAGTGGATGCATGTTGGAAAAATTTATACCAAATTGAAGCTTGTTGAATTTCCAAGATGAGTCTTCTTTTAGATTTACTTGATTCAAAGTAGAAAATTAAAAATCAAGGGTTTGAGGTGTTGGGGGGTGGACGGCCAAATGAAGGAGAAAGAGAGAGAGATTTGATTTTTTTGTTAAATGTGATTTTTTTTTTAATAAACTAGTTTGTGGAAAATCCTTAAATAGTCCAAGGTTTGGGTAATTTTTGTCAAAAATGCATTCTTTTGGGTTTAAAATGTAAATATTCACTTAAGTAGCAGGAAATGTCAAGAAGTAAATTTTGAAAATATTTACGGGGCTCGAGTTTCGTAAAAATACTTTTCGAAAGTTAAAACGCTTGAAAATATAATAACAAAGCTTCGACACGACTTAAAACGCAATTAAATCGTAAACATCGAAAATATTAAATATCGAGACAATCGATAATAGAACATAAATTTTTGGGCATCCGTCGGTATCGCGATCACTAATAGTTATCGTCATTCGTTAAAACGTAAAACACGAGAAATAAAGATTTAAATGAAATAAAATCATTCTTATGATTATTTGAGATTATAATATCGATACCTAACATATTCCTTGTCGGTTTTCATCTAATCGACATTCTTACGCTAGTTTCAAGTCATAACCTTCTCGGTTAGTCGATATATTTTAAATTCTCATTAAAGTAAACACGTAATACGTAATAGTCGAGATTAAAATAACGACCTGAAATTGACGGATTGTCACATCATCCCCACCAAATTAGGATCTTCGCCCTCGAAGATCAACTTGCGTTCTTGCCCGATCGCTTGTTGAAATCAAAGAGATGAGGGTAATTCTTCCACATTTGGTCTTCTCGTTCCCAAGTATACTCCGGTCCTCTCCGAGAGTTCCATCGAACTTGGACAATAGGTATTCGGCTTTGCTTCAGTTTCTTGACCTCACGATCCATGATCTCGACTGGTTCTTCGATAAAGTGCAACTTTTTATCAACCTTAACCTCGTCTAACGGTATAACGAGTTCTTCATCGGATAAACACTTCTTCAGATTCGACACATGAAAAGTGTTATGAATCCCATACAGTTCTTGTGGTAGTTCAAGTTGGTATGCCACGGGTCCTACTCTAGATGTAACCTTGAATCGTCTGATATAACGAGGACTCAACTTCCCATGTTTTCCAAATCGTACAACACCTTTCCATGGTGATACCTTTAGCATAACCTTATCTCCCACGTTAAACTCCAATGGTTTCCTTCTCACATTCGCATAACTCTTCTATCGGCTTCGAGCAGACAACAACCTATTCTTGATTTGCACAATCATATCCGTCGTCTCTCTAATCAAATCTGGTCCAGTGAGTTGGGCATCTCCAACCTCACTCCAGCTAACGGGTGATCTACATTTTCTCCCATAAAGTGCTTCAAAAGGTGCAACTTTAATACTCGCGTGATAACTGTTATTGTACGAGAATTCGGCCAAATGTAATTGCTTATCCCAGCTACTACGAAAATCTATCACACAAGCACGTAGCATATTCTCCAAAGTTTGGATTATTCTTTCACTATGCCCATCAGTTTGTGGATGATAGGCTGTGCTCATATCCAAATTGGTTCCTAATGACTTTTGAAGTGATCTCCAAAATCCAGAAGCAAAATGACTATCTCTATCGGAAATGATTGAAATAGGAACACCATGCTTGCACACGATTTCCTTTAGATAAATATCGGCGAGTTTCTCAAAACCGAACCTCTCGTTGATTGGAATAAAATGAGCGGAATTAGTTAAACGATCGACAATAACCTAGATTGCATCGAACCCAGACGGTGTCCTTGGGAGTTTTGTGATGAAGTCCATCGTAATTCGCTCCCATTTCTAGATTGGAATTTCAGGTTGGACAAGTAATCCTGACGGCTTCTGATATTGATCTTTCACTTTTTCACATGTTAAGCATTTCGCGACGTATGTTGCAATATCAGCTTTCATATTCGGCCACCAGTATAACTTTTTCAAGTCTTGGTACATTTTGTCCGATCCAGGATGAATAGAATACTTGGACTTATGAGATTCTAACATAATCAAGTCTCTCAGTCCACCATATAATGGTAACCAGATTCGACCTCTCAAACATTTGATACCATCGGCTCGCGTCTCGAATGTTTCACCGTCTCCTCTAAATCTTTCGGCTGCAATATTTTCTTTCTTGCACGCTTCGATTTGTGCGTTCCGAATCTGCTCAGGTAAGTCATTATGAACTGTCACTACCAAAGCACGCACTCGAATCGGTTTCTCCCTTTCCTTTCGACTTAACGCGTCAGCTACCACGTTCGCCTTTCCTGGATGATAACGAATTTCGCAGTCGTAATCACTCAAGAGTTCAACCCATCGACGTTGCCTCATATTCAGCTCCTTTTGATCCAATATGTATTGTAGGCTTTTATGATTAGTGAATACTGTACACTTCGTGCCATACAGATAATGTCTCCAAAGTCGCAGAGCAAAAACCACAGCGCCCAATTCCAAGTCATGGGTAGTGTAGTTCTCCTCTTTCTTCCTTAGTTGTCTAGAGGCATATGCGATCACCTTTTCACGTTGCATGAGAACAGCATCGTATCCTCGAAGAGATGCATCGCAATAAACAACAAAGTCTTCACTTCCTTCAGGTAACGATAAAATGGGCGTACTACAGAGTTTCATCTTCAGGGTTTTGAAAGCTTCTTCTTCTTCATCGCCCCACACAAACGGTTTAATCTTGTATGTCAGCTTAGTTAAGGGTTTCGATATCAAAGAGAATCCTTCAATAAACCTTCGGTAGTAACCAGCCAGACCTAGAAATTTTCGCACTTCAGTTGGAGTAGTAGGAGCACTCCAATTCTTGATGGCTTTGATCTTTGCATGATCAACATGTACTCCACTTTTATCAATCACATGTCCGAGAAATTGTACAGAATTAAGCCAAAAATCACACTTTGAGAATTTAGCGTACAACTTTTCGTTCTTTAACAAGTTCAAGATAATCCTTAAGTGCTCGGCATGCTCTTCATTGCTCTTGGAGGCGGAAGTCCAGGCAAATCTTCCGGAAACACTTTAGGAAAGTCACGGATGACAGGTACATCTTCGGCACGTTTCTCCTTCGATTCCTTCTCCAATACTTTAGCTAGGAATAACTCACAACCTCTTTCGATATACTTCCGAGCCTTAATGCACGAAACGATTTTCAGTCGTGAATTACGTTGATCACCTTCGATAACCATGGTCTTGTCATCCAAGGGAATCCTAACTTCCTTTTCTCCACACAAGATAGACGCGTTATACTTGGATAGCCAATCCATTCCGATAATAATATGAAAACTTCCCAATTCGACAATCATCAAGTCTATTTTAAAAATACGTTCAGAAGATTAAGATAACATCCTAGGAGCACACGATTGGTACTCACTAATTTACCATCAGCTAGTTCTACCTCATAACTCGCGTCTAATTCGACCGGTTTGATATCAATTAAGGTACTAAAACTTGTAGACACAAAGCTTTTGTCGGCACCATAATCAAATAAAGCTGTAGTGTAACGGTTGTTCAGTAAAAATGTACCAGTGACAACTTTTGGGTTTTGCTTCGCTTCGGCTTCACCCAACTGATAAGCTTTTCCCTGGTTATCTCCACCACGTGCATTCTTTGGAGGTTGAGGGCATTGGTTCCTCATGTGTCCTTTACCTTGGCAGTTAAAACACGTTACTCCCTTCTTTCCTGGTCCCCAACAGTCTTCAGTCTTGTGACCTAACTTGTTGCACTTCCCACACTTAGCACATTCACCAGTATGAGACTTTTTGTAGCGTTGACATCTGGTTCCCTTATCAGCAGATGCAGCTTCAGTCATCGCATTAGCATTACCCCTCCTTTGGTTTTGATTCCTATTGTGAGATTGACGGTTATCACCACGATCATCACTATCATTTTCAGCTCTTCTTTTATTACCTTCAGAAACACCATCAGCCTTGTCTCGGATGATTTGACCCATTAGTTGGTAGGCCATACGAACAGCTTCATCAATATTGGCAGGTTTAGATGAGGTCACATCACCACGGATGTTGGTAGGTAAGCCTCGAATATACTGCTCCACCTTCAAGTATTCTGGGTTAACTTTATTTGGACAAAGTAGATCAAGTTCATGGAATTTGTTCGTGTATCCATCGATGTCAGTACCCTTCAGTCTCAGCTGATATAGTTCATGTTCTAACCTCTGCATAACACTCCTTGGACAGAATTCCTTAGTCATCCACCTTCTTACCTCAACCCATGGTGTAGCATAAGCAACATCCATACCCATTGATGCCATTCTTCCATTCCACCAAGTTAATGCTCACCCTTGAAGAGTAGCAGAGGCAAACATCACCTTGTCTCCTTCCTAACTTCCACTAAATCGAAACACGGATTCCAATTTTTCAAACCATTGCATTAACCCAACAGCACCTTCAGTACCCTTAAAAGTTGGAGGTTTACATTTCATGAACGAGGTATAATTACACTTCTTGTTTTCAGGAATCACTAGTCTATCAGCATCACCAGTTCCAGAACCAGCATTGCCAGGTCCAGTATTCCCAGCTCCAGTATTACCAGCTCCAGTATTACCAACTCCAGTAGTGCCAGCTCCAGTATTGCCAGCTCCAGTGTCGCCAGCTCCACCAGATCCACCGGCTCCACCGGATCCACCAGCTCCACCAGACCCACCAGATCCACTAGATCCACCGGCTCCATTATTCATATTTGCCATAAATGCATTCATAGAGACCTGAAATTGATCAGCTACTATAGCACGTAACCGAGTCTCAGTCAATTGTTTTGGCGGAAATAATCCTGTTACACAATTCACATCAAGATGAGTATTCATTCAACGCTTGTGATAAAAAAACATGAATAACACAAAATAAGAATAGATAGATGAAAAGAAACAAGAATGGATGATAGAACAAAAAGTAGAATTTAGACAAGGAACGAAGATTCACGAGGAATGAGTCAAAACACAGGGATTTCTATTGTGACAATCAGTGTCGTTTGTAATCACGTATTAGTATTATAATAATCAAATAATAAACATTTATAAATAAATAAATGTAATCCATTATGCTTTAAGCATAAATAATAATTAAATATTTATAACATATATATACTTTTCTTATTCTCGTCCATTGGCAACTCGGAGGTTCTGCTTGCAGATGTTATAGTCAAAAGATTTCAAAATTTTATTTTTGGAAAATCTTTTCGTTCTCTATAACTTGAGTTCTGATGCCAATCTGTAACACCCCCAATTTTGGGTCATAACAGCGGAAGGGTCATTGGGTGTTACTATCATGGTTCAATCTCAATATCATAGAAAACGGCTCAAAAAGAGTCGTTTTGTTAAAATATACATCCATTCATTTAATTAAAGATAAAACAGTTCACAAACACGGTCCCAAATAGTTTTAAGGTTTACACAACCAACCAAACGATAAAGTTTCTTTGAATGGACATAGTTTATAAAAGTGGGCCAAAACATTTATATTAAGCAAGCTGCATGAAACCGCCTTCCTTGAGTGCCTTCTTCATGGACCTGAGATAAAACATGCTATAAAGTCAACAAAAATGCTGAGTGAATCTATAGAGTTTAACTAAATAAACGAACAAAAGTATTCAGAATAAACCTTTCGTGGTTGACAATCATGTGGATCAGACATAATTATCGTTGTTATTTCACAAGTCTCGTGAAATTGAACGTTAACATATATTATTTCAGCCCAACACACCTAGCCAAGTGCGTATATTTCTCTTATACAATTGCACCCGATGTTTCATTACTAGTGCATCACAACACCACACGATAGCTAGTCGCGACCGGACTAGGTGTCACCCCGATAGATCTATCCATAGTATTAGTGTTCCTTTCGATTAACAATTCACGATTCATGGGTCTTTTAAGGCTAGAACAAACTTTTATAACAACTTTCATCTAAGCATACAATCTGGTCCTTTGTGTTCAATTTTAAAAGAAAGAGGGTTTACCACAACTTCTCGTTGTACCCTTCATTTATAATAAATGCTTTTCCAATAATAAGGGTTTCTACAACTTCTCGTTGTACCCCTTTTATTTTAATAAAACGAACATGTTATCCCCTCGTGGGTTTTATAAAACAAGTAAACATGTCAAAGCGAGGCTATAGACTCACCTTGGTACGATAGTAGTAATGTGACGATCGCCGACGATTTGTGATGCCCGTTAAACACGAAGACCACAACTTACCAAATAAGGCGCGTTCGTTAATAAACGACTCAAGTATAAATAATACTTAAATAATACGAAATTCAATTTCATATAACCACGAAAATTCCGAAAAATTAACAATATAAGTGTACTTCTATACCCTTTTATTCAACACTATTCTTTCAAACACTTGCACTCTCGACATTGACCCGTCATAAGACGCCAAGTCAACGCAAGTCAAACCATCATTTTACTTCCCTCGGACCAGTAACTAAGTCATTTATATAATGACTTAACACTTGGGTAAGTCACCATGTCCAATAGTGAATACTCAACTCACGCCACACAAGTATTGAACTACGTGTCCAAAATACCAATCAGCATGTACACTCCAAATGTACACACCAATCTAACGTATCTAGACTTGTCCGATTTCGACGAAACTTGGTGACAAACTCACACATAATATGAATAAGACTCAGTTTAAGTTTCATTCAAAAATATTACTTCTAAGACCCTCTGCTCGACACACCTTCGTGTTATAAAAACCGGACAGTTTTACGCCTTTGACTTGTAAAACCATTTTGACTTATCTAAACAATTCCGTTTGCAAAACCGACACTCGGGTTTGAAAATAGACTCATGACCTGAGCTTTAGCAACTTACAACAGTCCTTGAACATTTTTAAAACTCATTCTATAGTCCCCGATATTCGATCCAAATATCGACAACAATTTTCGGATTGTGCCGATACTCGTCTCCCGGTACACGAATACTAAAACTAGCATAACTTTTCGCTCGTAATGAGTTAGAAGCTCATTCAAGCGGCAAAACGAGCGTCTTGAAGATTACTACAATAATATCACATCATCCCATATGATAATCAGACCTATGACTTTCAAAAATACCCTTTTACCTACTGGTCTAAAATGACTAGTTAAAAATCATACCAAATCAATATTTCAACCCATTCCAACAATTTCTATACTCCTAATATCATCCTAATATCATCTTAACACATCAATCTAACTCCTAACACCCTAGAATGATCATCCAAAAATTAACCCACTTAAAATAAATAACATGCAACAACATCCCAATATGAATATAATAATATTAACACATGTTTCACCATAAAAATGGATCAAACAACATGTTCTTCGTCAAAAATTGAAAAGAAAAATTTAGTGGATGCATGTTGGAAAAATTTATACCAAATTGAAGCTTGTTGAATTTCCAAGATGGGTCTTCTTTTAGATTTACTTGATTCAAAGTGGGAAAATCAAAAATCAAGGGTTTGGGGTGTTGGGGGGTGGACGGCCAAATGAAGGAGAAAGAGATAGAGATTTGATTTTTTTGTTAAATGTGATTTTTTTAATAAACTAGTTAGTGGAAAATCCTTAAATAGTCCAAGGTTTGGGTAATTTTTGTCAAAAATGCATTCTTTTGGGTTTAAAACGTAAATATTCACTTAAGTAGCGAAAAATGTCAAGAAGTAAATTTTGAAAATATTTACGGGGCTCGGGTTTCGTAAAAATACTTTTCGAAAGTTAAAACGCTTGAAAATATAATAACAAAGCTTCGACACGACTTAAAACGCAATTAAATCGTAAACATCGAAAATATTAAATATCGAGACAATCGATAATAAAACGTAAATTTTTGGGCATCCGTCGGTATCACGATCACTAATAGTTATCGTCATTCGTTAAAACGTAAAACACGAGAAATAAAGATTTAAATGAAATAAAATCATTCTTATGATTATTTGAGATTATAATATCGATACCTAACATATTCCTTGTCGGTTTTCATCTAATCGACATTCTTACGCTAGTTTCAAGTCATAACCTTCTCGGTTAGTCGATATATTTTAAATTCTCATTAAAGTAAACACGTAATACGTAATAGTCGAGATTAAAATAACGACTTGAAATTGACGGATTGTCACATACACATTGTGGCATCCATGACCATAGGTCTGATGATTGTGTATACTACCTTGAGTGTGAGATTTGTGGAAGCAATGATCATACTACCTTAGGACACAACAGGATAATCATGGTCAGAAGGGGAATGCTAGCTAAGTCATCTCAAAGTACTGAATCCTCAGTCGGACTAAGCTGCAACACATGTGCAAGCAATGTTCATTCTACCTCAGACCATGCTGAGTTTGAGTACTTCAAACGAGGTGAAAGACGTCAGGCTTTTCGAGCCAAAGAGCCTACTAAAAAGTGTGCTCACAAGAGAAACTAATCCACCTCGTTATTTGTGTAGAAAAACTTCAAGGAGCCTGTCTGGTACTTAGACAGTGGGTGTTCAAGAAGTATGACAGGGGTCAAAAGTTATCTATACAAATACGTGGAGCAACCATGTCCTAAGGTAGTATTTGGTGATAACTCATCTTGTGTTACTAAGGGATATGGTTCAATTAATTGTGGTGGAATAGTTTTCTCAAAAGTGGCGTTTGTAAATGGTCTGAAGTACAATCTCATCAGTAACAGCCAACTGTGTGATGCTAAGTACATCGATTAGTTTGATGATAAGCAAGGAACAATCTTCAATTCTAACAAAGAAATTGTGCTGACTGCTTCAAGAAGAAATGATGTATATGTCCTAGACATGTCATCTGTAACTCATTCAGGAGCATGTTTCTTGGCTAAAGCCTCAGACTCTGTCAATTGGGTTCTGTCACATCTCAATTTCAAAGACATGAATGAACTTGTAAACAAAACAAAGTTCTTGGCTTACCATCTCTTGTGTATTCAAAAGACAAACCTTGTTCA
This sequence comes from Glebionis coronaria, assembly GCA_025667525.1. Taxonomy (NCBI): domain Eukaryota; kingdom Viridiplantae; phylum Streptophyta; class Magnoliopsida; order Asterales; family Asteraceae; genus Glebionis; species Glebionis coronaria. Next base: position 588,512,944 of record CM046874.1, on the reverse strand, counting down.
GCCTGTGAAAAAGGTAAACACAAGAGAGCTTCTTTCAAGCCAAAACAAAACTTTTCTATCAGGAAGTGTCTTCATATTCTTCATATGGACTTATTTAGGCCTGTCAGTCCAATGTCTATAAATCATGAGAAATATACCCTTGTGATTGTTGATGAATATTCTAGATACACTTGGGTATACTTCCTGAAAAATAAAAGCCAAGCTCCTGAATTCATAATGTCTTTTATCAGGCGAGTATAAAATCAAAATGATACTAAAGTTAAACAAATACGAACTGATAATGGAACAGAATTCAGGAATCATGAGCTAGAGAGTTTTTGTGATGTGAAAGGAATTTCTCAGAACTTCTCTTCTCCCTACACACCTGAACAAAATGGTGTGGCTGAAAGGAAGAATAGAACTATCATTGAAGTTGCTCGAACCATGCTCAATGGATCTAATCTTTCAAAACACTTCTGGACTGAGGCTATGAATATAGCTTGCTATACTCAGAACAGATGTATTATTGTCAAACGACATGATAAGACTCCTTATAAAATATTCAGGGAAAGGATTCCAGATATCAGCTACTTTCATGTGTTTGGATGTCCTGTGTTCAGTCACAATCAAAAGGACCATCTGGTAAATTTGATGCCAAACTTGATGATGGATACTTTCTTGGATACTCTTTTGTCTCCAAAGCCTTCAGGGTCTTTAATACAAGGAGACAACAAGTTGAGGAGTCATTTCATGTCACCTTTGATGAAAGTATGTATGCCATTAACTTCACAAATCAATCAATGGAAGAGATTGGGATCAATGAATCATCAAGATATCCTCCTGATGAGTATGAACATTGTCCCTCAAAGTAGTATCAAACTGATGCTGATATATCCTTCCATATATCCCCTCACAATAGGTCAATCGATAATTTAATCACACCTCAACATGTCCCTAAAGTTATCCCTACTCAGGCAGATGAATCAAATGATTCACTCATCCATGGGGACACTGAAGGGACAAGTGATGAAAATATCGACCTTCCTATCACTGAAAATCTTTCAGTGAGAAGTGATGTCCCAGTACCATGTACTGAACCACCAGTCCTTGATAATCATCAACTTTCAACAAGCTCTAATCTAAGTCCTCAAGATAGATGGTCATGACAACAACACATAGAGCTTGTAAATATAATTGGTGATGTGTCTGAGGGGATGCTCACACGCAGTCAGGCTGTTAAACTCTCTGCTGCCTCAGCCCATGAATGTCTGTTTGTAGACTTTCTCTCTGAAATTGAACCTAAAAAGGTTTCAGAGGCCCTGACACATCCAGGGTGGGTTGAGGCCATGCAAGAAGAGCTCAATCAATTCCTCAGGAACAAATTATGGAAACTTGTTCCTCTCCCTAAAGGGAAATCAGCTCTTGGTAGAAATTGGGTATTTAAAAACAAGACTAGTGAAGATGGAACTATCATTAAAAACAAAGTTATGCTTGTTGTTCAGGGGAATGGTCAACTTGAAGGGATCGACTATGAAGAAACCTTCGCCCATGTAGCAAGAATGGAAGCTATCAGGATCTTCCTCGCCTATGCTACTTACATGAACTTCAAAGTTTTCCAAATGGATGTAAAAAGTGCCTTCCTGAATGGAAAGATCACTAAAGAAGTTTATGTTGCTCAACGTCCTGGTTTTGAGAGTTCTGAGTTCCCAAACCATGTTTTTAAACTTGACAAAGCCCTATATGGACAGAAACAAGCACCAATGCCATGGTATGAAACTCTCTCTACCTTCCTGATAATGAGCAAATTTGTCAGGGGGAGGATAGACAATACATTGTTTATCTTCAGAACCAAGGAGGATGTTCTACTAGTTCAGATATATGTTGATGACATCATATTCGAATCTACTAACTATAACCTTTGAAGAAAGTTTGAAAAACTTATGACAAAGAAATTTGAAATCAGTAGATGGGCAAATTAACATATTTTCTTGGACTGTAAATCAAACAGGGGGACAAGGGGATCTCAGTCTGTCAAGAAAAATACACCAGAGAAATACTTAAAACATATGATATCTTTGAGTGTGCTTCAATAAAGACCCCCATGGTTCCCCCCAACAACTTAGGTCCTGATCTCACTGATAAATCAGTCAATCAAACCTTATTCAAGGGAATGATTGGATCATTAATGCACCTAACTGCAACCAGGCCTGATATTCAGTTCTCAACAATTCTATGTGCAAGATATCAGGCCGATCCCAAAGAATCACATCTTACTGCTGTTAAACGAATCTTCAGGTACCTGAAGGGTACTCCTTCACTAGGTCTATGGTATCCTCATTGCTCAGGCTTCTATCTTAAAGGATACTGAGACTTAGACTATGCTGGCTGCAATATGGATAGAAAAAGTACCTCGGGTGCATGTCAATTCCTAGGTGGAAAGCTAGTATGTTGGAGTGCAAAGAAACAGCAGTCAGTCGTAATGTCCTCTACTGAGGCTGAGTACGTGGCAGCCGCTGGTTGTTGTGCAAACATCCTTTGGATGAAGAGTCAACTCAAGCACTATAATATGGAATACAAAGTAGTCCCCATATTCTGTGACAACACCAGTGCAATTGCCCTTTCAAATAAGCAAGTCCTACACTCAAGGACTAAACACATAGACATATGATATCATTTCCTCAGGGACCACATCTTAAAAGGAGATATTGAATTGAATTTCATCCCCACTGTGTATCAGCTAGCTGATATATTTACTAAACCTTTGGATGAACCAACGTTCACTAGACTGAAAGTTAAACTTGGTATGCTGAATATTGATTAATCAAGCTCCATGATGACAACGGATTCAGTATAATGTATATTCTTGATCCTCTCTCTGAGTAAATATCTCTTAGTGTCTCCCCCCTTGACACTGAGGTACATTAAATGATGTAACTAAATTCTCTAAGTATTTAGTTACTTAATGTCCTAGGTTGGTGAGTCACAATATTAATTAAGGAACATATATTCCTACAATAAATTGTCATAAACCAGTCAAGGGGTCACCCAATGTCAAGTATCCCACTAAGTATTAAATTCTTACCCTTTTTCTAGCAAAATCCGTTGTAAAAACGTCCTTTCAAATGCACGTGACCCCATGTCATCCCTGCAAAAGCGTTATCTCTGCAGTAACGAAACAGTTGTCAAGAAAATAGGGGGACCACTTGTACACTTTCATTCAATGCGGTTGTGAAAAGAAATTATAACAAATGAAAGTCTCTTTTACATCCGAGCCTATAAATACCCCTCAATCAAAACAAACATACACACAAAGAATTTAGCAATCTTACTGATGAGATGGCATTTATACATGATCTCATCGTTCTTTTCGAGCTTTAAATGCATAAAAATGTCATAAAATACCATATATATGCTTGTGTTTGTTTACTTGTATATTTTAGGTATGGATATCGTGAAAAAGACAAAAGATCACAAGATACAAGGAAAAACGGACACGAGAAACGAAGCCGTACAAAGAACCGGGCCCTAATCATGGAATATTCAACAAATACCTTTGAGGACTTGAAGAAATACAAGATTGATCCTCAATTATTGAAGAAATGATACTTAAAACCCTTGTATATTGATAATTACAAGTTTGGTCCCTTAAGTTTGTCAAAATTACACAAAAGGTCCTTCAACTTTGAAGAAATGGAAAGATTAGTCCCTCAACAATTCTAAATTGTCAATTATGGTCCCTCATCAAGCCAAAGATACATTGAAGACCTTTGAAGGTCAAGAATGTCCAAAATCAGTCCTTCAAATATGCAAAAGTGGCAAAAACAACCCTTGAAACACTTTTGGAAAAGTTTTGTGCCAAAAGTGTCAAAGGCTGAAAGTTAATAACAAAGGAAACCAAGTTTTGATGGCTGAAAACACGTTTTACCAAAAATCCCAAAACACAAGGGCCAAATATGTGCTATTGAAACATTTAAACATGAAATTGCGCCAAACAACTCCACTTCCCCCAATTTCGGATCAAACATGTTACTGTTCACCTTTTCACCACCCAGAATTACCTCACTTAAAACAAAGGGTAATTTGCAATTACCCTGTCACACGTTTGATTCACCTCACCTTAAACACATCCCACACCAAAAACCCTAACTCCCACTCACAATGGACCCCACCCCCAAATACCCGTTTACCTATCATGTGACAACTTAACCTCCAAGTCATCCTACGTGGCAAAATCAACAGCTATGACTCATTGCTTCATCACAAAGCTAAAATGAACGTTTGAGATCATTTTGGACAGCTCATCAATAACAAACTGCCTCAAGAACTCAAGGGCATTTTAGAGAATTCACTTCTAGGGTTTGTGAATAGTGTAGCCTAGCATTTGCCTATAAAAGAAGACCTCAACATGTGAGAGTCCCTTTGTTCCAGTCTTTACCTTTTAAACTTGTAATTCCTTTTTGAAATTTATAAAAGTTGGTATTTTGAAAAAAATTGTAATTCCTTTTTATGTTTTTGATAGTTGGTATTGTATAAAGGTGATTCTGAGTTCCATTAATTGTTATAAGTGTGCTTAAATCATTTGGTTCAAGGACGTTTATGTTTGGTAAGTTTTTCAAGTTTGAAAAAGCTTGAAAGAAGGTTTCTGATTTTGCTTAGTTTTGTGTACTAACCCTTAACCATAAGCTATAAGCTCTTGCAAGCTTGTTGACACCAAGATTGTGAAGGGATTAAAGCCCTTGGTTGAGTTGTTTGCTGCTTGTGTTGAAGAAATAAAGTCCTTAAGGTTCTACTTTGAACCATCAACCAAGGCAGTCTTGCATCTCCTTTGTTGAAGTACCTTGGTCTTGTTCTAGTTGTTGAACAAGGTCCAAGGAGCATAGCTGGCCCTCCTAGGATGTTGTGGAGGGCAGGTTTAACCTCTTGTTAAGATTCCTCTCAAAAACTTCATGTTACTGCCTGTTTTGGATTTTGAGCTTTGATTTTGTGTTCTTGTGTTTGTGCTGGTTATTTTTGTGTTTGATTATGTTAGTTGGTGCCTAGTAAGTGTTTTTGATCATTAAAATCAGTAGGTTATTAGAAGAAATCAGAAGTTTGTTTGAAAAGTGGTTGATAAAGGATTGTTTGGGATTACTGGTTCATAAGGCCTTGTGGCCTTGAACCCTTGGTTCTTAGGGTTTGGGAAGTCTAAACAAGTCTTAATATATAAGTTTTAGTCATTGGTTAAGTTTCTGCATGTTTGGAAAAGGGATTTGAAGTTTTGCAAAAATCTGATAAAAGTGGTTTTGGAATTGGTCAAACACATCAGATCCAATAACTTCTTTGTTACTTGGATCTAAGGTCTGAAATCAGGTTTGGGAATACTTTGGGTGATAAGCTATCTATTGGTTGTCTGGTTGTTGTATTTGGTGGCTTATTGTGATTGCTATAGCTTATCAAAAGTTGCTGAAGTGGTTATTTGCATCAACAAAGTGACCACCTAATTTTGTGCTTGCATTTGTTATCCTAGTGTATGCCTTGTGATTTTGCTGCTTGGAACTTGTTTATGTGATGCTTGTGAGTGGATTTTGCTATTTGGTGTGCTTTGTATCTGGCTTATAAGCTAACTGGCTTATTTAGCCCTTATTGCCAAAATTTGTCATCAAAAGGTTAACTGACCTCTTGATTCACAAGGCCTCCTCCTTGAGTCCTTCACAAAAATTGCTTATAACAAGCCCATAGACCATTCCTGATCATTTGGTAAACTTTGGAGTACTTTAACATTTGGTCAAATAAGCACAAATTGGCTTATTTTTGAGAACTGCTTATTGGCACATGCAACAACTTAGCTTTTGTAGTAGAGATCATTTTTCTTAGCTTAATAACAAATCTGGAAGGTTACAAGTCTTTTGGTTAAGCTTTTGCTAGAAAACTAGCTTATTTGGCTTTTTCAGCCAGCTTATTTGCTCTTACAGCTTATTCTACTTGGCTTTTTGTGATTTTCTTGATTGATTATTCTTAGTTAAGCTATTTGTGAGCTTTTTCAACAAACTAGAGCTTCTGAGGTGCCCTAAATCTCAAACCCGACTATTTTGTCTTTTAGTGGATTTTTACTTTGCTTATTTCTGGCTTATTGAGTGTGCTTTTTCAAAATTTCTTTTTACAGATCTCATAAGCATCCCAAAAGAAGGTTGTGTGTCAAATTAGAGCTTATGGCATTGGCTTATTGCTTAATGGGCTGAAAAGCCCAATAAGAATAAGCTGCTTGCTTATTAAGCTGTGATAAGCTCACATTCAGCTTTTAGAACTTTAGAGTTTTGTGTTTAGAATTAAATTTTGAGTTAGATTGGGCTTTTCCAAGTCAATTGGGCCAAGTTTGACTTTTTGGGCCCAAAAGCCCATTAAGGTTGACTGTTTTTCGATTTGGCCCATTTGAGGGCCCATTAGGGGTATTCTGGTCATTTTAATTTGATTTTCTGATTATTTAGGTTAAAATAAACTAGTTTGCAAGTTTTTAGAACTTTTTATAATTTTTAGATTTTTAATAATATTTTATTATTATTTTATTATTATTTTTCAAATTTCACATTTTCCAACTTTTTATATTTTTCTTAGCTTTAATACATTAAAATAGGAATTTAGCAACTTTTAGAATAATTTTATAACTTTTAGATTAATTTTTATAATTATTTTAAGTTTTAATAGTTTTTAAATCATTTTAAATAGTTTTTATTAGTTTAAAAATTTCTAAAAATAGTTTTTAATCTTTTTAAGTCATTTTAGAGGTTTACCAATTGAAAAATCTTTATTTGGGCTTTTTGATAATTTATTTGATTTTTAGGGCTTTAATTAGCATTTAAAAATTAAATATTTAATTATTTAAAAAGTTTGAAAAGGTTTTGATTATTGGTAAACTCTTAGTTTATTTATTTTGATTTTTGGTGAATTTTTGGTAATTTTTAGAATTATTTTTTATTTTTGTAGTTTTTACGGTTTTACGTTTTATCATTCTAGTAGTAATTTTCACGTCTTCGTCATCTTCTTTTTTCATTCCTTTCTAAACCAATCATTAATCACAAACATTTAACAAGTTTTTCACACACATATACCTCCTTGGGAAACGAACTTGGAACTTCATTGGGTCATTAGTGTTTACGTTTTCCTAAACGTACACTTAATACTTACCGCTTTTACGCTCCTTTTCCTAAAGGTCGTATTTTACCACAATCATTTTGGCGCCGCTGCCGGGGAGGTGTGTCGTGATTAATTTGTATTGGTGTTTTTAATATTAACCAAAAATAGTATTTGTATTAGTAGAAATCTACTAATACGTATTATCGGTTTTCTTGGTTTTTCTTGTAAAAATATTATTACTATATTGTATTAAGTATCACAACAAATAAACAATATCTCCAAAAGTGTGAAAACACAACCTTAATTGGGATTTCATCACTCAATTATTGTATTCGAATCTCAAACAAAAAGAAAAAGGCAAAAATAGATAAATACTTTCGTGAAGCTCGATTTTGAAAAATACAAACTATAAGGTGGGTATAAGGCGGGTATTATAAAATATACCCTAAGGAAAAAGGCTCTTAAGTGCTTCGCGCCGCCTCGTTTCCCCGCTTGCTTGTGAGTATTTTGAGATTGAAGGCTAATCGAGGGTTTTGCCGCCCAAAGTATTATTACGTATAATATATTTGCTTGGTTTCTTTGTGATTAAAACCTCTTGAACAATTTGGTTTTCACCAAAGTTCTAAAGTCATTCGAAGGCGTTCACTCCACGTGATCGTTTTCATTCCTTTGAGGCTTCTTTAATCAAGAGTTTGATTCGAGGAGAGATTTTGTAGATTGTTGTCTACGAAGATACACCAAAATCCAAAAAAATTAAATATAATCAAAAACACAAAAAAAATTGAAAATTCACAAAACACCCAAAAAGAATCTTCTTTGCTCACGTCCCATTCTTCGTGAAGTTTATGATCACTCGTAATCAAGCAAAACGAGCTCGTAAACGTCTTCAAAAGCAAGCCAATCAAGAGACGTTGATTGAAGAACAACCTCCAATTGTTGAACCTATTGTAGAACAAGAAGTCGTCATGGCTAATCGTACTATGATGGAGTTGCTACAAGCACCCACCGAGGGTTTTGGAGAGGCCATTGTGATTCCCGCCATTCTTGCGGAGAATTTCGAGATTAAGACGGGTTTAATGTCGATGTTGCAAGCAAATAAGTTTAGAGGTCACGAGAAAGACAACCCGCACTATCACATTAGGAATTTTAATCGTCTCACCGCTACTAGCAAGTTTAAGGATGTTCCACATGACGCCATTAAGATGATGTTGTTTCCATACTCTTTAGATGGACCCGCAAAAATTTGCCTTGAGAAAGAACCGCCAAATTCGATTTTGACATGGGCCGATCTCGTTTCTAAGTTTGTGAACAAGTTTTTTCCACCATCTAAAACAACACATTTGAAAAATAAGATTTCACGATTTGTGCAAAGAAATAATGAAAGTTTTTCAATGGCATGGGAACGCTTTAAAGAAATGTTACATGAATGTCCACACCACGATTTTACGGAATTGCATCAAGTTGATACTTTTTATAATGGGCTTAATGATCATGAACGAGATTATTTGAATGCCGCCGCGGGTGGTAATTTTTTGTGCAAGACGACAAATGAGGCTTTACAAATCATCGAGAATAGATGTAAGGTTTATAGCCCTCGTAACACACCGAGTGTTGCCAATTTGGGTTCGTCATCATCGTCATCGTCTCGTAGCATTAATGCCTTACATGATGAAGCTAATGAGGAAAATCGGTTTTTTGATAGATTTGCTAATCTTATGTCCCATTGGAAAGCTCAAGAAGCTTCAAATTCCGCTTCGGTTAAAGCGGTTGCTAAGAGTTGTTTGTCTTGTGGTGGAGCTCATGATCTTTCCGAGTGCATTACCGCGGATGGTAACACTTCGAGTGCTTATGTAGCAACGGGAACTTACAACCAAAACGGTCAAGGTTCCCGCCAAAATCAAGCTCCACCAAATCAAAATGTTAATAATTATCGAAACAACAACCAAGGTGGTAATTACCAAGGCAATTCACGTAACTACAACAAAGGGAATTATCAAAATGGGAATGGACAAGTCACTAATCAAAACCAAAACCATGATTTTCAAAACACTACACAAGGTTTTCAAAATGCTCACACTAAAAATCTTCAAGGAGAGTTTTTGGATTATGCTAAAGCAAATGATGCTAAATTTGATAACATGCAACGTGAGATGATTAGCTTAAGATCCTAGTTGAAAAGCGAGCTTAAAAATGAACTTGCTAATGAACTTAAAACTCATGCAAATAAAATGGAAGGAAATGTCCAACGTCTTCAACAAAATCAACAAAAGATGGAATTAGGACAACATGAGATTAAGCAAGAGTTATTAAAAGCGGATGCTAGGCAATCAAAATTTGAGGACCGAATGGCTAAGATGTTTGAAGCAATCATGTGTAAACCCTCTTCCACGGGTGGTCTTCCTAGTGATACCATTGCAAACCCGAAGGGAGAAATGAAGGTTATTACTACCCGAAGTGGTAAAACTTTCAAGGAACCAATCTCTCGTCCAAGTACTTCTACGGAGAAGGAAATCGAGAAAGAACCCGAGGTGATGGTCGAAAAGGAGCACATTACAATCCCACGAAGTACCGCTCAAACCACACCTACGGTTGAACCAATACCAATTGTGGAACCCGAGTTTCCAAGGCCGTTTCCTAATGTCCAACCCACACCACCTTTACCCTACCCTTCGAGACGAAACAAAGAGAAATTGCAAGAACGTAACAAACAACAAATCGAGCTTTTTATAAAGATGTTTCAATAAGTGCATTTTGATGTAAGTTTAGCCGACGCGTTGTTGTATATGCCTCGTTTCGCTTCCACTTTTAAAAGTATGATGAGCGATAAGGAAAAGCTTTCAAAGCTTGCTAATTGTTCTTCGGTTTATCTTAACCGCATACCAGAAAAAGTTGGTGATCCCGGAAAGTTTCTCATTCCTTGTGACATACAAGATATGAAAGAATGCCTCGCCTTGGCCGATCTTGGTGCGAGCATTAATTTGATGCCATTTTCCATTTGGAAATCGCTTTCGCTTCCGGCTCTCATTCCTTCGAACATGTCTATCGAGATGGCCGATCATTCTACGATTTTAGCATGTGGAGTAGCCGAAGATGTTTTCGTGAAAGTGGGGAAGTTCTACTATCCCGTTGATTTTATAGTATTTGACATCCCCGTGGATCCTCAAGTTCCTCTAATTTTAGGTCGTTCATTTTTAGATACTTCGAGATCGCTTATCGATGTTCATGCGAGAACTATCACTTTGAGATTCAACGAAGAGGAACTTGTTATAAACGCTACTCAAAACTCGAAACCTTCTCATGTTTATGCAATCGCTACCATCAATCACATTGACATCGTTGATGTGGTTTGCGATGAGTTTTCACAAGAAGTGTTAGGTTTTTCTGATAGCTCGTCAAGTGGCAATCCCACTATTTTGGATCCAATTCTTGCTAATTCCACACCAAATCTCACTCCATCCAAAGGAGGCGATCTCACTTCAAATGAAATCGACAATAAAGATGAGGTGGTGATTAGTGATGATACTTCTATTCCACCATTTCTTCCGCCGATGGAAGTTATGAGTGTTGAACCAAAATCTTCAATCGAGGAACCACCTATCCTTGAATTGAAAGATCTTCCTTCTCACCTTGAATACGCATTCTTGGAACCAATGATGAAAAAACCGAGCTCTTGAAAGTTCTTAAGGCTCATAAAGGGGCAATTGCGTGGAAAATATCCGACATTAAGGGTATTGACCCAAAATTTTGTACTCACAAGATTTTAATGGAGGAGGACTACAAACCCGCAATTCAAAGTCAAAGAAGGGTGAATCCCAAAATTCATGATGTCGTTAAAAAGGAGGTCCTTAAACTCCTTGACGCGGGAATGATTTATCCTATATCCGATAGCCCATGGGTGAGCCCAATCCATTGTGTCCCTAAAAAGGGAGGAATGACCGTTGTGCCTAATGAAAACAACGAGTTAATTCCCACTCGTGTTGTGACCGGTTGGAGGGTGTGTATTGACTACCGAAAGTTAAATGACGCCACTCTTAAAGACCACTTTCCTTTGCCCTTCATGGATCAAATGTTGGAGCGACTTGCGGGAAATGAGTTCTATTGTTTTTTAGATGGTTTTTCCGGTTACTTTCAAATCCCTATCGACCCTCGTGATCAAGAAAATACTATGTTTACGTATCCTTATGGAACGTTCGCTTATCGTAGGATGCCTTTCGGACTTTGTAATGCACCGGGTACGTTTCAACGGTGTATGATGGCGATTTTTCACGATATGATCGAGAAGTCGATAGAAGTGTTTATGGATGACTTCTCGGTGTTTGGCGATTCGTTCACGTCGTGTTTATCTAATCTCGAGCAAATGTTAAAACGTTGTGAAGAAACCAATCTTGTGCTTAATTGGAAAAAATGTCATTTTATGTGTAAACAAGGAATCGTCTTAGGACATAAGGTGTCAAAGGCGGGGATTGAGGTCGATAAAGCTAAGGTAGACGTCATCGCCAAGTTACCTCATCCCAAAACCGTTAAGGGAGTTAGGAGTTTCCTAGGCCACGCGGGCTTTTATCGTCGTTTCATCAAGGACTTTTCGAAAATCTCTCGACCTATGACACACCTTCTCGAGAAGGATGCTCCTTTTAATTTCAATGAGGATTGTGTTAGAGCTTTCGAAACTCTCAAAAGGAAACTTACCGAAGCTCCCATTCTTGTTGCTCCTAATTGGGAATTACCCTTTGAAATCATGTGCGCTGCAAGTGATTATGCTATAGGGGCCGTCTTAGGGCAACGTTATGACAAGCATTTCCATCCTATCCACTATGCTAGTAAGACGATGACCGAGGCTCAATTAAAGTACACCACAACGGAAAAGGAGTTCCTTGCCGTGGTCTATGCTTTTGAGAAATTCCGACCTTATCTCGTCTTGACTAAAAGCATCGTGTATACCGACCATTCGGCTATCAAGTATCTCTTAGCTAAGCAAGATTCTAAGCCGAGATTGCTTCGTTGGATGCTCCTCCTCCAAGAATTTGATGTCACCGTGCTTGACAAAAAAGGAGCCGAGAATCTAGCGGCCGATCATCTCTCTCGTCTAGAAGATCCTCACAAAGATGTTTTCGAGAACAAGGAAATCACCGAAACATTTCCTCTCGAGACTCTCGGTGAAGTGAATTCTAAAGACACCACCCCATGGTTTGCCGACATTGCAAATTACCATGCAGGCAATTTCATAATCAAGTGTATGACGACATAACAAAAACGAAAATTCTTTCGTGACGTCAAGTTCTATTTTTGGGACGACCCTTATCTCTTTCGGGTTTGTGCGGATCAACTCGTTCGACGTTGTGTTTTTGGTGCCGAAGCTTCTAATATCCTTAGAGCTTGTCACGAGGGACCCACGGGTGGTCACCACGGTGCTAATCTCACGGCTAAGAAAGTGTTCGATGCCGGATTCTTTTGGCCTTCTATCTATCGTGATGCACACGCACTTGTGAAGTCGTGTGATTCGTGCCAACGTCAAGGAAAATCGTCTCAACGTGATTAAATGCCACAAAACATAATTCAAGTGTGTGAGATTTTCGACATATGGGGAATAGACTTTATGGGGCCGTTCCCATCGTCTCATGGTAACAAATATATCCTCGTCGCGGTGAACTACCTTTCTAAGTGGGTGGAAGCTAAGGCTTTGCCTACTAATGATGCTCGTGTGGTAGTGAAATTTTTGAAGCAACTATTCTCTCGGTTCGGAACCCCTCGTGCTATTATAAGCGATCGTGGAACCCATTTTTGTAATGACCAATTCGAAAAGGTTCTAAAGAAATATGGAGTTACTCATCGTCTTTCTACGGCTTATCACCCGCAAAAGAGTGGGCAAGTCGAGATTTCGAACCGAGCTTTGAAGAGGATATTAGAGAGGTCAATTGGAGAAAACCGTGCTTCATGGTCCGACAAACTTGATGACGCTTTATGGGCCTTTAGGACCGCTTATAGAACACCTATCGGTTGCACTCCTTATAAGTTAGTCTATGGGAAGAATTGTCATTTGCCCATTGAATTGGAGCACAAGGCATATTGGGCCCTTAAGCATGCAAACTTTGACTTAAAGACAGCGGGAGATCACCGGAAAATACAATTGAATGAATTGGATGAATTAAGAGATAATGCTTATGAAAATTCATTAATTTTTAAAGAAAAGACTAAAAAGTTTCATGATTCAAAGATTAAAAACCGGGTTTTTAACGTTGGTGATCAAGTGTTACTTTTTAACTCTCGACTTAAGATATTTTCCGGGAAATTGAAATCTCGTTGGTCGGGTCCGTTCACCATTACACAAGTGTTTCCATATGGGACCATCGAGCTAGCTCAAGATGATGGTCCTAATTTCAAGGTGAATGGACATAGGCTTAAGCACTACTTTGGTGGGGAAATTCCTTCAATGGTTGCCCTCGACCAAGTCACCTTCCCTAATGATAAGTAGCATTGAGGGGATTGAGTCGAGCTCATGACTCGGTAATCAAAAACGAGGTGCCTCGTGGGGGAGATCCCATGCTTATCCTTTATGCTTACTATTCACTAATAAGGGGGCTTGTACCCTTTCAACTCGTTGTCTCGTGGTTGTTTGTGATTGTGTTATCTATCATCATCATCATCTACGATTGAAGACTCTCGTGTTCGTTTACGTGAGCCTCCATCGTTTGCTTGAAGAAGTTTTTCACGAATCCATGACATATCCTTTATTATTCTAACAATTATCTTTTAGCATACTTAATAAACGGCTTTAGATATATTGTTGATCACCCTTTCCATGCTAGATCCTAAGCATTCGATTCTTCGTCTCTAGTATGGGGGTGCTCCACCTTTAGACTCGAAACATTAAGGATAATGTTTTCTTTTAGTATGGGGGGTGAATAGGTACTTGCTTTGCTACGCCCTCACGCTTTCCAACTTTCAATGTTTTGTTTTTGTTGCTAATAAGGCTAAAAATGGCCAAATTTTAAAATTTTTCTTAGTTTTCATAAGTGTTTTTAAGACACGAATGTATATTTTCCGATGGGTAGAATAAGAGATAATTTTTGACTTGATGGGCATTTGGAGCCATTTACATTCCTTAACCCGCTTAATTCAAGTTTTGCTAGACTTTTATATAGGGAACTTTAAAACGCGAAAGTCTTAACTCATTCGGGTTAAGAACAAGAACTTTTCGCAAGTTCCTATAATTGATCCTAGAAAGTCACTTATCAAGGGAACTATAAAACGCATTCTCTAAACTTGAAAAAGTCCAAGAAAGTGCAAGATCCTATAGGTGGCTTGAAAACCCAAAACTTTGATTTGATATAGTCTTAATGAAAGCCAATCCAAATTTGGCTTAATTTTGACTTGCATGACTAAGTATTCACGAGTCTCTTTAATTAGAGGTCTTTATATAGTGAAGAACGAGAAATGATAGAGTTAGACAAGTGATCATGCTAAACGTAGAACATGAAAATGTTCTTTCAAAAACTCATATGTTTTTAATTGTGGCTTTTTCTTCCCATAAGATCAATGCATTAGGAATAAATCATAATTGCAATAAGTAAGGTCGTACGATTTGAAAGGTTACTTAGCTTCTAGCGCAAGATCGTTTAAAAGTTGCTCGGGGTTGAATAGAGTTCATAGCCAAGGCATAACTTATTGAAGCGGGACGCGAAGATTGGCGATTATCCAAAAAGGCCCTAACAAGGCATGAGGAGCTCTATTTTTGCTAAATATCCAAGATGATGTGAAGTATCATTATTCCTAAATCAATATGAAGGATCGAGACACACGACGAAAAGCAATTACTCCCCTAAAGATCATGGAGAAAGTCTATCCAAAAAGACCCTTACAAGGTATGAGGATAAATATATCCAAGTCCGAAAAGGAGGCGGATCGTTGTATATCAAAATCCAAAGTAAAGATTAAAGAAAAATGATGAAGTCGTGGTCCAAATATGAAGAATCTCTCAAAAATTTCAAGTGAAGAAATTCCAAATATGTGAAGAGAAGACCATAATTTCAAGAACGTTTTCCAAAGATTTGAAGTATGAAGTACATGCCAAATATCGGTCCGAGAGAGGTCTCAAATCGTGAAACGAGTTATGCCAAGATATGAACTTAAGGAGATACACGAGAAGCCGTTTTAAAAGATTTTGTCCTTCAGCTAACTATTGATCAAATCGTGCTACTTTGCTTTCGGACTAATAACTACTCAAATAAGTCAATATGAATCACTTGTGATCCATGACAAATAGATAAAAAATGCTAGTAACCCATTTCCTTTTATAATAACTAGGATTACGGGAAGAAAAAGTATTACACAATTTGGACGTATGAGTAGTGTTAGCATTGTGATTTGTACCAACAATGATCTCGTTTTTGCACTTAGCATGGAATGTATGACAATCAAGGATGACGAAGTTTACTCTAAGGGACATTTACTTGTTTCTATTCTTTGACCCTAAAAGTCACTTTTCGTGATGAAAATCATACATTATGTCTTTACACATCTTCGTAGTATGTTGCAAGTCTTTTACTCTTCAATAAAGGTTAATAAAATTTAACTTTGGTGATTCTTAAATACTTTATTCTAGCATTGCGTGAGGGCACGGCAATGGCTTAGTATGGGGGAGTGATGAGATGGCATTTATACATGATCTCATCGTTCTTTTCGAGCTTTAAATGCATAAAATGTCATAAAATACCATATATATGCTTGTGTTTGTTTACTTGTGTATTTTAGGTATGGATATGGTGAAAAAGACAAAAGATCACAAGATACAAGGAAAAACGGACACGAGAAACGAAGCCGTACAAAGAACTGGGCCCTAATCATGGAATATTCAACAAATACCCTTGAAGACTTGAAGACATACAAGATTGATCCTCAATTATTGAATAAATGATACTTAAAACCCTTGTATATTGATAATTACAAGTTTGGTCCCTTAAGTTTGTCAAAATTACACAAAAGGTCCTTCAACTTTGAAGAAATGGCAAGATTAGTCCCTCAACAATTCTAAATGGTAATTATGGTCCCTCGTCAAGCCAAAGATACATTGAAGACCTTTGAAGATCAAGAATGTCCAAAATCAGTCCTTCAAATATGCAAAAGTGGCAAAAACAACCCTTGAAACACTTTTGGAAAAGTTTTGTGCCAAAAGTGTCAAAGGCTGAAAGTTAATAACAAAGGAAACCAAGTTTTGATGGCTGAAAACACGTTTTACAAAAAATCCCAAAACACAAGGGCCAAATATGTGCTATTGAAACATTTAAACATGAAATTGTGCCAAACAACTCCACTTCCCCCAATTTCGGATCAAACATGTTACTATTCACCTTTTCACCACCCAGAATTACCTCACTTAAAACAAAGGGTAATTTGCAATTACCCTGGCACACGTTTGATTCACCTCACCTTAAACACATCCCACACCAAAAACCCTCACTCCCACTCACAATGGACCCCACCCCCAAATACCCGTTTACCTATCATGTGACAACTTAACCTCCAAGTCATCCTACGTGGCAAAATCAACAGCTATGACTCATTGCTTCATCACAAAGCTAAAATGAACATTTGAGATCATTTTGGACAGCTCATCAACAACAAACTGCCTCAAGAGCTCAAGGGCATTTTAGAGAATTCACTTCTAGCGTTTGTGAATAGTGTAGCCTAGCATTTGCCTATAAAAGGAGACCTCAACATGTGAGAGTCCCTTTGTTCCAGTCTTTACCTTTTAAACTTGTAATTCCTTTTTGAAATTTATAAAAGTTGGTATTTGAAAAAGTTGTAATTCCTTTTTATGTTTTTGAAAGTTGGTATTGTTTAATGGTGATTCTGAGTTCCATTAATTGTTATAAGTGTGCTTGAATCATTTGGTTCAAGGACGTTTATGTTTGATAAGTTTTTCAAGTTTGAAAAAGCTTGAAAGAAGGTTTCTGATTTTGCTTAGTTTTGTGTACTAACCCTTAACCATAAGCTATAAGCTCTTGCAAGCTTGTTGACACCAAGCTTGTGAAGGGATTAGAACCCTTGGTTGAGTTGTTTGCTGCTTGTGTTGAAGAAATCAAGTCCTTGAGGTTCTACTTTGAACCATCAACCAAGGCAGTCTTGCATCCCCTTTGTTGAAGTACCTTGGTCTTGTTCTAGTTGTTGAACAAGGTCCAAGGAGCATAGCTGGCCCTCCTAGGATGTTGTGGAGGGCAGGTATAACCTCTTGTTAAGATTCCTCTCAAAAATTTCATGTTACTGCCTGTTTTGTATTTTGAGCTTTGATTTTGTGTTCTTGTGTTTGTGCTAGTTATTTTTGTGTTTGATTATGTTAGTTGGTGCCTAGTAAGTGTTTTTGATCATTAAAATCAGTAGGTTATTAGAAGAAATCAGAAGTTTGTTTGAAAAGTGGTTGATAAAGGATTGTTTGGGATTACTGGTTCATAAGGCCTTGTGGCCTTGAGACCTTGGTTCTTAGGGTTTGGGAAGTCTAAACAAGTCTTAATATACAAGTTTTAGTCATTGGCTAAGTTTCTGCAAGTTTGGAAAAGGGATTTGAAGTTTTGCAAAAATCTGATAAAAGTGGTTTTGGAATTGGTCAAACACATCAGATCCAATAACTTCTTTGTTACTTGGATCTAAGGTCTGAAATCAGGCTTGGGAATAGTTTGGGTGATAAGCTATCTATTGGTTCTCTGGTTGTTGAATTTGGTGGCTTATTGTGATTGCTATAGCTTATCAAAAGTTGCTGAAGTGGTCATTTGCATCAGCAAAGTGACCACCTCATTTTGTGCTTGCATTTGTTATCCTAGTGTATGCCTTGTCATTTTGCTGCTTGGAACTTGTTTATGTGCTGCTTGTGAGTGGATTTTGCTATTTGGTGTGCTCTGTATCTGGCTTATAAGCTAACTGGCTTATTTAGCCCTTCTTGCCAAAATCTGTCATCAAAAGGTTAACTGACCTCTTGATTCACAAGGACTCCTCCTTGAGTCCTTCACAAAAATTGCTTATAACAAGCACATAGACCATTCCTGATCATTTGGTAAACTTTGGAGTACTTTGACTTTTGGACAAATAAGCACAAATTGGCTTATTTTTTACAACTCCTTATTGGCACATGCAACAACTTGGCTTTTGTAATAGAGATCATTTTTCTTAGCTTAATAACAAATCTGGAAGGTTACAAGTCTTTTGGTTAAGCTTTTGCTAGAAAACTAGCTTATTTGGCTTTTTCAGCCAGCTTATTTGCTCTTACAGCTTATTCTACTTGGCTTTTTTTGTGATTTTCTTGATTGATTATTCTTAATTAAGCTATTTGTGAGCTTTTGCAACAAACTAGAGCTTCTGAGGTGCCCTAAATCTCAAACCCGACTATTTTGTCTTTTAGTGAATTTTTACTTTGCTTATTTCTGGCTTATTGAGTGTGCTTTTTCAAAATTTATTTTTACAAATCTCATAAGCATCCCAAAAGAAGGTTGTGTGTCAAATTAGAGCTTATGGCATTGGCTTCTTGCTTAATGGGCTGAAAAGCCCAATAAGAATAAGCTGCTTGCTTATTAAGCTGTGATAAGCTCACATTCAGCTTTTGGGCCTTAGAGTTTTGTGTTTAGAATTAAATTTTGAGTCAGATTGGGCTTTTCCAAGTCAATTGGGCCAAGTTTGACTTTTTGGGCCCAAAAGCCCATTAAGGTTGACTGTTTTTGGATTTGGCGCATTTGAGGGCCCATTACGGGTATTCTGGTCATTTCACTTTGATTTTCTGATTATTTAGGTTAAAATAAACTAGTTTGCAAGTTTTTAGAATTTTTAGAATTTTTAGATTTTTAATAATATTTTATTATTATTTTATTATTATTTTTCAAATTTCACATTTTCCAACTTTTTATATTTTTCTTAGCTTTAATACATTAAAATAGGAATTTAGCAACTTTTAGAATAATTTTATCACTTTTAGATTAATTTTTATAATTATTTTAAGTTTTAATAGTTTTTAAATCATTTTAAATAGTTTCTATTAGTTTAAAAATTTCTAAAAATAGTTTTTAATCTTTTAAGTCATTTTAGAGGTTTACCAATTGAAAAAACTTTATTTGGGCTTTTTGATAATTTATTTGATTTTTAGGGCTTTAATTAGCATTTAAAAATTAAATATTTAATTATTTAAAAAGTTTGAAAAGGTTTTGATCATTGGTAAACTCTTAGTTTATTTATTTTGATTTTTGGTGAATTTTTGGTAATTTTTAGAATTATTTTTTATTTTTGTAGTTTTTACGGTTTTACGTTTTATCATTCTAGTAGTAATTTTCACGTCTTCGTCATCTTCTTTTCTCATCCCCTTCTAAACCAATCATTAATCACAAACATTTAACAAGTTTTTCACACACATATACCTCCTTGGGAAACGAACTGGGAACTTCATTGGGTCATTAGTGTTTACGTTTTCCTAAACGTACACTTAATACTTACCTCTTTTACGCTCCTTTTCCTAAAGGTCGTATTTTACCGCAATCACTTACTCTGCAAAAAATTTCTCTCAAAGAAAAATTTTGTGTGTTCAAACGTTGTTTCCAGAAAAGTTTCTTGCAAGAGGAAATCACATTGATCACTTGTTTTATTAATATATAGCACAAACAATCAAAGTTACTTATTGTTTAACTCTTGATCCTCTTTATAAGTCAAAAGTTTGCATTAAGTCACTTGGTGAACCTTGTTGTATTATAACAAGAAACAAGTCTTGATTTGATTTACACAAAGTGCCATTGTTCTTTCTTCAAATCTTCAAAAAAAAATAACTTTAATGGCACTGTCCAAAGCTATAAAATATGCCCCTCAGGCAGATCATCTCACCAATGAGGGTGTCCATTTTGCAGGAAACAACTATGAGGGAAATTTCAATTACCCTAGTAATGTATCAGCCTACAAACCAATTTGCAAATTTTTGAAAAACTGTGATTGGGTTGATGCTTTTACTAAAACCCCCTCAGTCTTCTACCATGAATATCTCAGGGAGTTATGGTATACGAGTGTGGTTGTAACCCCCACTACCCAAGGGCCTGAAGGATCTCAGGGGTCTGAGACCAAGTCACATAAGAACTGTGTCATCATGTTCACTGTAAACAATGGGAAGACGCCATTGATTTTAGACTTTAAAACATTTTGTCAAACCAGTGGACTTTATTATAAAAATGGAAAGTATGTTGCACATCCTGACATGGAGTAGTTAAAAAAGGCCTAAAAGAAATCAGGGTCCCTGAGTTACTTGTGACTAAAACCCCATTGATCAAAAATGCTTTCCCCATGGCTTGGAGGATCCTAGTCACTCTTGTGATTCAGGTGATCGGTGGGAATTATTCATCTACTGAGCAAGTTAATTCTACTTAGCAGATGCTAATCTACAGTCTTATTAATGGACTGAAGATTGACATAGGAGAGATCGTTTATAATGATCTCGTAACCAGGCTCTTGAAGGAGTCCAGGAAAAAGTATGTTTCTTACCCAATATTCATATCATGCGCCTTAGAACGGTTACTGGGTTCCTTTTACACTCAGGAAACTTCAATGTTTTTTCTACTCCCATCCTGAGTTCCACAAATTTTTCAAAGAACCCATCTGAAGTCAACCTCATTTCATTGACGGCTCACATGACTGAGGTGATCAGTCGTGAATCATCCGTGTCTCCCATTCCTTTCTTACCAAAGAAGGGGAACAAGAAGACTCAGACTGTGCCTAAGACCAAACCAACAAAGGCACAGGGCCCTGAGGATTCCGAGGCACGACCAAAAAAGGCCAAGGCTAAAAATACCACCCTTGTTCAGACCAAGATTCATCTACCCCAAGGGAAAGAGCTTTCGGGAGGCCCTGATACATCACAGTTAGGGTCAATGGGCCAATCTATGGGTCCTCTTGATGGAGAAGGAAACATACAACCTTATCCTATGGGATTGCCTTCCACTCAGACCGATGAGGTCACTCGTAAATCACAACCTTTGCCTAAGGAAAAAACTAAGGCCAAAGACTCAGAGGGACGCCTACGGGTAACACACCTCGCTGATAGGCCTATCACTTCCACCAAATCCAATGAAGGCACACTAGCTCATAAGTCTTTGCCTGAGGACCCAAAACTCGATTCCTTAGACTCAGAGGGACGCCCACAGGTAAAACACCCCGCTGATAAGAATCTCACTTGCAAAAATCCCGATGAAGTCACACTAAAACAAAAGTCTTTGCCTGAGGGAACCACTACTGATCCCAAAGACTCAGAGGGACACCCACGGGTAAAACACCCTGTTGATAGGGATCTCACCTCCACAACTTACCAATCGCAAACTACCCCTGAGTATCAGTTGGCCAAAACCAAAGCCTTAGGATTTGGGGCAGGGAGTGATGATAACCAAGGCAAACCTTCTTTTGAAGGGGTGCTGGACAAACCAAGGGGTTCAATGAACTTTGGAGATTTTGTAGATCTACTAGAGGAGCCTGACGAGCTACTCCAAGGTTTCAGTGACGACGATGACATGATTGAGGCTAGGGATGAACCTGACATTCAGGCCTCCCCTCAATCAGACCAGAAGCCACAGTCCCCACCACTGTTCGAGGACATACTGCCCTCCCCTGAGGCATCCGAACAAAAAGAGCCCTCCCTTGAGGTACCGAAAAATCCCTCCCAAGAGGCAAAACTTGACACCTCTTCGTTGGGGACTCAGACTGTGGTTCTGGATAACACTTTTGATGACACCAAGCCTGTCACTGAGAAGGTTTTGTATGAAACCCTCAAGGGTGTCTTAACCCATGCTTCCACTACCCTGAAAGCTCAGGTAACTCAGGTCCATGAAGACCTGGGTTCCAAGACTGATGAACTCCTTGATGAATTAAGAACGTATTGTGATCGTTTTTACATGTCTAAGGAGAAGATGAGTGTAACACCCCATTTTGGAAATGGAATATTACGCATATCATGGCGTGTCATCAAAGCATACAAGGATAAATGTCTAAGCATTATTCAACCATAAAAGGAAATACCGGAATCAAACATCGGTATCCCAAAGTAAAGCTCATCACACACAAACATAAATACTGTAAAAGGAAGGACGAAACAATGTCCAAAGCAACTGTATCAAAGTAAAGGAAATGCATAAAGTAAAGAAAGACAGTAAAGCTTCCAGTCCATATGCACCTACGTTTGAGATCTACGAGCGTCCCTGAGTACCTGCCGTTTTGGGAACATGAAAAGGAAAACGGCTGAGCAAGACGCTCAGTGCACGGATGTACAATAAAGCATGATATAGGATAAGCATGTAACATATAACAGCGGAAGACTAAGTACTGAGTAAACTGGTTAAGTAACATGAAAACTGGTTTTATAGTTTGAAAAGCCTTATGTTTAACCTGTGAAAACTGTTTTAACATATATATACCATAGCCCATATAGGTCATGAAAAGGTCGCTTGCATGAATACTTGGAGGGGTGACCTCATCATGCTGATTAGAGGGGATGCCTCTAATCAATATACTGATTTGGGTAGGAGGGATCAGCTCCTTGTGAAGGGTGCAAGGCACACACCACATTCACCATGATAAACTGAATAAAACATATAACTAGGATGCACCCATACGCCCCGACTGATATAATAATATGGCCAAACTGAAAAGGGACGCCACGAGCAATCACTCCGCCGTGGGGAAGTCATAACATCGGTGCCTCCAATGCTATGGTTATGGTACCTCCATAACTAGGTGAAACTGGTCATGCTTGTATATGGCTATAGTTTATGCTAAATTAACATAAGCAGTTCAAAACAATAAAACAAATGCTGGGGAAAATAGTTGGCTGCATACGGGGAAATCCTAATAAGGAAGGAATGTCCATACTGAAAGGACGGGAATCCGTACCTCAAGTCCAGTGAAATGAACGGAAGAAAGACTCCTACTTCTGGATCACTAATGCTACATGAATACACACGTGTATAAGTATCGATTCACTGATTACGTACTGGGTTCTGTGTCTTGTTATAGCTGATTCGGTATGTTTTAGGTCATGGTTCACTGTTTAAAGCCTTAAACTGTGTTTATCTTGTATTCTGATTAATCTGATTAAGTATTACTGTTGTTTCATGTATTAATATACTTACTGTATAATAATAAGTAACTTTCCAAAAATAGCAGGTTTCCAAAAATAGAAAGTTTTCAAAAATAGAAAGTTTCCAAAAATAGAAAGTTTCCAAAAATAGAAAGTTACCAAAAATAGAAAGTTTCCAAAAATAGAAAGTTTCCAAAAATAGAAAGTTTCCAAAAATAGAAAGTTTCCAAAAATAGAAAGTTTCCAAAAATAGAATTTTTCCAAAAATAGAAAGTTTCCAAAAATAGAATTTACTGCCTAAAATAGATTAGTTTCTAAAAATAGAAAGTTTCCAAAAATAGATCAGCTGCCTTAATTAAATAAGTTTCCATATATAGAAGGTTTCCATAATTAGATTAGCTGCCTGAAATAGATTGATTTCCATATATAGAAGGTTTCCATAATTAGATTAGTTGCCTTATTTAATTAAGTTTCTATAAATAGAAGTTTCCATAATTAGAATTAAGCTGATTCATAAGCTAACATGTAAGTCTAAGTGTTATAAGCTTACTACTTAAGTCATATGATATAGTGTATAGTTTAATTATTATTTCATGTATTTTAATTAAACTATAGGTTAAGCATTTTAATTAAAGTATAACATGTATTAATTAAAATGAAATGAAAATACTTAGGTTAAAATGTGTATTATTATTAATAATAATATAACCTAAGTCATGTCTAAATTAATTAATTATAGGCATGTTTTAATAATTAATTAATTATAACCTATAACATAAAATACTTAGGTTAAATTAATGTCATGATAACTAATAATTAAAATAACCTAAGTCATGATTTAATTAATATTTCATGTTATTAATTAATTATATCCTAAGTTCATGATTCATAAAAATTACATGTAACATAGATCATGATTTTAACCAACGAACCATGAATCGGGTATGAATTCGACACCGTACCCCGGGCCAAACCCGGGGCACACGTGTCCCCTTGCTGCCGTGGGTCCCACATGAGCCAACCAAGACCAATTGTGGTCTTGGTGGTGGCGACAATAGCAAACCAAACCCCCCTCGGGTTTGTTTTGCTAGGCGGCTAGAAACAAACACCCCTTTAAATCATTCCTTGATTTTATTTAATACCAAAACATGTTAGATCAATGATTAATTATCTTGTTTTCATAAGAAAAATAATAACATGTTCATGAAAATAATCAAAGATCAAAAGAATTAAAAAGAATTAAAAAGAAGGGTTAGAAAGGTATACCACTATGTAGCTTAGAAAAAGGATGAACA
Organism: Glebionis coronaria; assembly: GCA_025667525.1. Taxonomy (NCBI): domain Eukaryota; kingdom Viridiplantae; phylum Streptophyta; class Magnoliopsida; order Asterales; family Asteraceae; genus Glebionis; species Glebionis coronaria. The sequence continues at coordinate 588,488,485 of CM046874.1, read as the reverse complement.
AACACGTATTCTAACACTTGTTTTTAAGATCAAAATCAATCAAACACCCCCTTATGGTGGTGTGAAGGTGGCGGCACAAAGGAGGCAAAAGGGAGAGGAGAAAACTCTTTTTAGGGTTTTTAGTTTATTTCTTGTAAAATGAAAATGAAAACATGTTTTTACTTTTACCCCCCTTAACTTGTAAAGTCCATGGGCTAAGCCCATTTCATGCATGTGTGCCGTGGGTATGGGGGCCCCACATGGGGTACCCGTACCTTTCTCGTGTCCCGATGTTTCGTGTTCGTTCGTGGTTAAACGTGCTCGTGTTTAACGTGTTTCTGTTTCTTTTAACCTGTCGTTTATCGTAACTTAACGCTCGTAAATATATTATAAGTATTTACGTAATTATTTTAGTTAGTATTTTAAATGGTGTTCATGATTTAATTATGTTCACGTGATATATTATTAACTGTTTATCATGGGTTCGTACGTAATCGATACTTGTCATGACATACACGTATGCACTTGCTTGATTATTAGCACATGAATGTGATCAATACTACATGAGGTAAGTTTTAATCTAGAACGTACGATCTTAAGGGCACTATTCATGGTAAAAGCATGCGGGTTTTACAATTCTTCCCCCCTAAAAAGAATAATTCGTCCCCGAATTATAGATAAAGTAAGCTGAAAAGAAGTGACATACCCGAACTCAAAATATGAAGTGAGGGTAAGAAGCCCGGATAGACTCCTCTGTTTCCCAAGTGGCTTCCCGCTCGGTATGGTCCCTCCAAAGGATTTTGACGAAAGGAATGGTCTTCCTTCTCATGACTCGTTCTTGCCTGTCGAGTACTCGTTCGGGTTCTTCTATAAACGTGAGATCTTCACGTATCTGTTCTAGTGGATACTGAACCATGTGAAGGGGATGATAATTGTACCCTCTGAGTAAGGACACATGGAACACGTTATGCACGTGCGAAAGCTGAGGAGGTAACGCCAATCGGTAAGATACTTCGCCGATTCGTTCAACGATATCAAATGGTCCGATGAACCGAGGACTGAGTTTTCCTTTGATCCCGAAGCGTTTAACACCACGTGCCGGCGAAACCTTGAGGAAGACGTGATCTCCCACATTAAAATGTATGTCCCTACGATGCTTATCGGCGTAACTCTTCTGACGTGACCGTGCTTCCTGCAGTTTCTGTTTAGCTACCTCAATCTTCTGGTTGGTCATTTCTATAATCTCTGCTCCTTCAAGTGTTCGCTCTCCCACTTGATCCCAGCAAGTTGGAGCGCGACACTTTCTGCCATACAACATTTCGAAAGGAGCACATTTGATACTTGCGTGCCAGCTGTTGTTGTATGCAAACTCGACTAAACAGATGTAATCGTCCCAATCACCTGTCCATTCCAACGCACACGACCTTAACATATCTTCCAATGTCTGAATTGTTCGCTCCGACTGTCCGTCCGTTTGAGGATGAAAGGCTGTGCTCAGCTTAAGTTGTGTACCCCAAGCTTTTTGCAGACCTCTCCAGAATCGCGACGTGAAACGAGGATCTCTGTCTGAGACGATGCTGGAGGGAGTGCCGTGGAGTCTCATGATCTCCCTTCTGTACGTATCTGCGAGTTTACTTACCGGATCTTCCTTGTGTATCGGTAAGAAATGAGCTGATTTGGTGAGTCGATCAACAATGACCCAAATAGCATCGTGCTTCTTCTTGGTAGGCGGAAGACCGGTAACAAATCCATGGTGATTTTGTCCCACTTCCACTCTGGAATATCCAACGGTTGAAGGAGACCGCCAGATCGCTGATGTTCAATCTTAACCTGCTGACAGGTAAGACATTTGGAGACATACGTGGCTACATCCTGTTTCATACCACTCCACCAAAAGTGCTGTCTGATGTCATGGTACATTTTTGTCGACCCAGGATGTATAGAAAATGGGGAGCTGTGAGCTTCAGCTAACAATGCTTCCCGGAGTTCTGGATTGTCAGGAACACAAAGTCTCGTGCCCTGCCAAATGATACCGTCTGCGTCCATTCTGAATTCTGTCTGCTTCTCCAAATTCTGAATTATCGCCCAAATCTCTCCATCATCCTTCTGCGCTTCCTTGATCCTAGTCAGTAACTCAGGTTCTACTGTAAGATTCGCCCAGTATCCGTGCTGCCCACGTACCATGATTTCAGTGTCAAGCCGCTCCAAGTCCCTTATGTTTTGTTCCTTGATCTCAATGCCGTTTATCATTCCGGACTTTCTGCTGAGTGCATCTGCTACTACATTAGCTTTCCCGGGATGATACTATAGGTTAATATCATAATCCTTCAACAGTTCCAACCATCTCCTTTGTCTCATGTTCAATTCTCGCTGTGTGAAGATATACTTCAAGCTCTTGTGATCCGTGAAAATGTCGCATGATTCTCCGTATAAGTAATGCCTCCATATCTTCAATGCGAACACCACTGCAGCAAGTTCCAGGTCATGCGTAGGGTAGTTTTCTTCATAGGGCTTAAGCTGCCGTGAAGCATACGCGATCACTTTCCCATGTTGCATGAGAACACAGCCCAGTCCCTTCCCCGATGCATCGCTATAGATCTGAAATCCACCTGTACCAGATGGGAGAGTAAGAATAGGTGCAGATACTAACTTCTGCTTTAGGTCTTCGAAGCTCTTCTCTCGATCTTCCGTCCAGACGAATTTCTCTCCTTTTCGCATCAGTTTGGTGAGAGGCAATGCCAGCCGAGAAAAGTTCTCCACGAATCTTCGATAATATCCAGCTAAGCCTAAGAAACTGCGGACTTCTGTCGCTGATGTTGGTCTTGGCCATTTAGTGATAGCCTCAACCTTCGCGGGGTCCATAGTGATCCCTTCTGCTGATACAATGTGACCTAAGAATGCCACCTTGTTTAACCAGAACTCACACTTGGAGAATTTCGCATACAGCTGCTTTTGACGAAGAATCTGTAGTACTGTACGGAGATGGTCTTCGTGTTCCTCCGTGGACTTTGAGAATATCAAGATGTCATCGATGAATACAATGACAAATTTATCAAGGAATTCATGAAAGATTCTGTTCATTAGATCCATGAATACTGCTGGAGCGTTAGTCAGGCCGAATGGCATGACTACAAACTCATAATGGCCATAGCAGGTACGAAAAGCAGTCTTGGCAATATCCTGCTCTTTAACCCTTAGCTGATGGTAGCCTGACCTTAGATCGATCTTTGAGAAGTGTTTGGCTCCTTGAAGTTGGTCAAACAGATCGTCTATACGTGGCAGTGGATATCTGTTGCGGATGGTAATCTTATTAAGTTCACGGTAGTCAATGCAAAGTCGCATGTTGCCGTCCTTCTTCTTAACGAACAAGACCGGTGCGCCCCATGGTGATGCGCTCGGTCTAATGAACCCTCGTTCAAGAAGTTCCTGCAATTGGTCCTTAAGTTCTTTTAGCTCTATGGGAGCCATACGATACGGAGCCTTAGAGATTGGCTCAGCTCCTGGAACAAGGTCGATGTTGAACTCCACTTCTCTTGCAGGTGGTATGCCTGGAAGTTCATCTGGGAAGACGTCTTGAAATTCTGAAACTACTGGTTGATCCTGAATCGATGGGGATTCAGCATCCATGTCATGAACCGTAGCGAGATAACCTTCGCAGCCATGTGACAGTAATGCACGTGCTTGCAAGGTAGATATGACTTGTACAGACCGTCCGGGTATGAACCCGTTATGGATGTACTCTGGTGCATTAATGTCGCCGAAGATCACTCGATAAGAGTGGCAGTCTATGGTAGCATGGTGCTTGGATAGCCAATCCATGCCGAGAATCATATCAAACTCAATCATGTCTAGAGGAAGTGCATCTACTGCACGAACTTTATCGTCAAACTCTAGAGGAAGACTCTTGTATACATGAGTTATTAATACAGAGTCCCTCAGAGGCGTGGAAATGGTAAGCTTAGTTTCTAATGGCAAGGGAAGTGTCCTAATGTTCTTAGCATAAGTAGTGGAAACAACTGAATGAGTGGCACCCGTGTCGAAAAGAACACATGCAGCCTGGCCGTACATATACAAAATTCCAGTAATGGTACCTGTAGATTTGTTTGCCTGATCGCGCGATGTCGTGTAGACACGCCCAGTGGTAGGAGGCGGTTTAGTATCAGCATGACCCGAAGTACCCTCCATTTCACCCTTACGGCAATCTCTCATACGATGGCCAGGGAGGCCGCACTTGTAGCACGCGTCGGAGTCACGACGACATGGGCCAGGGTGTCTGCGATGGCAGGTGCTGCAAAGAGGATGAGTGAATCCTCCAGCAGGAGTCCTTGCTTGCTGAGGGCCTGCTGATGACAGAACGTGTTAAGAAATAAGGTATATGCACGAGTATAGGACGTAAACGTCGTAAGATGCTTACCAGTGTTAGCTGAACGGTTGGGCTGAGAACCCCTGTGGTTCTGGTCCCTTCCGTTACCGTGGTTCCTGGTAGAGATTAACATAGTGTCAGCATGAGAGATATAACATGAAATCATAAGAAGATGCGTAAATAGTTGGACCTGCTGTTGTTGGACTGTCCCGCATTGTTACGGTAATTGTCATTACCGCTGCGCCTTTCCACAACAGAACGGTCGTTAGAGTGACCGTTTCCTTTGGGCTGATTGGGCTGCTGCTGAGTAGCCGGCTGAGACCGGTCCCCAGTTTTCTGCCTGGAAGATACAGTTTAAGAGATGATTATGGAACATATAACGATAGGATGCGGTCTGGTTAACGCTAGAACATGAAATGTTTTACCTCTTGTCGGGTCTTTCTGCTTCCCCGAACTCATCACGTTCCTGCAACATCTCAAGCTTTCTTGCTGCTTCAGCCACTTGTGCTACCGTATCCAACGGGGCATCTGATAAATTATTGGCAATCCTTGGGTTAAGGCCCCAACGAAAATGTAGTGCTTGTTCTTCGGTGGTGCCTGCGGATGCCCTCAGGACAGCTGTGTACCCGAGGAACCTCTGCATGAACTGACCACAATTTTCGTCGGGTCTCTGTCTCATGGCGTAGTATTCCCTCATGAGTCGATTACTTCCTTCCATAGGAAAAATGACAGGTGGGGGAGGATATTCGTCGTCATGAAGAATGGCGTCTTGCCTTTCTGCCTCCATGTTTTCAAATAACTCCCAGAGTTTGTCTGTGTTTGCCATCTGACAGTATAGCATAAAACATATGATTAACAGTTCATACATAAAATATATAAAAGAAAAATTTTATGCCAAAATTTCACGAGAAAAATTTTATGCAAGAAAATCTTTGTATGAATGCATGATGCAGTTTTATGAAAACTTTTGATGCTCGAGAGTGAACGCCTTCGGTCAGTTCACTCAAAATAAAAGACATATCGAGGGGACGCCTATGGGTCGGTCCCAAATCTAAAAGTTTCGATAAAACACATGCGACTAAATAGGGCCAGTCCTGTACCAACCATTACTTAGTCAAAAACCCTGTAACAATGTCATGTATATGTATGCTTAAAAATGATGAATGCATGAAAACAACTGTCAGTTCTAGGAAGACCGTAGTGACTACCCACTAATCACAGGTCATATTTGAGAGCCTACAGGTCGAAGCCTTGTCTCTGATACCATAATTGTAACACCCCATTTTGGAAATGGAATATTACGCATATCATGGCGTGTCATCAAAGCATACAAGGATAAATGTCTAAGCATTATTCAACCATAAAAGGAAATACCGGAATCAAACATCGGTATCCCAAAGTAAAGCTAATCACACACAAACATAAATACTGTAAAAGGAAGGACGAAACAATGTCCAAAGCAACTGTATCAAAGTAAAGGAAATGCATAAAGTAAAGAAAGACAGTAAAGCTTCCAGTCCATATGCACCTACGTTTGAGATCTACGAGCGTCCCTGAGTACCTGCCGTTTTGGGAACATGAAAAGGAAAACGGCTGAGCAAGACGCTCAGTGCACGGATGTACAATAAAGCATGATATAGGATAAGCATGTAACATATAACAGCGGAAGACTAAGTACTGAGTAAACTGGTTAAGTAACATGAAAACTGGTTTTATAGTTTGAAAAGCCTTATGTTTAACCTGTGAAAACTGTTTTAACATATATATACCATAGCCCATATAGGTCATGAAAAGGTCGCTTGCATGAATACTTGGAGGGGTGACCTCATCATGCTGATTAGAGGGGATGCCTCTAATCAATATACTGATTTGGGTAGGAGGGATCAGCTCCTTGTGAAGGGTGCAAGGCACACACCACATTCACCATGATAAACTGAATAAAACATATAACTAGGATGCACCCATACGCCCCGACTGATATAATAATATGGCCAAACTGAAAAGGGACGCCACGAGCAATCACTCCGCCGTGGGGAAGTCATAACATCGGTGCCTCCAATGCTATGGTTATGGTACCTCCATAACTAGGTGAAACTGGTCATGCTTGTATATGGCTATAGTTTATGCTAAATTAACATAAGCAGTTCAAAACAATAAAACAAATGTTGGGGAAAACAGTTGGCTGCATACGGGGAAATCCTAATAAGGAAGGAATGTCCATACTGAAAGGACGGGAATCCGTACCTCAAGTCCAGTGAAATGAACGGAAGAAAGACTCCTACTTCTGGATCACTAATGCTACATGAATACACACGTGTATAAGTATCGATTCACTGATTACGTACTGGGTTCTGTGTCTTGTTATAGCTGATTCGGTATGTTTTAGGTCATGGTTCACTGTTTAAAGCCTTAAACTGTGTTTATCTTGTATTCTGATTAATCTGATTAAGTATTACTGTTGTTTCATGTATTAATATACTTACTGTATAATAATAAGTAACTTTCCAAAAATAGCAGGTTTCCAAAAATAGAAAGTTTCCAAAAATAGAAAGTTACCAAAAATAGAAAGTTTCCAAAAATAGAAAGTTACCAAAAAAAGAAAGTTTCCAAAAATAGAAAGTTTCCAAAAATAGAAAGTTTCCAAAAATAGAAAGTTTCCAAAAATAGAAAGTTTCCAAAAATAGAATTTTTCCAAAAATAGAAAGTTTCCAAAAATAGAATTTACTACCTAAAATAGATTAGTTTCTAAAAATAGAAAGTTTCCAAAAATAGATCAGCTGCCTTAATTAAATAAGTTTCCATATATAGAAGGTTTCCATAATTAGATTAGCTGCCTGAAATAGATTGATTTCCATATATAGAAGGTTTCCATAATTAGATTAGTTGCCTTATTTAATTAAGTTTCTATAAATAGAAGTTTCCATAATTAGAATTAAGCTGATTCATAAGCTAACATGTAAGTCTAAGTGTTATAAGCTTACTACTTAAGTCATATGATATATTGTATAGTTTAATTATTATTTCATGTATTTTAATTAAACTATAGGTTAAGCATTTTAATTAAAGTATAACATGTATTAATTAAAATGAAATGAAAATACTTAGGTTAAAATGTGTATTATTATTAATAATAATATAACCTAAGTCATGTCTAAATTAATTAATTATAGGCATGTTTTAATAATTAATTAATTATAACCTATAACATAAAATACTTAGGTTAAATTAATGTCATGATAACTAATAATTAAAATAACCTAAGTCATGATTTAATTAATATTTCATGTTATTAATTAATTATATCCTAAGTTCATGATTCATAAAAATTACATGTAACATAGATCATGATTTTAACCAACGAACCATGAATCGGGTATGAATTCGACACCGTACCCCGGGCCAAACCCGGGGCACACGTGTCCCCTTGCTGCCGTGGGTCCCACATGAGCCAACCAAGACCAATTGTGGTCTTGGTGGTGGCGGCAATAGCAAACCAAACCCCCCTCGGGTTTGTTTTGCTAGGCGGCTAGAAACAAACACCCCTTTAAATCATTCCTTGATTTTATTTAATACCAAAACATGTTAGATCAATGATTAATTATCTTGTTTTCATAAGAAAAATAATAACATGTTCATGAAAATAATCAAAGATCAAAAGAATTAAAAAGAATTAAAAAGAAGGGTTAGAAAGGTATACCACTATGTAGCTTGGAAAAAGGATGAACAAACACGTATTCTAACACTTGTTTTTAAGATCAAAATCAATCAAACACCCCCTTATGGTGGTGTGAAGGTGGCGGCACAAAGGAGGCAAAAGGGAGAGGAGAAAACTCTTTTTAGGGTTTTTAGTTTATTTCTTGTAAAATGAAAATGAAAACATGTTTTTACTTTTACCCCCCTTAACTTGTAAAGTCCATGGGCTAAGCCCATTTCATGCATGTGTGCCGTGGGTATGGGGGCCCCACATGGGGTACCCGTACCTTTCTCGTGTCCCGATGTTTCGTGTTCGTTCGTGGTTAAACGTGCTCGTGTTTAACGTGTTTCTGTTTCTTTTAACGTGTCGTTTATCGTAACTTAACGCTCGTAAATATATTATAAGTATTTACGTAATTATTTTAGTTAGTATTTTAAATGGTGTTCATGATTTAATTATGTTCACGTGATATATTATTAACTGTTTATCATGGGTTCGTACGTAATCGATACTTGTCATGACATACACGTATGCACTTGCTTGATTATTAGCACATGAATGTGATCAATACTACATGAGGTAAGTTTTAATCTAGAACGTACGATCTTAAGGGCACTATTCATGGTAAAAGCATGCGGGTTTTACAATGAGAATTCAGGTGGACAACCAAATGGAGTTCATCAGTTCAGTTAACAGTAGTCATGAGAATCAGGAAAAGAAGCTCATCAACTTCCTCAACCATTCTCTTCCAACTGTTGAGGCGAATATGTCCTTGAAAACAGCTCTGGATGGACTGATCACTAGTACTACTGAGTCCACTTCTAGAGTTTGTCAATTGCTAGAGTTATTGAAGGAGGACAGGCTCACTAAGGTTTTCACCAGGTTGGACTCTCTTAGGTCTGACTTGGATATGGTGAAGGGTAAATGTGATGCCATCTAGGAGGATGTACACATGGATGCTGAGGCAGAATTTAGATTGGGAAAGGTTGCACAAGGTTACATGGCTAATGCTTCCAATCTCTCTGACATCTCCAAGTCCCTGAAAGATGCTGATATTCCCCGACTCGGGACAAGAATCACCACCATAGAAAACACTCAATCCCTCATTCAGTTGGATGTTAAAACCATCAAAGCTGACACTCAGTCCATGAAGGAGATGGTGACTGAGATGTTTCAGGCTTTCAAAGGGTCCTCCACCACCACCTCATGACCATCATAGAGGGCAAAAGCTAGGATTAGTCAGGCTGGTCCTTCAACTTTTGAGGGGGAGAATTTCCACCAATTATGCTTACTTGGACTAAACCTCCTTCTCACACTAAGGGGGAGCAGGAAGGACTAGCACAACCCCAACCCTTAAACTCAATTCCTCCCAACCCTGAACCCTTAGTATCTAATTTAGATAGGGGCAAAGGCATTGCTGATGAAACCATAACACCTCCACCAAAGAAACTTGTAAAAGCTACAAGAGAAAGAAGGCCTGATCCTGATGCCATGGTCTTGGTACCTTATGAGATTAATGGAAAGATGTACAATGTAAAACCTCTGATTTTACCTTATTGACTTTATCAACTGTTGTACTCTTGATTTTTGGAATCTATATAATTCCACTTTTACATGACTTATTAATAATCATATACTGTTGTCATACTATCTTTCATATTTATTTGTACATTTATATGAACCTTTAGTCATTATTGACTACGTTGGCAATTGACTGGCCACCTGATTGAAACAAAGACTCATCACCTCAATACACACTTTTGATACACTGTAACATTATTTACTTAATTTATTAAGTACTTGGACTTATAATTATATGTATATATTTACATATATTTCATACTATGAATAAATACCTAACACTTTAAAACAATGTATATTTTTTCACATTGTCATCTATTTACTTTATTCAAGTAAAATACTTATAATGATATACTCATTATATACTTTCACTAAGTTACCTAAAGGTTTAACTAAAATACCTAGAAACTTAACAAATGCCTACAATATAATACAAGGACTATTATTTTCACCCAATATTTGATACAAATTAACACATTTCTCTAAAATATACATAAGGGTGTCGTGTATATGTATGTATGCACTATCCAAATCATCAAGTCTTATAATCTTACAAGAAACCATACCCCAAAGTCAAGTCTTACACTATGCCACCATACAACTTCCTATACTACCTTACACATACACTATTTGAGACATTACCTTGTCCCCCTTTGACCTCAAAACACACGGCAAGAACATCAAAATAGGAGGGAAATACTTTGCTTATTTTAGACATGTGTAGAAATATCTTGTGTGATATCTAACATGAATCTCCAACATATCTTTCCATAGATACTTAGTACCATACTAAGATACTCACTTAATCCCCTCTTTCCTTATTTGATCTGAAACCCACATGCATCCTCACACACATAACACAAAATATTTCAAATCTCACTTCACACTCTCTCAAAGCTCTCGGCTTTATTTTGTCATCACCAAGATTCACCATGAACTCTATTAATATCTCATTTACTACTCCTCAAACTATGTCTCTTCCATCTTGAATGCTAATCATTGTCACTTCTACAACCACCTTGATCTCCAAGAAAACTCCAAGTGTACCCACAACCATTGAAGGTCACGGCTAACTTTTGATCCCAAGTGATCACCATTGTTGAAACCAAGCTCTCATCACTACTCATTTAATTGTTCATTCCTAGATCTATCTAAACAAGTAAGTAACCTAAAACTTAACTTTTCAATATATTCATTTTCGTATACATAAACATACACTTGCATATCACTAGTAAGAACTTAAAATTAAAACAAAACCATGAAACCCTAGACTTATTAGGTCACGGCTAAAATGGGTTTATGATTTAATATGATATAAAAACTTGTTAACCATAATGTATATAACCTTATGATCATGCTTAATAATGTAAAGATTTTGCTAGTTGAAAGTTTGTTTTCTCGGTATCTTCTCGAATTGATTTCCGGTTAAATGTGCGAGATTAGTTGTTCTTGGTGAAGCAAATATTTTTGGTTTTGGTAAAAATAAATGTGCAAGACTTTAAAAAAAGGACGAGTAATTGAAACAAAAACTAGTTGAAACGTAAAACGATGCAATATTTAAAACTTTAAAAGTAAATGACGAGAACTGAAATGACGTAAAATTAAAACTTAGCGAAAAGTAAATTGACAGTTAAATAAAAATGCAAGACGAAAGCTGGTCGGAATGTGCAAACAGGGACATGATCGGAATGTTAATTGGAATGCTGATTGTAATGTTGATTGGAATGCTGATTGGAATGTTGATTGGAATGCTGATTGGAATGTTGATTGGAATGCTGATTGGAATGTTGATTGGAATGCTGATTGGAATGTTGATTGGAATGCTGATTGGAATGTTGATTGGAATGCTGATTGGAATGCTGATTGGAATGTTGATTGGAATGCTGATTGGAATGTTGATTGGGATGCTGATTGGAATGCTGATTGGAATGTTGATTGGAATGCTGATTGGAATGTTGATTGGAATGCTGATTGGAATGCTGATTGGAATGTTGATTGGAATGCTGATTGGAATGTTTATTGGAATGCTGATTGGAATGTTGATTGGAATGCTGAGTGGAATGTTGATTGGAATGCTAATTAGGATGTTGATTGGAATGCTGATTGGAATGTTGATTGGAATGCTGATTGGAATGTTGATTGGAATGCTGATTGGAATGTTGATTGGAATGCTGATTGGAATGTTGATTGGAATGTTGATTGGAATGCTGATTGGAATGTTGATTGGAATGCTGATTGAAATGTTGATTAGAATGCTGATTGAAATGTAAAACCCTTTTCCAATCAAGGTGATTGGAATACGTGATTGGAAAGGGGTTTACCCTTTCCGATCTAACTTTTTGATCCAAAAATTAAGCAAAAGCAATAAGCTATGGTTAATAAGCTCAAACTAAAACTTGCACGAATCTAAATCGAAATTGACTTAATAAGCATGATTAACAACTTATCAAACTTAAAAATAAGCAAACTTTCAAATCAAACTTTTAAAAAGATGAACTTTTTAAGAAAACTTTTAAGGAAAATAAATAAGCTAAACACAAATTAAGCCAATAAGCATGTCAAGCTCAAAGCTTCATCCATGTAAAAACTTGAATCAAAGATAAGCAAAATAAGAAAGGTAGAAGAAGATGATTAAAAATAAGAACTTGATTAAAAGAAAAGATTCCAAATTTAAAAGACTTACTTGAATAAAAGAAATTAAAAGTGCATAACAAGAAATTAAAGTGCAAGAAATAAAAATAACAAGAAATGAAAATGGTGGAAGAGTGGTTTGTCAAGCCACCAAAAATATGAAAATGAAGCTAGCCTAAACTATATATAGGGGTGATTAGGGAGGAGCCTAGGAAGCTTCCTCCCTCTTTCCTCTTTTCCTTATTTGCACACTTAAGCCCTTTTCTTCTTAATTGTATGTTAATCTTGGACTTAATGATTTTGTCTTGGGATTTCTTTAAACTCGTCTTTGAATTTTCTTCGTAAATTAGACTCGAGTTCTTCGGCTTTTAGTAAACTTCCGTCTTTTGACTTTTTCTTTGATAAATCTTCAGAATTGGTCTTGGACTTCCGTTCTTTTTCCACTGTTGATCTTTCGACTTCGTCTTTCGTCTTTTTCTTCGATAAAAGCCCGTGAATGCGGTGTTTTCTCCACTTTTCACTTTTTCGTCCTAAATCACAACAAAAACACAAACCACGCATAATTCCGACATAAATGACATAAAATACACGTTTTGGCTCGGTTATTATTGTAATTAAGTGGTAAAAAGGATGGGTGTTTTCACACCTATCAAATCCCCTACACTTAACAATTGCAATGTCCTCATGCAATGCATTAGTTACAAAGCACGTTTTACATTTTCCATCATAATCAACCTACCTTGGCCTTTATTAAACAACTAAGGAAAATCAGAAAGATAGAAAATAACAAGATGCAACAAGGAAGAAACTTGTAAAGAAATCTAAGACTTACATTAGGGCTTGTGTGTCATGAATGTTCATCACCCTCAAGTTTCACGTTCCCCATTCTAAGATTAAAAACAAGATCATTGTTAGTACAAGTTAGCATAACAAACATTTACTCATGTGGTTCATATAATCACTTAAACTCCCTTATTCCTACGAGTATCTCTTATATTTTATTGATGTCTTGATTGATCACGAGGATGCATTGTTGATTTATTTTGATAATTTATTTAGGCTGAAAGCAAAGTAAGACGATTTGATCAATAGTTAGCTAAAGGACAAAATCTCTTAAAACTGCTACTCGGGATATCAAAAAGTTCATATCTTGGCATAACTCGGTTCACGATTTGAGACCTTTCTCGGGCCGATATTTGGCATGTACTTCATACTTCATATCTTGAGAGACGTTCTTGAGATAATGGTCTTCTCATCGTTAATAGAGTTTCTTCACTTGGAGACTTTTGAGGGGTATTGCAACTTTGTTGACCACGACTTCATGATTATTCTTCAATCTCTAATTGGGATTTTGAGATACAACGATTCGCCTCCTTTTCGGACTTGGATCTATTTATCCTCATACCTTGTTAGGGTCTTTTCGGATAGACTTCTCCATGATCTTTATGGGAGTTGATTGCTTTTCGTCGTGAGTCTTGATCCTTCATATTGATTTTGGGAATAATGCTCGTCACATCACTTTTGGATCTTCAGCAATAAAATGGAATCCTCATGCCTTGTTAGGGCCTTTTCGGACTCGCCAATCTTCGCGCCCCGCTTCATAAGTTATGCCTTGGCTATGAACTCTTATCATTACCGAGCAACTTTTAAACGATCTTGGGCTAGAAGCTAAGTAACTTTTCAAATCGTACGACCTTACTTATTGCATTTATTTATTTACAAGCGAGGGGAGAAAAAGATCATATTAACTCACATAAGTTAATGAAAGAATACCAAACTTGTAACCAACTCTATCATTTCTCGTTCTCCACAATTTTAAATCTCAAGGAATGATACTCGTGGATGCTTAGCCTAATAAACCAATTAAGGTCTACATGGTTAAGGATACTAGCTAGAGTGAACTTGGATAAGTAAACTCGGGTTGAGTCAAAATATTCACAACGGGCCTAATATATCTAAGATATCTAAACTTGCTAAAACCATTTTATTAAAATGCTAGAAAGTAACAAAAATAAAGGAGACTACAACTAGGCCAAAATAGATTAAAAATTTTGAAAAATGTCGAAAAATTGATTTTCCGGTTAAAATGAGGACAAATACAAGGAAAAGACCACTTAACTTCGATAGAAGTCCCCCCTACACTTAATATAAACATTGTCCTTAATGTTTAAGCATGTGAGAGTAAACTCCCCTACACTTAGGACATTGTGCACTTTGTTTAGATCTCGTTAAGGAAAAGACCACGAAAGAGATTCCTATTTTAATATTGAGAAATATAAAATAGTGAATCGAAAAGAGTTTAGGATAGAACCGGGAAGAAGAGAACACAGAATCACGGTTCGTCAAAAGTCATCAAGAGTGTGTCTTTGAAGCTCTAATCCCTGCACTAATAAGAAAGAGAACAAGAAACACCAACGGGGCTCCCCCCTACACTTATGGTGAAAACAGGAAAGATAGATAGATAATTAGGTTGCCTCCCAAAAAGCGCTTGTTTTTTTTAACCGAGTCACGAGCCTGACTCGTCCCCAAATTAAATGGTCCATGGGGAAGCCTCGTATGTAATACCAGGATCAAAGACCTTGTCCTCGTTCCCGGAGGACATCAATAAAGGAGAGGCAGGAGGATAAGTCTTGAATGGTAAAAAGGTCCTCTCAATACAAGAAAAGCAAGTGAAGTCCAGATTGACGGGAGGTGGGGTGGGTAAGGGAATCACATTGTCATCCTCCAAACACAATGGAGGCAGACCAATTGGCAAAGCCGTAGAAGTATCAATCATAAAATGGTCCATGTCACCTCCCGGGTCAAAGCATTTATCCTCATGATCGTAGAGAAGGAGTGTAGAAACTCGTTTGAGAAGACCACGATCAAGTACGAAACCATCATTCATTTGTGGGGATTGTTGATAAGTTAAATCCTCACGAATGTGGTAAACGTAATTCTCATAAGAGGAGTGTTGATTAGGTAACTCCTCGAGAATAGGATTTTTGGGTATGTGAGTTGGTTCGTCATTATTATGAAAAATAAGACGTTCCAACTCATCAAGTTCGGCACCAATGTTGGAAAAGTCGACCTCGCTTGTAGGTGGAAGCGGAGGCAAAAGAGCTAGCTCTCGGTCGATAATTTCCGCAATCTCTGGCTCGAAGACGAAATCATCATACTCACCACATGTTGAACTCTCGTTAGGAGGATCAAATATCGGATGTGGAGTTGTGAGTATGTGATCATTGACTAGCGAAGCAAACTTGTCCGTAAGCTCCACAAAAGTCGGCACATCACACAAATTTTCCGGAACACCCGCGGGCTCACTTGGGATGACGACAAGTTCCTCGACACTAGACGTTAGGGATTTGTCCGATTCCATAGCCGAGATAATGTCAAGATGCTGATCCTCCATTATGAGAGAGCCAACGGGCTCCTCGGGTGTGATAGCAATAGACGAAGGAGGAAGGGGAGAAGTTTTGCTTTGCTTTAGAAATTCCTCCTCGTCGAAAATAACCTCAATATCGTCAGCGCTCTCCTCATTACCTAAAGGGCCAATAATAAGCTCAGGGATATGAGTACTCGTCTGATCTCGCTGCTGTAAAAATGACTCCATATAAGTTTGCAGTGTGTGTAAAAGCTCTTTGCTTTGTTCTTGAAAAGCTGCAACAAGATCGTTTCTTTATTCTTGAAAGGCTGTAGCAAGATCGTCAATTGGTTCTTGGTAACTCATCCCGTGACGAGGCTGATGATCAATTGGGTATTGCAAGGGTTGGTCAAAACTGGAAGGGGTATAATTATAGTAATTGTGATCCCCTGTAGGACAGTGAAAACTTTCGTGAGGACCCCCATAGTTGTTGCAAAACGGGTGAGGAAAAAGACTGGGTGCGTCTTGTGGATAGCTATTTTCATTGTCATAATTGTACCCCGGTTCTTGCCCGTGACCATACGGGTATCGAACCGGGCACGAAACATGCCAATGAGAATCGCTTCCACAATAGATGCACGGGGGAACAGGATGTGGGTTCAAAAAGAATGAATTAGTCGAGTTGCACAAGGGACAAAATCCGAATTGTGTGTAGTCGATATCGTTTCCGCACCGCTCACATGTACACCATTGACAAGAGTCGTTCCCGTACAGTTATCTCCCACACCCGACGTAATGGACATAAAAATCCATGGAGAAAGATAGATAAGCAAGAAGAATATTTTTGGTGCAAAACTTTGAAAAAGAAATGCTTTTTCAGATTTTTCAAATGTTTTTGGATTTTTTTTTTTTTTTTTAAATTTTTTTTTTTGAAATTTTTTGACTCGAAAAAATAACGTTCACAAGTGAACGGATCCCAAAAGCCAACGCGTCTCTCACAAAAAACCGTTAATCTTCACGAAAAGAGCAGGCAGTGGCGCCATTTTAATGTAAAGATTTTGCTAGTTGAAAGTTCGTTTTCTCGGTATCTTCTCGAATTGATTTCCGGTTAAATGTGCGAGATTAGTTGTTCTTGGTGAAGCAAATATTTTTGGTTTTGGTAAAAATAAATGTGCAAGACTTTAAAAAAAAGGACGAGTAATTGAAACAAAAACTAGTTGAAACGTAAAACGATGCAATATTTAAAACTTTAAAAGTAAATGACGAGAACTGAAATGACGTAAAATTAAAACTTAGCGAAAAGTTAATTGACAGTTAAATAAAAATGGAAGACGAAAGCTGGTCGGAATGTGCAAACAGGGACATGATCAGAATGTTAATTGGAATGCTGATTGGAATGTTGATTGGAATGTTGATTGGAATGTTGATTGGAATGTTGATTGGAATGTTGATTGGAATGCTGATTGGAATATTGATTGGAATGCTGATTGGAATGTTGATTGGAATGCTGATTGGAATGTTGATTGGAATGCTGATTGGAATGTTGATTGGAATGCTGATTGGAATGCTGATTGGAATGTTGATTGGAATGCTGATTGGAATGTTGATTGGGATGCTGATTGGAATGCTGATTGGAATGTTGATTGGAATGCTGATTGGAATGTTGATTAGAATGCTGATTGGAATGCTGATTGGAATGTTGATTGGAATGCTGATTGGAATGTTGATTGGAATGCTGATTGGAATGTTGATTGGAATGCTGATTGGAATGTTGATTGGAATGCTGATTAGGATGTTGATTGGAATGCTGATTGGAATGTTGATTGGAATGCTGATTGGAATATTGATTGGAATGCTGATTGGAATGTTGATTGGAATGCTGATTGGAATGTTGATTGGAATGCTGATTGGAATGTTGATTGGAATGCTGATTGGAATGTTGATTGGAATGCTGATTGGAATGTTTATTAGAATACTGATTGGAATGTAAAACCCTTTTCCAATCAAGGTGATTGGAATACGTGATTGGAAAGGGGTTTACCCTTTCCGATCTAACTTTTTGATCCAAAAATTAAGCAAAAGCAATAAGCTATGGTTAATAAGCTCAAACTAAAACTTGCACGAATCTAAATCGAAATTGACTTAATAAGCATGAATAACAACTTATCAAACTTAAAAATAAGCAAACTTTCAAATCAAACTTTTAAAAAGATGAACTTTTTAAGAAAACTTTTAAGGAAAATAAATAAGCTAAACACAAATTAAGCCAATAAGCATGTCAAGCTCAAAGCTTCATCCATGTAAAAACTTGAATCAAAGATAAGCAAAATAAGAAAGGTAGAAGAAGATGATTAAAAATAAGAACTTGATTAAAAGAAAAGATTCCAAATTTAAAAGACTTACTTGAATTGAAGAAGTTAAAAGTGCATAACAAGAAATTAAAGTGCAAGAAATAAAAATAACAAGAAATAAAAATGGTGGAAGAGTGGTTTGTCAAGCCACCAAAAATATGAAAATGAAGCTAGCCTAAACTATATATAGGGGTGATTAGGGAGGAGCCTAGGAAGCTTCCTCCCTCTTTCCTCTTTTCCTTATTTGCACACTTAAGCCCTTTTCTTCTTAATTGTTTATTAATCTTGGACTTAATGATTTTGTCTTAGGATTTCTTTAAACTCGTCTTTGAATTTTCTTCGTAAATTAGACTCGAGTTCTTCGGCTTTTAGTAAACTTCCGTCTTTTGACTTTTTCTTCGATAAATCTTCAGAATTGGTCTTGGACTTCCGTTCTTTTTCCACTCTTGATCTTTCGACTTCGTCTTTCGTCTTTTTCTTCGATAAAAGCCCGTGAATGCCGTGTTTTCTCCACTTTTCACTTTTTCGTCCTAAATCACAACAAAAACACAAACCACGCATAATTCCGACATAAATGACATAAAATACACCTTTTGGCTCGGTTATTATTGTAATTAAGTGGTAAAAAGGATGGGTGTTTTCACACCTATCACTTAACAATAAAAACAATGAAAAACCTCAGCATGCATATTCTAGACGTGGGGTTTACCCCCATGGTTTAGTATTGGTTAGCTTTGTAATACTTATTCAAGCCTAGAATCACTAGATCTAAGTTACTAGCTAAAAATATAACTAGTTGCCTTAGATTAATAAGCTCACTATTTTGCCTTATAGAAGTTAAGCTATTAAGCCCACTAGAATAAGGTTGCCTAAAATAAACTTTATTCTTATTTAATAATGTTTTTATAAAACTTTTGGTGTTAAAATTATGATTGTATAAAGTTTTGGATTAAAATGATAGATCTATGAAGTTTCGGCTTAAAAAGTGATGAACAATAAAACTTTCGGGTTAATTTTGTAATTATCTTATGTTTAGGGATCTAAATGGACACTTATAGAAACTAATTTTATCAAAAATAATCCTAAGGGTTAATGATGTAATTTTGCCGAGAGTTGAGGGTGGTGTTTTAATACCATCCGAAACTTCAAACATAGTAGGAGGACATAAATGGAATTATTACTAAGTTAGGGTAATTTGTGAAACATAATAGGAACCTAGGGACCCCTTTTGCCTTTTGCCAAAACATAATAGTAACCCTAGGGACCCCATTTCCCAAACTTGTAAAGTTTAATAAACCCTAGGGGCTGTTTTGGCATAAGCCGAAACCTAAATGAAGCCCTAGGGGGCATTTATGAAACTATATTAAACCTAATATAAGCAGAATACTAGGAGGACCAAAAGTGACAACTTATGAAACTTTTATAAACCCTAGTTACACGTGTAACTAGGGAGGGACTTTTTTTACCATTATTTGAAAGTTAAACGAACCCTAGGAATATTATATTAATATTGCCGCGGGTATTATATTTAATCGAGGGACTAAAACGTAATTTTCCTAAACTTAAATTAAACCCTAATTATATATATAACGTTAATATTAAAAAGGTAAAACTTAACTAATTATAAAAGTCCAACGTTCATTATATTTTACCAAACTTATAATGTAATAATTATACAAATATCGGGAACACTAAATTAAACTAAAATATTATACCTTTTATAAACCCTATTTCTATATAAGATATAAATTAAATATGATTGGCTTATTAAAATAAACATATTAATTATATTATTTTCACTTTAAATATATATAAAACTTCCTTTTTATAAATATTTAAATCACTTTATGAACAATACAAGTACGAGGATATTAATTAAGCAGATTAATTAATTTAACAATATTATTTATTTTATACTTAAAATAAATAATATTATAACTTGTGCAACGATGAACTAAATTACAGATATCGTAATAAAATGCTTAAAACCAGTATAAGCATGCACAGACTTGTTCTGAAACTTTTATGCATTATGTTATGAATTTACTGAGACCTTATAATTATTTAGGTCGTTGATTGTATCGTGAGCATCATATCAGATATTCTTGTGACTATTTGTTGTACTACTGAGGTGAATTCATGGTCCCGCTTTATATATTGACAAACTTTTAAGCCTTTTTATGGGGAAGAAAACATGCAACATATTTTATTTGATGGACATAAACTGAACTACGAAACCTTTAATTACATTTGCCTACTGTAGATGAACCCGCATGACCCGTGCATCTGAAACTGTTAGAATTTTTGAATTACCTGAATGTTATAAATAGATCTATTTGGGATTGACCATCCCCATCTGGGTGAGTCATGCTCACTGTCCCTAGGCCAGGACAACAGATGTTTCACATGTCAGAACTTATTTTTATTGGGTGCCTTTTGATAAGGCGAAGGGTCCTTATTTGTTGAGGGCTTAACTGTCAAGTCTCAGTTTCTGGCAATATGGGAATGTAATTACCTTTTTAGTGTTGATGCTTTGTGCATTACTACTTCAGTGAATATTTATTTTCCAAACTTACTTTATTAAACCTGTGAATTCACAAACTTTATGTTGACTCTCTAAGCATGTTTTCTCAGGAAACTTAAGCAGGTATTTGTGTGCATGGAGTCAAGCATCATGATTGGCTGCATTTATAGACCTCATCTGGGGTTTTATAAACTGTGGAATAATTCTAACTACTGAATAATGCTTAATACTATTTTAATAACATTTGCACTTTTTTTTATGTAATAAATGTAAGGGTTAAGTCCGTAAAATAGAAATGTACTTTTCAAAATTTACAATTATAGTAAACGAACTTATTTTATTACTAATATAACAATTGTAACTTGTTGTTTTTGGATAATTATGCTAATATTACCGGCTGATTGTCCATATCATCAAAACTAATACACCCAAATCAACTTTTTAATGGTAGTGGTGGTGGTGGTGGGTACTGGATGCCTATATTGTTTTAGCCAATTCAACAGAAACACCCAAATCACATAATCAAACATCTTTTTTTAACAAATCAAACATCCCGATAGATCTAAAATCGTTATCAACATCCAACGATTTCATCTCAGAAGGTTCTTTATTTTTAAGAAAAGAACTTATAGTTTTTTTATTACTTTTGATAGTTCACGCTCACCTTCACCAGGCTCAAACACATATCCTATCAGATCTATTCGTAAAACTCTCTCAAGTGGAAACCGTGAGGCTTGGGATTCCTGAATATCTGCAATTCATGTACTTTTGAAGCATCTATTGTTGTTAGTGTGACTGCTTTGTCTTTGTATGAGCGTCAGAAGCAACAATTGATGCATTCGGTGGGGCTTGATTATTCACGACCAACCCCTCTCAAATCTTTTTTTATTTCGTCTTCTACAATTAACCACCATGATTCACTATGTCATCTTGATCATTATTTCTTGTTCTTGATTCACTATGTCATCTCTTCGATAGGATTATCTTGGTTGCAGATTTATTCTACCTGTAATTGGTTTGGACTTTTGGATTTAGTAATTTATGTTTTGTGGAATTGGTATGAACATATATAAATGGATGGTAAATCTGCTACTTTAAAAAAAGTTGTAAATCTGCTACTTTTGTATTCACCCATTTGGTCAAAGCTGACATGACGGGTCAAATATATATTGCTATTACACGTCACAAAATTAAAAATAAAAATAAAAAACTGATGTCGTGTCAGTCTATTTTAAAAGTCAACCTATAATAACAGGTGACATTTACTATATTATTGCATATTTAAAAGTTTTAATAGTTAGATTGGTAATAAAGCAAGTTGGTTTACTATAATTGTAAATTTTAAAAAGTTTGTTTCTATTTTATAGACTTAACCCTAAATGTAATGATAATCTTTTATATTTTGCTCTACATACTATCTGCTGTTGATCCACCTACGTGACACCCAAATATTATTTCCGCTGCATTTGACTCAATTTAGGAGTGTCACAGAATGGTATCAGAGCGATAGTTATAGAGAACCAGAACAATATTTAAAAAAATATGAAAATTAAATTTTTATATAAACTGGACTATAACTGCTTTAAAAATCTTTTGGGATTTTCGGGACTAGAATAGTTAAGCATATAGAGTGTAGAGCATACATTCTTACGTGGCTATCTGTGCATTGATTATTAACATCCGGTTGATTAATCTCATAAGTATTAACGTAACCTTTAACATCTTCATGTTAAACGGCACTATTATATAATTTAATCATTATTCCCAAAAACTTTTAACTTGAGTAAGTTTATACTTATGTCAATTAAAACGATATTATTTTCAGATCTACTATGACATCACCCACTGATACTCCTGCTGCCGTATCACCGACATCCGTCTTGCATGGATGGATATCTGCTAGTGACACAGACGACAGTCACACTTCCGGTGACACCGCTCTCGTTGCTGCACTCATCGCTACTCCACCTGTTTCACCTATTTCCCCCGCTGGGGAAGAGGTTCAGCCTACTGCTGCCTTACCACCCTTACCACAAGTTTCCTTACTTCGGGACTACGCACCCGAGTCTCTGCCGCCTAGTAAGAGGAGGTATGAGGCACCTGTCAACTCTACTTTTGAGGTCGGCGAGGGTTCGGGTGCGAGGCGTGTGGACCCGATCCAGGCCCAGATTACTGCACTGGTCGCACGTCAGGCACAGGATGTTGCAAAGATTCATGCTCTGCTAGCTGATGGACAGCTTGGACGCGCTGCTCTGCAGTCACGTCAGGACCTTCTATGCTGGACTGTTAGTGTTGAGGCACACGCTGCTCGAGGAGCATGGTCCACGACTTACCATTCTCTCTAGTGGTTGTTGGAGGAGAATGAGTTCCTTCGTGAGCATATCTACCTACTGCAGAGTCAGCAGACTGAGACTCACACCGCTCTCATGTCCATGGACCAGACTCTTGCCATCTTCTTTGATCTCTAGGACGTCCATCACCAGGGGTTGACGTCAGAGACTACTCATCTTCGGGGAGTTCAGCAGACCTTTAGAGACCAGTTCTTGGAGGCACTACGACTCCTTAAGGAGACCCGAGCTGCCATGACTTCAATGCCGGATGCCATGCAGGCACCAGCCGTCTCATCACCACCAGTGGCACCAGCCGTTACTGAGGAGTCTGTTAGGCATGAGTAGACTAGGTGTATTAGATCTTTTGTACATCATGACAAGATATTAGGGTTGCATCCCAGTTATCATGATATAGGACCTCATGTATTTGTACTTTCCTTTTATCAGTTGTATCATTGTACTATAATATTTAGATTAGGGATTCGTAGATGATGTACTTTATATTATGTGTACCACCATCCCAGACAGGCGGTCTGTGCTCTGTCTTGTATTGGTTGTGCAATTTGTATTGTATTCCTATTCTAGACATATGGCATGTACCCCTTTATCTTTTGTTATATCATGTACTGTATTATATTATGAACTTTTAAACAGGTTATCCAATTTGTTGTGAAGTCTATGCATGAATTTCTTTTCGTGTATTTATATAAAACTGTGCTAACGCCTTAAACTAATGATTTCATTTTTGTGTATAATTATAGAAAAATGGTAATCACTAGAACGAACCCCAACAATGCCGACACTACCCAAAACGTCATTGCTGCCCAACTAAGGGAAATGATTGATCAAGGCATCGCAACTGCGATGGCCGCCAGCAGAAACGTGGATGATAGTCAAAACTCCAACAACCGCTGGAATAATCAGACCACTAGGGGTTGCTCTTACCCCGACTTTTTGAAGTGTAAGCCTTCCTACTACAAGGGCAAAGAAGGAGTGGTGGAACTGATGCAGTGGTTTGAAAGGTTGGAGATTGTGTTCCGCATCAGCGAATGTGCAGAAGAGAACAAAGTAAAGTTTTCCACCTACACATTACTTGAGAGTGCTCTTACTTGGTGGAACTCTGTAGTTGCTACTCTTGGACAAGACGCTACCTATGCTCTCAACTGGACTGAACTGAAGGAGAGAATGATAGAGAAATATTGTCCAAGGGGAGAAATGAAGAAACTTGAAATCGAATTATGGGATCTCAGATGCAGGAACAATGACATCACTGCATACAACCAAAGGTTTCAAGAGTTGACTCTAATGTGTACTAGAATGTTTGTAGAGGAGGAAGATAAGATTGAAAAGTATGTTGGTGGACTCCCAGACGCCATTCATGACAGCGTGCTCGCATCTCGACCTACTAATGTCGAGAATGCCATCGAGTTCGCTACTGAATTGATCAACAAAAGAGTCCGTACGATATCCGAGAGGCAAACTTATAACAAGCGAAAGGCAGATGAATATTTCCGTAGTCAGCACCAGCAGCATCCTAAAAAGCAAAATGTTGGGCAAGTTTACAGTGCTACCACCGCAGGGACTAGGTCGTATGTGGGCGCAAAACCTTTATGCTCCAAGTGAAACTATCATCATACTATTGATAGCCCAATCCAGACCTGTTACAAATGTGGACAAGTGGGTCATTTTTCTAAAACCTGTCAAGTTAATGCTGTCACTCAAGCTCGACCCAATCAAAACACTGGGAACTACAACAACAGGGGCGGATACAATGCCCGTGGGAACGGGAACGGATAGCAGGTAAATCGCATTACTGCCAGAGGGAATGGCAATGGAACTAAGAAAGGAGTTGTGTGCTATGAGTATGGAGCACCAGGACATGTAAGACCAGGTTGTCCCAAGTTGGCCAACCAGAACAAGAACAGTGGAGGAGATTCGTCGAGAATGTACGTGGTCGGCAATGCAAAAGCCAACCCTGATTCAAACATCGTTACTGGTACGTTCCTACTAAAAAATCGTTATGCATCTGTTTTGTTTGATACTGGAGCAGACCAAAGTTTTATATCCACTGAATTTAGCCAAGTGTTAGAAGTCCTTCCTACAATTTTAGATCACCATTACTCCGTAGAATTAGCTGACGGTAAGACTGTAGATGCTGACACTATCATTAGAGGTTGTACCTTAAATCTTTCTAAACATCCCTTCAACATTGACCTTATTCTTGTAAACCTTGGTAGTTTTGATGTTATTATTGGTATTGACTGGTTAGCGAGATACCGCGCAGTCATTGTTTGTGATGAAAAACTAGTCCGTATTTCGTGGGGAAACGAAACCTTAATCATTAGAGGTGACGGTAACACCGACCTCACTGACACCAGACTTAGTGTTATCTCATGTACCAAAGCCCAGAAATATTTGTTGAGAGGATGTCCTATTTTCTTGGCCCATATTTCTCAAACAAATGAGGAGGACAAGCCCGAGAAGAAACAAATCAAGGACGTACCTATCGTCCGAGATTTTTCTGAAGTCTTTCCTGATGAGTTGCCAGACTTACCACCAACCCGACAAGTGGAATTTCAAATTGATTTGATTCCCAGAGCTACACCTGTAGCTAAAGCTCCATACCGGCTGGCACCATCAGAAATGAAAGAGCTAGCTGAACAACTCCAGGAACTATCTGATAAAGGATTTATTCGACCTAGTTCCTCGCCATGGGGAGCTCCTGTGTTATTTGTCAAAAAGAAAGATGGTTCCTTCCGTATGTGTATTGACTACAAAGAACTTAATTAGTTTGAAGAATCGTTATCCGCTACCTCGCATTGACGACCTATTGGCCAACTGCAAGGGTCAAGTGTGTATTCCAAGATTGACTTGAGATCTGGATACCATCAAGTAAGGGTCAGGGAGGAAGATATTCCAAAAAAAGCTTTTAGAACTCGTTACGGTCACTACGAATTCCAGGTTATGCCTTTTGGGTTGACCAATGCACCAACCATTTTCATGGACCTTATGAACCGTGTGTGCAGACCATACCTGGATAAACTCGATAGTCTTCATTGACGATATACTCATTTATTCTAAGAAAGAACAAGAACACGGGGAACACCTTGCACAAGTACTAAACGTACTCAAGGACGAACAACTCTATGCTAAATTCTCCAAATGTGAATTCTGGATTCCCATAGTGCAATTCCTCGGTCATGTCATCGATTGTGACGGTATTCACGTAGATCCAGCGAAGGTCAAATCTGTCAAGGATTGGGTATCTCCTAAATCACCGACAGAGATCCGTCAATTTCTAGGCCTTGCCGGGTACTACCGCAAATTTATTGAAGATTTTTCCAAAATAGCCAAGCCAATGACCAAACACACGCAGCAAAGAATAAATTTCGATTGGGGAGAGAAGGAAGAATCAGATTTTTAGCTGATCAAGCAGAAGTTGTGTAGTGCACCTATATTAGCCTTACCTGAAGGCAACGATGATTTCGTTGTTTACTGTGATGCTTCACACAAAGGCTTAGGTGCAGTATTGATGTAGAGGATGAAAGTGATTGCCTATGCTTCAAGACAACTGAAGAAGCACGAGAAGAACTATACCACTCATGATCTGGAACTTGGATCCATAGTTTTTGCTCTCAAAATATGGAGACATTACCTATACGGAACAAAGTGCACAGTGCATACTGATCATAAAACTTTGCAACACATATTGGACCAGAAGGAGATGAACACGAGACAACGGTGTTGGATTAAGCTGTTGAGTGACTACGACTGCAATATCAAATACCACCCCGGTAAACCAAACGTTGTTGCTGATGCTCTAAGTCGTAAGGAAACGGACCCTCCTATGAGAGTTCGGGCATTAGTTATGACAATCAGTTTGGATCTACCCAAACAGATTTTGGAAGCTCAGAATCGAGCTCAATTACCTGATAACCTCGTGAAGGAAGACGTCGGAGGAATGCTCAGAACCGAGCTTACCAAGGAGAAGCTAGAACCAAGAGCAGATGGAACCCTATGCCTTCACGGACGAAGTTGGTTACCTTTCTATGGAGATTTGAGGAACGTGATCATGCACGAATCTCATAAGTCTAAATATTCTATACATCCTAGATCTAAAAAGATGTCTCTGGATATGAAGAAATTATACTGGTGGCCGAATATGAAAGCTGACATCGCCACCTATGTGTAAAAGTGCTTGACATGTTCACGTGTCAAAACTGAACACAAGAGACCATCGAGATTACTTGTACAACCTGAGATACCGAAATGGAAGTGGGACAACATCACCATGGACTTTGTCACCAAACTCCCAAAGTCATCTCACGGTTACGATACTATCTGGGTAATCGTCGACCGACTTACCAAATCAGCTCATTTCCTGCCAATTAGGGAGAACGATTCCCTTTCAATACTAGCAAAAACGTACCTGAAGGATATTTTGACCAAACATGGGATACCAGTCTCAATAATTTGTGATCGAGACGGTAGGTTCACATCAAACTTTTGGAAGGCTTTCCAACGAGCCTTAGGTACCAATTTGGACATGAGCACTGCTTATCATCCACAGACTGACGGTCAAAGTGAACGAACCATCCAGACTCTAGAAGACATGCTACGGGAATGTGTGATTGACTTTGGAAATGGATGGTTGACCACATTCCTTTAGTGGAATTCTCCTACAACAACATTTATCACGCCAGTATTAAGGCTGCCCCTTTTGAAGCACTATACGGTCGAAAGTGCCGTTCACCTGTGTATTGGGCAGAAGTAGGTGAATTTCAGCTCACTGGACCGGAATTAATCCAGGAGACTACAGACAAGATCTTCCACATTAAGCAAAGAATTCAAGCTGCTCGCGATCGACAAAAGAGCTACGCGGACCTGAAACGTAAACCTATTCAATTTGAAGTAGGTGACCGTGTTATGCTCAAAGTATCACCTTGGAAGGGTGTTGTACGCTTTGGCAAACGTGGGAAACTGAATCCACGTTATGTTGGTCCTTTCAAAGTAATAGCCAGGATCGGGGAAGTAGCTTATCGTTTAGAGTTGCCTCAGCAACAGAGTCGGGTACACTCTACCTTTCACGTGTCTAACCTAAAGAGGTGCTATGCTGAAGAACCATTGGCTATGCCCTTGGAAGGAGTTCAGTTTGACGACAAACTCTAGTTCATAGAAGAACCAGTAGAAATCATGAAAAGAACGGTTAAGAAATTGAAACGCAGTCGCATCCCGTTGATCAAAGTACGTTGGAACTCAAGGAGAGGTCCTGAGTTCACTTGGGAACGAGAAGACTCGTTCAAAACCAAGTACCCACACTTGTTCACCTAACCGGTGACTTCATCTTAAGCTTTGAGGACAAAGCTAAAATAACGGGATGGTGCTGTAAAACCTCTGATTTTACCTTATTGACTTTATCAACTGTTGTACTCTTGATTTTTGGAATCTATATAATTCTACTTTTACATGACTTATTAATAATCATATACTATTGTCATACTATCTTTCATATTTATTTGTACATTTATATGAACCTTTAGTCATTATTGACTACGTTGGCAATTGACTGGCCACCTGATTGAAACAAGGACTCATCACCTCAATACACACTTTTGATACACTGTAACATTATTTACTTAATTTATTAAGTACTTGGACTTATATTTATATGTATATATTTACATATATTTCATACTATGAATAAACACCTAACAATTTAAAACAATGTACATTATTTCACATTGTCGTCTATTTACTTTATTCAAGTAAAATACATATAATGATATACTCATTATATACTTTCACTAAGTTACCTAAAGGTTTAACTAAAATACCTAGAAACTTAACAAATGCCTACAATATAATACAAGGACTATTATTTTCACCCAATACTTGATATAAATTAACACATTTCTCCAAAATATACATAAGGGTGTCGTTTATATGTATGTATGCACTATCCACATTGTAACACCCCATTTTGATAAATGGAATGTCACGCGTAATTATGGCGTGTCATCAAAGCATGCCAGGTAATATGTAGTAAAACATACATGACCATAAGGAAAACCAGAATCAAACATCGGTCCCCAAACATAAGCCCAAAACATAATTAATTAAAGGAAATGAATGAAAGACTAAACAAACATAAGTATATGAAGGCAAAAAGGAAAAGAAGTCTCTAGCAGCTTCCATCCTATGTACGTCCTCCAAATACTCGAGTCTTTCCTAGGGTACCTGCCGTTTTGGGACATGGAGAGGAAAGTAACGGCTGAGCAAAACGCTCAGTGCACGGATATAGACATAGTATAAATGACTAAAACATAATAGAGACTTAATAGCAGCGGAAAAATATAAGTCCTGGAAAACCTGGAACATGTTCATAAAACTGGTTTTATAGTTTGAAAAGCCTTTTGTTTATCTTATGAAAACTGTTTAACATATTTTACCATTAGCCAATATAGGTCATGAAAATCCACCGTGCATGAATACTTGGAGGGGTGACCTCATCATGCCAATTAGAGGGGCTGCCTCTAATTTAATATACTGGTTTTGGGTAGGAGGGATCAGCTCCTTGTGAAGGATGCAAGGCACACACCACATTCACACTGAGTAATCTGCTGAAAACATGTAACTAGGATGCACCCATACGCCCCACATGATAAATATGATAATATGGCCAAAAGCTGAAGGGACGCCACGAGCAATCACTCCGCCGTGGTGAAGTCATAACATCAGTTCCTCTAATGTTATGGTTATGGTACCTCCATAACTAGGTGAAACTGGTCATGCATGTATATGGCTATAGGTATTCTAAATTAAACATAAGCAAATCAAACATATAAACTTATACTACGGGAAAACAGTTGGCTGCATACGGGAAATCCTAATAAGGAAAGAATGTACATACTGAAAGGACGGGAATCCGTACCTTATGTCCAGTGAACGAAGAAGACGAACGGAAGAGAGTCCTACTTCGATATTACTAATGCTACATAAATACATACGTGTATAAGTATCTGCTTACTAAATACGTAACTGGTTTTATGTCAAGTCTTAGCTTGTTTAATACGTTCATGTCATGTTTTACTATTTTAAGCCTTTTACTGTGTTTATCTTACATTCTGTCTATTCTGATTAAGTATTACCTGTATTTCATGTATTATTATACTTACTGTGTAATAATAAGTAACTTTCTAAAAATAGCAGGTTTCCAAAAATAAAAAGTTTCCAAAAATAGAAAGATACCAAAAATAGAAAGTTTCCAAAAATATAAAGTTTCTAAAAATAGAAAGTTTCCAAAAATAGAAAGTTTCCAAAAATAGAGTTACTGCTTAAAATAGATAAGTTTCTAAAAATAGAAAGTTTCCATAAATAGATTAGCTGCCTTAATTAAATAAGTTTCTAAAAATAGAAAGTTTCCATAATTAGATATAAGCTGGTTAAATAAGCTAATTATATAAGCTTAAGTGTTTTCTGATTATTTTTCTAAGTCATAATGATATAAGGTATAGTTTATTAGTTATTACATGTAATTTAAATAAACTATAGGTTAAAAGTATTTAATTAACTATATCAAGTTTTTAATTAAATAAAGTTAAATATTTAGGTTAAAACATGTATTATTAATTATTAATAATATAACCTAAGTCATGTTAATTAATTAATTATAGTCATGGTTTTTTAATAATTAATTAATTATAAAGTCTAGAAAATAAAATACTTAGGTTAAAAATTCATGATCTAATAATAAAATTATAACCTAAGTCATGTTTATTAAATTAATTATGTCATGCTTTATTAATTTAATTTTTAACATATGATTATTAAAAACATAACCTTAACATGAACAATGAACCGGATTAATAAATGTGAAAACACTTATCCTTTTATCACTTATTTCCAATAATAACAAGACCAAAACGTGTAGTTTATGTCGTAAAAGTCGGAATTATGTGTGGTTCGTGTTTTTATTGTGTTTTAGGACCAAAAGAAGAAAAAGGAAGAAAACACGGGCTTTCACGGACTTTTATCGAAGAAAACGAGAAAAGACGAAGTCAAGAGATCAAGAGTGCTTAAAGAACGGATGTCCAAGACCTATTCTGAAGATTTATCGAAGAAAAAGTCTAAAGACGGAAGTTTAATAAAGTCGAAGAACTTAAGTCTAAATTAAAGAAGAAAATTATTAAGACTAGTTCAAATCCCGAGACGACGTCGAGAAAAGACAAAGATTTAAATCGAGTCGAGAAGAAAAGAAAGAAGGAAGCACACCACACATGCACTTCCCACTTAGCCTATAAATACCCTACTAATCACATTAGGAGGGTGGTTAGCTAGTTGCACTTTTAGTTTTTCCTTTCTAGTTTTTAGAGAGAGAAAGTTCCAAACTTTCTCTCACTAAGTTTTTCATCTTTTCTTTCTTTAATCTTTCAAGTTTAAGCTTTCATTAATCTTTGTATTTTAGTTTCTTTAATAAAAAGTTTAAGTTTGTGTTCTTCAATCTCTTTCCAAAATTCTTGATTTACTTTTGGTTTTGATTCGAAAATCATATTCCATACGGATTGATTTTTTTTTATGTTTAAGTGATTAAAAGGATTAATCTTTTTATCACTACATAAGCTTCATACGGATTAGGCTATAAGCTCTTTGTGCTTATTGGCTTATTTCATGTTTTAGCTTATTGCTTTTCGGATTCTCATAAGGTTTAATCTTTTCAAAAGTTTCTTTTTATAAAGTTTATGATTTCATGTTTTCGAAAGTTGTCAAATTTAAGCTTATCTAGTCGTTTAAGGTTCGGATAAAGTAGCTTATTGTATGTGCTTATTGAGTTTGAAGCTTACCACCAATTTCGGATTAAGTTTGCATTCCATCGCAATATTAGGGATTTCTACATTCCGACGGCTGTTTGTTTATATCGCAATAACCCATATAGGGTTCTACTTTGCGACAGCTTGTCACTTACCCCTTATTCCGATCTGGGATTGCGATCGCTCATTGCGATCGCATATTCCGACGGGGTTTAAGGTTGCCTTAAGTCGAAACGCTGCCCAAATTTTGTTAACTACTTTCCGATAAACAACATTGCGACAGAGGTGTTTAAGTTTTTCCGATCAGAAACATTCTGATACCTTGCATTACATTCCGATCTAGAACTTTCCGACAGGCACCATATTGCGACAAATTTGATTTAGTTATTCCGATGGATATTCAGATGAACATTTTGATAGCTTTGCACTTGTATTATTCCGATGACTTAATTATTCTGATGGTTTTGACTTTGGTGCATTCCGATGGAAAAGACTAGTTTCATTCCGATAGACTAAGTTTTTAATGTTTTACAAAGTTTATTGTTTTAAGTGTTTTTCTAAATAATCTTCTAGTTT
The DNA here is from genome assembly GCA_025667525.1 of Glebionis coronaria. Classification (NCBI taxonomy): domain Eukaryota; kingdom Viridiplantae; phylum Streptophyta; class Magnoliopsida; order Asterales; family Asteraceae; genus Glebionis; species Glebionis coronaria. The sequence goes on along the minus strand of CM046874.1, from coordinate 588,456,303 downwards.
AATTTTTAAACGCTTTAATTTCACTCAACGACATTTTTATACTTGCTTGTAGTTTAAATTAGATAACCAAACCAAACCATTTTGTTTTCCAAAAGACAATTGAGTCACACTTATTAACGATAATCAATTCGAAGAGATCGGGCGATATTATTGTATACTTGGTGTAAAAGCTTTGTATTAAATGGCGCCTCTGCTGGCTCTTTTCGTTAAGATTAACGGTTTTTAGTGAGAGACTAATACAAGGTATTTCCAAGTATCAAAATTCGTTGTTCCGATCTCTTCGAATTGACTATTGGTTCAAAGTGTGACTCAATTGTTCTTGGTGGAATAATAAATGGATTGGTTGATTATCTATTTTAAACTAATAGCGAATAAGTAAATGTCGTTGAGTAAAATAATAACTTTAAAGATTAAACTAAAGTGACGAGTTAAAAATAAATGCTTGAAATCTTAAAGACAAGATTAGAAAAATGCTGGAACACTTAATGAATCTAAAACTTGGAAACTTTGTAAAAACAAGAAATTAAACCATCGGAATGCAAAATGTGAATCTGATCGGAATATCAAACCAAACCCTCGTCGGAATAATGAAATCGGAATGAGGCAATCGGAATACTAAACTTGAGTCAAATCGGAATGTTTATAAAAACACCCAATCGGAATGTCAACAAAAGCATCCAGATCGGAATGCTATGCAAGACTCCAATCGGAATGTAAACAACTCCCACAGTCGGAATAATAGACCCTAATCCGATCAACAGATCGGAATAAGGAGGCTAATCGGAATACTTGATCGGAAAGGGGTTTACCTGTAGAATATTGATAATCAATGAATCTATGAAGGGGTTTGTTGATTTCTAGAGAGAGAAAGTTAGAGAGAGAAAGTGAGAGAAACTATGTGTATTTTATTAATATGGAAAACAAGAAATGACAACAACCAACCCCTTTCCTTAGTGGAAAGGGTTATTTATAGTTCCAAGCATAACATGGGCTTGGGCCGGTCCATGACAAGCCCATGGACCGGTTCTTACTTAAGTTAATAAGCAAATAATAACTAATTACTAACTACGAGCTATTACAACATAAATCATATTGTGGAGTGACCGATACTTCTAATATACGTTAAAACGTATTTCTAACAATCTCCCCCTAAGGGAGGTCACTCCACGTTACAAAGTTCTAAACCTAGCATACTATACTAAGTCTTCGTTCTTTAGCTCGTAGTCCTTTCTTCTTTTCTTTCTTTTGTTGTGAATATGTTGGTTTGATCTTTTTGGCTTTGACTTGAGAGCATTGTTCTTTGGCCTTTCACGTGCGATCTTTGCCTTTCTTGTGAACTTTGCCTCCTCGTGACTTCATGTTCCACACACTTACTTCTTTTTGTTGAATTCTTGAAAGCTTCAGTGTTTGGTACAGCGGAAGACTTCATCTTGTACTTTCTTGAATTTTTGTTGCAAAAGACATAAGCATGTGGGAACGACTTTTACAGGTACACCGCAACACCACCGTCTTCACTGGTACACAACAACGCCACCGTCTTCAACAGGTACTCAGCAACGCCACCGTCTTTAGCAGGTACACAGCAACGACACAAATAAAATGGCTTTGAACATTTTATTCTAATTCGGTAGCATTTTACCTCCGGTCGGTGAAGACCGTTGGACGATATTAGATATCGTACCCGTGACGGATAGTTTCAATTAAGTAACTTCCTGACAGGATTTCGCGGGTAAACCCGTTCTCTTTATTCGACCGTCCAAAGCTGACTGCGAACATAAAGAGTGAATCACTTGGATAAATTATCCTTGTGATTAAAAGCCGTCAATTCATGAAACCTGGAACAAGTGAATTTCAATTAAGATTTTCACCATCGTTGCTTTCCAGTTGTCACGAGCTCAATTCATAAAGAATCTTGCACGTTACCTACCAAGTGCTGTTTGATGTTGACACTAGAAGGATTTCCACTCGTCACTGTGGTCAATAAAGAGTCACTCTGAGTGTTCTGGCAAGATCATATGATAATGCGAAGAGGCCTGGAACGAGTTTAAGTTCAATTAAGAGTTAAACCACTGTTACCTTCCAGTTTTTCACAAGATTGGTTCTAAAAGAACCGCACATGTAACCTACCATGAGCTTGTTTGATGTTGGCTCAAGCAGGATTTCCATCTTCATTGTAATACTTACGTATTACTCGGATGTTCTGGCAATATTACAGGAATATTGCGTAGGACTCATGGAAATCTCTTACTTTTCACAGTGTGTGAGAAAGCAAGGAATAAATGGAAAGTGTCCTAATGAGACTTTTGATGATCTCTTGGCTCTAGACTCGATTGTGCGTTTTGATTTAGTGAGCGATGGCTGGAGAGGAGTGCCACCTTTTCAATACCAGTTTATTCGGAGTGAATAAACCAATAGATAACGTGTTGATCTCCGTGTGATTAAAACAAATACCTTTTGAGAGATATTTGAGTTAGCTGGGAAGGGTTGTGCATTGCATCACTGGGTCCATGATGTCTTTCTTCAATACCGAGAATCATTAGCAAAAATGATCTCAATAGCATATGTATTGACCCGGTTTCTGCCTAAAGTTGTAAGGAGGGCTTCTTTCTTTACACCCTTTATCTTTACATTTCTTTTTCATTCTTCAACCCCTTCAATGCTTACCAATACGTCATCACTAGCACCTTGTTGTGATTGTTCCAGTGCTAGCTTAAGTAATTGGTCGGCATTCATCTACGTTCACATTCTTTCTCCATCTTTCCTAGGACTTCTAATTCTATCTAGGGAATTGTCCTTGGGAAGATTCCATCGGCTCTGATGAATCATTGGACTTAACCTATTCCTACCACCCTTTTGTCACCACATCCGTCGTGAATTAAGCGTGTTTTGGGAAGGAATTGCCACCATGAAAAATCATTGAAAATCACCTAAAGTACTTGTGATATTGAAATCAAAAGTTTTGTACCTTAGGTGTTTTGTTCATCAAAAACGCTCCCCCTTAACACGTGCTTTACACATATTAAGTTGGATAATCTTTAAGTCTTTTTCATCTTTTAGCCAAGTATCACTTACGTCTCCTTAATCCCATTTTCTCCCCTTATCCAAAATGTTAACCATTAATATTTGGGATATTGAATGGATTAACCGGTCTTTGGGTAAAAATGAAATCGATGTTTGGCCATAGAACAAGTTATTTCTCCCCCTTAAGTTAATAAGGGATAGTTGTAGTGCTTTGGTATGACATATTTTGAAAGATTTAGAATCTCGTGAGAAATTCTTGAAAAATTATCATACCTTAACACTACACCAAGCCATTCAAGCACATTATTCACAAATTTACATATTCACAATTGAAAACCAATATACAGTGACCTGAAATGTACGACCCATTAGATGGATCGTTGCAGTGTCCTGTAGTGCACTCCATATGGTCTACCACCCACGAATCTTTCCAAGCTCCTCATCAATCTACGTTCCCGGAGCTTTTGATCAATCTTCTTGATCACGTACTTCGCCATCTGCCGGTAACCCGGATGCCAATCCTCCGTCATCTCTGGCAGAGTCCCACCCGAGTTCAGATGCTCCAACTTTCCTCTGACTTGCATAAGAGTTCCATCACTATACTGGTGGAGCTCCCCCACCCTCATAAACTTCATCAAACCTCGACTGTTCAAGTAGAAAATGCCGTAATTCGGGACAGAAATGCCAGTATAGGGACATCTTTCTACATGTTGAGGTAGCACTTGATTCACAGGACGGGTTAAATTGAGCTTCCTCTGATAGCTTTCGACTCCCAACTGAAGGTCTTCAACTCGTGACTTGATGACAACGCTTCGTGTGAACATACGAAGTGCTGTATTCAAAGCAATCAGGTCTTCACGAGGAATGTGTGTAAGTTGATCTCTGGTCATCAGAAGCAGCATGTCTTCGATATCCTCAAGGCGAATGATGGAAAAATCTCCTTGCTGGATTTTGTATTCCCTGTCATCCTCCCTTTTCAAGCGAATCTCCGTCACATGATAATAGCCGTTCTTGGCTTCCGTTTTCATTCCTAAGATGCTGGAGATGCGGATTTCGGATCTAACATTGCTTCCAGAATTGACCAAGCAGCAACCCCTGTACGCCCTTCGGACTCGTTCGTCCCAATGAGATGCACCTATGACAGCATACATATCATAATTACGATTTATCTTAGGGACCCAGAGTCTGTTTACCTTTTCCTCGATAAAGGGTATTGTCCCCCAGTTGGCAGCTTTCAGCAATGTCAGGGATGTTGCGTACTTTGATGACCCCTTCAGTAGATACACAAGATCGTTGGTGACGAAGAAGTCAAGAGCAATCTGATTATCTTGAGCAGGATCCATTGGAGGTGGAGCTCTTTCTGATTCATGAAGACCTGGCCGTTGAACGGTTTTCAGAGCCTTCAGGATCTCATCGGCATAGTACTCGAACTCCATTCGAGTTAATCGGGTTTTGGCACGCAGTCTCTTATCTTTCAGCGCCTTCTTCACCAAGGATGGAGTAACCGAAGTCTTATACTCATGAGCAAAGAATGCACATAAGTCAATCGGACTTCGGATACGGAGATACAACACATCTTTGTCGGCGTCTGTGATCGGATCATATTGTGCTGCTGTCGTGATCCAAGCTTGTGGTGGTGCAGACTCGTCTATCTCCAACGTGTCTTCCCAATTTCGTGTGCTTGGTTCAGGAACCGTAGATTGTTGAACTTGTTGTTGAGGAGTTGAAGTGCGAACATCTGTTGGTTCAGTTTCAGGCATTTCAGCAGTGTCGTGAACTGGGGAGTGTTGTGCAGCTTCGGGTTCCGTCACTGATTCTGCAATCACAGGAGGAACAACAATAGAACTAATGGGGTTAGTGGTAATAGGTAAAGATACAGCGACAGAGATACCAGGAACCGATGACGCTGTAGTGGCATTCACATCGTGGCGCCACTTAGTTCGTCTTGATTCCGAGGATGTCGATTTGTCCTTCTGTGCTGCATCTTTTGTGGACTTGGTTCCAGTCTTAGTAGCAGTCTTCTTGGAGCTGGTAACCTTGTCTCCCTCTTTCGGTTGTTCACCCCCATCATCATCCTGATTGTCATCCCCGTTACTACCCCTAGCACTCTCCTGATTCTCATCACCACCATCATCGCCATCATCATCATCCTCATCATCGTCATTATCCTCATCATCCTCATCATCATCACCACCCTCGTCATCGTCTTTATCCTTTTCTCCTTCTTCTTCTTCTTCTTCCTCTTCTTCCCCCGTACCCTCTTCTTCACTCTCTTCCCTTTCTTCCTCAGGTAAGATGTGATATGGTACCACACTTCCAAACGTCTTGAATAATCTATCATCCTCCATGATAGCATCATTCAGGGATTTATATAGAGCCCGTTGAATCCTAGACTTGTCAAATGACCCAAGTTCCACCATACGAGCCTTAAGGATCTTCTTCAATTCAAAATCCGTCAGGTCATAAGCAATCTTGTAGGCGGCTTCTGAAGGATTGGATGATTTGACCATCAAGTTGTCAGCAGCAAGTGTCTTCAACTCGTCACGAAGTTTAGGCATTAAGGATTCAACGGATTCTTGCACTCTTTCTTTCACAGATGCTTCAAGTGCTTCTTTTTGTTCCTTATATTTATCCCTCATTGCTTGAAGTCTGGTAATACGTGCAGCATGCTTGTCAGCCTCAGCCTGCTTAACCCGAGCAAGTTCTTCTGCATGTGCTTTTCTAGTCAACTCCATATCTGAAGCAAACCTAGCAATCATCTCCTCTTGGGCTTTCCTAGATGCTTCTTCCCTTTGAGCTCGTCGTTGCAACTCTTGGCGAAGTTCATCCATTTCGCGTTTGTGAGTATCCACATGTTTGTCAAACATTTCGGCCATCACTAATGCAGCCATTGCAGATGTTGCAGAGCTGCTTTGGGTTGACTGGAGGGGCTCGGTTGTTACTGCTGTACTAAGGATGGGAATTATCGGTGGTTGAAGAAATGGTGTTGAGGCCGGTCTGGTTGTTAAGGGTTGTATGGGTGGAGGTTGAGTTGTTAAGGGTTGAGTTGTCACCATGATCGTAGGAGCAACAGGTTCCTTTTCCACACTTGCTGAAATAGGGATTGATGGCTCCTTCGAAGTGGAATAGTGTTCAGGTGACCCAAACTCATCAACATCATCTGGTTCCACGTACTCATCCTCAATATCTACCCTTGCCCCTGAACCACTACCTCCAGTATCTTTCCTACTCCTTTTAATAGCAATCTTCATCATTTGTTGCTCGGTTTTATCAAGAGTAGGATCAACAATATCTTCTTCGTCACGTAGACGCATCTCATCCTTACCCTTTCCCTTCTTACCCTCTGTCTTCTTCTTCTTGGGTTCGGGTTCGGGTAACGCTGCTGGTTGTTTGCGTTTACCTTTACTCTTAACCGTTGTGGACGAGTCTTCTCCAGTCTGAAGATTTGCTTTCAGCCTCTTGATCTCTATCTGCAGTAGCTTGTAATCAGCATAACCTTTGATTTTGTCAGACAGAAGGTAATCAGGAATAGGACCCGGAATCACACCAATAGACGGTCCTTCATGCCTCAAATCTACAGTATCATCAGCTTCTTCACACGCCTATCAATAGTAGCATCAAGCTTCATAAAATAATTTATGATAAGCTTAATAAACCGAGGATAAGGAAAGAAGTTTGTCTTCAGCTTCTTGTTGTAGAAGAGTTGAAAGGTGAATTCTTCCCATATCAACAAAGCATAATCTGAATTTGCAGCTTTGTACATGCCATAGAAGAGGTTTATTATAGGACTGCGCAGTGCATCATGGCCACTCGTTTTTGGTGTAAGAAATTTACTGAGAATACCCATTAATGCTCTCCAAGGTTGTCCCACCTTAGCAGTTGTAAACTCAGATGCAACTCGTATTTCCGGACATCCAAGTGCGTTAAATAACTCCACGAGTTCATCTTTAGTAGGGTCCCTCGAGAATGACATGCCCTTGGGTGTATCCCGTATACCAAGAATCTTACGGAAGTCTGAAACGGTGAGTGTCTGCTGCTTGTTGTCGATGGTGAAGGTGATCTTGTTCGAAGTGATTTCCTTGGTTGCCCAAAATTCAAACATATACTCATAAGGCACCGAGGCTGTATTCCTAAGGGCGTTCTTGAAATGAGAGTTATCGAGAATGGCTATGGCGACCTTAAAACCATGGTGAGTGGATTTAGAGACTTGCTTCAGCCGGTAGTTGTTGGGTATAAACTTAAGGGTTCGTGCTTTAGCAATATCGGCTTCTCTGGATTCTTGGATTGCTTGTACTGTTGGATTAGTCATTTTATCTGCTTAAGATAAGACATGAAAGGTTGATGCACAAAAACATATAGATATATATCGTTCTTACTTCTAAGCATAACACTTTTCATAAGATAAAACAACAAGTACATATATAGCATGCAAACAATAATAATCAAACTCTTCATCCGGAACTTTTCCTCATTCGGAACATCTTCATCCGGAACTTTTCCTCATTCGGAACTTCTTCATCCGGAAGTTCTTCATTCGGAACTTCCTTCATCCGGAAGTTCTTCATTCGGAACTTCCTTCATCCGGAAGTTCTTCATTCGGAACTTCCTTCATTCGGAAGTTCTTCATTCGGAACTTCCTTCATCCGGAAGTTCTTCATTCGGAACTTCCTTCATCCGGAAGTTCTTCATTCGGAACTTCCTTCATCCGGAACATTTCTTCATTCGGAACTTCCTTCATCCGGAAGTTCTTCATTCGGAACTTCCTTCATCCGGAAGTTCTTCATTCGGAACTTCCTTCATCCGGAAGTTCTTCATTCGGAACTTCCTTCATTCGGAAGTTCTTCATTCGGAACTTCCTTCATTCGGAAGTTCTTCATTCGGAACTTCCTTCATTCGGAAGTTTTTTAGAAGAAATCCTTCATTCGGAAGTTCTTATCCTAGTTCATCCGGAACTTTTCAAACACAGCCAAAGATAATCAATTCTAAACGCGTTTGTGCATTTCTAAGGCAATCTAAGGCATGTAAACATCATATCTTGCTAATCCGCACAAAACCCACCACAAATCCCTAGTTAATTAACCCTAATTAAGGAATAACCCTAAATCTGAAAATGTTAATTATCTGATTTAATTAAGGGGATATAGATGGCGATTTAGACGAATTCATAAGTTAAAATATGATGTTAATTACCTTTTTTAGTGAATGAACAGGAAGGAATGATCAGACGTGATGATTGTAAGAGTTTGTGTGTAATTAAGCAACAATGGCGGCAAGTATGAAATAGAAACAGTGAATGTAGAAAGTGAGGGGCGGGGTGTTTGATTTTTTGACTTAGGTCAATTTTGACTAGTTCCAATAAATCTCACTTTTAGTCCCTCTATTATCTATACTTTTCCTTTTTGTTTCTAAATTTTTCATTTCACCTAACTCTTGTTAAACGTACACACAACTTAGCAAACGCAATCTGTTAGCATATCTCCTATATCTAAAAGCCATGCCTATCACTTAGAACGAACACGAGTCGTTTTCTAAAGCAAAACCACTCAAATACCATGTAGCCATTAATTTTCACAATCACTTTTGAAAATCAATTTTAATGACGAAGATGATTTTACTATTTTCTCCCCCTTAAACGATGACCCGTTTTCTATTTAAAGAGCTGTAGTCATTGTTTAAAGAGTCAAATAGTGATGAAAGCATTTCCAATTTATCTCTTGAAAAAGTTTGATTCGTGGTGTCAATAAGATTTCTCTTATTTTAACAAATTAATGCACTGAGACGTACACAAATTCGTGTTAGACCAAGTTATAAAGTAAACTTGATCCCTTTGCATGATTTGGCTTGTAAATCACGCCCGAGAAAATTAATTCCCGTTCTGAGCCAACGTTTTCCAAGGAAATACGTGACTTTAATATGAAAACCGGGTTGCAGTCTGAAATAACTACAAGCCATTGTGGGCATGTTTTAAAAATGTACAACTTTTATACGGACTCTATTTATGGCACCGTGTCAATATTGATCGACATTTCTAAGGCCGTAAATATTACCGTACTAAAAGACATGCCCGATTTAAAAACGAAAATATTTTTGGTTTTTCTTGATTTTATAATTTTTATGGTTTTTCTAGGTTTTATATTTTTTTTATGGTTTTTGTAGGTTTTATATTTTTTATGGTTTTTGTTGGTTTTATATTTTTGTATTTTCTTTTTGTGGTTTATATATTTACGATAATATACATGATCACAACCAAAGGATACTCTGAATAGTTTACCACGACTATTCAGCTGATTCTTCTGCCAACTCTTTGAGAGTCGCTAGAGTGAATGATTTCATGCCAAGCTTGTCGATCAAAAACTCGATTCGTCCTCGATCTAAGGCTTTGGTGAACATATCCGCCAGCTGGTACTCAGTAGTGACAAAATACAGCTCGATCACTCCGTTCTCCACCTGCTCCTTAATGAAATGGTAGCGAATGTCTATGTGCTTGGCCCGGGAGTGTTGAACATAGTTGCAGCAAAGGGCAATAGCGCTCTTGTTGTCACAATACATCGGGATTTTGTTGAATCCAAGACCGTAGTCAGTTAATTGTGATCTCATCCAAAGGACTTGAGCACAACAACCGGACATGGCGATGTATTCAGCCTCCGTGCTAGAAATTGCAGCGCTTTTCTGCCTTTTTGAAGACCAACTGATCAATCTATCTCCGAGGAGTTGCACAGATCCAGAAGTGCTACGCCTCGTGTCTTGACATCCAGCATGATCGGCATCTGCGTATGATATTAAAGCAATAGAGGAATCTTTCGGATACCATAGACCACGATGAAGTGTTCCTTTTAGATACCGAAAGATTCTTTTCACAACATGTAGGTGCTTTTCGGTAGGCCGAGCCTGATACCGGGCACACATGCATACAGCAAATTGCAAATCAGGCCTGCTAGCAGTCAGATATAGAAGGGTGCCGATCATCCCACGGTAAAGTTTTGGATCGACAATAGTCCCATTCCTATCTTCATCTAACTTGGATTTCTCCACCATTGGAGTGTCTACGGGGTCACAATTCTCAAAGTTATATTTCTTAAGAGATTCTAGAGCATATTTGGATTGATTTATAAAGATGCCTCTGGGATTCTGAGAAATCTGTAATCCTAAGAAAAATGAGATTTTTCCCATCATCGACATCTGAAAGCGTGTGGACATTATCTTCTCAAATTGTTTAGACAATTCTATGTTAGTGGCAGCAAAAATTATATCATCAACATAAATTTGTACCAGAAGCATGTCGTTGCCGTCTTTGAGAGTGAATAGAGTGGGGTCCACTTTGCCTTTGGAGAAGCCTTCCGTCATGAGATATGTTGACAGGAGATCATACCACGCGCGTGGAGCTTGTTTCAACCCATAGAGAGCCTTCTTAAGCTTGTACACGTGATTAGGAGACTCCGTACTGACGAACCCATCCGGTTGACTAACATAAACCTCTTCCCTTAGTTCACCGTTCAAAAATGCCGTCTTCACATCCATTTGATAGACGATCATGTTCATATGAGCAGCAAACGCAAGGAATAGTCTAATCGCCTCCAATCTAGCCACAGGAGCAAAAGATTCCTCAAAGTCTATACCCAAGGCTTGTTTATATCCTCTAGCGACCAATCTAGCTTTATTCTTCAATACCGCACCCATCTCATCAAGTTTAACCTTATAAACCCATAACAAAGTAAGGATGTTAACCTTGTCAGGGCGAGGAACCAATTCCCATACTTCTAGTCGTTTGAATTCATTGAGTTCCTCCTGCATAGCTTCAATCCAAGATGATTGGGTCATAGCCTGCTGCCAATTTTTGGGTTCAACTTCAGAGAGAAATGCATCAAAGTAACAATAAAGTGCACTCTCTTGTAATTGATGGCGTGTAGAGACTGGTCTATCTAGATCTCCAATAACATTCCTAATTGGGTGATCTTTTGTCCATTTAGTGCAATGGTTTTCAATCCTAGGTGGTCTGGAGTGAACAATAAAAGGAGCTTCTTCTGAGGTAGACGCGGCTGAAGGGTTTTCAGGGATCGCTACACCAAAGAAAGGAAGCTCTTGCAAGTGAGCATATTCCAAGTCGTGATCAGTAGTATCCTCTTCTACATCATTAGGCACAAGTAGGGGTGATGATTCAGGTGTAGTTTGAGAATCACTTGGTGAAGGTGCATCCGATTCAATGTGAATTGTAGATGCATTAGATAAAGGTTCATTAGCTTGAGCAACCACTTCAGGTATTGGAGCAATTACTACAGGTGCTGGAACTTCATCAGTCGGGGGATCGAAGAATTCATCAAACAACGGTTGAAACAGTTTATCCCACTCGGGCCTTGATGGTGGTAAAAATGATGTAGAAGTAGGATTGTTGGGAACTAATCCGGAACTTATAGCACCGGTTCCCATCTCATGAAGCGCGGGTTCAGAGCTGTGTTGCTCAGAAGCCATCGCTGTCAGCTCGTCGAAATCAGCGTCCATAGTTTCTACAATCTTGCCAAGACGACGGTTATAGATTCGGTATGCTCTTTTGGACGGTGAGTAACCAATGAAAATACCTATGTCGGCTTTTGGTTGAAGCTTACCCAAGTTCTCACTATTGATGTTTGGATAACACAGAGCACCAAACACATGGAAAAATGAAACATCGGGTTTGCGGTCATGTAGAAGCTCATAAGGTGTTTTTCCATGGCGTTTCCGAATGATAGAACGGTTTTGGGTAAAGCATGCAGTAGAAATAGCCTCTGCCCACAAGAACAATGGAGCGTTCGCATAAATAAGCATGGTCCTAACAGCTTCCATAAGTGTACGATTCCGTCTTTCAACGACACCGTTTTGTTGTGGAGTGCGTGCAGCGGATGTTTCATGTGATATACCAACTCCTTCATAATAATCACGAAGAGTCTGGTTGACGAACTCTGTACCATTGTCTGTACGAATACCGCGGACAGTGGTATTCAAACGTACCTGGATGAACTTCAGAAAAGTAATGATAGCCTTCGGTGCTTCATCCTTTGTACGTAAGAATCTAACCCACGTAAACCTGGAGAAATCATCCACAATTACCAGAATGAATTTCTTACCGCTCACACTTTCAGTTCTCATCGGCCCACAAAGATCCATATGCAAAAGATGAAGTTTTTCTTGATTAGTGTCTTCAGCTTTGGGTTTGTAAGATTTCTTAGTGCTTTTCCCCCTTGAACACGCGGAACATAAATGGTCCTTGTGAAATTTAAGCTTTGGAAGACCACGAACTAACTCGTTTTTAGCCAGATGATTAATAGCATCAAAATTAAGATGAGATAATCTGCGATGCCATAACCATGACTTGGTCTTAGAAGCTTTAGAGAGAAGACATACTGGAGAAGCGGCCATCATGTCTTGTAAGGACAAAGTATAAAGATTTGCACCAAGAGATCCCTTCAACAAATCTTTTCCTTCCAAGTTGCGGATGAAACAAGTGTGTTGTCGAAAAGCAACCTCAAGGTTGGAATCACAAAACTGTCCTACTGAGAATAAGTTATGACCAAGACCTTCTACATAGTATACCCTAGAAATCGTCACGTTTCCAATCTGATATTCACCATACCCCATAATCTTTGCTATATGATCATTCCCAAATTTAACCGTACCAAGAAACTTGCTGACGAAATTTCGGAGCATCGAGCGATTTCCGGTCATATGTTTTGAACAACCGGAGTCCAAATACCACAGGATGATTTGGACCACCTGAAAATATCACCACACAAAGACAATGTAGAGGTATCGGAGTCTGAGTGTTCCTTGTTATTAGCAGGTACAGATTTAATAATCTTAGATTTGCTAACTCTAGGTTTCTTAGATTTCCTAGCCTTCTTTTTCTTAATAGGTGGTGTAGATTCTAGTTGGCTCAAATCCTGAGGTATTTCTTCACTGATAGGCACTATAGTGGGGGCTGACCTAATTAAAGGGCGCTGTTTCCATACTTGAGTGCGAGTGTTCCTAACTAAAGGACGCTCAGACCTAACCTCAATGGATGCATTCCTAGTTAAAGGGCACATTTTTCCATCTAATGTAAAGGTCCTACCAGTGGGACGCCATTGCCAGCCAACTTGGGCACGAGTTCTACCCGTTGGCTTCCATTCAAGACCATTCTTAATAGCATTCATTTCATTAACGTGATCAATCAGACACAAATCATGGCGCTGGGAAAACATACATTCATTACAATTCCAACAATTTAAATCAGAATTCACGAATGGTTTAGGCTGCTGCACAGGCGCAGAGCTTTTAGTCTTAACATGATTCGTTTTATTTAAAACTGAACTAGCATTCCTATTGTGGACTTCTACTTTCTTCTTTGTGGCACTACTAGTGGAGGGCTTGATCTTAGCTTTCTTGAGTGGCGATCCTTTAGCCTTAGTAGTCGCTTTTAATCCTGTAGAAGGCAAAGTGGGAACATTAGCAACAGATTTTAATGGTGTCTTACTTGATTGTGCCAATGACGGTTTTGCTCCTGGAGTCTTATTAAATGGAGTGACAGCAATGGGCCTATTATTAAGTAGTGAAGAACCTGGTGTACCTATATATTGCAAATAAGCCAAGCAATATTGAACTCGCTTAACATATTCATGAGCCGAATAATAGTCGCTACTTGAGGGATCTAAGGCATAAAGATCGTCTAAAATATCCCTAAGAAGATCGACATGCTTAATGGCATTCCTCATATAATCATCATAGGTAACCTGGTTTCTCTTATGAAGCGGATTCTTATAAAGCACTACTGACTTGGTTGTTGGAGCACTAGTGGACGGTGCAGAGTCGGTAGCTAAGTTATCAACAACTTCTTGTCGGGTGAGAAGAAGTGTCTCCTTTAACTCAGCCAAAACCATATTTTTGTCTATGAGCAGGATGTTCAAGTCAGAGATTTCCTCGCACCTTTGGTTCAGTTGTTCAACATAATATTGTTGCTGTGCCGCATTAAAAGCGAAGCGTTCTTCTAGTGAACCATAAAGAGCGGATAGTCCCTGCCTTGTCCGATCCATCTCCCCTAGAACAGTTGATAGTCTAATTTCTAAGACCTGATTTTTAGACTCTGCAGCCTCTAGTTCCATTTTTAATGTTTCCTTTGATGATACCTCTCTCTTCAATCTCATGATTTCTTCCTCTAATGTCTTAACAATTGCAATCATCTTGTCACTTGTCTCAACACCGTTTTCACAAACATTTGATATCAAAAGATTTTCATTTTGAGTTTGTTGTTTTAATTCTAACGATATACAATGTTGTTCTAGTTGATTAAAGCGTTGTGAAAGTAAATTATAAGAATCTTGTAGCTTTAAAAACTCAGCGTTAGATTCGTGACAAGAATGATTATCTACCTCATTTACAGTTTCAGCAACATTTACAGAAAGATCACAAACATCATCACAAATATGCACAACATCACAATTCATCATAGCGGATGTAAGCTCATTCGAATAATTAACATTTACAGTAGTAAGCACATCACACGAGATAACTTCGGACAAGAATCGGTCATATTCGGTTAAAATCTTTTCCTTTTCAATTAGTTGCAGTTCGTAAGCGGTGTCCATTTCATAAAACACTTTTTGAACTTCCCTAATTTCAAACTGAAGATTTTCCTTAAGAGATGCAAAACTTCCTTTTAGACTTTCGACAAACGGATTGATCTCAGTTTTAAACACCTCGTTCATGTGTTCGAAAGCCCATTCTCCGGCGTTTAAGCCATTTGAAGTCGTACATTCCAAAATGACCTTGTCAAAGTTAGTAAAGTATCGGTTAATCTCTTGCAAGTTTAACCATACAGTGCTAACAGGTGGAAGATTCTTTGGAATTTCCTTAGGACCTTCCATGTTGACAAGTGTAGGAAATGTACTAGGGCTTTCTTCCTCTATCATGTAGGTTGGTGCTGTAATGAGATCCTTATCCATATGGAAGCGAACTCTAAAATCAGTTTTTGCAAGCTCCTTATTCATTTTAAAATAATCACAGTCGGGATATTTTGCTGAATTATATGACCGATCCTCATCAACTAGATCCTTATTTGTTCGATCATCGGGAAAAACAATCGGGTCTAAAGCCAATCCTAATTGAGTTGCATTATACAATCTTGGACTATGTCTAAAAGCTTGTTTTGCATACTTTGGGTTAGGGGGAAGGCCTTTTTGACGTGATAAGTTAAACTCTCTAAACGAAGCATCAAATAAGTGCACTAGTTGAGAAGCAACGTATTGTCTTAAAAGCAAGTAGTCTAGACTTCTAATCTTATTAGCAGCATTAATCTCCATTTCATTCTTCTTAGATTCGAGTAATTCAAAATCAGTTTGAAGTTTTTGAAAATTAGTGACCACTAACTCCTTTTCTTTAAGTTCATTAGACATATTTGCTCTTAAGTTTTCGATCTCTTGCAAGTGACCCATTTGTTTGTTTCTAAAATGATCATATTCGAGATTTGTGAGAACACTTGACGAAGGCACTAATTCCAAAGTTTGTACTTTCTCATTGCTTAAGGCAAGCTCATCAGACAAATTCTTATTCTTAGCTAAGGTTTCTAAGAGTGCAGCATTCATTTGGCTAAGTAATGTAGCAGGAACCATTACCAAATCTTGTTGAGCAGGAGTAGGCGTATGCGAACTGGGTCCCGGTTGTGATTCGCTCAAAGTCTGGGGACTCACATTGATATTGCTATCATTGTTTGTCTCCTCGTTTGAAGGACTCACTACCGAAGATTCATTCGAGTCAGCACTCTCTTGCACAACTTGATGTGGCTGAATACTAGCATCAGTGGTATTATCGGTGGTATTAATAAGTACCTCAGATCTCTTTTCTGGCCCTAAGCTGGAGATAGTTGCCATGAGAGCAGCCTTTGCAGATTGAAAGTCATCACAGTCGGAGTCATACGCATCAAGATCATCGGCTTGGTAAGCTGCATTCTGCGTAGTGACAACGTCTTGTTCAGCAATCCCTGGGTCAGCAAGAAATGCAAGCTCCTCTTAATCAAGTTCCCTTCCTTGCGCCTGAGCATTTACCAGATAGATCTTTTCTGCAAACCACTGTCCATCCCTTCTCCTTTTGGGTTTCTTACAATCCCTGGACATATGACCCTCTTCCTTGCAGTTGTAGCATGTAATCATTCTCAACTTGCCTGTATTAGCCCGTGGAGGGTTGTTGACCATTGGAGCAGGAGCAGGATTGACGGTGCGAACATTGGTTGATGTGGAAGTTCTCCCCTGATATGGTTGAATTGGCTGAACCATTACCCTGCCATTCTCAATTGTAGCTTGTTGGCGAGAATTGGATGAATTACTCAACTGATTGTTGGTAGGAGCTGATCCTCTGAATCCTCGTTTGCTTAAAGTTCTTGTGAGATAAGCAGACATAGTAGTTAGCACTTCAACTAGGTCAGCTCCTTGTTGGAATACAGGAACTGGGACTTCCTCATCATCACAATACAGTGCTTGATCTGGATAAGTTGCATAATCAGTAGAAGGAATACTCATTTGATCAGGGTAGCTTGATGGATATGCTGCATAAGGTGCAACATTTGCTGGATGAAGTTGTGAAGCATACTGTGGTGAAGGTGCATTGAACCGATATTGTTGCTGATGTGAGGTGGGTGGTTGTGGTAGAATCGAGTATTGGGGAAAGGCTGGTGTCATGTAAGGTGATTGATGATAGGCTTGATGTCCCAAGATATAAGGTGTGTTGTTGTGAGACAAGCTTGGTTGATTCGCCATCAAAGCTAAGGAATCTGGGTACATACCGCGAGGAGAACGGTGCATAATTACATGCTTCTCATGCTGCTGAAGGAAGGCATATATTTGATCCAAATTGCACTTATGCAGATCTCTGGTTAACTTGACATCGGTAATGTACTCACCCCATTCAGCTTGAGGTAGAGTATTCAAGAATTTGGTGTTAACCTGAAATGGTGCAATCACGAGATTGTATACATTCAGATCATTCATGAGTGTGGTGAATCTGAAGTAATAATCGTGAAGCGTTTCCCCTGGATTGTACGTGAATCTATCAAACAGGTCATACAACTGACATTCCCTTTCCTGTTTGGTGAGAGACGTTCCTTGTAGCAACACCTTAAGACGTTCCCATAGATCCTTTGCCACCGTATACTGACTCACCATCCTATAGATGTCATGGGGAAGAGCTTGGAGAATTGTTTGAAGAGCTTTTTCATCTGCATCTGCAACCAGTTGTTGAGCTGGAGTGAGTTCTTCAAATTCTCGTGGTCTAGTCACGTTGTCAACCGTAATGGTACCATAGTCGAGTGGACCATTCAAAATCGATTTGACCATAAGCCTTCCGTATGTCGGTTTCCCCTTTAGATATTGCATCATTCGACCTTGCCATGCCTCAAACACCTCTTTAATAAGCATCGGTGGACGGCTATCAGTTCCCGTTATGATTGATATATCCGTAAGAGATGTCATCTGAGGCATTACTGAATTTGGATTCATTTTGTTTTCTTTAAAGAAACAGAGATTATCGGTTGATCGAGCAGTGAAGTAAAGCTTGTGAGTTGTGTTGTGTTTTTGTTGTAAGAAACCAAGATTAAATCCTCTAAAAAATCGTCGAAAAAACAAGCAAAATAACCCTTGATTCGGAACTTTTTGTTGATTCGGAAGTTTGATTCGGAAGATTACCTTGATTCGGAAGATTACCTTGATTCGGAACTTTTGGATTGATCCGGAACTTCTTGGTTCGGAAGTTCTTGGTTCGGAACTTTGGCTTGATCCGGAACTTCTTGACTCGGAAGTTCTTGGTTCGGAAGTTTGGCTTGATCCGGAACTTCTTGACTCGAAAGTTCTTGGTTCGGAAGTTTCTTGATCCGGAACTTCTTGGTTCGGAAGTTTCTTTATCCGGAACTTCTTGACTCGGAACTCCTTGATCCGGAACTCCTTGATCCGGAACTTCTTGATCCGGAAGTTTTGCTGAATGAACAGAAACTTTGTCCGATGAACAGTCGAACAGTAACAATGAAGATTAAGCCCAGATTTTGACCAAATAACCCAAAAAGTTTTGTGCTTTCGACTAAAATAAGTAACAACTAATACTTATCCACTAATCCCAATCACAAAAAACACCAAAAACACCAAGAATCAAGATGATTTTTCTTAAAGAACACTAATACAATCAAAAACTAAAAAACCACACAAATCACCACCTTAAATCACCCCATAGCTCTTGATACCAAATGTAGAATATTGATAATCAATGAATCTATGAAGGGGTTTGTTGATTTCTAGAGAGAGAAAGTTAGAGAGAGAAAGTGAGAGAAACTATGTGTATTTTATTAATATGGAAAACAAGAAATGACAACAACCAACCCATTTCCTTAGTGGAAAAGGGTATTTATAGTTCCAAGCATAACATGGGCTTGGGCCGGTCCATGACAAGCCCATGGACCGGTTCTTACTTAAGTTAATAAGCAAATAATAACTAATTACTAACTACGAGCTATTACAACATAAATCATATTGTGGAGTGACCGATACTTCTAATATACGTTAAAACGTATTTCTAACATTACCCTTTCCGATTACCCTTTTGATCCGAAAATTAAGCAAGGAGATAAGCTAAAATGATAAGCTAACACCAAAACTTGAACGAATCTAATATGAGAAGGACTAAATAAGCACAAATAACAACTTTTCCAACTCAAAATAAGCAACCTTTTAAATCAAACTATAAAAAAAAATGAACTTTTTAAGAAAACTTTTAAAAAGTAAATAAGCTAAACATATAAATAAGCCAATAAGCACAAAGATCTTAAAGCTTATTCGTATGAAAACGTAAGTAGGAATAAAAAGATTAACTTTTAAGCACGAAAACATTAAGAACAACACGGATCAAATAGATTTCGCACCAAAAGTAAACTAAAATCAAAGAAAGGTAGAAAGAGATGAAAGATTAAAAGCTTAACTTGAACTTGATTAATGAAATCTAAATACAAAAGGTATAATCTTGAAAGATTAAAAGAAAGAAAAGATGAAAACTTAGTGAGAGAAAGTTGAGAACTTTCTCTCTCTAAAACTAGAAAGAAAAGATGAAAATGAAACTAACTACTAAAAACTAACCAACCCTCCTAATGTGTATTAGGAGGGTATTTATAGGGAAAATGGGAAGGTGTGCATGTGATGCCTCTTCTTTCTTTCTTTCTTCACGTCTTCTCGACTCGATTTAATTCTTTGTCTTTTCTCGACGTCGTCTCGGGATTTGAACTTGTCTTAATAATTCTCTCTCTATAATTTAGACTTGAGTTCTTCGACTTCAATAAACTTCTGTCTTTAGACTTTTTCTTCGATAATTCTTCAGAATAGGTCTTGGACATCCATTCTTTAAGCACTCTTGATCTGTTGACTTCGTCTTTTCTCGTTTTTCTTCGATAAAAGCCCGTGAAAGCCCGTGTTTTCTTCCTTTTTCATCTTTTGGTCCTAAAACACAATAAAAACACAAACCACACATAATTCCGACTTTTACGACATAAAATACACGTTTTGGTCTTGTTATTATTGGAAATAAGTGGTAAAAGGATAAGTGTTTTCACACTTATTAAATCCCCTACACTTGACCATTACAATGCCCTCATGCAATGCATTAATTTTAAAGCATGGTTTACATTCTCCATCATAAATAACCCACCTTGGTCTTTATTAAATGCTAAACATAAAAAGATAGAAACAAGTAAAGAAATAAAAGACTTACATTGGGTTTTGGCTGCCATGAACGTTTATCATCCTCAAGTTTCACGTTCCCCATACCAAGCTTAAAAACGAGATCATTGTTATTATAAGTTAGCAGACTAACACGAATTCTTGTGGGCCAATTATTTACTTAGACTCCCTTATTCCTAGGTGTATCTCTTATATTTTATTGTTGTCTTGAATGATCACGAGGATGCATTGTTTGACTTATTTCGATAGTTATTTAGGCCGAAAATAAAGTGAACGATTTAATCAATAGTTAGCTAAAGAACAAAATCTTTTAAAACTGCTTCTCGGGACCTCATAAAGTTCATATCTTTTCATAACTCGCTTCACGATTCGAGACATTTCTCGGACCGATATTTGGCAGCGACTTCATACTTCGAATCTTTGAGAGACGTTCTTGAAATTATGGTCTTCTCTTCATAATAGGAATTTCTTCACTTTGATGTTTTGAGAGATTCTTCATCTTTGGACCACGACTTTTTCATTTTTCTCCAATCTTTAATTTGGATTTTGATATACAACGATCCGCCTACTTTTAGGACTTGGATCTATTTATCCTCATTCCTTGTTAGGGCCTTTTTGGATAGACTTCTCCATGATCTTTTGGGGAGTATTTGCTTTTCGTCGTGTCTCGATCCTTCATATTGATTTTCGATAAATGATTCTTCACATCACTTTTGGATCTTTAGCAACAAAATGTAGCCCTCATGCCTTGTTAGGGCCTTTTTGGACTCGCCAATCTTCGCATCCCGCTTCAATAAGTTATGCCTTGGCTATGAAGTCTAATTAATACCGAGCAACTTTTAAACGATCTTGGGCTATAAGCTAAGTAACTTTTCAAATCGTACAACCTTGTTTATTGCAGATAAATTTATTAACAAGCGATGGGAGAATAGGCTCATAATTAACTCACATAAATTCACGAAAGAATACCAAACTTATAATTGACTCTATCATCTCTCGTCCTCCACAGTTTAATATCTCAAGGAATGAGACTCGTGGGTGCTTAGCCTATTAAATCAAAGTTTTGGGTTTTCGAGTCATCTATAGGATCTTGCAAATTCTTAGACTTTTTCAAGTTTAGAAATCGCATTTTAAATTTCCCTTGATAAACGACTCTCTAGGATCAATTATAGGAACTTGTGAACAGTTCTTGTTCTTAACCCGTGAGAGATAAGACTTTCGCGTTTTAAAGCTCCCTATATAAAAGCCTAGCAAAACTTGACTTAAACACGTTAAGGATACTAGCTAGAGTAAACTTAGATAAGTAAACTCGGGTTGAGTCAAAATGTTCACGACTAAGAAAAATTTAAAACCACTTTATTTAAGCAAGGAAAGAAAATAACCATAATAAAGGAAAATACAACTATACAACTAGGCCAAAATAGATTATAAAATTTGAAAAATGTCGAAAAATCAAATTTTCCGGTTAAAATGAGGGAAAATTCATGGAAAAGACCACTTACTTCGATAGAAGTCCCCCCTACACTTGATATAAACATTGTCCTCAATGTTTAAGCATGTGGGAGTAAACTCTCCTACACTTAGGACATTGTGCACTTTGTTTAAATCTTGCTAAGGAGAGGACAACTATAGTGAATTCAATGTGAACATATAAAATATGAAATATTGAATCACAAGAGTTTAGGATAGAACCGGGAAGATGGGAACACGGGATCACGGTTCGTCAAATGTCATCGAGGTACTCTTTGAAGCTTGAATCCCTGTGGAGAATAAGAAACAAGACAACAAACACATACGGGGCTCCCCCTACACTTATTATGAAAGCAGTAAAGGATAGATCACGGGTTGCCTCCCGAGAAGCGCTTGTTTTTGTTCACCGAGTCACGAGCTTAACTCGACCCAAATTTAGTTCATGGGAAACGTGGTGAGGGATGGAATCATCTCATGAGAGATGTCCTCACCAAAGTACAGCTTCAAACGCTGGCCATTCACCTTGAAATTTGGCCCATTCGGCTGAGAAAGCTCAATGGTCCCATATGGAAAGACTTTGGCGACGGTGAATAGACCAGACCAGCGGCTCTTCAACTTGCCCGAGAAGATCTTCAACCGAGAGTTAAAAAGTAAGACTTGATCACCAACGTGGAACTATCGGTTCTTAATTCTTGCATCATGGATGATCTTGGTCTTCTCTTTGTAGATCAGTGAGTTCTCGTAAGCTTCATTCCTCAGTTCATTTAGCTCGTTGAGTTGAATCTTGCGAAGATCACCGGCTTTGTTGATGTTGAAGTTAGCCCACTTCAAGGCCCAGTATGCCTTATGTTCCAGCTCGATAGGGAGGTGGCATGCTTTCCCGTACACAAGACGATAAGGAGTACAACCGATAGGGGTCTTATAAGCAGTACGGAAAGCCCACAAAGCATCATCTAACTTATCGGCCCACGCGGCGCGATGCTCTCCCACAGTACGTTCCAGAATTCGCTTCAATCCACGTTCGGAAATCT
Organism: Glebionis coronaria; assembly: GCA_025667525.1. Lineage (NCBI taxonomy): Eukaryota > Viridiplantae > Streptophyta > Magnoliopsida > Asterales > Asteraceae > Glebionis > Glebionis coronaria. The sequence goes on along the minus strand of CM046874.1, from coordinate 588,434,072 downwards.
CGGCTTGACCATTGGTTTGAGGATGATAAGCGGTGGAAAGACGATGATTGACACCATACTTAGCCATGACTCTTGCAAATTGATCATTGCAAAAATGAGTCCCGTGGTCACTGATTATAGCACGAGGAACGCCGAATCGAGCAAAGAGCTGCTTCAAAAAGTTCACAACCACCCTCGCATCGTTCATAGGGAGAGCCTTAGCTTCAACCCATTTAGAAACGTAGTCAACGGCTACGAGGATGTACTTGTTCCCTTTAGATGATGGAAATGGCCCCATAAAGTCGATGCCCCATGCATCAAAGATTTCACATTCTTGTATGAAATTTTGAGGAATCTCATCTTTATGTGTGATCTTGACTTGTCTTTGGCAAGCATCACAATGTTTAACTATATCGTGAGCGTCATGATAAATGGTGGGCCAATAGAATCCAGAGTCGAATACTTTCTTCACGGTGTAATTAGGACCAAAGTGACCACCGGTGGGTCCTTTATGGCAAGCGTCAAGGATTTGTACCGCTGCCGGCCCATCAACACATCGACGAATAATCAGATCAGCACATTGTTTGAAAAGGTAAGGGTCGTCCCAGAAATAATGTTCATTATCTTTAAAGAACTTTTTCTTTTGTTGGGACGTGAGCCCTTCCTTGAGAATCCCACCCGCTAAGTAGTTTGCAATGTCTGCAAACCACGGGGTGTCATCGAGATTAGAATTGATAGACATTAAGGCCTCAAGGGGAAAAGAGTCATTGATCTCTTTGTTCGGATGATCCCCTTGATAAGGATCCTCAAGTCTAATGAGATGATCCGCGGCTAGGTTTTCAGGTCCCTTTTTGTCACGAATTTCATTGTTGAATTCTTGAAGGTGCAAAACCCAACGAAGAAGTCTTGGCTTAGAATCTTGCTTAGTCATCAAGTACTTCAACGCGGAATGATCGGTATACACGACGGTGGTAGAAAGGACAAGATAGGGGCGGAACTTTTCAAAAGCATACACTACAACTAAAAGCTCTTTTTCGGTAGTGGTATAATGCAATTGAGCCTCCGTCATTGTCTTGCTAGCGTAATGGATTGGTTGGAAGTGTTTGTTCACTCTTTGGCCCAAAACCGCTCCAATAGCAAAGTCGCTAGCATCACACATCAACTCAAAAGGTAGCTCCCAATTAGGGGTAACCAAGACCCGTGCCTTAGTTATCTTATCCTTAAGAAGATTGAAGGATTCAAGACACTCTTTGGAAAAGATGAAAGGAGTATCTTTTTCCAAGAGATGGGTCATCGGGCGAGCGATTTTAGAAAAATTCTGAATGAAACGACGATAGAAGCCCGCATGACCTAGAAAACTTCTCACACCCTTCACGGTTGAAGGTGGAGGCAATTTAGCAATAACATCGACTTTAGCACGGTCCACTTCAAGACCGGATTTGGAGATTTTGTGTCCTAGCACGATGCCCTCTTTTACCATGAAATGGCATTTTTTCCAATTTAGAACAAGGCGAGTGTCTTCACACCGCTGAAGCATACGTTCTAAATAGGCTAGGCAAGCAGAGAAAGAATTGCCATAAACCGAGAAATCATCCATGAAGACTTCCATAGTTTCTTCAACCATGTCATGGAAGATAGCCATCATACACCTTTGGAATGTCCTGGGAGCATTGCATAAGCCGAAAGGCATTCTTTTATAAGCAAATGTTCCGTAAGGACAAGTGAATGTGGTTTTCTCTTGGTCTTTGGGATCGATGGGAATTTGAAAATACCCGGAGAAAACGTCTAAAAAGCAGTAATAGTCATTACCCGCTAGACGTTCAAGCATTTAGTCCATGAAAGGAAGGGGAAAATGATCCTTTCTCGTAGCATCATTGAGTTTGTGATAGTCTATACAAACTCTCCACCCTGTAACGAGACGAGTAGGAATCAACTCGTTGTTTTCATTGGGAACAACGGTGATTCCGCCTTTCTTAGGCACACAATGGACGGGACTAACCCATGGTGAATCTGAGATAGGATAGATCATTTCGGCATCAAGAAGTTTGATAACCTCTTTTTTTATAACGTCATGGATCTTAGGATTCACCCTTCGTTGGCTTTGAATAGTGGGTTTAAAGTCATCCTCCATGAGAATTTTGTGTGTGCAGAAGTGAGGATCATTTCCACGAATATCAGAGATCTTCCAAGCAATCGCTTTCTTGTGATTCTTCAGCACGGCGATAAGTCGGGATTTTTCTTCTTCTTTCAAGTGCTTAGCGATGATGACCGGTAACTTCTTGTTGTCTTCAAGGAAAACGTACTCGAGATGAGACGGAAGATCCTTAAGCTCTAAATCCGGAGGATTTTCGATGGATGGCGTAGTCAACTTCGGATCATCGGTAGAGATATCCTTAGGAGATGGTGGAGAAGTTTTGTCCTCATTGAGAAGTTTCTCGATGCTACGAATGTCTTCATCCCAATCGGTGGGAGAATTATCATACTTAAGATCGAGAGGACCCAAGCTAGGTTCAAAATCATCTATGTCACTTTCTCCAAAAGGAGTCAATGACGGAGCAATTGAGGCAACGGTCTCAACATTGGGTAGAGAAGAAGAACCACTTTTACAAGCGTCTTTGAAATGTTCTTCACAAGCCTCATCAAGAACATCAATGAAATTAACACTCTCGTTTTCCGAAGGCTGCTTAGAAAGTTTACCCATGTTGAAGACGATTTTATCGTCACCAACTCTCATGATTAATTCGCCAGCGGCTACATCAATGAGAGTGCTACCGGTCCTCAGGAATGGACGTCCAACGATTAATGGAACACGGGGGTCCATCTCGTAGTCAACGACAACAAAATCCACCGGGAAGGTGAATTTTTCGACACCAACGAAGACGTCTTTGGCTATCCCCACTGGATAAGCAACCGTACGGTTGGCTAATTCCAAAGTCATTCGTGTGGGGACTTGCTCGGGGAGAGATAATTGCTTCCAAACACTTAATGGCATTAAGTTAATACTAGCACCTAGATCGGATAGGGCCTTGCAATTCTCTACTCTCGGGAAGTTGCAAGGAATCAAGAAACGACCCGGATCACCAAGTTTGGTTGACAATTTCCTTAAGAGCACTGCGGAGCAATTCTCATTAAGTTGGGTCTGAGCAATATCGAGAAGTTTCTCCTTATCACTGAGAAGATCTTTAAACATTTTAGCATATTTGGGTATGTGAGCGAGAGCCTCAGCAAAGGAGATATTGAAATTCAGTTGTTTGAACATTTTAAGAAAGTTCGAAACCTGAATATCATCCTTGTGCTTCAATTTCTCTTTCCTCAACCTCGAAGGATAAGGTATATTGGGTTGAGATGAAGGCTTTGGGATAGAATTCGCACTCACATCCGTGGGTGGTGGAGGGGTAGAAGTAGAAGGTGGTGGAATAGGAGATGTAGAAGTTGGAGGAATAGAAGATGGAGGATTCGGAGAAGGAGACTCGTTTTCCTTTGTCACAATCACCGGTGTAGGTGTAGGAAGCTCGGGTTCCTTTAAACCTTTTCCACTGCGAGTGGTGATTGCTTTCATCTCCCCTCTTGGATTAGCAACGGTGTTACTCGGAAGAGAACCGGATCCAGAGGCTTGATTACTAGGGAAGAAACTAGCCATCATATTCCTCAAGTCATTCGTTTGACTTGCCAAAGTGTTTCGCATATCAGCTCGAAGATCATTCCCTTGCTTAACCATATCTGCTTTCATGTTGGCCATTTCCCGCTGAAGATTTTGCACGATCACATCGTTCGTCCTCATGTAGGTTTCAACATCTTGGTGTAAGGTTGTGGGTTGGTTGAGAGGAGGAGCATGGTAGGCGGGTGGTTGATAAGCAGGTTGTTGGTAAACTTGGTTGTTTCTTTGAGGTGGATATGGGTTTCTTTGGTTTGGGTATTGATTTGGAGCACGAGGTTGTGTTTGATTGTTGCAAGTGAGGTTGTTTGGGTTTTGTGAGGGAAAACCGGGTGGTGAAAGAAAGTTGTTTGAGCGATAGCTGAGAAAGTTGCGGTCACCTTGAGGACGTGCTTGATAGCCTCCCGTAGAATAGGTACCGTTGGCGACATACACATTTTCCGGATTGTCGTGAGTCGAAGGACAATCGGTGTATGAGTGAGATCCCCCGCATATATCACATGATTGGCTCAAAACATTAGCTTGGGCATTGAATTGTTTGGCATTGTTGGCAGTTTGTAAAGCAAGCGATTCCACAAGCGAAGTAAGCTTATCAATTCTTTTGTCGGCATTACTAGTACTAGCACTTGCTACATTAGCTCTAACACTCTCGGTTTGTACTCTAGATTTATTCTCAATAATATCCCAAGCAGCATTAGAAGACTTAACCAAAATATTACCCCCCGAGGCACTGTTTAGTGAATCTTGGTCATTCATGCTTAAACCATTGTAAAAACTATTGATTTGATGTACTTTTGTTAAACCATGTTGTGGAAACTTCCTTAAAAGTTCCTTAAAACGGTCCCAAGATTCACTAAAAGACTCACCGTACTTTTGTTCAAAGGTAATTATTTCATTCCGCAAAGCGGTAGTACGTGAGGGTGGGAAAAAGTAGTTGATAAACTTGGTCTCTAAATCCGTCCACATAAGAATACTTTGTGGCGGTTCTTTATCAAGCAAATTTCGGGCTTGTCCCTCTAAAGAGAAAGGAAAAAGTTGCAAGCCAATCACTTCTTGTGATACCCCATTGTACTTAACCGTATTGGTAAGCTGAAGAAACCTTTTAATGTGGTCATGAGGATCATCAAGTGAGTGTCCCAAGAAGGTTTGAGCAGAGACCATTTGTATAAAGCCAGATTTGAGTTCAAAGTTGTTGGCTCCAATCTCAGGGATGACAATTGCATCGGTGTTGCCTTCTACGTGCGATTGCAAAAGCTCGATCATTGGTTGATTGTCCATGGTGACAATTGGTTGAGTAATGACATCGGCTTGAGCTACTCTCTTCTTACGAGCACGTGTACGCATGCACACCTACAAAAGGATTAGAAAAATAGAAAAGAAATATTTTTGGTTTTTATGGTTTTTCAATTTTTTGTATTTTGAAGATTTTATATTTTTTTGGATTTTTGAAAATTTTTAAAGCAAGGAAAATAACGTTCAAAGATGAACGGATCCCAAAATCCAACGCGTCTCTCACTTAAAACCTTTAATCTTAACGAAAAGAGCCGGCAGCGGCGCCATTTAATACAAGGTATTTCCAAGTATCAAAATTCGTTGTTCCGATCTCTTCGAATTGACTATTGGTTCAAAGTGTGACTCAATTGTTCTTAGTGGAATAATAAATGGATTGGTTGATTATCTATTTTAAACTAATAGCAAATAAGTAAATGTCGTTGAGTAAAATAATAACTTTAAAGATTAAACTAAAGTGACGAGTTAAAAATAAATGCTTGAAAACTTAAATACAAGATTAGGAAAATGCTTGAACACTTAATGAATCTAAAACTTGGAAACTTTGTAAAAACAAGAAATTAAACCATCGGAATGCAAAATGTGAATCTGATCGGAATACTGGTCGGAAAATAAGATCGGAATGTTTGAAACTATCACTGATCGGAATATCAAACCAAACCCTCGTCGGAATAATGAAATCGGAATGAGGCAATCGGAATACTAAACTTGAGTCAAATCGGAATGTTTAGAAAAACACCCAATCGGAATGTCAACAAAAGGATCCAGATCGGAATGCTATGCAAGACTCCAATCGGAATGTAAACAACTCCCACAGTCGGAATAATAAACCCTAATCCGATCAGCAGATCGGAATAAGGAGGCTAATCGGAATACTTGATCGGAAAGGGGTTTACCCTTTCCGATTACCCTTTTGATCCGAAAATTAAGCAAGGAGATAAGCTAAAATGATAAGCTAACACCAAAACTTGAACGAATCTAATATGAAAAGGACTAAATAAGCACAAATAACAACTTTTCCAACTCAAAATAATCAACCTTTTAAATCAAACTATAAAAAATGAACTTTTTAAGAAAACTTTTAAAAAGAATAAGCTAAACATATAAATAAGCCAATAAGCACAAAGATCTTAAAGCTTATTCGTATGAAAACTTAAGTAGGAATAAAAAGATTAACTTTTAAGCACGAAAACATTAAGAACAACACGGATCAAATAGATTTCGCACCAAAAGTAAACTAAAATCAAAGAAAGGTAGAAAGAGATGAAAGATTAAAAGCTTAAGTTGAACTTGATTAATGAAATCCAAATACAAAAGGTATAATCTTGAAAGATTAAAAGAAAGAAAAGATGAAAACTTAGTGAGAGAAAGTTGAGAACTTTCTCTCTCTAAAACTAGAAAGAAAAGATGAAAATGAAACTAAATACTAAAAACTAACCAACCCTCCTAATGTGTATTAGGAGGGTATTTATAGGGAAAATGGGAAGGTGTGCATGTGTTGCCTCTTCTTTCTTTCTTTCTTCACGTCTTCTCGACTCGATTTAATTCTTTGTCTTTTCTCGACGTCGTCTTGGGATTTGAACTTGTCTTAATAATTTTCTTCTTTTATTTAGACTTGAGTTCTTCGACATCAATAAACTTCCGTCTTTAGACTTTTTCTTCGATAATTCTTCAGAATAGGTCTTGGACATCTGTTCTTTAAGCACTTGATCTCTTGACTTCGTCTTTTCTCATTTTTCTTCGATAAAAGCCCGTGAAAGCCCGTGTTTTCTTCCTTTTTCATCTTTTGGTCCTAAAACACAATAAAAACACAAACCACGCATAATTCCGACTTTTACGACATAAAATACATGTTTTGGTCTTGTTATTATTGGAAATAAGTGGTAAAAGGATAAGTGTTTTCACACTTATTAAATCCCCTACACTTGACCATTGCAATGCCCTCATGCAATGCATTAATTTTAAAGCATGGTTTACATTCTCCATCATAAATAACCCACCTTGGTCTTTATTAAATGCTAAACATAAAAAGATAAACAAGTAAAGAAATCAAAGACTTACATTGGGTTTTGGCTGCCATGAAAGTTTATCATCCTCAAGTTTCACGTTCCCCATACCAAGCTTAAAAACGAGATCATTGTTATTATAAGTTAGCAGACTAACACGAATTCATGTGGGCCAATTATTTACTTAGACTCCCTTATTCCTAGGTGTATCTCTTATATTTTATTGTTGTCTTGAATGATCACGAGGATGCATTGTTTGACTTATTTCGATAGTTATTTAGGCCGAAAATAAAGTGAACGATTTAATCAATAGTTAGCTAAAGAACAAAATCTTTTAAAACTGCTTCTCGGGACCTCATAAAGTTCATATCTTGGCATAACTCGCTTCACGATTTGAGACCTTTCTCAGACCGATATTTGGCAGCGACTTCATACTTCGAATCTTTGAGAGACGTTCTTGAAATTATGGTCTTCTCTTCATAATAGGGATTTCTTCACTTTGAAGTTTTGAGAGATTCTTCATCTTTGGACCACGACTTCTTCATTTTTCTCCAATCTTCATTTTGGCCTTTGATATACAACGATCCGCCTCCTTTTAGGACTTGGATCTATTTATCCTCATTCCTTGTTAGGGCCTTTTTGAATAGACTTCTCCATGATCTTTTGGGGAGTATTTGCTTTTCGTCGTGTCTCGATCCTGCCATTTAATACAAGGTATTTCCAAGTATCAAAATTCGTTGTTCCGATCTCTTCGGATTGACTATTGGTTCAAAGTGTGACTCAATTGTTCTTGGTGGAATAATAAATGGATTGGTTGATTATCTATTTTAAACTAATAGCAAATAAGTAAATGTCGTTGAGTAAAATAATAACTTTAAAGATTAAACTAAAGTGACGAGTTAAAAATAAATGCTTGAAAACTTAAAGACAAGATTAGAAAAATGCTTGAACACTTAATGAATCTAAAACTTGGAAAATTTGTAAAAACAAGAAATTAAACCATCGGAATGCAAAATGTGAAACTGATCGGAATACTGGTCGGAAAATAAGATCGGAATGTTTGAAACTATCACTGATCGGAATTACAAACCAAACCCTCGTCGGAATAATGAAATCGGAATGAGGCAATCGGAATACTAAACTTGAGTCAAATCAGAATGTTTTTAAAAACACCCAATCGGAATGTCAACAAAAGGATCCAGATCGGAATGCTATGCAAGACTCCAATCGGAATGTAAACAACTCCCACAGTCGGAATAATAAACCCTAATCCGATCAACAGATCGGAATAAGGAGGCTAATCGGAATACTTGATCAGAAAGGGGTTTACCCTTTCCGATTACCCTTTTGATCCAAAAATTAAGCAAGGAGATAAGCTAAAATGATAAGCTAACACCAAAACTTGAACGAATCTAATATGAAAAGGACTAAATAAGCACAAATAACAACTTTTCCAACTCAAAATAAGTAACCTTTTAAATCAAACTATAAAAAAAATGAACTTTTTAAGAAAACTTTTAAAAAGTAAATAAGCTAAACATATAAATAAGCCAATAAGCACAAAGATCTTAAAGCTTATTCGTATGATAACTTAAGTAGGAATAAAAAGATTAACTTTTAAGCACGAAAACATTAAGAACAACACGGATCAAATAGATTTCGCACCAAAAGTAAACTAAATTCAAAGAAAGGTAGAAAGAGATGAAAGATTAAAATCTTAACTTGAACTTGATTAATGAAATCCAAATACAAAAGGTATAATCTTGAAAGATTAAAAGAAAGAAAAGATGAAAACTTAGTGAGAGAAAGTTGAGAACTTTCTCTCTCTAAAACTAGAAAGAAAAGATGAAAATGAAACTAACTACTAAAAACTAACCAACCCTCCTAATGTGTATTAGGAGGGTATTTATAGGGAAAATGGGAAGGTGTGCATGTGTTTCCTCTTCTTTCTTTCTTTCTTCACGTCTTCTCGACTCGATTTAATTCTTTGTCTTTTCTCGACGTCGTCTCGGGATTTGAACTTGTCTTAATAATTTTCTTCTTTAATTTAGACTTGAGTTCTTCGACTTCAATAAACTTCCGTCTTTAGACTTTTTCTTCGATAATTCTTCAGAATAGGTCTTGGACATCCGTTCTTTAAGCACTCTTGATCTCTTGACTTCGTCTTTTCTCGTTTTTCTTTGATAAAGCCCGTGAAAGCCCGTGTTTTCTTCCTTTTTCATCGTTTGGTCCTAAAACACAATAAAAACATAAACCACGCATAATTTCGACTTTTACGACATAAAATACATGTTTTGGTCTTGTTATTATTGGAAATAAGTGGTAAAAGGATAAGTGTTTTCACACTTATTAAATCCCCTACACTTGACCATTGCAATGCCCTCATGCAATGCATTAATTTTAAAGCATGGTTTACATTCTCCATCATAAATAACCCACCTTGGTCTTTATTAAATGCTAAACATAAAAAGATAGAAACAAGTAAATAAATCAAAGACTTACATTGGGTTTTGGCTGCCATGAACGTTTATCATCCTCAAGTTTCACGTTCCCCATACCAAGCTTAAAAACGAGATCATTGTTATTATAAGTTAGCAGACTAACACGAATTCATGTGGGCCAATTATTTACTTAGACTCCCTTATTCCTAGGTGTATCTCTTATATTTTATTGTTGTCTTGAATGATCACGAGGATGCATTGTTTGACTTATTTCGATAGTTATTTGTTGGGAATCTAAACTTGTTAGATTCCCTGTTCATTGATTTAAACATAATTAGGCTGATAGATAGTCCCTTGCCTGTGCCTAGGAGGCAGGCAAGTTTCACAAGACTCACAGAGATCCGAATCTCTGTGAGCAACCTCAGAGGAGTCCATGTCAGAGACATTGTCAGGGAAGTCGAAGATTACCTGAAGACATACTCCTTGGCTGTGATGGATAACAGCCAAGATGTATTAGGGACTCTGAGGGGTTGAGAGTTAACAGGGGTGGCAATACCCTGATAACTCTCAGCACACTTTGGACATGCCATTTGTGTGTTCGAGAATATGAAGAATAAGGAAACTGTTTTGGACAACTGTTCCTTAAAGCATAATGGAAGACTACCAAGAATAGAAGGACATCATGTGACTGATGTGGGAACTTGTAAAAGTTGTGTAGTCGACATCAAGTACTGTTCAAGTCAAACTCGTAACACTATAAATAGGATGTGTATCCTTGCATTAAGATTTAACACTTTGCAATATTAAGATCATTAGTGCGTGTAACTTAGTGAATCAAACAGCTACGACTGTATTCATAAGTTAAGGTTTATTGTTGTTCAAAGTGTGCACAACACATTGTCATCAAACGGTGTTATCCATAACACTTGTAATTCTTTATTATACAATAATAAGATTACGTTTGAAAAGTAATACCTTGTGTTGATTAGGTTAAATTAGGGTTTCTCGCATTGATTAGGGACTTTCAATTGGTATCAGAGAGGTGTTTGATATTAAAACCCTCAAGAAACATCGTTCTCCGTTTTATAATCAAGATCCACCATGCCAGAAACCTCTAGCCCACACTCACCTTCCAGAAACCCATCTTCACCAAGACTTACCGCCCCACCAAATGACGATGATCTACCCCAACTTCTTGACTCAAGAGGTGGATCACACGTAACTAGTGTACCAGTCTTTGACGAAGAAGACTTTGCCAGTTGGAAGAGTCAGTTTCTTGTATACCTTGATGGACTTGAACCTTTTCTCTTAGAAATTTTAGAAAATGGTCCATATATTCCCATGGCACTCACTTCTACTGAAGAAAACCCTCTTCCCAAGCCTGTCAAACAATGGACCGCTGCTGATAGGAAATTAGCAAACCAAGATAAACGTCTCAAAAGCATCATAATTTCCTGTCTTCCAAAGCATATCATGAAGTATGTCATTCAGTGTCCCACAGCTAAGCAGATGTGGACAGACCTTATTCTTGGCCATGAAGGACCCTCTGAAACAAGAGAGACAAAGATTCAGGCACTCAGACTTCAGTTTAATGCCTTTAAGTCTCTTGAAGGTGAAAAAGTTCAGCAAACCTACACTAGGCTGAAGATTCTTCTAAATGACCTCGCTATGAATGATGTTACTATTGGTCAAGCTGAGATCAATGCCACTTTTGTCAACAGCCTTCCAAGAAAGTGGCTGAGCATGAATCAGACTCAAAGAGCTAACAACTCAATCAAAAATGATACCCTTGCTCAGCTCTATGGAAAGTACAATTATGAAGAAGGGTTGATCGATACTATCTACAAATCAGAGACTGAAAGATTTGTAGTCCAAGGAGCATCCTCCAAAGCTTTGATCTCTGCAACACATCCTATTGACAGCGATTCTGATATGGAAGAAGATACTCGCAGCAGTCAAGAGTTCTTGTCAGACCTCAATGCAGAATTTCATGAAAGAGCACTGCTAGCCAACCAAAGAAGATACTACAAAAGATCTGGAAGAGTAGGATCAGCTAGCAAACCAACTGACAGGTCAAAAGAAACATGTTTTGCCTGTGGAAAGCTTGGACATTTTCAAAAAGAATGTCCATCCACCAAAACATCCTCACCCTCTTATCCATCATCTTCATCCAAACCCTACAAGTTCAAACAACATAACAACTCATCTCAATCCAATTCTTCAGACACTGAGAAGAAAGATTACAAAAATAAGTACAAGGCACTTAAGGCTGAGTTAGAACAGATGAACTTGAAGATTGAAGCTATGTCCAAAAAGAAAGGTGGTGAGAAAAAGGCTGAGAAAGGGTTGGTTGCTGAAACCTATGATTGGAACGATGAACCATTGACTTCAGATGAAGAAGACACCACAAGGGTCAGGGCTTTTATGGCAATAGCTGATGATGAACCAGCTGTTGGAAAAGGTGATGCTAGATCAGGACAATGGGTCGACATCACAATGAAAAAGGTACACAGGCTTCTTTCTATGTCTGATTGTGATGAACGTAAGCATGTTCTTGATTACACCATTGTTGACTTACACTTTGTTGAGGAACAAAGGAAAAACCTACTTGACAAGTTTCACTCTGTTAAAACTGAAATGATTAATTCTAAGGCTGAATGTGATACTCTCAGGCGGGTTAACTTAGAGAAAATATCCCTGCAAAATGAAGTAGCTAGATTAACCTTGAAAAACATAGCTTTAAATGACCAAGTCACTGAATTAAACAAAGTTATTGAAAAATGGCTGTGTGCTAGGTTTACTATAGATGAATTGCTTAGGGATGAAGTGCCTGCTGACTTGAACAGGGATATAACTGCTAAGCATAAAAAGCTGAGGATTATCACCAAACCCAAAGACATCGTCTTTAAATCTACAGAGACTATTCATATGTCAGACACCTCTTTGACTAATGACCCTGTCTCTGAAGATGTGGCTGAGCTTCCACCCTTGCCCAAACTCTCTAGAGTTGAACCTAGCAGTTCATCTAGATCTGCTAAGGATGAACTTAAAATAGATATTGAGAATCCTCCAGCTAAAGTTTTTCGTGTGCCTGCTAAACCAACTGGTAAACAAGTAGCTTTTAAGCCTGTTTCTACTAAGGCTGTGAATAAGGTTGACCCCACCACTGAAGATCGCCTGTTGTCTCTTATGAAAGAAGTAGAACTCTTGAAACAACACATTAAGCCTTCCGCTGAATGCTCTACTTCTCATGAACCTAAGTCAGTCCTAGGTGAACCCAAAGGGGAAAGGTTAATCAAACCTTATTGCAATGTTTGTAAGAATACTCACCACTCGACCTTAGATCATGACAGACACATGGCAGCTAAAAGAGCTAAGACACCCTCTAGGGACAGACCACAGAGTTTCAAAAGACAACAGGGAAATTACCATTCTTATCCTCCCTGTAAATTCTGTGGGTTCACAGACCATCACTCAGACGAGTGTGGTGACTTCCCTGGGTGTGATATCTGTGGGAGTTATAACCATGAAACAATGAATGTCCATCCCAACGCCAAAAGTTTTTCAGAAACACAAGAGTTGCTAACAAGCAATTCAGGGAACCCACTGGAAAGTGGGTTCACCATAGGAACTAATCTGTTTCTATGTATCTGTGCAGAAATATCTCAAGGAATCGGTATGGTATCTAGATAGTGGTTGTTCTAGACACATGACAGGGATTCAACAATACCTGCACAGATACTCAAAGGAGCCAGGTCCCAAAGTGGTGTTTGGAGATAACTCTTCAGGTGACACAGAAGGATTTGGCTCAGTGAATTGCAATGGGATCACATTTACCAGGGTTGCATATGTGAATGGTCTTAAGCACAATCTTATTAGCATCAGCCAGTTATGTGATGCTGATTATAAGGTTTTGTTTACTAAGACTCAGGGAACCATATTCAACAAAAATAATGATGTTGTGCTGGTTGCACCTAGAAGGAGAGATGTTTATGTCATCAACATGGCTGTGTGCTCTGAAGACAGCTCAAATTGTTTTCTTGCCAAAGCCTCTGAAAGTGTCAACTGGCTGTGGCACAAAAGACTGTCTCATCTCAACTTCAAGAACATCAATAAGATAGCCACTCAAAACTTGGTTGCTGGTCTACCTTCAGTAATGTTTTCCAAAGACAAAACTTGTTCTGCCTGTGTCAAAGGAAAACATCACAGGTCTTCATTCAAGACTAGGCAATCATTCTCTATTGACAAGTGCTTACATCTCCTTCACATGGACTTGTTTGGGCCTGTCAAACCTCAAACCATTAATCACAACAAATACACCTTGGTCATAGTTGATGAATTTTCAAGATATACATGGGTGTTCTTCCTCAGAAGGAAAAGTGATGCAGCTGATGCCATCATGTCCTTCATCAGACAAGTGGAAAATATGAATGATGTTAGAGTCAAAGCTCTAAGAAGTGATAATGGTACAGAATTCAAGAATCATCAACTTGAATCATTTTGTGATGAAAAAGGGATTTCACAGAACTTCTCTTCAGCTGGCACTCCTGAACAAAATGGTGTGGCTGAAAGAAGAAACAGGACTCTGATTGAAGCAGCAAGAACTATGTTAAATGGTGCAGCCTTACCAAAGCAATTTTGGGGAGAAGCTGTACACACTGCCTGCTATACTCAAAACAGATCAATCATTGTCAAAAGACATGGCAAAACCTCCTATGAAGTTTTCAGAAAAAGATCTCCAGACGTCAGCTATTTTCATGTGTTTGGATGCCCTGTGTTTATTTATAACTACAGGGATAAACTTGGAAAGTTTGATGAAAAGGCTGATGATGGATTCTTTTTGGGATACTCTCCAACAGCCAAAGCCTTCAGAGTATTCAACATAAGAAGACAAGAAGTAGAAGAAACTTTCCATGTCAGATTTAATGAAGATGATGAAGTCATACAGAGAACAGGAACAGAGGGTGATGAAGTAGATTTTAATGAAAATATTTCTTTCCCAAGTGATGAGTTCACAGAACCCAGACCTACCAGTCATCATCATTCCAACACTCTCACTCCTTATGTTCCTGCTTTTGATCCTCTGTCTACTCACAACATAGAAGTTCCTGCCTCTCAGGGACTTGATGAAGAAGAACCTCAAATCTCTGATGGTCCTTCTCATGATATTAATGACTCACCAATTCTTCAAAACTCTGAAGATGCTCCTACTGATAATGAAATTGCTTCCCTTGATGTGGCTGAAGAAGACTCAGACACTGAAGTAGTTTTTGAAGAAAGCCCTCCTATTCAGCAGGATGAGATTCAAACTGTTCCAGCTGTGCCTTCAAGTACCCCTGTTCTTGAAACTCCAGCTCCTCAAAATAAGTGGTCAAGAGATCAACACATTCTTCTTGTCAACATTATTGGGGAACCAAATGCAGGGGTCACAACCAGACAGCGAATCCAAGACTCTGAGTCAGCCTCAGCCAATGAATGTCTATTTGCTGAATTTCTTTCTCAAATTGAACCTAAAAGAGTTGCTGAGGCTCTGGTAGAAGATGGATGGGTAGCTGCTATGCAAGAAGAAATCAATCAGTTCAAAAGGAACAAAGTTTGGACACTAGTGCCAGCTCCACCTGGAAAGAATATCATAGGCACTAGATGGATATATAGAAACAAGATGGATGAAATTGGGAACATCATCAGGAATAAGGCAAGATTGGTAGCACAGGGATACTCTCAGACTGAAGGAATTGATTATGATGAAACTTTTGCACCTGTTGCTAGACTTGAAGCCATCAGAATCTTTCTTGCTTATGCTGCCTATATGAACATCACTGTCTATCAGATGGATGTAAAGAGTGCCTTCCTCAATGGTGATTTGGCTGAGGAAGTCTATGTTGCTCAACCTGAAGGATTTGATAGCAGCGAGTTTCCCAACCATGTGTACAGACTTCACAAAGCTATGTATGGTCTGAAACAAGCTCCAAGAGCATGGTATCTCAAAGGAACTCCATCCCTAGGACTATGGTATCCAAAGGAATCAGGCTTTGATCTCAAGGCCTATTCAGATTCAGATTATGCTGGATGCTGTATTGACAGGAAAAGTACTTCAGGCAGCTGTCAAATCCTAGGAGGAAAATTGGTTGGATGGAGTGCTAAGAAGCAAAACTCTGTGGCTATGTCTTCAGCTGAAGCTGAATATGTCGCTGCAGCCAGCTGTTGTGCTCAGGTGCTCTGGATGAAAAGTCAATTGGCTGACTATGAAATCTTGTATGACAAAGTGCCAATCTTTTGTGACAACACCAGCGCCATTGCAATATCCAACAACCCTGTTCTTCACTCTCGTACCAAACACATTGATATCAGGTATCATTTTATCAGGGATCATATTATGAAGGGAGATATTGAGCTGCATTTTGTTCCCACAGAGCTACAACTAGCTGATATCTTTACAAAGCCTTTGGCTGAACCTACGTTCAACAGGCTAGTTGCTGAGCTAGGGATGCTCAATATTTCAAAGCCTGTGGCTTGATATTAAATGTGTTCATTAAATGATTGATTCTATATTAAATGTTTTATTAAATGTTTTTCACATGTAACTAGGTAGTTACGTTCCAAGTAAATGCGAAAAACATTCTCACTTTTTTTAATCATTTAAGTTTCGGATAACGAGGAGACAAACGTTTTGAAAGGTCAAGGGGACCCACTTGAGCAGTCATTTTCGCTTTTGCATTTAATGCGGTTGAATAACTGTTCACTCTAAGTTTGAATATATATATTGTCTTCTTTCTCTTCTCACCCACCACCATTCTCAAAAATCATCTTTTCTCTCTCTAACTCTTATCTCTCTCAACCATCCGCCATTTTCATTCTCCTTCTACCTTAAATCAATGGCGTTTCCAGTACCAAAAGCCTCCAATGTGAACTTCGAGATCAACGAGAGCATCATCGCCTCAAATAACGCTATTGGATGGATCAAGGCACCCAACAACACCTACTCGGATCTGGTAAATTTCATGCAGAATTGTGACCTAAACGAAGCCTTCACCAAATCTCCTTCCACCTTTTACCAAGAATACCTTAGGGAATTTTGGTATTCTGCTGAAGTTGAAGAAGACACCATTACCTTTAGCCTTTCTTGCAATGAACATCCTTTTGCCTTTTCCCTTGCTGATTTTGCCAGTGTGGCCGGACTTAAACATGGAGATGACTGCCTGAAGACAGTTGACAAAAAGGCTGTCAAGGAAGCATTGGCCACACTCAACCCTAGTCATGACATTAACCCTGCCCTCACACCAGCTGAAATCCTTGCTAAAGCCCCTCTGAAGATCAAGTATTTTTCCCCTATGTGGCGTGTCCTCTTCACCCACATTGTGAAGTCCCTGGGAGGCATGCAGGGATCACAAGATCAAATGTCGTTCAAACATCAGACTATTGCTTATGGATTAATATGGGGAGCTGATGTTGACGTTGGAAGCCTTCTTTTCTCTAACCTGGTAGAACAACTTAAGGGAAGAAATCAGGTCAGGGAAAAGAACATCTGCTATGTGCGTTATTTGTCCCTGATCTTTGAGAGCTTGTTGGGAGAGAACTACCATAACAAGGCCTTGACAGCTCTGAAGCCATATCGCATCACAGGCGCCATCTACAAGGAGATAGGAGCTGAGGATTTCCCTGTGACTGCACACATGCTGAACGTGGCTAACCAGGTACCCAACGCTGAGAAGCCCTTGCTCCCTTCCTCTGAGAAGGTGAATACTTCTAGTGTCGCTGGCAAGTCTACGTCTTTGACCTCTGGGCAGCACACTACCAAGTCCAAGGCTTCATCTGGCCAACAGCCAAAGAAGAAGAAAATCCCCTCTTCTTCCCAACCTAAAGCTGTTAGCAAGGCCAAGGAAAAGAAGATTGAAACCGCCTCTGGTCCAGATACTCTTGTGGATACAGAATCTTTGGCTGACAAACAACAGGCGTCTAGTGTCTCTAGGTCAGCAGAGACTACAGGAAACCAGCCAAACCAAGCTGATATCTCACAGGTAATCAGTGTACATTTTTAGAGGTTCACAAGCAACCACTCTCATTTATCTATAGGAGAGAGTGGTGAAGATAGGGTAATCCTCGACCCATAGAAGTCTGTCATTTCACTTAGAATTCTTTAAGACTTCTGTACACTCTGTCTTTGCACCAGGGAGTGATTCATTTGTGTTTATAAAGCACCCCGATGACCCTGAACCCTCTAGACAGTATTCAGGCTAACAACAACCTGAATACATTAATGTCTCAACCTTGATGGCTGTACTTCACATAGCCTCTTGGTTCCCTCATTAAAAGAGTCCCAAAGGATTTATCCTTTCAGGGGGAGCTGAATCATCACCCTCAGCTTTCCTAGGGGCAGCGTAACAGGCGACCTACAACAACATATGTTTCACTCTTAAAAGAGTCCCAAAGGTTTTACCTTTTGGGGGGCTGAATAATCACACTCAGCTTTCCTAGGGGCAGCGAATGGCGACCATTAACCACTTCATTCACACATAAAAGAATCCCAAGGATTTATCCTTTGGAGTGGCTGAGTAATCACCCTCAGCCTCTCTGGGACAGCGATATGGCGACCATTCACTTTATATTTTCCCTGTTACTAATTTCAACAAACTTGCAGGCTGAAATTGTACAGCCAGTCAAAAAACCTCAGGTACATGAAAAGGAGGCTGAAACAATTACTCAGGACATTCAGATTGAAGAAGAACTTGTGCTCAATGCTGATGAAGACATGCTTTCTGTAGAAGATTATGTTGCTGAGTTTGAACCAATGCCTGAAGACGAATTCCCTGAGGGAATGTTTGATGAGGAAGAGGAAGAAGATGAGGATGACCAGCTGTCAGTCTCTCCTCCTAAAGAAGATGACAAGACTTCTCCTCTTAAGGAAGCTGTTGACACACAAAACTCTGCTACATCTGCAACAACAGTCCTTCAAAGACCAATATATGATCCAACAGCTGAATTCCTTTTGTTTGATCATCCTACCCAGACTAACTTCGACTTAATTCCAAGGGAGGATGATTTTGCTCAACAAAGCCTCAATATCAAGAATCTTCAGCCGGTACACCATCAGTCTGATATTGAGCGTTTGTCAAGAAAGTTGGACGTGATCAAGTCAGAGATGCACAATTTTACTGTCACCTTTCCAGGTATAATAAAGAAGGCTGTGACTGAGGCTGTCACTGAGCCTATTCAGGAGGGTACAAGAAAAGGTGTGGCTCAAGGACTAAGTCATCTCTCGACAAGAATCAAGAATGCCATTGACTCAGTTGTCCCTGCATTGTTCCAAGAACAAGAAACCATCATTAACAGGCACTTCAATGCAGTGCGCAACAGGCAATACAACCATGCTGGTTTTATTGTCAGGAGAGTTCAGGCAAATACCAATGCCAATGCCAACTTATTGCTGAAGATTGCCAGGGCATCAAGAAAAAGACAGCGTGCCATGGCTGCCTCTGTGGAGCAGATTGCAAGAAGATTTCAGGCACGTTCATCCAAGCATAAGAGAAGTAAGGATGAATGTGAGGGGGAGAAGAATACTAAACTCAGCCTTGCATCTGCTGAACAAGGCTCATCTTCAGCCAACCCTTCAACAACACCTGTTCCTCTTCAAGTCATCGAACCAGTTATAATACCTGATGATGAGGATCAGACTCAGGGGGAGCAACAAGCACAAGATGGCGCTGACTCATCTAAATCCATGATCCTAGTTAACATCAGCAAACCTGAGGATGAGGATGAACCAGCAGCCAAGAAGCTTAAATTCACTGTGAGCTCCCTACCAAAATCTATTCAAAATCAGGCTCAGACAGCGTTCCTCAAAAGAGCTGATGATTTGAAAAACATAAGTGTGGAGTCCTCTGTCTCAAAGAAAGGTAAAGAGATAGTGTTAGTTGATACTGACACTAAACTTAAGAAGATAGCTGCGATGCTAGAGACAGGAGGATCCACAACAGACCTTTCCCAATTTTCAACCTTTACACCTTCTGATGAGAGACCTCTAACGCCTGAAGAAATAGAGCAACAGGCTGAAGAATTCAAAAGACTGAGTGAGCTCAAGGCAGCCAAAGAATTAAATGAAGCCACTCTGAGGAAGATGTCACCTCCTGAAAAAGAAAAACAAAAACAAAGGTTGAGGGAAATGGAACTTAAACGCGCTGAGGCCTTAAAGAAAGTCAAAGCTGACTATGATGCCTGCGTAAACAACAGGTATGCTGATGGCAAGATAACCAAGTTTAGATACACCATTCACAAGTCCACAAACACTCCACAGATGATCTTATGGAGGGATAATCAAACGGGGAATATGGATGTGTTTGACAACTTCAGGTTAAAAACACTTGGGTTATCAGAATGGTTTGAACTCGAAGCCTTAGCTGCCAAAAAGTCTGGACAGGCAAATTTCCTTCTGCTCAAAACTCTTAAGGCTAAGTTTAACTGGATCAAGGAAACAGCTGCCAAACTCAAGATTGATCCTCCACCACAGCTTTTCGAACAAGGACCCCCAAAGACAGGCAACAAAAGAAGAAGAATTTCCCAAATCATTGATGAAACTTTTGTTACTGAAGATGTTCGTGTGGATGGCATGCACAGGGATCTGATCCTTCCTAATGGTATAGTTGGCCCTGTTGATGGTCAGACTTATTCAGTGCCTGAAAGAGGAATGGCGTTTATGAACAAAGCCTGCCAATATGCTTTTCAGAGGGAAGATGAGCTATGCCTGGCTTCAACTATTCAGCTGCTCTGTCACAAGAAGTGTCTCAAGATCAACTCTGAGTATTCCAAGAAGTTTGCAAAGACTTTGCAGGATGAAATTGATAACAGATTAGATGTGGCAGAAGCTGAAGAAAGAATCAAAAATGATGACTATTGAAGAAAGTATCAGCCCTTTTACCTTCATCTTTTATTTAACTTATGTAATGAACTTGTAATTTTTCTTTAAGTCTTAATAAAATCATGAGGTATGTTTGTTTAGATCTGTTATGTGTAAGAAGAAGCTGTTAAACTCACTTACCTTAACTTAGTTAGATCTAGCACTATTTATGTTTAAATAGGGGGAGATTGTTGGGAATCTAAACTTGTTAGATTCCCTGTTCATTGATTTAAACATAATTAGGCTGATAGATAGTCCCTTGCCTGTGCCTAGGAGGCAGGCAAGTTTCACAAGACTCACAGAGATCCGAATCTCTGTGAGCAACCTCAGAGGAGTCCATGTCAGAGACATTGTCAGGGAAGTCGAAGATTACCTGAAGACATACTCCTTGGCTGTGATGGATAACAGCCAAGATGTATTAGGGACTCTGAGGGGTTGAGAGTTAACAGGGGTGGCAATACCCTGATAACTCTCAGCACACTTTGGACATGCCATTTGTGTGTTCAAGAATATGAAGAATAAGGAAACTGTTTTGGACAACTGTTCCTTAAAGCATAATGGAAGACTACCAAGAATAGAAGGACATCATGTGACTGATGTGGGAACTTGTAAAAGTTGTGTAGTCGACATCAAGTACTGTTCAAGTCAAACTCGTAACACTATAAATAGGATGTGTATCCTTGCATTAAGATTTAACACTTTGCAATATTAAGATCATTAGTGCGTGTAACTTAGTGAATCAAACAGCTACGACTGTATTCATAAGTTAAGGTTTATTGTTGTTCAAAGTGTGCACAACACATTGTCATCAAACGGTGTTATCCATAACACTTGTAATTCTTTATTATACAATAATAAGATTACGTTTGAAAAGTAATACCTTGTGTTGATTAGGTTAAATTAGGGTTTCTCGCATTGATTAGGGACTTTCATTATTTAGGCCGAAAATAAAGTGAACGATTTAATCAATAGTTAGCTAAAGAACAAAATCTTTTAAAACTGCTTCTCGGGACCTCATAAAGTTCATATCTTGGCATAACTCGCTTCACGATTTGAGACCTTTCTCAGACCGATATTTGACAGCGACTTCATACTTCGAATCTTTGAGAGACGTTCTTGAAATTATGGTCTTCTCTTCATAATAGGAATTTCTTCACTTTGAAGTTTGAGAGATTCTTCATCTTTGGACCACGACTTCTTCATTTTTCTCCAATCTTTATTTTGGACTTTGATATACAACGATCCGCCTCCATTTAGGACTTGGATCTATTTATCCTCATTCCTTGTTAGGGCCTTTTTGGATAGACTTCTCCATGATCTTTTGGGGAGTATTTGCTTTTCGTCGTGTCTCGATCCTGCCATTTAATACAAGGTATTTCCAAGTATCAAAATTCGTTGTTCCGAACTCTTCGAATTGACTATTGGTTCAAAGTGTGACTCAATTGTTCTTGGTGGAATAATAAATGGATTGGTTGATTATCTATTTTAAACTAATAGCAAATAAGTAAATGTCGTTGAGTAAAATAATAACTTTAAAGATTAAACTAAAGTGACGAGTTAAAAATAAATGCTTGAAAACTTAAAGACATGATTAGAAAAATGCTTGAACACTTAATGAATCTAAAACTTGGAAACTTTGTAAAAACTAGAAATTAAACCATCGGAATGCAAAATGTGAATCTGATCGGAATACTGGTCGGAAAATAAGATCGGAATGTTTGAAACTATCACTGATCGGAATATCAAACCAAACCCTCATCGGAATAATGAAATCGGAATGAGGCAATCGGAATACTAAACTTGAGTCAAATCGGAATGTTTAGAAAAACACCTAATCGGAATGTCAACAAAAGGATCCAGATCGGAATGCTATGCAAGACTCCAATCGGAATGTAAACAACTCCCACAATCGGAATAATAAACCCTAATCCGATCAACAGATCGGAATAAGGAGGCTAATCGGAACACTTGATCAGAAAGGGGTTTACCCTTTCCAATTACCCTTTTGATCCGAAAATTAAGCAAGGAGATAAGCTAAAATGATAAGCTAACACAAAAACTTGAACGAATCTAATATGAAAAGGACTAAATAAGCACAAATAACAACTTTTCCAACTCAAAATAAGCAACCTTTTAAATCAAACTATAAAAAACGAACTTTTTAAGAAAACTTTTAAAAAGTAAATAAGCTAAACATATAAATAAGTCAATAAGAACAAATATCTTAAAGCTTATCCGTATGAAAACTTAAGTAGGAATAAAAAGATTAACTTTTAAGCACGAAAACATTAAGAACAACACGGATCAAATAGATTTCGCACCAAAAGTAAACTAAAATCAAAGAAAGGTAGAAAGAGATGAAAGATTAAAAGCTTAACTTGAACTTGATTAATGAAATCCAAATACAAAAGGTATAATCTTGAAAGATTAAAAGAAAGAAAAGATGAAAACTTAGTGAGAGAAAGTTGAGAACTTTCTCTCTCTAAAACTAGAAAGAAAAGATGAAAATGAAACTAACTACTAAAAACTAACCAACCCTCCTAATGTGTATTAGGATGGTATTTATAAGGAAAATGGGAAGGTGTGCATGTGTTGCCTCTTCTTTCTTTCTTTCTTCACGTCTTCTCGACTCGATTTAATTCTTTGTCTTTTCTCGACGTCGTCTCGGGATTTGAACTTGTCTTAATAATTTTCTTCTTTAATTTAGACTTGAGTTCTTCGACTTCAATAAACTTCCGTCTTTAGACTTTTTCTTCGATAATTCTTCAGAATAGGTTTTGGACATCCGTTCTTTAAGCACTCTTGATCTCTTGACTTCGTCTTTTCTTGTTTTTCTTCGATAAAAGCCCGTGAAAGCCCGTGTTTTCTTCCTTTTTCATCTTTTGGTCCTAAAACACAATAAAAACACAAACCACGCATAATTCTGACTTTTACGACATAAAATACACGTTTTGGTCTTGTTATTATTGGAAATAAGTGGTAAAATGATAAGTGTTTTCACACTTATTAAATCCCCTACACTTGACCATTGCAATGCCCTCATGCAATGCATTAATTTTAAAGCATGCTTTACATTCTCCATCATAAATAACCCACCTTGGTCTTTATTAAATGCTAAACATAAAAAGATAGAAACAAGTAAAGAAATCAAAGACTTACATTGGGTTTTAGCTGCCATGAACGTTTATCATCCTCAAGTTTCACGTTCCCCATACCAAGCTTAAAAACGAGATCATTGTTATTATAAGTTAGCAGACTAACACGAATTCATGTGGGCCAATTATTTACTTAGACTCTCTTATTCCTAGGTGTATCTCTTATATTTTATTGTTGTCTTGAATGATCACGAGGATGCATTGTTTGACTTATTTCGATAGTTATTTAGGCCGAAAATAAAGTAAACGATTTAATCAATAGTTAGCTAAAGAACAAAATCTTTTAAAACTGCTTCTCGGGACCTCATAAAGTTCATATCTTTGCATAACTCGCTTCACGATTTGAGACCTTTCACGGACCGATATTTGGCAGCGACTTCATACTTCGAATCTTTGAGAGACGTTCTTGAAATTATGGTCTTCTCTTCATAATAGGAATTTCTTCACTTTGAAGTTTTGAGAGATTCTTCATCTTTGGACCACGACTTCTTCATTTTCTCCAATCTTTATTTTGGACTTTGATATACAACGATCCGCCTCCTTTTAGGACTTAGATCTATTTATCCTCATTCCTTGTTAGGGCCTTTTTGGATAGACTTCTCCATGATCTTTTTGTTGATCCCAAACTTAGATTGATTTAGCTTTATGTATACGAGATTAGATCAAGTAATACACTTAGAGAAACCTTTGTATATGTTTATAATAATCTAAGTGTTATGCGGAATTAACACTTAAACAAGAACACACAAGATATAAACAAACGTTCAGTTTGATTAATGATATCAAACTTGCTTACAATGAAAGTAGTTTACGAATGAAAACTTATATGAAACATTAACCTAAAGGTCTTCTTTTATAGGCATAAGAAGCCTTGTACAATAATCTACGTATCAGCTATTTCTAGGTAAAGATAAATATAGAAAATACATTGTTGTTCCTATCTTTACTAGAAGTAATCTAGAATACAATAAACGCGTAGAGTATATCTTCCTATCAGTGCTTGTATTCAATGTATCAACGCTTGACTTTGTCTTGTCAACGCTTGACCTGTCAGCGCTTGTTTTGCTCCTGTCAATGCTTGTTTTACTCTTGTCAGCGCTCAAGTGATCTGGCCTTTATTTATTCCCAACAATCCTCCCCTAAACTTGATATCCACTCTTATGATCAAGTTTCTGAATAAGCATTAAGGACTAGGAGGAATCTTACAAACCTTCTCATATTGGTAATAACTAAATATGATCAAGTCTTTTGCCACATCACTTGAATAATCAATCTCCAGCTGAGTGTTCTTCATCTTCCCCAAGATAGCCTTGGATATGAAATACTGACCATCCACAAGTAGATACTCAGCAAACTTTGTAGAACTCAAATGGTAAACACCAGCAGCTAAATACAATCTCCATTGAAGACCACTGAGGTCATCTTCAATATCCTTCCAAATAGCGGGATCCTCATCTTTTGGTCCACACATTCTCTTGAATGTGGACCACAGTTTTATTCCATTAGCTGAAGTTGGTGCTTCAGCCTCATACTTGGTCTCTAGCAACCTCCATAGGTCTACCAAGTCTTCTCTATCACAACTTGCAAACAAATATATGAGAGTGGTAAAAGTGTGAACCTCTTTGCCATACCTGTCAATCTTCCAAAATCCACATTCATCTTCTTCATAGCTCACAATTGGATTTCTGGAATCTAGTGGTAACACTTGTACCATATCTGAAGCTTCTAATGGTGAGAGCTTGAGGCTCTTTCTTATGACAGCTTCACTTAGATATAATGGATCCATATATTTGGGAAACTCAAGAGGAACTCCCTTTTTCACTAGTCTGGGAACAAACATTGCCTTCTTGAGCTCCATTTCTTCTGCAAGTTCTTCCTTTCTTTCATCAGAAAGAAGTTTGGGAGTGTTTGCTTCCTGCACTCTAACCCAGATGGGATAAGCCTTACATTCCAACTCATCAAATGTCAATACCCTCAATCTCTGATAAGTCCATCCTACTCCATGACATCTAAGCAATATGCAGTATAACTCCCTTCTATCCCTTTTCAACTCTGAGAGAATATTGCTTGCCTTGTGTTTCAAAATTACCTGGCAATCCTTTTGAACTCTGAGAAGAATCTCCAAACCCCATATTTGATCTGAAATGGTCAAGTGTGGATTCTCCATACATCTTTCTTCCCAAGCATTACACATTTGAACCACCTCTGGCATATCAAAGTCAACCTGCAATTTCAACTCTCTCAATATCTCCTTGGCCAACTCATCTCCATACTCAAGTCTTTCTGGTTCTATAATCATAACACTTGAGTCTGAGCTAGCTCCATCACTTCCTTCTTCTGAAGTAACGACAAATGGTGACTCTTTCACCTCCTTTCTATCTTGTTCCATGATTTCTGCAGCCAACCTTTTATCAAACTCAACTTGAGCTGCATCCTTTGGAACAACCTCTTCTACCATAATACCCTTACCCTTATCTAATGGAGCAATTGTTGGTAAGGTAGATGGTGATACCTGTGAAGAAACCTCCTTGATGATGGATGATGACTGGGATACATCACCCTCATGTGTAGGTCTGTCAACGCCCAATTTTGTTGTGTCAGCGCCCAAAATACTCATGTCAGCTTCAACTTCTCCTTGTCAACGCCCAAAGTTCATGCCTCAGCGCCTTTTGCAATTTCCTCCAACATGACTGTAAATGATAAATTCAAGTTGGTAGGAGAGACTAAGGACGTATCAAAACCTGTCTGTTTCTTCAAACTTGTAAGGGCCTCAGCAACATCCAAAGATTGACCATCATGGCTGCCCTTATCACTCACATTTATTGGATCTTCCTCCCCTTTGGAAGATTCCTCCATACCTCTCCTTGCACTTGCAGTCTCCAAAACAACAATCCTCTCCCTCAATTGCTTGAGTTCAAGGCCTTGTGAGTTGAAACTTGTACTAAGTCTGCATTTTGCTTTTGCAAGCTCATGCAGACTGCCGTCAATTCAATTAGGGTCATTGGTTCCAATCTGCCCTCTTCTAAAATTGGTATTTGACCTCCCAAGTCAGATTCATTGGGCATGGATGAGGACTTAATGATGGTGGGACTGCCTTGGCCAGCATCTAAGCCAGAACCAATAGTCCCAGCCTCATCCATATCACCAGCCACACTTGTGGTGGTGGTTCTCTCTGCTACATGGTTAGGACCACCAGAGGAGAACACTCCAGTAGTCCTTTGGCGTTTCATCAACCTATATTCAGGGGGTGTAGAAGATGATGTGGATTGGGTGGATGTGGGTTGGTTAAGAGGTGTTTAGGTTTGTGAAGGTTGTGTGTCAACGTTGGAAATAGGCGCATCAACGCCAACAATTAATGTGTCAGCGTTGAAGGGTTCTTGGTCAATTTGCATATGTTCAGGTGAAGGTAATGGTTCAGGTATTGGGTCAATTTGGGGTTGGGGGTCTGGTTGGGGTTGAGCTGCTGCAATGACAGCAAGCATAGCTTGGGTTAAGGGTAGGTCACGATGGGGGGTGAGTTCATCTTCATACAAATAGCTTTCTTTTGCACAGGGATCTCATAAAAGTCATTATGATCCCTTGTGCAGTATCCTTGAACATCAAAAACCATTTGTAAAAATCGGGGATAAGCTAAAGTCATTTTGTTCCCCTTATTTTTACACATGCCCTCAAAAATCATTTTTGAATAATTAAATTCTTGCCCAGTTGCAATACACACAATAGCACTTGCAATAGATCTATTGATCTCATTGTGTGCGGTGCATTTGGGACTCAAACATTAAAGGAGGACATGTATGAGGTACTTCCAGGCTGGGGGAAACTCCTGTTTATGATATTCGTTTAAAGTTCCTTCATCAGGAAAAGGATAACCCAAAGCCCTTAGTCCTTGTTCTATTTCACTAATGGGAAAGGTGGCTATATCATCAGCATCATCAAGATGCAAGGCTTGGCGTACCAAAGCCTCATTAACCACCCAAGGTCTCCCATGAACAATAGACGTCAATGTAGTCACTCTATTAACTGTTGAGGAACTAACAGTGTTCCAAAACTGTTTAATATGTGTGACTGGAATGAGTAGTGCATGAGAAAGAGCATACCTAATAGGAGATGCGTTCAAATACGCCACCATTTGTGCGTATTGGGGAAATAGAGCATCATCAGCTTCAAGATACGCAATCATGTTGTGTTGGCTTCTGAACCCTAATTCCAATTCTGATGGTTTAAACTTAGGTGCCATTGTTGAAAGCTGTGAAAATTTATTGATGAAGATGAAGTTGATAAGAGAAAATTGTGTTAGACAAGAATTATAGATACCCTGTTTAAAAATAGGAGCCAAATTTATAGGAGAAGAAAATGCATGTGATTGGCCCAAAAATAGGCAAGTATTTTCAAAAACACAATCATGAAAATATTGAAAAAGAATAATTTGATCTCATGCATTAAATGAAGTCTATCAATTCCCAAAATTACGGCCTAAAAATATGTCAAAAAGTAACAACTGGGTAGGACCCATTGAGTGTCAATGGTAAAAAATAACCTATCAACGCCCAACGGCTATAATCTTGTCAACGTTTGCCTATAGCCATGTCAGCGTCTAAATTGGTCACAACAACGCTTGGAAAAATACTTGTCAGCGTCCAAAAATAAAAATGTTTAAAAATGAAAAATGACCTTAACAAAGTAATTTATCCTAGAGAAGATAACCAAAAAGCTGATAATTATTATAGGGCGGCAAGCACCGTCCAGTTATACACACTTGCTTAAGCAAGATAGACATAACAGTCCTCTAGTGTCCCTTGCTAACCAAAACTCTTAACAACAAAGTTACCTTACAAAATTCCTTGTTAATCCCAGGTAAATTCCATAACAAAATTATTCCCAAGTCTCCCAACAGACCACAACCAATTCTAGGCCAAAAATGTCTTGGCAGCATGCATAGTATATCAACTTTGCATGCTACAGTGCCTCATGATTTAGTAAAACTAACTCATACTCACCTGTGGACACAATCTAAAATTGTGATAAGAGTATCATATGGATACCCAAACATCTTAAAGGTTCCTAAAACCTCCCCTTAAACGATGATACATAAGTTGCTAAACACATGAATGAACATAAAAATTTATGTCAAGATAGGAATTAAAAATTCCAACCATCATCCATAAATAAAAACTTGTCCAAATTGATTCATTCCTAGTAGCTTCAAAGATCCATAAGCAACTCTGTATCCAATGGTATACTGCTAATACCACCTGCACATTTAGATTGAAAACCACAAAACTAACATTGTTGCTGACAACGCCCCGATAACACATGACAGCGTTGAGGGAAGCTTTGTCAGCGTTAGACAATTATATTGCTGACAACGTTACAAAAACACTTATCAGCGTTCAAGCAACCTTTGTCAGTGTTAGAAAAATATAGTGGAAAATCTAAATCTTCATAAGACCAATAACAATGCATCATCCTGTACATACTTTTACAAAAAGACTCCAAAACACATATTATGTGAGATTGATCATTTCAATATTTGTTACCAAGTATTGAAACCTCCCAGCATCAAAAGGTTTAGTTAGTAAATCTGACACATTTTCCTCAGTGTCAACCCTATCTGGTTGTACTAAACCTTTTTCAAAACAATCTCTTATAAAATGGTGTCTAATTTCTATGTGTTTAGTTTTAGAATGATGTACAACATTCTTAATGATGCATAAAGTGTTGTTATTGTCAACAAATATATTGGTATGCATGAAATTATACCCATAGTCCAACAGTTGGTCCTGAATCCACAAAACTTGTCCACAACAAGCAGCTGCTGCAACATACTCAGCTTCAGTTGTAGAATTAGCCACCACTGTTTGTTTCTTGCATTGCCAAGATATCAACCTGCTCCCAAGAAACTGACATCCACCAGTTGTGGATTTCCTATCAAATTTATCACCTCCATAGTCACTATCTGAATATGCAATCAACTCCAATGGTGAATCCTTTGGGTACCACAAACCAAGACTAGGGTAGCATCTTAGGTACCTAAAGATCCTCTTCACAACATAAAGGTGACATTCTTTGGGAGTCACTTGATGGCGTGCACAAGCACACACAACAAACATGATGTTAGGTTTGGAGGCTGTAAGATACATCAAGGATCTAATCATGGATCTATAGTGCCTGACATCAACATCTTTCCCATCTCCAATCTTTCCCCAAGGGTGTTCTCTATCCATAGGAGTAGTAGCCCTCTTTTCATGTGGAGAAAAGCCAAACTTCTTCAAGATCTCAGCCACATATTTATCCTGGGAGATGAAGATACCATCTTCTTTCTGCTGAACTTGTAAACCAAGAAAGAAGTTCATCTCCCCCATAGCACTCATCTTGAATTTGTCTGTCATAAGCTTGGAGAAATCCTCACTCATCTTTGGATCAGTAGACCCAAAAATGATGTCATCAACATAGACCTAGACAAGCAACACATCCTTGCCTTTCTTCTTTGTAAATAGTGTCTGATCTATGGTGCCCCTTTTGAATCCATTGTCCACCAAGTAGGTAGAGAAAGTACCATACCATGCTCTAGGGGCCTGATGAAGTCCATACATAGCCTTTTTTACTCTATACACCTTGTCTGGATTCTCTGGATCCTCAAAACCAGGAGGTTGCATCACATATACCTCCTCAACAATAGTTCCATAGAGGAATGTACTCTTTACATCCATTTGATAGACAGTGAAGCCCATGGAGGATGCATAGGATAAAAAGATCCTGATAGCTTCAATCCTTGCAACTGGTGCAAAGAATTCCTCATAGTCTATCCCCTCCTCTTGTGTATATCCCTGAGCCACCAACCTTGCCTTGTTTCTGACCACAATTCCTCTTTCATCTCTCTTGTTCCTTAGAACCCATCTTGTCCCTATAGGTCTGACATATCTGGGACAATCAACCAGCTCCCAAACATCCTGAATTGCAAATTGGTGAAGCTCATCCTGCATTGCTTCCACCCAACTTGGTTCTTTAAGAGCATCAAATATTTTCTTGGGTTCCTGTTGTGACAGAAAACAGGCAAACAAACATGCTTGCACAAGAGGGGTATCAACCTTCTTGTGTATATTGGCAATAAACCCACCAAGACCTTGATGGGATCTTCTAGTCTGAACTGGAGTCATAATATCACCAATGATTTGAGAAGTGGGGTGATTCTTCATAGTGGAAGTGAGAACTCCTCCTTCAAAAAGTCTAGTGTCCTCAACCTCATTCTCCATATTGCCAATGTCTTCTTCATCAGACTCTCTTACATCAACATGGGGATGACCTTCTTCATATAAATTGGAAGGTTCACCTTGTTCAAAAGTGGAAGAGAAAAGATGTGCAAAAGTGTTGTCAACGTCTGAACCTTGTTTGTCAGCGCTTGGGCTAACAACGCTTGAACTGTTGTTGTCAACGTCTGAGTCATCAACGTCTGAATTGGTCTTGTCAGCGCTAGATTTGCCTTTGTCAGCGCCTGAAGGACCATGCATGTTTGTATCTGGTGGTACTTGGAGACCACCATTATCTTTACCAGCAGCAGCAGCAGCAGAGGCATCTGTCCAAATGGGAATTGTGACATATTCTTGTATAGGAGATGACTTTTCTGCTTGTGATCCAACCTTTTAATGAACCTGTGTACCTGAAACATCAACAACTTGTTCCTCCACAGCATTTGAAGTTACCTTCACAATGGCTGGATTAGTGACAGGCATAAAATTTAAAGCTCTTGATAAAGGTTCCAAGTCAAACAACCAATTAGGACCACTTTCAGGATCACTAGGTTTATTCTCTAAAAACCTAACATGTACGCTTTAAAGTATACGTTTTTCTTCTTTAAGATAAACCCTATATCCCTTGCTCTGCACTGAATACCCTATGAAGTAGCCTTCATCACCTTTGGTACTAAATTTCCCTAAGGCATCACTAGTATCTAAAACTACTACATGAC
Organism: Glebionis coronaria; assembly: GCA_025667525.1. Lineage (NCBI taxonomy): Eukaryota > Viridiplantae > Streptophyta > Magnoliopsida > Asterales > Asteraceae > Glebionis > Glebionis coronaria. The sequence continues at coordinate 588,402,689 of CM046874.1, read as the reverse complement.
AACCAAAAGGTCTGAGAAAACCAATATTAGGTTTTCTACCCCAAAGTAACTCATAAGGTGTTTTGTTCTGAATTTTGTTAACCAATGATCTATTTTGAACATAACAAGCTGTATTAACAGCCTCAGCCCAAAAGGCTATAGGAAAATGAGCATCAGCCAACATGGTTCTGGCTGCTTCAATTAGGGTTCTATTTTTCCTCTCAGCAAGCCCATTTTGCTGTGGGGTTCTTGCAATACTAAATTGCCTAGTAATTCCTTTCCTGGCATAGAAATCATCTACCTTCTTATTCCTAAATTCACCACCATTATCACTCCTAAGCATTTTAACTTCATTACCAGACTTCTTCTCAATCTGAGTGATAAAATCAATTAGAATATCAGCTGTGTCACTCTTCATAGCTAGAAAGAATGTCCAAGTAAACCTAGAAAAGTCATCTGTGATAACAAAGCAATATGACTTACCATTCAAACTTTCTATATTGGTTGGACCAAAGAGGTCCATATGAAGCAAATGAAGAGGTCTAGAACTAAAGTGCACTTGTTTGGACTTGAATGAGACCTTGTGATGCTTGCCTTTAAGACATGCAACACAAGAGTGGTCATTGTGGAAGGCCTTCTCAGGCAAACCATAAACCAAGCCAAGTCTCACAAGCCTATTTATATTCTTAAAATTTTTGTGCCCTAGTCTCCTATGCCACAAATTACTCTCATCTACTGAAGCTTTAGCATAAAAAAAGGACATATTGTTATTCATTCTAATCCCATTCAGATTCACATTATATATGTCTTTATGCCTAGGTGTTCTATATTCAATATATTTCTCATCAGGGATCTTATAATCCTTGCTTAACACCAAACACTCAGTATTAGTAAACAGAACTTTATTTTTGTTATCACAAACTTGTGATACACTAAAAAGGTTGTAATCAAGTTCTTTTACAAGAAATACGTTTTCAAAACGCAAATTCTTGGTGAGAAGGGTTCCTTTGCCTGTGATAGTACCATATCCGCCTCCAAAGTAAACCTTATCACCATCCTTAATGGGAGTGAAGTTGGTTAAATAGTCTTCCTTCCTTGTCATGTGCCTTGAGCATCCACTATCCCAATATCCATAATCATTGACCTGTCTTTGAATGCCCTACACATAAAGAAAACAAATTAGTTTTCTTTGGGAACCCAAGTCTTAAAAGACTTGGATTCATCTGGTTGTTCAATAAGAACAGACTTAGTTCTCACAACAACCCCATTTTCATCCTTTTTAGGATGAAATACCCAGTTAACCCCAATAGGTTTTGTAATGACCTTTGAAATGTAATTAAATCTGTTGCAGGTCATTGAAATCCCATTATCATTAGGGTTTTGATCTTTCTTGGGTCTCCATGTTAAGCTTGAAGAAGCTTTAGACCCCTTACCCTGTGGTTGCAAATATTTAGGTCTGTTCACGTTTCTGTCAGCGTTGGAATTGGTCTTGTCAACGCTGAAATTACCCTTGTCAACGTTGAACCTAAGGTTTGCTACAGAAACCCATTACCTATTAGACCAGGTGTTTGTCTTTTGAAATGGTCTTGGTCCATGAGTGTTAGACCCTCTAGTGAAGAATGGGGCAGGTCTAACAACTTGTGGACTTTGTTGCACACAAGGTTTGGGTCTGACAACATTTGACTTTCTAACAACGTTGACATTGTTCCAGTCAGCGCTGAATTTGTTCCTGTCAGCGCTGGCTTTGGGAGTGTTGAGACACTTGTATGCCAAGTGTGAAAAGCTACCACAAGTGTAACAAGCTTTTCTAGACACAACCCTAGGTCTAGAAGAGAAGAATCCTGTTCCATCATTGTTAACTTGGCTCTTAGGAGACCTAGTATTCCTATACATCTCTGCATACTTAATGCTAGGTTTTCTATCAGTATTTGAGCCTAGGTCAACAACCTTACTAGTGATTGGGTTTGTAACCTTAATGGGAGTTGACTCATTGGGACTTTCACATAGCAAGCCACCCTTAACAAATAAAGTAGGGTTAGCTTTCTTCCATTCATTCAGGTCAGTCAACTTTTGTTGGTACTCTTCAACTGGAGTGACAACTCTTGGTGGAGGAATGAATTCCTCCTCTTGGAGTTCTGGCAAACCAGTCCAAGATAGGTCCTTTTGTTGGACACCATAGAAGTCACCAGCTGGTAGTGGAACCACAGAGTAGTCTTTCATCCCAATCCCAGTCATGTCCTTAGGATCCCTTTGTTTACCCACACAGTCTCCTACGGTTTGAGTGGCTCTATCAAATCATTGAATTTTAAGGCCAACATTGTCTTTATTCTTAATGGCTTCATCTAATTTAGCCTGTAACTCACCATTAACCCTTTCCATGATGTTTCTAATATCCATACTAGCATTTAACTCATGTTTAAGATATTTATTTTATCTTTTAAATCAAATTCCATTTTCTTATATTCGATAACTGTTTTCTCAGTTTGAGTGAGAGCTAGTTGGTAATTAGACAGTTTGCACTTTTCAGTACTCACATCACTTAATAATCTTAACACCTCTTTGTTAAGCTTCTTAATGTTTAACCTACAACCTTTACTGCAAAAAGCATCATTGTATACCTCATTATCAGATGAAGAGGAGGAGTGTGCCATGAGAGCATATTCAACATGCTCTTCTTCTTCAATTTCAACAACCAAAGCTTTATCCTCTTCCATATTCTTAGCCAGATAGCTCCAATCCCATCCCATACCATCAATTCCTTGAACTGCAACCATAGCTTTAGGATCCTGAGCTTTAACAATTTGACTTGAGGGTTTACCAGCATCAGATCTTCTAGGAGATCTACATTCCCTCATGAAGTGCCCCATACGATGACAGTTGTAGCATTCAACTTTAGATTTATCAAATTCAGCTGTGTCTTTTGCATTGAAGGTCATTTTCTTCTTAAACCTTCTGTTCCACCTGTTTGCTCTTATACTAGCAAGAGCCATGTTCCACTTAATGTCCATCTCTTCCAAATGCTCATCACTTATCTGCTCAAGGTCCTCATATGTAATTACTGAACCATTGGGCAAAGAAGCAATATAAGCACATACAGTATCCAAATCCAAACCAGCAGGTTTAACTCTTGGGGAGTCACTTTTGAATGTGTCAGCGTCTGAGAAGGAGACGTTGACAAGACTTATTCCAGCGCTGACACATGATGATCCAGTAACTGGATGCATGTAAGAGTCCTTCTGATTGAATTGACCTTCACTATGAGAGAAGAAGGCCATGTTACTGTTGATAGACTTGCTTCCATGCTCTAAAAGAGTTTCATCTTCCAACAGCCTTAGTTTGTTGTAGATGTCATCAAACGTGGAACTTTTGTAAGTATTATTGGAAATAATAGATCTTGCCTCAATCTTCCACGCCTCACCAAGACTTTTAAGAAAGGTAGCATTAATGTCAGCATCACCAAGTTGTGTCCCCATGAAGGACAATTTGCTTGTAATGTCAAGCAATCTTCTTCTTACACTACTAAGCTTCTCATTAGGTTGAGCTTTGAAAACAACATAATCATGTATGAGCTGTTTCTTCTTTTCTTCCCTGGTATCTGCATTGCCACCAAATGCAACTTCAAGAGCTGCCCAAAGGTCTTTAGCAGAATCATAACCTCTGTATTTATGCTGGTTCTCTTGTCCCAAAGAGACTTTCAGAATATTTAGGGTTTGCATGTTAACCCTTTTCTTTGCTATGTCATCAGCATACTCAGCTCTACCATCTTCAGGTTTTTCTTTCTTATCTTCTTCAAAACATCCAGCAACAGCTGATCTTTGAGTAATAGCATCAGCAATCTTTTGGGCTTTATCGAATGTGTTTTCATATTCAATGATCTCCCAGAGTGTGTAGTCATAGATCCCTAGATATTGCTCAAAGTTGAATTTCCACAATTCAAAGTTGGTTGCATCAAGCATGGGAATTTTGATGTTTGGTAAAGGTGAGGAGGAGGAGGTTATTGTTTCTGACATGATGTTGTTAGGGTTTTTGAGAAAATTAGGGTTTTGGTGATTTTTAGGGTTCTTGTGTTCTTTAAGATCAAAAGTTCCTCAACAAGATCTGATACCACTTGTTGATCCCAAACTTAGATCGATTTAGCTTTATGTATACGAGATTAGATCAAGTAATACACTTAGAGAAACCTTTGTATATGTTTATAATAATCTAAGTGTTATGCGGAATTAACACTTAAACAAGAACACACAAGATATGAACAAACTTTCACTTTGATTAATGATATCAAACTTGCTTACAATAAAAGTAGTTTACGAATGAAAACTTATATGAAACATTAACCTAAAGGTCTTCTTTTATAGGCATAAGAAGCCTTGTACAATAAACTACGTATCAGCTATTCTAGGTAAAGATAAATATAGAAAATACATTGTTCCTATCTTTACTAGAAGTAATCTAGAATACAATAAACGCCTAGAGTATATCTTCCTATCAGTGCTTGTCTTCAATGTATCAACGCTTGACTTTGTCTTGTCAACGCTTGAGCTGTCAGTGCTTGTTTTGCTCCTGTCAACGCTTGTTTTACTATTGTCAGCGCTCAAGTGATCTGGCCTTAATTTATTCCCAACACTTTTGGGGAGTATTTGCTTTTCGTCGTGTCTCGATCTTGCCATTTAATACAAGGTATTTCCAAGTATCAAAATTCGTTGTTCCGATCTCTTCGAATTGACTATTGGTTCAAAGTGTGACTCAATTGTTCTCGGTGGAATAATAAATGGATTGGTTGATTATCTATTTTAAACTAATAGAAAATAAGTAAATGTCGTTGAGTAAAATAATAACTTTAAAGATTAAACTAAAGTGACGAGTTAAAAATAAATGCTTGAAAACTTAAAGACAAGATTAGAAAAATGCTTGAACACTTAATGAATCTAAAACTTGGAAACTTTGTAAAAACAAGAAATTAAACCATCGGAATGCAAAATGTGAATCTGATCGGAATACTGGTCGGAAAATAAGATCGGAATGTTTGAAAGTATCACTGATCGGAATATCAAACCAAACCCTCGTCGGAATAATGAAATCGGAATGAGGCAATCGGAATACTAAACTTGAGTCAAATTGGAATGTTTAGAAAAACACCCAATCGGAATGTCAACAAAAGGATCCAGATCGGAATGCTATGCAAGACTCCAATCGGAATGTAAACAACTCCCACAGTTGGAATAATAAACCCTAATCCGATCAACAGATCGGAATAAGGAGGGTAATCGGAATACTTGATCAGAAAGGTGTTTACCCTTTCCGAGTACCCTTTTGATCCGAAAATTAAGCAAGGAGATAAGCTAAAATGATAAGCTAACACCAAAACTTGAACGAATCTAATATGAAAAGGACTAAATAAGCACAAATAACAACTTTTCCAACTCAAAATAAGCAACCTTTTAAATCAAACTATAAAAAAAATGAACTTTTTAAGAAAACTTTTAAAAAGTAAATAAGCTAAACATATAAATAAGCCAATAAGCACAAAGATCTTAAAGCTTATTCGTATGAAAACTTAAGTAGGAATAAAAAGATTAACTTTTAAGCACGAAAACATTAAGAACAACACGGATCAAATAGATTTCGCACCAAAAGTAAACTAAAATCAAAGAAAGGTAGAAAGAGATGAAAGATTAAAAGCTTAACTTGAACTTGATTAATGAAATCCAAATACAAAAGGTATAATCTTGAAAGATTAAAAGAAAGAAAATATGAAAACTTAGTGAGAGAAAGTTGAGAACTTTCTCTCTCTAAAACTAGAAAGAAAAGATGAAAATGAAACTAACTACTAAAAACTAACCAACCCTCCTAATGTGTATTAGGAGGGTATTTATAGGGAAAATGGGAAGGTGTGCATGTGTTGCCTCTTCTTTCTTTCTTTCTTCACGTCTTCTCGACTCGATTTAATTCTTTGTCTTTTCTCGACGTCGTCTCGGGATTTGAACTTGTCTTAATAATTTTCTTCTTTAATTTAGACTTGAGTTCTTCGACTTCAATAAACTTCCGTCTTTAGACTTTTTCTTCGATAATTCTTCAGAATAGGTCTTGGACATCCGTTCTTTAAGCACTCTTGATCTCTTGACTTCGACTTTTCTCGTTTTTCTTCGATAAAAGCCTGTGAAAGCCCGTGTTTTCTTCCTTTTTCATCTTTTGGTCCTAAAACACAATAAAAACACAAACCACGCATAATTCCGACTTTTACGACATAAAATACACGTTTTGGTCTTGTTATTATTGGAAATATGTGGTAAAAGGATAAGTGTTTTCACACTTATTAGAGAAGCGTTGCATTTTGGAGATCCGTTCTTTTAAGAACGTTATTTTCCTTGCTAAAAATTTTCAAAAAAAACCCATAGAAAATATAAAAATTTTCAAAAACACAAAAACATTGAAAAATAATAAAAAGCATTTCTTTTCCAAAGGTTTTGCACCAAAAAGATTATATAGATATTTTCTCTGTATATTTTTCTTCTGAAGGTGTATGCGTACTAGATCTTCAAATTATTCTGAGCCCGAGACTCGTGAAGATTTAGATATGGCTGGTGTTCATAACAACAATAATAACCCACCTCTACCCAATTTGAATAACAATAACAACAACAATGTTCCCCTACCTGATTTACGAACAATAGAAGAATTGTGTCAACCCACCATGAACGGGCGTGGAGGACCGATTGCGCCGATGCAAATCACGGCTCAGGAGTTTTTGTTGAAGCATCACATGATCCAACAAGTGCAAACTAATCCATTTCGCGGATTGTCGGATGATGATGCCAACAAGCACCTCGACAAATTCATTACCATGACTCAAAGCATGAAGATGCCCGGTGTTTCTATGGATGTACTTCGCCTTCAACTTTTTCCACACACGCTTTCCCACCATGACGAAAAATGGTTTGACCGTCTCCTAAAGAATTCTATTCATACTTGGGACGACATGACTCAACGATTTTTGTCGCGCTACTTTACACCATCCATGGTCACGAGCCTTCGTAACCGAATTAGTGGATTCATGCAAGACAATGATGAATCGCTCTTTGATGCTTGGAACGCTACAATGATTTGATCGACCGTTGTCCAAATCACAACATGCTCCCCGTCACTCTCATTGATACTTTCTACAATGGTCTCACTTTTCATGATCGTGATACGATCAACGCCGCCGCCGGTGGTACTTTTATGAAAAGGAGACCGGAGGAGTGTAGAGAGTTGATTGAAAACATGACTACTCACCACAAGAATTGGGATTCATCCGCATCCTCAAGATCTAATCCGAGAGTCAATGTTTCATCTACTTCTTCCACCACCGACATGTCCGCCATGGAACGAGCCATTATCGAAATGAGTAAAAATATGCAAATTTTGGCTAATAACCACACTCAACAAGCTAAAGTCGTTGCTATTTCTTGTGACACATGTGGTGGTCCTCATTCTTACAACGATTGTCCTTCTACTCAAGGCAATTTTTGTGAAAACGTTAACGCGGCATATGGTACTTATCCCACGGGAGGCTATCAAGCTCGTCCTCAAGGAGACCGTAACTTGCTAAGTTATCGCTCAAACAACTATCTTGCACCACCCGGTTTTACTCCTCAAAATCAAAACCAACAACAAAGCTATAACCGAAATAACCAAAGCCAAGCTCGTGCTAACAATCAATATCAATACCAAAGAAACCCATACCCACCTCAAGAAATTCTCAAGCTTACCAAGCTCCACCTCTCAATCAACCGATGGCGTTGAATCAAGACATCGAGACGTTCATGAGGACTAATAGAGAGATGGTGAGTGATGAGACTGCATTTATACATAGTCTCATCTTCCAAATAGGGCTTAAAATGCATTAAATATCATCAAAATACCCAATATGCTTGTGTTTGTTGCTTGTGTATTTTAGGTACGGATATTGAGATAATGACAAAAGATCACAAGAATCATGCAAAAACAAACACGGGAAACGAAGCCGCACAATGAACCAAGCCCTAATGAAGACTTTCCCAAGTTCAACCCTTGAAGATTTGAAGAATTATGAAAAAGGGTCCTCCAATTATGAATAATTTACATTTTATACCCTTGTATCCTCATAATTACAAGTTTGGTCCCTAAAGTTTGTCAAAATTGCAAAAAGGACCCTTAACTTTGAAGATTTGGCAAGTTTAGCCCCTCAACAAAGCTAAATTGTCAACCAATATCATCCACAAAGTAAAATACATCATGAAGTCCTTCAAAGTACAAGAAATGACAAGTTTGGTCCTTTGAAAATTCCAAAATTACACAAAGGACCCTCAACTTTCAACATTTGGCAAAAATGGTCCCTCAATCATCAAGACTTGGCAATTTCAGTCCTCCAAAATGTCAATTACACAAGTCTAGACCATTATCATTGAAGAAAAAACCAAACCAGCCCTTGAAGAATTCAAATATGGCAAGAAATACCCCTGAAATCATTTTACAAAACTTTTTGGGGCAAAAGTGTGAAGTTTGAAACTTCAATAACAAAGGAAATGAGTTTTGGGCTGTTTATTTACAAAGAGACAAGAAGAAGAAAGATGAGGGGTAAATCTGGGCAGACAAGGATTGTAACCTAGACCAGTGAGTGGGTGCCACCTGTCCCACTCACACTCTCCACCAATCACAACACACTATTACTCCACCTCACCCATCCACTAAACCTGGTTTATATTTGTTTAATCTTGGCGCCTTAAACATGTTTTTAAACTTAATCCAAACCAAAAACAGATTAAAACATGGCACTATTCACTCCAAGAACACAATTGGGTTTTCTTAATCCTGTTGTAATTAGACCCTAAGATTGTCCAGATTAGTGATTAAGCATCCCTTAATCACATCTCGACATTGAAAATACTTGCCACATCACCCTCCAGTCCCACACAAGATTCCCCTGCTACAAAAAAGAAGAAACTGCCAAAACTTGGCCAGTCATCCAACGTGTGTGATTCTAGCTTACTTTCTAAGCTCTTTGCAAGCCATTGGATGCATTTTTCACCATGCCAGCTCCACAACAATCCAAAAGAAAGTCACATGATCTTCAAAGTTCAAACTACTCAAAGGGCAAAATTGGAACTTCATTAGCTAGGGTTACACGTTTTTCAGCCTTCATAGTTCATTTGTATGCCTATATGCTTCATTAATAGTTTGCTTTTGATTTTTCCTTTTTCAAGTTTCTATAAATCCCATTTTCTAAGTTAATGAAATTGAGTTTGAAATCTTGAAGAAAAGTCATTGGCCAATCTTATTTACTGCTTTCATTTGTTATATGCTTGTTAGTTCTTGAAGTTTAAAACCTGTTTTTAAAAGAGGAGTGTGCAAAAGTTTGCATATTTCCTCATTTTCTTGATATTTTGCTAAGTCTTGTTCCAATCTTGGAATTCTTGGGCTATAGGGCTGATCATAGCATCCTAACTGAGTTGGTTAAGGTGTGGTGAGGCTTATAACTTGGGGATAATCAAGTGTGGGGTAACAAGTTTGCATTAATCAAGATTTTCCAAAGTTTCTGATTTTTATGATATTGTGCTTAACCCTTGTTCAATCTTAGCAGGCTTATTGTGGAAGCTTGTGCTTGTTCTTGCTAGCACATAAGCTTAAAATTCGTGGGTGTGGATGTACATCCATGAGGTTTGCATACTTAATCTCAAAATCTGCTTAAATTGTGATTTTTGGTGATATTTGTATGAAACTTGTGTTCTTGTGAATTTTGTGGCTTGTTCTTGCTTGAATCTGTTTATTATACTTGTTTTAGTGTTAATTGATGCTTGGTTGGCCTGAAATCTTACTTTGCCTTTGAAAATTTTGATTTGAAAAAGTTAAAGGGGTGTTTGGGTCTACTGGTTTATGCTTGCATCTTGTTATTGTGTTGTTAGTTTGTGTTGTTTATGCTTTGTATCTGCTATACCTTTGTTTGAGAGTGTTTTACTGCAAGTTTTTGGGTTTGAACACTTGAATTAAACAATCTGCTATATAGACCTTGTTTCTGCTTGTTTTGACCTAGGATTTTGGGAACACTTAGTGTGTATGCATGCTTAGGGATAAAAGTGGTTTAAACAAAGTTAATATAACCTGTTTGAAAGATTTGAGGTGTTGAAATTGGCTTGTGTGTTAAATACATCGGCAAAGTAGAAAAACTGCATGTGTTAGTGTTCATAAGTAACTTTCATTGCTTGAATCTTGCTTAATTCTTTGAACCAGTGCATGAAACCTGTTTAGACTTGCTTATTGGAGTTTATTATAGCTTGTGTGTGTATTTGGTTGAATTTGGTTGGCTGATTTGTGCTAAAACTGCTCATAAGTGCTTAACTGCTTATTGTTCATGTATGTATCATGTCTGATGATTAATTGATTAAACTGTATCAATTGGGTGTTAGTGATTGTGTTATTTTGATTGTGATTGACTCCTTTTGATCCAAAGATCATTTGGGTGCTTTTGTGAAATCTGAATCTCCAAAAAAGTCACTAAAGACAAAAAGTCAAAATAGTCAAGCAGCTGAAAAAGTTTCCACTGCTCAACATCCAAAACTAGCCCCTGCTAGTGCAATTTTGTCATCAGCTTATCAATAAGCTATTCTAGCTTATTCTGACTTGCAACAACTTATTTTTTGTGATAGATCTTCATTATTTGACCCATTTAAGTAGACTGGAGCTTATTGGACTTTGACTTTGACTTTTTACTAGAAAACCAACTTATTTGACTTTTAACATAAGTGCTTATTGGATTTTCCAGCTTATTGAGTGTGCTTATTGAGTAGGTTTTTGATTATTAAGCTTAGTTTTTTCATAAGAAACATTTTGCAACTTGAATCAGCTTCTGAGGTGGTCTAGATCATAAAAACGACTATTTTGTCGTTTTGTGAATAAGTTTGTGACTTGTTTCTGGCTTATTAAGTGGGCTTATTTGAAAATTCTTTTTGTAGAAGTCTTTGTTAGGTCAAAAGAAGCTTGTGTGTTAAATTTTAGCTTCTGGCATCATCTTATAGCTTAATGGGCTTAAAAGCCCATTAAGAATAAGCTGCTTATTATAAGTTGGCTTATTTCACATTTTCAGCTTTTGGGCCTTTGGAAAAAGTCGTTTAAAATCAAATTTTGAGTCAACCTGTGCTTTTTGGGCTTATTTTGAACACTTTTTCTTATTGGGCCTTAATTAAGCCCAATAAGGGACTGTTTTGGGTTTGGCCCATTTTCTAGGCCCAATAGGGGTATTTAGGTAATTTCACTTTCATTTCTGAGTTATTTAGGTTAAATTAAGCTAGTTTGCAAGTTTTTAGAATTTTTTATAATTTTTGGATTTTTAATAATATTTTAATATTATTTTATTATTAAAAATTAAAAGTCTGATTTTCTAGGTTTTTATATTTTTCCTAGGTTCTAAACACTTAATTAGGATTTTTGCAACTTTCCAAATATTTTCTAGGTCTTTTAATTATTTTCTATAATTAATTTAGGATTTAATTGATTTTAGGAGTTTTTAATTGTTTAAAAATAGTTTTAATTGGTTTTAAAATTTTGAAAAATAGTTTTTAGCTTAATTTGAGTATTTTTGAGGTTTACAAACTTGAAAATCTTGTTTAGGGCTTTTTAATAATTAATTTTGATTTTTAGGGCTTTAATTAGCATTAAAAAGTCATTATCTAATTAATTAAAAGGTTTTTGCAAGTTTTGATTTTTTGTAAACTCTTAGAATATTATTAGGGATTTTTTGTAATTTTTAGAAATTTTTAGGTTAGAATTTTAATTTTGGTGGTTTTTACGACTTTACGTGTACACCTTTTTAGAATTAGTTTAATCCGTCTTGATAACCGTCTTTCTCTTCTAATCCCTTTTCTATTTTTCTTTCTCAAATATAGTCACAAATTAATCCATATCATTACACACATAACACACTAGCCTCCTTGAGAACGAACTTAATTGGTCATTAGTGCTTGGTTTTCCTAAACCGACACTTAATACTTGCCACCTTTGTTGCTCTTTTCCTAAAGGGTAGCAAAAACTCAACATCATTTTGGCGCCGCTGCCGGGGAGGCGTGTTGTGTTTTGATTTGGCATTGTTGTTTTTATACTAACCATAATTAGTATTTGTATTAGTAGCACACTACTAATACGTATTATCGTTTTTTCGGTTTTTGTGTGAATACTATTACTATATTGTATACGTAGAACAATAAATTCACAAGTACTCCAAATACGTGAGAAATCACAACCTTGACTTGGGAGGTCATTACCCAATCATTGTATTCGAATCTCAAACCAAAGAAAAAGGCAAAAATAGATAAATACTTTCGTGAAGCTTAATCTTGATAATACAAACTATAAGGTGGGTATAAGGCGGATATTATAAAATATATCCTAAGGAAAAAGGCTCTTAAGTGCTTCGCGCCGCCTCGTTTCCCCGCTTGCTTGTGCGTATTTGATTTTGAGAGTGAATCGAGGGTTTTGCCGCCCAAAGTATTACTAAGTATCATATATATTTTCTTGGTTTCTATTGATTAAACCCTCTTGAACGATTTGGTGTTCACCATCGTTCTAAAGTCATCGAAGGCGTTCACTTCACGTGATCGTTTTCATTCCTTGAGGCTTCTTTAATCAAGAGATTTGATTAAGGAGGAGATTTGTAGATTTTTGTCTACTCAATACATTTCACCAAGCTCCAAAAAGGTTAATACAATCAAAAACCACAAAAAATTGAAAAATACAAAACACCAAAAAGAATCTTCTTTGCTCGTCCCCTCGTTGTACGTGACGTTTATGCTAACTCGAAATCAAGCAAGACGTGCACGTAAACGAAAGAACAAAACTCCCACTCCCAACAATTCTAGTGAGGAGTCTCCTATTGACGAACCCATTGTAAGAGAAGCACCAACCATGGCGAATCGAACTATGATGGAGTTACTTCAAGCACCCACCGAGGGTTATGGAGAGGCTATTGTGATTCCCGCTATCCTTGTGGAGAATTTTGAGGTTAAGATGGGTTTGTTGTCGATGATCCAAAACAACAAATTCAGTGGTGATGAGAAGGACAATCCACACAACCATATCCGCCAATTCAATCGTCTTACCGCTACTTGCAAGTTTAAGGATGTCTCTAACGACTCGATTAAGATGATGCTTTTTCCGTATTCCTTAGCGGGGCCCGTTAAAATTTGTTTAGAGAAAGAGCCACCCAATTCTATATTGACGTGGAAGGATCTCGTGTCTAAGTTTGTGAACCAATTTTTTCCGCCCTCTAAGACTACGCACTTGAAAAACGAGATTTCAAAGTTTTCACAAGAATTTAATGAAAGTTTTTCAACGGCTTGGAATAGGTTTAAGGAAATGTTACATGAATGTCCTCATCACGGTTTTTCCGATTTGCATCAAATTGACACGTTTTACAATGGACTTAATGATCATGAAAGGGATTATTTGAATGCCGCCGCGGGTGGTAATTTTTTGTGTAAAACGGTTGAGGAAGCTTTGGTGATAATTGAAAATAGATCTAAGGTGTATAGTCCTCGTAGCACGTCTAGTGTTCGTAAGGCTTCGTCTTCGGCTTCACCTTCTTTGTCTACTACCATCGATGCTTGCTAAATTGAGGCGAACTTGGAAAACAAGATTTTTGATAAGTTGAAAGGACTTTTGATTGTGTTTAAAGTTGGTGAACCAAGTGCTCCCGCTACGGCTAAAGCGGTTGAGGTTTCTTGTATGTATTGTGGTGGAGCTCACGATTATTCCGAGTGCATTACCAACGGTGGTAACACTTCGAGTGCCTTCGTGGCCGCGGGAACTTATAACCAAAACGGTCAAGCTTCCCGCTCCAATCAAATGACTCCACCGGGTTTTGGATCAAATCAAAATGCTAACAACTATCGCAACAATCAAGTTGGTTTTAAAAACAATTACAACAAGGGAAACTATGGCAATCAAGGGGCTAATAATCAAGTTTCAAACAAAAATGATTTTCAAAATAACAACAAAAGTTTGAAAACATTGAAAGATCTTCCAAGTGAGTTTTTTGAATATGCTAGTGGGAATGATGCTAGGTTTGACAACATTCAAAGATAAATCATTAGCCTAAGATCCGAGTTTAAGAACGACTTGAAGAAAGAGTTGAAAAATGAGTTAGCTAATGAACTTAAAATCCACACCAACAAGATGGAAGAAAATGTCACTAGGTTGCAACAAAACCAACAAAAGATGGAACAAGGGCAACATGAGATTAAACAAGAGATGCTTAAGGCCGAGAAAAGGCAAACCGAAGCCGTATTGAGGCAATCTAATTTTGAAGATAAAATCTCGTCTATGTTTGAGGCAATAATGTGTAAACCGTCGTCAAGTGGTCTTCCTAGCAACACCATATCCAACCTTAAGGGTGAGATGAAAGAGATTACCACACGTAGTGGTAAGACACTTAAGGAGCCGATTCCTCAACCAATTGCTCCTACGGAGGAAGCAATTGAGGAAGAACCCGAGGTGGTGGTCCAAAAGGAGCATGTCCAAATCCCACGAAGTACCGCTCATGCCACACCAACGATTGACCCATTACCATCATTGGAACCCGAGATTCCAAAGGCTATGCCTACTATGCCTCAACCTACACCACCTTTGCCCTATCCATCGAGACTTAGGAAGGAGAAACGTCAAGAGCGCGACAATTACCAATTTGAGATTTTTATGAAAATGTTTCGTGATTTGTACCTTAATGTGAGTTTCGCCGATGCTTTGGTCATGATGCCTCGATTTGCCGCTAACTTTAAGAGTATGTTAAACAACAAGGAGAAATTGCACCAAATGTCTAGTTGTTCGTCGGTTTATCTTAATCGCATACCTCAAAAAGTCTGTGATCCCGGTAAATTTTTGATCCCTTGTGCCATACAAGATATGGAAGAATGCTATGCCTTGGCCGATCTTGGTGCTAGCATTAACTTGATGCCACTTGCAATCTTCAAGTCGCTCAATCTTCCTAATCTTACTCCTTCACTAATGTCTATCGAGTTGGCCGACCATTCCATAATTCCCGCATGTGGTTTGGCGGAAGACGTTTTTGTGAAAGTGGGTAAGTTCTACTATCCCGTAGACTTTATCGTTGTTGATATCCCCACAGATCCTCAAGTTCCTCTCATTTTAGGTCGTTCGCTTTTAGATACGTCTATGGCTTTAATTGATGTTCATGCTAGAAATATCACCTTACGTTTCAACAACGAGGAACTTGTTATAAAAGCAACTCAAAACTCTCAAATTTCTCATGTTTATTTCGTTGCAACCATAAACCTCGTTGATATAATGGACGTGGTTTGCGAGGAATTTTCACAAGTAGTTCTAGGTTTTGGTGATGAAGAAACTAGTGGCAATCCCACTATGTTAGATCCAATTCTTGATAATTCGACACCAACCTTCACTCCATTTGAAGGTGGTGGTTTTACGTTGGAAGAATTCAATGTTCCACGTACTTGTGACGAAGACCTCGACAACGATGAGGACTTCTCGATTATCAAGGATTTTCTCAATGATTTCCCATTTCCTCCACCCGAGGAGGTTATGAGTATCGAGCCCAAATCTTCACTTGAGGAACCACCTATTCTCGAGTTGAAAGATTTACCTCCTCACCTCGAATATGTCTATTTGGAGGAGGACGACAAGTTGCCGGTTATTATTGCGAAGGATCTTTCGAATGATGAAAAAACCGCACTTGTCGATGTTCTAAAGGATCACAAAGGGGCAATTGCGTGGAAGTTATCCGACATTAAGGGAATCGATCCCAAGTTTTGTACCCACAAAATCTTAATGGAGGAGGATTTCAAGCCCACAATCCAAAGTCAAAGAAGGGTGAACCCCAAAATTCACGATGTCATCAAAAAGGAGGTCCTTAAACTCCTTGACGCGGGAATGATTTACCCTATTTCTGATAGCCCTTGGGTGAGTCCTATTCATTGTGTCCCTAAAAAGGGAGGGATGACCGTTGTGCCAAACGATGCCAACGAGTTGATTCCCACTAGACTCGTGACCGGATGGAGAGTGTGCATTGACTATCGTAAGTTGAATGAAGCCACTCGAAAAGACCATTTTCCCTTGCCCTTCATGGACCAAATGTTAGAGCGTCTTGCGAGAAACGATTTCTATTGCTTTTTAGATGGTTTTTCCGGTTACTTCCAAATTCCCATCAACCCTCGTGATCAAGAAAAAACTACGTTTACGTGTCCATATGGAACGTTTGCCTATCGTAGAATGCCATTCAGACTTTGCAATGCACCGGGAACTTTTCAACGATGCATGATGGCTATTTTTCATGATATGATCGAGAAGACGATGGAAGTCTTCATGGATGACTTTTCCGTGTTTGGTGATTCTTTCACTTCGTGTTTGTCGAACCTTGAGAGAATGTTGAAACGTTGTGAGGAAACCAACCTTGTGCTCAATTGGGAAAAATGTCATTTTATGGTTAAGAGTGGAATCGTCTTAGGGCACAAGGTCTCGAAAGCGGGGATTGAGGTAGATCAAGCTAAGGTAGACGTCATCGCCAAATTACCTCATCCCAAAACCGTCAAGGGAGTTAGGAGTTTGCTAGGCCACTCGGGCTTTTATCGTCGATTCATCAAGGATTTTTCAAAGATTTCTCGACCCATTACACATCTTCTTGAAAAAGAGGCACGTTTTGTCTTTGACGAAGATTATGTACGAGCCTTTGAAATCCTTAAGATGAAACTTACCGAAGCTCCCATTATTGTTGCTCCCAATTGGAACCTCCCCTTTGAGCTTATGTGTGATGCTAGTGATTACGCTATAGGGGCCGTTTTGGGGCAACGCCATGATAAGCACTTCTTGCCTATTCACTATGCTAGCAAGACGATGACCGAGGCTCAACTTAAATACACTACAACGGAAAAGGAGTTCCTTGCCGTGGTGTATGCATTTGAGAAATTCTGACCTTACCTCGTCTTGACGAAATGCATAGTGTATACGGACCATTCGGCTATTAAGTATCTCATGGCAAAGCAAGATGCTAAGCCTAGATTACTTCGTTGGATTCTCCTCCTTCAAGAATTTCATCACAAAATCGTTGACAAAAAAGGAGCCGAGAATCTAGCGGCAGATCATCTCTCTCGTTTGGAAGATCCTCACCAAAGTGTTTACGAGCCCAAGGAAATCACCGAAACATTTCCGCTCGAGACACTTGGTGTAGTGAATTCTAAGCTTGATCCTTCCACCCCATGGTTTGCGGATTTTGCAAATTACCATGCGGGTAACTTCATCATTAAGGGTATGACGACTCAAGAAAAACGAAAATTCTTTCGTGACGTCAAGTTCTACTTTTGGAACGACCCTTACTTGTTTCGAAATTGTGCGGATCAAATCATCCGACGTTGTGTATTTGGCACCGAAGCTTCTAACATCCTTAGAGCTTGCCATGAGGGACCCACGGGTGGTCACCACGGTGCTAATCTCACGGCTAAGAAGGTGTTTGATGCCGGCTTCTTTTGGCCTACTATTTACCGAGATGCACAAGATCTTGTGAAGTCGTGTGATGCATGCCAACGACAATGAAAAGCCTCACAAAAAGATGAAATGCCACAAAATATCATTCAAGTATGTGAGATCTTTGACGTTTGGGGCATCGACTTTATGGGGCCGTTCCCATCATCTCGTGCTAATAAGTACATTCTCGTTGCGGTTGACTACCTTTCTAAGTGGGTGGAGGGCAAGGCCTTGCCCACCAATGATGCTCGTGTGGTAGTCAAGTTTTTGAAGCAATTGTTTTCACGGTTTGGAACCCCTCGTGCTATCATAAGCGATCGTGGAACCCATTTTTGTAACGACCAATTTGAAAGGGTTCTAAGGAAATATGGGGTTACACATCGTCTTTCTACGGCTTATCACCCACAAACGAGTGGGCAAGTCGAGGTTTCAAACCGAGCTTTGAAGAGGATCTTGGAGAGATCCGTTGGAGAAAACCGACAATCTTGGTCGGATAAGTTTGACGATGCTTTATGGGCCTTTAGGACCGCTCATAAGACGCCCATTGGGTGCACTCCCTATAAGCTTGTGTATGGAAAGAATTGTCATTTGCCTATCGAGTTAGAACACAAGGCTTATTGGGCCCTAAAGCATTGTAATGATGATATGGAGACCGCGGGAAAACACCGGAAAATGCAATTAAATGAATTGGATGAATTGAGAGACATTGCTTATGAAAATTCATTGATTTATAAAGAGAAAACTAAAAAGTTGCATGATTCTAAAATTAAAAACCGGGTTTTTAACATTGGGGATCAAGTTTTGCTTTTTAATTTAAGATTGAAAATCTTTTCCGGTAAGATGAAATCCCGTTGGTCCGGTCCATTCACCGTGACTCAAGTGTTTCCGTATGGGACGATCGAGCTAGCTCAAGATGATGGTCCTAACTTCAAGGTGAATGGACATAGGTTGAAGCACTACTTTGGCAGGGAAGTTCCATCCTTGAACTACCTCGACCAAGTCACTTTCCCCAATGATAATTAGTATTGAGGGGATCGAGTCGAGCTCATGACTCGGTAATCAAAAACGAGGTGCCTCGTGGGGGAGTCCCATGCTTATCCTATGTACATATTATCGCTTTCTAATGTAGTTAACATGTGGGGATTTGTGCCCTTTCAACCTTTGTTCCGTGGTTGTTTGTGCATTGTGGTTTTTAGATCATGATCTTCACGATTGGAGCCTCTCGTGTTCGTTTTATGGGAACACTCGATCGTTTGCTTTGGAGACATTTCTCAATATCCATATGATATATCCTTTATGTACTAACCTTAGGTTTTTAGCACACTTCATAAACGGCTATTAATTTATTGGTTACACCCTTTCCATGCTAGATTAGGCATTCGACTACGTCTCTAGTATGGGGGTGTTTTCACCCCTAGACTCGAAACATTGAGGACAATGTTTAACTTTAGTATGGGGGGGTGAATAGATACTTGCCTTGCCAAACCTTCACGCTTTCCAAAGTTTATCGTTTTGTTTATCGTTTTGTTGCAAAATAAGGCTAAAAATGGCCAAATCTTAAAATTTTTCTCATGTTTTATAAGTGTTTGAAGACACGAATGTAGGATTTCCGATGCCGAGAATAAGAGTAATTTTTTACTCGACCGTGCGTGTTGAGCACTTAGCTTTGATTCCTTAACTACACATTAGGCTAAGTCTCTTAAATGAGGACGAGAAATGATAGAGTTAATTATAAGTTACTATGCTAAACGTAGAGTACTCGTATTCTTTCAAAAACTCATATGTTCTCGTTTTTTGCTTATTCTCCCTTCGCTTGTAAATAATTTTTGCTTAATAAATATTGACTTAGCGGTTTAGTTTGGATTGTTGGGTTTCTAGTCTTTTCTAGTAGCTTCCGTGTAATTAAATTGGGTAGACATTAAGGTATCGCCAGCGTCACGGTTTTGAAGTATTGGCACCCTAATAATCGAAAGCTTCACCCAATAATAAGATTTCAAGTGCTCACCTAAATCAAGCAATTACAATTTGAAGCCCCACAAGGCCGAAAAATCTATGCAAAATTGAAAGTGAATCAAGCCTTAATCTTCGAAGCTTTAAAGATCCAAAATTCGCCTTAGCGTGAGGATATACGTCTTTGGCTAATAAAACCACCGATGAGGCGGATAATAAAAGGCAAGGCAAGACCGAAGTCATAATAAAAGCTTCATGGCGAAGTTGAATAAAAGATGGAGGTAAACCAAAGATAATAAGGCCCTTCCGTTAGGGGGCGTATAAAAGTCTTGGTAATAAGTCTCATGTTCAAAACCGTTATAAAACCGTGTTTATCGATTCTTTTTGTCAACTTAATTTTTTGACATCGTTGTCTATTAGGAGGGGTTATTGATTTGATGGTCTTAGTTACACCGTTAGGACTCTATTTTTAGACCTAAATCTCTATTATCGCATAAGTCAAACAATGTATCCTCGTGAAACATTCAAGACAAAATAAAATATAAGAGATACAACTTAGGAATAATGGGAGGATAAGTACGTGATTAGGGCATATGAGTAGTGTTAGCATTACTAACTTATAATGACAATGATCTCGTTGCACGCTTGGCATGGAATTAAGATGAAAATCGAGGACGATGAAATTATTTCTAACGAAGCATTCACGTGTTCTTATTCTATAAACCTAAACGTCCCATTTTGCGATGAAAATCATACATTATGTCTATAGCACAAGTAGTAGTAATAGTAGTAGTATAGCTAGTTTATCATTTCAATAAAGTGAATAAAATAAATTTTGGAGATGCTTTGATACTTTATTCTAGCATTGCGTGAGGGCACGACAATGGTTTAGTATTGGGGAGTGATGAGACTACTTTTATACATAGTCTCATCTTCCAAATAGGGCTTAAAATGCATTAAATATCATCAAAATACCCAAATATATGCTTGTGTTTGTTGCTTGTGTATTTTAGGTACTGATATTGAGATAATGACAAAAGATCACAAGAATCATGCAAAAACGAACACGGGAAACAAAGCCGCACAATGAACCAAGCCCTAATGAAGACTTTCCCAAGTTCAACCCTTGAAGATTTGAAGAATTATGAAGAGGGGTCCTCCAATTATGAATAATTGACATTTTATACCCTTGTATCCTCATAATTACAAGTTTGGTCCCTAAAGTTTGTCAAAATTGCAAAAAGGACCCTTAACTTTGAAGATTTGGCAAGTTTAGCCCCTCAACAAAGCTAAATTGTCAACCAATATCATCCACAAAGTAAAATACATCATGAAGTCCTTCAAAGTACAAGAAATGACAAGTTTGGTCCTTTGAAAATTCCAAAATTACACAAAGGACCCTCAACTTTCAACATTTGGCAAAAATGGTCCCTCAATCATCAAGACTTGGCAATTTCAGTCCTCCAAAATGTCAATTACACAAGTCTAGACCATTATCATTGAAGAAAAAACCAAACCAGCCCTTGAAGAATTCAAATATGGCAAGAAATACCCCTGAAATCATTTTACAAAACTTTTTGGGGCAAAAGTGTGAAGTTTGAAACTTCAATAACAAAGGAAATGAGTTTTGGGCTGTTTATTTACAAAGAGACAAGAAGAAGAAAGATGAGGGGTAAATCTGGGCAGACAAGGATTGTAACCTAGACCAGTGAGTGGGTGCCACCTGTCCCACTCACACTCTCCACCAATCACAACACACTATTACTCCACCTCACCCATCCACTAAACCCGGTTTATATTTGTTTAATCTTGGCGCCTTAAACATGTTTTTAAACTTAATCCAAACAAAAAACAGATTAAAACATGGCACTATTCACTCTAAGAACACAATTGGGTTTTCTTAATCCTGTTGTAATTAGACCCTAAGATTGTCCAGATTAGTGATTAAGCATCCCTTAATCACATCCCGACATTGAAAATACTTGCCACATCACCCTCCAGTCCCACACAAGATTCCCCTGCTACAAAAAAGAAGAAACTGCCAAAACTTGGCCAGTCATCCAACGTGTGTGATTCTAGCTTACTTTCTAAGCTCTTTGCAAGCCATTGGATGCATTTTTCACCATGCCAGCTCCACAACAATCCAAAAGAAAGTCACATGATCTTCAAAGTTCAAACTACTCAAAGGGAAAAATTGGAACTTCATTAGCTAGGGTTACACGTTTTTCAGCCTTCATAGTTCATTTGTATGCCTATATAAAGGCCTTAGGGTGCTTCATTAATAGTTTGCTTTTGATTTTTCCTTGTTAAAGTTTCTGTAAATCCCATTTTCTAAGTAAATGAAATTGAGTTTGAAATCTTGAAGAAAAGTCATTGGCCAATCTTATTTACTGCTTTCATTTCTTATATGCTTGTTAGTTCTTGAAGTTCAAAACCTGTTTTTAAAAGAGGAGTGTGCAAAAGTTTGCATATTTCCTCATTTTCTTGATATTTTGCTAAGTCTTGTTCCAATCTTGGAATTCTTGGGCTATAGGGCTGATCATAGCATCCTAACTGAGTTGGTTAAGGTGTGGTGAGGCTTATAACTTGGGGATAATCAAGTGTGGGGTAACAAGTTTGCATTAATCAAGATTTTCCAAAGTTTCTGATTTTTATGATATTATGCTTAACCCTTGTTCAATCTTAGCAGGCTTATTATGGAAGCTTGTGCTTGTTCTTGCTAGCACATAAGCTCAAAATTCGTGGGTGTGGATGTACATCCATGAGGTTTGCATACTTAATCTCAAAATCTGCTTAAATTGTGATTTTTGGTGATATTTGTATGAAACTTGTGTTCTTGTGAATTTTGTGGCTTGTTCTTGCTTGAATCTGTTTATTATACTTGTTTTAGTGTTAATTGATGCTTGGTTGGCCTGAAATCTTACTTTGCCTTTGAAAATTTTGATTTGAAAAAGTTAAAGGGGTGTTTGGGTCTACTGGTTTATGCTTGCATCTTGTTATTGTGTTGTTAGTTTGTGTTGTTTATGCTTTGTATCTGCTATACCTTTGTTTGAGAGTGTTTTACTGCAAGTTTTTGGGTTTGAACACTTGAATTAAACAATCTGCTATATAGACCTTGTTTTGACCTAGGATTTTGGGAACACTTAGTGTGTATGCATGCTTAGGGATAAAAGTGGTTTAAACAAAGTTAATATAACTTGTTTGAAAGATTTGAGGTGTTGAAATTGGCTTGTGTGTTAAATACATCAGCAAAGTAGAAAAAATGCATGTGTTAGTGTTCATCAGTAACTTTCATTGCTTGAATCTTGCTTAATTCTTTGAACCAGTGCATGAAACCTGTTTAGACTTGCTTATTGGAGTTTATTATAGCTTGTGTGTGCATTTGGTTGAATTTGGTTGGCTGATTTGTGCTAAAACTGCTCATAAGTGCTTAACTGCTTATTGTTCATGTATGTATCATGTCTGATGATTGATTGATTAAACTGTATCAATTGGGTGTTAGTGATTGTGTTATTTTGATTGTGATTAACTCCTTTTGATCCAAAGACCATTTGGCTGCCTTTGTGAAATCTGAATCTCCAAAAAAGTCACTAAAGACAAAAAGTCAAAATAGTCAAGCAGCTGAAAAAGTTTCCACTGCTCAACATCCAAAACTAGCCCTTGCTAGTGCAATTTTGTCATCAGCTTATCAATAAGCTATTCTAGCTTATTCTGACTTGCAACAACTTATTTTTTGTGATAGATCTTCATTATTTGACCCATTTAAGTAGACTGGAGCTTATTGGACTTTGACTTTGACTTTTTACTAGAAAACCAACTTATTTGACTTTTAACATAAGTGCTTATTGGATTTTCCAGCTTATTGAGTGTGCTTATTGAGTAGGTTTTTGATTATTAAGCTTAGTTTTGTCATAAGAAACATTTTGCAACTTGAATCAACTTCTGAGGTGGTCTAGATCATAAAAACAACTATTTTGTCATTTTGTGAATAAGTTTGTGACTTGTTTCTGGCTTATTAAGTGGGCTTATTTGAAAATTCTTTTTGTAGAAGTCTTTGTTAGGTCAAAAGAAGCTTGTGTGTTAAATTTTAGCTTATGGCATCAGCTTATAGCTTAATGGGCTTAAAAGCCCATTAAGAATAAGCTGCTTATTATAAGTTGGCTTATTTCACATTTTCAGCTTTTGGGCCTTTGGAAAAAGTTGTTTAAAATCAAATTTTGAGTCAACCTGTGCTTTTTGGGCTTATTTTGAACACTTTTTCTTATTGGGCCTTAATTAAGCCCAATAAGGGACTGTTTTGGGTTTGGCCCATTTTCTAGGCCCAATATGGGTATTTAGGTAATTTCACTTTCTTTTATGAGTTATTTAGGTTAAATTAAGCTAGTTTGCAAGTTTTTAGAATTTTTTATAATTTTTGGATTTTTAATATTATTTTAATATTATTTTATTATTAAAAAATAAAAGTCTGATTTTCTAGGTTTTTATATTTTTCCTAGGTTCTAAACACTTAATTAGGATTTTTGCGACTTTTCAAATATTTTCTAGGTCTTTTAATTATTTTCTATAATTAATTTAGGATTTAATTGATTTTAGGAGTTTTTAATTGTTTAAAAATAGTTTTAATTGGTTTTAAAATTTTGAAAAATAGTTTTTAGCTTAATTAGAGTATTTTTGAGGTTTACAAACTTGAAAATCTTGTTTAGGGCTTTTTAATAATTAATTTTGATTTTTAGGGCTTTAATTAGCATTAAAAAGTCATTATCTAATTAATTAAAAGGTTTTTGCAAGTTTTGATTTTTTGTAAACTCTTAGAATATTACTAGGGATTTTTGGTAATTTTTAGAAATTTTTAGGTTAGAATTTTAATTTTGGTGGTTTTTACGACTTTACGTGTACACCTTTTTAGAATTAGTTTAATCCGTCTTGATAACCGTCTTTCTCTTCTAATCCCTTTTCTATTTTTCTTTCTCAAATATAATCACAAATTAATCCATATCATTACACACATAACACACTAGCCTCCTTGAGAACGAACTTAATTGGTCATTAGTGCTTGGTTTTCCTAAACCGACACTTAATACTTGCCACCTTTGTTGCTCTTTTCCTAAAGGGTAGCAAAAACTCAACATCAGTGACGAATCTTCAGAGTCAATTCATCAACTTGAAGGGAGACATGGCGAAACAAGGGAGCGATATTCGAGCCGAGCTAAGGAATGACATGGCGAAACAAAGCAATGATATTCGCGCAGACATGAGAGACTCTTTTAGCACTCAATCGGATAATATACGTGATATGATCGGTTCGCTTTTCCAAGGTAATCAACCCTCTTCTTCGGGTACTCTTCCGAGTAACACCATTGCGAATCCAAGAGGGGAGATGAAAGCAATCACCACTCGTAGTGGAAAAGGTTATACAGAACCCGAGCTTCCTACACCTCCACCCGTGATTGTGAACAAGGAAAAAGAACAACTTTCCTCACCTCCTTTACCTTCTACCCCCATTCCCCCACCACCCGCGGTTGTGAGTGATCCTACTCCCATAAAGCCTTCCTCTTCATACGATATACCTTATCCTTCAAGGCTGAGGAATGAGAAGCAAAAGAGCAAGGATGATATTCAAGTTTCAAACTTTCTTAAAATGTTTAAACAGTTGAATTTTAACATCTCCTTTGCTGAGGCTCTCGCTCACATGCCTAAATATGCGAAGATGTTTAAAGATCTTCCTAGTGACAAGGAAAAGCTTCTTGATATTGCTAATACCCAACTTAACGAGAATTGCTATGTGGTTCTCTTAAGGAAATTGCCCACCAAACTTGGTGATCCGGGTCGCTTCTTGATTCCTTGCAACTTCACGGGAGTAGAGAATTGCATGGCCCTAGCCGATCTAGGTGCTAGTATAAACTTAATGCCTTTAAGTGTTTGGAAGCAATTATCTCTCCCCGAGCTAGTCCCCACCAAAATGACTTTGGAATTAGCTAACCGTACGGTTGCTTATCCAGTGGGGATAGCCGAAGACGTCTTCGTTGGCGTTGATAAATTCACCTTCCCGACGGATTTTGTTATCGTTGACTACGAGATGGATCCCCGTGTTCCATTAATCGTTGGACGTCCCTTCTTGAGGACCGGTCGCACTCTCATTGATGTAGCCGCGGGCGAAATAATCATGAGAGTTGGTGACGGTAAAATTGTCTTCAACATGGGTAAGATTTCTAAGCAGCATTATTCATATGAGAGTGTTAATGCTATTGACGTTCTTGATGAGGCTTGTGAAGAACATTTTAAAGACGCTTGTAAAAGTGGTTCTTCTTCTCTACCCACTGTCGAGACCGTTGCCTCTATTGCTCCATCGCTAACTCCATTTGGAGAAAGTGATTTCCTCTTGAAAGAATTTGAAGCAAATCTGGGAGATGTGGATTTGCAATATGACGATTCTCCCTCCATTTGGGATGAAGACATTCGTACCATTGAGAAACTTCTCAATGAGGACCATATTTCTCCACAGTCTCCTAAGGCTATCTCTACCGATGATCCAAAGTTGACTACGCCGTCCATCGAAAATCCTCCAGATTTAGAGCTTAAGGATCTTCCGTCTCATCTCGAGTACGTTTTCCTTGAAGACAACAAGAAGTTACCGGTCATCATCGCAAAGGACCTGAAAGAAGAAGAAAAATCCCGACTTATCGCCGTGCTGAAGAATCATAAGAAAGCGATTGCTTGGAAAATCTCCGATATTCGTGGAATTGATCCTCACTTTTGCATACATAAAATTCTCATGGAGGACGACTTTAAACCCACTATTCAAAGCCAACGAAGGGTGAATCCCAAGATCCATGACGTCATCAAAAAAAGAGGTTATCAAACATCTTGATGCAGGCATGATCTATCCTATTTCGGATTCCCCATGGGTTAGTCCAGTCCATTGTGTGCCTAAGAAAGGCGAAATCACCGTTGTGCCCAACGAAAACAACGAGTTGATTCCTACTCGTCTCGTTACAGGGTGGAGAGTTTGTATAGACTATCACAAACTCAATGATGCTACGATAAAGGATCATTTTCCCCTTCCTTTCATGGACCAAATGCTTGAACGTCTAGCGGGTAATGATTATTACTGCTTCTTAGACGGTTTCTCGGGTTATTTTCAAATACCCATCGATCCCAAAGACCAAGATAAAACCACATTCACTTGTCCCTACGGCACAGTTGCTTATAAAAGAATGCCTTTTGGCTTATGCAATGCTCCAGAGACATTCCAAAGGTGCATGATGGTTATCCTCCATGACATGGTTGAAGAAAACATGGAAGTCTTCATGGATGATTTCTCGGTCTATGGTGATTCCTTCTCTACGTGCCTTGCTAATTTGGAACATATGCTTAAGCAGTGTGAAGAAACTCGCCTTGTTATGAATTGGGAAAAATTCCACTTCATGGTAAAAGAAGGCATTGTGCTAGGACACAAAATCTCAAAAGCCAGTCTTGAAGTCGACCGTTCTAAAGTGGATGTCATAGCCAAATTACCTACACCTTCAACCGTGAAGGGTGTGAGAAGTTTTCTAGGTCATGCGGGCTTCTATCGTCGTTTTATTCAGGATTTTTCTAAAATCGCTCGCCCGATGACCCACCTCTTGGAAAAAGAAACTCCTTTCATCTTTTCCAAAGAGTGTCTTGAATCCTTCAATCTTCTTAAGGATAAACTTACTAAGGCACCGGTCTTGGTTACCCCTAATTGGGAGCTACCTTTCGAGTTTATGTGTGATGCTAGCGACTTTGCTATTGGAGCGGTTTTGGGCCAAAGAGTGAACAAACACTTCCAACCAATCCATTACGCTAGCAAGACAATGACGGGGGCTCAATTGCATTATACCACTACCGAAAAAGAGCTTTTAGCTGTAGTGTATTCTTTTGAAAAATTTCGCCCCTATCTTGTCCTTTCCACCACCATCGTGTACACCGACCACTCCACGTTGAAGTACTTGTTGACTAAGCAAGATTCCAAGCCAAGACTTCTTCGTTGGGTTTTGCTCCTTCAAGAATTCAACATTGAAATTCGTGACAAAAAGGGAGCCGAAAACCTAGCAGCGGATCATCTGAGTAGACTTGAAGATCCGTATCAAGGGGATCATCCGAACCAAGAGATCAATGACTCTTTTCCCCTTGAGGCCTTAATGTCTATTCACTCCAATCTTGATGACACCCGGTGGTTTGCGGACATTACAAACTACTTAGCGGGTGGTATTCTAATCAAAGGGTTACCATCCCAACAAAAGAAGAAGTTCTTTAAAGATGTTAAGACTTACTTCTGGGATGACCCTTATCTCTTCAAACAATGTGCTGATCTAATCATTCGCCGATGTGTTGATGGGCCGGCAGCTTTACAAATCCTTGATGCTTGCCATAAAGGACCCACCGGTGGTCACTTTGGTCCCAACTACACCGCTAAGAAAGTGTTTGACTCTGGATTCTATTGGCCCACCATTTATCGTGACACTCACGAAATGGTTAAGCATTGTGATGCTTGCCAACGCCAAGGCAAGATCACACATAAAGATGAGATGCCTCAAAATTTCATACAAGCATGTGAAATCTTTGACGTATGGGGCATCGACTTTATATGGCCATTTCCATCATCCAAAGGGAACAAGTACATCCTCGTAGCCGTTGACTAAATTTCTAAATGGGTTGAAGCTAAGGCTCTCCCCACGAATGATGCGTGGGTAGTTGTGAACTTTTTGAAGCAGCTGTTTGCTCGATTTGGTGTTCCTCGTGCTATAATCAATGACCGCGAGACTCATTTTTGCAATGATCAATTTGCAAGAGTTATGGCTAAGTATGGTGTCAATCACCGTCTTTCCACCGCTTATCATCCCCAAACCAATGGGCAAGCCGAGATTTCCAACCGAGGATTCAAGAGAATTCTGGAACGTAACATGGGAGAGCATCGTGCCGCGTGGGGCGATAAGTTAGATGATGCTCTGTGGGCTTTTCGTACCGCATATAAGACCCCGATTGGTTGCACACCTTATCGTCTTGTGTACGGGAAAGCATGCCACCTCCCTATCGAGATGGAACATAAGGCATACTGGGCCTTGAAGTTGGCTAACTTCGATATCAACAAAGCCGATGATCTTCGGAAGATTCAACTCAACGAGCTAAATGAACTGAGGAATGAAGCTTACGAGAACTCATTGATCTACAAGGAGAAGACCAAGATCATCCACGATGCTAGAATTAAGAACCGAGAGTTCCACGTTGGTGATCAAGTCTTACTTTTTAACTCTCGGTTGAAGATCTTCTCGGGCAAGTTGAAGAGCCGTTGGTCTGGTCCATTCACCGTCGCCAAAGTCTTTCCATATGACACCATTGAGCTTTCTCAGCCAAATGGGCCTAATTTTAAGGTGAATGGCCAGCGTTTGAAGCTGTACTTTGGTGAGGACATCTCTCATGAGATGATTCCATCCCTCACCGCGTTTCCCATGAACTAGTTTTGGGTCGAGTCAGGCTCGTGACTCGGTGAACAAAAACAAGAGCTTCTCGGGAGGCAACCCGTGATCTATCCTTTACCGCTTTCATAATAAGTGTAGGGGGAGCCCCGTATGTGTTTGTTGTCTTGTTTCTTATTCTCTGCAGGGATTCAAGCTTCAAAGTACACCTCGATGACTTTTGATGAACCATGATCCCGTGTTCCCGTATTCCTGGTTCTATCCTAAACTATCGTGATTCCATTTTTCATATCTTATATGTTCACATTGAAATCACTTTAGTTGTCCTTTCCTTAGCAAGACTTAAACAAAATGCACAATGTCCTAAGTGTAGGGGAGTTTATTCCCACATGCTTAAACATTGAGGACAATGTTTATATCAAGTGTAGGGGGGACTTCTATCGAAGTAAGTGGTCTTTTTCATGATTTTGCCCTAATTTTAACCGGAAAATTTGATTTTTCGACATTTTTCAGAATTTTAAATCTATTTTGGCCTTGTAGTTTTCCTTTGTTATCATTATCTACTTTCTTTGCTAGAATAAATTTGCAATAAAGTGGTTTTATATTTTTCAAAGTCGTGAATATTTTGACTCAACCCGAGTTTACTTATCTAAGTTTACTCTAGTTAGTATCCTTAACGTGTTTAAGTCAAGTTTTGCTAGGCTTTTATATAGGGAGCTTTAAAACACGAAAGTCTTAACTCTCACGGTTTAAGAACAAGAACTTTTCGCAAGTTCCTATAATTGATCCTAGAGAGTTGTTTATCAAGGGAACTTTAAAATGCGATTTCTAAACTTGAAAAAGTCTAAGAATTTGCAAGATCCTATAGATGACTCGAAAACCCAAAACTTTGATTTAATAGGCTAAGCATCCACGAGTCTCATTCCTTGAGATTTTAAACTGTGGAGGACGAGAGATGATAGAGTCAATTAAAAGTTTGGTATTCTTTCGTGAATTTATGTGAGTTAATTATGAGCCTATTCTCCCATCGCTTGTTAATAAATTTATCTGCAATAAATAAGGTTGTACGATTTGAAAAGTTACTTAGCTTCTAGCCCAAGATCGTTTAAAAGTTGCTCGGTATTAATTAGAGTTCATAGCCAAGGCATAACTTATTGAAGCGGGATGCGAAGATTGGCGAGTCCGAAAAGGCCCTAACAAGGCATGAGGGCTATAGTTTGTTGTTAAAGATCCAAAAGTGATGTGAAGAATTATTTGTCGAAAATCAATATGAAGGATCAAGACACACGACGAAAAGTAAATACTCCCCTAAAGATCATGGAGAAGTCTATCCAAAAAGGCCCTAACAAAGTATGAGGATAAATAGATCCAAGTCCTAAAAGGAGGTGGATCGTTGTATATCAAAGTCCAAAATAAAGATTGGAGAAAAATGAAGAAGTCGTGGTCCAAGTATGAAACATCTCTCAAAAACTTCAAGTGAAGAAATTCCTATTATGAAGAGAAGACCATAATTTCAAGAACGTCTCTCAAGATTTGAAGTATGAAGTCACTGCCAAATATCGGTCCGTGAAAGGTCTCAAATCGTGAAGCAAGTTATGCCAAGATATGAACTTTATAAGGTCCCGAGAAGCAGTTTTAAAAGATTATGTCTTTTAGCTAACTATTGATTAAATCGTTCACTTTATTTTCGGCCTAAATAACTATCGAAATAAGTCAAACAATGAATCATCGTGATCATTCAAGACAAAAATAAAATATAAGAGATACACCTAGGAATAAGGGAGTCTAAGTGAATAATTGGCCCACATGAATTCGTGTTAGTCTGCTAACTTATAATAACTATGATCTCGTTTTTAAGCTTGGTATGGGGAACGTGAAACTTGAGGATGATAAATGTTCATGGCAGCCAAAACCCGATGTAAGTCTTTGATTTCTTTACTTGTTTCTATCTTTTTATTTTCTTTAAATGTTTAGTGTTAAATAAAGGCCAAGGTGGGTTATTTATGATGGAAAATGTAAACCGTGCTTTAAAATTAATGCATTGCATGATGGCATTGCAATGGTCAAGTGTAGGGGATTTAATAAGTGTGAAATCACTTATCCTTTTACCACTTATTTCCAGTAATAACAAGACCAAAACGTGTAGTTTATGTCGTAAAAGTCAGAATTATGCGTGGTTCGTGTTTTTATTGTGTTTTAGGACCAAAAGATGAAAAAGGAAGAAAACACGGGCTTTCACGGACTTTTATCGAAGAAAACGAGAAAAGACGAAGTCAAGAGATCAAAAGTGCTTAAATAACGGATGTCCAAGACCTATTCTGAAGATTTATCGAAGAAAAAGTCTAAAGACGGAAGTTTAATAAAGTCGAAGAACTTAAGTCTAAATTAAAGAAGAAAATTATTAAGACTAGTTCAAATCCCGAGACGACGTCGAGAAAAGACAAACATATAAATCGAGTCGAGAAGAAAAGAAAGAAGGAAGCACACCACACATGCACTTCCCACTTAGCCTATAAATACCCTCCTAATCACATTAGGAGGGTGGTTAGCTAGTTGCACTTTTAATTTTTCCTTTCTAGTTTTTAGAGAGAGAAAGTTCCAAACTTTCTCTCACTAAGTTTTTCATCTTTTCTTTCTTTAATCTTTCAAGTTTAAGCTTTCATTAATCTTTGTATTTGAGTTTCTTTAATCAAAAGTTTAAGTTTGTGTTCTTTAATCTCTTTCCAAAATTCTTGATTTACTTTTGGTTTTGATCCGAAAATCATATTCCATACGGATTGATTTTGTTTGATGTTTAAGTGATTAAAAGGATTAATCTTTTTATCACTACATAAGCTTCATACGGATTAGGCTATAATCTCTTTGTGCTTATTGGCTTATTTCATGTTTTAGCTTATTGCTTTTCGGATTCTCATAAGGTTTAATCTTTTCAAAAGTTTCTTTTATAAAGTTTATGATTTCATGTTTTCGAAAATTGTCAAATTTAAGCTTATCTAGTCGTTTAAGGTTCGGATAAAGTAGCTTATTGTATGTGCTTATTGAGTTTTAAGCTTACCACCAATTTCGGATTAAGTTTGCATTCCATCACAATATTAGGGATTTCTACATTCCGACGACTATTTGTTTATATCGCAATAACCCATATAGGGTTCTACTTTCCGATAGCTTGTCACTTACCCCTTATTCCGATCTGGGATTGCGATCGCTCATTGCGATCGCATATTCCGACGGGATTTAAGGTTGCCTTAAGTCGAAACGCTGCCCAAATTTTGTTAACTACTTTCCGATAAATAACATTGCGACAGAGGTGTTTAAGTTTTTCCGATCTGAAACATTCTGATACCTTGCATTACATTCTTATCTAGAACTTTCCGACAGGCACCATATTGCGACAGATTTGATTTTGTTATTCCGACGGATATTCAGATGAACATTCCGATAGCTTTGCACTTGTATTATTCCGATGACTTAATTATTCTGATGGTTTTGACTTTGGTGCATTCCGATGGAAAAGACTAGTTTCATTCCGATAGACTAAGTTTTTAAAGTTTTACAAAGTTTATTGTTTTAAGTGTTTTTCTAAATAATCTTCTAGTTTAATTTTTAAACGCTTTAATTCACTCAGCGACATTTTTATACTTGCTTGTAGTTTAAATTAGATAACCAAACCAAACCATTTTGTTTTCCAAAAGACAATTGAGTCGCACTTTTTAACGGTAATCAATTCGAAGAGATCGGACGATATTATTGTATACTTGGTGTAAAAGCTTTGTATTACGGATCGTGACTAGAAACCATGAACCGGACCCGTAATCAACACCATACACCGAACCAAGGTCGAGGTACCCCTTGTTTGCTGCTGCCGTGGAACCCACACCACCATACCCAGACCATGAGGTCTCGGTAGTGGTTCATACGCCAAGCTGAGACCCCTTAGGGCTCGGTTTAGGCGTCGGCTAGAACAAACCCCCCTAAAAACCCTTGTTTTGATTTACCCCATAACCATTTACATGTTTTAATAAATGTTTTTAATTAGTTCTTAAAAACATCATGATTTTATGTGATTCAACAAATCAAACATAAAAGAAAAAAAAGGTTAAAAAGGTTATACCGAATACGTGAATCAATTAAGGATGAACACACACGAATCCTTGCACAAATTCCAAGATCAAAAATCAACCGAACACCCCTTGTGGTGTTCTTGAAGGTGGCGGCCAAAGAGAGGAAGAAAGGAGAAGGAGAAACTTTTTAGGGTTTTGTTATTTTTATTGTAATGTGAATTATGACCAAAAGATTTTACCTTAACCCCTTTTTGCTAGTTAGTTAATTTTGCATGGGCTAAGCCCATTTTTCCTCCCTAATTTCGTGGTATGGGGCCCACATGGGGTAACCTGTACTTTTCTCGAGTCTAAATATTATAGTGTGTTCTCGTGTTTTATCGTATTCGTGTTTTACGTGTTTTTATTAATTATTAACCGTGACTTAATATATTTATTCGTGTTCGTAATAAATATATATACGTTAATAATATTAGCTTGTGATTAAATTACGTTCAGGATTTCATGATCGCATGTTCGGAATTATAATTATTATTTGAATAATTATCATGTGTTCATACGTAATAAATACTTATCGTGTTCTAACACGTACGTAATACTTAAAATTCTTATACGTGAACATAAACATACTATAAAAGGAAAGTTTTAATCTAGTACGTACGATCTTAAGGGTACTATTCATGGTAAAAGCATGTGGGTTTTACAACTCTTCCCCCCTAAAAAGAATAATTCGTCCCCGAATTATAGATAACGTAAACTGAAAGAGAAACATACCCGAATCAAACTGAGAGGGTATGTAAGATAAATGAACGTGCAGGTGACCTGGCAGAAAGAACGCGGAACGTGACATGTCTTGAAAGGACATGGAACGTGACGTGACTGAAAGGACATATCTAATTGATAAGAGAAAAATGGATAAAAGTCTGGATGAACTTGTCCGTTTCCAAGTGGCTTCCCTCTTGGAACGGTTCCTTCACAAATCTTGACACAAATGATAAATCTTGGTCCTCCTGACCTTGACTTGAAATACGAAGAAGTTCTTGGTTATCAACTTACGGTAGATCCCCTAAATTTGATCGAGGGAATAAGAATTAACGTGTAAGGGCAACTAAAACGTTATCGTGCAAAACACTTCTAACTTAACTGATAATTAGCAACGATGCGCGAGACATAAGGAAACGTAGTACGTGAAAAATTTTGAACGTAATACGTGAAAAAATTTTAACGTGATACGTGGAGTTATGATGAGTGTAATATGAGTAAACATATCATGATCCATGATACGTGTAACATATCTTGATCATGATATGAGGAACGTGGAATGTACATGACATGTGAAACATATCGTGAACATAGAATATATTGGCGGTAACGCCAAACGCTACAAGGTGAGACATAGAATATGACGAGAAACGTCTATATGAGGATAGGGAGTTATAATAAACTTGAGTCTGGTCTCTCGAGTTCTTGCAAAACTTCCCAGAATGAGAAAATGAACGTAAAAACGTAAGCCGAGATGCCATCATGAACGTGAATACTGTCATGAACGCGAGCACGAAAGCAAGTCGTGAAATTTGAATAAGGACGTGAAGTAAATAAGGAGCACAATTATGAATATTTGACTGGCGCGATAACTGAGGGATTACCAAGTGATCGGATGAGCCTTGGCTGGAACATGTCTGATCAATCTGTTGGTTCTGAAATCCTTGCGGATGTAAGGATTCTACAGACTTGATCAAACTGTTCGCAATAGCCCAGATGGCATCATGCTTCTTCCGAGTTTGCGTTAATCTGGTAACCAAAATCCGTGGAGATCTTGTATAACACCCCCAACAATTGCTATGCGCAGCGGAACTACAACATTTGGGTGCTACGTAGTTATCATCACACATAAGCTATATTAAACGACTCAAAGAGACGTAAAAGTTTAAACATAAATTTAAACATTATTAAAATCATACAAGTCTACAGTTTTCCAAATCCCAAGATAATACTAAACAGAGTTTGCGTTAGGTCCCCACTGAATCTCAACCCAAAAGTACATTTTGCTCACATGACAGAATAATAAAAGAGTTTTAAGTTAAATAAGGGTGGAAAAACAAGTAGACCGCCAAGCCACAACAACTTCCATCTTCGCATGCTCCGCTGCTATCAATCTTGGTTACCTGAAACACATGCTTAAAACTGTCAACACAAAGGTTGAGCGAATCTATAGGTTTATCAATCATAAGTTGAACATAAGTATTAAAAACCAATCATGATCATTCAATAGCATTGTCGCGCAAACAATCTATTATTCAAGGATGAGACAATTGTGTTTAAGCTCATGACCCTAATCCGTTAACTCAATCACCCGCGTAATAATTACCGGCGTGATTCAGATGAAACCAGTGCCCATACTAAAGGCATTAGTTGCAATTATACCTTATCTCTTATCACAAATTATCCGTCCGCAGGGGGTATCAACGTACTAGCCCTCGTCTCGGATAGGGTAGTCAACCCCATAGTACTATCACTTTGTATAAGCGGCTATTTCCCCCTTCGTAAGGGCAAGACAATAGTTAATAGTTCATGAATTTAGGGCCTTTTACAACTAGGTACTCAACACAATTTCAAGGCAACATTCGGGTCCAACAATCATTCATGACTTATGTTCATTTTCATTTAAATAGCATGTATTCCCCTCGAGGGTAAAAACATTTGAAATAAGTAAAGAGCGAGGCTATAGACTCACCTTGCGTAGTAGTAGTGGTTCTAGCGAAGACGTAACGAGAAATGTCACCGACGACGTGGATGCCCGGGAAAATCAAACACTTGACCTAAAAGTCAAAGTACGAAAACCAAATCAATACACCGCGTACATAATTGTACTAACACACGCATATGCAACACACTCAATGCTTATGAAAACTCACGCCAAAATCAAACAAGTAGTTGTTACTAGACTTATACCATTTACCTACTTAATTAAAGTTACTATCCATTTTACGATTTTGCCGATACTTACCAAAAGTATGGGCTGTTTTACTAGACTTAACCCTTGTTATAAAAATTAAGAAAATTCTCAAAAATACCTTAAGACCTGTAGAAAACCCATTTTTAATCCCATTAAAAGTTTTCGCTTTTACGACCCGTTACTCAACACATTACTAAACCTACATTTTTCGGACTGAAATTGCACTTTGACCAAGTCGGACTCATTTGACCCATTTAAAATATACCATTGACCTCTACGACACCTAAGTCTAATAATAGACTCAAATACACAGGTTTGAGACCAAAAATCAACCTTTGACCTTTTACCAAACTATACCTATGGTCCCCGGGATTTGACCCAAAACCAAACACAAATTCGGATTGTGTTGGTTCTCATCTCCCGGTACACGTATTTTTAAAGTAACATAACTTTTGACTCGTTTGGAGTCGTAAGCTCTACTTTATACCGAAACGAAGCTAAGACAAAGCTCTACAACTACATCCTAACCACAAGACCTGTTTACAAAATAATTTTTACGAAAACACCTCAAACTTTCTGCCTAAAATCACCCATACCAAAATCATCCCAACGCTCGTTTTCAAACACATTTATCGACACTAGGCATCAACCTAAGCACTCCTAACCATACCCAATCATAATAATCAGTCCCAAAGTACCTAATTATCAAACCCATCTCAAAACCTAAACACAAATTCAAGCATGCAATATGTTTAAACCATTCAAACACACCCAAAACATCAATCTAGACACAAACCCATGACACATTTCATCAAACACCTTGAACACACCCAACACCCCCCACATTTCGTGGCTTTTAGGGGCTGTGGAGAACCAATAACATAACACCCATCTTGTTTAATTAATTATCTAACATCACCCAATCACCAATTAAACGAATTAATGATCTAATTGCATCAAAACACATTTTTGAAAAATCTTTGATTCTTGAAAAATTAATGTTATTGCATGTTGTAATTGATTATATGAAAACACTTACAAAGGGTATTTGAGAAGTGGTCTAAGCTTGGAATTGATCAAAACAAAAAGGAAAAAAAAAATTGTGGTGGTGTTGGGGTGGAGGCCGTCGGCCATGGGAGAGAGGAGGAGGAAAGAAAAAATTTTGAAATGAAAAATGAAGAAGTTTTTCTCTCTCTCTTTCTTTTGTAAAATGATAAAGGACCTTTCTTGCAATTTTGTTTTTCTTTTGGCCTTCTTAGTAAACGACACCAATATTTGCGGGAAACGACTTATTAGTCGACTTAAAAATTTTACGGAAGTCGGGGGTCGTCCCGAACACTCGAAAATACTTTTAAATGGTTCAAACGCACACAAAACGAATATTCATATGGTTCCGACTCGACTTAACACGTAATATTTAATAAAATCTCGAAAAACTCAAATATCGATCAATCGATAGTAAAAGATAAATTGTGGGCATCCATCGGTATCGTAGTCGTCATCGGTTCTTCTTAAATCGTCAAATGTTAAAATTACGACCGTAAACGTTGGTTTCAACCTAAACCGTCAAATATATAGCAAACGAAATTTCTTAAAAATTTCAAAAATATCCGTAAAATAGGATTAAATAAATGACGTTGGGCTCGTGATATCACATCCACAAGTGAGTCACAACTTAAGAGAGATGCTCATACTAAACAGCTCTTGAGATAATAACTTAGCATCATCTGGCACATTCACGGGTATTACATCCTCCCTTCCTTAAGGGAGCGACGTCCCGGCGCTCTCCGGTTCTTATACTCGCATTTCGTACTACTAGAAAGATGAGGGTACTACTTCCTAAAGAGGTCTTCACATTCCGATGTGGACTTCGGTTCACGTCTCGGATTCCATCACACCTTCATGATAAGTAGTATACCTTGCTTCTATCTCTTAACATCTCGATCCATGGTCTCCACTTCAATTTCCCAATTTCTTCCTACGGTTATCAACACGTCTCTTCTCATAGCTCCTCGCGGTTAACAAGTGATTCTTAATTTACACCATCTCTTCCGTAACCTCTCGAATCATTTCAAGTCCATTCAACTGACTTTTTCCTACTTCATTCTATCCAACTGGCGATCTATATTTTCATCATCATAATTCCTCAAAGGCTGCAGCTTCAATGCTACCATGGTAAATGTCGTTGTACAAAGATACTACCAACGGCAAGTATCGATCTCAACAACTATCAAAATCAATCACACACGTTCGGAGCATGTCTTCCAACTTTCGAATCGTCCTTTCACTTGGTTCATCATCTCATAAAAACAACTACTCACAAAATAAAATCGCACGGGTCACACATAACCCCATCGAAAACGTTCAGAATATACAATACGAAGTAATTATTACTAGTCGTACAAAATCACCTTATCGCAATATTACGTACATACGAGCCTATTTCGTCAAAAACGAATTCATCGATACGAAAATCATTCGATGTATTCATAACTCTCTCGAAAACATCACAATCCAATCAAACACAAAAGCCATAATAAAACATAATCAGCCAAGCCATGATAAAATAAGAATATTGACATAAATCTCGGATGAGTCCAGTTAAAAGAAAATTGCAAGTTAAAGAAGGTTCACGAGCTTGCTAGCTATGGATGCATATCCATAAGGAAAGAAAAATACATACATATGTTATCGCAGGGCGCTCACCCATAGATTTATACACAAAAGATATTACAAGAACACCATCTCACTTTCGTCCCAACCGTGGTAAAAATCCCAATATATATCATCGTTCATAGTAAAAAAAAATATATTACATGGCATGTGTTCTCCCTGATCGGACTTCATTGGACAATGTCGTCTCAAGTTCTCACAACTTACGATCACTCGACCAGATCACTTACAACACAAACACATAAAAGACAAGGGTTTACCACAAAAACATCAACTATGGATATCTATCGTTTAACCATCGATAATCAAGGATGGTTGAGTCAAGCAAAGAGGATTCCTCACTTAAATAAACGAAGATGGCAAATGGAATTGTCTTCCAACTACCGATGCACAGTTGGTAAACTCCAACAGTTTATCGCATGTCATAAAACATATCAAAAGAACAAGAAAAGAAAATATATAAAGTACGATACATTTGATGTAGGAGAAGTCTTCGTCATTTCCCTCAGAGTTATTCGAACTCGGTTTTCCTCTACTTCGGAAGTCTTCTATTTTTGTTAAAAACTCTTCTCAGTGTCTATTCGCGCCCCTTTGGTATTTTATCGACACCCTCGTGATTCCGATGAAATTCGCATGTTACATTCAACACATAAAAACATTTTCCAAAATTACTCGGTCAAGGTGACTTACTAAGTCAACGCCAAACAAAAAGAAAAGATTTCAAAGAACACAAGAAAATTCAAAAATTTTCTTTAAGAATCAAAGAAATTACGACTACTTGCAAAAATGATCCACCATTTTAAAAATAAACGTTCTCATCCAAACGTTTATCAAAACACTACAAGTTTCAAGATGACCAATTTGTTTGACACGATAGTGCCCTTCCTAAACTATGCATAATTAGCTAGATCATGCATACTTAAGGGTCAAACAACGACAATTAACAAAACAGGACTCTTCCCGAATTATGCATAGTTAGCTAAGCTGTGCATAATTGAGGATCGAGTGACGACACAAACATTATTATTACATACCAAATATGACTATGAAAGTTTTCGACCTAATCTTCAAAATAATTAAACCATTTGAAATGGGAAAATATTGTTACCATCGTTTTAAGAAACACATCAAACATTTTTCGTAAATAAATGAATAAATAATTAAGTAAATAAATCGACACCATTTACATTTGGTTAAACGAAACATTTCACACTCATACATATTCTCAAAATAGACTACTCACAAAATAACGGTAAGGTGGTTCATGATTAAAGACCATTGCAAGCACAACAAGTAATAAAATCAAAAATCAATGAGATCGAACGAGGTAAACGAGTAATATAATTTCCAACTATAATTAACTATATTATAAATGAAAATACTTCAAACATATGACAAAAGTCTTGGGATAACAACAGCGATCTACGAATACATGGAGTAAAAATTAAATATCAACACAAGCGTCAAAAATAGAACAACAACCATAATTCCCATCGTCTCGAGTTGCACACACATTCCACCAAGGGTAAACGGGGAGAGGAGAATAATCACTTGGTCGAATAGAAACAATTTCACCAGGAAGGTCGAGTTCTTTCACCTCTACAATTTGGTAAAGCGGCTTCGCCTCCTCGCTTTTGTTCAATTTAAATAAATAACCAATTTAATGAAGATTTATAGCATCATTCAAGTAAATACAGAATTTTAGGTTCCATTAACCGTAAGAAGAAAAGTCACAACGTCCATGAACAGGACAAAATATACCGGGTGACATACCCTCATCATCAAGTCCTAGCGAAATAGTAGTTTTAAAATAAATATAATAATACTGGTTTCATATCATGGAAAATATTAAAATGAACAGTCACATGACGACTCAAGTTCAAATACAGACTCATAAAATCAAAGAAGGGATGTCGGACGATCGAACCATTGTGACTCAAAACATTACATATACATCTTAAGAAAATAATATAAATATTCGTTTGTTGGGTAATCCATTTGCATTTCTAGTTACTGTTACCTGGTACATTGTAAAACTGAACATTTGCACATTTTTAATTCGTGTTACCCCATTAATGATTTCAGACCTTTCATGTTTCAATCTATACAAAGTTTTTATTTCTAGAAAAATTACAGTTGCAAGAAAATTTCTAACATTAGTTGATTCGGTGACTCGGTTATTATAACTGGTAAAATCATTAGTTTTGAAAATCTCGATACTCGCGTCAAAATCTCAATAATCTTCATATCTTAAGTACCAAAAACGTTTATAGTAAGAATTCTCAAAGTTTTACGTTATTACGACATATCTTATTACGTATATACAAATATCCAAAATAACTCAATCTAGTCGAAGTAACTCTTAAAAAATCAATCTTTGACTATTTATTATACACATGTCTTCCTTAGAACTTGTATGCTATATTTTATTCACGCGACTCGAGTCAGGCGTCAAAGACGTTTCACGTAGTATTATCTCGGATAAATTACTGATTTTTGTCGAGACTTGAATCTCAAAACTAATAATAATATAATAATATAATAATTAATCAGAAATGCTTATTTCAATAATTCTAAAATGTAGAAAATTCAACTTTTAATCCTTAGCCCATTATCAAACGGTTTTTAACACTTAACACATCTCGCAGCGGAATAAAACAAAAGATTTTTCAAACGATTTTAAACAAGCATCATCGAATTATGCATAGTGATTCTTGATAGGTGTGTAAACACCCATCCTTTTACCACTAAATTCTGGCTAAAACGAGACCAAAACACGTATTTAATATCATTTGTTTGGAATTATGCGTGGTTTTTGTGTTTATTGTGTTTTCAGAACCAACCGGATGAATATTGAAGAAAAAATTGGATTGCACGGGTTTTACTAAAGAAAAGGACTCAAGATAATGTCTATTGTCCAAGAGATGCAAAAGATTTGAAGTCACTGGGCCTATTCGAAGATTTACTGAAGAAAAGGACCAAAGATGGAAGATTTATATAAGTCGAAGAAACTCAAGTCTATTAAACGAAGAAATTAAAAGACGAGTTGAATTTAATCGACAACAAATCCCGAATCAGAATCGAAAACGTCAACTTTTCTGAAAAGACGAGAAGACAAGAAGAACGGGAGAAAGCCCACTCACCAACCAAAAGACAAGCCTATAAAAGGAATCCCATCACACACATAGTGCGAGTTAGTTTTAGTTTTCTCTCCTTCCCTTTTTTTCTCCCTTTTAGTTCGTATCATCACCAACATCACTAGGGTGCTTGGTGATCTTGATCTTTGATTTTTAATCTTGTAATTTTCATCTTTGTTTTGTGATTGTTAAAGCAAGTAATCATCAATACAAGTTCTTGTTTAATCTTTCCATTTCATCTTGTTCATCATCATCTTTTTCTTCAAGTTCTTAAGTTCTTATTTTATTGAGTTTTGATCATCAAAAGTTGTTGGGATTTGTGTTTTTGTTGATGAGATTTGTAGTTTATGGTTAGTAGATGCTTTGTGATTAGTTTATTTAAGTTTTTGGTGAAAAACTTGGTGATTTTTGGATCAAAATTGGTTTCCTTGTTCTTCGGGTAAAACGACTGTTTATTGTGTTCCCAGGTTCCGGATGAACACCAAAAGTTCCGGATGAACACCAAAAGTTCCGGATGAACGTGTCCTTTAAAAGTTCCGAATGAGTCTTTGTTTAAAAAGTTCCGAGTGAATCAAAACTTCCGAACGAACTGAAGTTCCGGATGAATAGAAAGTTCCGAATGAACTGAAGTTCCGGATGAGTAGAAAGTTCCGAATGAATGCATGTTTTTAATTTCCGAATCAATTTCTTTTCAAAAAGTTCCGAATGAGTAAAAACTTCCGAATGAACCATAGTTCCGAATAAAGTTCCGGGTGAAAAGTTCCGACCCAACTTCCGAGCCAAACTTCCGAACGAAGTTCCGAACTAACTTCCGGATCAACAACTTCCGAATCAACTTCCGAGGAAAGTTCTGAATGAAGGATTTTTCAAAAGTTCCGAATGAAGACTTCCGAGTGAAAAGTTCCGGATGAACAAAGTTCCGAATCAAGGGTATACTTCCGAATCAAGTTTCTTTTGAGCTTCATTAATTGTTACTGTTTCTTTAGGTTACTGTTTCTTCATTTTAACTTTAATTACAGTTCTAATTTTAATTTTAATTTTAATTTTAATTCAAGTTTTTATTAATTGTCATTAAATTAATTATCTTTGATTTAAGTTTTCATTTTAATACATTTAAACATTTAGTATATTAGAAAACCAAACCCTTTTTCTTAGTAACCAAGAAAAATCATTCCACTTAAGGCCGAGATCAATTCGAGAGGATTCTGAGAGTAAAATTGAACCCAATGAAAACGCTTGTATCAAATGGCGCCGCTGCCGGCTCTTCTCGTTAAGATCAAAAGTTTTTTGTGAGAACTTGGATTTTGGGATCCGTTCCCGGTGAACGTTACTTTTTCACGAAAATTTTCAAAAACAATTAAAAAATATAAAATTAAAAAAAATTAAAAAAAATTAAAAAAACATAAAAACCAAAAATATTTTTGCCTTGTTTTTCTTTGTTCGTTCTTTTGCAGGTGTATGCGCACTCGATCCACGTCTTATCAAGAGCCCGAGCCTCTCGATAACTTAGATATGGCTGGTGTACAAAACAACAATAAAATACCACCTTCGAACAACAATAATAACAACAACAACCCGCCTTTCAACAACATGAACAATAACAACAACAATGAGCCCCTTCCGGATAATCGCCCGATGATTGAACTGCTGCAAGCTCATGTCGATGGCAACACGGATCCAATTGTCATACCTCCAATTGCCGCCAACAACTTTGAGCTAAAATCAGGCTTTATCCAGATGGTCTCCGCTCAACCATTCTTGGGACGTACCATTGATGACCCACACGACCACATAAAGAGATTCTTGCAACTCACCAACACGGTCAAGTTCAATGGTGTTCCACAAGAGGTTATAAGGTTACAACTTTTTCCCTTTTCTTTAGAGGGACAAGCCCGGCATTGGCTTGCTAAGGAACCGCCACAGAGTATTCTCTCATGGACGGATTTGGAAACAAAGTTTATCAATTACTTTTTCCCACCCTCTCGTACTACCGCTTTGCGGAATGAGATCATAAATTTTGAACAAAAGTACGATGAGTCGTTCAGTGAATCTTGGGATCGTTTTAAAGATCTTTTAAGAAAATGCCCACAACATGGTTTTACTAAAGTACATCAAATTAATAC
Source organism: Glebionis coronaria (assembly GCA_025667525.1). Lineage (NCBI taxonomy): Eukaryota > Viridiplantae > Streptophyta > Magnoliopsida > Asterales > Asteraceae > Glebionis > Glebionis coronaria. The sequence continues at coordinate 588,358,877 of CM046874.1, read as the reverse complement.
TTTTTACAATGGTTTAAGCATGAGTGACCAAGATTCACTGAATAGTGCCTCGGGGGGTAATCTTTTGGCTAAGACTTCCAATGCTGCTTGGGAAATCATTGAGAATAAATCTCGTGTGCAAACCAAGAGTGCTCGGACCAATGTCGCTAGTGCTAACACTAGTGACAGCGACAAGCGACTGGACAAAATCACTATGCTTCTTGAATCGCTTGTCACCCACACTGTCAGCAACAACAACAGCAACAACGCTAAAAACGCTCAAGTTAGTGCTGTCAGCCAACCTTGTGAGATATGCAGTGGTCCTCACTCCTACACTACTTGTACTGCCACCCAAGACTACCCTGCTGAGAATGTGAATGCGGCATATGGCACCTATCCTCAACCTGATTATCAAGCTAGACCTCAAGGTGACCGTAATTTGCTTAGCTACCGCTCCAACAACTACCTCTCACCACCCGGTTTTCCCCCAAACAACCCAAACCAACAACCAAACCTCAATTGCCCTCCTCAACAACAACAACAACCTAGACAACCATACATACCTCCTCACAAGCAGCAACAACCACCTCAACGAAACAATCAAGTCTACTAACAACCTGCTTACCAACCACCTGCATACAATGCTCCTCCCAACCAACCCACCGCTCTTCACCAAGAAGTGGAAACTTATATGAGGACTAAAGATGTGATAGTGGGAAATCTTCAGAGAGAAGTGCTCAACCTGAAAGCAGACTTGGTCAAGCAAGGAAATGATTTGAGAGCCGACATGAGAAATACGTCGAACAGCCAAACTAATGACTTGAGGAACATGATGGCCAGTTTCTTCCAAGGTAATCAACCCTCTTCTTCGGGTACTCTTCCGAGTAACACCGTTGCGAATCCAAGAGGGGAGATGAAAGCAATCACCACTCAAAGTGGTAAAGGTACCAAGGAACCCGAGCTTCCTATACCTCCACCGGTGATTGTGACTAAGGAGAACGAGTCACCTGCTCCTATTCCTCATCCTTCTCCTTCCCCAATTTCTCCACCTCTTCTTTCTACCCCTCCTCCACCCAAGGATGTGAGTGATCCTATTCTTCCAAAGCCTTCCTCTTCTTCCAATATACCTTATCCATCTAGGTTGAGGAAAGAGAAGCTCAAAAGCAAGGACGATATTCAGGTTTCGAACTTCCTTAAAATGTTCAAACAATTGAATTTTAACATCTCCTTCGCTGAGGCTCTCGCTCACATGCCTAAGTATGCGAAAATGTTTAAAGATCTTCTGAGCGACAAGGAAAAGCTCCTCGATATTGCCAACACCCAACTTAATGAGAATTGCTCCGCAGTGCTCTTAAGGAAATTGCCAACCAAGCTTGGTGATCCGGGTCGTTTCTTAATTCCTTGCAATTTCCCGGGAGTAGAGAATTGCATGGCCCTAGCCGATCTAGGTGCCAGTATTAATCTCATGCCTCTAAGTGTTTGGAAGCAATTATCTCTCCCAGAGCTTGTCCCCACCAAAATAACTTTGGAATTAGCAAACCGTACGGTTGCTTATCCAGTGGGGATAGCCGAAGACATCATTGTAGGAGTCGACAAATTCACCTTTCCTGCTGATTTTGTTGTCGTTGACTACGAGATGGACCCTCGTGTGCTACTAATTGTTGGTCGTCCATTCTTGAGGACCGGTCGCACTCTCATTGATGTTGAAGCCGGTGAGCTTATCATGAGAGTGGGTGACGATAAAGTAGTCTTCAACATGGGAAAGTTGTCTAAACAGCCTTATTCATATGAGAGCGTTAATTGTATTGACGTTCTTGATGAGGCTTGTGAAGAACACTTTAATGATGCTTGCAAAAGTATTCATACCTCTCTTCCCAATGTTGAGACCGTGTCCTCTATTGATTCATCATTATCTCTCTTTGGAGATAGTGATTTGTTTTGGAAAGATCTTGAAGACACCATGGGAGATGTGAACTTATCTACTGATGATTCTCCTACCGATGGGGACGAAGACATGCATTTCTTTGAAAGCATTCTCAACGAAGACAATCCTTCTCCTCCATCTCCCACGGTCATTGCTATCGATATTCCGACTGTGAATACGCCTCCCGTCGATAATCCTCCGGATTTGGAACTTAAGGAGTTGTCGCCCCATCTTGAGTATGTATTCCTTGAAGACGAGAAGAAGTCGCCAGTCATCATTGCTAAGGACCTAAAGGAAGAAGAAAAAGCCCGACTTATCACCGTGTTGAAAGATCACAAGAAGGCTATTTCTTGGAAAATCTCGGATATTCGTGGAATTGATCCTCACTTCTGCACACACAAAATTTTCATGGAGGACGACTTTAAGCCCACAATTCAAAGCCAACGAAGGGTGAATCCAAAAATCCATGAAGTCATCAAAACAGAGGTTATCAAACTTCTTGATGCGGGTATGATTTACCCTATTTCGGATTCACCATGGGTTAGTCCAATCCATTGTGTGCCCAAGAAGGGCGGAATAACCGTTGTTCCCAGTGAACACAACGAGTTGATTTCTACCCGTCTCGTTACTGGGTGGAGAGTTTGTATAGACTACCGCAAACTCAATGATGCCACGAGAAAGGATCATTTCCCTCTACCTTTTATGGACCAAATGCTTGAACGCTTAGCGGGTAATGAATATTTCTGCTTTCTTGATGGTTTCTCAGGTTATTTCCAAATACCCATCGATCCCCAAGATCAAGAGAAGACTACATTCACTTGTCCCTATGGCACATTTGCTTACAAAAGAATGCCTTTTGGCTTATGCAATGCCCCCGGGACTTTCCAAAGGTGCATGTTAGCTATCTTCCATGACATGGTTGAACAAACCATGGAAGTCTTCATGGATGATTTCTCGGTCTTCGGGGATTCCTTCTCTTCTTGTCTTGCCAATTTGGAACGTATGCTTAAGCGGTGCGAAGACACTCGCCTTGTTCTGAATTGGGAAAAATGCCACTTTATGGTAAAAGAAGGCATCGTGCTGGGACACAAGATTTCCAAAGCCGGTCTTGAAGTAGACCGTGCTAAAGTCGATGTTATCGCCAAGCTGCCTCCACCTTCAACCGTGAAGGGTGTGAGAAGTTTTCTGGGTCATGCGGGCTTCTACCGTCGATTCATCAAAGATTTTTATCAAATCGCTCGCCCGATGACCCACCTCTTGGAAAAAGATACTCCTTTTATCTTTTCCAAAGAGTGCCTTGAAGCCTTCAACTCGCTTAAGGATAAGCTAACTAAGGCACCCGTCTTGGTTACCCCTATTTGGGAGCTTCCCTTTGAGTTGATGTGTGATGCTAGTGATTTTGCTATTGGAGCGGTTCTGGGACAAAGAGTGAACAAACACTTCCAACCGATCCATTACGCTAGCAAGACAATGACTGGGGCTCAATTGCATTACACGACAACCGAAAAAGAGCTTTTAGCGGTTGTCTATGCCTTTGAAAAATTTCGCCCCTATCTTGTCCTTTCTACAACAATTGTGTATACCGATCATTCCGCGCTGAAGTACTTGTTGACAAAGCAAGATTCCAAACCAAGACTTCTTCGCTGGGTTTTGCTGCTCCAGGAATTTAAAATCGAAATTCGCGATAAAAAAGGAGCAGAAAACCTAGCCGCGGATCATCTCAGCAGACTTGAGGATCCTTACCAAGGGGATCATCCGAACAAAGAAATCAATGATTCTTTTCCCTTGGAGACCTTAATGTCTATAAATTCGAATTCTGATGAAACCCCGTGGTTTGTGGACTTTGCAAACTACTTGGCGGGTGGAATTCTCAAGGAAGGGTTGACGTCTCAACAAAAGAAGAAGTTCTTCACCGACATTAAGACTTACTTTTGGGACGACCCTTACCTATTCAAACAATGTGCCGACCTGATTATCCGGCGATGTGTTGACGGACCGGCAGCTTCAGAAATCCTTGATGCTTGCCACAAAGGACCCACCGGTGGTCACAGTGGTCCCAACTACACCGCCAAAAAAGTGTATGATTCGGGATTTTATTGGCCCTCCATATATCGTGATGCTCACGATATGGTTAAACGATGTGATGTTTGCCAAAAACAAGGCACGATCACACATAAAGACGAGATGCCTCAGAATTTCATTCCAGAGTGTGAAATTTTTGATGTTTGGGGTATCGACTTTATGGGGACATTCCCTTCTTCTAAAGGAAACAAATACATCCTTGTAGCCGTTGATTACGTTTCAAAGTGGGTTGAAGCCAAAGCTTTACCTACTAATGACGCAAGGGTGGTTTGTAACTTTTTGAAAGCTCTATTCGCTAGATTCGGTGTGCCTCGCGCCATTATTAGTGATCGTGGGACTCATTTTTGCAATGACCAATTCGCAAGAGTCATGGCTAAGTACGGTGTAAACCATCGTCTTTCCACAGCCTACCACCCACAAACTAATGGCCAAGCTGAAATATCCAACCAAGGACTTAAGCGAATTCTTGAAAGAACCGTGGGAGAGCATCGTGCCTCATGGGCTGATAAACTTGATGATGCTTTGTGGGCTTTCCGTACTGCTTACAAGACCCCGATCGGCTGTACGCCTTATCTTCTTGTGTACGGGAAAGCGTGCCACCTCCCCATTGCGTTGGAGCACAAGGCTTACTGGGCCTTGAAGTGGGCTAATTTTGATATTAACAAAGCCGGTGACCTACGCAAGATCCAACTCAATGAGCTGAATGAACTTCGGAATGAAGCTTATGAAAATTCTTTGATCTATAAGGAAAGAACTAAGCTCATTCACGACTCCAAGATCAAAAACCGAGAGTTCCATGTTGGAGACAAAGTCTTACTTTTTAACTCTCGGTTGAAAATCTTCTCGGGAAAGCTCAAATCTCGTTGGTCCGGCCCATTCACCATTGCCCAAATTTTTCCATATGGTACTCTCGAGCTCGCTCAACCTGATGGACCTAATTTTAAGGTGAATGGCCAACGAGTGAAGTTGTACATTGGTGAGGACACCTCTCAGGAGGTGATTCCATCCCTCACCACGTTCCCCATGAACTAAATTTGGGTCGAGTCAGGCTCGTGACTCGGTTATAAAAAACAGCGCTCCTCGGGAGGCAGCCCGAGTATCTATCCTTTATCGTTTTAACCTCCTAAGTGTAGGTGGACTTCTATACGTGTTTGTCTTTGTGTGGTGATGTGATTACAGGGATAAGTGCACTCTTGGAATCTTTGAAGAACCGTGCTCCCGTGTTATCCGAAATCCGGTTCTATCTCTCAACTATCGTGATTCAATTTTCTTCATACTCACATTTGAAATTGATCACTTTAGTCGTCTCTTCCTTAACTTGATTTAACCAACGTGCACAATGTCATAAGTGTAGGGGAGACTTTTCCCACATGCTTAAACATTGAGGATAATGTTTATCTTAAGTGTAGGGGGACTTCTATCGAAGTTTTAAGTGGACTTTTCCATGAAAATGCCTTCTTTTAACCGGAAAATCCTATTTTTCAACATTTTTCAAATTTTTTATTAACTTTGGCCATTTAGTCGTAATTTTTAAATTTTTATCTTTGCTTTCATATGTATATATCCCGTAATAAAGTCAAAAATATTAATAAAGTGGTGTAGCTAGTTTAGAAGTCTTTGACATATTAGGCCCGTTGCGTTTATTTTGACTCAACCCGAATAGACTTATCCAAGTTTATTCTAGCTAGTATCCTTAACCATGTAGACCTTAATTGGTTTATTAGGCTTAGTATCCACGAGTCTCATTACTTGAGATTTTAAATTGTGGAGGACGAGAAATGATAGAGTCAATTATAAGTCGGTATTCTTGCACAAGCTCACTTGGTGTAATTATTTGCCTATTCTCCCATCACTTGCTAATAAATTATTTGCAATAAGTAAGGTCGTACGATTTGAAAAGTTACTTAGGTTCTAGCCCAAGATCGTTTAAAAGTTGCTCGGTAATGATAAGAGTTCATAGCCAAGGCATAACTTATGAAGCGGGGCGCGAAGATTGGCAAGTCCGAAAAGGCCCTAACAAGGCATGAGGATTCCATTTTATTGCTAAAGATCCAAGATAATGTGAAAAGCATTATTCCCAAAGTCAATATGAAGGATAAAGACTCACGACGAAAAGCAATCAATTCCCATAAAGATGATGGAGAAGTCTATCCGAAAAGACCCTAACAAGGTATGAGGATAAATAGATCCAAGTCCGAAAAGGAGGCGGATCGTTGTATCTCAAAATCCCAAATAAAGATTGAAGAATAATCATGAAGTCGTGGTCAACAAAGTTGGAGAACCCCTCAAAAGTCTCCAAGTGAAGAAACTCTATGAACGATGAGAAGACCATTATCTCAAGCACGTCTCTCAAGATATGAAGTATGAAGTACATGCCAAATATCGGCCCGAGAAAGGTCTCAAATCGTGAACCGAGTTATGCCAAGATATGAACTTTTTGATATCCCGAGAAGCAGTTTTAAGAGATTTTGTCCTTTAGCTAACTATTGATCAAATCGTCCTACTTTGCTTTCAGCCTAAATAAATTATCGAAATAAGTCCAAAAATGCATCTTCATGATCATTCTAAGACATAAATAAAATATAAGAGATACACCTAGGAATAAGGGAGTTTAAGCACTTAATTAATCCATGTGTGTAAGTGTTTGAATTTCTAACTTATAATAACAATGATCTCGTTTTTAAGCTTAGTTTGGGGAACGTGAAACTTGAGGGTGATAAATCTTCGCAGCACCAAAGCCCTAATGTAAGTCCTTGATCTCTTTGCAAGTTATTTCCATGTAGCTATTTTCAAGTGAAAATGGTTTTCTACCCTTTTGTTTCCTTTAAAGTTTTAATTCCTTTTAGTACTTTAATTTTTGTTTAGTAGTATTTGAATAAGGCCAAGGTTGATTAATTATGAGAAAAGTCTAAAATTGCTTTATCACTAAGCATTGCATGAGGGCATGGCATTGGTTAAGTGTAGGGGATTTGATAGGTGTGTAAACACCCATCCTTTTACCACTTAATTCTGGCTAAAACGAGACCAAAACACGTATTTAATATCATTTTTTTGGAATTATGCGTGGTTTTTGTGTTTATTGTGTTTTCAGAACCAACCGGATGAATATTGAAGAAAACATGGGATTGCACGGGTTTTACTGAAGAAAAGGACTCAAGATAAAGTCTATTGTCCAAGAGATGCAAAAAATTTGAAGTCACTGGGCCTATTCGAAGATTTACTGAAGAAAAGGACCAAAGATGGAAGATTTATATAAGTCGAAGAAACTCAAGTCTATTAAACGAAGAAATTAAAAGACGAGTTGAATTTAATCGACAACAAATCCCGAATCAGAATCGAAAATGTCAACTTTTCTGAAAAGATGAGAAGACAAGAAGAACGGGAGAAAGCCCACTCACCAACCAAAAGACAAGCCTATAAAAGGAATCCCCTCACACACATAGTGCGAGTTAGTTTTAGTTTTCTCTCCTTCCCTTTTTTTCTCCCTTTTAGTTCGTATCATCACCAACACCACTAGGGTGCTTGGTGATCTTGATCTTTGATTTTTAATCTTGTAATTTTCATCTTTGTTTTGTGATTGTTAAAGCAAGTAATCATCAATACAAGTTCTTGTTTAATCTTTCCATTTCATCTTGTTCATCATCATCTTTTTCTTCAAGTTCTTAAGTTCTTATTTTATTGAGTTTTGATCTTCAAAAGTTGTTGGGATTTGTGTTTTTGTTGATGGGATTTGTAGTTTATGGTTTGTAGATTCTTTGTGATTAGTTTATTTAAGTTTTTGGTGAAAAACTTGGTGATTTTTGGATCAAAATTGGTTTCCTTGTTCTTCGGGTAAAACGACTGTTTATTGTGTTCCCAGGTTCCGGATGAACACCAAAAGTTCCGGATGAACACCAAAAGTTCCGGATGAACGTGTCCTTTAAAAGTTCCGAATGAGTCTTTGTTTAAAAAGTTCTGAGTGAATCAAAACTTCCGAACGAACTGAAGTTCCGGATGAATAGAAAGTTCCGAATGAACTGAAGTTCCGGATGAGTAGAAAGTTCCGAATGAGTAGAAAGTTCCGAATGAATGCATGTTTTTAAGTTCCGAATCAATTTCTTTTCAAAAAGTTCCGAATGAGTAAAAACTTCCGAATGAACCATAGTTCCGAATAAAGTTCCGGGTGAAAAGTTCCGACCCAACTTCCGAGCCAAACTTCCGAACGAAGTTCCGAACTAACTTCCGGATCAACAACTTCCGAATCAACTTCCGAGGAAAGTTCCGAATGAAGGATTTTTCAAAAGTTCCGAATGAAGACTTCCGAGTGAAAAGTTCCGGATGAACAAAGTTCCGAATCAAGGGTATACTTCCGAATCAAGTTTCTTTTGAGCTTCATTAATTGTTACTGTTTCTTTAGGTTACTGTTTCTTCATTTTAACTTTAATTACAGTTCTAATTTTAATTTTAATTTTAATTTTAATTCAAGTTTTTATTAACTGTCATTAAATTAATTATCTTTGATTTAAGTTTTCATTTTAATACATTTAAACATTTAGTATATTAGAAAACCAAACCCTTTTTCTTAGTAACCAAGAACAATCATTCCACTTAAGGCCGAGATCAATTCGAGAGGATTCTGAGAGTAAAATTGAACCCAATGAAAACGCTTGTATCAATTCTCTATAACGAAAATTAAAATAAACAAATGATTCCCAATGACGTTCCATCAATATTTAAAAATTTATTTCAAACAGTATAATTTCATACTTAAATTGTATATTCCAATTTTATCCCAGTTTATTTACTATAACGAGTGACGAGTTCTAGTTTATACCAATGCATATAACATGACCTTATGTTTAAAATAAAACTAATTTTTACAAAGTCTCTAGCTCCAAAATACATGACCAATTCTTCTACTCGTGTTTTATATCACAAGATACGCCAAAAGTTTGCTACATTGACCCGAAAATTAATTCATACTAAATCCAAGTTATATATACTCAACAGTCATATCGTAAATTTTATTATAAACTCCTTTTTCAAATTATATTAAACAAATTTTAACAGTTCCATCACAAGCTTTTAGTATCAAATTATTAATATATAAAATAAGGATTTTACGAGTAATATAAATTACTTATTATGATATACCAACCAAAGTCAAAAGAAAAATAATTCCACTTTATCCATTTATTCTCTATAAAAATTCTACTTGTGATAAGACACACCATAGGTCATTTTTATCCAAAAGTTTCATTCACCATTTATTTAATATGTAAAACACTTTATGTTTAAATCATTCGATCAACAAAGTTTAATGCTTATTTAACTCACACAAATGCCGGACCTCGTCATGTATACTATCAAATTTAAAATAATAAGACAACAAGGACAAAATTGAAATAAACGAAGCGAGAATACGTATGTCAACTAATTGTTGTTATCGGCCTCGGATGAGTCTCGAAATCGTACACCACAATATTAAAACAAACCAACCAAATTCCAAGTTATCACGATTGATCACAACGCTAGTCTATTTTTAAAATGCATATTTAAATTCAAGTAGAATAGTAAACAACGATTAAATGGCAACACGCCTCAACCACGTTTCATAATATACACACATGATTCGTCGCTACGATTTACGCATCGTTGATCATACTTCGGTTATGTTATAGTTACGCGAACTAATATATCAAACCCATAAGGAATAAAGGAAATAAAGTAATACGTAAGTAAATTACGTTTCCAAAAGAAGAAGTCCCAAAAATGACACATCACGGTGCGATAACGACAATCGAGATCGATCTAGTCAATATAAAATATGTTACGAAGCATCATTTACGTATATAGAGTATCAAACGAGGTTCATATTCGGTTACCCGAACAATAAATTAATTATCAAGATTGATAATTAGCGGTAAGGCCGAATTCTCAACAAAACCGCATTTTAATGTACGATAATTACCCAAGGACCATTGCTTCACGTGCAATGCCTTTAAATACCATAGTATATACATATTTATACATAAAATCGTTCCTACATACACGTAGGATTACAACGCGGTGTTGCAATGTAATGCAATGTAGCCCGTTATGCCAAATACATGCAACATATACGATAATCTTTACAGGAATTTGCAAATTACGATGATAAGTACTCAACGTACAAAACAATATATCTCAATATATATCAAAGTATTTACTTACTAAATACTAGGGAATTCATGTCAATTTAAGGGATACATCTAAAATATAAAGCAATGCTAAAGAAATCTTACCGGAGCCATGCAGGATAGTTGTGTGCTTGGACAATTTCTTGCGACACCAAAAGTTATAGTTTAGGATTTTTCAAAATGACCTAGTTCTCTATAACTCATGGCTCTGATTACCAATCTATAACACCCCCAACAAATGCTATGCGCAACGGAACTACAACATTTGGGTGCTACGTAGTTATCATCACACATAAGCTATATTAAACGACTCAAAGAGACGTAAAAGTTTAAACATAAATTTAAACATTATTAAAATCATACAAGTCTACAGTTTTCCAAGTCCCAAGATAATACTAAACAGAGTTTGCGTTAGGTCCCCACTGAATCTCAACCCAAAAGTACATTTTTGCTCACATGACAGAATAATAAAAGAGTTTTAAGTTAAATAAGGGTGGAAAAACAAGTAGACCGCCAAGCCACAACAACTTCCATCCTCGCATGCTCCGCTGCTATCAATCTTGGTTACCTGAAACACATGCTTAAAACTGTCAACACAAAGGTTGAGCGAATCTATAGGTTTATCAATCATAAGTTGAACATAAGTATTAAAAACCAATCATGATCATTCAATAGCATTGTCGCGCAAACAATCTATTATTCAAGGATGAGACAATTGTGTTTAAGCTCATGACCCTAATCCGTTAACTCAATCACCCGCGTAATAATTACCGGCGTGATTCAGATGAAACCAGTGCCCATATTAAAGGCATTAGTTGCAATTATACCTTATCTCTTATCACAAATTATCCGTCCGCAGGGGGTATCAATGTACTAGCCCTCGTCTCGGATAGGGTAGTCAACCCCATAGTACTATCACTTTGTATAAGCGGCTATTTCCCCCTTCGCAAGGGCAAGACAATAGTTAATAGTTCATGAATTTAGGGCCTTTTGCAACTAGGTACTCAACACAATTTCAAGGCAACATTCGGGTCCAACAATCATTCATGACTTATGTTCATTTTCATTTAAATAGTATGTATTCCCCTCGCGGGTAAAAACATTTGAAATAAATAAAGAGCGAGTCTATAGACTCACCTTACGTAGTAGTAGTGGTTCTAGCGAAGACGTAACGAGAAATGTCACCGACGACGTGGATGCCCGGGAAAATCAAACACTTGACCTAAAAGTCAAAGTACGAAAACCAAATCAATACACCGCGTACATAATTGTACTAACACACGCATATGCAACACACTCAATGCTTATGAAAACTCACGCCAAAATCAAACAAGTAGTTGTTACTAGACTTATACCATTTACCTACTTAATTAAAGTTACTATCCATTTTACGATTTTGCCGATACTTACCAAAAGTATGGGCTGTTTTACTAGACTTAACCCTTGTTATAAAAATTAAGAAAATTCTCAAAAATACCTTAAGACCTGTAGAAAACCCATTTTTAATCCCATTAAAAGTTTTCGCTTTTACGACCCGTTACTCAACACATTACTAAACCTACATTTTTCGGACTGAAATTGCACTTTGACCAAGTCGGACTCATTTGACCCATTTAAAATATACCATTGACCTCTACGACACCTAAGTCTAATAATAGACTCAAATACACAGGTTTGAGACCAAAAATCAACTTTTGACCTTTTACCAAACTATACCTATGGTCCCCGGGATTTGACCCAAAACCAAACACAAATTTGGATTGTGTTGGTTCTCATCTCCCGGTACACGTATTTTCAAAGTAACATAACTTTTGACTCGTTTGGAGTCGTAAGCTCTACTTTATACCGAAACGAAGCTAAGACAAAGCTCTAAAACTACATCCTAACCACAAGACATGTTTACAAAATAATTTTTACGAAAACACCTCAAACTTTCTGCCTAAAATCACCCATACCAAAATCATCCCAACGCTCGTTTTCAAACCCATTTATCGACACTAGGCATCAACCTAAGCACTCCTAACCATACCCAATCATAATAATCAGTCCTAAACTACCTAATTATCAAACCCATCTCAAAACCTAAACACAAATTCAAGCATGCAATATGTTTAAACCATTCAAACACACCCAAAACATCAATCTAGACACAAACCCATGACACATTTCATCAAACACCTTGAACACACCCAACACCCCCCCCCCCCCCACATTTCGTGGCTTTTAGGGGCTGTGGAGAACCAATAACATAACACCCATATTGTTTAACTAATTATCTAACATCACCCAATCACCAATTAAACGAATTAATGATCTAATTGCATCAAGACACATTTTTAAAAATCTTTGATTCTTGAAAAATTAATGTTATTGCATGTTGTAATTGATTATATGAAAACACTTACAAAGGGTTTTTGAGAAGTGGTCTAAGCTTGGAATTGATCAAAACAAAAAGGAAAAAAAAATTTGTGGTGGTGTTGGGGTGGAGGCCGTCGGCCATGGGAGAGAGGAGGAGGAAAGAAAAAATTTTGAAATGAAAAATGAAGAAGTTTTTCTCTCTCTCTTTCTTTTGTAAAATGATAAAGGACCTTTCTTGCAATTTTGTCTTTCTTTTGGCCTTCTTAGTAAACGACACCAATATTTGCGGGAAACGACTTATTAGTCGACTTAAAAATTTTACGGAAGTCGGGGGTCGTCCCGAACACACGAAAATACTTTTAAATGGTTCAAACGCACACAAAACGAATATTCATATGGTTCCTACTCGACTTAACACGTAATAAAAATAAAATCTCGAAAAACTCAAATATCGATCAATCGATAGTAAAAGATAAATTTTGGGCATCCGTCGGTATCGTAGTCGTCATCGGTTCTTCTTAAATCGTCAAATGTTAAAATTACGACCGTAAATGTTGGTTTCAACCTAAACCGTCAAATATATAGCAAACGAAATTTCTTAAAAATTCTAAAAATATCCGTAAAATAGGATTAAATAAATGACGTTGGGCTCGTGATATCACATCCACAAGTGAGTCGCAACTTAAGAGAGATGCTCATACTGAACAGCTCTTGAGACAATAACTTAGCATCATATGGCACATTCACGGGTATTACATCCTCCCTTCCTTAAGGGAGCGACGTCCCGGCGCTCTCCGGTTCTTATACTCGCATTTCGTACTACTAGAAAGATGAGGGTACTACTTCGTAAAGAGGTCTTCACATTCCGATGTGGACTTCGGTTCACGTCTCGGATTCCATCACACCTTCACGATAAGTATTATCTCTTGCTTCTATCTCTTAACATCTCGATCCATGGTCTCCACTTTAATTTCCCAATTTCTTCCTACGGTTATCAACACGTCTCTTCTCATAGCTCCTCGCGGTTAACAAGTGATTCTTAATTTACACCATCTCTTCCGTAGCCTCTCGAATAATTTCAAGTCCATTCAACTGACTTTTTCCTACTTCATTCTATCCAACTGGCGATCTATATTTTCATCATCATAATTCCACAAAGGCTGCAGCTTCAATGCTACCATGGTAAATGTCGTTGTACAAAGATACTACCAACGACAAGTATCGATCTCAACAACTATCAAAATGAATCACACACGTTCGGAGCATGTCTTCCAACTTTCGAATCGTCCTTTCACTTGGTTCATCATCTCATAAAAACAACTACTCACAAAATAAAATCGCACGGGTCACACATACGAAAACGTTCAGAATATACAAGACGAAGTAATTATTACTAGTCGTACAAAATCACCTTATCGCAATATTACGTACATACGAGCCTATTTCGTCAAAAACGAATTCATCGATACGGAAATCATTCGACGTATTCATAACTCTCTCGAAAACATCCCAATCCAATCAAACACAAAAGCCATAATAAAACACATACAACCATATTACGACATGTTTGCGAGATAGCCAAACCATGCCGAGTCAATGAGTTCAATCAAGTTAACTCATGCTTGCTAATCAGCCAAGCCATGATAAAATAAGAACATTGGCATAATTCTCGGATGAGTCCAGTTAAAAGAAAATTGCAAATTAAAGAAGGTTCACGAGCTTGCTAGCTATGGATGCATATCCATAAGGAAAGAAAAATACATACATATGTTATCGCAGGGCGCTCACCCATAGATTTATACACAAAAGATATTACAAGAACACCATCTCACTTTCGTCCCAACCGTGGTAAAAATCCCAATATATATCATCGTTCATAGAAAAAAAATATATTACATGGCATGTGTTCTCCCTGATCGGACTTCATTGGACAATGTCTTCTCAAGTTCTCACAACTTACGATCACTCGACCAGATCACTTACAACACAAACACATAAGAGACAAGGGTTTACCACAAAAACATCAACTATGGATATCTATCGTTTAACCATCGATAATCAAGGATGGTTGAGTCAAGCAAAGAGGATTCCTCACTTAAATAAACGAAGATGGCAAATGGAATTGTCTTCCAACTACCGATGCACAGTTGGTAAACTCCAACAGTTTATCGCATGTCATAAAACATATCAAAAGAAAAAGAAAAGAAAATATATAAAGTACGATACATTTGATGTAGGAGAAGTCTTCGTCATTTCCCTCAGAGTTATTCGAACTCGGTTTTCCTCTACTTCGGAAGTCTTCTATTTTTGTTAAAAACTCTTCTCAGTGTCGATTCGCGCCCCTTTGGTATTTTATCGACACCCTCGTGATTCCGATGAAATTCGCATGTTACATTCAACACATAAAAACATTTTCCAAAATTACTCGGTCAAGGTGACTTACTAAGTCAACGCCAAACAAAAAGAAAAGATTTCAAAGAACACAAGAAAATTCAAAAAATTTCTTTAAGAATCAAAGAAATTACGACTACTTGCAAAAATGATCCACCATTTTAAAAAGAAATGTTCTCATCCAAACGTTTATCAAAACACTACAAGTTTCAAGATGACCAATTTGTTTGACACGATAGTGCCCTTCCTAAACTATGCATAATTAGCTAGATCATGCATACTTAAGGGTCAAGCAACAACAATTAACAAAACAGGACTCTTCCCGAATTATGCATAGTTAGCTAAGCTGTGCATAATTGAGGATCGAGTGACGACACAAACATTATTATTACATACCAAATATGACTACGAAAGTTTTCGACCTAATCTTCAAAATAATTAAACCATTTGAAATGGAATTTGAAATGGGAAAATATTGTTACCATCGTTTTAAGAAACACATCAAACATTTTTCGTCTACTTTGGAAACATACATTACTTTGCCTATTTATGAGAAAAATGAATAAATAATTAAGTAAATAAATTGACACCATTTACATTTGGTTAAACGAAACATTTCACACTCATACATATTCTCAAAATAGACTACTCACAAAATAACGGTAAGGTGGTTCATGATTAAAGACCATTGCAAGCACAACAAGTAATAAAATCAAAAATCAATGAGATCGAACGAGGTAAACGAGTAATATAATTTCCAACTATAATTAACTATATTATAAATGAAAATACTTCAAACATATGACAAAAGTCTTGGGATAACAACAGCGATCTACGAATAGATGGAGTAAAAATTAAATATCAACACAAGCGTCAAAAATAGAACAACAATCATAATTCCCATCGTCTCGAGTTGCACACACATTCCACCAAGGGTAAACGGGGAGAGGAGAATAATCACTTGGTCGAATAGAAACAATTTCACCAGGAAGGTCGAGTTCTTTCACCTCTACAATTTGGTAAAGCGGCTTCGCCTCCTCGCTTTTGTTCAATTTAAATAAATAACCAATTTAATGAAGATTTATAGCATCATTCAAGTAAATACAGAATTTTAGGTTCCATTAACCGTAAGAAGAAAAGTCACAACGTCCATGAACAGGACAAAATATACCGGGTGACATACCCTCATCATCAAGTCCTAGCGAAATAGTAGTTTTAAAATAAATATAATAATACTGGTTTCATATCATGGAAAATATTAAAATGAACAGTCACATGACGACTCAAGTTCATATACAGACTCATAAAATCAAAGAAGGGATGTCGGACGATCGAACCATTGTGACTCAAAACATTACATATACATCTTAAGAAAATAATATAAATATTCGTTTGTTGGGTAATCCATTTGCATTTCTAGTTACTGTTACCTGGTACATTGTAAAACCGAACATTTGCACATTTTTAATTCGTGTTACCCCATTAAAGATTTCAGACCTTTCATGTTTCAATCTATACAAAGTTTTTATTTCTAGAAAAATTACAGTTGCAAGAAAATTTCTAACATTAGTTGATTTGGTGACTCGGTTATTCTAACTGGTAAAATCATTAGTTTTGAAAATCTCGATACTCGCGTCAAAATCTCAATAATCTTCATATCTTAAGTACCAAAAACGTTTATAGTAAGAATTCTCAAAGTTTTATGTTATTACGACATATCTTATTACGTATATACAAATATCCAAAATAACTCAATCTAGTCGAATTAACTCTTAAAAAATCAATCTTTGACTATTTATTATACAAATGTCTTCCTTAGAATTTGTATGCTATATTTTATTCACGCGACTCGAGTCAGGCGTCAAAGACGTTTCACGTAGTATTATCTCGGATAAATTACTGATTTTTGTCCAGACTTGAATCTCAAAACTAATAATAATATAATAATATAATAATTAATCAGAAATGCTTATTTCAATAATTCTAAAATGTAGAAAATTCAACTTTTAATCCTTAGCCCATTATCAAACGGTTTTTTAACACTTAACACATCTCGCAGCGGAATAAAACAAAAGATTTTTCAAACGATTTTAAACAAGCATCATCGAATTATGCATAGTGATTCTCTATAACGAAAATTAAAATAAACAAATGATTCCCAATGACGTTCCATCAATATTTAAAAATTTATTTTAAACAGTATAATTTCATACTTAAAGTGTATATTCCAATTTTATCCCAGTTTATTTACTACAACGAGTGACGAGTTCTAGTTTATACCAATGCATATAACATGACCTTATGTTTAAAATAAAACTAATTTTTACAAAGTCTCTAGCTCCAAAATACATGACCAATTCTTCTACTCGTGTTTTATATCACAAGATACGCCAAAAGTTTGCTACATTGACCCGAAAATTAATTCATACTAAATCCAAGTTATATATACTCAACAGTCATATCGTAAATTTTATTATAAACTCCTTTTTCAAATTATATTAAACAAATTTTAACAGTTCCATCACAAGCTTTTAGTATCAAATTATTAATATATAAAAATAAGGATTTTACGAGTAATATAAATTACTTATTATGATATACCAACCAAAGTCAAAAGAAAAATAATTCCACTTTATCCATTTATTCTCTATAAAAATTCTACTTGTGATAAGACACACCATAGGTCATTTTTATCCAAAAGTTTCATTCACCATTTATTTAATATGTAAAACACTTTATGTTTAAATCATTCGATCAACAAAGTTTAATGCTTATTTAACTCACACAAATGCCGGACCTCGTCATGTATACTATCAAATTTAAAATAATAAGACAACAAGGACAAAATTGAAATAAACGAAGCGAGAATACGTATGTCAACTAAGTGTTGTTATCGGCCTCGGATGAGTCTCAAAATCGTTGATATGAGCTTAAACTCATATCCTTTTATCAACAAATAACCCTAAAACATGAAGCAAAATACCCTTTTATCTTGTAAAAAGCAGTGTTATGTGGTATGTTTGTGTTTGTGTGATCTTATGTAGGTAAAAGGATACAATTTCAAGCAAACAAGGAAAAACCAAGTTCAAATGGATGAAAAAGACAAAAGAGGATCAAAAGTGACAAGACTTTGAATTTCAAGGACCTATCTTGACAATTTGTGAAAGTTGAAGGACTTAAAGTGCAAATAAAGAAAAGTCAAGATTAAAGTCAAATTTGGTCAACTACAAAGTCAACTCAAGTCAAAGGGCCATTTTGTTGAAGAATCAAAGTTGAAGGGTCAAAAATGTCAAAGGAATGAAGATATTAGCCTTAAATAGCAATCTGCCAAGTCAAGGGACCTAATCTGCCAAGTTTGGAAAGCTTTGTAATGTTTAATCCAAGTGAAAGGCTCTTAACCAATGAGAAGAGAGTAAAGGGTTCACACGGATCAAATATTAAATGTCCACTACCGCCGTCATAATTAATGCAAGATCATAACAGTTTCAGTCCGTGTGACACTTTTTCAACCAATAAGAAGCTGACACGTGTCCTTCTCTTTCAACAAAATATTTACCAGGATCGGGTTGGAGATTTAAGCCGTTTCAAGAGAAGTTCAAAACATCAAAGTTGCTTAATTTTGCAAGACGAATCCAACGGTGCAATCCATTTAACATATTATCCATTGAATCAAAAACCCCCAATTCAAGTTCATCACCTTCAAAGAAGATTTGCAGAATTCCTCCACGTGTCAAGTGATGATTGGCTCAAACACGTCACAACTCCAACAGAATCTTCCTATCTTGCCTATAAATACCCAGCTAGAACTTCATTTGTGATAGTAGCTTAATTTTGTAAACACCTAGTTCTCTAAATTTCACTTTTCCTTTTTCCCTCCTTTTCACCTAACTACTCAAGAGTCTGACAAACTCTTGAGTCAGTTAGTTAGTTAGAACCTTGTAACTACCTTTTGTAACTGATTTCATCAATAAAATTTCAAATTCAAGCTTTCCCGCCAAATTCTGTTTCTCAAATTCCTGTTGAATCTTGTTGATCTTGGATATACTAGTTGCTGTTTGATGTTAGTTATGATCAACCATTGATCATAGCTTACATTGGTGGAGTTTTGTTGCTGTTTGATCAGAGTTCAAGTTCTTTCCATTGTTTTTGAAGTTTTCATGGCAGATTGATGAATTGTAGCTGTTTAGATTGTTGATTTGAGTTGATAGCTAGTGATAGGTGGTGGTATCACTAGGGCAAGAGAGCTCAGCGCTCCTCTTCTTCCCAAAGGACCTCTACAATAGGTTCTAAGGCTTCTGTTTTATGTTCCTCTAAATCAGTACTTGTATGCTCAATTTCTTAGATAACTTTGATGGCTGCTTGATTAAACTTGTTTAGTTGCTGTTTGATTGTCTTTGAGTGTTGTAGTTTAGTTACTTGATACTTGATCACTTGTGTTCAGTCTTGTAGTTTTGAGCTCATTTTCAGTAACTTTTTAGTCCTATAGCTTAATTGAGTTCTAGTTGTTATAAGTGTGTGATTTCAGTTTGATTAGCTTACATTTTATCCATTAAAACTAGTCTGCTATAGCTCTTTGTTCAGTTTTAATCATAACTCATAAATCCTTTGTTAAAGTTTGATCAAAATCAGATAAAGGTGTGTTTGGGACTAGTTGTAAATCAGTTTTCAAGTGTTGTTAATTGGTGTTTAAGTGTTCATTTCTACTCATTAGAAGTTAACAAGTAGTTTTGAGTCAATTGCAAGTCAATAAAATAGTCAAAAAGGCAATTGGTTAACAAAAAGTTTGGGTCATACTTGTATTCAGTTTTTAGTTCAAAACTTGCCAAATTCATTTGATTGTTTCTCATTCAATACTTGATGAAATTTGCTCAAACCAGTTTCCAGTCTTAGCTTATAACATAATCTTTCAGACTTTAACAGGAAATTCTACAGTATTCAGAAATAAGCAAGAAAACAGCTTTTTAGCTCAAGCTTGAGCATTTTGCATTCTCTGATATAAGTATCTTACTGTTTCACTAGATCTCTTAATCCACTTCATAAAACTAGCTGTTTTCTTTCACAATCCTGATTAGTAAGTATTGAATATGAAGTTTTGAGATTTTGAGTTTTTTCCAAAATCTGGTCAACGTTTGGTCAACATAAGCTCATTTGAGCTTATTTTCAGATATCTAGCTTATTACTGGATGAAATTTGTTCTAATTTGATTTCCCCTTCCTTAAATCAAGTGCTTAATCAGTTTTGATAAAAAAATCAAGTTGTGGATGTTTGGATTAAGCTGTAGCTTATTTTGAGCTTATTGATAAGCACTCTTTTGCTTATCTTGGACTTATAGCTTATTTCCTTGAACACACGTAGTTGTAATTGGATTTTAAAAGTTTTGCAAGTGATTTCAGCTTATTTGGTTGAGAAATAAGCTCAAACGAGCTTATTCTTTCTTTGTGCCCGTTTTTACTAGAAAAGTTTGGAAAATTGCACTTTAGTCCCTGGTTTTCAATTAGTGTTTAAACCTAGCTTAATCTTCCTAATTTTCTGGTATTTGCAATAATCAGTCCTTACATTTGTTAGTTTGTTTAAATTCAGTTTAGAAGTTTGTTAGTTTGTTAGTTTTTGGTTAGTTTGTTTAAGTTTTTACAAGTTAAGTCCTTTTAGTTAACTGTTTTACATTTTTAGTCCTTATAACTTTTAGAATTTACATTTCAAGCATTTTCATTTCATAGAAATTACATTTTCAGTCCTTATAGTTTTATATTTTGCATTTTAATATTTACTTGAATAAAATTTGGAATTTGCAACTTGTTTTACGTATAAGTAGGTCTATATTTTTCATTTTTAGATAGCTTTGTTTGAATTAGCAATAGATTACCAAGCAAGCTTGAACAACCAAAAACAATTATAAATTTGATATCGATTGGACTTTCTATTAGTTAAGAACTGAGAAAACGAACTTGCATTATACACATTTCAAATGGCGCCGCTGCCGGTTCTTTGACTACACGAGAGACTATCGATTGACGATTTTCATTGGCTTTTGGGATCCGTTCACTTTGTGAACGTTATTTTTACGTATCATAAATCAAAAACAAATAAAAAATCAAAAATATAAAAATATATAAAAACTAAAAAATTAACAAAACAATTCTTTTCCTAAAGAATTGACCAAAAAAAAAAAAAATTAAAAAATCCAAAAAAGCAATCTTTTTCCTAAGAGATTGCACCCAAAAATATATATTATTGGATTCTCTCGGTTTTTATGTACATATAGTATTTTCCTTTAAAAAACTCATAAATACAAAAATATTTTCCATATATTATTATAAGTAAATACGTATACGTATAAGAACAATCAATTTACATATCTTCCATAAGTATTGCCGAGGCAATACACCGTGTTGAGGGGCGCTCCGGTCCTTGACACGCGTATCGATCAAACAAAATAAAGCAAGAATAGATAAATACTCTCAATAAGCAATAATTCGAAGAATACGAACATTTAAGTGGATAGAAAGGCGATGTGCTATAAAATGCCATCTAAGGGTCAATAGGTACTTAAGTGCTTCGCGCCACCTAACCCCCCGTTCACTTGGGAGTATTCTAAGAAGGAAAGCTTTATTGAGGGTCTTGCACCCAAAGTAGTATTACATATATTGTTACTTTTTTGTGGATATTTAATATCGAAACTCGAAGAGGATAATCTTATTCTTTTCAAAGTCACACGAGAGCTTCTCTCTCATTCCTCGTATTGAGTTGCATGCTCACTCGCACACGTGTAAACATACCACCTTTGGTGTATCACTTCCTTTCCCGAGGAAGCTTTTAAACGTCATTATACTTGTATATACATTCGGCCACCTTGTTACACATGGATACTCGTTCCATGTTGGAGATTTTACAACAACAATCCGCCAACGTTAATTATTCACCTTGTTCGACTTGTGGTGGTCCACACGATACTTATTTATGTGATCAAAATAATAGTTATTATGGGGAGGGATATGCTTATAATGGAACCGAGGACCCTAATTTTCAACCTAACACTCAAATGGACTATACTTGTAATGACTATATGGGCTATTCCGGTTTTTCATCACAACCTCCACCATCATTTCATGATCAAACCTTTAATGTGCCATACCAAAACCAAGGATTTTCCAATTATGAAGGTTTTCAGAACAATGATAATTTTCAAGGCTATAATCAAGAAACCTTTCATAATCAAGGATTTTCAAACAATGAAGGCTTTCAAAATGTTGAAAATTTTCCATGCCATAATCAAGATACTTTTCAAAATCAAGGATTTTCACATTATGAGGGTTTTCAAAATGAAGGGAATTTTCAAGGTTACAATCATGAGAACTTTCATAATCATGACTCTTTTCAAACCTATAATCCACCTAATTATGGAAATCCGCCTCCACCATATTCTTCGACTTATTCATGTGAGTTTTGTGGGAACGCACCCCATTATGGTTATGATTGTAGACCGAGGGATCCGCCATCCTATGTCCTTGATAATGTCAAGAAGTTTCATTCTTCACTCGAGAGAAATGACAAGTTGTACGATGACGTTTATAAGATGCTTGATGGTATGAAAAACATGAGCTACAAGGAAATGAAAGACACGCATCAATTGTTAAAGGAATTAATTAACTCTACTGAGGAAAAGGAAATTGAGTCTCGGCAATATGATTACAAGGAATTCGGTGATTTGTATCGTGAATCGTTGAACAAATTTTCTTGTCGCCTCAGGAAATATTCAAATGATTTATTCCTTAAGACTCTTATAATCGAGGAAGACGGACATTACATGACTACTTTTAGGCCTGATCCATTATTAGATGAAGATACTGAGGAACCTTCGAGTTGTATGACACTTAATGATGACACACCTTCATCACCTTTATCTCACGTGGAACCCACCGACTCTTTAACCATGGGGGACGAGCCTCTTAGCACTAATACAACCACCGATTTGGATGAATTAACCGTTTCTAGTGTTGAGAACCTTATCCCAATCCAAATAGAGTTTGAGGGTGTTTCCATCGAACCATGTGACGAGCTTTCTATTGATACTTCTCCTCATGATCACATTGAGATTTCATCACATGTTGACCTTCATGCTACTACTAGTGATTTTGGTGATTTTGATCTTGATGAATTGTTCAAAGAAAGGGATAATGAGATTGAGGAAGAGTTTATGCAAGATTTTCCACACGTAGAGGATGATGATTGTGATTCTAGTGAGGCATCTTATGATATATTATCCGAGGACTTTTCATGTCAAGATGACCTTCCTAATTTGGATGATGATGTTGATCATATAGAAGAAGTGGAAGATGTTCATATTCGTGAGGTTTTATCAAAAGTCTATAATCTTATCTCTTCGATTGAAGCTTTGAATGGAAACCCTAATGATGATTCCATAGAAGAAGAACCTTTCATTGACATTTCTTCACCAGTTTTTGAGGTTGCACCTATTGATTTTTATGATGATATCATTCCTTTGAGTGATTCTCTCAATACATCTTCTTTTGAGCCTTCTATTCCCAACCTCCCACCCTTGAAGTTGGTTATTGATGAAGATCCTATACTCTTAGAGATTGATCCTTTTTCACCTATGGCACATTTAGAACCCAAAACCTTTGATATGGATTCTCATATGGATATTGATACCACCATAGAGGCTTATTTTGATAATATTGATATTGAGGTTGATAATAGTGATTCTAATTGGGAAGAGGAGATTCGTCTTAGTGAGAATTTGCTTTTTGGGAACATAGAGATTACTCCTTCTTCACAAGGCACTATTCATCTTGATCCTCCTTATTCTATGCCTTCTATGGAAGATTACCCACCTTTTGATGATGATGAGCCTAATATGGATATACTTGTTATGAATGTTTTGATACCTACACCTTCATATTCTCATGATGCTTTGATCACTAAGGGGGAATCTTATATGGTTGATACGAGTTCATCTTCTTATTTTCCCATGAAGGAAAAAGTTTTTGATCCTGGGATACGTAAATTTGAGACACCTTGGTTTTCATCTACTTCACTTAAGAGTGTGCCTTCGATTGATATGGACTTCTTGTATGAGCTTACTTTGGTGATGTTACCTATTTTGGAGTTGTTCGAATGTCGAGATGGAAATTATGTATTTGATCCTGGAGTGCTTCATATTTGAGAGATTTTGTATGTTGGACAAACTTGAGACACGTTGGACCGTTCCATTTATCGAGGCGAATTTTGTAAATCTTATAGTAAATGGCAACGTGCTAAGTTTGAGTGTATCATGTGAGACGTGCTTCAAAGTGGATATTCTTTATTCTCCATGATGGTTTCCCCAAGGACAACTTAATTCGGGGCCGAGTCGAGCTAGCGACTTAGGGTTAAAAAAAATCAAGCTTGAATAACTAGGTTAGAAAACGTAGAGTAGATTTTTAATAGGTTAGGTTTAATTAAAAGGATGTTATAGTAGAGTTGAAGTGGAGGGGTGCCTTTCTTCGTCTTTTGGTGTTTGTTTCAAGGGTTGCTCTCTCTCATTTCATGCTTGGAGCTTATGGAGGAGGCCCGTGTATCTGGTTCACTTCGATTAGTTTTTGCTATTGTGTTATTCATAACACTTGTGCTTAAAATGAATACCCTTTAGTTGTCTCTTCCTTAACTTCGGTTAAGCAAAGTTATCAATGTCATAAGTGTAGGGGAGTTTACTCCAATATTCTTAAACATTGAGGACAATGTTTATCTTAAGTGTAGGGGAGACTTCTATCGAAGTGACCTTACCTAGACCATTGCCTTAACTTCATGATAATTGGGAAAATTAATTTTTCGATCATTTTTCAAATTTTTGATCTACTTTGGCCAACAAAAATATGCATTCATAATTTTTGCATCAATCATTTTCATTTGCATAACACATTTGCATTGTATATATTCTTTTATTTTTCATCAAAAATATATAAAAGGAAAAAATATAATAAAACATGGTTTTAACAAGTTTAGACTTCTTTGATATATTAGGCCCGCCATGGATATTTTGACTCAACCCGAGTTTGCTTATTTTAGCACTCTCTAGCTAGTATCCTTAACCATGTAGTCCTTCATTGGTCTATTAGGCTAAGCTTCCACCAATTTCATTCTTTGAAATTTTAAATTTGTGGAGAATGGGAAATGATAGAGTTGAAGCAAGTATAAAAGGGCTAGATAGACTTCATGGCAATTACTTGTGGCTTAACCCTTCTCTTCTTTACCTCTATTTTCTTCGCTTGTATATAATTGTTAATAAATAATCAAGTACGGTTTTAATTGGTTCGTAATCTCTTATGCATTTTTGGCTAATCATTCATGGTTAATATGAGTACGTCTTAAGATTCTAAGTTAGCACGTTTTATGTGTACTAGACTTGTGTCATGCTCCATATTTAGCGGGTGTTTTTCCTTTTCTTCTTTGCAAATTTCTTGGTGAGGAATAAAGAAAAATAAGAGCGGCTTATAAAAAAATGAGTGGCTAGAAAAAAAAAAGAAGAAGAAAAAGAAAAAAAAAAAAAAAAAAAAAATAATGCAAGACTCCCAAGAGGGGCAGTGTGGTGTTAATTATAGTGACTATTGAGTTCCAATATTACCTTGACGGGTTGCGGGGATTCAATAGATTGCTCCAATCCAATATTACCTTGACGGGTTGCGGGGTTGAAGATCCAAAATCTCAAAAAGATGCGGATGTAAATTATTGCGTGAGTTTTATTTTTCTTTCCTTAGCGAGTGTGTAGTTACTTATGAAAGCATGACATGAGGATTTTACACATAAGGCGAATGACTTATTACTCTTAATACGGACTTATATTAATTGTGAGCGGTTTTTCAAGTAATGGATGAGAAGATTACTTAGGATTAAAACCGTCCTTCCTTATTTTTGGATTTTACACTTCTTATATTTCACGCTTGAATAATGACAAATTTGCCCACAAGCAATTTGCTCAAATAATAACCGGTTCCACATTTAATTGTCATGAATAAGTTGATGCACTTTTTACTTGTGAATGCAATGATTCCATTTACTAGCTTGGTATGGGGAAAGTGAAACTTGAGGGTGATAAGTGTTCATGGTATCCAAGCCCTAATCCAAGTCATTGAGTTCTTTATGAGTTATTTCCATCAAAACCATTTCAAGAAAAATCAAAAAGATATAGATAGAAGTGTATTTTGATCCATTGCATTGTTAAAAGTTAAAATCATGCATCATTTAGTTTAGAGAAGTGTAGATGCATCTCATATGGCCAAGGTGGATTAATTATGAGGGAAATGTAAATTTTTAAGCCTTGAAATATAATATTGCATGAGGACATGGCAATGCTCAAGTGTAGGGGAATTTGATATGAGCTTAAACTCATATCCTTTTATCAACAAATAACCCTAAAACATGAAGCAAAATACCCTTTTATCTTGTAAAAAGCAGTGTTATGTGGTATGTTTGTGTTTGTGTGATCTTATGTAGGTAAAAGGATACAATTTCAAGCAAACAAGGAAAAACCAAGTTCAAATGGATGAAAAAGACAAAAGAGGATCAAAAGTGACAAGACTTTGAAGTTCAAGGACCTATCTTGACAATTTGTGAAAGTTGAAGGACTTAAAGTGCAAATAAAGAAAAGTCAAGATTAAAGTCAAATTTGGTCAACTACAAAGTCAACTCAAGTCAAAGGGCCATTTTGTTGAAGAATCAAAGTTGAAGGGTCAAAAATGTCAAAGGAATGAAGATATTAGCCTTAAATAGCAATCTGCCAAGTCAAGGGACCTAATCTGCCAAGTTTGGAAAGCTTTGTAATGTTTAATCCAAGTGAAAGGCTCTTAACCAATGAGAAGAGAGTAAAGGGTTCACACGGATCAAATATTAAATGTCCACTACCGCCGTCATAATTAATGCAAGATCATAACAGTTTCAATCCGTGTGACACTTTTTCAACCAATAAGAAGCTGACACGTGTCCTTCTCTTTCAACAAAATATTTACCAGGATCGGGTTGGAGATTTAAGCCGTTTCAAGAGAAGTTCAAAACATCAAAGTTGCTTAATTTTGCAAGACGAATCCAACGGTGCAATCCATTTAACATATTATCCATTGAATCAAAAACCCCCAATTCAAGTTCATCACCTTCAAAGAAGATTTGCAGAATTCCTCCACGTGTCAAGTGATGATTGGCTCAAACACGTCACAACTCCAACAGAATCTTCCTATCTTGCCTATAAATACCCAGCTAGAACTTCATTTGTGATAGTAGCTTAATTTTGTAAACACCTAGTTCTCTAAATTTCACTTTTCCTTTTTCCCTCCTTTTCACCTAACTACTCAAGAGTCTGACAAACTCTTGAGTCAGTTAGTTAGTTAGAACCTTGTAACTACCTTTTGTAACTGATTTCATCAATAAAATTTCAAATTCAAGCTTTCCCGCCAAATTCTGTTTCTCAAATTCCTGTTGAATCTTGTTGATCTTGGATATACTAGTTGCTGTTTGATGTTAGTTATGATCAACCATTGATCATAGCTTACATTGGTGGAGTTTTGTTGCTGTTTGATCAGAGTTCAAGTTCTTTCCATTGTTTTTGAAGTTTTCATGGCAGATTGATGAATTGTAGCTGTTTAGATTGTTGATTTGAGTTGATAGCTAGTGATAGGTGGTGGTATCACTAGGGCAAGAGAGCTCAGCGCTCCTCTTCTTCCCAAAGGACCTCTACAATAGGTTCTAAGGCTTCTGTTTTATGTTCCTCTAAATCAGTACTTGTATGCTCAATTTCTTAGATAACTTTGATGGCTGCTTGATTAAACTTGTTTAGTTGCTGTTTGATTGTCTTTGAGTGTTGTAGTTTAGTTACTTGATACTTGATCACTTGTGTTCAGTCTTGTAGTTTTGAGCTCATTTTCAGTAACTTTTTAGTCCTATAGCTTAATTGAGTTCTAGTTGTTATAAGTGTGTGATTTCAGTTTGATTAGCTTACATTTTATCCATTAAAACTAGTCTGCTATAGCTCTTTGTTCAGTTTTAATCATAACTCATAAATCCTTTGTTAAAGTTTGATCAAAATCAGATAAAGGTGTGTTTGGGACTAGTTGTAAATCAGTTTTCAAGTGTTGTTAATTGGTGTTTAAGTGTTCATTTCTACTCATTAGAAGTTAACAAGTAGTTTTGAGTCAATTGCAAGTCAATAAAATAGTCAAAAAGGCAATTGGTTAACAAAAAGTTTGGGTCATACTTGTATTCAGTTTTTAGTTCAAAACTTGCCAAATTCATTTGATTGTTTCTCATTCAATACTTGATGAAATTTGCTCAAACCAGTTTCCAGTCTTAGCTTATAACATAATCTTTCAGACTTTAAGAGGAAATTCTACAGTATTCAGAAATAAGCAAGAAAACAGCTTTTTAGCTCAAGCTTGAGCATTTTGCATTCTCTGATATAAGTATCTTACTGTTTCACTAGATCTCTTAATCCACTTCATAAAACTAGCTGTTTTCTTTCACAATCCTGATTAGTAAGTATTGAATATGAAGTTTTGAGATTTTGAGTTTTTTCCAAAATCTGGTCAACGTTTGGTCAACATAAGCTCATTTGAGCTTATTTTCAGATATCTAGCTTATTACTGGATGAAATTTGTTCTAATTTGATTTCCCCTTCCTTAAATCAAGTGCTTAATCAGTTTTGATAAAAAAATCAAGTTGTGGATGTTTGGATTAAGCTGTAGCTTATTTTGAGCTTATTGATAAGCACTCTTTTGCTTATCTTGGACTTATAGCTTATTTCCTTGAACACACGTAGTTGTAATTGGATTTTAAAAGTTTTGCAAGTGATTTCAGCTTATTTGGTTGAGAAATAAGCTCAAACGAGCTTATTCTTTCTTTGTGCCCGTTTTTACTAGAAAAGTTTGGAAAATTGCACTTTAGTCCCTGGTTTTCAATTAGTGTTTAAACCTAGCTTAATCTTCCTAATTTTCTGGTATTTGCAATAATCAGTCCTTACATTTGTTAGTTTGTTTAAATTCAGTTTAGAAGTTTGTTAGTTTGTTAGTTTTTGGTTAGTTTGTTTAAGTTTTTACAAGTTAAGTCCTTATAGTTAACTGTTTTACATTTTTAGTCCTTATAACTTTTAGAATTTACATTTCAAGCATTTTCATTTCATAGAAATTACATTTTCAGTCCTTATAGTTTTATATTTTGCATTTTAATATTTACTTGAATAAAATTTGGAATTTGCAACTTGTTTTACGTATAAGTAGGTCTATATTTTTCATTTTTAGATAGCTTTGTTTGAATTAGCAATAGATTACCAAGCAAGCTTGAACAACCAAAAACAATTATAAATTTGATATCGATTGGACTTTCTATTAGTTAAGAACTGAGAAAACGAACTTGCATTATACACATTTCAATCGTACACCACAAAATTAACACAAACCAACCAAATTCCAAGTTATCGCGATTGATCACAACGCTAGTCTATTTTTAAAATGCATATTTAAATTCAAGTAGAATAGTAAACAACGATTAAATGGCAACACGCCTCAACCACGTTTCATAATATACACACATGATTCGTCGCTATGATGTACGCATCGTTGATCATACTTCGGTTATGTTATAGTTACGCGAACTAATATATAAAACCCATAAGGAATAAAGGAAATAAAGTAATACGTAAGTAAATTACGTTTCAAAAAGAAGAAGTCCCAAAAATGACACATCACGGAGCGATAACGACAATCGAGATCGATCTAGTCAA
The DNA here is from genome assembly GCA_025667525.1 of Glebionis coronaria. Taxonomy (NCBI): domain Eukaryota; kingdom Viridiplantae; phylum Streptophyta; class Magnoliopsida; order Asterales; family Asteraceae; genus Glebionis; species Glebionis coronaria. The sequence goes on along the minus strand of CM046874.1, from coordinate 588,329,224 downwards.
TATAAAATATGTTACGAAGCATCATTTACGTATATAGAGTATCAAACGAGGTTCATATTCAGTTATCCGAACAATAAATTAATATCAAGATTGATAATTAGCGGTAAGGCCGAATTCTCAACAAAACCGCATTTTAATGTACGATAATTAGCCAAGGACCATTGCTTCACGTGCAATGCCTTTAAATACCATAGTATATACATATTTATACATAAAATCATTCCTACATACACGTAGGATTACAACGCGGTGTTGCCATGTAATGCAATGTAGCCCGTTATGCCAAATACATGCAACATATACGATAATCTTTACAGGAATTTGCAAATTACGATGATAAGTACTCAACGTACAAAACAATATATCTCAATATATATCAAAGTATTTACTTACTAAATACTAGGGAATTCATGTCAATTTGAGGGATACATCTAAAATATAAAGCAATGCTAAAGAAATCTTACCGGAGCCATGCAGGATAGTTGTGTGCTTGGACAATTTCTTGCGACACCAAAAGTTATAATTTAGGATTTTTCAAATTGACCTAGTTCTCTATAACTCATGGCTCTGATTACCAATCTATAACACCCCCAACAAATGCTATGCGCAGCGGAACTGCAACATTTGGGTGCTACGTAGTTATCATCACACATAAGCTATATTAAACGACTCAAAGAGACGTAAAAGTTTAAACATAAATTTAAACATTATTAAAATCATAAAGTCTACAGTTTTCCAAATCCCAAGATAATACTAAACAGAGTTTGCGTTAGGTCCCCACTGAATCTCAACCCAAAAGTACATTTTTGCTCACATGACAGAATAATAAAAGAGTTTTAAGTTAAATAAGGGTGGAAAAACAAGTAGACCGCCAAGCCACAACAACTTCCATCCTTGCATGCTCCGCTGCTATCAATCTTGGTTACCTGAAACACATGCTTAAAACTGTCAACACAAAGGTTGAGCGAATCTATAGGTTTATCAATCATAAGTTGAACATAAGTATTAAAAACCAATCATGATCATTCAATAGCATTGTCGCGCAAACAATCTATTATTCAAGGATGAGACAATTGTGTTTAAGCTCATGACCCTAATCCGTTAACTCAATCACCCGCGTAATAATTACCGGCGTGATTCAGATGAAACCAGTGCCCATACTAAAGGCATTAGTTGCAATTATACCTTATCTCTTATCACAAATTATTCGTCCGCAGGGGGTATCAACGTACTAGCCCTCGTCTCGGATAGGGTAGTCAACCCCATAGTACTATCACTTTGTATAAGCGGCTATTTCCCCCTTCGCAAGGGCAAGACAATAGTTAATAGTTCATGAATTTAGGGCCTTTTGCAACTAGGTACTCAACACAATTTCAAGGCAACATTCGGGTCCAACAATCATTCATGACTTATGTTCATTTTCATTTAAATAGCATGTATTCCCCTCGCGGGTAAAAACATTTGAAATAAGTAAAGAGCGAGTCTATAGACTCACCTTGCGTAGTAGTAGTGGTTCTAGCGAAGACGTAACGAGAAATGTCACCGACGACGTGGATGCCCGGGAAAATCAAACACTTGACCTAAAAGTCAAAGTACGAAAACCAAATCAATACACCGCGTACATAATTGTACTAACACACGCATATGCAACACACTCAATGCTTATGAAAACTCACGCCAAAATCAAACAAGTAGTTGTTACTAGACTTATACCATTTACCTACTTAATTAAAGTTACTATCCATTTTACGATTTTGCCGATACTTACCAAAAGTATGGGCTGTTTTACTAGACATAACCCTTGTTATAAAAATTAAGAAAATTCTCAAAAATATCTTAAGACCTGTAGAAAACCCATTTTTAATCCCATTAAAAGTTTTCGCTTTTACGACCCGTTACTCAACACATTACTAAACCTACATTTTTCGGACTGAAATTGCACTTTGACCAAGTCGGACTCATTTGACCCATTTAAAATATACCATTGACCTCTACGACACCTAAGTCTAATAATAGACTCAAATACACAGGTTTGAGACCAAAAATCAACCTTTGACCTTTTACCAAACTATACCTATGGTCCCCGGGATTTGACCCAAAACCAAACACAAATTTGGATTGTGTTGGTTCTCATCTCCCGGTACACGTATTTTCAAAGTAACATAACTTTTGACTCGTTTGGAGTCGTAAGCTCTACTTTATACCGAAACGAAGCTAAGACAAAGCTCTACAACTACATCCTAACCACAAGACCTGTTTACAAAATAATTTTTACGAAAACACCTCAAACTTTCTGCCTAAAATCACCCATACCAAAATCATCCCAACGCTCGTTTTCAAACCCATTTATCGACACTAGGCATCAACCTAAGCACTCCTAACCATACCCAATCATAATAATCAGTCCTAAACTACCTAATTATCAAACCCATCTCAAAACCTAAACATAAATCCAAGCATGCAATATGTTTAAACCATTCAAACACACCCAAAACATCAATCTAGACACAAACCCATGCCACATTTCATCAAACACCTTGAACACACCCAACACCCCCCCCCCACATTTCGTGGCTTTTAGGGGCTGTGGAGAACCAATAACATAACACCCATCTTGTTTAATTAATTATCTAACATCACCCAATCACCAATTAAACGAATAAATGATCTAATTGCATCAAAACACATTTTTGAAAAATCTTTGATTCTTGAAAAATTAATGTTATTTCATGTTGTAATTGATTATATGAAAACACTTACAAAGGGTTTTTGAGAAGTGGTCTAAGCTTGGAATTAATCAAAACAAAAAGGAAAAAAAAAATTGTTGTGGTGTTGGGGTGGAGGCCGTCGGCCATGGGAGAGAGGAGGAGGAAAGAAAAAATTTTGAAATGAAAAATGAAGAAGTTTTTCTCTCTCTCTTTCTTTTGTAAAATGATAAAGGACCTTTCTTGCAATTTTGTCTTTCTTTTGGCCTTCTTAGTAAACGACACCAATATTTGCGGGAAACGACTTATTAGTCGACTTAAAAATTTTACGGAAGTCGGGGGTCGTCCCGAACACTCGAAAATACTTTTAAATAGTTTAAACGCACACAAAACGAATATTCATATGGTTCCGACTCGACTTGACACGTAATAAAAATAAAATCTCGAAAAACTCAAATATCGATCAATCGATAGTAAACGATAAATTTTGGGCATCCGTCGGTATCGTAGTCGTCATCGGTTCTTCTTAAATCGTCAAATGTTAAAATTACGACCGTAAACGTTGGTTTCAACCTAAACCGTCAAATATATAGCAAACGAAATTTCTTAAAAATTTCAAAAATATCCGTAAAATAGGATTAAATAAATGACGTTGGGCTCGGGATATCACATCCACAAGTGAGTCGCAACTTAAGAGAGATGCTCATACTGAACAGCTCTTGAGACAATAACTTAGCATCATATGGCACATTCACGGGTATTACATCTTGTCCCATTTCAATTCACAATTTCAGATGATGAAAACATCCCAGTCTGTTGGTGTCCTATCTTAACCTGTTGGTATGTCAGGTATTTAGATATGAATGTAACTGTGTCTTGCTTCGTAGAACTTGATACATAGGAGTTTGCGAAACTCTGAGTCTCTGAATCTAGACTTCTCCTAGCGTAGGATTTTCTAGAACACCTAATGTAGTGTAGGGTTCTCACCTTTATGCATAAGCTGAGTCATGGTAAGATTAACCGTGAGAATACACGTGATTCAGCGTGTCATTGTAATCAACCATAATTTAGAATGGAAAATTTCAGGGTGAAATTTCTCTTGTCATAGAATTTGCAACATAGTGTAGATATGGTCTTCCTGTTCTTCCCTAGACTTAGAGAAAATTAAGTTATTCTAAAGGAAGACACTGATGAATTTGCTCATGAGTTCATGGAAACTCATTATTATAATGCTGTTGGAGCATTTGATGAGACTAAATTAAAATCATAAATCTAGCATGACCGAGGCGTGAACGAATAGCAGTCATAGACATGTCCTGCTCTTTCACTCGTCACTGTTGGCAGCATGATCTTGAGTTCAATCTTGGAGAAGTGATTAACACTATAAGGTCGATTGGATATGTTGTCAATACGTGGAGGAGAATAACGGTCATGAATGGTGATTTGTTTAAGTCGACGGTAGTTGACACATAATCTCATGGTACCGTCCTTCTCCTTTTAGGTTCTTCTGAAATGGATGAGAAGATTTTGGAATACTCGTCTGGTTATGCGTAAAAGGAACTTCGGTGGTCAAGTCTTACTGTCAACTAGAAAATTTTAGCGACCATTGCTAACAACGCACATGATTCTAAGCATAGATAATTTGTACATATTTTCCTGATGGAAAACCAAGCTAAATGTATTCAGGAGCCTGAACATTACTGTACACAGTTATGAAACGTAGCATGGTGTGCTGTTCATAGTCCATAATTAGGATAAAATCCATCTCGTGTATGTCCGAGGAAGTGCATTAGGAGTCTGGATCTCATCATTAAGCTGAAGTAAAACCTTCGTAAATGTGGGAATACGAAAGGCGTCCTTCATGGTCATGAATATATGAACTATGGTGAAAGAAATGAAAGTGACATCGGCAACGTGATAGTTCTCACTGATGCGCCGATAATGGTATTGAAATTCTTGTGGCCTGATTAATACATGGCACAACGAAATAGATATACCCTTGGAGGGTACCCTGAATTTCTTAGAAATGTTCCATAGTTGGACGTGAGTCATGTGTCTTGACTCGTTTCTTGGAACTATAAGCATGACATATGTCTTGACTGGTGTCTTGACATGTGTCTTTAGAAAGTATACGTGAGACATGTGTCTTGACTGATGTCTTGACATGTGTCTTCAGAAAGTATACGTGAGACACGTGTCTTGACTGATGTCTTGACATGTGTCTTCAGAAAGTATACGTGAGACATGTGTCTTGACTGATGTCTTGACATGTGTCTCCAGAAAGTATACGTGAGACATGTGTCTTGACTGATGTCTTGACATGTGTCTCCAGAAAGTATACGTGAGACATGTGTCTTGACTGATGTCTTGACATGTGTCTCGAGACGTAAAACAATAGAACTACAATATTAGGTTATTATGGCAGACTTGGCGGATCGGTTGGACTACTGATCCTTTGTATGTCTGATCACGTCCGCGGTCGGAGCCTCGGTTGCGATTTCTAGGATAGTTCTGTCATAGTAGTGGTTACTATCGTCCTGTATGCCAGTTCCATGACGGTCATTCTCATGACCATGATTCATGTAACTACTCAGCTGAGTGGCCGGCTGGTACCGGTTTGCACTCATATGGCTGAAATGACAGCCGAATGACGTGTGACATGTAACTAAGAATTAGGGACAATGATTGATGGAAATCGTCTGATGGTGAAGCATCTTCTCGTCCAATTGCTTTGCTCTGACGCCTTTGTCTTCGTCTTGTATCTCCAGGTTGTGAACAGTATCCGCATCTCGTAGCGTCTCCGAACGTCAGCAGCATCAACCTTTAGTAACATCTCCAAGTTATGAGCGGTGTAACACCCCACCATGGCGGAACATGGGGCGCGACGTAGGGATATCATCACAACAAACGGTGTCTCTATAGAGAAAACTAAAATGCAACTATAATGTCATAAATGGCGACACAAAGGTCATGACAATATCTCAACATAGCAGGAGTCTAGGTAAGTAGGTAACAGTCCTACCACTTACCCAAGACAAACAATAAACATAAACCAAACAAACATATAGGTGCCAACATGTATCACTTATAAAAAAACATAAAGGTAAACTAAGAAGGAACGGGGATCTCCTTCTATATGCAATCCTAAGGCATCCAAATCTAGCCTCTTCTATCCTCAAGCTTAACCACATTCTCACCTGAAAGAGACACTAAAACACGTCAACATAAAGTTGGTGAGAGTCATAGGTTTAGACTCAAACGCCAAATCATACCAAAACTGTGAGTAACAACCAAAAGTTAAAAAGAAATGGACAATGTGATATTAACATGCATTAACAAACTAACATTCAAGATTTAATCAATCAAACCAAAACCATGGCTCCCATCCATACCAAACCTCATACTCCCATAGACATCCAAACACCTATGAACCAATCCCCAAGGCCCCGCCTTGTCAACATCCCCTTGGTACCAAGTCAAAACATAAACAATCAAGAATCTACTAGCAGTTAATCACATAAGTATGCACACATAAGTCCATTACCAATGCCAAACATTCACAACATAATTTATAAATAACAACACAGTGTCTCTTCCATCCCATCTGGAAGTCAAAAACAATAGTAAACATGGGACTATGAAACTCACCTGATTGAGCTTCCCCAAACATCCGCGCACTAGCAAAAAGCTAACAACCAAAAACACATAATCAAAACATGAACCAAACACTAAAATGGCTCATCAACCTATGATTGACATCTAACCTCCTCGCATATAAATACCTCATATATATGCTCTAAACATCTCATTACACCCCTCTATAAAGCCCTTAACTCGTTTTACTTCATAACACATCCCGTTAACATTTTATCAAAAAAGTCTTAATTTTAGGTCTCCAAACTATAAGCCAAACACCCACCTACACACACCCATGATCTCTGTAAAGGGAATATTTATTCCCATACATATGTTAGCTAACATCTCCCACTTGACCCAACCTTAAAGCTACTGTTAATGCCCCGATATATATATATATATATATATATATATATATATATATATATATATATATATATATATATATATATATATATATATATATATATATATATATATATACTTTTGTCATTCCAGATTTACTGGTTTTAAACATACAAAAAGTTTGTTATGATTAGGGGGTCTTACCCTAAACCACAACCTTAGCCCAAGTGCAGATACTTACTAAAATATATAAACCATCTCTCATGTTCGTTAGAAGATCCCAATGCAACCCTAAGTACCCAAAACAACCCAAAACTTAAAAAGTAAACAGGCTGACTTCAAAACTGTTTTGACCTCCGACTGTTGTAACCTGTTTTTGACCCACGTCCCGACCTCCAATTTAGTTCTCGTTTCTTGAATTGGAAAGCCACTTCAATTACCTTTTCAGGGATACTTGGATCGTAAAATAAGAGTTTGTAGAACTCCCGATATGATCAAAACAATTGACTCAAATTATGCCCAGTTTTTCAAAACGGGTTTAACAAAATTAACCTCATTAATTAACCCTAATCCCACTAATTACAAGCCCTAATTTATGTAATCATTATAACACCAATAATATAACATTAATTTACTGTTTCTAAATTAAACCCTAACCTAAATCCATCATAAGATGATTAAAGAAAACATAAAAACAATTTAATTGAAAAGGGTTATGAAGGTTTTACCTTTAATTTAATGGAAGATGAAAAAACTATGAAAACCCTAAAAACTCTCTTGTAGCCGTCGACTATGATCTCCAGGAGAGAAAAAATATGGTTTTTGTTTTTTTAATTAAAACATTATATAGGGTATGGGTGAATCCTAGTCCAACCCATAGCCCACTTTCATTTTTCTCTTTTTTTCCTTTTTTCCCTTTCTTTTCTTGCGTCTACCAAACCGACCCAACACCCCCTTATTTCGTTTTTTTTTCTTTTTATTATTAATATATGTATTAATAATATTACCTTAATTTTCCTTAATTTATTTCAGCTCCTAAAGCCTCCAAAACCCCAAAACCGTAAAACTCGTCAAATTTACGCGTTTACCGAAAAAAAACGTAAAATATACACTTTTATAAAAAATCTCAAATTTTGAAATAAACTTTATAACTAAGTCGTAAATGACTTAAAACCATCCCGAAAAATATCCATATGACTAATTACCTCATCCGAGACCTCTAAATGTTAAACCGTAAATCGTAAAAAAATACGATTTTCTATAATACGTATACGTAAAACCACTAAATAACACCATCTCACTTCATAGTCACTACCATGTGAACTCTTGAACATGAAAACATCTCACATCGTTTCACTCACAAGGTACCCCGTATCGGAAACGATATCCAAACCACAATCTATATACACCAATAAGCACATAAACACGTAAAGGCACGTAACTAGCACAAAATAAAACTAAGTGACGAACCTCAAAACCAGGGTTGTCACATCACTCCCTCCTAATAGAAATCTCGTCCCGATATTTACTCCTTAGGATCAAACACAAAAACAACAAATCACACGAGGATACTTGTTCTAAATGAACTCCTCTCATTTCCACGTGAACTTTAGTTCAAGTTTCAAAATACCACATATACAAACCAAAAATAATTAAACTCATTGCCAAACTCTTGACCTCACAGTCAATAAATCTCACAGATGACTTCTTTGATAAACAAAGACTCTTATTATTACAAGTCCCGAATAACCGTACATGCAAAATGCATTCTCAAACAACCTTTACCAATCTTAATACATGAAATATATCATATATACCACTCATTTCCCCCAGGTAATCCTATGCTCATAAGCTACTGGTCTGATCTTTCCAAAGATCATAAATGGACCTACAAAATTGTACATCAACACTTCTATCTTTCCAAATCATACCACCTGTTACTATGGGTGAAACTCCCTACATAACTTTGTCACTAAATCTAGTGGTTTCCTCCTTTTCTACATAGCATCCCTTGTTGCTCTCATTCTGTCCACAAACACCATTACCACATTAGTAGCCTCTTTTACCAATTCTAGTCCACAATGGGGACAACTCGCCCTATCCTTTCATATAGTGCCTCAAATGGCATTTATCGACTTCTAGTACGATAACTATCATTATATGAAAACTCAGCCATCGCTAACGAGTTTCCGAACTACCTCTAAATCAATCACCCATGCCCTCAGTGTAACACCTAAGGTTGTATAAGTATCTCACTTGCCTATCCTTTTCTAGTTAGCTGGATATACTCATATCCAATCATGTTCATCAACTCCCTTTAGTCCGTATCCCAAACTACTTAAAAATTCCAATTTCCTTACAAAGTGACCTATGACGGTCTTTCACATATCCATTAGTTCTTCCAATCCAAATCAACTTATGATCTATACACATCATCAAAAGGACGGTTAACTCAGTTAGACCAAGCCCTTCGTCCCTATGGAACATCACACCTATAACTCCTCATCCATTCGATTATCGATACTAAGCCTCCCAAATAATCAGTATAAGTCAGTGCCATTTCCTTTTCCACACTACGACAGTATTAGCCTGCGTTGTGCTTTATTCTACTCAATAAGCTCTACCAAAGTTTTACCTCCGGTTCCTATCTCAACCTATTTCATTCATGCTTCGCTTCTATACACACTTCCTTCTTCCTCCTCAACTCATACCATACATCACGATGTGATGCTTCCCATCGTTTCTTCCCTTGCCATAATCCTTCATAAGACATTCCATACATATTAGGCTAACTTTTACGCAGAACCCTCTATTCCATCACATCCATACGCAATCCTTCCAACTCTCAACTATGTGACTTCTCATTCCACTTGAAATATGAGATGAATTAGTCTGTCTATCGACTATCACCCAACTCTCGTCGTACATATTCCTCCACCCCATTATGTATCCCTTTTACCAACTTCGTCCTTACATTTACCTTTCTAAGCTACTCCTATCTATGTAGGAAGTATAGTCTACGTCCCTTTTCTCCATATGATTGTCCAAGCCACGCAACATACATGTTGACGCGTTCTCTGCTTTAGACAACTCAACTCGTGCAATCTACATCCTTCATCCAAACCACCCTAATACGTCATCCATACAGTTCAAGTTCGTCTCAGCTTCACTTCATTTTTCTTATTCCATGTCTCATCAACCATGCTTGCCTTTCCCAGATGGTACTTGGCCATGCAATTTTCTTTCGTCACTTAACTCCACCCACCACCTTTGCCAAATGTTCAATCAAGGTGATTGAATATGTGTTGGAGACGTTCATGATCCGTATAGATCATTCTCTACGTCTCGTACCCCAAATGCCTCTAGCATTCTAGGCAGATATAACAATCCAGCTCCACTAACTAAGTCTATCCAGTTCTTCCAAATCTTCAGTTCCTGCAACGTATAGGCAATCGTCTTTCTTTGTCATTCTCGTACACGTCCAAATCCTTGCTCCACGTATCGTCATGCTTCGCGAATTCATCCAATCCTTCCGATAATGCCAAGATCAGCTCATTATCCAATCCACTTCTTCAGCCTCCAAAATGCTTCCTCATCCTTCTTCACTTCTCCCCTTGCTGGTTCCATGATATGCCATCATCTATAACTAATCATCATGGTAAACTTAATACTAAAACTCACACTCGAAAAACTCACGTATAACTCCACTCCAAAACCAACACATAATTCGCCTCACTCTCCTCCTCAGATTTGAGTAGATCAAGATGTCGTCGATGCTCCCGATGACAACTCGTTTATACACGTTCATGCACACTTGGTTCATTGACACCATGAAAACCGCTAGTGCTTTGGTGAAGCCAAATGCATAACCATAAACCCAAAGCGTTCATACAACATCCTTAGCAGTTTCAACTATGTCCTCCTTGCACCCTCTCTTAGCGGCAATACGAATAAATTCCTACCTCGTTCTACTTGCAAAATTCTACACGCATTTTAAAAGACCAATGCTTCCTCTCATCAGCCCACTCAACCGCTTTCCACATCCAATCTACTACTAAGCAACTCAACTTTTACCTTGCATCCGTTGCAATTTCCATCAACTCTTGTTCTTGAAATCATTCCATCAACAATTTCCTTGGAAAGGCACTAACTGCAACTCCTCTCACTTCTCCTACTTGCTCTATTCATGGTTCTATCTCAAAATAATAGGCAAACCTACTAAATTTCAGGAAATTATCAGAAAACATACATGCCTTACGAACAATATCCCCTTCCAACACTCTATATGGCACGTTACTTGTGCCAATATCCATACATTACACAAATCTCTATTCATGTCCCTTGGCACTCCTAATAGACCTCATGACCACATTAGTTCGTCTACGAACCTCTTTCCTCCTCACTAAGGGTATTCCGACCGTTCTCTCATGGTCACCTACTTAAGCGTGTAGGCGCGACCAAGTCTTTCATATGACTAGCTCGACGCTCCCGAACAATACTAAACCAAAACTACATCCTGAATCCATCAGATACGATCAACGAATCAAACCAACGGATAACTAATGACATTTCACGTGCACCAGTTAAAACAAGTCAAAAACCATGAGACTAAAAAAGAAAACTCAAACCCCAAACATGTATCAATTCAAAATGACCCATGACAACGAAAAATAATCCAAGAAACACCCAATGGCAACCAAAACATATTACGCCCCGCGACATATTATTTAAACCGTGCAAAAGACCGACCTTTCCAAAAGAATATATTTTTATTTATTATTTTTTTACCTCCCCACATCTATGTGACTCATACCATCTACAAACAACCTTCTAGGCGATCTCAAAACTCAACCCAAAGACTAGGTATCCCGTGCACCCCAAATAAAAATAAACTACTATTCAAAACTCAACCTTGAACCCGACACTTGTACAACAATTCCGACCAGTCCACTGACCTCCCATGACTATACTTTCTGAATATTTGAAAAGTACGTTCCGAGTACATAATTTTTGGCTTTGGAATCACTCAAAAAGCTCTAAAACGAACAAGTTATGACCAAAATAGTTTTATATTAATGAAAGATAAAATTGTATGTGAAATCTTCATAAACTCAATTTAACCTTGTATTAATAATTATAAATGACGTGAATCGGTTAAACCCAATTATATAAACTATGTAAGTAGGAAGAAATTTTTCTTCGCTTTATTTTAACAAAAGTCTTTTAGAATTTGAAATAAATAAGTGTTGATTAAAAAGAAATCTTATGTTACATCTTGTTTCAAACACGACTCCAACACCTTACTCTTATTTTACCGAATACAACCAACTATCTAACCCTATAATAGATTTTCAAATCCCCCTTTTTCTCAATATATGTCGACCAAAAGAAATGTAAGACCCAACATAAAAGATTTCATTATCTCAAAAGAAATCCCAAGTTATTTCAATAGACTTAAAACCAAGAACATCAATTTAAAACGTACACGTGAAGTACGAAACTCAAAGAATACGCTACAAGACACACTTCAAAAGACTCAAAACATTGTTGAAACTCCACCAAACTCGAGCACTAATAAATTGTTTAAACACACGAGAGCACTAGGTACGTTCAAGTTATAATAACTACTGAACGGCCGTAAATCATAACATAACATCTATTAGTATATATACATCCGCATATGTATACCTATCGAATCTCCCAAACATACTTGTTATCATACATGTCAAGTCAATCAATCGCTTTATACGCTCGTTTTTTCATACGAGTAATCACTATCTCACTGTGCCACAACAAGGCATAAAGCCCACCTCCAAAACCAAACCATATCGTGTGACCCCATAATCACACAACACAACTATAACCCAAAACATATAGCACAAAAAGAATAATAGCCATATCACAGGCAGCCATTACATAAACCCATATATTATACGTATACCCAAATTCTACATCTCATCATATACAAGCATGTACTAACCTTCTTTCATGCAATCATACTTGAGAACCCATTGAAGTTGTGGTACTTGTATAACTATATTTCCCACCATACTTATAGAATTACCATTTCCTCAATGTACTCCCTCCTATGATGACACTTATAAGAATCAATACAACATATAACAGTGATGAGACTGCTTTTATACATAGTCTCATCTTCCAAATAGGGCTTAAAATGCATTAAATATCATCAAAATACCCATATATATGCTTGTGTTTGTTGCTTGTGTATTTTAGGTACGGATATTGAGAAAATGACAAAAGATCACAAGAATCATTCAAAAACGAACACGGGAAACGAAGCCGCACAATGAACCAAGCCCTAATGAAGACTTTCCCAAGATCAACCCTTGAAGATTTGAAGAATTATGAAGAAGGGTCCTCCAATATGGAAGAATTAACACTTTATACCCTTGTATCCTCATAATTACAAGTTTGGTCCCTAAAGTTTGTCAAAATTACAAAAAGGGCCCTCCACTTTGAAGAATTGGCAAGTTTAGCCCCTCAACAAAGCTAAACTGTCAACCAATATCATCCACAAAGTCAAAAACATCATGAAGTCCTTCAAAGTACAAGAAATTACAGGATTGGTCCTTTGAAAATCCCAAAATTACAAAAAGGACCCTCAACTTTCAACATTTGGCAAAAATGGTCCCTCATCAAACATGACTTGGCAATTTCAGTCCTCCAAAAATGCTAATTATACAAGTCAAGACCATTATCCATCGTCAAAATGCCAAATCAGCCCTTGAAGAATTCAAATATGGCAAGAAATACCCCTGAGTTTACTTTACAAAACTTTTTGGGGCAAAAGTGTGAAATTGAAAACTTCATTAACAAAGGAAAAGAAGTTTTGGCTGGTTATTTACAAAATGAAAGGAAGAAAGGAGTTAAGGGACCAAAAGGGGCAGACAGCCATTCTTACCTAGACCAACCAGCTTGTGCCACCTCACCCCACTCACCAAAACAGCCAATCACAGCCCACCCCTTAGCCACCTCACACTCCACTTAATCCGGTTTAAGATTATTTTAATCTTGGCGGCTTAACACACTTTTAAACTTAATCCAACCTTAAATAAGATCAAAACCATGTTCATCAGACTCAAGAACACAATTAGGGATTTTTGATTTAGCAAAAATTAAACCCTAAAACTTTCCAGAAATATGATTAAGGGTTTGCTAATCACATCCCAACCTTAAACAAGGACACCTCATCACCCCATTTGTCTCCTTGTGACTCCCCTGCTCCACACTCATGCATACTGCCAAAAAGATGGCAGCAATCCAACGTTGGAGAATTCAGCTTATATTCTAAGCTTGATACAAGCCTTTGGATCACCTTTTTGATGCCAGCTATCACTACACAACAAGAATCCGTCAAATGATTCTCCAAGACATTCAAACTTCACAAGGGCAATTTTGGGAGTTCAACACTAGGGTTTTACTTATTCATCAGCTTTCTAGATAGATTGTAAGGCTATATATAAAGTCATAGGGCCTCATTTCATTTCTGCTTTTGATTTTTCCCTTGTTCAACTTCTGTAAATCCCATTTTAGTTTTAATGAAATTGTGTTTGAAGCATTGAAGAAAAGTCATTGGCCAATCTTATTTACTGCTCATTATTGTTATATGATTGTTAGTTTAGAAGCTAAAAACCTGTTTTCACTTGGAGGTTGCAAAAGTTTGCAATTTTCCTCATTCTTGATATTTTGCTAAGTACTTGTTCCAATCTTGGAATTCTTGGGTTATAGGGCTGATCATAGCGTCCTAACTGAGTTAGTTAAGGTGTGGTGAGGCTTATAACTTAGGGATAATCAAGTGTGGGGTAACAAGGTTGCATCAATCAAGATTTTTGAAGTTTCTGATTTTTATGTTCTTGTGCTTTAACCTTGTTCAATCTTAACAGGCTTATTGTGGAAGCTTGTGCTTGTTCTTGCTAGGACATAAGCTCAAAATTCGTGGGTGTGGATGTACATCCATGAGGTTTGCATACTCAATCCTAAAATCTGCTTAAATTCATGATTTTTGGTGATATTTGTATGAAACTTGTTATCTTGTGGATTTTGTGGCTTGTTCTTGCTTGAATCTGTTAATCTTACCTGTTTTAGTGTTAATTGATGCTTGGGTAGTCTTGAATCTCACTTTTAGTTTGAGAAATTTGATTTGGAAAAGATAAAGGGGTGTTTGGGTCTACCTGTTTGAGTTGATTTTGTGTTATTGTGTTAAGGGAAGTTTGTGTTAATGCTTTGTATCTGATAAATACCTTGTTGAGAGTGTTTTACTGCAAGTTTTTGGGTTTGAAGCCTTGAATCAAACAATCAGCTATATAGACTATGATATTTCCTGTTTTGACCTAGGATTTTGGGAACACTTAGTGGGTATGCATGCTTAGGGATAAAAGTGGTTTAAACATAGTCATTATAACCTGTTTGAAAGATTTGAGGTGTTGAATCTGGCTTAAGTGTCAAATACATCAGCAAAGTAGAAAACTACATGTGTTAGTGTTCATCAGTAACTTTCATTTGCTTGAATCTTGCTTATTTCTTTGAACCATTGCATGAAAATTGTTTAGACTTGCTTATTGGAGTTTATAATAGCTTGTGTATGCATTTGGTTGAATTTGGCTGGCTGATTATTGTTAAAACTACTTATTTGTGCTTAACTACTTATTGTTCATGTCTGTATCATGTCTGGTGATTAATTGATTAAACTGTATCAATTGGGTGTTAGTGATTGTGTTATTTTGATTGTTCTTGACTCCTTTTGATCCAAAGATCATTTGGGTGCCTTTCTGTAATCTGAATCTCCAAAAAAGTCACAAAAGACAAAAAGTAAAAATAGTCAAGCAGTGGAAAAAGTTTCCACTGCTCAACACTCAAAACTAGCCCCTGCTAGTGCAATTTTGTCATCAGCTTATCAATAAGCCATTCTAGCTTATCCAGACTTGCAACAACTTATTTTTTGTAATAGGTCTTCATTATTTGACCCATTTAAGTAGAATGGAGCTTATTAGACTTTGACTTTGACTTTTTACTAGAAAACCAACTTCTTTGACTTTTACATAAGTGCTTAATTGCTTTTTCCAGCTTATTGAGTCAGCTTATTTGAAAACTCTTTGTTGATTTTGCTTAATTAAGTCATTTAAAAGCTTTTGGAACTTGAATCAACACTTGGGGTGGCCTAGAACTCAAAAACGACTATTTTGTCATTTTCTGTAGATTGCTTATTGCATTTTCAGGCTTATTCCTTGGGCTTATTTCAAATTTATTTTTGCAGAAATCTTTATTATGTCAAAAGAAGCTTGTGTGTCAAATTTTAGCTTATGGCATTGGCTTATAGCTTAATGGGCCAAAAAGCCCATTAAGAATAAGCTGCTTGTTATAAGCTAGCTTATTTCACATTTTCAGCTTTTGGGCCTTTGGAAAAAGTTGTTTAAAATCAAATTTTGAGTCAACCTGTGCTTTTTGGGCTTATTTTGAACACTTTTTGTTATTGGGCCCAAATTTGGCGCAATAAGCTACTGTTTTGGGTTTAGCCCATTTTCAAGGCCCAATAGGGGTATTTAGGTAATTTCACTTTCATTTCTGAGTTATTTAGGTTAAATTAAGCTAGTTTGCAAGTTTTTAGAATTTTTTTATGATTTTTGGATTTTTAATATTATTTTAATATTATTTTATTATTAAAATTTAAAAGTCTGATTTTCTAAGTTTTTACATTTTTCCTAGGTTCTAAACACTTAATTAGGATTTTTGCAACTTTCCAAATATTTTTAGAGTCTTTTAATTATTTTCTAGAATTAATTTAAGTTTTAACTGATTTTAGTAGTTTTTAATTGTTTAAAAATAGTTCTTATTGGTTTTAAAATTTTGAAAAATAGTTTTTAGCTTAATTAGAGTATTTTTGAGGTTTACAAACTTTAAAATCTGGTTTAGGGCTTTTTAATAATTAATTTTGATTTTTAGGGCTTTAATTAGCATTAAAAAGTCATTATCTAATTAATTAAAAGGTTTTTGCAAGTTTTGATTTTTTGTAAACTCTTAGAATATTATTGTGGATTTTTGGTAATTTTTAGGGTAAAATTTTAATTTTGGGACTTTTTACGGTTTTACGTATATACCTTTTTCGACTTAGTTTAATCCGTCTTCATAACCGTCATTCTCTTCTAATCCCCTTTCTATTTTCTTTCTCAAAAATATAATCACAAAGATAATCAATTCATTACACACACACTAAGCCTCCTTAGGAAACGAACTTGAACTTATTTGGTCATTAGTGCTTGGTTTTCCTAAACCGACACTTAATACTTGCCACTTTTGCTCTCTTTTCCTAAAGAGTAGTAAAACCACTACATCATTTTGGCGCCGCTGCCGGGGAGGCGTGTTGTGTTTTGATTGGAATTGTTGTTTTTATATACTAACCATAATTAGTATTTGTATTAGTAGCACTCTACTAATACGTATTATCGGTTTTCGGTTTTTGTGTGAATACTATTACTATATTGTATACGTAGAAAAATAAATTCACAAGTACTCCAAATACGTGAGAAATCACAACCTTGACTTGGGAGGTCATTACCCAATCATTGCATTCGAATCTCAAACCAACGAAAAAGGCAAAAATAGATAAATACTTTCGTGAAGCTCAATCTTGAAAAATACAAACTATAAGGTGGGTATAAGGCGGATATTATAAAATATATCCTAAGGAAAAAGGCTCTTAAGTGCTTCGCGCCGCCTCGTTTCCCCGCTTGCTTGTGAGTATTTGATTTTGAGAGCTAATCGAGGGTTTTGCCGCCCAAAGTATTACTAAGTATCATATATATTTTCTTGGTTTCCATTGATTAAACCCTCTTGAACGTTTTGGTGTTCCACCAACGTTCTAAAGTCATCGAAGGCGTTCACTTCACGTGATCGTTTTCATTCCTTGAGGCTTCTTTAATCAAGAGATTTGATTAAGGAGGAGATTTGTAGATTTGTGTCTACTTAATACATTCCACAAATTCCAAAAAGGTTAATACAATCAAAAACCACAAAAAAAATTGAAAAATACAGAACACCCAAAAGAATCTTCTTTGCTCGTCCCCTCATTGTACGTGACGTTTATGCTAACTCGTAATCAAGCAAGACGTGCACGTAAACGAAAGAACAAAACTCCTACTCCAAACAATTCTAGTGAGGAGTCTCCTATTGACGAACCCATTGTAAGAGAAGCACCAACCATGGCGAATCGAACTATGATGGAGTTACTTCAAGCACCCACCGAGGGTTATGGAGAGGCTATTGTGATTCCCGCTATCCTTGCGGATAATTTTGAGGTGAAAACGGGTTTGTTGTCGATGATCCAAAACAACAAATTCCGTAGTGATGAGAAGGACAATCCACACAACCATATCCGCCAATTCAATCGTCTTACCGCCACTTGCAAGTTTAAAGATGTCTCGAATGACTCGATTAAGATGATTCTTTTTCCATATTCCTTAGCGGAGCCCGCTAAAATTTGGTTAGAGAAAGAGCCACCCAATTCTATATTGACGTGGAAGGATCTCGTGTCTAAGTTTGTGAACCAATTTTTTCCGCCCTCTAAGACTACGCACTTGAAAAACGAGATTTCAAAGTTTTCACAAGAATTTAATGAAAGTTTTTCAACGGCTTGGAATAGGTTTAAGGAAATGTTACATGAATGTCCTCATCACGGTTTTTCCGACTTGCATCAAATTGACACGTTTTACAATGGACTTAATGATCATGAAAGGGTATATTTGAATGCCGCCGCGGGTGGTAATTTTTTGTGTAAAACGGTTGAGGAAGCTTTGGTGATAATTGAAAATAGATCTAAGGTGTATAGTCCTCGTAGCACGTCTAGTGTTCGTAAGGCTTCGTCTCCGGCTTCACCTTCTTTGTCTACTACCATCGATGCTTGCCAAATTGAGGCGAACTTGGAAAATAAGATTTTTGATAAGCTTAAAGGACTTTTGATTGAGTTTAAAGTTGGTGAACAAAGTGCTCCCGCTACGGCTAAAGCGGTTGAGGTTTCTTGCA
Source organism: Glebionis coronaria (assembly GCA_025667525.1). NCBI lineage: Eukaryota > Viridiplantae > Streptophyta > Magnoliopsida > Asterales > Asteraceae > Glebionis > Glebionis coronaria. The sequence goes on along the minus strand of CM046874.1, from coordinate 588,310,499 downwards.
TGTATTGTGGTGGAGGTCATGATTTCTCCGAGTGCATTACTAACGGTGGTAACACTTCGAGTGCCTTCGCGGCCACGGGAAATTACAACCAAAACGGTCAAGTTTCCCGCTCTAATCAAATGACTCCACCGGGTTTTGGTTCAAATCAAAATGCTAACAACAACTATCGCAACAATCAAGTTGGTTTCAAAAACAATTACAACAAGGGGAACTATGGGAATCAAGGGGCTAATAATCAAGTTTCAAACAAAAATGATTTTCAAAACAACAACAAAGGTTTGCAAACATTGAAAGATCTTCCAAGTGAGTTTGTTGAATACGCTAGTGGGAATGATGCTAGGTTTGACAATATTCAAAGAGAAATCATTAGCCTAAGATCCGAGTTTAAGAACGACTTGAAGAAAGAGTTGAAAAATGAGTTAGCTAATGAACTTAAAATCCACACCAACAAGATGGAAGGAAATGTCACTAGGTTGCAACAAAACCAACAAAAAATGGAACAAGGGCAACATGAGATTAAACAAGAGATGATTAAGGCCGAGAAAAGGCAAACCGAAGCCGTATTGAGGCAATCCAATTTTGAAGATAAAATCTCGTCTATGTTTGAGGCAATAATGTGTAAACCGTCTTCGAGTGGTCTTCCTAGCAACACCATATCCAACCCTAAGGGTGAGATGAAAGTGATTACCACACGTAGTGGTAAGACACTTAAGGAACCGACTCCTCAACCAATTGCTCCTACGGAGGAAGCAATTGAGGAAGAACCCGAGGTGGTGGTCCAAAAGGAGCATGTCCCAATCCCACGAAGTACCGCTCATACCACACCTACGGTTGACCCATTACCATCATTGGAACCCGAGATTCCAAAGGCTATGCCTACTATGCCCCAACCCACACCACCCTTGCCTTATCCATCGAGACTTAGGAAGGAGAAACGTCAAGAGCGCGACAATTATCAATTTGAGCTTTTTATGAAAATGTTTTGTGATTTGCACCTTAATGTGTGTTTCGCCGATGCTTTGGTCATGATGCCTCGATTTGCAGCTAACTTTAAGAGTATGTTGAACAACAAGGAGAAATTGCACCAATTGTCTAGTTGTTCGTCGGTTTATCTTAATCGCATACCTCAATAAGTCGGTGATCCCGGTAAATTCTTGATTCCTTGTGCAATCCAAGATATGGAGGAATGCTTCGCCTTGGCCGATCTTGGTGCTAGCATTAACTTGATGCCACTTGCACTCTTCAAGTCGCTGAATCTTCCTAATCTTACTCCTTCACTAATGTCTATCGAGTTGGTCGACCATTCCACGATTCCCGCATGTGGTTTGGCGGAAGACGTTTTTGTGAAAGTGGGGAAGTTCTACTATCCCGTAGACTTTATCGTTGTTGATATCCCCACGGATCCTCAAGTTCCTCTTATTTTAGGTCGTTCGTTTTTAGATACGTCTATGGTTTTGATCGATGTTCATGCTAGAAAGATCACCTTACGTTTCAACGACGAGGAACTTGTTATAAACGCAACTCAAAACTCTCAAATTTCTCATGTTTATTCCGTTTCAACCATAAACCTCGTTGATATGATCGACGTGGTTTGCGAGGAATTTTCACAAGAAGTTCTAGGTTTTGGTGATAAGAAACTAGTGGTAATCCCACTATGTTAGATCCAATTCTTGATAATTCGACACCAACCTTCACCCCATTTGAAGGTGGTGGTTTTACGTTGGAAGAATGCAATGTTCCACGTACTTGTGACGAAGACCTCGACAACGATGAGGACTTCTCGATTATCAAGGACTTTCTTAACGATTTCCCATTTCCTCCACCCGAGGAGGTTATGAGTATCGAGCCCAAATCTTCACTTGAGGAACCACCTATTCTCGAGTTAAAAGATTTACCTCCTCATCTCGAATATGTCTATTTGGAGGAGGACGACAAGTTGTCGGTTATTATTGCGAAGGAACTTTCAAATGATGAAAAACCGCACTTGTCGATGTTCTAAAGGACCATAAGAGGGCAATTGCGTGGAAGTTATCCGACATTAAGGGAATCGATCCCAAGTTTTGTACCCACAAAATCTTAATGGAGGAGGATTACAAGCCCGCATTCCAAAGTCAAAGGAGGGTGAACCCCAAAATTTACGACGTCATCAAAAAGGAGGTCCTTAAAATCCTTGACGCGGGAATGATTTACCATATTTCCAATAGCCCTTGGGTGAGTCCTATTCATTGTGTCCCTAAAAAGGGAGGGATGACCTTTGTGCCAAACGATGCCAACGAATTGATTCCCACTAGACTCGTGACCGGATGGAGAGTGTGCATTGACTATCGTAAGTTGAATGAAGCCACTCGAAAAGACCATTTTCCCTTGCCCTTCATGGACCAAATGTTGGAGCATCTTGCGGGAAACGATTTCTATTGCTTTTTAGATGGTTTTTCCGGTTACTTCCAAATCGCCATCGATCCTCGTGAACAAGAAAAAACTACGTTTACGTGTCCATATGGAACGTTTGCCTATCGTAGAATGCCATTCGGACATTGCAATGCACCGGGAACCTTTCAAAGGTGCATGATGGCTATTTTTCATGACATGATCGAGAAGACGATATAAGTCTTCATGGATAACTTTTCCGTGTTTGGTGATTCTTTCACTTCGTGTTTGTCGAATCTAGAGAGAATGTTGAAACATTGTGAGGAAACCAACCTTGTGCTCAATTGGGAAAAGTGTCATTTTATGGTTAAGAGTGGAATCGTCTTAGGGCACAAGGTCTCGAAAGCGGGGATTGAGGTAGATCAAGCTAAGGTAGACGTCATCGCCAAATTACCTCATCCCAAAACCGTCAAGGGAGTTAGGAGTTTCCTAGGCCACGCAGGCTTTTATCGTCGATTCATCAAGGATTTTTCGAAGATTTCTCGACCCATTACACATCTTCTTGAAAAAGAGGCACGTTTTGTCTTTGACGAAGATTGTGTACGAGCCTTTGAAATCCTTAAGAGGAAACTTACCGAAGCTCCCATTCTTGTTGCTCCCAATTGGAACCTCCCCTTTTGAACTAATGTGTGATGCTAGTGACTACGCAATTGGGGCCGTTTTGGGGAAACGTCATGAAAAGCACTTCTTGCCTATTCACTATGCTAGCAAGACGATGACCAAGGCTCAACTAAAATACACTACAACGGAAAAGGAGTTCCTTGCCGTGGTGTATGCATTTGAGAAGTTCCGACCTTACCTCGTCTTAGCTAAATGCATAGTGTATACGGACCATTCGGCTATTAAGTATCTCATGGCAAAGCAAGATGCTAAGCCTAGATTACTTCGTTGGATTCTCCTCCTTCAAGAATTTGATCACACCATTGTAGACAAAAAAGGAGCCGAGAATCTAGCGGCCGACCATCTTTCTCGTTTGGAAGATCCTCACCAAAGTGTTTACGAGCCCAAGGAAATCACCGAAACATTTCCGCTCGAGACACTTGGTGTAGTGAATTCTAAGCTTGATTCTACCACCCCATGGTTTGCGGACATCGAAAAATACCATGCGGGTAACTTCATCATTAAGGGAATGACGACTCAAGAAAAACGAAAATTCTTCGTGACGTCAAGTTCTACTTTTGGAACGACCCTTACTTGTTTCAAACTTGTGCGGATTAAATCATCCGACGTTGTGTATTTGGCACCGAAGCTTCTAACATCCTTAGAGCTTGCCATGAGGGACCCACGGGTGGTCACCATGGTGCTAATCTCACGGCTAAGAAGGTGTTTGATGCCGGCTTTTTTTGGCCTACTATTTACCGAGATGCACAAGATCTTGTGAAGTCTTGTGATTCATGCCAACGACAAGGAAAAGCCTCACAAAAAGATGAAATGCCACAAAATATCATCCAAGTGTGTGAGATCTTTGACGTTTGGGGTATAGACTTTATGGGGCCGTTCCCATCATCTCGTGGTAATAAGTACATTCTCGTTGCGGTTGACTACCTATCTAAGTGGGTGGAAGCTAAGGCTTTGCCCACCAATGATGCTCGTGTGGTAGTCAAGTTCTTGAAAAGCTTGTTTTCTCGGTTTGGAACCCCTCGTGCTATCATAAGCGATCGTGGAAACCATTTTTGTAACGACCAATTCGAAAGGGTCCTAAGGAAATATGGGGTTACACATCGGCTTTCTACGGCTTATCACCCACAAACGAGTGGGCAAGTCGAGGTTTCAAACCGAGCGTTGAAGAGGATCTTGGAGAGATCCGTTGGGGAAAACCGACAATTGTGGTCGGATAAGTTGGACGATGCTTTATGGGCCTTTAGGACCGCTTATAAGACGCCCATTGGGTGCACTCCCTATAAGCTTGTGTATGGAAAGAATTGTCATTTGCCTATCGAGTTAGAACACAAGGCTTATTGGGCCCTAACGCATTGTAATGATGATATGGAGACCGCGGGAAAACACCGGAAAATGCAATTGAATGAATTGGATGAATTGAGAGACATTGCTTATGAAAATTCGTTGATTTACAAAGAAAAAACTAAAAAGTTCCATGATTCTAAAATTAAAAACCGGGTTTTTAACATTGGGGATCAAGTTTTGCTTTTTAATTCAAGATTAAAAATCTTTTCCGGTAAGTTGAAATCCCGTTGGTCCGGTCCATTCACCGTGACTCAAGTGTTTCCGTATGGGACCATCAAGCTAGCTCAAGATGATGGTCCTAACTTCAAGGTGAATGGACATAGGTTGAAGCACTACTTTGGCGGGGAAGTTCCATCCTTGAACTACCTCGACCAAGTCACTTTCCCCAATGATAATTAGTATTGAGGGGATCGAGTCGAGCTCATGACTCGGTAATCAAAAACGAGGAGCCTCGTGGGGGAGTCCCATGCTTATCCTATGTATATATTATCGCTTTCTAATGTAGTTAACGTGTGGGGATTTGTGCCCTTCCAACCTTTGTTCCGTGGTTGTTTGTAAATTGTGGACTTTAGATGATCATGATCTTCACGATTGGAGCCTCTCGTGTTCGTTTTATGGGAGCACTCGATCGTTTGCTTTGAAGACTTTCTCAATATCCATGATATATCCTTTTGATGTTCTAACCTTAGGTTTTTAGCACACTTCATAAACGGCTATTAATTTATTGGTTACACCCTTTCCATGCTAGATTATGCATTCGACTACGTCTCTATTATGGGGGTGTTTGCACCCCTAGACTCGAAACATTGAGGACAATGTTTAACTTTAGTATGGGGGGTGAATAGATACTTGCCTTGCCTAACCTTCACGCTTTCCAAAGTTTATCTTTTTGTTTATCGTTTTTGTTTCAAAATAAGGCTAAAAATGGCCAAATTTTAAATTTTTCTCATGTTTTATAAGTGTTTGAAGACACGAACGTAGGTTTTCCGATGGCGAGAATAAGAGTAATTTTTGACTCGACCGTGCGTGTTGAGCACTTAGCTTTGGTTCCTTAACTACACATTAGGCTAAGTCTCTTAAATGAGGACGAGAAATGATAGGGTTAATTATAAGTTACTATGCTAAACGTAGAGTACTCATATTCTTTCAAAAACTCATGTGTTCTCATTGTTTGCTTATTCTCCCTTCGCATGTAAATATTTTTTGCTTAATAAATATTGACTTAGCGGTTTAGTTAGGATTGTTGGGTTTCTATTCTTTTCTAGTAGCTTCTGTGTAATTAAATTGGGAAGACATTAAGGTATCGCCAGCGTCACGGTTTTGAAGTATTGGCACCCGAATAATCAAAAGCTTCACCCAATAATTAGATTTCAAGTGCTCACCTAAATCAAGCAAACAATTTGAAGCCCCACAAGGCCGAAAATCTATGCAAAATTGAAAGTGAATCAAGCCTTAATCTTCGAAGCTTTAAAGATCCAAAATTCGCCTTAGCGTGAGGATATACGTCTTTGGCTAATAAAACTACCGATGAGGTGGATAATAAAAGGCAAGGCAAGACCGAAATCATAATAAAAGCTTCATGGCGAAGTTGAATAAAAGATGGAGGTAAACCAAAGATAATAAGGCCCTTCCGTTAGGGGGCATATAAAAGTCTTGGTAATAAGTCTCATGTTCAAAACCGTTATAAAACCGTGTTTATCGATTCTTCTTGTCAACTTAATTTTTTAACATCGTTGTCTATTGGGAGGGGTTATTGATTTGATGGTCTTGGTTACACCATTAGGACTCTATTTTTAGACCTAAATCTCTATTATCGCATAAGTCAAACAATGTATCCTCGTGAAACATTCAAGACAATATAAAATATAAGAGATACAACTTAGGAATAATGGGAGGATAAGTACGTGATTAGGGCATATGAGTAGTGTTAGCATTACTAACTTATAATAACAATGATCTCGTTGCACGCTTGGCATGGAATTGGGGTGAAAACCGAGGACGATGAAATTATCTCTAACGAAGCATTCACATGTTCTTATTCTATGAACCTAAACGTCCCATTTTGCGATGAAAATCATACATTATGTCTAAAACGCAAGTAGTTGTAGCAATAGTAGTAGTGTAGCTAGTTTATCGTTCAATAAAGTGAATAAAATGAATTTTGGAGATGCTACGATACTTTATTCTAGCATTGCGTGAGGGCACGGCAATGGTTTAGTATGGGGGAGTGATGAGACTGCTTTTATACATAGTCTCATCTTCCAAATAGGGCTTAAAATGCATTAAATATCATCAAAATACCCATATATATGCTTGTGTTTGTTGCTTGTGTATTTTAGGTACGGATATTGAGAAAATGACAAAAGATCACAAGAATCATTCAAAAACGAACACGGGAAACGAAGCCGCACAATGAACCAAACCCTAATGAAGACTTTCCCAAGATCAACCCTTGAAGATTTGAAGAATTATGAAGAAGGGTCCTCCAATATGGAATAATTGACACTTTATACCCTTGTATCCTCATAATTACAAGTTTGGTCCCTAAAGTTTGTCAAAATTACAAAAAGGGCCCTCCACTTTGAAGAATTGACAAGTTTAGCCCCTCAACAAAGCTAAATTGTCAACCAATATCATCCACAAAGTCAAAAACATCATGAAGTCCTTCAAAGTACAAGAAATTACAAGATTGGTCCTTTGAAAATCCCAAAATTACAAAAAGGACCCTCAACTTTCAACATTTGGCAAAAATGGTCCCTCATCAAACATGACTTGGCAATTTCAGTCCTCCAAAATGCTCATTATACAAGTCAAGACCATTATCCATCATCAAAATGCCAAATCAGCCCTTGAAGAATTCAAATATGGCAAGAAATACCCCTGAGTTTACTTTACAAAACTTTTTGGGGCAAAAGTGTGAAATTGAAAACTTCATTAACAAAGGAAAAGAAGTTTTGGCTGGTTATTTACAAAATGAAAGGAAGAAAGGAGTTAAGGGACCAAAAAGGGCAGACAGCCATTCTTACCTAGACCAACCAGCTTGTGCCACCTCACCCCACTCACCAAAACAGCCAATCACAGCCCACCCCTTAGCCACCTCACACTCCACTTAATCCGGTTTAAGATTATTTTAATCTTGGCGCCTTAACACACTTTTAAACTTAATCCAACCTTAAATAAGATCAAAACCATGTTCATCAGACTCAAGAACACAATTAGGGATTTTTGATTTAGCAAAAATTAAACCCCAAAACTTTCCAGAAATATGATTAAGGGTCTGCTAATCACATCCCAACCTTAAACATGGACACCTCATCACCCCATTTGTCTCCTTGTGACTCCCCTGCTCCACACTCATGCATACTGCCAAAAAGATGGCAGCAATCCAACGTTGGAGAATTCAGCTTATATTCTAAGCTTGATACAAGCCTTTGGCTCACCTTTTTGATGCCAGCTATCACTACACAACAAGAATCTGTCACATGATTCTCCAAGACATTCAAACTTCACAAGGGCAATTTTGGAAGTTCAACACTAGGGTTTTACTTATTCATCAGCTTTCTAGATAGATTGTAAGGCTATATATAAAGCCATAGGGCCTCATTTCATTCCTGCTTTTGATTTTTCCCTTGTTCAACTTCTGTAAATCCCATTTCAGTTTTAATGAAATTATGTTTGAAGCATTGAAGAAAAGTCATTGGCCAATCTTATTTACTGCTCATTATTTTTATATGATTGTTAGTTTAGAAGGTAAAAACCTGTTTTCACTTGGAGGTTGCAAAAGTTTGCAATTTTCCTCATTCTTGATATTTTGCTAAGTACTTGTTCCAATCTTGGAATTATTGGGTTATAGGGCTGATCATAGCATCCTAACTGAGTTAGTTAAGGTGTGGTGAGGCTTATAACTTGGGGATAATCAAGTGTGGGGTAACAAGGTTGCATCAATCAAGATTTTTGAAGTTTCTGATTTTTATGTTCTTGTGCTTTAACCTTGTTCAATCTTAGCAGGCTTATTGTGGAAGCTTGTGCTTGTTCTTGCTAGCACATAAGCTCAAAATTCGTGGGTGTGGATGTACATCCATGAGGTTTACATACTCAATCCTAAAATCTGCTTAAATTCATGATTTTTGGTGATATTTGTATGAAACTTGTTATCTTGTGGATTTTGTGGCTTGTTCTTGCTTGAATCTGTTAATCTTACCTGTTTTAGTGTTAATTGATGCTTGGGTAGTCTTGAATCTCACTTTTACTTTGAGAAATTTGATTTGGAAAAGATAAAGGGGTGTTTGGGTCTACCTGTTTGAGTTGATTTTGTGTTATTGTGTTAAGGGAAGTTTGTGTTAATGCTTTGTATCTGATAAATACCTTGTTGAGAGTGTTTTACTGCAAGTTTTTGGGTTTGAAGCCTTGAATCAAACAATCTGCTATATAGACTTTGATATTGCCTGTTTTGACCTAGGATTTTGGGAACACTTAGTGTTTATGCATGCTTAGGGATAAAAGTGGTTTAAACATAGTCATTATAACCTGTTTGAAAGATTTGAGGTGTTCAATCTGGCTTAAGTGTCAAATACATCAGCAAAGTAGAAAACTGCATGTGTTAGTGTTCATCAGTAACTTTCATTTGCTTGAATCTTGCTTAATTCTGTGAACCATTGCATGAAACCTGTTTAGACTTGCTTATTGGAGTTTATAATAGCTTGTGTATGCATTTGGTTGAATTTGGCTGGCTGATTATTGCTAATACTGCTTATTTGTGCTTAACTGCTTATTGTTCATGTCTGTATCATGTCTGGTGATTAATTGATTAAACTGTATCAATTGGGTGTTAGTGATTGTGTTATTTTGATTGTTCTTGACTCCTTTTGATCCAAAGATCATTTGGGTGCCTTTGTGTAATCTGAATCTCCAAAAAAGTCACTAAAGACAAAAAGTCAAAATAGTCAAGCAGTGGAAAAAGTTTCCACTGCTCAACACTCAAAACTAGCCCCTGCTAGTGCAATTTTGTCATCAGCTTATCAATAAGCCATTCTAGCTTATCCAGACTTGCAACAACTTATTTTTTGTAATAGGTCTTCATTATTTGACCCATTTAAGTAGACTGGAGCTTATTAGACTTTGACTTTGACTTTTTCTAGAAAACCAACTTCTTTAACTTTTACATAAGTGCTTAATTGCTTTTTCCAGCTTATTGAGTCAGCTTATTTGAAAACTCTTTGTTGATTTTGCTTAATTAAGTCATTTAAAAGCTTTTGGAACTTGAATCAGCACTTGGGGTGGCCTAGAACTCAAAAACGACTATTTTGTCGTTTTCTGTAGATTGCTTATTGCATTTTCAGGCTTATTCCTTGGGCTTATTTCAAATTTATTTTTGAAGAAGTCTTTATTAGGTCAAAAGAAGCTTGTGTGTCAAATTTTACCATATGGCATTGGCTTATAGCTTAATGGGCCAAAAAGCCCATTAAGAATAAGCTGCTTGTTATAAGCTAGCTTATTTTACATTTTCAGCTTTTGGGCCTTTGGAAAAAGTTGTTTAAAATCAAATTTTGAGTCAACCTATGCTTTTTGGGCTTATTTTGAACACTTTTTGTTATTGGGCCCAAATTTGGTCCAATAAGCTACTGTTTTGGGTTTAGCCCATTTTCAAGGCCCAATAGGGGTATTTAGGTAATTTCACTTTCATTTCTGAGTTATTTAGGTTAAATTAAGCTAGTTTGCAAGTTTTTAGAATTTTTTATGATTTTTGGATTTTTAATATTATTTTAATATTATTTTATTATTAAAATTTAAAAGTCTGATTTTCTAAGTTTTTACATTTTTCCTAGGTTCTAAACACTTAATTAGGATTTTTTCAACTTTCCAAATATTTTTAGAGTCTTTTAATTATTTTCTAGAATTAATTTAAGTTTTAATTGATTTTAGTAGTTTTTAATTGTTTAAAAATAGTTCTTATTGGTTTTAAAATTTTGAAAAATAGTTTTTAGCTTAATTAGAGTATTTTTGAGGTTTACAAACTTTAAAATCTGGTTTAGGGCTTTTTAATAATTAATTTTGATTTTTAGGGCTTTAATTAGCATTAAAAAGTCATTATCTAATTAATTAAAAGGTTTTTGCAAGTTTTGATTTTTTGAAAACTCTTAGAATATTATTGTGGATTTTTGGTAATTTTTAGGAATTTTTAGGGTAAAATTTTAATTTTGGCACTTTTTACGATTTTACGTATATACCTTTTTCGACTTAGTTTAATCCGTCTTCGTAACCGTCATTCTCTTCTAATCCCCTTTCTATTTTCTTTCTCAAAAATATAATCACAAAGATAATCAATTCATTACACACACACTAAGCCTCCTTGGGAAACGAACTTGAACTTATTTGGTCATTAGTGCTTGGTTTTCCTAAACCGACACTTAATACTTGCCACTTTTGCTCTCTTTTCCAAAAGAGTAGTAAAACCACTACATCCTTTTGGCGCCGCTGCCAGGGAGGCGTGTTGTGTTTTGATTGGAATTGTTGTTTTTATATACTAACCATAATTAGTATTTGTATTAGTAGCACTCTACTAATACGTATTATCGGTTTTCGGTTTTTGTGTGAATACTATTACTATATTGTATACGTAGAACAACAAATTCACAAGTACTCCAAATACGTGAGAAATCACAACCTTGACTTGGGAGGTCATTACCCAATCATTGTATTCGAATCTCAATCCAACGAAAAAGGCAAAAATAGATAAATACTTTCGTGAAGCTCAATCTTGAAAAATACAAACTATAAGGTGGGTATAAGGCGGATATTATAAAATATATCCTAAGGAAAAAGGCTCTTAAGTGCTTCGCGCCGCCTCGTTTCCCCGCTTGCTTGTGAGTATTTGATTTTGAGAGCTAATCGAGGGTTTTGCCGCCCAAAGTATTACTAAGTATCATATATATTTTCTTGGTTTCCATTGATTAAACCCTCTTGAACGTTTTGGTGTTCCACCAACGTTCTAAAGTCATCGAAGGCGTTCACTTCACGTGATCGTTTTCATTCCTTGAGGCTTCTTTAATCAAGAGATTTGATTAAGGAGGAGATTTGTAGATTTGTGTCTACTTAATACATTCCACAAATTCCAAAAAGGTTAATACAATCAAAAACCACAAAAAAACATTTAAAAATACAAAACACCCAAAAGAATCTTCTTTGCTCGTCCCCTCGTTGTACGTGACGTTTATGCTAACTCGTAATCAAGCAAGACGTGCACGTAAACGAAAGAACAAAACTCCCACTCCAAACAATTCTAGTGAGGAGTCTCCTATTGACGAACCCATTGTAAGAGAAGCACCAACCATGGCGAATCGAACTATGATGGAGTTACTTCAAGCACCCACCGAGGGTTATGGAGAGGCTATTGTGATTCCCGCTATCCTTGCGGAGAATTTTGAGGTGAAAACGGGTTTGTTGTCGATGATCCAAAACAACAAATTCCGTGGTGATGAGAAGGACAATCCACACAACCATATCCGCCAATTCAATCGTCTTACCGCCACTTGCAAGTTTAAGGATGTCTCGAATGACTCGATTAAGATGATGCTTTTTTCATATTCCTTAGCGGGGCCCGCTAAAATTTGGTTAGAGAAAGAGCCACCCAATTCTATATTGACGTGGAAGGATCTCGTGTCTAAGTTTGTGAACCAATTTTTTCCGCCCTCTAAGACTACGCACTTGAAAAACGAGATTTCAAAGTTTTCACAAGAGTTTAATGAAAGTTTTTCAACGGCTTGGAATAGGTTTAAGGAAATGTTACATGAATGTCCTCATCACGGTTTTTCCGACTTTCATCAAATTGACACGTTTTACAATGGACTTAATGATCATGAAAGGGATTATTTGAATGCCGCCGCGGGTGGTAATTTTTTGTGTAAAACGGTTGAGGAAGCTTTGGTGATAATTGAAAATAGATCTAAGGTGTATAGTCCTCGTAGCACGTCTAGTGTTCGTAAGGCTTCGTCTTCGGCTTCACCTTCTTTGTCTACTACCATCGATGCTTGCCAAATTGAGGCGAACTTGGAAAATAAGATTTTTGATAAGCTTAAAGGACTTTTGATTGAGTTTAAAGTTGGTGAAAAAAGTGCTCCCGCTACGGCTAAAGCGGTTGAGGTTTCTTGCATGTATTATGGTGGAGGTCATGATTTCTCCGAGTGCATTACCAACGGTGGTAACACTTCGAGTGCCTTCGCGGCCACGGGAAATTACAACCAAAACGGTCAAGTTTCCCGCTCTAATCAAATGACTCCACCGGGTTTTGGTTCAAATCAAAATGCTAACAACAACTATCGCAACAATCAAGTTGGTTTCAAAAACAATTACAACAAGGGGAACTATGGGAATCAAGGGGCTAATAATCAAGTTTCAAACAAAAATGATTTTCAAAACAACAACAAAGGTTTGCAAACATTGAAAGATCTTCCAAGTGAGTTTGTTGAATACGCTAGTGGGAATGATGCTAGGTTTGACAATATTCAAAGAGAAATCATTAGCCTAAGATCCGAGTTTAAGAACGACTTGAAGAAAGAGTTGAAAAATGAGTTAGCTAATGAACTTAAAATCCACACCAACAAGATGGAAGGAAATGTCACTAGGTTGCAACAAAACCAACAAAAAATGGAACAAGGGCAACATGACATTAAACAAGAGATGATTAAGGCCGAGAAAAGGCAAACCGAAGCCGTATTGAGGCAATCCAATTTTGAAGATAAAATCTCGTCTATGTTTGAGGCAATAATGTGTAAACTGTCTTCGAGTGGTCTTCCTAGCAACACCATATCCAACCCTAAGGGTGAGATGAAAGTGATTACCACACGTAATGGTAAGGCACTTAAGGAACCGACTCCTCAACCAATTGCTCCTACGGAGGAAGCAATTGAGGAAGAACCCGAGGTGGTGGTCCAAAAGGAGCATGTCCCAATCCCATGAAGTACCGCTCATACCACACCTACGGTTGACCCATTACCATCATTGGAACCCGAGATTCCAAAGGCTATGCCTACTATGCCCCAACCCACACCACCCTTGCCCAATCCATCGAGACTTAGGAAGGAGAAACGTCAAGAGCGCGACAATTATCAATTTGAGCTTTTTATGAAAATGTTTCGTGATTTTCACCTTAATGTGAGTTTCACCGATGCTTTGGGCATGATGCCTCGATTTGCCGCTAACTTTAAGAGTATGTTGAACAACAAGGAGAAATTGCACCAATTGTCTAGTTGTTCGTCGGTTTATCTTAATCGCATACCTCAAAAAGTCGGTGATCCCGGTAAATTCTTGATTCCTTGTGCAATCCAAGATATGGAGGAATGCTTCGCCTTGTCCGATCTTGGTGCTAGCATTAACTTGATGCCACTTGCAATCTTCAAGTCGCTCAATCTTCCTAATCTTACTCCTTCACTAATGTCTATCGAGTTGGCCGACCATTCCACGATTCCCGCATGTGGTTTGGCGGAAGACGTTTTTGTGAAAGTGGGGAAGTTCTACTATCCCGTAGACTTTATCGTTGTTGATATCCCCACGGATCCTCAAGTTCCTCTTATTTTAGGTCGTTCGTTTTTAGATACGTCTATGGCTTTGATCGATGTTCATGCTAGAAAGATCACCTTAGGTTTCAACGACGAGGAACTTGTTATTAACGCAACTCAAAACTCTCAAATTTCTCATGTTTATTCCGTTGCAACCACAAACCTCGTTGATATGATCGACGTGGTTTGCGAGGAATTTTCACAAGAAGTTCTAGGTTTTGGTGATGAAGAAACTAGTGGCAATCCCACTATGTTAGATCCAATTCTTGATAATTCGACACCAACCTTCACCCTATTTGCAGGTGGTGGTTTTACGTTGGAAGAATGCAATGTTCCACGTACTTGTGACGAGGACCTCGACAACGATGAGGACTTCTCGATTATCAAGGACTTTCTTAACGATTTCCCATTTCCTCCACCCGAGGAGGTTATGAGTATCGAGCCCAAATCTTCACTTGAGGAACCACCTATTCTCGAGTTAAAAGATTTACCTCCTCATCTCGAATATGTCTATTTGGAGGAGGACGATAAGTTGCCGGTTATTATTGCGAAGGAACTTTCGAATGATGAAAAAACCGCACTTGTCGATGTTCTAAAGGACCATAAGAGGGCAATTACGTGGAAGTTATCCGACATTAAGGGAATCGATCCCAAGTTTTGTACCCACAAAATCTTAATGGAGGAGGATTACAAGCCCGCATTCCAAAGTCAAAGGAGGGTGAACCCCAAAATTTACGACGTCATCAAAAAGGAGGTCCTTATACTCCTTGACGCGGGAATGATTTACCCTATTTCCGATAGCCCTTGGGTGAGTCCTATTCATTATGTCCCTAAAAAGGGAGGGATGACCGTTGTGCCAAACGATGCCAACGAATTGATTCCCACTAGACTCGTGACCGGATGGAGAGTGTGCATTGACTATCGTAAGTTGAATGAAGCCACTCGAAAAGACCTTTTTCCGTTGCCCTTCATGGACCAAATGTTGGAACGTCTTGCGGGAAACGATTTCTATTGCTTTTTAGATGGTTTTTCCGGTTACTTCCAAATCCCCATCGATCCTCGTGATCAAGAAAAAACTACGTTTACGTGTCCATATGGAACGTTTGCCTATCGTAGAATGCCATTCGTTCTTTGCAATGCACCGGGAACCTTTCAAAGGTGCATGATGGCTATTTTTCATGACATGATCGAGAAGACGATGGAAGTCTTCGTGGATGACGTTTCCATGTTTGGTGATTCTTTCACTTCGTGTTTCTCGAATCTAGAGAGAATGTTGAAACGTTGTGAGGAAACCAACCTTGTGCTCAATTGGGAAAAGTGTCATTTTATGGTTAAGAGTGGAATCGTCTTAGGGCACAAGGTCTCGAAAGCGAGGATTGAGGTAGATCAAGCTAAGGTAGACGTCATCGCCAAATTACCTCATCCAAAAACCGTCAAGGGAGTTAGGAGTTTCCTAGGCCACACAGGCTTTTATCGTCGATTCATCAAGGATTTTTCGAAGATTTCTCGACCCATTACACATCTTCTTGAAAAAGAGGTACGTTTTGTCTTTGACGAAGATTGTGTACGAGCCTTTGAAATCCTTAAGAGGAAACTTACCGAAGCTCCCATTCTTGTTGCTCCCAATTGGAACCTCCCCTTTTGAACTAATGTGTGATGCTAGTGACTACGTAATTGGGGCCGTTTTGGGGAAACGTCATGAAAAGCACTTCTTGCCTATTCACTATGCTAGCAAGACAATGACCAAGGCTCAACTAAAATACACTACAACGGAAAAGGAGTTCCTTGCCGTGGTGTATGCATTTGAGAAGTTCCGACCTTACCTCGTCTTAGCTAAATGCATAGTGTATATGGACCATTCGGCTATTAAGTATCTCATGGAAAAGCAAGATGCTAAGCCTAGATTACTTCGTTGGATTCTCCTCCTTCAAGAATTTGATCACACCATTGTTGACAAAAAAGGAGGCGAGAATCTAGCGGCCGACCATCTTTCTCGTTTGGAAGATCCTCACCAAAGTGTTTACGAGCCCAAGGAAATCACCGAAACATTTCCGCTCGAGACACTTGGTGTAGTGAATTCTAAGCTTGATTCTACCACCCCATGGTTTGCGGACATCGCAAATTACCATGCGGGTAACTTCATCATTAAGGGAATGACGACTCAAGAAAAACGAAAATTCTTTCGTGACGTCAAGTTCTACTTTTGGAACGACCCTTACTTGTTTCGAACTTGTGCGGATCAAATCATCCGACGTTGTGTATTTGGCACCGAATCTTCTAACATCCTTAGAGCTTGCCATGAGGGACCCACGGGTGGTCACCATGGTGCTAATCTCACGGCTAAGAAGGTGTTTGATGCCGGCTTCTTTTGGCCTACTATTTACCGAGATGCACAAGATCTTGTGAAGTCTTGTTATTCATGCCAACGACAAGGAAAAGCCTCACAAAAAGATGAAATGCCACAAAATATCATCCAAGTGTGTGAGATCTTTGACGTTTGGGGTATAGACTTTATGGGGCCGTTCCCATCATCTCGTGGTAATAAGTACATTCTCGTTGCGGTTGACTACCTATCTAAGTGGGTGGAAGCTAAGGCTTTGCCCACCAATGATGCTCGTGTGGTAGTCAAGTTCTTGAAAAGCTTGTTTTCTCGGTTTGGAACCCCTCGTGCTATCATAAGCGATCGTGGAACCCATTTTTGTAACGACCAATTCGAAAGGGTCCTAAGGAAATATGGGGTTACACATCGGCTTTCTACGGCTTATCACCCACAAACGAGTGGGCAAGTCGAGGTTTCAAACCGAGCGTTGAAGAGGATCTTAGAGAGATCCGTTGGGGAAAACCGACAATTATGGTCTGATAAGTTGGACGATGCTTTATGGGCCTTTAGGACCGCTTATAAGACGCCCATTGGGTGCACTCCCTATAAGCTTGTGTATGGGAAGAATTGTCATTTGCCTATCGAGTTAGAACACAAGGTTTATTGGGCCCTAACGCATTGTAATGATGATATGGAGACCGCGGGAAAACACCGGAAAATGCAATTGAATGAATTGGATGAATTGAGAGACATTGCTTATGAAAATTCATTGATATACAAAGAAAAAACTAAAAAGTTGCATGATTCTAAAATTAAAAACCGGGTTTTTAACATTGGGGATCAAGTTTTTCTTTTTAATTCAAGATTAAAAATCTTTTCCGGTAAGTTGAAATCCTGTTGGTCTGGTCCATTCACCGTGACTCAAGTGTTTCCGTATGGGACCATCGAGCTAGCTCAAGATGATGGTCCTAACTTCAAGGTGAATGGACATAGGTTGAAGCACTACTTTGGCGGGGAAGTTCCATCCTTGAACTACCTCGACCAAGTCACTTTCCCCAATGATAATTAGTATTGAGGGGATCGAGTCGAGCTCATGACTCGGTAATCAAAAACGAGGAGCCTCGTGGGGGAGTCCCATGCTTATCCTATGTATATATTATCGCTTTCTAATGTAGTTAACGTGTGGGGATTTGTGCCCTTCCAACCTTTGTTCCATGGTTGTTTGTGAATTGTGGACTTTAGATGATCATGATCTTCACGATTGGAGCCTCTCGTGTTCGTTTTATGGGAGCACTCGATCGTTTGCTTTGAAGACTTTCTCAATATCCATGATATATCCTTTTGATGTTCTAACCTTAGGTTTTTAGCACACTTCATAAACGGCTATTAATTTATTGGTTACACCCTTTCCATGCTAGATTATGCATTCGACTACGTCTCTAGTATGGGGGTGTTTGCACCCCTAGACTCGAAACATTGAGGACAATGTTTAACTTTAGTATGGGGGGTGAATAGATACTTGCCTTGCCAAACCTTGACGCTTTCCAAAGTTTATCTTTTTGTTTATCGTTTTTGTTGCAAAATAAGGCTAAAAATGGCCAAATTTTAAATTTTTCTCATGTTTTATAAGTGTTTGAAGACACGAACGTAGGTTTTCCGATGGCGAGAATAAGAGTAATTTTTTACTCGACCGTGCGTGTTGAGCACTTAGCTTTGGTTCCTTAACTACACATTAGGCTAAGTCTCTTAAATGAGGACGAGAAATGATAGGGTTAATTATAAGTTACTATGCTAAACGTAGAGTACTCATATTCTTTCAAAAACTCATGTGTTCTCATTGTTTGCTTATTCTCCCTTCGCATGTAAATATTTTTTGCTTAATAAATATTGACTTAGCGGTTTAGTTAGGATTGTTGGGTTTCTGTTCTTTTCTAGTAGCTTCCGTGTAATTAAATTGGGAAGACATTAAGGTATCGCCAGCGTCACGGTTTTGAAGTATTGGCACCCGAATAATCAAAAGCTTCACCCAATAATTAGATTTCAAGTGCTCACCTAAATCAAGCAAACAATTTGAAGCCCCACAAGGCCGAAAAATCTATGCAAAATTAAAAGTGAATCAAGCCTTAATCTTCGAAGCTTTAAAGATCCAAAATTCGCCTTAGCGTGAGGATATACGTCTTTGGCTAATAAAACTACCGATGAGGTGGAGAATAAAAGGCAAGGCAAGACCGAAATCATAATAAAAGCTTCATGGCGAAGTTGAATAAAAGATGGAGGTAAACCAAAGATAATAAGGCCCTTCCGTTAGGGGGCATATAAAAGTCTTGGTAATAAGTCTCATGTTCAAAACCGTTATAAAACCGTGTTTATCGATTCTTCTTGTCAACTTAATTTTTTAACATCGTTGTCTATTAGGAGGGGTTATTGATTTGATGGTCTTGGTTACACCGTTAGGACTCTATTTTTAGACCTAAATCTCTATTATCGCATAAGTCAAACGATGTATCCTCGTGAAACATTCAAGACAATATAAAATATAAGAGATACAACTTAGGAATAATGGGAGGATAAGTACGTGATTAGGGCATATGAGTAGTGTTAGCATTACTAACTTATAATGACAATGATCTCGTTGCACGCTTGGCATGGAATTGGGGTGAAAATCGAGGACGATGAAATTATCTCTAACGAAGCATTCACATGTTCTTATTCTATGAACCTAAACGTCCCATTTTGCGATGAAAATCATACATTATGTCTAAAACGCAAGTAGTTTTAGCAATAGTAGTAGTGTAGCTAGTTTATCGTTCAATAAAGTGAATAAAATGAATTTTGGAGATGCTATTATACTTTATTCTAGCATTGCGTGATGGCACGACAATGGTTTAGTATGGGGGAGTGATGAGACTGCTTTTATACATAGTCTCATCTTCCAAATAGGGCTTAAAATGCATTAAATATCATCAAAATACCCATATATATGCTTGTGTTTGTTGCTTGTGTATTTTAGGTACGGATATTGAGAAAATGACAAAAGATCACAAGAATCATTCAAAAACGAACACAGGAAACGAAGCCGCATAATGAACCAAGTCCTAATGAAGACTTTCCCAAGAACAACCCTTAAAGATTTAAAGAATTATGAAGAAGGGTCCTCCAATATGGAAGAATTGACACTTTATACCCTTGTATCCTCATAATTACAAGTTTGGTCCCTAAAGTTTGTCAATATTACAAAAAAGGCCCTCCACTTTGAAGAATTGGCAAGTTTAGCCCCTCAACAAAGCTAAATTGTCAACCAATATCATCCACAAAGTCAAAAACATCATGAAGTCCTTCAAAGTACAAGAAATTACAAGATTGGTCCTTTGAAAATCCCAAAATTACAAAAAGGACCCTCAACTTTCAACATTTGGCAAAAATGGTCCCTCATCAAACATGACTTGGCAATTTCAGTCCTCCAAAATGCTCATTATACAAGTCAAGACCATTATCCATCATCAAAATGCCAAATCAGCCCTTGAAGAATTCAAATATGGCAAGAAATACCCCTGAGTTTACTTTACAAAAGTTTTTGGGGCAAAAGTTTGAAATTGAAAACTTCATTAACAAAGGAAAAGAAGTTTTGGCTGGTTATTTACAAAATGAAAGGAAGAAAGGAGTTAAGGGACCAAAAAGGGCAGACAGCCATTCTTACCTAGACCAACCAGCTTGTGCCACCTCACCCCACTCACCAAAACAGCCAATCACAGCCCACCCCTTAGCCACCTCACACTCCACTTAATCCGGTTTAAGAGTATTTTAATCTTGGCGCCTTAACACACTTTTAAACTTAATCCAACCTTAAATAAGATCAAAACCATGTTCATCAGACTCAAGAACACAATTAGGGATTTTTGATTTAACAAAAATTAAACCCCAAAACTTTCCAGAAATATGATTAAGGGTCTGCTAATCACATCCCAACCTTAAACATGGACACCTCATCACCCCATTTGTCTCCTTGTGACTCCCCTGCTCCACACTCATGCATACTGCCAAAAAGATGGCAGCAATCCAATGTTGGAGAATTCAGCTTATATTCTAAGCTTGATACAAGCCTTTGGATCACCTTTTTGATGCCAGCTATCACTACACAACAAGAATCCGTCACATGATTCTCCAAGACATTCAAACTTCACAAGGGCAATTTTGAAAGTTCAACACTAGGGTTTTACTTATTCATCAGCTTTCTAGATAGATTGTAAGGCTATATATAAAGCCATAGGGCCTCATTTCATTCCTGCTTTTGATTTTTCCCTTGTTCAACTTCTGTAAATCCCATTTCAGTTTTAATGAAATTGTGTTTGAAGCATTGAAGAAAAGTCATTGGCCAATCTTATTTACTGCTCATTATTGTTATATGATTGTTAGTTTAGAAGCTAAAAACCTGTTTTCACTTGGAGGTTGCAAAAGTTTGCAATTTTCCTCATTCTTGATATTTTGCTAAGTACTTGTTCCAATCTTGGAATTCTTGGGTTATAGGGCTGATCATAGCATCCTAACTGAGTTAGTTAAGGTGTGGTGAGGCTTATAACTTGGCTATAATCAAGTGTGAGGTAACAAGGTTGCATCAATCAAGATTTTTGAAGTTTCTGATTTTTATGTTCTTGTGCTTTAACCTTGTTCAATCTTAGCAGGCTTATTGTGGAAGCTTGTGCTTGTTCTTGCTAGCACATAAGCTCAAAATTCGTGGGTGTGGACGTACATCCATGAGGTTTGCATACTCAATCCTAAAATCTGCTTAAATTCATGATTTTTGGTGATATTTGTATGAAACTTGTTATCTTGTGGATTTTGTGGCTTGTTCTTGCTAGAATCTGTTAATCTTACCTGTTTTAGTGTTAATTGATGCTTGGGTAGTCTTGAATCTCACTTTTACTTTGAGAAATTTGATTTGGAAAAGATAAAGGGGTGTTTGGGTCTACCTATTTGAGTTGATTTTGTGTTATTGTGTTAAGGGAAGTTTGTGTTAATGCTTTGTATCTGATAAATACCTTGTTGAGAGTGTTTTACTGCAAGTTTTTGGGTTTGAAGCCTTGAATCAAACAATCTGCTATATAGACTTTGATATTGCCTGTTTTGACCTAGGATTTTGGGAACACTTAGTGTGTATGCATGCTTAGGGATAAAAGTGGTTTAAACATAGTCATTATAACCTGTTTGAAAGATTTGAGGTGTTGAATCTGGCTTAAGTGTCAAATACATCAGCAATGTAGAAAACTGCATGTGTTAGTGTTCATCAGTAACTTTCATTTGCTTGAATCTTGCTTAATTCTTTGAACCATTACATGAAAACTGTTTAGACTTGCTTATTGGAGTTTATAACAGCTTGTGTATGCATTTGGTTGAACTTGGCTGGCTGATTATTGCTAAAACTGCTTATTTGTGCTTAACTACTTATTGTTCATGTCTGTATCATGTCTGGTGATTAATTGATTAAACTGTATCAATTGGGTGTTAGTGATTGTGTTATTTTTATTGTTCTTGACTCCTTTTGATCCAAAGATCATTTGGGTGCCTTTGTGTAATCTGAATCTCCAAAAAAGTCACTAAAGACAAAAAGTCAAAATAGTCAAGCAGTGGAAAAAGTTTCCACTGCTCAACACTCAAAACTAGCCCCTGCTAGTGCAATTTTGTCATCAGCTTATCAATAAGCCATTCTAGCTTATCCAGACTTGCAACAACTTATTTTTTAATAGGTCTTCATTATTTGACCCATTTAAGTAGACTGGAGCTTATTAGACTTTGACTTTGACTTTTTACTAGAAAACCAACTTCTTTGACTTTTACATAAGTGCTTAATTGCTTTTTCCAGCTTATTGAGTCAGCTTATTTGAAAACTCTTGGTTGATTTTGCTTAATTAAGTCATTTAAAAGCTTTTGGAACTTGAATCAGCACTTGGGGTAGCCTAGAACTCAAAAACAACTATTTTGTCGTTTTCTATAGATTGCTTATTGCATTTTCAGGCTTATTCCTTGGGCTTATTTCAAATTTCTTTTTGCAGAAGTCTTTATTAGGTCAAAAGAAGCTTGTGTGTCAAACTTTAGCTTATGGCATTGGCTTATAGCTTAATGGGCCAAAAAGCCCATTAAGAATAAGCTGCTTGTTATAAGCTAGCTTATTTCACATTTTCAGCTTTTGGGCCTTTGAAAAAAGTTGTTTAAAATCAAATTTTGAGTCAACCTGTGCTTTTTGGGCTTATTTTGAAAACTTTTTGTTATTGGGCCCAAATTTGGCCCAATAAGCTACTGTTTGGGTTTAGCCCATTTTCAAGGCCCAATAGGGGTATTTAGGTAATTTGACTTTCATTTCTGAGTTATTTAGGTTAAATTAAGCTAGTTTGCAAGTTTTTAGAATTTTTTATGATTTTTGGATTTTTAATATTATTTTAATATTATTTTATTATTAAAATTTAAAAGTCTGATTTTCTAAGTTTTTACATTTTTCCTAGGTTCTAAACACTTAATTAGGATTTTTGCAACTTTCCAAATATTTTTAGAGTCTTTTAATTATTTTCTAGAATTAATTTAAGTTTTAATTATTTTTAGTAGTTTTTAATTGTTTAAAAATAGTTCTTATTGGTTTTAAAATTTTGAAAAATAGTTTTTAGCTTAAATAGAGTATTTTTGAGGTTTACAAACTTTAAAATCTTGTTTAGGGCTTTTTAATAATTAATTTTGATTTTTAGGGCTTTAATTAGCATTAAAAAGTCATTATCTAATTAATTAAAAGGTTTTTGCAAGTTTTGATTTTTTGTAAACTCTTAGAATATTATTGTGGATTTTTGGTAATTTTTAGGAATTTTTAGGGTAAAATTTTAATTTTGGCACTTTTTACGGTTTTACGTATATACCTTTTTCGACTTAGTTTAATCCGTCTTCGTAACCGTCATTCTCTTCTAATCCCCTTTCTATTTTCTTTCTCAAAAATATAATCACAAAGATAATCAATTCATTACACACACACTAAGCCTCCTTGGGAAACGAACTTGAACTTATTTGGTCATTAGTGCTTGGTTTTCCTAAACCGACACTTAATACTTGCCACTTTTGCTCTCTTTACCTAAAGAGTAGTAAAACCACTACATCAAACACATAAATCCATCTACTCACATAAGCTCATAACCAAATAACCAAATAGATCCAAAACCCCATCTATTAAAATAACATAGTAAAACTCTTGGAGTAACGAAATCCATAGTCTAGCTAAAACAACATAGACTAAATCCAAAACAAAAACATAATCACTTATAAGTCATGTCGCCCATAAGAGTGGAAACAGCTTAAAACCCTTCATATCCACCTACTCCTAATAACTCGAACCACCACATGATTCTTAGGGAACATGACTTAAACATCAAAAGAAAATAATATCTCTCGGGTACATAAAATAACCCAACAAAAGATAGAAACTACCATCTATCAAATTATGTACTATAATGTACAATTTAAACAAAATACGACAATGACTAGCGTGGATGATTATGGTTCAACCCGCACTAGTCACAAACCGAAAAGAAAATAGCATGTGGCTAAGTATGAACTTACTATGGTTCAATTCATACTAGTCAAAACATCGCAATAAATAACATCCAAACACATCAATTATCTAAAATGCACACATACTCCTATGACGCCTATATGCAGGGACCCTTAAGCTATAGACTAGGCTACGCGACTAGGCAACATAATTCTCTATAACCATTGGCTCTGATACCATTCTGTAACACCCCACCATGGCGGAACATGGGGCGCGACGTATGGATATCATCACAACAAACGGTGTCTCTATAGAGAAAACTAAAATGCAACTATAATGTCATAAATGGCGACACAAAGGTCATGACAATATCTCAACATAGCAGGAGTCTAGGTAAGTAGGTAACAGTCCTACCACTTACCCAAGACAAACAATAAACATAAACCAAACAAACATATAGGTGCCAACATGTATCACTTATAAAAAAACATAAACGTAAACTAAGAAGGAACGGGGCTCTCCTTCTATATGCAATCCTAAGGCATCCAAATCTAGCCTCTTCTATCCTCAAGCTTAACCACATTCTCACCTGAAAGAGACACTAAAACACGTCAACATAAAGTTGGTGAGAGTCATAGGTTTAGACTCAAACGCCAAATCATACCAAAACTGTGAGTAACAACGAAAAGTTAAAAAGAAATGGACAATGTGATACTAACATGCATTAACAAACTAACATTCAAGATTTAATCAATCAAACCAAAACCATGGCTCCCAGCCATACCAAACCTCATACTCCCATAGGCATCCAAACACCTATGAACCAATCCCCAAGGCCCCGCCTTGTCAACATCCCCTTGGTACCAAGTCAAAACATAAACAATCAAGAATCTACTAGTAGTTAATCACATAAGTATGCACACATAAGTCCATTACCAACGCCAAACATTCACAGCATAATTTATAAATAACAACACAGTGTCTCTTCCATCCCATCTGGAAGTCAAAAACAATAGTAAACATGGGACTATGAAACTCACCTGATTGAGCTTCCCCAAACATCCGCGCACTAGCAAAAAGCTAACAACCAAAAACACATAATCAAAACATGAACCAAACACTAAAATGGCTCATCAACCTATGATGGACATATAACCTCCTCGCATATAAATACCTCATATATATGCTCTAAGCATCTCATTACACCCCTCTATAAAGCCCTTAACTCGTTTTACTTCATAACACATCCCGTTAACATTTTATCAAAAACAGTCCCAGTTTTAGGTCTCCAAACTATAAGCCAAACACCCACCTAAACACACCCATGATCTCTTTAAAGGGAATATTTATGCCCTTACATATGTTAGCTAACATCTCCCACTTTCCCTAACCTTAAAGTTACTGTTAAAGCCCCGATATATATATATATATATATATATATATATATATATATATATATATATATATATATATATATATATATATATATATATATATATATATATATATATATATATATATATATATATATATATATATATATATATATATATATATATATATATATATATATATATATATATATATATATATATATATATATATATATATATATATATATATATATATATATATATATATATATATATATATATATATATATATATATATATATATATATATATATATATATATATATATATATATATATATATATATATATATATATATACTTTTGTCATTCCAGATTTACTGATTTTAAACATACAAAACGTTTGTTATGATTAGGGGGTCTTACCCTAAACCACAACCTTAGCTCAAGTGCAGATACTTACTACAATATATAAACCATCTCTCATGTTCGTTAGAAGATCCCAATGCAACCCTAAGTACCCCAAACAACCCAAAACTTAAAAAGTAAACAGGCTGACTTCAAAACTGTTTTGACATCCGACTGTTTTAACCTGTTTTTGACCCACTTCCCAACCTCCAATTTAGTTCTCGTTTATTGAATTGGAAAGCCACTTCAATTACCTTTTCAGGGATACTTGGATCGTAAAATAAGAGTTTGTAGAACTCCCGATATGATCAAAACAATTGACTCAAAATTCTGCCTAGTTTTTAAAAACGGGTTTAGCAAAATTAACCAAATTAATTAACCCTAATCCCACTAATTACAAGCCCTAATTTATGTAATCATTATAACACCATTAATATAATATTAATTTACTGTTTTTAAATTAAACCCTAACCTAAATCCATCATAAGATGATTAAAGAAAACATAAAAATAATTTAATTGAAAAGGGTTATGAAGGTTTTACCTTTAATTTAATGGAAGATGAAAAAACTATGAAAACCCTAAAAACTCTCTTGTAACCGTCGACTATGATCTCCAGGAGAGAAAAAATATGGTTTTTCTTTTTTTAATTAAAACATTATATAGGGTATGGGTGAATCCTAGTCTAACCCATAGCCCACTTTCCTTTTTCTCTTTTTTTCCTTTTTTCCCTTTCTTTTCTTGCGTCTACCAAACCGACCCAACACCCCCTTATTTTGTTTTTTTTCTTTTTATTATTAATATATGTATTAAGAATATTACCTTAATTTTCCTTAATTTATTTCAGCTCCTAAATCCTCCAAAACCCCAAAACCGTAAAACTAGTCAAATTTACGCGTTTACCGAAAAAAAAAACGTAAAATATACGCTTTATAAAAAATCTCAAATTTTGAAATAAACTTTATAAATAAGTCCTAAATGACTTAAAACCATCCTGAAAAATATCCATATGACTAATTACCTCATCCGAGACCTCTAAATGTTAAACCGTAAATCGTAAAAAAATACGATTTTCTATAATACATATTTTTATACGTAAAACCACTAAATAACACCATCTCACTTCATAGTCACTACCATGTGAACTCATGAACATAAAATCATCTCACATCGTTTCACTCACAAGGTACCCCGTACCGGAAACGATATCCAAACCACAATCTATATACACCAATAAGCACATAAACACGTAAAGGTACGTAACTAGCACAAAATAAAACTAAGTGACGAACCTCTAAACCAGGGTTGTCACAAGCGGCATCAGCAATCTTGTAGAATATCAGCAGTTGAAAATACGCTTGAGATAATTCAGAATCGACTAGCGAATACTCGTGAAGTATTGCAAGTGGAATACACATGGATTAAGGTACGTGTAATACACATGAAATACGGTATGTGGAGTACACGTGGAATGCACATGAAATGATCGGTATGGGGTCGATCATTTATCATGATTTAAGGAAAGTATATCGGTTAAACAGTTAGGATAACCATCAAGATAACCTGGCAGTATTAGCATAGAAATCATTTTAGTTATATCGAGAAACGTTAAAGTGTGGTTACACAAAATTCAACGATGATTTGCCTGACAGCATGATCAATGAAAACCAACCATGGCTGTCATGAAAGCAGAATTCAATGAAATCCAACAATGTCTTGCATGAAGGCATAATAACAAAAGAGGCGTAAGACGTAATCCACATGAAGACGGAATTATCATGAATAAAAACATGAAATGATTTAACATGAAGGAGTGTATAACATAGCAGCATGAAACCGAGTTTAACCATGACAGTATGAAAACATACTTGACATAAAAACATAGTAACTTATGAGGGGACATAAAAAAAAATTATACCAATAAATCATGAGAAAAATTTTATGCATGGAAAACAGTGCATGAATGCGTAATGTAGTTTATAAAAACCTTTATATGTGTGAGGGGACGCCTATGGGTCGGTCCCAAAACAAAAGACATGGCGAGAGGACGCCTATGGGTCGGTCCCAAAGTTAAAAGTTTCGATAAAAGCACATGCGACTAAATAGGGCCAGTCCTGTACCAACCATTACTTAGTCATAACTCCTTCAACAATGATACATAAAACATAAATAAATGAAACTCATCTTTCAAAACTTATCAGAAATTTTTTTTATGTGACTAATTATGAACTACTGGGGTTCAGTCCACCTAGCCACAGTTCACGAGGAACATTATGCATGAAACAATGACACATAACTCAATATGAATGACGGTTGTCCATCCATATTAGTAAAACAATATCGATGAAAACATCAAGGTTAAAACCTCAAGGTGCTGAAAACATCTTGGTTAAAACAACAATGCGCTGAAACATCAATACGTGGAATAACAAACGTTGGCTTAGGAAGCTCCTGGTGACTACCCACTAGTCACAGGTCTAGGTTTAGAGCCTACAGGTCGAAGCCTTGGCTTTGATACCATAATTGTAATACCCCATTTTGATAAATGAAATGTCACGCGTAATTATGGCGTGTCATCAAAGCATGCAAGGTAATATGTAGTAAAACATACATGACCATAGGGAAAACCGGAATCAAACATCGGTCTCCAAACATAAGCCCAAAACATAATAAAGTAAAGGAAATGAATGAAAGACTAAACAAACATATGTATATGAAGGCAAAAAGGAAAAGAAGTCTCTAGCAGCTTCCATCCTATGCACGTCCTCTAAATACTCGAGTCTTTCCTAGGGTACCTGCCGTTTTGGGACATGGAAAGGAAAGTAATGGTTGAGCAAAATGCTCAGTGCATGGATATAGACATAGTATAAATGACTAAAAAATAATAGAGACTTAATAGCAGCGGAAAGATATAAGTCCTAGAAAACCTGGAACATGTTCATAAAACTGGTTTTATAGTTTGAAAAGCCTTATGTTTATCTTATGAAAACTGTTTAACATATTTTACCATTAGCCAATATAGGTCATGAAAATCCACCGTGCATGAATACTTGGAGGGGTGACCTCATCATGCCAATTAGAGGGGCTGCCTCTAATTTAATATACTGGTTTTGGGTAGGATGGATCAGCTCCTTGTGAAGGATGCAAGGCACACACCACATTCACACTGAGTAATCTGCTGAAAACATGTAACTAGGATGCACCCATACGCCCCACATGATAAATATGATAATATGGCCAAAAGCTGAAGGGACGCCACGAGCAATCACTCCGCCGTGGTGAAGTCATAACATCAGTGCATCTAATGTTATGGTTATGGTACCTCCATAACTAGGTGAAACTGTTCATGCATGTATATGGCTATAGGTATTCTAAATTAAACATAAGCAAATCAAACATATAAACTTATACTACGTGAAAACAGTTGGCTGCATACGGGAAATCCTAATAAGGAAAGAATGTCCATACTGAAAGGACGGGAATCCGTGCCTTATGTCCAATGAACGAAGAAGACGAACGGAAGAGAGTCCTACTTTGGTATCACTAATGCTACATAAATACATGCGTGTATAAGTATCTGCTTACTAAATACGTAACTGGTTTTATGTCATGTCTTAGCTTGTTTTATACGTTCATGTCATGTTTTACTATTTTAAGCCTTTTACTGTGTTTATCTTACATTCTGTCTATTCTGATTAAGTATTACTTGTATTTCATGTATTATTATACTTACTGTGTAATAATAAGTAACTTTCTAAAAATAGCAGGTTTTCTAAATTAGAATGTTTCCAAAAATAGAAAGTTACCAAAAATAGAAAGTTTCCAAAAATAGAAACTTTTCAAAAATAGAAAGTTTTCAAAAATAGAAAGATTTCAAAATTAGAAAGTTTCCAAAAATAGAAAGTTTCCAAAAATAGAATTACTGCTTAAAATATATAAGTTTCTAAAAATAGAAAGTTTCCATAAATAGATTAGCTGCCTTAATTAAATAAGTTTCTAACAATAGAAAGTTTCCATAATTAGATATAAGCTGGTTAAATAAGCTAATTATATAAGCTTAAGTGTTTTCTGATTATTTTTCTAAGTCATAATGATATAAGGTATATTAATTATTACATGTAATTTAAATAAACTATAGGTTAAAATTATTTAATTAACTATATCATGTTTTTAATTAAATAAAGTTAATTACTTAGGTTAAAACATGTATTATTAATTATTAATAATATAACCTAAGTCATGTTAATTAATTAATTATAGTCATGGTTTTTTAATAATTAATTAATTATAAAGTCTAGAAAATAAAATACTTAGGTTAAAAATTCATGATCTTATAATTAAATTATAACCTAAGTCATGTTTATTAAATTAATTATGGCATGCTTTATTAATTTAATTTTTAACATATGATTATTAAAAACATAACCTTAACATAAACAATGAACCGGATCGTGACTAGAAACCATGAACCGGACCCGTAATCAACACCATACCCCGAACCAAGGTCGGGGTACCCCTTGTTTTCTGCTACCATGGGACCCACACCACCATACCGAGACCATGAGGTCTCGGTAGTGGTTCATACGCCAAGCCGAGACCCCTTAGGGCTCGGTTTAGGCGTCGGCTAGAACAAACACCCCTAAAAACCCTTGTTTTGATTTACCCATAACCATTTACATGTTTTAATAAATGTTTTTAATTAGTTCTTAAAAACATCATGATTTTATGCGATTCAACAAATCAAACATAAAAGAAAAAAAAGGTTAAAAAGGTTATACCGAATACGTGAATCAATTAAGGATGAACACACACGAATCCTTGCACAAATTCCAAGATCAAAAATCAACCGAACACCCCTTGTGGTGTTCTTGAAGGTGGCGGCCAAAGAGAGGAAGAAAGGAGAAGGAGAAACTTTTTAGGGTTTTGTTATTTTTACTGTAATGTGAATTATGACCAAAAGATTTTACCTTAACCCCTTTTTGCAAGTTAGTTAATTTTGCATGGGCTAAGCCCATTTTTCGTCCCTAATTTTGTGGTATGGGGCCCACATGGGGTAACCCGTACTTTTCTCGAGTCTAAATATTATAGTGTGTTCTCGTGTTTTATCGTGTTCGTGTTTTACGTGTTTTTATTAATTATTAACCGTGACTTAATATATTTATTCGTGTTCGTAATAAATATATATACGTTAATAATATTAGCTTGTGATTAAATTACGTTCATGATTTCATGATCGCATGTTCGGACTTATAATTATTATTTGAATAATTATCGTGTGTTCATACGTAATAAATACTTATCGTGTTCTAACACATACGTAATACTTAAAAAATTCTTATACGTGAACATAAACATACTATAAAAGGAAAGTTTTAATCTAGTACGTACGATCTTAAGGGTACTATTCATGGTAAAATCATGCGGGTTTTACATAAATCATCAAGTCTTACAATCTTACAAGAAACCATACCCCAAAGTCAAGTCTTACACTATGCCACCATACAACTTCCTATACTACCTTACACATACACTATTTGAGACATTACCTTGTTCCCCTTTGACCTCAAAACACATGGCAAGAACATCAAAATAGGAGGGAAATACTTTGCTTATTTTAGACATGTGTAGAAATATCTTGTGTGATATCTAACATGAATCTCCAACATATCTTTCCATAGATACTTAGTACCATACTAAGATACTCACTTGATACCCTCTTTCCTTATTTGATCCGAAACCCACATGCATCCTCACACACACAACACAAAATATTTCAAATCTCACTTCACTCTCTCTCAAATCTCTCGGCTTTATTTTTTCATCACCAAGATTCACCAAGAACTGCATTAATAGCTCATTTACTACTCCTCAAACTATGTCTCTTCCATCTTGAATGCTAATCATTATCACTTCTACAACCACCTTGATCTCCAAGACAACTCCAAGTGTACCCATAACCATTGAAGGTCACGGCTAACTTTTGATCCCAAGTGATCACCATTGTTGAAACCAAGCTCTAATCACTACTCATTTATTTGTTCATTCCTAGATCTATCTAAATAAGTAAGTAACCTAAAACTTAACTTTTCAATATATTCATTTTCATATACATAAACATACACTTGCATATCACTAGTAAGAACTTAATATTAAAACAAAACCATGAAACCCTAGACTTATTAGGTCACGGCTAAAATGGGTTTATGATTTAATGTGATATAAAAACTTGTTAACCATAATGTATATAACCTTATGATCATGCTTAACAATAAAAACCATGAAAAACCTAAGCATGCATATTCTAGACGTGGGGTTTACCCCCATGGTTTAGTATTGGTTAGCTTTGTAATACTTATTCAAGCCTAGAATCACTAGATCGATGTTACTAGCTAAAAATATAACTAGTTGCCTTAGATTAACAAGCTCACTATTTTGCCTTATAGAAGTTAAGCTATTAAGCCCACTAGAATAAGCTTGCCTAAAATAAACTTTATTCTTATTTAATAATGTTTTTATAAAAAATTTTGTTTTAAAATTATGATTTTATAAAGTTTTTGATTAAAATGATAGATCTATGAAGTTTCTGCTTAAAAGTGATGAACAATAAAACTTTCGGGTTAATTTCGTAATTATCTTATGTTTAGGGATCTAAATGGACACTTATAGAAACTCATTTTATCAAAAATAAACCTAAGGGTTAATGTTTTAATTTTGCCGAGAGTTGAGGGTGGTGTTTTAATACCATCCGAAACTTCAAACATAGTAGGAGGACTTAAATGGAATTATTACTAAGTTAGGGTAATTTGTGAAACATAATAGGAACCTAGGGACCCCTTTTGCCTTTTGCTGAAACATAATAGTAACCCTAAGGACCCCTTTTGCCAAACTTATAAAGTTTAATAAACCCTAGACAAACCCTAGGGCTGTTTTGGCATAAGCCGAAACCTAAATGAAGCCTTAGGGGGCATTTATGAAACTATATTAAACCTAATATAAGCCGAATACTAGGAGGACCAAAAGTGACAACTTATGAAACTTTTATAAACCCTAGTTACACGTGTAACTAGGGAGGGACTTGTTTTGCCATTATTTGAAAGTTAAACGAACCCTAGGAATATTATATTAATATTGCCGCGGGTATTTTATTTAATCGAGGGACTAAATCGTAATTTTCCTAAACTTAAATTGAACCCTAATTATATATATAACGTTTATATTAAAAAGGTAAAACTTAACTAATTATAATATTCCAACATTCATTATATTTTCCCAAACTTATAATGTAATAATTATACCAATATCGAGAACACTAAATTAAACTAAAATGTTATACCTTTTATAAACCCTATTTATATATAAGATATAAATTAAATATGATTGGCTTATAAAAATAAATATATTAATTATATTATTTTCACTTTAAATATATATAAAACTTCCTTTTTATAAATATTTAAATCACTTTATGAACAATACAAGTACGAGGATATTAATTAAGCAGATTAATTAATTTAACAATATTATTTATTTTATACTTCAAATAAATACTACTATAACTTGTGCAACGATGAACTAAATTACAGATATCGTAACAAAATGCTTAAAACCAGTATAAGGATGCACAGACTTGTTCTGAAACTTTTATGCATTATGTTATGCATTTAGTGAGACCTTACAATTATTTAGGTCGTTGACTGTATCGTGAGCATCATATCATATTTTCTTGTGACTATTTGATGTACTAGAGGTGAGTTCATGGCCCCACTTTATATATTGACAAAATTTTAAACTTTTTTATGGGGAAGAAAACATGCAACATATTTTATTTGATGTACATAAACTGAACTGTGAAACCTTTGATTACATTTGCCTATTGTAGATGAACCCGCATGACCCGTGCATCTGAAACTGTTAGAATTTTTGAATTACCTGAATGTTATAAATGGATCTATTTGGGATTGACCATCCTCATCTGGGTGAGTCATGCTCACTGTGCCTAGGCCAGGACAACAGATGTTTCACATGTCAGAACTTATTTTTATTGGGTGCCTTTTGATAAGGCGAAGGGTCCTCATTTGTTGAGGGCTTAACTGTCAAGTCTCAGTTTTGGGCAATATGGGAATGTAATTAGCTTTTTAGTGTTGATGCTTTGTGCATTACTACTTCAGTGAATGTTTATTGTCCAAACTTATTTTATTAAACTTGTGAATTCACCAACTTTATGTTGACTCTCTAAGCATGTTTTCTCAGGAAACTAAAGTACGTATTGGTGTGCATGGAGACAAGCATCATGATAGGCTGCATTTATAGAGCTCATCTAGGGTTTTCTAAACTGGGGAATAATTCAAACTACTGAATAATGTTTAAGACTATTTTAATAACATTTGCACTTTTATTCATGTATTAAATGTAATGATAATCTTTTATCTGTTGCTCTACATACTATCTGCTGTTGATCCACCTATGTGACACCCAAATATTATTTTCGTTGCATTTGACTCAATTTGGGGGTGTCACATACAAAATGACTCCTGATCAAATTCAAGAGTACTTAGATAGAATGGAGATTGCTAAGGCTAGTGAAGCAACAAGGGCTGAAACTTTAAGGGTATCCACTGAGTTTGTGAAAAAAGTGGGTGGTGACCCTGACGCCTTGTTGAGTAAGAAAGGGGGAGAGGAGTTCATCCAAAAGCAAGAGGAATAACTCAAGGCCATTCAGGATGAAATGGTCTTGAAGCAACAACAAAGAACCACCCAACTGAAGAAACTATATGACCAATACACCAAAGTCGTCACTCAAAGAAGGAAGCCTGAACCAATCACTAACCTTCAAATCATTCCTCATACCACACCAGTCTCAGTATCTGTCTACAGAAACAATGATGAAAGGAATTTTGAAGTTATGAAGAAATTTTCATTTGGTGATTTCGGCCTTAGTGAGTGGGACCAAATGGGAAGGATCTTCAGGACCAAGACGAACAAATGTGTCCCTGAGATACTCAACTCTCTCAGTAAGAGATATGAGAGGTTGAATCAGATCAAGGAACAATTAGGAATCACTGAAGATCTTCCTTTAACTGAACAGTATCCTACCAAAACTCAGGGAAGAAAAAGTAAAAGAGTTGAGCTTGAAGCTGAGACTAAGATCCTTGGGTTAGACTGCAATCGTACTCTCCCTGACAATGTCCCCTTTGTGAAAAAAATGGTCAGAGAAGAACCTGAGTGGGGTATCTTTTTCATTGATGTATTTGGGGACCAAGCTTTTCAAAGAATAAGTAACATAGAGAAATGCACCACTGAAAGTGTTCTCATCTTTCTAGTGATGGCTGGAAAAGTTCAGACTAATGAGAATAAAAGATTTGCTGAGAAGCTCAGGGAGATAATTGCTAGGAGGCCTGATAAATAAAAGGTGGTAAATTCATCAAGGGTGAAGAGGGAAGCAATGGATTCCTGAATAATTGTAATCTTTTATTTTGTTTATGTTTCTTGTATCAGACTATTCAGTCTTATGTAATGATGAATAATAAATGAAGTACTTTGTTAAAACAAGTCTTTTCATCAGTAGAATAGTTTGTGTAAGAAGAAGCATCTTTGCTCACTTATAATAATTTCACTTAGGCAAATTTTATATCCAAATAGGGGGAGATTGTTAGGTCAATTCAGTGCCTAATCACCTTACTGATGTATTTGAATAACAATCAGCCTAAGTGAAGTATTAACCTTGAACATAAAGAAGTCACTGAGTGAACAGTCACTCAGTGAGTTGCCTTCGAGTTCCTAGACTGAGTCTAAAAGAAAGACTCGAGCATTCAGAGAGGCGTGTTGATCCCAAACATAGATCGATTAGCTTTGTGTTAACGAGATTGAATCAAGATTAACACTAAGAGAAACTTTGTGTTATGAAACAATCTAAGTGCTATGCGGAATTTAACACTTAGAACAAGAACACACAAAACAGAATAACCCAAACTTTCACTTTGATTGATTATCAAAACTTGCGTACAATGAAAGTGGAAACATATATTTAACTAAAACCTAAAGGCCTCCTTTTATAGATTAAGGAACCTTGTACAAGAGTCTACGTATCAACTATTTTAGGTAAAGATAAACATAGAAAATACAATGTCAAACATATCTTTACTAGAAGTACAAAACTTGTAGACTAAGTATTCTATCAGTGGTTGAACTTTTCTTCTTGTCGGCGCTTCAATATCTCTTGTAGTGTCGAGTTGTCAGCGCCTTATTATCTCTTGTCAGCGTCTAAGTTCCTCTTGTCAGCGTCCCAGTAAGTTAGCTATTTTTATTCCTAACAATCCTCCCCTAAACTTGATATCTACTCTAGTAATCAAGTTTCATAATAAAAACAAAATACAAGGAGGATTCTTACAAACTAATCTTCTTTCTTAATAAGGGAATAAATAAATCTAACCAAATCCTTTAAAACATCACTGGTATAATCAACATCCAATGGTGTAGATATCATCAACTTCAAAACATCTTGTGACATAGGATATTCAGCATCAACCAAAAGATATTCTGAAATTTTGGATGTACTAAGATGATATACACCAGCAGCTGAGTAAATTCGCCATGTCATCCCACTAATAGCATCCAGATCCAACCAAACTAGATCAGCATCATTTGGCTCAATCATTCTCTTGAATGTGGACCAAATCTTTATTCCGTTAATTGAAGTAGGTTCTTCAGTCTCATACTTGGGTTTCATCAATGACCATAAGTCGAACAAGTCTTCTCTATCAAAACTAGCAAACATAGACATGAAAGAAGTGAAAGTGTGTACCTTATCACCAGCCTTGGTGATCTTCCAAAAACCACTTGCATCTTTTTCATAGTTAATTATGGGGTTTCTAAAGTCAAGAGGCAATAATTCTACAAAATTTGAAGTCTCCAATGGTGAAAGCTTCATACTCTTCCTTAAAACAGCCTCACTTGGATCCAATGGATCAAGCTTTGGAAACTCAATTGGCAATCCCTTCTTCACTGGCCTAGGAACTATAGAAGCCTTCTTAATCCTCATCTGTTCCTCCATTTCATCTTGTCTTTACTTTGAGAGTAGTTCAAAAGTTCTATCTTTACATAATGAATCCCAAATAGGATAAGCCAAACACTCCAATTGTTCAAAGATAAGACCTCAAAACTTTGCATAAGTCCACCCAGTCTGATGGTTCCTTAACAGCAAATAATACAACTCTCTCCTTACTGTTTTGGATTCTAGCTTGATATTACTAGGCTTATTCTTCTCCCATACCTTAAGATCATCCTATAACTTCATTATCCCTTCAAGACACCAAATCTTCTCAGACATAGAAACATTTGGATCACTCAAAACTTCATATTCATACTTAAAGAAAAGCTCAGTAATCTTAGGTATGTCCAAATCAAATTTCATCTTTAACTCTCTAAGCTTCTCCAAACCCAACTCCTCCCCATATTCTAGTCGCTCATGTTATTCAAGTATCATCACACTTGAATCAGTACTCTCACCATCACTGCCTTCCTTATTACTTTCAGAAGTCATAATTGTGACTCAATAGCAGTCTTCTTCATCTTCTCCTTTTCCTCAAGTTGTGCAGCCAAAATGGAATCAACATGTACTTGGGCTGCATCCTTGGGAACTTCTGCTTCTACCATAATCCCTTTACCTTTATCCAATACATCAATAGAAGGTAAAGAAGGTGATGGTACATGTGTAGACACATCCTTAATGATAGTTGATGACTGGGATACACCAACTACATCTGCAATCTTGTCAGTGTCCAAAACTTGAATGTCAGCGC
The DNA here is from genome assembly GCA_025667525.1 of Glebionis coronaria. Classification (NCBI taxonomy): domain Eukaryota; kingdom Viridiplantae; phylum Streptophyta; class Magnoliopsida; order Asterales; family Asteraceae; genus Glebionis; species Glebionis coronaria. The sequence continues at coordinate 588,273,134 of CM046874.1, read as the reverse complement.
TTGATTTGTGCTTGTCAGCGCTTGACTTTGTGAACTGCTCCATCATCTTTGTAAAGGTCAACTTTGTAGGAATAACCAGTGAAGCATCAAATCATGGTTGCTCTTTCAAACTTGTAAGGGCTTCAGCTACATCCAATGCGTTTCCAAAAGAAGCACCTTCATGGGAGCCTTTATCACTAACATGTACTTGATCATCCTCCCCTTTGGAAGAATCCTCTTGCCTAGTACGAACATTAGTAGCCTCCAAACCACCTATACGCTCCCTCAATGAAATAAGTTCACGGCCTTGAGCATTGACAACCTGTACAAGGTTTGTATTTTGCTTTTGCAAGCTCATACAAACCATCATCAATTCCATCACTGATAAGGGTTCCATACTGCTCTCCTCTAGTATGGGAAGTTGCCCTCCCATAAGAGACTCATTGAGCATGGGTGTGGACTTAAAGATGGTGGGACTGACATGGCTTGCATCTAAGCGAGTACCACTAGTCCCAGCCTCACCCATAGCACCAACCACACTTGTGGTGGTGGTCCTCTCTGTAACATGTCTAGGACCACTAGAGGAGAACACTCCAGTGATCCTTGGACGTTTTTCTAACCTATACTCATTGGGTTCAGAAGAAGAGGAATTAAGGTCTATTTGAGATTGTGGGTGAATGGTGTCAGCGTCAAGATTGGTAGTGTCAGCGTTGAAATTAGGAATGTCAGCGCTTGGGGATGGAGGGTCTATGTTCATGTGTTGTGGTGATGGTGGTTGGTCTGGAATAGGTTCTTGAGCTGGTTGTGGTGGTGGTGGTGGAGGGTTTGTAGCTTTTCATATGATAGCATGCATAGATGGGGTAAGAGGCAAATCCCTATAAGGGGGTGAATTCATGTTGCCAAACACAGTTTTCTTTTGTTCAGGGACTTTATAAAAATGATCATTGTCCCTGGAACAATAGCCTTGCATTTCAAAAATCATTTGCAAAAATCTAGGATACGCAAGAGTCATCTTGGTACCTTTGTTATGAAACATGCCATCAAAAATCATTTTAGAAAAATTGTAATTTTTCCCTCTTGCAAGACAAACAATGGCACTCCCGATAGATCGGTTGATCTCATTGAATGAAGAGAATTTGGGACTCAAGCATTGAAGGATGACATGAATGAGGAACTTCCAGGCTGGAGGAAATTGTTGTTTGGTATAATGGTTTAAGTGCCCAATAGGGGGAAAATCATACCCCAAGCCTCGAAGTCCCAACTCTAGCTCGTCTATGGGAAGGGTGGTTATACCATCAGCATCATTAAGATGCAAAGCTTGGCGAACCAAGGCTTCAGTAACCACCCATTCAGCCCCATGAATAGTAGCTATAATGTAATCACTCCATCAACTGTTCTAGAACGAACTGTGTTCCAAAAATGCTTGATGTGTGTGATAGGGACAAGTGGAGTGTGAGTAAGAGCATACCTTAGAGGGGAAGCATTCAAATACATAACCATCTCAGTATATTGAGGATGAAGAGTATTATCAGCAACCAAATGCGCCACCATGTTATGCTGACTCTATAATTCCAACTCCACATTATCTGGTTTGAACTTTGGGGCCATTTTAAATGTATATGAAAACTTGTAAGTGACAAATAATGAAGGTATGAAGGTTAGAAAGATTTTGCTAGACAAGAATAGTTGTTACCCTGTTGAAATAAAATGAGCCGTATTTATAGGAAAGAAACTAGCACACTATTGGTTGAAAAAGAAAGCAAAGATATGCAAAAAGTAATGATGTAAATCTTGAAAATATTTAACTTATCTTTGAATTAATAAAAAGTTACCAAGTTGCTAAAATTACGGCCCAAATTTTCGTCAAAAATAACAACTGGGTAGGACCCAATGTTGTCAACGGTCAAAAATTAATTGTCAGCGCAACGGCTATATCTTGTCAGCGTGTAAATTTTGCCATGTCAGCGTTCAAATTTTTCCTATCAGTGTTTGGAGTAAAATATGTCAGTGGCAAAAAATAAAATAAAGAAGAAAAATAAAAATACCTTTACAAAGATATTTACCCTAATGAAGATACCTTAAACTCTGACACAGACTGATAATAGCATTCTCTGTTCAATTATACACACTTGCATAAGCAAGATAGACATAATTGCCCTCAAGTGAACCTTGCCAAAGTAAGTCCTTAGAGATGAAGTAATCTCCATGTAAACACTTTGTAACTCCTAGGATAACCCAATATAAAAATATATACCAAGTCTCCCAACCGACCAATACCAAATCTAGGTCAAAAAGTCTTGGCAACATACAAAGTATAAAAGTTTGCATGCTACAGCGCCTCAAGGATTAGAAATTCCAACAATTTCTTCAAGAAGAATTCTTCACTATGTCTAATCTCCACTCACCTGTGGACACAATCTAGAATTGTGATAAGAGCATTCTATGAATACCTAAGATCCTAAAGGTAGCCTAGAACCTCCCATTAAACTATAATATACAAAGTTGCCAAAAATAGAATATGCAATAAAAATTTATGTCAAGATAGAAATGTATGACATTCCAACCATCATCCATAAACCTTTGCACAGTACTTGAAGCCCAAAAGATCCATAAGAAACTATGTATCCAATTGTACAATGCTCACAATCCTGCATGATTAGATGAAAACCACAAAAACCAACATGTTGTTGTCAGCGTCCATTTTGACACTTATCAGTGTCTCAATGAACACTTGTCAGCGTTTGTCTAAACACTTTGTCAGCGTCTTAACAAACACTTGTCAGCGTCTCAACAAACTTTGTCAGCGTTAGAAAATAATAGTAGAAAGACCTAATACTTTTACAAAGACCAATAACAGTGCATATCCTGTACAAACTTTTACAATAAGTTCCAAAAACACATTTTAGGTAAGATTGATCATTCCAATACTTGTTACCAAGTATTGAAACCTCTCAGCATCAAAAGGTTTAGTTAATAAATCTGCCACATTCTCCTTAGTGTCAACCCTATCTGGTTGTATTAAACCTTTTTCAAAATTATCTCTTATAAAATGATGTCTAATTTCTATGTGTTTTGTTTTAGAATGATGTACAGGATTTTTAATAATGCATAATGTACTGTTATTGTCGACAAAAATCTTGGTATGCATAAAATTATATCCATAATCCAACAGTTGGTTCTGAATCCATAATACTTGTCCACAACAAGCAGCTGCAGCTACATATTCTGCTTCAGTTGTAGAGTTAGCCACCACTGTTTGTTTCTTACATTGCCAAGATATCAATCTGCTCCCACGAAATTACCATCCACCAGTTGTGGATTTTCTATCAAACTTGTCACCTCCATAATCACTATCTGAATACCCAATAAGCTCCAATGGAGAATCTTTAGGATACCATAATCCCAAAGAGGGATAGTACCTAAGGTATCTAAAGATTCTTTTAACAACATGAAGATGACATTCCTTAGGATTCACTTGATGACATGCACATGCACACACAGCAAACATGATGTCAGGTCTAGAAGTTGTAAGATACATCAATGATCCAATCATTGATCTATAATGCCTGACATCCACCTCTTTTCCATCTCCAGTCTTTCCCCAAGGGTGTTCCCTATCCGTGGGTGTGCTAGCCCGTTTTTCATGTGGAGAAAAGCCAAACTTCTTCAAGATTTCTACTACATACTTGTCTTGAGAGATAAAGATACCATCTTCTTTCTGTTGGACTTGTAAACCTAGAAAGAAGTTCATCTCTCCCATTGCACTTGTAACACCCCCAAATTTATACAACTCAGTACAGCGGAAGACTAGTTGGTGTTACGGGATAGCACATTACTCACATCATAGACAACACATAAAAATCGCGTCGTTTAATAATAAATCATTTCCATTCATAAATATCAAAGTTACATCGGTCCCAAGTCATTACGTTTCATACAAAGTTTTACAAAGTATTTGAATGGAAAATATTGTTTAGGTGCGGGCCATGAATTCTTGTTGTCTTCCCGAGAATTACCTTCAAGTACTTGAGATAAAACATGTTAAAAGAAAAGGTCAGCGATAACGCCGAGTGAATTCATAGAGTTTAATAAATTCTATCAATATAACTTTGGTATAAAATTAGTACCAAAAATTAATTCGTACAAATTATTGTGATAGGCCGTAAAATAGCCAAAATCATTTTATACAAATCTTTGTAATAGGCCATAAAATAGCCAAAGTCATTTTATACAAATCCTTATCGAAAATCATGATATAGGCATTTGCCTTAAAAATCATTGTACGAGCCAATGTCGTAAAAACATCATACATTACGTCTTATGACGTTGTATAAAATCAAATAAAAACCGTTATATGAATATGGTTATGAAAACCAAAACACAAACATAATATCAATAGTATGACCCTGTATTGCTAGTCAGGCAATACATCGTAATTCGGAGCGTCTATTAGTATTTTGTAAATTTTGGATTATTATAAGCCGCATGACATTGTTACCTTACTAAACCAACAACGGGTAGCTAACCCGATACCAATTTTGCCCATCTAAAGTAGCGTGTCGTCACAAAGGTCACGCTATGGAAATCTTCTCATACATAAATTCGCTTACCAATCAATGTGGCACGACGGGGATCAACCGTCAAGGCGCGAACTGGGGTGATCGTCCCCAAATAGTACTATTAAATACATAAGCGTCTACCAAATCCCGGTAGTTCACAATTCATGCTAATGGGACTTTTAGTGACATAACCTAACTTTAATAATCCATTTAATTTCATCTATCGGTTCCTTTAATCATTTATTGGGTCATACAATCGGGTCATTCAATCATTCGGGTCCAAAATCAATAAACAAACAATCGGGACAAATGGTGTCCTATTTTATAAAAACTAACATGTTATCTCCCTCGCGGGTTTATAAAACATTTCATAAAAACATTTAAAAGAGTGTGAGGCTATGAACTCACATTGATGTGGGAAGGCGGGTTATCGGCCATTCGGAAGTACGGTACGTGCTTCATTCACGGAAACCTAGACAAATAATAATCTTCTTAGACTCATGTCCAATGACTTTATAAAAATAATAATTATGTATACATATGATGATTATATATATATGATGATCAAGTGGGTTTACATATTCTCATTTACTCATTTTAGTGTTATGTGTCGGTAACGTTTATACTAGTTTACTAGTTTTACCTATTTACACGTTTTAAGTCCAATGAGCTTATTATAAGTTCTTTAACTTGTTTTAATCCCTTTTATACCTATATTATCAGTATGTATACTTTCCATGTTGGGCCCAAATGGGTTAATCCCAATAAGTTCTTTTTACAAGTTTTTATCTTATTTAGTCCAATTATTAGTCCAATATGCTTAATTAGCTCGTAAATGTCCGTATTTCTTATAGTTCGGGTTTTATCGGTTTTTACTTGTACTAGATACTTATATATCAGTATATGACTTTTATAAACTTTACACTAGACGGGTTTGGTCGTCTAAGTTTTATTTGGCGAAAAACGTTAATTTTACGGCCATAGCCGAAAAAGTCGTAAAAATCATGTTTATAGTTTTATGACTTATAAAACATAACAAGTTACCATTTTTATAAAATGTCCACTTATTTATCATTGTACATATTTATATAAATAAAATTCAAGAGTTAGTGGGTATTAACTTTACATTTTATACAATATAATTTTGAGTGCTTATATAATAGTATTATACTTTATTTTCCAAAATCTGATTTTTAACTTCACTTTCACCAAAACTGCCATATCTTGAGTTCTATATGGAGATAGAAGCTCAAATTTTTATCAAATAAACTACATGATATGTGCTACATTTAACTCTTCTATAGATAAAGTTGAATCATCTTCTAAATATTTTCTAAAAATCGTCCAAAACAGTGAACTCAGATTTATACCTTAAACTTGTTTTGATCATATCTCACTCATTACTTTGATTCCATTGCATGGCCAACTCTCACATGTGTACAAGACTCATAGCTTACTGTATATCAATTCTACTTCATCATTTTATCATTTCATAACCTGTTTCTTTACTGTTTTATACAGCCATCAAATTTAACCAAAATTTTAACCTTGTTTCTTATGGTTTTTCACCTTTTTAATCATGTTTATCAACACCAAATTCCCACATAACATTTTTATCATCATATAATCATCATATACATATACAATAGGAAATAAAATACATGTTTATATAATTAAAATAACAAGAAGATGAGGAGGACAATCTTTATACCACCAAGGTGATGAAATGATGAGTTTTTGGATGAACAAGACTTGGTTTTGGGTAACCAATCTTATGAGATATCAACACCACTTCTAGGATCACCAAGTATTTGTAGATTCCTCCAAAAATCAGCCCTTGTTCTTCATGAAAACTCCTTGAGAAATCAGCCCTAAACTCCCTTGAAAACTCCTTTTCATAGGTTAGGATCATCTCCAATCTTCATATCTTCAAAGGGTATTCAACTTGTGCAAGTTAAACACATGATTCATGGTTGAATTTTTGATCAAATGGGGTGTTTTGGGAGCATGGTGGACGTTCATAGAGAGAGAACAAGAGAGAGTTTTATTAGTTTTGCATGTAAGAAATGAGTATTGTTGTTTATGTTTAGTTGTTTTAAAGTGTAGATGGTTTTGTGGTGGAAGACTTAGGACAAGTGTCCTAGTCTTTAGCTAGAAACTTGACACACTTCAAGTGCGTTTGACAAGCTTTAGCCATCCCATGGTGGGGTGAGGCAAGTGTAAACTTGTCTCATCCCACTAATTTACGGGTACTCCTCGATCCTAGTTTCCTCGATTTGCGTGCCTTCGGGTCGTTTTACGAAAAACGTTTTTATATATTATGAATCAACGGCACAAAACGAATCTAATAAAAATTGTCTCATCAAAAACGGAGTTCGAAAACGTAAATACGTAATCCTAAGGTTTCCGGTTTAGTCGTAAAGGACGTTAAAATAAAATCGTAAGTCCTACTCTCTTCTCGTAAATTTGTGAGTTTATGAACTAACACAAATTTAAAACTCCAAAATAATATTCACGGATAAATTTATTTTCTGAAGTGTCGGACTGTCACCAAAGACGGTGTATGTAAACGTAAGCACGTAACGTTGAATCCTCCGGTTTAGACGTAGTCGATGCTACTCCAAGACGTAAATCCAAATTTCTTCCCAAAAATATGTGAGTTCATATTGTAAATTATTTTTAAATAATATTGAGAATAAAATATCAACCATAAATTGACGGATTGTCACAGCATTTACCCCTAAACAGGATCTTTGTCCTCAAAGATCATCTTACTGCTCGCTTCTTATAGAGTTAAAGCCATGTGGGTATTTCCTCCACATTCGGTCTTTTCTCACAAGTGCAATTCGTTACAATACGCGAGTTTCATCAAACATAACTACGGGAATAAGATCAGGCTAAATGTTGACTTACTTTCTCTATCCATGATGTTCACGGGTTTCTGATGAATGCAACTTTTCGCCGATCTAAGCTTTACTAAGAACAATCAGATTTTCACTTGATAGATATTCCATCAAGTTCGATTTATGAAACCTAATTCACGCAGTTCTTGAAGTCCTAGGGTAGATCCAGCTTATATGCCTTTCAATCCCAACTTTTACATCATCTCAATGGTCCCATACAGCGGTGACTTATATCCCATGATTTGTCAGATCATGAATTCATTTTTTTCCAAGGTTAAAAATTTTGGCATAAATTCGCTACCCATTTGGCACTTCAAGTACTACATTTCATATTCACATAACCTCCTGTCCACTATCGGCAGTTAATAATCAAATCCTAATTTCAACAATCATTTCAGATCTCGCGGGTCGGGTATTTTCTAAGGTTAGGTTCGCCATCATAGGAAACCTTAAACCTAAAAGACATGTCCAACTCACAATGGGTGTATGTCGGGTGTCTTCATCTCAACTCTTGCTTACAGATGCTCTAATATTTAGATCCTAACAAGATTCGATCTCCATCCTAATACGATGATTATCAATGATAATCCTTCCAAAGGAAAACGATTATACGGTTCATTACCAAAGGTCAATCATTCAAACAAAAAACAGCACTTATATTACCTTGTATCGTTACTTTACCTCGTCCCTTCGATTTGGGGTGGTACATAGTACTCTCATCAAGGTTTGTTCTCAATGATTTCTGAGCAAATCTCTAGAAATTTGATGCGAAGCGAGGATCTTGATATAGATGTTCGATACAGGCACACTAGGTTTACATAACTCTTTTGCATTTATCATTAACGGGAATGATATTAGCAGATTTGGTCAGTCTGTCGACGATGACCCAAATCGAATCATATTCAGATGATGACCTTTGCAATAGCTAGACGTTTACTAATGTATGAGGCGATGTCTGCCTTCATAATTGTCATCAGTACAACTTCTTCAGACAAAGATACTTTTAGTCATAAATGACATAAATAGAATACTTATACTTACAAATTCCAACATAACTATATCTCACAATCCTCCATATTTAGACAATCACAAGTGGCCTTTTATACTTTTAACGCTATCGGCTTCTCAATTCTAATGGTTCGCATTAGCCGCGAACCACTTTTTATTATCTATATTATCCTTTTTACAAATATTGTTTATTTTTATATCGTTCGGCAATTTATTTTGCACCTTCGTTATTAAGGAACATGTCCTAACTGGTTCTTTATCTTTTCTACATAATGCGTCGGTATCTATATTCATTTCTCATGATGATATAATTATCATGTCCACAATTCACTCAGATATTCTTTCTATATTATGCGTCAGTAATTACGTTCACCTTCCTGATGAAATAAATATCACAACCGTATTTATTCAAAATTATTTCTTCATATCTTCTATGTTTTTGTTTCGTCTTTACTATCATTTTTATCCGTTTTACTCAATCCGACGTTTAAAGCGTCGATAATTATTACAACTAATTAAATAATCAATTTTCAATTTTTATGAAATGTAAACATAAAGATTTTAAATTTCTTAGTTCGACCAATTATATAAAATGTTCAAAATAAATTTGAATTTAATTAACAAGATTTTCGTTGATTTATCCAAAATATTTAATAAGATCGGAATTGTTCGAAAAATCTTTGGTTTATACTTTGGTCAAAATTTTCTTAGTTGAAAAGAAAAAAGTGTCGTTAAAACTTTAAGTCATGATTTAAATAGTTTCCTCAATTCCTCTTAAGTTATCTTGAGGTATACACAAACATTTACCCCTAAACAGAGGTTTAGTTAAATGGTTTGTGTATAAGGGAATAATCCCTTAAAATCCTTTGTTAAAACATTTGTCAAAACATATTTCCATTTCTTTTTGGTAAAATCCAGAGTCTTAAAAGGGCTCTTAATTTTTGAAGAGTCAATTTATATTCCATTATCCTTTTAATCACATAGTCAAATTGTTGGGAATAAATCTATGCTTACTTGTTTCCCCTGCTAGTTGATTATTCATTCCCCTGCTAGAGTAAGTTCCCCCTGCTAAATAACAAAGGCAGGGGGATCCGTTCCCCTGCTGGAGTCAAAGGCCCTGCCGTCAAGATAAACATGGAATAGATTTTTACGCGTTTCGGTTATTATTCCTTAATACTTTCCATAGTTTGTTAGTAGTGATCTTGTACGTGGGTCCTTGTATCTATAAAAGGACTCACTAGGTTAACATGCAAAGAGTCTTTCTCATTTCGTTTTTCATTATTATTACTTTAAGGTTTTGTAAACCCTAATACCACTTTGGGTATTCGTATATCTTTGATATATTAAAGTTCAACGTTTGAATCTCATTTGTTCTTGTGCTAAACATTACATTCCGCATCTTGTTTAGTTACTTTGCTTTGCAAAGTTTCTCTAGTGTTAGATTGAATTCTTTCTCTCTATCACAACCCTTAAACAAGCTATTAAGGTTTCAGATCTGACTTTGGGATCAACAAGTGGTATCAGAGCTTGTTGAGAAACTTTGTCTAAATCAAGAACAAAATCCTTATAGCAAACATGTCTTCAGATTCATCCACAAATAGCAACAACCACAATAACCTCAAGTTACCCATGTTGGATCCTGAAAACTTTGAATTATGGGAATTCAGAATCCAACAATACCTGAAAATGGAACACTATGTTCTCTGGGAGATCATAGAGTTTGGTGATCAATTCAACAAAATGGTGGCTGTTGAAGAAGGCAAGGATGAAGGTGAAAGTTCCAAAGGTAAGGACAAGAAGAAATCTGTTGCTCTATGTGATAAGGAAATACTGGCTAGAAGGCATGATGTCAGGGCTCACAGCTCATTGCTGTTGGCCCTACCTGATAGACATCAACTCAGATTCAGGAAATACAAAACAGCTAAGGAACTATGGGAAGCCATAGGCACAACCTTTGGAGGAAATGAAGCCACAAAGAAGAATAAGAAGAACCAAATGCTGGATGATTTTGCTTCTTTCAAAGCAATTGGTGATGAATCAATTGGAGCTATTTACAATAGGCTTCAAGACATGGTGGCCCACTTGGAATTCTTTGATATTGAGGTGACAAGAGAGCAGGTGAATACCAGGTTTCTTAACAGCCTCCAGAAAGAATGGTTTGTCTATAAGGCAATCTGGCAGAATAAGGATGACTTGGACAACAAGAATATTGATGATATATACAATAACTTAAAAGTCTTTGAACCTATTGTCAATGAAATGAAGTCAAAAGGGACAATTCCCACCAACTCAAGTGGAGTGGCTGATCCCCCTGCTAACATGGCATTCATATCACAAAGCAGTGGAATCGCCAAGAACAGTGGAATAGAAGTAGCCCCTGCTACTTATTCCCCTGCTACCAGGTCTGGACCTTCCTATGATGAAGAAAGACCAGCTACATTCAGCCTTGATACTGCATGTGCCTTCATAGCATCTCAAGGGCCACAAGGATCTACAGTGTTACATGAAGATCTGAGTCAAATCAGTAAGCAAGCACTAGAAGAATTGGATATCAAGTGGAATATGGCCTTGCTAAGCATGAGAGCCAACAGGTTCCACAAGAAGTATGGGAAGAAGATCACAATTAATCCATCTGATGTGGCTGGGTTTGATAAAGCAAAAGTTGAATGCTACAATTGTGGCAAGAAGGGTCATTTTGCCAGGGAATGCAGAGGACCTAAGTCTGGAAATAGCCATAGAAAGGAAACAAGAGATGAGGATTCTGGTGCTAAAGCCATGGTAGCTATGCAGGGGATAGATGGAGCTAATGGATGGGACTGGAGTGCTATGACAGAAAGTGTAGAAAGAAATCAAGCTTTGATGGCTGAGGAAAAGGAAGAAGACTTTGCACTTATGGCCATGTCAAGTTCCAGCTCTGACAATGAGGTATATGATGACTCATACTGTACTAAAGCTTGTAGAAAAAATACTGAATCTTTAAATGATCAAATCAGAAAGGTAAAAGCTGACTATATCAATTGTGATAATGATCTTGATAATTACAAACGTGCTTTAGAACAACTAGAGTCCACCATAAGAGAGTATAGGCAAAGAGAAAGTGATTATAGGGATCACATTGTGATTCTAGAAAGAGATGCCAAGGAGAATAACCAATCTATAAATGTTTTAACTGCTGAACTTGAAATTTTCAAAGCTAACCAAAAGATAGATGAGGAAACTGTTGAAAAATTTGGAAAAGCTTCAAAAGATTTAACCAAGGCATTTGAAATTGGTCAATCTCCTAAGGACAAAACAGGGTTTGGAATTAAGAACATGAATGCTACTATACCTCCACCCCCTGCTAACATCCATGCTGCCTATCCTAGAAAAGACTTGTCATGGACTGGTCTCCCTTGTTTTGAAAAACAGGATGACATTGAGTTTGACTTGAGTGCTTATATACCTAATAACCTTGATAAAGAAGAGTCTCTAGTTAAAACTAGTGTTATTAGGGATGTTAAACAGGAACAAGTTGGATTAAAGCAAATTGACAACCCTGTTAGATTTTCAAAAGAAGGAATTTCTAGCAGCAATCCAAACTCTAAGAGCATCTCTTCCAAATCTAAGGCTAGGCCACAGTCTCCTAAACCTACCATTAAATATGCTGGTATGTACAGGAATGTCAGAGGAAATCAAAGAAATTGGAATGATCAAAAGTCTCATCAATTAGGAAAAGACTTTGTGATCAATACCAAGCCCTGCTTCACATGTGGCAGTTTTGAACACACTTATCAGGAGTGTAAGGCACCAATGGAGATGGTGGCTGCAAATCCCTTAAAGGATATGCAACCTAAAGCCATTCTTCTAAATGCAGGGGCAAAATCCTTTTCCCCTGCCAAGTATGTTGCCCCTGCCTTGAGAAATAGAGTAGCTGAGAAATATGTTGCTCCAGCCCTTAGAAAGGAAAATGATGTTCACCCAAAGCCCAACACTTCTGTGACCACCCCAACACCTTATACTGCATATAGATCTGGCCCTAGACCTTACCAACACATGAACAGAGGCCAAAACAAAAGGTGGGTTCCCTCTGCTAAGCATAAGGATTCCCCTGCTAAAACTAGGGTATCCCCTGCTAGAAAAGTTGTACCTTCTAGGAACATGGGAAGATGGGGAAAAGCTGTGAAAGCCTCAGCTCGTTGGGTTTGGGCACCCAAAAGGGGTACTCAATCTAATGGTGTATCTCTAGTTTTTGATAAGCTATCCTACATTGATACACGAGGTAGATCCAAGTCTGTAATGGCTTGGGTCCCCAAGAAAAACTAATTTGTTTTTCCTTTTGCAGGTGACAAAGAAGACAAGGGATGATAGAGCATATTGGGATAGTGGATGCTCAAGAAGTATGACTGGACACAAAGCTTACTTGTCTAACTTTGTACCCCTGCATGACAATGATGGTGTTTCTTTTGGAGATAGACATGGAACTATAACAGGAAAAGGAACTATTGTCACAAATGGGATGACTTTTGACAATGTGTACTTGGTGAAAGAACTCAAGTATAATCTCTTCAGTGTGTCACAGATGACTGATAACAAGAATTTTGTCTTGTTTACTGACACTGAATGCTTGGTATTAGGAAAGGAGTTTGTCTTACCAAAAGACACTCCAATTGTTCTCAGAACACCAAGACAGAAGAACATGTACACAATTGATCTCAAGGACATCTCTCTACAAGACAATGAAACATGTTTCATTGCCAAAGCTTCAGCAGATGAATGTAAGAAATGGCATAGAAGACTTGGTCATCTTAATTTCAAGAACATGAACAAACTAGTAAAGCATAATCTGGTTCATGGTCTTCCTTCCAAGTCTTTTGCCACTGAACATACTTGTGCAGCATGTCTGAAAGGGAAACAACACAGAGCATCTTGCAAGTCAAAAACAAGTATGTCCACCACCAAGCCATTGGAACTACTACATATGGATCTTTTTGGTCCTACTTCTGTGGCAAGTATAATGAAGAAATGGTACTGCTTAGTGATTACTGATGATTTTTCAAGATTTACATGGACATTCTTTCTATTTGAAAAGAGTGACACTGCTGATGTACTCATTGGGTTCATCAATCAAATTGAACTGTCAAAAAGCATGAAGGTAGTTACCATAAGATCAGACAATGGTGGTGAGTTCAGAAATCAGAAGTTGGATTCTTTCTGCATAAACAAAGGCATCAAGAGGCAATTTAGCATTGCTAGAACACCTCAACAGAATGGAGTGGCAGAAAGAAGGAATAGGACACTCATTGAAGCTGCAAGAACTATGTTGTCTGATTCCAAACTTCCAGTTATCTTTTGGGCTGAAGCTGTATCCACTGCTTGCTATGTGCAAAACAGGGCCTTGGTTGTCAAGGCACACAACAAGACCTCTTATCAGCTGTTTAATGGAAGACCTCCCTTAATTGACTTTTTCAGACCTTTTGGGTGTCATGTTATTATCCTGAACACCATTGACAATCTTGGTAAGTTTAGTGAAAAGGGTGATGATGGATACTTTGTGGGTTATTCCTTAAACAGCAAGGGATATAGGGTCTTCAACAAGAAGATAAGCAAAATCACAGAAAATCTTCATGTGAACTTTCTTGAAGACAAACCTGAAGATGTTCAAACAGGTCCTGACTGGTTCTTTGATATAGATGTACTTTCCAAGTCCATGAATTATGTACTTGTTGTCTTGCAGAACACTAACATTTTAGGTACTCAAGAAACAATTGATGCTGAGAAGTCACCTCTGAGGTACATGAATGTACCCTCATTGTTTCCTAGTGAAGCTGATAAACAAGAAGATAATTCTGCTTCAGGAAAAGAACAGCCAATCTCATCCCCTGCTATAACTGAAGGCAGTGGAATGGCTGAAAGCAGTGGAATCCTGGATTCCCCTGCTAGAGGAATTGATTCCTCTTTCACAAAGGATCATGATGCTAATGAGACTACTGATGCAGAAAGAGAATCCCCACTCATCTCATCATCTACACCCATAAATGATGGTCCTATCATATCCAGCAGTGGAAGCAGAATCATCAGGAGTGGAGGTCCTAGTTATTCAGAGCTTCATTCTGCTCACAAGCACCCATCTTTAGGTCATGCTGTCTCATTTGGAAGTTCCTTTGAGGACTTCTTTCCTAATCAAAATAGCCCCATCAATTCTGATTTGGAAGAAGACAAAACTGAAGTCATCATGCAGCCTACCTATAGAATCAATAAGGATCATCCTATCTCTCAGATCATTGGTGATCCTGAAGCTCCCAGACATACAAGGTATACAGCAAAGGAGCACAGCTTCATTGCTAACATCACCATGAAGTTCAATCATGACAACATGCAATGTTGTCTGTTTACTGCATTTTTGTCACAAGAAGAGCCAAAGAAGATTTTTCAGGCTTTAAATGACCCAAGCTGGGTTGAAGCTATGCAAGAGGAGCTCTTACAACTTGACATACAAGAGGTTTGGATTCTGGTTGATTGTCCCAAATGGGAAAGGCCTATTGGGACCAAGTGGGTGCTCAGGAACAAAAAGGATGAAAGGGGAATAGTTGTCAGGAACAAGGCAAGGTTAGTAGCACAAGGGTATACTCAGGAAGAAGGGATTGATTATGAAGAGGTGTTTGCTCCAGTAGCAAGGATTGAAGCTATTAGATTATTCCTTGCTTATGCCTCATTCATGGACTTCACTGTTTTCCAGATGGATGTGAAAAGTGCCTTTTTATATGGAACCATTGATGAAGAAGTCTATGTCATGCAACCACCAGGGTTTGAAGATCCAGAACATCCTGACAAAGTATACAAAGTGAAAAAGGCCATGTATGGCCTTCACCAAGCTCCCAGAGCCTGGTATGGTACTCTTTCCAAATATCTCCTAGACAATGGATTCAGCAGGGGGAAGATTGATCAGACCCTGTTTACTAAGAAACAAAAGGGTGACCTTCTGCTAGTACAAGTCTATGTGGATGACATCATTTTTGGATCAACCAACTCCATGCTTAGCAAAGAGTTTGCCAAATTGATGCAGGATAAGTTTCAAATGAGTGCTATGGGAGAACTAAACTTCTTTTTGGGGTTACAAGTTCAGCAGCGGAAAGATGGGATATTTATCTCACAAGACAAATATGTAGCTGAGATTGTAAAGAAGTTTGGCATGTCTGATGGGAAGAAGGTGTCCACTCCCATGGACAAGGATCATCCATGGGGCAAGGATGGTCCTGGAAAGCCTATTGATGTCAGGAATTACAGGTATATGATTGGGTCTCTTATGTATCTCACTGCTTCAAGACCTGACATCATGTTTGCAGTCTGCTTATATGCAAGATACCAGGTGTCACCAACAGAGTGTCACTTATTTGCTGTGAAAAGGATTTTTAGGTATCTAAAATGTCATCCTACCTTAGGACTCTGGTATCCAAAGGAGTCACCATTTGAGCTGATAGCTTATTCAGATAGTGATTATGCTGGTGACAACAATGATAGGAAGTCTACAACAGGGGGATGCCAATTTTTGGGGAGCAGACTTATATCTTGGCAATGTAAGAAGCAGACTATCATGGCAACATCCACAACTGAAGCTGAGTATGTAGCAGCTGCTGCATGCTGTGGTCAAGTTCTTTGGGTGCAAAATCAATTGCTTGATTATGGGTATAACTTTCTTAAAACCAAGATATTCATTGACAACAACAGCACTATTTGCATCATAAAGAACCCTGTTTTTCATAGCAAAACCAAACACATTGAAATTAGACATCACTTTATCAGAGATTGTTTTGAAAAAGGACTGATTGTCCCTGAGAAAATTGATACAGAACTTAATGTTTCTGATCTTTTAACAAAAGCTTTTGAGGTAGGGAGGTTTCAGTATCTGGTTGCAGGTATTGGAATGGTTACTCCTTAAAATCTGATGTCTATTTTTGTCATGTGTAATCAGGGTTACTTCACTGCTGTTGTTGTATAATTGTTAGTCAATTTTACCATTTCTTTCATTCCACTGCTTTTTAACACTGATTCCCCTGCCTGGGGTTCATTCCCCTGCCAAGAGAAATTTTCTCTTAAGCTGGGTGTGTTCTTTTTTACAAAAGTGGTTTTATGTGGTTTTAGACTAACAATGCAGAGGTTCATATGGTGCATACTATTCTCCTTGGTGGATCAGGTATATACTCTATGTTTCAGGGGAGGTTAGGTCAAATCTTTAGGATTCAGGGTATTCTTAGAATGCTCATATATGATCTTAGATCATATCCACTGGTGAGTGAGGGTTCAGGTTAATGATGACTTGCTGCAAAGCTTGTCAGAATTCTGAAACCTTGAGGCACTGTAGTGTGTGTTTACATTTCTTTATTCAAGCAGCTTGCTGTTCAAAATACAGATGTGTGGCACACATTGCCAAGACTAACTGACCATAGGTAAGGGACAAGGTTGGGATGGTGACTGGGGTATGCATGATTTCTTGGGATTACCTGGTGTAGGGGGACTTATGTATTAACTTTTTGTATTGGGACCATTGCTGAATAGAGGACTCTTGAGATTCTATGTATCTATCTTGTGTATACAAGTGTGTGCATTAGAGCAGAGCTAGTTAGCATTAGTCCTTCCATGACTAGTTGAATACCCCTAGGAAAGTTTCCCCTGCTTTTATCTTTTATTCCCCTGCTTTCACAACATTCCCCTGTTTGACCATTGACTGACAATACCGTTACCCTGCTTATAGCCGTTGGGCCTGCTTGCTTCAATTTTGGTTAGGGAATATTTTATTCTTTTTAAAAGATATTTAAGGCGCTTTCTTAGCTGATTGGTAATCTTTTCCTTCTTTTTTAAATATATTAATTTTTTATCAAGATTTATTCTTGATATTTTTGCAATTTGAAAATTTTGGTCCAATCACAGCCCTTCAATTTGTCTATATAAACTTAATTCCCTTTACCAGCAGGTCCATAAATCTCTCTCGACCTAATCCCACTTACCTCCCATCTCTATAAACCTCTAAACTTTTTTCCAAATTCATCATGACCCTTAAAATTGCTCCTAATCATAACCAAATTGCTTTGATTCATGATGAACCAGCCAAGTTTGCTGAGGCTGTGGCCTTTCTAAAGTCTTCGTACTTCAGAGTGGCCCTTCTCATCAATCCTCGCATTTATACCTCACACATTCAACAGTTCTGGTCTAAAGCCATGACCAAAACAGTGAATGGAGAGGTCATTATTCAAAGCACAGTTGATGGTCATTCCAAGGTAATCACACTTGCCTCCATCAGGGAGAATCTCCTCCTTGATGATGAGGATGGAATAACCAACTTTTCTGAGGCTGAAATTTTTGAAGGTCTTGATAAATTGGGGTATAAACTTTCTGAAAATCAAAAATTAAAGTTTGCTAAAGGCCAGTTTGCCCCTCATTGGAAATTTTTGATTCATACTATTATGCAATGTTTGTCACCCAAAACCACTACTTTTAATGAGGTTGGTAGTGAGATAGCTTCTGCCCTGATCTGCTTTGCAACAGGAAGGAAGTATTGTTTTTCTCAAATGATTTTTAAAGGCATGGTTAAAAATGTTTCAAGCACCTCAAAGTTTTGTATGTATCCAAGGTTTATAGAAGTTTTGCTGAATATGAGTGATCATGGTCCCATTACACACAGAAACTATTTTTCAGCAACCAAACACACAACCAAACTTTTCACCACATTACTTGCACCATCACCTTTGTTTTCTGGCAGAAACATTCCATTCACTTCAATTATGCTAGACCAAATCAGACGGGAAGAAGCCAAACATCAAACAGCCACAAATCAACCTGCTGAAACCCCTGCCAGGAACCTACCACCTGCTGATCCACAACAAGAACGGCGTTCAAAATCCAGGTTTGCCAGGTCTCCCTTGCCTGGTGAATCTTCACAAGCAGCAGAAAGGAGAGTCTCCAAGAGTTTGGAGCAACCTGGGGGTTTGGCTGCCACTACTGTCTCATCCTCAAGGGGTGAGCAGGATAGTGACACCATCAATAAGTCCTCTCCCCCACTCCATGATATCCAACAAGGGGAGCAATCCCCTTCTAGGATTGAGAGCAGTATGCAACCCTTGACAAATCTGGAATTGACGAAAATGTGCATGAGTCTGAAAAGACAGAATGCACAACTAGTACAAGATGTCAAAAAGCAAGGTCTAGTTATCTCTCACCTGGAAACCAGACTTGCTACTCTTGAGGGGAGGAGAAAGCCCAGACTGATTCTTTCCACAGATGAGGATGCTTCCAAAGGGGAGGAAATTCCAACCAAAGAAGGATCTACTGAGTATTATTCATATCCTGGTAGGGAGCATGGAAAGATAACAGGTGCTAAGGAAGGAATGGAGAGAGAAAGTGCTGATAAAGGAAGTGACAAGGGGAGTGCAACCAAAGATATTGCTCAAACATTGCTCACCATGGGCAATCAAGAAGAAGCCCCTGCTTCAAAAGTTTCCCCTGCCATTGCTGATCCCACTGCTGTAAGTTTATCCCCTGCTAAGAACATTACTCAAACATTTGTTAGGAAGAACAGAAAGCAACCAGCTCAGAAGGGGATAACAATCAAAGAACCTGCATTTAAAGCAAAACCAGCACCAGCAGTGGATTCAAAAGACAAAGGAAAAGGAATCATGGTGCAACAGCCCAAGAGAAAATACAAGCATCTGACTCCTGAACAGCAGAAGATCCAAGAAGCACATGATGCACAAGTAGCTCTCAGGCTACAACAAGAGGAAATGGATATGCAGGATCAAAGGATGGAAAAGATGAGGCCCAAAGATATGCTAAAACAGGTTGAGATTATGCATAGGGAACTAGATGACAGGGTACCTCATGTTGGAGAGTTTCTTGATCAATGGGAGAAGGAGTTGAAAAATGCTCCTTTGGAAGACAGGTATGAGTTGACTTGCCTTGTTTACAAATATCAAACTGAATATCTGGAAAGAAGGGCAATGCAAATTCAGAGTGAGAAGTATAGAACGTCAGAGAAAGGGCAACTTGATCACTACAAAGTTCTGCTTAAAAGGCATAGAAAGTGGAAGGATGGTGACTTCAGAGATATGAGCTTTGAAGCCATAAAGAGAGCAGTCAGACCAGTTCTAAAGTTGTATGATGTGGAGGATTGGATGACTATCAACACTCCTGAGGAAGCTGAGTATCTTAGGAGACAAAGTGAAGTGCTACATAAAGCTGGAGCAACAAAGAAAAGAAAAGCTGGAGAGACTACACAAGCAGGTGCATCATCCCAAGCAGGGGCATCGCACCAAGCAGGTGAAAGTTTCCCAGAAGTACTTGAGAAGTCTGTACTTAATGCACAAAGAGCAGCAAAGAGACTCAAGAGAATGGAGCAAGTGGGCATAATCACGAAAGAGTCTCAAGTGCCATCAAATGATGAAATTGATAAACAGCTGATTTTGCAGGAAAATGATGAAATCTCACCTAGTGAACTTGGAAAGAAGTTTGCTATTATAGAGTATGCTGTTTATGAACACAAAGGGAGAACTTGGTGGAAGCTTACAAGGGCTGACAATACAGCACAGACATTTCTAAGCCTAGATGTCATGTTCCAAATTTTGGATAGTGAAGACTTAGAAGATCTATGGAAAATATTGAAGAAAACGTTTGCTGCAAAACCTCCTACCATGGATGGTGTGGAGAAGGATTGGGTAATCTAGGAGTGCATGCATAGAATGTATGAACATGAATTATTTGATCCTCTATTTGATGTAGTGAATAAGGGAGATTTGGTGTATTGGAAGCTATTTATAAATTCTGGGGTTTATGAGGTAGTAATGGAAGGTGTGAGTGTTTATTTACTCAATCATATGTATTATCCCTTCTCTCAGGAAACCTTGAAGAAGTTAGCACAGGCTAAGTTAATTGTTGATGCCAAAAAGCCTGTTGCTTATGATCTGGTAAGAATGGTT
The DNA here is from genome assembly GCA_025667525.1 of Glebionis coronaria. Lineage (NCBI taxonomy): Eukaryota > Viridiplantae > Streptophyta > Magnoliopsida > Asterales > Asteraceae > Glebionis > Glebionis coronaria. Next base: position 588,252,743 of record CM046874.1, on the reverse strand, counting down.
CATAGTCAGATTTGGCCAGAGAGTTTGTAAGCATCCTCATCAACTAGCATTTATTCAGAAACTTGTCTTTTAGAGGAAAGCACAAGTTTAGGGGAGGATTGTTGGGAATAAATCTATGCTTACTTGTTTCCCCTGCTAGTTGATTATTCATTCCCCTGCTAGAGTAAGTTCCCCCTGCTAAATAACAAAGGCAGGGGGATCCGTTCCCCTGCTGGAGTCAAAGGCCCTGCCGTCAAGATAAACATGGAATAGATTTTTACGCGTTTCGGTTATTATTCCTTAATACTTTCCATAGTTTGTTAGTAGTGATCTTGTACGTGGGTCCTTGTATCTATAAAAGGACTCACTAGGTTAGCATGCAAAGTGTCTTTCTCATTTCGTTTTTCATTATTATTACTTTAAGGTTTTGTAAACCCTAATACCACTTTGGGTATTCGTATATCTTTGATATATTAAAGTTCAACGTTTGAATCTCATTTGTTCTTGTGCTAAACATTACATTCCGCATCTTGTTTAGTTACTTTGCTTTGCAAAGTTTCTCTAGTGTTAGATTGAATTCTTTCTCTCTATCACAACCCTTAAACAAGCTATTAAGGTTTAAGATCTGACTTTGGGATCAACACAAATCATGTAAAGGTTCAAGTCTTTAATCACGTGTTAATTATTCAAGGTTCAGGTTTACACTGTTCGGCCAATTCAGGGCAGTCTATAAATAATTATTAACTCATTCTTATTCTTATAAACAAACAAATGATCCTTAATGATCACAAGCATGAATTTATCAAATTACAGCCTACACACGTGATTCATCATAATTATGAATACTACATGTGCATTGTCAATCCAAACGACATCACGTGAAACTCATAACGTTCATCACAAGTTCGGGATGTGGTGATTGGAATAGATAATCTTCTTCGCAGATGCGAAGTTGATAATAACCATGCCGTGGATCAAATCTTTAAAACATACGCTAGAACTTTGTAAACGATCGAACAAATCTTCCATTTCGAGTTATGGATATCGTTTTCGATTGTCAATTTACTCAGTCACAGTAATCTATAAATATAAGGAATGATAACACCATAGCTCTTCAGGATGACAGGCTTGGTATAATAAAATCTTTCTCCGACAACTCTCTCAGTTGTACGGTAATTCCTTTAATTCGGATGGTGCTGACGTACTGTGCACAAGTCACAGGTGCAACACCGGAAATATAATCAATACCAATTTCAACTTGCCTTAATGGCAAAAGTCTAGCTAATTCACCAACAAATAATTACTAAAGTTTCAAATAACAGAATTATATTTCCAATAAATTCATATTAAGTTCTTTCTAGATTTTAATATCTATGACTAATTCACAACCATTCACGGTATAATTTTAAGTCTAAATGCAGGATATGGTCATCCTTCACGAATTATTTAGATCACTTTTGATAATCAACATCTTATCATTTAGGGGAATTCTACTCGAGTTCCCATCAATTAAGACAATGTCGTCATGTCATAATCAATCAATCCATTCTACTGGCACTATCAACTTTCCAGTTTTATTGCCGTCGATAAGATGTGAACTTCTCAAAAATAACTCATAATCCTTCACAAATTCAAGGATATATGGAGACACAACTATCATCTAAAGAGTAAGGTCAACGCATAATCTACGCGAGAGAATTTCAAATCAGATTCAGACGGAAACATTTAACGAATATGAATATATCCCATGTTTTCATGATTCGAGTACGCATTCGAAAGCTCCTCGGATCGTTACCCAGGTCATTCAAATGAAACCAAATCAAGAGAAATGATAAGAACGTCGATACATCCAGTCGGGTATCAACACTCGGTAATCAGATACTTTTCCTAAGAATCTCACTACAGAAGAATTGGATAAGAACGGAATATCAATTGTCAAATAAGACAAATTTCATAGATGAGTAAATTCAACTCAAAAGAATAGATGCTATAGGCACATGTGTAGGTGTCCCTAACACTATGTCCTTATTTTCACTTCTTGCAGATCTTCATAAAATTTATTCTTTCACAATCTTTAAAGAAAATGTAGTGTTTACTCATTAGTTTTATGGTGACTACTAATCAGTCTTGCATGGTCCATTCCAAATTGTATGTAGGCGCGCAACTATATACAATTTCAAGATTAACGATGCAATACTCAGTTCGTCAAAATTTTATCATCATGTTTATAATAAAAACATTTTCATGCTTAATTCTTAAATAAGAATCAAAAATATATTCACAAAGGTTTTCTTTGTTATGGAAATAATTAAGTTTCCAAAGCGTTTCGTAAACAACTTCATTTTGATATCAATCGCTTATAAATCTCACTTTGAATAATCCTTATCGTGATGAGAATTAAATTTTCTCAAAGGATACCGTTTTAACTTTTATAAAAACAATGTGTGATCTACAAAAGAGTGATGAAGAGTTGTTCACAATGAACTTAACTACAATATGATAGGAAATGAGCTTTAGCCAAATAATCATGAGGTTCATGACCTCGATGGCACTCACGAAGAATAATCCACAACGTAACTCAAATAGAGATGAGTACTTGTTCAATGGTTGCATCACTAATGCGAACATTAGGATGAAGCAATAAAGGATAGATAACATCGATACATGTAGAATTTAGCAATCAAAGGTAGTCTTTTTCATTAATCACAAACAAGTCAAAATTGTACCGTAACACATTACATGTCACTATGTCATACAATTCTCGGAACTCATCCTACCAACTGATGTCTCAGTTAAGTTAGAGATTATTTTTAATAGATTCTACAATGAATACTAATCTACAAGAGTCATTAGGTGTCCTACCTGTCCCGGAAGATCCATCGGTCTCAATTTCAGAAGAAGATTTCTTCAATTTATTTGTTGGACACTGGGCATCCTCATCATTGGACAATGGCCTAGGAACAACCCTTAACACGAATTAACAATCAATTAAAACCTTATAATTCAATCACAGAACTTAATGACTTATATTAACAATCTCATATTCCATACAGGTTAAGTTTTACTTTATTCAAGTTATAACAAATTTTATACTCAATGCGATATCCTACTTCGTTGTTCAATACTTTCAACCTTATTCTTAGGTCTTAATAGGGCAATAAAAGCTCGATATGAATCAATACTTAATTTCCAATCCTATTAGCTCTTACAACAACAATTATCAAATGAGTCATTAATATGAAATGACTTGATCAGTCAATTAGACTACTCGGAAAGGTATTAGTGGCATGAGGCTTTTGGGTAATGGTTCCAATGACAGCCTCAAGTGCAACATTCACCCTTTCGATTTCAAATTTAAGAATTGGGTGACAACGACTCAGATGACATCTTTCTAGGTGGTAACGTTTTGTCAAACTCCACTCTATAAGAAAAGATCGTCATGACATCGATATCAGTTTTAATCTCGCCAATTCTTTTTCAATATCACAATCAACTAATATCTACATTTCTATGAATATCAACCATTTGTTGGGATCATAAATATCCACAGCTTGGTTTAGATCTAGGATAACTAGAATTCCTACGAGAATAGCTTCGATTAATTTACTAGGGGAGTTAGGGTTTCTTGTGACAATCTACGTCGTATAAATACCTCGTATAAATATCAAAATAATCATCAAACAATCATGTAGTAAAATTACATCATATATATATAATCCAAGTTATATATATATTAAAATAACACTTCTCAGTCTGATCTTGTCGGTAACTCGGGAATTCTTCGGCACCGTTATAGTCAAAAGATTTTTATACATATTTAGAAAAATGTTTATAGTTAAAAGATTTGAAATATTTTATTCAAAACCTTGGTTTTAAAAATCTTTCGTTCTCTATAACGAGAGCTCTGGTACCAAACTGTAACACCCCCAAATTTATACAACTCAGTACAGCGGAAGACTAGTTGGTGTTACGGGATAGCACATTACTCACATCATAGACAACACATAAAAATCGCGTCGTTTAATAATAAATCATTTCCATTCATAAATATCAAAGTTACATCGGTCCCAAGTCATTACGTTTCATACAAAGTTTTACAAAGTATTTGAATGGAAAATATTGTTTAGGTACGGGCCATGAATTCTTGTTGTCTTCCCGAGAATTACCTTCAAGTACCTGAGATAAAACATGTTAAAAGAAATGGTCAGTGATAACGCCGAGTGAATTCATAGAGTTTAATAAATTCTATCAATATAACTTTGGTATAAAATTAGTACCAAAAATTAATTCGTACAAATTATTGTGATAGGCCGTAAAATAGCCAAAATCATTTTATACAAATCTTTGTAATAGGCCATAAAATAGCCAAAGTCATTTTATACAAATCCTTATCGAAAATCATGATATAGGCATTTGCCTTAAAAATCATTGTACGAGCCAATGTCGTAAAAACATCATACATTACGTCTTATGACGTTGTATAAAATCAAATAAAAACCGTTATATGAATATGGTTATGAAAACCAAAACACAAACATAATATCAATAGTATGACCCTGTATTGCTAGTCAGGCAATACATCGTAATTCGGAGCGTCTATTAGTATTTTGTAAATTTTGGATTATTATAAGCCGCATGACATTGTTACCTTACTAAACCAACAACGGGTAGCTAACCCGATACCAATTTTGCCCATCTAAAGTAGCGTGTCGTCACAAAGGTCACGCTATGGAAATCTTCTCATACATAAATTCGCTTACCAATCAATGTGGCACGACGGGGATCAACCGTCAAGGCGCGAACTGGGGTGATCGTCCCCAAATAGTACTATTAAATGCATAAGCGTCTACCAAATCCCGGTAGTTCACAATTCATGCTAATGGGACTTTTAGTGACATAACCTAACTTTAATAATCCATTTAATTTCATCTATCGGTTCCTTTAATCATTTATTGGGTCATACAATCGGGTCATTCAATCATTCGGGTCCAAAATCAATAAACAAACAATCGGGACAAATGGTGTCCTATTTTATAAAAACTAACATGTTATCTCCCTCGCGGGTTTATAAAACATTTCATAAAAACATTTAAAAGAGTGCGAGGCTATGAACTCACGTTGATGTGGGAAGGCGTGTTATCGGCAATTCAGAAGTACGGTACGTGCTTCAATCACGGAAACCTAGACAAATAATAATCTTCTTAGACTCATGTCCAATGACTTTATAAAAATAATAATTGTGTATACATATGATGATTATATATATATGATGATCAAGTGGGTTTACATATTCTCATTTACTCATTTTAGTGTTATGTGTCGGTAACGTTTATACTAGTTTACTAGTTTTACCTATTTACACGTTTTAAGTCCAATGAGCTTATTATAAGTTCTTTAACTTGTTTTAATCCCTTTTATACCTATATTATCAGTATGTATACTTTCCATGTTGGGCCCAAATGGGTTAATCCCAATAAGTTCTTTTTACAAGTTTTTATCTTATTTAGTCCAATTATTAGTCCAATATGCTTAATTAGCTCGTAAATGTCCGTATTTCTTATAGTTCGGGTTTTATCGGTTTTTACTTGTACTAGATACTTATATATCAGTATATGACTTTTATAAACTTTACACTAGACGAGTTTGGTCGTCTAAGTTTTATTTGGCGAAAAACGTTAATTTTACGGCCATAGCCGAAAAAGTCGTAAAAATCATGTTTATAATTTTATGACTTATAAAACATAACAAGGTACCATTTTTATAAAATTTCCACTTATTTATCATTATACATATTTATATAAATAAAATTTAAGAGTTAGTGGGTATTAACTTTACATTTTATACAATATAATTTTGAGTGCTTATATAATAGTATTATATTTTATTTTCCAAAATCTGATTTTTAACTTCACTTTCACCAAAACTGCCATATCTTGAGTTCTATATGGAGATAGAAGCTCAAATTTTTATCACATAAACTACATGATATGTGCTACATTTAACTCTTCTATAGCTACTGTTGAATCATCTTCTAAATATTTTCTAAAAATCGTCCAAAACAGTGAACTCAGATTTATACATTAAACTTGTTTTGATCATATCTCACTCATTACTTTGATTCCATTGCATGGCCAACTCTCACATGTGTACAAGACTCATAGCTTACTGTATATCAATTCTACTTCATCATTTTATCATTTCATAACCTGTTTCTTTACTGTTTTATACAGCCATCAAATTTAACCAAGATTTTAACCTTGTTTCTTATGGTTTTTCACCTTTTTAATCATGTTTATCAACACCAAATCCCCACATAACATTTTTATCATCATATAATCATCATATACATATAAAATAGGAAATAAAATACATGTTTACATAATTAAAATAACAAGAAGATGAGGAGGACAATCTTTATACCACCAAGGTGATGAAATGATGAGTTTTTGGATGAACAAGACTTGGTTATGGGTAACCAATCTTATGAGATATCAACACCACTTCTAGGATCACCAAGTATTTGTAGATTCCTCCAAAAATCAGCCCTTGTTCTTCATGAAAACTCCTTGAGAAATCAGCCCCAAACTCCCTTGAAAACTCCTTTTCATAGGTTAGGATCATCTCCAATCTTCATATCTTCAAAGGGTATTCAACTTGTGCAAGTTAAACACATGATTCATGGTTGAATTTTTGATCAAATGGGGTGTTTTGGGAGCATGGTGGACGTTCATAGAGAGAGAACAAGAGAGAGTTTTATTAGTTTTGCATGTAAGAAATGAGTATTGTTGTTTATGTTTAGTTGTTTTAAAGTGTAGATGGTTTTGTGGTGGAAGACTTAGGACAAGTGTCCTAGTCTTTAGCTAGAAACTTGACACACTTCAAGTGTGTTTGACAAGCTTTAGCCATCCCATGGTGGGGTGAGGCAAGTGTAAACTTGTCTCATCCCACTAATTTACGGGTACTCCTCGATCCTAGTTTCCTCGATTTGCGTGCCTTCGGGTCGTTTTACGAAAAATGTTTTTATAAATTATGAATCAACGGCACAAAACGAATCTAATAAAAATTGTCTCATCAAAAACGGAGTTCGAAAACGTAAATACGTAATCCTAAGGTTTCCAGTTTAGTCGTAAAGGACGTTAAAATAAAATCGTAAGTCCTAATCTCTTCTCGTAAATTTGTGAGTTTATGAACTAACACAAATTTAAAACTCCAAAATAATATTCACGGATAAATTTATTTTCTAAAGTGTCAGACTGTCACCAAAGACGGTGTATGTAAACGTAAGCACGTAACGTTGAATCCTCCGGTTTAGACGTAGTCGATGCTACTCCAAGACGTAAATCCAAATTTCTTCCCAAAAATATGTGAGTTCATATTGTAAATTGTTTTTAAATAATATTGAGAATAAAATATCAACCATAAATTGACGGATTGTCACAGCACTCATCTTGAATTTGTCTGTCATGAGCATGGAAAAGTCTTCACTTTTTGGACTAGATGAACCGAATATGATATCATCCACATAGACCTGAACAAGTAGAAAGTCCTTACCAGTCTTCTTGGTAAATAAAGTATGATCTATGATTCCCCTCTTAAATCCATTTTCCACCAGATAGGTGAACAATGTTCCATACCATGCTCTTGGGGCTTGATGAAGTCCATACTTTGATTTCTTCACTCTATTCACTTTGTCTAGATGTTCTGAATCTTCAAAACCAGGAGGCTTCATTAAAAAAACCTCTTCAGCAATTGTGCCATAAAGAAAAGCACTCTTCACATCCATTTGATAAACTGTGAAGCCCATGCAAGAAGCATAGGCTAGAAAAATTCTTATTGCTTCAATCCTTGCAACAGGTGCAAAAACCTCTTCATAGTCTATTCCCTCTTCTTGTATATAGCCTTGAGCAACTAAACGTGTCGTGTTTCTGATCACAATCCCTCTTTCATCCTTCCTGTTTCTAAGAACCCATCTTGTCCCAATAGGTCTTACATACCTAGGACAGTCCACTAACTCCCAAACATCTTGAATGGCAAATTGGTGAAGCTCATCCTGCATTGCTTCCACCCAACTTGGTTCTATGAGAGCATCAAAAATCTTCTTAGGTTCTTGTTGTGATAGAAAACAAGCAAACAAACATGCATATACAAGAGGGGTATAAACCTTCTTGTGGATATTGACAATAAAACCTCCTTGATTCTGATGAGACCTTCTTGTTTGAACAGGAGACAACACATCACCAATGATTAGAGAAGGAGGGTGACTTTTGGTAGTAGATGTAAGTGTTCTTCCTTCAATAAGTGTGTTGTCTTTAATCTCAGTCTCCATGTTGCCAATATCATCTTCATATCCTCCTCCATCATCACTAGAATGAACCTCTTCATGAACTCTGGAAGGTTCACCTTATTCAAAAGTATTAGAAGAGAATGGATGCCCAAACAGGTTGTCAGCGTCTGATCTGTCATCGTCTGAATTTAACCTATCAGTGTTTGATTTGCCTTTATCAACGTCTGAAGATTCATGCATGTTTTCATCAATTGGCTTTTCTTGTGGACCATCTTTCTCTTTTCCAGTAGCAGCAGCAGCAACAAATCCATCAGTCCAAATAGGAATGGTAATATACTCAACTATAGGATCTGATTTGACTGCATGTGATCCTTCTTTCTTGTCAACCTGTTTACCTGCAATTTCAACAATAGGTTCTTCCATAACACTTGAATCCTTTTTCACAATGTCTGGATTAGTAACAGGCATATAATTCAAGGTTCTAAATAAAGGTTCTAAATTAAAGAACCAATTTGGTCCACTCTCAGGATCACTAGGTTTACTCTCTAAAAACTTAGCATGTACCTTTTCAAGTATACGTTTTTCTTTCTTACTGTAAACCCTACATCCTTTACTCTGCACTGAATAGCCCATAAAATAGCCTTCATCACCTTTAGCACTAAACTTTCCTAAGGTATCACTAGTATCCAGTATCACTACATGACATCCAAAGGGTTTAAGAAAACCAATGTTAGGTTTCCTATTCCAAAATAGCTCATAAGGTGTCTTATTATGGATTTTGTTGACCAAAGCTCTATTTTGAACATAACAGGTTGTATTCACAGTCTCAGCCCAAAAAGCAATAGGAAAATAAGCATCAGCTAACATTTTCCTAGCTGCTTCTATGAGTGTCCTATTCTTCCTTTCAGCCACCCCATTCTGCTGTGGGGTTCTAGCTATGCTAAACTGCCTAGTAATCCCTTTATTGACACAGAAGTCATCTAACAATTGGTTTCTAAACTCACCACCATTATCACTTCTAAGTATTTTAACTTCATTCCTTGTTTCCTTTTCAATTTGGGTAAAAAGTTAATCAAAGTTGTGGCAGTTTCACTTTTTACGGCCAAAAAGAAAAAGATTTACCATTTAAACTTTCTATATTAGTTGGACCAAATAAGTCCATATGTTGCAAGTGAAGTGGTTTAGAACTAGAGTGCACAAGTTTAGACTTAAATGAGACTTTGTGTTGTTTGCCTTTAAGACATGCAACACAAGAATGATCCTTGTGGAAGGCCTTTTCAGGCAAACCATCAACTAAACCATGTCTCACAAGTCTATTTATGTTCTTAAAGTTTATGTGCCCTAACCTTCTGTGCCATAGATTACTTTCATCTACTAAAGCTTTAGCATATAGACATGACAAACTGTTGTTCATCTTAATTCCATTAGGATTTACATTATAAATGTCCTTATGCCTAGGTGTTCTATAATCAATAAACTTCTCATCAGGCATCTTAAAGTCTTTGTTTAACACCAAGCATTCAGTATCAGTGAAAAGAATCTTAATTTTGTTATCACAAACTTTTGATACACTAAACAGATTATAATCAAGTTCTTTTACCAGAAATACGTTTTCAAAACGCAAATTATTGGTGATAAGAGTGCCTTTGCCAGAAATTATACCATATCCTCCTCCAAAGTACACTTTCTCACCATCTTTAATGGGAGTAAAGTTAGTCAAATAATCTTCCTTCCCCGTCATGTGCCTAGAGCATCCACTGTCCCAATATCCATAATCATTTACCTGCTTTTGAATGCCCTGCACATAATGAAAACAAATTAGTTTTCTTTGGGAACCCAAGCCTGAGAAAACTTGGATTCATTTGGTTGTTCAACAAGAACAGATTTAGTCCTTATAACAACCCCTTGTTCATCCCTTTGAGGATTGAACACCCAGTTGACCCCAACTGGTTTAGTTATGACCTTTGAAATATAATGAAATCTGTTACAGGTCATAAAAATCCCATTAGAATTAGGGTTTTGGTCTTGTTTGGGTCTCCATGTCAAACTAGATGAAGCTTAGACCCTTGTCCTATGGGTTTCAAATACCTTCCATTGCTTGGTCTAACATATGGTCTAACAACAGCCATTTGTGGCATTTTTATACCAAACTTGAAGTTGTCAGCATTTTTTTTTGTCCTGTCAGCGTCACATTTGTACCTGTCAGCGCTTGATTTGTTTCTGTCAGCGCCAAAAATAGGGTTTGCTACAGAAACCCATTGTCTGTTTGACCAAGTGTTGGTCTTTTGAAAAGGCCTATTTCCATGAGAGTTATCCCCTTTGGTAAAGAATGGAGTTGTGCTAGTAACCTGTGGACTTGGTTGGACATTAGGTTTAGGGTTGACCATGGTTGACCTATTGGCAGCGTTGACTTTTGAAGCACTGACACATTTATAAGCCAAATGAGAAAAACTCCCACATTTATAACAAGCTTTTCTAGACATAACCCTAGGTCTAGATGAAAAGAACCTAGTCCTATTAACACTAGCTTGGCTTTGTGGTGATCTAGGTTTTCTATACATTTCAGCATACTTAACACTAGGTTTTCTATTAACATTTAAGCCAAGGTCAACAGGTTTTCCAGTAGAAGGGTTGGTCATAGTTATGGGTGTAGACTCAAGTGGACTCTCACTAAGCATTCCACCTTTAACAAACAATGTAGGATTGGCTTTCTTCCATTGTTCCAAGTCAGTCACTTTCTGCTTATACTCCTCTACTGGAGTAAGAACTCTTGGTGGAGGAATGAATTCCTTTTCTTGGAGTTCTGGTATACCAGTTGATAGGTGTGAAAACACCCATCCTTTTATCATTTAATTATAATAATAACCAAGCCAAAACGTGTATTTTATGTCGTAAAAGTCGGAATTATGCGTGGTTTGTGTTTTTATTGTGTTTTAGGACCAAAAGATGAAAAAGGAAGAAAACACGGGCTTTCACGGGCTTTTATCAAAAAAAACGAGAAAAGACAAAGTCAAAAGATCAAGAGTGCAAAAATAACGGAAGTCCAAGGCCTATTCTGAAGATTTATCGAAGAAAAAGTCTAAAGTCGGAAGTTTAATGAAGTCGAAGAACCAAGTCTAATTAAAGAAGAAAATTATAAGACGAGTTCAATTTATATCGACAAATACCGTGATGACGTCGAGAAAGACAAAGAATTTAAATCGAGTCGAGACGAAAAGAAAAGAAAGAAGACAAGCCACCAACCACCTACCAACCTCCTCTACTATAAATACCACCCTCACTTGTCATTTAAGGGTTGATTAGTTAGTTTTAGATTAGGAGTAGTGTAGTTTTACTTTCTCTCTCTAGTTTTCACTTTCTCTCTCTAGATTAATATGTAGAATCTTTAATCTTTATGTTTTAATTGTTGAATCTTTTACTTTTAATCAAGTTTTTAATTAATCTCCTTCTTTCTTTCTTGTTTGATTTAATTAAGTGTTTGGTTTGTTGATTTTGTTGATTTAAATTTAATTAATCAAGTGGTTTTCGTAATTTTGTCGAATATTATTCCATAAAGTTCATTGATTTAGATGTTTTAGTGTTTGATAGATCTAGTTTGGTTGATTTGGTTATGTTCTTGAGTTTTTATAGTTTTTATATTAAGTGGGTTTTGATTAATTTAGTTTTAATTGTTAGTTTTATTGATTTTGTTTGATTAATTATTGTTAGTAGATGATTAGTGGTTAGTTTAGTTTAATTTTTAGCTTTAATTTGGTTGATTTTGGTTAAATTCGTGTTTGCAAAAAATAGGAAAAGTTATTTGTTTTTCATCACTGTTATTCTCTAATTTTCTCGAACCAAAAGTAAACTCCGAATGAAGGTTTTTAAAAAATTTTCCGAATGAAGGTTTTCTAAATTTTTTCCGAATGAAGACATTTTTTTAAACATTCCGAATGAAGCAAAATTTTAAAATCCCGAATGAGTGTTTTTGCTAAAAAAAATCCCGAATGAAGGTATAAAAAAAACATTCCGAACGAACTGAAAATCCCGAACCAGTTAAAACAATTGACATGGCAGCCTGCCTGCTTATAACGTTTCCTGCCAAAATCCAGCTGCTAGCCTGGTTTCTTCCATCTACTAGCTTTCCTGCTTGCTTATTAATTATTATTGTTCCGTAATCGTTTAGTTTAATCTGAAAGTTGTTCCGATTTTAATTTTGAAAGTCACGTATTTTTAGTTATATTTTTCGTCGATTTTTAGTATTATTATTTTTTTCAAAAGTTTAAGTTTTATCTTTTATTTAGTACCCGCTTTAGGTTTTGCCTCGTTTAGCTTTAAAGTACCATCTTAGTTTTATTCTCTCCTTTTTCATTAGGATAATTTTATTTTTCAGTCGAAAGTTAATTTCTTCTTTTAGTTTTATTTTTATTAATTGTTTTGTTTTAATTTACGTTTTATTATTTGTTTTAATATCGTTTTAATTTTTAGTTTTTTTAATATTCGTCTTGTTTTACGTTTCTTTATTATTTGTCATTCGTCTTTAGTTTATTCTTTTTACTTTTTGCATTTACTTTTTAATTAGCTTTAGATAATCAACGACATTTTCTTTTATCCACCAAGAACGACTGAGTCACACTTTTAACCGGAAATCAACTCGATTAGACACCGAGAAAACGAATTTTTTTTAACCTAGCAAAATCAAGTTATTAAAATGGCGCCGCTGCAGGGGAGACCCTAGTATGTATTTGTTGTTTTCTTTCTTATCATGTGCAGGGATTCGAGCTTTCAAAGATCCATTCCTGATGACTTTTGACGACCCCTTGTTGGGAATAAAATATAGCCAGTTCACTTGAGCGCTGACAAGAAGAAAACAAGCGTTGACAGGAAGAAAACAACGCTGACAGATCAAGCGTTGACAAGAAGAAGTCAAGCGTTGATAGGTTGAAGACAAGCACTGATAGAAAGATATGGTCTACGCGTATTTTGTTTCTATTTTGTTTCTAGTAAAGATAGGATCAACATTGTATTTTCTATAATTATCTTTACCTAGAATAGTTGATACGTAGACTCTTGTACAAGGCTTCTTATGTCTATAAAAGAAGACCTTTAGGTTATGTTTCATAATAAGTTTTCATACGTTAAACACTTTCATCGTAAGCAAGTTCGTTATTATCAATCAAGTGAAAGTTTGTTTTACATCTTTGTGTGTTCTTGTGTAAGTGTTAATTCTGCATAACACTTGAATTACTTTATACATAAACAAAGTTTCTCTATGTGTATAACTTGATCTAATCTCTTTTACACAAGCTAAATCGATCTAAGTTTGGGATCAACAAGTGGTATCAGAGCTTGTTGAGAAACTTTGATCTAAAATAACACAAGAACCCTAAATCACCAAAACCCTAATTTTCACAAAACCCTAAAACATCATGTCCACTCCAGAAGTAATCTCCTACTCCTCAAACCACAACATCAAGATTCCCATGTTATATGCAAACAATTTTGAGCTGTGGAAGTTCAACTTTGAGCAATATCTGCAAATCCATGACTACACTCTCTGGGAGATTATTGAATATGGAAACACATTCTATAAAGCTCAAAATATTGCAGACGCCTTGCTACAAGATCAGCTGTTCAAGGATGTTCTGAAGAAGATAAGAAAGAAAAACCTGAAGATGGTAGAGTTGTGTCTGCTGATGACATAGCAAAGAAAAGGGTTGATATGAAAACCCTAAGCATTCTGAAACTCTCTTTGGGACAAGAAAATCAGCACAAATACAGAGGTTATGAGTCTGCAAAAGACCTTTGGGCAGCCCTAGAAGTTGCCTATGGTGGTAATGCTGATACTAAGGAAGAGAAAAAGAAGCAACTCTTACATGAGTATACTGTTTTTAAGTCGCAACATAATGAGAAGCTAAGTAGTGTGAGAAGCAGACTTTTTGACATTACAAGCAAGCTGTCCTTCATGGGGACACAAATTGGTGATGTTGACATTATTTCCACTTTTCTTAAAAGCCTTGGTGATGCGTAGAAGATTGAGGCAAGATCTATAATTCCCAACAACACTCACAAAAGTTCTACTTTTGATGATGTTTACAACAAACTGAGGCTGTTGGAGAATGAAACTCTTTTGGAGCATGGAAGTAAGTCTACCAATAGTAACATGGCCTTCTTTTCACATAGTGAAGGTCAATTTAATCAGAAGAATTCATACATGCACCCAATTACTGGATCAACATGTGTCAACGCTGGATCATATCCTATCAACGCCTCACATTTAGACGCTGACACGTACAAAATTGACTCACCAAGAGTTAAGCCTGCTGGTTTGGATCTGGATACTGTGTGTGCATACATTTCTTCATTGCCCAATGGTTCAGTGATTACATATGAGGACCTTGAGCAAATAAGTGATGAGCATTTGGAAGAGATGGATATAAAGTGGAACATGGCTCTTGCAAGTATAAGAGCAAACAGATGGAATAGAAGGTTCAAGAAGAAGATGACCTTTAATGCAAAGAACACTGCTGGATTTGATAAATCCAAGGTTGAGTGCTACAATTGTCATCGTATGAGGCACTTTATGAGAGAATGCAGATCTCCAAGAAGATCTGATGCTGGAAAACCCTCAAGCCAAATTGTTAAGGCTCAGGATCCCAAGGCCATGGTGGCAATGCAAGAAATTGATGGTGTTGGATGGGACTGGAGCTATTTGGCTAAGGATGAGGAAGAGGATAAAGCTTTGGTTTCTGAGATAGAAGAAGAAGAGCATGTTCAATATGCTCTCATGGCACACTCCTCATCTTCATCAGACAATGAGGTATATGATGATGCTTTTTGTAGTAAGGGTTGTCGTTTAAATACTGAAAGACTTAACAAAGAGGTTTTAAGATTGTTAGGAGATGTGAGTACTGAGAGATGCAAGTTGTCTAACTATCAAAATGCTCTCACTCAAACTGAAAAGACAGTTTCTGAGTATAAGAAAATGGAGCTTGACCTAAAGGATAAAATAAATATCTTAAAACATGATTTAAATGCTAGTAATGATATTAGAAACATCATGGAAAGAGTCAATGCTGAATTACAAGCTAAGTTAGATGAGGCTATCAAGAATAAGGATAATGTAGACCTTAAAATTCAGAGATTTGATAAGGCCTCACAAACCCTAGGAGAATGTGTTAATAAACAGAGGGATCCTAGGGACATGATTGGGATTGGGATGAAAGACTATTCTGGTGTTCCACCACAAGCTAGGGACTTCTAGGTGTCCAAAGAAAGGACTTATCTTGTACTGGTTTACCAGAACTCTAAGAAGAGGAATTTATTCCTCCACCAAGAATCCTTACCCCAGTTGAAGAATATAGGCAAAAGTTGACTGATTTGGATGAATGGAAGAAAGCCAACCCTACCTTGTTTGTCAAGGGTGGCATGCTTTGTGATAGCCCAAATGAGTCTACCCCTATCAAAGTAACAAACCCAATCACTGGCAAGACTGTTGACCTTGGCTCAAACACTGTTAGAAAACCTAGCATTAAGTATGAAGAAATGTATAGGAATACTAGGTCACCAAAAAGCCAAGTTAGTGATAACGGAACAGGTTTCTTTTCTTCTAGACCTAGAGTTGTGTCTAGAAAAGCCTGTTACACTTGTGGTAGCTTTTCACATTTAGCCTATAAGTGTGTCAACGCTTCCAATGTCAACGCTATCAAAAGGTCAAACACTGTCAGACCCAAAACTTTTGTGGAGCAAAGTCCACAAGTTGTTAGACCAGCCCTATTTTTTACCAAAGGGTCTTACACTCATGGACAAAGACATTTTCAGAAGACCAATACATGGTCTAATAGGCAATGGGTTCCTGTAGCAAACCCTAGGTTCAACGCTGATAAGGGTAATTTCAGCGTTGACAAGACCAAATCTAACACTGACAAAAACGTTGCCAGACCTAAATATTTGCAACCACAGGGAAAGGGGTCTAGAGCTTCTTCTAGCTTGACATGGAGACCTAAGCAAGATCAAAACCCTAATTCTAATGGGATTTCTATGACCTGCAACAGATTTAATTATATTTCAAAGGTCATCACAAAACCAATTGGAGTTAACTGGGTATTTCATCCTAAAAGGGATGAACAAGGGGTTGTTATGAGAACTAAGTCTGTTCTTGTTGAACAACCAGATGAATCCAAGTCTGCTCAGGCTTGGGTTCCCAAAGAAAACTAATTTATTTTCTTTATGTGCAGGGCATTCAAAAATAGGTGAATGATTATGGCTATTGGTATAGTGGATGCTCTAGGCACATGACTGGGAAGGAAGATTAGCTGACTAACTTCACTCCCATTAAGGATGGTGATAAAGTTTACTTTGGAGGCGGATATGGAACTATCACAGGAAAAGGAACTCTTCTCACCAAGAACTTGCGTTTTGAAAACGTGTTTCTGGTAAAAAAACTTGATTATAATCTTTTTAGTGTATCATAAGTTTGTGATAACAAAAATAAGGTTCTTTTCACTGATACTGAATGCTTGGTGTTGAGCAAGGATTTTAAAATACCAGATGAGAAATTTATTGACTATAGAACACCTAGGCATAAGGACATCTATAATGTGAATCTTAATGGAATTAGGATGAATAATAACATGTCATGTTTTTATGCTAAAGCTTCAGTTGATGAGAGTAATCTATGGCACAGGAGACTAGGGCACATTAACTTTAAAAATATAAACAGACTTGTGAGACTTGGTTTGGTTGATGGTTTGCCTGAAAAGGCTTTCCACAATGACAACTCTTGTGTTGCATGCCTTAAAGGCAAACAGCACAAGGTCTCATTTAAGTCTAAACAGGTGCACTCTAGTTCTATACCACTTCACTTGTTGCATATGGACCTGTTTGGTCCAACTAATATAGAGAGTTTGAACGGTAAATCATACTGCTTTGTCATCACAGATGACTTTTTTAGGTTTACTTGGACTTTCTTTTTAGCCATGAAAAGTGACATTGCTGATACTTTAGTTAACTTTATTAACTAAATTGAGAAGAAAACTGGTAATGAAGTTAAATGCTTAGAAGTGATAATGGTGGTGAGTTTAGAAATAAACTGTTGGATGATTTTTGTGCCAAGAAAGGGATTACTAGGCAGTTTAGTATTGCCAGAACCCCACAGCAAAATGGGGTTGCTGAGAGAAAGAATAGAACCCTAATTGAAGCAGCCAGGACTATGTTGGTTGATGCTCACCTTCCCATAGCTTTTTGGGCTGAGGTTGTGAATACAGCTTGTTATGTTCAGAATAGAGCATTGGTCAACAAGATACATAACAAAACACCTTATGAATTACTTTATACATAAACAAAGTTTCTCTACATGTATAACTTGATCTAATCTCGTTTACACAAGCTAAATCGATCTAAGTTTGGGATCAACAAGTGGTATCAGAGCCTCGTGGCTCGTGATGCTAGGACCAACAAGGTGTTCGTGTATCGTGAAGAAGAAGAAAAATCCATCTAGGGTTTTTCTGGACGTTTTTGTGTGCGCAACAGTATTCAGAAGGTCATAACTTTTTACTGAACCGTTGGATCGTCACGAAATTTCTTGTGTGTGTTCTATACACATATATCTAGACATCCACCGGTGAGATTGTCGAGTTTTATCCCCAAGAAAAAGTTATTAAGCGTCAAAGTCAGCAGCAGGATATATGCAGTTTTCTATAAACAGTCATGTTCAAAACAAGTTTTCTCCATCGTTAACCGCTGGATCATCGTGAGTTTTGAACTGTAGATTCTTGGAAATTGTGTCTAGGATCTCACCGAAGGGATCTTCGATTTGTGCTCTCATATAGAAGATATTCATGGTCGAAGTTGGCTGCTGTAATGGTTCTCGTTTTTAGGGTTTGGAATAAAAACCCTAGATTAATTGTGCATTATTGCTGGATTAAAGTGACATGCTGTTAGCTTTGGGGAATCGATGTGTCATGAATCGATGATGTATAGAACAGTTTGTGCAACGTGTGATTATTAGGTTTTTTGAATAAACCCTTGATCGAGGATAAGGATGAGAGCAGGTGTTAAAACTGTGTGACTGTGTTCCTGGCATGATTCTCGTAGAAGATTAGCATATTATTCACAAGATGAACAAGAAGCAATGGTTACATGAATGTAGTAACTTTGAAGGTATGCACGAGAATGGATTGCTTTATTTTGCTCAATATCACGTGAAGGTATGCACTAGGAGACAGAAAGTAGTATCTTTGAATGTGACTATTAAAAGTCACTCGTCAACATGTGATCCAAGTAATTCATGTTCAAGGTACTCGTTTCTGTTTAATGTTTTGTGCTTCATACTTGCAAGGGGTCTAGAAGCTTGGTAAAGAAACTTATGGTTCTGATCTCATAGTGCACATGTCAAACGAGTTTATATTTTGTTCATATTTTTTGACACAATATGAAGACGAGTGGAGATCGATATCATTATGGAAGATATTCTTTGGTTACCTATTTTTGAGGAAAAAGGGACGCAGCTAGAATAAAGTGAGGAAAAGATATTTGTGGTCTCAATCTTATTTTTATACTCGTATGTTTCGTAATTTGAAAAAGACGTGGAGAAAATTTTTTATCAAATATGTAGCAGATTTATAGGGATTGTGTTTCTTTCCTTGTAAGTTTCTATATTTTTGAGATGCAATTTATTCATATACAGTAAACCATCGGATATAGACAGAAAAGGAAAGTGGTTCTAAGTATCCACAGATGTTGTCAGTATTTGAAAGAGGCGCTGACAAGAATGAGGTAGACGCTGACAGGTATGTATTCGACGCTGACATGAATAAAGTTAACGCTGATAGAAAGCGTTGACACTTGTTGTCTGATATATGGTTTTTCAAACACTGTCAAGTGTTGTCCGATATTGGACATCACACAGTGTTGATATCTTGGACAGTGAAAGATATTGGACAACAAAAGGAATAGCTGCTGTTTAGAAAATTGGACGATTTTGGCACATAAAAAGGAGGAATTTACACACGAAGGTACATGGAATCTCCATTTTTATTTAGAATATCAAGTTGATATTTATGGCTCGAATATTTTTAAAAGGAGTAAATGATTTTTTAACTAAGTTAGCAACAATTCATGAAGAATTTGATGGATATTTTAAACTATGTAATCGGGATAGCCTTGAGAAAGAGTTATCCAATCCAATACTTTTACATATGGTATGAAGATGTTATTTCATTAAAATTCGTCATGAAGAGGTGTTAGCTTAAGGGGAAGAATTCTTATGGTAAGTTTGATGTTTGAAGAAGATTTTCGCGAGATTGTGTTCTATCATATCTTAAAGTCGTGAAGCCATACACTGACTTTAAAGATACCTTGTTCGTGCTTTAAATGTTTGGTGACAAAGACTTGTCATAACACTTGAAGGAGTTACATTATCGTGCTCAGTGTCTCAAATAGGATGAGAATATTGACAAGGGATCGAGGTCTACTTATACTTTGTCAGATGAGTATAAGTTCTTTATCACATGGATAGTACAAGACATGGAACACAAGGTCAGGTTATTCTACTTCTACATCAAGAATATTATAGTTATTTTTCTTCAAGATCATTACATAGAGCCTACACTTGGAGAATCTTCAAGATTGCATACATTGTTTACTTCCCTGTTGATGTGACAAAAAGGGGAAGGCATACATGCTACAATTGAGGGGAAGCAATTTGAAGATGATGTACAACTTACAAGAGATACACAAAGAGTTTTGCCGACATCAACTAGGGGAAGATTGTTGGGTCAAAAAGTTGATGTGGCAGAAACTCAAAAATGAAGAAAATATGAAGGCATTTGTCTGGGCGTTGTCAAGAGCAAATCAAGCGTTGTCAAGAGCAAATCGGGCGTTGACAGAAGCAAGCATTGTCATGTACAATCTAAGCATTGACATGTACAAACTAAGCACTGACAGAAACGTAGACAAGAAGCCTTTGGAAGCTTCTATTTAGATAAACATGCATGATATATTCTGTATAAGTTTATTTGAATAGAAGATTTACATGTTTATTCATTATTATCTCTTGTAAACCCTAATCCTTACACTATAAAAGGAACCAAGGGTATGAGGTTTATTCATAACTTTCATATACAATGTAAACCTATAGCGTGTGTTGCACTAGACGTGTGATTAAATGTATACACGTCTAGTGGTTGTTTGTTATTAATATAATGAACAATCGTTGAGTAATTTATGTGTCTTGTTCCCTAAACACCTTGTTAATGTGTCATGTTCTAATTCTGCTTTGATTATCTAATCATATGAACATGATACATTCCTAGTAGCTTAAAGATCCGTGAATCTTTAGGATTCCATGAATTACTTTGGGGAAGGAAACCTAATATTGGTTTTCTTAAACCTTTTGGTTGTCATGTAGTTGTATTAGATACTAGTGATGCCTTAGGTAAATTTAGTGCTAAAGGTGATGAAGGCTATTTCATGGGTTATTCAGTGCAGAGTAAGGGATATAGGGTTTACCTTAAGAAGGAAAAACTTATACTTGAGAAAGTACATGTTAGGTTTTTAGAGAGTAAACCTAGTGATCCTGAAAGTGGTCCAAATTGGTTGTTTGACTTGGAACCTCTATCTAGGACTTTGAATTATATGCCTGTTACTATTCCAGACATTGTGAAGGTAACTTTAAATGTTGTGGAAGCACCAGTTGTTGATGTTTCAAGTACACAAGTTAATGAAGAGGTTGGATCACAAGCAGACAAGTCATCTCCCATACTTGAGTATGTCACTATTCCCATATGGACAGATGCTTTTGCTGCTGCTGCTGCTGCTGGAAAGGAAAATGGTGGTCCCCAAGTATCACCAGTTAACAACATGCATGGTCCTTCAGGCGCTGACAAAGGAAAATCTGGCGCTGACAGGACAAATTCAGGCGTTGATGGCTCAAACGTTGACAACACCAATTCAGGCGTTGATGGATCAAACGCTGACAACCTTGGTTCAGGCGTTGACAACTCTTTTGAGCATATTTTCTCTTCCAATTTTGAACAAGGTGAACCTTCAAGTAGAAATGAAGAGGTTCATACAAATATTGATGGAAGAGAGTCTAAAGAAGATATTGGTAACATGGATGATGAGATTGAAGACAACAGACTTTTTGAGGGAGGAGTTCTTACTTCTACAATTAAGAATCACCCCACTTCTCAAATTATTGGAGATGTGATATCTCCTGTTCAGACTAGAAGATCTCATCAGACTCTTGGAGGATTTATTGCCAATATACACAAGAAGGTTGATACCCCTCTTGTTCAAGCATGTTTGTTTGCCTGTTTTCTGTCACAACAGGAACCCAAGAAGATTTTTGATGCTCTCAAAGAACCAAGTTGGGTGGAAGCAATGCAGGATGAGCTTTGATAGGTGTGTAAACACCCATCCTTTTTACCACTTAACTACAATAATAACCGAGCCAAAACGTGTATTTTATGTCGTAAATGTCGGAATTATGCGTGGTTTGTGTTTTTGTTGTGATTTAGGACGAAAATGTGGAAAAGGGAGAAAACACGGGCATTCACGGGTCTTATCAAAGAAAAAGACGAAAGACGAAGTCAAGAAATCAAGAATGCAAAAAAGAACGGAAGTCCAAGACCAAATTCTGAAGATTTATCGAAGAAAAAGTCAAAAGACGGAAGTTTACTAAAAGCCGAAGAACTCGAGTCTTATTTATGAAGAATTACAAGACGAGTTCAAAGAAATCCTGAGACAAAGTCGTTAAAGTCAAAATATTAAGAAGACAAGGACTTAATCATGCAATTAAGGAAAGAAGAAAGAGGGGAGGAAGCTTCCTAAGCACCTCCCTAATCTCCCCTATAAATAGATTAGATTAGATTTCATTTTCTCTTGTTGGCTAGTTTGACAAACTATGCTCTTCCACTTTAATTTTTGCACATTTAATTACATGTCATTTAATTAATTGTCTTGCACCTTAAATACATTTAATTTCAAGTAAGTTTCCTTTTAATTATTATCAATCTTTACTTTTATTGTTTGATCTCCTATCTTCCTTTCTTGTTTGATCATAATCTTCATGTTTTATTGTTTATGTTTATGTTCTTGATTTTTATTGATTTAATTAAGTGGGTTTTGATTATTTTGGTTATTATTGTTAGTTTTATTGATTTGGTTTGTTTGATTATCATTAGTAGATGTTTTTGGTTAATCTTGTTTAATCTCTTGGTTGATTTTGATTAATTTTAATTAGATCCATAGCTTTTTCCTTTCTCCTTGTTCTTCGCTTTGTTACTGTATTCCCAGGTACATTCCGGATCAAAGCATTATTCCGAGTGAAGGTTTGTTCCTTGATTGTTCCGAATTTGTGAAGTTCCGAGTCAGTGTTTATTCCGAATCAAAGGACCTTCATTCGGGACATTCCGAATCAAGGACCTTCGTTCGGAACATTCCAGATCAACTTGAACATTCTGAATCAGCAGACTATTCCGGATCAAGGATTGAAGAATTATTCCGAATCAAGCTGTGCATTCCGAGTGAAGCTGTTCATTCGGAACATTCCGAATATAAGCCATCATTCCGGATCAAAGTGATTCATTCGGAATATATTATGAATCAAGACAAAGTTCTGAATCAGTGGAGTTCATTCGGAACATTTATTGTTCCGAATCAAGGAGTGTTCATTCGGAACATTTATTGTTCCGAATCAAGGCAACATTCCGGATCAAGGGAGTTCCGAACCAAGGTGTTCATTCGGAATAGTGAATATTCCGGGTAAGTGACATATTCCGGATGAACCATTATTCCGAGTGAGCATTTTATTCCGGATCAAAGGTTTTGGCTAATATTCCGAGTGAAGAAGAATCATTCCGAACGAAGGTGACATTCCGGATGAGTGATTATTCCGAACGAAGGTTTATTCCTGATGAGCTGATTTCAGGTTCTATTTAGTTTCTGTTTTTAATTTTTAATTTTCAAGCTTTATTTTTCCCGCCTTTTTCCTTAGTTGCACTTTAAGATTACTTGCCTTAGATTTATTTTAGCTTTGCCTTAGTTTAAGTTTTAGTTGCGTTTTAAGTTTGCCTTAGATAGTTTTAAGTTTGCGTTATTTACGTTTAGTGCCCATTTACTTTTCATCACGCTTTTAATTTCTTGTCTTATATTTTAAATTAGATTTAGATTTAAATTAACGTCATTTTCATTTACGTCTTGCACATTTATTTTAAAACAACCAAAAATATTCTTTTTCACCAAAAATAATTGAGTCGCATTTTGAACCGGAAATCAATTCGTTAAGATACCGAGAAACGAACTTTTCAACTAGCAAAATCTCTACATTAAAATGGCGCCGTTGCCGGCTCTTTTCGTGAAGATTAACGATTTTCTGTGAGAGACGCGTTGCTTTTTGGGATCCGTTCACTCGTGAACGTTATTTTTCGTGTCAAAATTTTTCAAAAAAATCCCAAAAACATTTGAAAAATCATAAAAGGCATTTCTTTTTCAAAGTTTTGCACCAAAAATATTCCTCTTTATCCTCTATTATGTTTAATTCTTTTCTTTACCCCTCTTATTTATAATTCTTCATGGATTCGTCTTGCGTACGGTGTGGGAGACCATGGCATGGTTTTCAAACATGTCATTGGTGTACTTGTGAGCGGTGTGGTTTTGATATCGACGATACACAATTTGGATTTTGTCCATTTTGCAATTCAACAAAGTCATACTTCTCCTCGTACAATACTTTCTCACCTTCTCCCGTCTATGACAATCCTTATCCTCAAGATGCACCGGGTTTTTCTCCATACCCGTGGTGCTATATTTGTGGGGGCCCTCACGATGCTTCTTCTTGTGATCCGTCGAAGGTCTTTGAGAAAGTCCCATGCTATCATCCCAGTGTGTATAACTTTGAGCCCCCACGTCACACCGTCAATCATCAACCCTTTTGTGCACTTCCTCCTGAGAAACTTGCCACACTTTTTGACAACTTTCACAAAGTTCAAGAAGCTTGCAACAAGATCATGGAGAAATGTCAAGCGGATCAGCAACAAGAGCAAGTATCTAACCTTAATGCTTATACTCCTACTCTTGTGCCTCCATATTATTATGATAGTGATGACGATGAGAGTACTATTTCTTGGAACGATGAGAATTCTATTCCTTCACCCGACTTGCCGGATATGGAGTCTAAGGATTCACCCATCCTAGGGGATGAGGATCTTAGCACAATTCCTGCAAAGGAATCTGACGAATTCATAAAGTCTAGTGCTGATAACCTTGTCCCAATCCCAAGTGAATCTGAGTTGACATCCGACAGTGACTATGAGTATGATGCACTTTCTTCTGATGATTTTCCTTCCACCAACACTTTGGGAGAGGATTCTTTGGCTTTCTCTAATCCTCTTTTTGATCAAGATGATGATTTTACTTCTAGTGATGACGAATCACTATCCGATGAAGACGTTCCGAAGGAAACTTTCAAGATTTATTCGAACCCTTTATTTGATTTTGCTGACGCTTACATATCTAGTGAGGTGAATCCTCTCTTTGACGAAGGGACTGAGGACATTGATAGCTCTGCTTCTCTTGCTATTGATGAGCATACTTTGTTAGCCATGCCCCCTTCTATCGCAGAGGTGGAGAGATTTGACTCTACTAGACAGGTGACACGGATGGAAGGTAATTCTTCTCTTACTTCTCATACTATATTGCCCCTCATCCTACTGAATGCACGCCCAAGCGGGTGATGTATCAATTTCACTCTCCGGGAAATGAGGATGAGTGCTTTGACCCGGGAGGTGATAATGACCATTCTATGATTGATAACCTTACGGCTTTGCCAATTGGTCAGCATCCATTGTCTTTGGAGGATGACAATGTGATTCCTTTACCCACCCCACCTCCCGTGGATCAAGACTTCACATACTTCTCGTATGTTGAAAGGACCTTTCTACCATTTAAGACTTATCCTCCCGCCTCCCCTTTGTTGATGTCAACCGGGAACGAGGACAAGGTCTTTGATCCCGATATTACATTCGAGGCTTCCCCATGGACCATTTAATTCGGGGATGAGTCAGGCTCGTGACTCGGTTAACAAAAACAAGTTCTTCTTGGGAGGCAACCCGACTATCTATCTATCTTTTTCTTTGTTTTACCATAAGTGTAGGGGGAGACCCGTTGGTGTTTGCTATTTCCTCTCTTCTACTATTCGATCCACTCTTGATGATTTTTGACGACGCGTGATTCCGTGTTTCCGTCTTCCCGGTTCTATCCTAAACTCTTTTTGATTCACTATTTTATATTTTCCAATTTTAAAATAGGAATCTCGTTAGTTGTCTTTTCCTTAGCGAGCTTTAAACAACGTGCACAATGTCCTAAGTGTAGGGGAGTTCACTCCCACATGCTTAAACATTGAGGACAATGTTTATATTAAGTGTAGGGGGACTTCTATCGAAGTTAAGTGGCCTTTTCCTTGTATTTGTCCTCATTTTAACCGGAAAATCAATTTTTTCGACATTTTTCAAAATTTTTGATCTATTTTGGCCTATTAGTTTTACCTTTGTATAGTTATTTTCTTTCTTTGCTAGAATAAATTTTAATAAAGCGGTTTTAATTTTCAAACGTTGTGAATCTTTTGACTCAACCCGAGTTTACTTATCTAAGTTACTCTAGCTAGTATCCTTAACGTGTTTAAGTCAAGTTTTGCTAGGCTTTTATATAGGGAGCTATAAAACGCGAAAGTCTTAACTCTCATGGGTTAAGAACAAGAACTTTTCGCAAGTTCCTATAATTGATCCTAGAGAGTTGTTTATCAAGGGAACTTTAAAATGTGATTTCTAAACTTGAAAAAGTCTAAGAATTTGCAAGATCCTATAGACGACTCGAAAACCCAAAACTTTGATTTAATAGGCTAAGCATCCACGAGTCTCATTCCTTGAGATTTTAAACTGTGGAGGACGAGAGATGATAGAGCCAGTTATAAGTTCGGTATTCTTTCATGAAATTATGTGAGTTAATTATAAGCCTATTCTCCCATCGCTTGTTAATAAATTTATCTGCAATAAATAAGGTTGTACGATTTGCAAAGTTACTTAGCTTCCAGCCCAAGATCGTTTAAAAGTTGCTCGGTATGGATTAGAGTTCATAGCCAAGGCATAACTTGTTGAAGCGGGATGCAAAGATTGGCGAGTCCGAAAAGGCCCTAACAAGGCATGAGGGCTATATTTTGTTGCTAAAAATCCCAAGTGATGTGAAGAATCATTTATCAAAGATCAATATGAATGATCGAGACACACGACGAAAAGCAAATACTCCCATAAAGATCATGGAGAAGTCTATCCAAAAAGGCCCTGACAAGGTATGAGGATAAATAGATCCAAGTCCAAAAAGGAGGCGGATCGTTGTATATCAAAATCCAGAATAAAGATTGGAGAAAAATGAAGAAGTCGTGGTCTAAGTATGAAGAATCTCTCAAAACTTCAAGTGAAGAAATTCTTATTATGAAGAGAAGACCATTATTTCATGAACGTCGCTCAAGATTTAAAGTATGAAGTCGCTGCCAAATATCGGTCCGAGAAAGGTCTCAAATCGCGAAGCAAGTTATGCCAAGATATGAACTTTATGAGGTCCCGAGAAGCTGTTTTAAAAGATTTTGTCCTTTAGCTAACTATTGATTAAATCGTCCCACTATATTTTCAGCCTAAATAAACTATCGAAATAAGTCAAACAATGCATCCTCGTGATCATTCAAGACAACAATAAAATATAATAGATACACCTAGGAATAAGGGAGTCTAAGTAAGTAACTGGCCCACATGAGTTCGTGTTAGTTTGCTAACTGATAATAACAATGATCTCGTTTTTAAGCTTGGTTTGGAGAAGGTGAAAACTTGAGGATGATGATCATTCGCAACATTTCCAAAACCCGAAGGTATGTTTTTGATTTCTTTCTTCCTTTGAATGTTTATAATTTTCTATCTTTTTAATAAAGGCCAACGTGGATTGATTATGATGGGAAATGTAATCTTGCTTTGTAACTAATGCATTGCATGAGGACATTGCAATGGTCAAGTGTAGGGGATTTGATACGTGTGTAAACATCCATCCTTTTTACCACTTAACTACAATAATAACCGAGCCAAAACGTGTATTTTATGTCGTAAATGTCGGAATTATGCGTGGTTTGTGTTTTTGTTGTGATTTAGGACGAAAATGTGGAAAAGGGAGAAAACACGGGCATTCACGGGTTTTATCGAAGAAAAAGACGAAAGACGAAGTCAAGAAATCAAGAATGCAAAAAGAACGGAAGTCCAAGACCAAATTCTGAAGATTTATCGAAGAAAAAGTCAAAAGACGGAAGTTTACTAAAAGCCGAAGAACTCGAGTCTTATTTATGAAGAATTACAAGA
The DNA here is from genome assembly GCA_025667525.1 of Glebionis coronaria. NCBI lineage: Eukaryota > Viridiplantae > Streptophyta > Magnoliopsida > Asterales > Asteraceae > Glebionis > Glebionis coronaria. Next base: position 588,225,104 of record CM046874.1, on the reverse strand, counting down.
CGAGTTCAAAGAAATCCCGAGACAAAGTCGTTAAAGTCAAAAGATTAAGAAGACAAGGACTTAATCATGCAATTAAGGAAAGAAGAAAGAGGGGAGGAAGCTTCCTAAGCACCTCCCTAATCTCCCCTATAAATAGATTAGATTATATTTTATTTTCTCTTGTTGGCTAGTTTGACAAACTATGCTCTTCCACTTTAATTTTTGCACATTTAATTACATGTCATTTAATTAATTGTCTTGCACCTTAAATACATTTAATTTCAAGTAAGTTTCCTTTTAATTATTATCAATCTTTACTTTTATTGTTTGATCTCCTATCTTCCTTTCTTGTTTGATCTTAATCTTCATGTTTTATTGTTTATGTTTATGTTCTTGATTTTTATTGATTTAATTAAGTGGGTTTTGATTATTTTGGTTATTATTGTTAGTTTTATTGATCTGGTTTGTTTGATTATATGGTTAATCTTGTTTAATCTCTTGGTTGATTTTGATTAATTTTAATTAGATCCGTAGCTTTTTCCTTTCTCCTTGTTCTTCGCTTTGTTACTGTATTCCCAGGTACATTCCGGATCAAAGCATTATTCCGAGTGAAGGTTTGTTCCTTGATTGTTCTGAATCAGTGAAGTTCCGAGTCAGTGTTTATTCCGAATCAAAGGACCTTCATTCGGAACATTCCGAATCAAGGACCATCGTTCGGAACATTCCGGATCAACTTGAACATTCCGAATCAGCAGACTATTCCGGATCAAGGATTGAAGAATTATTCCGAATCAAGCTGTGCATTCCGAGTGAAGCTGTTCATTCGGAACATTCCGAATATAAGCCATCATTCCGGATCAAAGTGATTCATTCGGAATATATTCCGAATCAAGACAAAGTTCCGAATCAGTGGAGTTCATTCGGAACATTTATTGTTCCAAATCAAGGAGTGTTCATTCGGAACATTTATTGTTCCGAATCAAGGCAACATTCCGGATCAATGGAGTTCCGAACCAAGGTGTTCATTCGGAATAGTGAATATTCCGGATAAGTGACATATCCAGATGAACCATTATTCCGAGTGAGCATTTTATTCCGGATCAAAGGTTTTGGCTAATATTCCGAGTGAAGAAGAATCATTCCGAACGAAGGTGACATTCCGGATGAGTGATTATTCTGAACGAAGGTTTATTCCGGATGAGCTGATTTCAGGTTCTTTTTAGTTTCTGTTTTTAATTTTTTATTTTCAAGCTTTATTTTTCCCGCCTTTTTCCTTAGTTGCAATTTAAGATTACTTGCCTTAGATTTATTTTAGCTTTGCCTTAGTTTAAGTTTTAGTTGCGTTTTAAGTTTGCCTTAGATAGTTTTAAGTTTGCGTTATTTACGTTTAGTGCCCATTTACTTTTCGTCACGCTTTTAATTTCTTGTCTTTTTTTTTAAATTAGATTTAGATTTAAATTAACGTCATTTTCATTTACGTCTTGCACATTTATTTTAAAACAACCAAAAATATTCTTTTTCACTAAAAACAATTGAGTCGCATTTTGTACCAGAAATCAATTCGTTAAGATACCGAGAAACGAACTTTTCAACTATCAAAATCTTAACATTAAGCTTCACCAATTTGCTATTCAGGATGTTTGGGAGCTGGTTGATTGTCCCAGATATGTCAGACCTATTGGGACAAGATGGGTTTTAAGAAACAAGAAAGATGAAAGAGGCATTATGGTCAGAAACAAGGCACGTTTAGTGGCTCAGGGATATATACAAGAGGAAGGGATAGACTATGAGGAGGTCTTTGCACCAGTTGCAAGGATTGAGGCTATAAGGATATTTCTAGCCTATGATTCCTGCATGGGTTTCACTGTCAATCAAATGGATGTGAAGAGTGATTTTCTGTATGCACAATTGTTGAGGAGGTGTATGTCATGCAGCCTCCTGGTTTTGAAGATCCATAAAATCTAGACAAGGTGTATAGAGTCAAGAACGCTATGTATGGACTTCATCAAGCCCCAAGAGCATGGTATGGCACATTGTCCACTTATCTGGTGGAAAATGGATTCAAAAGGGGCACTATAGACCAGACATTATTTACAAAGAAGGCTGGTAAGGATGTCTTACTTGTTCAGGTTTATGTTGATGATATCATCTTTGGCTCCACCAATCCAAAGATGAGTGAAGACTTTTCCAAGCTTATGACAGACAAATTCAAGATGAGTGCAATGGGGGAGATGAACTTCTTTCTAGGGTTACAAGTTTAGCAGAAAGAAGATGGTATCTTCATCTCTCAAGATAAGTATGTAACAGAGATCTTGAAGAAGTTTAGATTTTCTCCACATGAAAAGAGGGCTACTACTCCTATGGATAGAGAACACCCTTGGGGAAAAGTTGGAGATGGAAAAGATGTGTATGTCAGGCACTATAGATCAATGATTGGTTCATTGATGTATCTCACAGCCTCAAGACCTCACATCATGTTTGTTGTGTGTGCATGTGCACGCCATCAAGTGACTCCCAAAGAATGTCACCTTTATGCTGTCAAGAGAATCTTTAGGTATCTTAGATGCTATCCAGATTTGGGATTATGGTATCCAAAAGATTCACCATTGGAGCTTATTGCATATTCAGACAGTGACTATGGTGGTGATAAATTTGATAGAAAATCCACAACTGGTGGATGTCAGTTTCTTGGGAGTAGGTTGATATCTTGGCAATGCAAGAAACAAACAGTGGTGGCCAATTCTACAACTGAAGCAGAGTATGTGTTGGGAATAAATTAAGGCCAGATCACTTGAACGCTGACAAGAACAACTCAAGCGTTGACAAGAGCAAAGTGAGCGCTGACAGCTTAAGCGTTGACAAGTTAAAGTCAAGCGTTGACAGATTGAAGACAAGCACTGATGGAAGATGTGAGCTACACGTTTATTATGTTCTAGAATACTTCTAGTAAGGATAGAAACGATAATGTATTTTCTATGTTTATCTTTATCTAGAATAGTTGATACGTAGCTTATTGTACAAGGCTTCTTAGTCTATAAAAGAAGGCCTTTAGGTTAATGTTTAATATCAAGTTTTCATTAAGTTTTTCATTCGTAAACATCTTTCATTGTAAGCAAGTTCGACATTGATAATCAAAGTGAAAGTATTGTTTACATCTTGTGTTCTTGTTTAAGTATTAAATTCCGCATAATACTTAGATTCACAAAGCATACAACAAAGGTTTCTCTACGTGTTATACTTGATCTAATCTCGTATACACAAAGCTAATCGATCTAAGTTTAGGATCAACAGTATGTAGCTGCAGCTTCTTGTTGTGGACAAGTCTTATGGATTCAGAACCAGCTGTTGGATTATGGGTATAATTTCATGCATACCAAGATTTTTGTAGACAATAACAGTACTTTATGCATTATTAAAAATCCTGTACATCATTCTAAAACAAAACACATAGAAATTAGACATCATTTTATAAGAGATTGTTTTGAAAAGGGTTTAATACAACCAGATAGGGTTGACACAGAAGAAAATGTGTCTGATTTATTAACTAAACCTTTTGATGCTGGAAGGTTTCAATACTTGGTAACAAGTATTTGAATGATCAATCTCACTTAATATGTTCTTTGGGATCTTATTGTAAAAGTATGTACAGGATAATACATTGTTATTGGTCTTTTTGAAGTTAGATTTTCCACTATATTTTTCTAACGTTGACAAAGGTTACCTTAACGCTGACAAGTGTTATCGTGGCGTTGTCAGCAACAATGTTAGTTTTGTGGTTTTTTATCTAAGTGTACAGGTGGTGTTAGCATTGTACCATTGGATACAGAGTTGCTTATGGATCCTTGGAGAATCATTTGAGCATGTTTTAGTTTATGGATGATGGTTGGAATATTTATATTCCTATCTTGACATAAATTTTTATGTTCATGCATATTATTGGGCAACATATGTATCACAGCTTAAGGGGAGGTTTTAGGAACCTTTAGGACTTTTGGGTATTCTTATAATACTCTCATCACAATTCTAGATTGTGTCCACAGGTGAGTATGAGTTAGTTTACTAAATCATGAGGCACTGTAGCATGCAAAGTTGATATACTATGCATGCTGCCAAGACATTTTTGGCCTAGAATTGGGTGTGGTCTGTTGGGAGACTTGGGAATGATTTATTATGGGTTTTACCTGGGAGTTACAAGGAATTTTATGAGATAGCTTAATTGTTAAGAATTTTGGTTAGCAAGGGACACTAGAGGACTGTTATGTCTATCTTGCATAAGCAAGTGTGCATAACTGGACAGTGCTTGCCGCCCTATAATAATTATCAATTTATAGGTTATCTTCACTAGGATAAATTACTTTGTTAAGGTCCTTTTTCATTTTTATTACTTTTATTTTTGGACGCTGAAAAGTATTTTTCCAAGCGTTGTTATGACCAATTTAGACGCTGACATGGCTTTGGCAAACGTTGACAAGAATATAGCCGTTGGGCGTTGATGGGTTATTTTTTACCGTTGACACTCATTGGGACCTACCCAGTTGTTATTTTTGACGAATTTTTGGGCCGTAATTTTGGGAGCAGATAACTTTTAATTAATGCACAAGGATAGCTTATTTTCTTTTCAATATTTTCATCATTATATTTTGAAAATAGTTGCCTAATTTTTGACCAATCACATGTGCCTATCTCTCCTATATATTTGGCTCCTATTTTTAAACAGGGTACCTCAAATTATTGTCTAAAAAAATTTCTCCTATAATTCATCTTTCTAAATCATTCATAAACAGCTTTCTTCAACATTGGCACCAAAATTTAAACCAAGTGACTTGGTATTGGGATTCAGGAGTCAACACAACATGGTTGCTTACTTGGACGCTGATGATACTCTGTTTCAACAATACTCCCAAATGGTGGCGTATTTGAATGCATCTCCTATTAGGTATGTTCTTTCTCATGCTCCTCTCATCTTTGTCACTCATATTAAGTAGTTTTGGAACACTGTCAGTTCCTCAACAATTAATAATGTGACTACATTATCAGCTATTGTTCATGGGCGTACTTGGGTGGTTACTGAAGCCTTGGTTCGCTAGGCTTTGCATCTTGATGATGCAGATGGTATAACCACCCTTCCCATTCATGAAATAGAACAAGGGCTTCGGGCTTTGGGTTATCCTTTCCCTGATGAGGTCACTTTAAACAAATATCATAAACAAGAGTTTCCCCCAACCTGGAAGTACCTCATACATGTCATCCTACAATGTTTGAGTCCTAAGTGTACTACACACAATGAAATTAATAGATCAATTGCTAGTGCAATTGTGTGCATTGCAAATGGGCAAAAGTTTAATTATTCTAAAATAATTTTTGATGGCATGTGTAAAAACAAAGGAAATAAGATGACTTTGGCTTATCCCAGATTTTTGCAAATGGTTTTTGATGTGCAAAATTACTGCATAAGGGATCATGATGATTTTTATGAGATCCCTGTGCAAAAGAAAGTTATTTTTACCAAGATGAATTCACCCTCTCACCATGAATTATCCCTCACCCAAGCTATGCTTGCTGTTATTGCAGCAGCACAACCCCAACCAGACCCAGAACCACAACTTGACCCAATACCAGAACCTTTACCTTCACCTCAACACATGGAAGTTGACCAAGAACCCTTTGATGCTGACACTTTAAATGTTGGCGTTGACACACCTAATCCAGACGCTGACACCATTCCTTCACATACCCAAACACCCCTTAACCTTCCAACATCTACCCAATCCACATCATCTTCTACCCCACCACAATATAGGTTGCAAAAACGCCAAAGGACTACTGGAGTGTTCTCCTCTAGTGGTCCTAGCCATGTAGCAGAGAGAACCACCACCACAAGTGTGGTTGGTGCTATGGATGAGGCTGGGACTATTGGTTCTGGCTTAGATGCAGGCCAAGACAGTCCTAACATCTTTAAGACCTCATCCATGCCCCATGACTCTAACTTGGGAGGTCAAATACCTATTTTAGAGGAGGGCAGATTGGAACCATACACATTGATGGAATTGACGGTTGTCTGCATTAGCTTGCAAAAGCAAAATGCAGACTTGGTATGAATTGTCAGTACACAAGGCCTTGAACTCAAGCAATTGAGGGAGAGGATTGTCATTTTGGAGAATGCTAGCACCAGGCGTGGGATGGAGGAATCTTCCAAAGGGGAGGATGAGCAGATTAATGTCAGTGATAAAGGCTCACATGATAGAGAATCTTTGGGTATTGCTGAAGCCCTCACTGCATTGAAGGAGCAACCAGGTTTTGATAGATCTCTGGTAACTCCTACAAATTTAAACTTGTCTTTTACAGCCATGTTGAAGCAATTTACAAGAGACGCTGAGACAAGTAAGTTGGGCGTTGACAAGCAAAATTTGAATGCTGACACACCAAGCGCTGACAAGAGTAATTTGGGCGCTGACACAAGGAATTTGAGCATTTACAGACCTGCAGATATGGTTGATGTATTTCAGTCATCAGCTATCATCAAAGAAGTGTCATCACAGGTATTACCATCATCCTTGCCCATAATTGATCCATTAGATAAGGGTAAAAGAATTATGGTAGAAGTAGAAGTTCCAAAGGATGTAGCACAAGTAGAGTTTGATTCAAGGTTGGTTCCACAACTTGTGGAACAAGAGATGAAGAACGTTGGTGAATCACCATTTGTTGTCACTTCTGAGGAACAAGAGGGAAGTGATGAAGAAAGTTCAGATTCAAGTGTGATGTTAATTAAACAACCAGAAAGACTTGAATATGGTGATGACTTGGCAAGGGAGAAGCTTAGAGAGTTGAAATTGCAAGTAGACTTTGATATGCCAGAAGTAGTTCAGATGTACCATGCTTGGGAGAATATGATTATGGAGAATCCAGATTTGACAATTTCAGACCAAATTTGGGGATTGGAGATTCTTCTAAGAGTTCAAAGTGACTGCAAGGTAATTCTGAAACACAAGGTTAGCAATATTTTCTCACTACTGAAGAGGGATAGAAGAGAGCTCTATTACATGCTACTCAGATGTCATGGAACTGGATGGACCTTCAAGAAATTGCAGGGATTATCTTTTCAAGAATTGGAGTACAAGGCTTATCCCATTTGGGCAAAAGTGTAGGAAATGAACACTCTAAGACTTCTTTCAGATGAAAGGAAAGAAGAACTTGCAAAAGAGATGGAGAGTCAGAAGGCAATGATTGTTCCAAGGCCTGTGAAGAAGGGAGTTCCACTTGAGTTCCCTAAAGATATGGATAGATTGAATCCCAATGAAGCTGTTATAAGAAGGAGCATTAAGCTCTTACCCATAGAAGCTTCAGATATGGTACAAGTGTTACCTCTTGATGCTAGAAACCCTATCATGACCAATGAAGAAGATGCAAGTGGGTTTTGGAAGATTGACAGGTATAGGAAAGAGGTACACACATTTATTACTCTTGTGTCTCTCTTTGCAAGTGTGGATAGAGAAGACTTGGTAGACCTTTGGAGGTTGTTGGAGGCCAAGAATGAGACTGAAGCTCCTACTTCAGTCAATGGAATAAAACTTTGGTCAACATTCAAGAGAATGTGTGGACCAAAAGAAGAAGATCCTACTGTTTGGAAGGATCTTGAGGATGATGTCAGTGGTCTTCAATGGCGTTTGTATTCAGCTGCTGGTGTGTATTACTTGAGCACTACAAAGTTTACTGAGTATCTTCTTGTAGATGGTCAGTATCCTATGTCCAAAGAAGTTTTGGAAAAGATGAAGACAACACAGCTGGAGATTGACTATTCAAGTGACGTGGCCAAAGATTTGATTAGGCATGTTTATTACCAATATGATAAGATTTGTAAGATTCCTCCTAGTTCTTAATTTTTATTCAGAAACTTGATTACTAGAGTAGATATCAAGTTTAGGGGAAGATTGTTGGGAATAAAATGTAGCCAGTTCACTTGAGCGCTGACAAGAAGAAAACAAGCGTTGACAGGAAGAAAAAAACGCTGACAGATCAAGCGTTGACAAGAAGAAGTCAAGCGTTGATAGGTTGAAGACAAGCACTGATAGAAAGATATGGTCTACGCGTATTTTGTTTCTAGCTTGTTTCTAGTAAAGATAGGATCAACATTGTATTTTCTATAATTATCTTTACCTATAATAGTTGATACGTAGACTCTTGTACAAGGCTTCTTATGTCTATAAAAGAAGACCTTTAGGTTATGTTTCATAATAAGTTTTCATACGTTAAACACTTTCATTGTAAGCAAGTTCATTATTATCAATCAAGTGAAAGTTTGTTTTACATCTTTGTGTGTTCTTGTTTAAGTGTTAATTCCGCATAACACTTGAATTACTTTATACATAAACAAAGTTTCTCTACGTGTATAACTTGATCTAATCTCGTTTACACAAGCTAAATCGATCTAAGTTTGGGATCAACACCCCTGATTCCGTGTACCCGTCTTCCCGGTTTTATCCTAAACTCTTTTGATTCTCTATTTTATATTTTTCAATATTAAAATAGGAATCACTTTAGTTGTCTCTTCCTTAGCAAGATTTACATGCACAATGTCCTAAGTGTAGGGGAGTTTACTCCCACATGCTTAAACATTGAGGACAATGTTTATATTAAGTGTAGGGGGGACTTCTATCGAAGTTCAGTGGGCTTTTCCATGATTTTGTCCTCGGTTTAACCGGAAAATTTAATTTTTTGACATTTTTCAAATTTTTTAATCTATTTTGGCCTAGTGGTTTTTCCTTTGTTATCGTTATTTACTTTCTTTGCTAAAATAAAGTTTAATGAAGTGGTTTTAAATTTTCAAGCGTCATGAATCTTTTGACTCAACCCGAGTTTACTTATCTAAGTTTACTCTAGCTAGTATCCTTAACGTGTTTAAGTCAAGTTTTGCTAGGCTTTTATATAGGGAGCTTTAAAACGCGAAAGTCTTAACTCTTACGGGTTAAGAACAAGAACTTTTCGCAAGTTCCTATAATTGATCCTAGAGAGTCGTTTATCAAGGAAACTTTAAAATGTGAATTCTAAACTTGAATGAGTCTAAGAATTTGCATGATCCTATAGATGACTTGAAAACCCAAAACTTTGATTTAATTGGCTAAGAATCCACGAGTCTCATTCCTTGAGATTTTAAATTGTGGAGAATGAGAGATGATAGAGTCAATTATAAGTTTGGTATTCTTTCATGAATTTATGTGAGTTGATTATAAGCTTTTCCTCCCATCACTTGCTAATAAATATATTTGCAATAAATAAGGTTGTACGATTTGAAAAGTTACTTAGCTTCTAGCACAAGATCGTTTAAAAGTTGCTCGGTATTAATTAGAGTTCATAGCCAAGGCATAACTTATTGAAGCGGGATGCGAAGATTGGCGAGTCCGAAAAGGCCCTAACAAGGCATGAGGGCTATATTTTGCTGCTAAATATCCAAAAGTGATGTGAAGAATCATTTATCAAAAATCAATATGAAGGATCGAGACACACGAAGAAAATCAAATACTCCCCAAAAGATCATGGAGAAGTCTATCCGAAAAGACCCTAGCAAGGTATGAGGATAAATAGATCCAAGTCCTAAAAGGAGGCGGATCGTTGTATATCAAAATCCAAAATAAAGATTGGAGAAAAATGAAGAAGTCGTGGTCTAAGTATGAAGAATCTCTCAAAAACTTCAAGTGAAGAAATTCCTATCATGAAGAGAAGACCATAATTTCAAGAACGTCTCTCAAGATTTGAAGTATGAAGTCACTGCCAAATATCGGTCCGAGAAAGGTCTCAAATCGTGAAGCGAGTTATGCCAAGATATGAATTTTAAAAGGTCCCGAGAAGCAGTTTTAAAAGATTTTGTCTTTTAGCTGACTATTGATTAAATCGTCCTACTTTATTTTCAGCCTAAATAACTATCGTAATAAGTCAACAATGCATCCTCGTGATCATTTAAGACAACAACAAAATATAAGAGATACACCTAGGAATAAGGGAGTCTAAGCGAATTATTGGGCCACATGAGTTTGTGTTAGTTTGCTAACTTATAATAACAATGATCTCGTTTTTAAGCTTGGTTTAGGGAACGTGAAACTTGAGGATGATAAACATTCATGACAATCCAAAGCCTCAATGTAAGTCTTTAATCTCATTATTTGTTTTTCTTCCTTTAATTATGTTTAATAAAGGCCAAGGTGGGTTTATGATGGAAAATGTAAATCTTGCTTTGTAATTAATGCATTGCATGAGGGCATTGCAATGGTCAAGTGTAGGGGATCTGATAGGTGTGAAAACACCCATCCTTTTACCACTTAATTATAATAATTGTTGGGAATAAATTAAGGCCAGATCACTTGAACGCTGACAAGAACAACTCAAGCGTTGACAAGAGCAAAGTGAGCGCTGACAGCTTAAGCGTTGACAAGTTAAAGTCAAGCGTTGACAGATTGAAGACAAGCACTGATGGAAGATGTGAGCTACACGTTTATTATGTTCTAGAATACTTCTAGTAAGGATAGAAACGACAATGTATTTTCTATGTTTATCTTTACCTAGAATAGTTGATACGTAGCTTATTGTACAAGGCTTCTTAGTCTATAAAAGAAGGCCTTTAGGTTAATGTTTTGTATCAAGTTTTCATTAAGTTTTTCATTCGTAAACATCTTTCATTGTAAGCAAGTTCGACATTGATAATCAAAGTGAAAGTTTTGTTTACATCTTGTGTTCTTGTTTAAGTATTAAATTCCGCATAATACTTAGATTCACAAAGCATACAACAAAGGTTTCTCTAAGTGTTATACTTGATCTAATCTCGTATACACAAAGCTAATCGATCTAAGTTTGGGATCAACAAGTGGTATCAGAGCTTGTTGAGGAACTTTTGATCTTTGAAGAACACCAGAACCATATACGAACACCAAAACCCTAATTTTCTCAAAACCCTAAAAACATCATGTCTGAAGCAATAACCTCCTCCTCCTCATCCTTACCAAACATCAAGATTCTTATGCTTGATGCAACCAACTTTGACTTATGGAGGTGCAACTTTGAACAATATCTGGGGATCTTTGACTACACACTCTGGGATATTATTGAATATGGAAACTCATTCAATAAAGCTCAAAAGATTCTGAATGCCATTGCAACAAGAACAGCTGTTGAAGGATGTCCTGATGAAGATAAGAAAGAAAAACCTGGAGATGGTAGAGCTGTAAGTGCTGAAGATATTGCAAAGAAAAGGGCTGACATGAAAGCCCTAAATATTCTGAAAGTGTCTCTGGGACAAGAAAATCAGCACAAATATAGAAGCTATGAATCTGCTAAGGATCTTTGGGAAGCAATTGAAGTTGCATATGGTGGTAATGCAGAAACTAAGGAAGAAAAGAAAAAGCAACTTCTGCATGATTATGCTGTCTTCAAAGCTCAGCCCAATGAGAAACTGAGCAGTGTGAGAAGCAGATTGCTTGACATCACAAGCAAATTGTCCTTCATGGGGACACAAGTTGGTGATATTGACACCAATGCTACTTTTCTAAAAAGTCTTGGTGAGACATGGAAGATTGAGGCAAGATCTATTCTTGCCAATAATACTCACAAGAGCTCTTCGTTTGATGACATCTACAACAAACTAAGACTGTTGGAAGATGAAAATCTTTCAAGCAAAGCTAGCACCAGCAACATGGCCTTCTTCTCTCATAGTGAAGGTCAATTCAATCAACAGGACTCTTTTATGCATCCAGTTACTGGATCATCATTTGTCAGCGCTGGAACAAGTCCTGTCAACGTCTCCTTTTCAGACGCTGACACATTCATGAATGACTCACCAAGAGTTAAACCTGCTGGTTTGGATTTGGATACTGTTTGTGCTTACATTGCTTCTTTGCCCAATGGTTCAGTGATTACATATGAGGACCTTGAGCAGATAAGTGATGAACACTTGGAAGAGATGGACATCAAGTGGAACATGGCTCTTGCTAGTATAAGAGCAAATAGGTGGAATAGAAGGTTCAAGAAGAAGATGACCTTCAATGCTAAAGACACTGCTGGATTTGATAAATCCAAAGTTGAGTGCTACAACTGTCATCGCATGGGGCACTTCATGAGGGAATGCAGATCTCCTAGAAGATCTGATGCTGGTAAACCCTCAAGTCAGGTTGTTAAAGCTCAAGACTCCAAAGCCATGGTTGCAGTTCAAGGAATTGATGGTACTGGATGGGATTGGAGCTATCTGGCTAAGGATGCTGAAGAGGACAAAGCTTTGATTGCTGATATTGAAGAAGAAGAGCATGTTGAATATGCTCTCATGGTACACTCCTCCTCTTCATCTGATAATGAGGTATATGATGATGCTTTTTGTAGCAAAGGTTGTAGGTTAAACACTGACAGACTTAACAAAGAAGTGTTAAAACTAAAAGAGGATATGAGCACTGAAAGGTGTAAAATATCCAATTACTAACTAGCTCTTACTGAAACTGAGAAAACCGTTTCTGAATACAAGAAAATGGAATTTGATTTAAAAGATAAGATAAACATCTTAAAACATGAGCTAGAGGGTAGTATGGATATTAGAAATATCATGTCAAAAGTCAATAAAGACCTACAGGCTATGTTAGATGAGGCCATTAAGAATAAAGATGATGTTGACCTCAAGATTCAATAATTTGATAGAGCCACCCAAGCCCTAGGAGACTGTGTAGCTAAACAAAGAGATCCTAAGGATATGACTGGGCTTGGGATGAATGAGAATGATTACTCTCTGGTTCCACCACCAGCTGGTGACTTCTATGGTGTCCTTAGAAAGGATTTATCTTGGACTGGTATTCCAGAATGCCAAGAAGAGGAATTTATTCCTCCACCAAGAGTTGTCACCCCAGTAGAAGAGTATCAACAAAAACTGTCTGACCTAAATGAGTGGAAGAAAGCTAACCCTACTTTATTTGTTAAAGGGGGTTTGCTGTGTGAAAGTCCCATTGAATCCCCACCCATTAAGGTTACTCACCCAGTTACTGGTAAAGCTGTTGACCTAGGCTCCAACACTGTTAGAAGACCTACCATTAAATATGCAGAGATGTATAGAAATAATAGGTCACCCAAGAGCCAAGTTAACAATCATGGAACAGGTTTCTTTGCTTCTAGACCTAAGAATGTGTCTAAGAAAGCCTGTTATACTTGTGGTAGCTTTTCACATTTGGCATACAAGTGTGTCAACGCTCCCAAAGTCAGCGCTGATAGGAACAATTTCAGCGCTGATAGAAAGAAAGTCAACGTTGTTAGGAAGTCAAACGTTGTCAGACCCAGACCTTGTGAGCAGCAAAGTCCACAAGTGATTAGACCTGCCCCATTCTTTTCTAGAAGGTCTAACACTCATGGACAAAGACCTTTTCAAAAGACAGATACATGGTCCAATAGGCAATGGGTTCCTGTAGCAAACCCTAGGTTCAACACTGACAAGGGTAATTTCAGCGTTGACAAGACAAAATCCAACGCTGACATAAACGTGACCAGACCTAAGTATTTGCAGCCACAAGGTAAGGGGTCTAAAGCTTCTTCAAGCTTAACATGGAGACCCAAGAAAGATCAAAACCCTAATAATAATGGAATTTCAATGACTTGCAACAGGTTTAATTATATTTCCAAAGTCATTACAAAACCAATTGGGGTTAACTGGGTATTTCATCCAAAAAGGGATGGGAATGGGGTTGTTGTGAGAACTAAGTCTGTTCTTATTGAACAACCAGATGAATCCAAGTCTTCTGAGACTTGGGTTCCCAAAGAAAACTAATTTGTTTTCTTTATGTGCAGGGCATTCAAAAGCAGATCAATGACTATGGATATTGGGATAGTGGATGCTCAAGGCACATGACAGGAAAGGAAGACTATCTGACGAACTTCTCTCCTATTAAAGATGGTGATAAGGTATACTTTGGAGGGGGCTACGGCACCATCACAGGCAAAGGAACCCTTCTCACCAATAATCTACGTTTTGAGAATGTCTTCCTGGTAAAAGAACTGGACTATAATCTGTTTAGTGTATCACAAGTGTGTGATAACAAAAATAAGGTTCTTTTCACTGATACTGAGTGTTTGGTGTTAAGCAAGGATTTTAAGATCCCTGATGAGAAGTATATTGAGTATAGAACACCTAGGCATAAGGACATATACAATGTGAATTTAAATGGGATTAAAGTGAATACAAATATGTCTTGTTTTTATGCTAAGGCCTCAGTAGATGAAAGTAATTTGTGGCACAGGAGACTAGGGCACATAAACTTTAAAAATATAAATAGACTTGTGAGGCTTGGTTTAGTTGATGGTTTGCCTGAAAAGGCCTTCCATAATGACCACTCTTGTGTTGCATGTCTTAAAGGCAAGCAGCACAAGGTCTCATTCAAGTCCAAGCAGGTGCATACTAGTTCCAGACCTCTTCATATGCTTCACATGGACCTCTTTGGTCCAACTAATATAGAAAGTTTGAATGGCAAGTCATATTGTTTTGTTGTCACTGATGACTTTTCTAGGTTTACTTGGACATTCTTTCTAGCTATGAAGAGTGACACAGCTGATGTTCTTATTGAATTTATCACTCAAATTGAGAAAAGGTCTGGCTATGAGGTTAAGATGCTTAGGAGTGATAATGGTGGAGAATTTAGGAACAAGAAGCTAGATGATTTTTGTGCCATGAAGGGAATTACTAGGCAGTTTAGTATTGCTAGAACCCCACAACAAAATGCGGTTGCTGAAAGGAAGAATAGAACCCTAATTGAAGCAGCCAGAACAATGTTGGCTGATGCTCACTTTCCCATAGCCTTTTGGGTTGAGGCTGTTAATACAGCATGCTATGTGCAAAATAGAGCATTGGTTAACAAAATTCAGAACAAGACACCTTATGAGTTACTTTGGGGAAGAAAACCTAATATTGGTTTTCTCAGACCTTTTGGATGTCATGTAGTAGTCTTAGACACTAGTGATGCCTTAGGGAAATTTAGTGCAAAAGGTGATAAAGGTTACTTCATGGGGTATTCAGTGCAGAGCAAGGGTTATAGGGTTTATCTTAAGGAGGACAAACGTATTGTTGAAAGAGTACATGTTAGGTTCTTAGAGAATAAACCTAGTAATCCTGAAAGTGGTCCTAATTGGTTGTTTGATTTGGAACCCTTATCTAGAACTTTAAATTATTTGCCTGTCACTAATCCAGACATTGTGAAGGTAACTTCAAATGTTGTGGAAGAACAAGTTGTTCATGTTTCAGGTACTCAGGTTGATGAAAGGGCTGGATCACAAGCAGAAAAGGCATCTCCTACATTTGAATATGTCACAATTCCCATTTGGACTGATGCTTTTGCTGCTGCTGCTGCTGCTGGACAAGATAATGGTGGTTCCCAAATACTACCAGATACAAACATGCATGTTTCTTCAGGCGCTGACAAAGGCAAATCAAGCGCTGACAAGAGCAATTCAGACGTTGATGGCTCAGACGTTGACAACAACAGTTCAAGCGTTGTTAGCCCAAGCGCTGACAAACAAGGTTCAGACGTTGACAACACCTTTGCACATCTTTTCTCTTCCAATTTTGAACAAGGTGGACCTTCCAATGTCCATGAAGAGATTCCTAGAGAGTCTGATGAAGATATTGGCAACATGGAGCGAGAAGTTGAGGACACCAGACTTTTTGAAGGAGGAGTTCTCACTTCCACAATGAAGAATCACCCCCCATCTCAGATCATTGGTGATGTTATGACTCCAGTTCAGACAAGAAGATCCCATCAAAGTCTTGGTGGATTTATTGCCAATATACACAAGAAGGTTGATACCCCTCTTGTACAAGCATGTTTGTTTGCATGTTTTCTGTCACAAGAAGAACCCAAGAAGATATTTGATGCTCTCAAAGAACCAAGTTGGGTGGAAGCAATGCAGGATGAGCTTCACCAATTTGCTATTCAGGATGTTTGGGAGCTGGTTGATTGTCCTAGATATGTCAGACCAATAGGGACAAGATGGGTTCTCAGGAACAAAAGAGATGAAAGAGGTATTGTGGTCAGAAACAAGGCAAGGTTAGTGGCTCAAGGTTATACACAAGAGGAGGGGATAGACTATGAAGAAGTCTTTGCACCAGTTGCAAGGATTGAAGCTATTAGGATTTTTCTAGCCTATGCATCTTGAATGGGCTTTACAGTCTATCAAATGGATGTAAAGAGTGCATTCTTGTATGGCACCATTGTTGAAGAAGTTTATGTCATGCAACCTCCTGGTTTTGAGGATCCTGAGCATCCAGACAAAGTGTATAGAGTCAAAAAGGCTATGTATGGCCTTCATCAAGCCCCTAGAGCATGGTATGGTACTTTGTCTACCTATTTGGTGGACAATGGCTTCAAGAGGGGCACCATAGATCAGACACTATTTACAAAGAAGAAAGGCAAAGATGTGTTGCTTGTGCAGGTCTATGTTGATGATATCCATTTTGGGTCTACTGATCCAAAGATGAGTGAGGATTTCTCCAAGCTCATGACAGACAAATTCAAGATGAGTGCTATGGGGAGATGAACTTCTTTCTTGGTTTACAAGTTCAGCAGAAAGAAGATGGTATCTTCATCTCCCAAGACAAATATGTTGCTGAAATCTTGAAGAAGTTTGGCTTTTCTCCACATGAAATGAGGGCTTCTACTCCTATGGATAGAGAACACCCTTGGGGAAAGATTGGAGATGGGAAAGATGTTGATGTCAGGCATTATAGATCCATGATTGGATCCTTGATGTATCTTACTGCTTCCAGACCTGATATCATGTTTGCTGTGTGTGCATGTGCACGCCATCAAGTGACTCCCAAAGAATGTCACCTTTATGCTGTGAAGAGGATCTTTAGGTACCTAAGATGTTTTCCTACTCTTGGTTTGTGGTACCCAAAGGATTCACCATTGGAGCTGATTGCATATTCAGATAGTGATTATGGTGGTGACAAGTTTGATAGGAAATCCACAACTGGTGGATGTCAATTTCTTGGGATCAGATTAATATCTTGGCAATGCAAGAAACAAACAGTGGTGGCTAACTCTACAACTGAAGCAGAATATGTGGCTGCAGCAGCATGTTGTGGTCAAGTGTTGTGGATTCAGAACCAGCTGTTGGATTATGGGTATAATTTTATGCATACTAAGATATTTGTTGACAATAATAGTACTTTATGCATCATTAAGAATCCTGTGCATCATTCTAAAACTAAACACATAGAAATTAGACACCATTTTATAAGAGATTGCTTTGAGAAAGGTTTAATACAACCAGATAGGGTTGACACTGAGGAAAATGTGTCAGATTTATTAACTAAACCTTTTGATGCTGGAAGATTTCAGTACTTGGTAACAAGTATTGGAATGGTTAATCTCACTTAAGTATGTGTTTTGGATTCTTTTTGTAAAAGTATGTACAGGATGATGCATTATTATTATTGGTCTTATTGATAATTTAGATTTTCCACTATATTTTTCTAACACTGACAAAAGGTTGTTTGAACACTGATAAGTGTTTTTGCAACGTTGTCAGCAATATAATTGTCTAACGCTGACAAAGCTTCTTTCAACGCTGTTATGTGTTATCGGGGCGTTGTCAGCAACAATGTTAGTTTTGTGGTTTTCAATCTAAATGTGCAGATGGTGTTAGCAGTATACCATTGGATACAGAGTTGCTTATGGATCAAAGGAGAAGCATTTGGACATGTTTTTGTTTATGGATGATGGTTGGAATGTTTCATTCCTATCTTGACATAAATTTTTTATGTTCATGCATATTTTTGGCAAACTCTTTGTATCTTTGTTTAAGGGGGGGTTTTAGGAACCTTTAGGATTTTTGGGTATCCATATGATACTCTTATCACAATTCTAGATTGTGTCCACAGGTGAGTATGGGTTAGTTTTACTAAACCATGAGGCACTGTAGCATGCATAGTATATCAACTTTGCATGCTGCCAAGACATTTTTGGCCTAGAATTGGTTGTGGTCTGTTGGGAGACTTGGGAATCATTTTGATATGGGATTTACCTGGGAGTAACAAGGATTTTATAAGGTAACTTGGTTGTTAAGAATTTTGGTTAGCAAGGGACACTAGAGGACTGTTATGTCTATCTTGTTTATGCAAGTGTGCATAACTGGACAGTGCTTGCCGCCCTATAATAATTATCAGCTTTTGGTTATTTTCTCTAGGATAAATTACTTGTTAAGGTCATTTTTCACTTTTTAAAACAATTTTATTTTTGGACGCTGACAAGATTTTTCCAAGCGTTGTTGTGACCAAATTGGACGCTGACATGGCTTTAGGCGAACGTTGACAAGATTATAGCCGTTGGGCGTTGATGGGTTATATTTGACCGTTGACACTCAATGGGACCTACCCAGTTGTTACTTTTTGACATATTTTCAAGCCGTAATTTTAGGAGTTGTTACTTTCATTAAATGCATGAGATAACTTATAACTTTTTCAATATTTTCATGATTAGTTTTTGAAAATCTTTGCCTATTTTTGGGCCAATCACATGCATTCATCCACTCCTATAAATTTGGCTCCTATTTTTAAACAGGGTATCTATAATTCTTGTCTAACACTTTTCTCTTATCAACCTTCATCTTCTATACTTCAAATTAACAGCTTTCATCAATGGCACCAAGATTTAACTCAGCAAAATTGGATTTGGGGTTCAAGTCTCAACACAACATGATTGCTTATCTTGTTGTTGATAATACTTTGTTCCCTCAATACACACAAATGGTGGCGTATTTGAACGCATCCCCATTAAGGTATGCTCTTTCTCATGCACCACTCATTCCAGTCACACACATTAAACAGTTTTGGAACACTGTCAGTTCCTCAACAGTTAATGGAGTGACCACATTAACTTCTATTGTTCATGGGAGATCTTGGGTGGTTACTGAGGCCTTGGTACGCCAGGCCTTGCATCTTGATGATGCTGATGGTATAATCATTCTTCCCATAACTGAAATAGAACAAGGGCTTAGGGCTTTGGGATACCCTATTCCTGATGAAGGTACTCTTAATAAGTACCATAAGCAGGAATTTCCCCCAGCCTGGAAGTACCTCATTCACATTCTTTTTCAATGTTTGAGTCCCAAATGTACTGCACACAATGAGATCAATAGATCCATTGCAACTGCTATTGTGTGTATTGCAACAGGGCAAAAATATAACTGGTCTAAAATGATTTTTGAAGGAATGTGTAAAAACAAGGGGACAAAAATGACTTTAGCTTATCCCCGTTTTCTGCAAATGATTTTTGATGCTCAAAGATATTGTTCAAGGGATCACAATGATTTTTATAAAATCCCTGAACAAAAGAAAGCTATTTTTACCAAGATGAATTCACCACCTCATAGGGATTTACCTTTAACCCCAGCCATGCTTGCTGTTATTGCAGCAGCACAACCCCAACCAGACCCCCAACCTCATATTGACCCTCACCCACAACTTGAACCTATCCCTGAACCTTTACCCTCACCTGACCAAATGCAAATAGACCAAGAACCCTTTAACGCTGACATATCTAATGTGGGCGTTGATGTGCCTATTTCCAACGCTGACACCCAACCATCACACTCCCAAACACCCCTTAACCAACCCACATCTACACCTTCTTCCACACCATCTTCCACACCACCTGAATATAGGTTGTTTAAACGCCAAAGGACTACTGGAGTGTTCTCCTCTGGTGGTCCTAGCCATGAAGCAGAGAGAACCACCACCACAAGTGTGGCTGGTGACCTGGATGAGGCTGGGACTATTGGTTCTGGCTTAGAAGCTGGCCAAGGCAGTCCCACCATAATTAAGTCCTCATCCATGCCCAATGAACCTGACTTGGGAGGTCAAATTCCCATTTCAGAAGAGGGCAGACTGGAACCAATGACTCTTTTGGAATTGACGGCTGTCTGCATTAGCTTGCAAAAGCAGAATGCAGACTTAGTACAAATTGTCAACAACCAAGGCCTTGAACTCAAGGAATTGAGAGAGAGGATTGTTGTTTTGGAGAGTGCTCATGCAAAGGGAGGTATGGAGGAGTCTTCCAAAGGGGAGGAAGATCAAAGAAATCTGAGTGATAAGAGCAGTCAAGATGGTCAATCATTGGATGTTGCTGAAGCTCTTACTACTTTGAAGGAACAAACAGGTTTTGATACGTCCTTGATCTCTCCAACCAATTTAAATTTATCATTTACAGATATGTTGAGAGAGGTTACACAAGGCGCTGAGGGAAAATATTTGAGCGTTGACAAGACAAGTTTGGACGCTGATAGAAGTATTTTGAGCGCTGATAGAGGAAATTTGGGCGTTGACAGATCTGCATATGGAGGTGATGTATTCCAGTCATCATCTATCATCAAGGATGTTCCTACTCAGGTATTACCATCTACCTTACCAACAATTGCACCATCAGATAAGGGTAAGGGTAAGTTGGTAGAAGAAATTGTTCCAAAGAATGCAGCTCAGGTTGAATTTGACAGAAGATTGGCTGAGCAAATGATGGAACAAGGTGAAAAGGAAAAGTCACCATTTGTTGTGACTTCTGAAGAAGAAAGTGATGGAGCTAGCTCAGATTCAAGTGTGATGATTGTTGAACCAGAAAGACTTGAGTATGGTGATGAGCTTGCTAGGGAAAAGCTGAGAGATTTAAAGTTGCAGATTGATTTTGATATGCCAGAGGTGGTTCAGATGTACAATTCTTGGGAAGAAAGCTGTATGGATAATCCAGACTTGACCATTTCAGATCAGATATGGGGTTTGGAGATTCTTCTTAGAGTTCAGAAGGATTGTAAGGTGATTTTGAAGCACAAGGCAAGCAACATTCTCTCTGAGTTGAAAAGGGATAGAAGGAAGCTCTACTTTATGTTGCTCAAATGTCATGGAGTTGGATGGACACATCAGAAGCTGAAGGCTTTGACATTTGATGAGTTGGAACATAGGGCTTATCCTATTTGGGTGAAAGTGCAGGAAGAAAACACTTTCAGACTTCTTTTAGATGAAAGAAAGGAGCAACTTGCAGAAGAGATGGAAATCAAGAAAGCTATGATAGTTCCCAGACCAGTGAAGAAGGGATTTACACTTGAGTTTCCAAAAGATATGAATCAACTATATCCAAGTGAAGCAGTTATTAGAAAGAGCCTCAAGCTCTCCCCAATAGAAGCTTCAGATATGGTGCATGTGTTACCACTAGATTCCAGGAATCCAATTGTGAGTTATGATGAAGATAAATGTGGATTCTGGAAGATTGGAAGATTTGGCAAGGAGGTACACACTTTTACCACTCTCATATCTTTATTTGCAAGTTGTGATAGAGAAGACTTGGTGGACCTTTGGAGGTTGCTAGAGACCAAGTATGAGGCTGAAGCACCAACTTCAGCTAATGGAATAAAACTTTGGACCACATTCAAAAGAATGTGTGGGACAAAAGAGGAAGATCCTAAAATATGGAAGGATCTTGAAGATGACCTCAGTGGTCTTCAATGGAGGTTATATTCAGCTGCAGGTGTATACCATTTGAGTTCTACAAAGTTTGCTGAGTATTTACTTGTAGATTCTCAGTATTTCATATCCAAGGCTGTTTTGGAAAAGATGAAGGACACCCAGTTGGAGATAGACTATACAAGTGACGTGGCAAAGAATTTGATCAGATTAATTTATTACCAATATGGTAAGGTTTGTCAGACTCCTCCAAGTTCTTAATGTTTATTCAGAAACTTGATCATAAGAGTGGATATCAAGTTTAGGGGAGGATTGTTGGGAATAAATTAAGGCCAGATCACTTGAACGCTGACAAGAACAACTCAATCGTTGACAAGAGCAAAGTGAGCGCTGACAGCTTTAGCGTTGACAAGTTAAAGTCAAGCGTTGCCAGATTGAAGACAAGCACTGATGGAAGATGTGAGCTACACGTTTATTATGTTCTAGAATACTTCTAGTAAGGATAGAAACGACAATGTATTTTCTATGTTTATCTTTACCTAGAATAGTTGATACGTAGCTTATTGTACAAGGCTTCTTAGTCTATAAAAGAAGGCCTTTAGGTTAATGTTTTGTATCAAGTTTTCATTAAGTTTTTCATTCGTAAACATCTTTCATTGTAAGCAAGTTCGACATTGATAATCAAAGTGAAAGTTTTGTTTACATCTTGTGTTCTTGTTTAAGTATTAAATTCCGCATAATACTTAGATTCACAAAGCATACAACAAAGGTTTCTCTAAGTGTTATACTTGATCTAATCTCGTATACACAAAGCTAATCGATCTAAGTTTGGGATCAACAATAATAACCAAGCCAAAACGTGTATTTTATGTCGTAAAGTCAGAATTATGCGTGGTTTGCGTTTTTATTGTGTTTTAGGACCAAAAGATGAAAAAGGAAGAAAACACGGGCTTTCACGGGCTTTTATCGAAGAAAACGAGAAAAGACAAAGTCAAAAGATCAAGAGTGCAAAAAGAACGGAAGTCCAAGGCCTATTCTGAAAATTTATCGAAGAAAAAGTCTAAAGACGGAAGCTTAATGAAGTCGAAGAACCAAGTCTAATTAAAGAAGAAAATTATAAGATGAGTTCAATTTATATCGACGAATCCCGAGACGACGTCGAGAAAGACAAAGAATTTAAATCGAGTCGAGACGAAAAGAAAGGAAAGAAGACAAGCCACCAACCACCTACCAACCTCCTCTCCTATAAATACCACCCTCACTTGTCATTTGAGGGTTGGTTAGTTAGTTTTAGATTAGAAGTAGTGTAGTTTTACTTTCTCTCTCTAGTTTTCACTTTCTCTCTCTAGATTAATATGTAGAATCTTTAATCTTTATGTTTTAATTGTTGAATCTTTTACTTTTAATCAAGTTTTTAATTAATCTCTTTCTTCCTTTCTTGATTGATTTAATTAAGTGTTTGGTTTGTTGATTTTGTTGATTTAAATTTGATTAATCAAGTGGGTTTCGTAATTTTTTCGAATTTTATTCCATAAAGTTCATTGATTTAGATGTTTTAGTGTTTGATAGATCTAGTTTGGTTGATTTGGTTATGTTTTTGAGTTTTTATAGTTTTATATTAAGTGGGTTTTGATTAATTTAGTTTTAATTGTTAGTTTTATTGATTTGGTTTGATTAATTATTGTTAGTAGATGATTAGTGGTTAGTCTAGTTTAATTTTTAGATTAAATTTGGTTGATTTTGATTAAATTCGTGTTTGCAAAAAATAGGAAAAGTTATTTGTTTTTCGTCACTGTTATTCTCTAATTATCCCGAATTAAAAGTAAATTCCGAATGAAAGTTTTTTAAAATTTTTCCGAATGAAGGTTTCTAAATTTTTTCCGAATGAAGACATTTTTTTTAAACATTCCGAATGAAGCAAAATTTTAAAATCCCGAATGAAGCAAAATTTTAAAATCTCGAATGAGTGTTTTTGCCAAAAAAATCCCGAATAAAGGTATTAAAAAAATTCCGAACAAACTGAAAATCCCGAACCAGTTAAAACAATTGACATGGCAGCCTGCCTGCTTATAACGTTTCCCGCCAAAATCCAGCTGCTAGCCTGGTTGCTTCCAGCTACTAGCTTGCCTGCTTGCTTATTAATTATTATTGTTCCGTAATCGTTTAGTTTAATCTGAAAGTTGTTCCGATTTTAATTTTGAAAGTCACGTATTTTTAGTTATATTTTTCGTCGATTTTTAGTATTATTATTTTTTCCAAAAGTTTAAGTTTTATCTTTTATTTAGTACCCGCTTTAGGTTTTGCCTCGTTTAGCTTTAAAGTACCATCTTAGTTTTATTCTCTCCTTTTTCATAAGATTAATTTTATTTTTCAGTCGAAAGTTAATTTCTTCTTTTAGTTTTATTTTTATTAATTGTTTTGTTTTAATTTACGTTTTATTATTTGTTTTAATATCGTTTTAATTTTTAGTTTTTAATATTCGTCTTGTTTTACGTTTCTTTATTATTTGTCATTCGTCATTAGTTTATTCTTTTTACTTTTTGCATTTACTTTTTAATTAGCTTTAGATAATCAACGACATTTTCTTTTATCCACCAAGAACGACTGAGTCGCACTTTTAACCGGAAATCAATTCGATTAGACACCGAGAAAACGAATTTTTTTTAACCTAGCAAAATCAAGTTATTACCGGTCCAAGATAAATCCTTTCTTAGGACACCATGAAAGTTTCCAGCAGGTAGTGGAACATCAGCATACTCTTTTAGCCTAATCCCAGACATATCCCTAGAGTCTCTTTGCTCACTTACACATTTTTCTAGGGTTTGAGAGGCTTTATCAAACTTTTGAATTTTAAGCCCTACATTCTCTTTGTCTTTAATGACCTCTTCTAACTTAGTTTGTATTACTCCTTTGGATCGTGTCAGAATGTTCCTAAGTTCAACACTAACTTTGAGGTCATGAGACAAAATATTAATTTGATCTTTTAGGTCAAATTCCATTTTCTTATATTCTTCTACAGTCTTTTCAGTTTGAACAAGTGCCATTTGATAATTAGATAGCTTGCATTTTTCATCAAAAACATCTGATTTTAACTTTAAATTTCTTTGTTAAGTTTTTCAGTGTTTAAACGACAGCCTTTGCTATAGAAAGCATCATCATATACCTCATTATCTGATGAAGACGAAGAATGTGCCATGAGAGCAAAGTGAACATGCCCTTCTTCTTCCTTTTCTGCAATCAAGGCCTTGTTCTCTTCCACATCCTTTGCTAAAAAGCTCCAGTCCCATCCAACACCATCAATGTCTTGCATGACGACCATAGCCTTTGTGTCTTCAACCTTGATGAATTGACTTGAAGGCTTTCCAGCATCAGATCTTCTAGAGATCTGCATTCCCTTATAAAGTGAACCATCCTATGGCAATTGTAACACTCAACCTTGGATTTATCAAACCCAGTAGTGTCTTTAGCATTGAAGGTCATCTTCTTTCTGAATCTCCTATTCCATCTGTTGGCCCTTATGCTTGCAAGAGCCAAATTCTCTTAAATATTAATCTCCTCTAAATTCTCCTCACTGATTTGCTCAACGTCCTTACTGAACCATTGGGCAATGCAGCAATGTATGTACACACTGTGTCTAGATCAATACCAGCAGGTTTAATCCTTGGTGACTCAACATTGTATGTGTCAGCGTCTGAATGAGAAGCGCTGACAAAGGTTGATCCATCGCTGACACAAGGTGATCCAGTAACAGGATGCACGTATGAATCTTGTTATCCACTTGGGCTTCACTATGTGAGATGAAAGCCATGTTTCCAGAGGTAGATTTGCTTCCATGAGACAAGAGGATTTCATTCTCTACAATCTTTAGCTTATTGTAGACGTCATCAAAAGTAGAAATCTTGTGTGCATTGGTAGCAATGATAGACCTATCTTCGATTTTCCATGCATCACCAAGACTTTTAAGGAAAGTAGTCATGATATCAGCATCATTATACATTGTTCCCATAAAGGACAATTTGCTAGTGATGTCTAGAAGCCTGCTTCTTACCCCACTTATCTTCTCATTGGGAAGAGCCTTGAACACAGCATACTCATGCAAGAGTTGCTTCTTCTTTTCTGAGGCAGTATCATCATTACCACCATAGTTGAGTTGAAGAGCTTCCCAAAGTTCTTTGGTAGATTCAAAACCTCTATACTTGTGTTAATTGCTTGGTCCCAAAGAGAGTTTGAGAATGCTTAAAGTATTCATGTCATTCCCTCTCTTTGCAATATCCTCAGTTGACACAGCTCTCCCATCCGTAGGTCTTTCTTTTCGGTCCTCTTCAGTTGAACCCTCAACTGATCTTAAAGCAATAGCAGTAGCAATCTTAGCCGCTTTATCGAATGTGTTTCCATATTCAATAATTTCCGAGAGAGTGTGATCATGAATTTGAAGGTACTGTTTAAAATTGAACTTCCATAGCTCAAAGTTGTCAGGGTCTAGCATGGGGATTTTAGGTTGTGACTTGAGGAGGAGGTCATATCTGGAGTAGACATCTTGTCTGGTTTTTAGGGTTTCTTGAATAATTAGGGTTTTTGGCTATTTAGGGTTTTTAGGGTTTCGTGTTTTTTAGATCAAAGTTCCTCAACAAGCTCAGATACCACTTGTTGATCCCAAACTTAGATCGATTAGCTTTGTGTTAACGAGATTGAATCAAGATTAACACTTGGAGAAACTTTGTGTTATGAAACAATCTAAGTGTTATGCGGAATTTAACACTTAGAACAAGAACACACAAAACAGAATAACCCAAACTTTCACTTTGATTGATTATCAAAACTTGCGTACAATGAAAGTGGAAAATATATATTTAACTAAAACCAAAAGGCCTCCTTTTATAGATTAAGGAACCTTTTACAAGAGTCTACGTATCAACTATTTTAGGTAAAAATAAACATAGAAAATACAATGTCAAACATATCTTTACTAGAAGTAGAAAACTTGTAGACTAAGTATTCTATCAGTGGTTGAACTTTTCTTCTTGTCAGTGCTTCAATATCTCTTGTCAGTGCGCCTTATTATCTCTTGTTAGCGTCTAAGTTCTTCTTGTCAGCGTCCTAATGACTTAGCTATTTTTATTCCTAACAATGCGAAGCTCAATGAATGACTTCTATGACGAAGAAGAAGGTGATGGGTTCAGTGAGTTGTGGCAACAGACTCACTGAACCCCATACGATCTCCTGAAGAAACATGCATTCTCCAAGACTGAAGTGAAGGCGGGATAAGTTGAATTATGATAAGATGGAGTACATCACACAATTAGCGTGACTTACCCTTTTGGGATAGATAGGGTACTGACAAGTGTAAAAGGACTTACGTCTTAATACTTAGAATAGGCTAAGACAAGATACTACACTGTACCAATAAGATAAGAATTGCACATGGGCAATTCTTTGTCTTCTATCTAACTTTCCTTCTATAAATAGGATGCTTGTAAAATGAGAGAAAATAAGTTTGTGCACTCAATGCTTTAGTCATTCACAAACAAAGTTTTCTCTCCTCCAAATAGGATCAAACACTTGAGTTCTAAACTCTTGCTGATAGAATCGTCAAGCTTAGCAATCGTTAGGATTGGACTAGCTTGTTAGTGAGGAGATCACCAAACCACACATTGTCTATTCAATCATGTTTCTTTAATAAAGCTAAAAGTTAAACGTTGAAAACCTTTGTGTTATTTACTTTACTTTGTATTAAGTTTATTGCATTACTTAACCACAGGTTAGGACTATACTTAGTATTCTTAAGTATAGCACTAACTACAAGGGACCAACAACTACTGTTGATGCACCCGATCAACGTCAACAAGAAACATGATTTCACTTCATCTACATCAACTCAAGGATCGACGGTCACTGCTAAATGAAACTTTCGACATGTAAATATCTTTCCTATTTCTTTATTTTATTTTGTGAAGAATTTTTTTTGAAAATAAAAATACAAAAATATAAAACCTATAAAACAAAATAAAAAATCATAAAATCTTTGAAATACCAAAAATATTCTTCTTCGACATGTCTCTCAGAATCGATAATATAGATGTACTTAGAAATTTCGCTGAATAACAACACGGGTATGTACATAATGTTCGAGTGAGAGTTTCATTTGTTTTCAAAACATTTCATTTTCTATTTTTTCTCAAAATGCCTCATAGTCATATTTCAGACTGTGACCCGGACTTCAAATAAAAGAAATTTTATCACGGATGATAAATTATCCTCAACAATGAGAAATTAAATTTTCTCGGACATGAGCTATTATAAAATATTCAAAATTTTAAGCTCATGTACCATGGCTTATATTCTCATGTCAGACTAGAACCCGATCCCCTAAGAAAGGAAAGTTTGTGACTTATTCTTAACAACAAAAATTTATTTTTTCTCGGTCATGGGCTTATATCAACATTCAAATTTTTAAGCTCATGAACACAAGGAAAATGTTCATTTATGTACATTATTCCTCAACAACAAGAATTTAAGTTTTCTCAGTTTTTGAGCATATATTTTCAAGATATTTTCAAAAGAAATATTCAAATTCTTTCAAAATTGTGTGCTCATATACTTCCCTATCTTTTCATAATCTATTTTCGAGGGAGAGTATAAAGATTTCATAATGTATAGTTCCAAATTTTCATGAAATATTATTCTCTCCATGTTACATCACTAGTATATCAAAATTTTCACAAACACATGCAATTTTTGAGGGGGAAATTAGTGATTAAAATGTGTAAAACCCGCATAAAAAATACATGAAAGCATTAATTACAAGAAAAAACGGATTAATTAAAACTTTATAATTAATTAATACACGACAAGTACCATGAATATTTAATGTTCAAATAGAAGTATTACGTCTATTATTATTTATTATTCACAAGTATTTACGTATAATAAATAATGCACGACAAGAATTAACACAAGTCTAAAACACGAACACACGTCACGAATATTAATACACGGGATTTAATAAAAACGAAAACGAAATATATACTATAGGGGTGTGTGTTTGGCCGGTTATAGAGAAAGAAACAAAGGGCCCATGGCCCGGCCCATTTAACAATTTAGTTAGTAACAAAAACCTTCCAGGAATTTTCATAATCAAGTTTTAATAAGAAAAATAAAAACCCTAGCCCTTTTTGTCTCTCTTGGCCGCCAGATCCACAAAGAAAAGGGAAGAATAAAAAGCAAGGTTTGGTTGATTGATTCGGATTTAGTTCGTGTTTCTTCTTCAAGATCATTATACATTCGGTATCCATAAACCTTTAATCTTTTCTTTTAATTATTTTCTTTCTTTGATCATGAATGTATCAAATTAAATAAGAAAACATGAGTCAATTGATTAAAACATGTAAATGATCAAGATCAGGTCAGGTTTTGGTTCGGGTGTCACAGAAACCGAGAGTCAAAGACTCCCGGTGTGGTTTCTGTTCGGTCAGCCGAACCCCATAAGGGGTCGATGGCTGTTTTGTTTTAGCAGTCGCAACACGAAACAACCCCACAGCGGGGTGTTTGGCCTAACAGTAGCAATCGAGAGCAGCTAGCTCTCGGTAGGTGTTTTGAACCGGCAGTGGCAACCGGCTGGTGCTGGTGGCTGCTTCGGCCAACGGTGGCAAAGCCACAGCCGCAGCGGCTATGGTGGTGTTGCTATTCGAACAAGCCGAGACCATAGGGGTCTCGGTGAGAGCATGGTTTTGGGGCTCGGGTACATGAAAACACACCAAAGGTGTGTTTGGTTTTTAGTTTTTGCTATATTAAATTAAGACTTAGGTTATGTTAATTAATTAATTAATCATGAAATTAACATAGCCATTAACTAAATAAACTTTACACTTATAATAATTATTGTATATAATTATTCATGATAGATTACATGTTACATTTATTTAATTTAATTAAGGACTTAGCCAAGTTATTTAATTACATGTTAACCATTGTTTAATTAAATTAATATCGTATTTTAATTTAATTATATAATTATCAAGTTATGGTAAAGTTTTATTATTACAAAATCAAGTTACATTATTAATTAATAATCATTTATAAATCATGTATTATATTATTAATTAATAATTATCATGTTAGACTAAAGTATTTATTTATTAATAAACTTTACTATATTATGACATTTAATAAAACATGACTTATAATACATATTCATTAAGCTTTAGCTTATATCACATGCTTATTAAACAAGCTTATTACTTTTTGTGGAAACATGCTATTTATGGAAACATACTATATATGGAAACATGCTATTTATGGAACATATTATTTATGGAAACTTCTATTTTTTGAAACTTACTATTTATGGAAATTTTCTATTTTTGGAAACTTACTATTTATGGAAACTTTCTATTTTTGGAAACTTACTATTTATGGAAACTTACTATTTTTGGAAAGTTTCAATATATGGAAACCTGCTATTTTTAGAAAGTTACTATATATAGAAACCTTCTATTTTTAGAAAGTTACTCATTATGAAACATCAAGTATAATAACACGTGAAACATGAAATACATTAATCAAGAACACATGAAAACACTAAGAAATACATGATAAAACAGGAAACAGTAAAACAGGTCAAGAACATGTAAAACAAGGCAAGAACATGTAAATCAAGTCAAGAACAAGTAAAGTAAACTAAGAACCAGTCAGTTATACATGAACACATAAATCATTCACGTCCTTTATTATGTAGCACACGTGAAGTCGGAGTAGATTACTTTCTGTCTTTCATTTTCAGCGTTACTGGACATAAGGTACGGATATTTCGTCCTTCAGTAAGGACATCTATTTCTATGCATGATTAGGATTCCCCGTTTGTTGCCATCTGTTTTCCCCAGTAGTTTACATGTCATTAAACTTTTCAGTAATTACCATGCTATCATTTAATTTGCCTGAGCTATATACATGCATGACCATATCCACCTAGTTATGGAGGTACCATAACCATAACACTTGAGGCACCGGTGTTATGAATCTTCTGCGACGAGAGTGATTACTCGCGGTGTCCCTTTTAGTTATTTGGCCATTATTATTATCATGTGGGGCGTATGGGTGCATCCTAGTACATGTTTTGTAGATTTATACGGTGCCTGTGGTGTGTGCACTACATCCGTCACATTGGAGCTGATCCCTCCACTCAGACTTATATTGTCACACACGTGAATTTAGAATCTGTTTAATTTATGTGAAACACGATATTTCGGGTTAGACTTGTATGTCTATTGATGTTCCCGATTGATTACACGTAATGGTGTACGAATTTAAATTTTATGCATGACAATCATGAATTTTTACGTAAATGACTATTATTCATTCTATTACTTGTTAGGAATTTTTGTTTTAAGAAACGACATTTAATTTCATCAACGTGACATCATTTAAGATATTCGCAACACAAAACAAATATTTGTTTTACTCTGTCTATATTAACGACACATTTAAATTTTCCACATTTACTAAATGCACTAAACTATTACTTGAAAACCCCCTCAAACACAATATTACACATAAACATTTATACCCTTTACTACATCTATAATTACACAACAAATATACATTTGCAAACTACCCAAAATAAACAAAAAGAAACAAAAGTATTTCCCTTCCTTATCACAACACAAAAACCGGACCCCTTGCCCACAATACAACACCCACGTTTTATTTTTCTTTCAACATTTTGAAATACTAGTACTTGCTTCCCCAATTAAATGCTTGTACCATCTTGTCTCTCTTCCCTCCCCACAAAACCCACGGTCCTATGTTTTCCTCCATGAAATCTTTCTTAAACCACAACTTAAGTCAAACAAGTACATTAGTACCTCCATTGTTTCTGCCCTAGACGTACCCAGGAAGTTCTTGCTCTTCCCCAATGTTATGCAACTTCCCATGCTAGTTAGATCCTAACCAATATACTAACTAAACCCTAACTAAGCCAACTTAGTCCTAACAATCTCACATTTGCCTATAAATACTGTAACACCCCCAAATTTATACAACTTAGTACAGCGGAAGACTAGTTGGTGTTACGGGATAGCACATTACTCACATCATAGACAACGCATAAAAATCGCGTCGTTTAATAATAAAGCATTTCCATTCATAAATATCAAAGTTACATAGGTCCCAAGTCATTACATTTCATACAAAGTTTTTACAAAGTATTTGAATGGAAAAATATTGTTTAAGTGCGGGCCATGAATTCTTGTCGTCTTCCCGAGAATTACCTTCAAGTACCTGAGATAAAACATGTTAAAAGAAAAGGTCAGCGATAACGCCGAGTGAATTCATAGAGTTTAATAAATTCCATCAATATAATATCAGTATAAAATTATTACTGAAAATCATTTTGTACAAATCATTTTAATAGGCCATAAAATAGCCAAAGTCATTTTATACAAATCCTTATCAAAAATCATAATATAGGCATTTGCCTTAAAAATCATTATACGAATCATTGTCGTTAAAAACACCATACAATACGTTTTTGCAACGTTGTATAGATTAAATAAAACCATTATATGAATATGGTTATAAAAAGCCTTAGAAATCATTATAGCCAATGTCGTAAAAACGTCATACAATACGTCTTACGACATTGTATGAAAATAAAAACCGTTATATGAGTATGGTTAAGAAAACCAAAACACAAACATAATATCAATAGTATGACCCAGTATTGCTAGTCAGGCAATACATCGTAATTCTGAGCGTCTAGTATTATTTCGTTAGTTTTTGGATTATTATAAGCCGCATGACATTGTTACCTTACTAACCCAAAACGGGTAGCTAACCCGATACCAATTTTGCCCATCTAAAGTAGCGTGTCGTCACAAAGGTCACGCTATGGAAATCTTCTCATACATAAATTCGCTTACCAATCAATGTGGCACGACGGGGATCAACCGTCAAGGCGCGAACTGGGGTGATCGTCCCCAAATAGTACTATTAAATGCATAAGCGTCTACCAACTCCCGGTAGTTCACAATTCATGCTAATGGGACTTTTAGTGACATAACCTAACTTTAATAATCCATGTAAATTCATCTATCGGGTCCTTTAATCATTTATAGAGTCATACAATCGGGTCATTCAATCATTCGGGTCCAAAAATCAATAAACAAACAATCGGGACAAATGGTGTCCTATTTTATAAAAACTAACATGTTATCTCCCTCGCGGGTTTATAAAACATTTATAAAAACATTTAAAAGAGTGCGAGGCTATGAACTCACGTTGATGTGGGAAGGCGGTTATCGGCGATTTGGATGTACGGTACGCGCTTCAATCATTGAAACCTAGACAAATAATACTCGTCTTAGACTCATGTCCAATGACTTTATAAAAATAAAAATTATGTATACATATGATGATTATATATATATATGATGATCAAGTGGGTTTACATATTCTCGTTTACTCATTTTAGTGTTATATGTCGATAACTTTTATACTAGTTTACTAGTTTTACCCATTTACGTGTTTTAGGTCCAATAAGCCTATTATAAGTAATTTAACTTATTTTAATCTATTTTTTACTTATATTATCAGTACTTAAACTTCACAAGTTGGGCCCAAATGGGTTAAGCCCAATAATAAGTTTATAAGTGTTTTAGTCCATTTTTGTTGTATTGTTAGTCCAATAACGTTAATTTAGTCCGTTAACCTCCGTATGTCCTATAGTTCGGGTTTTATCGGTTTTTACTTGTTATACATGTTTATATATCAGTATATAAGTTTTATAAAGTTTATATTAGACGGGTCCAACCATCTAGTTTTATTTAACAAAAACGTTAATTTTTACGGTTATTAGCCGAAAAAGTCGTAAAAATCATGTTTATAGTTTTATAACTTATAAAACATAACAAATTACCATTTTTATAAAATGTCTACTTATTTATCATTGTACATATT
Organism: Glebionis coronaria; assembly: GCA_025667525.1. Taxonomy (NCBI): domain Eukaryota; kingdom Viridiplantae; phylum Streptophyta; class Magnoliopsida; order Asterales; family Asteraceae; genus Glebionis; species Glebionis coronaria. The sequence goes on along the minus strand of CM046874.1, from coordinate 588,191,719 downwards.
TATATAAATAAAATCCAAGAGTTAGTGGGTTTTAACTTTACATTTTATACAATATAATTTTGAGTGCTTATATAATAGTATTATTCTTTAATTTTCAAAATCTGATTTTTATCTTCACTTTCACCAAAAATGCCATATCTTGAGTTCTATATGGAGATAGAAGGTCAAATCTTTATCACATAAACTACATGATATGTGATACATTTAACTCTTCTATAGCTACTGTTGAATCATCTTCTAAGTATTTTCTAAAAATCGTCCAAAACAGTAACCTCAGATTTATACCCTAAACTTGTTTTGATCATATCTCACTCATTATTTTGATTCCGTTGCATGGACAACTCTCACATGTGTACAAGACCCATAGCTTACTGTAAATCCATTCTACTTCATCATTTTATCAGTTTACCATATGGTTCTTTACTGTTTTATACAGCCATCAAATTTAACCAAGATTTTAACCTTGTTTCTTATGGTTTTTCACCTTTTTAATCATGTTTATCAACAACAAATCCCCACATAACATTTTTATCATCATATAATCATCATATACATATACAATAGGAAATAAAATACATGTTTACATAATCAAAATAACAAGAAGATGAGGAGGACAATCTTTATACCACCATGATGATGTAGGTTGATCAAAACATGGATTTTGATGGAGAAACTTGTGATACACCAAGACCATCTTCATGACCACCAATCTTCCTAATCTCCTTGTGGAAAATCAGCCCCAAGACACCATGAATACTCCTCCATGGATGTTATAATCACCACCATTCAAGAGAGCTTCAAGAGGGCTTCAACATATGTGTAAATAACATGAGAATTTGTGGTTGATTTTGATCAAATGAGGGTGTTGTTTGTGAATATGGGACGGCAAGCTAGAGAGCCAAGAGAGAAAATGGTGGTTGTTTTGCATGTTAGAATGAAGCTAGTTGTTTGAGTTAAGTGGTTTTGATAGTGGGTGTAGCTTAACTTGTAAGCATAATGGACATGTGTAAATTGGTTAAGTAAATTTTGACACCTAAAGGTGTTGTTAAGTTATTTAGGCCGGTTTTGGAGTGGGGTGGGACAAGTGTCCCACTTGTCTCATCCCATTTATTTACGGGTACTCCTTGATTCTAGTTTCCTCGATTTGCGTGCCCTCGGGTCGTTTTACGAAAAACGTTTTTATAAATTATTAATCAACGGCGCAAAACGAATCTAATAAAAATTGTCTCATCAAAAACGGAGTTCGAAAACGTAAATACGTAATCCTAAGGTTTCCGGTTTAGTCGTAAAGGACGTTAAAATAAAATCGCAAGTCCTAATCTCTTCTCGTAAATTGTGAGTTTATGAACTAACACAAATTTAAAACTCAAAATAATATTCACGGATAAATTTATTTTCTGAAATGTCGGACTGTCACCAAAGACGGTGTATGTAAACGTAAGCACGTAACGTTGAATCCTCCGGTTTAGACGTAGTCGATGCTACTCCAAGACGTAAATCCAAATTTCTTCCCAAAAATATGTGAGTTCATATTATAACATTAAAATAATGTTTTTAAATAAATATTGAGAATAAAATATCAATCGTAAATTGACGGATTGTCACAGCATTTACCCCTAAACAGGATCTTTGTCCTCAAAGATCATCTTACTACTCGCTTCTTATAGAGTTAAAGCCATGTGGGTATTTCCTCCACATTCGGTCTTTTCTCACAAGTGCAATTGCAATACGCGAGTTTCATCAAACATAACTACGGGAATAAGATCAGGCTTAATGTTGACTTACTTTCTCTATCCATGATGTTCACGGGTTTTTGATGAATGCAACTTTTCGCCGATCTAAGCTTTACTAAGAATAATCAGAATTTCACTTGATAGATATTCCATCAAGTTCGATTTACGAAACATAATTCACGCGGTTCTTGAAGTCCTAGGGTAGATCCAGCTTATATGCCTTTCAATCCCAACTTTTACATCATCTCAATGGTCCCATACAACGGGGACTTATATCCCATGATTTGTCAGATCATGAATTCATTTTTCCAAGGTTAAAAATTGTGGCATAACTTCGCTACCCATTTGGCACTTCAAGATCTATATTTCACATTCACATAACCTCTTGCCCACTACCGGCAGTCAATAATCAAATCCTAATTTCAACACTCATTTCAGGTTTCGCGGTTCGAGTATTTTGCAAGGTTAGGTTCGCCATCATAGGAAACCTTAAACCTAAAAGACATGTCCAACTCACAATGGGTGTATGTCGGATGTCTCCATCTCAACTCTTGCTTACAGATGCTCTAAGATTCAGATCCTAACAAGATTCGATCTCGATCCTAATACGATAATTATTAATGATAATCTCTCCAAAGGAAAACGATTATACGGTCTATATCCAAAGGTCAATCATTCAAACATAGAACAGCGCTTATGGTATTTTGTATCGTTACTTTACCTCGTCCCTTCGATTTGGGGTGGTATATAGTACTCTCATCAAGGTTCGTTCTCAATGATTTCAGAGCAAATCTCTAGAAATTCGATGCGAAGCGAGGATCTTGATATAGATGTTCGATACATGCACACTATGTTTGCATAACTCTTTTGCATTTATCATTGACGAGAATGATATTAGCAGATTTGGTCAGTCTGTCGACGATGACCTAAATCGAATCAAATTCAGATGATGACCTTTGCAATAGCTAGACGTTTACTAATGTATGAGGCGATGTCTGCCTTCATAATTGCCATTAGTACAACTTCTTCAGTCAAAGATACTTCTAGTCAGAAATGACATAAATAGAATACTTATACTTACAAATTCCAACATAACTATATCTCACAATCCTCCATCTTTTAGACAATCACATGTGGTCTTTAAAACACTTAACGCTATCGGCTTCTCAATTTTTAATGGTTCATATTAGCCGCGAACCTCTTTTTATTATTTATATTATCCTTTTTACAAGTATTGTTTATTTTTATATCGTTCGGCAATTTATTTTGCACCTTCATTAATAGGGAACATGTCCTAACTGGTTCTTTATCTTTTCTACATAATGCATCGGTATCTATATTCACTTCTCATGATGATATAATTATCATGTCCACAATTCACTCAGATATTCTTTCTATATTATGCGTTAGTAATTGCGTTCACTTTCCTGATGAAATAAATATCATAACCGTATTCATTAAAAATTCTTTCTTCATATCTTTTATGTTTTAGTTTCGTCTCAACTATCATTTTTATCAGTTTTTCTCAATCCGGCGTCTAAAGCGTCGATAATTATTATAATTAATTAAATAGTTATTAGTTAATTTTTATGAAGCGTAAACGTAAAAGTTTTAAATTTCTTAGTTCGACCAATTATATAAAATGTTCAAAAATAAATTTGAATTTTAGTTAACACGATTTTTGTTGATTTATCGAAAATAATTGATAAGATTCGTAAATGTTTGAAAAATCTTTGTTTATACTTTGGTCAAAATTTCCTTAGTTTGAAAAGTAAAAATTGTCGTTTCAAATTTCAAGTCATGGTATAAATGGTTTACTCAATCCTTCTTAAGTTATCTTAAGGTATGCAAAAACATTTACCCCTAAACAGAAGTTTAGTTAAATGTTTTGGTTATAAGGGAATAATCCCTCAAAGTTCTTTGTTAAAACATTTGTCAAAACACACTTGCACTTTCTTTTTAGTATAACTCAAAGTCTTAAATGACTTCTAAATTTTAAGAGTCTATATGCATACATCTTACCATTATTAATCCAACGGTCATTTTATGTAAAGGATTAAGTTTTTAATCCCTAAGCGTTAATGGTTCTAATCTTTGAAAAGTCAATATAGCTTCCATTATCTATTAATTACACGGTTAAATCATATAAAGGATTTAGTCTTTAATCTCATGTTAATTATTCAAGGTACAGGTTTTTATCGTTCGGCCAATTCAGGGCAATCTATAACTAATTATTAACTCATTATTATTCTTATATACAAACAATTGATCCTTAATGATCTCAAGCATGAATTTATCAATTTACAGCCTACACACGTGATTCATCATAATTATGAATACTACATGTGCATTGTCAATCCAAACGACATCACGTGAAACTCATAATGTTCATTATAAGTACCGGATGTAGTGATTGGAATACATAATCTTTTTCGCAGATGCGAAGTTGATGATAACCATGCCGTGGATCAAATTACTAGAACCTTGTAAATGATCGAACAAATCTTCCATTTCGAGTTATGGATATCGTTTTCGATTGTCAATTTACTCAGTTTATAGTAATCTATAAATATAAGGAATGATAACACCATAGCTCTTCATGATGACAGGCTTGGTATAATAAAATCTTTCTCCGACAACTCTCTCAGTTGTACGGTAATTCCTTTAATTTAGATGGTGCTGACGTACAGTGCACACGCCACAGGTGCAGCACCGGAAATATAATCAATATCAATTTCAACTTTCCTTAATGGCGAAAGTCTAGGTAATTTATCAACAAATACTTACTAAAGTTTTAGATAACATAAAAATCTTTTAATACCTTCATTTTAAGTTCTTTCTATATTATAATATCTATGAGTAGTACATAACCATTCACGATATAATTTCAAGTCTAAATGCAGGATAAAATCATCCATCAAGAATTATTTAGATTACTTTTGATAATCAACATATTATCATTTAGGGGAATTCTACTCGAGTTCCCATCAATTAAGACAATGTCGTCATTTCATAATCAATCAATCCATTCTACTGGCATTACTAACTTTCCAGTTTCGTTGCCGTCGATAAGATGTGAACTTCTCAAAAGACTAATAATAACTCATAATCCTTCACAAATTCAAGGATATCTGGAGACACAACTACTATTAAAAGAGTAAGGTCAACGTATAATCTATGCGAGAGAATTTCAAATCAGATACAGACGAAAACATTTAACGAATATGAATATATCGCATGTTTTCATAATTTGAGTACGCATTCGAAAGCTCCTCGGATCGTTACCCAGGTCATTCAAATGAAATCAAATCAAAAGAAATGATAAGAACGCCAATACATCCAGTCGGGTATCAACACTCGGTAATCAGATACTTTTCCTAAGAATCTCACTACGGGAGAATTGGACAAGAAAGAATTGTCAATTGTCAAATAAAACAATTTCCACAGATGAGTAAATTCGACTCAGAAGAATAGATGGCACGGGCACATATGTAGATGTCTCTAACATTATGTCCCTATTTTGCACTTTTTGCAGATCTCATAAAATTTAATCTCTCACAATCTTTAAAGAAAATGTAGTGTATATTAATCAGTTTTATGGTGACTACTAATCAGCCTTGCATAGTCCATTCCAATTTGTATGTAGGCGCGCAACTATATACAATTTCAAGATTAACGATGCAATACTCAGTTCGTCAAAATTTTATCGTCATGTTTATAATAAAAACATTTTCATGCTTAATTCTTAAATAAGAATCAAAAATAAATTTACAAAGATTTTCCTTGTTATGAAAATAATTAAGTTTCCAAAGTGTTTCATAAACAAATTCATTTCGATAACAATCACTTATAAATCTCACTATGAATAATCCTTATAGGGATAAAAATTCAATTTTCTCAAAGGATACCGTTTTGACTTTATAAAAACAAGGTGTGATCTGCAAAAGAGTGATGAAAGCTTGTTCACCAAGAATTAACTACGATATGATAGGAAATGAGCTTAGCCAAATAATCATGAGGTTCATGACCTCGATGGCACTCACGAAGAATAATTCACAACGTAACTCAAATCAAGATGAGTACTTGTTCAATGGTTGCATCGCTAATGCGAACATTAGGATGAAGCAACAAGAGATAGATAACATCGATACATGTAGAATTTAGCAATCAAAGGTAGTCTTTTCATTAATCACAAACAAGTCAAAATTGTACCGTAACACATTACGTGTCACTATGTCATACAATTCTCAGAACTCATCCTACCAACTGATGTCACAATTAAGTTAGGGATTTTTAAAAGATACCACAATGAATACTAATCTACAAGAGTCATTAGGTGTTCCATATGTCCCGGAAGATCCATCGGTCCCAATTCAGAAGAAGATTTCTTCAATTTATTTCTTGGACACTGGGCATCCTCATTAGCGGACAATGGCCTAGGAACAACCCTTAACACGAACTAACAATCAGTTAAAACCTTATAATTCAATTACGGAACTTAACAACTTCCTCTTATCAATCTCATATTCCATACAAGTTAAATTTTACTTTATTCAAGTTTCAATCAACTTATACTCAATGCGATATCCTACCTCATATTCCAATACTTTCATCTTTATTCTTATGCCTTAAAAGGGCAATAAAAGCTCGATATGAATCAACACTTAATTTCCAATCCTATAGCTCTTACAACAACAATTATCAAATGAGTCACTAGTATGAGATGACTCATACATTCAATTAGACTTCTCGGAAAGGTATTAGTGGCATGAGGCTTTTGGGTAATGGTTCCAATGATAGCCTCAAGTGCAACATTCACCCTTTCGATTTCAATTTAAGAATTGGGTGACAACGAATCAGATGACATCTTTCTAGGTGGTAACATTTTGTCAAACTCCACTCTATAAGGAAACATCGTCATGACATCGATATCAGTTTTAATCTCGCCAATTCTTTCTTAATATCACAATCAACTAATATCTACACTTCTACGAATATCAACCATTTGTTGGGATTATAAATATCCACAACTTGGTTTAGATCTAGGATAGCTAGAATTCCTACGAGAATAGCTTCGATTAATTTACTAGGGGATTTAGGGTTTCTTGTGACAATCGACGTCGTATAAATACCTCGTATAAATATCAAAATAATCATCAAACAATTATGTAATAAAATTACATCATATATATATATAATCCAAGTTATATATATATATATTAAAATAACACTTCTCAGTCTGGCCTTGTCGGTAACTCGGGAATTCTTCGGCACCGTTATAGTCATAAAATTTTTAGACATTTTTAGAAAAATGTTTATAGTTAAAAGATTTTGAAAATTTTTATTCAAAACCTTGGTTTTAAAAATCTTTCGTTCTCTATAACGAGAGCTCTGGTACCAAACTGTAACACCCCCAAATTTATACAACTTAGTACAGCGGAAGACTAGTTGGTGTTACGGGATAGCACATTACTCACATCATAGACAACGCATAAAAATCGCGTCGTTTAATAATAAAGCATTTCCATTCATAAATATCAAAGTTACATAGGTCCCAAGTCATTACATTTCATGCAAAGTTTTTACAAAGTATTTGAATGGAAAAATATTGTTTAAGTGCGGGCCATGAATTCTTGTCGTCTTCCCGAGAATTACCTTCAAGTACCTGAGATAAAACATGTTAAAAGAAAAGTTCAGCGATAACGCCGAGTGAATTCATAGAGTTTAATAAATTCCATCAATATAATATCAGTATAAAATTATTACTGAAAATTATTTTGTACAAATCATTTTAATAGGCCATAAAATAGCCAAAGTCATTTTATACAAATCCTTATCGAAAATCATAATATAGGCATTTGCCTTAAAAATCGTTATACGAATCATTGTCGTTAAAAACACCTTACAATACGTTTTTGCAACGTTGTATAGATTAAATAAAACCATTATATGAATATGGTTATAAAAAGCCTTAGAAATCATTATATGAGCCAATGTCGTAAAAACGTCATACAATACGTCTTACGACGTTGTATGAAAATAAAAACCGTTATATGAGTATGGTTAAGAAAACCAAAACACAAACATAATATCAATAGTATGACCCAGTATTGCTAGTCAGGCAATACATCGTAATTCTGAGCGTCTAGTATTATTTCGTTAGTTTTTGGATTATTATAAGCCGCATGACATTGTTACCTTACTAACCCAAAACGGGTAGCTAACCCGATACCAATTTTGCCCATCTAAAGTAGCGTGTCGTCACAAAGGTCACGCTATGGAAATCTTCTCATACATAAATTCGCTTACCAATCAATGTGGCACGACGGGGATCAACCGTCAAGGCGCGAACTGGGGTGATCGTCCCCAAATAGTACTATTAAATGCATAAGCGTCTACCAACTCCTGGTAGTTCACAATTCATGCTAATGTGACTTTTAGTGACATAACCTAACTTTAATAATCCATGTAATTTCATCTATCGGGTCCTTTAATCATTTATAGGGTCATACAATCGGGTCATTCAATCATTCGGGTCCAAAAATCAATAAACAAACAATCGGGACAAATGGTGTCCTATTTTATAAAAACTAACATGTTATCTCCCTCGCGGGTTTATAAAACATTTATAAAAACATTTAAAAGAGTGCGAGGCTATGAACTCACGTTGATGTGGGAAGGCGGTTATCGGCGATTTGGATGTACGGTACGCGCTTCAATCACGGAAACCTAGACAAATAATACTCGTCTTAGACTCATGTCCAATGACTTTATAAAAATAACAATTATGTATACATATGATGATTATATATATATGATGATCAAGTGGGTTTACATATTCTCGTTTACTCATTTTAGTGTTATATGTCGATAACTTTTATACTAGTTTACTAGTTTTACCCATTTACGTGTTTTAGGTCCAATAAGCCTATTATAAGTTATTTAACTTATTTTAATCTATTTTGTACTTATATTATCAGTACTTAAACTTCACAAGTTGGGCCCAAATGGGTTAAGCCCAATAATAAGTTTATAAGTGTTTTAGTCCATTTTTGTTGTATTGTTAGTCCAATAACGTTAATTTAGTCCGTTAATGTCCGTATGTCCTATAGTTCGGGTTTTATCGGTTTTTACTTGTTATACATGTTTATATATCAGTATATAAGTTTTATAAAGTTTACATTAGACGGATCCAACCATCTAGTTTTATTTAACAAAAACGTTAATTTTACGGTTATTAGCCGAAAAAGTCGTAAAAATCATGTTTATAGTTTTATAACTTATAAAACATAACAAATTACCATTTTTATAAAATGTCTACTTATTTATCATTGTACATATTTATATAAATAAAATCCAAGAGTTAGTGGGTTTTAACTTTACATTTTATACAATATAATTTTGAGTGCTTATATAATAGTATTATTCTTTAATTTCCAAAATCTGATTTTTATCTTCACTTTCACCAAAAATGCCATATCTTGAGTTCTATATGGATATAGAAGCTCAAATTTTTATCACATAAACTAAATGATATGTGCTACATTTAACTCTCCTATAGCTACTGTTGAATCATCTTCTAAGTATTTTCTAAAAATCGTCCAAAACAGTAACCTCAGATTTATACCCTAAACTTGTTTTGATCATATCTCACTCATTATTTTGATTCCATTGCATGACTAACTCTCACATGTGTACAAGACCCATAGCTTACTGTAAATCCATTCGACTTCATCATTTTATCAGTTTACCATATGGTTCTTTACTGTTATATACAGCCATCAAATTTAACCAAGATTTTAACCTTGTTTCTTATGGTTTTTCACCTTTTTAATCATGTTTATCAACAACAAATCCCCGCATAACATTTTTATCATCATATAATCATCATATACATATACAATAGGAAATAAAATACATGTTTACATAATCAAAATAACAAGAAGATGAGGAGGACAATCTTTATACCACCATGATGATGTAGGTTGATCAAAACATGGATTTTGATGGAGAAACTTGTGATGCACCAAGACCATCTTCATGACCACCAATCTTCCTAATCTCCTTGTGGAAAATCAGCCCCAAGACACCATGAATACTCCTCCATGGATGTTATAATCACCACCATTCAAGAGAGCTTCAAGAGGGCTTCAACATATGTGTAAATAACATGAGAATTTGTGGTTGATTTTGATCAAATGAGGGTGTTGTTTGTGTATATGGGACAGCAAGCTAGAGAGCCAAGAGAGAAAATGGTGGTTGTTTTGCATGTTAGAATGAAGCTAGTTGTTTGAGTTAAGTGGTTTTGATAGTGGTTGTACCTTAACTTGTAAGCATAATGGACATGTGTAAATTGGTTAAGTAAATTTTGACACCTAAAGGTGTTGTTAAGTTATTTAGGCCGGTTTTGGAGTGGGGTGGGACAAGTGTCCCACTTGTCTCATCCCATTTATTTACGGGTACTCCTCGATTCTAGTTTCCTCGATTTGTGTGCCCTCGGGTCGTTTTACGAAAAACGTTTTTATAAATTATGAATCAACGGCGCAAAACGAATCTAATAAAAATTGTCTCATCAAAAACGGAGTTCAAAAACGTAAATACGTAATCCTAAGGTTTCCGGTTTAGTCGTAAAGGACGTTAAAATAAAATCGTAAGTCCTAATCTCTTCTCGTAAATTTGTGAGTTTATGAACCAACACAAATTTAAAACTCAAAATAATATTCACGGATAAATTTATTTTCTGAAATGTCGGACTGTCACCAAAGACGGTGTATGTAAACATAAGCACGTAACGTTGAATCCTCCGGTTTAGACGTAGTCGATGCTACTCCAAGACGTAAATCCAAATTTCTTCCCAAAAATATGTGAGTTCATATTATAACATTAAAATAATGTTTTTAAATAAATATTGAGAATAAAATATCAATCGTAAATTGACGGATTGTCACAAATACTAACCTCAATTCTCACATAAACTCACACCCTCAAAGCTAAGCTCTCAAAGAAAACACAAACCTGTAGTTGTTGTGATAGAGTCACGGCAGAAAATATATAAGCAAGGTTCGGGTTGATTATTAAAGGAAGCTAAAAACACTAAGATGGTTAAGACGTGAGTACATGTTGATAGTGATCTCTAGTTCTTGTCATCTCTTCATCAAATAACTTAGGACCTCTTGTAAGTCATTCCTAACCATTTCTATTGAAAGTTTATGGACTTAAAATTAATAGTCGTGAGATAGGATCGAACTCGGGATCACGGGATTGCACACATAACGTAAAGGGTTAATTTATTTATTAAATATATTTTATATATATTTATTAAATCAAACCAAAGCTTAACTAACGATCGTTAATAAATAAAAGTTAAGTTATAAACGACCGTTATGGAAACTAATAGAAGTGAAAAGAAGGAAAACAAAATTACGCAAACACCCCCTTTGGGCTTGCGACCGTCGGCCAAAGGAGAGGGGGCAAAGGGAAACTTTTGTTTCCTAATTCTTGTTTATTTACTTGGAGCCCATGGATTGCCAAGCCTTTATAAACAACCCCAAGGCCTTCATAATTTTTTTGTCCCTCCCCTTTCTCTTGCTTCCTGCGATCGACACACACACCCTAAGGGGTTTTTGTTGGTTTTCGATTTAGCTATTTATCTAGTCCTAGCCCCTCTCTAGGGTTGTTGGTTAGATATTCCATAAGCGTTGAAGCTCGGTTTGTTCGTGCTAGACTCACGGTTAACTCGCTGTATTACGTGTGTACAAGAGCGTGATATAGTCTTGCTTTAGACTATATTCTTGGTGGTGTTCGTGATTAACCCTAGTTGTCGTTCGTTCCGTCATCTTGTGGATCTTGCTAGGATAAAGGTATGTAACCCTAATATTGATTAACATAATTGTGTTAAAATAATGATCTTGTTAACTGCTTCCGCTATGCGTTCTTTGATCCATATTAGGGTTTTAAATAATTGTTATGAACTATATAACCTTTAGTGGCATCGAGAGCCGTTTTAACATGATTATAATTATCAAGATCTAAAGTTTTTTAACTAATATTGATTTGTGTTAAAAATTACATGTTGTTTTTTAGGTTTTATAAAAATTAGGGTTTTGTTTTTATTGTTTTTTTTAAATCGGCTATTGCCGAATTTTTATAAAAAAAAAAATTGTAAACCCTAAAATACATGGTAATTAACTTTAGATGTTTTTGCATGAATTAATTGTTATGTCATGTGTGGTTACGATCCGTAGTTTTTTAATTGTTAAGAGAATGTGGGAGATCCGTAATAAACATGCATGTTTCTTACGGATCATATAATTTTGATTGCTATTTGCTGTATTTGATTCAAAGTTTTAAAATTAGAGAAGACTTTTTATGTTCATAAAAACCCTAGATTTGATGTTCTTTGAATAAATTGTTATGCATGTGGCTATTTGATTTAGTTTTTTTTTGTACTACTTGTTTTCATGCGTTTTATATTGTATGTTGTAAACAAGGGTAATTTTTTTAAGAAAAATAATATGGACTAAATCTTATCAAAATTAATGAATTGTTTTGAGATGTAAATTACATATGATTTGAGTTGATTAGAATTGCAATAGCAACTTAACGGCCTACTCAATTTTGGCAAACTATAAAGTGAGTATAACGCATCGCTGGTCATGTACCCGGTTAAGAAATGAGGTGTTATGCTTCAGCGCTGACCAAATTCCCGGCTCGCCTGTGCGTCAAAATTGGAATTACCTACGGTTGTTATTGGTACAATTCTTTAAGGTTGATTTAACTACATTAACTCACATCCGAAACACAATGAATAAGGTTACCGCTTTGTGCTATAACTAAGTTCTAGAAAAAGTACGGTGTGAATTTAGTTGTGTGTAAAATCTTTAATTGATTTAACCAATACCTCAACTTGCAAGTATATGATGAACTTTTAGTCTCACCAAAAAGTTTACTAAATGTTTTTATTAAACTTATGTTATGGAGATGTATGCATGCTTCTCCATACATGATTTTGACACCAAAATCTATACCCTAAAATTTAAGTCATATGCCCTCTAATTGACGAACACTTGAAGTTAAAATTGTCGTCATATAAGATATCGGACGATGTTGTAATGGAGAGAAAACTTCATGACTGAATAAGATTGCACATGAAGGTTTTACGTTCTTTAGATTAGTCGACTTAATTGAGTTACTCAGTGAGAACTGGAAACTTAAGGCATAAAGTAGGGATAAAACATGTTTACAATGCAAATGATTTTGGCAATGTAAATCCCTAACGTATCTAGAAATTGCAAATTTGTTTGTCAATTACTGTTCGACAAGTTACAGTGTTGAATACATTTGCCACTAGCAGATCAACTGATGTGATGAATCTATGTCAATATGGATTCTAGTTTTTTCAAGGAAAATACTATGGTTTTAGTACCGGGGTAATTTTATTTTCTTGAATTGTATTATCGAAAATACTAATGTTTGAACTTATTTCTGTAGAAATTGCTCAACCCGAAAGCAATGTGACAATAAGCTCAGCATTCAAAGCTTTCTTTAAACGGCCTGAACTTACTGGCCCTAATTTCGATGATTGGTATCGCTCACTAAGAGTTGTTCTGAGAGCAGCGGGTACTATCAATATCTTGGAAAATCCTTTTTCGGAGGATCTTGCTGAAGGAGCATCTGATGCGGAAAGGCTTCAACACGCTGCTAACGTTAAGAAGCACCATGAGGTGGCTGCTGTAATGTTAGGGAGAATGGCTCCATCACTTCAAAGGAAGTATGAGCTATTTCCACCGCAGCAAATGCTTGATGAACTCAAGGTTGTGTATGAAACGCCGAAAGTTGTAGAGATCTATGATCTGGTTGATGCTCTACATAGTTGCAAGCAAGCTCCTGGAAAGTCCGTAAGTGCTCATTATACGGAGATGAGGGGTTATATGGAACAATTCATCGCACTAGAACAACCCTTTGATCATAATATGGCTATTAACTTGATCAATAGGTCCCTTAATAAGGACTTCAATGATTTCGTTCGTAACTATAATATGCATTGCACGGGGAAGACAGTTAATGATTTGCATGCAATGCTCATTGACTTCGAAAAGGGTTTGAAAGATAAGGCATCCACTGCTACTCCTCAAGTACTTTATGTACAAAAGGGTAGAGTGTCGAAACCAAAACCGCAAGTGAATAAGAAGCAGAAAGGCAAAGGCAAGGTTGATAAGAGCAAGCAAGTTGCGACTAGATCAAAACCGAAGCAGAACTTTGCTAAGAAATCTCAGAAAGATGAGACTTGTCACTACTGCAAGATGACTGGACACTGGAAGAGGAATTGCTCTCTCTATCTCCATGAAATGGCAGAACATAAGAAGAAGGTTGAGCTAGCTGCTGCAGCACCATCTTCAGGTAACTTATTTATTATAGAGTTATTTAATCTTTCATACAAATCAAACTCCTCGGTATATGATACGGGATGTGCTATTAACATTTGTAATACCCTGCAGGGATTTGAGTTGAAAAGAGGAGGCTTACCTATGGGGAACAATTTCTGCAAGTGGGCAATGGCGCACAAGCAGCGGTTGAAGCTACAGGAATATTTAAATTAGTTTTACCTTCGGGTTTAGTACTGTTTTTAAATAATTGTCATTATGCACCTACAACTGTAAGGGGTGTCATTTCCTTTTCTTGTATGTTGGATCTTGGATTTAATCACAAGATTGATAATAATAGAATTTCTGTTTTCAAAGATGGTTTATTCTGTTTTGATGTAATTTCTGTGAATGGTGTTTTTGAAATTAACATGCATAATAAAAATTCCAAGAGGAAAAATAATTCTGTTTTTAGCATGAATAAGAAGAGTAAGTTAGACAAGAACTCTTCTTATCTTTGGCATTGTAGGCTTGCCCATATTGGGAAGACTCGCATACAAAAGCTTCAACGTGATGGGCTTTTGGAAAGTATCAATGATGAATCATTTGATAAATGTGAATCTTGTATCTCTGGAAAGATGACCAAGAAACCTTTTAATAGCAATATTGAAAGGGCTACTGAACTACTTGGTTTGATACATACTGATGTGTGTGGACCACTTAGACATGTGTCAAGGAAAGGTGCTAGCTACTTCTTGACGTTTACGGATGATTATAGTCGTTATGGTTATGTTTATTTACTTAAGCATAAACATGAGGTATTTGAAACATTCAAAACGTTTAAAGCAGAAGTAGTGTTACAACTAGGAAAGAAGATTAAAGCTCTTCGTTTGTGAATATTTAAGTCAAGAGTTTAAAGATTATTTAAGTGAGAATGGAATTGTTCAGAAACTTACTTCTCCATATACTCCACAACAAAATGGTGTATTTGAAAGGAGAAATCGTACATTATTAGATATGGTGCGATCTATGTTTAATCTTACAACTTTACCATTATCCTTTTGGGATTATGCTCTTGAATCTGCTGTTCGTATTCTGAATATGGTTCCCACAAAGAAGGTTGATAAGACACCATATGAACTATGGCATGGCAAAAAGCCATATTTGTCTTATTTGAAAGTCTGGGGTTGTGAGGCGTATGTGAAACGTGAATCTGGAGATAAACTCCAACAACGCTCAGTAAAATGTATCTTTGTAGGTTACCCTAAGGAAACTATGGGTTACTAATTTTATTATCCGGCTGAGAACAAAATAGTTGTGGCTCGGTATGGAGACTTCCTTGAAAATGATCTTGTAAATCAAGAATTCAGTGGGAGAAATTATGATCTTGAAGAAATTCAAGAAGATACATTTCCTTCTGAAAATACTAGCGAAGAAATTCTTGTAGAACCGGAAAGTCTGAGTGTTCCACCGGAATTAAATCCTCCACGTAGGTCTCAAAGAACCATACGTGCGCCAGACAAACTATGTCTTTACATAGAGGATGATGAGGAGGAAGTAGGGGATCTTGGTGAACCTGCTAACTATCGATCCGCAATGTCTGATCCATAAAAGTTAAAATGGATAGTTGCGATGAATGAGGAAATGAAATCCATGGAAATCAACGATGTTTGGATTCTTGTAGACGCGCCTAAAATGCTAAAGTAGTGAAAAATAGGTGGATCTATAAGAAGAAAGCCGACATGGATGGTGATGTACAATCCTATAAAGCACGTTTAGTAGCTAAAGGTTTTACTCAAACTTTTGGCATAGACTACGAGGAGACATTTTCTCCTGTAGCAGACTTACGAGCTATTAGGATTCTCATAGCTATAGCAGCATACTATGACTATGAGATATGGCAAATGGATGTTAAAACTGCCTTCTTGAACGGTCGCATAGATGAAGACATCTATATGCAACAACCAGAAGGGTATGTTGATCCTAAATATCCAAAGCGCGTGTGCAAACTTCAAAGATCTATTTATGGTTTGAAGCAAGCATCACGTCAATGGCATAAGCGATTTGATGAAGAAATCAAAAAGTTCGGATTTATTCAAAATCGTGATAAGCCATGTGTATACCGCAAAGCTAGTGGGAGTAATGTAGTGTTCGTAATTCTATATGTCGATGACATATTAATCATGGGAAGTAACATTCCAAGACTTAAGGAAGTTAAGGATTATCTTGGTAAATGTTTTTCTATGAGGGATTTGGGAGATGCTGCGTAAATTCTGGGAAATTAAAATCTATCGAGATAGGAGTAGACGGTTAATTGGTCTTAGCCAAGATGCTTATATTGATAAGATATTGAAGAAATATAACATGCATAACTCTAAGAAAGGTTTTCTACCAATGGAGGTTAAGCATGAGTTAAGTCATGAGAAAGATGCATCATCACCTGAAGAGGTGGTTCACATGTGGAAGGTGCCTTATGCTTCGGCTGTAGGATCTATTATATGTGTTGTAAGATGCACAAGGCCTGATGTGGCGTTTGCTCAGAACTTGGTCAGTAGATACCAACAGAATCCAGGAAAGTTCCATTGGACTGCTGTTAAGCATATTCTAAAGTATTTGAGGAGTACGAAAGATATGTTTTTGGTAATCGGGGGTAAACCAGACACATAACTGAATGTAACAGGGTTCTATGATGCGTCCTGGCAATGTGATAAAAACGATACGAAGCCTCAGACGGGTTACGTGTTTGTCATCAACAGAGGAGCAGTTGACTGGAAGAGCAGTAAGCAGAAAACCATTGTTATGCATGCGACTCAATCTGAGTACATGGCCGCTTCAGAAGCTGCAATGGAAGCTGTTTGGATTAGGAAGTTTATTGGAGATCTTGGAGTGATGCCTTCAATTAAAGAACCTATTGATATATATTGTGACAACTCTGCTGCAATAATATTCGCCAATGAACCTGGAGTTATGAAAGGCGCCAGACACTTTAAACGTAGAAATCACTACGTTCGAGAACAAGTGGAAGCTCGAGAAATAAAATTAATAAAAGTTCACACAGATGATAACGTAGCTGATCCTTTTACTAAGGCTTTATCTAGGCCAAAGGTAGTTAAGCATACCAGGGCAATTGGGCTGCAACTAGCTAGCGAATTCATGTAATAAATCTGTTGATTAGTATTTGGATAAAGGATGTAAGACATTATTGAATTGATGAAATAAAGATTGGATTTTGTTTATTTTTCTGTAATTTGATTTTGTATCCTATTTTACATGTTTTAATCCATGAGCATTATGATGTTTCTAAATGTTCGTTGTCGATTAATAATATGGGAATATTATTAAACTAAGACAATTCAAAACAGTGACAAAGTATACTTGAAATTATATTGGTCAATTTTGGATGATATTTGATGGATCAAATATTGGACTTATCCCAACTATATGATTTTACTTTATGGATCTTTGTCATTAAGTAAATCATAAATAGTTATCCTTAGACCTTAGATACCAGAAAACTACATTGAATGTAGTGCATTTCTGTAAGGTAACCTAACGCTAAACGTAACTGGTAGGTATAAGGGTTATTTTCAGAAGTGTTGCAAAGTTCATGTGTTTTGCTTGTAGTCAAAATGGGATTTGTTTCCTTCAAATTATTTTGAAGTATAAATACAGGTGGGCCCCTCGGGGAAGTAGTAAGATGTTTGTGTGGCCACACCCAAATTTGTTTTGGTAATCTTGCTATATCCGTAAACGAGAAACAGAATAGTTAATGAAGGAATGACTGAGATCCATATCCTTATTAACAATGTATTTGAAACGAAAGGATAATAATAATGATATAATCATTAAAAGGTTCTTGTCCAGGAGACCTTACCCGGTTTGTACTAGTGACATTGCTAGTGTAACTAGACGCTAGTCAATGTGATCAAGATATTATAATTTTGTCCAAGTGGGAGCTGAAATTTTATGGACATAAAATTAATAGTCGTGAGATATGATCGAACTCGGGATCACGGAATTGCACACATAACGTAAAGGGTTAATTTATTTATTAAATATATTATATATATATTTATTAAATCAAACCAAAGCTTAACTAACGATCGTTAATAAATAAAAGTTAAGTTATAAACTACCGTTATGGAAACTAATAGAAGTGAAAAGAAGGAAAACAAAATTACGCAAACACCCCCTGGGGCTTGCGACCGTCGGCCAAAGGAGAGGGGGCAAAGGGAAACTTTTGTTTCCTAATTCTTGTTTATTTACTTGGAGCCCAAGGATTGCCAAGCCTATATAAACAACCCCAAGGCCTTCATAATTTTTTTGTCCCTCCCCTTTCTCTTGCTTCCTGCGATCGACACACACACACCCTAAGGGGTTTTCATTGGTTTTTGATTTAGCTATTTATCTAGTCCTAGCCCCTCTCTAGGGTTGTTGGGTAGATATTCCATAAGCGTTGAAGCTCGGTTTGTTCATGCTAGACTCACGGTTAACTCGTCGTATTACGTGTGTACAAGAGCGTGATATAGTCTTGCTTTAGACTATATTCTTGGTGGTGTTTGTCATTAACCCTAGTTTCCGTTCGTTCCGTCGTCTTGTGGATCTTGCTAGGATAAAGGTATGTAACCCTAATCTTGATTAATATAATTGTGTTAAATTAATGATCTTGTTAACTGCTTCCGCTATGCGTTCTTTGATCCATATTAGGGTTTTAAATAATTGTTATGAACTATATAAACCTTCATCTATATTGGATGATATTGCACTTTCTATAAAAAAATTTAAATCTAAAACTCATACTAAACAAGAAAACTAGTCACGGTTTGAGATTTTGATGATGTTTACACAAGCAAGAAAACACGGTTTTAAAAGTTTACTTAAATACTTAGACTTTTAAAACAACCAAACAAACTTGAGGGTGTACCAAATGCCACGGCTAGGGTTTGGGTACAAGGTTAAGAATGAGTTACAAAAACTAAAAATGTGTGTATGTTTACATAAGGACTTAGGTGGGAATAATAGTTTGATTATGTGAACAAGTGTGTGAGTTGTATGTATGGCGTAAATGACCCCCTGCCGATGTGATTCGTGTTGTACGTATATGTATGTCGAGCATGTGTATTGACCTTGTATATGTCATGCTAAGTATGTATGCATGAACCAAGTCACAACAAGAAGACCATGATTCTATGTCAAGTCGCGTTGTACGTTTTTCAACAAGAATAAGGTCCTTGTGTATATGAAACGGTGAAAGTGTGTGCGAGTTTAACGTGATAAGGACTTAGGGTATATACGTTGTGAGGCCCTTTTGCTTCTCTATGCATGTGTGTAAACAACCTCTCCTAACCAACATGGCCAGACTAGTGCGTAGGTTAGTGTGTAGGTTAGTGTGTTTGAGCATGAACTCTTGCATGAAAAACAGTAACTATTATAGCATGATACTCAAGCAAAATGCAACTATCTGAGGTGTATGATTTCATGTATGAAAAAGCTTAGAAAACAAACCACCCTACAGAAAGTAACTCGTGTGTATGTATGAATGTTGTATGAATGTATGTTAACATGGGATATCAAAGTATAGAAACCATTATGTGATTATATACAGCGTGTATTTGATGTGTGTGATAATCATGTGTGTAGGCTGCCATGTACAAACAAGAACTAAAGCAACTCAGTTCTTTCAAAAGTAAACTATGTGTTTCGTGAGTACGCTCAAACAAAGAGGAAAACCTAAGAACAAGCAAATAATATATATATATATATATATATATATATATATATATATATATATATATATATATATAAATATATATATATATATATATATATATATATATATATATAGGGTGAGGTTATTTTCAGAACCAAATAAATGTACAGAACTGCGAGAACCACCTTTTTACTCTTAAAATGCACATGTATATTTATCAGGTTAGTTCATTACGTAGAACTACATGAATTTTCATTGTCGTAGGTCACTAAGAACATGTATCCTAGGATCATGCACATGTATTTGTTTTGTATGTAAGATAACTATCTTTTCGTTGGATAATATGAAAACACATATGCACTCTTTATATCGCTCATCATACTCGGATCTATAACCAATAAAACAACTATTAAATGTTAATTTAAACATAATAATGAAAACACATATGCATTGTTAAGAGTATTAATGTGGTTCTCGCAGTTCTGTACATTTATTTGGTTCTGAAAATAACCTTACACTATATATATATATATATATATATATATATATATATATATATATATATATATATATATATATATATATATATATATATATATATATATATATATATATATATATATATATATATATATATATATATATATATATATATATATATATATATATATATATATATATATATATATATATATATATATATAGAGAGAGAGAGAGATGGGATCAATAAAAAACCTCATCTTAATAGAAAACCTAAAAAACCTTCTAAGATCATGCCAAGTGTCCTTCCCCTTCCTTTCTTTTTTTCCATCCTAAGTTAAAAGGCTTGTTTGTCAAATCCTTTTTCTTCAGGGGTTGTTTATGTAACTTTTTACCCATTCTTCTTAGTCGTTTTTAATGGTTAATTCTTATCATTATAATATTTATTTTCGTTGGTTTTACGCTTCAGCTTTTTATCGTCTTTTGTTTTCATTTCTTTCAATTATGTCATTTTATTATCTTCTACATATGGCTTTTACGACAACTATTTTGTAAAACAATATTTACATCACTTAAACATCCACCGAAACTAACATTAACCGACTCTTAATCAAGTGTTAAAAGCATTCGATTCGATTGTGTTGTTCTTCATAAGTATATATGGAAAGTTTGCCACTAGAAACAATGTTGATAAGTCTGCAACTTTTTCTTGCTGATTTCGAGTCTCAGTGATCATGATCACCCGCCTACATGCTTCCTGATTCTTCTTCCTTGTGGCTTTGTGATGAAGGCATGCCATAACAAGACGGTGGCCAGAAACATCAGCTGTAGATGGAGCCCTTGCACAATATTATATGAGATCCTGCAGATGGTATGTACGCAACAGAAACAAATATTAAGTTAGAATTATCTACTCGTGGCTTCTAAAATGAAACTGATATCATATATCATAAGACAACAATAAGTTAGTTACCACTATAGTAACGATTCTTCAGTTCTTCCCCTGTTTGGGATGTAGCAATTACAACAAAGCGGAGATCGACACACAAATCGAGGAGTTATGCATCAAGTGTGACTAATACTTGTCCAATGGCCGTCACCTCTACCAAACAGTAATTCACATAACCAATTCAGACTAAAAACTGAAGGTATACAATATAATCAATCTAGGGAAAATTTTGAATAAATCATGCCCATTCGAAGAAGAAATAATGCTTACGGATTCTTCAGTTGAACAAGCGTAATTGCTGTATTACTCTGACCACCATCATTCTTAGTACTTTCAGTGCCTACATATGTTAAAAAAGAAAAAAAAATGAATCGTTATAGGGAATATCCTTAGACTTTTCAAACTCGTTTGTTCCAGCAAGAGTAATAACAAGGTTTCTGCACATGGCATATATGTTTAATATCGTTAACATGGGCTCTTTCTGGATTAACCCGCATATTTTTAAATCACCTAAATAAAGGTAGATAATTACATAAAGTGATTACTAAACAATACAGATATAAAGGTAGATAATGGCACATATGATATTGCTTTGTGGAAATTTAAGATCACTTATAGTCACAGATATCATACTGAGAAGCAAACTGCTCACAGTTTTGTCTCTCAAGGATTCAGTTGCATACTGTGAGGAAAAAGATAGTATCTTCTAGAATCTGATATGCCACGGTCTACAAGGTTAAGTTTATCTATAACTTAGAAAATATGAATCCCAATTTGTTGTTTTATTTTTCTAATTACAAGCCCTATAAGATAATGCTCTAAAGAATATGTACCTTCAAAAGCACACTGCACTAGAATTGGGGTCCAGTAATAGTATAAGTATAAAAAAGGCGTCTTTAAGTGTAATAGACTAAAACGCATATCTTGAAGAGTTGAGGGCGTGCAAAGCTAACTGATGGACATGATCCCCCGGTTAGATTAATTAAAAAGAAAATGAAAGAAAGAAATTAAGAGTAAGAGGGACCTATTGAAGGGAATCTTGGAGAGTGAGTTCGTTGCATGTGCGAGCGAGACAAGTGATTAATCAACCCAATGTCTTTAGAGCATTTCCGCTTACAATCAGCTTCTATAAATATTGTCGGTCGATTCTTGTTAAAACCAGAAAGAGCCGTGTGAATGTTGAAGGAATCCAAACTGAGTTGATATAACTTTGTTCAAAATAACTTTGGAATAAAATGTATATTGAACCAAATAAAGACCACATTTTGAGCAGTCACCGAACCCGTCTGACCCACACGTTTTTCCACATCTAGCAAATACCTATTAGTAAAGTGTTTGTGTGATGGTAAAATGCATATTATGCAGCGAGAAGATTACTTACAGTTATACACAGTTCAATATCATCCTGTTGCCCCACATCACTCCCCCAGCCTACTCTTTCTACTTCAAGTGCATGCCTACATATGCAACCACAAGATTACTAGCCAATTGTTGTATGTTTTGATAGAATCAGCATTTGTTGCAAGTAATCTAACCACAAAGCTGCAATATCCACAAGTGGTAACTTTCGTCCTTCAATATATAAAGTCTAATACTCTCATCTCCTTCACTTTTTTAGGTCAAACCCTTTCCCGTCGATGAATTTCGAGTCTGTTTAATGTACAGAACATAAAGTTCTATACCCTAAAAATTATTATAAAAATTTCACATATATTACCGAACTTTCCTAGTTTTTTCAAGTTTTCAGTTTGGTACCTGTTTAGTACGCTGCAAAATAAGCTTGGGATAATCCTAACAAGTTAGTATCTTTGTTTTACAAGTCCCATTATATGTAGCAACAAAAATGAGATCTGGTTAGCAGATAGAGACCCAACCCGTTTACACCCGTAGCAATTTCACTAAGTACCCCAAATTGATGCACTAAAGTACATCAAACGGATACACTAAAGTACCCCCATAAGAATTTGTTTTATAGGTCCCATTATATTTGCACGTGACTGGTAAGAAAATTTAACATGTTTCATAATCAAACCTGCCACGACAAAAGTAAGGACTAATAAGAAAAAGTACCTTAATAGTATTGGATTAAAAGATCCACGAGCATATTAGCAGAAACCGTACGTTAGATGCCTGAAATATTATAAACAAACAGATGGCCTAAATCTAACATACTGGTGTTATTTTTAATTAATAATTAAATATTTTGAAAAGTCAGATTTCTAATTTACCTAATACAATCTTATTAATGTATCTAATTGTACCCTGATGTCCTAATAAATATAAAACCTGATGCCCTAATAAAATATAAAACCTGATGCCCTAATAAAATATGACACTGGTGCCCTTAAAAAAATATAACACCGGTGCCCTTAAAAAAATATAACACCGGTGCCCTAATAAAATATAACACCGGTGCCCTAATAAAATATAACACTGGTGCCCCATAATATGATAAGACCGTGCAATCATAATGAGTGAGTTAGGCTTCAAGTACTTAACAAGGAAATTTCAACATAGTTTGTGAGAATCTCGCATGTACAAATGTTCGCTACCAGGGAACGATATTAGTCATTGTCATTTTAGTGGCACACAAAAAAGTGTCTGTATTATTTTAACTCTCTTTTATAGAAGATAAGCAAGAGGATGTTCAGATTTAGCAAATTTGAAAAGCTAATTGTATTCTCAAAACACGATAAGCTCAATGCGAAAAGAGTTTATTAACTTATATGTTAAAAAGAATTGTGAGGCCTTTCTAAAACAGCTCAAGGTTGTTTTAAATAAGCTAATTGAAGCACCCTTAATATCCTTTACTCTTTGAATCTATAAGTTAAGTTAGTTGCATATGAAATAATCAGCAAGGTGTCTTAAACAAGCAAATGATGAGCCACCTTCTTCAAGTGCCAATCGGCTCTTGGATTTCATTTCCATTACTTTGGCTCGAACCTCACTATTGTTATCCACCACTTCTCTTATTCCATTCTAAATGTCTGCAGCTGACACCAAACTCGAATCCTTGCTAGTTTGGTTATAATCCAATGAGATCGAAACCGCCAATCCTAGTTCTTTAGCCAGCTGAAATACATTTAACTGTTGCTCAACGTATATTGGCCATGTGGCAACTGGAACTCCATACCAAAGTCTCTCCAGTACAGAGTTCCACCCACAGTGGGATACAAATCCCCCAATCGCCACATGAGCTAAGACTTCCGTCTGTGGGATCCAACCAACAACTTTCCCTTGCGAGTTGTACGCTCTAGAAACCGATCTGGTAGGACTTCATTGTAGTCCATGTATTCGCCCGGGAAACCCTATAATTCCTCAAAGGGAGATCCACGTAGGGTCTGATTAGATCGGGTTTGGTGCACTTGAAGATGTAATACCTGAACGTACATGGATCTGATTAGATCAGGTTTTGATCGGATTTGATCTGAATGAATGATTTCATTCTGATCAAAAATGGTTTATGGGTTTTGATTCGTGTGTTTTTAAAGTGGTGGTACCCTCGGTGGTGATGGTGATTCATGATGGTGATGGTGATTCCTAATGGTGGGGTTACTATAATAAATGGTGGCGGTGACAATGTGGTGATGGTGATTTGCGAATTAAGGTTTGAATAACAGAGTGACAGAGATGATGGTGGCGATGGATATGGTGGAACAACAACCCATTATGCAATACTTCATAATCATCACCACTAACTACTTTCTCCATTAAATATACATCACACGTACAAACCCTTCATAAATAGATTCCAAAGAAATGAACAAAAATGTTAAGTGATTGCCAACTCGATCAACTTAATATAAAAAATATCACCTAGTCGGATAGTCTATAAAATATCTTCGTAAATGGTAACAAATAGATGCCCTAATAAGTCAAATGATGCCTTAATAATACTCACTGATGCCTTAATAATGCTCGTTGATGCCCTAATCCTCAGTGTAACATATTCACTTCTAATGTGAATATAAGTATCAGTTGACCTCATACCAACTACAACAATAAAACATCCTTCTAAAAGATTGTGTGGGTCGCTACCATAACTTTTGCAGGTTCCCTGTTCACTTTCATCGGTATTAAAAACGAGATATGATGGACGACCCTTAAACAATACATAAAACAAACATCAGCCCACCTATAGGTGCAGTATCAATGTTAATCATGAGCCCCATTTTATACCTGTCCTGGAAAACCTGGTCCTAGTTACCAAAAAATACCCCATTTGGCTACATATTGTTTTTTATAAATCCATTTTGAACTAGGTCGGGGCTGATCTTTGTGCACCTCTAGTGGAACCGTTCAATATGCAAACAAAAAGTGAGCAAACTTACCCAGTCATGGCTATCAACAAGAAAATGACATGCACCATCGGTTCTGTTCCAACAAGCCGATTATTGTTCTCCATCAACTTCATAAACCATCCATCCGAAGCGTATAACCTTTTCATTATCACCAAAGATAAGGTCCACCACTAACATTCCGCCCTATTATAAAAAATACAAATAACAGTACCGTCTCTTTACCACAAATTTCATCCTGATAAATGAAGGGCTTTCGGTTTACCTTGTGTGCAGGTTGTTCACAGTAACAGTGATATGTAACATGACACCTTTTGCAAACCATAAGCTTGTTAGGGTCACCATTTTTTAGGCATACCTGTTACCAAAAAAACGCATATCAATATCAACATAAGACTTTAACTGAAAGTAGCATTTTATTCATTGTTTAATATTTAGATAGTTGTGCACCTTGAAGGACTTCTGGAATTAGAAATGGACCTACTAACTGACCTTGAATGTGTGCCTCTGCATAGTAAAAATAAAATATAAGTGAAATACAAGACAATTTAAACAGGGTAGCAGAATTACAACGACAAGCTTGAGACCCTTAAAGAGGTTCTAACTAATAAACAGATTAGATACCGAGTTGGTGACAAAGAACGGTCAACAGAATAAGGAGATCCAGTGTTCCTATAACGAAGTACACAACGGAGGTTTATAGAAAGTTGTTTGTATAGATGTTCTAGAGTCTAGCATACGGCTCAAATACTATAAACATTATAAAATTAAAAGAGTATCTGACATGACAAGATCTATAAGTACAAGAAAATAGAACAGGAGACATCAAACACAGGACAAGAAACACTATCAAGTCAATAACAATAACAAACATAATGATGCATCTAAGGTGAATATAGGAAACTACCTGGTAGTAAATAAAGTACCAAGGTATGTATGTGTGGTGAGTTTTGGGGAGGGGTGTACAGGTCACTCTTTGTTCGTGCATGAGTATTTGGTTATTGACATTCAACAATAGAATCAGTTTCAGTACAATAGAATTAGTTTGAGTACAAGAGAGTATCGTTACACATGTGTACAAGAAACGATTTGGAAGAAAAAGACTGGCGTAAAGCACAGTAACTATTTTCATGGCACCGTAATAGCAAACAATTTCCATATAGCAGTTTGTTGAATAAATAACAGAATCCTCCAATTCAGCTACATATCCATTGTGGCATCAACAACATGTTTACAGATGGACAGACATTGTACAACATTATAGTGCGGCACTATAATGTTTACAGATGGACAGACATTGTACAACATTATAGTGCCCCTTTAAAAAGCCTTGTCTTCACACGGGAAACATTTGGTGCTTCCTACAGACCCTGATATACCTTGGTTTAATCCCTCCAAGGATACCTAATATCTACTAAAATTTCATATACCACTATTTGTAATCTAGTCGGGAAAAGTCTAGCTCACATATAATGCCTAAAAAACTTTGCTTCGCACCGGAAACATTTGGTGCTTCCTACAGACCCTAAACATACCTTGGCGATGCTCAAAAACGATGCCTACTATCTAATGATGAACTTCCATATACCACTATATGTAACCTAGTCGAAGAAAAAGTCTAGGCATTCACAAAGGATTAAATGTGAAATGGCCATAAATAATGACTTAATTTTCCTCCAAATCCTCATGATCAGGTAACCAAAATGAGTTTACCTCGATATATTAGGAAAGAGCGCCAATACTAATTAAGTGGAAAGCTGACGACGGAGCTTACTTTCTGTTTGGTTCAGCTACTAGATAAATATGCCATTCCTCAATAATAACAGCCTTACTTAATTAAGTTTTATAAACAAACGGGACCCCTTTGATTCAGACAGTATCAAAGTAAAGTAATTCAAAATAAATCAACTCTTACTTAAGTTATATACAAGCAAATGTCCTAATAATTCTAAAGATGCACTAATGATACTCGTGATACTTATTGCTGACAATGTGACATTGATATTGAATCTCGTGATTTTTTAATGCCCTATTATGATAAAACTGGATGTACTTAAGTACCTCAAATGGATGCACAAAAGTACCTCGATTGGTGTGAGGTGAGGCGTAAGTGCTAGCTTGGCCGCCGGTGCCGGAGGTAAGCGACGACATAAGCGTGGTGACGATAGTGGTTTGGCTGATGGGGACCGGAACCGTGTGGTGGTGATGGGGGATTGGCCGATGGTGACCAAATCATATGGTGGTGAAGGTGGATTGGCCGCTGTTGACCGGATAGTATGGTGGTGATGGTGATTGGACCGTATGGATGAGGTCTGAGAAGAAAGAACGGTGTTTTTAGATTTATTTGAGCATTTTTCATTTTATTCCCTTGAAGTTTCAGATATTTCAAAATTTGTCCTGTAATTTGTTTTCTAGGTTTTCTATGAAAATAAGGTTTTCTCTAGAACCCATCCCTATATATATATATATATATATGTGGGGGGGGCCTGTGTGCTAAGTTCGTGTGCTTCAAATAGGAAGAACCTCCATATCATTGTGTATGCAAAATGCATAGGTATTTAGGAGTGATATGATGTG
This sequence comes from Glebionis coronaria, assembly GCA_025667525.1. Taxonomy (NCBI): domain Eukaryota; kingdom Viridiplantae; phylum Streptophyta; class Magnoliopsida; order Asterales; family Asteraceae; genus Glebionis; species Glebionis coronaria. The sequence continues at coordinate 588,163,610 of CM046874.1, read as the reverse complement.
TAAAAACATGAAAACAAATAAGGACTGTGATCAGTAAACCAACAACAGCTAGCAACAGTTACTTCTTTCTTTTGACTTGCCATGCTGAAATATATGCTACGTGATAGTATGACTCTGTGATGTATATGCGAATGAAAAGTAAAACAAATAGAAACCCAATCTTTCCCTTGACAGCATGTGCCAACAGTGGATAACCCTTAACAAGACTCCTCTTTTTATTATTGGTTATGGTTTATGCCTATGTATGTATGGTACATAGTAAAAAGAAAGTAAGTAAAGTAAGGACCACTCCCCTTTTTTGGGTAGCCTGCGTGGGCAGAGACAAGTTACAGGAAGCAAAAGCAACCTTCTTTTTATGTAAGTGTGTTATGTGCTTGCAAATTGTTATGCCATGATATGTGCACATGTATGATAAAAAGTCAAAACATATAGGTCCCCCTACTTCCTTAAGCCTGTGAAACAACTAGTGCACACACAAAGGGTTTTCAAAGTTTGCTAATTATAGTATGAATATAAATATAGAATAAAAACAAGTGTGAAAGCAAACATTGTATTATGTCCTAATGTATGTGTTGATATGTATACTGGTATGAATAAAAGGACCCGATTAAATAGCCAAATAGATAGCAGTGAGTTGGGCGTATGATGGGTCGTATGACAGAAAACATGGACTAAAAACCATACTATTTATTTTATGTCAAAAATAGATACAAGCATTATATAGTGAATATAAACTTTAGCCAATCACCTTACTTCACGCCCAGTTTTCACCGGCCTAAAGATAGTGCCCCGACCATCTAAAAATATCGTGACAAAGTTGACGCGACCTAGTTTTCAAAACATCTTTCAGATTGTCCTAAAGTTAAGTAACGAACCCGCAATAAATTCCTAAATATGGTCGATTGACACTTATAAATAATTGAACTTTACTTGTTTATTTTTTATTACGAGTAAACCACTTTGTCTAATTATTTTTTATACTTAGAGACTTCATAAAAATGTGATGTTTATCAAATATCGAAGACCTCGCGGTCTAGTTTTTATAATGAGAATTCGTTTATTCTTCGGACTATTATTTAACAAGATATCGAGACCCAAAGTTGACCCTATGACTAAAATGGTTGAACCTGAAAAATGTATAAAAACATTTTATAAATCTATAGCAAGTATAAAATATCAACCAAGTGCATTGTACGTTATTATTTCTTGTATTTATCCTAAGTACGAATAATTTACTTAGGTTACGAGTAGATCATTTGCGCATCATTTTGCGTGCCTTGATTTTCCGTGCTATCTTTATTGATCATATTCACTACTTCATCGAGGTGAGTTTTGTAGCCCCCTTTTAATTTTTTTTAACTATTTCGGGGTGAGAACGTTGCTTGTTTTAACGGATGAACATAAGTGCCTTAAAACTCATATGTTTGCCTACTTGATGTCTAAGACCCGTTATCCCATGTTGCCTTTTTAGCCAGCTATCATGAACCGTTAATTACTTTTTGTAAGCGCGAATGTTATGGATAGATTAATCGGGATTAACCTCCCTATCTAATTTGGTTGTGTGGCCAAAGTTAGATACACCTAGATTTGAGTATTTACAAATGCTTCGGGATAGGCATTTGCTCGGGATCTTATTATATCTTGTCGGTTAGGTTAACGCTTCGTTGTCATGAGCTTAGACGTAGGCTATTAAAACGTATACTTTTGATTATAATCTTATATTTGTTATAAGATTATATGTTGGTTGCCTTGAAAATCTTATGGTTCATCACACTATTTAAACTTAAACCTATGAACTCACCATCCTTTGTGTTGACGCTTTAGCAATGTTTTTCTCATGTATCAAGACGAAGGAGTGACGTGGTTGTGCATGGGAGATTTTTAATAAAAATGGCCGTGACTAGTGTTTGGATATTTGGATCAATGTTAAAGTCTTTTGAAACAATGTTTTGTTAAGATCTTGTGTAATTTGCTTCCGAACAAGTTTTATGCTTTAATTAAATTATAACGGCTTTTAAATAGTCTTTCTTTGTATCTATGTCTTGTGATAGTCATGACCGTCACACCCCATTGTGTTGCCTTACTCTGATAAATTGTGGGTGTGACGTATATAATTAGAGGCAACCCATCTAATTGCATGACGAGGTTACCCCTCTATGTATTCATGCACGTTGATACCTTTCATGACCTATATGAGCTCTTTGGCATTTAAATTACATTTTCATGATTAAACATAAGACTTTTCAGATATAAACCAGTTTATAAAACATGTTCCAGGTTTTTCCAGGACTTACACTTATTCCGCTGCATTTCATACTTTACTTATGTTTCCGTTATTCATATCATGTCATTATATCTGTTCACTGAGCGTAATGCTCAGGCGTATTTTCTTTCCATGTTCCCATACGGCAGGTACTAAAGGACAGACATAGGCATTCAAGAGTACGTGCATAGGATGGAGACTCCCTTTGACTTCATTTCCTTTATGCATTTATATACTTATGCTTTGCTTGGACATTGTTTAGTCCTTTTTCTACGTTCTTTACTTATGCATGTGTGAGCTTATGTTTGGGGACCGATGTTTGATTCCGGTTTTCCTTTATGGTCATTTATGTTTTAAAACATTAACCTTGCATGCTTTGATAACACACCATAATTATCATATGACGGTCCACTTGTCAAAGTGGGGTGTTACAAAATGCGATCAAAATGTTTCATTTTGGATAAGATCTTTGATATAAGTGCTTTCTCATCCTACTATGTGTATATATCTTTCATTTTATGATACACATATGCAGGGGAGCGTTTTTGGTGATATAAAAAACTATCAAGGTGTAAACATTTATTTCATTAACATATTGATTGCTTTTGAATCGTTTCTGGTTACGGTATCTATACCCTTCAACACATTTATTCACGACGGTATTGGTTTCAAAAGGTAGTTAGGTATTCGTTCTATGATCCAACCAGAACCGGAGGGATCTTCCCATGGACAATCCATTATATAATAGAAGTCCTTAGGAATGATGGAGTTGTTGAGCATACGAGAATAATGTCGACTAATGACTTAAGCTAGCACTGGAACAATCACAACAAGGTGCTAGTAATGGCGTCTTAGTAAGCATTAAAGGGGTTGAGGAATGAAAAAGAAATGTAAGGATAAAGGGTGTAATGAAAGAAGCCCTCCATACAACTTAGGCAGAAACCGGGTAAATACATCTACTATTAGAATCACATGATGATTTCTGGTATTAAAGACAAGACATTATGAACCCAGTGATGCAATGCACAACCCTTCCCAGCTAACTCACGCTTCTCTTAAAAGAAGTTTGTTTTATTGCCACGGAGTTCAACTCATTTCTATCGACTTTCTCACTCTGAGATAGTAGAAATTGAAAAGGTGGCAGTCTGCTCCAGCCTCCGATCACCAAATAAACGTACACTTATAGAGTCTAGAGCTAACGAGATTCATCATAAATCTCATTAGGACACTAATTCCATATATCAACTGTTGTTCATCATTAGAACACAAGCGATAATTTATAGAGTCCTAAGCTCTATCCTTGTGATATTGCCAAAACATTCAGAGTGATACTCTCTAGTACTCACAGTGGTGAATAGAAATCCTTCCAGTGTTAATGTCAAACAGCACTACGGTAAGTCTATGTAAGATTCTCTGTGAATTAAACATATGTATACTGGAAAGCAACAGTGTTTGAGTCTTTTTCGATTCAAACTTGTTCCTGGTCTCGACGCAATATCTTTATGATCTTGCCAGAACATTCAGAGTGATACTCTTTAGTAGTCATAGTGACGAATGGAAATCCTTCCAGTGTCATCATCAAACAACACCGCAGTAGATAACTTGTGAGATTCTATACGAATCAAACTTGTGTCAATTAGAAAGCAATTATGGTTTGATTCTTAACTGAATCAAACTTGTTCTAGGAAATGAATTGACGACTTAATCGGCGTAATGGAACAGCATGATTCACTCTTTACTATGAATTATCTTTCGAGATGTTTAAGTATTGAGAATGGATACCACTGCCAGAAATCATGTCAAGGAAGTTCTTTGAACTTACCTAATCACAAGTACAGTATTCGTATTGTATAACAGGAAACCAGATGAATGCAAACAGTAATGTAACCTCAAGAGTCATGATTCAAGACCACATACTCAAGGCATCTATCAAGTAAACGAAGAAAGCTCAAGAACAACTAAAGACAAAGACTTCTGCTACTCTGATTATCAAAAGAGATTGTTAGCAAACTTTCAAGACGATGCAAAGTACGAGTATGTGGGGAAAGAAACAAGATCATAAGATGGAAAAGTTTCAAGATTAAGTCAAGGCAAAGATCAAAGATCCAAGATCACAAGTCATGAGAGGAACAATGAAGGAACTTTCAAGACAACGAGCTTCAAAGTATGCAACAACAAAGAAGTGAAGTCACATACTACACGACGACCCCTTAAGGGGAGATTGTTACCCGTATTTAAAGTGATGGTCATATAATATACCGTTGCGAAGCTCGTAGAAAATGCTATCTAATGGTGTCGAGAGTTCCAAGCTAATATTTTTTATGTAACGGGAATTAGTTCGAACACAAAAATGTGGAAGGTCTTCCTACACGAGACCTTATTGTATAAAAGGCCTCCACCACCTCATTTGTGTGTGTGTTTTTCCATTCAATAATTTTAGAGAGAGAAAGTTCATTTGTTTTCTCTCACTAGAAAATTCACACTTTTTTTCTTTTTTTTCTCTCCATAATCTACTCCTTTTTTGTTTTAGTCTTTGTTTTGTTATTCATCATCCTTATTTTTCATATCGTCGTCTATTATCATCATCAACCTCACGTCACATATATTCATCTATATTTCATCCGTGTTTTTCGTGTGTACAAGTCTGATAACGCCCAAATCTAACATATTTATAGGAGCGTATTCGTGGTGTTTATGCATATATTTATGTGATTATTATGAACATATGATACTTAATGAAGCTTATTTGTTATTGTAGGTTCATCAATGGTTACATCACGAGAAATGAAGAAAAGACGAGTATTGGAGGTGGAAGAATGAACGAGACATGAAAGTGTAGCTCTCGTATGATAAATAATACAAAGAATAAGAGTCTTGGAAAGTTTGGAAGAAAGAAAGGTGGAAGAAACAAAGAAAAAGGACCAAATAAGAAATATGGGAAAGATGGCCAAGAAGCCAACAACATGGCTGAGAAGCCACCAGCACAAGAAGAAGCCACCAGCATCTCCCATGGCTGCCACTTCTCTAAGCTTCATTACACTCATCATTACTCACATTTGGCTCCAAGAAAAGTGCTTGATGGCCAAGGCTAACTCACCTATAAATAAGACCCATGGGGTAGTGTTTTTCATCACTCAATCACCCAATCTATCTCAATCATCTTCTACTCCATCATATTTTTGTGATTTTTGATATCACCCCTCATCCAAGTGGTGAGGGGTGGTGGAATTAGTTACCATGTTCATGTTATAAGACATGGAAGAAGTAGAGATGAAAGCCACACACCATAAATAATTCAATCTCCAACAATCCTCATTCCCAAATACCCCAAAAGGCTCTATACTCGCACCAAGAGGTTGATGTCCAAGAAGGTTATGGGTGATGCATTGTAATTTGGTTGTTATATTGGTTAGACTCATTTTGATACTTTGTTTCTATAGATTCTAGTGTTTGGTAACTTCTTCTTTATTATTCAATGTTATTTATGTTCATGTTCATGGTGATTCTTATGTTTTGTGATACTTGTATTGTTCATATCAAACTTGTGATATATGGATGTTTGGATTCTATTAGTGCTTGTCATTGGACTATGGTGATAACATTATATTTGGTTAAATTAGAACTTGTTCTTGTTTGTCAATTTGGTTAATCATTGTTAAGTCTATATGTCGAAGTTATTCTCAATATGGTAGATTTCAATTCGTTAATCGACAAATGATTTGGTCTTTGTGGAAACCTTGGTTTCCTCGATTCTTTTGGCTGCTAGGCATAACCATTGTTCATATGATTAACAATCAAAGCGGAAAAGAACAATAGTTAGGAAACAAGGTATTTGGGGAACAAGAACACATAAATTAATTAAAGGGTTGCTAATTATATTAATAATCAACAACCACTAGACGTGTATACATTAATCCCACGTCTAGTGCTACACACGCTTTAGGTTTACATTTTGAATGAAAGATATGAATAAAACCTAAGACCCTTGTTCCTTTTATAGACTAAGGATTAGGGTTTACAAGAGATAACTATGAATAAACATGTAAATCTTCTATTTAAATAACTAATACAGAATATTACCCAATAATATTCTAAAGACTTATCCTAAATAGATATTTCCAACAGCGTTTGACTTTTGTTGACTTCTGTCAACGCCTAATTTACTCTTGACAACGCCTAATTTACACTTGACAACGCTTAGACACAATGTGTCAACGTTGAACAAATGCCTTCATGTTTTCTTCGTTTTTGAGTTTCTGCCATATCAACTTTTTGACCCAACAATCTTCCCCTAGTTGATGTCGGCAAAACTCTTTGTGTATCTCTTGTAAGTGGTACATCATCTTCAAATTTCTTCCCCTCAATTGTAGCATGTATGTCTTCCCCTTTTTGTCACATCAACAGGGAAGTAAACAATGTACACAATCTTGAAGATTCTCCAAATGTAGGCTTTATGTAATGATTTTGAAGAAAAATAAATATAATATTCTTGATGTAGAAGTAGAATAACCCAACCTTGTGTTCCATGTCTTGCACTATCCATGTGATGAAGAACTTATACCGATGATTAAATATAAGTAGACCTCGATCCCTTTGTCAAAATTTTCATCCTTTGTGAGACACTGAGCACCATAATGTAACTCCTTCAAGTGTTATGACAAGTCTTCGTCACCAACCGTGTACGAATGAACAAGTTACCTCTAAAGAATAATGTTGACTAGGCACCATCTTTATAGATATGATAGAACACAAACTCGCGAAAATCTTCTTCGAACATCAAACTTACCATAAGAATTCTTCCCCTTAAGTCAACACCTCTTCATGAAGAATCTTAATCTTCTTATCATATGTAAAAGCATTAAGACGGATAACTCTTTTACAAGGCTACCCCGATTACATAATCAAATCCAATAAATTACTTCACGAATTGTTGCTAACTCGCATTAAAATCATTAACCCCTTTCAAAAATATCCGAGCCATAAATATCAAATTGATATTATGTATAAAAACGGAGATTCCATGTACCTTTGCGTGTAAATGCCTCTTTTTGTGCGCCAAAATCGTATCAATTTTCCAAACAGCAGCTATTCCTTTTGTTGTCCAATATCCTCCTTTATCCAATATATTACCACTGTGTGTTGTCCAACATCGGACAACACTTGTCAGCGTTTGAAAAATAATATATCGGACAACAAGTGTCAGCGCTTCCCAACAGCGCTTAACTTATTACTGTCAGCGTCAATTCTTGTCAGCGTCTTTAAATATGAATATCAGCGTCAAACTTAAATTCATTTTACACTAATATTCTTTGTTCACATGAGAACCAATAGGAATTCAAGATCCTATACCCCATGTGAACACATAGTAAACCCATGTCATGCCTCCCATGTAATTTGTAACCCTACATGATATTCATTCCAAATGAATGAATCATAAAAGTCATGAACTGATGCCCAACATTAGGCTACATCATTAACCAGCAAGTAAAAACAAATACTCAAAGAAGACCGTCAAATAATCTCACGTGATCCTCTTGTCGCTTGGCAGTTAACACAACCATACAATAGCATCTTTGTATACAATACTCGGCCTCTCTCATGCAGCCTTTTGTGTACATGACTGGGGACCATAGCAGCTCAAAACAACTGCTATTCTTATATAGTTACCACAGCAACATACAAGGTCTTTCGTTTGTACCTGCTGCTATGATACAAACCCTAGAATCTGGATGAATTTAAACCGAAACCCTAATTAGGGTTAACAGAATATTGTACTAGGGTTTGAATCTTATGGATCATTATGCTTTATAACAGCCACAAACCTCCAACTTTTTTGCCTTAAGTCGATTTAAGGATTATAAAAACCCTAATCATGATTTTATGTAAAAGCAGAAAACTGAATACCTCACTATGCAGTCAACTTTGACCTTGAATAACTTCTTTATTAGAGCTTAAATCGAAGATTACTTCGGTGAGATTCTAGACACAAGTGCCAAGAATCTACAGTTCAAAAATCACGATGATCCAACGGTTAACGAAGGAGAAATCGTGTTTTGAATATGGTTGTCCATAGAAAACTGCATACGAACACTGCTGACTTCGACGCTTCATAACTTTTTATTGGTGATAAAACTTGACAATCCCTCCAGTGGATGTCTAGATATATGTGTATAGAACATACACAAGAAATTTCATGACGATCCAACGGTCCAATAAAAAGTTATGACCTTCTGAATACTGATGCGCACACAAAAACGTCCAGAAAGAACCTAGACGGATTTTTCTTCTTCTCACCATTACGAACGCCTTGTTGGTCCTACCATCACGAGCCACGAGGCTCTGATACCAATTGTGGAAAGCTTGGTTTCCTTGAATCTTTTAGCTGCTAGGCATAACCATTGTTCATATGATTAACAATCAAAGCGGAAAAGAACAATAGTTAGGAAACAAGGTGTTTGGGGAACAAGAACACATAAATTAATCAAAGGGTTGCTAATTATATTAATAATCAACAACCACTAGACGTGTATACATTAATCCCACGTCTAGTGCTACACACGCTTTAGGTTTACATTGTGAATGAAAGATATGAATAAAACTTAAGACCCTTGTTCCTTTTATAGACTAAGGATTAGGGTTTACAAGAGATAACTATGAATAAACATGTAAATCTTCTATTTAAATAACTACTACAGAATATTACCAAATAATATTCTGAATACTTATCCTAAATAGATATTTCCAACAACGTTTGACTTTTGTTGACTTCTGTCAACGCCTAATTTACTCTTGACAACGCCTAATTTACACTTGTCAACGCTTAGACACAATGTGTCAACGTTGAACAAATGCCTTCATGTGTTCTTCGTTTTTGAGTTTCTGCCACATCAACTTTTTGACCCAACAGTCTTGTGCTTTGTGACGATTGTGCAAGAGACTTAATAAACATAACACGTAATGGTTTAATCTAGATTATAGGTCGAAAGGAGTCTTTTGAATATATTGTTCTAATCATCTTTCAAGTAAATGGAACTTATCAAATTGATAGCACCAAGTCTATGGGTCGAATAGATTCTTGTTGTTATTGGTTTAGGCATAAGGCTCATGAGTGACCACTTGATTGAGACTTATGTATATTTGATTTATAAAGCACTAGTGTCTTATTATGGGTTCTATAGGTCGAAAGGATTACCTTTAATATGTTTTCCAAACTAAACATCCTAATGTCCATGTGATCATTTGACTATACATGTATGTTCTTTGTGTTCTTGTGCCTTTAAACGATTCTCATGGTGGTGTGATCGTGACAATCATACTTACCATTATTACAAACAACTACACTTGAGTATAACCAAGTCCCATGGGACGACCTTGACTTACCAACCTAATTGCAACATGAATAGAGTATACTTGCTCGAATTTGTGTTCCTAATTCATATCGGTAATTCTTGTTTATAAATTTAAAACCCAATGTGTGGAAGAAAGCATCAAGTTTTTTGCTTCTTGTCAGGGATTTGTATTTGCGTTCTTTAAATATCTATGTCTGGAGCACACATCAAGTTTTTGGCACCGCTGTCGGGGACTTGCTAGTTTGTACTCTTTTGTTTGTTTGTTTGTTTGCTTGCTTGTTACTTGAATCGTTTGTGTTACCAATTAATACATAACCCGAAAGAGTTGTTATACCCCATTTACCCGCATAGGGGGGGGGGAACGAATTTCACATAGAAGGAATTCGGTTGGTGGTTGACTACTCAATTGGAGGCTTTGAATTTCTCTAAATTATGTTGCTCTTGAATGATTGCTCTTGTTCTAACCCTTGACAAAGGTTAGAATACCATTTCTTAAAAATCTCTTAATTCTCATAAGTTGCTTAAATAGTCTTGGCGCCAAATTCATGCTTTTGGTGTTGGTATTTCCTCTCTTGTGTTCTCAAAATGGTTGCTTCAATGATTGCTTCCAAGTTGTGTCCTAATGTGCTTGTTCTCAAAAACCCAAAAACCTTGTCCCGAATCACTCTAGTCGATGGCTAGAACTACTTAACCACATGAACTTTTTGTGTTTGTTTGTGTTTTTCTTGTTTTGTGAGTTTGTGTCTTGTTATGTGTCATGTGCATAAGTGTTTTTATGTGTTTATGTTCTTATGTGTTCATGTGCTTGCTTGCTTGCTTGTTTGCATTTCATCTATTGTATGCATTTTTGTTTTTCCTAGTATGAGGGGGCGTTTGGATTTATCAATTTCTAACGATTTTGATCATTTTAAAAATTCTCCTTTAGTTAAAATAAGTGGTATTCTATACCTTAATTCATATTTGTTAAAATAAAAAATTAAAAAAATAGTTTTGAAAATAAATGGAAAATACATGAAAAATAAAAAAAAAGTTAGAAATCTAGTTTTTGTCATTTGTTTCATGTTATGTGTTAGATGTGCATTGTGTTATGTATCATTTTGTTATTAGAATGTTGTGTGCTAAATGGTTTTACATGTTTTGCTAGCTTATTAGTGTTTTCCTTTTATTTTGTGCTTATTTCTAATTTTTCATGCATAATGTGTTTTTAAGGGTGTGTTTGGGATAAGCTAGTTTGTATATATCTAAATGATTTTAATAAAAGTGTTTTTACAAAAATTTCTTATTTTTAAGTTATAAGGAAGTTTGTAAATATATATATATATATATATATATATATATATATATATATATATATATATATATATATATATATATATATATATATATATATATATATATATATATATATATATATATATATATATATATATATATATATATATATATATATATATATATATATATATATATATATATATATATATATATATATATATATATATATATATATATATATATATATATATATATATATATATATATATATATATATATATATATATATATATATATATATATATATATATAAATGTACAGAACTACGAGAACCACCTTAATACTCTTAACAATGCATATGTATTTTCATTATTATGTTTAAATTAACATTTAATAGTTGTTTTGTTGGTTATATATCCGAGTATGATGAGCGATATGAAAAGTGCACATGTGTTTACTTATTATCAAACGAAAAGATAGTTATCATACATACAAAACAAATACATGTGCATACATGTTCTTAGTGACCTACGACAATGAAAATTTATGTATTTCTACCTAATAAACTAACCCGATATATATACATGTGCATTTTAAGAGTAAAAAGGTGGTTATCCCGCAGTTCTGTACATTTATTTGGTTCTCAAAATAACCTCACCCTATATAGATATAGATATATATATATATATATATATATAATATATATATGGGGCTAAGTTTGACATAGGATAATAACAATGCGCCATGTCATATCCTACGTGGAGTTATCTCATTGGCTACTATATATCCTAAAATATATCCTAATATATCGGTATATTTTTACCAATAATAACAATCGGTATCCTTTATTTGGCAAAAAAATATATACTCGAATATTAATCCCTAAAACCCTAACCATTCGCCAACTGAATCAAATGCCAATTCCACTACACACATCATAAAAACCGACGACTAGATCGATGGTGCAGAAACAAGGTAGGGAAACATGAGATTGCCGTGAGTTTTTTTTCTCTATATAATGTCAGAATTTTTCAACTTTTAATGTTCATCGAACAACATATGATAAACTCAATTAAGTATGCAAACAAATTATTTTAATAATCACTTATCCATTAAAATTTAGAGATATACCTGGGTAGTGAGTTTTTTTTCTGGCATTATGTATACCAAAAATTTAGAGATATACCTGCTTTCAAACTAAATGTTTTAATTCTTATTTTTATTGGATTTGAGGACCCAAAGGTTTTTAGGTGGCTATTGTAACTTTAAAGCTTCAAGCGAATTGTTGAGACTGATAACAATGAGGAGGTGAGCATTGAATTTTTTGAAAATATATTAAAAGCTGGTGATCAGTAAGGATTTGTGATATCATGAGGCTTGGCGGTAAAAAAAATAAGTTATGATGCAGGTTTGTGTATTATTGGTGGTGCTATGCAAATACTGTTTTTTTGTTACAGCTTCATCCACGTCTCTCGATAGATAGATAATAGGAAGATGATGCTAATAACCCTAAAGCAGAGGTCATGTTCCCGCATATTAAAAAATTCGCTGCAGTTTTTCACTGCTTGAATACAGGTTAAGGTTAACGTTTTTCTTTATTCTCTATTATGTATTCTTTATCCTTGCTTCTCATCCTGTTGTTGCAGCTCTTAAGATGGCAACTACCTCCAAGATGATAAAAAGGTTCAACCTATTTTTTGTACACTTTATAGTTTATAATTACCAATTTCTACTTTATCTTGCAATGCTTTTCCTGATTTAGCTGCTTTAATCGCTGTTATTTGAGGTTAGGTAAATATAAGAAAATTTTAACATATCAAGGGAAATTTAGTGAACTTTCTAAAGCTGGGCTTAATGGTCACCTGACCATCACCTCCGTTTTAAAAAAGCAATTTTAGTAAGCACATACTAATAGCCTAGAATCCTCTGAGAAGAAGTAGCCAGACAATTAAACAATCAAAAGGCTATATCCCACACCCTATTCATTTATTACCTTTGATTGTTTGCTACACATAATCTCGTTATAACATGACAGCTCCCTGTTTTATAAACATACCTAATCAACGTTTAATCTTTCTATCATTATATTCTGTTGGAGGGCTACATGAAAGGGTAGCAAACGATGATTAGTGATGTAATTACCACATGTAGACGGATTGGAAACATCAGCTACATACTTATATACGGTATTTATTACACGAATATGGCTTGTTTGCGCTTTGTGTTTCTGTATATTTGGTTCTTAGATCTGACTTCTTTTTCTTTTTTATCTTTCATTTTCAGGTGTCATGCCATCGTACGTTCACCTAGGTGATCACACAAGTATATGCTACCATTGTGGAGCTAGGTTTTGGTAAGGTAAACGAGTAAAAGGGTACTATAAGGATCAAAAATTGGAATACCATGCCAGATGTGGGGATGGGAAGATTCCTTTGGGCCAATTGGTATTCTATCTGGTAACTATGATGTCACTGACTTCAACGACTCCACGGATACGGTATGATTTTTCTGGTCTTTTCAACCAGCTAATTTCAAACGTTTGTCTTTTGATATTACTACTAATTATAAACAAATTTATGTTGTTATTATGTTTAGAAGTGAGAAAACACTAATTATAAACAAATTTATGTTTTTAATGCCATTTTGCAAATGCATGCACAAATTCATAATTTGTTAGATATCGATAAAACATACATAACCAAACATCCTGTCACCAGCTCATGTTGCTCCAAAACACCTTTTCCTCACATGTTAATATCAACACATGGCATACTGAGCCGTAATTGTCCTTTCTGCAAGACTGCTTTGTATACTATATTAGGGGCACAAAGTCATTTTTAATGCCTTATATGCATTAAAAAGGTGTGATGACTAAAACGTAACAAGTGAAATAGTGTCTTGGTGTTTATGAAAAAATAACTATACATACTAAATGAACCTACTGTTTAATATTCTGCTCTTGCGCGTGCAACCAGATTCTTAGAACATCCTCGGACACCTCTCCTCTTTTAGGACAAGGCCAATAAAAGTTGGTTTAAATGAAAAATTAAGTCAATTCATCTTATTGTAGAGGAAAATAATGACTGTGAGGAATAAAGAGTTAATATTATCAACGAAAAGAAAGAAACTTCTACTAAACTAAAACATTTGCAATAGGTTCCCACTATCAGTTAGTTATCATTCTTACTTAAAAACTCATACGCGTTTTATCTGAAACGTGCTGATTTTGACTTTTCTCATAAACTGCAGGAGTTCAGTTCATTGCTCTCTTGACCCTGCAACCAAAATCATTCACAAGTAAAGTTTTGCCAGGGGTAACTTACATCCCTCTCAATATATTTAATAATTTTTTATGTTTTTAGTAGTGTTAATTTGAACCAATTTACTAAAAAGGTTATGCCGCATCTCAGATTGTAAAATGGGTAAAGGTGAAAGTTATATTTTAGTGAAAGATAGATGTGTCAGAGACGGTGTAAAGGACATCTAATGGGTATTCAAAAGCACCAGGAGGTTGTGAGTGTTAATTGCAGATAGAATCAAACTCATTTCATTTTTTAACAACTTTAGTTTAGAAAAAGGTATGAAGATTTGCTTTATTTATTGACTCTTACGGTAATACTATGCTTAACAGTTTATTATGTTGCAGTCGAAGAAACAATTTGAAGCAAATAAGTGACTTGAAAAACTGAACAATAACGCAATACACATGAGGTTATTTCATGTTTACCGAGTTAAACAAAGCTATAAGATGATAATTGGATCAATTGCAATAGAGTATAACTTATGTTGAATAAAGTTAGAACAAATTAAAATCTTGAACCTATCAGGCAAAATATATCTAAACGAGTTGGTGAAGCTCACTAATCTTGAAGCTAGAGTACAAACCAGGAAGGATTACTATCATAACAGGAATGGGAGCAGAGAATATGATAGTGAACCTCTCTTATCTTATTAAAGCGATTCGAATAGCATGTCAGATAGCCACGTGGGTTACTGATCCTATGCACGGAAACACCATCAAGGCTCCAATTAGTGGTTTGAAACTCGCCTCTTTGATGCAATATGGGTAGCTCACTTTGTCAAATTGCTAACATATATAAAGTAAAAGAGGTTAAGTGGATATATAGGTAATAGCTCAGTAACAATAGTACAAAAATAAAGGCTGAATAACATTGGTTGTAGTTTGTTATTTTACTGATTATTGAATTGCAGAATGCAGATTTTAAGTCTGCTGCATACGAGTACAAAAGAATATATCTTTGGTACAGGTAGTCGTTTGTAAAACTTGAATTTGAATGTATGGTTTGTAGTTTTCTTTAGTTCTTTTAAAGTTTTATATTTTAAAGATCTAAAATATTCATTTAAACCTTAGAATTTTGGGCTTATATCATTCTGTCTTACGTGTCTCTTTGTGTGTAGATAGGTCCAGAGCAAAATGCTTGGTTAGTTCGGGTTTTTTTTACAAAACCACTTCTTTTTTGAACTTTTACTGTTGCATAGTTGGATGAGTTTCACAGAAACTTACATAAAACTTTAAAAAGTTATGTGATGTTAACTCTTCGTATTGACATGTATCTATTCGTATTTTAATGTATGTTATCCTACTGGTATGCCATGTTGAATTCATATTGTTGTGTCTACTTTGGTCTTAATGAAACAATGGATCACATTGCTGAAATGTGATAAGAAAATAACGTTCATTAACATCAAAATTGTGAATTAACAATTAATAAATTGAATATTTTTAGATAAATGTTTACCATCAATTGTTTAATATTAATTAATAGAATTGTGATTCATTACAAAAATGAATTATTAAAATTGTGATCCTTAACTATGCAAATTTGTTTTACTTATACACGAACCTTTATATATTGCACAGTCAAAAGTCAAAGCAAAAGCAATGTTTTCAGACTCGGGTTGACTGGTTTTGGTTAAAAAAACAGGTTATATTAACTCGGGTTTCACATTTTCGAAACCCGGCTTGACTCGTCGGGTTTGGAGTGACCCGGGTCAACCCGGTTCTCGCGACCCGACTGGGTTTTGTTTTTTGGTTTTTTTAATATATGTAAATTTTACCTATTTGCGATGAAATTTTATTTTTACATATTACTCTCTCCGTCCCAAATTAATAGTCCTCCGATAAAAAACACATTGTTTTAGAAAACATCACTATCACTCCATTCTCTTTTTTACTTTTTTGCAAAATAACACTCTTACCCTTATACAATTAATTAAAACTTTATACATAGTTTGTAATTTCTAATACCACTAGGTGCAATATGGTAAATTCGTTACATTACTTACATCTATTTTTGGAAGGGGAATATAATTTTGGGACGTCTCAAAATGATATAAGGGATTATAAATTTAGGACAGAAGGAGTATATTAGCTGGTAAATAATTTATATCGTTCATATACAGAAGTTTTTATGGTTTATATATATACATAATTTCTGTTATTATTAAAAATATAAATTATTTTTTTTAAACCGGGTCAACCCGAGTCGACCCGGTTAACCCGGAATCGGTAAGTCTATCGGGTCGATTTAAAACCCGAGTTTCAAAACATTGAAAAAATAGACAAATACCATAATCATTCAAACTCAGCGTCAAATGTTACATCTTTTTATATTATCATGAATCAAAGCCGCCCGTCCAAAGAAACAGTTAATGTTACGATACAATTTGATTGTCAGCTAAAAGTTGATTGGTGAATTATTTGATGTAAATATATTTATATATGTACCGAAGCCGCAAAACCTAAACAATATCAAACGTAATTTTAAAATAAAAATTAATAAATCGAACCAGTTCGTTGGTAAGCTAAAACCAAACAATATCAAAGGTTGATTTGTTATTAACAAAAATGATTTTATTACAAGAATAATTATATGTTTCATTGCCAACAAAAATAAAGGATCGAAAAACGTTATAAAAAAAGATTCACAAACCGAACCCACCCATCGAGCGAGTTAAGACACTAGATACTCAGCGACTTTATAAGTATTTGCTTAAACAAATTTAATTAACCTTAATTGTATATTTATGTAGTGTTTTTAGGCTCTACTACTTAATTATATATAATTTTAACCTTCCAATTTACCTAAAAAGATCTAATTTATGAATCAAGATTTTAATTTTCTTCATACGTTTTTTAAATACCACGAAAAAAGCTATTCGTTTCTTTTGCAATTCAACCAAGTTTGTGAAACCCAATCGATCCGTCCGGTTGAACCGGTTCTTTCAAACCAAGACTTAGGAACCGAACGCTCATAGAGTGAGCCAAGAAGATGATCTTTTAAAACATAATTTACCAGGGACGGAGGTATGTTGTAAGGAGTGCGGGCCAAAACCAACCCCAACTTTTTACTAAGTAGTAGTATGAATTTTATTGTGTAATTTGTATATAGAATTTTAAATAACTAAAAAAACCCACTAAAATAATCAACCTTAATGTTTAGATAATTTTTTAGAGGTTTTGGTGTTAAAAACGTTGTGCACCGTTGAAATAAAACTATTATTACTCATTAAATTTATTCAGTTTTATTTGGTATCTTTTTTAAGTTATTTTTTTGTCTACCCGAGTGAAAATCAAATATGTTCTTTAGGTGACCCAACTCCATCAAATATCAAACATTCTTTCAAAATAAGGTTTATGAACCAAACAATTTCGTTCGTCCAACGAAACAATTAATGTTACGATACAATTTGATTGTCAGCTAAAAGCTGTTTGGTGAACTACTTATTTGATGTAAACATATTTATATATGTACCGAAGCCGCGAAACCTAAACAATATCAAACGTATTTTTAAAATAAACTTTATAGATCGAACCAGTCCGTTGGGTAAGCTAAAGCCTGACAATATCAAAAGTTGATTTGTTATTAACAAAAATAATTTAATTACAAAAATAACTATATGTCTCATTACCAACAAATATAAAGGATCGACAAACGTTGTAAAAAAATATTCACAAACCGAACCGACCCATCGAGCGGGTTAAGACACTAGATAATCAGTGACTTTACAAGTATTTGCTTAAACAAATTTAGTTAACCTTAATTATATATTTATATAGTGTTTTTTAGGCTATACTACTTAATCATATATAATTAACCTTCCAATTTACCTAAAAAGATTTAATTTATAAATCAAGATTCCAATTTTCTTCATACGTTTTCTAAATACCACGAAAAGAGCTATTCGTTAATTTTGCGATTCAACCAAGTTTGTGAAACCCAGTTCGATCCGGCCGGTTGAACCGGTTCCTTCAAAACAAGACTTAGGAACCGACCCCTTCATAGAGTAAGCCAAAGAGATGGTCTTTTAAAACATAATTCATCGGGGACGGAGATATGTTGTAAGGAAGGTGGGCCAAAACCAAGCCCAACTTTTTAGTAAGTAGTAGTATGAATTTTTATTGTGTAATTTGTATATAGAATTTTAATAACTAAAAAAACCACTAAAATAATCAACCTTAATGTTTAGATAGTGTTTTAGATGTTTTGGTGTTAAAAACGTTGTGCACCGTTGAAATAAAAACTATCATTATACGACTCATTAATTTTTTTTGGTTTTATTTAGTATCCTTTATTAACTTATTTTTTTGCCTACCCGAGTGAAAACCAAACATGTTCTTTAGTTGACCCAACTCCATCAAATATTAATCATTCTTTCAAAATAAGATTTATGAACCGAACCATTTCGTTAGAAAAATATCAAAGGTTGATTAGATTTTAATAAAGATTGTAACTAATCGAAAAAATTAATATGAAAAGAAAGTTTACGAACCGAACCCGCCCGTTGGGCGGGTTACGAAACTAGTATATATATATATATATATATATATATATATATATATATATATATATATATATATATATATATATATATATATATATATATATATATATATATATATATATATATAGGGGAGTGTTATTGTAGTGTATACCTTAAAATACATTATAATAAGCACACTTATGAACCATTGGATTAAGGTTGATGGATCAAAACTAAATTAAATGAAATGCATGGCATAACTGTAATAAAACAAAAAAATAATAGCATAATGTATCTAATTAATTAACGTATTCAATGGTATTTCCGATCAGTGATAATCAAAATTCATGAATCAAAGATTTACTGTTGTTAGTGATCTAACATATGTATTCTTGTTTTCTTTTTTATATATTTTCAATACCTTTCGAATGATATATGTTTTACCAAACTGGCACTTGCATTAACAATTTTTTTTTACTTTTTAAATGTAAGTGCCACATTATTATCTTTTTTTTTAAACTTGTTATTAGTGACACATATTGTTTTTGAATTTGCACATAACATTTCTTTTTATTTATATAAGCGACACATCATTCGTGATACATACCATTTTCTTTTATTTATATAAGCGACACACCATTCATTACACGTATTTTTTTATATATAGTGACACATTTTTTTTTAGTTTTTATGTATAGTGACGCATTGTTTTTTATCCAATTTTCTAATTTATTTAGCTACGCATTACTTTTTTGTAATCTTGCTTTTCCATAATAAATAAATCAACATTATGGAATGTATCAATTGCATTTCGCTTTCTTTCGAGTGGTGCAAGTTTTAATTAGAGTGATATATGAAATTAATCTTTTATTTAGTTACATATGCTTTGTAAATTTCTTCTTTTGATTTGTGATTTATATTAGTGACACAATTTTTTATAAAACTTGTCATACTCAATATACTTCTTTTATGATTTATATATAAGTGGACACATTATTCTTAACATGTACTTTTGTATATACTTAGTACATATTATTAGTGACATATTTTTTAAAGTATTTTTCCTTATAATAGATAAATCAACATTATAAAAATATATCAATTACCAAAAAAAACCTAAAAAGGTCATACATGACGTTCTTTTATATAATTTTCAAGTAATTTATATTTCTTTAATTCACATATGACGCGCTAAATTTATTGGAGCATTTTCTAGTGTCTGGCACATGTCCTAGTGTCATTTTATGGTGCGACTCTAATTGTTTTTATACATTCACGTTGACATACTAAATTTTTGTAAGTTTTTAACGACACATTACAAATTTCATGTAAATATATATCGACACACTATGTTTATCACACAAATTATGTTGGTACATATATAGCGACACTAAATTAGTTTGATGCTTTTAATAGATATTTTACGTGACAAGTTAAAGTCTTTTTAACATGTGAGATATTAATTTTTTAACACATTATTGTGACACACTTAAAACATTTATTAAATCTAAGTTTGAGACGTGGGTAGTTTACAATACAAAAATATATGCATGTACTCATTGATGCATTTGAAAAAGATTAGTAAGATCTCAACATGACTAGACACAGAACTAATGAACGAAGACATCATTTGAAAAAGATCAGTAAGATTCCAAATCAATAAATCTTGCAAAAAATATTACTTAAAGCGAGAGTAGACAATATCGTTTTCTTTTGGTTGAAATGTAAATTCGTTCATTAAAGTTACTTTATGTTAGATGCTGTGAAAGTGAAATTAAGTAGGGTGAATAAAGTTAGAATTGTTTAAAATACCAATAATACCCCTCTAGCTTTATTACATGTTTAATGTAAATTTTTAATTTTTATATGCAAATTAAATTGTCTCTTTTAATGTAAATGACACTTGTCAATTTTTTATTAGTGCCTAGTATAACTCATTTTAAGAGTGTTTAACACATGAACGTAAACCTATATATATATATATATATATATATATATATATATATATATATATATATATATATATATATATATATATATATATATATATATATATATATATATATATATATATATATATATATATATTATATATATATATATATATATATATATATATATATATATATATATATATATATATATATATATATATATATATATATATATATATATATATATATATATATATATATATATATATATATATATATATATATATATATATATATATATTGGTGCAGGCATAGAAGCCGACCGGCACGGGGAGAAGCCGACCGGCTTCTCCAAAACAGTCAGCAACTTGCCGACCGGCACCAATAGAAGCCGACCAACTTCCTAAAAAAAATTAATAAATTTTTTTTCCCTTTTTATCTTCTTTTATTTAAACTAGGCTTTCACCAAACCATTCCTAATTGTGTTTTACACTCATTTGAACATCCGTTAATCGAGTTTCGAACCAATTATTAAATAAAGCATATATCCCGCCCAACCACCCCGTTTTAGTCATTTTGTGCCTTGTTCGTATTTCTATTCGCTCCGGTTAATTCCCAAACCCCGTGGATAGAACCCGAAGTCTAGAAAACCGTCCGGTTTAATAGATTTGGTACAAAACTTCTATTATGTGTTTTGGTTTCATTTAGTTAAAAAAATATAGTTTTTCTTATTAGGATTTTGTTGAGTCGTGTTATGTTTTTAAGTGTTTAGATTGTTTTCATTTTTCATATATGTGATGTTTATATATGCATAATGTTTGTTTTTATTTTTGTTTGTTGTCTTGTGTGCTTGGTTCATTTTGTTTGCATGTATGTTTGTGTTTGTGTTTGTTCAAGTTCATGTGTTTAATGTATGAACTTTGTGGGTGTGTTCGCTGGAAACCCTCACGAGACTACAACTCGTCCACTCGGGATACCGAGGGGTTTAAAGGCTTGTTGCATACGCTAAATGCAATCGTATTGCCTACGAAAGTGTGCTTAATAAATTTACGTGTTTTGTAGTTTAGTTTATTTTGCACATTTAATAAAGCTTATGGAGGATGGATTGGTTGTGATTGATGGATTTTATGTGTATACGCTCGTTGGAGATGAAATCACTTGATCTTCCTGACTTGGCATCTTATCATATGGAGATCAATTGCAATTTCTTAGCCTGGGAAGTTTCGTTTCTCTTGGACTATTTATTTATTTATCCTACTTTTCATGCTTTGAAGTTTAATTTTTACATTGAGTCCGATAAAAAACTTAAGTGTGAGGAGAAATAAGTGGGAAAACTAAACCGAATTTTCAAAATATTAAATTTTTGGGATAATATAAAAAAAGTATAAAAATAATAAAAGAAAAAAAGGGGAGAGTTTGTATACTTTTTTGCCCTTAGGATTTAAATATTTTCACACGTTTGTAAGTAAATATATTTCAATAATCATCATCCACATGGTAAAAAAAATTTAAAAAATTTAAAAATTCAAAAAAATAAAAATTAAAAATAAAATAAGTTTTAGTGAGATCACACTTGTGTGATATAAGTGTATATGCGTGACAAAGAGGCAACCTTAGGAATAAAACCCACATAGCCTTTTCCATTTTCTTCATTAGCTAGTTACATCTATTAGCTAACCTCCCATATTAACCCTTTTTTTAGCACTCTCGTCTAGTGCTAGATACCCTTAGAACACCCGTTGAGCCATTCCTTTCATTTTTGTTAAAACCACTAAAAAGAAAAAAAAATATTTAACCTTAAACCATAGCTTAACCCATGTCAAAGTCTAAATGGTGGGTTGCTAGTTTTGGTATGGTGGATCATTTTTGATGATTATTAGTTATGCCACACTTGGCATTTGTATGTGTTATTCCAACAAAGATGAAGATGAGCTCCTTTGTGTTTGTATTTTTTGTGGTGTGTGCTTAAGCGAAGTGTGAGGGGAGCATGTGATGTATGTTGAAAAAAAATGAAAAAAAAGAGGAGGATGAGAAAAGAAAAAAAAGGAAAAAAAATAAGTCATCCAAAAAAAAAGAGTAAAAAAAATGATGACAAAATTAGCCAATGAGCTATAATAAAGTATGAAGATGAAGGAAGAAGAAGTATGTTTAGATATCGATTAACCAATGTTCTAAGACGTGATATATATTTGTGTTGATTGATATGTGTGTTGAATAAAGCTCGTACTATATTCATTTTTGGGCTTGTGATTTGTTCGGTAACTAGCAACATGGGACTTAGACTTTTAACTTGTATATTCGTGATACCTCTCTCATAAAACTCCCACGTCTTATCCTTACCCATTAATCCTTAGCCTTGTAGCTCGAATAAAAGTCCTCTTTAGATGTGTACACTTGGTGCTCATGCCATTCAGTTTACTCTTGTTTGTATATTGTAGATTTGTATCCTATTTTTCTAAACCATTTTTATGCACCATGTGGGATGTATTTTATTTTATTTTCTTGAGGACAAGCAACCTCTTAAGTGTGAGGGGGTTTCACCTTTAGCGATTTCGTATAAATATATAAAAAATAAAAAAAACAAAAATATTTTTCTTTTACTTGCTTGATGACAAGCAACCTCTTAAGTGTGGGGGATTTGCACCTTTAGCCATTTCTTATAAAAACAAAAAAATATTTTCAATTTTTCATAGAATTTTAAAAATTTTATTTTCTTTTAGAATCTAGGTATTTTGTTTTTAACTTTAATTTTCTTTTATTTGCTTGAGGGAAAGCAAAGTTTTTCTTTTTCTTGCTCGAGGACGAGCAAAACTTAAGTGTGAGGGGATTTGATAACTCTCAAATCTAGCATATTTATAGGAGCATATTCGTGGTGTTTATGCATATATTTATGTGATTATTATGAACATATGATACTTAATGAAGCTTATTTGTTATTGTAGGTTCATCAATGGTTACATCACGAGAAATGAAGAAAAGACGAGTATTGGAGGTGAAAGAATGAACGAGACATGAAAGTGTAGCTCTCGTATGATAAATAATACAAAGAATAAGAGTCTTGGAAAGTTTGGAAGAAAGAAAGATGGAAGAAACAAAGAAAAAGGACCAAATAAGAAATACGGGAAAGATGGCCAAGAAACCACCAACATGGCTGAGAACCCACCAGCACGAGAGAAGCCACCAGCACGAGAGAAGCCACCAGCACGAGAAGAAGCCACCCGCATCTCCCATGGCTGCCACTTCTCCAAGCTTAATTACATTCATCATTACTCACCTTTGGCTCCAAGAAAAGTGCTTGATGGCAAAGGCTAACTCACCTATAAATAAGACCCATGGGGTAGTGTTTTTCATCACTCAATCACCCAATCTATCTTAATCATCTTCTACTCTATCATATTTCTGTGATTTTTGATATCACCCCTCACCCAAGTGGTGAGGGGTGGTGGAATTAGTAACCATGTTCATGTTATAAGACATGGAAGAAGTAGAGATGAAAGCCACACACCATAAACAATTCAATCTCCAACAAGCCTCATTCCCAAACACCCCAAAAGGCTCTATACTCGCACCAAGAGGTTGATGTCCAAAGGTTATGGGTGATGCATTGTAATTTGGTTGTTAGATTGGTTAGACTCATTTGGATACTTTCTTTCTATGGATTCTAATGTTTGGTAAGTTCTTCTTTATTATTCAATGTTATTTATGTTCATGTTCATGGTGATTCTTATGTTTTGTGATACTTGTATTGTTCATATGAAACTTGTGATATATGGATGTTTGGATTCTATTAGTGCTTGCCATTGGATTATGGTGATAACATTATATTTGGTTGAATTAGAACTTGTTCTTGTTTGTCAATTTGGTTAATCATTGTTGAGTCTATATGTCGAAGTTATTCTGAATATGGTTGATTTCAATTCGTTAATCGACAAATGATTTGGTCTTGTGCATTGTGACGATTGTGCAAGAGACTTAATAAACATAAAAAGTAATGGTTTAATCTAGATTATAGGTCGAAAGGAGTCTTTTGAATATATTGTTCTAATCATCTTTCAAGTAAATGGAACTTATCAAATTGATAGCACCAAGTCTATGGGTCGAAAATATTCTTGTTGTTATTGGTTTAGGCATAAGGCTCATGAGTGACCACTTGATTGAGACTTGTGTATATTTGATTTATAAAGCACTAGTGTCTTATTATGGGTTCTATAGGTTGAAAGGATTACCTTTAATATGTTTTCCAAACTAAACATCCTAATGTCCAAACCACTCAAGGGTGGCCTAGTGGCAAAAAGATTTGTGACTATCACTCCAAAGTGTGTGAGTTCTCAAGTTCAATTCCCACTAGGTGCAAACAACCTTGAAGTGGCCACGCCAACCTCATGAAAAGTGAGGGCTTTACCTGGTTTGAGTCTGTGTGGCGGTGGGCTCAAACCCTGTGGATTAGTCGGCCAATGAGTCGGAAATCACGGTTACCAAAAAAAAAATCCTAATGTCCATGTTATCATTTGACTATACATGTATGTTCTTTGTGTGCTTGTGCCTTTAAACGATTCTCATGGTGGTGTGATCGTGACAATCATACTTACCATTGTTACAAACAACTACACTTGAGTATAACCGAGTCCCATGGGACGACCTTGACTTACCAACCTAATTGTAACATGACTAGAGTATACTTGCTCGAATTTGTGTTCCTAATTCATATCGTTAATTCTTGTTTATAAATTTAAAACCCAATGTGTGGAAAAACGCATCAAGTTTTTGCCTTCTTTTCGGGGATTTGTATTTGCATTCTTTAAATATCTATGTCCGGAGCACACATCAAAGTCTTACAACTATAATACCAAATTACTCCTTCACTTTGTATCTAACTAAGTTAACAAGGCTATTTGAATATGCTAAAAAGATTTACAATTAAACTTACTTTATCTACCACTTAACAAGTTTCATATACTTATTTTCTTTTTTATTTTCAACAACTTGTTTTGCGCTTGAATAAATTATATTTGTAAGCTTAGAATTATCTTTAAGTCTACCATCTTTACGCAAAAATGATACTTAAAATAGATATAACTGATGAGATGGCATTTATACATGATCTCATCGTTCTTTTCGGGCTTTTAATGCATTAAAATGTCATAAAATACCATATATATGCTTGTGTTTGTTTACTTGTGTATTTTAGGTATGGATATCGTGAAAAAGACAAAAGATCATAAGATACAAGGAAAAACGGACACGAGAAACGAAGTCGTACAATGAACCGGGCCCTAATCATGGAATTTTCATCAAATACCCTTGAAGACTTGAAGACAAGCAAGATTGATCCTCATTCTTTGAAGAAATGACACTTAAAACCCTTGTATATTGATAATTACAAGTTTGGTCCCTTAAGTTTGTCAAAATTACAAAAAGGTCCTTCAACTTTGAAGAAATGACAAGATTGGTCCCTCAACAAATCAAATTTGTCAACTATGGTCCCTCATAAAGTGAAAGACATGTTGAAGACCTTTGAAGATCAAAGAAGTCCAAGAACAGCCCTTGAAGAATCACCAAATGGCAAAAATCAACCCTTGATAAGCTTTTTACAAAGTCTTGTGCCAAAATTGTAAAAGGTTCAAACTTATTAACAAAGGAAACAAGGTTTTAGGGCTGGAAAACTTCATATGCCAAAAATCTCAAAGATAAGGACCAAAGGTGTCAACTTTCAAACATTCAAACCAAAACTGGCGCTTAACACCCTGGTTTCCCCCAATTTCGGATCAAATAAGCTTTTACTGTTCACCTTTTCACCCAGGTTCTATTTTACTCAAACATGGGTAAATTTCCAATTAACTTTAGCCACAAGTGATTCACACGCACCAAAACCAAACCCACTCCTAAAAACCTTCATCCCACGCCTGTGGACCCCTACCCCCAATTCCCTCTCCTCCAATCACATTACAACTTGTCCTCCAAGGCACATGACGTGTCCCCAATCAATGGTCTTGATCATTTGCTTAGCCACAACGCATAAATGAAGGGTAGAGATCAAAAAGGACAGCTCACCACTCAAAACCGTTCAAGGGCATATTTGGGATTTTCTAGTGTATTAGGGTTTTGTATTTTCTATTCTAGATTGTTCTTAGGTCTCTATATAAGGAGCTCACAGAATGTGTGAAGCCCTTGTTCCAGTTTTCCTTCATAATTTGTAATTCCTTTTAATTGAAATAAAAAGTTTGGTTTTTTGAAAAAAAATTCAATTATAATTCCTTTTTTATTTGTTAAAGTTTGTGTCTAATTGTGAAGGGATTCTGAGTTCCATATTTTAATTTGGTGAAGTATTTGTGTTTCAAAGATATTTTCAAAGTTTTCGAAAATCTGAGTTTTTTTGGAAGAAATTTGTCACAGGTTTTTGTTAAGAAATCAAGGTAAGTAGTTGTTGATTAGGTGATTAGAAAACGTTTTAAGAAGGTAAGAAAAGGTTTGGAAGAGTTAAGAAAGAAAAGAAAAAGAAAACAGATTGGTGTTATATGCTTGCATATATGTGTTTTGTTTTCTTTGTTTTGTGCTAAACAGGTGAAGGGTGTTGATTTAGTTCAGCTCCAACCCGTGTTGGATTGGAGGAGGGTTATACACCCTCTAGGGCTTTGGATGTTAAAGCCCTAAGGTATTCTTCTTGTTTCCCTTTTGAAAATTCAGAAATAGTAGTTGTGTATGATCTTGATTGATTGTCTGGTATAAGTGTGTTAAAAGCTATTGATCTGTGTTCTATTGTGGTTGTGAGCATGTTAGATAACATTAGGGCCAGTTGTTTAGGTTTTGTAAGGTTTTTGGTTTGATAAAAACGTTTTTCAAAAAGTTAAGTGCTGTTTGGCAATAGGTTTTAGCAGGGTTAAATTAGTGATTAGGGTTGTTAAAACGTGTTAGGATCATTAGGATTAGGTGAGATAAGTATTGT
Organism: Glebionis coronaria; assembly: GCA_025667525.1. NCBI lineage: Eukaryota > Viridiplantae > Streptophyta > Magnoliopsida > Asterales > Asteraceae > Glebionis > Glebionis coronaria. The sequence goes on along the minus strand of CM046874.1, from coordinate 588,136,061 downwards.
TTTGGTTTTATAACAATTTGGTACAAGTTTTGAACTGATTTGTGTGCTAAAAAAGTAAAACAAGTAAGTCATAATCTGCTTATGCCTAGCTGCTTGCTTTTTATGAAATTTGGAAGCTTGATTCTTGATTTCTGTTAGGAGGTAAGGTTATTGAGTGTTTGAATCAGTTTGTGCATCTTCTTGAGAGATTGTATGCTTATTTTGGTAGTTTAAATCTCACTGAATTGCAAGTTATAGCCCTATAAGCTCCCAGACCTGCCTGCTTTACCTCAGAAACTTGCATAGGCTGTAGAATGCTTTGATTTGTGATCTCTTGTGTGCTAGGTGTTCATTGCTATTTGTATTGACTTCTTGTGCTCAAAGGAGCACAAGAGTGCCCCAATTGTCCATAAGTAATCACCAAACAAAGCATTGCCAAGTCCTCTTGGCCAAGTCAAAAAGCAAGAACTCCAAGCCAACAAGCTTGTGTTCATCAGTCCAAGTCTGTCACGTTTTGTGATTAAATTTTGATCTAATCTTGGCTAAAAAGGAAAGTGGAATTGGTTTATAAGCTTATCAAGGTCACCAGTTGTTTTAAAAAGAAAAAAATAAAAAATAAATAAATAGCAAAAAAAATCCACTAGCCTGGCTTCGAACCCCTGACCTCTCGTTGGAGGGTTCAAGGCTCTTACCAGTGTGCTAGCATTAATCTTGTGTATAGAAGTGAAAGGGCTATTACTTAAAGTCTATTGGTTTCTAGCTTATTTAATAAAGCCGTGGCTTATTTATCTTATTTCCAGCTTATTTGCTTCTCATTTTTGCTTATTTCATTTTTCCTAGAATCTAATTAAGTTTACAGATTTTTCTAGGCTATTTTCATAATTTTCCTTTTATTAGTTTATTTATTAGAATTTATTTAATAGACGTTTTTTATTAAATCAATAAAAAATACCAAAAATAGTTTTTATTTTTAGGAAAAATAATTTTTAGGTTTTAAAATATATTTTTGAGGTTTACATCAAGTTTTGGTTTCAAAAACATTTATTTTTTAATTTTATAATATTTTAAGTTTTTTATAAACTTTAAAGATTTTTATAAAATTATTTTAAAAAGTTTAGAAGCTTTAATTTGTGTTTTTCTCTTAATTATATTATTTAGGATTTTTAGAAATTTTTTATTTCAAATTTTAGAAACTTTTTATTTTTAGCAATATTTTATTATTATTTTATTATTAATTTTTCAAAATTTTATTTTTCTTTCTTTTTCATTTTTCCTAGGTTCTTTATCATTAATTAGGACTATTTCCATTTTTAGAATATTTTTATAACTTTTAGATTTATTTTTATAATTATTTTAAGTTTAATTAGGTTTTAATCATTTTTAATCATTTTTAGAGTTTTAAAAATAGTTTTAATAGGTTTTAATTTTTAGAAAATTACTTTTTAGTCTTCTAATAATATAAGTTAAGTAATTATTCAATAAAATCATATTTTAGACATTTGAATTAGTTAAATTTAATTTTAGGGCTTTAATTAGCATTTAAAATTAATTATTTAATTAATAAAAGGTTTTAAAATATCTTTGTTGGATTTTTATCTTTGTTTATATTATTTGAGACTTGTTTTTAGCCTTTTTGATACTTTGTTTTTGGTTTTTATAAATTTTAATTTTTGTAGTTTTTCACGGCTTTACGTTTTCGTCGTAGTTTAATTTAACGTATCCGTCTTTCATCCTCTCATCCCCATTCTTCTTAATATTAATCTCAAATACATACAAGTTAATTCACAACACCATACCTCCTCGAGAACGAACTCACTTTTAGGGTCATTCACACACGGTTTTCCTAAATCACTCGTCGATACTTACCGCTCATATACGCTCTTTTGTTTTCCTAAACAAGAGTCGTATTTTACCACAATCATTTTGGCGCCGCTGCCGGGGAGGTGTGTCGTGTTTTAATTTGGAAAATTTTGTTTTTGATATTATCCATAATAGTATTTGTGTTAAGTGGAACTCCATTAACACGTATTATCGGTTTTCTTGGTTTTTCTTTGTGAAAATTATTAATATATTGTATTAAGTATCACAACCAAAATACAATATCTCCAAAAGTGTGAAAACACAACCTTAATTGGGATTTGATCTCCTAATTATTGTATTCGAATCTCAAACAAAAAGAAAAGGCAAAAATAGATAAATACTTTCGTGAAGCTCGATTTTGAAAGATACGAACTATAAGGTGGGTATAAGGCGGGTATTATAAAATATACCCTAAGGAAAAAGGCTCTTAAGTGCTTCGCGCCGCCTCGTTTCCCCGCTTGCTTGTGAGTATTTTGACATTGAAGGCTAATCGAGGGTTTTGCCGCCCAAAGTATTAATACGTATACTATATTTGCTTGGTTTTCTTTGTGATTAAACCCTCGTGAACAATTTGGTTTTCACCAAAGTTCTAAAGCCATTCGAAGGCGTTCACTCCACGTGATCGTTTTCATTCCTTTGAGGCTTCTTTAATCAAGAGTTTGATTCGAGGAGAGATTTTGTAGATTGTTGTCTACGAAGATACACCAAAATCCAAAAAAATTAAATATCATCAAAAACACAAAAAAATTGAAAATCCACAAAACGACCAAAAAGAATCTTCTTTGCTCACCTCCTATTCTTCGTGAAGTTTATGATCACTCGTAATCAAGCAAAACGAGCTCGTAAACGTCTTCAAAAGCAAGCAAATCAAGGATCGTTGATTGTTGAAGAACCTCCAATTGTTGAACCTATTATAGAACAAGAAGTCGTCATGGCTAATCGTACTATGATGGAGTTGCTTCAAGCACCCACCGAGGGTTTTGGAGAGGCTATTGTTATTCCCGCCATCCTTGCGGAGAATTTCGAGATTAAGACGGGTTTAATGTCGATGTTGCAAGCAAACAAGTTTCGAGGTCACGAGAAAGACAACCCGCATTACCACATTAGGAATTTCAACCGTCTCACCGCCACTAGCAAATTCAAAGATGTTCCACATGACGCCATTAAGATGATGTTGTTTCCATACTCGTTGGATGGTCCCGCAAAAATTTGGCTCGAGAAAGAACCGCCAAATTCGATTTTGACATGGGCCGATCTCGTTTCTAAGTTTGTGAACAAGTTTTTTCCACCATCGAAAACAACACACTTAAAAAATGAGATTTCACGATTTGTGCAACGTAACAATGAAAGTTTTTCAATGGCATGGGAACGATTTAAGGAGATGTTACATGAATGTCCTCACCATGATTTTTCGGAATTGCATCAAATTGATACCTTTTATAATGGGCTTAATGATCATGAACGAGATTATTTGAATGCCGCCGCGGGTGGTAATTTTTTGTGCAAGACGACAAATGAGGCTTTACAAATCATTGAAAATCGATCTAAGGTTTATAGCCCTCGTAACACACCGAGTGTTGCCAATATGGGTTCGTCATCGTCGTCACAATCGTCTCGTAGCATTAATGCCTTACATGATGAAGCTAATGAGGAAAATCGGTTTTTTGATAGATTTGCTAATCTAATGTCCCATTGGAAGGCTCAAGAAGCTTCCAATTCCGCTTCGGTTAAAGCGGTTGCTAAGAGTTGTTTATCGTGTGGAGGAGCTCATGATCTTTCCGAGTGCATTACCGCGGATGGTAACACTTCGAGTGCTTATATAGCAACGGGAACTTACAACCAAAACGGCCAAGGTTCCCGCCAAAATCAAGCTCCACCAAACCAAAATGCTAATAATTATCGAAACAACAACCAAGGTAATTACCAAGGCAACACACGCAATTACAACAAAGGGAATTATCAAAGTGGGAATGGACAAATCTCTAATCAAAACCAAAACCGTGATTTTCAAAACACTACACAAGGTTTTCAAAATGCTCACACGAAAAATTTGCAAGGAGAATTTTTAGATTATGCAAAAGCAAATGATGCAAAATTTGATAATATGCAACGTGAGATGATTAGCTTAAGATCCGAGTTGAAAAACGAGCTTAAAAATGAACTTGCTAATGAACTTAAAACTCATGCAAATAAAATGGAAGGAAATGTCCAACGTCTTCAACAAAACCAACAAAAGATGGAATTAGGACAACATGAGATTAAGCAAGAGTTATTGAAAGCGGATGCTAGGCAATCAAAATTTGAGGACCGAATGGCTAAGATGTTTGAAGCTATCATGTGTAAACCCTCTTCTTCGGGTGGTCTTCCTAGTGATACCATTAACAACCCGAGGGGAGAATTGAAGGTTGTTGCTACACGAAGTGGTAAAACTTTCAAGGAACCAATCTCTCGACCAAGTACTTCTACGGAGAAGGAAATCGAGAAAGAACCCGAGGTGATGGTCGAAAAGGAGCATATTACAATCCCACGAAGTACCGCTCAAACCACACCTACGGTTACACCAATACCAATTGTGGAACCCGAGATTCCAAGGTCGTTGCCTAATGACCAACCCACACCACCTTTACCTTACCCTTCGAGACGAAACAAAGAGAAAGCACAAGAAAGGAACAATTATCAATTTGAGCTATTTATGAAAATGTTTCGTGATTTGCATTTTAACATAAGTTTTGCCGATGCTTTAATCATGATGCCTCGATTCGCCGCAAACTTCAAAAGTATGCTAAACAACAAAGAAAAGTTACAACAATCGTCTAGTTGTTCATCGGTTTTTCTAAGCCGCATACCACAAAAAGTCTGTGACCCCGGTAAATTTTTGATTCCGTGTGCAATTCAAGATATGGAGGAATGCTACGCCTTGGCCGATCTTGGCGCTAGTATTAATTTGATGCCTCTCGAGATTTTCAAATCGCTTTCGCTTCCGGCTCTTACTCCTTCGAACATGTCCATCGAGATGGCCGATCATTCTACGATCATGGCATGTGGAGTAGCCGAGGATGTTTTCGTTAAAGTCGGAAAGTTTTACTATCCCGTTGACTTTATCGTTGTAGACATTCCCATCGATCGAAAAGTTCCTCTCATTTTGGGTCGTTCATTTTTGGATACATCACGAGCACTTATCGATGTTCATGCTCGAAAAATCACCCTTCGTTTCAATGAAGAAGAACTTGTCATCAATGCAACACAAAACTCCAATCTTTCTCATGTATATTCTATTGCAACTTTAAACCATGGTGACTCGACCAATGTCATTTGCAAAGAATTTTCACCAAGAGTTTTAGGGAATGTCGCCAAAAACAATTTACCATTTCCTCCGCCGGTGGAGGTTATGAGTGCTAAACCTACAAAGAAGAAGCCATCAATACTTGAATCGAAAAATCCTTCACATTCATTCTTGAAAAGTGTTGATAAGTTGCCGGTTTCTACGGAAGATCTTTCGGATGATGAATATGTTGGCCCCGATGGGGAGGTTTTCTTCGTCGATAAACGTTTTGAGAACTTGCCACCACCAAAACCAAAACGGTTTCAAAATGTGAGAATTTTTAGTGTAACTAACATCGTCTTAGAAACACCAAATGTTTTCGACATAATCAAAAAGGGTTTTCATAAGGAGAGTTTAAAAGATAACAAAGGAAAAGATCTTAAATGTGATTTAATTGATTTTTCTACAAATCTAACTCCGTCATCACCACGTGATTTGAGTGCTACAAACTCGTCTACTCCTTTTGACGATGTTTTGTATGGTTCTAGTATGGGGGAAGCCCCTTATGTTCCCTCATCCTTGTCCACCGAGGACGAGATATTCGATCCCGGAATTTCATGTAAAGGGAAATCTCGGTCTTCCACCGATGCAATAAATGGAAACTATATCTATTTGCTTGGTGCGAGTCTACCTCGAGTAGCTCAAACGTTTGTCTTACCAATTGTCTCACCCTTCTACTTCTCATCTATTTTCTTCAAACTCTTTGAGTTTATGGCACATGTTGGAGTGGTGTTAATTTGTTTTTCCAATGGAAACGAGAACGCCATCTTCGACCCCGGTATTTTGCATCATTTAAGGACTTAGTCCTTTATACCGGTTGCTTTTTGGGCCTTGTTTATCATGTAAGCCCCGCTAAAAATTGACCACACCATGATATCCCTAAATGTTCACATTTTGAGGGGATCGAGTCGAGCTCATGACTCGGTAATCAAAAACGAGGTGCCTCGTGGGGGAGATCCCATGCTTATCTTTATGTTTTTATTCACTAATAAGGGGACTTGTACCCTTCCAACTCGTTGTCTCGTGGTTGTTTGTGATTGTGTTATCTAGATCATCATCATCGTCTACGATTGAAGACTCTCGTGTTCGTTTACGTGAGCCTCCATCGTTCGTTTGAAGAAGTTTTTCACGATTCCATGACATATCCTTTATTGTTCTAACAATTATCTTTTAGCATAATTAATAAATGGCTTTAGATATATTGTTGATCACCCTTTCCATGCTAGATCCTAAGCATTCGATTCTTCGTCTCTAGTATGGGGGTGCTCCACCTTTAGACTCGAAACATTGAGGACAATGTTTACTTTTAGTATGGGGGGGTGAATAGGTACTTGCTTTGCTACGCCCTCACGTTTTCCAACTTTCAATGTTTTGTTTTGCTAATAAGGCTAAAAATGGCCAAATTTTAAAATTTTTCTTAGTTTTCATAAGTGTTTTTAAGACACGAATGTATATTTTCCGATGGATAGAATAAGAGTTAATTTTTGACTTGATGGGCATTTGGAGCCATTTACATTCCTTAACCCGCTCAATTCAAGTTTTGCTAGACTTTTATATAGGGAGCTTTAAAACGCGAAAGTCTTAATTCATTCGAGTTAAGAACAAGAACTTTTCGCAAGTTCCTATAATTGATTCTAGAAAGTCACTTATCAAGGGAACTTTAAAACGCATTCTCTAAACTTGAAAAAGTCCAAGAAAGTGCAAGATCCTATAGGTGGCTTGAAAACCCAAAACTTTGATTTGATATAGTCTTAATGAAAGCTAATCCAAATTTGGCTTAATTTTGACTTGCACGGCTAAGTATTCACGAGTCTCTTTAATTAGAGGTCTTTATATAGTGAAGAACGAGAAATGATAGAGTTAGACAAGTGATCATGCTAAACGTAGAACATGAAAGTGTTCTTTCAAAAACTCATATGTTTTTAATTGTGGCTTTTTCTTCCCATAAGATCAATGCATTAGGAATAAATCATAATTGCAATAAGTAAGGTCGTACGATTTGAAAGGTTACTTAGCCTCTAGCGCAAGATCGTTTAAAAGTTGCTCGGGGTTGAATAGAGTTCATAGCCAAGGCATAACTTATTGAAGCGGGACGCGAAGATTGGCGATCATCCAAAAAGGCCCTAACAAGGCATGAGGAGCTCTATTTTTGCTAAAGATCCAAAGATGATGTGAAGTATCATTGTTCCAAAATCAATATGAAGGATCGAGACACACGACGAGAAGCTATTACTCCCTAAAGAATGGAGAAAGTCTATCCAAAAAGACCCTAACAAGGTATGAGGATAAATATATCCAAGTCCGAAAAGGAGGCGGATCGTTGTATATCAAAATCCAAAGTAAAGATTGAAGAAAAATGATGAAGTCGTGGTCCTATATGAAGAATCTCTCAAAAACGTCAAGTGAAGAAATTCCAAATATATGAAGAGAAGACCATAATTTCAAGAACGTCTTCCCAAGATTTGAAGTATGAAGTACATGCCAAATATCGGTCCGAGAAAGGTCTCAAATCGTGAAACGAGTTATGCCAAGATATGAACTTAAGGAGATACACGAGAAGCCGTTTTAAAAGATTTTGTCCTTCGGCTAACTATTGATCAAATCGTGCTACTTTGCTTTCGGACTAATAACTACTCAAATAAGTCAATATGAATCACTTGTGATCCATGACAAATAGATAAAAAAATGCTAGTAACCCATTTCCTTTTATAATAACTAGGATTGCGGGGAGAAAAAGTATTACACAATTTGGACGTATGAGTAGTGTTAGCATTGTGACTTGTACCAACAATGATCTTGTTTTTGCACTTAGCATGGAATGTATGACAATCAAGGATGACGAAGTTTACTCTAAGGGACATTAACTTGTTTCTATTCTTTGACCCTAAAAGTCACATTTTGGTGATGAAAATCATACATTATGTCTTTACACATTCTCGTAGTATGTTGCAAGTCTTTTACTCTTCAATAAAGGTTAATAAAATTGAACTTTGGTGATGCTTAGATACTTTATTCTAGCATTTCGTGAGGGCACGGCAATGGCTTAGTATGGGGGAGTGATGAGATGGCATTTATACATGATCTCATCGTTCTTTTCGGGCTTTTAATGCATTAAAATGTCATAAAATACCATATATATGCTTGTGTTTGTTTACTTGTGTATTTTAGGTATGGATATCGTGAAAAAGACAAAAGATCACAAGATACAAGGAAAAACGGACACGAGAAACGAAGCCGTACAATGAACCGGGCCCTAATCATGGAATTTTCATCAAATACCCTTGAAGACTTGAAGACAAGCAAGATTGATCCTCATTCTTTGAAGAAATGACACTTAAAACCCTTGTATATTGATAATTACAAGTTTGGTCCCTTAAGTTTGTCAAAATTACAAAAAGGTCCTTCAACTTTGAAGAAATGACAAGATTGGTCCCTCAACAAATCAAATTTGTCAACTATGGTCCCTCATAAAGTGAAAGACATGTTGAAGACCTTTGAAGATCAAAGAAGTCCAAGAACAGCCCTTGAAGAATCACCAAATGGCAAAAATCAACCCTTGATAAGCTTTTTACAAAGTCTTGTGCCAAAATTGTAAAAGGTTCAAACTTATTAACAAAGGAAACAAGGTTTTAGGGCTGGAAAACTTCATATGCCAAAAATCTCAAAGATAAGGACCAAAGGTGTCAACTTTCAAACATTCAAACCAAAACTGGCGCTTAACACCCTGGTTTCCCCCAATTTCAGATCAAATAAGCTTTTACTGTTCACCTTTTCACCCAGGTTCTATTTTACTCAAACATGGGTAAATTTCCAATTAACTTTAGCCACAAGTGATTCACACGCACCAAAACCAAACCCACTCCTAAAAACCTTCATCCCACGCCTGTGGACCCCTACCCCCAATTCCCTCTCCTCCAATCACATTACAACTTGTCCTCCAAGGCACATGACGTGTCCCTAATCAATGGTCTTGATCATTTGCTTAGCCACAACGCATAAATGAAGGGTAGAGATCAAAAAGGACAGCTCACCACTCAAAACCGTTCAAGGGCATATTTGGGATTTTCTAGTGTATTAGGGTTTTGTATTTTCTATTCTAGATTGTTCTTAGGTCTCTATATAAGGAGCTCACAGAATGTGTGAAGCCCTTGTTCCAGTTTTCCTTCATAATTTGTAATTCCTTTTAATTGAAATAAAAAGTTTGGTTTTTTGAAAAAAAATTCAATTATAATTCCTTTTTTATTTGTTAAAGTTTGTGTCTAATTGTGAAGGGATTCTGAGTTCCATATTTTAATTTGGTGAAGTATTTGTGTTTCAAAGATATTTTCAAAGTTTTTGAAAATCTGAGTTTTTTTGGAAGAAATTTGTCACAGGTTTTTGTTAAGAAATCAAGGTAAGTAGTTGTTGATTAGGTGATTAGAAAACGTTTTAAGAAGGTAAGAAAAGGTTTGGAAGAGTTAAGAAAGAAAAGAAAAAGAAAACAGATTGGTGTTATATGCTTGCATATATGTGTTTTGTTTTCTTTGTTTTGTGCTAAACAGGTGAAGGGTGTTGATTTAGTTCAGCTCCAACCCGTGTTGGATTGGAGGAGGGTTATACACCCTCTAGGTCTTTGGATGTTAAAGCCCTAAGGTATTCTTCTTGTTTCCCTTTTGAAAATTCAGAAATAGTAGTTGTGTATGATCTTGATTGATTGTCTGGTATAAGTGTGTTAAAAGCTATTGATCTGTGTTCTATTGTGGTTGTGAGCATGTTAGATAACATTAGGGCCAGTTGTTTAGGTTTTGTAAGGTTTTTGGTTTGATAAAAATGTTTTTCAAAAAGTTAAGTGCTGTTTGGCAATAGGTTTTAGCAGGGTTAAATTAGTGATTAGGGTTGTTAAAACGTGTTAGGATCATTAGGATTAGGTGAGATAAGTATTGTTTTGGTTTTATAACAATTTGGTACAAGTTTTGAACTGATTTGTGTGCTAAAAAAGTAAAACAAGTAAGTCATAATCTGCTTATGCCTAGCTGCTTGCTTTTTATGAAATTTGGAAGCTTGATTCTTGATTTCTGTTAGGAGGTAAGGTTATTGAGTGTTTGAATCAGTTTGTGCATCTTCTTGAGAGATTGTATGCTTATTTTGGTAGTTTAAATCTCACTGAATTGCAAGTTATAGCCCTATAAGCTCCCAGACCTGCCTGCTTTACCTCAGAAACTTGCATAGGCTGTAGAATGCTTTGATTTGTGATCTCTTGTGTGCTAGGTGTTCATTGCTATTTGTATTGACTTCTTGTGCTCAAAGGAGCACAAGAGTGCCCCAATTGTCCATAAGTAATCACCAAACAAAGCATTGCCAAGTCCTCTTGGCCAAGTCAAAAAGCAAGAACTCCAAGCCAACAAGCTTGTGTTCATCAGTCCAAGTCGGTCACGTTTTGTGATTAAATTTTGATCTAATCTTGGCTAAAAAGGAAAGTGGAATTGGTTTATAAGCTTATCAAGGTCACCAGTTGTTTTAAAAAGAAAAAAATAAAAAAAAATAAATAGCAAAAAAAATCCACTAGCCTGGCTTCGAACCCCTGACCTCTCGTTGGAGGGTTCAAGGCTCTTACCAGTGTGCTAGCATTAATCTTGTGTATAGAAGTGAAAGGGCTATTACTTAAAGTCTATTGGTTTCTAGCTTATTTAATAAAGCCGTGGCTTATTTATCTTATTTCCAGCTTATTTGCTTCTCATTTTTGCTTATTTCATTTTTCCTAGAATCTAATTAAGTTTACAGATTTTTCTAGGCTATTTTCATAATTTTCCTTTTATTAGTTTATTTATTAGAATTTATTTAATAGACGTTTTTTATTAAATCAATAAAAAATACCAAAAATAGTTTTTATTTTTAGGAAAAATAATTTTTAGGTTTTAAAATATATTTTTGAGGTTTACATCAAGTTTTGGTTTCAAAAACATTTATTTTTTAATTTTATAATATTTTAAGTTTTTTATAAACTTTAAAGATTTTTATAAAATTATTTAAAAAAGTTTAGAAGCTTTAATTTGTGTTTTTCTCTTAATTATATTATTTAGGATTTTTAGAAATTTTTTATTTCAAATTTTAGAAACTTTTTATTTTTAGCAATATTTTATTATTATTTTATTATTAATTTTTCAAAATTTTATTTTTCTTTCTTTTTCATTTTTCCTAGGTTCTTTATCATTAATTAGGACTATTTCCATTTTTAGAATATTTTTATAACTTTTAGATTTATTTTTATAATTATTTTAAGTTTAATTAGGTTTTAATCATTTTTAATCATTTTTAGAGTTTTAAAAATAGTTTTAATAGGTTTTAATTTTTAGAAAATTACTTTTTAGTCTTCTAATAATATAAGTTAAGTAATTATTCAATAAAATCATATTTTAGACATTTGAATTAGTTAAATTTAATTTTAGGGCTTTAATTAGCATTTAAAATTAATTATTTAATTAATAAAAGGTTTTAAAATATTTTTGTTGGATTTTTATCTTTGTTTATATTATTTGAGACTTGTTTTTAGCCTTTTTGATACTTTGTTTTTGGTTTTTATAAATTTTAATTTTTGTAGTTTTTCACGGCTTTACGTTTTCGTCGTAGTTTAATTTTAACGTATCCGTCTTTCATCCTCTCATCCCCATTCTTCTTAATATTAATCTCAAATACATACAAGTTAATTCACAACACCATACCTCCTCGAGAACGAACTCACTTTTAGGGTCATTCACACACGGTTTTCCTAAATCACTCGTCGATACTTACCGCTCATATACGCTCTTTTGTTTTCCTAAACAAGAGTCGTATTTTACCACAATCAATAACATAAAAGAAAGATTATGAAATCTACATAAGGGTGATAAATGACAATAGGATGTAGATTAAAAATATACAAAGTTAAATTACATTAGCTATTTAAGTTAGATAGCAACATACTATAAATAGGTAGTAATGATACGTTAGCCATGACCCATAACATATTATAAATAGCAAACTGCTCATATTTCCGTGCATATTCCCTTACTCCTTTACTACCCATACATACTATTTCACAGTCATTCTGACACACAAATTACAAATATGAAACGATCTAGAATAGATCGATCACAAGATCAACTTGACAACAAAGCTTCCCGTGACAACGATCAAGTGCCTGTGACGATGGCGTCTCAGTTGGATTCCATAGTTAAAGCTCAGAGTAATGAGGCGAGCTCATCGATAATGAACAATGTAACGAAGCAACTCGCTTCACCTCAGTCACAACCACCCTTTATGCCGTTACATAGTAATTTCGTTAGTGGAAGTTGTTACTCGGTACTTCCAGTGGCGCATCTAGATATATGCAACTACTGTAGGAAAATTATTGGACCGAATAGTGATCGATATATGAACGGGTAATTTAGATTTTTAAATTAAATTGCATATTAGGGTTCCTTTTTTATATAAAACCGATGTACTAATACCTCAGAATGGATTTATTTTGTGAAAATGTATAGGGGATTGGAAGCGTATTGTTCGCCTGCTTGTCGTGATGAGTTTAATAAGATGAAGATGGAAATAGAAGAAGAACAATCAACTAACTCAGATACATCGATGGAAGATGAATTAAATGATACAATTTTTATGTTGTAAATGTTACTTTTAGTATCATATAGTGTGGTTTGTTAACTTATTTGTTTTTCATGGATAAGTGTGTTATTTTTGCATTTAATACATTTTGTTTTACTGAAAATAATCTATGTTATTAGTGGCACATGTGTAAATCTAAACAGAGTGTTATAGTTTAAAAATAAAGCTCTATTATCCATGGAATATGTGCAAATGACAAAAATGATTGTGTTTATTTAACAAGTGTAATAACTATCGAGCTTCGTTGTGGATTTAAATTCGTTGTTATTTAGTATAAAAATTAAAAAACAAATGAGCAGAGAATATATATCCAATAGAAAAGTTATTACCTGGATATGAAAATTTGTTTCAAAAAATACTTTGGTTTATTTATCTCCTCTCAATAGTTGAATGCATAAATACTTAATATCGATACGGCGATAATCCCAAAAAAATAGCTAGAATCCTGGAAATAATGAATACAGGGTTCACCGTTCATCGTGAATAGTTTAATTGAACTATAACAAAACAATTATAATAACTTAAAATCTCTTAACCACAACTCTTAGGATGTCGTTAGCAAAACTTTTTATTATTTTCTTGTTACATATTGAATATTTAAACAAAATTACCTTATAATGCAACCTATTTTATGTTATATAGTTTTATAAGTATCAATATAAGTCAAATATTATGCTTTATTTGATAGTATTTAAGAAATATTTTTATTTGTTAACTTTTTATAAAAGGATATTTCATTACAAAGTTCTACGTCTGTTTATCTTGTTGAATCCTAAATAATTTGGTTTCTCTCATTCAATCCTCAGTATCCAGGTAACTTCAATATTAAAACTTATATGTGGTCATAGTTGCTTTTATAACTTTATTATCGCTTATTTCTTGTAGTTCTTATGTTTTTGTTAAGTATATAAGTAAATATCAGTAGTTAATTTTAACATATAAGTGTTACATTTTTATAGAATACAAAGTTTTGTTCATTTGTTTTTTTTTACATTTTTTAGTAATTTTTCTAACTCTTAGATTTGATAACCGACATTACGTCACCTTTGAGATAATTATAGCTAATTATAAAACACTTGTACAGAGCACCTAGACTTTTTGGAACACGAGTGACAAAATTAGTAAAACGTATTAAATTCACCACATAAGTTTCTTTTACTAAAGTCTATTCATTTACGTCAGAAAACACCAGTTTGACTTGAAAACTAGAGTACTTCATCTTAGCATAGAAAATACATTAACTAAGATCAATGAGGAGGAGAGGGGCGTTGAATATGTTTTCATTTAGAACTTAAATCTTCATATTAATTACCAAATCATCGGTGATGTAATATAAAGAGTGTGACAAAAAAACTAGTTCTACAATAACTATATATTAAACATATTATATTTGTATAGTCATGATGCAAGCTTTAACAGATCGATACCCACAACAAGCTATACAATTATATTTTATACAATATCCATCAATAAACAAATATCCATCAATAAACAAAACTACATCAACATACACAAACATGATCTACATAATATTAGCATTAACTTAATACTAGAGATCATGTCACATTAATATGAATATTAACCAAATGCATAATTAAACCAAGGATAAAAACACAATCAAAATAATACAAGAAACTTATCACATAAGCATAAGAATATTGCAATTGTAAATTTAAAGCGGCATGCGAGTAAAGACGTAAAGAGATAAGTGAAAGGAAATGCAAATCGGATACGATGATTGATATTGGTTCGGCATGAAGCACTTCTTCGCCATACTCCACTATCCGAGTACCCTACTCGAGAGTTATTTCACTAGTCAACAAACGCCCTTCATGGTGGATAAAACCATACACAAGTAGCTTACGCCAATTTCTAACACAAAGCCAAATGTCGAGTCTTAATCCTAGCTAGAGACAATCTATTACATATACTTCCTCATCTAGGAAATACTATCACGATTACCTGATTTACCTAATATACAAGATCTCACATCAACAAATAAGATCACACCCGATCACGCCATCCAGACTTACACACTTGTCGGATCTAGTTACTACACAAGATCTTACAAGATCACCTAAGATCACACATGATCACCTACAACCACTCTAGAATTACACACTTGCCAGATCTAAAAAATACATAAGATTGATAGACATGAACTCAATCTATATGTAACAAGTGCTACAACTCTATAACAAATTGTATATTGATGATTACATATGTTCTTCTCTAGCACTTAGCGAGGAATAATTACGACTTTATAACACATTGTATCTTGACGATTACATGTGTTCTTCTATAACACATAAGTGGATCATAAATTAGATCACATTTTAACAAGATTGAATGTTTAGATGATCAAAGCAAAGGAAATAATAAGTAAACTAATAAAACAAAAGGTTTCCGTAGGTAAAAAGATTTAACTTGAAGTAAGAAAACAGTGGGGTATTTATACTAAGGCCTAGTCGAGGAGTATCGTCGTTGCTCTTAATAAGCCCGTCGGTGATCTTAAAGGTAAAGGCACCGACTAGCCTAATCTCTCTTTTGTCCTATTCGATGGAGATGTTATTTGGGTAAGTTTTAACTAATTTTTTATGGGGGAAATTGAAATTCGAAGTTATTTATTTAATAAAACTTTTCTTATTATTAGCAACCATTTTGTCTAGTTCTTTATGTAAACATATTTTGTTACACAAAATGTAAGGTTGAAGAAAAATAATACATTTTTCATCATCAACAAAATTAAAGATTGTTTGTTCATACCTTTATTAATTTACATTGGGGTGCAAACTTGTATCCATGTTATGCAAACTTGAGACGTCGACGGATGTTGATGAATGTCTTAGTATACGAGTAATTTGCGTACTCTACATTATTTATTTATTTTATTTTATTTTTGTAATCGTGAATTCTGACACATTGAGGTCGACTAATCCACGGGGTTTGAACCCATCGCCACACAGACTCAAAACATGTAAAGCCCTCCCTTTTCAGGAGGTTGGCGTAGCCACACACTCTACATTATGTTTTACAAGTTACATGTTTGGTGTCACCAAAATATAAAGAGATCGTGTAGATTAAATATCGTAATATTTGAACTAACATGACCTTAACGGGTGAACCATAGAAAGACATGAAGCATGATAGAACTTATTAATAATCATTTCATCTTCAATTAAACTAATACTTTTATTCTTGAAGTAATGGCCCAAATGAGCCAAAACATTATTGAAATTACGATAAAGCACGATTTTTTAAAAACATCCTAACTTTTTAAAAATGTGATTCCCTATAAATGGAACATGTCATGTTTTACATGATATTTGTTTTTTCTCGAAAAAAAGAAAAAAATGATATTTTTTCGAGCATCTTTTAGCGTTTTTTCTTAAAGGGCCTAAGAGTTAGAATAAAAAAAATTCTCAACTTATTTAACAAAAATACCCTTTTTATTTTTATACATTTATGTATCAACTTTCATTATTTCATCAATCAAAATGAATATTAAAAATAAACAAGATATGTAATTAGAGTATGGTTTAAGACTTGATTTTATGGAAATACGAAAATACCTATAATTACTCTTTAGAAATTTACCAATTTAATTTATATGTATCTCTAATCTTTTATATGCATCATATGAAGGTATAATGGAGAGTAAACCTCTTTTCATATTGGCCTCCTGATGTCACATAACATCAAAACAATAACATAAACACCCTATTTGTCATGACATTTCTCTCTTCTCTCCACTTTGGCCTCACCCACTATCTTTATTTTTTTCACACAAATTTAAATTTATTTCATTAAAATAAAAATTATAAATACATAAATAAAAATACAATACGAAAATAAAAATATAATTCTAAACTAAAATTGTTTTTAAAAATTACGAAAAGTAGTAAATTTAAACAAAAAAATGATAAATAACAAACCATAAGGGTAAAAATTGTAAACATAATTAAAAAAGGTTAGCCAACACATAACACACGCCGTCTCTTCTTCTATTAAACCCTAAACACACATACAAACACACACTGATTCAGACACGCACATACAAACACATACTCATTCAAACACACACATATTGTTGGGTCAGTATTTACTGACCCTGAAGCAACTCTAGGATTTGAATATAAAATCCCCCTAAGTGTTTCATGCTCAGCAGTAAGGCCGGTCTGCTGAAGGATGACCAGAGGAACAAAGTTCCTACTAAAGACTTTATAACTGAAGAAATTTCAGCAATCCCCTTCCAGTGAACTTAGAAGACAAAGGAGTCTTCACTTCAAATACTAGGCGGTCTAGTTGCTGAAGAACAAGGACTAAAGAATGGCTTTTAGTTCAGTTTAGTTTGACAATACCAAACTGAATGATGTCGATCTCCTCTAGGATACTAAAGACTCTTCAGTATTCTGATGGTTTGCATTAGGCGGGAAAAGATAACTTTAAGTCAAAGCAGGTTGCTTGTATACTTAGATATAAGTACAACCTTTATCTTTTCTAGAATAGTTTAATATGTACTTTGTACTATTTATCCAACATGGGCATCAACCACCCACTGGATAAAACCATGCATTAAAACATGCAAATGCAAACCCTAGTTTACACCGCCTATAAAAGGAGTGTACATTGGGAGAGAAAGAGTTAACCAATACAAGAGTAAAAACTCTGGAAAACCTTTCTCTCTCGATACCAACTAAACCATATAGCCAAGATGCATATGAACGTTTAGATTGGAGCTTAGACTTTAACTTTGGTTATACGTTTAAGTAGAGGAGATCACAACCCATTGTCATTCAACCACTTTGTTATTCCGCAAACAAAGTAGGTTATAGATTCTTTATTTGATAATAATAAAAGTCTATACGTTGAAAAGTTATTGGTATTGTTGTTTTAATTATTCTTAGTTCTTATCTATTGTTAAAACAACACACTTGAGTCTTAGTAAAGAGTTATTACTTAAGGTTGATAAGTAATAACGATTTACAAGGGACCAACAAGTGGTATCAGAGCAGTTTGATTAGTTAAACTCTTATTTTATTAAACTGCTCATTTAAAAGTTTTCAAATCAAGATCCAAAAATAGCTCAAGTTAAACCACAAACCCTAGAATATAGGGGTGGCCAACTCAATGCTGCTCATGTACTATATGTAGCTAACTTTACAAATTAGAAGAAGAGGTTTCTTGTCCCCATGGTTGGAATTGAACCTCAATTCCTTGGAATCATTAAAAATGGTCCTTTTGTTCCCATGGTTGGGGACAATAAAAAACCTGAAGTACAATGGAATGCTGGTGAGAGAAAAGCTGCTAACCTAGATCAGCATCTCAAAAGTCTCATCATGTTTGTGCTTCCAGATGACCAAATGAATTCCGTTGTAAATTGTAAAACAGCCAAAGCTGCATGGGAGGACCTTATTCTTTACCATGAGGACCCTCTGATGTAAAGGAAACAAGAATCATGGATTTAAAGCTTCAATACAACACCTTCAAGCAGAAAGAAGGGGAAACCCTCACACAAACATTCACCAGATACAAAGCACTGATGAATGAACTTGTGAATGATGGTGTTGAGCTTTCAAAACTTGAAATCAACATAGTTTTTGTTAATGCATTGCCAAAAAAGTGGCTCAGTTTCTGTCAAAGCTTGAGAAATGCTAATCACATTAAAGATTGTGATTTGGCCTCTCTTTTTGGAAACTAAAATATGATGAAAACCTAGTTGATAGGATTTATAAAGGTTCAAGCAAGAGTAAAGCATTATCCATTGCTACACCCTTGTCTACAGCCTTCCTCAGTGAGGCTGTCATCCAAGACTACCAAGATAGTCCTGATGATGAGGAAGACACTAGAACTAGTGAGGAATATTTGAATGACCTCAAAGAGGAATTTCATGAAAGAGCACTTCTGGCCAAGTCTAGAAGGTTCTTTAAGAAAGGAGGCAAGTTCTCCAGCACCAAAAAAGCTTCAGTAAACACTGAATGCTACAAATGTGGGAAGACTGGTCACTATGCTAGGGATTGTTACTAAAAAACATCTCTCCCTTCCTATTCCTCACCAGCTCGGTCAAGGCCATCTAGTCAATCATCATTTCAACCAAAAAAAATTGCTTCTACTTCATTTCAGCAAAACAGGGTTGAACTTCGAACAACAAAAGATTTTGAGGCAAAATACAGAGAAATCAAAGCGAGACTGGCCTTCATGAGCACTGAAAGTTCTTCCTCCAAGGCTCCCAAGCAAGACAAGAACAATGGGCTTGTTGCTGAAGCTTATGAATGGGATGAAGAAGATCTTTCTTCAGATGATGATGAACTGGTCAATGTAAAAGTGCTGATGGCACTTGCTGATGATGAAGGGGCTAACTCTAATGTTGTGGCCAAAGAAAGTGCCAGAAATGGTGAATGGGTCAATATCACAATAAAAAAGGTATAAACTCTTCTTGAATTAGAAGATAAAGATGACATTAAATTTGTCTTTGATTACCTGTATATTGATCTAAAATTTGTTGAAGAACAAAGAAACAATTTGCTTGAAAAATATCATGAACTTGTTCTAAAACTTGAAGATTTTGAAAGTAAGCAAATAGAGCTAAAACAAGCTAAAATTGATATTCTTACTTTTCAACAATTGAACAAAAAAATTCTTGATGAAAATAACTCCCTAAGAGTTGAATTAACAGAAGCAAAAGATATTGTTAAATCTTGGCTTAGAAACTCTGATAGGGTAAATCAATGCATCAATTAACAAATTCCTACTCAAAAAAGGAAAATGCTTGGTGCTGAAGGATCCTCCAGCACCAACTCTATTGTCTTTGTCAAAGCCTAAAATGAGGATGGTAGCTCAATCCCTGACATTGTAAGGTCAGGTGAAGAGAATTTACCCAATCATGACACTAGACGAATCCTTCTTCCTGAGTTTCAAGCAAATGTTGACTCTTTAGCACCTGTTGAGTCCTCGGTAACTGAGGATGACTCAGATGATGATTTAGAGAATGAATTAAGTACCCCACTTCCTCCTTTGGAGAAGCTGGCTGGTGTTGAACCCTCTACTGGACCCAAATCAATCCAATCCATCATCAAGTCTCACACCACACACAAAGTTAGTTCTTCCAAACATGTCAATATTGACATTTCAAAGAACTCTTCAGCTCCTGTTGAAGGTTCACATATGAGAACTACCTCTTCAGTTTCAACAAATAAACTAAAGAATGTTATATCTGAGGAAGATGAGAGGATGTCTCTTGTCATGCAAGAGATCAATGATCTTAAATTGTAACTCAGGCAGCAGCAAACGCCAACACGATTTAGAGATGAACCTTCAGACTCTCCTCATTTCAAGTACAAGACACAATTTAAAAGGGCTTGTGATTTATGTGGTCTAAACAACCATCTCACTGAAACTTGCCTAAGAGTGATTTATTGTACTAAATGTGAGAGGACTGATCATTGCACTTGTGAACATACTCAGTATATGCTAGCCAAAACTAGCGCTGATGCTCACAAAACTGAAGCATCTCATTCCAGGTGAAATATGCCTTTCCCACCATGCATTCATTATGGTATGGGCAATCATCACTCAGATGACTGCCACTATTACCCTATTTATAATATTTGTGGAAGTTATGACCATGACACTCATGGACATAATCGAATTATCTCACTCAGAAAAGGTATTAAACCAAGAAACCCAAACTCTATTACCAAATGTTGTGAAACTTGTGGAAGCAATGTCCACACTACATCTGATCACAACCATATAGAGTGGTTCAAAAGAGGTGAATCCCTCCAGGCTAAGAAAGCAAAAGCTGTTCAGACCTCTTCTTCTTCTGAGCAATCACACACATCCTCATCAAGAGGACCATCTAGATCTAGAACTCCTTCCAGATTAAAACCCCCACCCAACAGAGGTGGGTTTCAAAACAAAACTGTCCATTTCCTTAACTTGTGTAGTGTGATCTCATGAAGCCTATTTGGTACCTAGATAGTGGCTAATCAAGGCATATGACTGGCACCAAAAGTTATATGCACAAGTATAAGGAGGAACAAGGTCCTAAAGTTGTTTTTGGTGATAACTCATCAGCTACTACTAAAGGATTTGGTTCAGTAAAATGCAATGGTATAGTTTTCTCAAGGGTAGCATATGTCAATGGATTGAAGCACAACCTCATCAACCTAAGTCAACTTTGTGATGCAAAGTACCTTATGCTGTTTGATGACAAAAAAGGTACAATCTTCAACTCCAATCATGAAATTGTGATGATTGCTCCCAGAGTCAAAGATATTTATGTCATGAACATGAACTCTACTCAGGAGACATGTTTCTTTGCTAAAGCTTCCAACATTACCAACTGGCTTTGGCATAAGAGGCTCTCACATCTTAATTTCAAAACAATAACTCTGCTGGCAAAACAAAATCTTGTTATTGGTCTTCCTTCACTTGTCTATTCCAAGGACAAACCATGCTCAGTATGTGAAAAAGGGAAGAACCATAGGGCCAGTTTCAAAACAAAGCAAACTTTCTCAATCAAAGAAAGTCTTAATTTGCTTCACATGGACTTATTTGGCCCAGTATCACCTATGGCCATTTGTCATGAAAATATACACTTGTCATTGTTGATGAGTACTCTAGGTACACCTGGGTATATTTTCTAACAAAGAAAATCCATGCACCAGATGCCATTATGTCTTTCATCAAAAGAGTTGAAAATCAAAATGACACTCATGTCAAACAACTCAGAACTGACAATGGCACTGAATTTAGAAATCAAACACTAATCAAATTTTGTGATGACAAAGGAATTTCCCAAAATTTCTCATCTCCTTACACACCTGAACAAAATGGTGTGGATGAAAGAAGGAACAGAACTTTGATTGAAGCAACAAGAACAATGCTTGCTGGATCTGCTCTCTCTAAGCATTTTTGGACTGATGTTGTAGCCACTACTTGCTACACTCAAAATAGATCCATCATTGTGAAGAGACACATGAAGACTCCCTATGAAGTCTTCAGGGGGAGAATTCCAAACATTTCATTCTTACATGTGTTTGGGTGTCTAGTATTCATTCACAATCACAAGGATCACCTTGGAAAGTTTGATGAAAAATCTGATGATGGTTACTTCCTTGGATACTCTCTAGTATCTAAAGCATATAGAGTCTTCAACATAAGACAATGTGTTGAAGAAACTTATCACATCACATTCAATGAAAGCTCTGAAGCTCTCAAATTTACAAATCCATCATATGATGAACTTCATATTCATGAATCTCACAATTATCCATCTGATGAATTTCAGCATTATGAGCCTTCTCAAAGATATCAAACAAGCAACTCAGTCCCTCATATTGATCCATTTGAAGATATGACAAGTCCTACAAAAGGAAATCCCTCGATATCACATACTGATGGCTGTCAATCAAATAATGATCAGTCTCAAAATGATCAAAATGATCAGCAAAGCAACACAAATGACCAAAATGGTCAATTTCAAAACAATCAGCATGCTGGCACACATGATCAAAATGATCAATCGTATGAAGTTGCTGATGAACAATCTGAGCCCCTTGCTAAAAGCTCTCCTACCATCTCTAGGGAATTAGGTCTTGGATGTGTTGCTTCTGACCAAGAAGGAAGCCCTCCATTGATTGAACCTTTGTATATTGAATATCCTTCAGCAGACACTAGAGATAATCCAAGTCCAAGTTCATGTCATGGACTTCCAAGTTCTAGCTCTAATCATGATACCAGTGCCTATTCTCCAGCTCCACAAAAATCTTGGACTAAAAATAGTCACATACAGCTGGTGAACATAATAGGCAATCCTGGTGAAGGTAGAGTCACTAGATCTATGGCAAAGAAACTGAGTGCTGCTTCATCTGGAGAATGCCTCTATGCAAACTTTCTCTCAGAAATTGAACCTACAAAGGTTTCTGAAGCACTCACACACCCTGGATGGGTGGATGCCATGCAAGAGGAACTCAATCAATTTGAAAGAAACAAATTCTGGAAATTGGTTCCTCTTCCATATGGTAAATCAACCACTGGCACCAAATGGGTTTACAAGCTCAAAGGAGATGAAACCAATGCCGTGACAAAAAACAAAGCTAGGTTAGTGGCCCAAGGATTCAATCAAGAGCCTAGTGTTGATTTTGATCAAACCTTTGCTCTAGTTGCACGTATGGAAGCCATATGAATCTTCCTTGCTTATGACACTTACATGAACTTCATCATCTACCAAATGGATGTTAAAAGTGCATTCCTAAATGGTGACCTAAAAGAAGAAGTTTATGTTACACAACCTCCTGGCTTTGAGAGTAGTAAATACCCAAATCATGTCTACAAGCTTTACAAAGCTTTGTATGGACTGAAGCAAGCTCCAAGAGCATGGTATGAAACTCTCTCAGCATTTCTTATTGAACATAAGTTTGTCAAAGGAAAAATAGATAGCACCTTGTTTATCTATAACTCTAAAACTGACATCATTTTGGTATAAATTTATGTGGATGACATCGTCTTTGGTTCAACAAGCTTGAAACTTTGCAAACAATTTGCCAAGCTTATGACCAACAAGTTTGAGATGAGTATGATGGGAGAACTCACATATTTCCTTGGTCTTCAGATTAAATAATCTGAACAAGGCATCTCCATCAATCAAGAAAAATATGTCAAGGATCTGCTGAAGAAGTATGATATCAATTGTACTTTAGTGAAGACTCCAATGGTACCCCTAACAACTTAGGACCTGATCTCAATGGACAATCAGTCAATGAGACTTAGTATAGAGGTATGATTGGGTTACTCATGTACTTAACTGCAAGCAGGCCTGACATTCAATTCTGTACATGCCTTTGTGCAAGATACCAAGCAGATCCAAAGGAATCACACCTTACTGTTGTAAAGAGAATCTTCAGATACCTAAAACGTACACCAAGTCTAGGTCTTTGGTACCCCAAATCCTCAGGTTTTGATCTAAAGGGGTACTCAGATTCTGACTATGCTGGATTCAATTTGGACAGAAAAAGCACATCTGGTGCCTGCCAATTACTAGGTGGCAAACTTGTGTGTTGGAGTGCTAAAAAGCAACAAACAGTTTCCATGTCTTCAGCAGAAGCTGAATATGTGGCAGCTGCTGGATGTTGTGCCAATGTTCTTTGGATGAAAAGTCAACTAGCTGATTATGACATAGAATATGCAAAGGTACCAATCTTTTGTGATAACACTAGTGCTATTGCAATATCCAACAATCTGGTCCTTCACTCAAGAACAAAACACATTGATATCCGATATCACTTTATCAGAGATCATATTGTGAAAGGGGACATTAAATTACATTTCGTCCCCACTCAATATCAATTGGTTGATATCTTCACCAAACCACTAGATGAACCAACTTTCAAAAGATTGATAATGCAGCTTCGTATGCTGAACATTGATGACACAAAACCTAAACCTTCAGCATTCACTGAAGAAGCTTGAAGGTTCAGCATTTCATAAAAGATTTTGATTAATATCAAGTAGTAGTGTCTGAGTAAAGGAGTGTGCAATGTCATGTGTCTATTTCACTTTATGTAATTGTGTATATGATGTTTTGTCGCCTTATCTGATTCACTGAAGCTGAACAAATGATCACCAGTCATCAAAAGGTTCCTTCAGCAATGCTGAACAAAATTTTAATACAACTGAGTAGCTAGGCCTGAGTAGAGGAGCGTGCAATGTCATATGTCTTGTTCACTTATGTGAACATGTATATGGGATTTTGTCGCCTCATCTGACGTACTGAAGCTCACAAGTATTGCCATCAGCTTCAGCATATCTGAGCAACAACATTTAAAACAAATCAATCATGTGATAAAAAGTATTAAATGGCATTGAATTTTCTTGTGAATAAAACAAACTTTCTTTCAAAAGGTGTCATTTGTTAATTAAGGAAATTTCAAACATCTCCATCCACAGTCAATAACTTTCTGACACAATGAGGCGTTTCAATGTTCAAAGAAACAGAAAATCATCACTTTTTCAGAACAATAATGAGAGTTTGTGCCATTTGTTCAAAAGAAACCCTAAAAGTTTCATTGTCTTTTCAAATGTTTTACAAACTTTGACAAATTAGTCTAAGGTGTTTACATATATATCTTTTGAAGATTGAAGATTCATATCATTTGCAAAAGCTTTCAAAAAAACACACACAGAAACTCTCTCTCTCTTTCAAAAGAAAACACACACAACAAACATCAATGGCTACTGAATCATCTTCACAACCACAAGAGGTTGAGATCACCCTCAATCCTTCCATCCATGTTAACTATCCAATTGAGGACATATTCTTTAAACCCAATAACCTTACCTTGATCAAACCAGAAACCCTAACATCTGATCTTGGAAAGTAAGTACTAATTTTTTTTTTATCTAAATGCGTGATTTGTGATGCCTTGTTCAAAGATCCAGGGGTGATGTTTGAAAACGTGTTAAAATAATTTTGGTTTACGACACAAGGGTCAAAGAACAAGAAATCTATTGAGTTTGATTCTACAACTTTTGGTATTCATGGGAAAATAAGTTTAAAGTTGTTTAGAAGGGTTTTAGGGTTAAACTATTTGGAGGACTCTAGTGAGTATGAGTCTATACCCAATGATTTCTCTGTTGTCAAATCATTTTTCAAAGAAATTGGGTACACTGAAGAGATTTGTGATAAGGGTGGGTTGAAGAGAAGCTGCTTACCACCTAAGTGGAAACTTTTGATGTCAATCTTAATTGAGTGTCTGGGTGGGAAAACTGGAGGGCTTGATCAAATCACCAAAAGGATGCCCTGATTCTATATTGTCTGGCGGGTATAAAGGCTGATTTTGGAAAATTAATCTTTGAGGATCTTCATGGAAAATGAAGAAGAAAACTAGGGAAAAGAATGTGGTCTACACCAGATTTTTATCCCTCATTTTTGCTGAACACCTTGGTGAAAAGTATTTAAACAACCAAGGAGTTAAATTAGTTTTTCAATCCTTTGATACCAGTCGCTGGAACATTCCAGTCAACACAACTGACCCTCCCTTCACACAGTCCATGTTGGACATTTGCTCAGCGAATGCTCTAGTAGTGTACAAAGCTCCACAAGACACTCCTCCAACTGGAGAAGGGGATCTGACAGGCACAAATTCTGGAGCTTCTCCTGGCCACGTCAAAAGAGCACATCAGTAAATACTCTTAAGTGTAGATGTGAGTCCAAGAAAAGGAGGCACCCCATATAATATTCATCGAAGAAGAATACTGATGATCCCAAAGGCCAAGCTTCAAAGAAACAAAAGTCCTCGGCCAAGGACCAGAACCCTGGCCAGCCGCCACCTTCAGTCTCTGCTGAAGGTGACATGCATCATGAGGCCCTGACGGCAAACCCTCTCTCAACCTCTTTAGGAGAGAAGGGTGAAGATAGAGCGCACCCTCAGCTCAATAGTGTGGAGTCAGCATTGGTAAGTAATTTAATTTTGAATACATCTCAAATTTCATTACTAATTTCCATCATTTGTCACTCTGAGTCTGCATCAGGGCGTGAGGAGTCAGCAAATACAACAACTGACGCTGACCCTGGCCCTTCTGTTTCTTATGATGTAGTTCCCTCGCAACAGGGTCCTACTAAATGAACCAAAAACATTATCATTGATCTTAACTCATCAGGGACTCTTTCTGAGGATCCATCAGGTAAAACCAATCCTGGTGGTAAAGGACTTGAAACTGACCAACACACTAAAGGTGGCGATCAGCAGACAACCAATGATGTGCTTCTCTCCACTGGCGCCAAGGGGGGACACTTGCCTACATTTGTATTCAGCATGTCTGTTGATGACTTGGAGAATGAGTTGGGTTTGAGTGAAAGAACTCTAATAAATCTGGATGATAGTGAACCTGAAGATGATCTTGCTGATCAAACTCCCAAGCCTTCATCCCCCAGAACCACTAAGGTAAATGAGCTGACAAATCAAGTGTTGTTTCGTCGGTCACAAGTGGCCAAACTAAAGGAGGAAAAGGCTATTGTTGATGCTGAACTAGTTACTCTTAAAGCAAGGCCAGTTCCTCCCACTACTGAGCAGATCAAGGATGCCATTCTCACAACTCTGAAGCCCTTAGTGAAGGATGTGGCCACCACCACTTCTATCAAGCAAGAAATCACATCACTCATGGACTCCATCAATACTGCATCTTTTGAGCTCCCTGTTGAATTCAAGCCAATTCCCAATCAACTTAATGAGTTATATGATTCAGTATCAAAGATCAAGGATAGGGTGGGTCTGCTGAAACAACAAAATTTGAACCTACTAGATGAAGTTCAACGGAAACTGAATGCTCTAGCAAATGTTCCAGCAATGCTGGCCAAGGTATCATCCACCTTAGACTCTTTATGTGCATGTCTGCCTGCTGGGGGTTCATCAAAAGTTGCAGGACACTCTTCTGCTGAGGGGGAGAAAGTCGCTATTCAGCAGCTCTTTAAAAAACATGCACAAAAAAGGCCAAAAACAACCTTTTGTGTATGTATCACCCTTTAGTGAAGAAAGTCCAACTAAGACTAAGGGGGGTCTTCAGCTAAGGACAATCATGTTGATGGCTTTACCACCAGCAATGAGTCATCTAAGAATGGGTCACCTCCTATCAAACCCAAGAGCAAAGGTGAATTCACATTGGATGAAAGAATTATCAAATTTGGGTTGGCCACTCAAAAAGAACTTGATAAAATTCACAAGATTCAAGCTGAAAAAAAGCTCAGAGATTTGAAGATGAGCCTATATGATAAAATTGGAAAATCTAAGGTTGAAGGCCTCTTCAAGAAAAAGATGTTATACGAAAAAATTTGTATAACAAGGTTGAACATAAGATATCTCTTAGAAATCACAAACGTTGATATGATGACTTACAAGGGAGATATTAATCTGAAGTTCTATAGGGCTGATGGGTCTAATGAGATCATAGATGACTTCCAAGGGAAGGAGCTCTCCTATACTGAATGGTTAGAGATGAGCAGAAACATTGAAAAGAGAAAATCCAAGAGATGGGATGAGGTTCGCACAAGAATTGAGCACTTTATGAGAAATCATAAAAGGCTTGGTCATCATCTTAACATCAGCGATCAAATCTCACTGGAGGATCAAGATCCAATCCTGGAGCTGAACAAAAGAGCCAACCTGGTTCAACCTGGTGTGGGTGACATCTTTGTCACCACAAAGAAATACAAAGATCTTGTTCAGTTTGAAAATCATCTCCCTGGACATGTGTTAGAAGAACCATAATTAGGAATGATTATGTTTAATCATCGTGAACGTCAAGATTTTGTGGGTATTAGTGATCTTGATGATCGGAACAACGAACTTCTTGGAAACATTAAGAAAAGCTTCTTTGCTCACCATGGTGATCCAAGACTCACCGAAGCTGCTAAAACTTTCAGCATGTGCTTACTATCAATACTGGACATCAGAAACTCTGATCCACAGTTCAGACCCATGTCATTGAAGAACTTAGGCCAAAGGAAAACTGAATAATCATTTGTACTATATTTGTTGTAATTTGTAATATTTATTGAATAAATGATTATCTGATGTTTATATGTATTTAATTGTTCAGTGCAAGTAAGAAGAAGTTGTTATGCTCACTTACTACTGACATTAGACTTAGGCTATTAGTATATCCAAATAGGGGGAGATTGTTAGGTCAATATTTACTGACCCTGAAGCAACTCTAGGATTTAAATATAAAATCCCCCTAAGTGTTTCATGCTCAGCAGTAAGGCCAGTCTGCTGAAGGATGACCAGAGGAACAAAGTTCCTACTTAGCTGAAGAAAGTTCAGCAATCCCCTTCCAGTGAACTTAGAAGACAAAGGAGTCTTCGCTTCAAATACTAGGCGTTCTAGTTGCTGAAGAACAAGTATTGAAGAAGGGCTTTCAGTTCAGTTTGGTTTGACAATACCAAACTGAATGATGTCGATCTCCTCTAGGATACTGAAGACTCTTCAGTATTCTGATGGTTTGCATTAGGCGGGAAAAGATAACTTTAAGTCAAAGTAGGTTGCTTGTATACTTAGATATAAGTACAACCTTTATCTTTTCTAGAATAGTTTATTATGTACTTTGTACTGTTTATCCAGCATGGGCATCAACCACCCACTGGATAAACCATGCATTGAAACATGCAAATGCAAACCCTAGTTTACACTGCCTATAAAAAAAGTGTACATTGGGAGAGAAAGAGTTAACCAATACAAGAGTAAAAACTCTGGAAAACCTTTCTCTCTCGATACCAACTAAACCATATAGCCAAGATGCATATGAACGTTTAGATTGGAGCTTAGACTTTAACTTTGGTTATACGTTTAAGTAGAGGAGATCACAACCCATTTTCATTCAACCACTTTGTTATTCCGCAAACAAAGTGGGTTATAGATTATTTATTTGATTCTAATAAAAGTCTATACGTTGAAAAGTTATTGGTATTGTTGTTTTAATTATTCTTAGTTCTTATCTATTGTTAAAACAACACACTTGAGTCGTAGTAAAGAGTTATTACTTAAGGTTGATAAGTAATAACGATTTACAAGGGACCAACACATATAAACACACATACAAATACACCTACTTTGGCCCACATCTTTCTCCCTCCCCTCTTCGTTTATTCGCTGAGTTGTAGCGAAGCCACGACGAAACAAAGGGGTCGATGTGGTGGAGGAGGCCGACAAACATCAGAAAGGGTGCCACCTCATCCCGGTGAGCCTCCTTCCACCACCACACAGTTTACTCTTGTCTAGGTAAAAGATAAATGCACATACATATATTAGTTGCATTTTATCAAGTTAGGAAAAACTTATGTATTATTCGTCATATGTGGGTCAAATTTGTGGCTTGTACTACCTTGAGTCATACTTACTTTAAACTCACTTTCAAAACAAATTGAAATGCTTCTAAATGAATAAAGATTAATCTAATTCGATTAAGTGTATCTCAAATATATGGTTATAATTATTTCTTATTTTTCTTGTTTAAAGTTCTATTCTAACTTTATATTTAGTCTACTACGGTCACAACTCCTTTTATATGAAAGTAAGGCTGAGATAATAAACCATGGTCCAGACATAGAAACTGGACCGACAAACCGTATCGAGACTATTTCAGCTCGATTCTAGTCTTCAATTCGATCTTACACAAGAACGGCCATTATGATTGTTAGACCAGACCGGACTCATGACTCGGGCCGCATAAATTAGATCCTCACACAGACCAAACATTTTGGCTTTGTCCTCGGTCCAGTGTTTTGAACCAAATCAATTTTCGGTCCCGGTTCCTACTTTAAGAGCAAGTGGAGTAGGGCTGAGCAACAGGTTCGGATCGGACCGGACTGATCAAGACCAGACCGGACCGATGACCGAAATGGTCCAAAACCCCGGACCGAGACCGGAGGTCCGGTCCGGTTCGGTCTTCGGTCCGACACGATCCTATTAAGCATAATCGACGAGTTTTTGGTAAGATCGAACCAAATCGACCAAACCGAAAACCGAAATGGTCCAAAACTTTGGACCGAAGACCGGACCGAAATTGTCCGATCCGGTCTAACGGTTCAAATGCTCGCCCCTAATAGTGGAGTACTAACTAATTTATTGGGATAGAAAATGTAGATTTAGCAAAACTTTAGGGACTAAATTCAATCAGTCTTTACACTCTTTAATCGAAGGAAATATCCCAAAAACCCTGAAAACAAAAACATTTCAACAAAACCCTTATTCACTTGTTCTTCTTCTTGTTCAAATCGGTAACTCTTATTCACTCTCAATCAATTTTATTACATTTCGATTTCATTTTTTATTTTATTGTTCATTTATTATATAAATTCGATCTTTATTTCTATTTCTCATTTAGGCCAAATATATAATTAAAATGATGTGTGTTAATCATTAATTCAGTGTCTAGCTAAGTATTGGAACTGTGATATTATTCGATTCAGTTAATAGTTTTTGAGAAGAAATGAATCTTAGTTTTCTACTTAATTAGTTGAAATGACACCTTTTTCCCGATATTTGGCGTGTTTCTAAGATTGTTGTTTTTACCAAAAAAATTTGTAAAATGTGTGAATTTTATGTGGCTGTAGCATATTTTGACGTCTATCAGTTGGTGCATAGTAATTGAAATATACCCGCTGTTTTGAATCATAGGGTCAATAACTAAGATCAAGTTCGTTTATTGTGAACTTGATATGTGTTTTTCTTAATGTTGGTTTTAGATTAGTGCGTAATGGGATGGAAAGCAGCTCAGAAGCTCATTCATCACTGGAAGATCTTGAGAGGCGATAATGTAAAAAAACAAATATGTTGTTTTTTCTAAAATTTAATAGTTTTCAATATAACTACTGTACATGATTTTGGTGGCGTTTGATAAATTTTATGTTACAGGTTATGATAATAAGGGGAAAAGACAGAGGAGAAACTGGCACTATTAAACGTGTCATTCGCTCTCAGAATCGTGTTATTGTTGAGGGAAAGAACTTGGTAATTAGTCCCCCCATTCCACTATCATCTTTTATTATCAGAATGTTGCGTATGCGCTCACTTTGGAAAAGTATATTTGCAGGTAAAGAAGCATATAAAGCAAGGGCAAGGTCATGAAGGTGGTATATTTACAGTAGAAGCCCCTCTTCATGTCTCAAATGTTCAAATTGTCGATCCAGTGACACAGTATGAATACTTTAAAGAATGCAATTCGTTTTTTTATTGCATTTTTTACCCATGCGTCAGTTTGATGTTTGCTGCTACGTTTGTTTTTGACAGACAACCTTGTAAGGTTGGAATAAGGTATCAAGAAGATGGCACTAAAGTCCGCATTGCAAGAGGCATAGGCGCTTCAGGGGCAATCATTCCTCGTCCTGAGATCTTGAAGATAAGGACTACTCCACGCCCAACCATTGGTAATAATATTTATGTATAATTGTCTGTAGTTTTGTATAGTAGTTTGTTTTACACTGTTTAATTTATGTAGAAATGGCTATTTCGATCCATGTATTAATGATTCTATCATTTGGGTTGTGTTTGTCCATAATGGTTCAGCTAAGAATAGCTGTGTGAAGGTCTACGTAATTAATGGCCTATTCTAGATCATGGATTTGGTGGATTAGGTTGGTTGATTGATAGATTAATAAAGAAGAAATGAAGGAATTAGATGAAGGATTAGAGAGAGAAAGGAGAGAAGGGAGAGAATTGTAGAGAGAGAAAGTAAGATGACTAAATGATTAAGAGTAAATGTGAATCAACGACCCCCTCCTAACATGCTAGGAGGGGTTATATATAGCCCACCCTACATGTGGGCTATATGGACCATACATAAAGTAAATAGATCACGAGCCCATTACATAATTATCATTGGAGCGACCGATCCTTCATAAATACGTAAAACGTATTTCCAACAATCTCCCCCTAAGGGAGGTCGCTCCAAGTTACAAAGTTCTAAATAGTCTATAACTCGTGATCTATGCTAACTAAGATGTGACCGAGACTTTATTGGGAAAAACGTATTTCCAACAATCTCCCCCTAAGGGAGGTCACATCTTTTTACAAAATCTTAAACCTAGCATCTATGCTTGAGTCTTCGATCTTGTTCTTGTGAATATGCTTGATGTGATCTTTGACTTTAGTCTTGAGCATGTTTCCTTGCCTTGACCTTGTGCATTCTTCACTTGTGATATTTGCCTCTTTGTGACTTCATGTTCCACATACTTATACTTTTAAATTCTTGAAAGCTTCAGAGTTTGATACAGCGGAAGACTTGACCTTCAGGCTTTCTTGAATTTGTTGAAGTACTAATGGTATGTAGTATAAGCATGTGGTGACGACTTCTTCTGGATTGTACACCGCAATGCCACCTTCTTGTTACGCTGCATAAGACAGTTAGCAACAAAACAATATACACGGATGAAATGGCCTTGAACATTTCATTCTAATTCGGTAGCATTTTACCTCCGGTCGGTGAAGACCGTTGGACGATATTAAATATCGTACTTGTGGCAGGTAGTTTCAATAAAGAACCTCCTTGACAAGATTTCGCGGGTAAACCCGTTCTCTTTACTCGACCGTCCAAAGCAGACTGCGAACGTAAAGAGTGAATCATTTGGATAATATTATCCGCATGATTTGAAGCCGTCAATTCATGTTCCTGGAACAAGTGAAGTTCAATTAAGAACCGCACCATCGTTGCTTTCCAGTTGTCACTAGCTTGATTCATATAGAATCTTGCAAGTTACCTACCAAGTGCTGTTTGATGTTAACACTAGAAGGATTTCCATTCGTCACTGTAACTACTTAATAGTATTACTCTGAATGTTCTGGCAAGATCATTACGATATTGCGTAGAGGCCTGGAACGTGTTTAAATTCATTTAAGAATTAAACCACTGTTGCTTTCCAGTTATCACAAGTTTGATTCATAAAGAATCGCACAAGTCACCTACCATGAGCTTTTTGATATTCGCTCAAGAAGGATTTCCATCTTCATTGTAAATACTTTCGTATTACTCGGATGTTCAGGCAAAATCATGAAGATTTTGCGTAGGACTCTTAAGAACTTTCTTACTTTTCACAGTGTGTGAAGAAGCAAGGAAATATGAAAGTGTGTCCTAATGAGATATTTGATGATCTCAAATGGCTCTAGACTCGATCGTGCATTTTGGATTTTTAGTGATCGGAGGCTGGAGAGGAGTGCCACCTTTTCAATACCAATTTATTCGGAGTGAATAAATCAATAGATAACGTGTTGATCTCCGTGTGATTAAAACAAATACCTTTTGAGAGATATTTGAGTTAGCTGGGAAGGGTTGTGCATTGCATCACTGGGTCCATGACGTCTTTCTTCAATATCGAGAATCATTAACAAAAATGATCTCAATAGCATATGTATTGACCCGGTTTCTGCCTAAAGTTGTAAGGAGGGCTTCTTTCTTTACACCCTTTATCTTTACATTTCTTTTTCATTCTTCAACCCCTTCAATGCTTACCAATACGTCATCACTAGCACCTTGTTGTGATTGTTCCAGTGCTAACTTAAGTACTTGGTCGGCATTCAGCTACGTTCACAATCTTTCTCCATCTTTCCTAAGGACTACTATTTCTATCTATGGAATGTCCTTGGGAAGATTCCTCCGGTTCTAGAGAAATCATTGGACTTTAACCTATCCTACCATCCTTATGTCACCACAATCGTCACCGTCGTGAATAAAGATGTTTTGGGTAAGTGTATGTCACCATGAAATCCATTTTGTAGTGCAAATCCATTTTGCTCCCCCTTAACATATGCTACGATATTCGAAAACATTTCGCACATGTCGGGATGAGCTAACACGTTAAGTCAAACCATTTGTGATTGATCATTTCCCATATTAAATCACATTTTCTCCCCCATATTAAAAATATTAACCCAATCGATGTTTTTAATATCAATTGATTTAATAGCATTTTAAGAAAATTTGGGAAGAAAAATGCAAATCCAATTATCTTCATGAATTTAACAAGCTCCCCCTCAAATTAATGAGGGTGTACTTGAAACGTGAATTAAATACCTTTTAAACACAAGTGTAAGGTATTTAACACGTGCAAAGATCAATATATTATAATGAATTCACAAGATTAGCAATGTACGAGGTTGGACCTGAATAATGGAGAACAGCATATGAAAGAAGCACATGGTTCTTGTTCACGAATGATGGTCACCTCGTCACGTCCCCGAGAAAATTAATTCTCGTTGTTGAGTCAAAGCTTTCCGGTGAAATGCTTGACTTGATTATGAAAAGCGGGTTGCTATCTGAAATAATAGCAAACCATTTAGAGCATGTTTTAAAAGTTTGAACTTCTGCTCGAACTTTATTTACAACCCCGTGTCATTATTGAATGACATTTCTAGGTTCGTAAATATTATCGATTCCAGAAGACATGCTCGTTTTATCAAAACGTTTTTGAACACACAATTTTGAAAGATTTAGAAAAACCTTTTGAGAAATTCTCGAAAAATTGTGTTCAAAGTTTTGAAAAAACAATTACTTGAGCTTAAGATGTTGAATATCTTACAAAGCGAGCTCAAGTCCGAGAAGTTGTAAACTTCCCGTTGTTAAGGATAAGTTTATCATCGGCGATAAACTTTCCTTTTATCTGAAGAACGAGTCCTAAGCTGACATTTACTTAGAAGTCGTGTTCATGAGCTTGAAAACTTTGACTGTTTTAACGGAAAGCTCATGACCGAGAAAGGTTAATTTCTCGTTATTAGGAAAAGTTCTCTTATTTAAAAGATACACTTTCCTTTCTGAGCTTAAAACTTCGAATGTTTTAAGACAAGCTCATGACCGAGAAAATTGAATTTCTCGTTATGAGGATAAGTTTATCATTAATGATAAACTTTCCTTTATTTGAAGTACGGGTCATCGTCTGACATTTAACGATGAGCCATAATGCATGAGCTTAAAAACTTGGAATGTTTTTGATATAAGCTCATGCCCGAGAAAAATGAATTTCTCGTTTTTAGGATAAGTCATCATCGGGATGAACTTTCCTGTCTTTTGAGATCGAGTTACAGTCTGTTATGTGACTGTAAGTCCTAGTTTGCAGCTTAACCATGAATCCCCTGAGACATTTGTTTCTCTGATATCTGCTTCTTCAGCAACCAAACTCTAAGAGTGTCCTTAGTTGAATGATACACAATGATTGGACCGCTTTGTTCTTTTGGAACATCAACTTTGGTACCTGCATTCTCATTAGGAGTTTGTATACTTTGACATGGGTTAGAGATATCAATTATAGAAGCACGTGGGGGTTCACAGTTGGCTTTACTTGTGTCAGAGGTGGCCTGAGGGGATGATTCACTTGTCTTAGTTGGCAAACGTTTCCTTTTATAGAAAATCTTAAGTTCGGGCTTAAGTGATGTATCATCCTTTGCAATTTCCTCCCTAGTAGTCTTCGTAGAATCAGAGACTATCCTAGTTAAAGGGCACTCGTTTCCTACAAGAGTAAAAGTTCTACCAGTGGGGCGCCAAACTTTACCAAAGGGTTTGATTTTAGCTATCCACTGGGACTTAATTCTAGCACGGGAGTTTACCTCATCAAGTAATTTCTTGACACAAGCATCATGATTTGCCGTAAAGACACATTTTCTACATGTTTTACAAGTAGCATATTTAATGTCTGAATAATTCCTAGATGATTGATCGATGCTCCTAGAAGATGGCATGCTACGGTTAGCAGTGTTGGGTAATCTAGAAGGCATCTGACTAGGTTGGACATTGTTATCTCTTGCATGTGTCTTTTGCTTAGCTTCCCCAAGACCAGATTTATGGCAAACGTCATTTGAACTAGTTCTAGACGTGGTCTTGGTATCTTTAGGGAAACTAGAGGCAATCATATGATTTGGTCTTGCTAAAGCTGGAGTGATCACATTGGGCCTAGTTGCTGGAGTGACTGGTCTAATAAGATGAACCAAATCAACTTGGGAGGCAAACCGCGGTCTCGAGGATTGTGGTCGCTCGGATCTAAATGCAGTAGGTTGTCTGACAATCGGTTGTCTGACGAACTGATTTGTAGGCGGTTTCCCCAAGATTGATGGTTTTTCAAGCTTAGTGTCCACACTAGGTCCTTTACTTTTCCTTAACTCGTTTTTCAACGCAGCTATAGCAAAAACCTTTTCCTGTAATTGGGCCTTTAATGTTTCATTTTCTTTGAGCACGTTATCTTGGGATGCCAGCTTAGATTCAAGCAGTTGAATTTGTTTCAAAAGATTATCCTTTTCAGCTTTAGAATCTAGAACAGTTTGATCCAATTTTCTTTCAAGAACAACGTTTGACTTTTCAAGTTTTTCAAAGTATGTTTCAAATTTGTCCGTTTTCTTAGAAAATTCAAGTTTGGCATCCTCAAGATCTTTAGATTGCCGAGCTACGATCGTTTCGAGCTCTTTAATCATAGAATCAGAATCAGTTAACGAGGCAGTTATAAAGCATTTATCATGATGAACTGTAGCATTTTGAACACTTTCTCCCCCATTATGACTCACATCGGATGAATCATAAGTGGTATTTCTATCACTCTTGTCCATCCCATGTTTGTCATAATTAGGTTCAGAATGCTTAATATGCGGCATGTCATCAGCATATACATCATAAACCACATTACATTGTACCATGTTTGCAGGCTCTGCGTCATAAATGGGTAAGGTGTCATCAAGAGAAATCTCGTGAACATTCCCTGACGTGCCACTGGCATCATGTTGTCCTCCTGATTCTGTGCTCGTGCCATCGTTAGGCTCCAAGTTGTCAACCGTATGACCATTATCCTCTTGCATCTGCGTCATTGATTCTTGCCCTCCATTAACATACACTTGCTGAAGTTGTGATCTTTGATATATCGAAGACGAGACCGATGACATGAGTTTCAAAATCGTATCACGGAAAACTCAATTGTCAGCTCAAGAAATTTTTGTCGACTCAACCGTTTGATAAAACAAATCGGAATCCAATACTCCCTTGATTCGGAACTTTTGGATTGATCCGGAAGATCACCTTGATTCGGAACTTTTGGATTGATCCGGAACTTATTGGTTCGGAAGTTCTTGGTTCGGAACTTTGGCTTGATCCGGAACTTCTTGACTCGGAAGTTCTTGGTTCGGAAGTTTTGCTTGATCCGGAACTTCTTGACTCGGAAGTTCTTGATTCGGAACTTTGGCTTGATCCGGAACTTCTTGACTCGGAAGTTCTTGGTTCGGAACTTTGGCTTGATCCGGAACTTCTTGACTCGGAAGTTCTTGGTTCGGAAGTTTTGCTTGATCCGGAACTTCTTGACTCGGAAGTTCTTGATTCGGAACTTTGGCTTGATCCGGAACTTCTTGACTCGGAAGTTCTTGGTTCGGAACTTTGGCTTGATCCGGAACTTCTTGACTCGGAAGTTCTTGGTTCGGAAGTTTGGCTTGATCCGGAACTTCTTGACTCGGAAGTTCTTGATCCGGAACTTTGGCTTGATCAGGAACTTCTTGACTCGGAAGTTCTTGGTTCGGAAGTTTGGCTTGATCCGGAACTTCTTGGTTCGGAAGTTTCTTGATTCGGAACTTCTTGACTCGGAACTCCTTGATCCGGAACTCCTTGATCCGGAACTCCTTGATCCGGAACTCCTTGATCCGGAACTCCTTGATCCGGAACTTCTTGATCCGGAACTTTTGCTGAATGAACAGAAGATTGTTCCGATGAACAGTCGAACAGTAACAATGAAGATTAAGCCCGGATTTTGACCAAATAACCCAAAAAGTTTTGTGCTTTCGACTAAAATAAGTAACAACTAATACTTATCCACTAATCCCAATCACAAAAATACCAAAAACACTAAGAATCAAGATGGTTTTTCTTAAAGAACACTAATACAAACTTTTTATGATTTAAGCATGATTAAATCAAAACCCACCAAAATCAAAAAGAAATAAAACAAGAATAAACCAAACTAACCAATGCTCTGATACCAATTGAAGGTCTACGTAATTAATGGCCTATTCTAGATCATGGATTTGGTGGATTAGGTTGGTTGATTGATAGATTAATAAAGAAGAAATGAAGGAATTAGATGAAGGATTAGAGAGAGAAAGGAGAGAAGGGAGAGAATTGTAGAGAGAGAAAGTAAGATGACTAAATGATTAAGAGTAAATGTGAATCAACGACCCCCTCCTAACATGCTAGGAGGGGTTATATATAGCCCACCCTACATGTGGGCTATATGGACCATACATAAAGTAAATAGATCACGAGCCCATTACATAATTATCATTGGAGCGACCGATCCTTCATAAATACGTAAAACGTATTTCCAACACTGTGGGGAGTGGGGACTGGTAAAATGTGTCAAACTGGGATTTGGCTGTGCAAAGTGTAGGTGAATGCATATAGTGGTTGTATTTACAATGTTGCAAATCTTTTTACTTACAAAATTGGCTTTTATTAGTAGTATACTTTCTCAATCACATCAGACACATCTATAAAAGAATTTCAAAGTTTTATAGAGATGGGTTTTCAGGTTAATCTGATCATTTTGACCTGTACCAAAAGCTACCCGTTTTGATTCATTAGCCCTGCATTTAACCTATCTGATCAGCCAATTTGCAACCTTAAAATTTATGTGTCCGCCATTGTTTTTCCTGCTTATGGTTAGTTGCAGAGGTTTTAACTGAACATGATTTCTGTTTTGTCTCTGATTGCCTAATTGTACATCTACTACATTTTTTTTTCTTCGGCACACTGACTTGTTCGCCTAAGTGTCATTCTGGTTGCTTTAGTGATTAGTAGATCAGGATGCATGATGATACGAACCAATCCCATACTAGGCTCGTAATCGGTTCATAAGTCCCAAGTGTAGAACTCACTCAAAAAGCTAGCTTGTTTGAGGTGTGCACGGTTCGGTTTGGGTCAGTTTTTGGCTAAAACTGAAACCGAACTGATATATTCGGTTTTTAGAAAACCAAAAACCGAAACCGTTCGGTTTTGGGCGGTTCGGTTTTATGGGTTTGTAATCGGTTTCGGTTCGGTTTGACGGTTTCCTCGGTTTTTAAAACCGTTTATATTTGGGTACGTCCGATTTAGATTAAGAAACTTGTTTTGAGTGAAAAAAAATAGTTTTTTTCTTTATTTTCAATCTAAGCCTAATAATGTTTATCTCAAATTTCTAATCTATAATTACACACATATTAATAAGATAAACACACATGCATACAAACAGTATTGTCACATATGTAATGATATATTGTCAAGTAAACACATATATATATCAAACACGTGTATAAACAATAAGATAAATATATTACTCTTATTTCCCTAAAAACGAATATTAATTTATAATTTTGATATATTACTTATTTATTTAGTGTAAGGTTATTTTCAGAACCAAATAAATGTACAGAACTGCAAGAACCACCTTTATACTCTTAATAATGCGTATGTATTTTCATTATTATGTTTAAATTAACATTTAATAATTGTTTTAATGGTTATAGATCCGAGTATGATGAGCGATATGAAGAGTGCACATGTGTTTTCATATTATCCAAAGAAAAGATAGTTATAATACATACAAAACAAATACATGTGCATGGTCCAAGGATACATGTTCCTAGTGACTTACGACAATGCAAATTCATGTATTTCTACCTAATGAACTAACCCGATGATTATACATGTGCATATTAAGAGTAAAAAGGTGGTTCTCGCAGTTCTGTACATTTATTTGGTTCTGAAAATAACCTCACCCTATTTATTTATATTATATTATATTTATATTTTTTTATATACTAAAATGGTTCGGTTCGGTTTTTACGGTTCGGTTTTTGGATGAAAACCGAAACCGAACTGAAATATTTCGGTTTTTGAAAACGTAAAAACCGAACCATCGATTTTTATATTCGGTCGGTATTTTCGGTTTTTCGGTCCGGTTTCGGTTTTTCGGTTTTTTTTGCTCACCCCTAGATCATAGCACTTTACGAGGTTCCAACACTCGGAGTGGTGGCCTATGGAGTGGTCGCTTGGACCCAAAGGGGGTGCCAACCGTGACCAACATAGCCGTGACCTCGTTGGTTCTTCAGAGGGTGGGGTAATGTTAAGATCCCACATCGGCCATGTATGGGAATGGTTGATGGTTTATAATGTCCAGGTGTCCCCTCCTCAAACAAGCTAGCTTTTTGAGTGAGTTCTACACTTGGGACTAATGAATCGATTACGAGCCTAGTATGGGATAGGTTCGTATCACATGAACACAGTCTGTTTTGGCCAATCCTTTATATACCCTGTAACCCAGTTGCCAAACAAGTTATAATGTTTAGAACTGAACTATATGAGGTTGTCAGGATGGAGTAACTCCGCCAAAAACCATGAATGGCCAAGACCCCAAAATAAAGTCTTTGCTACCTGTTGCAATCTTTTACTAAACGGGGGATTAATTCTGCGAAAAGACTACTTTATATAATGAAGACCTTTTGGCCAAACACGGTCGTTCCCCTTTTGCTGAATTTAACTTTTTGTTTTTTTAAATTCTGGGAGCAATCACTTTTTTGATCCAGTAGCTTATTACAATGAACTATCCAGTAGGTTGTTACATTGAACTAAACGTTCTTTTTTTTTTTAAAAGAATTAAAAGTTGTTCAATTAGGGATTTCATTCTTCCCTACAGAAAAGAGAACTGTTAAGATCTGATGCATGTGCAAAGTGATAATGAGTCAAGTTGAGCTCGAGCATAAGCTAAGCTAAAAGTCCCAGTTTTTTTATGAATCCAGACTTCAATTGTTATACAGTATATTTTAAGCTCATAGGTGTACTTGAATTCGATGACTCCAATAAGTTGGTGTCAAGCTCAATGTGTTTGCAGCACTAGTTTGAATCATGTTTACCTCGATTTGCTGTATGTTTCACATCATTCTGAGTTTTCGTTCTGTCTTTGAAACAGCTGGCCCGAAAGATACTCCTATAGAGCTTGTGCATGAGAAGACATACGATGGAAAAGCTGGGAAGGGTATGCCAGATCTTTAGTTAACTCTGACCCTTTTTAGGTGTCACAGAAGTTAACCATTATGGCTTATTTCCTTTCATACTTCATTAGTCATCTCTCGTGAAGATCTGGTTTTACGGTTTTACCTGTGAACATGTTAACGGGGATACTTGTCCGACTAGATTTCCAGATCCATCATCTTTTCATATTCATTTTAGCTACCAACAGGTGTGATTAGAGGAAAGCTTTGAACTTTTTTGTATTCAAGTTATAATCGGTTGGTGGAGTATTTCGTCCTTATAGAGGTTCTAGTTAAATCCTGCTTGAAATGATGTGGTTTGAAAATGTTTGCAGTTGATTTTACTGCATAAGGTTTTTCTAAAATGAAGCTATCATTGATGACAAAATCAAGCGTGTAATAATAACTCCATTTGGTTTGGTCCGACCAACCCAGGTTTTCCTGACCGCTGTCTGGTTCTAGACTCTCTGCATAAGGTGCAAGTTTTAATTGTATCAGACGATACAGCAGATTTGTGTGAACTTGTTACTTTTCTCGTAAATGAACTAATTACAAGTTTCCCTAATGAAAGTCTTATAAAAAATTTATCAATAAAGTATCAAAAAGTCAGAAGCAGAAGTTCGAGTAGCATTGCTTCTCAAAACTTTGGGTCGGTTTCCTCGCTCTTTTCGACCTCCATATGTACTTGCAGCGATTGTTACTACATTTTCGGATATAAATGTTCTCAGCAATATTGATGTCTATATTTATATTGTATTTTTTAATTTTGTTTAAGGTTAGGCTGGGGGAGTGGTACCTCAAAAACCCACCGCCACCTCAGCGTCACCTCAACTTTCTACTAACCCACCATAAACTCACTTTTCAGGGTTACCTAGGAAAAAAAAACTCACCTCCACCTCATACTCACTTTATATAAAAATATACCGCACTAAAATATACCATACTCACAACCCTAAAAAAATAATAATAAAAAAGCAGTGGGACCCACCACTTCTAAAAGCCACAGGGGTGACTTCTTCACCTTTCGAAAACCACCTAGCCCCAACCCACGCGTGACTTAAAGTGAGGTTTATGGGGTGGGATTTGGCCAGCAAGGACTCACCCGTGGGTTTTTTACCCACTCCCCCAGCCTTATAATCACACTTGTTGGCCGTACACGGGTTCTTACTAGTCTTAATTATGTTCAACCCGATATAACTGAATCGTGCGTGAGTCTAGCTGCTGGTTAGACATAGATAATCATAAGGATTGGCAAACCAAAATTTGCAGGTTAGTTGTAACCTGTAACTTTGCGTTCGTCCTTGCTAATTAGCCTACAGTTATGCCAACTCTTTAATAAGAAATTTATGGATGTGACTTTCTTATCCAAGTTGTTAACAAGCAATGTGGACGTGTCATTGAGATTTTTGGCGAACCATGAAAGCTTATTGGGTAAGGCAATTGCTTGATTTGAGCTGCAATTCCGAGTAATGAGACATATTAAGTCACCAAGTCAATATCTTCCACTTCTATGTCTGAAGTATATTCTGTTTAAGGTTATTGTTAGATAGCTCAGTGTGATAACGGCGGAGTTGGCGTTACCCGGCATCATCACACTGGAGGTGGCGTTGGACCAACAATTTAACAATATCTATGATGAAACCGACGTTTATTTATGA
Organism: Glebionis coronaria; assembly: GCA_025667525.1. Classification (NCBI taxonomy): domain Eukaryota; kingdom Viridiplantae; phylum Streptophyta; class Magnoliopsida; order Asterales; family Asteraceae; genus Glebionis; species Glebionis coronaria. Next base: position 588,093,099 of record CM046874.1, on the reverse strand, counting down.
TGAAAGGTGTCGAGTACCACTAATTGTTACTACAACAAGAAGCCCAACCATAACGATTGACCCACAACCCGATCTTCCGTGACCGTGAAAATGACAAAATCTTGTAAGGGTGGCTAATGTTAAAGTCATCTAAATTATGGTCAAGGGTAACCTTGGAGAGGTATTTTTGGAGAGGTCTCAAGTTTGAGTCTTACTAATGACTTTCAAGAGCCCGAATTAAATAGAAATAGGAGTGAGGTTTAATGGTTTATCCCCTAAAAAGAAAGTTCGAAGCTTACATACTCCCTAATTTGATGTCACTGTAATTCTAATAACTAATTACTAACTCGTCAATCAAAAAATAATTATGACCAAGTCAAATGGGAGGATTCATATTGTACTCGGATATGTGTAATGGAAAGTTACTTTTAAAGCAAATGTACTAGTTTACATCTGATATTTGAGTCAAAAGTCAAATCTCACCTTTTAAAGCCCTAACCAAACGAATACATGAAACCAATTCCTTTAATAATTAAGTATAAAATTTTATGAAGCATTTACATATAGGGAAAAAGACATATATGGTCAAAATCACCTATCCATAGTAAAAGCATGGTCATGTTTTTTGATGGGGACAAATTTAGTCATACACAAGTGCACAACTGCACAACTCCATCAAATGAACGACACGTGCCCCTCCAACTTCACATTTTAAAATGGGACCGGACCCACACATGTCCCTATTTACTATGACAATATTTGTCTTATTATGTTATCAAATGCACAACTGACGGCGCTCAACTTGCAAATGCTCAACCGTATCAGTACTTTTTTTCTCGATATCCGTTATGAGATTTTCAAATTTAACCCTTCCAAATTAATAAACGTTTCACATTATACCCAAATACAACTTATTTCGTTGTTAGGATTTCATAGTATTTCAGTTACTATTTCAAATAATCTTAATCATGGCAGTTTAGATAAACCTTCATCATTGTTCATCATTGTTCATCGTGGATTTCATAGTATTTCAGTTACTATTTCGTTGTTAGGATTTCATAGTATTTCAGTTACTATTTCATAGTATTCCAGATTTGTGTATAACTATGGCCGGTATTGTACAGGTACGTTCTTCAATCATAAGAATTATGTTTAATTGAATATCCCATTTTGTTTATACAAAGTTTTTAATAATTATGTTTAATTGAATATCCCATCTTGTTTATACATTTGGTTTTTAATAATTATGTTTAATTGAATATCCCATCTTGTTTATACAATAGGTTTATGATGCGAAGGTTGGGATCAGAAGTAGTTTAGATTATTTGACAACTATAAAATCAAAATTGTCTATGAAGGCCTCGCGGCTAAATCTGTTCAGGAAAACAGTATTTGGGCCTTGGTTGGATATAGGAACAGTGGAACATGATAATCATTTGATTAACTATCTTCTACAACATCAAAGATACATTGAGAACCCACCTGATAAGTCTTTTTACTTTGATTTTGGGCAACATACCTTGGAGTTTAGCCAAAAGGACTTTTGTTTGCTTACCGGTTTACGTTTTGGTAACTGTTCCTTAAAACATTATAGTAAACGTGAATCGGAATTCAAGAAACGTGTCTTTCCGGACATCTCTAGAGTAAAGGGTGACAAAATTAAGAAGCTTATTTTGGACGATTCTGCTTTTAGTAATTTGACCGATAAAGATGCCGTGCGGGTCTGTCTACTGTTTGCATTAAATTGGGTGTTCATGGGTCTTCAACTACGGGGAGTTGTTTCAGAAGAGTTGTTTAATCTAGTCGAGAATATTGACTCTTGGAACAATTTCCCTTGGGGTGAGTATATGTGGGACGAGTTTCACAACCGGGTATACAATAATGACAGAAAGTACCGCAAGGATCATTTGGACAAGAAAGCTGCGCTTGGCGCAACTTATCTCCCCACGTATACATTGCAAGGTTTTGTATTTCCATTAAAGGTGTGTAATTTTCTGTTTATTTCGTACATAAATCCTATTACCAAGTTTCCTGCATACAATGTTTATGTTTCCCATTCAATCCAGGTTTGGCTACTGGAAAAGTTTCTGGTTTCAAGATGTTGGTGGTCTAAGAAGCTTGATGTATTACCTCGGTGTGTTGCATGGAGTAATGTGAAGCCATTTTCAAAATCCGATTCTCCAATTTTATTTGATTCTAGAAATCCCATTTATAACATTGAGCCGACAAATGTTGAGAAAATACAACCCTGGTGGATTGCTAGTTTGGAATATTTCAAATCAGGTTCACGGTTGTCGTTGTCTACAGAAAAGTCGAACAAAAGAACCCGTTATAAGCGCAAGTCTCTAAAGTCACCAAAAAAGGCCACCGCAGAAATCACTTCTATGGAAGTAGATGTTGATTGCATTCAGCATGGATCTACATCATCCGGTGTTGTAGATATTTCCAAGGAGGTTGCTGATTTGAAGTGTGAATTCAATGATCGTATACGTAACCTTGAGCTTATATGTAGCAGCCCCTTTACAAACCATGTAGACAAAGTTGATGTTCTTCAAAAGATTAGTCAAATCAAAGCAGACTTTAAGATACGTTTAGCAGAACTAGATGATCTCGTGAAGAACCATTTATCTGGTTACCATCAGAAGGTATAGTTAAATTAACAACTGTTTGTATAAAATACAAAAAAGTAAAATACATTATAAGTTTATGTTTTTTATTCAATTTTTTTTCAGGAAAACGATGACTTAGGTGGTTCAACATTGGGAAGTTACACCACTGCTTTCGATGGTGTTGACTTAAATGTGGAAGATCTAAATGGCAACCACTCAATGAATGAGAATCATAATGTTTCTGAGAATAAGCATGATTTGCTTGATAATGAAAAGGTAACCTATCTATTTTCAAAAGTCTCTTTGAGGAATGTCTGGTATATAATTTGTTCTGTCAACCCTGCAGGCATCCAGCCCTTTTAAAGCTAAGGTGATGATGGAAGAACATCCTGTTTCAGTTAATGAGAATAAGTGTTCAAACACATCTGAACACAACGAGGGTAAAGAGGCGTGTAAGGATATGGAAGTCGATACACTTAAAACAGCTGAAGTTGAAGATTTAAGCTCTTCAAAATCTAATCCATCAACGATTAATGACCCAAATCATGAACCGCTTCATAATGAAAAGGTAACATTTTTGTTTTCATATATCTCTTTGTGTTATGAAAAGGTAACATATCTGTTTTCTAAATATTTTTTTCATCCCTGTAGGCATCCAACCCATTTAATGGTAAGGTGATGATGGAAGAACATCCTGTTTCCGTTAATGAGAATAAGTGTTCAAACACATCTGATCACAACGAGGGTAAAGAGGCGTGTAAGTATATGGAAGTTGATACACTTAAAACAGCTGAAGTTGAAGATTTTAGCTCTTCAAAATCTAATGCATCAACGATTAATGACCCAAATCATGAATCGCTTCATAATGAAAAGGTAATATATCTGTTTTAACATATATGTCTTTGGGTTATGAAAAGGTAACATATATGTTTTCTAATTTTTTTTTCAACCATATAGGCCTCCAACACAATTGATACGTATATGGACACTGATTCGATTGTTCCACCTAACACAGAAGAGTCTCCCCTTAAGAAAGAACATACCGAGTCGCTTCCTAATCACAATGTATAGTATCTCAGTTCCCCCTGCTAGTCATACTATTCTATTTAAACTTCCCCTAGATATAATACTTTATACTGCTAAATTCTCAGCGTTTCTCCAAGGATGAATTAAATCAAACGAAAGACGGAAAAGTGTTTTTGTCTAATGACTATTCTTGTATCCAAGATGATCTTTTAGTTTTCGAAAACACTCAGGTAATAACTTGATCTTCATACATCTTGTTTGATTTAAGTATTCTCATCCCTTCGAGAATTTATACAGACACGAGAAATGAGTTGTGGATATGTTGCATCCCAGACTTGCATTTTGTCGGACGACACAAAAGGCTTCTATCCTACAGAGAAACTCGACGAACTAGACTTTGGGCTTGCCGATGTTTTACTGGACATAAACTGTGCATCAAAGCTTTGTAATAACCAATTTCTTTCTGATGAAAATTTGGCGGATAATGCTGATCAAATTGAAGATGGGTCAAGTACGATGGATCAGTCAGTTAATAACGCAAATGATAGTGTCCCAGATGTGGCTTTACTTAATGTTGATGAACAACCAGCCCTTAAAAGTCAACGTGAGATTAAACTTAGTAAGTTTCGAAAAGACCCTTTCATCACCCCCTGAGTCTTCACAACCTAAGCCTAAGGTTCGTGCAAGGACCAAGAAACTTAAAAAGTTTACAATACCATTGATTGGTCCTGATAATCATGAGATTCCCGAATGGTCCGAGGTATGTATTTGTACATTTGATAATATGAAGGATTTATGGCGCACAACAAATGCACCAAGAAGCCGACCCCTTGTTCCTAAATATATTGGACTTGATTATAAGCCACAAGGATAAGGAATTCTATTTCCCATGGGGTCCTGATTCAATAACTGTTAAAGCTGCATTTTGGGGACGATTATTGGGTATCGGTCGTGGACGAGATTGTTGGCTTTCGGATACTGTAAGTAGAACTATATAAACGGTTATTCGATATTATAGTTATTTTTCATATAGCGAATTTGGTCATTTATAAATTTATATTTCAAATGACAGCACTTGGAACTATGGATCTTATATTTGTGTCACTATAGACTGCCTGATGCCGATTACATACTTCATGGCCCATTTTTTCATACCTCTATTTTTACTAAGGAGACTCGTTCCCATTTTGTTTCTGGTGTTACTTATGGTGTCCCATGGTCCAATGACGGTGTTGAAAAGGTTATATCTTATTTAATGTTTTACGTCTAGGTTCAATATGGCTTCTACTTACAGTTTATTTGATATTATAGGTTTACTTTCCAATCAATGAAGATGATATCCATTGGGTCCTTGCTCAACTACATTTACGTTCTGGTGTCATAACCATTTACGACAGCATGCTTCCTAATCACTTGCTAGAAACTCAAGTTGAATATCGAAAATGGTGGCTGGGCTTGGCTGAAACATATCAATATGTCATTCCAAAGTATCTTGAGGACAATGATGTAATGAGTAGGAAAGGGATTGATCCTAAAAATTACACAATCACCTTCCGTTACGCTGCTAATGTGCCTACGCAAGCTGGCCCTTTAGGCGATTGTAGAATTTGGGTAATGAGAAATTTGTTTATGCTGACAAAAAATATGGAATTGGAGGTGACTAATCCATTGCTAGCAGGATTAGCCTATAGAGAGCGTTTTGCAGACTTCTTTTGGACATACAAGATTCCCACTAAGTGTGCAAACAACAGTGCAGACAATTGATCGTCTTGATTACTTATGTAACTTTTCTATTATCAGATATTATTCCTAAAAATGTTGGTCACAGTCTTTTGGACAACTAGATTGTTGAACTTTTGTTTATATTTATGTTAAATGCCATTTTCAAATGGCCAATATATTTTATCTATTATGCATTATATTTATGTTCATAATAAATATAGACAAAAGTTGAAAACAAGCTTATAACAAAAGTTGAAAATTAATATAAGCTGAAAACAAAACACCCCTTGTATACAAGCCCTAGGGAAACTTTATCAGTAAAGACCCTAGGGCATGACGGTAAGGTGTGTGTGTTGTGGTGTGTGTGGCGCAGGTTCGAGTCATGGCTACGTCCAAATTTTTTAAATTTTTTTATTTTATTTTTCTTTTACAATACTAGTAATCCCAATACCAATAAACAAAATTTAAACCTAAGATTAACAAGATTAAAAGCTAAATTTCCTTAACAAATAAGTTGAAAACAACCTTATAACAATCGAAAATTAATATAAGCTGAAAACAAAACACCCCTTGTATACAAGCCCTAGGGAAACTTTATCAGTAAAGACCCTAGGGCATGACGGTAAGGTGTGTGTGTTGTGGTGTGTGTGGCGCAGGTTCGAGTCCTGGCTACGTCCAACTTTTTTAAAACTTTTGGTGGAAAAGTTGAGCATTTGTTCATTGAAAAGTTGAGCATTTGTTCATTAAGCAACAAAAGTTGAGCATTTGTGCGTAAGTAACAAAAGGTTGAGCAGTTGTGCAATATCCAACAGAAAGTTGAGCAATTGTACATTAGGAAAACAAATAGTTGAGCAGTTGTGCAATATCCAACAAAAGTTGAGCATTTGTATTTTTCTTTTACAATACTGGTAATCCCAATACCAATAAACAAAATTTAAACCTAAGATTAACAAGATTAAAAGCTAAATTTCCTTAACTAATAAGTTGAAAATAAGCTTATAACAATCGAAAATTAATATAAGTTGAAAACAAAACACCCCTTGTATACAAGCCCTAGGGAAACTTTATCAGTAAAGACCCTAGGGCATGACGGTAAGGTGTGTGTGTTTTGGTGTGTGTGGCGCAGGTTCGAGTCCTGGCTACGTCCAAATTTTTTAAAACTTTTTTATTTTATTTTTCTTTTACACTACTTGTAAACTGGTAATCCCAATACTAATAAACAAAATTTAAATCTAAGATTAACAAGATTAAAAGTTGATAATTTGTGAAAATTGTGCTACGGTTGAGCACTATTGCATTTGCTAAATAAGATTAAGAACAGTACAGACATTAAACAAAACAAACAAACGAAAAGAAATACAATACATCATGATATCACTAACAGACATAACATAGCATGGAGAGTTATATAATTTCACTTGGTGGACTGTTAATAAGAAATAACGATTCCTTGTAGGGGCCGACCATGAAAGAACTGGGTACTCCTTGAATAGCTCGGTTGTTTACCCATTGACCGGTTGGTCTGTGCCATGTTTCTAGGATGTGAGGAAAACCAACAGGGTTTACACTTGTCACAAATATCGGCTCATTGTTATTTGTAAACCCCAACAACTTTGGCACTAGCTCGATATCCCTTTCGTGAAAGTAATTCACTCCAGCCATTGAAAGCAAGCTATCCACCACATCTAATTGCCAACCACAAGTAACTCGTCCTCTTAGAAAAACAACTGTCCCTGAAATTATGAGACGATTGTTTAGCTTTGAAAGTGTGTATGGAGGTGGAACGGCTCTTGTTATCTCCTCAGGGATATCTTCCAGTATAAACTGGTGAGTATCTAGTCCAAAGGACAAAATCATAAATCTTCTGTGCTCTTGTTCATGGTTACAAATATAATTTTCAGAACACACCCAATAAATTCTTCCGGCCACCACTGCCTGGCTGCCCCTTTTGATTCGTAGAGATCCCCGGGGCGAATCTTCGGGTAACAAATCAATCCATACACGTGAGGACATTGTAAATACAGAGACTGAGCATGGACCTTCAACTACTGGATTAGTTATCTTCACTATGGTAGGTTCCTGTGTTGCCTCAGAAACACCAAACCCAAATACCTTTTTGGAAAAAGGAGCCTCTAGATATGGTGCCAAGATGGTCACATTTTTGTCCAATATTGGGTTCCAGAGAACAAATGCGATTTCGCCTGTAACAACAAAACACCATATACCTTCAGAAGTGCAGAGTGCATCCAGTGAAGCAGAATTTAATCCAGAATTCTCAACTAGTCCGAATTCTATGTCCCTATTCACCTTATACATGATACCATTGCCCAGAACCTCTTGCTTGTATTGAAAAATAAAGCTGCAATTAGCAACCTCATGAGACCCGTATTCACGAATGAAATCTTCTGCGTCAATGATAGCTTTCAGAGACTTGCATATCTGACGACATCTGCATACGTCTCTTACAGGTAGTCTAAGCATGATTTCTCTTTGTATTTCTATTGGAATGTATTCAGACATTTTTTAAGGAGGTTTGTGACAAAAGAAAGAAACAATTGGTATGTTGTATCTGATGACAAAGTTTTTGTCAACATACTTATAACCTAGTAAATGCAGAAAAAACCTTAAAGGACATAGTACAATTTCATTAGTTGACTTTGTATCTTGACAAGACAAGTCAAAATAAATACAAGTTGATCACTTGAGCACCGTCAGTTGCTCAATAAGAATCCTAAATTAACATTGAGGAAAAGATTATTTCGCATGCCTGTTCTTTTACAAACAAGGATACATGAACTAATAAATCTGAAAGTGATTACTTGTGGTTTCCTCTTTTGGTAAAAACGTTCGCCCTGTTTTGATAAATAATTCCCCCTGTTTTGATAAATAATTCCCCCTGTTTTGAGATAAAATTTAACTAATAGTTGATAACGTGAGCACCGTTGGTTTATCACTTGCCTAAGTCTACGGTTGTTGAATTAATTTATGACTATTAACTAATGTTGTTACATTATCACTAAGAAAACCTTAAAGGACAGTGCCTACACTTAACACCCTTTCTGAATAATCTATATCTAGTTTCTTGTTTCACATATTTATGACCATTAACTTCACTGAAACTACCCTAAAGACTTTCCTTGTATACAAGTCAAAAGTCCTAGAAGCCATTTGACTTTCCTTGTATACAAGTCAAGTGTTCCATTACAAATTTTCTTTCAAAATGAAAAAGGATTCAGAATAGTGAAAAGGAAACATACATTAAGTCATACATTATACGGTTACATAATAAATACCCATACTTTCTAGTAACGGGTATAGTGTGCAAAAGGTTACATAATATTATACCATTACATAAGAGTTACCCAGTGACGGGTTAAGTTTGCAAAAGATTACATACGACAAATATACTACTTGTCGCGTTTACCTTTACCCTTAGAAGGCTTAACACGCTTTGGCTTGGATGTTGCATCAGAAATAAGATCATCTAGGAGGTCCTTTTTACCCTTTGAAGCCTGTTTTGACTCGTCATCGCTGTAACTTAGGAAAGGGCTTTTATATATGGGTTCCCCTTGTTTCTCACTTTCCGTGCCGTCATCAGAACTGGTTTCATCAACATTCCTTAGTTTGAGTTTTTTTGGCTTCAAAAAGAAGAACTCTGGTTCATCTTTCTCTTCCTCTTCATCAAACCAATTGACGAGGTAATTAAATGGACCTTTACTAGACACTTTTTCCATTTCAACCACAGAACTTGATGAACTCGATGAAAAGCTATCGTCTGAATCCCATGTTAAGTAGTTTGATCCCTGAGAACTATTTTGATTATCTGAATTTGGCAACAAAATACGAAGTTAATTGGTATTCCTTAATTTTAAAAAAGAATCCCCTAAAATATAACAAGAAGATAAGTGTTCCTTAATCTACCAAAAATATACCGCATCTTTAATACACCAACAACATAATCTACCCTAAAATATACCAACAACATAAGTATTATATAATCTACCCTAAAATATACCAACAACATAAGTATTCCTTAATCTACCCTAAAATATACCAACAACATAATTATTCCTTAATCTACCATAAATATACCGAATCCTTAATAATCAATATACGACAAAAACATATCATATGTGTATCTCATATCTAATTATAATATTTTGTATAACAAATTAAAATTGTAGTATTATACGGGGGATTAAATTAAATTGTCTAAATTTAGTATCAAAATCTATTAAAGATGTGACTTACCGTTATGATTTTCCATTGTTCCTGATTTTGAGGATCTGATTGATTTAGGTATGGGATTGGTCGTAAATTATGTTTTGATCGGTTTTTATGTATTACAATTATTAACCGCTTGTAAACAAACTTATCTAAACTGTGCAAAAATTACCCTTCAACTTTAATTAATTTTATTGTACATATATAAATTGGTCTTTTTCCCTAAATTTAAACATTGTTATGTGAAACTACCCCTCTCTAAATGACTTGATGTAAAGAACTTAAGGTGACTTGTTATGTGAAATAACAACTTAAGGTGACTAGTTAAAAAAAAATATTACTTTGGAATTAATATGTGAAACTACCCCTCTCTAAACGACTAGTCTAGTATAAATCTTTGTAAAAGTCTAGGCCATCTGTTTCCACCTGTTGTAGTTACTATTCCCCCTGAATTCACAATTACTAACCCCTACGAAAGTCGAGCATCTACCCCCTATTAGTTGAGCACTTGTAAAATGTCCTTTGGTTGTTGAATATCATAAAGACCATTAATAGTTACATGAACTTTGCTATTATATAATCAAGAAAAATGAGTTTCCTTTTTAGTTTCTTGTTACAAAAAAATTAAAAAATGACTTCTTCCAGGAAAGAAATTAGTGTGTTTTTTGACTACGAAGGCTTAATTTTTGGTGTTAGCCTTAAGAAAAGCACAAATTACGAAGAACTTGTCTCTTATGTGAAGAAAAAGTACGAAATTAACCTGCATTCCGATATAACGTTTACTTATGAACAAGGTTCAAGATTGGTGCGCATACACGATGATGATGATGTCAATTTCTTCATCAATAATGTAGGTCACAAGAAAGGTAACCCGCATACAATATTTATACAAAAAAAAGACATTACTTCTAGTCCTGTTAAGAAGAGTGATTTGGATCCTCAAAAACATGATATAGATGATAATAATAATTCACCTATACCGAAAAAAGAAACCTTAGACAAGTATGAAATAATAGATTGGGAACAAAATACATTAACAAATATAGGTAGTCCACCAGAAGATATAGATCAGTACATGATTGAAGAAGGTCACTCAGGTGAATCAAGTAAAGAATTATTTGATCGAACTGTGTCACAGGGTGATAGATTTGATAGTAAAGAATTATTAATGCGTAAACTTGGTGAAAAAGCTCTTTTAGAAGGATACCAGTTTAAGCCTAGGAAATCAGATCCCTTTAGATATGATGTAATATGTGTGCACGAGGGTTGTGGTTGGAAAATAATTTCAAATAAGCTGACATCTTCCAATGAATGGATTGTTAAAAAAGTAAATGACCATCACACTTGTCCAAGGAACCAAATTGGTATGCATCATCGTAATGCTACCGCAAAATTGGTGGGTCATTTATTACAAGATAAGTTAAAAGAAAATACCACTCGTATATACAAGGGTAAGGACATTCAAGATGATATAAACAGTCAGTACAACATCAACATTACCTACAAACAAGCATGTAGATCCAAGAATGTGGCTTTGGAAGCTATAGCCGGTTGCCCTGTTGCCTCTTTTGCACAGTTACCGTATTACTGTCATAACTTAATGTTGACAAATGACGGTACTGTAACACATATCGAGACTGATGACGAAAAAAGATTTAAGCAAGTGTTTATAGCTTTTGGTGTTTCGGTAAGCATTTTTATTTGTATCTAATTTTTATCAGTATAAATAAACTTTCAGTATAGCTAAAGTTTTTTAATTAATTTAGATTCGGAGCTTTAAGGACCATATGAGGCCGTTGTTGATAATAGATGGAGCTCATCTTAAAGGGCCACTCCAGGGAACTAATTTGACAGCTGTGGGAATGAATGGCAACAACCAAATTATACCTATTGCAACTGGTGTGTCTCAGGCTGAGAGTGCAGAATCATGGACATGGTTTTTTAAACCACTTGAAGGAATGCATAGGGGAAAATCCTGAATTGGCTATCATATCAGATAGACATGCTGGGATTTTATCAGCTTGTGCTGCTGTTTTCCCAAATGCATTTCATGGGTACTGTTGTAGGCATCTAATGATGAACTGTAAGTTGAGCGGTGATGTACTTGAGTCAACATACTAGAAGATGTGCAAAGCTTACCTAATTGAAGATTTTAATAATAGGATCAGTGAAATTAGAGGCAAAAGATCGCAAGCATACAAAACCCTTATAGATGCTGGTGTAGACAAGTGGTCCAGGGCACATTGTACTAGTAATCGTTACAATTACATGACTTCTAACTCGGTTGAGTCAATCAATGCTTTAACAAAAGAACGAAGAAAACTTCCAATTACAAACCTAATGGAGTGGTTTAGGAAACTGGTTCAGAAGTGGTATTGTAGTCGCCGCCAAAAATACAAAGGTACTATTATTGTTCTGTTATCTGTAGTTTTATAACTAAGCCCATTTTTTTGATAAAAAGTCCCCCTGTTTTGATAAAAAAGTTCCCCCTGTTTTGATAAAAACGATCCCCCTGTTTTGATAAACAGTTCCCCCTGTTTTGCCCTAAAAAATGCAGTTGACATGTAGTTACTCTATTTGATAAATAAGGAATAATTTAACTAATGGTTGATTATTTGTGGAATAGTTGAGCATTTTTACAAAATCTGAGAATTTGTGCACAAGTAAAAGCAGTTGATCATTTACAAACTGAGTATTATTTTTTATTTTTTTCAGATGCACAACCAAAGGACAATGAACTAAGTAACTGGGCTAAAGGAAAAATAAACAAGCGGTGGCGAAAAGGCGTTAGTTGGACTGTGACAGGCATTGAGAAGTTTAAAATTTACCAAGTTGACGATACTCATAGAATCCATACTGTCGAGATATATAATTACTCATGCACATGTCGAGTTTGGCAACTTTCAGGTTTGCCTTGTGCCCATGCTTTGGCAATATGTAGAGTTCTTGGGTTGACAGAGTTTAATCACATGGCGCAAGGCTGGTTTAAGAAAGCAACGCTAAAAGCCATATACCAAGGAATGGTTTATCCGGTCGGAGAAGTTTCAAGTTGGCAACGTCCTAATTACTTGCAAGTTGTTAGGCCACCAATTATTGGTATAAAACAACCGGGCAGACCAAAGAATAAAGATCGTATTAAATCACAAGGTGAGGAAAAGCTACCTGTTAAATGTGGAAAATGCGGTAATCGTGGGCACAACAGACAAACTTGCAGAGAACCGTTACCATCCAAAAAGGTAAGCTCTTTATGTTGTTTTTATATTTTATATTTGGTTACGTGGGTGTTTTGACATTTATATAATTTTTTACATATGTTTTAGGCAAAGACGTGTGACAATGAAATAAGGCAGGGAGAACATAACGGCACTCAGCAGTCAACGTCGTACTCTTTAGACGTTGTTAACTTGGATGAACCATAGATTGCATCAACTTATGCGGTTGTTAATGAACATTGATTTGTTGTTTATGTTTAAGAACTTATTTTCTTGTTTTATTTTTTTTATCGAACAATGTGGGTTGATTTAGATTATCTATCAAACTGTCTGTTAGTTGATGAGTCTAAACAATTGTTGATAGTTGAATGTTGTTTGACCATTTTGTCCCTGTTTTTATAACCGTTGAGTGAAACAGCCGTTATTGGATAAACAGATGTTTGACCATTGACTTTTAACGGCGGTTTGATCATCAGTTGGTTTAATAACCTTCAAAAACAATATATTGATAATTTCTTTTTTCAATTCAATCAAATCCGTCCACTATTAATTCTTCAATATGCATATAAAATTCAATTCCCTTTTCTGGTTCATGGTAAATTGCAAATCAATCATAACCCACTAGCAATGACTACTATTAAATTTCAGGATTATCACAACATGGTTGCCAATTTGAAGAAGAGTGATGATCACAGGGAATTTGATGATATTGTGGCCTATCTTCGTGTTTGCTACTTTAAGTTCGCACTTCAGGTAAATCCTAAAATCTACACTTCACGCATTAAGCAGTTTTGGAATAATTCAAAGATAAAAACCGTCGATGGAGAAGTAAAAATTAAGAGTAAGGTTGATGGAAAATATAAGTGGGTAACTGTTGATTCAATCAGAGACTCACTCACTTCTATTGAATGATGCGGATGGTGTCAGTAGTATGCGTGAAACCGAATTGTTTCGAAATATTTCATTGTTGGGCCATGATATTTCTGATAAACAAAAATCAAAGTTTTTTAAAGGACAGTTTGCACCCCACTGGAAATTTTTAATACATGTTATTCAACAGTGTTTAAGTCCCAAAACAACCTCGTTTAATGAATTCGGGAGTAATATTGCGACGGCACTTGTATGTTTGGCAACAGGGAAAAAATACAATTTTTTGCAAATGATTTTTGATGCTATGTTGAAAAATGTTAAAGGCAAGAAAAAGTTTTGTATGTACCCAAGATTTTTGTCAGTTATTTTAGACATGGATGGGGAGATCAAACACAAAAGGTTTTACAAGATGGCCAAACACAAAGCCAAATTATTCAACACCTTGAAACCAAACACAACAAACTTTTCTGGGAGAATGTCCCATTAACCAAACCAATTCTTGATATAATTCAGTGTGAAGCTTCTGCAAACACAGCAGAAGCCCATCAAACACCCTCGCCTGAATCACAACCTCATCCTGACCCTGTATCATCTCATAGCAAGTCGATCAGGGTACATTCAGTTGTAGAAGAAGACGCTCATACCATAGGTGAGGGTAGTAAGCAAAAGATGACTGAGCCAGGCTTTGAAGGTAGACATGAAAGTGGCAACACAGGTGAGGGTAGTATGGAATCCTTTACAAATACCGAGTTGACTGTTTTGTGCACTAGTCTGCAAAGACAAAATGCACAACTTGAACAAAAAGTAAAGGATCAGGGTCTGGAAATTGAAATTTTAAAAACAAGACTTGAACAACTTGAGGGGACGAGAAGTAAAAGTTTGGTTGTTTCCTCTAGTGATGGCAATGAAGAGGATGATGCTGCCAAAACGAATGAAGATTCAAAGGAGTCAAGTGGGACTGAATATTATGACTATCCCACGGAAAATATTGAAACCGATACTTTTAATAAAGAAAGTGATAACGGAAGTCACAACATAGATGATATTGCTGATATATTGGCCAAAATGGCACAAACATCTGATCAAACACATCAATGTAAAAGAAAATATGAGAGTGGTTGTCCAGGTACGTCTAGTTTGGTTAGTCAGCGTAACAAACCAAAAAGAATGAAAAGGATGCAAAATCTAGGGAAGTTTGCTGCTGATAACACGGGACCATCTGATGAGGAGATTAATAAGAAATTGAAATTAGTTCTTCCTGATGACTTCAAGTTAGATTCAATCTCGACAAAGTACTCAGTTTATAAATATGAATCTGTGATTGATAAGGGTATGAGTTGGTGGAAGGTGTTTAGGACAAATGGTGATTGTGAAGCGTATCAAACGTTTCCAGAAATGTTTGAGGCTTTAGACAGAGAAGATCTTGATGATCTTTGGAGGGTTTTGAAAGCAAAATTCCTGTCTAAGCCACCTACAGAAGACATGGAAAAAGATTTTGACATGTGGACTACAATGAAAAGAATGTACGAGCATGATCAAAAAGATGCCATTTGGGGAAATCAGACGGATTCAAATATGATATTCTGGAGGCTGTTTTCTTCTTCTGCAGTTATTGAGGTAATTATGACAGAGATGATTGTCTACTTGCTAGTCGATAGGATGTATCCCCTCACACAGGAAACTTTGAAGAAAATGCTGGAATTTGATTTACAGGTTGATTGTATCAATCATGTAGCTTATCAGTTGATCAGGTTTTCGCACTCTCAGATTCTCCCTTGAAGAAGCTACTTTATTTAATGTAATTTACTCTATTTAATGTAATTTACTCTATTTTCTGAATATTTACCAAGAATATGTTGGAATTTATTTAATGTAATTTACTCTATTTTAATTTTCTCTATTTGCACAAAAAATTCCCACTGTTTTGTCAAAATATTCCCCCTGTTTAATAGTATTTCATTTAATGGAAAAGTTGAGCATTTGTTCATTAAGCAACAAAAGTTGACCAGTTGTGCGTAAAGTTGAGCATTTGTGCGTAAGCAACAAAGGTTGAGCAGTTGTGCAATATCAAACAGAAAGTTGAGCAATTGTACATTAGGAAAACAAATAGTTGAGCAGTTGTGCAATATCCAACAAAGTTGAGCATTTGTATTTTTCTTTTACAATACTGGTAATCCCAATACCAATAAACAAAATTTAAACATAAGATTAACAAGATTAAAAGCTAAATTTCCTTAACAAATAAGTTGAAAACAACCTTATAACAATCGAAAATTAATATAAGCTGAAAACAAAACACCCCTTTGATAGGTGTGTAAACACCCATCCTTTTACCACTTAATTCGGGCTATAACGAGACCAAAACACGTATTTAATATCATTTGTTTGGAATTATGCGTGGTTTTTGTGTTTGTTGTGTTTTCAGAGACAACCGGATAAATATTAAAGAAAACATGGGATTGCACGGGTTTTACTGAAGAAAAAGACTCAAGATAAAGTCTATTGTCCAAGAGATGCAAAAGATTTGAAGTCGCTGGGCCTATTCGAAGATTTATCGAAGAAAAGGACCAAAGATGGAAGATTTATATAAGTCGAAGAAACTCAAGTCTATTAAACGAAGAAATTAAAAGACGAGTTGAATTTAATCGACAACAAATCCCGAATCAGAATCGAAAACGGAAACTTTTCTGAAAAGACGAAAAGACACGAAGAACGGGAGAAAGCCCACTCACCAACCAAAGGAAACACCTATAAATAGGCCATCCCACACACATTTTAAGCTAGTTTTTCTTTCTTCCTCCCCACTCCTTCTCCTGGTTCGTGTAACACCACCACCACTAGGGTGAGTGGTGATTTTTATCTTTAGTTCTTTAATCTTGTAATTTTAATCTTTGTTTAATCTTGTCAAAACATCAATCAATCAATACAAGTTCTTGTTTAATCTTTCCATTTCATCTTGTTCATCATCATCTTTATCTTCAAGTTTTTAAGTTTTTATTTTCTTGATTTGATCTTCAAAAGTTGTTGGGTTTTGTGTTTTTGTTGATGGGATTTGTAGTTTATGGTTAGTAGATGCTTTGTGATTAGTTTATTTAAGTTTTTGGTGAAAAACTTGGTGATTTTTGGATCAAAATTGGTTTCCTTGTTCTTCGGGTAAACGACTGTTTTTATGTTCCCAGGTTCCGGATGAACTTTTCCTTCATTCGGAACTTTTTCCTTCATTCTGAACTTTTTCCTTCATTCGGAACTTTTTCCTTCATTCTGAACTTTTTCCTTCATTCGGAACTTTTTCCTTCATTCTGAACTTTTTCCTTCATTCTGAACTTTTTCCTTCATTCGGAACTTTTTCCTTCATTCTGAACTTTTTCCTTCATTCGGAACATTTTCCTTCATTCGGAACTTTTTCCTTCATTCGGAACTTTTTCCTTCATTCGGAACTTTTTCCTTCATTCTGAACTTTTTCCTTCATTCGGAACTTTTTCCTTCATTCTGAACTTTTTCCTTCATTCGGAACTTTTTCCTTCATTCTGAACTTTTTCCTTCATTCTGAACTTTTTCCTTCATTCGGAACTTTTTCCTTCATTCTGAACCTTTTCCTTCATTCGGAACTTTTCCTTCATTCGGAACTTTTTCCTTCATTCGGAACTTTTTCCTTCATTCGGAACTTTTCCTTCATTCGGAACTTTTCCTTCATTCGGAACTTTTCCTTCATTCAGAACTTTTCCTTCATTCAGAACTTTTCCTTCATTCAGAACTTTTTCCTTCATTCCGAACTTTTTCCTTCATTCCGAACTTTTTTTTTCTTCATTCAGAACTTTTTTTTTCCTTCATTCAGAACTTTTTTTATTAGTTATTTTTGGCTTATTTTCTCTATTTCATGCATTTGATCTTTTTTTAAGTAGCATAGAAAATCACAACCCTTTTTGTACCAAGAACAACTATTCCACTTTGAGCTGTAATCAATTCGAGAGGATACCGAGATTTAATCTGAACCCATACAAAATCATTGTATCAAATGGCGCCGCTGCCGGCTCCTCTCGTTAAGATCAAAAGTTTTTTGTAGAACTTGGATTTTGGGATCCGTTCCCCGTGAACGTTACTTTTTCATAAAAATTTTCAAAAATCACAAAAAAATATAAAATTTTCAAAAATCCTAAAAAGTAAAAAACAATAAAAACCAAAAATATTTTTGCCTTGTTTCTCTTTGTTCGTTCTTTTGCAGGTGTATGCGCACTCGATCCACGTCTTATCAAGAGCCCGAGCCTCTCGATAACTTAGACATGGCTGGTGTACAAAACAACAATAACATACCACCTCCGAACAACAATAATAACAACAACAACCCGCCTTTCAACAACATGAATAACAACAACAATGAGCACCTTCCGGATAATCGCCCAATGATTGAACTGCTGCAAGCTCATGTTGATGGCAACACGGATCCAATTGTTATACCACCAATTGCCGCCAACAATTTCGAGCTCAAGTCAGGCTTTATCCAGATGGTTTCCGCTCAGCCATTCTTGGGACGCACCATTGATGACCCACACGACCATATAAAGAGATTTCTACAACTCACCAACACGGTCAAGTTCAATGGAGTTTCACAAGAAGTTATAAGGTTACAACTTTTTCCCTTTTCTTTAGAGGGACAAGCCCGGCATTGGCTTGCTAAGGAACCGCCACAGAGTATTCTC
Source organism: Glebionis coronaria (assembly GCA_025667525.1). Lineage (NCBI taxonomy): Eukaryota > Viridiplantae > Streptophyta > Magnoliopsida > Asterales > Asteraceae > Glebionis > Glebionis coronaria. The sequence goes on along the minus strand of CM046874.1, from coordinate 588,074,760 downwards.
TCGTGGACGGATTTGGAAACAAAGTTCATCAATTACTTTTTTCCACCCTCTCGTACTACCGCTTTGCGGAATGAGATTATAAATTTTGAACAAAAGTACGATGAGTCATTCAGTGAATCTTGGGATCGTTTTAAAGATCTTTTAAGAAAATGCCCACAACATGGTTTTACCAAAGTACATCAAATAAATACTTTTTACAATGGTTTAAGCATGAGTGACCAAGATTCACTGAATAGTGCCTCAGGGGGTAATTTATTGGCTAAGACTTCCAATGCTGCTTGGGACATCATTGAGAATAAGTCTCGTGTGCAAACCAAGAGCGTTAGGACCAATGTTGCTAGTGCTAGCACTAATGACAGCGACAAGCGATTAGACAAAATCACTACGCTTCTTGAATCGCTTGTCACCCACACCGTCAGCAACAACAACAGCAACAACGCTAAGAACGCACAAGTCAACGCTGTTAGCCAACCTTGTGAGATATGCGGTGGGCCCCACTCTTACACAACTTGTACCGCCACCCAAGATTACCCTGCTGAGAATGTGAATGCGGCATATGGCACCTACCAACAACCTGCTTATCAAGCTAAACCTCAAGGTGACCGTAACTTGCTTAGCTACCGCAGCAACAACTATCTTTCCCCACCTGGTTTTCCTCCTACCAACCCAAACCAACAACAAAACCTTAATCGCCCTCCTCAACAACAACAACAACCTCGACAACCATACATCCCACCTCACAAGCAACAACAACCACCTCAACGAAACAACCAAGTCTACCAACAACCTGCTTACCAACCACCTGTATACAATGCTCCTCCCAACCAACCCACCGCTCTTCACCAAGAAGTGGAAACTTATATGAGGACTAACGATGCGATAGTGGGAAATCTTCAGAGAGAAGTGCTCAACCTGAAAGCCGATTTGGTAAAGCAAGGAAATGATTTGAGAGCCGATATGCGAAACACGTTGGATAGTCAGACGAATGACTTGAGGAACATGATGGCTAGTTTCTTCCAAAGTAGTCAACCCTCTTCTTCGGGTACTCTTCCGAGTAACACCGTTGCGAACCCAAGAGGGGAGATGAAAGCAATCACTACTCGCAGTGGTAAAGGTACAAAGGAACCCGAGCTTCCTATACCCCCACCGGTGATTGTGACTCAGGAGAACGAGTCGCCTGCTCCTATTCCTCCTCCTTCTCCTTCCCCAATTTCTCCACCTCTTCTTTCTACCCCTCCTCCACCCGTGATTGTGAGTGACCCTATTCCCCTAAAGCCTTCCTCTTCTTCCAATATACCTTATCCTTCAAGGTTGAGGAAAGAGAAGCAAAAGAGCAAGGATGATATTCAGGTTTCTAACTTTCTTAAAATGTTTAAACAACTGAATTTCAATATCTCCTTCGCCGAGGCTCTCGCTCACATGCCCAAGTATGCTAAAATGTTTAAAGATCTTTTGAGCGACAAGGAAAAGCTCCTCGACATTGCCAACACCCAACTTAATGAGAACTGCTCTGCAGTGCTCTTAAGGAAATTGCCAACCAAGCTTGGTGATCCGGGTCGTTTTCTTATCCCTTGCAATTTCCCGGGAGTAGAGAATTGCATGGCCCTAGCCGATCTAGGTGCCAGTATTAATCTCATGCCTCTAAGTGTTTGGAAGCAATTATCTCTCCCAGAGCTAGTCCCCACCAAGATGATTTTGGAATTGGCCAACCGTACGGTTGCTTATCCAGTGGGGATAGCCGAAGATGTCATCGTAGGAGTCGACAAATTCACCTTCCCTGCTGATTTTGTTGTCGTCGACTACGAGATGGACCCCCGTGTGCCACTTATTGTTGGTCGTCCATTCTTACGGACCGGTCGCACTCTCATTGATGTTGAAGCCGGTGAGCTTATCATGAGAGTGGGTGACGACAAAGTAGTCTTCAACATGGGAAAGTTGTCTAAACAGCCTTATTCATATGAGAGCGTTAATTGTATTGACGTTCTCGATGAGGCTTGTGAAAAACACTTTAATGATGCTTGCAAAAGTATTCCTACCTCTCTTCCCAATGTTGAGACCGTGTCCTCTATTGATTCATCGTTGTCTCTATTTGGAGATAGTGATTTATTCTGGAACAATCTTGAAGATACCATGGGAGATGCGAATTTAGCCACTAATGATTCTCCCACCGAGGGGGATGAAGACATGAGTTTCTTTGACAATCTTCTCACTGAAGACAATCCTTCGCCTCCATCTCCCACGGTTATTGCTATCGATGCCACGACTTTGAAAACGCCTCCCGTCGAAAATCCTCCGGATTTGGAACTTAAGGAGTTGCCGCCACATCTCGAGTATGTGTTCCTGGACGACAATAAGAAGTCACCCGTCATTATTGCAAAGGATTTGAAAAATGAAGAGAAGACTCGCCTCGTTGCTGTGCTGAAGGATCATAAGAAGGCTATTGCTTGGAAGATTTCGGATATTCGTGGAATTGATCCTCACTTCTGCACACACAAAATTCTCATGGAGGACGACTTCAAGCCCACTATTCAAAGCCAACGAAGGGTGAATCCAAAAATCCATGAAGTCATCAAAACAGAGGTTATCAAACTTCTTGATGCGGGTATGATTTACCCTATTTCGGATTCCCCGTGGGTTAGTCCAATCCATTGTGTGCCCAAGAAGGGCGGAATAACCGTTGTTCCCAATGAACACAACGAGTTGATTCCAACTCGTCTCGTTACTGGGTGGAGAGTTTGTATAGACTACCGCAAACTCAATGATGCCACGAGAAAGGATCATTTCCCCCTACCTTTCATGGACCAAATGCTTGAACGATTAGCCGGTAATGAATATTACTGCTTTCTTGATGGTTTCTCGGGTTATTTCCAAATACCCATCGATCCCCAAGATCAAGAGAAAACTACATTCACTTGTCCCTACGGCACTTTCGCTTACAAAAGAATGCCATTTGGCTTATGTAATGCGCCCGGGACTTTCCAAAGGTGTATGTTAGCTATCTTCCATGATATGGTTGAACAAACCATGGAAGTCTTCATGGATGATTTTTCGGTCTTCGGGGATTCCTTCTCTGCTTGCCTTGCCAATTTAGAACGTATGCTAAAGCGGTGCGAAGACACTCGCCTTGTTCTAAATTGGGAAAAATGCCATTTCATGGTAAAAGAAGGCGTCGTGCTTGGACATAAGATTTCGAAAGCCGGTCTTGAAGTAGACCGTGCTAAAGTTGATGTTATAGCAAAGTTGCCTCCACCTTCCACTGTGAAGGGTGTGAGAAGTTTCTTGGGTCATGCGGGCTTCTACCGCCGATTTATCAAAGATTTTTCTCAAATCGCTCGCCCGATGACCCACCTCTTGGAAAAAGATACTCCTTTTATCTTCTCCAAAGAGTGCCTTGATGCCTTCAACTCGCTTAAGGATAAGCTAACTAAGGCACCCGTCTTGGTTACCCCTAATTGGGAGCTGCCTTTTGAGTTGATGTGCGATGCTAGTGATTTTGCTATTGGAGCGGTTCTTGGACAAAGAGTGAACAAACACTTCCAACCGATCCATTACGCTAGCAAGACAATGACAGGGGCACAATTGCATTATACGACAACCGAGAAAGAGCTTTTAGCTGTTGTCTATGCTTTTGAAAAATTCCGCCCCTATCTTGTCCTTTCCACCACCATTGTGTACACCGATCATTCCGCGTTGAAGTACTTGTTGACAAAGCAAGATTCCAAACCAAGACTTCTTCGCTGGGTTTTGCTGCTCCAGGAATTTAAAATCGACATCCGCGATAAAAAAGGAGCAGAAAACCTAGCCGCGGACCATCTTAGTAGACTTGAGGATCCATACCAAGGGGATCATCCGACCAAAGAAATCAATGATTCTTTTCCCTTGGAGACCTTAATGTCTATAAACTCGAAGCCGAATGAAACCCCGTGGTTTGCGGACTTTGCAAACTACTTGGCGGGTGGAATTCTCAAGGAAGGGTTGACGTCCCAGCAAAAGAAGAAGTTCTTTACCGACATCAAGACTTACTTTTGGGACGACCCTTACCTATTCAAACAATATGCTGACCTGATAATTCGCCGATGTGTTGATGGACCGGCAGCGTCGGACATCCTTGATGCTTGCCATAAAGGACCCACCGGTGGTCACTTTGGTCCCAACTACACTGCTAAGAAAGTGTTTGATTCGGGATTTTATTGGCCCTCCATATACCGTGACGCTCACGATATGGTCAAGCGATGTGATGTTTGCCAAAAGCAAGGCAAAATCACACATAAAGACGAGATGCCTCAGAATTTCATTCAAGAGTGTGAAATTTTTGATGTTTGGGGTATCGACTTTATGGGGCCATTCCCTTCATCTAAAGGAAACAAATACATCCTTGTAGCCGTTGACTACGTTTCGAAGTGGGTTGAAGCCAAAGCTTTGCCTACTAATGACGCAAGGGTGGTTTGTAACTTTTTGAAAGCTCTATTCGCTAGATTCGGTGTGCCTCGCGCCATTATTAGTGATCGTGGGACTCATTTCTGCAATGATCAATTTGCTCGAGTCATGGCTAAGTACGGTGTAAACCATCGTCTTTCCACAGCCTACCACCCACAAACTAATGGCCAGGCCGAAATATCCAACCGAGGTCTTAAGCGAATCCTTGAAAGGACCGTGGGAGAGCATCGTACCTCATGGGCTGATAAATTGGATGATGCTTTGTGGGCTTTCCGTACTGCTTACAAGACCCCGATCGGCTGTACGCCTTATCGTCTTGTGTACGGGAAAGCGTGCCACCTCCCCATTGAGTTGGAGCACAAGGCTTATTGGGCCTTGAAGTGGGCTAATTTTGATATAAACAAAGCCGGTGACCTACGCAAGATCCAACTCAATGAGCTAAATGAACTCCGCAATGAGGCTTATGAAAATTCTTTGATCTATAAGGAAAGAACTAAGCTCATTCACGACTCCAAGATTAAAAACCGAGAGTTCCATGTTGGAGACAGAGTCTTACTTTTTAACTCTCGGTTGAAAATCTTCTCGGGAAAGCTCAAATCTCGTTGGTCCGGCCCATTCACCATTGCCCAAATTTTTCCATATGGTACTCTCGAGCTCGCTCAACCTAATGGACCAAATTTTAAGGTGAATGGCCAACGAGTGAAGTTGTACTTTGGTGAGGACACCTCTAAGGAGGTGATTCCATCCCTCACCACGTTCCCCATGAACTAATTTTGGGTCGAGTCAGGCTCGTGACTCGGTTATCAAAAACAAGCGCTCCTCGGGAGGCAGCCCGAGTATCTATCCTTGTATGTTTTAATCCCCTAAGTGTAGGGGGGGACTTCTATATGTGTTTGCCTTTGTGTGGTGATGTGATTGCAGGGATAAGTGCACTCTTGGAATCTTTGAAGAACCGTGCTCCCGTGTTTATCCGAAATCCGGTTCTATCTCTCAACTATCGTGATTCAATTTTCTTCATACTCACATTTGAAATTGATCACTTTAGTCGTCTCTTCCTTAACTTGAGTTAACCAACGTGCACAATGTCCTAAGTGTAGGGGAACCTTTTCCCACATGCTTAAACATTGAGGACAATGTTTATCTTAAGTGTAGGGGGGACTTCTATCGAAGTTTTAAGTGGACTTTTCCATGAAAATGCCTTCAATTAACCGGAAAATCCTATTTTTCAGCATTTTTCAAATTTTTTATTAACTTTGGCCATTTAGTTGTAATTTTAAAATTTTTAGCGTTGCTTTCATGTGTATATATTCCGCAATAAAGTCAAAAATATTAATAAAGTGGTGTAGCTAGTTTAGAAGTTTTTGACATATTAGGCCCGTTGCGTTTATTTTGACTCAACCCGAATAGACTTATCCAAGTTTATTCTAGCTAGTATCCTTAACCATATAGACCTTAATTGGTTTATTAGGCTAAGTGTCCACGAGTCTCATTACTTGAGATTTTAAATTATGGAGGACGAGAAATGATAGAGTCAATTATAAGTCGGTATTCTTGCGCAAGCTCACTTGGTGTAATTATTTGCCTATTCTCCCATCACTTGCTAATAATTTATCTGCAATAAGTAAGGTCTTACGATTTGAAAAGTTACTTAGCTTCTAGCCCAAGATCGTTTAAAAGTTGCTCGGTAATGATAAGAGTTCATAGCCAAGGCATAACTTATGAAGCGGGGCGCGAAGATTGGCGAGTCCGAAAAGGCCCTAACAAGGCATGAGGATTCAATTTTATTGCTGAAGATCCAAAGTGATGTGAAAAGCATTATTCCTAAAGTCAATATGAAGGATCAAGATTCACGACGAAAAGCAATCAACTCCCATAAAGATCATGGAGAAGTCTATCCGAAAAGACCCTAACAAGGTATGAGGATAAATAGATCCAAGTCCGAAAAGGAGGCGGATCGTTGTATCTCAAAATCCCAATTAGAGATTGAAGAAATAATCATGAAGTCGTGGTCAACAAAGTTGGAGAACCCCTCAAAAGTCTCCAAGTGAAGAAACTCTATTATGATGAGAAGACCATTATCTCAAGAACGTCTCTCGAAGATATGAAGTATGAAGTACATGCCAAATATCGGCCCGAGAAAGGTCTCAAATCGTGAACCAAGTTATGCCAAGATATGAACTTTTTGATATCCCGAGAAGCAGTTTTAAGAGATTTTGTCCTTTAGCTAACTATTGATCAAATCGTCCTACTTTGCTTTCAGCCCTAATAAACTATCGAAATAAGTCCAAAAATGCATCTTCATGATCATTCTAAGACAAAAATAAAATATAAGAGATACACCTAGGAATAAGGGAGTTTAAGCATTTAATTAAGCCATGTGTGTAAGTGTTTGAATTGCTAACTTATAATAACAATGATCTCGTTTTTAAGCTTAGTTTGGGGAACGTGAAACTTGAGGGTGATAAATCTTCGCAGCAACAAAGCCCTAATGTAAGTCATCGATTTCTCCACAAGTTATTTCCATATAGCTATTTTCACGTGAAAATGGTTTTCTATCCCTTTGTTAATCTTTGAAGTTTTATTTCTTTAATTTTTGTTTAGTAGAATTTTAAATAAGGCCAAGGTTGATTAATTATGAGAAAAGTGTAAACTTGCTTTATCACTAAGCATTGCATGAGGGCATGGCAATGGTTAAGTGTAGGGGATTTGATAGGTGTGTAAACACCCATCCTTTTACCACTTAATTCGGGCTATAACGAGACCAAAACACGTATTTAATATCATTTGTTTGGAATTATGCGTGGTTTTTGTGTTTGTTGTGTTTTCAGAGACAACCGGATAAATATTAAAGAAAACATGGGATTGCACGGGTTTTACTGAAGAAAAAGACTCAAGATAAAGTCTATTGTCCAAGAGATGCAAAAGATTTGAAGTCGCTGGGCCTATTCGAAGATTTATCGAAGAAAAGGACCAAAGATGGAAGATTTATATAAGTCGAAGAAACTCAAGTCTATTAAACGAAGAAATTAAAAGACGAGTTGAATTTAATCGACAACAAATCCCGAATCAGAATCGAAAACGGAAACTTTTCTGAAAAGACGAAAAGACACGAAGAACGGGGAGAAAGCCCACTCACCAACCAAAGGAAACACCTATAAATAGGCCATCCCACACACATTTTAAGCTAGTTTTTCTTTCTTCCTCCCCACTCCTTCTCCTGGTTCGTGTAACACCACCACCACTAGGGTGAGTGGTGATTTTTATCTTTAGTTCTTAATCTTGTAATTTTAATCTTTGTTTAATCTTGTCAAAACATCAATCAATCAATACAAGTTCTTGTTTAATCTTTCCATTTCATCTTGTTCATCATCATCTTTATCTTCAAGTTTTTAAGTTTTTATTTTCTTGATTTGATCTTCAAAAGTTGTTGGGTTTTGTGTTTTTGTTGATGGGATTTGTAGTTTATGGTTAGTAGATGCTTTGTGATTAGTTTATTTAAGTTTTTGGTGAAAAACTTGGTGATTTTTGGATCAAAATTGGTTTCCTTGTTCTTCGGGTAAACGACTGTTTTTATGTTCCCAGGTTCCGGATGAACTTTTCCTTCATTCGGAACTTTTTCCTACATTCTGAACTTTTTCCTTCATTCGGAACTTTTTCCTTCATTCTGAACTTTTTCCTTCATTCGGAACTTTTTCCTTCATTCTGAACTTTTTCCTTCATTCTGAACTTTTTCCTTCATTCGGAACTTTTTCCTTCATTCTGAACTTTTTCCTTCATTCGGAACATTTTCCTTCATTCGGAACTTTTTCCTTCATTCGGAACTTTTTCCTTCATTCGGAACTTTTTCCTTCATTCTGAACTTTTTCCTTCATTCGGAACTTTTTCCTTCATTCTGAACTTTTTCCTTCATTCGGAACTTTTTCCTTCATTCTGAACTTTTTCCTTCATTCTGAACTTTTTCCTTCATTCGGAACTTTTTCCTTCATTCTGAACCTTTTCCTTCATTCGGAACTTTTCCTTCATTCGGAACTTTTTCCTTCATTCGGAACTTTTTCCTTCATTCGGAACTTTTCCTTCATTCGGAACTTTTCCTTCATTCGGAACTTTTCCTTCATTCAGAACTTTTCCTTCATTCAGAACTTTTCCTTCATTCAGAACTTTTTCCTTCATTCCGAACTTTTTCCTTCATTCCGAACTTTTTTTTTCTTCATTCAGAACTTTTTTTTTCCTTCATTCAGAACTTTTTTTTATTAGTTATTTTTGGCTTATTTTCTCTATTTCATGCATTTGATCTTTTTTTAAGTAGCTTAGAAAATCACAACCCTTTTTGTACCAAGAACAACTATTCCACTTTGAGCTGTAATCAATTCGAGAGGATACCGAGATTTAATCTGAACCCATACAAAATCATTGTATCAAATTGTATACAAGCCCTAGGGAAAATTTATCAGTAAAGACCCTAGGGCATGACGGTAAGGTGTGTGTGTTGTGGTGTGTGTGGCGCAGGTTCGAGTCCTGGCTACATCCAAATTTTTTAAAATTTTTTTATTTTATTTTTCTTTTACACAACTGGTAATCCCAATACCAATAAACAAAATTTAAACCTAAGATTAACAAGATTAAAAGCTAAATTTCCTTAACTAATAAGTTGAAAACAACCTTATAACAATCGAAAATTAATATAAGCTGAAAACAAAACACCCCTTGTATACAAGCCCTAGGGAAACTTTATCAGTAAAGACCCTAGGGCATGACGGTAAGGTGTGTGTGTTGTGGTGTGTGTGGCGCAGGTTCGATTCCTGGCTACGTCCAAATTTTTTAAAACTTTTTTATTTTATTTTTCTTTTACACTACTGGTAATCCCAATACCAATAAACAAAATTCAAACCTAAGATTAACAAGATTAAAAGCTAAATTTCCTTAACTAATAAGTTGAAAATAAGCTTATAACAATCGAAAATTAATATAAGCTGAAAACAAAACACCCCTTGTATACAAGCCCTAGGGAAACTTTATCAGTAAAGACCCTAAGGCATGACGGTAAGGTGTGTGTGTTGTGGTGTGTGTGGCGCAGGTTCGAGTCCTGGCTACGTCCAAATTTTTTAAAACTTTTGGTGGAAAAGTTGAGCATTTGTTCATTAAGCAACAAAAGTTGAGCAGTTGTGAAATATCCAACAGAAAGTTGATTGTACATTAGGAAAACAAATAGTTTAGCAGTTGTGCAATATCGAACAAAAGTTGAGCATCTGTGCAAAAAGTAGAGCAGTTGTGTACTATGAATCAAAAGGTTGAGCATTTGTGCACTATGAATCAACAAAGTTGGTGCATCAAATAAGTTGAGCATTTTTGCACTATGAATTAAAAAGTTGACCATTTTTGCACATTGAATTAAAAAGTTGACCATTTGTGCACTATGAAACAAAGTTGAGCAGTTGTGCAATATGTGAAAAAAGTTGTGCATTAGTGCAACATTTGACCAATATTTTTAACAAACAAACATAATAGATAAAGTATCACAAAACAAATAATAAAACAAAAATAAGTTAGAAGTTATTTGAAGCCATTCAAACATAACAGTTGATTAGAAGTTGCGTCTAAGACATATGCAGGAACTACATTGCTATCTTGTGCTTGAAAAAGAATTCCAGCATTTTCTCTCTATAGGCAAGGGCGGTTTGTATTGGATCTTCAACATAGAGCGAGATACCATGGGCTAACCTATTTATATAGCAAAAAAAATTATAAAATGTAAGATCTGACAAAGGATATATAAGAAGACAATGAGTTATACAAGGATATACCTGTAAAGGAAAATGCAGAAAAATACGCCACAGTCATCAAATACCCCACCTTGGATTGGGACATTTTTTGCTCGACAAAAGTTAATAGAGTAGGAATTTTTTTCAATACCTTTGCTTTCAAACACCCCGGTTTTTTCTAAAACAACCGAAAGTTTATTCCCTAAACACTCCATCACTGACAAATACCAGTCACTACATTCATCATTATAATTTTCACTGTCATATATCGTAACATTTCCAGATGTGATGTGAAACTGTGCTAAGAACCAATGTCGTTTGGATTGATTAATGGGAATGAAGACCTATAAATATTATTATACATAAAATTAAATTAAAAATAATATATGATTTGCAAATACGATTTTTCAAACTTGAAATAATTACCTGTTCAACATCTTTCCACGACAACGGGTAAACTTCATCCGTTGCATAAAACAGTGGCATCGATTCGGCCATCAAAAGGTTAAAAAAATAACAGCTAACCATTGACCAGTCATGCGATGATTGTCTAAAATGCCACATGTACCATACCCATAGATCAATGTGCTATAACAAGATAAAAAAAAATATAAATAAAATATAGATCAATGTGCTATAACAAGATAAATTAAAACATTTAGTATAAGTACCTCATCCAAATACCAACCAACTCGTTCTTCATCCAAACCAACAAAACTATCCCAGAAACTACGATCTACTGAAATGTCATTGCACCATGAGAACTTGCAACGAGGAATTGGTAAGTTGTTGAGGAAAAACACCGTCGGGGAATCACAATAAATTTTGTCAATACTTTTAGATGGTCTCCTAAGATCATGAGAATAACAAATTATCAGTAAAGACAGTTAAGTTAACAAAAAAGATAACAAGTATTAATTTGATAAATGCCGTGAATGGCGGACAAACCTCTTTCCATGGTTCAAGATTCATGCACATTTTAATCATAAATGCATCAAGAACGTTCTTCTGATTTCTTAATGCATCCATGCTGGGTAAAACAGTATCTGGATTGCTGAATCCCGGTTGCCTGACCACATTAACATACCTCCTATTGGTGTTGCTTCCAGTTTTCTGTAGAGCAAGTTTCATGTGACTGGAATTCGATATGTCCGTGGTCTTCATGCTTCGTTGTTCCTCTTGCAATGATTTCATCCTTTTTCTCTTAACCTCGTCCAGCCTATTCTTTTCAGCCTCTATCTTTTGCGCTTTGGTGCGAGAATTTAATACAAAATTTTTCTTCTCAGAACGGTGATCCTATTTAAAGTTATATATACTTGTTAGTATACGCTTAAAAAAGATATTGGAATACCGAAAAGTTGAGCAAAAAACATACCTGATTATCAAACTCATCTAAAGCTTTTACCAAATCCTCAACAGGGTCTTTGCTTGATCGTACAATTGGAGAACAATTAAATAAAAAATATTGTATTTCATCATCACTCAAATACTTGTCTCCAAGATCACACGCCTTATCAAGACTAGGCAACTTATCCTGTTGATTAATTTAAGAGGCTATTATTATATTGTATTGTAAACCATACCTGATTATCAAACTTATCCTGTTGATTACCTTTTGGGAAACTGTTTTAGTCTTATCTTTACGAGTGAGGACCTAAAACATAAAGATTAATGAAGTTAACATTAAATTAACAAGAGAATGTGTAAAACAACTTGATAAACCATGTTTTAAAACTTACATTGATAATAGTCTCAAGCTTGTAAACACGTGATTTCAAACTCTTTGTCTCTTTCGGTAGAATCATTAAACTGTTGGATAATTTCTCTAGAGCCTGAAGACGATTCTCAATTGATGGTTCTTTGCTAAGTGTACCTTTTGATGACTCAGCATCTTCCTCCTGGGCTTTGCGGGCTTTCATCAATTTTTTTAAATAATCACCAAATAGGCCACCGTATTCAACAGGAGGAGCTCTAGGTGTATACCACTTGAAATATTTATTACTTCTTGTATACCAACCAGTTTGCCCCTCAACTTTGTTTGGATAAATGTCAAAATCTGTCGCTTTTGCCTAAAGGTAAAGACATACAAAACTTAGAATGCCTATTTGATCAATTAAACCTGTACTAAATAAAACAAATATTCCCGTGTATTGTCAATAAATTCCCCCTGTTGTGCATTAGGTTACAATTTTTGGCCTGTTTGTACAAATATTCCCCCTGTTTTCAATCAACATAACTTAGAATGCCTATTTGATCAATTATACCTCTAGGGATCATATCAGTTGAATCAAATTATTTAGTAAATTATTAACATAAAACATAAAACATAAAAATTACCTGGGGGAAAAGTTTGTCATAATCCTCAATATTCCTATGCTTTGACCAGAAAACGGCTCTAGGGATCATATCAGACATTTGGGACCACCAACAACCGCTCACTCTTGAACACTCTAAAATCCAAATCTATAATTTGTAAATGTAAAAAATGTTATGGTAAGGAACAACCACTGAATATGGAATATATAAAATCAATACTCACTTTGAAAGCTAAGACAAATCCAGACAATGAATACGACGGAACAAAGTTAGGATTTCTCTCAAATGATTTACAGTGAGTATCCATATACCTGGAACTAACATTTCTAATGGCAGTATATAACTCCCGCCATATATACTCACCCCAACAAAACTCATTCCAAACAGCAATATTTTCCACCATCCGCAGAAATACATCATCAACAATTGCTCCCAACTCGTGACCCATGAAAATAACTTCCAAAGACAAAAGTAGACAAACTCTAACAGAATCTTCATCGGACAAATTGGTAAATCGCTCTTCGTCCTCAATGATACATAGAAGATCCATGTTTTTTACATATTCACCAATCTTCTCTGGTAACACTCTATCACGGAAACTGATTTCGCCAGCCCTATACTTACTGAAGCTTTGGTGCCCAAATTCAAAAGCAGTTATAATACAGAATTCACGCCGACCAAAGTGGAGTGTACTGCCATTAACATGATAAATTAAGGGCAAATCATAATGATCACTATCTGAATAATTCTGCTTCTGAAGCATATAATGTATCAGACCATCGTCATTATCAACATTATATAAATCCAACCAGCGATCAAAACATGTGGACCTAAACAACTCACATCGTCTTAAACCTAATCTCTCTTTCATCAAACGAAAGTAATGGAGTTTGCTTTTTATATGAATCTTCGCAACATATTCCTATAACCATAAAATAATAATACTATATCAATTCAACAAATTAAATCAGTTTCATGGATGAACATACCAAGACATACTGTTGGAAAAAAAAAGTTAGTGACACTTACAAGTCGATTCATGGAGCTTCCGGGATGAAAAATTAGGATGCCAAAATAAAAATATTTTGTGAAAATTAATATATATATGGTTTATAACAGGGTGTAAATTGAAAATAAAAGGGGGTAAAAATGAAAAATATTTCCGGATATCAAGGTTATGACAATAGTACATAATTTTTCAATTTCCAATAAAGTGAAACACAGAAGTTGTGCATTTGTGGGTTGAGCGCCGTCGGTTGAGCATTTAAAAAGCAACTTTAATGGGACACTTGTCACAATATGAATGGTGATGACCAAATTTGTCCCTAGTTGAAAAGGTGACCATGATAAGGTTCTTTAATGCTCAAAATGACCATATATGTCTTTTTCCCTTACATATATATGTATTTCGGGATCTTCACCATTACACGTCCTTGGGTTTTTCTTTCTTTCGTCGATTCGAGGTTTGTCCACTTATGCTTATCTTTCAAAAAATTCCAAAGCATTATGGTGTCGAAACTCGGAACCGTTTTGCTCTTTGTACAACGTGAGCACCCTTTTATACAAAAAGTAGCCCTTTCATGTGCGGTTACATTTTTAGGATCTTCCGATATTTCGATAAAACATTCCACCAAAAGTTTTTCTTCTTCTTGGATCTAAAACGTTCGGTCCGTTTTGGTTGTGATTGGTTGTTTGTTTTTTTGGCGATATTTTTTTTCGGTTTTGTGTTCTTTTCGGTTGAGCCGCGCCGACATCGTCTTCGGTGTCGTCGGTTTCGGTTTGTGGTGGTTGCGAAGAATGGATTGGAAATTGGGACGATGGAGATTGTTGGCTTGATTGAGTTTGACTGTAAAACATTGAAAATTGCTCGGGAGTATAACCGAAAAACGGGTTTGGAATTGACATAGGACGAGAGGGAAAGTTTGAGGTGAATGAGTTGTTGGATGTCGGAATGGTGGGAGAAGTTGACGAATTTTGTGTGCTTGCAAAGAAAGTATGAACCCAAGAGTTTGGATTCAAATTTGAAACTCCTTGATTCAAATTCAAATTCTTTAGATTCAAATCGGAACTGGGATCTATGATTTTTGGAGGAAGATAATGTGGAATTGAAGAATGATTAATATTTGAATATGTTATATAAAAACTAACATGGTATATGCGTAATGCGGCGGTTAGTACACAATGACGAATTTTAAAGCTAACAAATATTAATCTTTTATCCATTAAGTTTGTATTGTTAAGGTTATAAAAAATCGAATTAAAAAATTTCACTAAAAATGAAAAAGACTAAAAGTTAATAAAAATATAGTATCAAAAGTGATATTGAATTAAAGATCAAAAAATTTTAAAAATATGGTGAAATTATATTATAAAAATAATAAATAAATAATTTTTTTTTTCTATTTATAAGAAAAAATGTTATTTTAATAAGTTGTTACACAAGTTTGTTACATGTTAGAAAGGGTTATAGTATATAACGTTAAAGATATCAATAATTTGCTTTATTTAGTAGGTAAAAAAGTCTGAATTTTCAGCCTTCCTATTTTAATAAGATTCCAAATAATTTATAATGTAGTTATAGATGGAGGTTTAGGTATATATTTATAGAAAAAAAATAGGTTAAAAATTGCAAACCCCTTAAAAAAACAACAACAAAAATTCGCGAAAATGCGACTTAAAAACGCGAGCTGTGGTACGCAGTCTCACGTTCTCAAATCGCGTTTTCGCTGAAAACGTCACGCAACCGTGACGGGGCCAAAGCTGAAAACGTCACTCACGGTGTGGTCAACTTCGAGTTTTCGACGCGAACTGATTTTTATCATTGGTGATATTTCACTAGTGATAAAAACAATGAAATATCACTCGTGATAACACAATGAAATATCACATATTTAATAAACATAGTTTTAGTATAATATCACCTGTGATATTCGTTATTTTGTCACAAGTGATATTTCGTTATTCTTTTTACCAGAGATATCATAATTAATAAAAATCAGGTCGGAAAATTTAGAAATTTAGTCCCTCCGTCGGATTTTTGAAATTTGGATTTTTTTGGTAAAATTGGTTTCTTCGCGTTTTTGATTTAAATCTTAAGTCAATCTTCACTTTTAAATCAAACCAAAATAAATGATGAAAATTTGTCCCTCTACTCATCAGAAAAAACAAAATAGCAATTAAATTTTTGTTCACTAATATTTATGTTCAAGTTGGCATACAAAGATTCTATGGCAACAACTTGTGACTTATATGTACCCTTATCCCACCTGACGTTAACCACTAAAAGATACACACCTGCTAAGACCATGAGAGAATTTATGCAAAATATATTTTATTTGATAAAGTAATTGTTGTCGAAATTGTTAATATTATTTTATACATCATATAAGTATTCGAGAAATAATTTATAACTATAATTTGATCAAGTATATCAATCGATCTAGCATTTTTCATATGTATAACTTCTCTAAAAATTTTACGTTTAAAAATAAATATGTACCTTTAATACCCAAGCAAACGGTCGATCCTAGGGGTTCTCGAGAACCCGATGGATGTTGTCCCGTTTTTTTGTTTAAGTTTCCGATTTTTTCAAGAATGAACCTGTGCCTATAATTCCGTGTCACGTAAATATTGTATTTAATATGAAGTTTGTATTCGGATATACTGATATATAAAACTTTTATCCAAAATTTAGGATACAAGAAGTAAAAAACTTTTATGTCACGCATCTGTTACTTGTTCTGAAATTTTGGGCATTAGGATATACAAACTTTATCCGAAATTTCAAATATTTAGAATTAAAACGTAAACCACCAGTTATGTTAAACTTATCTAGTTAATACTTTTAGTTTTAAATTTTTACAATTTGTAGGCTTAAAAATAGAAAGTCAAAACAAAAAGCCTAAAACTTTGAATATTTAACATTATTGGCTAATTGGGGGAAACTAATCATATATCGATAAATGGTGGCAGGAAAACACGTAATAGACGTAAAATGTATACAATGTCTTACAAAAATGCAAGGTTTTAAAAATATGAAAGCTTAAATGTCTAGCTTTACTTGCCTTACTTTTAAGCCACTACTATCAAAACTTGAATACAAAACACGAACTTGACCTTGAGCGAACGAATGAAAACGCATTCCCAAAATCGGATCGACCCGATTAAATTCGACCAAAATCCTAACGCACTATGACTCAGTCAAGAGCTACAAAACAGAAATGATCCCAAAACAAATTTCCAAACGCGACCAATAATCACCAACTCGAAGTTACTTGCCTACGAACCCAGTCTATGTAGAGGATATGGCACTTAAACGATGCGTGCCCATCTATATAGTTGAAGATAAAATTCCCTTTCTCATTCGCGTACCATGCATACTTCCCGTAACATTGACCAAAAAATTTTCGTCCTGGAGCATCTCCTTGAGTGCACGTGTATCTTATTCAGATAAGCCGGTTTCAGACGGCTCAAACTTCACGAAGATTACGTGTTCTTCTCCAAATGTTAGAAGACTACATCTGGATGAGGTTTCTGTGAGCATCTCGAAATTTCCTGAAGATATTTTGGTATTATTAGATTACACCTAATTGGAAGGTTTGCGTCCCCCATGTAACTAAATTACTATTATTACAGTTTTTAGGTTGGCATACAGGATTCTTTGCTAACAGCTTTTAAATTTTGGGTGCCTTTGTCCCACTTCACGTTAACTATAATAAAATAGACACCTACTGATATACTCTCCGCTCCTAAAATTATAATCCATAATTATTATTTTCGGACGTCTAAAATTAATTGTCCATGTCAAAAATAAATAAGAAATGTATATTAATATTACCATATTACCCTCATTTGAAGGTTTTATTACAAACAATAAAAAACTTATAAATTAACAGGTTAAAGGTAAAAAAATTTTTATGTAAAAAGTAAGAGAGAAAAAGCTAAAAAAATTATTTTTTATTAAATTGCATGTTTTTTATTGGTCGACTATAATTTTAGGACGGAATGAGTAGTAACGAGAGACACCACGCCCACTGTCATTCTTCTAGGATTGTTCATGAAGTGCCCGAGGCAGTTAAACCTCCGCGGCAAATCCTCGGCTCCATGTGTAAAAAATTAGAAACATCTTTAGGCGTATTAAAAACTAACAAATTTAATATAAAACGTGACATATAACATAACAAATTGGCCCCAATTCTTTGTTTATATTAACAATATTTATGTCGGTAATAAACTTACAACTGCATTTAAGAATCGGCTTCAGTCCCGAGACATGTAGCTGTAGTGCGGCTAATTCTAAAAGTTGCCATCTAGAGCTTGCAACAGTAGAAGCGAAGTTGATATAATTATGGGAATCAATGAGAGTGTGCCAAGACGAGAGATATCCGTACCGTTGTATATATGTTGAATGTGTGTCTTAACGAGCATGATATGGTGAAAGTTAATGCCGTTAAAAGAAAGGAAATTAAGATGTATACGGAGGAAGGTTACTTGGCACACAGAAAATTATTAAACCGATCTTAGTTGTTTTAGTGCTTCCAACATCTTAGTGGTTTCACAAACTTATTAGAAGTTAGGGTCTGTTTAGTTCACTAGTATTTGTGAGAATCGCTATGTTTATATTATAAATCCTTTCAAAAACGTGTTTGGCACAAGAAAATAAAATGATTTTATATGTTTGGACCCACGAAAATGATGGTTTAACAATCCATTGGGTTGGAAGTGACATTAAAAGACGGAGTTAATAGTACGCATAGGGACAAAATTTCCCTCATGAAGCAAAAACCACAACCCCTTTTCTTTTTCATTTTTTTTGCCATATCTACACCTATCCATTAATGAGATCCATTCAATTACTTCCATATCTCATATAAATTGGATTATTTCAATTTTGTTCGCTTCACTCACATGTATATTGATAATTTCGTATTATTGAATCACTTTTTGATGAAGAGATTCAAAATGTTTGTTTGATTTCAGGTTTTCTATCCAATTTGTTTGGTTTCATGTTGTGGTTTTGATTGGCTAGTTTATTATAATTAGCATTATGGTTTTAAGTATTCTATTAGTATGAGCTTTGATTTTAACCATGCACATTATAGAATTATCATGCTTTGATCTAAGTAGGTTAGTGTAAGATGAATTTTTGATGTTTGGAATGAATTAGCGGGTGTTTGGCATAGTGGTTATACTGCCCAAAAATTAGATAGAATGTTGATCACTCTAAAATTCCCATATGTTTCACTGTGACCTGCACTTTTTAAAGCTTAGATGGATTAATTGGCCCCTTTTCATGTTAGTGGCAAGTTGGATAGACACACAACTCCTCCCGATGAGGAAGTTATGATCAAATTAAGTTAGAAAGTCAATTTCGGGACAACGAGTTTGCATAGCTGACAGGTTGTTGTTGTACCGGTAAAAAATAATAACCTAATTACCTTATACTAGATAGGAAAAGTGGGTATCGAATCCATAGGAGTATGTGGTCTTGGTCTAAGTTTTGGGGTTTGTGATCATAGATCAATAAAAGCTTTGACTTTTAAAATCTAAATAACTAAATTACTAAGTTAAAGATTAAACTAGAAGATTAATTACTAAAGCTGTAAACAATAAAAAGACAAATGTAATTCCTTTCGATTTCCAATATCTATGGTTGATCACACTATAAATTATCAAATCATTTAAATCCATTACAAAGATTAGTTTGACTTAATATGGATGAATTAATATTGGCACTTGTTATGTTTATCAATGATTCACAATAATAAGTCTTTTTAACAATTCACCAACAATCATGCATAACAATTTATTTAGGTATAACTTATTTTGGGCTAGACAACCATCTTTATCCTTAGTTAAATGGACTTAGCATGAATTGTTAACTAGCAATAAGTTGTCTTGCACAAATCCTCAAACATAATAATTTATGAACATAAAAAATGCATAAATCATAATCAATGTAAAATAAATAGATAACTATAACATTGACCAAACCATAAATAAGGTTACCGAAAAGAATTACAATAGGCTTAGCCAGACATGATGGTAAAATCAACCCACTTTGAGCTCTCTATTTCTTTTACACTTACAAAAATAAATGCCACAAACTTAGAATTACTCCACCAATTTTCGTGTGAACATGCCATCCCACCGACCAAAATAAATTATATCTAATTCATCGGCGAACGTGTAGAGCACTAAAAAGAATTAATTTACTTATTGTTATGAAGTTGTGTGTTTACACACGCTGAAGGTAAAAGAGCTGAGTTCCCCTTGTGCTGGATTCTTTGTTTGAATATATACATGAGGTGAAGGGTCCCACCCACTTGTGAACACAGCTTCATTGGCATAGAAAGTCGCTTTATCAAATTTGTTAATGCAAGTGATGCCTAAAAACGTTATTAGTGTTAACTAATCTTTCTTAGTTTTGATCACAACAAACCATACAACACATTTAGTGTAAAACACAAAATGAATTATTTAACTAACACTATCATCAAGGTAATAATCATATCACTAACCTTTCTTAATCATACTTAGTGATCATCAGAATGATTATCCTTAAAGATCACTTTTGTTAATAAGACAAAAGACTTTTTAATAAACTTTCTTTTTTAGAAAATGTTTTATTAAAATGGAAAATGAAAATTTGAAAATGGCATATTCCAAATGCTGTTAGAATATCCTTTGAAGGATTCAAATACCTCAGATATTACCACCCCACTAAAAGACAAAAAACGGAGCGGAGTCTAGTGGCGGTACCTTAAGTACCTACGCGGTACCTTAGCGATATGGTACCGCGGGGTGAGATAAGGTACCGCGCACAGTAGCCGTTATAGATCCGTTGTAACTTTGTCTCCTTTAAATAGTGGGTCAAATCTCATTTTCCAGCAAGCCTCTTGGACGTTTTTCTCAGCCCTCTTTCTATTTTCTATAGTATAATCATTAGTAAATGATCACTTAAATTGTTAAGGATGTTTACATATGATTATCCTCTTGATCCCCTCCTTTACCATGTCCAATGAGAAGATCACTCACTCACTATTGTAGTGATAAAGATGAATCTATGAGCTAGTCATATTCATCATGATACCCTTTTTGTTTTAGGTCAATCCAATTTATTTATGAATACTTGGACTAGTTGTGTTCATCCAAGTTATTTGTGGATACTTGGATTTGTTGTGTACATCCATTGCATATGTGTTTGCTTGGATTTGTGTTGTGTAAATCCAAGCTACATGCGTGTACTTGGATGAGTCTAGTTGAGTTGTAATAGATTTGATTAGAAGTTCTCACTAAACTATAAAGTGATGTGGTTGTGTCTTGTGAGTTCTCACTAAACTTTAAAGTGATTAGTAGTTGTGTTGTGTGAAGTTCTCACTTAGCTTCAAAGTGAAGAGTCGTGAAGATTGGTCCTAGCTAAAGATTAGGTCTCAACATTTAGCTTAGTGTCGGAAAATAATGTAAGCAATGATGTAAGGTTTTCTCCGCCGAGAAGGGAGCTTGTGGATATAGTGGAAATCTCGAGTAGGTGTACTCGAGGAGTAGAGTAGAAACGAGGATAGAGCCTCGTTGTCGAACCACTATAAATCTTGGTGTCTTCCCACTAGGTTGTCCCCTTCCTTACTCTTTACTTATTTCATTATCATTATACTTGCTTATTATCCTTGAAAGTCCCTAATCAATGCAAGAAACCCTAATCTTAACTTAATCAACACAAGGTATTACTTTTCAAACGTAATCTTATTATTGTATAATAAAGAATTACAAGTGTTATGGATAACACAGTTTGATGAAAATGTGTTGTACACACTTTGAACAACAATAAACCCTAACTTATGAATACAGTCGTAGCTGTTTGATTCACTAAGTTATATGCAATAATGTTCTTAATATCTCAAAGTGTTAAACATTAATGCATGGATACACATCCTATTTATAGTGTTACGAGTTTGACCTAAATAGTACTTGATGGCGACTACACAAGCTTTTACAAGTTCCCACATCAGTCACATGATGTTCTTCTATTCTTGGTAGTCTTCCATTATGCTTTAAGGAAACAGTTGTCAAAACAATTTCCTTTTTCTTCATAGTCTCGAACACACAAATGGCATGTCCAAAGTGTGCTGAGAGTTATCAGGGTATTGCCACCCCTGTTAACTCTCAACCCCTCAGAGTCCCTGATACATCTTGGCTGTTATCCATCACAGCCAATGAGTATGTCTTCAGGTAATTCTTCGACTTCCCTGACAATGTCTCTGACATGGACTCCTCTGAGGTTGCTCACAGAGACTTGGATCTCTGTGAGTCTTGCGAAACTTGCCTGCCTCCTAGGCACAGGCAAGGGACTATCTAACAGCCTAATTATGTTTAAATCAATGATCAGGGAATCTAACAAGTTTAGATTCCCAACAATCTCCCCCTATTTAAACATAAATAATGCTAGATCTAACTAAGTTAAGGTAAGTGAGTTTAACAGCTTCTTCTTACACATAACAGATCTAAACAAACATACCTCATGATTTTATTAAAACTTAAAGAAAATTACAAGTGCATTACATAAGCAAAATAAAAGATGAAGGTAAAAAGGGCTGTGAACATCTTCAATAGTCATCATTTTGAATTCTTTCTTCAGCTTCAGCCAAGTCTAATCTGTTATCAATTTCATCCTACAAAGTCTTTGCAAACTTCTTGGAATACTCTGTGTTGATCTTGAGACACTTCTTGTGACAGAGTAGCTGAATAGTTGAAGCTAAGCACAACTCATCTTCCCTTTGAAAAGCATACTGGCAAGCCCTGTTCATGAATGCCATTCCTCTTTCAGGCTCTGTGTATGTCTGACCATCAACAGGACCAACAATACCATTGGGGAGGATCAAATCCCTGTGCATGCCATCCACATGAACATCTTCAGTAACAAAAGTTTCATTAACAATTTGTGAAATTCTTCTCCTTTTGTTGCCAGTCTTTGGGGGTTCTTGTTCAAAAAGCTGTGGTGGGGGATCAATCTTAAGTTTGGCTGCTGTTTCCTTGATCCAGTTAAACTTGGCCTTAAGAGTCTTAAGCAGAAGAAAATTAGCCTGTCCAGTCTTTTTGGCAGCTAAGGCTTCAAGTTCGAACCATTCTGATAACCCAAGTGTCTTTAACCTGAAGTTGTCAAACACATCCATATTTCTCTGTTGGTTTTCCCTCCATAAGATCATCTGTGGGGTGTTTGTGGATTTATGAATGGTGTATTTGAACTTGGTTATCTTGCCAGAAGCATATCTGTTGTTCACACAGGCATCATAGTTAGCTTTGACTTTCCTTAAAGCCTCAGCGCGTTTTGCTTCCATTTCCCTCAACCTTTGTTTTTGTTTTTCCCTTTCAGGTGGTGTCATCTTCCTCAGAGTAGCTTCATTTAATTCTTTGGCTGTCTTGATTTCATTTAATCTTTTGAATTCTTCAGCCTGTTGCTCTATTTCTTCAGGGGTTAAAGGAATCTCATCGGAAGGTGTAAAGGTTGAGAATTGGGAAAGGTCTGTGGTGGATCCTCCTGTCTCTAGCATCGCAGCTATCTTCTTAAGTTTGGTATCTGTGTCAACCAAAACTATCTCCTTTCCTTTCTTCGAGACAGAGGACTCCACACTTATGTTTTTCAAAACATCAGCTCTTTTGATAAATGCTGTCTGAGCCTGAGTTTGAATGGCTTTGGGGAGAGAGCTAACAGTGAATTTTAATTTCTTGGCAGCTGGTTCATCATCATCCTCAGGCTTGCTGGTGTTAACCAAAACCAGAGACTTTGATGAGTCAGCTCCATCTTGAGTTTGTTGCTCCCCCTGAGTATTATCCTCATCATCAGGTATTATAACAGGTGTGATGACTTGGAGAGGAACAGGTGTGATGGTGGGGTTAGCTGATGATGAGCCTTGTTCAGCAGATGCAAGGCTGAGTGTTGTATTCTTCTCCCCCTCACGTTTATCCTTACTTCACAGATGTTTGGATGAACGTGCTTGAAAACGTCTTGCAATCTGTTCCACAGAGGCAGCCATAACACGTTGTGTTTTTCTTGAAGCCCTTGCAATCTTCAGCAGGAGGTTGGCATTTGCATTAGTATTTGCCTGAATACGCCTGACAATAAAGTTAGCATGGCGGTATTGCCTGTTGCGAACAACATTAAATTGCCTGTGCATGGTGAGTTCATGTTCATGGAACATGGCAGGGACTGCTGAGTCAATGGCATCCTTTATTCTTGTTGAAAGATGACTGAGTCCTTGGGCTACACCTCTTTTTGCACCATCCTGAATTGGCTCAGTGACAGCCTCAGCCACAGCCTTTTTGATGATGACTGGAAATGTCACAGTGAAGTTGTGCATTTCAGACTTGATTACATCCAGCTTCCTTGATAAGCGCTCAATATCTGATTGATGATGAATAGGCTGAAGATTCTTGATATTGAGGCTTTGCTGAGCATAGTCATCCCCCCTTGGTAAAATATCAAAGTTCGTCTGGGCAGGATGATCAAACAAGAGAAACTCCGCTGTTGGATCATAGGCTGGAGATTGGAAAACTGTTGTTGTGGATGTAGCAGAGTTGGGAGTATCAACAACATCCTTGGGAGGAGAAGTCTTATCATCAGCTGGTGTAGACACAGCTATTTCTTTTGGAGGAGAGACAGACATCTGGTCTTCCTCATCTTCTTCATCCTCTTCATCAAACATTCCTTCAGGGAATTCATCCTCGGGCATGGACTCAATATCAGAGACATAATCTTCCAATGATAGCATTTCCTCATCAGCATTTAACAAAGGCTCTTCATCATTGGGTTTGTCTTGAGTCATGGTATCAGCCTCCTTTTCTTGTTGTACCTGAGACTCGATGACTGGCTGTACAATTTCAGCCTGCAAATTTGTTGTAATTAGTAACAGGGAAAAATATAAGGGGAATGGTCGCCATTTCGCTGTCCCAGAGAGGCTGAGGGTGATTACTCAGCCACTCCAAAGGATAAATCCTTGGGATTCTTTTAAGTGAAAAAAAAATAAGGTTAATGATCGCCATTCGCTGCCCCTAGGAAAGCTGAGTGTGATTATTCAGCCCCCCCAAAAGGTTAAAACCTTTGGGACTCTTTTGATTGTGAGACATATGTTGTTTATGGATCGCCAGTCGCTGCCCCTAGGAAAGCTGAGTGTGATTATTCAGCCCCCCCAAAAGGTTAAAACCTTTGGTACTCTTTTAAGAGTGAAACATATGTGGTTAAAGGTCGCCTGTTACGCTGCCCCTAGGAAAGCTGAGGGTGATGATTCAGCTCCCCCTGAAAGGATAAATCCTTTGGGACTCTTTTAAGGAGGGAACCAAGAGGCTGTGTGAAGTACAGCTGATCAAGGTTGAGACATTAGTGTATTCAGGTTGTTGTTAGCCTGAATACTGTCTAGAGGGTGCAGGGTCATCGGGGTGCTTTATAAACACAAATGAATCATTCCCTGGTGCAAAGACAGGGTGTACAGAAGTCTTAAAGGATTCTAAGTGTATTGACAGACTTCTATGGGTCGAGGATTACCCTAACTTCACCACTCTCTCCTATAGACAAATGAGAGTGGCTGCTGTGAACCTCTAAAAATGTACACTGATTAACTGTGAGATATCAGCTTGATCAGGCTGGTTTCCTGTCGTCTCAGCTGACTTTGAGACACTAGACTCCTGTTGTTTGTCAGCCAATGAATCTGAATCCACATGAGTATCTGGACCAGAGGAGGTGTCAGTCTTCTTTCCCTTGGCCTTAGAAACAGCTTTAGAGTGGGAAGAAGAGGGGATTTTCTTCTTCTTAGGCTGTTGGCCAGATGAAGCCTTGTACTTAGTAGTGTGCTGCCCAGAGGTCAAAGACATAGACTTGCCAGCAACACTAGAAGTATTCACCTTCTCAGAGGAAGGGAGCAAGGGCTTCTCAGCGTTTGGTACTTGGTTGGCCACATTCATCATATGGGCGGTGTCAGGGACATCTTCAGCTCCTATTTCCTTGTAGATGGCGTCTGTGATGCGGTAGGGCTTAAGAGCAGTCAAGGCCTTGTTGTGATAGTTATCTCCCAGCAAGCTTTCGAAGATCAGAGACAGGAAGCGCACATAGCAGATATTCTTTTCCCTGACCTGATTCCTTCCCTTCAGCTGTTCTACAAGGTTGGAGAAGAGAATGCTTCCAACGTCAACATCAGCTCCCCAGATTAATCCATAAGCAATAGCCTGATGGTTGAAAGACATCTGATCCTGTGATCCCTGAATTCCTCCAAGGGATTTAACAATGTGGGTGAAGAGGACACGCCACATGGGAGTGAAATACTTAATCTTCAGAGGAGATTTGGCGAGGACCTCAGCTGGTGTAAGGGCAGGGTTAACGTCATGGCAGGGGTTGAGTGTGGCCAGGGCTTCTTTGACAGCCTTTTTGTCAACTACCTTCAAGCATTCATCTCCATGCTTCAATCCGGCCACACTTGAAAAGTCTTTAAGGGAGAAGGCAAAAGGGTGTTCATTGCATGAAAGGCTAAATGTTATGGTGTCTTCTACCACTTCAGCAGAATACCAGAATTCCCTAAGGTATTCTTGGTAAAAGGTGGATGGGGATTTGGTGAAGGCTTCACTTAGGTCACAATTCTGCATGAAATTGACCAGATCTGAATAGGTGCTGTTTGGTGCCTTAATCCATCCAATGGCGTTGTTGGAGGCGAGGATGCTCTCGTTGATCTCGAAGTTAACATTTGAAGCTTTGGGAACTAAAAACGCCATGGATTCGAGGTTGAAGGTGAAAGAAAATGGCGGATAGGTTAAGAGAGATAAGAACTTAGAGAGAGAAGTAGATTTGAGAAATGAGAGTGGTGGTGGGTGAGAAGAGAGAAGAGACAATATATATTCAAACTAAGTGAACAATTATTCAACCGTATTAAATGCAAGGAGCAAAAATGACTGTTCAAGTGGGTCCCCTTGACCTTTCAAAATAGTTTGTCTCCTCGTTATCCAAAAAATAAATGATTAAATATTTGAGAATGTTTTTTGCATTTACTTGAAAGGTAACTACCTAGTTTCATGTGAAAAACATTTAATATAGAATCAATCATTTAATGAACACATTTAATATCAAGCCACAGGCTTTGAGATATTGAGCATCCCTAGCTCAGCAACTAGCCTGTTGAACGAAGGTTCAGCCAAAGGCTTTGTAAAGATATCAGCTAGTTGCAGCTCTGTGGGAACAAAATGCAGCTCAATATCTCCCTTCATTATATGATCCCTGATAAAATGATACCTAATATCAATGTGTTTGGTACGAGAGTGAAGAACAGGGTTGTTGGATATGGAAATGGCGCTGGTGTTGTCACAAAAGATTGGCACTTTGTCATACAAGATTTCATAGTCAGCCAATTGACTTTTCATCCAGAGCACCTGAGCACAACAGCTGGCTGCAGCGACATATTCTGCTTTAGCTGAAGACATAGCCACAGAGTTTTGCTTCTTAGCACTCCATCCAACCAATTTTCCTCCCAGGATTTGACAGCTGCCTGAAGTGCTTTTCCTGTCAATACAGCATCCAGCATAGTCTGAATCTGAATAGGCCTTGAGATCAAAGCCTGATTCCTTTGGATACCATAGGCCTAGGGATGGTGTTCCTTTGAGATACCTGAAAATTCTCTTAACAGCCACTAGATGGGATTCTTTTGGGTTAGCTTGGTACCTTGCACAGAGACATGTGGAGAATTGGATATCTGGACGACTAGCTGTTAGATACATGAGTGACCCAATCATGCCTCTATATAAAGTCTCATTGACAGAGACCCCTGACTCATCAGGGCCCAAGTTGTTGGGTGGAAGCATGGGGCATTTCACTGATGCACAATAAGCTAAGTCATATTTTTTAAGTAAATCCTTAACATACTTTTCTTGACAAATTGAAATTCCCTTAGGATATTGTTTAATTTGAAAGCCTAAAAAGTAAGTTAATTCACCCATCATACTCATCTCATATTTCTTGGTCATTAATTTAGCAAAACGTTTACTAAGATTGACATTTGTTGACCCAAAGATGATATCATCCACATAAATCTGCACAATGATGAAATCACTCTTGTCCTTGAAGGTAAAGAGTGTTTTATCAATAGAACCCCTGACAAATTTATTTTCAGTTAAGAAATTTGAAAGAGTTTCATACCATGCTCTTGGAGCTTGTTTCAGACCATACATAGCCTTGTGAAGTCTGTACACATGGTTGGGAAACTCGCTGTTCTCAAATCCTTCAGGTTGTGCAACATACACTTCCTTAGCCAAATCACCATTGAGGAAAGCACTCTTAACATCCATCTGATACACGGTGATGTTCATATAGGCAGCATAAGCAAGGAAGATTCTGATGGCTTCAAGCCTAGAAACAGGTGCAAAAGTTTCATCATAATCAATTCCTTCAGTCTGAGAGAACCCCTGTGCTACCAGTCTGGCCTTGTTCCTGATGATGTTCCCAATTTCATCCATCTTATTTCTATAGATCCATCTAGTGCCTGTGATATTCTTTCCAGGTGGAGCTGGCACTAGTGTTCATACTTTGTTCCTTTTGAACTGATTGATTTCTTCTTGCATAGCAGCTACCCATCCTTCTTCTACCAGAGCCTCAGCTACTCTTTTAGGTTCAATTTGTGAGAGAAATTCAGCAAAGAGACATTCATTGGCTGAGGCTGACTCTGAGTCTTGGATTCGCTGTCTAGTTGTGACCCCTGCATTTGGTTCCCCAATAATATTGACAAGAAGAATGTGTTGATCTCTTGACCACTTATTTTGAGGAGCTGGGGACTCAAGGACAGGAACACTTGTGGGCACAGCTGGTACAATTTGAGTTTCATCATGCTGACTAGGAGGGCTTTCTTCAAAGACTACTTCAGTGTCAGAGTCTTCTTCAGCCATATCAAGAGGTGCTACTTCATTATCAGCAGGAGAGTTTTCAAGGATTTGAAGAATTGGTGAGTCATCAATAATCTGAGAAGGACCATCAGATATTTGAGGTTCTTCTTCAACAAGTTCCTGATAGGTAGAAACTTCTATGTTGTGAGTAGACAGAGGGTCAAAGGCAGGGACATAAGGGGTGAGAGTGTTGGAGTGATGATGACTGGTAGGTCTGGGTTCTGAGAACTCATCACTTGGGAAGGATATATTTTCATTAAAATCTATTTCATCACCCTCTGTTCCTGTTCTCTTTATGACTTCATCATCTTCATTGAATCTAACATGGAATGTTTCTTCTACTTCTTGTCTTCTGATGTTGAATACTCTGAAGGCTTTGGCTGTTGGAGAGTATCCCAAAAAGAAACCATCATCAGCTTTTTCATCAAACTTTCCAAGTTTATCCCTGTAGTTATAAATAAACATAGGGCACCCAAACACATGAAAATAGCTGACGTCTAGAGATCTTTTTCTGAAAACTTCATAGGAGGTTTTACCATGTCTTTTGACAATGATTGATCTGTTTTGTGTGTAGCAAGCAGTGTGAACAGCTTCTCCCCAAAATTGCTTTAGTAAGGCTGTACCATTTAACATGGTTCTTGCTGCTTCAATCAAAGTCCTGTTTCTTCTTTCAGCCACACCATTTTGTTCAGGGGTGCCAGCTGAAGAGAAGTTCTGTGAAATCCCTTTTTCATCACAAAAAGATTCAAGTTGATGATTCTTGAATTCAGTACCATTATCACTTCTTAGAGCTTTGACTCTAACATCATTCATATTTTCAACCTGTCTGATGAAGGACATGATGGTTTCAGCTGCTCCACTTTTCCTTCTGAGGAAGAACACCCATGTGTATCTTGAAAATTCATCAACTATGACCAAGGTGTATTTGTTGTGATTAATGGTCTGAGGTTTGACAGGCCCAAACAAACCCTTGTGAAGGAGATGTAAGCACTTGTCAATAGAGAATGATTGCCTAGTCTTGAATGAAGACCTGTGATGCTTTCCTTTGATACAGGCAGAACAAGTTTTGTCTTTGGAAAACATTACTGAAGGTAGACCAGCAACCAAGTTTTGAGTGGCTATCTTATTGATGTTCTTGAAGTTGAGATGAGACAGTCTTTTGTGCCACAGCCAATTGACACTTTCAGAGGCTTTAGCAAGAAAACAATTTGAGCTGTCTTCAGAGCACACAACCATGTTGATGACATAAACATCTCTCCTTCTAGGTGCAATCAGCACAACATCATTGTTTTTGTTGAATATGGTTCCCTGAGTCTTAGTAAACAAAACCTTATAGTCAGCATCACACAATTGGCTGATGCTAATAAGATTGTGTTTAAGACCATTCACATATGCAACCCTGGTAAATGTAATCCTATTACAGTTCACTGAGCCATATCCTTCTGTGTCACCTGAAGAGTTATCTCCAAACACCACTTTAGGACCTGGCTCCTTTGAGTATCTGTGCAGGTATTGTTGAATCCCTGTCATGTGTCTAGAACAGCCACTATCTAGATACCATACCGATTCCTTGAGATATTTCTGCACAGATACATAGAAACAGATTAGTTCCTATGGTGAACCCACTTTCCAGTGGGTTACCTGAATTGCTTATTAGCAACTCTTGTGTTCCTGAAAAACTTTTGGCATTGGGATGGACAGTTCATTGTTTCATGGTTATAACTCCCACAGATATCACACCCAGGGAAGTCACCACACTCGTCTGAGTGATGGTCTGTGAACCCAAAGAATTTACAGGGAGGATAAGGTTTGTAATTTCCCTGTTGCCTTTTGGAACTTTGTGGTCTGTCCCTAGAGGGTGTCTGAGCTTTTTTAGCTGCCATGTGTCTGTCATGATCTAAGGTCGAATGGTGAGAATTTTTACATACATTGCAATAAGGTTTGATTAACCTTTCCCCTTTGGGTTCACCTAGGACTGACTTAGGTTCATGAGAAGTAGAGCATTCAGCGGAAGGCTTAATGTGTTGTTTCAAGAGTTCTACTTCTTTCATAAGAGACAACAGGCGATCTTCAGTGGTAGGTTCAATCTTATTCACAGCTTTAGTAGTAACAGGCTTAAAAGCTACTTGTTTGCCAGATTGTTTAGCAGGAACATGAAAAACTTTAGCTGGAGGATTCTCAATATCTGTCCTAAGTTCATCCTTAGCAGATCTAGAAGAACTGCTGGGTTCAACTCCAGAGAGTTTGGGCAAGGGTGGTAGCTCAGCCACATCTTCAGAGACAGGGTCATTTGTCAAAGTTGTATCTGACATATGAATAGTCTCTGTAGATTTAAAGACAATGTCTTTGGGTTTGGTGAGAATTCTCAGCTTATTTTTCTTAGCAGATATATCCCTTTTTAAGTCAGCAGGCACTTCATCCCTAAGCAATTCATCAATAGTAAACCTAGCACACAGCTATTTTTCAATAATCTTGTTCAATTCAGAGACTTGATCATTTAAAGCAATGTTTTTCAAGGTTAATCTAGCTACTTCATTTTGCAGGGATATTTTCTCTAAATTAACCCGCCTGAGAGTTTCACATTCAGCCTTAGCATTTAGCATTTCAGATTTAACAGAGTGAAACTTATCAAGTAGGTTCTTTCTTTGTTCCTCAACAAAGTGTAAATCAACAATGGTGTAATCAAGGACATGCTTACGTTCATCACTATCAGACATAGATAAAAGCCTGTGCAATGTCAACCCATTGTCCTGATCTTGCATCACCTTTTCCAACAGCTGGTTCATCCTCAGCTATCGCCATAAAAGCCTTGACTCTGGTGGTGTCTTCTTCATCTGAAGTCAGTGGCTCATCATTCCAATCATAAGTTTCAGCAACCAACCCTTTCTCTGTCTTTTTCTCACCACCCTTCTTTTTGGACAGAGCTTCAATCTTCAAGTTCATTTGTTCTAACTCAGCTTTAAGTGCCTTGTACTTATTTTTGTAATCTTTCTTCTCAGTGTCTGAAGAATTGGATTGAGATGAGTTGTTATGTTGTTTGAACTTGTAGGGTTTGGATGAAGATGATGGATAAGAGGGTGAGGATGTCTTGGTGGAAGGACAGTCTTTTTGATAATGTCCAAGCTTTCCACAGGCAAAAAAAGTTTCTTTTGACCTGTCAGTTGGTTTACTAGCAAATCCTACTCTTCCTGATCTTTTGAAGTATCTTCTTTGGTTGGCTAGCAAGGCTCTTTCATGGAACTCTGCATTGAGGTCTGTCAAGAACTCTTGGCTGCTACGGGTATCTTCTTCAACATCAGAATCGCTGTCATGAGGATGTGTTGCAGAGATCAATGCTTTGGAAGATGCTCCTTGGACTACAAATCTTTCAGTCTCTGATTTGTAGATAGTATCGATCAGCCCTTCTTCATAATTGTACTTACCATAGAGCTGAGCAAGGGTATCATTTTTGATTGAGTTGTTAGCTCTCTGAGTCTGATTCATGCTCAGCCACTTTCTTGGAAGGCTGTTGACAAAAGTAGCATTGATCTCAGCTTGACCAATAGTGAAATCATTCATAGCTAGGTCATTTAGAAGAATCTTCAGCCTAGTATAGGTTTGCTGAACCTTTTCACCTTCAAGTGACTTAAAGGCATTAAACTGAAGTCTAAGTGCCTGAATCTTTGTCTCTCTTGTTTCAGAGGGTCCTTCATGGCCAAGAATGAGGTCTGTCCACATTTGTTTAGCTGTGGGACACTAAATGACAGACTTCATGATATGCTTGGGAAGGCAGGAAATTATGATGCTTTTGAGACGTTTATCTTGGTTTGCCAATTTCCTATCAGCTGGAGTCCATTGTTTGAGAGGTTTGGGAAGAGGGTTTTCTTCAGTGGATGTAAGCGCCATGGGAATATATGGACCATTTTCTAAAATTTCTAAAAGAAAAGGTTCAAGCCCATCAAGATATACAAGAAATTGACTCTTCCAACTGGCAAAATCTCCTTCATCAAAGACTGGTACACTTGTGACGTGTGATCCACCTCTTGAATCAAGAAGTTGGGGTAGATCATCGTCATTGGTAGGAGGGTTAAGTCTTGGTGAAGATGGGTTTGTGGAAGGTGATTGTGGTGGGTTAGAAGTTTCTGGCATGGTGGATCTTGATTATAAAACTGAGAACGATGTTTCTTGAAGGTTTTAATATCAAAAACCGCTCTGATACCAATTGAAAGTCCCTAATCAATGCAAGAAACCCTAATCTTAACTTAATCAACACAAGGTATTACTTTTCAAACGTAATCTTATTATTGTATAATAAAGAATTACAAGTGTTATGGATAACACAGTTTGATGACAATGTGTTGTGCACACTTTGAACAACAATAAACCCTAACTTATGAATACAGTCGTAGCTGTTTGATTCACTAAGTTATATGCAATAATGTTCTTAATATCTCAAAGTGTTAAACATTAATGCATGGATACACATCCTATTTATAGTGTTACGAGTTTGACCTAAATAGTAGTTGATGGCGACTATACAAGGTTTTACAAGTTCCCACATCAGTCACATGATGCTCTTCTATTCTTGGTAGTCTTCCATTATGCTTTAAGGAAACAGTTGTCAAAACAGTTTCCTTTTTCTTCATAGTATCGAACACACAAATGGCATGTCCAAAGTGTGCTGAGAGTTATCAGGGTATTGCCACCCCTGTTAACTCTCAACCCCTCAGAGTCCCTGATACATCTTGGCTGTTATCCATCACAGCCAATGAGTATGTCTTCAGGTAATTCTTCGACTTCCCTGACAATGTCTCTAACATAGACTCCTCTGAGGTTGCTCACAGAGACTTGGATCTCTGTGAGTCTTGCGAAACTTGCCTGCCTCTTAGGCACAGGCAAGGGACTATCTAACAGCCTAATTATGTTTAAATCAATGATCAGGGAATCTAACAAGTTTAGATTCCCAACAATCCTTGCTAGTGCATTTCAATTGAACCTAATCATTATGCAACTTAGCCTCAAGTAAAAGATAGTTTTGATACAAACTAAATTGAAAGTAATTTTAATTTGGTCACCAATCGAAGAGAAACTATTCAACCCCCCTTCTAGTTTCTACAATTGGTATCAGAGCGATGGTCACTCAAGATCTTTGAAGTATATTGTACTTTGAAACTTGGATCGATCCATTGTCTCCTCAAATTAGAAGGTCTAGTAGTACTAAAGTTTCTCTTTGGTCAAAACTATGTTTTCTTTGAAAATATGTCTTTTAATTGATAATATTGCATCCCACTTAAGATTAGTAGCCTTTATGCATTTTAGTTATACTCTTGAAATGTATCTACTAGATTGCATCTTGCTTTGTGTAGGTACTCATGAAGATCAATCAATTAATTGGTTATGGATTGAGTTACTTGCACTTTTAGAAGAATCATCTTCATTGATCTTTAACATCTTTGAAGGATGATTGGGAATGATACTAGTCCTTGAAGACTTAGTACTCATCATAGTCATTGATTGGGCATAGCACTTATTCCTTCATGGATTGCTCTTTGTGGCCAAGGTACGCTTTCGTTCTTCCACACGCCCTTTGATCATTCTTTTGATCATTACTTGACTATGTGCTTGTTCTCGGCATCCTTGCCTTGACATTTATTTGTGGTTTGTGTTTCTTTTCTTTTATCCTCTCAAACCCTCATTGCTTGGATACTTGACTCACCATGGTGATGTAGAGTGAGTTAGTAGAAGCTTAAAGTATCAAGCATGATTTCCATGGTTTGCACCCATACGGTTAGTAGGCCCTTTGTGGGAGAGAAAGTGAATTAATACCTTGCTCATATTTTAGTTTACACTAAGACTATTATTGAAAGTGATCTTAGTCTATACTTGAATAATTGCTTTGTGCTTATTCATTACCAAAGCCGTTTATCGTTTCGCCGGAAAGGCACGTATTAAACCACTATATATGACACAAGCTCTCCGTTACAACTACTTGAAGATTGTCACTAATCCCTTTAGCATTGATCCTAGTCTTGATTCACTTCTCTTGACTTCTCTCCACTTAGTCGTTTTGCTACGAGTAGTCGTTTGTCCGTTTCGGTTCTTTTCGATCTTGATTTAACTCGTAATCCTTCATTAAGGCATATTGCTTAGTGTTATGATGATCCAATGATATTCTAAAAGGCTCATGATTTAATTTTAAGTATTTTAGAAAAACTGGATTTTCAAAATTTGGCGTTTTTCAGAGATAAAAACCTGCCTCTGTAGGCGGTTCCTTATCTCCGCGGCTCAAACCCGCGGTTCCTTATCGATAAGGTACCGCGGGCAGTAACTTTTGTCAGAGCGCCAGTTTGAGTTTTTTATTCTTTTTCAAACCAAACTCTCTCTCTCTCCCAAAAACACACAGCCGACGGGTTTTACCTTTTCCACCATTGTTGAAGCTTCCAAAACCTTCAATCACTCAAATGAATTGATTCCAAGTTGTGGGTTTCACTCATCCTTCATCTAACATCAATTAATTGTAAGTATTTTCTTTCAATTTCATCTATTCTGTTCTAGGGTTCATCCTTTCATAATTGGGGATTTTTAAAATCGAAATTGAATTAAAACCTTAATAGGAATGTGGGTTGACATGGTAATCTTACTATGATTCCTTAGGTTGATATTCATTAAGATTTCACTAAAACCCACTTGTAGAACAAATCCGAATTTAGGCTAAATGATTTTGGTTGAATGATGGATTTGAGATGAACCCATGAACAAGTAGGTAATGACATTGTTAATGCTTACCTAAAAACCTTGTTTTGAAAAACCAATGTTCTAATCCATTGTTGATCTAACATAGATCATGTGTTCTTGGTTAATGATGGAATAGACGCATTGTGAACATGAAAATGATATGGATTCAATCCTATGTTTGTCAAGAAATTGATATAACACATTTTCATTTTTCGTTTTCCTTTTTATTTTTCATATGAGTGATTGGAGAAATATTGTCTTGTGTTTGTATTTAGGTACTTAATCATGCCTTCTCAATATCAAAAAGATCATCAATTCACTAAAGATTATATGCCCGACATCTCCCAAACCTATGCTTCCCCCCAACTTCAAAACACGTTTCTATCCCTTTCCACTCGTTGTTTCCATGAGGGTAGTCGTTGACAAGGAAATAACGGGTTATGTCTATATCCTTTCTATGTTTGAGCTTTCGGGGTTTAATTGCTTGATCAACATAGAAGAAGATATTTACCCCTTATTCCTTCTTGAATTCTTTAGCACCTACTCATGCTTGAATACAATGAAGAAATCTTCATTCGTTTCGTATTGAATGATCAATTAATTCAATACTCTCTTGAAGACTTTGGTCAAATTCTCGGTGTGCCATATGAAGGCACTTGTCGTTTTACGGATAAATGGAGACTTGATGCTCTCTCGGAATCCTTCGATAAACCTCCAAATGACCTCACCGAAATTGATCTAGAGTTCATTCTTGAAATCATCTCGAAAGAGCGTGATGGTAACGTTGTGAGAAGCCTTCATTCAAATGTACGAAATGTGAATCGATATGAAGTGCTCTCTAGCGACCTTAAGGATTTTATGGTTCAATGGACCAATATACTTAGGGAGAATGTCTTTTGTCTTGGTGGAAACCGAGATCTTATCCCGGCGTGTATGGTGCATATGTTGAGTTGCATCTTTACATCCACCAAGTACAACTTGGCATTCTATATCGCTCGACGAATCAATTATGCCCTTTCGAAGCCCAAGACAAACCTTCCCTATGCTATGCTTCTAACTCGCCTTTTCAAAAGGGTTGCTCATGATTTTCCCCACCTTGATCTTTCTCGCTTCTACCCGGTTCATCGGGTTATGTTGCCTATTCAAGAGGCATATGCAAGAAAGACAAGAAGTGATCGAGGATCAAGAAAATCTGTTCATCAAGAGATGGATGATGAGGACATGGACATGCCAACAAGTGATGGTGATGGCATATGTACTAGTTCTCATTTCCACTCTTCGAGTAATTCCCATCCATCCTCAAAAACTTTCGAGGATGAATTTGAAGACTTAGCTCCTCCTCCTCATCATTCTAGTGAAGTACCGGAAGATCTCAATATGGAGCATCTTTACCGTGAAAACCTTAGAACTCGAGGGGAATTGCACGAACACCAGGTTGAATCAAGAAAAGGTTTTAAGTTCTTGGGGAATATGATCAAGGGATTGGGGAAGAAGAAAAGGTAAAAGCTTTGAAGCTTTTCAAAGAATACATGTTGGTAAACATGTATTGTTGAACAATTTTATTTTATCTTGGATATGTATTAACTTGTGATTGCATGTTTGAATTATCATTTATCTTGATCCTTAATGTTAATTATGCCTTCATGTTAGTGTTTTACATAGCTTTGTGCATGCCGTTTGATAGTTAGCTTATTAGATTATGATCTATAGTTAACTTTGGCTTGTGAAACTTTTGGGAAAAATCTGGGTTTATCAAAAACTAGGATGGGAAATTTTTGAAAACCTTCTGGTCGCGGTTCCATATCGACCCGCGGTTCCTTATCGATAAGGTACCGCCGGTCCTAGATAAGGAACCGCCGGTCACTGTGCACGACAGCATCTTTGCTTTACACTGTTAGAATAATTTTGTGTAAACCTTGCATGATTTTCAGTAATAAACTGCACATTTCCTAAACTAGGTTACCTAAATTCATTATTCACCTAAAATGATTTTAACCCATTACTAGTTTGGATCATCCCCTCACCATTTAAACCCACCTTGTTTGCCATGTTCTTCACACATCAAACATACTTCCCTAAACCTTAAACCACCCTAATCAACCATGGTGTGTACCAAAACCTCAAACACTTCCAAGTCCTCCACCCCAAGGAAAACACTCAAAATAAGGGTTAAGGTAGCTAAGCCTAACTCCTCACCTTTCCACACACCTAAGAATGAGAATGCTCCTATCCTCATTTCTTCATCACCTTCCCCACCTCTTGCACCATGCAAGACTTCATCCACCCATGGTACTAACCACTCCATTGGTTCTACCTCCTCTTCATTCAACTCTAGAATGAATGAGCTTTCTTCACCCTTCACTCCAAGTGCACCCTTGGAAGTGACCACACAACCTCAACCAATCCAAAGCATTCCTTTTGGGAATGACTTTGATGACACTTTGGTGACTTCACTATTTACCCCTCACAACTCACCTATTTCACCAACCTTGGAGGATTTACCTCCACACTCACCCATTTCCCCTTTGGGGAACATGCCTCCACTTTCACCCACATCACCCTTGGAGAACTTGCCTCCTCCACCTCCACCCAACTCAAACATCCCAATTTTGGGTGTCCCTCTTTCCCTCCTCTTGGGTGATCCTTACTTTGGGTTTTAACAAACTCATGGTCCTAGATGTCCATGTTGTCTCTACAACCACTTCCTCATCCATAACCTAAGGATGGATATGTATGGACTACATAGGGGTTTGCAAGACTTCTTGCTTACCTTGTTCTCCATGCCTCCTCCTAGGAGATGAATGATGGAGTTTTCTTAATAAGGATTTTCAACAATAAGCCAAAGAAAACCACTTATCTAGATTTAATGATAAGCTAGCTATGTATTAGTTAGTTTTATTTGTATTTGTACTTGTTTCCTTAATGAATGTTTCATGTTGTTGACTTATGGATTTAGCTTTGTGTGATTCTATCCTTTTGTGCACACTAATCAACTTTAATTTGAAATTAAAATTAAACCTAAATCTATCACAACCCCTAAACTTGACTAAAATTGGTTCAAAATGATATATAAATTATTTTGTCACCCTTTGTCAAGACATTCTTTGTGAATGTGTTGCTTTATGCAACCCTAGCATATTTTGGTTCTAATAAAGGTAAAATTCCAAGATTTGCAACTTTTTGAAAAAGTCTTAGTTTTTCCCAAAACCCAGGAAAAACATAGTTTAAAGTCCACTGGACGCGGTTCCTTAAAGACCCGCGGTTCCTTAGTGATATGGAACCGCCGGCCCCTATAAGGTACCGCGGCCAGAAAGTGGCTTTTGACGATTTTTTGGTCAAAACTTGTAAAACCCTATTCCCAGTCAAGATTCCTTGTTTACTCAAATTGACTAAAAATTCCTTGACACTACACATTTTGTATTCAAATTCTTACCTTGATTACATTTTACTTATACCCCAACCTTGAGATTTCATTCTCACACCTTCCCAACCTTGAGAATTCATTCTCACATAACCTTGAGGTATCATTCTCACACTCTCACAATGCCTAACTCCTACATTCCTAACCTTGACATTTCTTTGTCACAACCCCTCTCACCCAAAGCTTCCTCATCCAAGCTTTCAAAGAAACCGAAAATCTCGGTTCGACCCGTTTGGGTTAAGAAGAATGAACCATCTTCGTCCAAACTACCCAAAAACCCTACCTTCTCTCCAATCAAGTATTGGAATGAGACTTACACCATAAACCCCATCACCGGAGCAAAAGAAAATGTTCCACCACCACCACAATCCTTCAATACCCCCCAACTCAATGACCTTTCAACCTTCCCAAACCTCACAAGGCATTGTGAAAACACTCCCAAACCCTTTACCCCACCACCACCAAACCCTAAGTTTGATGCCATACCCCCATCAAACGATTTTGTGTTGCATCATAGATCCTCGTGTGATTGTTGCTGATTTCAACAAATTGAACTTGCTCATGTGTATGAGAAGTTAAATTTTCTTGAATTCCTCCTCACTCGACCTCCTATTCAAGTTTTCGTTCCAGTGGACAAAACTTCGAATGATGCATCGTCGTCTTTTTAGTTTTATTTTATTTTTAGCAATCTTGGAAAATATCACTATTAGACTATCTTATGCTTAGTGGTTTATTTTCCATATTTATTGCTTTTAGATACTCATACTATGTGTATGACTATCTTCTTTGTTGTATTTTTTTTGTAACCTTTATGTTATTTGTGTGCTATTTAATTAGTTCTACTTTGAGTTGATCTTGGTTAATATTTTACAATTGCTTATGGGTGATTCCATCAATTCTAAAGCTTTAACCCATTGACAAGCTTATCATCTTCATTGGATTGAAGTTTGATTTTGTCAATTACCTCTTTGGACATACTTAGCAAAATACTTGCTTCTAATTTGAGATTTCTTCTCTTTCTCCCTCTCAAGTTACTTAGTAGGTAGTGATCATATATACATTGGTGTTTCTTTCCTTTCTACTAACCTTTGTGTAGCATGTGACCTTAGCTCACAAACTTGGTGCCCCAAGCAAGGGGGAGCAACCACCAAGGGGGAGCTACTAGCAAAGTTCGATGTTCTTCAAAGACTTATGCTAACCTTTTTGCTTCGACAAAGGGGGAAAAATGATAGTGATAAACTAGTTAATAATTCCATAGTTTGTGTTTCTATGTAAATGAGTTTATCGTTTGTCGTAATCAAAAAAGGGGAGATTGTTAATGCAAGTGATGCCTAAAAACATTATTAGTGTTAACTAATCTTTCTTAGTTTTGATCACAACAAACCATACAACATATTTAGTGTAAAACAAAAAATGAATTATTTAACTAACACTATCATCAAGGTAATAATCATATC
This sequence comes from Glebionis coronaria, assembly GCA_025667525.1. Classification (NCBI taxonomy): domain Eukaryota; kingdom Viridiplantae; phylum Streptophyta; class Magnoliopsida; order Asterales; family Asteraceae; genus Glebionis; species Glebionis coronaria. Next base: position 588,034,750 of record CM046874.1, on the reverse strand, counting down.
ACTAACCTTTCTTAATCATACTTAGTGATCATCAAAATGATTATCCTTAAAACTCACTTTTGTTAATAAGACAAAAGACTTTTTAATAAACTTTCTTTTTTAGAAAATGTTTTATTAAAATGGAAAATGAAAATTTGAAAATGGCATATTCCAAATGCTGTTAGAATATCCTTTGAAGGATTCAAATACCTCAGATATTCCCACCCCACTAAAAGACAAAAAACGGAGCGGAGTCTAGTGGCGGTACCTTAAGTACCTACGCGGTACCTTAGCGATATGGTACCGCGGGGTGAGATAAGGTACCGCGCACAGTAGCCGTTATACATCCGTTGTAACTTTGTCTCCTTTAAATAGTGGGTCAAATCTCATTTTCCAGCAAGCCTCTTGGACGTTTTTCTCAGCCCTCTTTCTATTTTCTATAGTATAATCATTAGTAAATGATCACTTAAATTGTTAAGGATGTTTACATATGATTATCCTCTTGATCCCCTCCTTTACCATGTCCAATGAGAAGATCACTCACTCACTAGTGTAGTGATAAAGATGAATCTATGAGCTAGTCATATTCATCATGATACCCTTTTTATTTTAGGTCAATCCAATGTATTTATGAATACTTGGACTAGTTGAGTTCATCCAAGTTATTTGTGGATACTTGGATTTGTTGTGTACATCCATTGCATATGTGTTTGCTTGGATTTGTGTTGTGTAAATCCAAGCTACATGTGTGTACTTGGATAAGTCTAGTTGAGTTGTAATAGATTTGATTAGAAGTTCTCACTAAACTATAAAGTGATGTGGTTGTGTCTTGTGAGTTCTCACTAAACTTTAAAGTGATTAGTAGTTGTGTTGTGTGAAGTTCTCACTTAGCTTCAAAGTGAAGAGTCGTGAAGATTGGTCCTAGCTAAAGATTAGGTCTCGACATTTAGCTTAGTGTCGGAAAATAATGTAAGCAACGATGTAAGGTTTTCTCAGCCGAGAAGGGAGCTTGTAGATATAGCGGAAATCTCGAGTAGGTGTACTCGAGGAGTGGAGTAGAAACGAGGATAGAGCCTCGTTGTCGAACCACTATAAATCTTGGTGTCTTCCCACTAGGTTGTCTCCTTCCTTACTCTTTACTTATTTCATTATCATTATACTTGCTTATTATCCTTGCTAGTGCATTTCAATTGAACCTAATCATTATGCAACTTAGCCTCAAGTAAAAGATAGTTTTGATACAAACCAAATTGAAAGTAATTTTAATTTGGTCACCAATCGAAGAGAAACTATTCAACCCCCCCCCCCCCCCCCCCCCCCTTCTAGTTTCTACAAAAAATTTTTCGACCAACTATATCTAGTAAGAAAGACTGCTATTTCCAGAAAATGTGGCACACTATCCATTGATCATTTAATGCCCAAACTCTAAAATATCTATCACCAATAATTGTGTCAAAGTTGTCCGAATTTCTCATGCTTTCTCCTTGACTCAATGGCAGCTTTTTGTTTCTTTCTTTTAGATACTCAATTAGTTACTAGACCCACATATCTTTGTATCTTTTAACCTTTTTGTGTAAAAATGCCATTTTAACTCTTTTTCGCGCGTAACCTCTATAATACAAAACACACTCAAAGTGCATGTATAAAAAAACGCCAAATAATAATGCAATAACATGAAATTATCATGCTATGAGGTGAATGTAAAATACACCTATCAAGCTCCCCAACTTTACCCTTGCTTGTCTCAAGCAAGAAATATACAAAAACTTAGCATGTTAATTTCATACTATTGAAATTCCATCAAAAGATTAGGCCCAATTTAGTACACTAACAATTATCCTATATGACATATAATTCAAAAAATGATTACCAATAAAACAATCAGCATAACTATTATCATTGGTTCCAATTCGTGTATGTTTCATATAATTAAATGTGTGCCCAACATGCTTAATACACCCCTATAACCAATCTATACATATATCCAAATAAGTGGTGATAATATCTTACCTTTTATACCACTAGAGTTTTTTCTACCACGAGAGCGCAATTTGAACCATCACTTGGGCTTACATTAGGCACTTTTTTCTTCTTTTTGTTTTTTATATATATTTTGTAAGATTCAACAACATACAAAAGCTCCTTCATATAGCCATCCGGGACCGTTTCTTATACAAGTCATCCCAAACACTTATATACTCCTTTTAAGAAAGATATTGAGACCACTCATTTGAAAATATGAATATCTATCCTATCGGTGCATACTAAGATATATTGGTACACGGGCTTCGATTAATTAAGCCTAATTTAATTAAATAGGAACAACTATGCTTCATGGCTATTGGTAAATCATATGATGAAGTTATCTATCATATAGTTTAATTATTTCATGCAATAAACTAAACCAACCTTCTTAAGTTCATTCACAACAATACAAGAGTTGGGTTATTTTACAAAAAATGATCTCAGCTAAGTGCAATGCTACCCATCATAATAATTGGTGTCTGACCCATGCTAACAACTAAAGTATCACATTACACGGGTGACGAATCAGATAGGGAAGCCCAACATATGACTACCACCAATAATTATAACAGTTCTCCAGCTCTTTTCTAAGACCACCGTGCGCGGGCGGCGAGCCAAATAAGACCAATTTAAGTGTCCTAACCCAACAATTTATTATATCTTAAAAATAATTTCAACTTCTTTCTCGTTCTCAGCAAAAGTAAACATGGAGATTGATCGGGTATGGTCTGATCTTCTACTGGTATATACATATGCCTAACTACATGCAAACAACTAAATTAATTTAATAACCAAAAACGAATCGGGTGCACCTTATGATCATGGCCAGGTCTTTCAGCTTGCTCTAGTAAGCATCCACAAGCTGATCTCCAGAGTCTGCAAAACTAAACAAACATATGTGTGTAGAAGAGACTTTCACATCTAATTAGCACAAGACTCTTATATTATGATTCCAAAAAATTTCAAAATTTTCAAATTTTCCAAAAATCACATTTAGACCTATTTTGACTAAAATTTCACACAAAACATGTAACACATGTTACCCCCCGCCCCAACTTAAAACAATTTTTAGCCTCAAAATATTGAGTCAAACAAGAATGTTCGGTCATAGGTTTATTATGTATCATTTCTTAGAACATTGTAATAAGTAGTAAAATAGTCGGGATTCACGGGCTTGACTTTAAGGTATAAAGTTCATGTTTAAGGAACAAAAGCCTAAAAGAAAAGCCCGACCCATTTAGATATAGCCCATGAAAGCCTACATGCGGGTGGAGTATAAACACCCTCCTACCATGTTAGGAGGGATTGGCTCATTTCAATTTTCTCTTTCTTAATCTAATATCACAAAGTTTCCAACCACTTTCTCTTTCTATTTTCTCTCTCTAGGTCTCATCTCTTTTCTTCTTTATTTTGTTATGATCCAACCATGGTAAAGTGATAAATAAGAGTACAACAATTGGTATCATTCACCACGGGGTAGATTAGTGATTATTTTTGGGATATTTATAGTGTTCGTGGGTTTTTAAAAGATCAACTAGCTCGATCTTCAATTGTTTTTTGTCTTTTTATGGTTTAAATTGTTATACAAATCATCTACATAGTTGTGGTAATGATTTGGGTTATTTGGTTTGGTTAAAAACGTAAAATTTTTGGTCGTTTGGCTTGATTTTGGATCAAAAACTCGAAAAACTGTACTTTTCGTCGAGATCCACTTTTTTAGGGTTTATTCCGAGATTGTCTGTTTTCCGAAATCTTCAGCATATTCCGGAATCTTCAGCGTATTCTGAATTTTTCAGAGTATTCCGAAATCTTCATACATTCCGAAATCTTGGCATACATTCTGAGATCTTTGTATATTCCGAAATTTTGGTATACATTCCGAGATCTTTGGTAATATTCCGAAATTAGTAAATTCCGAGATCTTTGGAAATATTCTGAAATTAGTACATTCCGAGATCTTTGGCAGTATTTCGAAATTTGTACATTCCGAGATCCTGGTAGTATTATAAAATTAGTACATTCCGAGATCTTTGGTAGGATTCCGAAAACTTACTTATTCCGAGATAGTAGTTCTTCGCGAGTATTTTGATCTAGGAGATATTGGATTTTTCAAGAAGACAATTTAGGGGATTTCAACATTTTTTCTCGTCAACTACATACGATCTTAGCAATCTTTACGGTTTAATCGGTGGTTTGTAAAATCCCGTGAATTTATTTCTCGGTTTCTCCACGATTAGTAAAACTCCGTATTGCTTCTTCAACAATCACAACAACATCTACTTAAGATCCGTATTCACTTCATCATTTCAAAAATTATCAAAATGGAGTCTATTGTAGAGTACCGTGTGACAAACAACAACATCATGGTGGCGGGTAACAAAGAAAGACCACCAATGCTTGTGACTTGTCAATATGTTCAATGGCAATCCCGTTTTCTACGATATCTTGACACAAGAACTAACGGTGATTCTTTAAGGAAATGAATTTTTGATGAACCCTATGTGTTTCAAAGGTCAAAGTTCCTGTTGTACCAGCCACAGACACAAGTGACGAAGTACCCACACATGAACGTGATGAAAAGAGATCCAACGTTACACCAGAGAATCGTGCATGGTTTGATGCAGTGAAGTAAGCAATTTACTTAATTCTAAGTGGCATTGGAGATGATATTTACTCCACGGTAGATGCATGTCCTACTACTAAAGAAATGTGGATGGCTATTGAAAGATTGCAACAAGGTGAATCACTCAACAAACAAGATGTGAAAACAAACCTGTTTTGGAACTTTGGCAAGTTTACTTCAAAGGATGGGGAATCAATTGATTCATATTACTCCCGATTCTACAAAATGATGAATTACATGACACAAAACAACTTGCAAGTCTCTATGCAAGTCAATGTACAATTTCTACAGAAACTTCAACCAGAGTGGACACGGTTTGTCACTTTGGTTAAACAACAACAAAAGTTAGACGAAGTCTCATATCATACGCTCTTTGACATTTTGAAATAATTTCAGAATGAGGCAAACGAACTTCGAGCTGAACTGGTAGCAAAGGTTGCAAATCCACTTGCTTTGGTGTCTACCACTCAACATTACTCAGATCATCGCTCTTGTGATCCAAAGACCTACTCTACTCAATCATCATCACGACGATCTTCCATTGTCTCTAAGTCACATGCTCCAACAAGATCACGAGGCAAAGAAGTTGCAAGAGCACCATCACCACCACTTGATCAATCATCCGAAGAAGACAGTGATGAAGAACAAGCCCAAAAGGATAGGGAATTCAAGAAACAAATGGATTTAATTATGAAGTGATACAATAAACTCTACAAACCCACCAACAACAACAACCTTAGAACATCATCAAACACGAGGAACAACTATGCTCAGAGTCCTCCAAGGTATGACACACGCATGCGTGTTGAGTGTCCTGCAAGATATGATCGACAAAACGCTAAGTATGATAATTAAAGGGTTGCTACTGTTGTTGGAAATAGGGAAACCGTTGGTACTCAAGTTGTGCAACAAAGTGGGATTCAGTTTTTTTAACTGAAGAGGGTTTGGGCATATGGGTAAGGAATACAGGCAGCCGAAAAGGGTTAAGGATTATGGTTATCATAAGGAAAAGATTCTGCTATGCAAGAAGATGAAAGCTGGGATCAAGTTATCAGCCGAGGAAGGAGAAATGCTTGACGATACAGATGATGAGCTCTCCGACCAAGAACTCGAGGCATATTATTCATACATTGCAAAGATTAATGAGGTCCTCAACTTCACTGAAGATGACAATGGTCCTATCTTTGATATCGAGCTAATTGACAAGGTACAAAATGATGATGAATATAATGTGTTTGGTGATACACATGAGCATAATGATCTACCAACAACAATTACTGACACATGTATGATGGAAACGGTTGATAGCAATACCACACCTGATTCATCAGACATGTGCAATAATGAGTTTGAGGATGATCAACATGCAAATAAGTATGATGATGAGGAGCGTGTCGTGCTTGCTAATTTAATTGCTAGTTTACAAAAAGACGTCAATGAAACTAGAAAGAGTAAAAAGCAATTAAAGAAGGCAAACGCAACGCCCACTCAAAACTTTGAAGATAGCAAAGCCGCTCTTATAAAATCTAGTGAGACCATTGATAGTTATAGGGCTGAGCTTCTTCAAAAGACTAAAGAGCGTGAGGGGTACAAAGGTCGTTTAATTAATGTTAAAAAGGACGATTTTTAATATAAATACAACGAAGATCTTGCTTTGTTAGCTAAAGGAAAAACGTCAATATAATGTTTTCTTAAGTGATGAACGTCAAAAAACGTACCTTGCAACAACTAAAGTCAACGAACTTGAATAGAGGCTTTCTATGGATACCACTGATTCTGCTAAAATTCTCAAGGTAAAGAAACAAGAGGTTGAAAAGTTAAAACAAGATTTCAAAAATAGACAAGGAAAAGATACTGAAAAAGTAAACAGAACCTGAAGAACTAGTCGATTTTTTGAAGAAAATTGTTTATAAAACGAACCAATCTATTTAAACCATGAGAATGATAGTGACACAATTGTTGTTTTAAGGGTAAAGCTAGTTTTGTAATTCCTAAGTACCTTGAGTAAGCTCAAGCTGAAAACCCCCACTTATATCTTGATGAGTTTGAATGGACCGATCATGATTGCCTAGTAGTAAGGCTCGACAGTGATGAGACAACCATTTGGGAAGAGAAGAGTAGATCACCGGTCAATAAAGATTTTTTGAAACCATATAATTATGCTTATGAAGACAGTCTTTATGGTCTTTTCACTCCACAAACACAGAAGTCTCATGAGCAATTGTTTTTTGAAAGCAAACAAAGAAGAATTCAATGGAAGAAAATTTATGCCACTAAGAATTCCAACGTTTCTAAATATATTAACTATTTGCCTCTTGACGCTTCTAAAAGCAAAAGTAGAAAAACACTTGGTATTCTTAAACATCACATTGATAATTTTAAATCTATCGTTGAAAGAGAGTGGCAAAAACGTGAAACCGACAAATGGAAAAAAGAGATTCCTCGGGATATAACTGTGCTTGTGAAAGAACTTTTAATACCGATTGCGGCAACCATAAAAGAAAATGTTCTTGAGTTTGAAAAATTAATTCTGTCTGAAATGTTTGATGATTTGAAATATGTTGAGTCTATTGTAAAATAAATTGATGACCATCAAATTGAAAAATCAGAATTTTCAAACGAATATGAGCTACTCTTAGAAGAATGTCTCTCCAAAGATACTTCGTGTGTTACTCTTAAATCTTGTGCTGATATAGATGAATATTCTGATGTTGCATGCAAATATCTTGATAAGACCAAAGAGTGTGAACATCTTGAAATTGAGCTTTCGAAACACAAAGAAAATGTTGATAAAAAGGCATTTATGTTACTTCAACACCGAACTGATTTCCTTAAAAAACATTGTCATTCTCTTGATCTTGCTTTTCAAAAAGACTCGGAAGTTTTCCACATGATAATAACTTGTAAGAAAAACTTTCCAAAATGTTTCGAGAAACGAATGAAAAGAGTTTGGAGATTACGGATTTGAAAGCTCAGTTACAAGACAGGGACATAGCGATAACAAAGTTGAAGAAACTCGTTGCTAATATGGGTGGTAAAATTGTGGAACCTAGCGTTAAGAAACCTGTTGTAAGACAACCCAATGCGTACAAAGTGACTAAACCATCTGTCTTGGGAAAACCATCTGTCTTCTCAAATTCTCCATTTGTAAAATCCGGGTTTGCTCCCAAGACGGATGGGAAGGATAGGTTACCACAGATTCGTCCTAAAGCGGATATTCGAGCGCAAAACATTAACAACACAAATGTGATCAAACCAGGGATGTATAGATTAACCAATAAACCCACCCACAACAAAGAAATTAAATCGTCTCAGACTTCTAGAAACACTAATAGACGTGTGTCTTTTACTACAGGAGTAGTCGGTAGTCCCCACTGCTAGTGTTAGTCGGCCTCAGCTTAAGAGCACTCGAATGAATGAAAAGGTTTGGCAAAACAAGAGTCAAGGAAATATGAAGAAAGTAGAAGACCATCCTAGGAATTTGAATGTTTCAAAGAATAAAACGCCTGTAATCACATGTAATGACGATTTAAATGATTCGACTTTAAATGCTTTGAATGTTAAGTTAGTTTGTGTGAAATGTGGAAAATGTGCTAATACTAATCATGCTATGTGTGTTTCAAATAATGTCAAAGGCGTAGATACTAGAACTAAGAAACAAATTACGATGCCTATTAGTGATAGTAAACCCAAATGAAAAGTGAACCATTCTGGTGAAACCCCCCCTAAGAAAAGTAATGCATCAGACTCTACTAGTGAGAATTCTAGAAGTAGAATTAGGGAATTATATGAGTCTGCTAGCAAGTCTTGGAAATGGTGTTTTGCTAATCAATGTCCTCCAGGATATAAATGGATGCCTAAGGTTAGGACATAAAACGTGACAACGAGCATTAGTGTACCTTTAAGTGTTGAAATTACATAAACTAATGATTCAGAACTCACAACTAACATGGAATCCCATTTAGCAAATGCTCCATCGTGTTCTAATTCTTCTGTAGGCGATCGAGATAATTCTCTTCATACTAGACTCCGGGTGCACTAAGCACATGACGGGGAATCTCAAGCTTCTAATTAATTTCGTGGAGAAGTTCCTGGGTACGGTCCGATTCAGAAATGATCAATTTGCACCGATCCTCGGATATGGAGATTTAGTTCAAGGGAATATCCCGATTAAAAGGGTATACTGCGTCGAAGGCATCAATCACAATATTTTCTTGGTTGGTCAATTATGTGATGTATATTTGGAGGTTGCTTTTAGAAAGAAGACATGTTTTGTTCATAATTATGATGGGAATGATTTACTCACCGGTTCACGGGGTACAGATCTTTACACAATTTCACTTCAAGACAGAAGTTGCACAACTCAAATTTGTTTCATGGCTAAAGCTTCAACGAATCAAGCATGGTTATGACATCAACGTCTATCTCATCTCAACTTTGATACCATCAACTTCTTTCCAAGAAAGATATTGTGATAGGCCTTCCAAGCTTGAAATTCATCAAAGATCATCTTTGTTCTTCTTGTGAGTTTTGTAAAGCTAAACGAAGTAGTTTCAAGACAAAGACTACACCAAGCTCTAAAGGACGGTTAGATATACTTCATATGGATTTGTGTGGTCCCATGCGTGTTCAAAGTATCAATGGGAAGAAATACATTTTGGTAATTGTCGATGACTACTCAAGGTACACGTGGACTCACTTCTTGAGGTCCAAGGATGAAACACCCGAAGTTCTCATCAACTTCCTTTAGCAGATACAGCGTGGTCTTCAAGCTTAAGTAAAAGTGGTACGTACTGACAGAGGCACGAAATTCTTGAATTCAACTCTGAAGAATTATTTTGAAGCTGAAGGGATTGAACATGAAACATCTATTGCTAGAACACCTAAACAAAATGGCGTTGTTGAAAGACGAACTCGCACTTTGGTTGAGGCTGCTCGAACATTATTATCCGCTTCAAAACTACCACTATTCTTTTAGGCCGAAGCCCTGTCAACTGCATGCTACACACAAAACCGTTCCTTAATTATTCCAAGACACGAAAAGACACCATGTCACATAATTCATGATCGCAAACCTTCAATCAAACACCTTCACGTTTTTGGATGTACGTGTTACATAGTCCGAGATGGCAAAAATATAGAAAGATGAAAGAGAAAGGTGATACGTGTATTCTAGTAGGATATGCAACTCAGTCTAAGGAAAATAGAGTTTACAACAAGAGAAAAAAATTGATAGTCGAACCTATTCATGTCAGATTCGATGAATTGCAAGAAATTGCACTTGATCAATACAGTTTAAGCCCCGATCCACAACGACAAAAGACTTCTGTGCACAACCGCTCGGAACTCATGACCACAACAATGAACCGTCAAGTTCAAAGCTGGTTCACGAACATGTTCCTAGAGCAGATATGATAGTGGATGTTGATCCCAAACTCAGATCTTAAACCTTATCTTGTTTAAGGGTTGTGATAGAGAGAATAGATTCAATCTAACACTAGAGAAACTTTACAATACAAAGTAACTAAACAAGATGCGGAATGTAGTGTTTAGTACAAGAACAAATGTTTAAGGAAAACGTTAAACTTTAATATATCATAGATATACGAATACCCAATAGTGGTATTAGGGTTACAAAAACCTTAAAGTATAAAATGAAAGCTAACAGAGAAAGATACACTTTGCATGATAACCTAGTGGGTCCTTTTATAGTACAAGGACTCACGTATAAGATCACTACTAACAAACTTGGAAAGTATCTCGGAGTAGTAACTGAAACGCGTTATAATCTATTCCAAGTTTATCTCTAGTAGCAGGGTCTTTGACTTTAGCAGGGGAACCAATCCCACTGCCTTTGTTATTTAGCAGGGGGAACTTACTCTAGCAGGGGAAACTCTGACCAACTAGAAGGGGTAACTAATACACTTATATTTATTCCCAACAATCCTCCCCTAAACTTGTGCTTTCGCCTAAAGACAAGTTTCTGAATAAATACTAGTTGATGAGGGTGCTTACAAAGTTCTTGGCCAAAGTTGACTATACATCATTCTTACCAGATCATAAGCAACAGGTGCTTTAGCATCTACAATCAAGTCCGCTTGTGCCAGCTTCTTCAAGGTCTTTTGAGTGAAAGAATAATAACGATGATTAAATAAATAAACACTTACCCCTTCCATGACTATCTCATAAACCCCAGAGTTGGTGAACAACTTCCAATACAACAGATTTCCTCCATTAACTACATCAAATATGGGATCAAACAGTTCATGGTCATACATCCTATGCATGCATTCCCAGATCACCCAATCCTCCTCTACACCATCCACAGTAGGAGGATTTGTAGCAAAGGTCTTCTTCAAAATCTTCCACAGATCATCTAAGTCCTCACTATCCAAAGCTTAAAACATGATATCTAGGCTTAGAAATGTCTGTGTTGTATTGTCAGCTCTTGTAAGCTTCCACCAAGTCATCCCCTTGTGTTCATAAACAGCATATTCCACTATGGCAAATTTCTTCCCAAACTCACTAGGTGAGATTTCATCATTTTCTTGCACAACCAGCTGCTTATCTATTTCTTCATTTGAGGGATGCTGAGTTTCCTTAGTAACTATACCAACCTTTTCCATCCTCTTGAGTCTTTTGGCTGCTCTCTGTGCATTGATTATAGATCTCTGTTAAACATGGATTCACTAATAACACGGGTAAAAGATCCGGAGGTCGGGGAGGATGATAGAGGTGTTTAGCCATTTTAGTGAGAGAAACAAGAGAGAATAAAAGTGTGTTTTATTCTAGAGAGAGAAAGGTAAGACAAGAAATGAAAAGCCTCACCCCTCCATGGAAGTATGGAGGGGTTTATATAGCCCGGGACTTGGACTTTACATATGACAATATTAGTCCCTGCAAGTCCCGGCTATGAAACTAATGTAATTCCGTTAGTCGCACACATTTTAAGGCTAACAATCTTCCCCCAATGTGGTGACATACGGAATTACTTACAATGTTCCTAACAAATGCAAATACAACAAAAATATGACAGTATTAAGTTTGCTTCCAATGCTGAGGGTGACACCGTTGTCTTCAAGTCTTCTAGAAAAACTTATACCCCAGTTTGAATCCTCTTTGTCTTTGCTTGTTGAGGAACCATTGTATCATGTATGAACTGGATTAACTTCCCCCCAATTCATACCACATGTCTTGAAAAGCTTTCTTCATAGACTTCTTTTTGACGAAGCTTCTGAATCAGCTTCCCCCCAAACCAATATCCCTGTCTTGAGTAGAACCTGTAGCTTGAGCAATCTTCTATCTTTGACATTTAAAGTGCACAGCGGAATTTTGTTGAAGAAGAAGCAAACCACACCAAGTAACTGCTACCTTGACATTTTTGGTCTTCATGATTATGTGTTTGGGGGAACATGTAAGAAATCAGCAACAAATCTTCTCACGCTTGTAGAATGCTTCCCCCTGGAAGTTGAACTAAGTACTTTAGAGTAGGAACTAAGTCTCCAAAGTACACGTTCTTCCCCCATGATGGTGACGAACTCTCGGAAGCATCATCTGACGTGTACGGTCAAAATCGCGAGATGTTCGTGTCAAAAGAATGGTGGTTAAGAACACTCGGTAGCATTCTTGTCAAAAGTATGGTGGTTAAGAAAACTCGGTAGCATTCTTGTCAAAAGTATGGTGGTAAAGAACACTCGGAAGCATCATTTGACGAGTACAATCAGAATCGCGTGATATTCGTGTCTGAAGACAAAATCTTTGTTGACATTCTGTTGCTCAAGTTGCTCGTGAGAATTGGTTGCTGATCACATCTCTACCCTTGTACTCTCTGGCTAAACTTACCAACCTCATATTCTTTCGGCTATCTGTAGTGACCACTTGTAACACCCCCAAATTTTATACAACTCAGTACAGCGGAAGACTAGTTGGTGTTACGGGATAACACATTACTCACATCATAGACAACGCATAAAAATCGCGTCGTTTAATAATAAATCATTTCCATTCATAAACATCAAAGTTACATCGGTCCCAAGTCATTATATTTCATACAAAGTTTTACAAAGTATTTGAATGGAAAATATTGTTTAAGTGCGGGCCATGAATTCTTGTCGTCTTCCCGAGAATTACCTTCAAGTACCTGAGATAAAACATGTTAAAAGAAAAGGTCAGCGATTACGCCGAGTGAATTCATAGAGTTTAATAAATTCCATCAATATAATATCAGTATAAAAGTATTACTGAAAATCATTTTGTACAAACCGTTTTGATAGGCCATAAAATAGCCAAAGTCATTTTTATACAAATCCTTATCGAAAATCATAATATAGGCATTTGCCGTAAAAATCATTATACGAGCCAATGTCGTAAAAACATCATACAATACGTCTTATAACGTTGTATAAAATCAAATAAAAACCGTTATATGAATATGGTTATGAAAACCAAAACACGAACATAATATCAATAGTATGACCCTGTATTGCTAGTCAGGCAATACATCGTAATTCGGAGCGTCTATTATTATTTTGTTAATTCGGATTATTATAAGCCGCATGACATTGTTACCTTACTAAACCAACAACGGGTAGCTAACCCGATACCAATTTTGCCCATCTAAAGTAGCGTGTCGTCACAAAGGTCACGCTATGGAAATCTTCTCATACATAAATTCGCTTACCAATCAACGTGGCACGACGGGGATCAACCGTCAAGGCGCGAACTGGGGTGATCGACCCCAAATAGTACTATTAAATGCATAAGCGTCTACCAAATCCCGGTAGTTCACAATTCATGCTAATGGGACTTTTAGTGACATAACCTAACTTTAATAATCCATTTAATTTCATCTATCGGGTCCTTTAATCATTTATCGGGTCATACAATCGGGTCATTCAATCATTCGGGTCCAAAATCAATAAACAAACAATCGGGACAAATGGTGTCCTAATTTTATAAAAACTAACATGTTATCTCCCTCACGGGTTTATAAAACATTTATAAAAACATTTAAAAGAGTGCGAGGCTATGAACTCACGTTGATATGGGAAGGCGATTATCGGCGATTTGGATGTACGGTACGTGCTTCAATCACGGAAACCTAGACAAATAATAATCGGTCTTAGACTCATGTCCAATGACTTTATAAAAATAACAATTATGTATACATATGATGATTATATATATATGATGATCAAGTGGGTTTAAATATTCTCGTTTACTCATTTTAGTGTTATATGTCGATAACTTTTATATTAGTTTACTAGTTTTACACGTTTAGTGTCTTAAGTCCAATAAGCTTATTATAAGTTATTTAACTTATTTTAATCCATTTTATACTTATATTATCAGTACTTAAACTTTACAAGTTGGGCCTAAATGGGTTAAGCCTAATAAGTTCTTTTTGCAAGTTTTTATCTTATTTAGTCCAATTATTAGTCCAATATGCTTAATTAGCTCGTAAATGTCCGTATTTCTTATAGTTCAGGTTTTATCGGTTTTTACTTGTCTTAGTTACCTATACATCAGTATAGGACTTTTATAAACTTTACATTAGACGGGTTTGGTCGTCTAAGTTTTATTTGGCGAAAAACGTTAATTTTACGGCGATAGCCGAAAAAGTCGTAAAAATCAAGTTTATAGTTTTTATTACTTATAAATATTATTTTACCACCATTTATATAATTTACCCATTTAATTAACCTTTTATACATTTATATAAATAAGTTTTATAAGTTAGTGGGTTTTCATTTATATTTTATACTATTAATTTTGAGTGCTTATATAATAGTATTATTCTTTAATTTCCAAAAATCTGATTTTTATCTTCACTTTCACCAAAACTGCCATATCTTGAGTTCTATATGGAGATAGAAGCTCAAATTTTTATCACATAAACTACATGATATGTGCTACAGTTAACTCTTCTATAGCTACTGTTGAATCATCTTCTAAATATTTTCTAAAAATCGTCCAAAACAGTAACCGCAGATTTATACCCTAAACTTGTTTTGATCATATCTCACTCATTATTTTGATTCCATTGCATGGCCAACTCTCACATATGTACAAGACCCATAGCTTACTGTAAATCCATTCTACTTCATCATTTTATCAGATTACCATATAGTTCTTTACTGTTTTATACAGTCATCAAATTTAACCAAGATTTTAACCTTGTTTCTTATGGTTTTTCACCTTTTTATCCATGATTATCAACACCAAATCCCCACACAATATTTTTATCATCATATAATCATCATAAATATATACAATAGGAAATAAAATACATGTTTACATAATCAAAATAACAAGAAGTTGAGGAGGACAATCTTTATACCACCAAGTTGATGTAGGTTATGATTTTGACATGGTTTTTGATGGAGAAACTTGTAGACAACCATGACCATCTTCAAGACCACCATGCTCCATGAACTCCTTGTGGAAAATCAGCCTTGATACTCCATGGAAACTCCTCCTTGGATGTTATAATCACCACCATTCAAGAGAGCTTCAAAAGGGCTTCAACATGTGTATGAATAACACATGATTTCATGGATGAAATTGATCAAAATGGGGTGTTTATGTGTAGGGTGGGACGGCATATAGAGAGAGAGATGGAAGAAAATGGTGGTTTGCATGTTGTGTGTGTGTGGGAAGTGGTTTAGCTACATGGTTTTGAGGTTTGGTTAGCTTACCATGTAAGCTTACTTACATGTGTAAGTTTTAGCTACATGGTTGCCACATCTTGTGATGTGGTGGCTTGTTAGTGCCGTCCCATTAAGCTAGTGGGGTGGGACAATGTATTTTATCCCATCTCACTAGTTTACGGGTATTTCTCGATTCTAATTTTCTCGATTTGCGTGCCCTCGGGTCGTTTTACGAAAAACGTTTTTATAAATTATGAATCGACGTTACAAAACGAATCCAATAAAAATTGTCTCATCAAAAACGAAGTTCGAAAACGTAAATACGTAATCCTAAGGTTTCCGGTTTAGTCGTAAAGGACTTTAAAATAAAATCGTAAGTCCTAATCTCTTCTCGTAAATTTGTGAGTTTATGAACCAACATAAATTTAAAACTCCAAAATAATATTCGCGAATAAATTTATTTTCTGAAATGTCGGACTGTCACCAAAGACGGTGTATGTAAACGTGAGCACGTAACGTTAAATCCTCCGGTTTAAACGTAGTCGATGCTACTTCAAGACGTAAATCCAAATTTCTTCCCAAAAATATGTGAGTTCATATTGTAACATTAAAATAATGTTTTTAAATAATATTCGAGAATAAAATATCAATCACAAATTGACGGATTGTCATAGCATTTACCCCTAAACAGGATCTTTGTCCTCAAAGATCATCTTACCTTACTACTCGCTTCTTATGGAGTTAAAGCTATGTGGGTATTTCCTCCACATTCGGTCTTTTCTCACAAGTGCAATTACAATACGCGAGTTTCATCAAACATAACTACGGGAATAAGATCAGGCTTAATGTTGACTTACTTTCTCTATCCATGATGTTCACGGGTTTTTGATGAATGCAACTTTTCGCCGATCTAAGGTCTACTAAGAATAATCAGATCCTCACTTGATAGATATTCCATCAAGTTCGATTTACGAAACATAATTTACGCAGTCCTTGAAGTCCTAGGGTAGATCCAGCTTTTATGCTTTTCAAACCAAATCTTTTACATCATCTCAATGGTCCCATACAACGGGGACTTATATCCCATGATTTGTCAGATCATGAATTCATTTTTCCAAGGTTAAAAATTGTGGCATAACTTCGCTACCCATTTGGCACTTCAAATCCACATTTCATATTCACAAAACCTCTTGCCCACTATCGGCGGTTAATAATCAAATCCAAATTTCAACAATCATTTCAGATCTCGCGAGTCGGGTATTTTGCAAGGATAGGTTCGCCATCATAGGAAACCTTAAACCTAAAAGACATGTCCAACCCACAATGGGTGTATGTCGGATGTCTTCATCTCAACTCCTGCTTACAGATGCTCTAAGATTTAGATCCTAACAAGATTAGATCTCGATCCTAATACGATAATTATCAATGATTATCCTTCCAAAGGAAAACGATTATACGGTCTATTATCAAAGGTCGATCATTCAAACATAAAGCAGCACTTATATTACTTTGTATCGTTACTTTACCTCGTCCCTTCGATTTGGGGTGGTACATAATACTCTCATCAAGGTTCGTTCTCAACGATTTCTGAGCAAATCTCTAGAAATTCGATGCGAAGCGAGGATCTTGATGTAGATGATCGATACAGGCACACTATGTTTACATAACTCTTTTGCATTTATCATTAACGGGAATGATATTAGCAGATTTGGTCAGTCTGTCGACGATGACCCAAATCGAATCAAATTCAGATGATGACCTTTGCAATAGCTAAACGTTTACTAATGCATGAGGTGATGTCTGCGTTCATAATTGCCATCAGTACAACTTCTTCAGACAAAAATACTTTTAGTCAGAAATGACATAAATAGAATACTTATACTTACAAATTCCAACATAACTATATCTCCCAATCTCCATATTTAGGCAACCACAAGTGGCCTTTAAAATATTTAACGTTATCGGCTTCTCTATTCTAATGGTTCACATTAGCCGCGAACCCCTTTTATTATCTATATTATCCTTTTTACAAACATCGTTTATTTTTATATTGTTCGGCAAATTATTTTGCACCTTCATTATTAGGGAACATGTCCTGATTGGTTCTTTATCTTTTATATATAATGTGTCAGTATCTATATTCACCTCTCATGATGATATAATTATCATGTCCATAATTTACTCATATATTCTTTCTATATTATGCGTCAGTAATTATGTTTACTTTCTCCTGATGAAATAAATATCATAACTGTATTTATTCAAAATTCTTTCTTCATATTTTCCAAGTTTTTGGTTTCGTCTCATCTATAATTTTTTTTATCAGTTTTTCTCAATCCGGCGTTTAAAGCGTCGATAATTATTGTAAATTATTAAATAATAATTATCAAATTTTCATGAAACGTAAACGTTAAAAGTTTAAATTTCTTAGTTCGACCAATTATATAAAATTTTCAAAATAAATTTGAATTTAATTAACAAGATTTTTGTTGATTTATCGAAAATAATTAATAGGAGTCGTAAATGTTCGAAAAATCTTTGGTTATATTGTGGTCAAAATTTTCTTAGTTTGAAAAGCGTAAATTATCGTTTCAAATTTCAAGTTATGGTTTAAATGGTTTTCCTCGATCCTTTTTAAGTTATCTGGAGGTATACACAAACATTTACCCCTAAACAGAAGTTTAGTTAAATGGTTTGTGTATAAGGGAATAATCCCTTAAAATCCTTTGTTAAAACATTTGTCAAAACATATTTCCATTTCTTTTTGGTAAAGCCAAAGTCTTAAAAGGGCTCTTAATTTTTGAAGAGTCTATATGCATACATCTTACCATTATTAATCCAACGGTCATTTTATGTAAAGGATTAAGTCTTAAGTCATATGTTAAATATTCAAAGTTCAGGTTTACACTGTTTGGCCAATTCAGGGCAATCTATATATGATAATTAACTCATTCTTATTCTTATAAACAAACAAATGGTCGTTAATGATCACGAGCATGAATTTATCAAATTACAGCCTACACACGAGATTCACCAAATTTATGAATACTACATGTGCATCAGTCAATCCAAATGTCATCACGTGAAACTCATAATGTTTATTACAAGTACCAGATGTAGTGATTGGAATAGATAATCTTTTTCGCAGATGCGAAGTTGATGATAACCATGCCGTGGATCAAATTGCTAGAACCTTGTAAATGATCGAACAAATCTTCCATTTCGAGTTATGGATATCGTTTTCGATTGTCAATTTACTCAGTCACAGTAATCTATAAATATAAGGAATGATAACACCATAGCTCTTCAGGATGACAGGCTTGGTATAATAAAATCTTTCTCCGACAACTCTCTATTGTACGGTAATTCCTTAAATTCAGATGGTGCTGACGTACAGTGCACAAGCCATAGGTGCAGCACCGGGAATATAGTCAATACCAATTTCAACTTGCCTAAATGGCAAAAGTCTAGGTATTTCACCAACAAATACTTCCTAAAGTTTTAGATAACATAAACATCTTTTAATAATTCAATATTAGGTTCTTCTAGATTACAATATCTATAACTAATTCACAACCATTCATGGTAATATTTTAAGTCTTTATACAGGATATGGTCATCCATCAAGAATTATTTAGATCACTTTTGGTAATCAACATCTTATCATTTAGGGGAATTCTACTCGAGTTTCCATCAATTAAGACAATGTCGTCATGTCATAATCAATCAATCCATTCTACTGGCATTATCAACTTTCCAGTTTCATTGCCGTCGATAAGATGTGAACTTCTCAAAAGTCTAACAATAACTCATAATCCTGTTGGGTCAAAAAGTTGATGTGGTAGAAACTCAAAATCGAAGAACATTTACTCAAGCGTTGACAAGAGTAATACAAGAGTTGACAAGAGCAATGTAGGCGTTGACAGAAGTCAACAAAAGTCAAACGCAGTCAACAAAAGTCAACGCTGATGGATTTGATGGAGAATTCTATTTACAGAATATATTGGATATACTCTAAATAATATATTCAGTATATATCTATAGAAATAGAATATTTAGTTGTTTATTTGATTTGATCTCTTGTAAACCCTAATCCTTACACTATAAAAGGAACCAAGGGTCATAGGTTTTATTCATTCAATTCATTCACAATGTAAACCTAAAGTGTGTGTCGACTAGACGTGGGATTCAATGTATACACGTCTAGTGATTGTTGATTATTAATATAATTAGCAATCCATGTGTTTTAATTCATGTTCTTGTGCCTAAACACCTTGTTAATGGTTGTTGTTCTAATTCCGCTTTGATTATGTTAATCATATGAACAATGATCATTCCTAGTAGCTTAAAAGATCCAGAAACCAAGGTTTCCACAATTGGTATCAGAGCCTCGTGACTCGTGATGCTAGGACCAACAAGGTGTTCGTATATCAAGAAGAAAAGAAAAATCCGTCTAGGGTTTTTCTGGACGTTTTTGTGTGCGCAACAGTATTCAGAAGGTCATAACTTTTGATTGAACCGTTGGATCGTCACGAAATTTTATATGTGTGTTCTACATACATAGATCTAAACATCCACCGGAGGGATTTTCGAGTTTTATCCCCAGGCAAAAGTTATTAAGCGTCGAAGTTGGCTGATGGTTGATTTTCAGTTTTCTGCTTTTACATAAAATCATGAACTAGGGTTCCTCAAACCCTAGATCTACTTAAAAGCAGGAAGAATTGCAGTTCGTGGTTGTTAAAACGTGTGAAGATACACGATCTAAGGTTAATTTACAAACCCTAATTAGGGTTTCGATGCTCAAAGTTCCAAACCCTAGATGGCTGTGTTTTGGCTATGATTTAATGTTGTAGTATGTGTCAAAGACATTTACTTATACCAATGTTAAAGAAACGTGAGTACAGTATGTGTCAATGAGCAGCATAATAAAGAAGACGTGATACAAGGGTTCGGTGTGCTCATATGTCAAAAGAAAAGAAGACTTGTTTTCTATTGGCTGCTACAAGTTATTATTCACCATGCTGGTCCAATGCTTTTCGTTTGATGGTAATGGTACTAATCCAAAAGAGACGTTGGAGTATGTATCTATTTTGGGCTTAGATCAAGTGTTTGCTTGACCATGATTACAAACGTGAGGATATAAGCTATCTCAACTCTTATTGGCTATTAGATATGTGTTCACACGGTCCTTTTGATTTGTGTTCACACGGAGAGAGTTCTATGACTGGAGGAAGATTTGTGTGTTCACACGATATATTGATGGTTTATTCACGTTTCCTTGTTTGAAGTGTTTTCAAAAAGGATTGTTATATATTACGTGGGTAATAAACGCATATAGATTGAAGCTGCGTGTCTATGTTTATCAAATATGGAAGCAGCTACAAAAGTGGAGTCTTTATTATCTGACGTGGTTGTGTGATCATTATGGGCCAAAGAAACATACAGTGAACATCACGTATGCTAAAAGAAAGGTTTTTAAGTCTACACGTTTTTAAGCAGTTTTTAAAAAGATGACGTCAGCAGAACTTGACGCTGACACGGTTAATAGAGACGTTGACAGGAAGGAATTTGACGCTGACAGAATAAGTCAACGCTGATAGAGTTGACAGTGTCGTCCGATATATGAACTTCAACGCTGATAGGTATTGTCTGATATCGGACAATACAACTGCCAAAGATATTGGACAGAAGAAGATATTGGACAACACAAGGTTTGCTGCTGTTTGAGAAAATTGGACGTTTTAAGCACACAAAAAAGAGAAAAATACACACAAAGGTACATGGAATCTCCGTTTTAATTTAGAATATCATGATGATATTTATGGCTCGGATATTTTAAAAGGGATTAATGATTTTAATGCGAGTTAGCAACTATTCATGAGAATTTGATGGATATTTTAAACTATGTAATCGGGATAGCCTTGTGAAAGAGTTATCCATTAAGGTCCTTTTACATATGGTATGAAGATGTTATTTCATTAAATTCGTCATGAAGAGGTGTTGGCTTAAGGGGAAGAATTCCTATGGTAAGTTTGATGATTGAAGAAGATTTTCGCGAGTTTGTGTTCTATCATATCTTAAAGTCGTGCACTTCCAGTCATAGACTTTAAAGGTAACTTGTTCGTGCTTTACATGTTTGGTGACGAAGACTTGTCATAACACTTGAAGGAGTTACATTATCGTGCTCAGTGTCTCACATAGGATGAGAATATTGACAAGGGATTGAGGTCTACTTATACTTGGTCTGATATAAGTTCTTAGTTACATGGATAGTACAAGACATGGAACACAAGATTGGGTTATTCTACTTCTACATCAAAAATATCATATTAATTGTTCTTCAAGATCATTACATAGAGCTACTTCTGGAGAATCTTCAACATTGCATACATTGTTTACTTTCCTGTTGATGTGACAAAAAGGGGAAGAAATACGTGCTACACTTGAGGGGAAGCAATTTGAAGATCATGTACAACTTACAAGAGATACACATAGAGTTTTGCCACTATCAACTAGGGGAAGATTGTTGGGTCAAAAAGTTGATGTGGTAGAAACTCAAAATCGAAGAACATTTACTCAAGCGTTGACAAGAGTAATACAAGAGTTGACAAGAGCAATGTAGGCGTTGACAGAAGTCAACAAAAGTCAAACGCAGTCAACAAAAGTCAACGCTGATGGATTTGATGGAGAATTCTATTTACAGAATATATTGGATATATTCTAAATAATATATTCAGTATATATCTATAGAAATAGAATATTTAGTTGTTTATTTGATTTGATCTCTTGTAAACCCTAATCCTTACACTATAAAAGGAACCAAGGGTCATAGGTTTTATTCATTCAATTCATTCACAATGTAAACCTAAAGTGTGTGTCGACTAGACGTGGGATTCAATGTATACACGTCTAGTGATTGTTGATTATTAATATAATTAGCAATCCATGTGTTTTAATTCATGTTCTTGGGCCTAAACACCTTGTTAATGGTTGTTGTTCTAATTCCGCTTTGATTATGTTAATCATATGAACAATGATCATTCCAGGTAGCTTAAAAGATCCGGAAACCAAGGTTTCCACAAATCCTTCACAGATTCAAGGATATCAGGAGACATAACTACCTTAAAAGAGTAAGGTCAACGCATAATCTACGCGAGAGAATTTCAAATCAGATACAGACGAAGACATTTAATGGATATGAATATATCCCATGTTTTCATAATTTGAGTACGCATTCGAAAGCTCCTCGGATCGTTACCCAGGTCATTCAAATGAAATGAAATCAAAAGAAATGATGAGAACGTCAATATATCCAGTCGGGTATCAACACTCGGTAATCAAATACTTTTCCTAAGAATCTCACTACGGGAGAATTAGACAAGAAAGAATTGTCAATTGTCAAATAAGACAATTTCCACAAATGAGTAAATTCAACTCATAAGAATAGATGCTACAGGCACATATGTAGGTGTCCCTAACACTATGTCCCTATTTTTCACTTCTTGCAGATCTCATAAAATTTAATCTTTCACAACTTCAAAGAAAATGTAGTGTTTATTCATTAGTTTTATGGTGACTACTAATCAGTCTTGCATAGTCCATTCCAAATTGTATGTAGGCGCGCAACTATATACAATTTCAAGATTAACGATGCAATACTCAGTTCGTCAAAATTTTATCATCATATTTGTAAAAACATTTTCATGCTTAATTCTTAAATAAGAATCAAAAATAAATTTACAAAGAATTTATTTGTTATGGAAATAATTAAGTTTCCAAAGCGTTTCATAAACAAATTCATTTTGATATCAATCACTTATAAATCTCACTTTGAATAATCCTTATTGTGATGAAAATTCAAATTTTCTCAAGGGATACTGTTTTAACTTTATAAAAACAATGTGTGATCTGCAAAAGAGTGATGGAAAGATGTTCACCAAGAACTAACTTCAATATATATCAGGAATTGAGCTTAGCCAAATAATCATGAGGTTCATGACCTCGATGGCACTCACGAAGAATAATTCATAACGTAACTCAAATCAAGATGAGTACTTGTTCAATGGTTGCATCGCTAATGCGAACATTAGGATGAAGCAACAAGAGATAGATAACATCGATACATGTAGAATTTAGCAATCAAAGGTAGTCTTTTCATTAATCACAAACAAGTCAAAATTGTACCGTAACACATTACGCGTCACTATGTCGTACAATTTTCAGAACTCATCCTACCAACTGATATCTCAGTTAAGTTAAGGATTTTTAAAAGATACCACAATGAATACTAATCTACAAGAGTCATTAGGTGTTCCACATGTCCCGGAAGATCCATCAGTCTCAATTCAGAAGAAGATTTCTTCAATATATTTCTTGGACACTGGGCATCCTCGTCAGTGGACAATGGCCTAGGAACAACCCTTAATACGAATCAACAATCAATTAAAACCTTATAATTCAATCACAAAACTTAACGACTTCCTCTTAACAATCTCATATTCCATATAGGTTAAGTTTTACTTTATTCAAGTTTCAACCAATTTCATACTCAATTTGATATCCTACCTCATATTCCAATACTTTCAATCTTATTCTTCGGCCTTGTAAAGGAAATGAAAGCTCAATATGATCAACACTTAATTTCCAATCCTATATCTCTTACAACAACACTTATTAAATGAGTCACTAGTATGAAATGACTTGATCATTCAACTAGACTTCTCGGAAAGGTACTAGTGCCATGAGGCTTTTGGGTAATGGTTCCAATGACAGCCTCAAGTGCAACATTCACCCTTTCGATTTTAATTTAAGAATTGGATGACAACGAATCAGATGACACCTTTCCAGGTGGTAACGTTTTGTCAAACTCCACTCTATAAGGAAAGATCGTCATGACATCGATATCAATCCTAATCTCGCCAATTCTTCTTCAATATCACAATCAACTAATATCTACATTTCTACGAATATCAACCATTTGTTGGGATCATAAATATCCGCAACTTGGCTTAGATCTAGGATAGCTAGAATTCCTACGAGAATAGCTTCGATTAATTTACTAGGGGATTTAGGGTTTCTTGTGACAATCTACGTCGTATAAATACCTCGTATAAAAATCAAAATAATCATCAAACAATCATGTAATAAAATTACATCATATATATATATAATCCAAGTTATATATATATTAAAATAACACTTCTCAGTCTTGGCCTTGTCGGTAACTCGGGAATTCTTCGGCACCGTTATAGTCAAAAGATTTTTAGACATTTTTAGAAAAATGTTTATAGTTAAAAGATTTTGAAAAGTTTTATTCAAAACCTTGGTTTTAAAAATCTTTCGTTCTCTATAACGAGAGCTCTGGTACCAAACTGTAACACCCCCAAATTTTATACAACTCAGTACAGCGGAAGACTAGTTGGTGTTACGGGATAGCACATTACTCACATCATAGACAACGCATAAAAATCGCGTCGTTTAATAATAAATCATTTCCATTCATAAACATCAAAGTTACATCGGTCCCAAGTCATTATATTTCATACAAAGTTTTACAAAGTATTTGAATGGAAAATATTGTTTAAGTGCGGGCCATGAATTCTTGTCGTCTTCCCGAGAATTACCTTCAAGTACTTGAGATAAAACATGTTAAAAGAAAAGGTCAGCGATAACGCCGAGTGAATTCATAGAGTTTAATAAATTCCATCAATATAATATCAGTATAAAAGTATTACTGAAAATCATTTTGTACAAATCGTTTTGATAGGCCATAAAATAGCCAAAGTCATTTTTATACAAATCCTTATCGAAAATCATAATATAGGCATTTGCCGTAAAAATCATTATACGAGCCAATGTCGTAAAAACATCATACAATACGTCTTATAACGTTGTATAAAATCAAATAAAAACCGTTATATGAATATGGTTATGAAAACCAAAACACGAACATAATATCAATAGTATGACCCTGTATTGCTAGTCAGGCAATACATCGTAATTCGGAGCGTCTATTATTATTTTGTTAATTCGGATTATTATAAGCCGCATGACATTTTTACCTTACTAAACCAACAACGGGTAGCTAACCCGATACCAATTTTGCCCATCTAAAGTAGCGTGTCGTCACAAAGGTCACGCTATGGAAATCTTCTCATACATAAATTCGCTTACCAATCAATGTGGCACGACGGGGATCAACCGTCAAGGCGCGAACTGGGGTGATCGTCCCCAAATAGTACTATTAAATGCATAAGCGTCTACCAAATCCCGGTAGGTCACAATTCATGCTAATGGGACTTTTAGTGACATAACCTAACTTTAATAATCCATTTAATTTCATCTATCGGGTCCTTTAATCATTTATCGGGTCATACAATCGGGTCATTCAATCATTCGGGTCCAAAATCAATAAACAAACAATCGGGACAAATGGTGTCCTAATTTTATAAAAACTAACATGTTATCTCCCTCGCGGGTTTATAAAACATTTATAAAAACATTTAAAAGAGTGCGAGGCTATGAACTCACGTTGATATGGGAACGCGATTATCGGCGATTTGGATGTACGGTACGTGCTTCAATCACGAAAACCTAGACAAATAATAATCGGTCTTAGACTCATGTCCAATGACTTTATAAAAATAACAATTATGTATACATATGATGATTATATATATATGATAATCAAGTGGGTTTACATATTCTCGTTTACTCATTTTAGTGTTATACTATGTCGATAACTTTTATATTAGTTTACTAGTTTTACCCGTTTACGTGTCTTAAGTCCAATAAGCTTATTATAAGTTATTTAACTTATTTTAATCCATTTTGTACTTATATTATCAGTACTTAAACTTTACAAGTTGGGCCTAAATGGGTTAAGCCTAATAAGTTCTTTTTGCAAGTTTTTATCTTATTTAGTCCAATTATTAGTCCAATATGCTTAATTAGCTCGTAAATGTCCGTATTTCTTATAGTTCGGGTTTTATCGGTTTTTACTTGTCTTAGTTACCTATACATCAGTATAGGACTTTTATAAACTTTACATTAGACGGGTTTGGTCGTCTAAGTTTTATTTGGCGAAAAACGTTAATTTTACGGCGATAGCCGAAAAAGTCGTAATAATCAAGTTTATAGTTTTTATTACTTATAAATATTATTTTACCACCATTTATATAATTTACCCATTTAATTAACCTTTTATACATTTATATAAATAAGTTTTATAAGTTAGTGGGTTTTCATTTATATTTTATACTATTAATTTTGAGTGCTTATATAATAGTATTATTTTTTAATTTTCAAAAATCTGATTTTTATCTTCACTTTCACCAAAACTGCCATATCTTGAGTTCTATATGGAGATAGAAGCTCAAATTTTTATCACATAAACTACATGATATGTGCTACATTTAACTCTTCTATAGATACTGTTGAATCATCTTCTAAATATTTTCTAAAAATCGTCCAAAACAGTAACCTCAGATTTATACCCTAAACTTGTTTTGATCATATCTCACTCATTATTTTGATTCCATTGCATGGCCAACTCTCAAATATGTACAATACCCATAGCTTACTGTAAATCCATTCTACTTCATAATTTTATCAGATTACCATATAGTTCTTTACTGTTTTATACAGTCATCAAATTTAACCAAGATTTTAACCTTGTTTCTTATGGTTTTTCACCTTTTTATCCATGATTATCAACACCAAATCCCCACACAATATTTTTATCATCATATAATCATCATAAATATATACAATAGGAAATAAAATACATGTTTACATAATCAAAATAACAAGAAGTTGAGGAGGACAATCTTTATACCACAAAGTTGATGTAGGTTATGATTTTGACATGGTTTTTGATGGAGAAACTTGTAGACAACCATGACCATCTTCAAGACCACCATGCTCCATGAACTCCTTGTGGAAAATCAGCCTTGATAATCCATGGAAACTCCTCCTTGGATGTTATAATCACCACCATTCAAGAGAGCTTCAAAAGGGCTTCAACATGTGTATGAATAACACATGATTTCATGGATGAAATTGATCAAAATGGGGTGTTTATGTGTAGGGTGGGACGGCATATAGAGAGAGAGATGGAAGAAAATGGTGGTTTGCATGTTGTGTGTGTGTGGGAAGTGGTTTAGCTACATGTTTTTGAGGTTTGGTTAGCTTACCATGTAAGCTTACTTACATGTGTAAGTTTTAGCTACATGGTTGCCACATCTTGTGATGTGGTGGCTTGTTAGTGCCGTCCCATTAAGCTAGTGGGGTGGGACAATGTATTTTGTTCCATCTCACTAGTTTACGGGTATTTCTCGATTCTAATTTTCTCGATTTGCGTGCCCTCGGGTCGTTTTACGAAAACGTTTTTATAAATTATGAATCGACGTTACAAAACGAATCCAATAAAAATTGTCTCATCAAAAACGGAGTTCGAAAACGTAAATACGTAATCCTAAGGTTTCCGGTTTAGTCGTAAAGGACTTTAAAATAAAATCGTAAGTCCTAATCTCTTCTCGTAAATTTGTGAGTTTATGAACCAACACAAATTTAAAACTCCAAAATAATATTCGCGAATAAATTTATTTTCTGAAATGTCGGACTGTCACCAAAGACGGTGTATGTAAACGTGAGCACGTAACGTTAAATCCTCCGGTTTAAACGTAGTCGATGCTACTTCAAGACGTAAATCCAAATTTCTTCCCAAAAATATGTGAGTTCATATTGTAACATTAAAATAATGTTTTTAAATAATATTCGAGAATAAAATATCAATCATAAATTGACGGATTGTCACACCACTGGTGAAGTAAAACCTGTTATTCCAAACTTGAAACTGAAGTACAATCTCCCAAATTTGTTACTTACGCTTAGCACTTGTGTTGATTAAAGAACGGTGCAGAGAAACGTCTCTTAGAATCTTATACATAAAGAGAGAGGTATAAGATGTAGAACACCTCTTGAAGTATCCACAACTCCCGGTGAGTGTGACACTGAGCACTACAACGTAACTCCTTAAGTGATAGTTTTCCATGTCGTCGACCATCCACCCCTTGACAGTGGAAACTAGATAAATCAAGTCCCAATCATAAATGCTGAAGCGAATCATCAATCGATAGAGGGGGTGAAAAGGCTCGATGATGAATTGAGTAGACGCCTTCGTGATATTCCACTTCACCTTCAAATAATAAATACCAAATCCACTTCGTAATCACTTGACATTACTTTGCCCGAATACTAGCCGTTTTTGACAATTTCAGTGAATCTTAAAGGATCGTTTTGGTGTTTGTTTGTTTTTGTCTTCGTGTTTGTTGTGTGTGTTGAGTATGACTGAGTGTCGTTAACTAGGGAACCAACGATGACTAGAGAAATAGAGGTCGTCAACGTTGTCTAGTAAACTTGATTTTTTAAAGACCAAATCAATCATATACCCAACTGATGCGTGGATCGACCTCCGCGGTGAGGTCGTCTGAAAAATCTCCGAAAAATAGGGTTTCAAAACGAGGGTTTTCTTTGATCGAAATGAGTGAGTAGACGCCATATAACCATTATCCGGACCAATTAATATAATCTGCCCAACTCACTTTGGTATCAAATTTCAAGACCTAGAACTACGATGGATACTTTAGACAGATTCCTTCAATGCCTTTATAACTCAGCCCCCAACATATGTGTGCTATATATGGTCCATAAACAAGATCATATACAGTGTCACCACAGCCCAATAGCCAACGAATCGGGCCAGCACCATTGTGATCCCAACCCGGGTCAGTTAAGGCTATATCCTTAGATGTATAAAATCCATGTATACCTAATTTATCTCAGTTAACCTAATCTTATTTCATCTTTTACTCCGCCCCCATTCATTCCAAACTCTCATCCCTTCTAGAAACTGACCTCATCAACCCATCAACGAAATCTTCTATCTTATCATTTGAGTCTCTTTGAAGACGCATCAATCAAGTGTATATCAAACCCATATCCATACAATCAACGATCAATTATACCACAAAAGGATCATAAACCACTTTTAACATGGAGTATGAACCATATAATGACGAAAAGATGCGGATTCAAGATCAATTATATTGATCTCGGGTAGGTTTGTATGATGATTTAATTCGTTTGCATAAATATCAAACCAAAGATTGAATATAACAGTCTTGTTAATATTCTTTCTTTAATTTCCGAATATGTAATAGTACACCCAACAAAGATCGATGATGATTTCATGTTTCGAGCTATTGATCATGGCATGCATGAATAAAATGAAACGAATCTGAGATCACTTTCTGTTTTAATGAGTCTAGTTGAGATGGGTTTTAGGTGTCGAAGGGTTAGTTTGATAAAGTTGGTATTGATGGGAGTTAAAATGATGGTGTGAAAAATACTGGTTTGGTGTTATACTCGACACACTGAGTTGACCTTGTCAACTCGGTAATTGCCGAGTTGACTCGGTGAGTGAAGTAGAACTCCTGGTTTGGTCAAAGCATTTTCAGAAATAAAAGTTATGTTAACGAGTCTCATTGTTTGTCTAACCAAAAGAACCAGTCAACGCAAGTATGTCTAAAAGAATGAGTCCATCGTAGTCTTATTGCACATCAACTCGATGGTTCCATCGCACCCTGATGGACACCATCGCAGTCCCATCGCAATTAAAAAAATTGAGTCCATCGCATTCCCATCGTATTCCCATCGCAGTCTAGTACCACATCCATCGCAATATGATGGAAGCCATTGCAGCGTGACATCACAGCGTGACATCGCAGCGAGTCATCGCAGCGAGTCATCGTAATCATCAATCGCAATCAATGCGATCTAATCCAGAAGGCGTCATCGTAGCCAGTCTCACCCCATCGTAACTCACCATCGGAATGAGCCATCTGAGTAGGGTTATACTGCCGAAAATGTTGGATCTAGCCATATATGTTAGTTTTGTCCTTTCCCCAATAAAGGATCAGTTATTATTTGATGGGACAAAAAACGTGTTGAAAAATGGACAGAAATTTTATGAAACCAGCTAACAGATTACTGATAAAAAATGGTAATAAATGGACTGCTAAGAAATTGAATGGAAATAAGATATGGATGATGTGGAGATGTGTAACACAGATATTCAAAAATAATAAAAAACGTACCAAACCAAAATACATCCGACACACAAACACAAACACAAAACGTGAGACAAAAACACGAAACACCCCCGGTTAGCTCTGATACCAATTGTTAAACATGGATTCACTAATAACACGGGTAAAAGATCCGGAGGTCGGGGAGGATGATAGAGGTGTTTAGCCATTTTAGTGAGAGAAACAAGAGAGAATAAAAGTGTGTTTTATTCTAGAAAGAGAAAGGTAAGACAAGAAATGAAAAGCCTCACCCCTCCATGGAAGTATGGAGGGGTTTATATAGCCCGGGACTTGGACTTTACATATGACAATATTAGTCCCTGCAAGTCCTGGCTATGAAACTAATGTAATTCCGTTAGTCGCACACATTTTAAGGCTAACAATCTCTCAATTGCTAGAAAACTTGCACCTGCTTGTGATGATGCACCTGCCTGTGTTGTTTCCACTGTTGTTCCTTCAGCCTTTCTTTTTCTGGATTCCCTAGCTCTATGTAACATTTCATTTTGTTTCCTGAGATACTCAACTTCCTCAAGAGTGTTTATACCTATGAAGTCATCCACATTTGTCTCTCCTAGAACTGGTCTGACTGCCTACTCTATCTCCTCAAAAGTCATGTCTCTGAAATGACCATCAGTCCACTTCTTGTGTCTTTTGAGCATAACTTTGTAGTGTGCCAGCCTCCCCTTTTCAAACCTCAAATACTTTTCCTTCTGAATCTGATTTTCCCTTCTTTCCAGATATTCATTTTGATACTTGTAAACTAAACAAATCAATTCATACCTGTCTTCCAAAGGAGCATTTACCAACTCCTTTTCCCATTAATCTAGAAATTCTTGAACATGAGGCACCCTTTCATCTAACTCTCTATGCATGATTTCAATCTGCTTAAGAATCTCTTTGGGCCTCATCTGTTGCATTCTCTGATCGTGCGTGTGTAGCTCATCTTGTTGAAGTCTGAGAGCTACTTGTTCATCATATTCTTCTTGAGCCCTTTGCTATTCAGGTGTTCCGTGCTTGTATTTTCTCTTGGGCTGTTCAATCATGATCCCCTTTCCCTTGTCTTTTGGATCCACTGCTGGTGTTGGTTTTGCTTTAGGTGCAGGTTCTCCAATTCAAACTCCCTTCTGAGATGGTTGCCTTCTGTTCTTCCTAACAAATGTTTGAGTGATAGGTTTAGCAGGGGAAGAACTTACAGCAGGGGATCCTTTTTAGCAGGGGAAATTTTGAAGCAGGGTCTTCTTCTTTATTGCCCATAGTCAACATGTTTGGGAAATCTCTTTTTTAGCCCTCCCCTTATCACTTCCTTTCTCAGCACTTCCTTTCTCAGTCCCTTTCTCAGCACTTGCTACCTTTTCTTGTTCTAAATCCTGCCCACCAGGATATGCATACCATTGAGTAGATTCATCTGTGTTAGGAACTTCCTCCCCTTTGGAAGCATCCTCATCTGTAGATATGATGAGCCTAGGCTTTCTCCTCCCCTCTAGTGTAGCAAGTCTGGTTTCCAAATTATTGATAACCAGACCTTTCTTTTTGACAGTTTGTACAAGTTATGCATTTTGCTCTTTCAATCTAATGCACATTTTAGTCAATTCCAAGATGGACAATGGTTGCATGCTGCTCACAACCTTAGAAGGAGATTGCTCCCCTCTTTGGGTATCACTGAGTGAGGGAGAGGACTTACTAATGGTGTCACTATCCTGCTCATCCCTTGAGGATGAGACAGTAGTGGCAGCCAAACCCCTAGTGTCATCCCAACCTTTTGGAGGCTCTCCTCTCTGCTACTTTTGAAGATTCACCAGGCAAGGGAGACCTAGAAAACCTGGTTTTGGTTCTCCTTTCATGTTTTGGATCAGCATGGGTTAGAGTACTAGCAGGGGTATCATCAGTCTTGGCAGGGGAATCAGATGGTTTGTGTGTGGCTATTTTTGTTTTAGCTGCTTCTTGTCTGATTTGTTTCATCATGATGGGAGTGAGTGGAACAACCCTGCCATAAAATTGTGGAGATGGTGCAACAAGTGTGGTAAACAGTTTGGTAGAGTGTTTGGTGGCTGAAAAATAGATTTTGTGTTTGATAGGACCATGTTCACTCATATTCAGCAAAAGTTGTGTAAACCTTGGGTACATACAAAATTTAGAATTGCTTGTAACATTTTTGACCATTCCTTTGAAAATCATTTGAGAAAAACAGTACTTTCTCCCTGTTGCTAAGCATATCAGGGCAGAAGCAACTTCACTTCCAAATTCATTAAAAGAAGTGGTTTAGGTGACAAACATTGTAAAATTGTATGAATCAAATATTTCCAATGTGGGGCAAACTGACCTTTAGCAAACTTACATTTTTGATCATCAGAAAGAGTGTACCCTAATTTTACAATACCCTAAAAAATTTCAGCATCAGGTAGGTTGGCAATCCCATCCTCAACATCCAAAACAAGCTTGTCTCTAATGGAGGCAAGTGTAATCACCTTGGGATGGCCATCTACAATGCTCTGAATTGTTACCTCTCCATCCACTATTTTGGTCACTGATTTAAAACTCTTGGATGTGTGAGGTGTAAATCCTGGGATTGATGAGAAGAGCCACTCTAAAATACGAAGATTTTAGAAAAGCCACTGCATCAGTGAATTCTGCTAGTTCATCATGTAAAAGAGCAATTTGATTGTGATTAG
Source organism: Glebionis coronaria (assembly GCA_025667525.1). Classification (NCBI taxonomy): domain Eukaryota; kingdom Viridiplantae; phylum Streptophyta; class Magnoliopsida; order Asterales; family Asteraceae; genus Glebionis; species Glebionis coronaria. The sequence goes on along the minus strand of CM046874.1, from coordinate 588,001,656 downwards.
CAACAATTTTGAGAGACATGATAAATATTGGAAACGTTTGAAGTTTTATAGTTGTGAAAGTTACGTGGGATTTAGTCGAAGGAGAGAGGTAGACCTGCTGGTTAAGAGAATTAAGTTTTTATAGGCGAATTGAAGAGCAGTGATTGGACCAAATTTTCAAATAGCAAAAATATCAGAGATAAATCTTGATAAAAAAGGAATTTATTTGAAATAATAAAGAAAATATTACCAATCAGCGAAGAAAGCGCCTTAAATATCTTTTGAAAAGAATAAAATATTCCCTAACCAAAATTTTAGCAATCAGGCCTAACGGCTATAAGCAGGGTAACGGCATTGTCGGTCAACGGTCAAACAGGGGGATGCTGAACAAGCAGGGGAATCAAAAGTTGAAAGCATGGGAAACTTTCCTAGGAGTATTAGACTAATCATGAAGAGACCAATGCTAAATAGCTCTGCTCTAATGCACACCCTTGTAAACACAAGGTAGATACACAGAAACTCAAGAGTCCTCCATTCAGCAAAGTTCTAAACTCAAAGAGTTAACACATAAGTAACCCTGCACCTGATCAACCCAAGAAAATAAGCATACCCTAGTCACCATCCATACCATTACCTTACTTATGGTTAGTTAGTCTTGGCAATATGTACTAAACATCTGAATTTAGACAGCAAGCTGGTGAATAAAGAAGTTTAAGTACATATTGCAGTGCCTTAAGGTTTCATAATTCTAACAAGCTTTGCAGCAATTCTTCATCATTCTGAACCCCTACTCACCAGTGGATATGATCTAGAATCATATATGAGTATCCTAAGGATACCCTAAATCCTAAAGGTGTGACCTAACCTCCCCTGAAACATAGAGCATATACCTGATTTTCCCATGAGTGTAGCATGCACCATCTGAACCTATGCATTGTTAGTCTAAAAACCACATATAACCACTTTAAAAAGAACAAACCCAACCTAAGAGAAGAACTCTTAGCAGGGGAAAATTCCTTAGCAGGGGGATGAACCCCAGCAAGGGAATCTTTCTTCAAAAGCAGTGGAATGAAGAATAATGGAAAAAGTGACTAACATATGTACAACAACAGCAATAAAGCAATCCTGAGTATACAAGACAAATTAGACATCAATTTTTAGGGAGAAACCATTCCAATACTTGCAACCAAGTACTGAAACCTCCCCACTTCAAAAGCTTTTGTCAAAAGATCAGCAACATTAAGTTCTGTATCAATTGTCTCTGGGACAATCAACCCTTTTTTAAAACAATCTCTAATAAAATGATGTCTTATTTCCATATGTTTAGTCTTGCTATGAAAAACAGGATTTTTAATAATGCAAATGATGCTGTTAGCGTCAATAAATATCTTGGTTTTAAGAAAATTGTACCCATAATCAAGCAGCTGGTTCTGAACCCAAAGAACTTGTCCACAGCATGCAGCAGCTGCTACATACTCAACTTCAGTTGTGGATGTGGCCAGAATAGTCTGCTTCTTACACTGCCAAGATATAAGCCTGCTTCCCAAAAACTGACATCCACCTGTTATAGACTTCCTATCATTGTTGTCACCAGCATAATCACTATCTGAGTAGGATATCAGTTCAAATGGTAACTCCTTGGGATACCAAAGTCCTAAAGTTAGATGACACTTCAGATACCTAAAAATTCTCTTCACAGCAAATAGATGACACTCTGTAGGTGCCACTTGGTATCTTGTACATAAACAGACTGCAAACATGATGTCAGGTCTTGAAGCTGTAAGGTACATGAGAGATACAATCATAGACCTATAATTCCTAACATCAATAAGCTTTCTAGTGCCATCTTTTCCCCAAGGATGCTACTTATCCATTGGAGTGGAGACTTTCTTTCCTTCACACATTCCATACTTTTTCACAATATCAGCCACATACTTGTCTTGTGAGATGAAATCCCATCTTTCCTCTGCTGAACTTGTAACCCCAAAAAGAAGTTGAGTTCAGCCATGGCACTCATCTGGAATTTTTCCAGCATCAACTTGGCAAACTCTTTGTTAAGCATAGAGTTTGTGGATCCAAAGATGATGTCATCCACATAAACTTGTACCAAAATAAAGTCACCCTTTTGTTTCTTGATAAACAGGGTCTGGTCAATTTCCCCCCTATTGAAGCCATTATCCAATAGGTATTTAGAAAGAGTTCGATACCAGGCCCTAGGAGCTTGGTGAAGTCCATACATAGCCTTCTTCACCTTGTACACTTTGTCTGGGTGTTCTGGGTCTTCAAACCCTGGAGGTTGCATAACATAGACTTCTTCATCAATGGTGCCATATAAGAAGGCACTCTTAACATCCATTTGGTACAATGTGAAGTCCATGAATGAAGCATAATCCAGAAACAATCTAATGGCTTCAATCCTGGCTACTGGAGCAAAAACTTCCTCATAGTCAATGCCTTATTCCTGTGTATAACCCTGTGCTACTAGTCTTGCTTTGTTTCTGACTACAATACCCCTCTCATCCTTTTTGTTCCTAAGCACCCACTTTATCCCAATAGGCCTTGCCCGTTTTGGACAATCTACCAGAATCCAAACTTCTTGAATGTCAAACTGTAAGAGTTCCTCTTGCATAGCTTCAACCCAAATTGGATCATTTAAAGCTTGAAAAATCTTCTTTGGCTCTTCTTGTGAAAAAAATGCAGTAAACAGACAAAATTGCATGTTGTCATGAGTAAACTTCATAGTGATGTTTGCAATGAAACTGTGTTCCTTTGCTGAATACCTTGTATGTCTAGGAGCTTCAGGATCACCTATGATTTGTGATAGAGGGTGATCTTTATTGATTCTGTAAGTAGGCTGCATGCTCATGATTAGTTCTATTTCATCCTCTTCCAAATCAGAATTGATGGGGCTATCTTGATTGGAAAAGAACTCCTCAAAAGAGCTTCCAAGTGATACTGCATGACCTAGAGATGGATGCTGATGAGCTGAATGCAACTCTGAATAACTTGGACCTCCACTCCTAATTATTCTGCTTCCACTGCTGGACATGAGTAGACCACCAGAGATAGGTGAAGATGAGGAAATGAGTGGGGATTCTCTTTCTTCATCATTAACATCATTGACAGCTGGATCCTTGTTAGCAGGGGAAGCAATTGATCTAGCAGGGGAATCCAGGATTCCACTGCTTTCAGCCATTCCACTGCTTTCAGAAGTTGACTTAGCAGGGGAAGAGATTGGCTGTTCTTTCCTTTGAGCTGCATCATCTTCTTCACCTGTTTTTGGAGCAACATCAATGGGAAACAGTGAGGGTACAGTCATGTACCTCAATGGTGGCTTCTCTACACCAGTTGGTTCTTTAGTACCTGAAATGTTAGTATTTTGCAAGGCAACATGTACATAATTCATAGATTTTGAAAGAACTTCAATGTCAAAGAACCAATCAAAACCTGTTTGTACATCTTCAGGCTTGTCTTCAAGAAGATCCACATGAAGATTTTCTGTCACTTTGCTTGTCTTCTTGTTGAAAACCGTATATCCCTTGCTGTTTACTGAATAACCAACAAAGTACCCATCATCCCCTTTTTCACTGAACTTGCCTAGATTATCAATTGTGTTCAAAATAATCACATGACATCCAAATGGTCTAAAGAAGTCAATCAAAGGGGGTCTTCCATTGAACAGCTGATAAGGAGTCTTGTTGTGTGCCTTAACCACCAAGGCCCTGTTTTGAACATAACAAGCAGTGGCTACAGCCTCAGCCCAAAAGATAACTGGAAGCTTGGAATCAGATAGCATAGTCCTTGCAGCTTCAATAGGTGTCCTATTCCTTCTTTCTGCAACTCCATTTTGTTGAGGTGTTCTTGCTATACTGTATTCCCTCTTTATTCCTTTGTTTATGCAAAAAGTGTCCAGTTTCTTATTTTTGAATTCACCACCATTGTCTGATCTCATGGTTACTACCCTCATACTTTTGGAAAGTTTAATCTGATTGATGAACCCAATGAGTACATCTGCTGTGTCACTCTTTTCAAACAAAAAGAATGTCCATGTGAACCTTGAAAAATCATCAGTAATCACCAGGCAATACCATTTCTTCATTATGCTTGCCACAGAAGTAGGACCAAAAAGATCCATATGAAGTAATTCCAGTGGCTTGGTAGTAGACAGACTTGTTTTTGACTTGCAAGAGGCTCTGTGTTGTTTCCCTTTCAGGCAAGCAGCACTAGTATGATCATTAGCAAAGGACTTGGAAGGAAGACCATGAACCAGATTATATTTGACCAGTTTGTTCATGTTCTTGAAATTTAGGTGACCAAGTCTTCTGTGTCATTTCTTGCATTCATCAACTGAGGCTTTGGCAATGAAACAAGTTTCATTTTCTTGAAGAGAGATATCCTTGAGATCAATTGTGTACATATTCTTTTGTCTTGGTGTTCTGAGTACAATAGGAGTGTTGGGTGGTAAGACAAACTCCTTTCCTAACACCAGACATTCAGTATCTGTAAAAAAGACAAAGTTCTTGTTATCAGTCATTTGACACACACTGAAGAGATTGTACTTGAGCTCTTTCACCAAGTAAACATTGTCAAAGGTCATCCCATTGGTGACAATAGTTCCTTTTCCTGTGATTGTTCCATGCCCATCTCAAAAGGAAACACCATCATTATCATGCAGGGGAACAAAGTTAGACAGATAAGATTTATGTCCAGTCATGCTCCTTGAGCATCCACTATCCCAATAGGCTTTATCATTCCTGGTCTTCTTTGTCACCTGCAAAAAGAAAAACAATTTAGTTTCTCTTGGGGACCCAAGCCATTAAAGACTTGGATCTACCTCGTGTATCAATATGAGATAGCTTATCAAAGACTAGAGATACACCATTAGACTGAGTACCCCTTTTGGGTACCCAAACCCAACGAGCTGAGGCTTTCATATCTTTTCCCCATCTGCCCATGTTTCTAGAGGACAAAACTTTTCTAGCAGGGGATGCCCTTGACTTAGCAGGGGAATCCCTATGCTTAGTAGAGGGAACCCATCTTTTGTTTTGGCCTCTATTGTTGTGTTGGTAAGGTCTAGAGACAGACTTATATGCAGTATGAGGTGGTGGTTTGGTCATGGAAGGGATGGACTTGGGATATGCATCATTCACCTTTCTTAGAGCAGGAACTACATACTTATCAGATACCTTGTTTCTCAAAGCAGGGGAAACATACTTAGCAGGGGAAAAGGATTTTGCCCCTGCATTTAAAAGAATGGATTTTGGTTGCATGTCCTTTAAAGGATTTGCAGCCACCACTTCCATTGGTGCCTGACAGTCTTGATAAGTGTGATCAAAACTGCCACAGGTGAAACAAGGTTTGATGTTTATCACAAAGTTCTCTCCTAATTGATGAGACTTTTGGTCATTCCAATTTCTCTGATTACCTCTAACAGACCTATACATACCAGTATATTTAACAGTAGACTTAGAGGACTTTGATCCTGATTTAGATTTGGGTAAACTACTCTTAGAACTTGAATCACTCCCAAAAAGTCCTTCTCTTGAAAAGAAAACATGATTATCTATCTTCCACTATTTTAAAGTAATTTGTTCCTTTTCAAAGTCCCTAACAACACTGGTTTTCACTAGTGGTTCTTCTGTTTCTAGATTATTAGGTATGTATGCACTTAAGTCAAATTCAATATCTTCCTGCTTCTTGAAACAAGAGAGACCAGTCCAAGACAAGTCTTTTCTAGGAAATGGTGCATGAATATTAGCAGGTGGTGGTGGTATAGCAGCATGCTCATTTTTGACACCAAAACCTGTTTTATCCCTAGGGGACTGTCCATTTTCAACTGCTTTAGTTAAATCTTTAGAAGCTTTTCCAAAAATTTTCAACAATTTCTTCATGTATCTTTTTATTAGATCTAAAGACTTCTAGTTCAGTAGTTAGAATCATTATTTTCTTTAGCATCTCTCTCTAAGACCACAATATGATCTCTATAATCACATTCTCTTTGTTTATACTCTCTTATGGTGGACTCTAGCTGTTCTAAAGCACGTTTCTAGTTATCCAGGTCATTATCACAATTAATGTAATCAACTTTTATCTTTCTTATTTGATCATTCAATGACTCGGTATTTTTTTCTACAAGCTTTAGTACAATATGAATCGTCATATACCTCATTGTCTGAACTAGAGCTTGACATGGCCATAAGAGCAAAATCTTCCTCTTTTTCCTCAGCAACTAAAGCTTGATTTCTTTCAACACTCTCTGTCATAGCACTCCAATCCCATCCACCTGCTCCATCTATCCCCTGCATGGCTACCATAGCCTTAGCACCAGAATCATCATCCCTGCTTACCTTCCTATAGCTGCTCCCAGTCTTAGGTCCTCTGCATTCCCTAGCAAAGTGACCTTTCTTGCCACAGTTGTAGCATTATACCTTTGTTTTGTCAAATCCAGCTACATCAGAAGGATTGACAGAGATCTTCTTCCCATACTTCTTGTAATACCTGTTGGCTCTCATGTTGAGTAGAGCCATGTTCCACTTGATATCCATCTCCTCTAGTCCTTGCTTACTAATTTGACCTAGATCTTAATGTAACACAATAGATCCTTGTGGCCCTTGGGATGCTACAAAAGAACAAGCAGTGTCAAGGCTGAATGTTGCAGGCCTTTCTTCATCATAAGATGATCCAGATCTAGCAGCAGGGGAATGGGTAGCAGGGCCAACTTTGATTCCACTGCCTTTGGAGATTCCACTGCTATGAGATATGAAAGCCATGTTAGCAGGGGAATCAGTAGATCCACTTGAATTTGTGGGGATGGTTCCTAATGACTTCATCTCATTGACCACTGGCTCAAAAACTTTCAAGTTATTATATATGTCATCAATGTTCTTGTCATCTATGTCATCCCTATTCTGCCAAATAGCTTTGTAGACAAACCATTCTTTTTGAAGGCTGTTAAGAAACCTGGTATTCACCTGTTCTCTTGTCACTTCTATTTCAAAGAACTCTAACTGAGCGACCAGATCTTGAAGCCTATTGTAGATAGCACCAATTGCTTCATCACCAATTGCTTTGAAAAAAGCAAATTGATCAAGCATTTGATTCTTCTTCTTCTTCTTTGTGGCCTCATTCCCTCCAAATGTTTTGCCTATTGCTTCCCAGAGTTCCTTAGCTGTCTTATACTTTCTAAACCTTAGCTGATGTCTATCAGGTAGAGCCAACAGTAAGGAACTATGAACCCTGACATCATGCCTTCTTGCTAGTATCTCCTTGTCAGCAAGAGCAGCAGACTTCTTCTTGGCCTCACCTTTGGAGCTTTCACCTTTTTCTTCTCCCTTATCCTTATCTTCAACTATTACAGTCTTTGGAAATTGATCACCAAATTCTATGATCTCCCATAGAACATAGTGTTCCATCTTAAGGTATTGTTGAATTCAGAACTCCCATAGTTCAAAGTTTTCGGGGTCCAGAATGAGTAGTTTGAGAGCATTGTTGTTGGTTGAGGATGAATGAGAATCTGAAGACATGATTGATGTTGGTTGTGAGAGATGTTTTGTTCTTGGTTTAATCAAAGTTTCTCAACAAGCTCTGATACCACTTGTTGATCCCAAACTCAAATCTTAAACCTTAGCTTATTTAAGGGTTGCGATAGAGAGAATAAATTCAATCTAACACTAGAGAAACTTTGCAATACAAAGTAACTAACAAGATACGGAATGTAGTGTTTAGCACAAGAAAAAATGTTTAAGGCAAATGTTAAACTTTAATATATCATAGATATACGAATACCCAATAGTGGTATTAGGGTTACAAAAACCTTAAAGTATGAAATGAAAGCTAACAAAGAAAGATACACTTTGCATGATAACCTAGTGGGTCCTTTTATAGTACAAGGACTCACGTACAAGATCACTACTAACAAACTTGGAAAGTATCTCGGAATAGTAACTGAAATGCGTTATAATCTATTCCAAGTTTATCTCTAGCATCAGGGTCTTTGACTTCAGCAGGGGAACCAATCTCCCTGTAACACCCCCTAATATACATGCTTTAGTTCAGCGGAAGAGTCGTTGGTGTTACAGGATAGCACATTACTCAAATCATAGACAACGCTTAAAATCGCGTCTTTTAATAATAAAGCATTTTTCCATTCATAAATATCAAATTACATAGGTCCCAAGTCATAGTATTTCATACAATTTTACAAAACATTTGAATGGAAATTTTTATTTAAGTGCGGGCCATAAATTCTTGTCGTCTTCCCGAGAATTACCTTCAAGTACATGAGATAAAACATGTTAAAAGAAAAGGTCAGCGAAAACGCCGAGTGAATTCATAGAGTTTAATAAAAACCATTAATATATCATCAGTATAAATTTATTACCGACAATCTTTTTGTATAAATCTTTGTAGTAGGCCATAAAATAAGCCAAAAACATTTCATACAAATCTTTGTTGTAAATCATACTATAGGCTTTTGCCTTCAAAACCATTATACGAAACAATGTCGTAAAAACATCATACAATACGTTTTATAAAGTTGTATAGAGTTAAATAAAAACCGTTATATGAATATGGTTATGTAAAACCAAAACACGAACATAATATCAATAATAAGACCCCGTATTGCTGTCAGGCAATATATCGTAATTCAGTGCGTATATCAGTATTTTCGTCACCTAAGCCGCATGACATGTTACGTTTCTATAACATATAACGGGTAGATAACCCGTAATTTCCTTTGCCCATCTAAAACAGCTTGTCGTCACAATAATCACGCTTATATAAATCTTCTCATACATAAATTTGCTTACCAATCAATGTGGCACGACGGGGATCAACCGTCAAGGCGCGAACTGGGGTGATCTTCCCCAAATAGTACTATTATATGCATAAGCGTCTACCAAATCCCAGTAGTTCACAATTCATGCTAATGGGACTTTTAGTGACATAACCTAATTAATAATAATCCATTTCATTTTTATTCATCGGGTCATATAATCATTCGGGTCCAAATCAATAAGCAAACAATCGGGACAACTGGTGTCCTATTTTTATAAAAACTAACATGTTATCTCCCTCGCGGGTTTATAAAAGATTTCATAAAACATTTAAAAGAGTGCGAGGCTATGAACTCACATTGATTGGGAAAGGCGGGTTATCAGCGATTTGGATGTACGGTACGTGCTTCAATCACGGAAACCTAGACAAATAATACTCGTCTTAGACTCTTGTCCAATGACTTTATAAAAACAATGGCTATGTATATATATGATATCATAAGTATGATAATGATCAAGTGGGATTTTATCTCTTCGTACACATTATAGTGTTATGTGTTAGTCAAATTTTTGACTAGTTACACTAGTTTCAATCCTATTCCATATTAAGGCCCAATAAGCACATTAAAAGTACATTAAAGTCCAATACATTATATTAGCCTAATTATACTTTTAATATCAGGCCTATACTCATATGTTGGGCCCAAGTGGGTTAAGCCCAATGAGTAATTCCATTAGTGTTTAGCCAAATTAGTTGAGTCAATAGTCCAATAAGGCTAATTTGGCCCGTTAATGTCCATATGTTATAAAGCTCGGGTTTTATCGGTTTTTACTTGTAATATGTACTTATACATCAGTATATGAGTTGTAAAAAGTTTACATTAGACGGGTCTGACCGTCTAAGTTTTAATTAACGAAAACGTTAATTTTACAGTTTTAGCCGAAAAAGACGTAAAACTCATGTTTATAGTTTTATAACTTATAAAACTTATCAAATCGCCATTTTTATAAAATGTCTCATTTATTTATTAATGTACATACTTATTTATATGTAATATATAAGTTAGTTGATTTTAAGTATACATTTTATATTATATTTACTTGAGTGCTAATATTATACTATATACTTTTATTTTACAAATCAGATTATTATTTTCACTTTAACAATTTTTACCATATCTTGAGTTCTACAAGGAGATAGAAGCTCATTTTTGGGTGACATAAACGACATATTATGTGCTACAATTAACTCAGCTTTAGATACTGCTCAATCTATCTCTAAATGTCCCTAACAGTCCGTCCAAAACAGACTACTCAGATTTGTACTTCAATATTGTTTTGATTATATCTCACTCATTATAAAGATTCCATTGTATGGCCAACTCTCACATGTGTACAAGTCTTATAACTTACTGTATATTAATTCATCTATGCCATTTTAACAATTTAACATAAGTTTCTTTACTGTTTTATACAGCCTACTTATTTAAGCAAGATTTTACCACTTTTACATGTAGTTTTCAATCTTTTTAACCAAGTTTATCAACACATGATCCCCACACAATATTTTTTATCATCATATATCATCATATACATATACATTAGGAAATAAAATACAATTTACATCTACAAAAATAACAATGAAAATGGGAAGGATGATCTTGTTTACCAACCATGATTATAACTTCACTTTTGATGACAGCACTTGGGGTACACCAAAACTAACTTCAAGATCACCTATCACCAAGAACTCCTTGTGGAAAATCAGCCCTAGGACACCAACAAATCTCCTTCTTGGATGTTAAAATCACCAGCAATCAATAGAGCTTCAAAAGGTTTCCATCATATGTGTGAATAACATAAGATTTTGTGGTTAAATTTGATCAAATGAGGGTGTTTATGTATGAGTTGGGAAGACAAGCCAGAGAGAAAGAGAGAGAGTTTGGTGGTTTTGCATGAGTTGAAATGAGAGAATGGTTTAGGGAAGGTGGTTTTGTTGTTGTAGCTTGTTTGTGAAGTGGCTAAGACATGTGTCTTAGCTTACTTCTTAAGCTTTGACACCTCAAGGGTGTTGTGGCTTACGTCTACCCATCCCATATTGGGGGTGGGGCTTAAGTGGTTTTGTCTCTTCCCCATTTATTTACGGGTACTCCTCGATTCTATTTTCCTCGATTTGCGTGCCCTCGGGTCGTTTTACGAAAACGTTTTTATAAATTGTGAATCAACGGCACAAAACGAATCTAATAAAAATTGTCTCATCAAAAATGGAGTTCAAAAACGTAAATACGTAAACCTAGGGTTTCCGGTTTAGTCGTAAAGGACGTTAAATTATGCACGTAAGTCCTAATCTCTTCTCGTAAATTTGTGAGTTTATGAACCAACACAAATTTAAAATTTCAAAATAATATTTACGGATAAATTTATTTCCTAAAGTCTCGGACTGTCACCAAAGACGGTGTATGTAAACGTAAGCACGTAACGTAGAGTCCTCCGGTTTAGACGTAGTCGATGCTACTTCAAGACGTAAATCCAAATTTCTTCCCAAAAATGAGTGAGTTCATAATATAACATTAAAATAATGTTTTTAAATAATACTTGAGAATAAAATATCGATCATAAATTGACGGTTTGTCACAGCATTTACCCCTAAACAGGATCTTTGTCCTCAAAGATCAATTTATCTTACTACTTGCTTCTTATAGAGTTAGAGCCATGTGGGTATTTCCTCCACATTCGGTCTTTTCTCACAAGTGTAATCCATTATAATACGCGAGTTTCATCAAACATAACTACGGGAATAAGATCAGGCTTAAGTTGACTTACTTTCTCTATCCATGATGTTCACGGGTTTTTGATGAATGCAACTTTTCGCTGATCAAAACTTCATCAAGAAGTAATCAGATTTTCACTTGATAGATATTTTATCAAGTTCGATATACGAACATAATTCACGCAGCCCTTAAAGTCCTAGGGTAGATCCAACTTATATGCCTTTCAAACCAACTTTTACATTATCTCAACGGTCCCATACAACGGGGACTTATTTCCCATGATCCTTCAGATAATCAATTCACTTTTCCATGGTGAAATTTTTTGGCATAACTTCGCTACCTATCCTGCACTTCAAGATCTACATTTCGTATTCACATAACCTCCTGCCCAATACTGGCAGTCAGTATTCAGATCCTAATTTCAACAATCATTTCAGGTTTCACGGGTCGGGTATCTTGTAAGGTTAGGTTTGTCATCATAGGGAACCTTAAACCTAAAAGACATGTCCAACTCACAATGGGTGTATGTCGGATGTCTTCATCCCAATTCCTGCTTACAGATGCTCTTATATTTAGATCCTAACAAGATTCGATCTCGATCCTAATACGATAATTATCAATGATAATCTCTCCAAAGGAAAGCGATTATACGGTTTATTACCAAAGGTCAACTATTCAAGCATAAAACAACACTTTTAGTGTTTTGTATCATTACTTTACATCGTCCCTTCGATTGGGGTGGTAAACAGTACTCTCATCAAGGTTCGTTCCCAATGAATTCTGAGCAAATCTCTAGAAATTCGATGCGAAACGAGGATCTTCATCAAGAATCTATCATTAACGGGAATGATATTAGCAGATTTGGTCAGTCTGTCGATGATGACCCAAATCGAATCAAATTCAGATGATGACCTTTGCAATAGTTAGACGTTTACTAATGTATGAGGCGATGTCTGCCTTCATAATTTGCCATCAGTACATCTTCTTCAGATAAAGATACATTAAATCAGAAATGACATGAATAGTTAACTTAATCTTATGAGATTGCAACATGACTAAATCTCAAAATCCTCCGTATTCAGGCCACCAGAAACGACCTTTTAATCATTTAACGCCATCGGCTCTTATTACTAATGGTTCACATTAGCCGCGAACCCCTTTTTACTATCTATATTATCCTTTTTACAAGCATCGGCTATTTTTAAATTGCTCGGGCAAATTATTTTGCACCGTCATTACTAAGGCACACATCCTAATTGATTCTTTTTCTTTTCTACATAATGTGTCAGTAATTACATTCACCTTTCCTGATGAAATAAATATCATGACCTTATTCACTCAAAATTTCTTTCTTCATATTTTCTAAGTTTTAGTTTCGTCTCAACTATCATTTTTATCAGTTTTGCTCAATCCGACGCTTAAAGCGTCGATAATTATTACAAGTAATTAAATAATAAATATTTAATTTTTATGAAACGTAAACGTAAAATTTTTAAATTTCTTGGTTCGACCAATTATATAAAAATGTTCAAAATAAATTTGAATCTTTTTAGCACGATTTTTGTTGATTTATCGAAAATAATTAACAAGATTTGTAAATGTTTGAAAAATCTTTGTTTATACTTTGGTAAAAAATTTCTTAGTTGACAAGCAAAAATTGTCGTTTCAAATTTCAAGTCATGGTTTAAATGGTTTCCTCAATTCCTCTTAGGTTGTCTTGAGGCATACACAAACATTTACCCCTAAAGGAGTTTAGTTAAATTATTTGGGTATAAGGGAATGATTCCTTAAAATTTCCTTTGATAAAACATTTGTCAAAACATATTTGCACTTTCTTTTTGGTATAACCCAAAGCCTTAATGGCTCTAATCTTTGAAGAGTCAGTATAGATTCCATTATCTATTAATCACATGGTCAAATAATGTAAAGGATTAAGCCTTAAATCACATGTTAAATACTCTAGGTACAGGTTTTCATTGCTCGGCCAATTCAAGGCAGTTTATAAATGATTACTAACTCCTTCTTATTCATAGTAACAAACAAATGGTCCTTAATGATCACCAGCATGAATTTATCAAATTACAGTCTACACACGTGATTCACCAAATTTATGGATGCTACATGTGCATTAGTCAATCCAAACGACATCGCGTGAAACTCATAATGTTCATTACAAGTTCTGGATGTAGTGATTGGAATAGATAATCTTCTTCGCGGACGCGAAGTTGATGATAACCATGTCGTGGATCAAATTTTTAGAACATATGCTAGAACCTTGTAAATGATCGAACAAATCTTCCATCTTGAGTAATGGATATGAATTTAGATCGTTAATTTATTCAGTTCACAGTAATAAATAAATACAAGGAATGATAACACCATAGCTCTTCATGATGACGAGCTTGGTAGAATAAAAGCTTTCTCCGACAACTCTCTCAGTTGTAGGGTAATTCTTTTAATTCAGATGGTGCTAACGTACAGTGCACATGCCACAGGTGCAGCACCGGGAATATAATCAATACCAAATTTCAACTTGCCTTAATGGCGAAAGTCTAGGTAATTCACCAACAAATACCTCCTAAAGTTTCAGATAACAGAAACATCTTTTAATAATTTACTTTAAGTTCTTTCTAGATTACAAGATCTACGACTATTTCACAACCATTCATGGTATAATTTCAAGTCTAAATGCAGGATATGGTCATCCATCGGGAATTATTTAGATCACCTTTGATAATCAACATCTTATCTTTTAGGGGATTTCTACTCGAGTTCCCATCAATTAAGACAATGACATCATGTCATAATCAATCAATCCATTCTACTGGCACTATCAACTTTCTAGTTTCATTACCGTTGATAAGATGTGAACTTCTCAAATGACTAATAATAATTCATAATCCTTTACAAATTTAAGGATATCTGGAGACATAACTACCAGTAAAGAGTAAGGTCAACACATAATCTACGCGAGATAATTTCAAATCAGATACAGACAAAACATTAACAAATATGAGTATATCCCATGTTTTCATGAATTGAGTACGCATTCGAAAGCTCTTCGGATCGTTACCCAGGTCATTAAAATGAAATCTAATCAAAAGAAATGATAGGAACGTCGATACACCCAGTCGGGTATTAACATTCGGTAATCAAATACTTTTCCAAAGAATCTCACCACGGGAGAATTGGACAAGGAGGGGATATCAATTGTCAATTAAGACAATTTCCACAGATGATTAAATTCGATTCAGAAAATAAATGGTACGGGCACATATGTAGGAGTCTTTAACAATATGTCCCTATTTTTACACTTCTTGCAGATCTCATAAAATTTAATCTTTCACAACTTCAAAGAAAATGTAGTGTTTATTAATCAATTTTATGGTGACTACTAATCAGCCTTGCATGGTCCCTTCCAAATTGTATGTAGGCGCGCAACTATATACAATATTAAGATTAACGATGCAATACCCAGTTCGTCAAAACTTTGTCATCATGTTTATAATAAAAATATTTTCATGCTTAATTCTTGAATAAGAATCAAAATGAATTTACAGAGATGTTCTTTGTTATGAAAACAATTAAGTTTTCCAAGGTGTTTCACAAGCAACTTTATTTCGATAACGATTATTTATAAATTTCACTTTAAATAATCCTTACGGTGATAAAAATTCAATCTTTATCAAGGGATACTGTTTTAACTTATAAAAACAATGAGTGATCTGCAAAAGAGTGATGAAGAGTTGTTCACCAAGAACTAACTACAATATGATAGGAAATGAGCTTAGCCAATTAATCATGAGGTTCATGACCTTGATGGCGCTCAAAAAGAATAATCCACAACGTAACTCAAATCGAGATGAGTACTTGTTCCATGGTTGCATCACTAATGCGAACATTAGGATGAAGCAAGAGGAGATAGATAACATCGATACATGTAGGATTTAGCAATCAAAGGTAGTCTTTTTCATTAATCACAAACAAGTCAAAATTGTACCGTAACACATTACGTGTCACTAAGTCATACAATTCCAAGAACTCATCCTACCAACTGATGTCTCAGTTAAGTTAGGGATTTTTAAAAGATACCACAATGAATACTAATCTACAATAGTCATTAGGTGTTCCACATGTCTCGAAAAATCCACCGGTCCCAATTCAGAAGAAGATTTCTTCAATCTATTTCTTGGACACTAGGCATCCTCGTCATTGGACAATGGCCTAGGAACAGCCCTTAACACGAACCAACAATCATTTTAAAATCTTATAATTCAATCACAGGACTTAACGACTTCCTCTTAACAATCTCATATTCCATACAAGTTAAATTTTGACTTTATTCAGGTTTCAATCAACTTATACTCAATGTTACATCATACTCATTTCCAATACTTTTAACCTTATTCTTAGACCTTAATAGGGCAATAAAAGCTCGATATGAACAACACTTAATTTCCAATCCTATGGATCCTTCGTCAATAGTTATCAAATGAGTCACTAGTATGAAATGACTCACACATTCAATTAGACTTCTCGAAAAGGTACTAGTGGCATGAGGCTTTTGGGTAATGGTTCCAACGACAGCCTCAGGTGCAACATTCACCTTTTCGATTTCAATTTAAGAATTGGGTGACAACGAATCAGATGACACCTTTCTAGGTGGTAAGGTTTTGTTAAACTCCACTCTATAAGAAAAGATCGTCATGACATCAATATCAGATTTTATCTCGCCAATTCTTCTTTAAGATCATAATCAACTACTGTCAACATTTCTACGAATATCTAGCATTTTGTTGGGATCATAAATATCCACAACTTGGTTTAGATTTGAAATAGCTATAATTCCTACGGGAATAGCTTCGATCGATTTGCTAGGGGAGTTAGGGTTTCTTGTGACAATCTACGTCGTATAAATACCTCGTATAAATATCAAAATAATCATCAAACAATCTTGTAATCAAATTACATCACACACACACATATATATATATATATATATATATATATATATATATATATATATATATATATATATATATATATATATATATATATATATATATATATATATATATATATATATATATATATATATATATATATATATATATATATATATATATATATATATATATATATATATATATATATATATATATATATATATATATATATATGTATATATATAAAATCCAAGTTATATATATATTAAAATAACACTTCTTAGTCTGGCCTTGTCGGTAACTCGGGAATTCTTCGGCACCGTTATAGTCAAAAGATTTTTAGACATTTTGAGAAAAATGTTTATAGTTAAACGATTTTGAAATGTTTTATTCAAAACCTTGGTTTTTAAAATCTTTCGTTCTCTATAACGAGAGCTCTGGTACCAAACTTTAACACCCCCAAATATTCATACTTTAGTTCAGCGGAAGAGTCGTTGGTGTTACGGGATAACACATTACTCAAATCATAGACAACACTTAAAATCGCGTCATTTAATAATAAAGTATTTTTCCATTCATAAATATCAAATTACATAGGTCCCAAGTCATAGTATTTCATACAATTTTACAAAACATTTGAATGGAAATTGTTATTTAAGGGCGGGCTATAAATTCTTGTCGTCTACCGGAGAATTACCTTCAAGTACCTGAGATAAAACATGTTAAAAGAAAAGGTCAGCGAAAACGCCGAGTGTATTCATAGAGTTTAATAAAAACCATTAATATATCATCGGTATAAATTTATTACCGACAATCATTTTGTAAATCTTTGTAGTAGGCCATAAAATAAGCCAAAAACATTTCATACAAATCTTTGTTGTAAATCACACTATAGGCTTTTGCCTTCAAAACCATTATACGAACCAATGTCGTAAAAACATCATACAATACGTTTTATAACGTTGTATAGAGTTAAATAAAAACCGTTATATGAATATGGTTATGTAAAACCAAAACACGAACATAATATCAATAATAAGACCCCGTATTGCTAGTCAGGAAATATATCGTAATTCAGTTCGTATATCAATATTTTCGTTATCGGATTATTATAAGCCGCATGACATTGTTACGTTTCTATAACATATAACGGGTAGCTAACCCGCAATTTCCTTTGCCCATCTAAAACAGCGTGTCCTTACAATAATCACGCTTATATAAATCTTCTCATACATAAATTCGCTTACCAATCAATGTGGCACGACGGGGATCAACCGTCAAGGTGCGAACTGGGGTGATCTTCCACAAATAGTACTATTATATGCATAAGCGTCTACCAAATCCCGGTAGTTCACAAGTCATGCTAATTGGAATTTTAGTGACATAACCTAACTAATAATAATCTATTTCATTTTTATTCATCGGGTCATATAATCATTCATCGGGTCATATAATCATTCGGGTCCAAATCAATAAGCAAACAATCGGGACAACTGGTGTCCTATTTTTATAAAAACTAACATGTTATCTATCTCGCGGGTTTATAAAACATTTCTTAAAACATTTAAAAGAGTGCGAGGGTATGAACTCACATTAAGGCGGGTTATCGGTGATTTGGATGTACGGTACGTGCTTCAATCACGGTAACCTAGACAAATAATACTCGTCTTAGACTCTTTTCCAATGACTTTATAAAAACAATTGCTATGTATATATATGATATCATAAGTATGATGATGATCAAGTGGGATTTTATCTCTTCATAAACATTATAGTGTTATGTGTTAGTCAAATTTTTGACTAGTTACACTAGTTTCAATCAAATTCCATATTAAGGCCCAATAAGACCATTAAAAGTCCATTAATGTCCAATACTTTATATTAGCCCAATTATACTTTTAATATCAGGCTTATACTCATATGTTGGGCTCAAGTGGGTTAAGCCCAATGAGTAAGTCCATTAGTGTTTAGCCAAATTAGTTGGGTCAATAGTCCAATAAGGCTAATTTGGCCCGTTAATGTCCATATGTTATAGAGATCGGGTTTTATCGGTTTTTACTTGTAATATGTACTTATACATCAGTATATGAGTTGTAAAAAGTTTACATTAGACGGGTCCGACCGTCTAAGTTTTAATTAACGAAAACGTTAATTTTACGGTTTTAGCCGAAAAAGACGTAAAACTCATGTTCATAGTTTTAAAACTTATAAAACTTATCAAATTGCCATTTTTATAAAATTTCTCATTTATTTATTAATGTACATACTTATTTATATGTAATATATAAGTTAGGGGGTTTTAAGTATACATTTTGTATTATATTTACTTGAGTGCTAATATTATACTATATACTTTTATTTTACAAATCTGATTATTATTTTCACTTTCACCATTTTTACCATATCTTGAGTTCTACAAGGAGATAAAAGCTCATTTTTGGGTGACATAAACTACATATTATGTGCTACAATTAACTCAGCTTAGATACTACTCAATCTATCTCTAAATGTCTCTAACAGTCCGTCCAAAACAGACTACTCAGATTTATACTTCAATATTGTTTTGATCATATCTCACTCATTATAAAGATTCCATTGTATGGCCAAGTCTCACATGTGTAAAAGTCTTATAACTTACAGTATATTAATTCATCTATGCCATTTTAACAATTTAACATAAGTTTATTTACTGTTTTATACAGCCTACTTATTTAAGCAAGATTTTACCACTTTTACATGTAGTTTTCAATCTCTTTAACCAAGTTTATCAACACATGATCCCCACATAATATTTTTATCATCATATATCATCATATACATATACATTAGGAAAGAAAATACAATTTACATTTACAAAAATAACAATGAAAATGGGAAGGATGATCTTGTTTACCAACCAAGATTATAACTTTACTTTTGATGACAACACTTGGGGTACACCAAAACTAACTTCAAGATCACCTATAACCAAGAACTCCTTGTGGAAAATCAGCCCTAGGACACTAACAAATCTCCTCATTGGATGTTAAAATCACCACCAATCAATAGAGCTTCAAAAGGTTTCCATCATATGTGTGAATAACATAAGATTTTGTGGTTAAATTTGATCAAATGAGGGTGTTTATGTGTGAGTTGGGACGACAAGGTAGAGAGAAAGAGAGAGAGTTTGGTGGTTTTGCATGAGTTGAAATGACAGAATGGTTTAGGGAAGGTGTTTTTGTTGTTGTAGCTTGTTTGTGAAGTGGCTAATACATGTGTCTTAGCTTACTTCTTAAGCTTTGATACCTCAAGGGTGTTGTGGCTTATGTCTAGCCGTCCCATATTGGGGGTGGGGCAAAAGTGGTTTTGTATCACCCCCATTTATTTACGGGTAATCCTCGATTCTAGTTTCCTCGATTTGCGTGCCCTCGGATCGTTTTACAAAAAACGTTTTTATAAATTATGAGTCAACGGTACAAAACGAATGGATCGTAAAGGACGTTAAATTATGCACGTAAGTCCTAATCTCTTCTCGTAAATTTGTGAGTTTATGAAGCAACACAAATTTAAAATTCCAAAATAATATTTACGGATAAATTTATTTCCTAAAGTGTCGGACTGTCACCAAAGGCGGTGTATGTAAACGTAAGCATGTAACGTAGAGTCCTCCGGTTTAGACGTAGTCGATGCTAATTCAAGACGTAAACCCAAATTTCTTCCCAAAAATGAGTGAGTTCATAATATAACATTAAAATAATGTTTTTAAATAATCATTGAGAATAAAATATCGACCATAAATTGGCGGATTGTCACACCCCCTGACTTTGTTATTTAGCAGGTGGAACTTACTCTAGCAGGGGAAACTCTGACCAACTAGCAGAGGTAACTAATACACTTATATTTATTCCCAACAGTGGACACGAAAATTGAGGAGTTGGAAATGTTATATGGACCAATGTTTGATGAATATTTCACGAGGGAGAAACATGTTGTATCAAAGTCTTCTTCTGTCACTCATGATAAGAATGATGACACCGATCATCATCAACAAAAGGATACAACCCCATCTACTTTGACATGAGTTGCTACAGATTTACCTCCTCAGAATATCACATCAACAATCGATCCTACAACATCCACAAATACTGTCATTGCTCCAGAGAACACAAATCAAGCAAACAATGCATTATCTGACGATGACGATTTTCACAATCCATTCGGTACATCGGTACATGAAATTGGAGAGTCTTCTGCTCGACATGTAGATCCGTCAAATATGCATACGTTCTACCAACGACATCCTTCAACACATCATTGGACCCGAGATCACCCTTTGGTTCAAGTAATTGGAAACCCTTCATAGCCCGTTCGTACAAGACGACAACTAGATACCGATGGCGATGTTTGTATGTTCGCACTCGCCGTGAGTACAGCTGAACCAAAAAACATCAAAGAAGCCATGGCTGATCATGATTAGATTGAATCGATGACGAATGAACTTCAACAATTTAAAAGACTTAAGGTCTGAGAACTTGTTGACGGACCATACGATGTAACACCGTAAATCTTCGATGGATCTAGAAAAACAAGATGGATGAAGAAAACACACATCAAGAACAAATCTAGGCTAGTGGCTAAGGGGTATGGCCAGAGAGAGGGCATTGATTTTGAAGAATCATTTTCACTAGTTTCTCGTATGGAAGCGGTCATGATTTTCCTTTCTTATGCACATAAGGGATTCATCGTTTATTAAATGGACGTGAAGACGTCATTTCTTAACGGTCCTTTGAAATAAGAAGTCTATGTCACACAGCCGGGAGGATTCGTTAATCCTCATTATCCTGACAAGGTGTATCGTCTCCATAAAGCACTTTATGGACTCAAGCAAGCTTCAAGAGCGTGGTACGATGAGCTCTCGAAATTTTTGGTATCCAAAGGTTTTTCAAAAGGTTCCATTGATCTAACTTTGTTCATATACAAATATGGGGATGACATATTGCTTGTGCATATTTACGTTGATGACATTATTTTCGGGTCTACAAATCAATAACTTTCAAAATGGTTTGAACAATTAATGCACAACAAATTTGAAATGTCAATGATGGGCAAACTAAAATTCTTTCTAGGAATTCAAGTTCACCAATCCCCAAGTGGTATATTTATTAACCAAGATAAGTATGTCAAAAGATAATCAAAAAATATGGTATGACCTCATGTGACCCCATTGGGACACCATTATAAACCACATCCCTAGATGTTGACTTGGAGGGTTTACTGATAGATCAAACGAGATATCCTTCCATGATCGGGTTTCTCATGTACTTGACAGCAAGCAAACCAGATATTGCACATGCAACATGCTATTGTGCATGATATCAAGCCAGACCCACTAAAAAGCACCTCAAGGAGGTTAAATGGATCTTTCGGTAAATTAGGAATACCACTCACTTGGGACTCTTGTATCCGAAGGAAACCAGTTTCTTTCTAACGGCGTATTCAGATTCTAATCACACATGGTGTCTTGATACTAAAAAAAGTACTTCCTGTGATGCAAAAATTCTAGGACAAGATAAGCTCGTGGGATGGTCTTCCAAGAAGCAGGATTGCACCTCACTTTCATCAGCCGAAGCGAAGTATGTGTCTCTATATGCGTGTTGTGCTCAAGTTCTTTGGATGAGAACACAACTCACGGATTATGGCTTCCACTTTGATAAAGTACCTATATATCGTGACTCAAAGTCGGCCATAGCCATCTCCTGCAATTCGGTACAACATTCCCGCACAAAACACATTGACGTCAGATATCACTTCATAAAGGAATAAGTTGAACGCCGTATCGTTGAATTATACTTTATTGGAACGGATTACCAATTAGCCGACTTGTTTACGAAAGCTCTATCGAAAGATAGGTTTGAGTACCTCATTAGGCAAATTGGTATGAGATGTTTGACTCCAGCAGACCTGGATATTCTGGCAAAGGTGCCTGCTTGATTCATCTATCAAATGTCTACTTGTATATATCTATGGAAAAGAAAAATACAAAAATATAAAACATAGAAAAACAAAATAAAAAATGGAAAAATCTTTAAAAATACCAAAAATATTCTTCTCGACATGTCTTTCAGTATCGATAATATGGACGTACCTAGAAATGCCGCTCAACAACGACACGGGTGTGTAGATAAAGCTCGAATAAAAGTTCTAAATATTCTTCAAAACATGTCATTTCTATTTTTTAATAAAGGAAAATGTCTATTTTGGACAATATTTCCAATCAACGGGTAGAGCAATCTATCTTGGGTTAAGCTTGTCACAAAGCAGTCAATGTTTTGAGCTCAACACAATGGCTTGTAATCACTTTCAGATTGCAACCAGAATCTATATTCACGGGGGAGTGTACGGTTTAGTGCGCTTACCCTCAGCAAAAGAAGAGAAATCTTCTTACACTTGAGTGGATTCGTCACGACATTCAAAGTCTATGAACTCAAGTTTATACTTTAGAAAAGCTATGTCACCATAAAGAAATGGATTCTTCAAAAAGCGTTGAACACAATTTTTTCAAGTGTTTTTCAATGATTATTCAAAATCTTTCAAAATTTGTGTGTTTAATAACTCATATCCTCAAAAGTTTAATGTGGATCATATCCTCGTAATGACAATTCAATTGGATCAATTTTTGAGGGGGAGCTTTCCAAATTCATGCTAAGTTAGACACATATTTCTCCCGAAAGTTTTCAAGACTATTTTTCACGATATATTAATCAAATTTGGTATCTCTAATATCAAACAATTTTATATATTAGAGATAGGGGAGAAAATGTGATTAAAATGGGATTTAATATATGAAACATACATATAAGACTCAAGCACTTTAACTCTTACCCACATGTGTGAAACACTTTCGATTATTGATGCACATGTGAAGGAGGAGCTTTTCTGAAATGTCAAAACAATCAAGGTGTTAAATGTTTTTCAAACACTTTGATTGACTTTCAAGTGGTTTTAACGGTTACGATCTTATATACCCACAACCTCTTTAATTCATGACGTTATTGGAGTCAAAAGGTAGTTAGGTATATGTCCTATGATCCGATCTAAACCAAAGGGATCTTCCCAGGGACAATCCAATAGATTATTAGTAGTCCTTCGGAAAGATGGAGTAGATTGTGAACGTAGATGAATGCCGACTAAGTACTTAAGCTAGCACTGGAACAATCACAACAAGGTGCTAGTGATGACGTCTTGGTAAACATTGAAGGGGTTGAAGAATGAAAAAGAAATGTAAGGATAAAGGGTGAAAAGAAAGAAGCCCTCCATACAACTTAGGCAGAATCTGGGTCAACACATCTTGAAGACAACACATCATGGACCCAGTGATGTAATGCACAACCCTTACCCAGCTGACTCATGCTTCTCTCAAAAGAAGTTTGTTTTATTGTCACGGAGATCAACACGACTTCTATTAACTTTCTCACTCTGAGATAGTTCATATTGAATAGGTGGCATCTGCTCCAGCCTCCGACCACTAAAAGTACACAAATCGAGTCTAGAGCCTAGAGATCAATCAAATCTCGTTAGGACACACTACATGATGAACAAGAGAGTGCTACGCTATATCATTGCGATATTGCTAGAACACTCAGAGTTATACTACTTAGTATTCACAATGATGAGTGGAAATCCTTCTAGTGTTAACATCAAACAACACTGTGGTAGGTCATGTGTAAGATTGTTTACGAATTAAACATGTGTAAACTGAATAGTAACAGTGGTTTGATTCTTAATCGATTCAAACTCATTTCAGATTTCTATGTAATATCTTTATGGTCTTGCCAGAACATTCAGAGTGATACTCATTAGTATTCACAGTGATGAATGGAAATCCTTCTAGCGTCAACCTCAAACAGCGCTACGGTAGGTGACTTGCGAGATTCTTTATGGATCAAGCTTGTGTCAACTGGAAAGCAACAATGGTAAGATTCTTTATGAATCAAACTTGTTCTAGGAATTTGAATTGACGACTTTAATCAAGCGAATATTTATCCAATTGATTCACTCTTTATGTTCGCAATCTTGCTTTGAGACGGTTGAGTAAAGAGAACGGCTAGTACAGCCGCGAAACCCTATCAAGGAGAATCTTGATTGAATCTACCTAATCACAGGTACGATATTTAAAATAGTCTAACGGTCTTCACTGACTAGAGGTAAAACGCTACCGATTTAGGACGAATGTTAAAGCCCTTCAGTCCATGTCTATGTTTTGTCTCGAGAAGGTGGCGTTACGGTGTAATCAACAAAGTCAAAGATTCAAAACCACATACTCATGCCCAAAGATATATTCAACAATCAAGAAAGAAAAAGTATTCCGTAACTCTGGTGTTCAGAATCTTCATAAACAATTAATATAGAGGAATGACCTCTCTTCAAAGGAGATTGTCAGCAAGCTTTTAAGATGATGCATTCTGCGAGCGTGTAGATGAAGACACAAGATCACAAGATGGCAAAGACAAGTCAAGGATGGTGACTGGCAAGAATGAAGCAGTCATTTTGAAGATCTCAATACTAAAGATTAATTATCTCTATAAATACTCACATGTCGTAGAGGAATGACCTCTCAGTGAGTGAGATGTTAGTCTTAAAATATTGTATCATCAAGAATGATTCGGTCACAGCTTTGAAGATCTCAAGATTAAAGACAAAGTCGAAAGACAACGACAAAGGCTCAAAGATCACAACATGAAGGAACAAGAATACTATTACATGTTCCCGACTCATTTATGGCAAGATTAGTAATCTCTATAGATCTCCAAATGTCGTAGAGGAATGACCTCTCATTGGGGGAGATTGTTAGCCTCAAAATATTGAGTCAAACAAGAATGTTCATTATGTATCATTTCTTAGAACGTTTTAATAAGTAGTAAATAGTTGGGATTCACGGGCTTGACTATAAGGTATAAAGTTCATGTTTAAGGAACAAAAGCCTAAAAGGAAATCCCAGCCCATTTAGATATAGCCCATGAAAGCCCACATGCGGGTGGACTATATAAACACCCTCCTAGCATGTTAGGAGGGGTTGACTTATTTCATTTTTTCTCTTTCTTAATCTAATATCACAAAGTTTCCAACCACTTTCTCTCTCTATTTTCTCATCTCATCTCTTTTCTTCTTTATTTCTTATTATCCAACCATGGTGAAGTGATAAATAAAATTACAACAAAATTGCGTTGACCCCAATGCAAAAGAAAAAGCTGAAATTTTGGTTAAAAATCAATTTGACAAAACTCACACAAAAACCTTATTCACTTTCGTAGGAATCACGGTTGCATTTAGCGTATGCAACAAGCCTTTAAACTACTCAGTAGCTCGATTGGACAAGTTTTGTCTCGTGAGGGTTTATAGTGAACACACCCACAAAGTTCTTAACACACAAACCAATCCACGGGATGCCTCCCACCAGCGCTATGTTTAACGTCATTAGCCCGACGTAACTCGCTGGAGCTTTTTGGACGGTTGAACTGGTTCCAAGTGAACCACATCCACTATGTCCATCTTATCACTCTCCAACACAACATACAGCATTAGAGGGTGTCCATTGACTTTGAATGGCTCTCCAACCACCATATTTTGAATTTTAATGGCTCTATGTGGGGAAACCTGAGTCACAACGTATGGACCCGTCCATTTACCACTTAGTTTACCTGAAAGAGCTTATGTCTAGCATTAAATAACCAAAATTTCTGACCAACCCATAAGGATTTCTTAGTGATGTGTCGGTCCTGAAAAGCTTTGGTTTTCTCCTTATAAATCCAAGAATTCTCATAAACATTATGTCTAATCTCATCTAATTAGGATAATAGGAGTTTCCTAAAATTCCCTGCATTATCTAAGTCCATATTAACTTTCTTAATTGCCCATTCAGCCCTATGCTCTATCTCAACCTGTAAATGGCACGCCTTGCTTATACCAACCTATATGGTGACATTCCAATAGGGGTCTTAAATGCCGTCCTATATGCCCACAAGGCATCATCTAACCTTAGTTACCAATATTTTCTATCACTCCGAATGGTCTTTTCTAATATTCGCTTAATTTACCTATTAGAAACCTCAACTTGTCCACTAGTCTATGAGTGATAAGGGGTGGCTATCTTATGATTAACTCCACAATGTTTCAATAACTTCCCAAACCTAAAGTTCTTGAAATGGGAACCCCCATCACTAATGATAGCTTTAGGTATTCCATGTCTAGCAAATATATTTTTCTTAACAAACTTAAGAACTACACTATGGTCACTTATTCTCGTAGCCTCAGCCTCTACCTACTTAGAAACATAGTCGATTGCCACCAAACTGTACACATTGCCGTGTGAGGTGGGGAACGGTCCCATAAAATCGATAACTACACACATCAAATATTTCCACAACAAGTATGGGATTCATAGGCATTTGATCACGCCTTGAAATCCCCCCAACTTGTTGGCAACGAGTACATGCTTTCACAAAATAGTGGGGTCCCTAAATATAGTCGGCCAAAAGAAGTCTCTTTGTAAAACTTTGTGCCCAATTTTTGTTGCACCAAAGTGTCCACCGCATGCATAAGAATGGCAATGAGCCAATATGTCCATATGCTCATTATCGGGGACACATCTCCTAACAACTTGGTTAGAACATAGTTTATAGAGCTCCGGATCTTCCCAAATATAATAATTCAATTGATAAAAGAAGTATTTCCTTTGTTGGTTAGACCAGTAATTGGGAAGCTTTTTAACTACTAAGTAGTTACAATATCTGCATCAGGAAAGCTTTCCTGAATCACATCGGATTTGTTGAAATACGAGGGAATAATCCTAGACAAATGGTCGACAACCATATTTTTCGACGCCTTTTTATCCGTGCTTTCTAAATTAAATTCATGTAAAAGAAATATCCATCTAAGCAACCTTGGTTTTGTCTCTTTCTTAGTCAACAAGTGTTGTAAGGTACTATGGTCTGAAAATACTAACACCTTATAATGCCCCTAAGTATATGACCTAAACTTATCAAAAGCAAAAACCACAAGTAGTAATTCTTTTTCAGTAGTGGTGTAATTTATTTGAGCTTCTGAAAAAGTCTTACTAGCATAGAATATCACAACAGGTTTCTTATCAACCCGTTGTCCCAGAACCGCCCCAACGGCATAATCACTCGTGTCACACATGATCTCGAAAGGCTTCGACCAATCAGATAACTGCAGAATCAGGGCTTCTACAAGCTTCTGCTTAAGCATATTAAATGCCTTAAGACAACATTCATCAAATTCAAATCGTGCCTCTTTTGAGAGAAGATTTCACAGAGGCTTTGAAATAGCACTAAAATCTTTAATGAATCGCCTGTAGAACCCAGTATGACCTAGAAAAGATTTCACTCATTTAACGGTAGTGGGATAAGGAAGGGCGGAAATCACTTGTACTTTGGCACAGTCGACATCAAATCCCTTTTCAGAGACGACATGCCCTAATACAATTCCCTCTCGAACCATGAAATGGCTCTTCTCCCAACTAAGCACCAAATTAGTTTCGGTGTATCTTTTTAACACACTTTCTAGCTGTCCCAGACAGCTTTCAAAAGATTGACCAAAGATGAAGAAATCATCCATAAAGATCTCTACAGATTCTCCAACCATGTCAGAAAAGATGTTCATCATGCACCACCGAAATGTAGCGGGTGCATTACACAGGTCAAAAGGCATTCATTGAAATGAAAATGTCCCATAAGGACACAAAAAAGTAGTTTTGGCCTGGTCATCAGGATGAATGGGTATTTGATTATAACCAGAGTACCCATCCAAGAAAAAATAGAATTTTTGACCTAAAAGTTTCTCAACTATTTGGTCAATGAAAGGCAGTGGGAAATGATCTTTAGATGTGTCATTGTTCAGTTTTCAATAATATATGCACACTCTCCACCCAGACACTGGGCGGGTGGTCAGTGTCTCCCCACTCTCAAATTCCACAATGGTGATACCGACCTTTTTAGGCACTGTTTGTGTAGGGTTGACCCAATCACTATATGAGATGGGATAGATGATACCAACAACTAACCATTTAAGAACTTCCTTTTCCACCACCTCCTTCATGTTAGGATTCAAACGCCTTTGCGCATCTCTAGATGGCATTACATCTAGGTGTAACACCCCCAAATTGGTCAGAATGCAGCGGAATATTACTTGAGGTGTTACTTGGTGGATCGATAGAATATAGTATACAAAGCATGATCATAAAGTATCAATTAAACATATTACATGAATCAAATGTGCAAATTAAATAAATTGTTTGAAAGTCAACATTTATTATTGTCCCAAATAGTAACCCTGCCCTGATGGTAAATATGATGCCTCCTATATGATGTTGGAGGTCCAAGTGCACATAAACCTGATTAGTTACTTGAGAAAACATGTAAATAAAAATGTGGGGGTCAACACGAGGTTTGTGAATTCACAGGTTTAATTTAAAAGTATTGATATGCAAAACACCACAAAGATAGCAGAGCAATAAGCTTCTTACTATAGTAGTTCCTATTACCTGTAATAGAAGCTAGACAATAGTAAATCCAGTGCCTATGGGGTCATATGGCAAGTAGCCTAAGTATCCGACAATGTTACAAGTCTGTTGGCCTGGACTAGGCACAGTGAGCGCTACTCACACAGACGGGGACAGTTAATCCCAAATAGATCTATCTATAACATTTCACACTTCCACAATTAACTATTACAGTCCAGGGGTAATGGGTGAACACAATAGGAAGGAATAAAGTTGTTGTTTGTAAATGTTTGCATATTTAAAATGTAACATGTTTTTACCCCTAGTTTAATATAAAACAGTAAAGTATTGGGCTATGAACTCACCTCAGTAGTAATGTAGTAGTGGTATAATCACTGAATAAGTGGCCATAGTATGATCATGAAGCAGTAGGATTACCTAAGTAATTTAAGTGGGTCTCAGTAAATGCACAATAAAATGTACATACAAATGCAGCTGATGAAAATGCATGATCACATATTGTATTAATTTTTTTACCATAATAAGTATTTAACTTATAGTAAGTTATCGAAACGAGTACATCTTTTTATTAAATGAAGTACGTTTACCTTATTTTAATTGTACGCGGTAAAATGAATTAAATAGAATGTTTTCTTATTTAATTATGACTTATAAAAATATAATGTTTTGTAAAAGTACTCGAAATTTTAAATGTTTAGTATTAGTCCTCCGATTTACACTATTCATTGTATAAACTTTTTAGTTTATTAATTAAATAGATATTAATAAAACTTTAGTTAAATTGTATTTATGTCCTTGTAAAGAAATAAAAGTTTCGAAACAGCCCCTAGGGTTTATAACACATTCGGCTTATGGCAGAAATTACCCCTAGGGTTAGTCCGTTAAGTCTAATTGCAAGTTTAGTCCTTTTCGTTATATGTATTTTCAAAACCGCCCCTAGGGCATATTAAACTTTAGGTAAATTACACAAAACACCCCTAGGGTTTAGTAAGTTTCAGATAGTGTCTAAACAAGTCCCTAGGGCTTGTTTAAGATTCGGGTAATGACACAAATGGTCCTTAGCGTTTGTAAACTTTTGGAAAATGACAAAACAAGTCCTTAGGGTTTGTTTAAGTTTCGTTAAATGGCATAAATGGTCCTTGTAGTTTCAAAAACAATAACAAGTTACAAAATAAGTTTCTAGGGATCATTTGACATTCATGAAATGACAACAATAGTCCTTGGGTTTTTTTACTCTCGGTTATAATTAAAACACCCCCTTAAATTAGGGCAATTTACAAAACAACCCTTGCACTTTATAAAACTCACGAAAATGATTTAACTAGTTTCTTGACTATACAAAATAGACTTATACTTTCACTAATTTACATTTTAGGCACAAATAGTATCCGAATAGTGTTTTAAGGGTTTAATGGGCTTGGTAGGCCTATTAAGGGTTCGGTTCATTTTGGGCTTGTATAAGCTAATTAAGTCATGGGCCTAGTGGGCTTAATATTAAGCTCGACTTATAAATAAGCTGTAGGTTATGGGCTTATGGTTTTATGGATTCGTGGCTTATAAGCTTATTTTCGAGGCTTAACTTACTAGTGATTATGAGATTATAACTTATCCATGTTAACTAGTTCACTTAGGATTTAGGCAAAACTAAGATTTCTAGTTTTCTAGGTTTATTCTAGTTCTAAACAAGGATTATACTAGCATAACCTAGATTCAAAATGAACATGTTTCCTACACAAACAATTCATGCCGTGGGTTATAGTTTCTTCTAGGGTTTGAGTTATCAAGTTTTTCACGTGTGCATGATAGTTTCATTAAGGTTTTCATAGGCGAACTAGTATATGTGTTCATGCTCATATGTTTATAAGTTTGTAAAGGAATGGAAAATGAAATGAAGATTGTATCACTTACTTGATGGTGTGAGTGGTAACAAATGTTGAAAATTAGCTAGGAAATCCCTTGAACTACAATGAGCTATGCGAATGGAGTTCTAGGCGTGACCTAGACTTCTTGTCTTGCCTTGTTGATCAAGTTTGAGGTAGTAGAAGTAAATGCTAGCACTTAATGTGCTCGAGACCAATATTTTGAAGTATTGAATGAAGCTTGGAATGTGTTGTATGCGTGTGTTTGTTGTTATCCGATATTGAAAGAGAGATACGAGTGAATGAAGTGTTTTGTGTTTGTGCGTTATGTTTATAATCAAGTGAGAGTGTGTGAGGTGATTGTGGTTCGGCTTTGAACACGCCAAGAGAGAAGAAAGAGAGATCTTAGGATAAATTGTCTTTGTACTCCTAGGATTTGTTGTGATAACCTAGTACACAATCCTTAAATGCACAAGATGTACATTTGCCTTTTGATTTGTTTTAGTCGTGCCTAGGAGGTCAAATGGGGACAAGTTGTATGCTAATAGTGTATGTCTTAATTATTTAAGGTTGTACAAGGTTTGAATATGGCAAGAGTTGGTAAGCTAAGTTTCTAGAAGACTTAGGTGTAGTGTACATAATATTCAGCTAGCTTTTGTGTTTAGGGTAACTTGGTGTTTAATTTTTGGTGAACTTATAAGGTTACTAGTGATCTAGGTAAGTTATGGTAAGTCTAGGTTTAAATCTAAGGTGATGAAGTTAAGGTTTAGGGTTTATAGTGAAAGCATAAGTAGAAAATATAAAATGTATAGTTTTAGTAAAATCAGGTGTATGACACTTATTAAAATGTATAAAAATTAGTAAGTGTGAAGTTGAACTGTAAAAATGTGGCTTTTATTGACTTGTAGAATTATTTAGGGTATTAAGAATATATATACATATATATTGTAGTGAATGTAGGTACTTGGTAAATTTTAGTAACTGTGATCATGGTTTTAGATATTAAATCTAAAATAGTATAATGTAATGTTCATGAGTTCAATATGGCTTAAAAGTTTCCATGTGATCAGTGAAATGCTTGTATGCTCTTATTTATATGAAGTAATATGAAGAGTTCTCATGATCAAATATGTGAAAAGGTACTTATATAAAGTATGATATAAATGTAAGATACAATTATCAAATGCAAAAGTGGTGATATGTATTAAAATCATGAGGTGACGTGTACAGTGATGTCATCCTAAGAATTAAATTCAGGGGTTTTACAGTCCGACCCCGTTATTTTAGCTTTGTCCTCAAAGCTTAAGACGTCGTCACTGCTAGGTGAACAAATGTGGGTACTTAGATCTAAACGAGTCTTCGCGTTCCCAAGTGAACTCAGGTTCTCTCCTTGAGTTCCAACGTATCTTGACTAACGGAATTTGACTACGTTTCAACTTCTTGACCTCTCTCTCCATGACTTCTATTGGTTCTTTTACAAATGTGGTTCTTCCAATAGCATGGCTAACGGCTCATCCGCGTAGAACTTCTTCAGATTCGATATGTGAAAGATAGAGTGCACCCGACTCAATTGTTGGGGTAACTCTAGGCGGTATGCTACTTCACCAATTCTAGATATCACTTTGAAAGGTCCTACATAACGTGGTTTTATCTTTCCATGTTTCCTAAAATGTACAACTCTTTTCCAAGGTGATACCTTAAGCATAACACGGTTACCTACCTCAAATTGCATAGGTTTCGGCTTTGTTCTGCGTAGCTCTTCTGTCTGTCTTGTGTGGCTTGAATCCTCTGTTTGATGAGTGTGATCTTCTCGGTTGTTTCTTGGATCAGTTTGGGTCCGGTAAGCTGAAATTCTCCTACCTCTGCCCAGCACACGGGTGATCTGCATTTGCGGCCATAGAGCGCCTCAAACGGTGCAACCTTGATGCTGGCATGGTCGCTGTTGTTGTAAGAGAATTCAACTAAAGGAATGTATCTAACCCATCCTTTTCCAAAGTCGATCACACATGCCCTTAACATGTCTTCCAATGTATGGATCGTTCTTTCACTATGTCTGTCCGTTTGTGGATGATAAGGAGTGCTCATATCCAAGCTTGTACCCAAGGCTCGCTGAAAAGCCTTCCAAAAATTTGACGTGAACCTACCATCTCGATCATAGATAATTGAGACCGGTATTCCGTGTCTAGCCACAACTTCTTTCAGGTACACTTTTGATAGTTTGTTCAGAGAGTCATTTTCTCTTATGGGTAGAAAATGGGCGGACTTTGTGAGTCGGTCAACAATTACCCAAATGGTATCGTAACCCTGGGATGAGGTCGGGAGTTTGGTGATGAAAAAAAAATCGATGGTAATGTTATCCCATTTCCATTTTGGTACTTAAGGTTGCACTAGTAGTCCTGACGGCCTCTGGTGCTCCGTTTTCACTCGGGCACAAGCAAGTATTTCTTCACGTAAGTGGCGATGTCATCTTTCATGTTTGGCCACCAGTATAACTTCTTCATATCCTGATACATCTTTTCAGATCTAGGATGTATAGAATACCATGACTTATGAGACTCGTGCATGATCACGTTTCTCAAGTCTCCGTAACATGGAAACTAATAAGTGTGTAAACACTTATCCTTTTGCCACTAAAATGAAGGAAAAACAAGACCTAATCATGTGTTTAATGTCGTAAAAGTCGGAATTACGCGTGGTTTTGTGTTTATTTGTTTAAATAGGTACAAATGATCAAAAGAAGAGAAAACACGGGATTTCACGGTCAAATGTCGAAGAAAAGTCCAAGAAAGAGACAAAAGACAATGTCAAAGACCAAAAGTGTGCCAAGTTCACGAAACCGGCTAAACCGACACGAGCTTGAAGAAATAATCAACAAAGCCAAATCGAGCTCAATTTTTAGCGGATTAAATCTTTTTAAGATAATCAAGATTTGTGGGTCCCACATTCGGATAAATGGGCTTAAAAACCCATTAAGTACTTATTTGCTAAAAGAGTTACTAACCATGAGGCCCAAAAGAAGATAGCCCATTATAAAAATTCGTGTGAAAATTGGGCCCAATCCCAATTTAGGTGAACAAATAAACATATTGAATGAAAAATTTTTGGCTGAGTTAATGAAGTGGTCATCACAAAACGACACACACCTTTTACCTCCCCCTCACACATCCACCGACCCTTACCATACACTTCACCACACCCAATTATCCCCATTTCACCTCACCTTTCGTTTTGTCTTATCCCCAACCGTTACCCATCTTTAATAAATAAATATAATGTATTTTATTTTTAACCTATCTCCCCACTTCACACGTCTCTCCACACCTCTATAAAATGCATTTGTTTTATTTCCCCTCACACGTGTAAACAAAACAGTACTCACCCCAGCACACATTGAATAAAACAGAAATTTACCCCACCCCCTTTTATTTTATTTCGATACAAACAAAAAAAAACCTTTCACCCTCTCATCTTCTTTCTTCTATTATTCACAGTCACCATTTTTACAAACCCTAATTTAAATCACCAAAAAGTTACCAAGTAAATTTTGGGGGTTTTATTAAAAGTGTGTAATTCACACACTTGGGGATTAAATCCCCAAGTTTTTCGCAAGATCCACCCAAGGATGGTCCTCATCCATCCAACGTGGCTAATACTGTGTTTTGATTGGTTGAACCATATATCCACCACCAATGCCTCCAATAAAAACCTTCCGCATCATCCTTAAACAAACACAACTAACACACCTTTGGACAGCCTGGCAATCCTTGTGAAGAGAGATGTTTTTCTAGCCATTGATCAAGAAAGAGAAGAAGAAAAGAAGGGTTAAACGGCCAAGATTGAAGAACGTGCCCTCCAAGTTCACAAGAAAGGTTTCCTAGGGTTTTCCTATAAAAATCCCATCAAAAGATGTAAAAGGAGTCCATTTTTTTAAGCTTTTTCTTTATTTTCAGTTTTTTTAATTAAATTAGGAGTAGGGTAAATTAGCTTTAATTTTATGCAAATAGATTTTAGGTAAATTGTAATTTCAGTTTTCAGTTTTGTAATGGTTTTGAATTATTAATGAAAGTTCTATTTTGATTAATTTTGTCTCGAATTTAATTTCCTGTTACTATTTAATTTTAATCTAAATCTGTGTTTTTTATATAATCGGTTTACTACTATTAATTTTGTCATCCTTTTGCACAAGTTACTGTTCGGTTTATCACTTTTAATATAAAAAAAAATAATAAAAAAATAAAATAAATATTTGTTCGAGTGAATAGCTGTTTGGGATCAAGCTGATGTTGATGATGATGGTTCGAAGGAGGTGTTTGGGATTCGGATTAGATCAATAAGATGGCTCAGCGCCAATCTTCTTCCCAAAGGATTCGACACGAGGTTTGATTTCTTTTATTTATTTTTCTTGTTTTAGTTTATTATTTGATTTAGGATTGAGTAATCAGCTTATGTTTTTAGTCTGTTCTAGCCTGTATGTTTGGATTTGCTGCTAGATTTGCTTATTTAGATTTGGTTTTGGATTATCAAGCTTATTTATATTTGGTTATTTGGTACTTTCGGATCAGCTTATTTGGTTTGCTTATGTTGGATTGCTGTTAGTTAATGTCTAGATTAAATTAAGTCTTGGTCTTCTTAATTTGCTTATTGTTCTTGCATTTTTTTGTATTTTGCTTATTGAGTTATAGCTTATATGATTGTTTGGCTTATTTACCTTAAACTGCTTATAAGCTTTTACTGGCTTGGCTTATTTGGTATTTGTCTGCTATTTAGTTTCATAACATACATATACAAATTATCTGTATATTTGTTGATTCCATAAATAAATGTCCATAAAATATATAGCAAAAATATTAACTAAGCTTTGTCTGGGGTGAGATTCGAACCCCAGACCCATCGTCTAGCAGACATGCGCCCCAACCAACTCATCTCATGCCTCTTTTGTGTTTATTTACTTCTAGTTAAATTAATATAGGAGTTATTGTAGTAGCAGATTTCTTTAATACTATATTTAGTTTAATTAAGTTTATTTAAAGTTTATTTTAAATTCCGTTTTTATTTATTTTATTCAGATTTCAAAAAAATACAAAAAGACAAAAAATATTTTATTTGTTTTCATTTTATTTTGTTAATTCAAAATAGTTTTTTTTATTTAAAAGCTTTTATTTTAATTTTACGTAAAAGTCTTTAAAATTGTTTTTAATTAAGTTTTATTTTAAAATATATTTTTCATTTAAAGTTTTTAAAAGTTTTCATTTAATTTTTAAGTTTTATTAAAAGTCAAATTTTGTTTTTAA
The DNA here is from genome assembly GCA_025667525.1 of Glebionis coronaria. NCBI lineage: Eukaryota > Viridiplantae > Streptophyta > Magnoliopsida > Asterales > Asteraceae > Glebionis > Glebionis coronaria. Next base: position 587,965,516 of record CM046874.1, on the reverse strand, counting down.
AATTAGTTTATATAGATTAGTTTTCATTTAAATTAGTTTAATTTAAATTAGATTAAATAGTTTTTAAATAGACTTTTAGTTTAAAATACAAATATATTATTTACCAAAAACAAACTAAGTCGAAACGTTTAATTGGAAATCAATTCGAGTGAGTCGAGAAAAACGAACATTAATTCTATTAAAAAGGACTAAAAACCCTAGTTTCAAATTGGCGCCGCTACCGCTTCGCTCGTACGATTGACGATTTGTCGTGAAGACGTTTGGATTTTGGGATCCGTTCTTTTTGAACGTTACGTTTCTTGTTAACAAAATCAAAAACACAAAAAAATCAAAAACTTAAAAATACAAAAAAAATTATCACAAAAGCAATTTCTTTCCTAAGAATTGCACCAAAAAAATTTAAAAATCCAAAAGTAATACTTTTTCCTAAAAGTATTACACCAAAAATATTACGTATTAGTGTTAATTTTTAGTTCGATTTCTTTCGTTTTTTTTCTTTTGTATATATATTTTTCTAAAAAAATACAAAAATATTCTTCTTTATCCTCTTTTGTGTTTAATTCTTTTCTCAAACCCTCTTATTTTTAATTCTTCATGGATTCGTCTTGCGTTCGGTGTGGGAGACCATGGCATGGTTTTCAAACATGTCAATGGTGTACTTGTGGGCGGTGCGGTTTTCATATCGACAATACACAAATTGGATTTTGTCCATTTTACAATTCAACAAATTCGACTTCTCCTCTTACAATACTTTCTCCCCCCTCCCGTCTATGACAATCCCTATCCGCAACATGAACCGGGTTTTTCCCAATACCCGTGTTGCAATCATTGTGGGGGCCCTCACGATACTTCGTATTGTCAGCCAATGAATTATTATAAGCCAAATCCGTGTCCTCATTTTTCTTTACCGATGGATTATTATGAACCAAATCCGTGTTCTAATTCTTCTCAACCGATGACTTCCTATGAGCCACATCCGTGCTATAATTCTGGTTTTCATAACTGTGAGCCCCCACATCCTACCATCAATCATCAATCCTCTCAGAGAATTCAACAACTCAATGCTTTGAAAGACGAAACACACGCCATTGTTTTGCAACTTCAAGAAGCCGTTGTTCTTCTAAAAGAAGCAAATGAGGAGGAAAAGCGACAACGACAACGACAAGAGCAAGTATCTAATCTTAGTGATTATACTCCTCCTCTTGTGAGTTCTTACTATTATGATGATGATGACGACGAGAATACTATTTCTTGGAATGATCTTTGTGCTCAATGTCCTAGTGCAATTGTAATTCTTTCTCTCGACTTGTCGGCTCTCGAGCCTAAGGATTCTACCACTCCTATTCTCGATTCTTCCACTACGGAGACCGATGCCTCTCTCATCATGGGGGATGAGGGTCTTATCACTATTCCTTGTGATGAGATTCTTATTCCAATCCAAAGTGAGCCTACGGTTGCTTCCGATAGTGACGATGAGTGTGAATCTCTTTCTAGTAATAATTCATTACCTCCCACCGACATCTGGGGAGACGATTCTTTGGCTTTCTCTAATTCCCTTTTTGATCTCGATGATGATTTTACTTCTAGTGATGACGAGTCACTATCCGATGAAGACGTTCTGAAGGAAAATTTCAAGATTTATTCGAACCCTTTATTTAATTTTGATGACGCCTACATCTCTAGTGAGATGAATCCTCTCTTTGAAGAGGGGATTGAGGACATTGATAGCTCCGACTCTCTTGCTATTGATGAGCATTCATTGTTACCCATGCCACCTCCCATCGTAGAGGAGGTGGAGAGATTTGACCCTACCTTCCGTTTGATTCGGTCTGGTGAGGTGACGCGGGTGGTAGATATGTCTTTTGATATTTCTCATATTATGTTGCCACCCCGTCCTACCGCGTACACACCCAAGCAGGTGATGTATCGCTTTTACTCTCCTCATTTCATACCAGGAAATGAGGATGAGTGCTTTGACCCGGGAGGTGACAATGACCATTCTATGATTGATACCTTTACGGCTTTGCCGAATAGTGACCATCCTATGTCTTTGGGGGATGACAATTTGTCTCCTTTACCCATCCCACCTCCCGTGGATCAAGACTTCACTTACTTTTCTTATGTCGAGAGGACTTTTCTACCTTTTATGACTTATCCTCCTGCCTCACATTTATTATGTTCCTCTGGGACCGAGGATAAGATTATTGATCCCGGTATAACATTCGAGGCTTCCCCATGGACCATTTAATTCGGGGTCGAGTCAGGCTCGTGACTCGGTTAACAAAAACAAGCGCTTCTCGGGAGGCAACCCGATGATCTATTTTTCTATCTATTTTCTACAATAAGTGTAGGGGGAGCCGTGTAGGTTGTTTGTTTTGTGTGTTGTGATTGTGCAGGGTTATGTGCTTTGATGATCCACTTTTGGTATTTTTGACGAGACCCGTGTTCCCGTGTTTCCCGTGTACCCGGTTCCTTCGATATGTTTTTGCTATTGTGATTCTATCTTGTATATAAATAAAACGAATAAATGTAATCACTTTAGTTGTCCTTTCCTTAGCTCGATTTTAAACAACGTACTCAATGTCGTAAGTGTAGGGGAGTTTATTCGCCCACATGCTTAAACATTGAGGACAATGTTTATATTAAGTGTAGGGGGGATTTCTATCGAGATTTTAGTGGCCTTTTCCATGAATTTGACCCCATTTAACCGGAAAATTTAAAAAATTTTCAACGTTTTTCAAATTTTTGATCTATTTTGGCCTTGTAGTATTTTCTCTCTTTTATCATCGCATCGTAATATTTTCCATTTTAAGAATAAAAGTAAAAAATAAATAATAAATTAAATGGTTTTAACAAGTTTAGATATCTTTGATATATTAGGCCCGTCGTGAATATATTGACTCAACCCGAGTTTACTTATCCAAGTTTGCTCTAGCTAGTATCCTTAACCATATGGACCTTAATTGGTTTATTAGGCTAAGCATCCACGAGTCTCATTACTTGAGATTTTAAATTGTGGAGAACGAGAGATGATAGAGTTAATTATAAGTTTGGTATTCTTTCATTAACTTATGTGAGTTAGTTATGAGCTTTTTCTCCCATCACTTGTTAATAAATATATTTGCAATAAATAAGGTTGTACGATTTAAAAGGTTACTTAGCTTCTAGCACAAGATCGATTAAAAGTTGCTCGGTATTAATTAGAGTTCATAGCCAAGGCATAACTTATTGAAGCGGGACGCGAAGATTGGCTTATCCAAAAAGGCCCTAACAAGGCATGAGGATACCCGAGTCCAAAAAGGCCCTCACAAGGCATGAGGATTCACTTTTTGCTAAAGATCCTAAGATGATGTAAAGATCATTAATCCAAATCAATATGAAGGATCAAGACACACGATGAGAAGCAATTACTCCCCTAAAGATCATGGAGAAGCCTATCCAAAAAGACCCTAACAAGGTATGAGGATAAATAGATCTAAGTCCGAAAAGGAGGCGGATCGTTGTATATCAAAATCCTAAATAAAGAAGAGGATAAATGAAGAAGTCGTGGTCAACGTTTGAAGCATCTTTCACTCCTAATGAAAATGTATACCAAAATGAAGAGAAGACCATAATTTCACGATCGTCTCTTAAGATTTGAAGATTGAAGTACAAGCCAAATATCGGTCCGAGAAAGGTCTCAAATCGTGAAACGAGTTATGCCAAGATATGAACTTTATGAGGTTTCGAGAAGCCGTTTTAAAAGATTTTGTCCTTTAGCTAACTATTGATTAAATCGTCCCACTTTATTTTCGGCCTTAATAAATTATCGAAATAAGTCAAAAATGCATCCTCGTGATCATTCAAGACAAAAATAAAATACAAGAGATACACCGTAGGAATAAGGGGGTCTAAGTGATTAACTAAACCACATGAGTAAGTGCTAGTTGTGATAACTTGTAATAACAATGATCTCGTTTTTATGCTTGGTATGGGGAACGTGAAACTTGAGGGTGATTTATATTCATGACACCAAAGCCCTAATCTAAGTCTTAGATTTCTTTACGAGTTTTTCCATCAAATAATTTCCAAGTTAATAAATTGTTATAACTTTTGTTTCCTTTTAACTTTTTATCTTTTTATCGTATTAGTAGTAGTAATAATAATAAAGGCCGAGACGGATTAATTATGAGAAAAATGTAACTTTATGCCTTAAAATTATGCATTGCATGGGGTCATTGCAATGGTCAAGTGTAGGGGATTTAATAAGTGTGTAAACACTTATCCTTTTGCCACTAAAATCAAGGAAAAAAAGACCTAATCATGTGTTTAATGTCGTAAAAGTCGGAATTACGCGTGGTTTTGTGTTTATTTGTTTAAATAGGTACAAATGATCAAAAGAAGAGAAAACACGGGATTTCACGGTCAAATGTCGAAGAAAAGTCCAAGAAAGAGACAAAAGACAATGTCAAAGACCAAAAGTGTGCCAAGTTCACGAAACCGGCTAAACCGACACGAGGTTGAAGAAAATAATCAACAAAGCCAAATCGAGCTCAATTTTTAGCGGATTAAATCGTTTTAAGATAATCAAGCTTTGTGGGTCCCACATTCGGATAAATGGGCTTAAAAACCCATTAAGTACTTATTTGCTAAAAGAGTTACTAACCATGAGGCCCAAAAGAAGATAGCCCATTATAAAAATTCATGTGAAAATTAGGCCCAATCCCAATTTGGGTGAAAAAATAAACATATTGAATGAAAATTTTTTGGCTGAGTTAATGAAGTGGTCATCACAAAACGACACACACCTTTTACCTCCCCCTCACACATCCACCGACCCTTACCATACACTTCACCACACCCAATTATCCCCAATTCACCTCACCTTTCGTTTTATCTTATCCCCAACCGTTACCCATCTTTAATAAATAAATATAATGTATTTTATTTTTAACCTATCTCCCCACTTCACACGTCTCTCCACACCTCTATAAAATGCATTTGTTTTATTTCCCCTCACACGTGTAAACAAAACAGTCCTCACCCCAGCACACATTGAATAAAACAGAAATTTACCCCACCCCCTTTTATTTTATTTCGATACAAACAAAAAAAAACCTTTCACCCTCTCATCTTCTTTCTTCTATTATTCACAGTCACCATTTTTACAAACCCTAATTTAAATCACCAAAAAGTTACCAAGTAAATTTTGGGGGTTTTATTAAAAGTGTGTAATTCACACACTTGGGGATTAAATCCCCAAGTTTTTCTCAAGATCCACCCAAGGATGGTCCTCATCCATCCAACGTGGCTAATACTGTGTTTTGATTGGTTGAACCATATATCCACCACCAATCCCTCCAATAAAAACCTTCCACATCATCCTTAAACAAACACAACTAACACACCTTTGGACAGCCTGGCAATCCTTGTGAAGAGAGATGTTTTTCTAGACATTGATCAAGAAAGAGAAGAAGAAAAGAAGGGTTAAACAGCCAAGATTGAAGAACGTGCCCTCCAAGTTCACAAGAAAGGTTTCTTAGGGTTTTCCTATAAAAACCCCATAAAAAGATGTAAAAGGAGTCCATTTTTTAAAGCTTTTTCTTTATTTTCAGTTTTTTTAATTAAATTAGGAGTAGGGTAAATTAGCTTTAATTTTATGCAAATAGATTTTAGGTAAATTGTAATTTCAGTTTTCAGTTTTTTAATGGTTTTGAATTATTAATGAAAGTTCTATTGTGATTAATTTTGTCTCGAATTTAATTTCCTGTTACTATTTAATTCTAATCTGAATCTGTGTTTTTTATATAATCGGTTTACTACTATTAATTTTGTCATCCTTTTGCACAAGTTACTGTTCGGTTTATCACTTTTAATATAAAAAAATAATAATAATAAAATAAAAAAAATTAATATTTGTTCGAGTGAATAGCTGTTTGGGATCAAGCTGATGTTGATGATGATGGTTCGAAAGAGGTGTTTGGGATTCAGATTAGATCAATAAGATGGCTCAGCGCCAATCTTCTTCCCAAAGGATTCGACACGAGGTTTGATTTCTTTTATTTATTTTTCTTGTTTTAGTTTATTATTTGATTTAGGATTGAGTAATCAGCTTATGTTTTTAGTCTGTTCTAGCCTGTATGTTTGGATTTGCTGCTAGATTTGCTTATTTAGATTTGGTTTTGGATTATCAAGCTTATTTATATTTGGTTATTTGGTACTTTCGGATCAGCTTATTTGGTTTGCTTATGTTGGATTGCTGTTAGTTAATGTCTAGATTAAATTAAGTCTTGGTCTTCTTAATTTGCTTATTGTTCTTACATTTGTTTTTGTATTTTGCTTATAGCTTATATGATTGTTTGGCTTATTTACCTTAAACTGCTTATAAGCTTTTACTGGCTTGGCTTATTTGGTATTTTTCTGCTATTTAGTTTCATAACATACATATACAAATTATCTGTATATTTGTTGATTCCATAAATAAATGTCCATAAAATATATAGTAAAAATATTAACTAAATTTTGTCTGGGGTGAGATCTGAACCCCAGACCCATCGTCTAGCAGACATGCGCTCCAACCAACTCATCTCATCCCTCTTTTGTGTTTATTTACTTCTAGTTAAATTAATATAGGAGTTATTGTAGTAGCAGATTTCTTTAATACTATATTTAGTTTAATTAAGTTTATTTAAAAGTTTATTTTAAATTCTGATTTTATTTATTTTATTCAGATTTCAAAAAAACACAAAAAGACAAAAAAATATTTTATTTGTTTTCATTTTATTTTGTTAATTCAAAATAGTTTTTTTATTTAAAAGCTTTTATTTTAATTTTACGTAAAAGTCTTTAAAATAGTTTTTAATTAAGTTTTATTTTAAAATATATTTTTCATTTAAAGTTTTTAAAAGTTTTCATTTAATTTTTAAGTTTTATTAAAAGTCAAATTTTGTTTTTAAAATTAGTTTATATAGATTAGTTGTCATTTAAATTAGTTTAATTTAAATTAGATTAAATAGTTTTTAAATAGACTTTTAGTTTAAAATACAAAAATATTATTTACCAAAAACAAGCTAAGTCGAAACGTTTAATTGGAAATCAATTCGAGTGAGTCGAGGAAAAACGAACATTAATTGTATTAAAAAGGACTAAAAACCCTAGTTTCAGCAACCAATTTCTTCCATGTAAGCACGATGTTCCATCTGCTCTTGGCTCCAATTTCTCTTTTGTAAGGTCCGTTCTAAGCATCCCCCCTATGTCTTCCTTCCCGAGGTTTTCCGGCTTCTGAGCTTTGATTTGAGCCTTTAAGATTTGCTTGGGTAGGTTCAAGCTAACCGTCATGGCTAGGGCTCGTACTCTCATGGGAGGATCAGTCCCTTTTGGCTCAGTGCATCTGCAACTACGTTTGCTTTACCAGGGTGGTATTTGATATCACAATCGTAATCACTCAGTAGTTCTATCCAACGTCGTTGTCGCATGTTCAGCTCCTTCTGATCTAGTATGTGTTGTAGACTTTTATGGTCGGTGTGTACAATACATTTGGTCCTGTATAGGTAATGCCTCCAGATTTTTAAGGCAAAGACAACGGATCCAAGTTCTAGATCATGAGTAGTATAATTATTCTCGTGCTTCTTCAACTGTCTTGAGGCGTAAGCGATCACTTTATTTCCTTGCATTAGTACCGCACCTAAACCTTGTGGGAAGCATCACAATAGATAACGAAATCCTCGTTTCCTTCTGGTAAGGCTAAGATAGGTGTGCTACACAGCTTCTGTTTGATTGTCTGAAACGCTGATTCGACTTTCTCTCCCCACTCAAACTTCGTGCCTTTCTGAGTAAGCTTTGTCATAGACTTAGCTATCTTCGAAAATCCTTCGATGAATCTACGATAGTATCCGGCAAGGCCTAAGAATTGGCGAATCTCTGTTGGTGATTAATAAGTGTGAAAACACTTATCCTTTTACCACTTATTTATAATAAAAACGAGACCTAAACGTGTATTTGATGTCGTAAAATTCGGAATTATGCGTGGTTTGTGTTTTTATTGTGTTTTAGGAAAAAATATGAAAAAGGAAGAAAACACGGGCTTTTATGGAAAGAAAAAGACAAAAGACGAAGTCAACAGATCAAAAATGCAAGAAGAACGGAAGTCAAAGACCTATTCTGAAGATTTATCGAAGAAAAAGTTTAAAGAAGGAAGTTTAACAAAGTCGAAGAACGAAGTCTACTAAAAGAAGAAAATTAGAAGACGAGTTCATTTTATCATTCGACAAATCCCGAGCCAAAGTCGAGAACGTAAAATTTAATTAAAAGACGAGAAGACAAAGAAAAAGAAAGAAGAAAGCATCTCACCAACCACCTCTCCTCTCCTATAAATAGAAGACCTCATATTCCATTTGAGGGAGTTAGTTGTAGAGTTTTAGTTAATTTTTAGTTTTTTATTTCTAGAGATAGAATGGGTGTTTGTTTCTCTCACTAGGAAAAACAATATCTTTTTTTTCTTTTATTTTTCCTAAATCTAATCTTTCTTTCTTAGCATAATCTTTGTTTGATCTTCATCTCTTTTATCATCTTTGTTTATTTTCTTCTTCATCATACTAGTTCTTCATCCATTTCATCTCACTTCATCACGTCGCATAAAGATCTTCACTTTTCGTGTTTCTTGGTTCGTGTGTAAAGGTTTTACAAGTTGTATCATTCACCTAGGGATTGGTGGTTAGCTTCTTGGTGTTTTTGTTGGCTTATTATCCTTAAAAAGTTGCGAAAATAGTTCCCAAATTCGTCCCTTTTCCGAGTTTTACCTTTTTAGGAGAATCTGTTTCAATTTCGCAATATTTTGTATATTGCGGAATTGTATCCTTTTGTGCTTTGCGGATTTGAATCACTTTGAGTATTACGGAATTGATTCATTACAAGGATTGCGGAATCGATTCCTTAACTGATTGCGGAATCGAACCGTTTAGACGGATTGCGGAATCATACCATTTCAGTGGATTGCGGAATTGTGCAAGTTTAGGTGGATTGTGAAATTGTGTTAATTTCTCTTTGCAGAATTATATGCTTTAAAGGATTGCGGAATTGTGCTTAAATAACATTGCGGAATTGTGTCTTTGCGGAATTATAACAGTATTGAGGATGTATTACTTATACCAATTTAACCTTCAAATTTTCTTTTCCCGCATTACTTTCAAACTTGTTTTTCCCGCCATTTTTACTTAGCTATTTTCAAAAATGTTTTCACTTAGTTTAATTTTCAAGTTTATTTCTTTTATAAAGTTTTCATTTTCAACATTTACTTTTTTTATTAAAGTTTAAATCTTTCGTCAATTATTTTAAAAGTCTTAATATTTAGTTTAATTACTTTGTCGTTTATATTACTAGTTACACAGATAATCAAAAGCTCCACCTTTTAGTGACCAAAAACAATAATTCCACCCTAAACCGTGATCAATTCAAATTGAATCGAGTACGAACAACACTTAAACTCCAGACACCAATTTTGTCAAATTAAAATGGTGCCGTTGACGGCTCTTTTCGTAAAGATTAACGGTTTTTGTGAGAAAAATTGGATTTTGGGATCCGTTCTTTTGGGAACGTTATTTTCAAGCATAAAAATTTTTAAAAAATACTAAAAAAATATAAAATTTTAAAAAAATCCAAAAATATAAAAAAATAAAATAAAAAATAAAAAATATTGTATTTCATTTTTAGTGTATGCGTACTCGATCTTCGTCTTATCTTGAGCCCGAGACTCGTTGAGACCTAGATATGGCCGGTGTGCATAATAATAACAACCCACCACACCCCGTTGTGAATAATAACAACCATAACCCTCAACCCGACTTTCGTACGATGGAGGAGCTATGCCAACCAACTATGAATGCACGTGGAGGACCGATTGCGCCGATGCAAATCACGGATCCCGAATTTTCGTTGAAGCATCACATGATCCAACAAGTTCAAAATGCTTGCCCATTTCGCGGATTACCGGATAATGATGCCAACAAACACCTCGATAAATTCATAACCGTCACTCAAAGCATGAAATTACCCGGTGTTACCATGTATTTTCTTCGCCTTCATCTATTTCCACACACTTTATCCCACCATGCCGAAAAATGGTTTGATCGTCTTCCTAAGAATTCAATTCATACATGGGACGAAATGACTCAACGATTTTTGTCGTGATTCTTTCCACCATCCATGGTAACTAGCCTTAGAAATAAAATCAGTGGTTTCACTCAAGAACCCGATAAGTCTCTTTTCGATGCTTGGGAACGTTATAATGTCTTGATCGATCTTTGTCCTAACCATAATATGCTCCCCGTGACCTTAATTGATACTTTCTACAACGCTTGGACTTTTCGTGATCGTGATACGTTTAATGCTGCCGTCGGTGGTACATTTATGAAAAGAAGACATGAGGAGTGTAGAGAGCTTATGGAGAACATGACCACTCATCACAAAAATTGGGATTCATCCGCATCCTCAAGAATAAACTCGAGGGCCAATGTTTCTTCTTCTTCTACTTCTTCCAACTCCGAGATGACCGAACTCACCCGAACAATATCCGAAATGAGAAAAAATATCCTCACCATGGCTACGAACCAATACCAACAAGTTAAAGCTCTAGCACTTTCTTGTGAGATTTGCGGCGATCCTCATTCATACACTGATTGTCCTTCTACTTATGACAATTCGGAAAACATGTATGCGGCTAACGGTAACTATTAAACGGAAGGATATCAAGCCCGACCTCAAGGTGATTGTAACTTGCTAAGTTATCGTTCCAACAACTTTATTTCACCACCCGATTTTTCTCCTCAAAACCAAAACCCAAACAACTTCAATCGAAGCAATCCAAGCCAACCTCGAGCTTCTAATCAATTTCAAACCCAACAAAATCCATATGTACCACCCGCTTACCAAGCTCCACCCCTCACTCAACCCACGACATTTAATCAAGAGGTTGGAGCTTACACGGGGACTAATGGAGAGGTGGTAAAAAACCTTCAAAGCCAAATTATTAACTTGAAAGGTGATATCACTAAACAAGGGAATGATATTCGAACCGAGCTTAGGAATGACATGAGAACTTCTTTAAACAATCAAACGAATGATTTGAGGGATATGATAGCTAGTTTCTTCCAAAGTAATCAACCCTCTGCTTCGGATTCTCTTCCTTCGAATACCGTGACTAACCCAAGGGCTAATGTGAGTGCAATTACCACAAGAAGTGGGAATACCCATGAGGGATCTTCCATCTCTTCGCCAATAAAGGAGAGACAAGGCCCAAAGGTCATAACGAGTAATCCTACTCCCACTTCGGTGACTCATCCCTCACCCACTTATTGTGACATTCCTCCCCTGAGTGATCCTTCAATTCTCCCACCTCCTCCTCTCATTTCTACACCTTCCCTTTCGGTTCCTACACCGATTCCTTCCATCCCCACCCCTCCACCTAAGGTTCGTCAAGAAGCGAGTCCTTCTCCTTCTAAACCTTCAGCATCTAGGCCTAACATTCCTTACCCTTCTCGGTTATACACGGCTAGATTACTGACCAAGGATGACATTCATGTGTCAAACTTTTTGAAAAAGAATTCTGGAGTGAACATCACCATTAGCCTTGTTGAAGCTCTTGCCCAAATGCCCAAATTCGTTAAGATGTTTAAAGATTTGCTTAATAAGAAGGAAAAAATGGTAGAGTTTGTCAACACTTGATTGAATGAGAATTGTTCTGCAGTCCTTCTTAAAGAACTTCTGAAAAAACTTGGAGATCCCGGTCGTTTTGTGTTACCTTGTACATTTTCCAAAACCGAAGAATTTACTGCCTTAGCCAATCTCGGGACAAGTATCAATTTAATGCCATTAAGTGTTTCGAAGAAGTTATCATTACCCGATCTTACACCAACAAAGATGACTCTTGAGCTAGCAAATCGAACTCTCGCTTACCCTGTTGGTATTGCCGAAAATGTGTTTGTTAAAGTTGGTACCTTCACTTTTCCGGTCGACTTTGTTGTTGTTGATTATGAAATGGACCCTCGTATTCCATTAATACTTGCATGGCCATTCTTGAGAACCGGAAAAGCTTTAGTCGATGTTGCCGAAGGTGAACTAATTTTAAGGGTTGGAAATGATCAACAAGTGTTTAAAATGGGGAAGATTACAAGCAAATCCAATGGAAGAGAATCGGAAAGAATGATTGATGTGCTTCAAGACGAGTTTGTTACAACTCCATTGGAAACTACAAAGCTTGATGTCAATGATTTTATCGTTTCCTCTTTTCGAGCCTATCTATGAGAATCCACTTTTTCAAGAAAATGTGATAATTCTGAAGATCCTCTTCCCAATTTGGATGCCCCACCAATATATAATGCTCCACCAATCTGTGATGAATATGATAATGACTCTAATTCCAATTTGGATGATTATGATGATTTTTCTCCTAAGTATAAAGACATGCCGACTTATGATGACTTTGATGATGTTAACACTCTTCTGAGTGATTCTTCACGTGCTATGTCTTCTAAGGATGATTTTTCTCCTATTTTTGATGAAGATCCTCCACCAACAACCCTTGATCCTACTTTGGATGATTACTCATTTGAGGAAGATTTCGCCACCTTTCTCAATACATACTTTTCCAATGAGCATGATTCTCCTCCTTTGGACTTTGATTATGGTCTTTATCCCCCTTCAGATGTAAAGAAACCCATTTCAAAGGAGAAGACACCGGAAGACACCAATATCCGTAGTACCTATGTCTTGACACCTCTCTTTCCACCTTCTTCGGATGAGATTGTGCGGTTTATGGGCGAATCTTCAAGGGCTACTGAGTCTAAGTCTTATTTTCCCCTAAAGGAAAAGGTTTTTGATCCGGGTATCACAATTTTTAAGCCATCTCAGTATCCATCTGATGAAATAAAAGGAAAGAATTTTGGAAACTATGGAGCCATGCTTTCACTTCATCATACTTTCTACCACCATTCTCAACAACTGCTTAAGAGAACCTCGCCTACTCTTCTTTGGCTTGTGCTTTTCACCTTAAGCTTGTGCTAGTTGATGGACGAGAACCATATATTTGACCCTGGTGGATGTTTTTAAAGATTCTTACCATTGTAATCAAGGTCGAGTCAGGCTCACGACTCGGTGTACAAAAACAAGTGCTTCTCGGGAGGCAACCTGAGTATCTATCCTTTTTTATCCGTTTTTATAATAAGTGTAGGGGGAGACCCTAGTTGTTGTTGTTTTCTTTCTTATGATGTGTAGGGATTCGAGCTTTCAAGATCCACTTTTGATGACTTTTGATGAACCGTGATCCCGTGTACACGTCTTCCCGGTTTTATCCTAAACTCTTTTGATTCACTATTTTATATTCTTCAATATTAAAATAGGAATCACTTTAGTTGTCTCTTCCTTAGCAAGATTTAAACAACATGCACAATGTCCTAAGTGTAGGGGAGTTTACTCCCACATGCTTAAACATTGAGGACAATATTTATATTAAGTGTAGGGGGACTTCTATCGAAGTTAAGTGGGCTTTTCCATTAATTTGTCCTCATTTTAACCGGAAAATTGATTTTTCGACATTTTTCAAAATTTTTAATCTATTTTGGCCTATTAGTTTTTCCTTTGTTATCGTTATTTTCTTTCATTGCTAGAATAAATTTTAAATAAAATGGTTTTAATGAGTTTAGATATCTTTGATATATTAGGCCCGTCATGAATCTTTTGACTCAACCCGAATTTACTTATCTAAGTTTACTCTAGCTAGTATCCTTAACGTGTTTAAATCAAGTTTTGCTAGACTTTTATATAGAGAACTTTAAAACGCGAAAGTCTTAACTCATACGGGTTAAGAACAAGAACTTTTCGCAAGTTCCTATATTTGATCCTAGAAAGTCGTTTATCAAGGGAACTTTAAAATGCGAATTCTAAACTTGAAAAAGTCTAAGAAGTTGCAAGATCCTATAGATGACTTGAAAACCCAAAACTTTGATTTGATAGGCTAACCATCCACGAGTCTCATTCCTTGAGATTTTAAATTGTGGAGAACGACAAATGATAGAGTCAATTATATGTTTGGTATTCTTTCATGAATTTATGTGAGTTAATTATGAGCTTTTTCTACCATCACTTGTTAATAAATTTAATTGCAATAAGTAAGGTCGTACGATTTGAAAAGTTACTTAGCTTCTAGCCCAAAATCGTTTAAAAGTTGCTCGGGATTAATTAGAGTTCATAGCCAAGGAATAACTTATTGAAGCGGGATGCGAAGATTGGCGAGTCCGAAAAGGCCCTAACAAGGCATGAGGGCTACATTTTGTTGCTAAAGATCCAAAGTGATGTGAAGAATCATTTATCAAAAATCAATATGAAGGATCAAGACACACGAAGAAAAGCAAATACTCCCTTAAAGATCATGGAGAAGTCTATCCGAAAAGACCCTAACAAGGTATGAGGATAAATAGATCCAAGTCCTAAAAGGAGGAGGATTGTTGTATATCAAAATCCCAAATAAAGATTGGAGAAAAATGAAGAAGTCGTGGTCCAAGTTTGAAGAATCTCTCAAAAACTTCAAGTGAAGAAATTCCTATTATGAAGAGAAGACCATTATTTCAAGAACGTCTATCAAGATTTGAAGCATGAAGTCAATGCCAAATATCGATCCGAGAAAGGTCTCAAATCGTGAAGCGAGTTATACCAAGATATGAACTTTAAGAGGTTTCGAGAAGCTGTTTTAAAAGATTTTGTCCTTTAGCTAATTATTGATTAAATCGTCCTACTTTATTTTCAGCCTAAATAAACTATCGAAATAAGTCAAACAATGCATCCTCGTGATCATTCAAGACAACAAAAAAATATAAGAGATACACCTAGGAATAAGGGAGTCTAAGTGAATAATTGGGCCACATGAGTGCGTGTTAGCTTTACTAACTTATAATAACAATGATCTCGTTTTTAAGCTTGGTATGGGGAACGTGAAACTTGAGAGTGATAAAAATTCATGACAACCAAAGCCCTACTGTAAGTCTTCGATCTCTTTACTTGTTCTTCCTTCAAGCATTTTGTAATTTTCTATCTTTTTGAGTTTCCTTATTGTCTAGTATTTAATAAGGGCCAAGATAGCTTAATTATAATTAAAAATGTAAATCATGCTTTGAAATTAATACATTGCATGAGGGCATTGCAATGGTCAAGTATAAGGGATTTAATAAGTGTGAAAACACTTATCCTTTTACCACTTATTTATAATAAAAACGAGACCTAAACGTGTATTTGATGTCGTAAAAGTCAGAATTATGCGTGGTTTGTATTTTTATTGTGTTTTAGGACAGAATTATGAAAAGGGAATAAGACACGGGCTTTCACGGGCTTTTATCGAAGAAAAAGACATAAGACGGAGTCAAAAGATAAAAAATGCAAGAAGAACGGAAGTCAAAGGCCTATTCTGAAGATTTATCGAAGAAAAAGTCTAAAGACGGAAGTTTAACAAAGTCTAAGAACGAAGTCTACTAAAATAAGAAAATTAGAAGACGAGTTCATTTTATCATTCGACAAATCTCGAGCAAAAGTCGAGAACGTAAAATTTAATTAAAAGACGAGAAGACAAAGAAAAAGAAAGAAGAGAGCATCTCACCAACCACCTCTCCTCTCCTATAAATAGAAGACCTCATATTCCATTTGAGGGAGTTAGTTGTAGAGTTTTAGTTAATTTTTAGTTTTTCATTTCTAGAGAGAGAATGGGTGTTTGTTTCTCTCACTAGGAAAAACAACATCTTTGTCTTTCTTTTATTTCCCCTTAATCTAATCTTTTTTTCTTAGCTTAATCTTTGTTTGATCTTCATCTCTTTTATCATCTGTGTTTATTTTCTTCTTCGTCATACTAGTTCTTCATCCATTTCATCTCACTTCATCACGTCGCATAAAGATCTTCACTTTTCGTGTTTCTTGGTTCGTGTGTAAAGGTTTTACAAGTTGTATCATTCACCTAGGTATTGGTGGTTAGCTTCTTGGTGTTTTTGTTGCCTTATTATCCTTAAAAAGTTTCGAAAATAGTGCCCAAATTAGTCCCTTTTCCGAGTTCCACTTTTTTAGGAGAATCTGTTTCAATTTCGCAATATTTTGTATATTGCGAAATTGTATCCTTTTGTGCTTTGCGGATTTGAATCACTTTGAGTATTGCGGAATTGATTCATTACAAGGATTGCGGAATCGATTCATTAACTGATTGCGGAATCGAATAGTTTAGATGGATTGCGGAATCATACCATTTCAGTGGATTGCGGAATTGTGCAAGTTTAGGTGGATTGCGGAATTGTGTTAATTTCTCTTTGCGGAATTATATGCTTTAAAGGATTGCGGAATCGTGCTTAAACAACATTGCGGAATTGTGTCTTTGCGGAATTATAACAGTATTGAGGAATTATTACTTATACCAATTTAACATTCAAATTTTCTTTTCCCGCATTACTTTCAAACTTGTTTTTCCCGCCATTTTTACTTAGCTATTTTCAAAAGTGTTTTCACTTAGTTTAATTTTCAAGTTTATTTCTTTTATAAAGTTTTCATTTTCAACATTTACTTTTTTTATTAAAGTTTAAATCTTTCGTCAATTATTTTAAAAGTCTTAATTTTTAGTTTAATCTTTTCAAGTTTTAAACTTTAGTTTAATAGATAATCAACCTTAGTTATTTTTACCAAGATCAGTTGTGCAACATTCATTTCGGGTAAGCTATCAAGGTTAAACATCCTTCTTTAATTTTTAGTTTAATTACTTTGTCGTTTATATTACTAGTAGACATAGATAATCAAAAGCTCCCCCTTTTTGTGACCAAAAACAATAATTCCACCCTAAACCGTGATCAATTCGAATTGAATCGAGTACGAACAACACTTAAACTCCACACACCAACTTTGTCAAATTAAAAGTAAAATGTTTAAACAAATCTTGTCAAATATTGTCAAAAACAATAATTCCACCCTAAACCGTGATCAGTTCGAATTGACGTAAAACTTTCTTAAAATGTTTAAACAATTGAATTTCAACATCTCCTTTGCTGAGACGCTCGCTCACATGCCTAAATATGCTAAAATGTTCAAAGATCTTCTAAGTGATAAGGAAAAACTCCTTGATATTGCTCAAACCCAACTTAATGAGAATTGCTCCGCGGTTCTTTTAAGGAAATTACCAACCAAACTTGGTGATCCGTGTCGCTTTCTCATTCCATGCAACTTTCCTGGGGTAGAGAATTGTATGGCCCTAGCCGATCTAGGTGCTAGTATCAACTTAATGCCATTAAGCGTTTGGCAACAATTATCTCTACCCGAGCTAGTCCCCACACGAATGACATTAGAGTTAGCTAACCGTACGGTTGCTTATCTGGTGGGGATAGCCGAAGATGTCTTCATCGTTGTCGACAAATTCACCTTTCCGGCGGATTTTGTTGTCGTTGACTACGAGATGGATCCCCGTGTTCCATTAATCGTTGGATGTTCATTCTTGAGGACCGGTCGCACTCTTATTGATGTAGCCGCGGGCAAATTAATCATGAGAGTTGGTGACGACAAAATCGTCTTCAACATGGGTAAACTTTCTAAGCAACCTTATGAACACGAGAACGTTAATTTCATTGACGTACTTGATGAGGCTGGTGAAGAACATTTCAAAGACGCTTGTAAAAGTGTTCTTTTTTCTCTACCCATTGTTGAGACCGTTGCCTCTATTGCTCCCTCATTGACTCCATTTGGAGAAAGTGATTTTCTTTTGAAAGAATTTGAAGCAACTTTAAGGGACGTGGACTTAAAATATGACAATTCTCCCTCCGATTGGGATGAAGACATTCGTACCATTGAGAAACTTCTCAAAGAGGACCATATTTCTCCACAGTCTCCTAAGGAAGTTACAAACGATGATCCGAATTTGACTAAGCCTTCCATTGAAAATCCTCCGGATTTAGAACTTAAGATTTACCGTCTCATCTTGAATACGTTTTCCTAGAAGACAATAAGAAGTTACCCGTCATCATTGCAAAGGACTTAAAAGAGGATGAAAAATCTCGACTTATCGATGTGCTCAAAAATCATAATAAAGCAATTGCTTGGAAAATTTACGATATCCGCGGAATTGATCCTAACTTTTGCACTCATAAAATTCTCATGGAAGATGACTTTAAACCCGCAGTCCAAAGCTAAGGAAGGGTTAATCCTAAAATTCCTGACGTCATCAAGAAAGAAGTTATCAAACTTTTAGATGCCGGAATGATTTACCCTATTTCGGATTCGCCATGGGTTAGTCCCGTCCATTGTGTGCCTAAGAAAGGCGGAATAACCGTTGTTCCCAATGAAAACAACGAGTTGATTCCTACTCGACTCGTAACGGGTTGGCGAGTTTTCATACACTATCGTAAGCTCAATGATGCCACTCGTAAGGATCATTTTCCTCTTCCTTTCATGGATCAAATGCTCGAGCGTTTAGCGGGTAATGACTACTATTGCTTCTTAGATGGTTTCTCCAGATATTTTCAAATCCCTATCGATCCAAAAGACCAAGAGAAAACCACATTCACTTGTCCTTATGAAACATTTGCTTACAAAAGAATACCTTTCGGCTTATGCAATGCTCCTGGGACTTTCCAAAGGTGTATGATGGCTATATTCCATGACATGGTTGAAGAAACTATGAAAGTCTTTACGGACGATTTCTCGGTCTATGGTGATTCTTTCTCTTCTTGCCTTGCCAATTTAGAACGTATGCTTAAACGGTTTGAAGACACTCGTCTCGTTCTTAATTGGGAAAATGCCATTTCATGGTAAAAGAAGGCATCTTCCTTGGTCATAAAATTTCTAAAGCCGGTATCAAAATCGACAGTGCTAAAGTTGACGTCATTGCTAAGTTGCCTCCACCTACCACCGTCAAAGGAGTTAGGAGTTTTTTAGGTCATGCGGGATTTTATCGACGTTTCATTCAAGATTTTTCTAAGATAGCTCGACCAATGACTCATCTGTTAGAGAAAGATGCTCCTTTCATCTTTTTCGAGATTGTCTCGACTCTTTCGAACTTCTTAAAGGTAAATTAACTAAGGCACCGGTCTTAGTCTCTCCAAATTGGGAGTACCTTTCGAGCTCATGTGCGATGCTAATGATTTCTCGGTAGGAGCGGTTTTAGGTAAACGAGTTAACAAACACTTCCAACCAATCCATTATGCTAGTAAGACAATGACGGGGGCTCAATTGTATTACACTACAACCGATAAAGAGCTTTTAGCTGTTGTATATGCTTTTGAAAAATTTCGCCCCTATCTTGTACTTTCTACCACCATTGTGTATACCGATCATTCCGTGTTGAAGTACTTGTTAACAAAAAAAGATTCTAAACCAAGACTTCTTCGTTGGGTTTTACTCCTTCAAGAATTCAAAATTGAAATTCGTGATAAAAAGGGAGCAGAAAACCTAGCCGCCGATCATCTTAGTAGACTCGAGGATCCCTATCAAGGGGAACTTCCAAATCAATAGATTAATGAATCTTTTCCCCTTAAGACCTTGATGTCAATTAACTCCAATCTTGATGAGACCCCGTGGTTTGCGGGCTTTGCAAACTACTTGGCGGGTGGAATTCTTATCGAAGGGTTATCGTCCCAACAAAAGAAGAAATTCTTCAAGGACGTGAAAACTTACTATTGGGACGACCCTTATCTCTTCAAACAATGTGCTGACTTGATCCTTCGTCGGTGTGTCGACGGGCCCGCAGCTTTACAAATCTTGGAAGCTTGCCATAAAAGACCAAACGGTGGTCACTTTGGACCCAATTACACCGTGAATAAAGTTTTCGACTCTGGATTCTATTGGCCCACAATTTATCGTGATGCACACGAAATGGTTAAGCATTGTGATGCTTGCCAACGACAAGGCAAGATCACACATAAAGATGAGATGCCTCAAAATTTCATCCAAGAGTGTGAAATTCTTTATGGGGCCCTTTCCATCATCTAAAGGAAACAAGCACATCCTCGTAGCCGTTGACTACGTATCGTAATGGGTTGAAGCAAAGGCTTTACCTACTAACGATGCGAGGGTGGTTGTAAACTTTTTGAAACAATTATTTGCTCGATTCGGTGTTCCTCGTGCTATCATTAGTGATCGCGGGACTCATTTTTGCAATGATCAATTTGCTCAAGTCATGGCTAAGTATGGTGTCAATCACCGACTTTCCACCGCGTATCATCCACAAACTAATGGTCAAGCCGAGATCTTTAACCGTGGACTTAAGCGAATCTTTAAGCGTACCGTGGGAGAGCATCGTGCCTCTTGGGCCGATAAACTTGATGATGCTTTGTGGGCTTTCCGTACCACTTATTAGACACCTATAGGTTGTTCTCCTTATCGCCTTGTGTACGGAAATTCATGCCACCTCCCCATTGAGTTGGAGCATAAGGCTTATTGGGCCTTGAAATGGGCCAATTTTGATATCAACAAAGCTGGTGATCTTAGGAAAATCCAACTCAATGAACTCTGAACTTAGGAATGAAGCTTATGAAGATTCGTTGATCTATAAGGAGAAAACCAAGCTCATTCATGATTCAAAGATCAAAAACCGAGAGTTCAAAATTAGAGATCAAGTTTTACTCTTTAACTCTCGGTTGAAAATCTTTTCGGGCAAGCTTAAATCTCGTTGGTCCGACCCGTTCACCATTGCTAAAATTTACCCTTATGGCACCATTGAGCTATCTCAACCAAATGGTCCCAATTTCAAAGTGAATGGCAAACGTTTTAAGTTGTACTTTGGTGAGGACAACTCTCATGAGATGATTCCATCCCTCACCACGTTTCCCTTGAATTAGTTCTGGGTCGAGTCAGGCTCGTGACTCGATTAACAAAAACAAGCGCTTCTCGGGAGGCAACCCGATGATCTATCCTTTACCCGTTTTCATAATAAGTGTAGGGGAGATACTAGGTATTTGTTGTCTTGTTTCTTATGATGTGCAGGGATTAAAGCTTTCAAAGAGACACTTTTGATGATATTTGACGACCCGTGATCCCGTGTTCCCGTGTTCCTGGTTCTATCCTAAACTTTTGTGATTCAATATTTCATATCTTATATGTTGACCTTGAAATCACTATAGTCGTCTCTTCCTTAGCAAGATTTAAACAAGGTGCACAATGTCCTAAGTGTAGAGGAGTTTACCCCCACATGCTTAAACATTGAGGACAATGTTTATATCAAGTGTAGGGGGACTTCTATCGAAGTTAAGTGGGCTTTTCCATGATTTTGCCCTCATTTTAACCGGAAAATTTATTTTTTCGACGTTTTTCAAAATTTTTGATCTATTTTCGCCTAGTAGTATTTTTCAATTATTTTTTTTATTTTCTCGCATCGTATGTATATATTTCATTTCAAGAATAAAGTCAAAATAAAGTAGTTAAATAAAATGGTTTTAATAAGTTTAGATATCTTTGATATATTAGGCCGTCATGAATCTTTTGACTCAACCCGAGTTTACTTATCCAAATTTACTCTAACTAGTATCCTTAACGTGTTTAAATTAAGTTTTGCTAGGCTCTTATATAGGTAACTTTAAAACGCGAAAGTCTTAAATCATTCGGGTTAAGAACAAGAACTTTTCGCAAGTTCCTATAACTGATCCTAGAAAGTCGTTTATCAAGGGAACTTTAAAATGCGAATTCTAATAAGAAGTTGCAAGATCCTATATATGACTTAAAAACCCAAAACTTTGATTTAATAGGCTAAGCATCCACGAGTCTCATTCCTTGAGATTTTAAATTATGGAGAACGAGAGATGATAGAGTCAATTATAAGTTTGGTATTCTTTAATGAATTTATGTGAGTTAATTATGAGCTTTTTCTCCCATCGCTTATTAATAAATTTAATTGCAATAAGTAAGGTCGTATGATTTGAAAAGTTACTTAGCTTCTTTCCCAAAATCGTTTAAAAGTTGCTCGGGTATAATTAGAGTTCATAGCCAAGGCATAACTTACTGAAGCGGGATGCGAAGATTGGCGAGTCCGAAAAGGCCCTAACAAGGCATGAGGGCTACATTTTGTTGCTAAAGATCCAAAGTGATGTGAAGAATCATTTATCAAAAATCAATATAAAGGATCAAGATACACGACAAAAAGCAAATAATCCTCTAAAGATCATGGAGCAGTCTATCCGAAAAGACCCTAACAAGGTATGAGGATAAATAGATCCAAGTCCTAAAAGGAGGTGAATTGTTGTATATCAAAATCCCAAATAAAGATTGGAGAAAAAAATGATGAAATCGTTGTCCAAGTTTGAAGAATCTCTCAAAAAAAAACTTCAAGTGAAGAAATACCTATTATGAAGAGAAGACCGTAATTTCAAGATCGTCTCTCAAGAGTCGAAGTATGAAGTCAATGCCAAATATCGATCCGAGGAAGGTCTCAAATCGCGAAACGAGTTATGCCAAGATATGAACTTTATGAGGTTTCGATAAGCAGTTTTAAAAGATTTTGTCCTTTAGCTAACTATTGATTAAATCGTCCTACTTTATTTTCAGCGTAAATAAACTATCGAAATAAGTCAAACAATGCATCCTCGTGATCATTCAAGACAACAATAAAATATAAGAGATACACCTAGGAATAAGGGAGTCTAAGTGAATAATTGGGCTACATGAGTGCGTGTTAGCTTTACTAACTTATAATAACAATGATCTCGTTTTTAAGCTTGGTATGGGGAACGCGAAACTTTAGGGTGATAAACATTCATGACAACCAAAGCCCTAATGTAAGTCTTCGATCTCTTTACTAGTTCTTCTTTCTAGCATTTTGTAATTTTCTATCTTTTTGAGTTTCCTTATTGTCTAGTATTTAATAAAGGCCAAGATGGGTTAATTATGATGAAAAATGTAAATCATGCTTTGAAACTAATGCATTGCATGAGGGCATTGCAATGGTCAAGTGTAGGGGATTTAATAAACACTTATCCTTTTACCTCTTATTTATAATAAAAACGAGACCTAAACGTGTATTTGATGTCATAAAAGTCGGAATTATGCGTGGTTTGTGTTTTTATTGTGTTTTAGGACAAAATTATGAAAAAGGAAGAAAACACGGGCTTTCACGGGCTTTTATCGAAGAAAAAGACAAAAGACGAAGTCAAAAGATCAAAAGTGCAAGAAGAACAAAAGTCAAAGGCCTATTCTGAAGATTTATCAAAGAAAAAGACTAAAGACGAAAGTTTAACGAAGTCAAAGAACCAAGTCTAATAAAAGAAGAAAAATTAGAAGACGAAGTTCATTTTATCATTCGACAAATCCCGAGCCAAAGTCGAGAACGTCAAATTTAATTAAAAAGACGAGAAGACAAAGAAAAAGAAAGAAGAAAGCATCTCACCAACCACCTCTCCTCTCCTATAAATAGAAGACCTCATATTCAATTTGAGGGAGTTAGTTAGTGTTAGAGTTTTAGTTAATTTTTAGTTTTTCATTTCTAGAGAGAGAATGGGTGTTTATTACTCTCACTAGGAAAAATAACAGCTTTGTCTTTCTTTTATTTTTCCTTAATCTAATCTTTCTTTATTAGCTTAATCTTTGTTTGATCTTCATCTCTTTTATCATCTTTGTTTATTTTCTTCATCATCATACTAGTTCTTCATCCATTTCATCTCACTTCATCACGTCGTTCCATTTTCGTGTTTCTTGGTTCGCGTGTAAAGGTCTTACACGTTGTATCATTCACCTAGGGATTCGTGGTTAGCTTCTTGGTGTTTTTGTTGGCTTATTATCCTTAAAAAGTTGCGAAAATAGAGCTAAATCTCGTCCTTTTCCGAGTTCAACTTTTTAGGGGAATCTGCATCAATTCCGCAATATTTTCAAATATTGCGGAATTGTGCCCTCTAGATCTTTGCGGAATTGAATCCGTCTTCAGCATTGCGGAATTGTATAACTTCGGTTATTGCGGAATTGTCCCACTTTCGTTATTGCGGAATTGAACCTATTTAATATTGCGGAATTGTGTGATTTGACATATTGCGGAATTGTGTGATTTGAAGGATTGCGGATTTGTATCTGTTTAATCTTTGCGGAATGATGTCCTTTGTTCTTTGCGGAATTGAACAATTTTAAGGATTGCGTAATTATTGATTTTGCCATTGCGGAATTATTTACTTGAATACATTGCGAAATTATACCACGTTTGGTTTTGCGGAATTGTGTCTCTTAGACATTGCGGAATTGTGTCCCTTTCATCATTGAGGAACTGAATCGTTTTTGTTCCAATTTAAACTTTAAATTTTCTTTTCTCGCCATTCTTTTTAAGCTTTATTTTTAAATTGTCTTGTCTTAGTTAATTTTTAAAGTGTCTTATTTTCAAGTTTACATTTTATCATGTTTAATCTTTCGACAATTATTTTAAAAGTCTTAATTTTTAGTTTAATCTTTTCAAGTTTTCAACTTTATATTAATAGATAATCAACCTTAGTTATTTTTACCAAGATCAACCGTGCAACATTCATTTCGGGTAAGCTATCAAGGTTAGACATCCTTCTTTTGTTTTTATGTTTAATAACTTTGTCGTTTTTTTTACTAGTAGAAATAGATAATAAAAATCTCCCCCTTTTAGTGACCAAAAACAATAATTCCACCCTAAACCGTGATCAATTCGAATTGAATCGAGTACGAACTACACACTCAAATCCACACACACAAATCTTTCAAATTAAAATGTTTAAACAATTATCAATTCGAATTGATAATTCCAATTTAATATTGCATTTTTTTAATATAATCGTTTTTTCCTCAACTCGACTCGAATTGATTTCCACTTTTAACACAAGATTAATTGTTTTTGGTTAATAATACTTGTTAGGTAATCTATGTCTATTTAAGCGAAAAATTGGGAAAATATGTAGGCTAAGGACTATATAAAAATAAAAGCGCAATTAATTCACGTAAAAATTACTCTAAGATGCAACGTAAAAATTAAACTACAAATATAAATCTAGATGCAACAAAAATAAAACTATAATTAAAAACAAATCTAAATGTGAAATTAATCTAATGCACGCACGTAATATCAAATAATAGTGCCGAAAAATGAAACAAAGATAAACTTAAAAATTAAGCATAAAGTTTCAACCTTTTAAGCTTACTAATCTTGTTAGATGAAAAAGCTACAAGCTTTATGTACTAATAAGCTTAATAATCAAAAAAAGGTGTAAACCTTTTACTAATAATGAGCTTATCTAAATAAAATCCAATTTTAAAACTTTTAATCTATTTTTTTAACACAAATAATAATAACTAAAATTAATTAGACCGATTTTTATAAAAAATATAACTTTTTTTAAAAACAATTTAAACTATAACGATCTAATTAATGAAACTAAATCAATTTAACTAGAAAAATAAAAAGGAGAGCTTAGTACCCGTAGTCCGTAGAAAACCGCTCTAAAACAAACAACATCAACAACATTAACAAAATACGGCCCATTAAGTATACGGCCTCCCAATACCAAAACTATCAAAAGCAAAACCCGAATTTGGCCCGTAAAGTACACGACCTCTCAAATCAATCTCTAACAAAATCAATCAAACCATATCAACTTGAACCGAATTAATCAACTATAAGCCCTTCTTCAAAAATGATAGATCGATACGCCGAGATCAAAGAAAACATAAAAGGTTAGGATAATAAGCAATAATCATTATATGATGAAGATATTTAATAAAAACTAATAGATCTAAAATATTTTTTATGTTAAATAAAAGTATTTTAAATTTTAAAGCTAAAAATTATACATCTACTTTATCTATTTATAAACCTAATAGATCTAACTATTTTTTAAGGTTTTATAAAAATAATTTAAATTTTAAACTCTAAACTTATAGATCTAAACTTTTTAATATGAAAAACTAATAGATCTAATTATTTTTTTTTGTTTTTTTGAAAGTATTTTTAAGTTTTTAAAACTTAAACTAATAGATCTAAATAACTAATTAATAAAAACTAAAAGTATTTAAATAAAAAGATAGCTTATAAATAAGTTGTAAGCCTAGGTTTAGAACTTATGAGATTTAAAAAGCTAAAAAGCTAATTAAATAATTACTCCACAATAAGCTAGATCTACTAAAATAAGGCAACAATAAGCTTAAAATAAGCTTGTATATAAATCTAACTTATTAGGAAAAAGTTATATAATGCTCGGTCATATATTTATTATGTATCGTATATTAGAACGTTGTAATAGGTAGTAGATTAGTCGTGTTATACGGGCTTAACTTTGGGCTAAAGTTCATTCATAAGTAACTAAAGCCCAAAAGGAAAGCTCGACCCATTAGAATATAGTCCATAAACAAGCCCACATGTGGGTGGACTGTATATACCCTTCCTAGCATGTTAGGAAGGGTGTTGGTCATTTGTTATTTCTCTCTCTAATCTAATCCTCTAAAAGTTCCAGCCATTCTCTCTACTTTCTCTCACTACTTTCTCTCTTTAGAAATCTTCCATCTTTTATCTACCTTTTAATCATCTAAATAATATGGGGCAACAATTGGTATCAGAGCTAACCGGGGGTGTTTCGTGTTCTTGTTTGCTTATATTATGGTGTTTGGTGGCAGATTCAGCCTATTTTGTATGCGTATGTTTTAAGCTGAATATGGTGTTGTGTATACGTCCAAGAGTCCAAAATTCATTTTTTTATTTCTCAGTCTAATATGTGTCGTCTGAATCTATCAGTCCATTGCTTTGACACAGTTTGTCGTGGTTTATTTTCTAGTCTTTTCTTTTTCCTTGTCCTGTTTTCTGCTCCATCAGATTTGAAAGGAAAAAAAGGCGTCTTTGTTTAGCTGAATTTCTTACATCTGGTTTTCTGGTAATTTTTATGATTATTAGTACCATCTAGATGCATAAATCACAGATCTAAATATAAAAAAAGGCAGATCTGAAAATGTAGATCCAATATTTTTGGAGATTACAAGGAAAAGTACCATTTTGCGGAACTGAATGTTATTTAACATTGGGAATCGAATGTTTTTTAACATTGCGGAATCGAATGTTTATTTAACACTGCAGAATCGAATGTTTTTTTAAAATTGCAGAATCGAATGTTTTTTTAACGTTGCGGAATCGTAAGTTGAAAACGTTACGGAATCGTATGTTGAAAGCATTGCGGAATCGTGGTTGTAAAAACATTGTGGAATCATGTCTTTAAAAAATAGAAAGAAAAGAAACCGTGACCATGACTTATTCAAAACCGACTCTTATCTAATCCCTTCCTGACATCCTAAACTCATCAAACCCCGACTCAATCTAACTTAAGAGGAATTCTACACCCACAAAAAATTTACAAAATTTTATCCACAAAATGATTTGGCAACAAGTAGTGTGAATAAGAAGAAAGAAAAAACAAGATACAACATGATTGGACCACTACACATGCTATGTCATTTTGTAGGAATAATTTTGTAAATCTTTTGTGGATATAGAATTTCTCCTAACTTAATCCCATCGTCACTATCTACCACGATATCCTTAATCATCTCCAACCCTTCAACCAACAAGACTCAAAACAGAAAAATGAAAGAACCATGATCTCAGATTAGATCTCAATCATTTATTTCAAGAATCAAAGATCTTAATGATTTGAGACCTGTTCATCATCGATTTGTAAAAAGACGAAGTCTTTTCGTTCATATTCGAAAAATTAAGAAAGAGTTATAACAATTATGTTATCCTCTTTTCTTGTTTCAGTCAATTAAACACAAAAGGACGACATGCATATAAATCAACCTCCCCGAGGCCAAACATAGACCTTGAAGACTTTATATTTATGGATCTTGAAGCCGAAATGATGTATCAAAGGATTGTGGATCGGTTTCTTGGTCTCGAGTTATAAATAGATTAAGAAAAGCAAACGTGTAGGTTTCAGATGTGGTCAAATTGATTTGGGAATATTGGTCAATCGATTGAAAGATGAAGTGATTGGATTAATTGGGTTTGAGTTGAAAAGGGATGGACAGATTCGTTTTCGATTGATTAATTGATAGAGATGAGATATGAGATTTGGGATCAAAGATAGATAGATGGAAGTGTCGGCGTGATAATGTCTGACCTAATTATTAGGTAAGGAGTTTTATATCTAAACTGATGGATCGGGTTACATGTTGGTAGTATGGAGATTCATTTGGGCTTTGTTTTAATATAGTGTGGAATGAGCCGTGTATTAAGAAAGAATTTTGGGCCGGATATTGAAAATGAAATAGGACGGGGCTTCAATTGGTGGGATTTTATATTGTTGTAACTAGGCTTTAAATATTTGGTTGGATAGTATTTATCAGGCTATGATGACATTGTTTTTGGTGCCGGATATTTGTTATGTTTCGATCGGAAGTGCTTAAACGATAAAGAAATTGTTGGTTTAAAACCCAATATTTTCGATCCGCGCATCAGTTGGGCATATGAATGACGTTGGGCTTTAACGAAAAGTTATCTAAACAAATTATCCTTTAATGATATTTTATCATTTGTTCTAGATAACGACATTCTCAAACACAACACCAAAGCAAACAAAACACTTAACGCTACAAAAGATCCGATATAAGATTCACTTAAATGACAACGGCTAGTTTTGATTCTACAAAGACAAGTGATCACGAAGTGGATTTGGTATTCTTTATGTTGGGAATAAATTAAGGCCAGATCACTTGAGCGCTGACAAGAGTAAAACAAGCGTTGACAAGAGCAAAACAAGCGCTAACAACTCAAGCGTTGACAAGAGAAAGTCAAGCGTTGATACATTGAAGACAAGCACTGATGGGAAGATATACTCTACGCGTTTATTGTATTCTAGATTACTTCTAGTAAAGATAGGAACAAAAATGTATTTTCTATATTTATCTTTACCTAGAATAGCTGATACGTTGATTATTGTACAAGGCTTCTTATGTCTATAAAAGAAGACCTTTAGGTTAATGTTTAAAATAAGTTCTCATTCGAAAACTACTTTCATTGTAAGCAAGTTTGATATCATTAATCAAAGTGAAAGTTTGTTTATATCATTGTGTGTTCTTGTTTAAGTGTTAATTCCGCATAACACTTAGATTATCATAAGCATATACAAAGGTTTCTCTAAGTGTATTACTTGATCTAATCTCGTATACATAAAGCTAAATCGATCTAAGTTTGGATCAACAAGTGGTATCAGAGCTTGTTGAGGAACTTTTGATCTTAAAGAACACAAGAACCCTAAAAATCACCAAAACCCTAATTTTCTCAAAAATCCCAACAACATCATGTCTGAAACAATAACCTCCTCCTCCTCACCTTTACCAAACATCAAGATTCCCATGCTTGATGCAACCAACTTTGAATTGTGGAAATTCAATTTTGAACAATATCTAGGGATCTATGACTACACACTTTGGGAGATCATTGAATATGGAAACACATTCGATAAAGCCCAAAAGATTGCTGATGCTATTGCTCAAAGATCAGCTGTTGTTGGATGTTCTGAAAAGGATAAGAAAGAAAAACCTGAAGATGGTAGAGCTGTGGCTGCTGAAGACATAACAAAGAAAAGGGTTGACATGAAAACCCTAAATATTCTGAAACTCTCGTTGGGACAAGAGAACCAGCATAAATATAGAGGTTATGATTCTGCTAAGCAGCTTTGGGCAGCTCTTGAAGTTGCATATGGTGGCAATGCAGATACTAGGGAAGAAAAGAAGAAACAACTCATGCATGATTATGCTGTTTTCAAAGCACAACCCAATGAGAAGCCGAGTAGTGTGAGAAGTAGATTGCTTGACATTACAAGCAAATTGTCCTTCATGGGGACACAAGTTGGTGATATTGACATCAATGCTACTTTTCTTAAAAGTCTGGGTGAGGCGTGGAAGATTGAGGCAAGATCCATTCTTGCCAATAATACCTACAAAAGTTCCACGTTTGATGACATCTACAACAAACTAAGGCTGTTGGAAGATGAAACTCTTTTAGAACATGGAAGCAAGTCTACCAACAGTAATATGGCCTTCTTCTCTTACAGTGAAGGTCAATTCAATCAGAAGGACTCTTACATGCATCCAGTTACTGGATCATCATGTGTCAGCTGGAACAAGTCCTGTCAACGTCTCCTTTTCAGATGCTGACACATTCAAAAGTGACTCCCCAAGAGTTAAACCTGCTGGTTTAGATTTGGATACTGTATGTGCTTATATTGCTTCTTTGCCCAATGGTTCAGTGATTACATATGAGGACCTTGAGCAGATAAGTGATGAGCACTTGGAAGAGATGGACATTAAGTGGAACATGGCTCTTGCTAGTATAAGAGCAAATAGGTGGAACAAAAGGTTTAAGAAGAAGATGACCTTCAATGCAAAAGACACAGCTGGATTTGATAAATCCAAAGTTGAATGCTACAACTGTCATCGTATGGGGCACTTCATGAGGGAATGCAGATCTCCTAGAAGATCTGATGCTGGTAAACCCTCAAGTCAAGTTGTTAAAGCTCAGGATTCCAAAGCCATGGTTGCAGTTCAAGGAATAGATGGTATGGGATGGGATTGGAGCTATCTGGCTAAGAATGTTGAAGAGGATAAAGCTTTGGTTGCCGAGGTTGAAGAAGAAGAGCATGTTGAATATGCTCTCATGGCACACTCCTCCTCTTCATCTTATAATGAGGTATACAATGATGCTTTTTGTAGTAAAGGTTGTAGGTTAAACACTGAGAAGCTTAACAAAGAGGTGTTAAGACTATTAAGTGATGTGAGTACTGAAAAGTGCAAAACTGTCTAATTACCAACTAGCTCTCACTCAAACTGAGAAAACAGTTTCTGAATACAAGAAGATGGAATTTGACTTAAAAGATAAAATAAATATCTTAAAACATGAGTTAAATGCTAGTATGGATATTAGAAACATCATGGAAAGGGTTAATGGTGAGTTACAGGCTAAGCTAGATGAGGCCATTAAGAATAAGGATAATGTTGGCCTTAAAATTCAAAGATTTGATAGAGCCACTCAAACCCTAGGAGACTGTGTGGGTAAACAAAGGGATCCTAAGGACATGACTGGGATTGGGATGAATGATTACTCTTTGGTTCCATCACCAACTGGTGACTTCTATGGTGTCCAACAAAAGGACCTATCTTGGACTGGTTTGCCAGAATTCCAAGAGGAGGAATTCATTCCTCCACCAAGAGTTGTCACTCCAGTTGAAGAGTACCAACAAAAGTTGACTGACCTGAATGAATGGAAGAAAGCTAACCCTACTTTGTTTGTTAAGGGTGGCTTACTATGTGAAAGTCCAAATGAGTCAACACACATTAAGGTTACTAACCCAATCACTGGTAAAGCTGTTGACCTAGGCTCAAACACTGATAGAAAACCTAGCATTAAATATGCAGAGATGTATAGGAATACTAGGTCACCCAAGAGCCAAGTCAGCAATAATGGAACAGGCTTCTTCTCTTCTAGACCTAAGGTTGTGTCTAGAAAAGCTTGTTACACTTGTGGTAGCTTTTCACACTTGGCATACAAGTGTGTCAACACTCCCAAAGCCAGCGCTGACAGGAACAATTTCAGCGCTGACAGGAACAAAGTCAACGTTGTTAGGAAGTAAAACGTTGTCAGACCCAAACCTTGTGTGCAGCAAAGTCCACAAGTGATTAGACCTGCCCCATTCTTTACTAGAGGGTCTAACACTCATGGACAAAGACCATTTCAAAAGACAAACACCTGGTCTAATAGGCAATGGGTTTCTGTAGCAAACCCTAGGTTCAACACTGACAAGGGTAATCTCAGCGTTGACAAGACCAATTCCAACGCTGACAGAAACGTGACCAGACCTAAATATTTGCAACCACAGGGTAAGGGGTCTAAAGCTTCTTCAAGCTTAACATGGAGACCCAAGAAAGATCAAAACCCTAATGATAATGGGATTTCAATGACCTGCAACAGATTTAATTACATTTCAAAGGTCATTACAAAACCTATTAGGGTTAACTGGGTACTTCATCCTAAGAAGGATGAAAATGGGGTTGTTGTGAGAACTAAGTCTGTTCTTATTGAACAACCAGATGAATCCAAGTCTTCTAAGGCTTGGGTTCCGAAAGAAAACTAATTTGTTTTCTTTATGTGTAGGGCATTCAAAGACAGGTCAATGATTATAGATATTGGGATAGTGGATGCTCAAGGCACATGACAGGGAAGGAAGACTATTTAACCAACTTCACTCCCATTAAGGATGGTGATAAGGTATACTTTGGAGGAGGATATGGTACTATCACAGGAAAAGGAACCCTTCTCACCAAGAATTTGCGTTTTGAAAACGTATTTTTGGTAAAAGAACTTGATTACAATCTTTTTAGTGTATCACAAGTTTGTGATAACAAAAATAAAGTTATGTTTACTGATACTGAGTGTTTGGTGTTAAGCAAGGATTATAAGATCCCCGATGAGAAATATATTGAGTATAGAACACCTAGGCATAAAGACATATATAATGTGAATCTAAATGAGATTAGAATGAATAATAATATGTCTTGTTTTTATGCTAAAGCATCAGTAGATGAGAGTAATTTGTGGCACAGGAGACTAGGGCACATAAATTTTAAGAATATAAATAGGCTTGTGAGACTTGGCTTGGTTGATGGTTTGCCTGAGAAGGCCTTCCACAATGACCACTCTTGTGTTGCATGTCTTAAAGGCAAGCAGCACAAGGTCTCATTCAAGTCCAAACAGGTGCATACTAGTTCTAGACCTCTTCATATGCTACACATGGACCTCTTTGGTCCAACCAATATAGAAAGTTTTAATGGTAAGTCATATTGCTTTGTCATTACATATGACTTTTCTAGGTTTACTTGGACATTCTTTCTAGCTATGAAGAGTGACACAACTGATATTCTAATTGATTTTATCACTCAGATTGAGAAGAGGTCTGGAAATGAAGTTAAAATGCTTAGGAGTGATAATGGTGGTGAATTTAGGAATAAGAAGCTAGATGATTTCTGTGCCAGGAAAGGAATTACTAGGCAATTTAGTATTGCTAGAACCCCACAGCAAAATGGGGTTGCTGAGAGGAAAAATAGAACCCTAATTGAAGCAGCCAGAACAATGTTGGCTGATGCTCATTTTCGTATAGCCTTTTGGGCCGAGGCTGTTAATACAGCTTGTTATGTTCAAAATAGAGCATTGGTTAACAAAATTCAGGATAAAACACCTTATGAGTTACTTTGGAGAAGAAAACCTAATATTGGTTTTCTCAGACCTTTTGGTTGTCATGTAGTAGTTTTAGATACTAGTGATGCCTTAGGGAAATTTAGTGCAAAAGGTGATGAGGGCTACTTCATGGGGTATTCAGTGCAGAGCAAGGGATATAGGGTTTATCTTAAAGAAGAAAAACGTATACTTGAAAGAGTACATGTTAGGTTTTTAGAAAATAAACCTAGTGATCCTGAAAGTGGTCCTAATTGGTTGTTTGACTTAGAACCTTTATCTAGAACTTTAAATTATATGCATGTCACTAATCCAGACATTGTGAAGGTAACTTCAAATGTTGTGGAGGAACAAATTGTTGATGTTTCAGGTACACAGGTTCATGACAAGGTTGGATCACAAGCAGAAAAGTCATCTCCTATCCAAGAATATGTTACAATTCCCATTTGGACAGATGCTTTTGCTGCTGCTGCTGCTGCTGGTAAAGATAATGGTGGTCCCCAAGTACCACCAGACACAAACATGCATGGTCCTTCAGGCGCTGACAAAGGTAAATCTAGCGCTGACAAGACCAATTCAGACGTTGATGGTTCAGACGTTGACAACAACAGTTCAAGCGTTGTTAGCCCAAGCGCTGACAAACAAGGTTCAGGCGTTGACAACACTTCTGCACATCTTTTCTTTTCCATTTTTGAACAAGGTGAACCTTCTAATATATATGAAGAGGTTCATCCTCATGTTGATGAAAGAGAGTCTGATGAAGAAGATATTGGCAACATGGAGAATGAGGTTGAGGACACCAGACTTTTTGAAGGAGGAGTTCTCACTTCCACTATGAAGAATCACCCCACTTCTCAAATCATTGGTGATATTATGACTCTAGTTCAGACTAGAAGATCTCATCAAGGTCTTGGTGGGTTTATTGCCAATATACACAAGAAGGTTGATACCCCTCTTGTGCAAGCATGTTTGTTTGCCTGTTTTCTGTTACAACAGGAACCTAAGAAAATATTTGATGCTCTCAAAGAACCAAGTTGGGTGGAAGCAATGCAGGATGAGCTTCACCAATTTGCTATTCAGTATGTTTGGGAGCTGGTTGATTGTCCCAAATATGTTAGACCTATAGGGACAAGATGGGTTCTAAGGAACAAGAGAGATGAAAGAGGCATTGTGGTCAGAAACAAGGCAAGGTTAGTGGCTCAGGGATATACACAAGAGGAGGGGATAGACTATGAGGAGGTCTTTGAACCAGTTGCAAGGATTGAAGCTATAAGGATTTTTCTAGCCTATGCATCCTGCATGGGCTTCACTGTCTATCAAATGGATGTCAAGAGTGCCTTCCTCTATGGAACTATTGTTGAGGAGGTATATGTGATGCAGCCTCCTGGTTTTGAGGATCCAGAGAATCCAGATAAAGTGTATAGAGTCAAAAAGGCTATGTATGGCCTTCATCAAGCCCCTAGAGCATGGTATGGTACTTTGTCTACATACTTGGTGGACAATGGATTCAAAAGGGGCACTATAGATCAGACACTCTTTACAAAGAAGAAAGGCAAGGATGTGTTGCTTGTCCAGGTCTATGTTGATGATATCATTTTTGGGTCTACTGATCCAAAGATGAGTGAGGATTTCTCCAAGCTTATGACAGACAAATTCAAGATGAGTGCTATGGGGGAGATGAACTTCTTTCTTGGTTTACAAGTTCAGCAGAAAGAAGATGGTATCTTCATCTCCCAGGATAAATATGTGGCTGAGATCTTGAAGAAGTTTGGCTTTTCTCCACATGAAAAGAGGGCTACTACTCCTATGGATAGAGAACACCCTTGGGGAAAGATTGGAGATGGGAAAGATGTTGATGTCAGGCACTATAGATCCATGATTGGATCCTTGATGTATCTTACTGCCTCCAGACCTGATATCATGTTTGCTGTGTGTGCTTGTGCACGCCATCAAGTGACTCCCAAAGAATGTCACCTTTATGCTGTGAAGAGGATCTTTAGGTACCTAAGATGCTATCCTGGTCTTGGTTTGTGGTACCCAAAGGATTCACCATTGGAGCTGATTGCATATTCAGATAGTGATTATGGAGGTGATAAATTTGATAGGAAATCCACAACTGATGGATGTCAGTTTCTTGGGAGCAGGTTGATATCTTGGCAATGTAAGAAACAAACAGTGGTGGCTAATTCTACAACTGAAGCTGAGTATGTGGCTGCAGCTGCTTGTTGTGGACAAGTTTTGTGGATTCAGAACCAGCTGTTGGACTATGGGTATAATTTTATGCATACCAAGATATTTGTTGACAATAATAGCACTTTATGCATCATTAAGAATCCTGTACATCATTCTAAAACTAAACACATAAAAATAAGACACCATTTTATAAGAGATTGCTTTGAAAAAGGTTTAATACAACCAGATAGGGTTGACACTGAGGAAAATGTGTCAGATTTACTAACTAAACCTTTTGATGCTGGGAGGTTTCAATACTTGGTAACAAGTATTGGAATGGTCAATCTCACATAATATGTGTTTTGGAGTCTTTTGTAAAAGTATGTACAGGATGATGCATTGTTATTGGTCTTATGATGATTTAGATTTTCCACTATATTTTTCTAACACTCACAAAGGTTGCTTGAACGCTGATAAGTGTTTTTGTAACGTTGTCAACAAAATATTTGTCTAACGCTGACAAAGCTTCCCTCAACGCTGTCATGTGTTATCGGGGCGTTGTCAGCAACAATGTTAGTTTTGTGGGTTTCAATCTAAATGTGCAGATGGTGTTAGCAGTATACCATTGGATACAGAGTTGCTTATGGATCAATGGAGAAGCATTTGGACAAGTTTTTAGTTATGGATGATGGTTGGAATTTTTAATTCCTATCTTGACATAAATTTTTATGTTCATGCATGTTTTTAGCAACTTATGTATCATTGTTTAAGGGGAGGTTTTAGGAACCTTTAGGATGTTTGGGTATCCATATGATACTCTTATCACAATTCTAGATTGTGTCCACAGGTGAGTATGAGTTAGTTTTACTACATCATGAGGCACTGTAGCATGCAAAGTTGATATACTATGCATGCTGCCAAGACATTTTTGGCCTAGAATTGGTTGTGGTCTGTTGGGAGACTTGGGAATAATTTTGTTATGGGATTTACCTGGGAGTAACAAGGGATTTTATAAGGTAACTTGGTTGTTAAGAGTTTTGGTTAGCAAGGGACACTAGAGGACTGTTATGTCTATCTTGCTTAAGCAAGTGTGCATAACTGGACAGTGCTTGCCGCCCTATAATAATTATCAGCTTTTTGGTTATCTTCTCTAGGATAAGTTACTTTGTTAAGGTCATTTTTCATTTTTAAACATTTTTATTTTTGGACGCTGACAAGTATTTTTCCAAGCGTTGTTGTGACCAATTTAGACGCTGACATGGCTATAGGCAAACGTTGACAAGATTATAGCCGTTGGGCGTTGATAGGTTATTTTTGACCGTTGACACTCAATGGGTCCTACCCAGTTGTTACTTTTTGACATATTTTTAGGCCGTAATTTTGGGAGTTGTTACTTTTCATTTAATGCATGAGATAAACTTATAATTTTTCAATATTTTCATGATTACATTTTGAAAATACTTGCCTATTTTTGGGCCAATCACATGCATTTTCTTCTCCTATAAATTTGGCTCCTATTTTTAAACAGGGTATCTATACTTCTTGTCTAACACAATTTTCTCTTATCAACTTCATCTTCATCAATCAATTTTAACAGCTTTCAACAATGGCACCAAAGTTTAAACCATCAGAATTGGAATTGGGGTTCAGAACTCAACACAACATGATCGCGTATCTTGAAGCTGATGATACTCTGTTTCCTCAATACACACAAATGGTGGCGTATTTGAACGCATCTCCTCTTAGGTATGCTCTTTCTCATGCACCACTCATTCCAGTCACACATATTAAATAGTTTTGGAACACTGTAAGTTCCTCAACAGTTAATAGAGTGACTACATTGACTTCTATTGTTCATGGGAGATCTTGGGTGGTTACTGAGGCTTTGGTACGCCAAGCCTTGCATCTTGATGATGCTGATGGTATAGCCACCCTTCCCATTAATGAAATAGAACAAGGACTTAGGGATTTGGGATATCCTTTTCCTGATGAAGGTACTATAAACAAGTATCATAAACAGGAGTTTCCCCCAGCCTGGAAGTACCTCATACATGTCCTCCTTCAATGTTTGAGTCCCAAATGCACTGCACACAATGAGATCAATAGATCTATTGCAAGTGCTATTGTGTGTATTGCAACTGGGCAAAAATTTAATTATTCTAAAATGATTTTTGAGGGCATGTGTAAAAATAAGGGGAACAAAATGACTTTAGCTTATCCCCGGTTTTTACAAATGGTTTTTGATGTTCAAGGATACTACACAAGGGATCATAATGATTTTTATGAGATCCCTGTGCAAAAGAAAGCTATTTTTATGAAGATGAACTCACCACCCCATCCTGACCTACCCTTAACCCAAGCTATGATTGCTGTCATTGCAGCAACTCAACCTCAACCAGACCCCCAACCACAAATTGACCCAATACCTGACCCATTACCTTCACCTGAACACATGCAAATTGACCAAGATCCCTTCAACGCTGACACATTAAATGTTGGCGTTGATGTGCCTATTTCCAACGTTGACACACAACCTTCACAAACCCAAACACCCCTTAACCAACCCACATCTACCCACTCTTCTACACCATCTTCCACACCCCCTGAATATAGGTTGATGAAACGCCAAAGGACTACTGGAGTGTTCTCCTCTGGTGGTCCTAGCCATGTAGCAGAGGGAACCACCACCACAAGTGTGGCTGGTGACATGGATGAGGCTGGGACTATTGGTTCTGGCTTAGAAGCTGGCCAAGGCAGTCCCACCATCATTAAGTCCTCATCCATGCCCAATGAATCTGACTTGGGAGGTCAAATCCCCATTTTAGAAGAGGGCAGACTGGAACCAATGACTCTTATAGAATTGATGGTAGTCTGCATAAGCTTGCAAAAGCAAAATGCAGACTTAGTACAAGTTGTTAGCTCACAAGGCCTTGAACTTAAACAATTGAGGGAGAGGATTGTTGTTTTGGAGACTGCAAGTGCAAGGAGAGGTATGGAGGAATCTTCCAAAGGGGAGGAAGATCCAATAAATCTGAGTGATAAGGGCAGCCATGATGGTCAATCTTTTGATGTTGCTGAGGCCCTTACAAGTTTGAAGAAACAAACAGGTTTTGATACGTCCTTAGTCTCTCCTACCAACTTGAATTTATCATTTACAGCTATGTTGGAGGAGATTGCAAAAGGCGCTGAGGCAGGAACTTTGGGCGTTGAAAAGGAGAATTTGGACGCTGACAGAAATATTTTGGGCGCTGATAGAACAAAATTAGGCGTTGACAGACTTGCACATGAGGGTGATGTATCCCAGTCATCATCCATCATCAAGGAGGTTTCTTCATAGGTATCACCATCTACCTTACCAACAATTGCTTCATCAGATAAGGGTAAGGGTATTATGGTAGAAGAGATTGTTCCAAAGGATGCAGCTCAAGTTGAGTTTGATAGAAGATTGGCTGCACAAATCATAGAACAAGATATAAAGGAGGTGAAAGAGTCACCATTTGTTGTTACTTCAGAGGAAGGAAGTGATGGAGATAGCTCAGACTCAAGTATTATGATTATAGAACCAGAAATACTTTAGTATGGAGAAGAGTTGGCCAAGGAGAAATTGAGAGAATTGAAATTGCAGGTTGACTTTGATATGCCAGAGGAGGTTCAAATGTATAATTCCTGGGAAGAAAGATGTATGGAGAATCCACACTTGACCACTTCAGATCAAATATGGGGTTTGGAGATTCTCCTCAGAGTTCAGAAAGATTGCCAGGTAATTGTGTAACACAAGGCAAGCAATATTCTCTCAGAATTGAAAAGGGATAGAAGGGAGCTATACTACATGTTGCTCAGATGTCATGGAGTAGGATGGACTTATCAGAAATTAAGGGCATTGACATTTGATGAGTTGGAATGCAAGGCTTATCCCATTTGGGTGAGAGTGCAGGAAGCAAACACTCTCAGACTTCTTTCTGATGAAAGAAAGGAAGAACTTGAAGAAGAAATGGAGCTCAAGAAAGCTATGTTTGTTCCCAGACCAGTGAAAAAGGGAATTTCTCTTGAGTTTCCCAAAGATATGGATCCACTATATCCAAGTGAAGCTGTTATAAGAAAGAGCCTCAAGCTCTCACCATTAGAAGCTTCAGATATGGTGCAAATGTTACCATTAGATTCCAGAAATCCAATTGTGAGCTATGAAGAAGATGAATGTGGGTTTTGGAAAATTGGCAGGTATGGCAAAGAGGTACACACTTTTACCACTCTCATATCTTTGTTTGTAAGTTGTGATAGAGAAGACTTGGTAGACCTATGGAGGTTGCTAGAGACCAAGTATGAGGCTGAAGCACCAACTTCAGCTAATGGAATAAAACTGTGGTCCACATTCAAGAGAATGTGTGGACCAAAAGATGAGGATCCTGCTATTTGGAAGGATCTTGAAGATGACCTCAGTGGTCTTCAATGGAGATTATATTCAGCTGCTGGTGTTTACCATTTAAGTTCTATAAAGTTTGCTGAGTATCTACTTGTGGATGGTCAGTATTTCATATCCAATGCTATTTTGGAGAAGATGAAGGACACTCAGCTGGAAATTGATTATTCAAGTGACATGGCAAAAGACTTGATCAGATTTATTCATTACCAATATGAGAAGGTTTGAAAGATTCCTCCTAGTCCTTAGTGCTTATTCAGAAACTTGATCATAAGAGTGGATATCAAGTTTAGGGGAGGATTGTTGGAAATAAATTAAGGCCAGATCACTTGAGCGCTGACAAGAGTAAAACAAGCGTTGACAAGAGCAAAACAAGCGCTGACAGCTCAAGCGTTGACAAGACAAAGTCAAGCGTTGATACATTGAAGACAAGCACTGATGGGAAGATATACTCTACGCGTTTATTGTATTCTAGATTACTTCTAGTAAAGATAGGAACAACAATGTATTTTCTATATTTATCTTTACCTAGAATAGCTGATACGTAGATTATTGTACAAGGCTTCTTATGTCTATAAAAGAAGACCTTTAGGTTAATGTTTAAAATAAGTTCTCATTCGAAAACTACTTTCATTGTAAGCAAGTTTGATATCATTAATCAAAGTGAAAGTTTGTTTATATCATTGTGTGTTCTTGTTTAAGTGTTAATTCCGCATAACACTTAGATTATCATAAGCATATACAAAGGTTTCTCTAAGTGTATTACTTGATCTAATCTCGTATACATAAAGCTAAATCGATCTAAGTTTGGGATCAACACTTTATTTGAAATTGAAATGAGATTTCACGAAGGCGTCTATTTATTTCATCATCGAGCCTTCCTTCTATTTTTCTACCCCTTTTCTTCAAACCCAGTCTATCGACTGATGACTCGCTTGGGCGATAAAATTTATGATTGAGACTTGAATTATCTAGTTTCTACTGTCAAGGGGTTGATGGTCGACGACATGGATTACTATCATTTTTTGGGAGCTTTGTTGCAGTTCTCAGTGTCACACGCAGTTGCTCGTGTGGATAACTTCAAGAGGTATAAGAGACTTGTTTCTGCACCGTTCTTCAATCGACATAAGTGCAAGCTTAAGTAACAAATTTGGGGGATTGTACTTCAATTTCAAGTTTGGAATATCGGGTTTACTTCACATGTGGTCACAACAATAGCCGAATGAATTCGAGGTTGGTAAGTTAGACAGAGAGAGATGGAATCAGCAATCAATTCTCACGGAATATTTATGAGCTACACAACGACAATGATACTTCATAGTCTAAGCAAAAAAATTTCAAAGTTTCTCAATGACTTTCAAAACTTTTCAAGACATTTGCTTAAGACTAAGAACTTCTCGAGTATATGGACGTCCACGATAATGATGCTTCTGAGAGTTCAAAATCATCATGGGGGAAGATCGTGTACTTTGAAGTAATCAGATCAACTTCTAGGGGGAAGTAGTGTACATGGAATGGTATCTACTTCACTTTATATGATTTTTATGAAGTATTCTGCAAGCGTGAGAAGAACTGTTGCTGATTTCATGCATGTTTCCCTAAATGGATTATCACCAAAAACTAAACGACATGAAATAGTATAGAATCAGCGTTATTTGGTGTGGTTCTTCTACAAATTTCTGCTGTGCACTTAAACCGATGAGCTAGAAGATTGTTCAAACTACATCAAAGTGTCAGAATCTGCTTAAGATAAAGATATTGGTTTGGGGGGAAGCTGATTCAGAAACTTTGTCAAAAAGAAGTCTATGAAGAAAGTTTTTTAATACATGCTGCATGAATTAGGGGGAAGTTAATCTAAATCATGCATATTACAATTGTTCCACAACAAGCAAAGACAAAGCGGATTCAAGCTGAGGTACAAGTTATGAAGACAAGAAGACTTAGAAGACATCCTTAGCATTGAAAGCGCCTTGGAAGACTTTATTTTCTTTTATTTGTACTTGTTAGGAACATTGTAAGTAATTCTGTATGTCTCCACATTAGGGGAAGATTGTTAGCCCAAAAATGTGAGCGCCATTTACGGAATTACATTAGTTTAATATAGCCACACACACAGGGACTAGTTTTGTTAAGTTAGAATAGTTCATGTGTGTCTAGGCTATATATACCCTTCCATACTTCCATGGAGGGGTGAGGATTCCCATTATTCTTTTTCTACTTTCTCTCTTAATAAAACACACACATTTAATAGTCTCTCACTTTCTCTCTCTAAAATGTCTAACCATTTCTTTTATCCTCCCCGACCTCCGGATCACCCTTTCTTAGCTTGAATCTTATATGTTAACCGTGATGTAGGAGATGCCCAATTCTTCACAGATTCGACCTTTGCAGGATCTACGTGAATACCTTCGCTATCGATAACATGACTAAGGAAATGAACCGTAGGGATCCAAAAATCACATTTGGAAAATTTGGCGTACAACTTTTCTTCCTTAAGCAATTTCAATACCCGTGCCAAGTGTTCTCCGTGCTCTTGTTCATTC
The DNA here is from genome assembly GCA_025667525.1 of Glebionis coronaria. Lineage (NCBI taxonomy): Eukaryota > Viridiplantae > Streptophyta > Magnoliopsida > Asterales > Asteraceae > Glebionis > Glebionis coronaria. The sequence goes on along the minus strand of CM046874.1, from coordinate 587,923,206 downwards.
TTGGAGTAGATGAGTATGTAGTCGATGAATACAATTACAAATTTTTCCAGGTAGGGTCTACACACCCGATTTGATGAGATCCATGAATATAGCTGGTATGTTGGTCAATCCAAAGGGCATAACCTAGAATTCGTAATGACCGTAGCGATTTCTGAATGCGGTTTTTGGAATGTCTTCTTCTCTGACCCTCAACTGATGGTACCCATATCTTAAATCTATCTTGGAGTACACACTTGATCCTTGGAGTTGATCAAATAGGTCATCAATTCGTGGAAGTGGGTAACGATTCTTCACAATTAACTTATTCAGTTCCCTGTAATCAATACACATTCAGAAAGAACCATCTTTCTTTTTGACAAATAGTACAGGAGCTCCCCAAGGTGAGGAACTAGGTCGAATAAAACCTTTGTCAGATAGTTCTTTAAGTTCTTCTGCTAATTCTTTCATTTCAGATGGTGCTAACCGGTAAGGAGCTTTAGCTACAGGTGCCGCTCTTGGTATCAAGTCGATTTGAAATTCTACTTGACGAGTTGGTGGTAAGACGGGTAGATCATCTAGAAATACTTCAGGATAATCGCGGAAAATTGGCACGTCCTTGATTTGCTTCTTCTCGGGTTTGTCTTCTTCGTATGTCTTAGAGATATGAGCTAAGAAGATAGGGCATCCTCTCAATAGATAGTTCGGAACTTTTTTTATAGGAGATGACACTTAGTCTGCTGTTAGTCCTATCGGTGTTTCCGTCTCCTCTAATGATCAAATTCCCTTCTCCCCATGGTATACGGACTAGCTTTTCGTCACACACAATGGTTGCGTGATAACTCGCTAACCAATCCATACCAATGATAACGTCGAAACTACTAAGATTTACTGGTATTAGGTTGATATTGAAGGGATGGTTTAAAAGATTCAGGGTACAAACTCTTAGGATAGTATCAGTTTCAATGACTTTACCGTCGGCTAATTCGACCCTGTAACAGTTGTCTAACTTGGTGGGAGGGATGTCAAGTAAGCCACTAAACTCGGTAGATATAAAACTCCTATCGGCTCCGGTATCAAATAAAATAGATGCATAGCGATTGTTCAGAAGAGACGCACCAGTAACTACATTGGAGTCAGGGTTGTTCTGGCATTTCCCACAACATAAACTCTCGCTGGTGCTCCCCCATTGTTCCCATTCTTGTTTTCCCACTTTGGACGCTCGGGTCTGATATGTCCTTGTTCTCCACGTCCATAAAAACGAACTTCACCTTGTATACCCCCATTTACGCCAGTGGGTTGGCGGTTTCCTTGCTTTCCATTACCACATAAGTTTTGGCCACCCCCGTAGTTGGTGGGTCTGGGGTTGGTGCTAGTGTTGCTCCTATTAATTGGAACGATGGTGCCGTTTGATCCTGGTCTTAGGCAAGACCTATCACGGAAATGATGGAAATTGCATTTGGCACACTTGGGCTTGTCACCTCCATACCTGGGTGGCTCTATAGTAGTAGCATTGTAGACCTGACCTGTGTTTTGCCTCTTGGGTGGTTGGGTCTGATGCTGACTACGAAAGTGCTCATCGGCCTTTCTCTTGTTTTCCATCCACCTTTCCTCATAATTAAGGCCTCGTTTGTCCATTAAATCAGTTGCGAACTCAATGGCACTCTTGACGGTAGTGGGCTGAGATGCGAGCACGCTGTCATGAATGGAGTCTGGCAGTCTGCTAACGTACTTCTCAACCTTGTCCTTCACATCAGGAAACATTCTGTTACACATCAAAGTCAGCTCTTGGAATTTTTGGTTGTAAGCTACAATGTCATGGTTCTGGCACTCGAGATTCCATAGTTCGATCTCTAGCTTCTTTATTTATCCACGAGGACAGTATTTTTCAGTAATTATTTCCTTCAAAAAAGTCCGAGTCATCCCGTAGACATTGTCATGCCCAAGGGTAGCAACGATAGAATTCCACCATGTGAGAGCACTTTCCAGTAGAGTACAGGTGGCAAATTTCACTTTGTTTTCTTCCGCACAATCACTGATACGAAATACAGTCTCGGTCCTTTCGAACCATTGCATCAGCTCAACGACTCCTTCCTTACCCTTAAAGTAAGTGGACTTACATTTCATGAAGTCGGATAGGTACACCCTCTAGCAGCTCTGTCATTCCTCCTAGCATTAGAGTTCTAACTGTCACCCTGGCTTCTGCTGGGTTAGTTTCCCTAGCAGCCAAGGCATCAACTATGCCTTGCCCAATGAGCACTCGGAGTGTTGATCCCAAACTTAGATCGATTTAGCTTTGTGTAAACGAGAATGAATCAGTTAAACACTTAGAGAAACTTTGTTGTATATAAAACAATCTAAGTATTATGCGGAATTAATACTTAGAACAAGAACATACAAATAGAATAAACCAAACTTTCACTTTGATTGATGATTGAACTTGTGTACAATGAGAGTGTAAAACGTATATTAAACTAAAACCTAAAGGCCTCCTTTTATAGAATAAGGAACCTTGTACAAGATTCTACGTATCAGTTATTTTAGGCAAAGATAAACATAAGAAATACATTGTTGAACATATCTTTACAAGAAACATAAAACGTGTAGACTAAGTATTCTATCATTGCTTAACTTCTTCTCACCAGCGCTTGATTTGTCAACGCTTGATCTGACAACGCTTGATTTCTTCTTATCAATGTCCAACTTCCTCTTGTAAGCGCTAAGTGTCTTGGCTTATTTTATTCCCAACAATCCTCCCCTAAACTTGATATCTACTCTAGTAATCAAGTTTCAGAATAAAAACTAAGTACAAGGAGGATTCTTACAAATAAAAATCACTTGTTAATTAGGAAATAAATAAACCTAATTGTATCTTTGCCAACATCACTTGTGTAATCCATCTCCAGCTATGTTGACACCATTTTCTTCAAAACTTCCTTGGACATGGGATATTCACAATCCACAAGAAGATATTCAGAAAATTTTGTAGTACTCAAATGATAAACACCAGCTGCTGAATGTAGACGCCCCTGAAGTCCACTGATATCATCAAGATCCAACCATACTGGATCTTCATCACTTGGTGCACACATTCTCTTGAATGTGGTCCAAATCTTTATTCCATTGACTGAAGTAGGTGCTTCAGCTTCATACTTGGTCTTCATCAATCCATAAAGATCTGCCAAGTCTTCTCTATCTAGGCTTGCAAACAAAGAGATAAGAGTAGTAAAAGTATGTACCTCCTTTCCATATCTACCAATCATCCGAAACCTACTTGCATCTTCTTCATAATGAACTATAGGGTTTCTGGAATCATGAGGTAATACCTCTACCATATGTGAAGCTTCCAAAGGTGAGAGCTTAATACTCCTTCTAATAACTGCTTCACTAGGATTCACTCTATCCAGATTCTTTGGGAACTCAATTAGAGGTCCCTTCTTCAAAGGCCTTGGTGTAATTAAAGTGTAAAACCCGCATGCTTTTACCATGAATAGTACCCTTAAGATCGTACGTACTAGATTTAAACTTTCCTAATATAGCATGATTACGATTACGTGTTAGGATTTTACGTATTACGTACGTGTTAGAACACGATAAGTATTTACTACGCACGAGCACGTAATATTTATTTGACGATAATTAATCACGAACATGCGATCATGAAATCATGAACGTAATTAAAACACGAACTATTATTAATTACGTATATATATTTATTACGAGCGTAATTAAATATATTAGATCACGATAATTACGTAACGAGAACACTTAAAACACGAACACAAATAATCACAAACGTTTAACTTAACAACGAGACACGGAAAAAGGTACGGGTACCCCAAGTGGGACCCCTACCCGCGGCTACATGGACAATGGGCCAAGCCCATTTGTTAATTTTTACTAAAGGGGGTTAATAATGTTACACTACTCATTTTTAGTTTACAGAAGATTTTCAGAAAAACCTAAAACCTCCTTTCCCTTGTCTTCTTTGTGCCCCCACCCTACAACCACCACAAGAGGGTGGTTTGTGATCTTGGATCTTGGGAATTAAGTTGGTGATCGTGTTTGTTCTTCATCCTTTTGATCTACGAATTCGGTAAACCCTTTTTAAATCTTTTCTTTCGATTTAATCTTTTTATAAATCAAGAACATGTTATGTTTTTACAAAAACCTAATAATTAAACATGGATCTAACATGATTTGGGGTTAATTAAAATCAAAAGGGTGTTTCTAAGGGGTGTTTGTTTTGGCCGCAAGCTGCACCGAACCCAAAAGGGGTTTCGGTTTGCCAACCGACCACCACCAAGACCATACGGTCTTGGTTGGTGCGTGTGGGTCCCATGGCAGCAGTAAGACACGGGGTACCCCGAGTTGGTTCGGGGTACGGTGTCGATTTCATGTCCGGTTCATTGTTTTTAGCTTAGATCTGGTTCATGGTGTATGTTTAGTTTTTTTATGTTTTATGATCTTATGTTAAAAATTAAATTAATAAAATGATATGATTCATTTAATAACATGACTTAGGTTATTTAATTATTAATAATCATGGAATTAATTAACCTAAGTATTTGTATATTTAAGACTTATAATTAATTAATTATTTTAAAACCATGGATATAAATAATTAATTAACATGACTTAGGTTATATTATTAATATATAATAATACATATTTTAACCTAAGTATTTTACTTATTTAATTAAAAACATGTTATACTTTAATTAAATATTTTAACCTATAGTTTAATTTAATTACATGAAATGATTATTAAACTATACATTATATCATATGACTTAGAAAATAATCATGAAAACACTTAGGCTTATATACTTAGCTTATTTAACCAGCTTATTTCTAATGAAACTTTCTATTTTTAGAAACTTAATTAAATAAGGCAGCTAATCTATTTATGGAAACCTTCTATTTTTAGAAACTTATTTATTTTAGGCAGCTAATCTATTTATGGAAACTTATTTAATTAAGGCAGCTGATCTATTTATGGAAACTTTCTATTTTTAGAAACTTATCTATTTTAAGAAGTAATTCTATTTTTGGAAACTTTCTATTTTTGGAAACTCTCTATTTTTGGTAACTTTCTATTTTTGGAAACTTTCTATTTTTGGAAACTTTCTATTTTAGGAAACCTGCTATTTTTGGAAAGTTACTTATTATTTCACAGTAAGTATAATTACATAGGAAATACCAGAAATACTTAATCAGATTAAGCAGAATATAGGATAAACACAGTGTAAGGCTTAAAAACAGTAAAACATGGTAAGAACACATAAAATAAGCTAAGACATGACATAAAACCAGCTACGTATTTAGTAAGCAGATACTTATTCATGTATGTATTTATGTAGCACTAGTGATTCGGAAGTAGGATTCCTCTCTGTTCATCTTCTTCTTTCACTGGACATAAGGTACGGATTCCCGTCCTTTCAGTATGGACATTCTTTCCTTATTAGGATTCCCCGTATGCAGCCAACTGTTTTCCCGTAGTATAAGTTACGTGTTTGATTGCTTATGTATAATTAAGATTACCTATAGCCATATACATGCATGACCAGTTTCACCTAGTTATGGAGGTACCATAACCATAACATTAGAGGCGCTGATGTTATGACTTCACCACGGCGGAGTGATATCTCGTGGCGTCCCTTCAGCTTTTGGCCATTTATTTATATTTATCATGTGGGGCGTATGGGTGCATCCTAGTTACATGTTTTTATTCAGGATTTCATGGTGAATGTGGTGTGTGCCTTGCATCCTTCACAAGGAGCTTTTCCCTCCTACCTAAAACCAATATATTAAATTAGAGGCAGCCCCTCTAATTTGCATGATGAGGTCACCCCTCCAAGTATTCATGCACGGTGGATTTTCATGACCTATATTGGCTAATGGTAAAATATGACAAACAGTTTTTATAAGATAAACATAAGATTTTCAAACTATTAAACAAGTTTTATCAAGACTTAACCAGGTTACTCGGGACTTAGTTTTCTTCCGCTGTTATATGTTATATGCTTATCCTATTCATGCTTTATTGTACATCCGTGCACTGAGCGTATTGCTCAGCCGTTTTCATTTTCTATGTTCCCAAAACGGCAGGTACTCAGGGACGCTCGTAGACACTAAGAGTACGTGCTTATGGACTGGAAGCTATCTAGCCTTCTTTACTTTATGCATTTCTTTTCTTATGATACTTATGTTTTGGACATTGTTTAGTATTTTCCTTTATTATACTATGTTTGTGTGTGATGAGCTTTACTTTTGGACTACCGATGTTTGATTCCGGTATTTTCCTTTTATGGTCAAGTAATGTTTAGACATTTTTATTTGTATGCTTTGATGACACGCCATAATTGCATGTGACATTTCCATTATCAAAATGGGGTGTTACAATTACGGTATCAGAGCCTGGTTTCGACCTGTAGGCTCTCAAATATAACCTGTGATTAGTGGGTAGTCACTACGGTCTTCCTAGGACTGACAGTTTTTTCATGCATTCATCATTTTTAAGCATACATATACATGTCATTGTTGCAGGATTTTTGACTAAGTAATGGTTGGTACAGGACTGGCCCTATTTAGTCGCATGTGTTTTGTCGAAACTTTTAGATTTGGGACCGACCCATAGGCGTCCCCTCGCTATGTCTTTTGTTTTGGGTGAACTGACCAGAGGCGTTCACTCTCGAGCATACAAAAGTTTTCATAAAACTGCATCATGCATTCATACACCAAATTTTCTTGCATAAAATTTTTCTCATGAAATTTTAGTATAAATTTTTTTTTTCATGTGTATATAGATTTTATGTTTTGATCTGTTTAATCATACGTTTTATGTTAAACTGTCAGATGGCAAACACAGACAATCTCTGGGCAATATTTCCAGCTGCTGATGCAGAGATGCAAGACACTCTTCTTCATAACGACGGTTATCCTCCCCCGCCTAACATCTTTCCCATGGAAGGAAGGAATCGGCTCATGAGGGAATACTATACCCTTAGACAGCGACCTGACGAAGGCAGCACTGACTTCATGCAGCGTTTCCTTCGCTACACTGGTGTCTTGAGAGCAGCTACAGGCACCACTGAAGAACAAGCACTACATTTTCGTTGGGCTCTCAATCCAAGGATCGCCAATAACCTATCAGGTGCTCCGTTGGACACGGTAGCACAAGTGGACGATGCAGCACAGAAACTGGAGATGCTGCAGGAGAGAGATGAGTTCGGGGAAGCTAAAAGACTCGACAAGAGGTAAACATTTGTATTCAAGCGATGATCAATCCGTATACTTTCCATACGTCAATTATTCATCTCTTAAATGTATCTTCCAGGCAGAAAACTGGGGACCGGTCTCAGCCGGCTACTCAGCAGCAGCCTCATCAGCCCAAGGGAAACGGTCAGACTAACGACTGTTCTGCTACGGATAGGCGTGGTGGTAATGACAATTACCGTAACAACGCTGGGCACTCCAACAGCAGCAGGTCCTAATACTTACGCATTTCCTTATGTTTTCATGTTATAACTCATATTCTGACACTTTAGCAAACTTCTACCAGGAACCATGGAAACGGTAGGGACCAGAACCAGAGGGGTTCACAGCCTAGCCGTCCAGCTATCACTGGTATTCAATCTTATGATTATCCGCTTTGTCCTTTGTACCCGATTACCATGTCTTATGTAAAATGTTTTATCAGGTTCTCAGCCAGCCAGAGCACCTGCTGGAGGATACACTCATCCTCTTTGCTCTACATGCCACCGTAGGCACCCAGGACCATGTCGTCGTAATACTGATGCGTGCTTCAAGTGTGGTCTTCCTGGCCATATTATGAAGGATTGCCGTAAGGTCGAGATGGAGGGTACATCGGGACATGCTGATACCAAGCCGCCTCCTACTGTCGGGCGTGTCTACACGACATCTCGAGACCAGGCCAACAAGTCTACATGTACCATCACTAGAATCTTGTATATGTATGGTCAAGCTGCATGTGTTCTTTTCGATACGGGTGCTACTCACTCGGTTATTTCTACTGCTTATGCAAAGAACATTAGGATGCCTCCCTTGCTACTAGAAAATAGGCTTACTATTTCCACGCCTTTGAGGGACTCTGTATTAATCACCCATGTATACAAGAGTCTTCCCCTAGAATTTGACGATAAGGTTCGACCTGTCGACGCACTTCCGCTGGACATGAATGACTTCGACATGATTTTGGGCATGGATTGGCTATCCAAGTACCATGCTACCATAGACTGCCATTCATATCGAGTTATCTTCGGTGATGTTAATGCACCAGAGTACATTCATAATGGGTTCATACCCGGACGGTCTGTACAAGTCATATCTACCCTGCAAGCGCGTGCACTACTGTCACATGGCTGCGAGGGTTATCTAGCTACGGTTCACGACATAGATGCTGAATCTCCATCAATTCAGGATCAACCTATAGTGTCGGAATTCCAAGATATTTTTCCAGCAGAACTTCCGGGCATACCACCTGTACGAGAAGTGGAATTCAGTATCGAGCTGGTTCTAGGAGCTGAACCAATCTCTAAGGCTCCTTATCGCATGGCTCCCATAGAGATGAAGGAGCTGAAGGATCAACTGCAAGAACTTCTTGAACGAGGTTTCATTCGACCAAGCGCATCTCCATGGGGCGCACCGGTCTTGTTTGTTAAGAAGAAGGACGGCAGTATGCGTCTTTGCATAGATATCGTGAGCTCAACAAGATTACCATTCGAAATAGATATCCACTGCCACGCATTGACGATCTATTTGACCAACTCCAAGGGGCCAAACACTTCTCCAAGATTGATCTTAGGTCAGGCTATCATCAGCTACGGGTCAAGGAGCAGGACATCGCTAAGACTGCCTTTCGTACCCGTTATGGCCACTACGAGTTTGTAGTTACGCCATTTGGCCTGACAAATGCTCCAGTAGTGTTCATGGATTTGATGAACAGAATCTTCCATGAATTTCTGGACAAGTTCGTCATTGTCTTCATCGATGACATCCTGATTTTCTCAAAGTCCAAGGAGGAACACGAAGACCATCTTCGTACAGTGCTACAGATTTTTCGCCAGAAGCAGCTGTATGCTAAATTCTCCAAGTGTGAGTTCTGGTTAGACAAGGTGGCATTCGTAGGTCACACTGTATCAGCAGAAGGAATCACTATGGATCCAGCGAAGGTTGAGGCCATTACTAAGTGGCCAAGGCCGACATCAGCGACGGAAGTCCGTAGTTTCTTAGGCTTAGCTGGCTATTACCGTAGGTTCGTGGAGAACTTTTCCCGCATAGCACTACCATTGACCAAACTGATGCGGAAAGGGGAGAAATTCGGCTGGACTAAAGATCGAGAGAAAAGCTTTGAAGACCTGAATCAGAAGCTAGTATCTGCAGCTATTCTTACTCTACCATCTGGTACGGGTGGATTTCAAATCTACAGCGATGCATCGGGGAAGGGACTTGGTTGTGTTCTCATGCAACATGGGAAAGTGATCGCGTACGCTTCACAGCAGCTTAAGCCTTATGAAGAAAATTACCCCACGCACGACCTGGAACTTGCTGCAGTCGTGTTTGCATTAAAGATATGGAGGCACTACTTATATGGAGAATCATGTGACATTTTCACGGACCACAAGAGCTTGAAGTATATCTTCACTCAGCATGAATTGAACATGAGGCAGAGGAGATGGTTAGAGCTGTTGAAGGATTATGACATTAATCTACAGTATCATCCCGGAAAGGCAAATGTAGTAGCAGATGCTCTTAGCAGGAAGTCCGGAATGATCAACGGCATTAAAATCGAAGAGGAAATCATCAGAGACTTAGAGCGACTAGACATCGAGATCATGGTACGTGGACAGCACGGTTACTGGGCTAATCTTAAAGTAGAACCCGAGTTTCTATCTAAGATCAAGGAAGCTTAGAAGGATGACGGAGAAATCTGGGCGATAGTACAAAATTTAGAGAAGCAGACAGAATTCAGAGTAGATGCAGATGGTATCGTATGGCAGGGCATGAGACTTTGTGTTCTTGATGACCAAGAACTCCGGGAAGCTTTGTTAGCTGAAGCTCATAGCTCCCCATTCTCGATACATCTTGGTTCGACTAAGATGTACCATGACATCAAGCAGTACTTTTGGTGGAGTGGTATGAAACAGGATGTGGCCACCTACGTCTCCAAATGTCTTACCTGCCAGCAGGTTAAGATCGAGCATCAGCGATCTGGCGGTCTCCTTCAACCGTTAGATATTCCAGAGTGGAAGTGGGACAAAATCACCATGGATTTTGTTATCGGTCTTCCGCCTACCAAGAGGAAGCACGATGCAATTTGGGTTATCGTTGATCGACTTACCAAATCAGCTCATTTCTTACCGATCCGCAAGGAAGATTTGGTAAGTAAACTTGCGGATACGTACAGACGAGAGATCATGAGACTCCACGGTGCACCATCTAGCATCGTCTCAGACAGAGATCCTCGATTCACTTCGCGCTTTTGGAAAAGTCTGCAGAAAGCTTGGGGTACACAACTTAAGCTTAGCACGGCTTTTCATCCTCAAACGGACGGATAGTCAGAGTGAACCATTCAGACACTAGAAGATATGTTGAGGTCATGTGCGTTGGAATGGACGGGTGATTGGGACGAATACATCTGTTTGGTGGAGTTTGCATACAACAACAGTTGGCACGCAAGTATCAAGTGTGCTCCATTTGAGATGTTGCATGGCAGAAAGTGTCGCGCCCCAATCTGCTGGGATCAGGTTGGTGAGCGAACACTTGAAGGACCGGAAATCATAGAGATGACCAATGAGAAGATCGCAGTAGCTAAGCAGAAAATTCAGGAGGCACGGTCACGTCAGAAGAGTTACGCCGATAAGCATCGTAGGGATATACACTTTAACGTAGGAGATCACGTCTTCCTTAAGGTTTCGCCGGCACGTGGTGTTAGACGCTTCGGTATTAAAGGGAAGCTCAGTCCTCGTTTCATCGGACCGTTTGATATCATTGAGCGAGTCGGTGAAGTATCTTACCGATTGGCGTTACCTCCGCAGCTTTCACATGTACACAATGTGTTCACTACTAGAAAATAGATATAAGGCAACACTCCAAAAGTGTTGTATTATGCTCTAAAAGTGTTACATTATGGTTAAGGTAACACTTTTTGGAGTGCCGCGTTAGTCAACGTCGCCTTAGGTCAAAAGCAACACTTTAAAAAGAAAATGCAACACTTTTTGAAAATGTTGCCTCAGTTTATTAAATGTAACACTTGAAGTGCAACACTTGTTGTACTCAAATGCAACAATTTTTTTAACTCTAAAGCAACATTTTGTACGTTGAATGCAACACTTGTATATGAAAACATCAACCTACGGCAACACTTTCATTTATTAAACGCGACACTTTATGTTGGTTCATGCCATATAACTGCAACACTTTCCAACTCGCAACACTTCTATTTTATTCAACTATTCATATATTTCAAGTTCCATTCAATGAAAATTACACATTTCATGTTTGCATGATATGAAATTCAGATGTCATAATAATACTAGAAATTCAAATGTCGTAATAATATTAACATTTTGAATTGAACTCATTAAAGTTAATACAACATGGTACATTAATAAATTTGTATAATTTCAAAGTAAATGTTGAACTATTTATTTTTTCACTCCCATTTCTTATTCTTTCCATCACCATCTCTTTGTACACCTGCTCTTGAGTCCTCCTTGAGGATGCAACACAGTTGTCTCTAATATCACACCCGAGACACCAGATTCTTTAAAAGTCCCTAGTTCTAATGCAACTCCTTTAGGAAATAACCCACCTAGTATTCCTACTGTTGGTGCAGCTGGAGGTGTAGAACGTTCAGATCACACACTCTGACATTCTTAGGGGGTATAACCCGTCGGCTAAAGTTGTGTCTGGTATCGTAACGAATCCAAGTGTTAGTGGTCAAGTTCCCTTCACCCTCATTTGGAAGATTTGTATTTTCCATGGCATTAGTTAAGTACACCAACTTTCATCAATCATATGAATATTGGGACTATCCTCACAAGTCTTTATCTACAACTATAACCTTCAAATACTCCATATCAACCTAGCCTAGAGCATATGAAGATGAGAAAGAATGTTGTCACTTATTTTAATAATAAAAGTTTCTTGAAATGTATTTAGTAACATAAATTTGTACTTACAGTTAACTTTAGTGAAAGACGATGCCATGGATGCAAGTCGTTTAGCCTTGATTTGTCCCTAGAAAACAACAGTATACCAAATACTCAGCTTAGATAAGTTAATGGTCCATCTTTTTTGGGTCGAAACCAGCACAAACTGATTTACATACTATGTGATTATATTGAGGGAGTCGTAAGTCTGCATAATACCGATACGTAACAAAAGATTCATGTAGGAAACAGAAACATGTGAAGACTAAATAGATTAAATAATACGATCAGTCGTTTCATCCATATCAAGGAATAGAAATCACCTTCAACAACGTGTCTAACTTATCGAAAAGATTAATCATCTTTTGAACTTCCTTGGCAGCATAAAGGCAAGGATCTTTTGATGCAGCTGCTTCAAATCCACATTGCCCTCTCAGAGTTATCTAGGTATATATTTACCTTCATTGTGAAATAAAGTTCTGGGTGTTAATAAATACATAAGAGATATAATCAAAGGAAAAGCAATCATTGAAAAGGAAAAAAAAAGAAGCATGACATAAGATTGTTGAAGATGGCCTAAATATAGAAACTTACAGTAGCACAGTTAAAATATAGGTCTGGGTTCGACTTCATGCTCTCATCTTTATTCTGTTACATCATGAAAAGCATAAGATGGGGGAGCATATTAGTTCATGTTAAATCCACAAAAAAAAGAATTTATAAAACAATTTTCCAACATACAAGAATTTGGTATGCTTTCAGCGACTGTTGTAGTTTGTTGCGATCCCAATAGCATCACTAAGAAATAAGTAAGACAAGCATTATTGAGGTTGTCTGTCATTAGAATACAAAGGTCAAACATTTCTACCTAGATTTTAGCTTTAATTCTATAATATAAGTTATGACTCGTCTATGGATTTTTAATAATTAGACAATAATCTTACACCATAAATTTCCATCCTTGACATCTAAGGCGATGGCTTCCTTCGCATGTTTTATGCTTTCAGCAACATCTCCCTACTGATTAGGGATGAGCATGGGTATCGAAAAAACGACACGGTACCGGAACCGTACCGTACTTGTACCGGTTCTATTTAGTCGGTACGGTACCGGTACCCTAAAAATCTCTCAAAAAAATTTGGTATCAATAAAAATGGTACAACGCCAAGACAGGAGTTCCCTACATTGGTACCAGAGTACAAAAATACTAAAAAATATTATACTAATCACAGAAGATAATAAAACCAATTATATATTTTATGTTTAGATAATAGATGAAGAAGATGAAAAGAAATCAAGTGTGACTGCCGAGTATAGCAACCATTTGTATAATGATGTTGTCACAGCTCTGAATAAACTAAAGAAATGCAATTACAGTAATGTTAATTTGTTATAGTAACTCCAAAAGTAACATTAATATGCTAACTCCCTAATAGTTTAGTCTTCTGAATCACAACCCAAAAGTAAGGTTAATTTTTTTTTATCATATATCATCTGTAGCATTCGTGGATCATCCGTCCAAGACTCTAAGTTACAAAAAGCATTATGTGACTCCTCTAATTCACAAGAAATAGACAAAAGATTTATTTTGCCACAAAACAACCCACTGAACAAGTGCTTTTGAATTTTCTACTAATATGTATAAAATGAGGACCGAACCACTTTCATCCCTGAGTAACTTTGTCTAAGTATATCAAAAATTTTAACATTGAAGTTGATATTTTATAATAAATGGTGCTTGTTTTGGTTTAGTACCGCTTTACCCGGTACCGATACCGCTACCGATATGCTCCTCGGTTCCGGGATCGAGACCACTTAATTTGGTCAGAAACAAATACGGTACTTCGTAAACGGTGCCGGTACGGTACCAAAATGGTACCGTGCTCATCCCTACTCCTGATTATCCTCACCTATATGGATAATAAAACGTGAAGAAACAACTTAACGGAGCGGACACAATGTTTGTGATGCATGAAACTGTTTATTAATTGAAAACAAAACAATATTTGTGATGATACTGTTTCTTGCCTTAAGCAATCCTATATTAATAGTAACTTTAATGAGAACATAACTAAAAGTAAGAAAACAAAAGCAGTTCCTTGTTGCGAGCATGTCACACTTATTACAAATACAATTTACTAAATATGTTGTAGCTGATTTGACCACGGTCACAGATTCTAATGATCTTCATTTTTTCAAAAGGCTTGAGATTTTGAATGCTATATAAAACGGGAAAACTAATCTAACTTATAATGAATGCTTTTAATTACCTATTAAAGTTTGTTGCAGACAAATGGATGGATTTATTGGAGCGCCTCTAAAAACGATACCTCAAGAACCTTTAGGACTATGGCGTGGTCATGACGTTAGACCAGCATTAAAAATGCTACTGGGTGTGATTGAAATTCGCTAGTCTAACATATTTAGTGGAGTTAACCATTGCTCGTTAAATATCCAGTGCGTATTCTTAAGAAAATGGGCGTGGACAGTATGCTAACTACAGTTTAGACACTAAGAAACCAGCCGTTGGGACGAGAGCTCGTTGCACTAGAAGAATCCTTCAAGTACAAAATGTCTAAACTATTGGAGAATACCTAATTACAGTTTAGACACTAAGAAACCAACCGTTGGGACTGTGGCGTGGTCATGTCTAAACTATTGGACAGTATGCTAGCTACAATTAATATTACATTCATACATGATAATGCTAGGTTATGTAACGGTATACTATGAACACCCTACTGGTAATAGCTTATGTGTAATATGCTATTGGAGAATACCTAACATACAATAAGAAACTAATGTCCATGGGTTTTAACATGCAGTGGTTTAACTAACCTTAGCAACATGAGTATGCTATTGTTCCATATATTGGAAGAGCATTGAAGCAAGTATTTTAGGTGTGTATTCTCTTGTTCCATCAAAAAACTATCTTCATACCAACAAGACAAGATTGTCCATTATCAAGACTCAACATCAGTTTCTTCGTGCGAACAAACCTGCTACAATTTTTTAAAACCACTGAACTGCTAATTAAATGAACAAGGTTCAAAAGGGTAAAAATGAAAATATGATAATGATTTCACTCTATAAGCAAATCTGATTGTCAAAAAGAATGTTTTAACTGTCATTAGAATACTAGGTACAATGAAATACGTATATCAGTGCCTTTATAGGGATTCATTTAACATTACCTCATGGAATACTGACTGGTGAACTGTAGAGATCCAAAACTAATCTGCAACACAGTAGCAAAACCGTATAAGCAAAAACACCCGCCAAATCTAAAACACTATAGTGTGCAGGCAAATTAAGGATCCCGAGTATATAGTACAACCATTGTATGAATGACACAACCTTAATTCACCCATATGTCTGGATATCATTGACAACATCTATTTCAAAATGAATCCTAGACTACCGATAACATCAAGTCTAATTAAACAAAAAAATGGTTCTTAAACTATAACCTAATTAGAAAAGTATTGACTATATGATTAACAATCAAACATAATAATATATTATTAACCATACTATTACAATAGTATTTGTTTTGTTACCTTGATAAAGGATCTGGAAGTCGAGCAAACATGGCTGTAAAAAAGATCGTGGAGTACCATTGATAAACGAGTTCTGAATATGTGCCTAAATAGTGAGGTGGGACAAAGTGGCCAGAAACTGATAAAGGAGTCCTGAATGGAAGGAGAATCGGTGGTTATTGATTTGGGGAAAAAGATGATTTGGGGAAATAAAATCAATTTAATTAAAGGAGAAATAGTGGTTACAAATAAATATTCAATTTTGGGTGAGAAAGAGGGAAATTGATTTGGGAAAAAAATTTAGAAAGGGCGGAAGAAGTGAAATGTAATTTCATTTTCATTTTAGGAGGGATGAAATGGCGGTTCCAAATTTTTTATATTAAGTAATATATTGTACAAGATTTGCAGCACTTCTAAAAAATGTTACATTAAGTCAACACTTATTTTTAAAATGTTGCTTTAGTTTTAATAATTTTTAAAAGGCAACATTTTTAAAAGTGTTGCCTCTAAAATGTTGCATTAGTTTCATTTTCTTATAGTGGTTTCATGTGTCCTTACTCAGAGGGCACCAGTATCATCCCCTTCACATGGTTTAATATCCACTGGAACAGATACGTGAAGATCTCACTTTTATATAAGAACTCGAACGAGTTTTTGACAGACAAGAACGAGTCATGAGAAAGAAGACGATTCCATTCGTCAAAATTCTATGGAGGGATCATACCGAGCGGGAAGCCACTTAAGAAACAGAGGAGTCTATCCGGGCTTCTTACCCTCATTTCATATTTTGAATTCGGGTATGTTCTTCTTTTCCAGTTTACTTTATCTATAATTCGGGGACGAATTATTCTTTTTAGGGGGGAAGAGTTGTAAAACCCGCATGCTTTTACCATGAATAGTACCCTTAAGATCGTACGTACTAGATTTAAACTTTCCTAATATAACATGATTACGATTACGTGTTAGGATTTTACGTATTACGTACGTGTTAGAACACGATAAGTATTTACTACGCACGAGCACGTAATATTTATTTGACGATAATTAATCACGAACATGCGATCATGAAATCATGAACATAATTAAAACACGAACTATTATTAATTACGTATATATATTTATTACAAGCGTAATTAAATATATTAGATCACGATAATTACGTAACGAGAACACTTAAAACACGAACACAAATAATCACAAACGTTTAAATTAACAACGAGACACGGAAAAAGGTACGGGTACCCCAAGTGGGGCCCCTACCCGCGGCTACAAGGACAATGGGCCAAGCCCATTTGTTAATTTTTACTAAAGGGGGGTTAATAATGTTACACTACTCATTTTTAGTTTACAGAAAATTTTCAGAAAAACCTAAAACCTCCTTTCCCTTGTCTTCTTTGTGCCGCCACCCTACAACCACCACAAGAGGGTGGTTTGTGATCTTGGATCTTGAGAATTAAGTTGGTGATCGTGTTTGTTCTTCATCCTTTTGATCCACGAATTCGGTAAACCCTTTTTAAATCTTTTCTTTCGATTTAATCTTTTTATAAATCAAGAACATGTTATGTTTTTACAAAAACCTAATAACTAAACATGGATCTAACATGATTTGGGGTTAATTAAAATTAAAAGGGTGTTTCTAAGGGGTGTTTGTTTTGGCCGCAGGCTGCACCGAACCCAAAAGGGGTTTCGGTTTGCCAACCGACCACCACCAAGACCATACGGTCTTGGTTGGTGCGTGTGGGTCCCACGACAGTAGTAAGACACGGGGTACCCCGAGTTGGTTCGGGGTACGGTGTCGATTTCATGTCCGGTTCATTGTTTTTAGCTTAGATCCGGTTCATGGTGTATGTTTAGTTTTTTTATGTTTTATGATCTTATGTTAAAAATTAAATTAATAAAATGATATGATTAATTTAATAACATGACTTAGGTTATTTAATTATTAATAATCATGGAATTAATTAACCTGAGTATTTATATATTTAAGACTTATAATTAATTAATTATTTTAAAACCATGGATATAATTAATTAATTAACATGACTTAGGTTATATTATTAATATATAATAATACATATTTTAACCTAAGTATTTAACTTATTCAATTAAAAACATGTTATACTTTAATTAAATATTTTAACCTATAGTTTAATTTAATTACATGAAATAATTATTAAACTATACATTATATCATATGACTTAGAAAATAATCATGAAAACACTTAGGCTTATATACTTAGCTTATTTAACCAGCTTATTTCAAATTATGGAAACTTTCTATTTTTAGAAACTTAATTAAATAAGGCAGCTAATTTATTTATGGAAACCTTCTATTTTTAGAAACTTATTTATTTTAGGCAGCTAATCTATTTATGGAAACTTATTTAATTAAGGCAGCTGATCTAATTATGGAAACTTTCTATTTTTAGAAACTTATCTATTTTAAGCAGTAATTCTATTTTTGGAAACTTTCTATTTTTGGAAACTTTCTATTTTTGGTAACTTTCTATTTTTGGAAACTTTCTATTTTTGGAATCTTTCTATTTTAGGAAACCTGCTATTTTTGGAAAGTTACTTATTATTTCACAGTAAGTATAATAACACAGGAAATACCAGAAATACTTAATCAGATTAAGCAGAATATAGGATAAACACAGTGTAAGGCTTAAAAACAGTAAAACATGGTAAGAACACATAAAATAAGCTAAGACATGACATAAAACTAGCTACGTATTTAGTAAGCAGATACTTATTCATGTATGTATTTATGTAGCACTAGTGATTCGGAATTAGGATTCCTCTCTGTTCATCTTCTTCGTTCACTAGACATAAGGTACGGATTCCCGTCCTTTCAGTATGGACATTCTTTTCTTATTAGGATTCCCCGTATGCAGCCAACTGTTTTCCCGTAGTATAAGTTACGTGTTTGATTGCTTATGTTTAATTAAGATTACATATAGCCATATACATGCATGACCAGTTTCACCTAGTTATGGAGGTACCATAACCATAACATTAGAGGCACTGATGTTATGACTTCACCACGGCGGAGTGATTGCTCGTGGCGTCCCTTCAGCTTTTGGCCATTTATTTATATTTATCATGTGGGGCGTATGGGTGCATCCTAGTTACATGTTTTTATTCAGGATTTCATGGTGAATGTGGTGTGTGCCTTGCATCCTTCACAAAGAGCTGATCCCTCCTACCCAAAACCAGTATATTAAATTAGAGGCAGCCCCTCTAATTTGCATGATGAGGTCACCCCTCCAAGTATTCATGCACGATGGATTTTCATGACCTATATTGGCTAATGGTAAAATATGACTAATAATTTTTATAAGATAAAGATAAGATTTTCAAACTATTAAACCAGTTTTATCAAGACTTAACCAGGTTACTCGGGACTTAGTTTTCTTCCGCTGTTATATGTTATATGCTTATCCTATTCATGCTTTATTGTACATCCGTGCACTGAGCGTATTGCTCAGCCGTTTTCCTTTTCTATGTTCCCAAAACGGCAGGTACTCAGGGACGCTCGTAGACACTAAGAGTACGTGCATATGGACTGGAAGCTATCTAGCCTTCTTTACTTTATGCATTTCTTTTCTTATGATACTTATGTTTTGGACATTGTTTAGTCTTTTCCTTTATTATACTATGTTTGTGTGTGATGAGCTTTACTTTTGGACTACCGATGTTTGATTCCGGTATTTTCCTTTTATGGTCAAGTAATGTTTAGACATTTTTCCTTGTATGCTTTGATGACACGCTATAATTGCATGTGACATTTCCATTATCAAAATGGGGTGTTACATAAAGCCTGTTGGATCTGCATCTCATCTATAAGTTCTTCCTTTCTTTCATTTGAAAGAAGTCTGATAGTATTATGCTCTTGAACACTTTCCCATATAGGATAAGCACGAATATCCAACTCATCAAAGGACAAACCCTGCAGCTTCTGGAAAGTCCAACCTCCTTGATGACATCTGAGTAGCACATAGTAGAGCTCACTTCTATCCTTCTTAGAATGTGAAAGAACCTTGCTAGCCTTATACTTTAGAATTACCTTACAATCTCTTTGAACTCTTAGTAGAATCTCCAAAACCCAAATTTGATCTGAAATGGTCATGTCTGGATTCTCCATAACCTTATTCTCCCATGCAAAGTACATTTGAAATACTGCATGCATCTCATAATCTACCCGATTTTTCAATTCTGCAAGCCTCTCCTTAGCCAACTCATCACCATATTCAAGCCTTTCTAGATCTTCAATGATCATCACACTTGAATCAATACTCTCATCATCACTGCCTCCCTTACTATCAATAGCAGTCTCCTTCATCCTCTCCTTTTCCTCAAGTTGTGCAGCCAAAATAGAATCAAACTACACTTAGGCTGCATCCTTGGGAACTTTTGTTTCTACCATAATCCGTTTACCTTTATCTAATATATCAATTATGGGTAAAGGAGTTGACGGTACCTGTGTAGACACATCCTTGATGATAGCTGATGACTAGGATACAACAACCACACCTGCAAGTCTATCATCGTCCAAAACCTGCTTGTCAACGCTTAACTTACTCTTGTCGACGCTTGGCTTAGTGAACTGCTCCAACATCCCAGTAAAAGATAAATTCAAATTTGTTGGGGTAACCAATGAAGCATCAAAACCTGGTTTCCTCTTCAAATCTGTTAGAGCTTCAGCTATACCCAAAGATTCTCCTTCATGTGAGCCTTTATCACTCACATGTACCTGCTCATCCTCCCCTTTAGAAGAATCCTCCTCTCCACGCCTAGGGTTAGCTCCTTCCAAAATAACAATCCTCTCCCTTAATTGCTTGAGTTCAAGGCCTTGTATGTTGACAGTATGTACAAGGTATGCATTTTTCTTTTGCAAGCTAATGTAGACAGCCGTCTATTCCAACAATGTGTAAGGTTCCAATCTGCCCTCCTCTAGAATGGGAATTTGACCTCCCAAAATAGAGTCATGGGGCATGGATGGGGTCTTAATGATGTTAGGACTGACTTGGCCTGCATCTAAGCTAGAACCAATATTCCTAGCCCCACCCATGTCACCAACCACACTTGTGGTAAAAGGGTGTCAGCGTTTAGATTTGGAGTATCAACGCCAACATTTAATGTGTCAGCGTTGAATGGTTCTTGGTCAACTTCCATTTGCTGCGGTGATGGTGGTTGTACTTGCAATGGGTCTGGTTGTGGTTGTGGGTCTGGTTGAGGTTGTGCTGCTGCAATAACAACAAGCATGGCTTGAGTAAGGGGTAAGTCTCTATGAGGTTCAGAATTCATCTTCCCAAAAATTGCTTTCTTTTGAACAAGAATCGTATAAAAATCATTGTGATCCCTATTGCAGTATCTTTGTAAATCAAACACCATTTGTAAAAAACCTTGGATAAGCAAGAGTCATCTTGCTACCCTTGGTATGACACATGCCATCAAAAATCATTTTTGAAAAATTATATTTTGGCCCAGTTGCAATACACACAATGGCACTCCTAATAGATCAGTTTATTTCATTGTGAGCAGTACATTTGGGACTCAAACATTGAAGAATGACATGTATCAAGTACTTCCAAGCTGGGGGAAATTCTTGTTTTAAATATTTGTTTAAATGGCCATCTTCTGGCAAAGGATAACTCAAAGCTTGGAGTCCTTGTTCTAGCTCTGTAATGGGTAGGGTGGTTATACCATCTACATCATTAAGATGCAAAGCTTAGCGAACCAGAGCTTCAGTAACCACCCATGGAACCCCATAGACAATAGCAGTCAATGTAGTCACATTATTAACTGTTGAGGAAGTGACAGTATTGCAAAACTGTTTAATATGTATGGCAGGGATAAAAGGAGTATGAAAGTTCATACCTTAATGGAGATGCATTCAAATACTCAACTATCTGAGTATATTGGGGAAATAGAGCATTATCAGCTTGTAAATAAGCAACTATGTTATGCTGACTCCTGAACCCCAATTCCAAATCTCTAGGTTTAAACTTAGGCGCCATTGATGTAGAAAGCTGTGATAAAAGTTATGAAAGATGAAGGTTTGAGAAAATTTAGGTAGACAAGAATAAGCGGTTACCCTGTTTCAAAGAAATGAGCCAAATATATTGGAGAGGTGAAAACATGTGATTTGTCAAAACATGAGGCAGTTATATTAAAAATATAATGATGAAAATCTTGAAAATATATAACTTATCTCTTGCATTAATAAAAAGTTACCAACTCCTAAAATTACGGCCCATATTTTCGTCAAAAATAACAACTGGGTAGGACCCAATGTCTATCAACGGTCAAAAATAACTTATCAGCGCCCAACGGCTATATTCTTGTCAACGTTGGATTTTGCCATGTCAACGTCAAAATTGGTCTTAACAACGATTGGAAAGAAAACTGTCAGCGTCCAAAAATAAAAATAATTTAAAAGAAAAAGGACCTTAACAAAGTAATTTATCCTAGTGAAGATAACTTATAGACTAAAAATGACCATAGGGTGGAAAGCACTGTCCAATCATGCACACTTGCTTAAGCAAAATAGACATAATTGTCCTCAAGTGTCCCTTGCTAACCAAAGTTCTTAACAATGAAGTTATTTCATAAAATCCTTTGTAACTTCCCAGGTAAGCCCAATAAAAATCATAGACATGTCTCTCAACCGACCACATCCAATTCTAGGTCAAAAAGTCTTGGCAGCGTGCAAAGTATACCAACTTTGCATGCTACAGTGCCTCACGATTTAGTAAACTAACTCGTACTCACCAGTGAACACAATCTAGAATTATGATAAGTGCATTATATGAATACCCAAAAAGTCTTAAAGGTTTCCTAAACCTCCCCTTAAAATATGATATACAAGTTGCCATAAATTATGCAATAAAAATTTATGTCAAGATAGGAATGTAAACATTCCAACCATCATCCATAAACTTGAACACACTCCAAGTAAGATCCAAAGATCCATAAGCAACTCTGTATCCATTTGTACAATGCTCATAATGCGTGCATAATTAGATCAAAAACCACAAAACTAACTTGTTGCTGTCAACGTCCATTTTTAACACTTATCAGCGTTAAAATAATCTTTGTCAGTGTTAGACAAATAAAGTGGAAAACCTAATTTTTGTACAAAGACCAATAACAATACCTATCATGTACATACTTTTACAATAAGTTCCAAAAACACATATTAGGTAAGATTTATCATTCCAATACTTGTTACCAAGTATTGAAATCTCACAACATCAAAAGGTTTGGTTAATAAATCTGCCACATTTTCTTCTGTGTCAACCCTATCTGGTTGTATTAAACCTTTTTCAAAACAATCTCTTATAAAATGATGTCTAATTTCTATGTGTTTCGTTTTAGAATGATGCACAGGATTCTTAATAATGCATAAAGTACTATTATTGTCTATAAAGATCTTGGTATGCATAAAATTATACCCATAATCCAAAAGTTGGTTCTGAATCCATATGACTTGTCCACAACAAGCAGCTGCAGCCACATATTCTGCTTCAGTTGTAGAGTTGGCCACCACTGTTTGTTTCTTGCATTGACAAGATATTAACCTGCTCCCAAGAAATTGGCATCCACCAGTTGTGGATTTTCTATCAAACTTGTCACCTCCATAATCACTGTCTGAATAACCAATAAGCTCCAATGGAGAATCCTTTGGATACCATAATCCCAAGGTGGAATAGCACCTAAGGTATCTAAAGATCCTCTTGATAGCTTGAAGATGACACTCTTTGGGAGTCACTTGATGGCGTGCACATGCACACACATCAAACATAATGTCAGGTCTAGAAGTTGTAATATACATCAATGATTCAATTATTGACCTATAATGCCTTACATCCACCTCTTTTCCATCTCCAATCTTTCCCCAAGGGTGTTCCCTATACATGGGTGTGCTAGCCCATTTTTCATGTGGAGAAAAGCCAAACTTCTTCAAGATCTCTGCATATTTGTCTTGAGAGATGAAGATACCATCTTCTTTCTACTGAACTTGTAAACCTAGAAAGAAGTTCATCTCTCCCATTGCACTCATCTTGAATTTGTCTGTCATGAGCTTGGAAAGTCTTCACTCATCTTTGGACTTTAAGAGCCAAAGATGATATCATCCACGTAGACCTGAACAAGTAAAAATTCCTTACCAGTCTTCTTGGTAAACAAAGTCTGATCTATGGTGCCCCTCTTGAATCCATTTTCCACTAGATAGGTGGAGAATGTGCCATACCATGCTCTTAGGGCTTGATGAAGTCCATACATTGCTTTCTTTACCCTATACACCTTGTCTGGATGTTCTGAATCCTCAAAACCAGGAGGCTGCATTACATAAACCTCCTCTGCAATTGTTCCCTAAAGAAAAGCACTCTTCACATCTATTTGATAAACTGTGAAGCCCATGCAAGAATCATAGGCTAGGAAAATCCTTATTGCTTCAATCCTTGCAACAGGTGCAAAACCTCTTCATAGTCTATCCCTACCTCTTGTATATAGCCTTGAGCAACTAAACGTGCCTTGTTTCTGACCACAATTCCTCTCTCATCCATCTTGTTTCTAAGAACCCATCTTGTCCCAATAGGTCTGACATATCTGGGATAATCAACTAACTCCCAAACATCTTGAATAGCAAATTGGTGAAGCTCATCCTGCATTTCTTCCACCCAACTTGGTTCTTTGAGAGCATCAAAAATCTTCTTGGGTTCTTGTTGTGACAAAAAACAAGCAAACAAACATGCCTGTACAAGAGGGGTATCAACCTTTTTGTGGATATTGTCAATAAAACCACATTGATTATGATGAGACCTTCTTGTCTGAACAGGAGACATCACATCACCAATGATTAGAGAATGAGGATGATTTTTGATAGTAGATGTAAGTATTCCTCCTTCAAGAATGGTGTTGTCTTCAATTTCAGCCTCCATGTTGCCAATATCATCTTCAAATTCTCCTCCATCATCACCTGAATAAACCTCTTCATGTATTGTGTAAGGTTCACCTTGTTCAAAAACATTGGAAGAGAATAAATGGTCAAAAGGGTTGTCAACGCCTGAACTAGGCCTGTCAACATTTGAGCCATCAACGCCTGAATTTGGCCTGTCAACGCCAGATTTTCCTTTGTCAGCGCTTGAAGATTCATGCATGTTTACATCAATAGGTTTTTCTTGTGGACCATTTTTTTTCCTTTCCTACAGCAACAGCAGCAGCAAATCCATCTGTCCAAATAGGAATGGTGACATACTCAAGTATGGGAGCTGATTTGACTGCATGTGTTTCTACTTCATTGTCAACCTGTTCACCTGAAATTTCAACAACTGGTTCTTCCATAACATTTGAATCTACTTTCACAATGTCTGGATTAGTAACAGACATATAATTCAAGGTTCTAGATAAAGGTTCTAAATCATAGAACCAATTTGGTCTACTCCCAGGATCACTAGGTTTACTTTCTAAAAACCTAACATGTACCTTTTCAAGTATACGTTTTTTTCTTAATGTAAACCCTATATCCTCTACTCTGCACTGAATATCCCATAAAATAGCTCTCATCACCTTTAGCATTAAACTTACCTAAGGCATCACTAGTATCAAGAACAACTACATGACATCCAAAGTGTTTAAGAAAACCATAATTAGGTTTCCTATTCCAAAATAGCTCATAAGGTGTCTTATTGTGGATTTTGTTGATCAATGCCCTATTCTGAACATAGCAGGCTGTATTCATAGCCTCAGCCCAAAAAGCAATGGGAAAATGAGCATCAACAAACATTGTCCTAGCTGCTTCTATGATTGTTCTATTCTTCCTTTCAGCCACCCCATTTTGTTGTAGGGTTCTAGCTACACTAAACTGCCTAGTTATCCCTTTATTGACACAGAAGTAATCTAACAACTTATTTCTAAACTCACCACCATTATCACTTCTTAGAATTTTAACCTCATTCCCAGTCTTTTTCTCAATTTGGGTAATAAAGATTATCAAAACAGTGGCAATTTCACTTTTCAAAGCCAAAAAGAAAGTCCAAGTAAATCTAGAAAAATCATCAGTTATGACAAAATAAAAGGATTTACCATTTAAGCTTTCTATATTAGTTGGACCAAACAAGTCCATATGCAGCAAGTGAAGTGGTTTAGAACTAGAGTGCACAAGTTTAGACTTAAAGGAGACTTTGTTCTGTTTGCCTTTAAGGCATGCAACACAAGAATGATCATTGTGGATGTGAGAACCCGTACTTTCCCAACATTATTTTATTCTTTTTATTCGTGCTTCTTGAATTTTCTAACGTATTACGTTTTCTTGTATTGCTATATGTAAATCCTGAGATTTTTAAATTATACTTTTCAAGTATTTTCTGATCATTGATAAATACTTTGTATGGAATTATAAAATTTTTTATTTTATTTTTCCATATTTAATTTAAATCAATGAACAGCGAGAATTCTTAGTGACCGCGATACCGACGGATGCCCAAAAGTTTACGTTTATTTGTCGATTGTTTCGATAATTAATACTTTCGACGATTTCGTTTTAATTACGTATTAAGTCGTGTCGGGAAATCATATAATCATTTTTATGATGCATTGTAACTTTTGAAAAGTATTTTACGAAACCCGAGCCCCGTAAATATTTTCAATATTTACCAATTACCATTTTCTACCCTTAATCTATTAATTGTTTTTGAGTCTTAAAGTTTCATACTTGACAATAATGGTCCCTACACTTAAACCATATAAAAACCAAAAGTTTACTTCCACCATAACAGACGTATAATCATTTAAAAAAACACACACAAACACTCTCTCCTACCCCCCCCCCCCCCCTTGCCGTGAAAACCACCATAAAACACCACAAATTCACCATCATCCACCTTGATTCATTAAAAACAAATCAATGACCCATGTTCTAAATTGAAAGATGATTCTATTGATACAAGAATTTCACACATGCATCAAAATTTCATGATTTTATGATTTGGTGGTTTGAAAATCTTTTGATCATCTTGCATGTGTGCTTTAAGCAATGATCTTCATGCTTTCATGCTAAAAAGGTTGATTTTTGATCTTTGATTTTTGTTAAATTTATTATACAAGTGTTTTTAGGAGTGTTTGGTTGATGGGTATGATAGTAGAGTGATACTAGAGATATGGGAATGATTATATTTGGTGGGAAAATTGATTTGGCTTGTTTTCTAAAAGGGTAATTTGGGACAACAGGTCTTTATCAGATTTTTCGTGGGTTTAAGGTCTGAGAAAGGCTAAGATTATTTGATTTTATTGTAGAGTTTTCCGAAACTATCGTTTTGGTATAAGATAGAGCTTATAACTCATTACGAGTCAAAAGTTATGCTAGTTTTAGTATTCGTGTACCGGGAGACGCAAGTCGGCACAATCCGCAATTGTGGCTGACTTTGGGTCGACTCTCGGGGACTTTAGGCTTGGTTAGATAAATGTAACTACTGGTTTTAAAAGTTTACAAACTTAATTTGATGAGTCTAGTAGTGGTTTCAAAAGATTGATTGTCGAGTTAGTACTTTTAAAGTGGTCCAAACGGTTTTATAAAACAAGTATACAAATCTGTCCCAAATTTTAGGGTCGAGTATAGTGTCGAGCTGATGGGTTTTAAAGTGTGAACTTTGGCTCAAATTTTGGTGAGGTCTTATACAGGTTATAAGTGACCTTGACACCAATTTTCATCTAAAACGGAGAAGTCTAGATAGGGTAGATCGGTGTGTACATTCGGGGTGTACTTGCTGATTTGTATTGGACACGTAGTTCAATGCTTGTGTTGCGTGAGTTTGTGTAACAACCCAAAAACCGTGGTCATTATTTAATTATATTTTTACTTATATTTTTGAAATTTTTGACGAGGTTGATTATTACGACGATTGATTATTTGATTTGGATGATGTTGAAATTTATTTTTACGTTTTGACGAGTTGCGAGGATTATTAGTGATAACGATATCGACGGATGCCCGAGAAATTTTACATTTTATTTTAAAAATGTCTGATGTAGTGTTTTTACTACTCTTTAGGAAAAGAGAGCAAAAAGGGTAAGCACGACGATTTAGGAAAACCGTGTGTAAATGACCCTAAAATGAGTTCGTTCTCAAGGAGGCTAGTGTGTTATGTGTGAAATGACTTGGATTAAAGTTGTGATTATATTTTTGAGAAAGAAAAATAGAAATGAGATTAGAAGAGAATGACGGTTACGAAGACGGATTAAACTAAGTCGAAAAAGGCGTACACGTAAAACCGTAAAAAGCACTAAAATTAAAATTTTACCCTAAAAATTCCTAAAAATTACCAAAAATCCACAATAATATTCTAAGAGTTTACAAAAAATCCAAACTTGCCAAAACCTTTTAATTAATTAGATAATGACTTTTTAATGCTAATTAAAGCCCTAAAAATCAAAATTAATTATTAAAAAGTCCCAAACAAGATCTTAAAGTTTGTAAACCTCAAAAACACTCTAATTAAGCTAAAAAGTATTTTTCAAAATTTTAAAACCACTAAAAACTATTTTTAAACAATTAAAAACTACTAAAATCAATTAAAACTTAAATTAATTCTAGAAAATGATTAAAAGACTCTAAAAATATTTGGAAAGTTGCAAAATTCCTAATTAAGTGTTTAGAACCTAGAAAAAATATAATAACGTAGAAAATCAGACTTTTAATTTTTAACAATAAAATAATATTAAAATATTATTAAAAATCCAAAAATCATAAAAAAATTCTAAAAACTTGAAAACTAGCTTAATTTAACCTAAATAACTCAGAAATGAAAGTGAAATTACCTAAATACCCTTAATGGGCCTAGAAAATGGGCTAAACCCAAAACAGAACCTTATTGGGCCAAATTTGGGCCCAATATAAAAAAGTGTCCAAAATAAGCCCAAAAAGCACTACTTGACTCAAAATTTGATTTTAAACAACTTTTTACAAAGGCCCAAAAGCTGAAAGTATGAAATAAGCTAGCTTATACCAAACAACTTATTCTTAATGGGCTTTTTGACCCATTAAGCTATAAGCCAATGCCATAAGCTGAAATTAAACACACAAGCTTCTTTTGTCCTAAATAAGACTTCTGCAAAAAGAAATTTGAAATAAGCCTAAGGAATAAGCCTGAAAATGCAATAAGCAATCTATAGAAAACGACAAAATAGTCGTTTTTGAGTTCTAGGCCACCCCAAGTGCTGATTCAAGTTTCTATAGCTTTCAAATGACTTAATTAAGCAAAATCAACAAAGAGTTTTCAAATAAGCTGACTCAATAAGCTGGAAAAAGCAAATAAGCACTTATGTAAAAGTCAAATAAGTTGGTTTTCTAGCAAAAAGTCAAAGTCAAAGTCTAATAAGCTCCAGTCTACTCAAATGGGTCAAATAATATAGATCTATTACAAAAGATAAGTTGTTGCAAGTCTGGATAAGCTAAAATAGCTTATTGATAAGTTGAGTACAAGTTTACACTAGCCGGGGCTAGTTTTGGGTGTTGAGCAGTGGGAACTTTTCCCACTGCTTGACTTATAGACTTTTTTGTCTTTAGTGAACTTTTTTGGGATTCAGATTACACAAAGGCACCCAAATGATCTTTGGATCATAAGGAGTCAATAACAATCAAAAATTCACAAACACAATCACCCAATTTGCGCAGATTAATCAATAAAGTACCAGATGTTGCACAGACATGAACAAATAAGTAGAACGGGTTCAATAAGCACTTATAGCATTTTCAGCCAGCCAAATTCAACCAAATGCATACACAAGCTATATTAAACTCAAATAAACATGTCTAAACAGGTTTCATGCAATGATTCAAAGAATTAAGCAAGATTCAAGCACCTTAAGTTACTGTTGAACACAAGAACATGCAATTTTTCACTTTGCTGATGTATTTGACACACAAGCCAAATTCAACACCTCGGATCTATCAAGTATGTTATCTTAATGATGTTTAAACAGATTTTATCCCTAAACATGCATAAACTCTAGGTTTTCCCAAATATTTAGGTAAAAAACAGTCAAACTCACAAAGTTATAGCACAATCTTTGATTCAAGGTTTCAAACCACAAAACTTGCAGCAAAACACTCTCAAACAAGTGTATATCAGATACCAAGCACAATACTAACTTCTAACAACACAACAACAAGATGCAATCACAAACAGGTAATCCCAAACACCCCTTTAACTTTTCAAAACCAATTTTTTCAAAGGAAAAGTGAGATTCAAGACCACCCAAGCCCAAATAAACACAATAACAACTAAGAACAACAGATTCAAGCAAGAATAAGCCACAAAACATACAAGAACATAGGCAACACTTAAATATCACAAATATCTAAAATATTTTCAGATTTTGGGATTAAGGGTGTGTACCTCATGGATGTACATCCACACCCACGGATTTTGAGCTTATGTGCTAGCAAGAACAAGCACAAGCTTCCACAATAAGGCCTGCTAAGAATCAACAAAGTTAGAAGCACAAGTATAAAATCAGAAATATGAAAAATCCTTGATTGATGCAACTCTTGTCCTCCACACTTGATTATCCCCAAGTTATAAGCTTCACCACACCTTGATAACACAATACCAGTATGCTATGATCAGCCCTATAGCCCAAGAATTCCAAGATAGACCAAGAACTTAGCAAAATATCAAGAAAATGAAGAAAATGTGTAAACTTTTGCACACTCCTCTTTTGAAAACAGGTTTTTGATTCAAATTCAGTAAACAAAGAACATAAACAAGCATAAATAAGATGGCACTTGGTCTTTCTTCAACACACTTAACACAATTTCATAAATCTGAAAATAGGATTTACAAGTGCTTGAACAAGGAAAAACCAAAAGCCGCGTACAAATGAGACCCTATGGTTTTATATATTGCCTTACAATGTATCTAGAAAGCTGATAAAGAAGTAAAACCCTAGTCTTGAACTTCTAAAATTGCCCTTATGAAGTTTGAATATCTTGGAGAATCATGTGAAGGATTCTTGTTGTGTAGTGATAGCTGGCAGGCAAAAGGTGATCCAAAGGCTTGTAACAAGCTTAGAATGTAAGCTGAATTCTCCAACGTTGGATTTACTGGCTTGTTTTTGTTTGGACGTGAAGGGTGGGGCATGGGAGGTAGCATGTGACAAAAGGGATGATGATGTGGCATGTTTTAAGGTTGGGTTGTGATTATAGGACCCTTAATCATTGTTCTGGAAAGAATTAGCCTTTAATTCATAATGATTAAGGAATGCCTAATTGTGTTCTTGAGCTGATGAACACAAGGTTTAATCTGTTTTAGGGGTGATTAATATTTAAAAAGGTGTTTAGGCGCCAAGGATTTAATTAAGTATAAACCGGGTGAGTGGAAGGCTGAGGTGGAGGCAGGGAGTGGT
Source organism: Glebionis coronaria (assembly GCA_025667525.1). Classification (NCBI taxonomy): domain Eukaryota; kingdom Viridiplantae; phylum Streptophyta; class Magnoliopsida; order Asterales; family Asteraceae; genus Glebionis; species Glebionis coronaria. Next base: position 587,892,107 of record CM046874.1, on the reverse strand, counting down.
GTGATTGGTGGAAGTGGTGAGTGGGGTGAGGTGGCAGCTTGTGGTTGGACTAGGTAACTATGATGTCTGGCCAACTTAAGCCCTTCACTTCTTTTCCTTTTGCCACTTTGTAAATAAAGCTAAACAAATCCGAATCCCTTTCATAATTAAACTTTCATTTTTCACACTTTTGCCCCAAATACTTTTCCAAAGTATTTTCAGGGGTATTTCTTGCCATTTTGTGATTTTTGAGGGACCGATTTGGCATTTTGTTGATGGATAATGGTCTTGACTTGCATGATTGGTATTTTGGAGGACTAAAATTGCCAAGTCTTGTTTGATGAGGGACCATTCTTGCCAAATGTTGAAAGTCAAGGGTCCTTTTTGTAATTTTGGGATTTTCAAAGGACCAAACTTGTAATTTCTTGTACTTTGAAGGACTTCATGATGTATTTGACTTTGTGGAGGATAATGGTTGACAATTTAGCTTTGTTGAGGGGCTAAACTTGCCAAATCTTCAAAGTGGAGGGCCCTTTTTGTAATTTTGACAAACTTTAGGGACCAAACTTGAAATTATGAGGATACAAGGGTATAAGGTGTCAATTCTTCCATATTAGAGGACCCTTCTTCATAATTCTTCAAATCTTCAAGGGTTTATCTTGGGAAAGTATTCATTAGGGCTTGGTTCATTGTGCAGCTTCGTTTCCCGTGTTCGTTTTTGTATGATTCTTGTGATCTTTTGTCATTTTCTCAATATCCGTACCTAAAATACACAAGCAACAAACACAAACATATATATATGGGTATTTTGATGATATTAAATGCATTTTAAGCCCTATTTGGACAATGAGACTATGTATAAAAGCAGTCTCATCAATGTCGATGTTTAATATTTTGACGTTTTTATTTTAATATCGTATTAAGTCGTGTCGGGACTATATAATATCATATTTTGTGTGCGTTTTAAGTTTTGAGAAGCATTTTTATGAAACCCGAGACCCGTAAAAATTTTCAAAAGTGACTAATAGTCATTTCCCGCTTTTTAACAAAGTATTTTCACTTTGGTCAAAAAGAATCACAATTGGCAAAAACTACCCTAAACTTTTTCCATATAAAATGGAAAATTAAACCACAAAAACATACATGCAACACCACCACCCACCAAAATCTCTCTCCCTTCTCTCCTCCCTCTTCGTCCGTCACCCACAACCAACACAAACACCCCTTGATTTTGAAATTTGAGCTTGAATCTTTAAAAAGCAATCAAAGACCCATCTTAATCTCTTCATTCTCTATCCATTGGTATGAAATTTAGCTACATGCATGAACATTTTTGAAAAACCCATTTTTGGATGAAAATCTTGATGTTTGATCTTAAATTGTTGTTGTATGTAGGTGTTTATGCTTATATATATTAGTTTTTATGATTGCATGTTTATATTTTTGAGTTGGGTTTTTATGAATTAATCATCTAGGATGATTTAGTATGTTATGATATGAACTAGTAGTGTAAGAATGATTATAGTGGTAAAAATGAGGTTAAATGTGGTGAAAAATTAATTTTGAGTGATATTTAAAAATATATTTTATAGCAGATTATTAAAAGTAATTTTCTGAAAATATGAGTTTGAGTTTGAGATGAACTAATTAGATATTGGTGTAGAGGATGTTTTTATCTTCGTTTTGATATAAGGTAGGACTTGTAGCTCCAAACGAGAGAAAAGTTACGTTAGTTTGATTATTTCGTGTACCGGGAGACGAGTATCGTCACAATATATAATTGTTGTCGATATTTGGATCGAATCGGGGACTATAAAATGGATTTTTAAATATGTCATGGACTGATTTTTAATGTTAAGCATGAGGATGTCGAGTTATTTTCAAAGTTGAGTGTCGGTTTCATAAACGGGGAAAAATAAAATGTGTTAAAAGACTATAAGAGTTGTTGACGTAAAACTGTCCGGTTTTTGTAGTTCAAAGATGAGTCGGGAAGGGAACTTTAAATGTGAAATCTTTTGATGAGTTTTTAACAGGGCTTTCTATATATAGTAAGTGAAGTTTCTGATTAGTATCATAAAAATTTGACGTGTTTAAGTGGGGTAATTGAGCTTGTACATTTGGTGTGTACCGACAGATTTTTATCGAAGGAATTAACTAATAGAATAAACATATAGAATGGAATAAAAGGGCACTTGTATTATTTTTATTTTGGATTGATTGTGATTTTATAATTTTGAGTTTGATATTACTAAGTATGGATTTTATTCGAGTTATTATTGATGAACGTGCCTTATTTGATAGGTTGCGGTTTTTGTGTTTATTGGGCATCAACTATCGTCGAAGATCGTCTTACTACTGCTATTACTTCAGGTGAGTCTATAGCCTCGCTTTCTACTTGTTTTAATGATTTTAAAACCCGCGAGGGGGATACATGCTATTTGAAGTAAAATGAACACATGTCATGAGTAATTGTTGGACCCGATGTTGCCTTTGATGAAATGAATTGTATAAGTACCTAATTGCATAAATTCATGAGTCGTTAACTATCTTCTGACTTGATGTTGCGAGTTGGGAATAGCCGCTTATTCTAATAATAGTACTATTGGGCTGACTACCCTATCTGAGACCAGGGCTTTACGCTGAGTAACCCGCTGGGAAGGATAATTTTACGTGAATGAGAATTGGTATTCTTGCAATTAATACCCTAGTAGGAGCACTGGTAATTTTTCTAGTCATGCTGGCATTTGACGTGGGTGACTAAGTTAAGGGTCGGTGTCATGAGCTTAATACAATTGAATAACTACTGCTATAATATGATATACCTGATTGATAGATTGTATGGCCACAATTCTATTAACAATTGTGAATGATTTTTACGATGTGTTCAATTATGTTTTGTAAAACCAATAGACTTGCTCAACCTTTGTGTTGATGATTTTAAGCATGTATTTCACGTACTTGAAGTTGTTGATTGCGGAGCTTGCTGGAGAAGGATTGCGGGATTGCTTTTGTAGTAATTTGGTCGAAAACAGATTTCTTTCCCTATTGTCATAAACATATAGTAAATGGTCAAGTATTTTGGTAAAAGGTTTGTTGTTTTGATTAAGATCCCAGGGGAACCTGTACGATACTCTGATATATTTTAAACTGATTTTACTTGGGATTGAAGGTTTTAGACATTAATTTAAAATATTTCCATATTTATTCTTAAATATACTATTTTTGGGTTATTTAAAGAGTTAAAAAATGAAGTTTGTGAATAACACCCAATTTTGTATTTTCCGATGCACAATGTAAATTGGGGGTGTTATAGATTGGTAACCAGAGCTTTTTAGTTATAGCGAATTAGGTCGATTTTTGAAAAATGTCTTAAACTATAACTTTGGTGTCGAAAGTATTTTATAAAAGCAACGCAATTTCTTTGCAAGGCTCCGGTAAGATTATTTATTTTTGTTATGCTTTGTTATTATAGATGTATCCCTTATAATTGTTGTGAATTATTGAGTATTTATTAAGTAAATACTGCAATGAGGTATTGGTATTAATGAAAGGACGTGGAGTACTTTCACCATAATTTCATCATAATTTCATTTTTATGAATATTGTATAATTATCATTTGCATTGCATTGCATTGCATCGCATACATATATATTTTGCATACGTAATTCATTTGCATTTGCATGGTTATGCATTGCATATATATTTTTGAATAATGACCTTATGTACTTTTGAATTTTCTGTGATTTCAGAAAATGTCTGACATACCATATTACGTCAAGAATGGGGGATTTGCTGTAGGTCAATAGAGATTGTAGAATCAGTATATAGGTGATCATAAGATTTCAGGTGGATGGTTAGATTACGAGGATGATACGAATGATAAGAAAAATGTTGTAGAATCTGATAGTGATAATTATATGACTGAGAGTGAGGTTGGGAGATCTGAGGTTAGAGCAGAAGTGAGAAGTTATGGGACTGATTTTGAGAAGTATCAGAAAGAGATAGATAGGCTTCGCAGGTTAAGTGAATATGTAGATCATCTTGGGCCATATCTTGAGCCACATTAGAAGTTTCAGGATAGTGAGGTGTATGCTAGTTCTCATTATATGATAGATCCGCCGTGTCAAGGAGGGCTTTTGAAGTATGGATTTAGGAACCCACCGTGTTTAGATCCAAAAGGGAGGTGCTGCAAGTTAGGACCAGTTGAAGATGAAGCAGGAACGAGCCAAGTTGGAGAAAGTGATGGACCACATCCTATGGAGTGATGTAGTGATGGATTCTTGTTGTATTTCAGTTTATGTATTGTGGTATTGTATTTGGATTATCCAGATGTTGTGAGGTAGTTTTGTGATGGATTATTATTATTGTTGTTGTTTAGGATGGTAAGGGTAAGTGACATTAGTGACAAGGTTTTGTTGCGATTTTCTCGGATTTATGGATGAAATCTACTATTACCCTTTAGTATTTTGATGTGTCTTTGTTATTCTTATCTTTTGTAAGGTGATTGTGGGATTTAGGTAGTATTGTGTTGTTGGCGTATGCAGTATTCATGTTATATCTTGATGAAAAGATCCTATTATTTCTATCTCGATGTGTATACTTATCAAGTCTCTTTCGTATGTGATAACAATGGAAAGAGTTGAGTGAGATATGTTTCTGTCATTAGCAGGGATTCCTGTGTGTGTGACTGAGTATCTAGAAATATGTCTCTAAAGGTTGCCAACCATTAGGGTAGATTATATGATTGTGGCAATAATTGTTAGATTGTTTGAAGCTGATAGTGCTGAGAAGAGACGAGATGCTGCTAAGATTGAAAATCATGTTGTTTTAGTTGAAGATGTTGTTGAAACTGAAGATGTTGCTGAAACTGAAGATCTTGCTGAAACTGAAGATACTACTAAAACTGAAGATGCTACTGGGACTGAAGATGCTGCTATTCCAATTAGAGATGCTGCAGTTATTCTGCAAGATTTTAAAAGGATGTCTGTGTATTGGATATTTAGGAATGAGAAGAGATGCGGTGAAGAGTGCCGTACGACTATTGATGGTAATTGGAAAGATGCAACTATATGGATAAGTTCGAGTAACTGATGGATGTTTAATATATCGATAGTCAGTTGGGTTGTTCGACTAGACGAAAAGAGATGGTAATTTACAGATTGATCCTGATTTGAAATTAAGTGAGGCAAAAAAGGGTAAAGGAATGGTATTGTTGCGAATGACAATAAGGAATAGGAATTTATTTCCTCTAAGGGAAGGTAAACTTGGAATTTAATAGTCTAAGATAAGAAGTGATGGTATTCAAGCAGTTGCTATAAATTGGGTAAACAGCAGGAAGTATGATGTGTAAATCACATATATTTTATACCACTTAGGTAATTATCTATTTATTTGATGTAAATATGGGCTAGCTGGAGGTCGAGCTGCTGAAGGAATAACAAGGAATGTGGTATAAAAATTGGTATTTCTGTGGTAATGAAATGTTTTCATTTCGGTAAAGGAGATTGAATAAAGGAATTATTCGGATAATGGAAGATCAGTATGAAGGGAATGTTGCTGCTATTACAACCTATATTTTGGAAATGTTGATAAGATTTAAGATTTAGATGCAGTAAATTGTGTATTCTTATCTGATAATCATTGAGTTAGAATTTTATTGAAATTCTGAAGGTGTTATTGATGGTGTATAAAATTCTGAAGGTGTTATTGAGGATATATTGAGATTTGAATATATTAGATTTTAGCAGAACTGAGGACGCAAAATCAACGAGAATTTGCGATTGATTGAAATGAGAAATTCACCGACGGAAGAATAATATATATATATATATATATATATATATATATATATTAAGGAAATATTTTCTGAGCTTATGGAATTAAGAAGTATAGCGCAATCAATTGAACTAGAGTTGTGAGAAAGTTAACCAGGATAAGGATGAATATCATAGGATATGATAAATAAAGGTGGAAAGAATTAAATTGAAATGTTGTTGAACATTGAGTACTGATTTCAGGGAGTAATCAGTGGAATTTCTATTTGACGATTTTATTGGTCAATGAGGAGAAGGTATGCAGTAGGAAACTACCATAAGTAAAATTTTCTGTGCGCTTTACTAGTAGATGTCGAAAAAGAATGAGAAGATGAGTTAGTACTTGAGGATACTATGTGATTGTTCTGCGGAATCGTAGAGTTCACTGTCGTCATGGGAAAAAGGAAGCTTTGTGTTAGCTTGGTGATGGGAGTTATGTAATCTGATTGTATATTTTATTATATGGCATTGTCAGGAAGTTGAGGATGGTAATACGATTGATTGTAAGGATTGGCAGATGAGATAATAAGGATAATCTGATTTGACTAGAAGGATAAGTCATCAGGGAAGTAATAATGGAAGAAAGTAAAGAAGCTGAATGTTCTGTGAATAAGATGATTACTGTGGGGCTGAACAGACTGAGCACCAGATTTCGGTGTCTATTATTGATTGTGAATGTTTAGCGTGATAAATAGATGATTGAAGGAAAGAAAAGTATTCTCTCACAATTGGAAAATTGTTATTATTAAAAAGGAATGGTGTGTAAAAATTCTTTGGATAAGAATTTTAGTTGGAGTATTATAGATGTTTTAGAATGTGCGATCTATGGCTGAAGTGATCGTGAAAATCTGACTAGATTGAAATGATTGAGGCTTTTTCGATACCGACGAAACCGACTGATGCTTGTCAATTCCTTTGTGTATGCTGAGTATTATCGGAGGTTTATCAGGAGGTTTTCACTTATTGTTGAACCAAGGATAAGGCTGACAAAGAAGAACTAAATGTGTGAAATCCATTCATATATTTAAGTTGTGGATGTGATATCTGATTTTGTAGTTGAGGAAGTTGTTTATGAACGCTGAGGATAGATTGAAGTTCTATGTTGTATAATTAGTATTGGAGGAATCTGAAGGAATTATAAAACTGCGATGATGATATTTGGATAATATCAAGTGGAAAGGAAAGCAATAGTAGTGTGTTGACTTGAATAAAGAAGTGTGACAAGATTTATATGATCATGAGATTGGACATTGTGGTATTTGTTTTGGGATTGAAAAGTATTACTTGTATGGAATCAAGTATGAAGAAAATAAGAATAAGAAGGACTTGTGTATAAATGCCATTCGGGGATTTTAAAGGAAGGAGTTAAGGATTACTTAATGTGACGGGGAAATAATAATCGGTAAATTTTAAGATGAGATATGTTATAGTTCTGTATTATGAAGTGTGTTTCAGATTATGAAGGATAAGTGTGGATACTTTCACTATCAACTAGTGAGTATTTAGTAAGAAGGAGAAGGAAAAAAGAGCTTATAAAGTTTCTGAAGTAATTGAGAATTGACTCTTTAGTTTTGAGATAATTGGAATATTGGTAGCAACAAGCAGAATGGATAGAATGGAAAGAAAGTTAGAATCAAGGTAATAAACTAATGGAAAGAGGAATATCAAAGAAAGAAGATCAACAGATTGTTGGAAATTTTGAAATAGAATGGTAATAGAAATGAGAAAGTTGAGATGTATGTTTTTGTGGGACAAAAATGGTTATTGTGGTTATTTAATTTTTCTCCTAATAGATCAGAGAGTGTGTCAAGAATGCAAGGACCAGTGGTGAATGAATTTTTCAGATCAAAGAGAATTTAATTATTCTTAGAGTGCAGAGAGTATCGCATGTATGTATTACGAAATCAGGAAGTGATTTGACCATTATATATTTCAGATTTGAATATACGAGACTAACGGAATTATTTAAACAGTATATGATACGAGGAAGATGTAATAATGTACTATGGAAGGTACAGTAATTCAGTGTAGTGATTGCTAGATTGAATGAAAGTGGAAGATGAGTATAGGAAGTATATAAGTGGTTGGTCAGAATTATTGATAATCTCATTGTGTTTAGTTTAAGCACTACACTCGGGACATAGAGATTGTTAGAATGAGTGAAAGTGGAAAATGAGTATGGGAAGTATATAAGTGACTGGTAAGAATTATGGATAGTCTCATTGTATTTAGTTTGAGTGTAACCTCAGGACATAGAGGCAGAGTAAATTTTTGAGTACTGGAAATCGCTGTGATAAAGTATGAGTATTGGATAAGGTTTGAACATATTATATGTAACCCAGAAATTGGGATTGACTTTTGGATATTAAAGATTTCTGTAGAAAGTATGAAGAATTGAGTTAAGAAAGAATATTGCGTATTTTGGGGAAGCAATGGACAGAGTGAAAGGATGAATTGAACGATGGTAATTGAAATTGGTATCAATCACATCAACATATAATAGAAACTTGGGATGATGATATCTTAATATTTTACTATGAGGACTAATGGAACCTAGTGAAGATGGAATCTTTATGCGATGATAATCGTCATATCAGTAGTTAAGAGGTGTAATTTGAGAACATACATAGTTTTGGGGTATGTTGTCAGAGTATTTGGGCAGGAATGAAACTGAGAAAGTGATGCAGAAGGAGTATGAATGATGAAGGAATATTAGCATAATAGAAGGTGAAATTGAAAGTTGAAGTGTAGTAATAGTTGTGGATATGGTGATATCATAAGATTTGAGTTGGATTGGTGTGAAAAACGTGAGTATCTCTTGAGGATAAGAGGTCACGTTGACTCTAGAAGTGAGGAAGTGCGAGTGTGTGGCGGGTTGAGCGCCGAGACGTCGCTCTCTTTTAGGAGGGTAGGATGTAACAACCCAAAAACCGTGGTCATTATTTAATTATATTTTTCCGTATATTTTTGAAATTTTTGACGAAGTTGATTATTACGACGATTAGTTATTTGATTTGGATGATTTTGAAATTTTATTTTTACGTTTTGACGAGTTGCGAGGATTATTAGTGATGACGATATCGACGGATGCCCGAGAAATTTAACATTTTATTTTAAAAACATGTCGATGTTTAATATTTTGACGTTTTTATTTTAATGTCGTATTAAGTCGTGTCGGGACTATATAATATCATATTTTGTGTGCGTTTTAAGTTTTGAGAAGCATTTTTATGAAACCCGAGACCCGTAAAAATTTTCACAAGTGACTAATAGTCATTTCCCGCTTTTTAACAAAGTATTTTCACTTTGGTCCAAAAGAATCACAATTGGCAAAAACTACCCTAAACTTTTTCCATATAAAATGGAAAATTAAACCACAAAAACACACATGCAACACCACCACCCACCAAAATCTCTCTCCCTTCTCTCCTCCCTCTTTGTCGGTCACCCACAACCAACACAAACACCCCTTGATTTTGAAATTTGAGCTTGAATCTTTAAAAAGCAATTAAAGACCCATCTTAATCTCTTCATTCTCTATCCATTGGTATGAAATTTAGCTACATGCATGAACATTTTTGAAAAACCCATTTTTGGATGAAAATCTTGATGTTTGATCTTAAATTGTTGTTGTATGTAGGTGTTTATGCTTATATATATTAGTTTTTATGATTGCATGTTTATATTTTTGAGTTGGGTTTTTATGAATTAATCATCTAGGATGATTTAGTATGTTATGATATGAACTAGTAGTGTAAGAATGATTATAGTGGTAAAAATAGGGTTAAAATATGGTGAAAAATTAATTTTGAGTGATATTTAAAAATATATTTTATAGCAGATTATTAAAAGTAATTTTCTAAAAATATGAGTTTGAGTTTGAGATGAACTAATTAGATATTGTTGTAGAGGATGTTTTTATCTTCGTTTTGGTATAAGGTAGGACTTGTAGCTCCAAACGAGCGAAAAGTTACGTTAGTTTGATTATTTCGTGTACCGAGAGACGAGTATCGTCACAATATATAATTGTTGTCGATATTTGGATCGAATCTCGGGGACTATAAAATGTATTTTTAAATATGTCATGGACTGATTTTTAATGTTAAGCATGAGGATGTCGAGTTATTTTCAAAGTTGAGTGTCGGTTTCATAAACGGGGAAAAATAAAATGTGTTAAAAGACTATAAGAGTTGTTGACGTAAAACTATCCGGTTTTTGTAGTTTAAAGATGAGTCGGGCAGGGAACTTTAAATGTGAAATCTTTTGATGAGTTTTTAACAGAGCATTCTATATATAGTAAGTGAAGTTTCTGATTAGTATCATAAAAATTTGACGTGTTTAAGTAGGTAATTGAGCTTGTACATTTGGTGTGTACCGGCAGATTTTTATCGAAGGAATTAACTATATAATAAACATATAGAATGGAATAAAAGGGCACTTGTATTATTTTTATTTTGGATTGATTGTGATTTTATAATTTTGAGTTTGATATTACTAAGTATGGATTTTATTCGAGTTATTATTGATGAACGCGCCTTATTTGATAAGTTGCGGTTTTTGTGTTTATTGGGCATCAACTATCGTCGAAGATCGTCTTACTACTGCTATTACTTCATGTGAGTCTATAGCCTCGCTTTCTACTTGTTTTAATGATTTTAAAACCCGCGAGGGGGATACATGCTATTTGAAGTAAAATGAACACATGTCATGAGTAATTGTTGGACCCGATGTTGCCTTTGATGAAATGAATTGTATAAGTACCTAATTGTATAAGACCCTAAATTCATGAGCCGTTAACTATCTTCTGACTTGATGTTGCGAGTTGGGAATAGCCGCTTATTCTAATAATAGTACTGTTGGGCTGACAACCCTATCTGAGACCAGGGCTTTACGCTGAGTAACCCGCTGGGAAGGATAATTTTACGTGAATGAGAATTGGTATTCTTGCAATTAATACCCTAGTAGGGGCACTGGTAATTTTTCTAGTCATGCTGGCATTTGGCGTGGGTGACTAAGTTAAGGGGTCGGTGTCATGAGCTTAATACAATTCAATAACTACTGCTATAATATGATATACCTGATTGATAGATTGTATGGCCACAATTCTATTAACAATTGTGAATGATTTTTACGATGTGTTCAATTATGTTTTGTAAAACCTATAGACTTGCTCAACCTTTGTGTTGATGATTTTAAGCATGTATTTCAGGTACTTGAAGTTGTTGATTGCGGAGCTTGCTAGAGAAGGATTGCGGGATTGCTTTTGTAGTAAACATATAGTAAATGGTCAAGTATTTTGGTAAAAGGTTTGTTGTTTTGATTAAGATCCTAGGGGAACCTGTACGCTACTCTGATATATTTTAAATTGATTTTACTTGGGATTGAAGGTTTTAGACATTAATTTAAAATATTTCCATATTTATTCTTAAATATACTATTTTTGGGTTATTTAAAGAGTTGAAAAATGAAGTTTGTGAATAACACCCAATTGTGTATTTTCCGCTGCGCAATGTAAATTGGGGGTGTTATAGTTTGAGTATTCACTATTGGACATGGTGACTTAGTAAAGTGCTTAGTCATTATATAAATGACTTAGCTACTGGTCCGGGCGATGTAAAAGGAATAGTTTGACTTTCATTGACTTGGCGTCGTATGACAGGTCAATTTCAAGTATACAAGTGTTTAATCGTGTAGTGTTGGATAAATGGGTTAGTATGGATTCATTTGGTTCGTGTCAATGGTTTTGAAACATGAATACTTTGAAAACATTTGAGTCATATTATATTTGGCACATATCGATATTTGAGTTCGAGTCTTAACGCGCGCCTTATTATGATAGGTTGTGGTTTTCGTGTTTCCTGTGCATCCATATCGTCAGTGATCGTCTTACTACCATTGTTTCTACTCAGTTGCTGAGTACCGTGATTGAGTTACCTCGTGGCTAAGGTGATTTCATAGCCCCTTTTTACTTGTACATGGTTTCTAAACACAGGGTGAGATTTTACATGGTGGTACACAACCATTTAAAAATTGTGTGCTATCCTCAACTTGTATGCTATCCAGAATTTGTATGCTATCCAGAAATTGTATGCTTTCCAGAACTTGAGGATTTCCAACCGATTTTCATTGATATTATTGCTTTTAGTCTTTAGCCTTAAGTTGCCTCTCATTGATCATGAACCGTTAATTAATCCTGCTACCAAGCACGAATGTTGTGAGTGGATCCATCGGGATTGACTATCCCCGTCCCGATTACCTTGACGCACTAATATTTGTTTATCACTTGAGTATTTAGGCTGAATAATGACTAGAGGAACTTACAATGAGTTAAGCTTCGGTTCATGAACTAAACAGCAATAATAATGTTTCGGACAATGGTTACTGTACATAACCATTTTCCCCTATTTCTTGTTTACAAATGAATGCTTGTGTTCCACATCCTTATTACTAAACCTATGAATATCACTCAACTTTGTGTTGACGATTTTACATGTTTAATCTCAGGTATTATTACTTAGCTTTGCTTGGATGGGATCCCGCATGATATTATCGCAGCTTGGAGATTTCTATGATGCTTTTAAAAGATTAGTTTTAGTAAAAACTGTCAGAAGTTTATTCTATCTTTTGGGCAACTTTATGTTATAAATCGAGACGAAATAATATAATTTTCCGCTTCTAAAACTCTGGGACCTATGTTTAAAAACTCTGACCTTTTATGATGTAATGTACATGTTTTTATTTCGTCAGCTTTGTATGAACTGTAATTCATTGTTTCTTGTACTATGACGTGTTACCCCTCGTTGCCTAGTTGTTCCATGTCAAATTTTGGGTGTCTCACAGATTGGTATCAGAGCGATGGTTATAGGGAACTGAGTTGTTTTCAAAAAAAAACTTAGTCTATAACCGAAAGTTCAAATATTTTATTGTTTCTAAGTGTCAAACAAAGAATCTTCATTTGCTGTTCGATATCTTCGCGGGTAACTCTCTAATCTTTATTATTTACTTTTAATTATCGTTGTAGTATTTCATCTCTTCATTACATGTTGAAATATTACACTACTCTAGTGACGATAATTACTATGTCTTTTCAAGCCTTTGTGCTTCATGAATGCTCATTGAATATTACCGTGATTACATCCGCTCTTACTGTATTTCTTGAATTCTTGTTCTTGTGAATTGATCTTATTGCAATGATTTTATATCGTTATGACATTACATACTTGTATTCAGAGCGCGTATGCTACCGACTTTTCATACTCATTTTTCTGAGTACTATTGCTATTTCATTTATGCGTGATACGACACTTCATAAGCTCGTTCGTTTTAAATCATCTGTTTTCCTCGACTCACTGTTACATGTTGTGCATACTCTCGGGATACCATTGTTCGGAATTGAATAAAGTGTTGTTTTTGATAAAACTCCTGATGTTCATTCTTACTACCGTGCATGTTGATTTCATTGCTTATTTCCTTTAATATATCTATTTAGATACGCAGATTTTCTTTCCGACCATTCGTAATTGAATGTCTAATTTTTAGACCATTGTGTAGCTCAATGTGTCTCTCAGAAAGACTAAAGGACACCATGTGAGTCAAACATCTCGAAGCATTCGTTGAATCAGTACCTGAATTATATTGTGGGTTTTCATAATCTTGATTTACCTTCACGCCACTGTTTTACACGACGTTTGTACATGGACTACATTTTATTTCATTAATCATTCTACGTTTCGACTTCGACTTACAACATCCGTTGTACCTTGAACACATGATCGTTCGTTTATTATGTGACAATTGTTTGGAATACGATCCTACTTGTACCCTCTCTTTTTCATTAAACCTCCTCGTCTCAGGAGTGTGACTTGTTAATATTCTGTTTCTTTCTCGGTATGTCTTGTGATTTTGGAAAATCACGCCGCCAGGAGACCTTCCTACATTGCATCTTGCAGCCAGAGACACAGATGATATGCGTCGTTTTTTATGTTTCAGATTATCGTTGGCATTCTTGAACCATTTCCATACTGTGTTTTCTTTACATGATTAATTATACAGTTTATCTTCTTTCGTCTTTATGGAATCCACAAGTCTTGTGTGTACATTAATTTTGGGTTATTATGAAGTTGGATTTAATTTCAAGTTGTGTCGAAAAATATAGTTTGTACAGAAACTTTACAGGGAATTTAAAAGTGTCGAGAAAATATTTTCATAACTTAGACATAAAAATATATATTTCTACTTGTTAAGACGTCCGTTTAGGACATAAATTTTGGCCAATAAACATTAAAATCGAGCAGGTTAAGCGCATTTGAGATTGTAAAATCTAAGAAGTTATTTTCTGAATAATTCTAAAATATCATTTTGTTGACAGATTTAATGCAAGGGCATTTTCGTCCATTTTTTATCTGTTTTAAGTCTTGAGTAAAACTAGAAAGTTGTCTGAAACGTCGTTTTACATCGAATTGCATTAGACTTCGAGTCTTAAAATGTATTTAGTGAATCAATTGGTTTAGTCAAACCCAAGAGTTAAACCCAAAAGTCAAAGTTGACTAAAAAGATCAAAACTGATAAAATTTAAAAATATGGATTGAAGCGTTTTTGAGTTCGTTTGAGCTCGTAAAACTTTAACTAATGATATTTTGCAAACTAAAAACAATGATTGCGTTTGAACAAGTATAAAATAGTAACTTTGAGTTCGGTCATACATATACATAGATCTTGAACTTTTGAAAATTGGTAACTTCCTAATATAGAAACTTTTCTGAGTGATTGTACTATTGGTTAACTGATACCCTACTTTCTTAAAAGTATATTTTTGTCAAATAAATCATGATGTGCACACATACGGATTCCTTTATCCTTTCTTTTATATATGACTTATTTGTCATTCTACATTGTCTCTCTTTGTTTTTATCGTACCACTGATTTGGACCGAGGTTGAAGTTCTTATTTTCATCGTTCGTTATCATCTTGACATGTGTCTCCTAACGATTCCTGCTAAACCTCTTGAAACCTTATCACCTTGTAACTATTTCGTTGACTGTCTTGAACTACTCCTTATTTCCCTCTTGTAACCCACTCGCTACTTTATAAACAATTGTCATGTTACCATATAAACTCAAACTGGTCTTGTTTGCGAATCATTTTACAAAAGGTTTCATTTGGGCTTTCTTAAAATACTGAAGGTTATCTTATAAAATTAATTTATATTAATTTAACAATGTATTTTCACAAATTGTTCTAATACGGTCTTATAAAGAACCCTTGTAACTATACAAATTGTTGATTTAAACAGTCAGCCAGTAACTTATCGGCGAAAAGTTTCATATGTTATTTTGATTCCTGTTTTTACAAATGATATTATATACATATTTTAAATCATATGGTATGTAATACTAGTTTGACGAAGCTGAGAATCGCATTGTTAGTCCTAAATTATGCATGGCCTGATCACCTATGCTTAATTTAGTAGGAGCCATGCAAGGCCGAATAGTAGTCACCTTAAATATTTAACCAAGAATCTACTTTTTCACTACGTTCCTTAAAAAGTTAGATAAAATAAAAGTTTTGAAAACTTTTACACCTTATGCGAGTAGCAAAAATTCACGACATACACATATGAACCCTTATCTTTTCTTAAACAAAGTACATGCCTCAAGCACATATTTCCTTACTCAACGACCTTTGTTTTACCTGTTACCTCATCATCCTCATGATACGATTTTCTTTACCATTTGCCTAAATTCTTACCATTGATACCAGACTTGAAAGTTTCAACTTTGTTATGCTTCTATGATCGACCGTCTCAATCTATTTTGGTAGACCTTCGAAACGTCTCTAGACGCGATTAGTGATTTATGACTGGAAGTGACCAATGATTTCGTGTATCCGTCATTATGTGTGTTCGACTTCATCGTCTTGAAATTCATTCGTGTGAATTATGTGTTGATTTCGTCTTTCATGCTAATGTTGTTCATTTACTGGAATTACTATCAAGTAACTTCTTAAGAATTTTTGTGATTCGGAAATTTTTGTGTGGCTTTTCTCTTTCGATCGTGTATCGACCAATGAGAACTTAATATGCCGTTATTGGTGTCACCAACTGCACTCAAGAAGCGATGACTTGCCATAATCCTTTGTTTCTTATTTTTATCATCGACGCGTCTATTCTATCGTGTTTGTTAAGAATTGATACGACTTTCGTTTTATTCCCTTGTGTTTTTGCCCGCATACACATTGTTGACCTTTATATGATTCATATTCGTTGCTGTCTTGTCACCTTTTGAAACCAGAAAATGTTACGTGTTTATCATTTGATACCTTAATCACCTTCTGGGATTTCTAAAAATTATTATTAATTTTTAAGAACATTTTATACATTTTACCAAATGTTTAAATTACCAAAATAATTGTTTCAAGTTAAATACCAGATATATATATCTTCTTGGGAAATTTACCTAGTGTTTCAAAGGATATCAAGTTGAACCTTTTAAAGTAATTGATTTTATCAATCTTTACTGTCAATATAATGAAATTATTAGATTAAATTATAATTTCTAAACAATGTTTCTAAATAACTTGGAAAATCTGAATTTTCTCTAATGGTAACGATAAACCTGAGTTTTAACGGTAATTTCATGTAGTCACCCAAAAGTTCTTAAGCCGGTCAGGATAACTATTTTGAACTTTTCTACTTTTGCTTTGAAAATTCTGATCAAGAAAAAGATATAGCAACATCATACTCACTAAATACAGATAGTTTGATTTTAAATTACTACACCTTGTAAAAAAGTTTTTTAATCAAGAAAATATATAATCTGAGTTTTAAAGTAATACCAACATACTAGACAAGTGATTGTGACAACTTGTATTTTAATTGGTCATATGTAATTCATTTCTCCCTTCTATTTCTGTTGTAACTAGATTGTTACATTTTAAGATTGTCACATTTTTACAGTTGCACGATTTGCGACCCCTTGTTGATTACCAATCCTGATTCATTTTAACGCACTTTGTCTGTTTAAGTGATTCTTGTGTTCATTCTTCTTAGTTTATCGCACGTATTTCCAAAAATCCTATCTCTTGATGTATCTCCGTATTGAAAGATCGTTATTCTAATCCAAGACTGAAAAGTTATACGAAAAGAAGTTAAGAAACTGAAGCATAGTGAATTCTAACCGTTAAGATTCGTCGTTGTACGGAAATTACCTGGGAAGCAATGAATTTTGTTCTACACTTTGTACCTACTCTTGTTTACATCTTCTACTGTTTTCAGGAGAACTCTGGGGAACAGAGTTCCTTTAGGGGGGAAGACTGTGAAAACCCGTACTTACCCAGCATTATTTTATTCTTTTTATTCGTGCTTCTTGAATTTTCCAACGTATTACGTTTTCTTCTATTGTTATATGTAAATCCTGAGATGTTTTAATTATACTTTTCAAGTATTTTCTGATCATTGATAAATACTTTGTATGGAATTATAAAATTTTTTATTTTATTTTTCCATATTTAATTTAAATCAAAGTTTTTGATTTAAAATCACCCGCGTGCGTTTTACAAACGAGTTTATTTAAATCAATGAACAACGAGAATTCCTAGTGACCGCGATACCGACAGATGCCCAAAAGTTTACGTTTATTTATTGATTGTTTTGATAATTAATACTTTCGACGATTTTGTTTTAATTACGTATTAAGTCGTGTCGGGAAATCATATAATCATTTTTATGATGCATTGTAAGTTTTGAAAAGTATTTTTACGAAACCCAAGCCCCGTAAATATTTTCAATAGTTACCAATAACCATTTTCTACCCTTAATCTATGAATTGTTTTTGAGTCCTAAAGTTTCATACTTGACAACAATGGTCCCTACACTTAAACCATATAAAAACCAAAAGTTTACTTCCACCATAACACACATATAATCATTTAAAAAAAACACACACAAACATTCTCTCCTACCCCCCCCCCCCCCCTTGCCGTGAAAACCACCACAAAATACCACAAATTCACCATCATCCACCTTGATTCATTAAAAACAAATCAAAGACCCATGTTCTAAATTGAAAGATGATTCTATTTATACAAGAATTTCACACATGCATCAAACTTTCATGATTTTATGATTTGGTGGTTTGAAATTATTTTGATCATCTTGCATGTGTGGTTTATGTAAAACCCGTATTTAAAAATCAGAATATTTAAATAAGCAGTTTAATTTAAATAAACTATATAAGTATTAATTATTAGACAGAGATATAAACGCAGAAAATAAATACGATATCCCAGTTTATTTAAATACTATAAATATTTCAGTTATTCAGAAAATAATTTCAGAAATATTACGTATGTATGGTTATTATACAGAAATAATTAAACGTAATTACGCAGCCTCGGTTTTATTTAAAACGTTACGTAGTTAATTATTTCAGAAAAATAATTAATAGTAATTAGTCAAGTATTATGTAAGTAACAATTATTCAGCATTATGTAGGTATTTATTTTCAGTATAATGAATAAATACGTGACGGGTTTTTAAAAAAAAAAAAACGATCACGCAAGTTATACGTTTAATCGAAACGAAAAATTAAAACATTTTGTTATTTGTTCTTTTGGGCCGGTTAGTGTAAAAAAAAGGAGAAATAAACTTGGGCCAAGCCCATTTTAAAAAAGAAGAAAAGCGGGGGTTACCCTTTTGTGATGACCAGAAGAAAAAAAAAATAACAAAGATTAGGGTTTTGTTCTGCCGACGCAAGAGACAAAAAAAAAAGAAAAAAAAAAGAAGGGTGGCCGCCGGTGTATAAAAAAAAGGTGTTGCGGGTTGTTTTTTTTCGTGTGTATCATTCAGACTTGTTAATCTTCAAACGGTATGTATCCTGGTTTTTTTAATTGATCCGTTGGGGGCCTAGGGTTGTCACCAACCGAGACTTTTAAGTCTCGGTGGTCCTTTTTTTTTTTTTCTGACCAGCCACGCATCAACAGCAGTAAGTAATAAGGGGGTCGGGGGTGTTGTTTATCACAGAAACCGAGACACATAAGTGTCTCGGTGTGTGCTGCGTTACCCAGCCGTGACCCACACCAGGGTTGCTGGTGCTTTGGTTGCCATCCGCAGCCCTTAAACACCCAAACAGGGTGCGTTTGGTTGTTTTCTGAAAATAAGGGTGCGTTTGGTTGTAAAAAACAGAACAAGCAGTGGGAACTTTCCATTATAACTAGCAGTGGGAACGTAGTAACAAATCAGTGGGAAGAAATAGATAGAAAACAATGGTATTTTAAAGGAAATTAGCGACAGTTTTGCGACAGAACTTTCTGTCGCAGAATTATCTATTGACAGTTTTTGAAGTTTATACTTTTGGTGACAGTTTTTAGTGACAGTTTTTCTGTAGCTATTTCATATAGACAGATTTTATTAGATATTGTTTAATTATTTTAGTGCGACCGAGAAGGGAAATCTCGGTAGGCTCGGGGCATAATTATGATAATAAAGATGAACATTTTTATATTATACTTTTTTATTACTTGTTTTATAAATGTTTTAAATTGTATTTAAATGATTAAATTAAAATAGTTTTTGATATTTTAAAAGGGTATAAATTTATTATATATATTAAATTGTTTTAGAAACTTTCTAATTAGAAACCTTATGTATTAACGAGTTAATTATTATAGTATTAAATAACGTTGGAACACGTTTGTAACATAATTATTAGTAGGTCATTAACATATTAGAAAGAATTATTATAAGATCAGATTAATCAGTTAAAATATGTACAGAATTTCAGAAATAAATAAATAAAGATCAGATCACTTATTCGTGTCTATTATTGTTGTAGCTTACGTGAAGCCCGAGTAGTTTCGTTCAGTCTTCCATTCAGTCAGTTACTGGACAAGAGGTACGGATTTTCCGTCCTTTCAGTAAGGACTTCCTTTCTATGCATGATTAGGATTCCCCATCTTCAGCCAAATGTTTTCCCCAGTATATGTTTAAGTTTATCAGTAATCATATCAATAACTAAATAAATTGCATGAGCATTATATACAAGCATGATTAGTTTATGTACTAGTTACGGAGGTACCGTAACCGCGACACTAGAGGTACCGGTGCCGTGACTCACATGCAGGAGAGTGATATCCTGCATCGTCCCACTCAGCTCAGCTTGGCCATTTTATCAGTATTATTAGTGGGGCGTATGGATGCATCCTAGGCTACAGTCTACAGTTTAGCAGGTGAATGTGGTGTGTGCTCTACATCCTTCACATTGGAGCTGATCCCTCCACCCAGCACAGTTATTTAGAGGTCACCCCTCTACAGCATGACGAGGTCACCCCTCCAGTTATTCATGCAACGTTGTTACAGCACATGACCTATATAAGCTCTGGCAATTAAAATACAGTAAATGCATGTTTTCAGATTTGACAGATAACAGTTCAGCTTTATTATTTATAAATCAGCCTTTACAGATTATACACAGATTTCTGCTGCAACTTTACTTATCAGTCTTACAGCTTAAGTATTTTATCATTTGCTTCATTTCAGTAATTCCTTATCATGTTTCATATCC
Source organism: Glebionis coronaria (assembly GCA_025667525.1). NCBI lineage: Eukaryota > Viridiplantae > Streptophyta > Magnoliopsida > Asterales > Asteraceae > Glebionis > Glebionis coronaria. The sequence continues at coordinate 587,871,756 of CM046874.1, read as the reverse complement.
ATTCACTGAGCGTTATGCTCAGCCGTAGTTCCTTTCATGTTCTAACGGCAGGTACACCAGGACGCTTTTAGGATTCTAAGAGCACGTGCATTTGGGATGGAAGCTATCCAGACTTCTTATTTTATGCACTTACATTGTTCTGCTTATTTGGACATTGTTTAGTCCTTTCTTTTAGTATTTTATTTTTCATGTTTTGAGCTTGGGTTGGATTACCGATGTTTGATTCCGGTATTTCCGTTATGGTCATTTAATGTTTTAGTACATTTACCTTATGCTTTGATGACACGCCATAAATACACGTAACGATCCACTTATCCAAGTGGGGTGGTACAATTATGGTATCAGAGAGCATGGTTCGACCTGTAGGCTCTAAAACTTGACCTGTAACTAGTGGGTAGTCACCAGGAACTTCGCAGATTTTGGCGTTGTTATCTTTCATGTTTCTCATGGATTATTCAGTCAGTTTTCTTCATTTATCAGTCAGTTTTCTTAAAGTTTTGACTAAGTAAAAGGTTGGTACATAACTAGCCATATTTAGTCGCATGTGCTTTTAGCGAATTTTCGTTTTGGTGAGCTGACCATAGGCGCTCACCCTTGCCCGTTCAAATTTTGTATTGGTAAACCGACCATAGGTGTTTACCCTTACTCATGACAGATTCATGTTTTCAGTCCAATATTACTTGGTGAACCAGCCCATATAAGTTCACCAATGTTCAGATCAAATTTCATGCTATTCAGTCGAAGGTTGTTTTGTGAACCGATTCATAGATGTTCACCTTTGTCATATTAGGACATTTCATAAATTTTGACAAGTATGGATTGGACTACAGCCATCCATATTTAGTCCGAGATTATAAATTTCTATACATGACAGTTCTCAGGTAATTTTGACCAGTATGGACCGAACCAGAATAGCCCATACTTAGTCTCATGTTTTCTTCTTTGAATTATGTGGATTGAACCATAGCCGTCTACATCAGTTGATATTACATCTTATTTGATTAGGCTTTTTTTATGTTCCTTGTAACAGTCAAATTTTCATACCCTCACGTTGCTGCCGTCTCCATGATGATTCAGTTCATGTCTCCTTACGAGGATTATGTTTTCAGCAAAGTAATGATGTTTTCATGTTAAGATACACAAGGATGTCAGTAAAGCCTGTTTTCGTGATAAATCATGATTGGCCTTCATTAATCATGCTTCATTTTGACAACGGTTGGGAATTCAATTATATCATACTATTCAGCCTCGATACAACCAGCAGTAATTCGACGCAGGAATTGTCAGCCTATCATGTTATTTAATACAGATCAGTTTACTACCGTTTAAATCAATTTTCCTTGATCATGTCAAACAAGCGACACCAGTATCGATCATCCCATAAAATTTCCACCAGCTCCATGTACAGTATTTCACGTGTACTCTACGTACAGTGTCTCAGATTTGCTCCATGTGCAATATTCATTTTGTACTTCATGTACAGTAGTCCAAGTGTACTCCAGGTATCCTACTCCATGGATATTGCTGATTGTTCCATAATCATCGCGGGCGTTTCCACTTGTCGATATTCTACCAGGTGCTGATGCTGCGCATGAGTTGAAGATTTTACCAGATGCTGATGCTGCTAACACTTTGAAGACCACACAGATGCTGATGCTACTGATACTTTGGAAATCTCTCAAGATGCCGATGCTGTTCATCCTATGAAGACTCTGCAGAACAAGGACGAAAAATATAGATTTGAAATTCCTGACAAGAATAAATTTCAACCATCAGACACTACCATCCTATTCCATGCTTTTACTTCCTCAGTTAGATGTCACACTTCACTCAGCTAATCTTTCTGTCAGAAGAGTGGTAACCAGAACTCAGCCGGCCACTCAGCAGAATATTTACATGAATCACGGTCATGATAATTGCCGTCATAAAGTGACAGACAAAGCAGTAGTGACAACCATCGTACTTATTATTAGTCAGTCAGTAACCATCGGAACTCCGGTACGGACGTGATCAGAATTACGGAGGTCAGTAATTTAACCGGTCCACCGATCCTAATAGTTACCAAAAATTTCCAGCCTTATCCAGATTCATCCACCAAAATACGAGTCAGAACTCATAACTCCAGTATGTTCTAAACCAAGCCCTCAGAAATTCAGGGTACCTTTCAGAAAGGGGTATACCCGTTCAATTATGCCATGCATGAATCAGATCATTAAAATTCAGTCACCACCACTGGAGTATTATTCAGGTTAAACACGCAGTATTCACTCTGTGAGGTTACAGACGAACACATTCAGTGAAAAGTCGCCATGTTTACTTCACGTATTCCTATGTCAGCTTTATCTTAAATCAGGTGGTCACCTGCCTCTCAGCCAGAAAGGACTCAACAGTATCACCATGTTTATTAAAGTTTTATTGCCAGTTAACGACGAGATCTGTCTTACCAAGCCTGAACATAATCATTTTACTCCTTCCAGAAAAATCAGTACAAATTGTTCCAGCTTTACGAGCACGTGAATTATTATCTTTTAGTTGCGAAGAACTCTGGTCACCATTCATGATACGAATTCTAAAATTCCTTAAACTCATGATCAACAGCTTATCCTAAAGTTTACAGATGTAATTCCAGAAGGTTTTCCAGAAATTCATTCCGGACTACAAGACATAATTTAACATCTAGTTAGTCTCAAGAACGGAACCTGTCTTCAAAACTCTTTATTGCAAGGCTTAAGCTAAGTTAAAGAGTTGCAGCATTTGCTGCAAGAGTTACCAAAACTAGGCTTTATTCGCCCTAGCGCACCATCGAAAAATTTATCAGATCACCATTCTTAATCGATATTCATTCCACGAATTGAAAGTTTAATTAACCTACTACGAGGTGTTTTAAACATTCTTCCAGAAAAATTCAAGATTATGCCACCATCAGTGGTGAGGGAAGAACATGAAGTTCTTCAAACCGTTGATGCACATATTACAGTCTCTCTAAAATTTTAATTTTATACTTTTGAGCTCCCTAATGCTCTAGCTATATTATGAAATCATGAATAAAATTTTCCATAAATCTTAGGCGATATCATCAGTATATTCATTGATCCCAGTCTGATCTGCCCAATGCTAGAGGAGAACACGAGACTCATTTCTCACAGTTGCACAAATCGTCAATAGGTGTAAATTTTATACACAACTTTCCAGATATAAAATTCGCCTGAACTGAGTGGCATTTCTGAGCCACCCTATTTTAGCAGAAAGAAATTTCAGACAATCCTGCGAAGGTGAAGGCCATCACCTGATGGTCCCGACTGACGACTGTGAACGAAGTACAAAATTTTCTAGAACTCAATTAACTACCACCGCAGAAATTGCCGATAGTTCTCACTAAAAATGTTTTAAGACTATTCAACCAGACTTCCACCAGAATGTTCCATAACCCCAGACAAAACTTTGATAGAATCAGTATCACACATTGATGCAGATATGTTCATACCTAGATGCCTGACATAGCGCAGGTTCAAGATAAAACGCCGTCATGGCAGTGAGTTACTATAATCCTTAGAAATTTCTAAGCAGAAATGAGACGAAATTCCACGAAATTTTGATCAGTTACCACATACTCAGAAAAAGTATAATACTATCTAAGTCACTGTCGACCATGTAATCAACCTACGCGTTTCCTTTCAACCGAAAGGATTACGCAGTAGCGGACCTGCATAAAATTCAGCAGTAGATCATACGATTTCAAGGCATTCCATCGACCGTCATATCAGACATAACTCATGTTCACGATCACGTGTACGTTCACATCCACGTTCATGTTTACTTTCACTTTCACGTTTACGTCTCATTCGTAGTATGATGTTGTTTTGTGCTATCTCATGATTTAAGCTAACGTTAGCGTTCATAACATGGTTCACGTTCAAGTTCGTGTGCCATTTCACGATACACGTTTCTCAGTTTATCACCGTATACGGTTACAGAAAGCTTGAGAAATTAGACTCAAGTCTAGCACAACTATTCCATAACCAGGCAGACGTTCACATCTCAGGCCGTAACGTTTGGCATTCTTTCCTCAGTCAGCATACGTTCATGATGGGTTCTAGTATCACGTTCACAGTATGTGTCACGTATTCCATTCACGATATACTTCATCGCAACGTTCCTTATATAATCGCGAACCACGTTCACAATTGCTCACGTAGCACGTTCAAAATTGTTCACGTAGTTCATCCCTATATATTTTCAGCATCTTGCTCAGAGGTATAAATGTTATATTTTCAGGATAATTGTACGTACCGTTTTATGTACCTTACATGCTATAATTTATTCATTCTATCAGATTCAGAAAATCCATTTTAAATATGGAACCAGAAGCTATTCAACATCATTAGGACAGGGTCATCAGGACCAAGATCTTATTTATTATGTTAGACCTTTGAAGGAATCGTTTCGAGCGGGAGGCCACTCGAAACGGAGGAGTCCATCTGGACCTCTCATTATTTTCTTCAATAAATTCAGTTATGTTCTTTCAGTCATGTCACGTTACATGATCATTTCAGTCATGTCAGGTTTATACCTATCAGCAACATTATGTCTTAATTAGACGACAATTTATCCTTCAGCTTAATTGTCTTTTCAGTCTACGTGTTCTTTCAGTTTTATAACTTCATCAGCTTATTACCTTTAATTCGAGGACGAATTTCTCCTTTTTAGAGGGGAAGAATTGTAAAACCCAGTATGGTCGTATCTTTAATTCGGGGACGAATTATTTTTTTAGAGGGGAAGAATTGTAAAACCCGTATTTAAAAATCAGAATATTTAAATACGCAGTTTAATTTAAATAAACTATATAAGTATTAATTATTAGACAGAGATATAAACGCAGAAATTAAATACGCTATCCCAGTTTATTTAAATACTATAAATATTTCAGTTATTCAGGAAATAATTATTAAATTTCAGAAATATTACGTATGTATGGTTATTGTACAGAAATAATTAAACGTAATTACGCAGCCTCGGTTTTATTTAAAACGTTACGTAGTTAATTATTTCAGAAAAATAATTAATAGTAATTAGTCAAGTATTATGTAAGTAACAATTATTCAACATTATGTAGGTATTTATTTTCAGTATAATGAATAAATACGTGACGGGTTTTAAAAAAAAAAACGATCACGCAAGTTATACGTTTAATCGAAACGAAAAATTAAAACATTTTGTTATTTGTTCTTTTGGGCCGGTTAGTGTAAAAAAAAGAGGAGAAATAAACTTGGGCCAAGCCCATTTTAAAGAGAAGAAAAGCGGGGGTTACCCTTTTGTGATGACCAGACGAAAAAAAAATAATAACAAAGATTAGGGTTTTGTTCTGCCGACGCAAGAGACAAAAAAAAAAGAAAAAGAAGGGTGGCCGCCGGTGTATAAAAAAAAAGGTGTTGCGGGTTGTTTTTTTTCGTGTGTATCATTCAGCCTTGTTAATCTTCAAACGGTATGTATCCTTGTTTTTTTTTAATTGATCTGTTGGGGGCCTAGGGTTGTCACCAGCCGAGACTTTTAAGTCTCGGTGGTCCTTTTTTTTTTCTGACCAGCCACGCATCAACAGCAGTTAGTAATAAGGGGGTTGGGGGTGTTGTTTATCACAGAAACCGAGACACATAAGTGTCTCGGTGTGTGCTGCGTTACCCAGCCGTGACCCACACCAGGGTTGCTGGTGCTTTGGTTGCCATCCGCAGCCCTTAAACACCCAAACAGGGTGCGTTTGGTTGTTTTCCTAAAATAAGGGTGCGTTTGGTTGTAAAAAACAGAACAAGCAGTGGGAACTTTCCATTATAACTAGCAGTGGGAACGTAGAAACAAATCAGTGGGAAGAAATAGATAGAAAACAATGGCATTTTAAAGGAAATTAGCGACAGTTTTGCGACAGAACTTTCTGTCGCAGAATTATCTATTGACAGTTTTTGAAGTTTATACTTTTGGTGACAGTTTTTAGTGACAGTTTTTCTGTAGCTATTTCATATAGACAGATTTAATTAGATATTGTTTATTTATTTTAGTGCGACCGAGAAGGGAAATCTCGGTAGGCTCGGGGCATAATTATGATAATAAAGATGAACATTTTTATATTATACCTTTTTATTACTTGTTTTATAAATGTTTTAAATTGTATTTAAATGATTAAATTAAAATAGTTTTTAATATTTTAAAAGGGTATAAATTTATTATATATATTAAATTGTTTTAGAAACTTTCTAATTAGAAACCTTATGTATTAACGAGTTAATTATTATAGTATTAAATAACGTTGGAACACGTTTGTAACATAATTATTAGTAGGTCATTAACATATTAGAAAGAATTATTATAAGATCAGATTAATCAGTTAAAATATGTACAGAATTTCAGAAATAAATAAATAAAGAACAGATCACTTATTCGCGTCTATTATTGTTGTAGCTTACGTGAAGCCCGAGTAGTTTCGTTCAGTCTTCCATTCAGTCAGTTACTGGACAAGAGGTGCGGATTTTCCGTCCTTTCAGTAAGGACTTCCTTTCTATGCATGATTAGGATTCCCCGTCTTCAGCCAAATGTTTTCCCCAGTATATGTTTAAGTTTATCAGTAATCATATCAATAACTAAATAAATTGCCTGAGCATTATATACAAGCATGATTAGTTTATGTACTAGTTACGGAGGTACCGTAACCGCGGCACTAGAGGCACCGGTGCCGTGACTCACATGCAGGAGAGTGATATCCTGCATCGTCCCACTCAGCTCAGCTTGGACATTTTATCTGTATTATTAGTGGGGCGTATGGATGCATCCTAGGCTACAGTTTACAGTTTAGCAGGTGAATGTGGTGTGTGCTCTACATCCTTCACATTGGAGCTGATCCCTCCACCTAGCACAGTTATTTAAAGGTCACCCCTCTACAGCATGACGAGGTCACCCCTCCAGTTATTCATGCAACGTTGTTACAGCACATGACCTATATAAGCTCTGGCAATTAAAATACAGTAAATGCATGTTTTCAGATTTGACAGATAACAGTTCAGCTTTATTATTTATAAATCAGCCTTTACAGATTATACACAGATTTCTGCTGCAACTTTACTTATCAGTCTTACAACTTCAGTATTTTATCATTTGCTTCATTTCAGTAATTCCTTATCATGTTTCATATCCGTTCACTGAGCGTTATGCTCAGCCGTAGTTCCTTTCATGTTCTAACGGCAGGTACACCAGGACGCTTTTAGGATTCTAAGAGCACGTGCATTTGGGATGGAAGCTATCCAGACTTCTTATTGTATGCACTTACATTGTTCTGCTTATTTGGACATTGTTTAGTCCTTTCTTTTAGTATTTTATTTTTCATGTTTTGAGCTTGGGTTGGATTACCGATGTTTGATTCCGGTATTTCCGTTATGGTCATTTAATGTTTTAGTACATTTACCTTATGCTTTGATGACACGTCATAAATACACGTAACGGTCCACTTATCCAAGTGGGGTGGTACAGTTTAAGCAATGATCTTCATGCTTTCATGTTAAAAAGGTTGATTTTTGATCTTTGATTTTTGTTAAATTTAACATACAAGTGTTTTTAGGAGTGTTTGGTTGATGGGTATGATAGTAGAGTGATACTAGAGATATGGGAATGATTATAATTGGTGGGAAAATTGATTTGACTTGTTTTCTAAAAGGGTAATTTGGGACAGCAGGTCTTTATCAGATTTTTCGTGGGTTTAAGCTCTGAGAAAGGCTAAGTTTCTTTGATTTTATTGAAGAGTTTTCCGAGACGCTCGTTTTGGTATAAGATAGAGCTTATAACTCATTACGAGTCAAAAGTTATGCTAGTTTTAGTATTCGTGTACCGGGAGACGCAAGTCGGCACAATCCGAAATTATGGCTGATTTTGGGTCGACTCTCGGGGACTTTTGGCTTGGTTAGATAAATGTAACTACTGGTTTTAAAAGTTTACAAACTTAATTTGATGAGTCTAGTATTGGTTTCAAAAGATTAATTGTCGAGTTAGTACTTTTAAAGTGGTCCAAACGGTTTTATAAAACAAGTATACTAATCTGTCCCAAATTTTAGAGTTGAGTATAGTGTCGAGCTGATGGGTTTTAAAGCTCGAACTTTGGCTCAAATTTTGGTGAGGTCTTATACAGGTTATAAGTGACCTTGACACCAATTTTCATCTAAAACGGACAAGTCTAGATAGGGTAGATCGGTGTGTACATTCAGGGTGTACTTGCTGATTTGTATTGGACACGTAGTTCAATGCTTGTGTTGCTTGAGTTTGAGTATTCACTATTGGACATGGTGACTTACTCAAGTGCTTAGTTATTATATAAATGACTTAGCTACTGGTCCGAGCGATGTAAAAGGAATAGTTTGACTTGCATTGACTTGGCGTCGTATGACAGGTCAATTTCAAGTATACACGTGTTTAATCGTGTAGTGTTGGATAAATGGGTTAGTATGGATTCATTTCGTTCGTGTCAATGGTTTTGAAACATGAATACTTTGAAAACATTTGAGTCATATTATATTTGGTACATATCGATATTTGAGTTCGAGTCTTAACGCGCGCCTTATTTTGATAGGTTGCGGTTTTCGTGTTTCCCGGGCATCCATATCGTCAGTGATCGTCTTACTACCATTGTTTCTACTCAGTTGCTGAGTACCGTGATTGAGTTACCTCGTGGCTAAGGTGAGTTCATAGCCCCTTTTTACTTGTACATGGTTTCTAAACACGGGGTGAGATTTTACATTGTGGAACACAACCATTTAAAAATTGTGTCCTATCCTCAACTTGTATGCTATCCAGATTTTGTATCCTATCCAGAAGTTGTATGCTTTCCAGAACATGAGGATTTCCAACTGATTTTCATTGATATTATTGCTTTTATTCTTTAGCCTTAAGTTGCCTCTCATTGATCATGAACCGTTAATTAATCCTACTACCAAGCGCGAATGTTGTGGGTGGATCCATCGGGATTGACTATCCCCGTCCCGATTACCTTGACGCACTAATATTTGTTTATCACTTGAGTATTTAGGCTGAATACTGACTAGAGGAACTTACACTGAGTTAAGCTTCGGTTCATGAACTAAACAACAATAATAATGTTTCGGACAATGGTTACTGTACATAACCATTTTCCCCTATTTCTTGTTTACAAATGAATGCTTGTTTTCTACATCCTTATTACTAAACCTCTGAATATCACTTAACTTTGTGTTGATGATTTTACATGTTTAATCTCAGGTATTATTACTTAGCTTTGCTTGGATGGGAGCCCGCAGGATATTATCGCAGCTTGGAGATTTCTGTGATGCTTTTAAAAGATTAGTTTTAGTAAAAACTGTCAGAAGTTTATTCTATCTTTTGGGCTACTTTATGTTATAAATCGAGACGAAATAATATAATTTTACGCTTCTAAAACTCTGGGACCTATGTTTAAAAACTTTGACCTTTTATGATGTAATGTACATGTTTTTATTTCGTCAGCTTTGTATAAACTGTAATTCATTGTTTCTTGTACTATGACGTGTTACCCCTCGTTGCCTAGTTGTTCCATGTCAGATTTTGGGGGTCTCAGTGGAAAGCCTTTTCAGGCAAACCATCAACTAAACCATGTCTCACAAGTCTGTTTATGTTTTTAAAATTTATGTGCCCTAACCTTCTGTGCCAAAGATTACTTTCATCAACTGAAGCCTTAGCATATAGACATGACAAATTATTATTCATCCTAATTCCATTAAGATTCACATTATAAATGTCCTTATGCCTAGGTGTTCTATAATCAATAAACTTCTCATCAGGTATTTTAAAGTCTTTGCTTAACACCAAGCATTCGGTATCAGTGAAAAGAACCTTATTTTTGTTATCACAAACTTGTGATACACTAAACAGATTGTAATCATGTTCTTTTACCAGAAATACGTTTTCAAAACACAAATTGTTGGTGATAAGAGTGCCTTTGCCAGTGATAGTTCCATAGCCTCCTCCAAAGTTCACTTTGTCACCATCTTTAATGGGGGTAAAGTTGGTCAAATAAACTTCCTTCCCCGTCATGTGCCTAGAGAATCCACTATCCCAATAGCCATAATCATTTACCTGCTTTTGAATGCCCTGTACATAAAGAAAACAAATTAGTTTTCTTTGGGAACCCAAGCCTGAGCGGACTTGGATTCATTTGGTTGTTCAACAAGAACAGATTTAGTCCTTATAACAACCCCTTGTTCACCCCTTTTTAGATTGAACACCCAGTTAACCCCATATGGTTTAGTTATGACCTTTGAAATATAATGAAATCTATTACAGGTTATAGAAATCCCATCGGAATTAGGGTTTTGGTCTTGTTTGGGTCTCCATGTCAAGCTAGAAGAAGCTTTAGACCCCTTTCCCTTTGGTTGCAGGTATTTGTCATTACTTGGTCTAACAGCGTTCGAAACATTCCTGTCAACATTAAAATTGTTCTTGACCGCGCTGAAATTACCCTTATCAGCGTCAAACCTAGGGTTTGCTACAGGAACCCATTGTCTGTTAGACCATGTATTTGTCTTTTGAAAAGGACTTTGTCAATAAGTATTATACCCTTTAGTAAAGAATGGAGTTGGTCTAATAACTTGTGGACTTTGTTGGACAAAAGGTCTGCGTTGACTTTTGAAGCACTGACACACTTATAAGCCAAATGTGAAAAACTCCCACAACTATAACAAGTTTTCCTAGACATAACCCTAGGTCTAGATGAAAAGAAACCTGTTCCATTATCACTAACTTGACTTTTTGGTGACCTAGGTTTTCTATACATTTTTGCATACTTAACACTAGGTTTTCTATAACTAGATGAACCAAGGTCAACTGTCTTTCATGAAGAAGGGTTAGTCACAATTATGGGTGTAGACTCATTTAGGGTTTCACTAAGCATGCCACCTTTAGCAAACAAGGTAGGATTGGCTTTCTTCCATTGGTCCAAATCAGTCAATTTCTGCTTATATTCCTCTATTGGAGTAAGAACTCTTGGTGGAGGAATGAATTCCTTTTCTTGAAGTTCTGGTATACCAGTCCAAGACAAATCCTTTCTAAGGACACCATAGAAGTTCCCAGCAGGTGGTGGAACATCATCATACTCTTTCATCCCAATCCCAGTCATATCCCTAGAGTCTCTTTGTTCACTAACACATTTTTCTAGGGTTTGAGAAGCTTTATCAAATCTTTGAATTTTAAGCCCTACAGAATCTTTGTTTTTAATGTCCTCATCCAACTCAGCTTATATGACACCTTTGGATCTCTTCAAAATATCCCTGAGGTCAACACTAACTTTAAGGTCATGTGACAAAATGTTAATTTGATCTTTTAGGCCAAGCTCCATTTTCTTATATTCAGCCATAGTCTTTTCAGTTTGAGCAAGTGCAAGTCGATAATTTGATAACTTGCATTTTTCATAAAAAAAAACATCTGATTTTAACTTTAAAATTTCTTTGTTAAGTTTTTTAGTGTTTAAACGACAACCTTTACTACAAAATGCATCATCATATACCTCATTGTCTGATGAAGATGAAGACTGTGCCATGAGAGCATAGTGAACATGCTCCTCTTCCTCCTTTTCTACAACCAAGGCTTTGTTCTCTTCCACATCTTTGGCCATAAAGCTCCAATCCCAGCCAACACCATCAATTTCTTTCATGGAAACCATAGCCTTTGTGTCTTCAACCTTGATGATTTGGCTTGAAGGTTTTCAAGCATCAGATCTTCTCGGAGATCTGCATTCTCTCATAAAATGACCCATTCTATGGCAATTGTAACACTCAACCTTGGATTTATCAAACCCAGCAGTGTCTTTAGCATTAAATGTCATCTTCTTCCGGAATATCCTATTCCATCTATTGGCCCTTATGCTTGCAAGTGTCATATTTCACTTTATGTCCATCTCCTCTAAATGCTCATCACTGATTTGCTCAAGGTCCTCATATGTAATCACTGGACCATTGGGCAATGTAGCAATGTATGCAAACACTGTATCTAGATCAATACCAGCAGGCCTAATCCTTGGTGAGTCAACATTGTATGTGTCAGCGTCTGAATGTGGGGCGTTGACAAAGCTTGATCCAACGTTGACACAAGGTGATCAAGTAACGGGGTGCATGTATGACTCCCTTTGATCAAATTGACCTTCACTGTGTGAGAAGAAGGCCATGTTTCCATTGGTAGATTTGCTTCCTTGATCCAAAAGGATTTCATTCTCTACAATCTTCAGTTTATTGTAGACGTCATCAAAAGTGGAACTTTTGTGAGCATTGGTAGCAATAATAGACCTTGCTTCAATCTTCCATGCATCACCAAGACTTTTAAGGAAAGTCGTAATAATATCAGCATCATCATACATTGTTCCCATAAATGACAATTTGCTTGTGATGTCAAAAAGTCTGATTCTCACCCCACGTAGCTTTTCATTGGGAAGAGCTTTGAACACATCATACTCATGCAAGAGTTGCTTCTTCTTCTCTAAGGCAATATCATCATTAGCACCATAATTGACTTGAAGGGCTGCCCAAAGCTCTTTGTCAGACTCAAAGCCTCTATACTTGTGCTGATTTGCTGGTCCCAAAGAAAGTTTGAGAATGCTTAGAGTTTTCATGTCATTCCTTCTCTTTGCAATGTCTTCAGTTGCGACAGATCTTCCATCTGAAGGTCTTTCTTTTCGATCCTCTTCAGTTTAGCCCTGAATTGATCTTGCAGCAATAGCAGCAGCAATCCTAGCAGCCTTATCGAATGTGTTTTGATATTCAATAATTTCCCACAGAGTGTTATCATGAATTTGAAGATACTACTCAAAATTGAACTTCCATAGCTCAAAGTTGTCAGGGTGTAGCATGGGGATCTTTAGATTGTGACTAAAGGAGGAAGTCATCTCTGGAATAGACATCTTGTCTGGTTTTTAGGGTTTCTTGAAAAATTAGGGTTTTTGGCGATTTAGGGTTTTTAGGGTTTTGTGTTCTTCTAGATCAAAGTTCCTCAACAAGCTTTGATACCACTTGTTGATCCCAAACTTAGATCGATTTAGCTTTGTGTAAACGATAATGAATCAAGTTAAACACTTAGAGAAACTTTGTTGTATATGAAACAATCTAAGTATCATGCGGAATTAATACTTAGAACAAGAACACACAAACATAATAAACCAAACTTTAACTTTGATTGATGATTGAACTTGTGTACAATGAAAGTGTAAAACGTATATTAAACTAAAACCTAAAGGCCTCCTTTTATATAATAAGTAACCTTGTACAAGAGTCTACGTATCAGCTATTTTAGGTAAAGATAAACATAAGAAATACATTGTTGAACATATCTTTACTAGAAACATAAAACGTGTAGACTAAGTATTCTATCAGTGATTGACTTCTTCTCATCAGCGCTTGATTTTTTCTTGTCAAGGCTTGATCTGACAACGCTTGATTTCTTCTTATCAACGTCCAACTTCCTCTTGTCAGCGTCTAAGTGTCTTGGTTCATTTTATTCCCATCAAGGAGTTAGGCTTCTAAAATAGTGGCATTAGCTCCTGAGGGGTTAGATCATGTGTTTTTTGCAGCCATTATTCTATAATCATACAAGAATGAGATTTATTAGTTTTGTCAGTATTGCAATTATATTAGTCTACATGGAAATGTATATGCATGAAGTTTATAACAAATTGGATAACCTGTCAAAAGTTCACTTTATAATATACGCATAAAGGAATAATAATGTAACATCAACACAAGTCATTTCTGGCAAACAACAATATGATATCAGTAAAACCAATCTAAGACAGGAATGTAATATGCATGTCTGGAATAGTGGTACAGCTGTTTGAGTACATCAAAAGACTACATAGCTACTATGGTTAGGTACTAAGGTGAAATACCACCGAAAGGAACAAAAGATACAGTTCAAAGTCCTAAATCATGAGAGCTGGGATGCAACCCAGTGCTTGTCATGATATATAAGATATCTAGCCTATGATATACTAGACTGACTGCCTGCTGGTGCGACTGGAGATACAGGTGCCTAAATAGAATCCTGCATGGTAATCATGGCTGATCTGGTCTCTCTGAATTTCCTAAGAGTCTCCAACAACTCAGCTCGGATAGTGTCGTCTGCTCCCTGAAGATATGCGGTCTCAACAGTCAATCCCTAGTGACAGATCTCAACAAGGTCGAAGAAAGTCTGAAGGGTATCCCCCTGAGTCATGAGGGCAGTGTGGTTCTGATACTGTTGACCCTCTAGAGTAAACATACGCTGACAAAGATAGTCGTTCACCATAAGAAACCACTGAAGGGTTCTCTGGACAGTCGTCCAAGTCCCCTGAGTATCCTGTGACTCTGCTGCTACTGCCTAGTAAAGAGAGTCTAAACGCTCGTGTAATACTGATCATACGTACAGGCCCGCTCATAGTGCAACATGTATAGAAGATATCTCCTGTGCATGTCTCGCTGCGAGTACGGTGATCTGAGTCTGAACAGGGTCAGGCTCTGCCCGTCCTGCTCCGGATCCTTCTCCTATCTCAAAAGTAGAGACAGGAGTAGAGTCGTACCTCCTTTTGCGAGGTGGTAGGGCTCTGGGAGGATAACACTAGAGAGAAGAAAGTGGTGGAAGTGTTGGTAAGGTGGGTACAACCTGATCTCTTTCCCCGGTTGGGGAAGTAGGTACAGCCGGTGGTGTGGCAGTGGTAGAATCGGATAAGGTAACAACTCCAGCAGCCTGATGATCCTCAGACCCGAGTCTGATGGTAGCCCCTGAAGCATGAAAATCAGTGACGCTGGTACGACAGTGGTAGTCAGGAGAGTGTCAACATCGGGTACGTGAGTCGGTGATGAGACTGGCGATATCATAATAATCTGAAAATAATAGCATTTCAAAGTTGAGTAAGTATAAGCTTGCACAATTAAAAAAGTTTTCAAAATTTTTATATGGGTTATAATAAGTGCTAAAAGGCACATTAATACTTATGTGATCATATAGCCAAAGGTTATATATCAGTGCATCGTTAGTTCACATAATAAGTATGCTCTATATGCTATATGCCTAACTATTAGGGTCTCCAAAAATCAATTTTTTCCTTTAACTAATTTTTTATATGAGGAATGCTACACTCACAAAAATCTTACAAAATTATTTCCACATAATGATTTGTCAACTAAATGTGGAGGGTAATAAAGTAAAAATAGAGATTATAAACCAACATGATTGGACCAATACACTTGCCAAGTCATTATGTGGATATGTTTTAAAATTTCAATTATTTAAATAATTTTAGTTTTTGATCTGGTTTTCTATAACTATCTCTCTGATACCATTCTATAACACCCCCAAATTGGTCAGAATGCAGCGGAATAGTACTTGGGGTGTTACTTGGTGGATCGATAGAAAATAGTATATAGAGGATGATCATAAAGTATCATTTAAACATATTACATGAATCAAATGTACAAATTAAATAAATTGTTTGAAAGTCAACATTTATTATTGTCCCAAATAGTAACCCTACCCCGATGGTAAATAGGATGCCTCCTATATGATGCTGGAGGTCCAAGTGCACATGAAACTGCTTAGTTACATGAGAAAACATGTAAAGAAAAATGTGGGGTCAACACGAGGTTGGTGAATTCAGAGATTTAATTTAAAATTATTGATATGCAGATCACCAAGAAGATAGCAGAGCAATAAGCTTATCACTATAGTAGTTCCTATTGCATATAATAGAAGCTAGACAGTAGAAAATCCATTGCCTATGGGGTCATCTGTCATGTAGCCCAAGTATCCGACAATGTTACAAGTCAGTTGGCCTGGCCTAGGCACAATGAGCGCTACTCACGCAGACGGGGGCAGTCAATCCCAAATAGATCTATCTATAACATTTCGCGCTTCTATAATTAACTATTACAGTCCACGGGTAATGGGTGAACAAATAGGCATGAATAAAGTTTTTGTCTGTAAATGGTTGCATATTTAAAATGTAACATGTTTTCCCCCAGTTTAATATAAAAGCAGTAAAGTATGGGGCCATGAACTCACCTCAGTAGTAATGTAGTAGTGGTATAATCGCTGAATAACTGGCCACCATATGATCACGAAGCAGTAGGATTACCTAAGTAATTTAAGTGGGTCTTAGTAAATGCACAATAAAATGTACATACAAATGCAGCTGATGAAAATGCATGATCACAGATTTTATTAATTTGTTTACCATAATAAGTATTTAACTTATAGTAAGTTATCGAAACAAGTACACCTTTTCGTTAAATAAAGTACGTTTACCTTATTTTAATTGTACGCGGTAAAATGAATTAAACAGAATGTTTTATTATTTAATTATGACTTATAAAAATATAATGTTTCAAAAAAGTCCTCGTAGTTTTAAATGTTCAATATTAGTCCTCCGGTTTACACTATTCATTGTATAAACCTTTTAGTTTATTAATTAAATAGATATTAAAAAAACTTTTGTTAAATTGCATTTAGGTCCTTGTAATGAAATAAAAGTTTCCAAACAGCCCCTAAGGTTTATAACACATACGGCTTATGGCAGAAATTACCCCTAGGGTTAGTCCGTTAAGTCTAATTGCAGGTTTAGTCCTTTTTGTTATATGTATTTCCAAAACCGCCCTAGGGCTTATTAAACTTTAGGTAAATTACACAAAACACCCCTAGGGTTTATTAAGTTTCGCATAGTGGCTAAACAAGTCCCTAGGGCTTGTTTAAGATTTGGCTAATGACACAAATGGTCCTTAAGGTTTGTAAACTTTTGGAAAATGAAAAAACAAGTCCTAAGGTCTTCTTTAAGTTTCGTTAAATGGCATAAATGGTCCTTGTAGTTTCTAAAATAATAAAAAGTTACAAAATAAGTTTCTAGGGCTCGTTTGACTTTCATGAAATGACAAAAATAGTCCTTGGGGTTTGTTTAACTCTCTATTATAATTAAAACACCCCCTTAACTTACGGTAATTTACAAAACAACCCTTGCACTTTATAAAACTCACGAAAATGATTTAACTAGTTTCATGACTTTAAAAAATAGACTTATACTTTCACTAATTTACATTTTTGGCACACATAGTATCTAATAGTGTTTTAAGGGTTTAATAGGCTTGGTAGGCCCATTCAGGGTCCGGTTCGGTTTGGGCTTGTATGGGCTCACTAGTTGGGCTTAATTAAGTTCAAGTAAATTATCTAACACTTATCTCTTTCTAAAATTAGCTAATTAAGTCAATGGGCCTAGTGGGCTTAATATTAAGCTCGAATTATAAATAAGCCGTAGGTTATGGGCTTATGGATTCGTGGCTTATAAGATTTTTTCGAGGCTTAACTTACTAGTGCTTATGAGATTATAACTTATCCATGTTAACTAGTTCACTTATGATTTAGGCAAAACTAAGATTTCTAGTTTTCTAGGTTTATTCTAGTTCTAAACCAGGATTATATTAGCATAACCTAGATTCAAAATGAACATGTTTCCCACACAAACAATTCATGCCGTGGTTTATATAGTTTCTTCTAGGGTTCGAGTTATCAAGTTTTTCACGTGTGCATTATAGTTTCATTAAGGTTTTCAAAGGTGAACTAGTATATGTGTTCATGCTCATATGTTTATAAGTTTGTAAAGGAATGGAAAATGAAATGAAGATTGTATCACTTACTTGATGGTGTGAGTGCTAACAAATGATGAAAACTAGCTAGGAAATCCCTTGATCTACAATGATCTATGCGAATGGAGTTCTAGCCGTGACCTAGACTTCTTGTCTTGCCTTGTTGATGTAGTTTGAGGTAGTAGAAGTAAATGCTAGCACTTAATGTGCTTGAGACCAAGATTTTGGAGTATTGAATGAAGCTTGGAATGTGTTGTATGTGTGTGTTTGTTGTTATCCGAGAGTGATAGAGAGATATGAGTGAATGAAGTGTTTTGTGTTTGTGTGTTATGTTTATAATCAAGTGAGAGTGTGTGAAGTGATTGTGGTTCGGCTTTAAACATGCCAAAAGAGAAGAAAGAGAGATCTTAGGATAGATTGTCTTTGTACTCATAGGATTTGTTTTGATAACCTGGTACACAATCCTTAAATACACAAGATGTACATTTTCCTTTTGGTTTGTTTTAGCCGTCGCCTAGGAGGTCAAATGGGGACAAGTTGTATGCTAATAGTGTATGTCTTAATTAGTTATGGTTGTACAAGGTTTGAATATGACAAGAGTTGGTAAGCTAAGTTTCTAGAAGAGTAAGGTGTAGTGTACATAATATTCAGCTAGCTTTTGTGTTTAGGGTAACTTGGTGTTTGATTTTTGGTGAATTTATAAGGTTACTAGTGATCTAGGTAAGTTATGGTAAGTCTAGGTTTAAATCTAAGGTGCTTAAGTTATGGTTTAGGGTTTATAGTGAAAGCATAAGTAGAAAATATACAATGTATAGTTTTAGTAAAATCAAGTGTATGACACTTATTAAAATGTATAAAAATTAGTAAGTGTGAAGTTGAACTGTAAAAGGTGGCTTTTATTGACTTGTAGAATTATTTAGGGTATTAAGAATATATATACATATATATTATAATGAATGTAGGTACTTGGTAAATTTTATTAACTGTGATCATGGTTTTAGATATATAAAATCTAAAATACTATAATGTAATGCTCATGAGTTCAATTTGGCTTAAAAATTGCCAAAGTGATCAGTGAAATGCTTATATGCTCTTATATATATGAAGTAATATGAAGAGTTCTCGTGATCAAATATGTGAAAAGGTACTTATATAAAGTATGATGTAAATGTATGATAAAAATATCAAATGCAAAGGTGGTGATATGTATTAAAATCATGAGGTGACGTGTACAGTGATGTCATCCTAAGAATTAAATTCATGGGTTTTACACTAGGTCCGTAACAATCCTATGCATACATAATGAAGGAATGATTCCCTTCAGGTCTGCATTTATCCATCCCACTACTGCTTTATAATTAGAAAGCACATTCAAAAGTGATACCTTTTGTGATCCAGAGAGATCAGAAGCAACAACAATGGGTAAAGTATTGTTAGGACCTAGATAAGCGTAATTTAAATTGGAAGGCAAAGGTTTCAGGTCGAGAACTGGAGGCACCTCTAGCGATGGCGTTGTGGACGTATCAAAATTGGCAGGTGAGGGCTCCACTTTATAAGACCAAGGTGGTTTTTGATGGTCCAGCGAACTGACCAAACACTCTTGGATCTCTTGAAACTTCAGCAATCTTAAGAATATCCTCCTTGTCACCATTGAGATATAATTCCAAAGGATCGTCCTTTAGAACATGAGGTGCTTGCTTTTGGACTTCCTCACCGATCACATCAACCTGATAGCATTCATTCATAGTGGGAGAGTTCGTTGAGTTGAACACATTTAGTCTTAGCTTCTTATTACGAAATACAATATCCATGGCGCCGATCCAACAATTAATCCTAGAATTTATCGTGGATAAGAATGGTCGCCCAAGGATAATAGTTGGTTGAACATCTTTGTACTGTGACTCGGTGTCCATAACAAAGAAGTCAACAGGGTAATAAAAGTCATCGACTTTTACAATTACATCCTCAAGAATGCCCCTAGGAATTTTAGTTGAACGATCAGTTAAGGAAATAATGGTGTCAGTTTGACGCAACGTTCCTAAATCATATTTATCGACCAAACTTGCGGGCAGGATGTTAATACTAGCACCAAGATCTAGGAGCGCTTTCTTAATGGCAATATTTCCAACCACAACTGAAATCAATGGTGCTCTAGGATATTTGAATTTGGGAGGAAGAGAGCTGGATAAGACTGCATTGACGTGTTCAATGAGGTCAATCTTTATGGGAAAGTATGCCTTAAGCTTTTGTTGGGAATAAAATGAAGCCAAGACACTTAGACGCTGACAAGAGGAAATTGGACGTTGATAGGAAGAAGTCAAGCGTTGTCAAGTCAAGCGTTGACAGGAAGAAGTCAAGCGCTGATAAGAAGAAGTCAAGCACTGATAGGATACTTAGTCTACAAGTTTTATGTTTCTAGTAAAGATATGTTCGACAATGTATTTCTTATGTTTATCTTTACCTAAAATAGCTTATACGTAGACTCTTGTACAAGGTTCCTTAATCTATAAAAGGAGTCCTTTAGGTTTAGTTCAATATATGTTTTTCACACTTTCATTGTACACAAGTTCGATTAATCAATCAAAGTGAAAGTTTGGTTCATCCTGTTTGTGTGTTCTTGTTTAAGTATTAATTCCGCATAATACTTAGATTGTTTTATATACAAAAAAGTTTCTCTATGTGTTTAACTTGATTCATTCTTTTTTACACAAGCTAAATCGATCTAAGTTTGGGATCAACAAGTGGTATCAGAGCTTGTTGATGAACTTTGATCTAAAGAACACAAAACACTAAAAACCCTAAATCGCCAAAAACCCTAATTTTTCAAGAAACCCTAAAAACCAGACAACATGTCTACTCCAGAGTTGACCTCCTACTCAAGTCATAACCTAAACATCCCCATGCTAGACCCTGACAACTCTGAGCTATGGAAGTTCAATTTTGAGCAGTACCTTCAAATCCATGACCACACCACACCCTATGGGAAATTAATGAATTTGGAAAAACATTCGATAAGGCTGCCAAGATTCAAGTTGCTATTACTTTAAGATCAACTCCAGGCTCAAGTGAAGCTGATCGAAAAGAACAACCTACAGATGGGAGAGCTGTCTCAGCTAAGGACATTGCAAAGAGAAGGAATGACATGAAAACTCTAAGCATCCTCAAACTTTCTTTGGGACCAGCTAATCAATACAAGTATAGAGGTTATGAGTCTGCTAAAGAGCTTTGGGCAGCCCTTAAAGTTACGTATGGTGGTAATGATGATACTGCCTCAGAGAAAAAGAAGCAACTCTTGCATGAGTATGCTGTTTTCAAAGCTGTTCCCAATGAAAAGCTAAGTGGGGCGAGAAGCAGACTTCTTGACATCACAAGCAAATTTTCATTTATGGGAACAGTGCATGACGATGCTGATATCATCACCACTTTCTGTAGAAACTAGAAGGGGGGGGGGGGGGGGTTGAATAGTTTCTCTTCGATTGGCAACCAAATTAAAATTACTTTTAATTTGGTTTGTATCAAAACTATCTTTTGCTTGAAGCTAAGTTGCATAATGATTAGGTTCAATTCAAATGCACTAGCAAAGATAATAGGTAAGTGTAATGATAATGAAATAAGTAAAGAGTAAGGAAGGAGACAACCTAGTGGGAAGAAACCAAGATTTATAGTGGTTCGATAATAACTAGATTTTTATTATGTTGAAAGTTCGTTTCTCGGTATCTTCTCGAATAGATTTCCGGTTTAATGTGCGACTCAGTTGTTCTTGGTGAAAATAATATTTTTGGTTTTGGTAAATTAAATGTGCAAGACTTAAAAATAAATGACGGGTAATTAAAACTACAACTAAGTGAAACGTAAACGGTGCAATATTTAAAGCTTTAAAAGGAAATGACGAGGAATTAAATGACGTAAAATTAAAACTTAACAAAAAGTAAATTGACAATTAAATAAAAATGCAAAACGAAATTAAAATGAACTAAAAACAAAACGAGAAAAATAATTGACACTTTACTAAAACAAAATATTAAAATAAAACAAATACCCAATCGGAATTCACTCGATCGGAATCCAATCAGAATCCGATCGGAATGTATCCCATCGGAAAGTGTGATCGGAAAGGGCTGATCGGAATAGTCTGATCATAACCCAATCGGAATGTCAAGAAATTAACCAAATCGGAATGTATACAAAACTGCTCAGATCGGAATACTCTAAAACGCCAAATCGGAATATTACACGAAGAATCAAATCGGAATGTCAACAAAGCATGTAATCGGAATAACATTAAACCCTTTTTTGATCAGCAGATCGGAATAAGGGGGCTGCTCGGAATGATGCGATCGGAAAGGGGTTTTCCCTTTCCGATTTGTGTGTGATTCGAAATAAGCAAGTAATAAGCTATTGGAATAAGCTCAAACTAAAACTTGAACGAATCTAAATCGAAATGGACTCAATAAGCACTAATAACAACTTATCAAACTTAAGAATAAACAAACTTTTAAATCAAACCATAAAAAGATGAACTTTTTAAGCACGAAAACATTAATGAACAACACGGATCATATGTAATTCGCACCAAAAGTAAACTAGAATCAAGAAAGGAAGATGAGAGATTAAACAAGAAAAGTAAAGATTCAAGAACAATAAAATAAAACTTACTTGAAAATTAAATGGATTAAAGGTGCATAACAAGTAATTAAAGTGCAAGAAATTAAATGACAAAGTATGAAAATGGAGGAAGTGGTGGTTTGTCAAGCCACCCAACAACTTGAAAATGAAACTAGCCTAATCTATATATAGGGGTGATTAGGGAGGAGCTTAGGAAGCTTCCTCCCTCTTTCTTCTTTTCCTTAATTGCACACTTAAGTCCTTCTCTTCTTAATTGTTTGTTAATCTTCGACTTAATGACTTTGTCTCGGGATTTCTTTGAACTCGTCTTGAATTTTCTTCATAAATAAGAGTCGAGTTCTTCGGCTTTTAGTAAAACTTCCGTCTTTTGACTTTTTCTACGATAAATCTTCAGAATTGGTCTTGGACTTCCGTTCTTTTTCCACTCTTGATCTTTCGACTTCATCTTTCGTCTTTTTCTTCGATAAAAGCCCGTGAATGCCGTGTTTTCTCCACTTTTCACCTTTTCATCCTAAATCACAACAAAAACACAAACCACGCATAATTCCGACATAAATGACATAAGATACACGTTTTGGCTCGGTTATTATTGTAATTAAGTGGTAAAAAGGATGGGTGTTTTCACACCTATCAAATCCCCTACACTTAACCATTGCAATGTCCTCATGCAATGCATTATTTACAAAGCACATTTACATTTTTCATCATAATCAATCCACGTTGGCCTTTATTAAAGAATAGAAAATTATAAACATTCAAAGTAAAGAAATTAAAAACATACCTTGGGTTTTGGAAATGTCGTGAATGATCATCATCCTCAAGTTTTCACTTTCTCCAAACCAAGCTTAAAAACGAGATCATTGCTATTATAAGTTAGCAAACTACCACGAACTCATGTGGGCCAATTATTCACTTAGACTCCCTTATTCCTAGGTGTATCTCTTATATTTTATTTTTGTCTTGAATGATCACGAAGATGCATTGTTTGACTTATTTCGACAGTTATTTAGGCCGAAAATAAAGTGAACGATTTAATCAATAGTTAGTTAAAGGACAAAATCTTTTAAAACTGCTTCTCGGGACCTCATAAAGTTCATATCTTGGCATAACTCGCTTCGCAATTTGAGACCTTTCTCGGACCGATATTTGGCAGCGACTTCATACTTCAAACCTTGAGAAACGTTCATGAAATTATGGTCTTCTCTTCATAATGGAATTTCTTCACTTGAAGTTTTGAGAGATTCATACTTGGACCACGACTTCTTCATTTTTCTCCAATCTTTATTTTGGACTTTGATATACAACGATCCGCCTCCGTTTATGACTTGGATCTATTTATCCTCATACCTTGCTAGGGTCTTTTCGGATACACTTCTCCATGACTTTTGGGGAGTTTTTTTGCTTTTCGTCGTGTGTCTCGATCCTTCATATTGATTTTGGATAAATGATTCTTCACATCACTTTTGGATCTTTAGCAACAAAATGTAGCCCTCATGCCTTGTTAGGACATTTTCGGACTCGCCAATCTTCGCATCCCGCTTGAATAAGTTATGCCTTGGCTATGAACTCTAATCCGTACCGAGCAACTTTTAAACGATCTTGGGCTAGAAGCTAAGTAACCTTTTAAATCGTACAACCTTATTTATTGCAGATACATTTATTAACAAGCGAAGGGAGAATAGGCTTATAATTAACTCACATAAATTCACGAAAGAATACCGAACTTATAATTGATTCTATCATCTCTCGTTCTCCATAGTTTAAAATCTCAAGGAACGAGACTCGTGGATGCTTAGCCTATTAAATAAAAGTTTTGGGTTTTCGAGTCATCTATAGGATCTTGCAAATTCTTAGACTTTTTCAAGTTTAGAACTCGCATTTTAAAGTTCCCTTGATAAACAACTCTCTAGGATCAATTATAGGAACTTGCGAAAAGTTCTTGTTCTTAACCCGTGAGAGTTAAGACTTTCGCGTTTTATAGCTCCTTATATAAAAGCCTAGCAAAACTTGACTTAAACACGTTAAGGATACTAGCTAGAGTAAACTTAGATAAGTAAACTCAGGTTGAGTCAAAAGATTCACAACGTTTAAAAACTAAAACCACTTTATTAAAAAAAATTTCTAGCAAAGAAAGAAAATAACTATACAAAAGGAAAAACTAATAGGCCAAAATAGATCAAAAATTTTGAAAAATGTAGAAAAATTGATTTTCCGGTTAAAATGAGGACAAATACAAGGAAAAGGCCACTTAACTTCGATAGAAGTCCCCCTACACTTAATATAAACATTGTCCTCAATGTTTAAGCATGTGGGAGTAAACTCCCCTACACTTAGGACATTGTGCACGTTGTTTAAATCTTGCTAAGGAAGAGACAACTAAAGAGATTCCTATTTTAATATTGAGAAAATATAAAATAGTGAATCAAAAAGAGTTTAGGATAGAACCGGGAAGAAGGGAACACGGAATCACGGTTCGTCAAAAGTCATCAAGAGTGTGTCTTGGAAGCTCTAATCCCTGCACATGATAGAAAGAAAGCAAGAAACACCACGGGGCTCCCCCTACACTTATGGTAAAGATAGATAGATAATTGGGTTGCCTCCCAAAAAGCGCTTGTTTATATTAACCGAGTCACGAGCCTGACTCGTCCCCGAATTAAATAGTCCATGGGGAAGCCTCGAATGTAATACCGGGATCAAAGACCTTGTCATCGTTCCCGGTTGACATCAACAACAGAGAGGCGGGGGGATAAGTCTTGAATGGGAGAAAAGTCCTTTCAACATACGAGAAGTATGTGAATTCAAGATCCACGGGAGGTGGGGTGGGTAAAGTAATCACATTGTCATCTCCCAAAAACAATGGATGCTGAGCAGTTGGCAAAGCCGTAATGTTATCAATCATAACATAATCAATGTCACCTCCCGGGTCAAAGCACTCATCCTCCGTAATAGTGGCTAAAGGGGAGGATGAAAGGTGCTCGGGAGGGGGACTTGGGTCAATATGTTCCTGCAGCAAATTATCATAAATAATGTCCCCCTCCGTGTCATAATTATCAATACCTGGAGGGATGGAGTGGATATCGATTTCTTCCAGCAATGGGTCATTATCTTCAACGGGAGGAATAGATGGAGGTAAAAACTTGGAAAGAGAAGGAGAAGTCAACTCTTCGATTTGAGCAATAAGAAGGTGCACTTTCCGTAATCTATCGCGAAGAAGCACGTCTTCCACCTCATCCACAAGATCAAGTTCATCGGTGAACTTCTCGTAAGCCGGAGAGAATAAATCGTCATCACCCGCATCTCCCGGTGGAGATTGAGAAATTTCAAAAGTGAAATTCTCATAGCGGAGCGAAGAATCGTCATCACTAGGATCGACCTCTTCCGTAAGAGCAACGTCGTCCTCAGGCTCCATAGCAGGTAAGTCACAAACCTCATCATCCAATAATTTGTCGAGACCAACATCACTAAGCTCATTTAACGAATCTAGATCCTTAGATGCAGTAGGAACATCGAGAGTAGGAGCAACAACTTCAGTAGATTGGTTGAAAGTGTAGACATCATCGTCGTCGTCATCATCATAATAGATGGGACGAGTCCAGTTAGGAGTGACGTAGTCGGCTAACTCTTGCTTGATAACCTCCACATCTTTAAGAAGCTCATGCAACAACTTTTGTTGTTCATCTCCCCGAGTATGTTCAATTTCACCAATTCTATCCCACACTGTACTTAAACATTTTGGTGTAGAAAAGAAGGGAAAACGACTAAATTGGCTCAAAAAGGTGTCGGTGGTTTTCAAGGTATCGTCCACATCAAGCAAAGGTTGTTGTTCCGGATGCAAGTCAGCTCGAAGGTGAGCTATACTTTCTAGAATGCCATTCAAAGTAGTGAGTTGTTGATCAAGACTAATTTGCTGAGAGGATTGATGATTGAGGGTGTGATGTGGGGGCTCAAAGTTATAGACACTAGGATGATAGCATGGTACTTTCTCAAAGACTTGCGACGGATCACAAAAAGAAGCATCGTGAGGGCCCCCACAAATATAACACCATGGGTATGGAGAGAAGCTGGGTGCTTCTTGTGGATAGCTATTATCATTGTCATAATTGTACCCCGGTTCTTGCTCGTGACCATACGGGTATCGAACCGGGCACGAAACATGCCAATGAGAATCGCTTCCACAATAGATGCACGGGGGAACAGGAGGAGGTGGGTTCAAAAAGGACGAATTAGTCGAGTTGCACAAGGGACAAAATCCGAATAGGAATTGTGTATTGTCGATATCGTTTCCGCACCGCTCACATGTATACCATTGACAAGAGTCGTTCCCGTACAATCGTCTCCCACACCCGACGTGATAGGTGTGTAAACATCCATCTTTTCTACCACTTAATTACAATAATAACCGGACCAAAACGTGTATTTTATGTCTTTTATGTCGGAATTATGCGTGGTTTGTGTTTTTGTTGCGATTTAGGATGAAAAGGTGAAAAGTGGAGAAAACACGGGAATTCACAGGCATTTACGGACTTTTATTGAAGAAAAGGATGAAAGACGAAGTCAAGAAGTCAAGAGTGCAAAAAGAACGGAAGTCCAAGACCAATTCTGAAGATTTATCAAAGAAAAAGTCAAAAGACGGAAGCTTATCAAAAGCCGAAGAATTCAAGTCTATTTTATTGAAGAATTTAAAGACGAGTTCAAAGAAATCCCGAAGCCAAAAGTCCTTTAAGTCCAAGTTTAAAGAAGATTAGAAGAAAAGGACTAAGCATGCAATTAATGAAGATTAAAAGAAGGAGGGACTTAATCTCGCAATTAAGAAGAAATGAAGGAGGGGAGGAAGCTTCCTTAATCCTCCCCTATAAATAGTCATTAGTTGTTAATCATTTTCTTTGTTGGATAAATTGACAAATTAGCTCTTCCACCATTTACTTACCTTGCACCTTTAATTTCCTTGTCATTTAAATACTTGTCAATTTAATTACCTTGTCTTGCACATTAAATTCCTTTAATTTCAAGTAAGTTTCCATTTAATTCTTGTCAATCTTTACTTTATCTTGTTAATCTCTCATCTACCTTTCTTAATCTTTAAGTTTTATGTTTATGTTTGTGTTCATGTTCATGTTCTTATTTTGATCCATTGGGTTTTTGCTTATTGTGGTTAAAGTTGTTAGATTTATTGATATAGATTGCTTGTTTATGATTGTTTGTTGATTCGTTAGTAGTTTAGTTAAATCGTTTGGTTTATTTTGGTTAAATTTGTGTTTAGATCATTGTTACTGTTATCCCTTGTTCTTCGGGGTGTTTGTTTGTGTTTCTGTATTCCCAGGAAAACTTCCGAGCCAAGAGAAGAGAAAGGCTGTTCATCCGGAACATTCAAAGTTCCGGACCAGTGGCTTTCATTCGGAACTCCAAAGTTCCGAACCAAAGGGCTTCATTCGGAACTTCTCAAAAGTTTCGGATCAACAAAAAGGTTCCGAACCAAGGGCTTCATTCGGAAGTCTCAAACTTCCAGATCAAGGCAAAGTTCCGGATCAGCATATTCATTCGGAACTTTAGAAGTTCCGAACGAACTCCCGAACGAAACTTCCGAACGAAACTTCCGAACGAAGTTCCGGACGAAGGACAAAGTTCCGAATCAGTGAAAACTTCCGAACCAAAGTTCCGACTCAAGCTTATTCATCCGGAAGTCTTCCGAACGAAAGTTCCAGATCAAGACTTCCGTATCAAGGGTTCCGACTCAAGAACTAGGTTCATTCGGAAGTCTCAAACTTCCGAATCAAGGTTTTTCTGTCAGGTTCTTTTTGTTTTATCTTTCTAAGTTCTTTTATTTTAAAGCTTTAATTTTTCCCGCCTTTATTTTAATTGCACTTTAAATTTATTTGCCTTAGTTAAATTTTAGTCTTGCCTTAGTTTAAGTTTTAGTTACGTTTTAAGTTTGCCTTAGCTAGATTTAAGTTTGCGTCATTTACTTTAGTGCCCTTTAATTTCATGTCACGTTTTAAATACTTGCACTTTATTTTAATTAGACTTAGATTTACTTTAATTGCACCTTTACTAAATTGTTCTGCACCTTTTATTTTAAACACTACAACGACACATTTTTGTTTCCACCAAAATAAAACTGAGTCACATAGAGAACCTAGATCAATTCGATTAGACACACGACAAAGAACTTTAATTTTTAACCTGAGTAAAATCAAAGTTATCAAATGGCGCCGCTGCCGTCTCTTTTCGTAAAGATTAACGGCTTTCTGTGAGAGACGCGTTGCTTTTTGGGATCCGTTCACTTGTGAGCGTTATTTTTCTTGCCTAAAAAATTCAAAAACCATAAAAAATAAAAATTGATAAAAATCCAAAAAGATTTTATCTTTATTGTGTATATATATTGTCTTTGTGTTTGGTTTTGTTTTCTTTTGCATTTTCAGGTGTATGCGTACTAGATCTTCTAATTATCAAGAGCCCGAGCCTCAAGAAGATTTAGCTATGTCAAGTGTCAACAACAAAATTCCACCGCACCTCAATAATAATAATAATCACAACAATGTTCTTCCACAGCCCGATCTTCGGACCATGGAGGAACTTTGTCAACCAACCATGTTTGGACGAGGAGGACCGATTGCGCTGATGCAAATCAACGCTCCTGAGTTTTCGTTGAAGCACCACATGATTCAGCAAGTGCACACTAACCCATTCCGTGGATTGCCTAATGATGATGCCAACAAACACCTCGACAAGTTCATTACAATCACTCAAAGCATGAAGTTCCCTGGGGCCACAATGGATGTTCTTCGCTTACAACTCTTCCCACATACTTTATCGCATCATGCCGAGAAACGGTTTGATCGTCTTCCAAAGAATTCAATTCACACTTGGGATGACATGACTCAACGCTTTTTGTCGCGCTACTTTCCACCATCCATGGTCACAAGCCTTCGCAATCAAATCAGCGGTTTCATGCAAGACCCTGATGAATCTCTTTTTGATGCTTGGGAGCGATATAATGTCTTGATCGATAGATGTCCAAACCACAACATGCTCCCTGTGACCTTAATCGACACTTTCTACAACGGTTTGACTTTTCGAGATCGTGATACGATTAATGCAGCCACCGGTGGCACATTCATGAAAAGGAGACCTGAGGAGTGTAGAGAGTTAATTGAGAACATGACTACTCACCACAAAAACTGGGATTCCTCTGCTTCTTCAAGGAACAACCCGAGAGTCAATGTTTCTTCCACCTCAGCAAACCCTGACATGACCGAACTCACCCGCATGATGACTGAAATGAGCAAAAGTATTATGCTTCTCGCTTCAAACCAACAACAACAACAAGTTAAAGCGGTTGCTAATCCTTGTGAAACATGCGGCGGTCCTCACTCATACACCGATTGTCCTTCGACACAAGGAAATCCCGAAAATGTGTATGCAGCTTATGGCAATTATTCACCGGAAAATTACCAAGCTAGACAACAAGGGGATAGAAATCTGCTGAGCTACCGTTCCAACAACTACCTTTCACCCGGTTTTTCTCCTCAAAACCAAAACCCCGCCACCAACTACAATAGAAGCAACCAAATCCCACCAAGAGCTTCTAACCCTTATCAACCACCCACCCAACAAACCCCACCCATTAATCCCGATGTAGAAGCCATCATGAGAACCCAAGGTGAGCAAATCAAGAATCTACAAAGCCAAATAACCAATTTGAAAGGAGATATCAAGAAGCAAGGTAATGACATTAGAACCGAGGTTCGCGATAATATTCAATCCTCCTTCAGCACCCAAACGAATGAATTAAAGAATCTGTTGGCTAGTTTCTTGCCCGACACTCAACCTTCTACTTCAAGTTCTCTACCTTCGAACACCGTCACCAATCCGCGAGCTAATGTGAGTGCTATTACTACCCGTAGTGGAGTCACCATCGTAGGACCACCAATCCCACCCCCATCATCTACACCTCCTCCACCACCATGTATCCCTACTCCTCCTACACCTAGTATTAGTGCACCATTACCGACTCCGCCTCGTCATGACGATGTTTCCCGGAAGGACCCTTCAATATCTCAACCCTTACCGACTACACCTTCACCTTCCACCTATAAACCCAACATCCCATATCCTTCTCGCTTAGGCAAGACCAATGAGCTAACCAAGAATGACTGTCAAGTATCGAAATATGTGAATATGCTATCTCAAATGACCATCAACATTAGCCTTGTTGAAGCACTTTGCCACATGCCGAAATTTGTCAAAGCATTCAAGGAATTGCTTAGCAAGAAGGAGAAGCTGAATGAACTCGCCAACACACGCTTAAATGAAAACTGATATGCAGTTATTTTTAAAGAACTTCCGGAAAAACTTGGCGATCCCGGTCGTTTTGTGTTGCCTTGCGTGTTCAACAAAACTGAAGAATTTACTACCCTTGCTGATCTCGGGGCCATTAGTAATTTGATGCCACTAAGTGTTTGGAAAACACTATCATTACCCGACCTCACTCCAACAAAGATGACTCTTGAACTTGCAAACCGCACTCTCGCTTACCCCATTGGTATAGCCGAAGACGTGTTCATCAAAGTTGGCACATTTACTTTCCCGGTCGATTTTGTCGTAGTTGATTATGAAATGGACCCTCGTATTCCTTTAATACTTGGTCGGCCATTCTTGAGAACCGGACGAGCTTTAGTGGATGTGGCCGAAGGTGAGTTAATCTTACGAGTCGGGGATGTTTCAATAGTTTTTAAAATGGGGAAGCTTACAGGCAAATCTTTTGGACGAGAATCAATGAATATGATTAATGTGCTCGATGACTTTACCGTCTATGACAATCCTCTATTCGATTCTTACATCGATAATCCACTCTTTGACGATGATGTGGATGATTCTCTCTCCACTTTGGACGCTTCTCCCATTTATGATTCGCCACCGGTCTTTGATGCTTATGATGATGCTTCTAGCTCAGACTCGGATGATTTTGATGATTGTACTTCTGAGTATCCTGAGATGCCCACTTTTGATGATTTTGATGAGGCCGATACTCTTTCGAGCGATTCTTCACATGATGAAGATCCTCCGCCATCACTCGATCCTATTTTGGACGATTACTCATTTGAGGAAGATTTCTCTGAATTTCTCAACACTTACTTCCCTCATGAGAGTGATGCTCCTCCTTATGACTTTGAAGATTATCGTCTTGATCCTACTTTAGATTTGAAGAACATTCTGTCAAAGGAGAAGAAACCTGTTGACACCAATATCCGTTGCACATATGATTTGACACCTCTTTGTCCCCTTTCTGAGGACGAGGTTGTGCTTCTTTGCGGATCTTCTTCACACTCTGCTGAGCCTGAGTGCTATTTTCCCCTAAAGGAAAAGGTGTTCGACCCCGGTATTGAAGTCTTTAAGCCATCTCAGTATCCACCTGATGAAATAAAAGGAAAAATCTTTGGAAATTTTGAAGACATGCTTGCACCACTTCACCCTTGCTTCCACCGTGCTCCATCTCTGCTTAAGGGAACCTTGCCTACTCTTCTTTGGCTTGCCTTGTTCGCCTTAAGCTTGTGTTATTTGCTCGATGAAAACTACGTCTTTGATCCTGGTGGATATGTTTCATGCTTCTTCCGTTGATGATGAAGGTCGAGTCAGGCTCATGACTCGGTTAACAAAAATCAAGCGCTTCTTGGGAGGCAACCCATGCATCTATCTTTTCGCTTTCTTTATCATAAGTGTAGGGGGAGACCCTTTGGTTTGCTATTTCCTCTCCTCACTTCTTAATCAGGGATTCGAGCTTCAATGATCCACTCTTGATGATTCTTGACGACCCGTGATTCCGTGTTCACTTCTTCCCGTTCTATCCTAAACTCTTTTCGATTCACTATTTTATATTTTCTCAATATTCAAATAGGAATCTCTTTAGTTGTCTTTTCCTTAGCGAGATTTAAACAACGTTCACAATGTCCTAAGTGTAGGGGAGTTTACTCCCACATGCTTAAACATTGAGGACAATGTTTATCTTAAGTGTAGGGGGGACTTCTATCGAAGTTAAGTGGTCTTTTCCTTGTATTTGTCCTTATTTTAACCGAAAAATCAATTTTTCGACATTTTTCAAAATTTTTGATCTATTTTGGCCTATTAGTTTAATAAAGTGGTTTTAAATTTTCAAACGTTGTGAATCTTTTGACTCAACCCGAGTTACTTATCTAAGTTACTCTAGCTAGTATCCTTAACGTGTTTAATTCAAGTTTTGCTAGGCTTTTATATAGGGAGCTATAAAACGCGAAAGTCTTAACTCTCACGGGTTAAGAACAAGAACTTTTCGCAAGTTCCTAAAATTGATCCTAGAGAGTCGTTTATCAAGGGAACTTTAAAACGCGATTTCTAAACTTGAAAAAGTCTAAGAAATTGCAAGATCCTATAGGCGACTCGAAAACCCAAAACTTTGATTTAATAGGCTAAGTATCCACGAGTCTCATTACTTGAGATTTTAAACTGTGGAGAACGAGAAATGATAGAGCCAATTATAAGTTCGGTATTCTTTCGTGAATTTATGTGAGTTAATTATGAGCCTATTCTTTTATCGCTTCTAATAATTTATCTGCTAATAAATAAGGTTGTACGATTTGAAAAGTTACTTAGCTTCTAGCCCAAGATCGTTTAAAAGTTGCTCGATATGGATTAGAGTTCATAGCCAAGGCATAACTTATTGAAGCGGGATGCGAAGATTGGCGAGTCCGAAAAGGCCCTAACAAGGCATGAGGGCTATATTTTGTTGCTAAAGATCCAAAGTGATGTGAAGAATCATTTATCGAAAATCAATATGAAGGATCGAGACACACGACGAAAAGCAAAAACTCCCAAAAGTCATGGAGAAGTGTATCCGAAAAGACCCTAACAAGGTATGAGGATAAATAGATCCAAGTCATAAAAGGAGGCGGATCGTTGTATATCAAAGTCCAAAATAAAGATTGGAGAAAAATGAAGAAGTCGTGGTCCAAGTATGAATCTCTCAAAACTTCAAGTGAAGAAATTACCATTATGAAGAGAAGGCCATTATTTCAAGAACGTCTCTCAAGGTTTGAAGTATGAAGTCGCTGCCAAATATCGGTCCGAGAAAGGTCTCAAATCGCGAAGCGAGTTATGCCAAGATATGAACTTTATGAGGCCCCGAGAAGCAGTTTTAAAAGATTTTGTCCTTTAGCTAACTATTGATTAAATCGTTCACTTTATTTTCGGACTAAATAACTATCGAAATAAGTCAAACAATGCATCCTCGTGATCATTCAAGACAACAATAAAATATAAGAGATACACCTAGGAATAAGGGAGTCTAAGTGAATAATTGACCCACATGAGTTCGTGTTAGTCTACTAACTTATAATAACAATGATCTCGTTTTAAGCTTGGTTTGGAGAAAGTGAAAACTTTAGGATGATGATTATTCATGACATTTTCCAAAACCCGAGGTATGCTTTTGATTTCTTTATTTTGTATGTTTTTTAATTTTCTATCTCTTTAATAAAGGCCACTATGGATTGATCATGATGAAAAGTGTAAACGTGCTTTGTAACTAATGCATTGCATGAGGACATTGCAATGGTCAAGTGTAGGGGATTTGATAGGTGTGTAAACACCCATCTTTTCTACCACTTAATTACAATAATAACCGGACCAAAACGTGTATTTTATGTCTTTTATGTCGGAATTATGTGTGGTTTGTGTTTTTGTTGTGATTTAGGACGAAAAGGTGAAAAGTGGAGAAAACACGGGAATTCACGGGCATTTACGAACTTTTATTAAAGAAAAAGATGAAAGACGAAGTCAAGAAGTCAAGAGTGCAAAAAGAACGGAAGTCCAAGACCAATTCTGAAGATTTATCGAAGAAAAAGTCAAAAGAAGGAAGTTTATCAAAAGCCGAAGAATTCAAGTCTATTTTATTGAAGAATTTAAAGACGAGTTCAAAGAAATCCCGAAGCCAAAAGTCCTCTAAGTCCAAGTTTAAAGAAGATTAGAAGAAAAGGACTAAGCATGCAATTAATGAAGATTAAAAGAAGGAGGGACTTAATCTCGCAATTAAGAAGAAATGAAGTAAGGGAGGAAGCTTCCTTAATCCTCCCCTATAAATAGTCATTAGTTGTTAATCATTTTCTTTGTTGGCTAAATTGACAAATTAGCTCTTCCACCATTTACTTACCTTGCACCTTTAATATCCTTGTCATTTAAATACTTGTCAATTTAATTACCTTGTCTTGCATATTAAATTCCTTTAATTTCAAGTAAGTTTCTATTTAATTCTTGTCAATCTTTACTTTATCTTGTTAATCTCTCATCTACCTTTCTTAATCTTTAAGTTTTATGTTTATGTTTGTGTTCATGTTCATGTTCTTATTTTGATCCATTGGGTTTTTGCTTATTGTGGTTAAAGTTGTTAGATTTATTGATATAGATTGCTTGTTTATGATTGTTTGTTGATTCGTTAGTAGTTTAGTTAAATCGTTTGGTTTATTTTGGTTAAATTTGTGTTTAGATCATTGTTACTGTTATCCCTTGTTCTTCGGGGTGTTTGTTTGTGTTTCTGTATTCCCAGGAAAACTTCCGAGCCAAGAGAAGAGAAAGGCTGTTCATCCGGAACATTCAAAGTTCCGGACCAGTGGCTTTCATTCGGAACTCCAAAGTTCCGAACCAAAGGGCTTCATTCGGAACTTCTCAAAAGTTCCGGATCAACAAAAAGGTTCCGAACCAAGGGCTTCATTCGGAAGTCTCAAACTTCCGGATCAAGGCAAAGTTCCGGGTCAGCATATTCATTCGGAACTTTAGAAGTTCCGAACGAACTTCCGAACGAAGTTCCGAACGAAACTTCCGAACGAAGTTCCGGACGAAGGACAAAGTTCCGAATCAGTAAAAACTTCCGAACCAAAGTTCCGACTCAAGCTTATTCATCCGGAAGTCTTCCGAACGAAAGTTCCAGATCAAGACTTCCGTATCAAGGGGTTCCGACTCAAGAACTAGGTTCATTCGGAAGTCTCAAACTTCCGAATCAAGGTTTTTCTGTCAGGTTCTTTTTGTTTTATCTTTCTAAGTTCTTTTATTTTAAAGCTTTAATTTTTCCCGCCTTTATTTTAATTGCACTTTAAATTTATTTGCCTTAGTTAAATTTTAGTCTTGCCTTAGTTTAAGTTTTAGTTACGTTTTAAGTTTGCCTTAGCTAGATTTAAGTTTGCGTCATTTACTTTAGTGCCCTTTAATTTCAGTCACGTTTTAAATACTTGCACTTTATTTTAATTAGACTTAGATTTACTTTAATTGCACATTTACTAAATTGTTCTGCACCTTTTATTTTAAACACTACAACGACACATTTTTGTTTCCACCAAAATAAAACTGAGTCACATAGAGAACCTAGATCAATTCGATTAGACACACGACAAAGAACTTTAATTTTTAACCTGAGTAAAATCAAGTTATCAAATGGCGCCGCTGTCGGCTCTTTTCGTAAAGATTAACGGCTTTCTGTGAGAGACGCGTTGCTTTTTGGGATCCGTTCACTTGTGAGCGTTATTTTTCTTGCCTAAAAAATTCAAAAACCATAAAAAATAAAAAATTGATAAAAATCCATAAAAATTAAAAATTTCAAAAATCCAAAAAGATTTTATCTTTATTGTGTATATATATTGTCTTTGTGTTTGGTTTTGTTTTCTTTTTCATTTTCAGGTGTATGCGTACTAGATCTTCTAATTATCATCCAAGTCACTTTCTCCAAAAGGAGTCAATGCCGGAGCAATTGAGGCAACGGTCTCAACATTGGGTAGAGAAGAAAGAGTACTTTTGCAAGCATCATGAAAATGTTCTTCACAAGCCTCATCGAGAACATCAATAGCATTAACACACTCATATGAATAACGTTGCTTAGAAATCTTACCCATGTTGAAGAAAATTTTATCGTCACCAACTCTCATGATTATTTCGCCCGCGACTACATCAATGAGAGTGCGACCGGTCCTCAAGAAGGGACGTCCAACGATTAATGGAACACGGGGGTCCATCTCGTAGTCCACGACAACAAAATCCGCCGGGAAGGTGAATTTGTCAACGCCAACAAAGACATCTTCGGCTATCCCCACTGGATAAGCAACCGTACGGTTAGCTAATTTCAAAGTCATTTTGGTGGGGACTAGCTCGGGGAGAGATAACTGCTTCCAAACACTTAAAGGCATTAAGTTTGTACTGGCACCTAGATCGGCTAGGGCCATGCAATTCTCTACTCCCGGGAAATTGTAAGGAATCAAGAAGCGACCCGGATCACCAAGTTTGGTGGGCAATTTCCTTAAGAGAACGGCGGAGCAATTCTCATTAAGTTGGGTTAGAGCAATGTCAAGAAGCTTCTCCTTGTCACTTAGAAGATCTTTAAACATCTTAGCGTATTTAGGCATGTGAGCGGTAGCCTCGGCAAAGGAGATGTTAAAATTCAATTGTTTAAACATTTTTAGAAAGTTTGAAACTTGAATATCATCCTTGCTCTTTTGCTTCTCTTTCCTCAACCTTGAAGGATAAGGTATATTGGATGAAGAAGAAGGCTTTAGGGGAATAGGATCACTCACAACCACGGGTGGTGGGGAAATGGGGATAGAAGGTGAAGGAGGTGAGGAAAGTTGCTCTGTTTCCTTATTCACAATCATGGGTGGAGGTGTAGGAAGCTCGGGTTCCGTATAACCTTTCCCACTACGAGTGGTGATTGCTTTCATCTCCCCTCTTGGATTCGCAACGGTGTTACTCGGAAGAGTACCCGAAGAAGAGGGTTGATTACCTTGGATGAGCGAACCGATCATATCACGTATGTTAAGCGCTTGAGTGCTGAAAGAGTCTCTGATGTCTGCGCGAATTTCATTGCTTTGTTTTGCCATGTCATTCCTTAGCTCGGCTCGAATATCGCTCCCTTGTTTCGCCATGTCATTCTTCAAGTTGACAAATTGACTCTGAAGATTCGTAACCATCTCTCGATTAGTCTTCATGAACGTCTCGACGTCTTGATTCAATACCATCGGTTGAGTGAGAGGTGGAGCTTGGTAAGCTTGAGAATTTCCTTGGGGTGGGTATGGGTTTCTTTGGGATTGATATTGATTGTTAGCACGAGGTTGGGATTGGTTGTTTCGATTATAGCTTTGTTGTTGGTTTTGGTTTGGAGGAGGGAAACCGGGTGGAGCAAGATAATTGTTTGAACGATAACTTAGCAAGCTACGGTCTCCTTGAGGGCGAGCTTGATAGCCTCCCGTGGGATAAGTACCGTATGTTGCGTTAACGTTTTCAGAAAAATTGCCTTGGGTAGAAGGACAATCATTATAAGAATGAGGACCACCACATGTGTCACAAGAAATAGCAACGGCTTTAGCTTGTTGAAAATGGTTTGTGGCCATGGACATGAAATCCTTGTGCATATTTGCGATTTGTCGGGTAAGTTCGGTTATCTTGGGATTGGAAGTAGTAGAAGAAACATTGACTCTCGAGTTAGATCTTGAGGATGCGGATGAATCCCAATTCTTGTGGTGAGTAGTCATGTTTTCAATCAACTCTCTACACTCCTCCGATCTCCTTTGCATAAAAGTACCACCGGCAGCGGCGTTGATCGTGTCACGATCACGAAAAGTGAGACCATTGTAGAAAGTATCAATGAGAGTGACGGGGAGCATGTTGTGATTTGGACAGCGGTTGATCAAATCATTGTATCGTTCCCAAGCATCAAAGAGCAATTCATCATTATCTTGCATGAATCCACTAATTTGGTTACGAAGGCTCGTGACCATGGATGGTGGGAAGTAGCGCGACAAAAAGCATTGAGTCATGTCGTCCCAAGTATGAATAGAGTTCTTTAGGAGACGGTCAAACCATTTTTCGGCATCGTGAGAAAGCGAGTGGGGAAAGAGTTGGAGGCGAAGGTCATCCATAGAAACACCGGGGGACTTCATGCTTTGGGTGATGGTAATGAATTTGTCGAGGTGTTTGTTGGCATCATCATCCGGAATTCCACGAAATGGGTTAGTTTGCACTTGTTGGATCATGTGATGCTTCAACGAAAACTCCTGAGCCGTGACAT
The DNA here is from genome assembly GCA_025667525.1 of Glebionis coronaria. NCBI lineage: Eukaryota > Viridiplantae > Streptophyta > Magnoliopsida > Asterales > Asteraceae > Glebionis > Glebionis coronaria. The sequence goes on along the minus strand of CM046874.1, from coordinate 587,833,425 downwards.
GCATCGGCGCAATCAGGCCTCTACGTCCATTCATGGTGGGTTGACATAGCTCCTCTATGGTTCGTAGGTCGGGTAAGGGTGGATTATTCATGTTTTGGTGGGGTGGATTATTATTGTTGTTGTTAGGGAGGGGTGGATTATTATTGTTGTTGTTGTGTACACCGGCCATGTCTAAATCTTTGAGAGTCTCGGGCTCTGAATAAGACGTTGATCGAGTACGCATACACTAAAAAGAAAATGCAAGAGAAATTTTTTTTGGTTTTTATAGGTTTTTTAATGTTTTTTTATTTTTGAAAATTTTAGATTTTTAGGGTTTTTTTGAAAATTTTTGTGCTTGAAAATAACGTTCCCGAAAGAACGGATCCCAAAATCCAATTTTTCTCACAAAAAACCGTTGATCCTTACGAAAAGAGCCGGCAGCGGCGCCATTTTAATAACTATCTTTTTAGTTAATTAAAAATGTTGCTTTTGCAAGATCTTTCTTTGCGTTGCTCGTACCCAATTGATATATGTCGTTGTTTCGTTCTCGGTATCTTCTCGAATCGATCACGGTCAAAAGTGGAATAGTTGTAATTGGTGACTAAAAAGGGGGAGCTTTGGTCTAAATCTACTAAAATGATAAGTGCTAGAGGTAATAAAATTAAACTAAAGATAATAACTGAGAATAAAGCAAGAATGTAAATGAAACAGTAAGTACCTCAACGTGGAGAAAAAAACTTATTCGAAATATTTCTTCTCATGCAGAATAAAACTGGAAAACTCTATTCGGAATGTCTGCTCTACTCGGAATATTTTAGTCTATCCGGAACATTTGCTCTTACTCGGAATAATACTGCTATGCGGAAGATTTGCTCTACTCAGAATGTTTTAGGAAGAAGAACTCTATTCGGAATAAAGTGCTCTATCCGGAATAAAATATCCTTATGCGGAATGTTAAGCTATCCGGAATAAGTACTCTACTCGGAATAATTTGTTTATGCGGAATAAAGTTCCTATGCGGAATAATGGCTATGCGGAATATTCTGGCTATGCGGAATAATAGCCCTACTCGGAATGATTGGTTATTCCGGATAGACAATAAAATCACTACTCTACCCGGAATAATTTGAAATTCCGAATAACCAAGAAAATTAAGCTCTACTCGGAATAATTGGTTATTCCGAATAACCAAGAAAATTACAACCTTGATCTGGAATAATGAAAATTCTGAATCAACTGTAAACTCACAAACCCTTATCCGGAATCTGGGCAAGATGATGGTGCGAAGAACAGGGGAACGACTGAAACACAAATTTAACACAAAATTTCACCAAGTTTTTAATCAAAACTTAAACCAATTTCACCACTAATCATTTACCTAAGGTAAACATGAATCCAAAACAACAAAAACGCAAAACCCACTTGTTTTTGATGATCAAACCAATAAAAATGAAACTTAATAGCTTTGAATCACAAAGAGATGAAGAACAAGATGATAGAAAGATTAAAAGTAAACTTGTATTGATGATTAAGATTCAACAAACAAAATGGAAAGATTAAACTTACAAGATTCAAGAAGAAATCAAAGAAAATGAAAACCACTCCTTAAGGGAGATGGTTGTTCCTACGAACTAGGAGAAAATGTAACAGAAAGGAACTACTGGAAATTTGTGAATGGGAGGAGTATTTATAGGCTTCTCCCTTGGTTGGTGAGTGGGTTTTCTCCCTTTCTTTTTGTCTTCTCCTCTTTTCAGAAAAGTTGACGTTTTCGATTTCGATTCGAGATTTGTCGACGAATAAATTCAACTCGTCTTTTAATTTCTTCATTTAATAGACTTGAGTTTCTTCGACATGTGTAAATCTTCCATCTTTGGTCCTTTTCTTCGATAAATCTTCAAATAGGCCCATTAACTTCAGATCTTTTGCATCTCTTGGACTATAGACTTCGTCTTTTCATCTTTTTCCTCGATAAAACCCGTGCAATCCCATGTTTTCTTCAATATTTATCCGGTTGGCTCTAAAAATACAACAAACACACAAACCACGCATAATTCCAAACAAATGACATTAAATACGCGTTTTGGTCTTGTTTTAGTAAGAAATAAGTGGTAAAAGGATGGGTGTTTTCACACCTATCAATCCTTAACACTTTAAGTGATCATGTACTAATGATTATGCTATAGAAAAGAGAAAGGGGGCTGGGAAAAACATCCAAGAGGCTTGTTGGAAAATGAGATTTGACCCACTATTTAAAGGAGACAAAGTATAACGGATATATAACGGCTATCTGGGTGCGGTACCTTATCTAGCCCGGCGGTTCCATATCGCTAGGGAACCGCCTAGCCACTTAAGGTACCGCCCCTAGAGTACGCTCCGTTTTTTGTCTTTTAGTGGGGTAGGAATATCTGAGGTATTTGAAGCCTTCAAAGGATATTCTAATAGCATATGGAATATGCTATTTTCAAATTTTCATTTTCCATTTTAATAAAACATTTTCTAAAAAAGAAAGTTTATTAAAAAGTCTTTTGTCATATTAACAAAAGTGAGTTTTAAGGATAATCATTTTGATGATCACTAAGTATGATTAAGAAAGGTTAGTTATATGATTATTACCTTGATGATAGTGTTAGTTAAATAATTCGTTTTGTGTTTTATACTAAATGTGTTGTATAGTATGTTGTGATCAAAACTAAGAAAGATTAGTTAACACTAATAATTTTATTAGGCATCACTTGCATTAACAATCTCCCCCTTTTTTATTAAGACAAACTATAAACTCATTTGCATAGAAACACAAAATAACGAATTATTAATGAGTTTATCACTATCATTTCTCCCCCTTTGTCGTAGCAAAAAGGTTAGCACAAGTCTTTGAAGAACATCGAACTTTGCTAGTAGCTCCCCCTTGGTGGTTGCTCCCCCTTGCTTGGGGCACCAAGTATATGAGCTAAGGTGACATGCTACACAAAGGTTAGTAGAAAGGAAAGAAACACCAATGTATATATGATCACTACCTACTAAGTAACTTGAGAGGGAGAGAGAGAAGAAATCTCAAATTACAAGCAAGTATTTTGCTAAGTTTGTCCAAAAAGGTAATTGACAAAATCAAACTTCAATCCAATGAAGATGATAAGCTTGTCAATGGGTTAAAGTTTAGAATTGATGGAATCACCCATAAGCAATTGTAAAAAATAACCATGATCAACTCAAAATAGAACTAAAGGGATAACACATAAAGGTTACATAATAGAAAAGAGACAACAAAGTATATAGTCATACACACAATATGAGTATCTAAAGCAAAAGATATGGAAAATAAACCACAAAGCATAAGCTATTCTAATAGTGATAATTTTCCAAGATTGCTAGAAAATAAAAGACTCTAAAGCAACTAAAGTAATAAAGACTCCAAGAGTAGTTAGTCCTTTAGTTGGAAAAATAAGACGACGATGCATCATTCGAAGTTTTGTCCACCGGAACGAAAACTTGAATAGGAGGTCGAGTGAGGAGATATTCAAGAAAATTTAACTTCTCATACACATGAGCAAGTTCAATTTGTTGAAATTGACAACAAGCACACGAGGATCCATGATGCAACACAAAATCGGTTGATGGGGGTATGGCATCAAACCTAGGGTTTGGAGGTGGAGGGGTAATGGGTTTGGAAATGTTTTCACAATGCCTTGTGAGGTTTGGGAAGGTTGAAAGATCATTGAGTTGAGGGGTACTGAAGGATTGTGGTGGTGGGGGAACATTTTCTTTAGCTCCGGTGATGGGGTTAATGGTATAAGTCTCATTCTAATACTTGATTGGAGAGAAGGTAGGCTTATTGGGTGGTTTGGAGGAAGATGGTTCATTCTTCTTAACCCAAATAGGTCGAACCGAGATTTTCGGTTTCTTTGAAAGCTTGGATGAGGAAGCTTTGGGTGAGTGGGGTTGTGACAAAGAAATTTCAAGGTTAGGAATGAAGGAGTTAGGCATTGTGAGGGTGTGAGAATGAAATCTCAAGGTTGGGAAGGTGTGAGAATGAAATCTCAAGGTTGTGTGAGAATGAATTCTCAAGATTGGGAAGGTGTGAGAATGAAATCTCGAGGCTAGGGTATAAGTAAAATATAATCAAGGTAAGAATTTGAATACAAAAAATGGAGTGTCAAGGAATATTTAGTCAATTTGATTAAACAAGGAATCTTGACAGAGTATAGAGTTTTAAAAGTTTTGACCAAAAAATCGTCAAAAATTGATTTATGTCCGCGATACCTTAAAGGGACCGCCGATTCCTTATCACATAAGGAACCACGCGACTTTTAGTGAGCCGCATCCAGTGGACATGAAACCATGTTTTTCCAGGGTTTTGGGAAAAACTAAGACTTTTTCAAAAAGTTGCAAATCTTGGAATTTTACCTCTATTAGCACCAAATTATGCTAGGGTTGCATAAAGCAACACATTCACAAAGAATGTCTTGACAAAGGGTGACAAAATATTTGAATATCATTTTGAACCAATTTTAGTCAAGTTTTTAGAGGTTGTGATAGATTTAGGTTCAATTTTAATTTCAAACTAAAGTTGATTAATGTGCACATAAGAAAAGGAACACATAAAGCTAAATCCATAGAACAAATTCATGAAACACTCATGAAGGAAGCAAATACAATGACAAATGAAAAAACTAACTAATACATAGCTAGCTTAACATTAAATCTAGATGAGTAGTCTTCTTTGGCTTGGTTTTGTTGAAAACACTTATTAAGAAAACTCATCTTTCATCTCCTAGGAGGAGGCATGGAGAACAAGGCAAGCAAGAACTCTTGCAACCTCCTATGTAGTCCAAACATTTCCATCCTAAGGTTATGGATGATGTAGTTGTTGTAGAGGCAACATGGACAATTAGGACCATGAGTCTCTTGAAACCCATAGTAAGGATCACCCAAAAGGAGGGAAAGTGGGTCACCCAAAATTGGAATGTTTGAGTTGGGTGGAGGTGGAGGAGGCATGTTCTCCAAGGGTGATGTGGGTGACAGTGGAGGCATGTTCCCTAAAGGGGAAATGGGTGAGTGTGGAGGTATATTCTCCAAGGTTGGTGAAATGGGTGAGTTAGGAGGGGTAAATGGTGAAGTCACCAAGGTGTCATCAAAGTCATTCAAAAAAGGAATGCTTTGGATTGGTTGTGGTTGTGTAGTCACATCCAAGGGTGCACTTGGAGTGAAGGGTGAGGTAAGCTCATTCATTTTTGAGTGAAATGAAGAGGAGGTAGAACCAATAGAATGGTTAGTACCATGCGTGAGGTAGTCTTGCATGGAGCATGAGGTGGGGAAGGTGATGAAGAAATGAGGATAGGACCCATCTCATTCTTAGGTGTGTGGAAGGGTGAGGAGTTAGGTTTGGCTACCTTAATCCTTATTTTGAGTGTTTTCCTTGGGTTGGAGGTCTTGGAAGTGTTTGAGGTTTTGTTAGAAACCATGGTTGTTTAAGGAATAGGGAAGTATGTTTGATGTGTGAAGAACATGACAAACAAGGTGGGTTTAAATGGGTGAGGGGATGATCCAAACTAGTAATGGGTTAACATCATTTTAGGTGAATAATGAATTTAGGTAAGCTAGTTTAGGAAATGTGCAGTTTATTACAGAAAATCATGTAGTGTTTACACAAAATTGAGAAAACAGTGTAAAGCAAAAGATGTTGTCGGGCACTGTAACACCCCCAAAATGTGATATGCGGAAGCGGTGAAGCTCGGGGGCTGTTACGTCATTGTATCATAGTTCAAGGTACAAGAGAACGACTCTAAATGAGACGTTTTATAAAAATACGTCGTTGAATTTAAATTAAAAGCATCACAGTACAAAAGGTCTCAGTTTTAAAAGATAGTGCAGCGGAATGTAAAAGTTTTAAACATCAACGAGATAATAGTTCAAAAGCATAAGTAAACAAATGTCCGAAGATAGCCAAGAAATGCATGCGGACTCCAAGTACTTCACACAGCAGATACAACTCATCATCAATTACCTGAGATAAATGCTAAATTGGGTCAACATAAAGTTGGTGAGAATATAGGTTTCAAGTAAATGTTCATAGTAATTCAATTTCAGATTTTCATTTCATGTACACATGCAACTATAGGAGGTATAGTGCCAAGTGTAGGATAAATTGGATGTTCACAATATTTATGATAGCTAAGCTCGTGACATCGAAACTAGTGATCCAGTGCATACAATAGATTGCATACATAAATTTTTACCCCAATGGAGTACCTAGCCAAGATAACTCCGTTCATACAAATGGTACACACTCGTCCGGCGTCAGAATGACCGAGTGGAGGTTCTCAACCCTCAATAGATCTATCCGTAACATAAGAGCTTACTCCAGCAGAGTAACTAACGATTCATGATAGTGGGGACTATGGCTAAAGCAACTTAAGCTATCTCATAAATAGTGTTCACAAAGCGTTCACAGAAATCAAGTTTTACTTGCGTCCAGAAGCAAGTCATCAAAGCATTTATCACATCCCAAAACATTAAACATAGAAAGCAGTTTAATAGGGATCTATAAACTCACCTCAAGCAACGATTCAAACCGCACAAGTAAGATCAAATAGTAGCGAGCAACCCTAGCAACAACCCAAATATAATACTATAGTTTAGGCGCTAGCAAATAAGTCACATTAGTTCATCACGTACGTTACTCATCAATCAAGTATATATTTTGTTGTTAAAATCGTGACTTGTAAATGTTATATCGTTAAAAACATTATAGTATATATATACTTAGGCAAAAATATTTATTTTTGACTCGACGAAATTTCGACAGCCTTTCGGCGTAAATTTTAATTTACCAAAATTTATCTTAACAAATTTTCCTACGTGAATTCTAGCGAAAATTCGGCAGCCTTTCGACGTCACATAAAAATTTGCCATTTTTAGTAAGTACACAAATCTACTCCTAAAACCCCTATTTTCAACAATTTCTCAATCGACAATATTTCAACAAGTCATTTTCCGCAATAGTATCAATTTCCACTTCCAATGTTCAAACTTTCAATAGTACAACATGTCACATTTCGAGCTAATACGCTTTTACAAAACAAGTCCAACAATCATACATACCATTTAGTAACCATTTCGACACTTAAAACAACTCCGTTTAACTCGAAAATGTCGTTTCGACCACTTTAAAAATCTGGACAGCAACCACTTATAGTGTTGTTCTCCAAAAATTAAGTTTTCCGACAACGAAATTTAAACGACAATATCTTACTCATTTTAGCTCCGTTTTTAGCCCATAATATATCGAAACGAAGGTATTAACTTATATTTTCATAATATCGTAGTAAACTAGTGTCAAAACAATTTTTACGACCCTCTACGCCTCTTATAAAAATCGGACAGATTGTATGTTTTTCGTAAAAACTCGTTTTCGACCATTTTCAAGTGTAACCACTAGTAGTAACACTACTACTTCCCTCCAATTATTCATAAACATCAACAAAATCAAAGATTTTTCTTCAAGTTCACAAATCCAAAATATACATACTTATATTTTTCACAAATCTTTCAATTAACCCATTTTCATGCATAGATCTAATAGATCCACACATAATTTTCATAGATCTAAAATATTTCATGACCAAAAATAGTTTTTATCATTTTATTTCAAGAAAATAGTTGATGAGTAACATGCATGCATAGATCTACAAAGATTATGCATGAAAAATGAAAAAGATGAAAAAGGTTTAAGAAGTAACCTTGAGTAACGACTCTACGTAATCACAACGACCCGATCTACGCTCTAACCCACTAATAATCAACAAGAACTCAACTTCTATAACTTCAACCAAAAACTACTCAAATCAACAAACCAACAAAGACCATTCTTCTTTATGCTTGTACGAACTCTAGGGTGATTTTGTTTTGTGTTAATTCTTGTTAAAATGAAGCTTTTAGAAATCAACAATGGTGGAATGTGTAGGTGTGTTTGTGCCGTGTGTTTTGGGAGAGAAAGAGAGAGATGTGTGTTTTTTTTTGAAGTGAAATGATTGAATAAGTGTGAAGTGAAGTTAAGGTTAATGAGGTAATAAGTTAAAAGGTGTAAGGGTTTGTAAGTTAAGCTTAAAAGGGTAAGGAGTAAAATTTTGGTGTATCTTGCATGTGTGATGTTGTTTGGCCGGTTATGGGAGTCCCACATGGGGTAAATTATTCAAAATTTTCTCTATGGTAACTAGTTAAAAGGTTTAAGGTAAAAAGGTTAGTTAGTTTTAGGTAAATATCAAAAAGTATATAGTTAAGTTTAAAATTACGTAAAAAAAAAAAAAATTACGTAAAACTTAAAAATTTGACGAAATATATTAAATTTACGATTTTTCGACAAAAACTGACATTTTATGATTGGTAAAGTATTTTATGCATGTTAACGACGGTTAAACGTAAAAACGACGTAAAATACGAAAACGCGATACATTAATTAAATATTCACAGTAAATACGATTTATTACTATAAATAGCAAAATACTAAAATACAGGCATGTATAAATATATACAGAAATATTTAAATACGCTGCTCAAGAAAATACGATCACAATGTTAAAACTAAACACTTAAGCACATAATTCACAGATAACGAATAATCTCATGGATTATCGTCAATTCATTGACCGTCTCAGCACTTTGGTCAGGTTCACAGAAAATGTTCAGAATAATGACTGAGCACAGTGTCAAGTCATTACTCGTCAGCAAACAGTTTTTCAGAAAACGCGGGATAACCTCCCGGTTCCAACACAGTTAAATTACATAGTTGACTAAATAAAAAGTGAAAGGGTAAAATAGTCATTTTACAAAGTAGGGAAAATTACTAGGTGTTACATCATCCCCTTGATAGAGAAGCTTTGTCCTCAAAACTTAGGAGTGTCACGTTTTTAGAGTTGTCAAAGAGTTGCGGATATTTCTTGCGAAATTGATCCTCACGCTCCCAAGTGAACTCAGGTCCACGTTTAGAATTCCACCTCACCTTGATGATTGGAATACGAATCTGTTTCAATCGTTTGACCTCACGGTCCATGATTTCAACAGGTTCTTCGACAAATTGCATCTTGTCGTCGATTCAGAGTTCCTCCAATGGTATAACGAGTGTCTCATCAGAAAGGAACTTCTTCTAGTTCGACACATGAAAAGTGTTGTGCACACGGTTCAACGCTTGCGGTAATTCGAGACGATAGGCTACAGTTCCAACCTTTGCCAGAATTTTGAAAGGTCCAATATAACGGGGGTTCAGCTTTCCTCGCTTGCCAAAACGTACCACACCTTTCCAAGGCGATACTTTTAGCATCACTTTGTCTCCCACTTGAAATTCGAGAGGCTTACGTCGAACGTCGGCGTAACTCTTCTGACGATCACGTGTTGCTTGAATTAGGCTCTTGATTTGAACAATCTTCTCAGTCGTTTCACGGATGAGTTCAGGGCCAGTGAGTTGACTATCCCCAACCTCACTCCAACACACAGGCGAGCGACATTTACGACCATACAACGCTTCAAACGGTGCAGCCTTAATACTGGTATGATAACTATTGTTGTAAGAGAATTCCACTAGAGGCAAATGTCTGTCCCATTGCTTTCCAAAGTAAAGCACACAAGCACGCAACATGTCCTCCAGCGTTTGAATAGTTCTCTCACTCTGTCCGTCAGTCTGCGGGTGATAAGCAGTACTCATGTCCAATTGCGTACCCAACGCTTTCTGAAGTGATTTCCAGAATTCCGAAGTAAATCTACCATCTCTATCAGAAATTATCGAGATCGGTATCCCATGTTTTGCGACTACTTCCTTCAGATAAAGTCTCGTAAGCTTATCCATCGAATCATCTTCCTTCATAGACAAAAAGTGTGCAGATTTCGTAAGTCGATCCACAATTACCCAAATTGTGTCATATCCGTTGGTCGTTTTAGGCAGCTTAGTTATGAAATCCATGGTTATATATTCCCATTTCCACATAGGATTAATAGGTTGATCCAACAATCCAGATGGTTTTTGGTGTTCTGTTTTCACTCTAGTGCAAGTCAGGCACTTCCCTACATAAGTAGCGATTTCAGCTTTCATATTTGGCCACCAATATAGCTTCTTCATATCCTGATACATTTTGTCAGATCCTGGGTGAATTGAATACTTAGATTTATGCGACTCGTGCATAATCACGTCCCTTAGTCCTCTAAACCGTGGTAACCAACTTCTACCATTCAGACATAGCGTTCCATTAGTGCTAGTCTCCAATTTCTTAGTAACCATTCCTGCCAATTTCTCGGCTTCAACATGTTCAGGCTTAAGGGCTTCGGTTTGTGCTTCACGAATTTGCATAGGTATGTTCGGATTGATAACCATAGCTAACGATCTAACTCTACGTTTCATTAGTTGTTCCTTTCTACTTAGCGCATCCGCCACTACATTGGCCTTCCCAGGGTGGTAACGGATTTCACAGTCATAATCGCTGAGCAACTCGATCCATCGACGTTGTCTCATGTTCAGTTCCTTCTGATCAAGAATATGTTGTAATCTCTTGTGATCGGTATAGACGACACACTTGGTTCCATACAAGTAGTGTCTCCACAACTTCAAGGCAAATACTACCACTCCTAGCTCCAAGTCGTGCGTAGTGTAGTTTTTCTCATGCGTTTTCAATTGTCGTGACGCGTAGGCGATAACTTTCTTCCTTTGCATCAACACGGCTCCCAATCCTGTTGATGATGCATCACAGTAGACCACAAAGCCTTCCGATCCTTCTGGTAACGATAGAAAAGGGGCACTACACAGCATTTGTTTCAACTTTTGGAATGCTAATTTCTCCTTATCTCCCCATTCGTATTTCACCTTCTTTTGAGTCAACTTCATCAATGGTTTCGCGATCTTCGAGAATCCCTCGATGAATCTTTGGTAGTATCCGGCGAGTCCTAAGAATTGGCGAATATCAGTCGGTGTCGTAGGAGCAGTCCACTCCCTAATTGATTCAATCTTAGCAGGATCAACATGAATCCCCTTGCTATCAATAACGTGACCTAGAAATTGTAGTCTTGGCAACCAAAAATCACACTTCGAGAACTTAGTGTACAATTCCTCCTTCTTAAGCAATTCCAATATTATCTTAAGATGTTCCTCATGTTCCTTCTCATTCCGTGATTAAATCAGTATGTCATCGATGAACACAATGACAAACTTGTCCAAATACGGTTTACACACCCTGTTCATGAGGTCCATAAACACAGCAGGTGCGTTTGTCAAACCGAACGGCATCACTTGGAACTCATAGTGTCCATATCTAGTCCTAAAAGCAGTCTTTGCAACATCTTCCTCACAGACTCTCAATTGGTGATAACCAGACCTAAGGTCAATCTTCGAGTAAACGCTCGATCCTTGCAACTGATCAAATAGATCATCAATCCTAGGTAACGGGTAACGGTTCTTGATGGTAAGTTTGTTCAACTCGCGATAGTCGATACACATCCGAAAACTCCCATCCTTCTTCTTTACAAATAAGACTGGAGCTCCCCAGGGTGAAGAACTCGGTCTTATGAATCCTTTATCAGTCAACTCTTGTAGTTGCGTCGCTAGTTCTTGCAATTCCGACGGTGCTAAACGGTAAGGCGCTCGAGCAACAGGTGCAGCTCCCGGTATTAAATTGATCTGGAATTCAACTTGTCTAGCCGGCGGTAATCCAGGCAAATCTTCAGGAAAGACTTCCGGAAAATCCCGTACGATAGGTACATCTTCCAACCGTTTTTCTTCCGTCTGCTTTTCAGTAACACGGGCTAAAAATACGTGGCAACCTTCCGACAACAACTTCTGAGCCTTGACACGCGAGATAATGTTCAGTCGTGACTTCCCTTTTCCGTTACTTGTATCCCCTTGTACCTCCAAAACTTCATCACCAAATGGTAAACGAACGATCTTCTCGTCACATACAATCGTAGCACGATATCTCGACAACCAATCCATTCCGACAATCACGTCAAAACTCCCTAACTCAACAGGCATAAGGTCTATTACGAAAGGATGACCTAGAAGACTTAAAGTGCATCCGCGAAGTATAGTGTCGGCTTCTATCAACTTCCCATTAGCTAACTCAATAGTGTACTTAGTGTCTAAGGGCGAAGGGGTCACATCAAGTAAAACACTAAAAGAAGTCGACACAGAACTCCTATCGGCTCCAGTATTAAATAAAATAGAAGCATAACAACCATTGAGAAGAAACGTACCCGTCACGACGTCGGGGTTTTGTTGCGCTTCTCCTCTTCCTATCACATAGACCATTCCACGAGCTTCCCCAGCTTTAGCATTCTTTCCTTGGTCCTTGTCCTTGTTCTTTTTCTTTGGGCACTCATTGCTGTAGTGTCCCTTTTGCTGACATTCAAAGCAAGTGACGTTGGCTTTCGTGTTGGGTGGTGACTTACAATCCCTAGCAAGGTGTCCAGTTTTCTTGCAGTTGTGACACTGTAAATTGCATTGTCCATTATGGTGACGCTTGCATCGATTGCACAGAGGTAACGTCCCATTGTACACTCCCTTTTTCCCCAGTACCAGCAGTGTACGCTTTCACGGTGTATTGCCTCTTATTCGGATAGTTCCCATGATTGTTCCTTTGGTTATTACCCTATTTTCTCTTGTTGTCCGCGGCATTCCCAGCATTTGCTCGAACAACTTGATCTATCAGACTGTGAGCCATCCTTATAGCATCACTAACTTTTGTCGGTCCAGACGATGTCACATTCCCTTGAACTCTACCAGGTAAACCCCAAATATAGCGCTCAACCTTCTTTTCTTCATCCGCAACCATTCCAGGACACAACAAACACAATTCTTGGAACCTCCTAGTGTACATACCAATGTCATTGTTCTTCACAGTCAGGTTCCACAGTTCGATTTCCATTTTCTGAATCTCATTACGAGGACAGTACTCCTTAGTCAACAACTTCTTAAGTTCCTCCCAACTCATTCCATACGCCTCCTCGGCTCCAGCCGTTTGCACATGGGTGTTCCACCATGTCAACGCTCCAGCAGCTAAAGTACAAGTAGAATAAGTTACTTGGTTTTCAACAGCACATCCACTAACACGAAACACAGCTTCCATCTTTTCGACCCAACGAGCTAATCCGACAGCTCCTTCAGTACCATTAAAAGTCAAAGGATCACAGCTCCTAAAGTCCTTGTAAGTACACGGATTAGGCGGTCGATTGTCAACATTGTTCGGTGGTGCTTCGTTCACGTTGTTGTTAGCTTGAACGTTTGCCAGTGCAGCAGTCACTCGTTGCGTAATCAGTGCTTCTAATTGTGCGTCAGTCATTCCGTTACGTGTATTCACCATTGTTTCTCTGCGTTAAGACAACAATGCAATTAAGGTTCAAGCATGAATATACACGTTATATATTTCATATGCTAAAATAGAATGCAGAATTTAACAGTACAACAAACATAGAAAGGATAGTCACTGGTCAAGGTCATAAAGTTAAATTCCCATTCATAATCAAAATATCAAGTACATAGTCATAAAATAAGAGTACGATTAAATACCAAAGATCAAAACAAAACCAAAAATAACACCGAAAATGGTGATTGGAATATAATCAGACTATAGATGTAATCGAAATGATACGTGATAGTATGCGATGACATATCCTACAACACCCAAAATACGTATTAAAGCAGTTGTAGGGTATGCATGAAATAATCATGTATATAAATTAAAGTATGCAAATCAGCAAAATGCATATGTATATAATACATATTACGTATTACATAATATATATTACATATTACGTATAGTGTTATCCTACGTAATACATTACGGAGTACATATATATATACACAGTAACAATTAGCCACATCGGTTATAGTCTAGGCCTAAGATGCAAACCTAGTTCTCTATAACCAAGGCTCTGATTACCAATTCTGTAACACCCCAAAATGTGATATGCGGAAGCGGTGAAGCTCGGGGGCTGTTACGTCATTGAATCATAGTTCAAGGTACAAGAGAACGACTCTAAATGAGACGTTTTATAAAAATACCTCGTTGAATTTAAATTAAAAGCATCACAGTACAAAAAGTCTCAGTTTCAAAAGATAGTGCAGCAGAATGTAAAAGTTTTAAACATCAACGAGATAATAGTTCAAAAGCATAAGTAAACAAATGTCCGAACATAGCCAAGAAATGCATGCGGACTCCAAGTACTTCACACAACAGATACAACTCATCATCAATTACCTGAGATAAATGCTAAATTGGGTCAACATAAAATTGGTGAGAATATCGGTTTCAAGTAAAAGTTCATAGTAATTCAATTTCAGATTTTCATTTCATGTACACATGCAACTATAGGAGGTATAGTGCCAAGTGTAGGATAAATTGGGTGTTCACAATATTTATGATAGCTAAGCTCGTGACATCGAAACTAGTGATCCAGTGAATACAATAGATTGCATACATAAATTTTTGCCCCAATGGAGTACCTAGCCAAGATAACTCCGTTCATACAAATGGTACACACTCGTCCGGCGTCAGAATGCCCGAGTGGAGGTTGTCAACCCTCAATAGATCTATCCGTAACATAAAAGCTTACTCCAGCAGAGTAACTAACGATTCACGATAGTGGGGACTATGGCTAAAGCAACTTAAGCTATCTCATAAATAGTGTTCACAAAGCGTTCACAGAAATCAAGTTTTACTTGCATCCAGAAGCAAGTCATCAAAGCATTTATCACATCCCAAAACATTAAACATAGAAAGCAGTTTAATAGGGATCTATAAACTCACCTCAAGCAACGATTCAAACCGCACAAGTAAGATCAAATAGTAGCGAGCAACCCTAGCAACAACCCAAATATAATACTATAGTTTAGGCGCTAGCAAATAAGTCACATTAGTTCATCACGTACGTTACTCATCAATCAAGTATATATTTTGTTGTTAAAATCGTGACTTGTAAATGTTATATCGTTATAAACATTATAGTATATATATACTTAGGCAAAAATATTTATTTTTTACTCGACGAAATTTCGACAGCCTTTCGGCGTAAATTTTAATTTACCAAAATTTATCTTAACAAATTTTCCTACGTGAATTCTAACGAAAATTCGGCAGCCTTTCGGCGTCACATAAAAATTTGCCATTTTTAGTAAGTACACAAATCTCGTCCTAAAACCCCTATTTTCAACAATTTCTCAATCGCCAATATTTCAACAAGTCATTTTCCGCAATAGTATCAATTTCCACTTCCAACGTTCAAACTTTCAATAGTACAACATGTATTCACATTTCGAGCTAATACTCTTTTACAAAACAAGTCCAACATTCATACATACCATTTAGTAACCATTTCGACACTTAAAACAACTCCGTTTAACTCGAAAATGTCGTTTCGACCATTTTAAAAATCTGGACAGCAACCACTTATAGTGTTGTTCTCCAAAAATTAAGTTTTCCGACAACGAAATTTAAACGACAATATCTTACTCATTTTAGCTTCGTTTTTAGCCCATAATATATCGAAACGAAGGTATTAACTTATATTTTCATAATATCGTAGTAAACTAGTGTCAAAACAATTTTTACGACCCTCTACGCCTCTTATAAAAATCGGACAGATTGTATGTTTATCGTAAAAACTCGTTTTCGACCATTTTCAAGCGTAACCACTAGTAGTAACACTACTAGTTCCCTCCAATTATTCATAAACATCAACAAAATCAAAGATTTTTCTTCAAGTTCACAAATCCAAAATATACATACTTATATTTTTCACAAATCTTTCGATTAACCCATTTTCATGCATGGATCTAATAGATCCACACATAATTTTCATAGATCTAAAATATTTCATGACCAAAAATAGTTTTTATCATTTTATTTCAAGAAAATAGTTGATGAGTAACATGCATGCATAGATCTACAAAGATTATGCATGAAAAATGAAAAAGATGAAAAAGGTTTAAGAAGTAACCTTGAGTAACGACTCTACGTAATCACAACGACCCGATCTACGCTCTAACCCACTAATAATCAACAAGAACTCAACTTCTATAACTTCAACCAAAAACTACTCAAATCAACAAACCAAGAAAGACCATTCTTCTTTATGCTTGTACAAACTCTAGGGTGATTTTGTTTTGTGTTAATTATTGTTAAAATGAAGCTTTTAGAAATCAACAATGGTGGAATGTGTAGGTGTGTTTGTGCCATGTGTTTTGTGAGAGAAAGAGAGAGATGTGTGTTTTTTTTTTGAAGTGGAATGAGTGAATAAGTGTGAAGTGAAGTTAAGGTTAATGAGGTAATAAGTTAAAAGGTGTAAGGGTTTGTAAGTTAAGCTTAAAAGGGTAAGGAGTAAAATTTTGGTGTATCTTGCATGTGTGATGTTGTTTGGCCGGTTATGGGGGTCCCACATGGGGTAAATTATTCAAAAATTTTACTATGGTAACTAGTTAAAAGGTTTAAGGTAAAAAGGTTAGTTAGTTTTAGGTAAATATCAAAAAGTATATAGTTAAGTTTAAAATTACGTAAAACTTAAAAATTTGACGAAATATATCAAATTTACGATTTTTCGACGAAAACTGACATTTTATGATTGGTAAAGTATTTTATGCATGTTAACGACGGTTAAACGTAAAAACGACGTAAAATACGAAAACGCGATACGTTAATTAAATATTCACAGTAAATACGATTTATTACTATAAATAGCAAAATACTAAAATACAGGCATGTATAAATATATACAGAAATATTTAAATACGCTGCTCAAGAAAATACGATCACACTGTTAAAACTAAACAGTTAAGCACATAATTCACAGATAACGAATAATCTCATGGATTATCGTCAATTCATTGACCGTCTCAGCACTTTGGTCAGGTTCATAGAAAATGTTCAGAATAATGACTGAGTACAGTGTCAAGTCATTACTCGTCAGCAAACTGTTTTTCAGAAAACGCGGGATAACCTCCCGGTTCCAACACAATTAAATCACATAGTTGACTAAATAAAAAGTCAATGGGTAAAATAGTCATTTTACAAAGTAGGGAAAATTACCAGGTGTTACAGGCACAATGGCCGGCGGTTCCTTATCTAGGACCCGCGGTTCCTTATCGATAAGGAGCCGCTGGTCGATATGGAACCGCGACCAGAGGTTTCAAAAATTTCCATCCCATTTTTTGATAAACCCAGATTTTTACCAAAAGATTCACAAGCCAAAGTTAACTACAGATCATAATCTAATAAGCTAACTATCACAAAGATGCACAAAGCTATGTAAATCACAAACATCATTGCATAAGCAACATTTAGGATCGAAAATAAATAATAATCCAAACATAAGTTAATACACAACCAAATGAAGGAAAGAAAGTTAGGAAATCATCCTAGATTAGTGTTGCAAGTAACCATGAGCATAACATCTAATTCATTGATTCACTTCTGATACGTTCTCGAAGAAGATGATTGAGATAAAATTGATAGTCGGAATCAACTTCATGGGAGGACAAAATTGAGATTGAAGAGGACATGAAGTTATTGAAATGGGAAGGAGGATTGCTAAAAGACTTTTCTTGAGACATATTTTCGACTTGACTTGAGTTAGCATTTCTCTCGGGTGAAATGTTCTCTTGAATAGGAAACATGACTCGATCAACGGAGTGATAAGGTGAAGAGAGAAGAGATGGAAAGTCAATAAGGACTCTTCTAAGAAGACGAGAGAGAAGCATTCCGTAGGGAAGACTTGACTTAGACTCAAGAAGAACAAATCTAATTCTTCTAGCTATGAAAAATGCGAGATTGTAAGGAGTTGTAGTGGCAACACAATACAACATATGTGCAAGGCAAGCGGGTACTAAGTCCCGATTCTCATCTAGACACATTGCATTTTCCCTAATGATTTCGGCCCAAGGGATCATGAAATCATTAAGATCGCTAGTAAGTAATTCCCAAGGCGAGAGAGTTCGAACAACTCCTTGAAATTTACCAAGAATAGGATGTTCACGAGGATTAGAAATGACATGAATGATGTCCGAAGACGATGGAAGTACAGTCACATAATGAGCATCAATAGGGGCCGATTATAAAGAGTCAATACTCCAAGCATCGGTGAATCGACATTGACCATTAGATGGCACTCAAAGAATATTACCGAATTCTTCAAGAGTGTAAATAATGATTTTCCCCATTATGGAAAATCGTATAGATATACCATTACTGATGCCTATCAAGGTGAATGAGATAAAGAACTCCATAAGAAACGAAGGAAAAATTGGCTCATCAATATCAAGAAGACAATCAAACCCAATAGACTCAAACGTGAAGCGAATAAACTCATTTTCGAAATTGGAAAGAATGATGCGTCCTTCATGAAAACAACGATGTTAAAGAGACTTAGACGAATTTTTATGAGAGTGAATCAAAAGAGGATAAGGAGAAGAGGGCATGTATGCTCGTGTTCGTTCATGATATTTTTGATATCTTGAAGACATGACAAGTACCTAAACACAAAAATATCTTTCCAATCACTCATATGAAAAATTAAAATCAACAAACAAAAGATATGAGAATGTGTTATATCAATTTCTTGACAAAAATAGGATTGAATCCATATCATTCTCATGTTCACAATGTGTCTATTCCATCATTAACCAAGAACACATGATCTATGTTAGATCAACAATGGATTAGAACATTGGTTTTTCAAAACAAGGTTTTTAGGTAAGCATTAACAATGTCATTACCTACTTGTTCATGGGTTCATCTCAACTCCATCTTTTAACCAAAATCATTTGCCCAAAATTTGGATTTGTTCTACAAGTGGGTTTTAGTGAAATCTTAATGAATATGAACCTAAGGAATCATAGTAAAATAACCATGTCAACCCACATTCCTATTAAGGTTTTAATTTAATTTCAATTTTAAAAATCCCCAATTATGAAAGGATGAACCCTAGAACAAAATAGATGAAATTGAAAGAAAATAATTACAATTAATTGATGTTAGATGAAGGATGAGTGAAACCCACAACTTGTAATCAATTAATTTGAGTGACTGAAGGTTTTGGAAGCTTAAACAATGGTGGAAAAGATGAAAAACGTCGGCTGTGTGTTTTTGGGAGAGAGAGATAGTGGTTTGAAAAAGAATAAAATAATCAAACTGGCGCTCTGACAAACTTTACTGCCCGCGGTACCTTATCGATAAGGAACCGCGGGTTTGAGCCACCGAGATAAAGAACCGCCTACAGAGGCAGGTTTTTATCACTGAAAAACGCCAAATTTTAAAAACCAAGTTTTTCTAAGATACTTAAAAATATATCATGAACCTTTTAGAATAACATTGGATCATCAAAGCACTAGGCAATATGTTTTAAAGAAGGATTACGAGTTGAATCAATATCGAAAAGAACCGAAACGCACAAACGACTACTCGTAGCAAAACGGCAAAGTGGAGAGAAGTCAAGGGAAGTGAATCAAGACTAGGACCAATGCTCAAGGGATTAATGACAATCTTCAAGTAGTGGTAACGAAGAGCTTGTGTCATATATAGTGGTTTAAGACGTGCCTTTCCGGCGAAACGTTAAACGGCTTTGGTAATGAATAAACACAAAGCAATTATTCAAGTATAGACTAAGATCACTTTCAATAATAGTCTTAGTCTAAACCAAAATATGAGAAAGGTATTAATTCACTTTCTCTCCCACAAAGGGCCTACTAACCATATGGGTGCAAACCATGGAAATCATGCTTGATACTTTAAGCTACTACTAACTCACTCTACATCACCATAGTGAGTCAAGTATCCAAGCAATGAAGGTTTGAGAGAATAAAAGAAAAGAAACACAAACCACAAACAAATGTCAAGGCAAGGTGCCAAGAGCAAGCACATAGTCAATTAATGATCAAAAGAATGATCAAAGGGCGTGTGGAAGAACGAAAGCGTACCTTAGCCACAAAGAGCAATCCATCAAGGAATCAATGCTATGCCCAACAATGACTATGATGAGTACTAAGTCTTCAAGGACTAGTATCATTCCCAATCATCTTGGTATCATCATTCAAAGATGTTAAAGATCAATGAAGATGAGTCTTCTACAAATGCAAGTAACTCAATCCACAACCGATTAAGTGATTGATCTTCATGAGTACCTAGACAAAGCAAGATGCAAACTAGTAGATACATTTCAAGAGTAGATCTAAAATGCATAAAGACTACTAATCTTAAGTGGGATGAAATATTATCAATTAAAGGACTTATTTTTCAAAAACAAAATAGTTTTGACCAAAGAGAAACTTTAGTACAACTTGACCTTCTAATTTGAGGAGACAATGGATCGATCCAAGTTTTAAAGTACAATATACTTCAAAGATCTTGAGTGACCATCGCTCTGATACCAATTGTAGAAACTAGAAGGGGGGGGGGGGGGGGGGTTGAATAGTTTCTTTTCGGTTGGCAACCAAATTAAAATTACTTTTAATTTGGTTTGTATCAAAACTATCTTTTGCTTGAAGCTAAGTTGCATAATGATTAGGTTCAATTCAAATGCACTAGCAAAGATAATAGGTAAGTGTAATGATAATGAAATAAGTAAAGAGTAAGGAAGGAGACAACCTAGTGGGAAGACACCAAGATTTATTGTGGTTCGACAACGAGGCTCTATCCTCGTTTCTACTCCACTCCTCGAGTACACCTACTCGAGATTTCCACTATATCCACAAGCTCCCTTCTTGGCGGAGAAAACCTTACATCCTCGCTTACATTATTTTTCGACACTAATCTAAATGTTGAGACCTAATCTTTAGCTAGGACCAATCTACACAACGTTGGCTACTTCACAATTTAACGACACAAGGCTAGATGTCGAGTTCTAATCCAAAGCTAGAACCAATCTTCACGAGTCTTCACTTCGAAGCTAAGTGAGAACTTCACACAACACAACTACTAATCACTTTCAAGTTTAGTGAGAACTCACAAGACACAACCACATCACTTTATAGTTTAGTGAGAACTACTAATCAAATCTATTACAACTTAACTAGACTTATCCAAGTACACACATGTAGCTTAGATTTACACAACACAAATCCAAGCAAACACATATGCAATGGATGTACACAACAAATCCAAGTATTCACAAATAACTTGGATGAACACAACTAGTCCAAGTATTCATAAATACAATGGATTGACCTAAAACAAAAAGGGTATCATGATGAATATGACTAGCTCATAGATTCATCTTTATCACAACACTAGTGAGTAAGTGATCTTCTCATTAGACAAGCTAAAGGAGGGGATCAAGAGGATAATCATATGTAAACATCCTTAACACTTTAAAAGATCATTTACTAATGATTATGCTATAGAAAAGAGAAAGGGGGCTGAGAAAAACGTCCAAGAGGCTTGTTGGAAAATGAGATTTGACCCACTATTTAAAGGAGACAAAGTATAACGGATATATAACGGCTATATGGGCGCGGTACCTTATCTAGCCTGGCGGTTACATATCGCTAGGGAACCGCCTAGCCACTTAAGGTACCGCCCCTAGAGTACGCTCCGTTTTTTGTCTTTTAGTAGGGTAGGAATATCTGAGGTATTTGAAGCCTTCAAAGGATATTCTAATAGCATATGGAATATGCTATTTTCAAATTTTCATTTTCCATTTTAATAAAACATATTCTAAAAAAGAAAGTTTATTAAAAAGTCTTTTGTCATATTAACAAAAGTGAGTTTTAAGGATAATCATTTTGATGATCACTAAGTATGATTAAGAAAGGTTAGTTATATGATTATTACCTTGATGATAGTGTTACTTAAATAATTCGTTTTGTGTTTTATACTAAATGTGTTGTATAGTTTGTTGTGATCAAAACTAAGAAAGATTAGTTAACACTAATAATGTTTTTAGGCATCACTTGCATTAACAATCTCCCCCTATTTTATTACGACAAACTATAAACTCATTTGCATAGAAACACAAAATAACGAATTATTAACGAGTTTATCACTATCATTTCTCCCCCTTTGTCGTAGCAAAAAGGTTAGCACAAGTCTTTGAAGAACATCAAACTTTGCTAGTAGCTCCCCCTTGGTGGTTGCTCCCCCTTGCTTGGGTCACCAAGTATATGAGCTAAGGTGACATGCTACACAAAGGTTAGTAGAAAGGAAAGAAACACCGATGTATATATGATCACTACCTACTAAGTAACTTGAGAGGGAGAGAGAGAAGAAATCTCAAATTAGAAGCAAGTATTTTGCTAAGTTTGTCCAAAAAGGTAATTGACAAAATCAAACTTCAATCCAATGAAGATGATAAGCTTGTCAATGGGTTAAAGTTTAGAATTGATGGAATCACCCATAAGCAATTATAAAAATTAACCATGATCAACTCAAAATAGAACTAAAGGGATAACACACAAAGGTTACATAATAGAAAAGACACAACAAAGTAGATAGTCATACACACAATATGAGTATCTAAAGCAAAAGATATGGAAAATAAACCACAAAGCATAAGCTATTCTAATAGTGATAATTTTCCAAGATTGCTAGAAAATAAAAGACTCTAAAGCAACTAAAGTAATAAAGACTCTAAGAGTAGTTAGTCCTTTAGTTGGATCACCTTGTGTCAACGTTGGACCAAGCTTTGTCAGCGCCCTACATTCAGACGTTGGCACATACCATGTTGACTCACCAAGAGTTAAGCCTACTGGTATTGATCTAGATACAATGTGTGCATACATTGCTTCATTGCCTAATGGTTCAGTGATTACATATGAGGACCTTGAGCAAATTAGTGATGAGCATTTGGAGGAGATGGACATAAAGTGGAATATGGCACTTGCAAGCATAAGGGCCAATAGATGGAATAGGAGATTCAGGAAGAAGATGACCTTTAATGCTAAAGACACTGCTGGGTTTGACAAATCCAAGGTTGAGTGTTACAATTGAAATAGAATGGGTCACTTTATGAGAGAGTGCAGATCTCCAAGAAGATCTGATACTGGAAAGCCTTCAAGCCAAATCATCAAGGTTGAGATACAAAAGCTATGGTAGCTATGCAAGAGATTGATAGTGTTGGCTGGGACTGGAACTTTTTGGCCAAAGATGTGGAAGAGAAGACCTTGGTTGTTGTAAAACCCACAAAATAAGGTCTTTACTTAATTCTTACTTTTCAAATATTTTTGAAGTATTTATGACGTTAAATATTATTACGTTTAACGATTTTAGTTGAAATCGATATTAAATATTTTATTTTAATATTTTGACGAGCAACGAGGACTACTAGTGATCGCGATACCGACGGATGACCACAATTTTATATTTTATTATCAATCGTTTCGATATTTAATATTTTCGACGATATCGTTTTAATTACGTATCGAGTCGTTATATTATTTTTCGTGTGCGTTTAAACTTTTAAGTATTTTTACGAAACCCGAGTCCCGTAAATATTTTCAAAATTGACTAATAATTATTTCCCACTTTTTAACTAACTATTTACAATTTTTAGCCACAACTTTTGCCAAATTGCAACTTGGTCCCTACCCCACTAAATAAAAACTTCAAACACACACACACTCTCTCATTTTTCATTTTAAAAATTCACCACACTCTCTCTCTTATCCTTGTTCTTGCCGAAACACCACCCAACCACCCAAACCCATTCAATTTTCAAATTATCTTGAGTTTGAGGTTGATTCAAGCTAAACCAAGCATAGACCCATCTCTATTTTTGATCAAGGATCACATAGGTATAAAAATTTTACACATGCAAGCACTTTCTATTTTTTTGATGTTGGTAGGTAGAAGCCATGGTCATGCATGTTGTTTTTAGCATGATCCATGGTGGTTCTTGCTAGAAATCTTGTTAAAAACTTTATTTTGATCCAAAGATTTTTATTTTTGTTATGATTTTGATGTTATGGTGGATGTATGATGATATTAGAGTATAGGAATGATCATATCTATGGTTGGTTTTGGTTAAAAACTTGATTTTGTACAAGATTTTGGTACCCATTTTATAGCAGTAGGTAAACTGAAAAATCCGAATTTTTATGTTTTGAAAATGACTTAACTTATAGTCTAGGGTTGTAGATAATTTCCTTAGCTTCGATTTGATATATGGTAGAGCTTCTAGCTCAAAACGAGCGCGAAGTTATGATGTTTTGAATGATCGTGTACCGGGAGACGAGTATCGGCACTACAAGTAGTTGTTGTCGATATTTGGATCGAATCTCGGGGACTCTAAATGAATGTTTTAAAATGTGTAACCTACTGATAATGAGGTATTTATTTATTAGGTTGAGTTTACTTTAAAACCCAAGCTTCGGTTTTGTAAACGGAGTCGTTTAAATAAGTTAAAACGGTTGTATGAAAAATTAACGTAAATCTGTCCGGATTTTGTGGTTTGAAAATGAGTCGAGTAAAGAACTTTAAAAGTAATTTCATTTGATAAACTTGTAGGAGGACTTTCTATATATAGTAAGTTAGTTTATCGAGTCGTTTCATAAACGGTTGACAAGTTTAAAAGGGGTAAATAAGCTAGTACATGTAGTATGTACCGGCGGATTTTGTTAAAAGTGTAAAATGGTAAAGTAAATGAGTAGTAAAGCATAATGAAGTTATTTATATCGTTACTCTCGAGTGTATTGTGGTTTTATGAGTTCGAGTTTGATTTTTTAAGTATCATTTATTTCTCGAGTCTATTATTAAAGTACGCACCTTATTTGCTAGGTTGCGGTTATCGTGATTATCAGGCATCTACTATCGTCGGCGATCGTCTTCAACTAATATAAGTACTAAGGTGAGCTCATTCAAATATTTTAAAACTCGCGAGGGGAATACATGTTTTGTAAACTTAGAACATAAGATTTTTATGGTATGCTTGTCCCTTTCTGAATGGACCCGTGGTTGCCTTTAAATTGCATTAAGTGATTGCATTTGTTAAAGCCTCAATTATGGACCGTTAATTAACCTATGATGGGTTAACCGCTAGTACAATTAATAGATCTATGGGGGAAGCCGCCCCGGTTCAGTTTTTGTGGACTTGTCATAGAAGCTTAGGCCCGACCTCCACACTGTTTGAACATATTGTATTGAGAAGTCAGGTATACGGAAATGTACCAATAATCTGGAGGTAACCGACAATTAATAAATCTCCTGTCTTATCAGACCTCTAAAGGGAGTGTCTAAGGGCTCGGTTCCATGAGCTTATTGCAATTTATGCTATATACAATTATTATTGTTGATGCAAATTATTATTTGATGTTGTTGCCTTCAAGTATGCCACAAACTTATAATCTTTGCTTGTGTTCAAAATGATTATATAAACCTATAGATTCACTCGGCATTTTTGCTGATGATTTTCTCACATGTATTTCAGGTAATCAGGAAGGGTGAAGCTTGGAAGCCACGGGAATGAATGTTGTGCACTACTTTGCAATATAAACTCTTTGAATATTTGTCGTTCCTTTTGTTCAAAACAATTTAAATCTTTTGTTTTGGTTGTACTTTGGTTACGATGTCTTGGGACTACGCTACTCTGAAAAATGTTTTAGGAACGATAAATCTAAAACGTTTCTTTTCGAGTCGTTCTTTATAAATTATGTGTTGTTGTATCATTGTTTAGCACCCAAAGATGTATTCCGCTGCGTGTAAATTTGGGGGTGTTAGAGATTGGTACCAGAGCCATGAGTTATAGAGAACTAGGTCTTTTTCTAAAAACCTAAACTATAACTGTCGGTTTTTATTGTTCAAAGAGTCGGTGCACATGATTTCGTGTGACTTCAGGTTCAAGCTACTTCTGGGATTACAACTTTAGTATACATTATTATGTATGCCTTATTGCTAAGTATTTATAAATAAATATTATAATCCTTTATCGATATATATATTGATATCGTTAAACGTTTCGATAAGAGTTATCATTTATTAATGATTTACTTAAATAAATTTTTGGAATTTTTCCTGTAATTATTTTGAAGGATTCTCTACATTTATTTAAATTTTTGGAAATTATTCTATTTCATTTTATTATGACCTTATACCTATTTTGTGAAATTTACCACCATCAAATTACGTCTTCGATGAGGAGGAAGCAAGTTTCACTGCTGCAAGCGAGACGCAGTCAATTAAGCCATGTGGATCCCCACGTGACTAGTGTTTATTATTTTGTGTCATTGTACTCTATTTGTCTTTAATATCATTCCTTGTTGATCGATGATAATAGTTTCCTTTGATCCTTATAATGATTGTGAATCCTTGTATTGATAATGTGTATGCATTTGATGATTGATTTTGTACATGATATGACTATACTATGAATACAATTAACTCATTCATTTTATCTTCTCTTTGTGATGTGACAGAATCATGCCACCTAGGAGAATGACAAATG
Organism: Glebionis coronaria; assembly: GCA_025667525.1. Taxonomy (NCBI): domain Eukaryota; kingdom Viridiplantae; phylum Streptophyta; class Magnoliopsida; order Asterales; family Asteraceae; genus Glebionis; species Glebionis coronaria. Next base: position 587,807,055 of record CM046874.1, on the reverse strand, counting down.
ATGCCATTGCAAGGCTAGTTGCTGAATAGGTTGCGAAAGCATTAGCTGCGGATAGAGCTGCGCGTGTTAACACTAAAGGAGCAGGTGGCTCTGGAGGTGCGGGTGCTGAAGGTGAAGGTGAACCTGCGGGACCAGAAGCTGCTGGGGCAGGTGTAGCTGAGAATCCTGCAGATGAGGCTGCTCCGGCTGCTGTTGCGGTTAAAGAGTGTACTTTTGCTAGATACATGAAGTGTGGACCTACTATATTTCAAGGAACTGGTGGAGCACTGGAATTATTCAGGTGGATTGAGAAAACACAAACAACATTTGAGATTAGTGATTGCTCAGAAAGGAACAAGGTTAAGTTCGCAGTTGCTACTTTCAAGGATCGAGCTTTAAGCTGGTGTAAGACTCAAGTTACTACAGTTGGTTTAGAAGCTGCAAACAGGAAACCTTGGGATGAAATTAAAAGATTGTTGAAAGAAGAGTTCTGTCCAGAAGAAGAGCTATCTGCCTTGGAGGATGAGTTGAGGCACCTGAAGCTGAAAGACAATAACATTGCTGCATACACTAGCCGATTCAATGAGTTGGTATTGTTGTGTCCAGATGCTTTTGTTACTGAGAAGAAGAAGATGGACCAATACATCAAAGGGTTGCCTGGGTACATTAAAGGTGAGACAACTTCATCTCGACCCAAGAACTTTGTTGAGACTGTAAGAATGGCTCATACACTCATGGGGCAGAAGGTTCAAGATAGGGCTGAGAGAGCTGCTGAGGGTAGTAAAAGGAAATGGGAGAATTCGCAGAGTGGTAATCAAGGTAGTAATTGCCATAGGCAGTACAATCAGAAGAGAAATGATGGGGCTAGAGCTACGACTAACAAGAATGATAATGCTGACCAAGGGGGACCAGCCCATAAATGTAAGAGTTGTGGTGCTTGTCACTTTGGTAATTGTCCACCAAGGTGCACTAAGTGTGGAAAGGTTGGTCATGTTGTGGAGAAATGTAAGACAAGGGTCCCTGCTACTGGAGCGAATGCTATTCCGATCAGGACTTGTTTTGAATGTGGAGAACATGATTATCTTCGTCCTCAATGTCCGAAGTGGAAGAACAAGAAAGCAGGTGAAGCTGCTGGGGCAGTTTATGTTGTTAAGGATGTTGATCAGGCACAAGGTCCAAATGTGGTGACGGGTACGTTCTTACTCAACCATCGTTATGCTAGTGTGTTGTTTGACTCAGGATCTGATAGGAGCTTTATAAGCACTTCCTTTAGTCGTTTAATTGATGTTGAGCCAACAAGCTTAAATGCTAGTTATGAGGTCGAGTTAGCTGATGGACAATTAGTTAGTACTACCACTATATTTAAGAAGTGTCCTTTGAAATTAGCAAATCATTTGTTTGAAATTGATTTGATGCCGATTGAGTTGGGTTCGTTTGATGTGATTGTTGGTATGATTTGGTTGGTTGCTCATGATGCGGTAATTGTATGTGGGGAGAAAGTTGTTCACATACCGATTAAGGGTAAGGTGTTAGTAGTTAAAGGTGATGTCGGTAGATCTCGTCTGACGGTGATATCTTGTATCAAGGCGAGGAAATATGTAGAAAGAGGTTGTCACCTGTTCTTGGCTCAAGTAGTGGAGAAAGAACTACCGGTTAGGCGTGTGGAAGATGTTCCGGTTATTCGTGATTTTCCTGAAGTATTTCCCGATGACTTGCCAGGGCTTCCGCCTCAGCGAGAAGTCGAATTCAAGATTGATCTAGTACCAGGAGCTGCACCGGTGGCGCGTGTACCTTATCGTTTGGCACCGTCTGAGATGAAGGAGTTAATGGAGAAGGGGTTCATTAGACCAAGTTCGTCACCTTGGGGAGCTCCAGTATTGTTCGTAAAGAAGAAGGACGGATCGTTCAGAATGTGCATAGACTACCGAGAGTTGAACAAGTTAACTATCAAAAATCGTTATCCACTTCCTAGGATCGAAGATTTGTTCGATCAACTTCAAGGTTCGTGTGTGTACTCGAAGATCGACTTGAGGTCGGGTTATCATCAACTTCGTGTTAAAGAGGAGGATATACCTATTACAGCTTTTCGGACGCGTTATGGACACTTTGAATTTCAAGTGATGCCGTTTGGGTTAACTAACGCACCTGCGGTATTCATGGACTTAATGAATCGTGTATGTAAACCATACCTCGACAAGTTTGTGATTGTATTTATCGTCGATATCCTGATTTATTCCAAAAGTCGGGAGGAGCATGAAGGTCATCTGAGGATTATTTTGGAGTTGTTGAAGAAGGAGAAGTTGTATGCAAAGTTCTCCAAGTGTGATTCTTGGTTGGATTTAGTCCAATTCCTTGGGCACGTGATCGATAGTAGCGGTGTTCATGTTGATCCTTCCAAAATTGAAGCTATTAGAGATTGGGATAGGCCTACGACCCCGACTGAAGTTAGACAATTCCTGGGATTAGCTGGGTACTACCGGCGATTCATAGAAGGATTCTCTTTAATTTCTAAACCTCTTACTAGACTTACAGAGAAAAACAAGAAGTATGAGTGGGGTTCAGAAGAAGAAGAAGTATTCCAAACTTTGAAGCGGAAGCTGTGTTCTGCACCAATTTTGGCTTTGCCCGACGGAGCTGAAGACTTTGTGGTATATTGTGACGCATCGCGTAAGGGTTTTGGTGTTGTGTTGATGCAAAGAGAGAAAGTGATCGCGTATGCATCTCGTCAATTGAGGAAGCATGAGGAGACTTATACTACACATGATTTGGAATTAGGAGTTGTTGTCTTTGCTCTTAGACTTTGGAGACACTATCTCTATGGTACAAAGAGTGTGGTATATACCGACCATAAAAGCCTGCAACATATTTTGGATCAGAAGGAGCTCAATATGAGGCAGAGAAGATGGGCAAAATTGTTGAGTGATTATGACATTCAAATTTGCTACCATCCCGGCAAGGCGAATGTAGTTGTCGATGCACTTAGTAGGAAGGACAGAGAAATAACCAAAAGGGTTAGAGCTTTAGCCATGAAAACTTATTCTGATTTATCTAATCGAATACTTAAAGCTCAAACGAAGGCGATGAAGGAAGAGAATGTGAGAGATGAAGACTTGGGTAGAAGGATGACACCTATATTCGAAATTCGTGATGACGGAATTCGGTATTTCGAGAATTGTGTGTGGTTACCGGTGTATGGAGGACTGAGAGATCTAGTTATGCACGAATCTCATAAGTCTAAATATTCGATTCACCTAGGATCGGATAAAATGTACCAAGACTTGAAAAATGTTATTGGTGGCCGAATATGAAGGCTAACATTGCTATTTATGTTAGTAAATGCTTAACATGTGCTAAGGTGAAGTTTGAGCACAAGAGACCTTCGGGTTTACTGCAACAACCTGAAATTCCAGAATGGAAATGGGAGAAGATCACTATGGACTTTGTTTCAGGACTTCCGAGGACTTCTAGTGGTTATGATACGATTTGGGTGATTGTTGATCGGTTGACTAAGTCGGCTCATTTCTTACCGATAAAGAAACTGATGACTTAGTAAAACTTACTCGGTTGTATTTGAAGGAAGTTGTTTGTAGACATGGAGTTCCTTTGTCAATTATTTCTGATCGAGATAGTCGGTTCACATCTGAGTTTTGGAAATCGCTTCAGCGAGCTTTGGGGACTTAGTTGGATATGAGCACTGCGTATCATCCGGAAACGGACGGACAAAGTGAGAGGACTATTCAGACTTTGGAGGATATGTTACGAGCGTGTATAATAGACTTTTGAGGTAGTTGGGATCGACACTTACCTTTGGTGGAGTTCTCATACAACAACAGTTATCATGCAAGTATAAGGGATGCGCCTTTTGAAGCACTTTACGGGCGAAAGTGTAGATCACCAGTTGGTTGGTGTGAAGTTGGAGAAAGTCAGTTGACGGGTCCTGAATTGATTAGAGAAACGACTGAGAAGATCGTGCAAATCAAGAATCGTTTATTAACAGCTCGTAGTACGCAGAAGAGTTATGCGGATAAGAGGAGAAAACCATTGGAGTTCGATATTGGCGACATGGTTATGTTGAAAGTATCACCTTGGAAAGGAGTAATTCGATTTGGCAAGCGAGGAAAGCTTAGTCCACGTTATATTGGTCCATTCAAGATTATTGATCGAATTGGTCCTGTGGTATATAAGTTGGAATTGCCAGAGAAGTTAAGTGCTATTCACAATACTTTTCACGTTTCTAATCTTAAGAGGTGTTTGGCGGACGAGAATTTGATAATTCCACTTGAGGAGATTCAACTGGACGACAAGCTGCATTTTATTGAAGAACCGGTGGAGGTTATGGATCGAGAGGTGAAACGACTTAAGCAAAGTCGGATCCCGATAGTGAAAGTGCGATGGAATTCCCGACGTAGACCCGAATACACTTGGGAGAGAGAGGACTACTTCAAGAGCAAGTATCCGCATTTATTCGTAGACGGACCTAAGGAGAAGTAAGCCCCAGGACGGTGCTCTCCTAAGGTGGTGAGGATGTAAAACCCACAAAATAAGGTCATTACTCAATTCTTACTTTTCAAATATTTTTGAAGTATTTATGACGTTAAATATTATTACGTTTAACGGTTTAAGTTGAAATCGATATTAAATATTTTATTTTAATATTTTGACGAGCAACGAGGACTACTAGTGATCGCGATACTGACGGATGCCCACAATTTTATATTTTATTATCAGTCGTTTCGATATTTAATATTTTCGACGATATCGTTTTAATTACGTATCGAGTCGTTATATTATTTTTCGTGTGCGTTTAAACTTTTAAGTATTTTTACGAAACCCGAGTCCCGTAAATATTTTCAAAATTGACTAATAATTATTTCCCACTTTTTAACTAACTATTTACAATTTTTAGCCACAACTTCTGCCAAATTGCAACTTGGTCCCTACCCCACTAAATAAAAACTTCAAACACACACACACTCTCTCATTTTTCATTTTAAAAATTCACCACACTCTCTCTCTTCTCCTTGTTCTTTCCGAAACACCACCCAACCACCCAAACCCATTCAATTTTAAAATTATCTTGAGTTTGAGGTTGATTCAAGCTAAACCAAGCATAGACCCATCTCTATTTTTTGATCAAGGATCACATAGGTATAAAAATTTTACACATGCAAGCACTTTCTATTTTTTTGATGTTGGTAGGTAGAAGCCATGGTCATGCATGGTGTTTTTAGCATGATCCATGGTGGTTCTTGCTAGAAATCTTGTTAAAAACTTTATTTTGATCCAAAGATTTTTATTTTTGTTATGATTTTGATGTTATGGTGGATGTATGATGATATTAGAGTATAGGAATGATCATATCTATGGTTGGTTTCGGTCAAAAAGTTGATTTTGTACAAGATTTTGGTACCCATTTTATAGCAGTAGGTAAACTGATAAATCCGAATTTTTATGTTTTGAAAATGACTTAACTTATAGCCTAGGGTTGTAGATAATTTCCTTAGCTTCGATTTGATATAAGGTAGAGCTTCTAGCTCAAAACGAGCGCGAAGTTATGATGTTTTGAATGATCGTGTACCGGGAAACGAGTATCGGCACTACAAGTAGTTGTTGTTGATATTTGGATCGAATCTCGGGGACTCTAAATGAATGTTTTAAAATGTGTAACCTACTGATAATGAGGTATTTATTTATTAGTTTGAGTTTACTTTAAAACCCGAGCGTCGGTTTTGTAAACGGAGTCGTTTAAATAAGTTAAAACGGTTGTATGAAAAATTAACGTAAATCTGTCCGGATTTTGTGGTTTGAAAATGAGTCGAGTAAAGAAATTTAAAAGTAATTTCATTTGATAAACTTGTAGGAGGACTTTCTATATATAGTAAGTTAGTTTATCGAGTCGTTTCATAAACGGTTGACAAGTTTAAAAGGGGTAAATAAGCTAGTACATGTAGTATGTACCGGCGGATTTTGTTAAAAGTGTAAAATGGTAAAGTAAATGAGTAGTAAAGCATAATGAAGTTATTTATATCGTTACTCTCGAGTGTATTGTGGTTTTATGAGTTCGAGTTTGATTTTATTAAGTATCAGTTATTTCTCGAGTCTATTATTAAAGTATGCACCTTATTTGCTAGGTTGCGGTTATCGTGATTATCGGGCATCTACTATCGTCGGCGATCATCTTCAACTACTATAAGCACTAAGGTGAGTCTATATCCTCGTTTGAGCTCATTCAAATATTTTAAAACCCGCGAGGGGGAATACATGTTTTGTAAACTTAGAACACAAGATTTTTATGGTATGCTTGTCCCTTTATGAATGGACTCGTGGTTGCCTTTAAATTGCATTAAGTGATTGCCTCTGTTAAAGCCTCAATTATGGACCGTTAATTAACCTATGATGGGTTAACCGCTAGTACAATTAATAGATCTATGGGGGAAGCCGCCCCGGTTCAGTTTTTGTGGACTTGTCATAGAAGCTTAGGCCCGACCTCCGCACTGTTTGAACATATTGTATTGAGAAGTCAGGTATACGGCAATGTACCAATAATCTGGAGGTAACCGACAATTAATAAATCTCCTGTCTTATCAGACCTCTAAAGGGATTGTCTAAGGGCTCGGTTCCATGAGCTTATTGCAATTTATGCTATATACAATTATTATTGTTGATACAAATTATTATTTGATGCTGTTGCCTTCAAGTATGCCACAAACTTATAATCTTTGCTTGTGTTCAAAATGATTATATAAACCTATAGATTCACTCGACATTTTTGCTGATGATTTTCTCACATGTATTTCAGGTAATCAGGAAGGGTGAAGCTTGGAAGCCACGGGAATGAATGTTGTGCACTACTTTGCAATATAAACTCTTTGAATATTTGTCGTTCCTTTTGTTCAAAACAATTTAAATCTTTTGTTTTGGTTGTACTTTGGTTACGGTGTCTTGGGACTACGCTACTCTGACAAATGTTTTAGGAACGATAAATCTAAAACGTCTCTTTTCGAGTCGTTCTTTATAAATTATGTGTTGTTGTATCATTGTTTAGCACCCAAAGATGTATTCCGCTGCGTTTAAATTTGGGGGTGTTAGAGTTGTAGAAAAGAAGGAAGAGGAGCATGTTCACTATGCTCTCATGTCACATTCTTCATCTTCATCAGACAATGAGGTATATGATGATGCATTTTGTAATAAAGGTTGTCGTTTAAACACTGAAAAACTTAACAAAGAAATTTTAAAGTTAAAATCAGATGTTTTTGATGAAAAATGCAAGTTATGTAACTATCAACTTGCACTTGTTCAAACTGAAAAGACTGTGGCTGAATATAAGAAAATGGAGCTTGACCTAAAAGATCAAATCAATGTTTTGACTCATGACCTAAATACTAGTATTGAGATTAGGGACATCTTGGAGAGATCCAAAGGTGTTATACAAGCTGAGTTGGATGAGGCCATTAAAAACAAAGATAATGTAGGGCTTAAAATTCAAAGATTTGATAAAGCTTCTCAAACCCTAGAAAAATGTGTTAGTGAACAAAGGGATTCTAGGGATATCACTGGGATTGGGATGAAAGAGTATGTTGGTGTTCCACAACCTGCTGGGAACTTCTATGGTGTCCTTAGAAAAGATTTGTCTTGGACTGGTATTCCAGAATTCCAAGAAAAGGAATTTATTCCTCCACCAAGAGTTCTTACTCCATTAGAGGAATATAAGCGAAAATTGACAGATTTAGACCAATGTAAGAAATCCAATCCTAATTTGTTTGTTAAAGGTGGCATGCTTAGTGAAAGCCCAATTGAGTCATCACCCATAAAAGTTACCAACCCTACTACTGGAAAGACTGTTGACCTTGGCTTAAACGTTGATAGAAAACCTAGTATTAACTACAGAAATGTATAGAAAACCTAGGTCACCAAAAAGTCAAGTTAGTGATAATGGGACAGGTTTCTTTTCATCTAGACCTAGAGTTATGTCTAGAAAAGCCTGTTATACTTGTGGGAGTATTTCACATTTGTCTTATAAGTGTGTCAATGCTTCAAAAGTCAACTCTAATAGAAAGTCAACCATGGTCAAACCCAAACCTTTTGTCCAGCAAAGTCCACAAGTCATTAGACCAGCTCCATTCTTTACTAAAGTGTCTAATACTTATGGACAAAGGCCTTTTCAAAAGACTAATAGATGGTCTAACAGATAATGGTTTCCTGTAGCAAACCCTAGTTTTGACGCTGATAAGGGTAATTTCAGCGTTGTCAAGAACAATTTTAACGTTGATAGGAATGTTTCCAACACTGTTAGACCAAGTAATTTCAAATACTTGCAACCAAAGGGAAAGGGGTCTAAAGCTTCTTCTAGCTTGACTTGGAGACCCAGACAAGACCAAAACCCTAATTCAGATGGGATTTCTATGACTTGTAACAGATTTCATTATATTTCAAAGGTCAAAACTAAACCAATTGGGGTTAACTGGGTGTTTAATCCGAAAAAGGATGAACAAGGGGTTGTTATAAGGACTAAGTCTGTTCTTGTTGAACAACCTAATGAATCCAAGTCTGCTCAGGCTTGGGTTCCCAAAGAAAACTAATTTGTTTTCTTTATGTGCAGGGCATTCAAAAGCGTGTTAATTATCATGGATATTGGGATAGTGGAGGCTCTAAGCACATGACGGGGAAGGAAGATTATTTGACAAACTTTACCCCCATTAAAGATGGTGACAAAGTGTACTTTGGAGGAGGATATGGTACCATTACTGGCAAATGCACTCTTATCACCAACAATTTGTGTTTTGAAAACGTATTTCTCGTAAAAGAAATTGATTATAATCTATTTAGTATATCACAAGTTTGTGATAACAAAAATAATGTTCTTTTCACTGATATTGAATGCTTGGTGTTAAGCAAGGATTTTAAATTACCTGATGAGAAATTCATTGATTATAGAAAACCTAGGCATAAGGACATTTATAATGTGAATCTTAATGGAATTAGGATGAATAATAATTTGTCATGTCTATATGCTAAGGCTTCAGTTGATGAGAGTAAGCTTTGGCACAGAAAGTTAGGGCACATAAATTTTAAGAACATAAATAGACTTGTGAGACATGGTTTAGTTGATGGTTTGCCTGAAAAGGCTTTCCACAATGATCACTCTTATGTTGCATGCCTTAAAGGCAAACAACACAAAGTCTCTTTTAAGTCTAAACTTGTGCACTCTAGTTCTAAACCACTTCACCTGTTGCATATGGACTTGTTTGGTCCAACTAATATAGAAAGTTTAAATGGTAAATCTTTTTGTTTTGTCATAACTGATGATTTTTCTAGATTTACTTGGACTTTCTTTTTGGCTTTGAAAAGTGAAACTGCTGATGCTTTGATTAACTTTATTACCCAAACTGAAAAGAAGACTGGGAATGAGGTTAAAATTCTTAGAAGTGATAATGGTGGTGAGTTTAGAAATAAGCTGTTAGATGACTTTTGTGCCAAGAAAGGGATTACTAGGCAGTTTAGTGTAGATAAGACCCCACAACAAAATGGGGTGGCTGAAAGGAAGAATGGAACACTCATAGAAGCATCTAGGACAATGTTGGCTGATGCTCACTTTCCCATTACATTTTAGGCTGAGGCTGTGAATACAACCTGCTATGTTCAAAATAGGGCACTGGTCAACAACATTCACAATAAGACGCCATATGAGCTATTTTGGAGTAGGAAACCTAATATTGGTTTTCTTAAACCCTTTGGCTGTCATGTAGTTGTATTAGATACTAGTGATTCCTTAGTAAAGTTTAGTACTAAAGGTGATGAAGGCTATTTTATGGGCTATTCAGTGTAGAGTAGAGGATATAGGGTTTACCTTAAGAAAGAAAAATGTATACTTGAAAAGGTACAAGTTAGGTTTTTAGAAAGTAAACCTAGTGATCCTGAGAGTGGACCAAATTGGCTATTTGACTTGGAACCTCTATCTAGAACCTTAAATTATATGCATGTTACTAATCCAGACATTGTGAAGGTGAATACAAATGTTGTGGAAGAACCAGTTGTTGAAATTTTAGGTATACAGGTTGATAAGAAGATAGGATCACATGCAGACAAATCAGCTCCCATACTTGAGTATGTTACCATTCCTATATAGACAAATGCATTTGCTGCTGCCTCTGCTGGAAAGGAAAAAGTTGGTCCACAAGGAACACCAGTTGATGAAAACATGCATGTATCTTCAAGCGCTGACAAAGGAAAATCTGGCGCTGACGAGACAAATTCAAGCGTTGATGGCTCAAACGTTGACAACTCTAATTCAGGCGTTGACATCTCATTTGACCATTTATTCTCTTCCAGTGTTTTTGAACAAGGTGCACCTTCCAACATACATGGAGAGGTTCATTCAGGTAATGAGGAAGAAGAATTTGAAGATGATATTGGCAACTTGGAGACCAAAATTGAAGACAACACAATTATTGAAAGAGGAGTGCTTACATCTACTATCAAGAATCACCCTTCTTCTCTAATCTTGGTGATGTGATGTCTCCTGTTCAAACTAGAAGGTCTCATCAGAATCATGGAGGTTTTATTGACAATATCCACAAGAAGGTTGATACCCCTCTTGTTCAAGCATGTTTGTTTGCTTGTTTTCTGTCACAACAGGAACCCAAGAAGGTATTCGATGCTCTCAAAGAACCAAGTTAGGTGGAAGCAATGCAAGATGAGCTTCACCAATTTGCTATTCAAGATGTTTGGGAGTTATTTCATTGTCCTAGATATGTCATACCTATAGGGACAAGATGGGTTCTAAGAAACAAAAAGGATGAGAGAGGAATTGTGGTCAGAAACAAGGCACATTTATTTGCTCAAGGCTATACACAAGAGGAAGGGATAGATTATGAGGAGGTTTCTGCACCAGTTGCAAGGATTGAAGCAATAAGGATTTTCCTAGCCAATGCTTCTTGCATGGGCTTCATAGTTTATCAAATGGATGTGAAGAGTGCTTTTCTTTATGGCACAAATGCAGAGGAGGTTTATGCTATGCAACCTCCTGGTTTTGAAGATTCTGAACATCCAGACAAGGTGCATAGAGTGAAGAAAGCAATGTATGGACTTCATCAAGCCCCAAGAGCATGGTATGGCACATTGTCCACCTATCTGGTGGAATATGGATTCAAGAGGGGCACCATAGATCAGACTTTGTTTACCAAGAAGACTGGAAATGACTTCTTACTTGTTCAGGTCTATGTGGATGATATCATCTTTGGCTCTTCAAGTCCAGAGATGAGTGAAGACTTTTCCAAGCTCATGACAGACAAGTTCAAGATGAGTGCAAGGGAGTGATGAACTTCTTTCTAGGGTTACAAGTTCTTTAGAAAGAAGATGGTATCTTCATCTCTCAAGACAATTATGTAGCAGAGATCTTGAAGAAGTTTGGCTTTTCTCTACATGAAAAACGGGCTAGCACACCCATGGATAGGGAACACCCTTGGGGAAAGGTTGGAGATGGAAAAGAGGTGGATGTCAGGCATTATAGGTCAATGATTGGATCATTAATGTATCTTACTGCTTCTAGACCTGACATTATGTTTGTTGTGTGTGCATGTGCACGCCATCAAGTGACTCCCAAAGAGTGTCATCTTCATGCTGTCAAGAGGATTTTTAGATACCTTAGGTTCTATCCAACCTTGGGATTATGGTATCCAAAGGATTCTCCATTGGAGCTTATTGCTTATCCAGACACTGATTATGAGGGTGACAAGTTTGATAGAAAATCTACAACTGGTGGATGCCAATTTCTTGGGAGTAGGTTGATATCTTGGCAATGTAAGAAACAAACTGTGGTGGCCAACTCTACAACTGAAGCAGAATATGTAGCTATAGCTGCTTGTTATGGATAAGTCTTATGGATTCAGAACCAACTGTTAGATTATGGGTATAATTTTATGCATACCAAGATTTTTGTAGACAATAACAGTACTTTATGCATTATTAAAAATCATATACATCATTCTAAAACAAAACACATAGAAATTAGACATCATTTTATAAGAGATTGTTATGAAAAAAGTTAAATACAACCAGAAAGGGTTGACACAGAAGAAAATGTGGCTGATTTATTAACTAAACCTTTTGATACTGAGAGATTTCAATACTTGGTAACAAGTATTGGAATGATCAATCTTACCTAATATGTGTTTTTTAAACTTTTTGTAGAAAGTATGTAAAGGATGTGCATTGTTATTGGTCTTTTGTACAAAATTAGGTTTTCCACTTTATTTGTCTAACGTTGACAAAGGTTATTTTAACGCTGATAAGTGTTAAAATGACGTTGACAGCAATATGTAAGTTTTGTGGTTTTTGATCTAATTATGCAGGCATTGTTAGCATTGTACAAATGGATACAGAGTTGCTTATGGATCCTTGGAGCTTACTTGGAGCATGTTTAAGTTTATGGATGATGGTTGGAATATTTATATTCCTATCTTGACATAAATTTTTATTGCATGTATTTTATTTGGCAACTTGTATATCTTATTTTAAGGGGAGGTTTAGGATACCTTTAGGACTTTTTGGGTATTCATATAATACTCTTATCACAATTCTAGATTGTGTCCACTGGTGAGTACGAGTTAGTTTACTAAATCGTGAGGCACTGTAGCATGCAAAGTTGATATACTTTGCACGTTGCCAAGACTTTTTGACCTAGAATTTGATGTGGTATGTTGGGAGACTTGGGTAGGATTTTTATTGGGATTACCTGGGAAGTTACAAAGGATTTTATAAGATAACTTCATTGTTAAGAACCTTGATTAGCAAGGGAAACTTGAGGATAATTATTTATATCTTGCTTAAGCAAGTGTGCGTGATTGGACAGTGCTTGCCACCCTATGGTAATTTTCAGTCTATAGGTTATCTTCACTAGGATAAATTACTTTGTTAAGGTCCTTTTTCTTTTTTATTATTTTATTTTTGGACGCTGACAGTTTTATTTCCAAACGTTTTTAGGACCAATTTTGACGTTGACACGGCAAAATCCAACGTTGACAAGAATATAGCCGTTGGGCGTTGATACGTTATTTTTGACCGTTGATAAACATGGGGTCCTACCTAGTTGTTATTTTTGACGAAAATTTGGGCCGTAATTTTAGGAGTTGGTAACTTTTTATTAATGCACAAGATAAGTTATATATTTTCAAGATTTTAATCATTATATTTTGAAAATAACTGCCTCATCTTTGACCAATCACATGTTTTCACCTCTCATATATATTTGGCTCATTCTTTTGAAATAGGGTAACTGCTTATTCTTGTCTAACTAAATCTTCTCATACATTCATCTTTCATAACATTTATCACAGCTTTCTACATCAATGGCGTCTAAGTTTAAACCAAGTGATTTAGAATTGGGGTTCAGAAGTCAGCACAACATGGTTGCTTATTTAGAGGCTGACAATACTCTGTTTCCCCAATATACTCAGATGGTGGAGTATTTAAATGCATCCCCAATAAGGTATGCACTTTCTCATACTCCTCTTATCCTTGTCACTCATATTAAACAGTTTTAGAATACTGTCACTTCCTCAACAATTAATAATGTGACTACATTGATTGCTACAGTCCATAGGCTTTCATGGGTGGTTACTGAAGCTTTGGTTCGCCAAGCCTTGCATCTTAATGATGCAGATGGTATAACCACCCTACCCATTGGTGAGCTAGAACAAGGACTTCAAGCTTTGGGTTATCCTTTGCATGAAGAGGGCACTTTAAAAAAATATTCAAAACATGAATTTCCCCCAGCTTGGAAGTACTTGATACATGTCATTCTTCAATGTTTGAGTCCCAAATGTACTGCACACAATGAAATTAACCGTTCAATTGGGAGTGCCATTGTGTGTATTGATACTGGGCAAAAATATATCTTTTCTAAAATGATTTTTGATGGCATGTGTCATAACAAGGGTAGCAAGATGACTCTTGCTTACCCAATATTTTACAAATGGTGTTTGATGAACAACGATATTGCACTAGGGATCACAATGATTTTTATAAGATCCCTGTTCAAGAGAAAGTAATTTTTGGAAAGATGAATACACCACCTCATCGAGACTTACCCCTTACCCAAACCATGCTTGCTGTTATTGCAGCAGAACAAAATCAACCAGACCCACTACCAGAACCAGACCCATTGCTTGAACGATCACCATCACCCCAGAAAATGGTCATTGACCAAGAACCCTTCAACGCTGACACGTTAAATGTTGGAGTTGACACTCCAAATCCAAACGCTGACACCCTTTTACAACAAACCCAAACACCCCTTAACCTTCAAACTGAAACCCAATCCACATCATCTTCTACACCCCCTAATTTTAGGTTGGAAAAATGCCAAAGGACTACTTGAGTGTTCTCCTCTAGTGGTCCTAGCCATGTTGCAGAGAGAACCACCACCACAAGTGTGGTTGGTGACATGCATAGGGCTAGGACTATCGGTACTAGCTTAGATGCAGGCCAAGCCAGTCCTAACATCATTAAGACCCCATCCATGCCCCATGAGTCTACTTTGGGAGGTCAAATTCCTATTCTAGAGGAGGGCAGATTGGAGCCTTACACATTGTTGGAATTGACGGCTGTCTGCATTAGCTTGCAAAAGCAAAATGCAGACCTTGTACATACTGTCTCTACACAAGGCCTTGAACTCAAGCAATTGAGCGAGAGGATTGTTATTTTGGAAGGAGCTAACCCTAGGCATGGAGTGGAGGATTCTTCCAAAGGGGAGGATGAGAAGATACATGGGAGTGACAAAGGCTCACATGAAGGAGAGTCTTTGGGTATAGCTGAAGCTCTAACAAATTTAAAGAGGCAACCAAGTTTTGATGCTTCATTGGTTACCCCTAAAAATTTGAATTTATCTTTTACTGATATGTTGGAGCAGTTCACAAAGCCAAGCGCTGACAAGAGTAAGTTGAGCATTGACAAGCAGGTTTTTTACGCTGACAAGCTAAACGCTGATAAGAGTATGTTAGGCGTTGACACACAGGTTTTAGACGTTGATAGACCTGCAGATATGGTTGATGTATCCCAGTCATCAGCTATCATCAAGGATGTGTCTACACAGGTACCATCATCATCTTTACCCACCATTGATATATTAGATAAAGGTAAAGGGGTTATGGTAGAAACAGTAGTTTCCAAGGATGCAGCTCAAGTAAAGTTTGATTCCATGTTGGCTATACAACTTGAGAAAGAGGAGAGGATAAAGGAAACTGCTATTGACAGTAAGGAAGGTAGTGATGATGAGAGTACAGATTCAAGTGTAATGATTATTGAAGAACCAGAGAGACTTGAATATGGTGATGAGTTGGCAAAGGAAAAGATTGTAGAGTTGAAAAATCAGGTGGATTATGAGATGCCTTAAGTTGCTCAGATGTACTTTGCATGGGAGAATAAGGTAGTGAAGAATCCATACATGAATTTATCAGATCAAATTTGGGGTTTGGAGATTCGACTAAGAGTTCAAAGGGATTGCAAGGTGATTCTGAAGTATAAAGCTAGCAAAGTTCTTTCACAGACTAAGAAGGATAGAAGGGAGCTTTACTACATGTTTCTCAGATGTCATCAAGGAGGTTGTACTTTTAAGAAGTTGCAGGGATTGTCTTTTGATGAGTTGGAATATAAAGCTTATCCTATATGGGCAAGTGTTCAAGAGCAGAACACTATCATGCTTCTTTCATATGAAAGAAAGGAAGAACTTGTAGAAGAGATGCAGACCCAACAGGCTTTGGTTACACCAAGACCATTGAAGAAGGGAGTTCCACTTGAGTTCCCAGAAAAATTGGATAGAGTGAATCCTAGTGAAGCTGTTATTAGAAGGAGTATTAAGCTCTCACCCTTAGAAGCTTCACATATGGTAGAGGTGTTACCTCATGATTCCAGAAACCCTATAGTTCACTATGAGGAAGATGCAAGTGGGTTTTGGATGATTGGCAGATATGGGAAAGAGGTACACACTTTCACTACTCTTATGTCTTTGTTTGCAAGCCTGGATAGGGAAGACTTAGCAGACCTTTGGAGGTTGATGCAGGCCAAGTATGAGACTGAAGCACCTACTTCAGTCAATGGAATAAAGATTTGGTCAACATTCAAGAGAATGTGTGAACCAGATGAAGAAGATCCAGTTTGGAAGGATCTTGATGATGTCAGTGGACTTCAATGACGTCTACATTCAGCAGCTGGTGTGTATCAATTGAGTACTACAAAGTTTTCTAAGTATCTTCTTGTAGATGCTGAATATCCTATGTCCAAAGAAGTTTTGAAGAAAATGGTGTCGACACAGCTGGAGATGGATTACACGAGTGATGTTGGCAAAGATTTGATTAGGTTTATTTATTTCCAACTTAATAAGTAATTTGTATTTGTTAGAATCCTCCTTGTACTTAGTTTTTATTCAGAAACTTGATTACTAGAGTAGATATCAAGTTTAAGGGAGGATTGTTGGGAATAAAATGAAGTCAAGACACTTAGACGCTGACAAGAGGAAATTGGACGTTGATAGGAAGAAATCAAGCGTTGTCAAGTCAAGCGTTGACAGGAAGAAGTCAAGCGCTGATAAGAAGAAGTCAAGCACTAATAGGATACTTAGTCTACACGTTTTATGTTTCTAGTAAAGATATGTTCGACAATGTATTTCTTATGTTTATCTTTACCTAAAATAGCTGATACGTAGACTCTTGTACAAGGTTCCTTAATCTATAAAAGGAGGACTTTAGGTTTAGTTCAATATATGTTTTCACACTTTCATTGTACGCAAGTTCGATTAATCAATCAAAGTGAAAGTTTGGTTTATCCTGTTTGTGTGTTCTTGTTTAAGTATTAATTCCGCATAATACTTAGACTGTTTTATATACAACAAAGTTTCTCAAAGTGTTTAACTTGATTCATTCTCGTTTTCACAAGCTAAATCTATCTAAGTTTGGGATCAACAGGTTCCTCTTTTGAGTGCACAAGTCCTTTAAAAACATGTCATATGAAGGAATTTGCTTAATAGAGTCAATAGGGGGAGTCTGATCCTTACTTGCTTGAAAGTCTCCAACATGTCCTCAAAATGAGGAACCTTCTTAACCCATCTTGTAGATGCTGATTTTTCTAAAGTTGAAGGGTAAGGAGTGGTCATGCTCGGCACATCACCCTCCCCATCTTTTGGGAGCATTAGTAGCTTCAGACTTCTGAGTTGGGGGTTTTTAAAAATCTTTTAATAAATCATTGACCAACTCATAATCATACTTGGCATTATCAAAATTTTCAACAACAACCTCGTCATCGACGACGAAATCCTCAGCATCATGTGAAGAATCATGTACACTTGGGATTTTGATGTTATTGTCGTAGGTTCTACAACTTTGAAGAGATTTCGCTATATTAACTTGCTCAGGACCACCTGGATTGTGTTTTGGATTAAGGGTGGGGTATCTTGGAAGCTTACTCGCTTCTCGTTCGTGCACCTCTTCGGCCAACTGCCCCAATTGCTTTTCAAGGTTCACTACAGATTTAGAGAGGGATTCAAATTTTTGTTATGTACCTTGATTGGTTTTGGCCAACTCACTTAGGATCAAGTCAAATTTTTGGTCAACATTAGATTGTTGACTGTTGCTTGGACCTTGACCATGATTTTGGTATGGTTGTGGCCTTTGTTGATAAGGGTTTTGTTGGTAGTAATTTTGTTGTAAGTTAGATGAACCGCCACCTTCGTACCTTGGTTTGTAACCCTGGTATTGTTGTTGGGTATTGTTAGGGCGATTGTCGTCATCTCTCCAACAAAAGTTAAGGTGATTTCGCCATCCTTGATTGTAACTTTCGGAGAATGGGTCATTTCTGGGACGGTTCCCATAGACTCTATTTACCTGCTCCTTTGCTGGCGTGCTCCAGCTTTGGCATTGTTCGACCGAGTGGCTTTGATCACCAGACATTGAGCAACCGTCATGCGACACTTGTGACACGTTTGGAACACTTTTTACTAGACTTCTCAACAAGTGATCAACTTTCTTACTTAGCTAACTAATCTCATAGTTTGTGGCCTGTTGGTCAGACATAACATTAGTGGAATATTTGTAATGGTTGTTTCGATCCACTGAAACTTGGGTCTTGGAACCTTTTCTCAGCTTTTTAAAGAACTCAAATTCTTCCTCCATGGGACGTGAGAAAAACGTACCCCCACTGGTTACCCTAACGAATTTTTGGGTGTTATAATCCAACCCATCGTAAACGAATTTGACAAGTTCCCATTTTGGAACATCGTGGTGAGGGCAAGTTCGTAATAACTCTTTTAGTCTACTAAAAGCTTCGTGAAACTGCTCGCCTTGGATTTGATGAAAGGATTTAATTTTATTTCTGATGGCGGTAGTTTTACTTATCGAATAGAATTCATCAAGAAATACGGATTGCATTCCAGACCATGAGTTAATACTACCTGGTTAAAGAGATGTGAACCAAGCCTTAGCTTGACCTTTGAGATAAAAAGGAAAGAGGCGAAGTCTCACCTCATCCCTTAGTGATATTACTGACGGTGTGTATCTGCAATGGAGAAAAACTCTCACAAATGTGCATATGGCTCCTCACGACATGTGAATGTAGGAAAGATCGCTATGAGGTTCGGCTGGATCTTGAAGTTACTTGCAACTCCATTCGCCGCGGTCGGAAAAACAATCAGAGAAGGATCTTCAAAGTTCCCTGGTCTGTAGTAAGAATCAACACCCCGTGGTGGAGATCCTGGTGGGGATCCTGGTCCGGTGACATCGTCGTCACCTGACATTTCCGCAAAAAGCTCTTCTAAAACGACAAAGTCGACATGAGAAGAAGGTTGACGAGCTACTTTTCTTCTCGACCTTGCGCTTCTTTCTATCTCGGAATCGTAAGCTAACGGAGATGCTCGTCTCGATCGACGTGTGTGCATGCACAAAAAAATGCACACTCAAAATAAAATAAAACAAACAAAATATAGAAAAAAACATCTTTTTGGATTTTTACTTTTTAAATATTAACAAAAACTTAAACTAAAACCGACACTAACTCCCTGGCAGCAGCGCATTAATTTGATAGGCTGTCGTTGTACCAGTCAAAAATAATAACCTAATTACCTTATACTAGATAGGGCAAGTGGGTATCGAATCCACATGGAGTATGTGGTCTTGGTCTAAGTTTTAGGGTTTGTGATCATAGATCAATAAAAGCTTTGAGTTTTAAAATCTAAATAACTAAATTACTAAGCTAAAGATTAAACTAGAAGATTAATTATTAAAGCTGTAAACAATAAAAAGACAAATATAATTCCTTCTGGTTTCCAATATCTATGGTTGATCACACTATAAATTATGAAAGCATTTAAATCCATTACAAAGATTAGTTTGACTTAATATGGATGAACTAATATTGGCACTTGCTATGTTTATCATTGATTCACAATAATAAGTCTTTTAACAATTCACCAACAATCATGCATAACAATTTATTTAGGTACAACTTATTTTGGGCTAGACAACCATCTTTATCCTTAGTTAAATAGACTTAGCAGGAATTGTTAACTAGCAATAAGCTGTCTTGTACAAATCCTCAAACATAATCTTAAATAAAACATAAAAATTTATGAACATAAAAATGCATAAATCATAATCAGTGTAGAATAAACATGATAAATATAACATTGATCAAACCATAAATTAGGTTATCGAAAAGAATTAGAACGAGTTTAACCGGACACAATGGTAAAATCAACCCACTCCGAGCTCTCCATTTCTTTTACACTTATAAAAATTAATGCCACAAACTTAGAATTACTCCACCAATTCCTCATGTGAACATGCCATCCCATCGACCAAAATATATTATATCTAAATCATCGGCGAATGTGTAGAGCACTAAAAGGAATTCATTTACTTATTGTTATGAAGTTGTGTGTTTACACACACGCTGAAGGTAAAAGAGCTGGGTGCCCCTTGTGCTGAATTATTTGTTCGAATATATACATGAAGTGAAGGGTCCTACCCACTTGTGAATACAACTTCATTGGCACAGAAAGTCGCTTTCTCAAATTTTTTTCGACCAACTATTTAGTACGAAAGACTACTATGTTCAGGAAGTGTGGCACACTATCCATTGGTCATTTAATGCCCAACCTCTAAAATATCTAGCACCAATAATTGTGTCAAAGCTGTCCGAATTTCTCATGCTTTCTCCTCGACTCAATGGCATATTTTTGTTTCTTTCTTTTAGATACTTAGTTAGTGACTAGACCCACATATCTATGTATCTTGTTGATCCCAAACTTAGATCGATTAGCTTTGTGTATACGAGATTAGATCAAGTAATACACGTAGAGAAACTTTGTGTATTCGACAATCTAAGTATTATGCGGAAACTAATACTCAGAACGAAGAACGAACAGAATATATGAATACCAAACTTTCACTTTTTAATAATAACAATGAAAGATTACAATGAAAGTGTTATGAGATATGTGGAAGAGGTGTATATGAGATGTGTCATATGTCTAACCCTAAGGCCTCCTTTTATAGGTTTAAGGAGCCTTGTACAAAAAGATATGTTTATCTTATTTTAGGAAAAGACATAAGATAAACACAACTTATTGACTAAATCTTTTTAAACATTAAGAATATATTCTGAATTCTTATCTTCATATTTTGTCCACCAGCTTGAAGAATTCATCATTGACAAATTTAGTCCTTGTCTTTATGTTAAGATTCTTCTCGTCAGCGTCTTGATAATTCTTATCAGCGTCTCATCTGTCAACGCCCTGTTTACTCTTGTCAGCGTCCAAGTTCCTCTTGTCAGCGTCTAGGGACTTGGTCAATTTTATTCCCAACAATCCTCCCCTAAACTTGATATCTACTCTAGTAATCAAGTTTCTGAATAAAATAAAACATACAGAGAGGATTCTTACAAACATACTTATCCCTGAATTTGAGTAATAATAAATCTCGAAAGGTCAATCACTCAAATCACTTGTATAGTCAGCCTTCACTTGGTCTTAATCATCTTCAACACCTGTAGAGTCTTTGGAGCTTTCTTTATTACTTTTGTCACTCAAATTCAATTGCTCCTCCCCTTTTTAAGACTCCTCTCCAAGATCAATATACAAGGACGGAACCAAGAACGTCCTCCTTGCATCAGCTTCCAAAACAACAAGTCTATCAGTTCAAAATAGTGATCCTTGACAATTTGTACCATTTCTGTATTATGCTTTTACAAGCTAATACAGATTTTCGTCAATTCCATTAATGTCAAAGGTTTCATACTGTCCTCATCCACATTCGGGAAATGAATCCTCAATGTTGATTCATAGGACATGGGGATGGACTTACTGATGATAAGACTGACTTGAACTGCATTAAAGCTAGTGCCAATAGTCTCAGCCATCTCCATAACACTATACACCCTTGTGAAAGTGATCTCTGCTGCTACTAGATGTCAATCACTAGGAAAAACATCTCAATGATCATTAGGCTTCCAGATATCCAAAAATTTAAAAAATAAAAGGGTGATGAAACGTTTTGGGTCTATAAATCAGTTTAGAAATGACACCAGCTGAAATGAAATAGCATAAAATAGACTTGAGAATGTAGAAAACTTTAGTTAGAACATAGACAAAGGTAATAATCCTAAGGAAATTAACTAGACTCTAATAAGCAAGAGTGACAAACACTGTTCATGCATACACTCATGCAAAAGCATGATAGACACACATGAACTCTAGAGTCATTTGTTCACAAATGCCCCAAAGAGAAAGTTAACTCATATAAAACCTTTGCAACTCCCCAAGTAAGCCCAAAAATATATCTAACCCAAGTCACCCATACGACCACACCCAATTCTAGGTCAGAAGTCTTGGCAACATGCATGCAAAATAAACTACGTGCATGCTACAGTGCCTCGAGGTTTAGAATTTCCAACAATTTCATAAGGAAAGAGCCTTCATTATTTCTAACCCCCACTCACCAGTGGACACAATCTAGAATTGTGCAAGAGTGCTCTAAGAGTACCCAAAAACCTAGAGGTTTGCCTCCCCTTAACAGAATCATACAAATCATTATATGTGAAGAAGCAAAATTTTATCTCAAGATAGAAATGTAAACACTCCAACCATCATAAATAAAAGTTTTCAATTCTGTATCCATCCAAATGTAGCTCCACTTTCCTGCATAGTTAGACAAAAACCAAAAAAACACACACCAACAGAGGCTACCCTTTCCCACAATAATGGGTAGAGATAACATGTCAGTGGATAAAAATAATAACAGTGGAAAGACCAACAATGCATGTTCCTTGAGCATCCACTATCCCAATATCCTTGATCATTAACCTGCTTTTGGATAGGCTGCTCAAAAAGAAAACAAATTAGTTTTCTTTAGAGATCCAAGCCTTGTCAGACTTGGATCTGTCTAGTTGTTCAACTAGAGTGGTATTATTCTTTACCATAAATGCCTGTTCATCCCTTTGTGACCTAAGCACCCAATTTGTTCCAATGAGACTAGTAATGACCTTCTCAAGATATTTAAATCTATTGCAAGTCATTGAAATACCATTAAAACAAGAGTTTTGCTCTTGTTTAGGTTTCCAAGTTATGTGGGATGATGCCCTAGACCCTTGACCCTTACTAACCAAGTATCTTTGTTTATATGGTCTAAAATAAGGTCTCATACAACACTTGGAGCTGTCAGCGTTGCATTTGTTCCTGTCAGCGTTGAACTTGTTCCTGTCAGCGCTGAATTTTTTCTTGTCAGCGCTGAATTTGTTCTTGTCAACGCCCAAATTAGGGTTTGCTACAGGAACATACTGTCTGTTTGACCAAGTGTTGGTCTTTTGGAAGGGTCTTTGGCCATGAGTATTAGCAGTCTTAGAGAAGAAAGGAGTTGGTCTAGTAGCCTGTGGTCTAGTGTGGACAAAAGGTCTATGATTGACATTGGATGACCTATTGCCAGCGAATGAATTGTTTACACTGACACAATTATAGGCCAAATGAGAAGAGCTCCCACATGTATAACAAGCCTTTTTAGACACAAACTTAGGCTTAGACTGGTAAAACCCTGTCCCATTAATACTTTCTTGGCTTTTGAGTGACCTAGGTTTCCTATACATTTCAGCATATTTAACACTAGGTTGTTTCTTAATTGGGGAGCCAAGATTAACAGCTTTTCCAGTGATGGGTTTGGTCACAGTGATAGGTGTAGATACTACTGGACTCTTAATGGGTGTAGGCACAAATGGACTCTCACTAAGCATCCCACCCTTAACAAACAAAGTGGGGTTAGCCTTCTTCCATTCTTCTAGGTCAGTAACCTTTTGTTGATATTCCTCAACTGGGGAAAGAACTCTAGGTGGAGGAATAAATTCCTCTTCTTGGAGTTCTGGAATACCAGTCCAAGAGAGATCCTTTCTATGGACACCATAGAAGTCCCCAGCAGGTGGTGGAACGGCAACATATTCTTTCAACCCAATCCCAGACATATCCTTAGAATCCCTTTGTTTATTAACACATTATCCTAGGGTTTGTGTAGCCTTATCAAATCTCTGAATTTTAAGACTCACATTGTCTTTATTATTATTAGCCTCATCTAACTTAGCTATTAAATCAACATTAACCCTATTCACGATATCGTTAATATCATTACTTTGATTTAACTCATGTTTTAAGATATTTATTTTATCTTTTAAATCAAACTCCATTTTCTTATACTCAGAAACAGTCTTTTCAGTTTGAACAAGTGCCACTTGATAATTAGATAACGTGCATCTTACGTCTGAAAGATCTGATTTTAATTTTAAAATCTCTTTATTAAGTTTTTCAGTATTTATCCTACAAGAAGAGTCATCACATACCTCATTATCAGATGACGAAGATGAGTTGGAACTTGAAGTAGACTTCGCCTTGGCTGAAAACATCATCAGATTCTTTTTCACCTTCTTCCTTAGCCTGGTTCACCTCACGATATTGGATCTCGTTCTTCAAATCAAAGTTTCTCAACAAGCTCTGATACCACTTGTTGATCCCAAACTTAGATCGATTAGCTTTGTGTATACGAGATTAGATCAAGTAATACACGTAGAGAAACTTTGTGTATTCGACAATCTAAGTATTATGCGGAAACTAATACTCAGAACGAAGAACGAACAGAATATATGAATACCAAACTTTCACTTTTTAATAATAACAATGAAAGATTACAATGAAAGTGTTATGAGATATGTGGAAGAGGTGTATATGAGATGTGTCATATGTCTAACCCTAAGGCCTCCTTTTATAGGTTTAAGGAGCCTTGTACCAAAAGATATGTTTATCTTATTTTAGGAAAAGACATAAGATAAACACAACTTATTGACTAAATCTTTTTAAACATTAAGAATATATTCTGAATTCTTATCTTCATATTTTGTCCACCAGCTTGAAGAATTCATCATTGACAAATTTAGTCCTTGTCTTTATGTTAAGATTCTTCTCGTCAGCGTCTTGATAATTCTTATCAGCGTCTCATCTGTCAACGCCCTGTTTACTCTTGTCAGCGTCCAAGTTCCTCTTGTCAGCGTCTAGGGACTTGGTCAATTTTATTCCCAACATATCTTTTATCCTTTTTGTTTAAAAATGTAATTTTAACTCCTTTTCGGGTGTTACCTATGTAATACAAAAAACACTCAAAGTGGATTTATAACGCCAAATAATAATGCAATAACATGAAATTATGATGCTATGAGGTGAATGTAAAATACACCTATCAGTAGCTTTTCGCTACAGGTTATTGATCCCCATTTTTACATTTTAAGACTTGGTCCAATATTAGGAATCATAATTGAAGTCCCCCCACTGACCTTATGTCGATGGCTATCATCAAAGTGTTTTTATGACTAAAACGGTACACTTAAACTTGAATACCAAATTTCTGATTTTGTAACCGTTCAAAAAATGCAAGTTTTCGATAATTGGTTATAGCTTTTGACTTGTGGTTGGTCTTAGTCGATATTAGAATCATGATGCCTTCCAATGGTGGAAATATCAGTACCTTAAACCTTATAGGTTGATGGGTTTTCTTTAAAAAATTTGACTAGTGCAGTTTGACTTAAAATTCTTACAGGGTGGCTGTTAGTATTTCAGGCTTTTAGGAAGTTCTGTAAACTCTTAGATCGAATGTTGAAATTTTGGAAACTAGATTCCAAGAATGTTACAGGAGTGTAAATCCCAAAATCATTGGATTTGTGTTTTGGGGGATATACTCTTCCCAAAACAGTCCTACCGGAACTTTTTGACTTTACGCCCATTCTTGTTTAAACATGAAGCATTTTGGATACAAACCAGGCATAATACTTGGTTTGACACTTAGATCATATAGAGTATAGCATTCCTACAGGTTGTAATCCTTGTTTAGCCTTAGTTTACTTTGACTTAGGTTTTGGTACAAGTTTTTACCCGTAATACATTTTTATCAAATTATTTTCGTATAATTGTTTTATAAATATATAAAACGCGTACTGAAGGGTCGTGATCATTTTTGTAGGTCATAAATAGCCTTTGAGTGCTACTATCTATTCCTCTACAGCCCGATTCTATCGTTCATTCATTTTGCTTAAAAGTGAGTCTATCGCCTCGTTTGTACACTTTAATTGTTTTTAAAACCCGTAAGGGGGAATACATGCTCTTTTATAAACATAGAACACAATTTATTTATGGTTTGCTTGTCCCGATATGAATGCACCCATGGTTGACTTTACATTGCATTGAGTAGTATATTGCCAAATTATAAAAGCCTCAATTATGGTGCATGAATTAACCTATGATGGGTTAACCGCTAGTACAAATAATAAATCTTTGGGTGAAGCCGCCCAATTCATTGTGTGGGTATGTATTCTCAGATGCCTTTCCCTGAACATCCACTGTTTGAGTATTTTGTATTGAGATGTCAAAGCATACGGCAATGTACTTAATATCGAGGCAATGACAATTAATAAATCTCTCGTCTTATAAATAGACCATTAATGGGAGTGTCTAAGGGTTCGGTTCCATGAACTCAGCATTTTTCTTGATCAGTTCTCGCATGTATTTCAAGTAATCAAGGAGTGCGAAGCTTGGAATTCATAGGAACGAAGTGTGCACTAATAATTGTCAAACTTTGAATGTTTATCGTTCCAACTTTAAACAAATTATGTTTTGTTTAACTTGTACTTTGGTTACGGTTACTTTGGACTACGCACTCTATAAAACATCTTGGGATGGTAAATTTAAAACGCCTCTTTTCAAGTCGTTCTTTATAATTATGTGTTACTGTACCATTGTTTAGCACCCAATTAATGATTTCGCTGTGTTTCTAAATTTGGGGGTGTTAAAAGTATTGCTAGATACATTGTTTGAGTATGATCTTGGACAAAGTATTTATTAGGCGACAAAAGTCAGACATCACGGACCCCTCGACATTCGACAAAGGGGCAACCAAAACCTTCAATCGGGGATCCACCAATCCTTCAATTGAAAGATCTTCTACCTCACCTTGAATAGCATTCTTGGAAGGTGTTGACAAGTTGCCGCTTATTATTGCAAAAGATCTTGCCAAGGATGAAAAAACCGCACTTTTGAAAGTCTTGAAGGCTCACAAGAGGGCAATTGCGTGGAAACTTTCCGACATTAAGGGTATTGACCCAAAATTTTTTACACACAAAGTTTTAATGGAGGAGGACTACAAGCCCGCAATTCAATTTCAAAGAAGGGTAAACCCCAAAATTCACGATGTCATCAAAAAGGAAGTCCTAAAACTCCTTGGCGCAGGAATGATTTACCCTATATACGATAGCCCTTGGGTGAGCCCAATTCATTGTGTCCTAGAGAAGGGAGGAATGACCATTGTGCCCAATGAAAACAACGAGTTAATTCCTACTCGTGTTGTGACCGGTTGGAGAGTGTGCATCGATTATCGTAAACTTAACGACGCCACTCGAATAGACCATTTTCCCTTGACTTTCATGGATCAAATGTTGGAGCGACTTGCGGAAACGATGTCTATTGCTTTTTAGATGGTTTTTCCGGTTACTTTCAAATCCCCATCAATCCTCGTGATCAAGAAAAAACTACGTTTACGTGTCCATAAGGAACGTTTGCCTATCGTAGAATGCAATTCGGATTTTGCAATGCACCGGGAACCTTTCAAAGGTGCATGACGGCTATTTTTCATGATATGATCGAGAAGAAAATGGAAGTTTTCATGGACAACTTTTCGGTGTTTGGTGATTCGTTCACTTCGTGTTTATCCAATCTTGAGAGAATGTTAAAACGTTGTGAGGAAACACGCCTTGTGCTCAGTTGGGAAAAATGGCATTTTATGTGTAAAGAGGGAATCGTCTTAGGTCACAAGGTCTCAAAAGCGGGGATTGAGGTAGATAAAGCTAAGATAGAAGTCATCGCCAAATTAAATCATCCCAAAACCGTTAAGGGAGTTAGGAGTTTCCTAGGCCACACGGGCTTTTATCGTCGATTCATCAAAGATTTCTCAAAAATATCTCGACCCATGACACATTAATAAGTGTGAAAACACTTATCCTTTTACCACTTTATTATAATAATAACCAAGCCAAAACGTGTATTTTATGTCGTAAATGTCGGAATTATGCGTGGTTTGTGTTTTTGTTGTGATTTAGGACCAAAATATGAAAAGGGAAGAAAACACGGGCTTTCACGGGCTTTTTTCGAAGAAAAAGACAAAAGACGAAGTCAAAAGATCACGAGTGCAAAAAGAACGGAAGTCCAAGGCCTATTCTGAAGATTTATCGAATAAAAAGTCTAAAGACGGAAGTTTAATAAAGCCGAAGAACTCTAGTCTAATAAATGAAGAAATTATAAGACGAGTTCAAATAATCCCGAGACAAAGTCGAAAAAGTCGAAGAACTTAGAAGACGAAAAGACGAGAAAGAAAGAAAGAAAGAAGGAAGCTTCCAACACATGCTTACCTCCCTAATCACTATAAATACCCTCCTTATGACACATTAGGAGGTGTTGAATATCTTGACAAAATAGTTCTTCCATTTTAATTACTTGCACTTTCTTAATGTTCTTTACTTAATTGCACCTTTAATTTCTTGTCTTGCACCTTAAATTTGTAAGCTTTTAATTCTTGCTTTTACTTTTATTGTTGAATCTTAATTTTAATCAAGTTCTTAAATAATCTCTCATTCTACCTTTCTTGATTTTGCTTAATCTTTATGTTTATGTGCTTATTGTCATGCTTATTTGATTACTTGTCATGCCTTTATGTTTATGATTGTATTAGCTTATTGATTTCATAGCTTATTGTGCTTTTCTTATTTTAATTAAGTGCTTATTAGTTAATTTTTCTAAAAAGTTGTTTTAAAATATTTTTATTATTTAGTGTTTTTAAAAGTTTTTAAATTTTGGCTTATTTAGTTTTTCTTAAAAGTATTTTGGTTAAAGTTTTGATTAAATGCTTATTTTTTTTAGCTTAATTTTTAGTTTTGCTTATTTGCTAAACTTGTGCTTATCCGGGTTATTTCATAATCCTAACATTCCGGATAAGCTCCAAGTCCAGATTCCGAATAGCCTTAAGTAGCCAATTTCGGATAAGGAGTCGTTTGAGGATATTCCGGATAAGGGTTTAATACCTTATTCCGGATAAGAATTCGGAACTTATTCCGTATAGTGATCATCAGGAGATTCCGGATAAGGGTCCAAAGCATTCCGGAGAAGCCTTTGATTGAAGATTCCGGATAACTAGCTTGACAGTCCTATATTCCAGATAAGGTGTTGATGCATATTGCGGATAAGCTGAAAGTTTGGTATTCCGGATAGCTACCGTTTGGTGTATTCCGGATAGAGTACCGGAGAAGGATTCCGGATACCCTTACTCTTCCACATTCCGGATAAAGGTCCGGAATTGCAGATTCCGGATAACGCTCAAAGGAAGATTCCGGATAAGGATTTGGAAAAGTGATTCCGGATAAGAGTGACAGTTTTATTCAGGATAAGCTTAGCTAGAACGGATTCAGGATAAGCAGCTTGTTTGGTATTCCGGATAGTGACAGTATTGTGGATTCCAACTCAGGTTTTGTTTATCCTCTGTTTTATTTTCGATTATTTATTTTTCCTACCATTTTTCTTTAAGTGTCATTTTAATTTTTTTTCTTTATTTCAAAATTTCAAGTTTGCATTTTTATTACATTGTCAAATTTACTTTCCGTTGAGCTTTAATTTTTGCCATTAAATTTATTTACTTTTAAAGTTTTAATATTGTGCACAATTACTTTTTAAATAGTTTTAGTTTTAATTCCCCGTCATTTACTTTATAATCTTGCAATTTTATTTTACTACAATGACAAATCTATTATTTTTCTCACCAAAAGATGACTGAGTCGCACGTTAACCAATAGTCAATTCGATAAGACTAGAACAACGATATTTTTAACTGAGTAAAACCTAGTTATTACACACCTTCTTGAGAAAGATGCTCCTTTTGTCTTCAATGAGGATTGTGTTCGAGCTTTTGAGACTTTGAAAAAGGAAACTAACCGAAGCTCCCATTCTTGTTGCTCCAAAACGATGATCGAGGCTCAAATGAAATACACCACAACGGAAAAAGAATTACTTGCCGTGGTGTATGCTTTTGAGAAGTTCCGACCTTACCTCGTTTTGACTATAAGCATAGTGTATACGGACATTCGACTATCAAGTTCCTCTTCTCTAAACTTGATGCAAAGCCGAGATTGCTACGTTGGATTCTCCTCCTACAAGAATTTGATGTCACCATACTTTACAAAAAAGGAGCCGAGAATCTTGCGGCTGATCATCTCTATCGTTTGGAATATTGATATGAGTGAAACCTCATATCAATTATATCATATTAAACCCTAAAACACGAAGAAATATACCTGATTATATTGTGTGAAAGCAGTTTTATGGGGTATTCTTTGTTGTTTGCACTTGTGTAGGTAAAATGATGCACTTTGAATAAATCATGGAAATCAAGCCTTATTATTGAAGAAAAGACTCAAGAAGGATGCAAAGTGACAAGCCAAGCAAAGACAAAGGACCTTTCTTGACACAATTCAAAGTTGAAGGACTAAAGATGCAAATATGGAAAGTCAAGAACAAAGTTAAACATGGTCAACTATCAAGTCAACAAGTCAAAGGTTTAATTTTGCTCAAGTATGAAGTCCAAGGGTTGTTTATGACAAGTTGATTAAGTTTGAAGCCCAAGATACAAAGCTGATAACAAAAGGGACTAAACTGCCAAATTGGGAAAGTTAAAAACGCTTGATACGTGTGCTTTATCAATAGACCAATCACAAGCAAGTATTTTATTAACTTGGACCACCAGTTGGAGCTAATAAAGAGGAAAGAGAAAGCCGGCTAATAAATGAGCTCAATCTCAACAGTGGAAACACACTCAGTTTATTTCCTCTAATCACAACTCGCCACTCCATAATTCCTACTGTTTAAATGGATCACAATCCGTGTGACCATTATAGGGCAAATCAAAAGACGCCATGTGGCCAAGACTTATGTAGATCGAAGAAGAAGATTTATCTAGTTTCACAAGAAGTTTTCTACATAAAAAAATGATCGTCAATATGAGACGAAGTCAACCCAACAATCTAATTAACATTTCATTCAATGGATAATTTTCCCCCAAATCTGTTCATCATCTACAAATTTCAATTGATCGGATTAAGCCACGTGGAAGATGGGTATTGGCTCATACATGTCACTACACCTCAACTAACTTCAATCTTTCTCTATAAATACCATGTTGTTTTCTTCATTTGTGTATTGTAGCTTAAGTGTGAAAAACACACACTTAATATTTTCTCTCAACTTTCAGTTCCAAAATTAGTTAGTAACTACTCTCAAGTGTCTGACAAAAACTTGAGAGAGTTAGTTAGATTTTGACCGTTTTTGTAACAACTTCCCACCATTAATAAAACTTCAAATTCTCAATTCACTTCAATACTTCTCCTATTTACTGCATTATCTCATACTTCACTGTTCTTGTGAATTCCATTGATCAAACTTGATCAATGGAGCTTGTTTGATGATTTGGAGTGCATTCCAGTTCACTTGAAGTTTCCTAGTTCAGTTTCATAGCCAGAAGTAGCCAGCAAATCAGTTTGATGCAGAGTTGATCAGTTCTTGATGTTGATGATGATTTGATGGATTTTGTTGATTTTGGTGTTTGGTGTTAGTTTTAGAGAGCTCAACGCTCCTCTACTCCATCAAAGGAGGCTTTAGTGCTAAAAGGCATTAATTTCTCATTTTTGTTCCACTAAACTGTCTTGCATGCTCAATTCTTAGTTACTTCGTGAATTTACTTGAATCTGCTTGATTTGATGTTCATTTGGATTACTTGATATGATTTGATGCTTGTGTAGTTTTAAAATTAGCTTGTAATTTGATTAGCTTTGATAATCTACATTTTCACTTCATAACTGACATCAGTAGGCCACTTTGTGTTCTATAGTGTAAACTTGTAGTTTTTGGCTTGTTTGTGGTTCATTTGAGTTTCTTAATATGATCAGATAGTTAACTTGTTGGTCCAATAGCTTTTGACTAGCATTCCTTTGTTAATTTCTCATAAGCTTTCATAAACCAGTGTTTGGATCCATATAGAATTCTTGAATCAGTTGTTGAAATTAGTTGTGTTGAGCTCATACATATTTAATAGGCTAAAACTATTAGTCCTGCAAGCTTTTGTGGTCAAAACTTTGTCAAACACGTAATTTGCCATAAAATGCTTTGGGTCAATTTCATCAGCAAAAACTAGTCAACTTTAAACACTTGCCAAATCCTTATTAGTGAACGTTAGAAGCTGATTTTTGTTACTGAGTATAGGTCGATATACGAGCTTTCCAAATTACTAAGGTAGAACATACAGTATTAAGAAATAAGCTAGGAATAAGATTTTGAATAAGCTGATTGGCATTGTTCAGTTTCTGTAACAAGTCCTAACTAATTAGTCAGTTCCCACTTTTCCACTTCACAAATCTAGACATTTTATTGAACATTCTTGTTACGAAACACATTTTAAGTAGAATTGAAGATTTTCAGGTTTTTGGAAATTTTAGTCAACAAAAGTCAACAATAAGCCAATTTTGCTTAATTTCAATTTCCAGCTTACTCACTAGATGCCTTTTGATAATTTTTGACATTCTAGTCTTTTATAAGCTAGCTTAATCCTTTTTAGTAGAAAAATCAAGTTGTGGATGTCTATTTTAGCTTATAGCTTATTTTGAGCTTATCACAACAAGCTATTTTGAGTTCTAGCTTATTTCAGCTAATTTCCTTTGACATGCCTAGCTAAAATCACATTTTAGAAAGTTTGAAAAAAACCAGATTGCCCGTTTTCTTTGGAACTTAGTTTTATTTGCAATTTAGTCCCTAAATTCAGGGATTGGTTAATTCAGCTTTTGAAACATAACTTTTTAGGGTTTACAAGTTTAAGTCCCTGTATTTTGAGTTTGTTACATAGTTGTTATTTAGTTTTGCTAATTTGTTACTTGTTTGTTATAGTTGGTTAGAATTTACATTTTTAGTTCCTTTACTTTTAGTATTTACATTTTTAGTCCTTGCACTTTACATTCATTACATTTTGATCTAGTTTGCTATTTGTGCATTGAGAACTTGTACAATTTTCTTTACTTGAGGTACATGCAATATGTTTTTAGTGTAGTACGATTACATAGATATACTATTTTTACATTTTTACGTGATTTGTTGGATTAGACATAGATACCAAAACTTTTATAAAATCTAAAACCAAAAACAATTAATAACTTGAAATCACTTGGACAATCAATTTGTTGTAAGTTGTGAATTACGATCTTGAAAAGTAAAATATTAAATGGCGCCGCTGCCGGTTCATGACATTACGATTGGCAATTGATTAACGGTTTCGAGTGAGACGCATTGGATTTTAGGATACGTTCACTTTGTGAACGTTATTTTTGTTGCTAAATCAAAAACATAAAAAAAATCAAAAAGATAAAAATAAAAAACCACAAAAATCAATTCTTTTCTAAGAATTGAACAAAAAAAATAAAAATTACAAAAGTAATCTTTTTCCTAAAAGATTACACCAAAAATATTATTGTATATATCCTTTTCAATCGTTTTTACTTACATATTATATTTTCTTTAAAAAATCATATAAATACAAAAATATTTTTGATATATTATTATATGTAAATAAGTATACGTAGATACGAACACTTAATATACCTACTTCCATAAGTATTGCCGAGGTAATACATCGTATTTGGGGCGTTCCGGTCCTAAGTACGTGTATCGATCAAATTTAATTAAGGCACAATAGATAATTACTACAATCTACTTGAACTTGAGGAAGAGGCCACTGTGTGGGGGGTATAAGGCGAGTGTATTTCACATTCTAAAGAAGCAGGCTCTTAAGTGCTACGCGCCGCCTCCTTTCTCCACTTCCGTGTGGGTCTTTCAAAGGTGATAGTAGTGCGTAGTGTGCCACCGAATTAGTTTTACATATCTATATATTTTCTTGTGAATATTAATTATCAAACCTCGAGAGAGATAATCTCTTCTCTCTCAAAAGTCGACCAAGAGCTCCTCTCTGACTCCTCGAGTTTATTTACATGTGTACCCGCACGCGTGTAACCATACCACATTTGGTGTATTACTTCCTTTCCCAAGGAAGTGTTAAAACGTCGTTCACTTGTATATACATTCGGCCACCTTGTTACACATGGATATTCGTTCCATGTGGGAGATGTTGCATCCGACTTGTTTGAATTGTAGAGGTCCACATGATACTTATTTATGTGATCAAAAAAATGGTTATTATGGAGAGGCTAATGCTTATAATGGAACCGAGAACCCTAATTTTTGACCTAACCTTCAAATGGACTATACTTGTAATGACTATATGGGATATTCTATTTTTTCATCACAAAATTCACCATCATTTCATGATCAAACCTTTGATGAGCCATACCAAAACCAAGGATTTTAAAATAATGAAGGTTTTCATAATGATGATAATTTTCAAGGCTATAATCAAGAAACCTTTCATAATCAAGGATTTTCAAATAATGAAGGCTTTCAAAATGATGAAAAATTTAAATTCTATAATCAAGATACTTTTCAAAATCAAGGATTTTCACATTATGAGTGTTTTCAAAATGAAGGGAATTTTCAAGGTTATAATCATGAGACATTTCATAATCAAGACTCTTTTCAAACCTATAATTCACCTAATAATGAAAATCCACCTTCACCATATTTTTTGACTTATTCATGTGAATTTTGTGGAAAAGAACCCCATAATGGTTATGATTGTCGACCGAGGGATCCTCTTTCTTATGCCCCTAATATTTGCAATGAGTCTCATTCTTTACTTGAGAAAATAAACGAGTCGATCGGTGACGTTGATAAGGAGATTGATAGTAAGAAAGACATAAGCCTCGAGTAAATGAAAGACACGTGTCGGTGGTTAAAGGAAAAATTTAAGTCTAATGAGGAAGAGGAAATTAAGTCTTGGCAATTTAATGACAAGGAACTCGGTGATATGTTTCGTGAATCGTGGAACAATTTTTCTTGTCGCCTCAAGAAATATTTAGATGATTTACTCTTTAAGATTGATACAAAGGAAGAAGAAGAATATATTGCTACTCGTGCTCATATGCCTTATCGATGCTTCTATGATGATTGTGACGGACCTTCGATTTGTATGACATTTAATGATAACACATATTCATCACCTTTACCTCACATGGAACCTAACAACTCTTTAACCATGGGGGACGAGCCTCTTAGCACTAATAAAAACACCGATTTGGATGAATTAACCGCCTCTAGTGTTGAGAACATTATCCCAATCCAAAGAGAGCTTGAGGGTGTTTTCAATGAACCATGTGACGAGTTTTGTATTGATACCTCTTCTCCTCACGATCACATTGAGATTTCATCCCATGATGACGTTCATGCTACTACTAGTGATTTTGGTGATTTCAATCTTGATGAATTGTTCAAAGAAAGGGATAATGAGATTAAGGAAGAATTTTTTGCAACACTTGCCACAAATAGAGAATGATGATTGTGATTCTAGTTAAGCATCTTATGATATATTATCCGAGGACTTTTCATGTCAAGATGACCTTCCTAATTTGGATGAAGATGTTGCTCCTATAGAATAAGTGGAAGATGTTCATATTCGTGAGGTTTTATCAAACGTTTATAATCTTATCTCCCCGATTGAAGAATTAAATGAAAACCATAATGATGAGTCCATAGAAGAAGAACCTTTCATTGATATTTCTTCACAGGTTTTTGAAGTTGCACCTGTTGATTTTCATGATCATATCATCCCGTTGAGTGATTCTCTCATTAATACACCTTCTTTTGAGCCTTCTATTCCCACCCTTCCACCCTTAAAGTTGGTTATTGATGAAGATCCTATACTCTTTGAGATTGATCCTTTTTCACCTAAGGCAACATTAGAACCTAAAACCTTTGATATGGATTCTCTTATGGATATTGATGCTATCATAAAGGTCGCTCTTGCTAATACCGATTTAGAGGTTGATGATAGTGTTTCTAATTGGGAAGAGGATATTCGTCTTATTGAGAACATGCTTTTTTTGGGAATATAGAGCCTACACCTCCTCCATAAGACACTATTACTCTTGATCCTCCTTTCATTATGCCTTCTATGTAAGATTCCCCACCTATTCATGATGATGAGGAGCACCACATGGATATTCTTGTTATGAATGTTTTGATTCCTAAACCTTCTTTATCTCATGTTGCTTTGCTAACTAAAGGGGAATTTCATATGATTGATACTAGTTCATCTTCTTATTTTCCCATAAAGGGAAAGGTTTTTGATCCTGGGATCTGTGTGTTTGGGAAATATTGGTTTTCATCTACTCCACTTAAGAGTGTGACTTCTATTGATATGGGCTTCTCGCATGAGCTTACTTTGTTGATGCTACCTACTTTGGAGTTGTTAACGTGTAGAGATGGAAACTATGTACTTGATCCTGGTGTGCTTCCTATATGAGAGCTTTATATATTGGACAAACTTGAGACACGTTGGACCGTTCCATTTATCAAGGCAGATATTGTAAATCTTATAGTAAATGGCAACGTGCTAAGTTTGAGTTTATCATGTTAGATGTGCTTCAAAGTGGATATCCTTTATTCTCCATGATGGTTTCCCCAAGGACAACCTAATTCGGGGCCGAGTCGAGCTAGAGACTTAGGGCATAAAAAATCAAGCATTGAATAACTAGGATATAAAACGTAGAGTAGATCTAAATAGGTTAGGTTTAATAAGCGGGTGTTATAGTAGAGTTGAAGTGGAGGGATGGCCTTTCTTCGTCTTTTGGTGTTTGTTTTAAGGGTTTCTCTCTCTCATTTCATTTATGGAGCTTATGGAGGAGGCCCGTGTATCTGATTCACTTCGATTAGTTTTTGCTATTATGATATTCAACACTTGTGCTTAAAATGAATACACTTTAGTTGTCTCTTCCTCAGCTTGAGTTAAACAAAGTACGCTGTAAAACCCGCATGCTTTTACCATAAATAGCACCCTTAAGATCGTACGTATTAGATTAAAACTTTCCTTTTATAGTACGATTACGTTTACGTGTTAGGATTTTACGTATTACGTACGTATTAGAACACGATAAGTATTTATTACGCACGAACACGCAATAATTATTTAAACAATAATTAATCACGAACATGCGATCATGAAATCATGAACGTAATTATATCACGGGCTAATATTAATTATGTATATATATATTTATTACGAACACGAATAAATATATTAAGTCACGATCGATAACTAATTAAAACACGTAAAACACGAACACGAGAACACACGAGAACACACCAATATTTTAGACACGGAAAAACATTCGGGTTACCCCTTGTGGGCCCTATTACCACGAAATTAGGGAGGAAGGATGGGCTTAGCCCATCAATTTTTACTAAAAGGGAAAAAGGGATTTTTCACTACTCATTTACAATTACAGAAGATTTTTAGCAAAAACCTAAAAACCCTCCTTCCTTGTTCTTTTGTGCCGCCACCCTACAAACACCACAAGGAGGTGGTTTGTGATCTTGGATCTTGGAAATTTAGTTGGTGATCGTGTTTGTTCTTCATCCTTTTGATCCACGAATTCGGTAAATCTTTTTTAAACCTTTTCTTTTGTTTTGATCTTTTAATAAATCAAGAACATGTTATGTTTTTTTACAAAAACCTAATAAATAAACATGGATCTAACATGATTTGGGGTAATAAAATCAAAAGTATGTTTTTAAGGGGTGTTTGTTTTGGCCGCAGGGTGCACCGAACCCAAAAGGGGTTTCGGTTTGGCCAACCGACCACCACCAAGACCATACGGTCTCGGTTGGTGTGTACGGGTCCCACGGCAGTATCAAGGCACGGGGTACCCCGAGTTGGTTCGGGGTACGGTGTCGATTTCATGTCTGGTTCATGTTTTTTAGTCTAGATCCGGTTCATGGTGTATGTTTAGTTTTTTTAGTGTTTTTATGAACTTATGTTAAAAATTAAATTAATAAAATGATATGATTAATTTAAAAACATGACTTAGGTTATTTAATTATTAATAATCATGAATTTAATTAACCTAAGTATTTTATATTTTAGACTTATAATTAATTAATTATTTAAAAAACCATGACTATAGTTAATTAATTAACTTGACTTAGGTTATATTATTAATATATAATAATACATGTTTTAACCTAAGTATTTAACTTTATTTAATTAAAAACATGTTATACTTTAATTAAACATTTTAACCTATAGTTTAATTTAATTACATGAAATAATTATTAAACTATACATTATATCATATGACTTAGAAAATAATCATGAAAACACTTAGGCTTATATACTTAGCTTATTTAACCAGCTTATTTCTAATTATGGAAACTTTCTATTTTTAGAAACTTATTTAATTAAGGCAACTGATCTATTTATGGAAACTTTCTATTTTTAGAAACTTATCCATTTTAAGCAGTAATTCTATTTTTGGAAACTTTCTATTTTTGGAAACTTTCTATTTTTGGAAACTTTCTATTTTTGGAAACTTTCTATTTTTGAAAACTTTCTATTTTTGGTAACTTTCTATTTTTGGAAACTTTCTATTTTTGGAAACTTTCTATTTTAGGAAACCTGCTATTTTTGGAAAGTTACTTATTATTACACAGTAAGTATAATAATACATGAAATACCAGAAATACTTAATCAGATTAAACAGAATATAAGATAAACACGGTTTAAGGCTTAAAAACAGTAAAATATGGTAAGAACATATAAAATAAGCTAAGACATGACATAAAACCAGCTACGTATTTAGTAAGCAGATACTTATTCATGTATGTATTTATGTAGCACTAGTGATTCGGAAGTAGGATTCCTCTCAGTTCATCTTCTTCGTTCACTAGACATAAGGTACGGATTCCCGTCCTTTCAGTATGGACATTCTTTCCTTATTAGGATTCCCCGTATGCAGCCAACTGTTTTCCCGTAGTATAAGTTACGTGTTTGATTGCTTATGTTTAAGTAAGATTACCTATAGCCATATACATGCATGACCAGTTTCACCTAGTTATGGAGGTACCATAACCATAACATTAAAGGCACTAATGTTATGACTTCACCACGGCGGAGTGATTGCTCGTGGTGTCCCTTCAGCTTTTGGCCATTTATATTATATTTATCATGTGGGGCGTATGGGTGCATCCTAGTTACATGTTTTCAGACATGATTTCATGGTGAATGTGGTGTGTGCCTTGCATCCTTCACAAGGAGCTGATCCCTCCTACCCAAAAACCAGTATATTAAATTAGAGGCAGCCCCTCTAATTTGCATGATGAGGTCACCCCTCCAAGTATTCATGCATGGTGGATTTTCATGACCTATATTGGCTAATGGTAAAATATGTTAAACAGTTTTCATAAGATAAACATAAGGCTTTTCAAACTATAAAACCAGTTTTATGAACATGTTCCAGGTTTTCTAGGACTTATACATTTCCGCTGCTATTAAGTCTTTATTATGCTGTCATTCATACTATGTCTATATCCGTGCACTGAGCGTTTTGCTCAGTCGTTACTTTTCTTTCCATGTCCCAAAATGGCAGGTACCCTAGGAAAGACTCGAGCATTTGGAGGACGTGCATAGGATGGAAGCTGCCAGAGACTTCTTTTCCTTTTTGCCTTCATATACTTATGCTTGTTTAGTCTTTCATTCATTTCCTTTGCTTTATTATGTTTTTGGGCTTATGTTTGGGAACCGATGTTTGATTCCGGTTTACCCTATGGTCATGTAATGTTTTAGACATTTATCCTTGTATGCTTTGATGACACGCCATAATTACGCGTGACATTCCATTATCAAAATGGGGTGTTACAATTATGGTATCAGAGCCAAGGCTTCGACCTGTAGGCTCTAAAACTCGACTTGTGACTAGTGGGTAGTCACCAGGAGCTTCCTAAGCCAACGTCTGTTATTCTACGTATTGATGTTTTCAACGCATTGTTGTTTTAACCATGATGTTTTCAGCACCTTGAGGTTTTGACCTTGATGTGTTCATCGATATTGTTTTACTAATATGGATGGACAACCGTCATTCATATTTAGTTATTTGTCATTGTTTCATGCATAATGTTCCTCGTGAACTGTGACTATGTGAACTGAACCACAGTAGTTCATAATTAGTCACATAAAAAAAATTTCTGATAAGTTTTGACAGATAAGTTCCATTTATTTATGTTTCATGTATCATTGTTGTAGGGATTATGACTAAGTAATGGTTGGTACAGGACTGGCCCTATTTAGTCGCATGTGCTTTATCGAAACTTTTAACTTTGGGACCGACCCATAGGCATCCCCTCGCCATGTATTTTGTTTTGGAACCGACCCATAGGCGTTCCCTCGCAGATATAAAGGTTTTATAAACTACATTACGCATTCATGCACTGTTTTTCATGCATAAAATTTTTCTCATGATTTAAATTGGCATAAAAAAATTTCATGTCCCCTCATAAGTTATTATGTTTTATGTCAAGTATGTTTTCATACTGTCATGGTTCACTTCAGTTTCATGCTGATTATGTTATACACTTCTTCATGATAGATGGCTTCATGTTTCTTCATGATAATTCCGTCTTCATGTTGATTATGTTTTACGCCTCTTTTGTTATTTTCGTTGTCCTGCAAGACATTGTTAGATTTCATTGAATCATGCTTTCATGAAAGTCATGGTTGGTTTTCATTGATCATGCTGTCAGGCAAATCATCATTGAATTTTATGTAACCACACTTTAACGTTTCCGTTATAACCAGAATGATGTCTATGCTAATACTGCTAGGTTATCATGATGGTTTTCCTAACCGTTTAACCGATTTACTTTCCTTAGATCATGATAAATGATCGAACCCATACCGATCATTTCATGTGCATTCCACGTGTACTCAACGTACCGTATTTCATGTGTATTACACGTACCTTAATCCATGTGTATTTCACTTGCAATACTTCACGAGTATTAGCTAGTCGATTCTGAATCACCTCAGGCGTATTTTCAGTTGCTGATATTCTACAAGATTGCTGATGCCGCTCATAATTGGGAGATGTTACTAAAGGTTGATGCTGCTGACGTTTGGAGACGCTACGAGATGCGGATGCTGTTCACAACCTGGAGATCCGACAAGACGAAGACAAAGGCGTCAGAGCAAAGCAATTGGACGAGAAGATGCTTCACCATCAGACGATTTTCATCAACCATTGTCCCGAATTCTTAGTTATATGTCACACGTCATTCGGCTATCATTTCAGCCATATGAGTGCAAACCGGTACCAGCCGGCCACTCAGCTGAATAGTTGCATGAATCACGGTCCTGAGAATGACCGTCATGGAACTGACAGACAGGACGATAGTAATCACTACTATGACAGAACTATCCCAGAAATCGCAACCGAGGATCCGGTCGCGGACGTGATTAGACATACAAAGGATCAGTAGTTCAACCGATCCGCCAATTCTGGCATAATAACCTAATATTGTAGTTCTATTGTTTTACGTCTCGAGACACATGTCAAGACATCAGTCAAGACACATGTCTTACGTATACCTTTGAAGACACATGTCAAGACATCAGTCAAGATACATGTCTCACGTATACCTCCTGAAGACACATGTCAAGACACCAGTCAAGACATATGTCAAGCTTATAGTTCCAAGAAACGAGTCAAGACACATGACTCACGTCCGACTATGGAGCATTTCTAAGAAATTCAGGGTACCCTCCAAGGGTATATCTATTTTGTTGTGCCATGTATTAATCAGGCCACAAGAATTTCTATACCATTATCGGCGCATCAGTGAGAATTGTCACGTTGCCATTGTCATTTTCATTTCTTTCACCATGGTTCATATATTCATGACCATGAAGGACGCCTTTCGTATTCCCATGAATACGAAGGTTTTCCTTCAGCTTAATGATGAGATCCAAGCTGCTAACGCATTTCCTCGGACAGACACGAGATGAATTTTATCCTAATTATGTACTATGAACAGCACACCATGCTACGATTCATAATTATGTACAGTAATGTTCAGGCTCCTGAATACATTCAGCTTGATTTCCATCGGGAAAATCTGTACAAATTATCTATGCTTACAAGCATGTGCGTTGTTAGCCATGGTCGCTAAAATTTTCTAGCTGTCAGTAAGACACGACCACTTAATTCTTTTACGCATAGCCAGTTGATTATTCCAAAATCTTCCTATACATTCCAGAAGAACCTACAAGGAGAAGAACGGTACCATGAGATTTTGTGTCGACTGCCGTCGATTTAAAATAAATCACCATTCATGACTGATATTCTCCTCCACGTATTGACAACATGTCCAATCGACCTTATAGTGTTAATCACTTTTCCAAGATCGAACTCATGATCATGCTGCCAATAGTGACGAGTGAAAGAGCAGGACATGTCCATGACTGCTATTCGTACACGACTCGGTCATGCTAGATTTATGATTTTGAATTAGTCTCATCAATGCTCAAACAGCATTATGGACTTAATAAATTGAGTTTCCATGAACTCCTAAACAAATTCATCAGCGTTTTCATTGAGGATAACCTGATTTCCTTTAAGCCTAGAGAAGAACAGGAAGACCCTATCTGCACTATGTTGCAAATTCTATGACAAGAGAAATTCTACCCTGGAAATTTTTCCAATATCAATTCTGTTTGATTACAGTAACACACTGAATCACATGGGTTTCTATGGTTAATCTTACCATGACTCAGCTTATGCGTAAAGGAGAGAACCCTACACTACATTAGGTGTTCTAGGAAATCCTACGCTAGGAGAAGTCTAGATTTAGAGACTCAGAGTTTCACAACCTTCTATGTATCAAGTTTCTACGAAGCAAGATGCAGCTACATCTATATCTATGTACCTGACATACCAACAGGCTAAGATAGGACACCAACAAACTGGGATGTTTCATCATCTGAAATTGTGAACTAAAATGGGACATGATCTTCACGGATTTTGGTTACCAGATAAATGCAAACTCAGAAGAAGCAGTATGCTATCTGAGTTATTACAAACAGTTTGATCAAGTCTGCGGAATCCTTACATCCGCAAGGACTTCAGAACCATAGATTGATCGGACATGTTCTAGCCAAGGCTAATCCGATCACTTGGCAATTTCTCAGTTATCGGGTCAGACAAATATTCGTAATTGTGCCCCTTATTTACTTCACGTCCTTGTCCTAATTTCACGACTTGTTTTCGCGCTCGCGTTCATGACACCATTCACGTTCATGATCGTATTTTGGCTTACGATTTTACGTTCATTTTCTTCTCATTCTAGGAAGTTTGCAAGAACTTGAGAGACCAGACCCAAGTTTAGTATAACTCCCTATCCTCAGATAGACGTTTCTCGTCATATTCTATGTCTCACCTTGTAGCGTTTGGCTTTACCGCCATTATATTCTATGTTCACAATATGTTTCACATGTCATGTACATTCCACGTTCGTCATATCATGATCAAGATATGTTACACGTATCATGGATCACGATATGTTTACTCATACTACACTCGCCATATCTCCACGCAGCACGTTCAAAATTTTTCACGTATCACGTTCAAAATTGTTCATGTACTACGTTTCTTTATGTCTCGCGTATCGTTTCTAGTTAACAGTTAAGTCAGATTGTCTTTCATCGTAACGTTTCAGTTACCCTTGCACGTTAACTCTTATTTTTCCTCGATCGAATTTAGGGGATCTACCTTCCGTTGATAACCAAGAATTTCTTCGTATTCCAAGTCAAGGTCAGGAGGACAAAGATTTATCATTAGTGTCAAGATCTTCTGAAAGGAACCGTTCCAAGAGGGAGGCCACTTGGAAACGGACAAGTTCATCCGAACTTCTTATCCGTTTTTCACTTATCAATTAGATATGTCCTTTCAGACACGTCACGTTCCATGTCCTTTCAAGACATGTCACGTTCCACGTTCCTTCAACCATGTCACCTATACGTTAATTTATCTTACATACCCTCTCAGTTTGATTCGGGTATGTTTCTCTTTCAGTTACGTTATCTATAATTCGAGGACGAATTATTCTTTTTAG
Source organism: Glebionis coronaria (assembly GCA_025667525.1). Lineage (NCBI taxonomy): Eukaryota > Viridiplantae > Streptophyta > Magnoliopsida > Asterales > Asteraceae > Glebionis > Glebionis coronaria. The sequence continues at coordinate 587,763,383 of CM046874.1, read as the reverse complement.
GGGGAAGAGTTGTAAAACCCACATGCTTTTACCATAAATAGTACCCTTAAGATCGTACGTACTAGATTAAAACTTTCCTTTTATAGTACGATTACGTTTACGTGTTAGGATTTTACGTATTACGTACGTGTTAGAACACGATAAGTATTTATTACGCACGAACACGCAATAATCATTTAAACAATAATTAATCACGAACATGCGATCATGAAATCATGAACGTAATTAAATCACGGGCTAATATTAATTACGTATATATATATTTATTACGAACACGAATAAATATATTAAGTCATGATCGATAACTAATTAAAACACGTAAAACACGAACACGAGAACACACGAGAACACACCAATATTTTAGACACGGAAAAACATTCGGGTTACCCCTTGTGGGCCCCATTATCATGAAATTAGGGAGGAAGGATGGGCTTAGCCCATCAATTTTTACTAAAAGGGAAAAAGGGATTTTTCACTACTCATTTACAATTATAGAAGATTTTTAGCAAAAACCTAAAAACCCTCCTTCCTTGTTATTTTGTGCCTCCACCCTACAAACACCACAAGGAGGTGGTTTGTGATCTTGGATCTTGGAAATTTAGTTGGTGATCGTGTTTGTTCTTCATCCTTTTGATCCACGAATTCGGTAAATCCTTTTTAATCCTTTTCTTTTGTTTTGATCTTTTAATAAATCAAGAACATGTTATGTTTTTTTACAAAAACATAATAAATAAACATGGATCTAACATGATTTGGGGTAATAAAATCAAAAGTATGTTTTTAAGAGGTGTTTGTTTTGGCCGCAGGCTGCACCGAACCCGAAAGGGGTTTCGGTTTGGCCAACCGACCACCACCAAGACCATACGGTCTCGGTTGGTGTGTGTGGGTCCCACGACAGCATCAAGGCACGGGGTACCCCTAGTTGGTTCGGGGTACGGTGTCAATTTCATGTCCGGTTCATGTTTTTTAATCTAGATCTGGTTCATGGTGTATGTTTATTTTTTTAGTGTTTTTATGAGCTTATGTTAAAAATTAAATTAATAAAATGAGTTGATTAATTTAATAACATGACTTAGGTTATTTAATTATTAATAATCATGAAATTAATTAACCTAAGTATTTTATATTTTAGACTTATAATTAATTAATTATTTAAAAAACCATGACTATAATTAATTAATTAACTTGACTTAGGTTATATTATTAATATATAATAATACATGTTTTAACCTAAGTATTTAACTTTATTTAATTAAAAACATGTTATACTTTAATTAAACATTTTAACCTATAGTTTAATTTAATTACATGAAATAATTATTAAACTATACATTATATCATATGACTTAGAAAATAATCATGAAAACACTTAGGCTTATATACTTACCTTATTTAACCAGCTTATTTCTAATTATGGAAACTTTCTATTTTTAGAAACTTATTTAATTAAGGCAGCTGATCTATTTATGGAAACTTTCTATTTTTAGAAACTTATATATTTTAAGCAGTAATTCTATTTTGGAAACTTTCTATTTTTGGAAACTTTCTATTTTTGGAAACATTCTATTTTTGGGAACTTTCTATTTTTGGAAACTTTCTATTTTTTGTAACTTTCTATTTTTGGAAACTTTCTATTTTTGGAAACTTTCTATTTTAGGAAACCTGCTATTTTTGGAAAGTTACTTATTATTACACAGTAAGTATAATAATACATGAAATACCAGAAATACTTAATCAGATTAAACAGAATATAAGATAAACACGGTTTAAGGCTTAAAACAGTAAAACATGGTAAGAACATATAAAATAAGCTAAGACATGACATAAAACCAGCTACGTATTTAGTAAGCAGATACTTATTCATGTATGTATTTATGTAGCACTAGTGATTCGGAAGTAGGATTCCTCTCAGTTCATCTTCTTCGTTCACTGGACATAAGGTACGGATTCCCGTCCTTTCAGTATGGACATTCTTTCCTTATTAGGATTCCCCGTATGCAGCCAACTGTTTTCCCGTAGTATAAGTTACGTGTTTGATTGCTTATGTTTAAGTAAGATTACCTATAGCCATATACATGCATGACCAGTTTCACCTAGTTATGGAGGTACCATAACCATAACATTAGAGGCACTAATGTTATGACTTCACCACGGCGGAGTGATTGCTCGTGGCGTCCCTTCAGCTTTTGGCCATTTATATTATATTTATCATGTGGGGCGTATGGGTGCATCCTAGTTACATGTTTTCAGACAGGATTTCATGGTGAATGTGGTGTGTGCCTTGCATCCTTCACAAGGAGCTGATCCCTCCTACCCAAAAACCAGTATATTAAATTAGAGGCAACCCCTCTAATTTGCATGATGAGGTCACCCCTCCAAGTATTCATACACGGTGGATTTTCATGACCTATATTGGCTAATGGTAAAATATGTTAAACAGTTTTCATAAGATAAACATAAGGCTTTTCAAACTATAAAACCAGTTTTATGAACATGTTTCAGGTTTTCCAGGACTTATACATTTCCGCTGCTATTAAGTCTTTATTATGCTGTCATTCATACTATGTCTATATCCGTGCACTGAGCGTTTTGCTCAGTCGTTACTTTCCTTTCCATGTCCCAAAACGGCAGGTACCCTAGGAAAGACTCGAGCATTTGGAGGACGTGAATAGGATGGAAGCTGCCAGAGACTTCTTTTCCTTTTTGCCTTCATATACTTATGCTTGTTTAGTCTTTCATTCATTTCCTTTGCTTTATTATGTTTTGGGCTTATGTTTGGGAACCGATATTTAATTCCAGTTTACCCTATGGTCATGTAATGTTTTAGACATTTAGCCTTGTATGCTTTGATGACACGCCACAATTACGCGTGACATTCCATTATCAAAATGGGGTGTTACATACGCAATGTCCTAAGTGTAGGGGAGTTTATACTCCAATACTCTTAAACATTAAGGAGAATGTTTATCTTAAGTGTAGGTGATAGGTGTGTAAACACCCATCCTATTACCACTTAATTACAATAATAATCAGGCCAAAACGTGTATTTTATGTCGTAATTGTCGGAATTATGCGTGGTTTGTGTTTTTGTTGTGATTTTAGGGTCAAAATGTTAAAAGGGAAGAAACCACGGCTTTCACGGGCCTTTATCAAAGAAAAAGACAAAAGAAGAAGTCAAGAAATCAAGAGTGCAAAAAGAACGGAAGTCCAAGGCCTATTCTAAAGATTTATCGAAGAAAAAGTCCAAAGACGGAAGTTTAATAAAAGCCGAAGAACTCAAGTCTAAATTAATGAAGAAATTACAAGACGAGTTTATTAATCCCGAGACAAAAGTCGAAGAATTAAGAAGACAAGGACTAAATGATAATTAAAGAAAGAAGAAAGATAGGAGGAAGCTTCACTAATCATCTCCCTAATCTCCTATAAATAGCATCCATTTCATTTCATTTGTTTTTGTTGGCTAATAGTGACAATTAGTTCTTCCACCATTTTAATTACTTGCATTTAATTTCATGTCATTTCCTTAATTGTCTTGCACCTTTAAATTCCTTTAATTTCAAGTAAGTTTCCTTTTTATTGTTGTTAATCTTTACTTTATCTTGTTAATCTCCTATCTACCTTTCTTGTTTAATCTTTAATCTTTATGCTTTATGTTCATGAATATGTTCTTTAATTTTTATTGATTTGATTAAGTGGGTTTTGATTATTGTGGTTATTATTGTTAGTTTTATTGATTTGGATTGATAGGTTATCATTAGTTAATCATTTGTGGTTAGTTTGGTTTAATCTTTTGGTTGATTTTGATTAGTTTTGTCTAGATTCGTTTCTTTTTTGTTCTTCCTTGTTCTTCGCTACTGTCTGTTTTTTTTAGGATATTCCGGATCAAGTGGTCATTCCGAACCAAGCAATCATTCCGCATCAGTCTCTTTATTCCGAATAAAGGATCTCAGGCAGTTTATTACAGATGAACGCAGTTATTCCGGATAAGTGACATATTCCGAATCAACTTGTTATTCCGGATAAACAGATATTCCGAATGAAGGGAATATTCCGAATGAACTAATTTTTATTCCAAGTGAAGCTTTATTCCGAATCAAGGATTATTCCGGATGAAGCACTATTTCGAATAAAGGATTTATTCCGGATCAACGTTTTATTCTGGACGAACCCTTATTCCGAATAAGTAATTATTCCGGACGAAGGATTATTCCGCATAAAGCTAATATTCCGAACGAAGCCTTTTATTTTGGATCAGTGATTATTCTGGATCAATAATTTATTCCGGATGAAGCTTTATTCTGGATGAAGGTTATTCTTTTGATTATTCCGAATAAGCAAATATTCTGGATGAGCCATTAATTCCGCATGAGGTAAATATTCCGAGTGAAGAAGAATTATTCCGAACGAAGGTGACATTCCGAACGAGTGATTATTCCGAACGAAGGTGTATTCCGAATGAGCTGTTTTTAGTTTATTTTAAGTTTCTGTTTTTAAGTTTGAATTTTTTTTAATCTTTACTTTTCCCGCCTTTTTACTTAGTCGCACTTTTAGTTAACTTGCCTTAGAGGTAAAAGCCGTGTATCAAATGGCGCCGCTGCCGGCTCTTTTCGTGAAGATTAACGGTTTTCTGTGAGAGACGCGTTGCTTTTTGGGATCCGTTCATTCGTGAGCGTTATTTTTCTTGCTTAAAAATTTCCAAAAATCCAAAAAAAATTTAAAAAATTGTTAAAAATCCATAAAAATTAAAAAATTTCGAAAATCCAAAAAGATTTTATTTTTATCTTTATAGTGTATATATATTCTCTTTGTGTTTGGTATTGTTTTCTTTTGCTTGCGCAGGTGTATGCGTACTAGATCTTCTACTTATCCAGAGCCCGAGACTCGTGAAGATTTAGCTACGGCAGGTGTGAACAACAACAATAATCCGTCGCACCTCAACAATAACAACAACAATGTTCTTCCACAGCCCGATCTTCGGACAATGGAGGAGCTTTGTCAACCCACAATGTTTGGACGAGGAGGACCGATTGCGCCGATGCAAATCACGGCTCCGGAGTTTTCGTTGAAGCATCACATGATACAACAAGTGCAAACTAATCCATTCCACAGAATACCGGATGATGATGCCAACAAACACCTCGACAAATTCATTACTATTACTCAAAGCATGAAGTTGCCCGGTGCAACTATGGATGTCCTTCGCCTTCAACTCTTCCCACATACTTTATCACACCACGCCGAGAAATGGTTTGATAGTATCCCGAAGAATTCAATTCATACTTGGTACGACATGACTCAACGCTTTTTGTCGCGCTACTTTCGACCATCCATGGTCACGAGCCTTCGAAATCAAATCAGCGGTTTCATGCAAGAACCCGATGAATCTCTCTTTGATGCTTGGGAAAGATATAATGTTTTGATCGATCGATGTCCAAACCACAGCATGCTCCCCGTTACCTTAATTGATACTTTCTACAACGGTTTGACTTTTCGTGATCGTGATACGATTAATGCAGCCGCCGGTGGCACATTTATGAAAAGAAGACCCGAGGAGTGTAGAGAGCTTATTGAGAACATGACTACTCATCACAAAAACTGGGATTCCTTCGCTTCTTCGAGGAACAACCCGAGAGTCAATGTTTCTTCTACATCAGCAAACCCCGACATGACCGAATTCACCCGCATGATGGCCGAAATGAACAAAAATATCTTACTCATCGCTTCAAACCAACAACAACAAGTTAAAGCGGTAGCCAATCCTTGTGAGACATGCGGCGGTCCTCACTCATACACTGATTGTCCTTCTACTCAAGGCAATCCGGAAAATGTGTATGCGGCTTATGGTAACTATTCACCAGAAAATTACCAAGCCCGACCTTAAGGGGATCTAAATTTGCTAAGTTACCGGTCCAATAACTATCTTTCACCCGGTTTTTCTTCTCAAAACCACAACCCCAACAACAATTACAATAGAAGCAACCAAATCCCACCTCGAGCTTCTAATCCTTATCACCCACCCGCTCAACAAGCCCCACCTATTAATCAAGATGTTGAAGCTTTAATGAGAACCCAAGGAGAGCAAATTAAGAATCTACAAAGCCAAATTATCAATTTGAAAGGGGATATCACTAAGCAAGGGAATGACATTAGATCCGAGCTTCGAAATGATATACAATCCTCCTTCAACAATCAAACGAATGATTTAAAGAATATGCTGGCCAGTTTCTTACCCACCACTCAACCCTCTACTTCGGGATCTCTACCTTCAAACACCGTCACCAACCCGAGAGCGAATGTGAGTGCTATTACTACCCGTAGTGGAGTTACTTTAGTAGGACCATCTATCCCACCCCCAGTTACATCATCTACACCTCCTCCACCACCATTTATCCCTACTACTCCTACACCTAATATTAGTTCACCATTACCGTCTCCGCCTCGTCATGAAGAAGTACCCAAGAAGAATCCTCCAACCCCACCTTCCACCTTTAACCCTTCAACATCTCAACCTTCACCTTCTACACCTCCACCACCCAACCCCAGCATTCCTTACCCTTCTCGACTCAACAAGGCTAGAATTTTGACTAAGAATGACATTCTAGTCGCTAACTTTTTGGAAAAGATTGCCGGCATGAAAGTCACCTTTACCCTTGTTGAAGCTCTTGCCCAAATGCCGCAATTTGTCAAGATGTTTAAGGAATTGCTTAATAAGAAGGAGAAGATGGTCGAGTTTGTTAATACTCGCTTGAATGAAAATTGCTCTGCAATCCTTCTTAAAGAACTTCCGGAAAAACTTGGAGATCCCGGTCGGTTTGTGCTACCTTGTACTTTTAACCAAACCGACAAATTTACTGCCTTAGCCGATCTCGGGGAAAGTATAAATTTGATGCCTTTAAGTGTTTGGAAAAAGTTATCATTGCCCGACCTTACACCCACCAAAATGACTCTTGAGCTAGCCAATCGCACTCTCGCTTACCCCGTTGGTATTGCCGAAGATGTGTTCATTAAAGTTGGCACATTCACTTTTCCGGTCGACTTCGTCGTTGTTGATTATGAAATGGACCCTCGTATTCCGTTAATACTTGGACGCCCATTGTTTAGCACCGGTAGAGCTTTAATAGATGTAGATAAATGTGAACTCATCTTAAGAGTCCGGGATGATGCACAAGTTTTTGAAATGGGGAAGCTTACAAACAAATCCTATGGAAGAGAATCGATGAATATGATTAATGTGCTCGATGATTTTGTCGTCTACAACAATCCTCTATTCGATTCTTGCAATGATAATCCACTTTTTCAAGATGATGTGGATGATTCTCTCTCCAATTTGGAACCTTCACCCATATATGATTCTCCACCGATCTATGATGCTTATGATGATGATTCTAGCTCCGATGGGGATGATTATGATGCTTTTACTTCTGAGTATCCCGACATGCCCACTTATGATGATTTTGATGAGGCTGATACTCTTTCGAGTGATTCTTCTCATGATGAAGATCCTCTTCCAACCATGCTTAATCCTACTTTGGATGACTACTCATTTGAGGAGGACTTTTCTACTTTTCTCAATACATACTTCCCTCATGAGAGTGATGCTCCTCCTTTAGAATTTGATGATTATGGTCTTCATCCTTCTACGGATTTGAAGAAAATTCTTTCAAAGGAGAAGAAACCGGACGACACCAACATCCGCAGCACGTATGTTTTGATACCTCTTTGTCCACCTTCTGAGGACGAGGTTGTGCATTTTCTTAGCGGATCTTCTTCAAATTCTACTGAGCCTGAGTGCTATTTTCCCCTAAAGGAAAAGGTGTTCGACCCCGGTATTGATATTCTTCAGCCATCTCAGTATCCATCTGATGAAATAAAAGGAAAGATCTTTGGAACTTATAGAGATATGCTTGCACCTCTTCACCCTTGCTCCCACCGTGCTCCATCTTTGCATAAGGGAACCTTGCCTACTCTTCTTTGGCTTGCCTTGTTCGCCTTAAGCTTGTGCTATTTGATGGACAAAAACTATGTATTTGATCCCGGTGGATGTGTTTCATGCTTCTTCCTATGATAATCAAGGTCGAGTCAGGCTCACGACTCGGTGAACAAAAATCAAGCACTTCTTAGGAGGCAACCCATGTATCTATCTTTTAGCTATCTTTATCCTAAGTGTAGGGGAGACCCGTTGGTGTTTGCTATTTCCTCTCTTCTCATATTCAGGAATTCGAGCGCTCAATGATCCACTCTTGATGATTTCTGACGACCCGTGATTCTGTGTTTCCGTCTTCCCGGTTCTATCCTAAACTCTTTTGATTCACTATTTTATATTTCTCAATATTAAAATAGGAATCTCTTTAGTTGTCCTTTCCTTAGCAAGATTTAAACAAAGTGCACAATGTCGTAAGTGTAGGGGAGTTTACTCCCACATGCTTAAACATTGAGGACAATGTTTATATCAAGTGTAGGGGGACTTCTATCGAAGTTAAGTGGTCTTTTCCTTGTATTTGTCCTCATTTTAACCGGAAAATCAATTTTTCGACATTTTTCAATATTTTTGATCTATTTTGGCCTATTAGTTTTTCCCTTTGTATAGTTATTTTCTTTCTTTACTAGAATAAATTTTAATAAAGTGGTTTTAATTTTCAACGTTGAGAATCTTTTGACTCAACCCGAGTTTACTTATCTAAGTTTACTCTAGCTAGTATCCTTAACGTGTTTAAGTCAAGTTTTGCTAGGCTTTTATATTGGGAGCTTTAAAACGCGAAAGTCGTAACTCTCACGGGTTAAGAACAAGAACTTTTCGCAAGTTCCTATAATTGACCCTAGAGAGTCGTTTATCAAGGGAACTTTAAAATGCGTTTTCTAAACTTGAAAGAGTCTAAGAAGATGCAAGATCCTATAGACGACTCGAAAACCCAAAACTTTGATTTATAGGCTAAGCATCCACGAGTCTCATTCCTTGAGATTTTAAACCGTGGAGAATGAGAGATGATAGAGTCAATTATAAGTTTGGTATCCTTTCGTGAATTTATGTGAGTTAATTATAAGCCTATTCTCCCATCGCTTGCTAATAAATTTATCTGCAATAAATAAGGTTGTATGATTTGAAAAGTTACTTAGCTTCTAGCCCAAGATCGTTTAAAAGTTTCTCGGTATGGATTAGAGTTCATAGCCAAGGCATAACTTATTGAAGCGGGATGCGAAGATTGGCGAGTCCGAAAAGGCCCTAACAAGGCATGAGGGCTAAATTTTGTTGCTAAAGATCCAAAAGTGATGTGAATCATTTATCAAAGATCAAAATGAAGGATCGAGACACACGAAGAAAAGAAAATACTCCCCTAAAGATCATGGAGAAGTATATCCAAAAAGACCCTAGCAAGGTATGAGGATAAATAGATCCAAGTCCTAAAAGGAGGCGGATCGTTGTATATCAAAGTCCAAAGTAATGATTGGAGAAAAATGAAGAAGTCGTGGTCCAAATATGAAGAATCTCTCAAAACTTCAAGTGAAGAAATTCCTATTATGAAGAGAAGACCATAATTTCAAGAACTTCTCTCAAAGATTTGAAGTATGAAGTCGCTGCCAAATATCGGTCCGAGAAAGGTCTCAAATCGCGAAACGAGTTATGCCAAGACATGAACTTTATGAGGCCCCGAGAAGCAGTTTTAAAAGATTTTGTCCTTTAGCTAACTATTGATTAAATCGTCCCACTTTGTTTTCAGCTTAAATAACTATCAAAATAAGTCAAACAATGCATCCTCGTGATCATTCAAGACAACAATAAAATATAAGAGATACACCTAGGAATAAGGGAGTCTAGGTAAATAATTGGCCCACATGAGTTCGTGTTAGTTTGCTAACTTATAATAACAATGATCACGTTTTTAAGCTTGGTTTGGAGAATGTGAAAAATTGAGGATGATGATCATTCATGACATTTCCAAAACCCTAAGGTATGTCTTTGATTTCTTTACTTACTTTCTTCCTTTGAATGTTTATAATTTTCTATCTCTTTAATAAAGGCCCATATGGATTGATTATGATGGAAAATGTAAAACGTGCTTTGTAACTAATGCATTGCATGAGGACATTGCAATGGTCAAGTGTAGGGGATTTGATAGGTGTGTAAACACCCATCCTTTTACCACTTAATTACAATAATAACCAGGCCAAAACGTGTATTTTATGTCGTAAATGTCGGAATTATGCGTGGTTTGTGTTTTTGTTGTGATTTTAGGGTCAAAATGTTAAAAGGGAAGAAAACACGGCTTTCACGGGCTTTTATCGAAGAAAAAGACAAAAAAACGAAGTCAAGAAATCAAGAGTGCAAAAAGAACGGAAGTCCAAGGCCTATTCTAAAGATTTATCTAAGAAAAGGTCCAAAGACGGAAGTTTAATAAAAGCCGAAGAACTCAAGTCTAAATTAATGAAGAAATTACAAGACGAGTTTATTAATCCCGAGACAAAAGTCGAAGAATTAAGAAGACAAGGACTAAATGATAATTAAAGAAAGAAGAAAGATAGGAGGAAGCTTCCACTAATCATCTCCCTAATCTCCTATAAATAGCATCAATTTCATTTCATTTGTTTTTGTTGGCTAATAGTGACAATTAGTTCTTCCACCATTTTAATTACTTGCATTTAATTTCATGTCATTTCCTTAATTGTCTTGCACCTTTAAATTCCTTTAATTTCAAGTAATTTTCCTTTTTATTGTTGTTAATCTTTACTTTATCTTGTTAATCTCCTATCTACCTTTCTTGTTTAATCTTTAAACTTTATGCTTTATGTTCATGAATATGTTCTTTAATTTTTATTGATTTGATTAAGTGGGTTTTGATTATTATGGTTATTATTGTTAGTTTTATTGATTTGGATTGATATATTATCATTAGTTAATCATTTGTGGTTAGTTTGGTTTAATCTTTTGGTTGATTTTGATTAGTTTTGTCTAGATTCGTTTTTTTTTTGTTCTTTGATGAGATGGCATTTATACATGATCTCATCGGTCTTTTCGGGCTTTAAATGCATAAAATATCATAAAATACCATATATATGCTTGTGTTTGTTTACTTGTGTATGTTAGGTATGGATATCGTGAAAAAGACAAAAGATCACAAGAAACAAGGAAAAACGGACACGAGAAACGAAGCCGTACAAAGAACCGGGGCCTAGATCATGAATTATCCAACATTTACCCTTGAAGACTTAAAGATATGCAAGATTGATCCTCAAAAAATGAATAAATGACACTTAAAACCCTTATGAATTCATAATTACAAGTTTGGTCCCTTAAGTTTGTCAAAATTGCAAAAAGGTCCCACAACTTTGAAGAAATGGCAAGATTAGTCCCTCAACTATTCAACATTGTCAATTATGGTCCCCCATGGAGTCAAAGATACATTGAAGACCTTTGAAGATCAACAAAGTCCAAAATCAGTCCTTCAAATATGCAAAAGTGGCAAAAACAACCCTTGAAACACTTTTGGAAAAGTTTTATGCCAAAAGTGTAAAAAAGGGAAACTTCTATAACAAAGGGATGCGTTTATTTGGGCTGAAATACTTGCTATACAACTTTTCCCAAAAACAAAGGACCAAAAGTGCCAAGCTGAAAGTTTGAATTCCTATAAACGCGGGTAACACTTACTGTTGAGATTTTACCATGAAGAACACCCCTTTTTACCCAGGATTAAAAAGAAGAAAACAAAGGGGAAATTGAAATTGGTTGTTTCCACGAGTAATTCACATCATGTCAATCACATCCCACACCAAAAACCTTAATCCCCACTACCAGAAAGATACCCCCACTCCCACTCTCATGACGACACCTGGCATTTGATCATGACATGGCAAGATCAACGAACCAAAGCTTTTCCTTTCTCACCAAGAACTAAATAAACGTCCCTGATTCACCCAAACCAGCTGGCAACACGCCTAGAAGATTCTGCAAGGACAAATGGGGAAATTCACTTCTAGGGTTTGTGAATAGTGTTAGCATGGCATTTGCCTATAAAAGGAGACGTCAATCTGTGAGAGTCCCTTTGTTCCAGTTTTAGGCTATCAATCTTTGTAATCCCTTTTTAAGTTAATTAAATTTGATTTTCTGAAATTTATGAAATCTCTTTTATGTTTTGTTAAAAGTTGGTGTTAGAATAGCCTAAATCTGAGTTCCACTTATATTCTTGAAGGTTTTTGAGGCAAGGTTTTAATCAATAAGACTTGTGTTTCAAAAATTAGGAAAGTGCTTGATATTGTTCATCACTTTGGTTTGTTCTTCTTAGCAGGTACATTGGAAGCTGGTACTTGTTCTGCTAGTACCTCAGCTCAAACAATCCAGGGCCTGGATGTAGGTCTTGGTGGTTTGCACCATTATCCTTTTTCAATTTTCTCTTTATTTTCTGAAATTTTGGTGATATTGCATGATTGTTCTTGAATCTGTGATATTATTGTTGAATCTTGTTTATCTGTGTTGGTTTGATGTTATTGAGTGGTTATTGACTTGATTTGTGGGTTAAATCTGGATTATCCTTTGAAAATTTGTCAAAACAGATTATTAAGGAGTGTTTGGGTTAATTGTATAAGCAGGATTTGTGGTTTGTTGAGTGGTTGTTTTGTATTGTTATTTATTGGTACTTGTTTATCTGGTATACTTGATCATATGTATGCAGGTTTTGTGGTTTGAAACACCCAAATCCATAAAAGGGCTATAAAATCTTTGTTACTTGATAAAATTGGCTATAGTTTAAGGGACACCTAGATCTAATCATAGACTAGGGTTAACAAGTGATTAAACTAGGTTAATAACATCAGGGAAGTAGGATTTGAGGCTTGAAATTGGATCTGTGGTTAATTAGATCAACAAAAGTTTCTGCATATTCTACTTGTTCTTATCAGTAACTGTTGATGCTTGATTCTGCTTATTCACTTTGTTTCAGTACTTGATTTAAGTTTGTTTGTGCTTATTCATAGTTTATATAGCTTGTGTATTCATCATGTTGAATTTGGCTAGCTTATTCATGCTATATCTGCTTATTTGTGCATAACAGCTTATTTTCCATGTCTGTGCAATATATGTGGACTGTTTGATTAATCTGGGCTTATTGTGTGAACCAAATTGTGATTTCTTTGTTGATATTGACTCCTTGTGATTCACTTATCACAAGGGTGCCCTTGTTTCCAATTAAATCCGACTAAATCTCTCTAAAAAGCTTGGTCAAATAGTCAAAGCAGTGGGAACTCCTTTCCCCTGCTGCTAGCCACTGCTAGTTTATTTTGGGTTTCAGCTTATCAATAAGCTATAATAGCTTATTTTAACCAGCAACAACTTGGATTTTGTAATAGGTGTTCATTATTTGACCCATTTGTTCATACTGGAGCATTTGGTGGGTTGACTTTAGGGTTTGACTAGAAAACCAACTTAATTGACTTTTTCATAAGTGCTTATTGGTTCATTCTGGCTTATTGGTGTTTCTTATTGGAATTTTGTTGATTGTTTTGGCTTATTGAGTTCATTTGTGACATTTTGCAAGTTAAATCAAATCCTGAGGTGCCCTAAATCTCAAACCCGACTATTTTGTCGTTTTGTGAATTTGTACTTTGCTTATTTCTGGCTTATTGAGTGTGCTTTTTCAAAATTTCTTTTTACAGATCTCTTAAGCATCCCAAAAGAAGGTTGTGTGTCAAATTAGAGCTTATGGCATTAGCTTATTGCTTAATGGGCTAAAAAACCCAATAAGGATAAGCTATTTGCTTAATAAGTTGTGATAAGCTCACTTTCAGCTTTTGGGCCTTCAGAGTTTTGTGTTTAGAATTAAATTTTGAGTCAGAATGGGCTTTTCCAAGTCAATTGGGCCAAGTTTGACTTTTTGGGCTAAAAAGCCCATTAGTGCTGACTGTTTTTGGTTTTGGCCCATTTGAGGGCCTAATAGGGGTATTCTGGTCATTTCACTTTCATTTTCTGTTTAATTAGGTTAAAATAAACTAGTTTGCAAGTTTTTAGAATTTTTATAATTTTTGGATTTTTAATATTATTTTATTATTATTTTTCAAATTTCACATTTTTGCACTTTTACATTTTTCTTAGCTTAAATACATTAAAATAGGACTTTTGCAACTTTTAGATTAATTTTATCATCTTTAGATTAATTCTTATAATTATTTTAAGTTTTAATAGTTTTTAAATCATTTTAAATAGTTTTTCTTAGTTTAAAAATTTATAAAAATAGTTTTTAATCTTTTTAGGTCATTTTAGAGGTTTACCAATTGAAAAATCTTTATTTGGGTTTTCTGATAATTAATTTGATTTTTAGGGCTTTAATTAGCATTTAAAAATTGAATATTTAATTAATTAAAAGGTTTGAAAAAGTTTTGATCATTGGTAAATTCTTAGTTTATTTATTTTGATTTTTGATGAATTTTTGGTAATTTTTAGAATTAATTTTTATTTTAACTTATTTTACGGTTTTACGTTAAGTCGTTGTAGTAATTAATTTCACGTCTTCGTCATCCTCTTTTCTCATCCCCTTCTTTCAAATATTAATCTCAAACCTTGCTACATTTTAGTCACACACATATACCTCCTTGGGAACCGAACTTGGAACTTCATTAGGGTCATTTGTACACGATTTTCCTAAACCGTCGTATTTAATACTTTCCCTATTTTGGTACTCTTTTCCTAAAGGGTATACAAAAACACTACAATCATTTTGGCGCCACTGCCGGGGAGGTGTGTCGTGATTAATTTGTCTTGTTGTTTTTAATATTAACCATAAATAGTATTTGTATTAGTAGAAATCTACTAATACGTATTATCGTTTTTTTTTCTTGTGAAATTATTATTACTATATAGTATTAAGTATCACAATCAATTCAAAATATCTCCAAAAGTGTGAAAACACAACCTTAATTGGGATTTGATCTCCTAATTATTGTATTTGAATCTCAAACAAAAAGAAAAAGGCAAAAATAGATAAATACTTTCGTGAAGCTCGATTTTGAAAAATACGAACTATAAGGTGGGTATAAGGCGGGTATTATAAAATATACCCTAAGGAAAAAGGCTCTCAAGTGCTTCGCGCCGCCTCGTTTCCCCGCTTGCTTGTGAGTATTTTGAGATTGAAGGCTAATCGAGGGTTTTGCCGCCCAAATATTATTACGTATAATATATTTGCTTGGTTTTCTTTCTGATTAAACCCTCTTGAACAAATTGGTTTTCACCAAAGTTCTAAAGTCATTCGAAGGCGTTCACTCCACGTGATCGTTTTCATTCCTTTGAGGCTTCTTTAATCAAGAGTTTGATTCGAGGAGAGATTTGGTAGATTGTTGTCTACGAAGATACACCAAAATCCAAAAAAATTTTAAAAAAAAATCAAAAACACAAAAAAATTAAAAATCCACAAAACACCCAAAAAGAATCTTCTTTGCTCACCCCCCCCCCCCCCATTCTTCGTGAAGTTTATGATCACTCGTAATCAAGCAAAACGAGCTCGTAAACGTCTTCAAAAGCAAGCCAATCAAGAGACGTTGATTGAAGAACAACCTCCAATTGTTGAACCTATTGTAGAACAAGAAGTCGTCATGGCTAATCGTACTATGATGGAGTTGCTACAAGTACCCACCGAGGGTTTTGGAGAGGCCATTGTGATTCCCGCTATCCTTGCGGAGAATTTCGAGATTAAGACGGGTTTAATGTCGATGTTGCAAGCTAATAAGTTTAGAGGTCATGAGAAAGACAACCCGCATTACCACATAAGGAATTTTAATCGTCTCACCGCTACTAGTAAGTTAAAGGATGTTCCACATGACGCCATTAAGATGATGTTGTTTCCATACTCGTTAGATGGACCCGCTAAAATTTGGCTTGAGAAAGAACCGCCAAATTCGATTTTGACATGGGGTGATCTCGTTTCTAAGTTTGTGAACAAATTTTTTCCACCATCTAAAACAACACATTTGAAAAATGAGATTTCAAGATTTGTGCAACGAAATAATGAAAGTTTTTCAATGCCATGGGAACGCTTTAAAGAAATGTTACATGAATGTCCACACCATGATTTTTCAGACTTGCATCAAATTGATACTTTTTATAATGGGCTTAATGATCATGAACGAGATTATTTGAATGCCGCCGTGAGTGGTAACTTTTTGTGCAAAACGACCGATGAGCCTTTAAAGATTATCGAGAATAGATCTAAGGTTTATAGCCCTCGTAACACACCGAGTATTGCCAATTTGGGTTCGTCATCATCGTCATCGTCTCGTAGCATTAATGCCTTACATGATGAAGCTAATGAGGAAAATCGGTTTTTTGATAGATTTGCTAATCTTATGACTCATTGGAAAGCTCAAGAAGCTTCAAATTCCGCTTCGGTTAAAGCGGTTGCTAAGAGTTGTTTGTCTTGTGGTGGAGCTCATGATCTTTCCGAGTGCATTACCGCGGATGGTAACACTTGGAGTGCTTATGTAGCAACGGGAATTTACAACCAAAACGGCCAAGGTTCTCGCCCAAATCAAGCTCCACAAAATCAAAATGCTGATAACTATCGAAACAACAACCAAGGTGGTAATTACAAAGGCAATTCACGTAACTACAACAAAGGGAATTATCAAAGTGGGAATGGACAAGTAACTAATCAAAACCAAAACCGTGATTTTCAAAACACTACACAAGGTTTTCAAAATGCTCACACTAAAAATCTTCAAGGAGAATTTTTGGATTATGCTAAAGCAAATGATGCTAAGTTTTATAACATGCAACGTGAGATGATTAGCTTAAGATCCGAGTTGAAAAACGAGCTTAAAAACGAACTTGCTAATGAACTTAAAACTCATGCTAATAAAATGGAAGGAAATGTCCAACGTCTTCAACAAAACCAACAAAATATGGAACAAGGATAACATGAGATTAAGCAAGAATTGTTAAGAGCGGATGCTAGGCAATCAAAATTTGAAGACCGTATGGCAAAAATGTTTGAAGCAATCATGTGTAAACCCTCTTCCTCGGGTGGTCTTCCTAGTGATACCATTGCAAACCCGAAGGGAGAAATGAAGGTTATTACTACACGAAGTGGTAAGACTTTCAATGAACCAATCTCTCGTCCAAGTACTTCTACGGAGAAGGAAATCAAGAAAGAACCCGAGGTGGTGGTCGAAAAGGAGCACATTACAATCCCACGAAGTACCGCTCAAACCACACCTACGGTTAAACCAATACCAATTGTGGAACCCGAGATTCCAAGGTCGTTGCCTAATGTCCAACCCACACCACCCTTACCTTACCCTTCAAGACGTAACAAGGAAAAGGCACAAGAGCGAAATAATTATCAATTTGAGCTTTTTATGAAGATGTTTCGTGACATACATTTTAACATAAGTTTTGCCGACGCTCTTATCATGATGCCTCGATTCACCGCAAACTTCAAAAGTATGCTAAACAACATAGAAAAGTTACAACAATCGTCTAGTTGTTCATCGGTTTTTCTTAGCCGCATACCACAAAAAGTCGGTGATCCCGGTAAATTTTTGATTCCGTCTGCAATTCAAGATATGGAGGAATGCTACGCCTTGGCCGATCTTGGTGCTAGTATTAATTTAATGCCTCTTGAGATTTTTAAATCGCTTTCGCTTCCGGCTCTTACTCCTTCGAACATGTCTATCGAGATGGCCGATCGTTCTACAATTTTAGCATGTGGAGTAGCCGAGGACGTTTTCGTTAAAGTCGGAAAGTTTTACTATCTCGTTGACTTTATCGTTGTAGACATTCCTATCGATCGAAAAGTTACTCTCATTTTGGGTCGTTCATTTTTGGATACATCAAGAGCACTTATTGATGTTCATGCTCGAAAAATCACCCTTCGTTTCAATGAGGAAGAACTTGTCATCAATGCAACACAAAACTCCAATCTTTCTCATGTCTATTCTATTGCAACTTTAAACCATGGTAATTCAACCAAAGTCGTTTGCAAAGAATTTTCACCAAGAGTTTTAGGAAATGTCGCCAAAAACAATTTACCATTTCCTCCGCCGGTGGAGGTTATGAGTGTAAATCCTACAAAGAAGAAACCGTCAATACTTGAATTGAAAAATCCTTCACCTCACCTCGAACATTCATTCTTGAAAAATGTTGATAAGTTTTCGGTTTCTACGGAAGATCTTTCGGATGACGAATATGTAGACCCCGATGGGGAGGTTTTCTTTGTCGATAAACGTTTTGAGAACTTACCACCACCAAAACCAAAACGGTTTTCAAATGTGAGAATTTTTAGTGTGACTAACATCGTCTTAGAAACACCAAATATTTTTGACATAATCAAAAAGGGTTTTCATAAGGAGAGTTTGAAAGGTAAAAAAGGAAAAGATTTTAAATGTGATTTAATTGATTTTTCTACAAATCTAACTCCGTCATCACCACGTGTTTTGAGTGCTACAAGATCGTCTACTCCTTTTGACGATGCTTTGTGGGGTTTTAGTATGGGGGAAGCCCCTTATGTTCCCTCATCCTTGTCCACCAAGGACGAGATATTCGATCCCGGAATTTCATGTAAAGGGAAATCTCGGTCTTCCACCGATGCAATAAATGGAAACTATATCTATTTGCTTGGTGTGAGTCTACCTCGAGTAGCTCAAAATTTTGTCTTACCAATTGTCCCACCCTTCTATTTCTTCTCATCTATTTTCTTTAAACCCTTTGGGTTTGTGTTGACACATGATGAAGTGGCGTTGATTTGTTTTTTCAATGAAAACGAGAACGCCATCTTCGATCCCGGTATTTTCCACCATCGAAGGACTTAGTCCTTAATACCGGTTTCTTTTTGGGCCTTGTTTATCATGTAAGCCCCCTCAAAATTGACCATACCATGATTTTCCCTTAAATGTTCACATATTGAGGGGATCGAGTCGAGCTCATGATTCGGTAATCAAAAACGAGGTGCCTCATGGGGGAGATCCCATGCTTATCCTTTTATGCTTACTAATAACTAATTAGAGGGGATTTGTGCCCTTCCAACTCGTTGTCTCGTGGTTGTTTGTGATTGTGTTATCTAGATCATCATCATCATCTACGATTGAAGACTCTCGTGTTCGTTTACGTGAGCCTCCATCGTTTGCTTGAAGAAGTTTTTCACGAATCCATGACATATCCTTTATTGTTCTAACAATTATCTTTTAGCATACTTAATAAATGGCTTTAGATATATTGTTGATCACCCTTTCCATGCTAGATCCTAAGCATTCGATTCTTCGTCTCTAGTATGGGGGTGCTCCACCTTTAGACTCGAAACATTGAGGACAATGTTTACTTTTAGTATGGGGGTGAATAGATACTTGCTTTGCTACGCCCTCACGTGTTCTAACTTTCAATGTTTTGTTTTTGTTGCTAATAAGGCTAAAAATGGCCAAATTTTAAAAAATTTCTTAGTTTTCATAAGTGTTTTTAAGACACGTATGTATATTTTCCGATGGGTAGAATAAGAGCTAATTTTTGACTTGATGGGCATTTGGAGCCATTTACATTCCTTAACCCGCTCAATTCAAGTTTTGCTAGACTTTTATATAGGGAGCTTTAAAACGCGAAAGTCTTAGCTCATAAGGGTTAAGAACAAGAACTTTTCGCAAGTTCCTATAATTGATCCTAGAAAGTCACTTATCAAGGGAACTATAAAATGCATTCTCTAAACTTGAAAAAGTCCAAGAAAGTGCAAGATAATATAGGTGGCTTGAAAACCAAAAACTTTGATTTGATATAGTCTTAATGAAAGCTAATCCAAATTTGGCTTAATTTTGACTTACATGGCTAAGTATTCATGAGTCTCTTTAATTAGAGGTCTTTATATAGTGAAGAACGAGAGATGATAGAGTTAGACAAGTGATCATGCTAAACGTAGAACATGAAATTGTTCTTTCAAAAACTCATATGTTTTTAATTGTGGCTTTTTCTTCCCATAAGATCAATGCATTAGGAATAAAAATAATTGCAATAAGTAAGGTCGTACGATTTGAAAGGTTACTTAGCCTCTAGCGCAAGATCGTTTAAAAATTGCTCGGGGTTGAATAGAGTTCATAGCCAAGGCATAACTTATTGAAGCGGGACGCGAAGATTGGCGAAGAGCCAAAAAGGCCCTAACAAGGCATGAGGAGCCCTATTTTGTTGCTAAAGATCCAAGATGATGTGAACTATCATTATTCCTAAATCAATATGAAGGATCGAGACACACGACGAAAAGCAATTACTCCCCTAAAGATCATGGAGAAAGTCTATCCAAAAAGACCTTTACTAGGTATGAGGATAAATATATCCAAGTTCGAAAAGGAGGCGGATCGTTGTATATCAAAGTCCAAAATAACGATTGAAGAAAAATGATGAAGTCGTGGTCCAAATATGAAGAATCTCTCAAAAAACGTCAAGTGAAAAAATTCCAAATATATGAAAAGAAGACCATAATTTCAAGAACGTCTTCCCAAGATTTGAGTACATGCCAAATATTGGTCCGAGAAAGGTCTCAAATGGTGAAACGAGTTATGCCAAGATATGAACTTAAGGAGATACACGAGAAGCCGTTTTAAAAGATTTTGTCCTTCGGCTAACTATCGATTAAATCGTGCTACTTTGCTTTCGGACTAATAACTACTCAAATAAGTCAATATGAATCACTTGTGATCCATGACAAATAGTTAAAAAATGCTAGTAACCCGTTTCCTTTTGTAATAACTAGGATTGCGGGGAGAAGAAGTATTACACAATTTGGACGTATGAGTAGTGTTAGCATTGTGACTTGTACCAACAATGATCTCGGTTTTGCACTTAGCATGGTATGTACGACAATAAAGGATGATGAAGTTTAATCTAAGGGACATTTACTTGTTTCTATTCTTTGACCCTAAAAGTCATATTCGTGATGAAAATCATACATTATGTCTTTACACATCTTCGTAGTATTGTTGCAAGTCTTTTACTTTTCAATAAAGGTTAATAAATATGAATTTTGGTGATACTTAGATACTTTATTCTAGCATTGCGTGAGGGCACGACAATGTCTTAGTATGGGGGAGTGATGAGATGGCATTTATACATGATCTCATCGGTCTTTTCGGGCTTTAAATGCATAAAAATGTCATAAAATACCATATATATGATTTTGTTTGTTTACTTGTGTATGTTAGGTATGGATATCGTGAAAAAGACAAAAGATCACAAGAAACAAGGAAAAACGGACACGAGAAACGAAGCCGTACAAAGAACTGGGCCCTAGATCATGAATTATTCACTTCTAGGGTTTGTGAATAGTGTTAGCATGGCATTTGCCTATAAAAGGAGACCTCAATCTGTGAGAGTCCCTTTGTTCCAGTTTTAGGCTATCAATCTTTGTAATCCCTTTTTAAGTTAATAAAATTTGATTTTCTGAAATTTATGAAATCTCTTTTATGTTTTGTTAAAAGTTGGTGTTAGAATAGCCTAACTCTGAGTTCCACTTATATGTTTGAAGGTTTTTGAGGCAAGGTTTTAATCAATAAGACTTGTGTTTCAAAAATCAGGAAAGTGCTTGATATTGTTCATCACTATGGTTTGTTCTTCTTAGCAGGTACATTGGAAGCTGGTACTTGTTCTGCTAGTACCTCAGCTCAAACAATCCAGGGCCTGGATGTAGGTCTTGGAGGTTTGCACCATTCTCCTTTTTCAATTTTCTCTTTATTTTCTGAAATTTTGGTGATATTGCATGATTGTTCTTGAATCTGTGATATTATTGTTGAATCTTGTTTATCTGTGTTGGTTTGATGTTATTGAGTGGTTATTGACTTGATTTGTGGGTTAAATCTGGATTATCCTTTGAAAATTTGTCAAAATAGATTATTAAGGGGTGTTTAGGTTAACTACATAAGCAGGATTTGTGGTTTGTTGAGTGGTTGTTTTGTGTTGTTATTTGTTGGTACTTGTTTATCTGGTATACTTGGTCATTTGTATGCAGGTTTTGTGGTTTGAAACACCCAAATCCATAAAAGGGCTATAAAATCTTTGTTACTTGATAAAATTGGCTATAGTTTAAGGGACACCTAGATCTAATCATAGACAAGGGTTAACAAGTGATTAAACTAGGTTAATAACATCAGGGAAGTAGGATTTGAGGCTTGAAATTGGATCTGTGGTTAATAAGATCAGCAAAAGTTTCTGCATATTCTACTTGTTCTTATCAATAACTGTTGATGCTTGATTCTGCTTATTCACTTTGTTTCAGTACTTGACTTAAGTTTGTTTGTGCTTATTCATAGTTTATATAGCTTGTGTATGCATCATGTTGAATTTGGCTGGCTTATTCATGCTATATCTGCTTATTTGTGCATAACAGCTTATCTTCCATGTCTGTGCAATATCTGTGGATTGTTTGATTAATCTGGGCTTATTGTGTGAACCAAATTGTGATTTCTTTGTTGATATTGACTCCTTGTGATTCACTGATCACAAGGGTGCCCTTGTTTCCAATTAAATCCAACTAAATCTCTCTAAAAAGCTTGGTCAAATAGTCAAAGCAGTGGGAACTCCTTTCCCCTGCTACTAGCCACTGCTAGTGTATTTTGGGTTTCAGCTTATCAATAAGCTATAATAGCTTATTTTAACCAGCAACAACTTGTATTTTTTAATAGGTGTTCATCATTTGACCCATTTGTTCATACTGGAGCATTTGGTGGGTTGACTTTAGGGTTTGACTAGAAAACCAACTTAATTGACTTTTTCATAAGTGCTTATTGGTTCATTCTGGCTTATTGGTGTTGCTTATTGGAATTTTGTTGATTGTTTTGGCTTATTGAGTTCATTTGTGACATTTTGCAAGTTAAATCAAATCTTGAGGTGCCCTAAATCTCAAACCCGACTATTTTGTCGTTTTGTGAATTTGTACTTTGCTTATTTCTGGCTTATTGAGTGTGCTTTTTCAAAATTTCTTTATACAGATCTCTTAAGCATCCCAAAAGAAGGTTGTGTGTCAAATTAGAGCTTATGGCATTAGCTTATTGCTTAATGGGCTAAAAAGCCCAATAAGGATAAGTTGTTTGCTTAATAAGCTGTGATAAGCTCACTTTCAGCTTTTGGGCCTTTAGAGTTTTGTGTTTAGAATTAAATTTTTAGTTAGATTGGGCTTTTCCAAGTCAATTGGGTCAAGTTTGACTTTTTGGGCTAAAAAGCCCATTAGTGTTGATTGTTTTTGGTTTTGGCCCATTCCAGGGCCCAATAGGGGTATTCTGGTCATTTAATTTTAATTTTCTGTTTAATTAGGTTAAAATAAACTAGTTTGCAAGTTTTTAGAATTTTTTATAATTTTTGGATTTTTAATATTATTTTAATATTATTTTAATTATTATTTTTCAAATTTCACATTTTTGCACTTTTTACATTTTTCTTAGCTTAAATACATTAAATTAGGAATTTTGCAACTTTTAGATTAATTTTATCATCTTTAGATTAATTTTTATAATTATTTTAAGTTTTAATAGTTTTTAAATCATTTTAAATAGTTTTTCTTAGTTTAAAAATTTCAAAAAATAGTTTTTAATCTTTTTAGGTCATTTTAGAGGTTTACCAATTGAAAAATCTCTATTTGGGCTTTCTGATAATTAATTTGATTTTTAGGGCTTTAATTAGCATTTAAAAATTGAATATTTAATTAATTAAAAGGTTTGAAAAAGTTTTGATCATTGGTAAACTCTTAGTTTATTTATTTTGATTTTTGGTGAATTTTTGGTAATTTTTAGAATTAATTTTTATTTTAACTTATTTTACGGTTTTACGTTACGTCGTTGTAGTAATTAATTTCACGTCTTCGTCATCCTCTTTTCTCATCCCCTTCTTTCAAATATTAATCTCAAATCAATTACGAATTATTCACAACATATATACCTCCTTGGGAAACGAACTTTGAACTTCACCTAGGGTCATTTGTACACGGTTTTCCTAAACTGTCGTATTTAATACTTTTACCCTATTTACCCTCCTTTTCCTAAAGGTGTGGTAAAACACTACAATCATTCTTCCTTGTTCTTCGCTACTGTCTGTTTTTTTTAGGATATTCCGGATCAAGTGGTCATTCCGAACCAAGCAATCATTCCGCATCAGTCTCTTTATTCCGAATAAAGGATCTCAGGCAGTTTATTCCGGATAAACGCAGTTATTCCGGATAAGTGACATATTCCGAATCAACTTGTTATTCCGGATGAACAGATATTCCGAATGAAGGGAATATTCCGAATGAACTGATTTTTATTCCAAGTGAAGCTTTATTCCGAATCAAGGATTATTCCGGATGAAGCACTATTCCGAATAAAGGATTTATTCCGGATCAACGTTTTATTCCGGACGAACCCTTATTCCGAATAAGTAATTATTCCGGACGAAGGATTATTCCGCATAAAGCTAATATTCCGAACGAAGCCTTTTATTCCGGATCAGTGATTATTCCGGATCAATAATTTATTCCGGATGAAGCTTTATTCCGGATGAAGGTTATTCTTTTGATTATTCCGAATAAGCAAATATTCCGGATGAGCCATGATATGAGTGTAATTACTCATATCATTTATAGCTATTAACAATAAAATTATGCATGATTTGTATAATAAATGCCTTGGAAAAGCTTGTTTCTTGTTTGAATGTGTGTAGGTACCAAGTTCGTGAAAACCGACGAAAATCGACACGAGATTGATGAAAAAGATCAAGAAGCCAAAAATCGAGCTCGACTTTGGAGGATTTAATCATTTATCGAGGAAACTGGCCAAGTGGGTCCCACATGGGCTAAATGGGCCTTAAAAGCCCATCAATATTGGAAAAATATTTATACTTTATAAAAGTTGGGTCAAAGCCCAAAACAAAATAATGGTTCGGATGGTGAAAGCTGTTTGGGTCCAGGCCCACCAGTTTGAGAAACGGAAAAAATAATTGGGCTTAGGGTTTATTAATATCATGACGTGTATTAAGCACGATTCATTCTCCATTCTCACCACAAATAAAAAAACAAACCGTCAATTATTTACTTCATAAATAAAACGTCACCCACCATTTACTTCACACTCATTAAATAAACTTTTCGATACACACTATGTCAAAACCTTTCTTCCCCATATGTCTCACCCTAAAAACCAGTTACCCTTACACTATTCAAAAAACCCTAGCAAGTTAAAAAGTCGAATATATTTGGGGCTTTTTGGTTATTTAATAAATTCACATCAAGGGGAATAAAACCCCCTTGGTTTAAGGAAGAGAAGAGAAAGATAGAGGGTGCTACGTGGAAGATTTTTATTGGAGAAGACACATCATCTAGCCATTTCAACCAATCACAGGCTCCAAAAGAAGCACAACAAGCACAAAAGTAACACAAGATTGCCACCTTGGCAATCTGTGTGACCAAGAGTCAATCTCAACCCTTGGATTGAAACTGAAAAGAGAGAGAAGATGAAGAATGAAGATCCTAAGGCCCAAAATCATTTGGAATATCCTCGAAGAGATGCGAATATGCTCCCTCTCACCCTCGGGTTCAAGCATAAATACCCTCATTTTCTATGTGTAATTTATCCCTTTCTTTACTTTACTGTTATTATGCAAAATTAGTTTTAGATAAATTGTATTTTTCTTTTTCTTAAAGCATTGTAATCAGTTTGATTAATTAATAAAGTTTAATTTTTGTTAAATTGTGTCTATTATTACTTACCTGCACTTTATCTTCAACGTTGATTTTGGTGATAATAATTTTAATTGTTAATTGATAAAGCTTCTTAATAGCTTTTGTTAATTAATAAAAGTAAAGCTGGGAACATACTTTCCCTACTGGAAAGTTAAAGAAAAAAAAGGGTCCGAATATTACTTTGAATAGATGGAGTTGGCTCGAATTTTATGGAGTCGTGGTTCGAGTTGAGGTGGTTAATGGTGGTTTCACTCTCGGTTCATTAGGATGCTCAGCGCATACCTACTGCCCAACGGATTTCTACAAAAAGGTGCTAAGTTCTTTTAGATTAATGTTAAATTTTGAATGTTTTAATAAGATTGCTAATATGATTTAGTTTAATTAATTTTAGTGGTTGTTATAAACTTGTTTTAGATTAATCTGTTAGATTGTTCAGGCAGTTTTAGATGTTAGCTTTATTTGCTTAATGTTTTGATTTAACTGTTTGTTCCAATTTTACTGTTACTTTGAGTGATAATGTTTTAACTGCTATAGGGTGTTCTGCTAGATTGTTGCTGAGAGAATTTAAGTGATTAAAACTTGTCTGATTTATCTCTTTAGCTGAGTTAGTACAATAAAAATGGGGAATAGAATCTTTTCACAACGGATTGGTTTATTTCTCAGTAAACGTTCGAATTGATGCTTGATAATGTTATGTTTAAACGTTGGAATTGTTGTTTTAGATTTACACAAATGAATTTATAAATGTTGTTTAAAATGGCTTAATTAGAGATGATTTAACTGAATAATTTATCATTCTGCTTAAAAGTGTGGATTTATATAACTAATTTTGTACGCTGTATTCTGATTCGTGTTACCTTGCTGTTATACAACTTCTAGTATACTTTAATTTTGTGTTTATTAGAGTTTATATGCAGGATTAGCTTGGTTAATTGTTTGAATCTGGTATGGGCTTAGTGAAACTGGTTCTTCTTAGCTCACTTGTATCTTGATGTTAATGCCATCTTTGAATTAGGGTAGGGTATTTTCTTTGCTGTGCTGAGTATAAATTTTGTTAAGTTTAGTCTAAATTTGGGATTGTTTTGCTGAATTTTATGCTTAATCAGGATATTGTTTTTTATCTGCTGTATCATGATCTTTGTTTGATTGATTAGTTGAACTTTCTGTTTAGTTCATTTAAGTTTATCAGATTCTTTTAATCTGATAAGCTCACTTTAGCTGTTTCCTGACAGCTTATTTCATAATAAGCTTACACTATAGTCACTCCTGTGACTGGGTTTTACAATCTGTCAAAAAGCAATTATCTCCAAAAAAATTATGTCCATGGTGGGATTCGAACTCGGTCCCTCCTGCTTGTAGGTCCAACGCGTTAACCACTTGGGCTGCAAGCCTTTTTGTTTAATTTCTCTTTAATTGTTTCATTTAGAGTAACCAGTTTGGCTGTCTTTCTTATTTAGTAACATTACTTTTTAATCCGTTTTTTTTTAATAAATATTTAGTTAATATTTTTGTTTAAGTAAGTTTAGTTAATTAATAAATATAATAAAATGAAATATAAAGAGTAAGTTTTTATTAAATTTTATAAGTTTAGATATTTTTTTAATTAATTAGATTTTTATAAAAAGTAGATTTAAATAAAAATTAGTTTTAAAAAAAAAATAGATTAGTTTTAATAGTAATTTTAAATAAAGTATATTAGTTTTGAAAGTTAATTAGATTTTTAAAATAGAGTAAAAGTTTTAATTAGATTATTTTTTTTTATAGATAATTAAAATAGATTGATGTTTAATTAGTATTTTAATTTTAAGTAATTAATTGTTAGTTTAAAATTTTAATTAGCGGGGTAAACGATTCATGCACTTAGGATTAATTTTAATTAGCTTAAAATTCGTAGAGTTTAATTGTAGTTTAAAAACCAACGACTCATTCAAATCAATTGTCCAAATCAAAACGAAACGTTTCAAATTCACTCGATCTTCGTGTACAACGAACTTGGGACACTCACGTGTTTAATCGTATTCGTCTTTGACTTATTTTTGGTTAATTACTTTTTCCTAAAGGTAATTGCCTAAATTTGTCCTATAACGTATATGTGTTAATCCACGACACATCAAAAATTTTGGCGCCGCTGCCGGGGATCTTGTGTACGATTCGCTTTTGTTGAGATTTGTTGATCGTGGATTTGAAGACCCTTTCCGTCCTCGGAAAGTTTTGTTATTTTTCTATTACGTAGTATGTATCGTTTTTCTCGTTTTTTGTGAATAATATATTATATTACGTAGAACAATAATTTTAAATACTTTTCAAATAAGCCTTAGTTGGGATTTCATCACCTAGCTATTGTATTCGAACCCAAAACAAAAATAAAGGCAAAATAGATAAATACTAATAAGAAGTTTGAACTCGATTTATACAAACTATAAGGTGGGTATAAGGCGACGTGCTATAAAAGGCCGTCTAAGGAAAAAGGTTTTTAAGTGCTTTGTGCCACCTCGTTTCCCCGCTTGCTTGTGCGTATATTGAGAGGGACAACCTATTATTGGTTTGCCGACTCAAGTAGTAATAAATCTTATTTTTGTTGTTTACTTATTGAACCTCGAGACGTTTAGGTTTTCACCTATCGTTTCAAAGTCGACCGAGGGTAATTTACTTCCATAGTAGTTATCCTTATTCCTTGTTTTTTTTTTTTTTTTTATCGATCATTTTTGATTGAGCAATACCAAATAAAATACCAAAAATAATCTTCTTTCTTGACTAATTTCTTTTCTTCAATCCTCTAAATTCTCGTCTTTGTAGTGTATGCAATTACGTTCTTCTCGTCTTGTGATTGATTTTAATAGGCTTGAAAATATTCCTCGTAGAAATAGAAATCGTCAACAACGAATAGTGGAACCCGAGATTCCACCAATTGTTGTGGAGATGGCCGATAACCGTACAATGGAGGAATTTCTCCGTGCACCCACCGAAGGGTATGGGGAAGCAATCGTTGTGCCGGCTATTTTGGCGGATCATTTTGAGATTAAGACGGGTCTTTTATCGCTCATTCGTGCCGACCAATTTCGTGGCAATGAGGCCGATAGCCCGCATTCTCACATACGGAATTTTAATAGAATTACCTCGACTCTCAAGTTTAGAGATGTGCCGAATGACGTGATTAAGCTTATGCTTTTTCCGTACTCGCTCGAGGGTAATGCTAAGCTTTGGTATGAGAAAGAACCACCGGGTTCGATTTTAACTTGGGATGATTTAGTGTCAAAGTTTATGAATTACTTCTTTCCACCTTCTAAGACAACACACTTTAAAAATGAGATCACTAGATTTGAACAAAAAGTGCATGAATCGTTTGGGGTAGCTTGGGAGAGATTTAAGGATTTGTTAAGACAATGTCCACACCACGGTTTCTCGGAATTGCATCAAATAAATACTTTCTATAATGGGCTTAATATGATTGAACAAGATTCTTTAAATGCCGCCGCGGGTGGTAATCTTTTAAGAAAAACACCGAGAGACGCGTGGAGAATAATTGAGGATAAGTCTAGAGCACAATATTCACGAAACACACCGGGTGTTTCCAATGTGAATTCATCTAATCCCGAGATTTCTAGATTGGATTCTAAGATTGATAGTGGATTTGCGACTTTGTTGAGTGAGATTAGGAAGAATCCTCATGGATCGATTAATATGATTGAGAATGTTTGTGTATCATGTGGTGGAGCACATCCTAATTATGCTTGTTTGAACGCGGGGTTTGATCAAGCTAGTGCTTTTGCCGCGACGGGAACTTATGGCTCCAACGGTCAAGTTCCTCGTCAAAATCATGTTGCTCCACCGGGTTTTCCACCGGTTCAAAATAGGTACAACAATGGAAACAATGGGAATAATTTTAACCGTGGTAACCAAGGGAATTATAATCAAGGAAATGGGTTTAATGCTAATCAAAACAATCAAGGTTTTCAAGGGAATAATCAAAATGATTTGTCAAGCTACATTAAAACGAATGAGGCAAATTTGAAGGCTTTTCAAAACAACATTCAAGGACAAATGGCAACTTTGAAAAACGAGTTTCAAAATACGATTAAAGGGCAAAACAACAAGATTGAGCTTAATCAACAAAGGCTAGAACAAAACCAAAACCGTTTTGAGCAAAGATTAGAGCAAAGTCAAAATCGTATGCAACAAAGTTTAGAACAAGGTCAAAATAAATTACTCTCGATGTTTGAATCTTTCATGAGTCAACCTTCCTCGTCTTCGGGTGGCTTACCTAGTAATACCATTCCAAACCCGAAGGGTGAGATGAAAGCTATAACCACACGTAGTGGGAAGGCTTTAGACGGACCTTTGCTTCCACATGTGAGTACCTCTACGGTGAGGGAAGTGGAGCAAGAACCCGAGGTGGTTAAAGAAAAGGAAATTCCTAATCCACCAAAGGTAGACCAATTGCCTATTCCGGAACCCGAGCTTCCGAAGACTAAACCCACACTACCCTACCCTTCAAGACTTAACCAAGAGAAGCTCCGCGAAAAGTCCAATGCTCAAATGGCTACTTTTCTAGAGATGTTTAAGAATCTTCATATTAATGTTAGTTTCGCGGATGCATTGCTTTACATGCCTAAGTTTGCTTCGACTATTAAGAGATTAATGAATGATAAAGGGAAATTGGTTGAAATGTCTACATCTTTAGATGCTAATTGTTCCGCGGTTCTTACACAAAAGCTTCCCAAAAAGCTTGGAGACCCGGGCAAGTTTGTGATACCATGTGATTTCCCTAATATGGAAGAATGCTTAGCTTTAGCCGATCTTGGTGCTAGCATTAATTTGATGCCTCTTTCCGTGTGGAAAAGGTTATCACTTCCCGAGCTTACACCTACTAAGATGACTCTCGAGCTAGCGGATCGATCGATTGCCTTGCCAAAAGGTATAGCCGAGGATGTGTTTGTCAAAGTAGGGAAACTCGTCTTTCCAACGGACTTTGTGGTTTGCGATTATCCCGAAGATTCTCGTGTTCCATTAATTTTGGGAAGACCGTTTTTAATGACGGCTAGTGCTTTAGTTGACATGAAAGCGGGGAAATTGACTTTGAGAGTTGATGATGAACATATCACGTTTGATATTGGTCATATCTCGAAATTTTCTTCCAAGTACTACGAGGAATCAATCAATCAAGTCGATGTGATTGATGTTACTTGTGAAGAATATTCTCAAGAAGTTCTTGGATTCTCGGCTTCTTCTAAGAGTGGCAATCCCACTTCTTCGGATCCTATTATCTCTTCGGCTAAGCCTTCACTCACTCCATTTGAGGGAGGTGACTTCGTTCTTGAAGAGCTTGAGAATAATGGATATTCAAAAATCGAGAAAGAAATTGATGATTACCTTAGCACACCATTTGACCCTAGTGAGTTTGATAGTGAGAACTTTGATCCCGAGGGAGATATTGCGTTAATTGAAAAATTGTTGAATATGGATCCTTTTGAGTCACCACCTATGGACTTAAAAGTTGTGAATGAAAATGAGGTTAAAGTTAAAGCATCTATTGAGGAAGCACCCGAATTAGAACTTAAGGAATTACCAACTCATTTGGAGTATGCTTTTCTAGAGGGGTCGGATAAGTTACCGGTGATTATTGCTAAGGGATTAAAAGAAAATGAAAAGGATGAGCTTATTAAAGTGCTTAAGAAACATAAACGGGCCATTGCATGGAAAATCTCCGACATTAAGGGTATAGATCCCAAATTTTGTACTCATAAAATTCTAATGGAGGATGATTATAAACCCGCTATCCAAAATCAAAGAAGGGTCAATCCAAAGATTCATGAGGTGATCAAAAAGGAAGTCACTAAACTTCTAGACGCCGGAATGATCTACCCTATCTCGGATAGTCCATGGGTTAGCCCCGTGCATTGTGTTCCAAAGAAAGGAGGAATGACGGTTGTTACTAATGAGGATAATGAATTGATCCCTACTAGACTTGTGACCGGTTGGCGTGTTTGTATTGACTATAGGAAGCTTAATGATGCCACTAGGAAGGATCATTTTCCATTACCTTTTATGGATCAAATGTTAGAGAGACTAGCGGGGAATGAATTCTATTGCTTTTTGGATGGATTTTCCGGCTATTTCCAAATCCCCATTGACCCTCGTGATCAAGAAAAGACCACATTTACTTGTCCTTATGGAACATTTGCCTATCGTCGCATGCCTTTTGGACTATGCAATGCTCCGGGGACGTTTCAAAGGTGCATGATGGCCATTTTCCATGATATGATCGAGAAAACCATGGAAGTCTTCATGGATGATTTTTCGGTTTTTGGGGAATCTTTCACTTCATGTCTCTCTAACTTAGAAAGAATGTTGCAACGTTGTGAGGAAACTAACCTTGTGCTTAATTATGAAAAATGTCACTTCATGTGCAAAGAAGGAATTGTGTTAGGTCATAAGATCTCTAAGGCCGGTATTGAGGTAGATAGGGCTAAAATCGACGTGATTGCCAAATTGCCTCCACCCACCACCGTTAAGGGAGTAAGGAGTTTTCTCGGCCATGCCGGCTTCTATCGTCGTTTTATACAAGACTTCTCTAAGATAGCTCGGCCTATGACCCATCTTTTGGAAAAAGAGACTCCTTTCATCTTTTCGGATGAGTGTATTCAAGCCTTTGAGATGCTTAAAAGAAAATTAACCGAATCTCCAATCTTGGTTGCCCCGGATTGGGATCTACCTTTTGAAATTATGTGTGATGCTAGTGATTATGCGGTAGGTGCGGTTTTGGGGCAACGTAAGCTAAAACACTTCTTGCCTATACACTATGCAAGTAAGACTATGACGGATGCTCAAACAAAGTATACTACAACGGAAAAGGAGTTACTTGCCGTTGTGTATGCTTTTGAAAAGTTTAGACCATATCTCGTCTTGTCTCAAACCATAGTGTATACGGACCACTCGGCTATCAAATATCTTCTTAATAAACAAGATGCTAAGCCGAGGTTGCTCCGGTGGATTCTCCTCCTTCAAGAATTTAATGTCAAAATTCTAGACAAAAAAGGAGCCGAGAATCTCGCGGCCGATCATTTATCTCGACTTGAGAATCCTCACCAAAGCGATCGAGAGAACAAGGAAATCAATGAAACATTTCCTCTCGAGACGCTTGGTATGATTGCTTTTCGTGGTGATGATAGTACCCCTTGGTTTGCGGATATCGCAAATTACCATGCGGGGAAGTTTGTGATCAAGGGTATGTCGTCCCAACAAAAACGAAAGTTTTTCAAGGATATTTCCTACTACTTTTGGGACGACCCCTATTTGTTTCCTGTGTGCGCGGATCAAGTGATTCGTAGGTGCGTGTTTGGCAAAGAAGCTCAAGATATCCTTAAATCTTGTCATGAAGGACCCACCGGGGGACATCATGGTGCTAACGCCACCGCGAAGAAAGTCTTTGATGCCGGCTTCTTTTGGCCTTCCATATATCGTGATGCCCAAGACTTGATCAAGACTTGTGATGCTTGTCAACGTCAAGGAAAGAACTCACAAAGGGATGAAATGCCTCAAAACATTATCCAAGTTTGTGAAATCTTTGACATATGGGGGATCGATTTTATGGGGCCGTTTCCATCATCAAAAGGAAACAAATACATTCTCGTAGCCGTGGACTATTTGTCTAAATGGGTCGAAGCTAAGGCTTTGCCCACGAATGATGCTCGAGTTGTGGTGAAATTTTTGAAACAACTTTTTGCTAGGTTTGGAACTCCGCGGGCTATTATAAGTGATCGTGGGACCCATTTTTGTAATGAACAATTTGCAAAAGTTCTAAAGAAATATGGTGTCACTCATCGACTTTCTACGGCTTATCACCCTCAAACGAGTGGTCAAGTGGAGGTTTCAAACCGTGCTCTTAAAAGGATTTTGGAGCGTTCTATTGGAGAGAATCGCACTTCATGGTCGGATAAATTGGACGATGCATTGTGGGCTTTCCGTACGGCTCACAAGACGCCAATTGGTTGTACACCATTTAGGTTGGTCTACGGAAAAGCATGCCACTTGCCAATTGAACTCGAACATAAGGCGTATTGGGCTCTTAAGCATTGTAACTTTGATTTGGGGGCCGCGGGTGATCATCGCAAGGTTCAATTGAATGAACTAAGTGAATTAAGGGATCAAGCTTATGAAAATTCTTTGATCTACAAAGAGAAGACTAAGAGGATTCATGACTCTAAGATCAATAACCGCATTTTCAATGTTGGTGATCAAGTCCTCTTATTCAACTCTAGACTTAAGATTTTCTCGGGCAAGCTTAAATCCCGTTGGTCCGGACCATTCACCATTGCACAAGTTTTCCCTTATGGTACCGTTGAGCTAGCTCAAAAAGACGGGCCTAACTTTAAGGTGAATGGTCATCGTGTGAAACATTACTTTGGAGGGGACATACCTACGGAGGTTGTTCCGGATCTTCAAACTTTCCCTAAGGACCAATGAATGCGGGGATCGAGTCGAGCTCATGACTCGGTTAACAAAAACGAGGTGCCTTGTGGGGGAGTCCCATACATTCTATCTTCTTTCTATTTTCTAACACCTAATAAGGCTTGATCTTTCAAGCTCGTGTTCGTGTTTTGTTGTGTTGTGATCTTAGGTATGACCCTAATATTTGAAGACTCTCGTGTTCGGTTTTTGCCGGTCCACTTGATCTTCCTAGACTTGAATGCCAAAAAGGGGCACACTTTCTATCCCTTGATTTTTATTGACTAACGTTTTATCTTGAGGCATAATTAATAAACGGCTTATAGATTTGCGTGCTCTTTCCATGCTAGGAGTTTGCATTAGACTCTTCGTGTTTTAGCAAGGGGGTGTTACTCTTGAGCTAAGAAACATTGAGGACAATGTTTGGTTTTAGCATGGGGGAGTCAATCGATATAATCGCTTGCAATTGCTTTTGTCGTGTCCAAACGTATTGTTTTTCTCATTTTTCAATAAAATTTTAAATTTTTAATGTTATTTTTTTAAGTTTTTAATAAAGAAAATAAGTGTTTTTGACACGAATGTAGGCTTTCAATAAGAATAGTTTTTGACTCGACTCGGTTTTAAACCTTAGCTTTTCCTTAACGTATTTGAATTAAGTTTTGCTAGGCTATTATATAGGGAGCTTTAAAACGCGAAAGTCTTAATTCATATGAGTTAAGGACAAGAACTTTTCGCAAGCTCCTATAATTGATCCTAGAAAGTCGTTTATCAAGGGAACTTTAAAACGCAAATTCTAAAACTTGAAAAAGTATAAGAAGTTGCAAGATCCTATAGATGACTTGAAAACCCAAAACTTTGATTTAATAGGCTAAGTATCCATTGATTTCATTTTTGGAATTTTACAATATGGAGAACAAGAAATGATAGAGCCAATTATAAGTTCGGTATTCTTTCGGGAATTTATGTGAGTTAATTATGAGCCTATTCTCCCATCACTTGTTAATAATTTTACTTGCAATAAATAATGTTGAACGATTTGAAAAGTTACTTAGCTTCTAGCCCAAGATCGTTTAAAAGTTGCTCGGTATGGATTAGAGTTCATAGCCAAGGCATAACTTATTGAAGCGGGATGCGAAGATTGGCGAGTCCAAAAAGGTCCTAACAAGACATGAGGGCTATGTTTTATTGCTAAAGATCTCAAGTGATGTGAAGACTCATTTATCAAAAATCAATATGAAGGATCGAGACACACGACGAAAAGCAAAATACTCCCAAAAAGTCATGGAGAAGTCTATCCAAAAAGACCAAAATAAGGTATGAGGATAAATGAAGCCAAGTCCAAAAAGGAGGCGAATCGTTGTTAATCAAAATCCCAAGTAAAGATTGGAGAAAAATGAAGAAGTCGTGGTCCAAGTATGAATCTCTCAAAACTTCAAGTGAAGAAATATTATGAAGAGAAGACCATTATTTCAAGAACGTCTCTCAAGGTTGGAAGTATTAAGTCATTGCCAAATATCGATCCGAGAAAGGTCTCAAATCGCGAAACAAGTTATGCCAAGATATGAACTTTATGAGAGCCCGAGAAGCAGTTTTAAAAGATTTTGTCCTTTAGCTAACTATTGATTGAATCGTTCATTTTATTTTCGGCTTAATAAATTATCGAAATAAGTCAACGATGCATCCTCGTGATCATTCAAGACAACAATAAAATATAAGAGATACACATAGGAATAAGGGAGTCTAAGTGATTAATTGGCCCACATGAGTTCGTGTTAGTCTACCAACTTATAATAACAATGATCTTGTTTTTGCACTTGGCATGGAAAAGTGAAAAGTCGAGGACGATGAATCTATTTGAGTTTTTATGATTTTTAAAGTTACATTATGTCTTTGCAAAATAAAAAGTCAAAAGTTGAATAATGTTGTAGTTCATAGTTTTATTTTATCATTGCGTGAGGACACGGCAATTGCTTAGCATGGGGGAATTTGATATGAGTGTAATTACTCATATCATTTATAGCTATTAACAATAAAATTATGCATGATTTGTATAATAAATGCCTTGGAAAAGCTTGTTTCTTGTTTGAATGTGTGTAGGTACCAAGTTCGTGAAAACCGACGAAAATCGACACGAGATTGATGAAAAAGATCAAGAAGCCAAAAATCGAGCTCGACTTTGGAGGATTTAATCATTTATCGAGGAAACTGGCCAAGTGGGTCCCACATGGGCTAAATGGGCCTTAAAAGCCCATCAATATTGGAAAAATATTTATACTTTATAAAAGTTGGGTCAAAGCCCAAAACAAAATAATGGTTCGGATGGTGAAAGCTGTTTGGGTCCAGGCCCACCAGTTTGAGAAACGGAAAAAATAATTGGGCTTAGGGTTTATTAATATCATGACGTGTATTAAGCACGATTCATTCTCCATTCTCACCACAAATAAAAAAACAAACCGTCAATTATTTACTTCATAAATAAAACGTCACCCACCATTTACTTCACACTCATTAAATAAACTTTTCGATACACACTATGTCAAAACCTTTCTTCCCCATATGTCTCACCCTAAAAACCAGTTACCCTTACACTATTCAAAAAACCCTAGCAAGTTAAAAAGTCGAATATATTTGGGGCTTTTTGGTTATTTAATAAATTCACATCAAGGGGAATAAAACCCCCTTGGTTTAAGGAAGAGAAGAGAAAGATAGAGGGTGCTACGTGGAAGATTTTTATTGGAGAAGACACATCATCTAGCCATTTCAACCAATCACAGGCTCCAAAAGAAGCACAACAAGCACAAAAGTAACACAAGATTGCCACCTTGGCAATCTGTGTGACCAAGAGTCAATCTCAACCCTTGGATTGAAACTGAAAAGAGAGAGAAGATGAAGAATGAAGATCCTAAGGCCCAAAATCATTTGGAATATCCTCGAAGAGATGCGAATATGCTCCCTCTCACCCTCGGGTTCAAGCATAAATACCCTCATTTTCTATGTGTAATTTATCCCTTTCTTTACTTTACTGTTATTATGCAAAATTAGTTTTAGATAAATTGTATTTTTCTTTTTCTTAAAGCATTGTAATCAGTTTGATTAATTAATAAAGTTTAATTTTTGTTAAATTGTGTCTATTATTACTTACCTGCACTTTATCTTCAACGTTGATTTTGGTGATAATAATTTTAATTGTTAATTGATAAAGCTTCTTAATAGCTTTTGTTAATTAATAAAAGTAAAGCTGGGAACATACTTTCCCTACTGGAAAGTTAAAGAAAAAAAAAGGGTCCGAATATTACTTTGAATAGATGGAGTTGGCTCGAATTTTATGGAGTCGTGGTTCGAGTTGAGGTGGTTAATGGTGGTTTCACTCTCGGTTCATTAGGATGCTCAGCGCATACCTACTGCCCAACGGATTTCTACAAAAAGGTGCTAAGTTCTTTTAGATTAATGTTAAATTTTGAATGTTTTAATAAGATTGCTAATATGATTTAGTTTAATTAATTTTAGTGGTTGTTATAAACTTGTTTTAGATTAATCTGTTAGATTGTTCAGGCAGTTTTAGATGTTAGCTTTATTTGCTTAATGTTTTGATTTAACTGTTTGTTCCAATTTTACTGTTACTTTGAGTGATAATGTTTTAACTGCTATAGGGTGTTCTGCTAGATTGTTGCTGAGAGAATTTAAGTGATTAAAACTTGTCTGATTTATCTCTTTAGCTGAGTTAGTACAATAAAAATGGGGAATAGAATCTTTTCACAACGGATTGGTTTATTTCTCAGTAAACGTTCGAATTGATGCTTGATAATGTTATGTTTAAACGTTGGAATTGTTGTTTTAGATTTACACAAATGAATTTATAAATGTTGTTTAAAATGGCTTAATTAGAGATGATTTAACTGAATAATTTATCATTCTGCTTAAAAGTGTGGATTTATATAACTAATTTTGTACGCTGTATTCTGATTCGTGTTACCTTGCTGTTATACAACTTCTAGTATACTTTAATTTTGTGTTTATTAGAGTTTATATGCAGGATTAGCTTGGTTAATTGTTTGAATCTGGTATGGGCTTAGTGAAACTGGTTCTTCTTAGCTCACTTGTATCTTGATGTTAATGCCATCTTTGAATTAGGGTAGGGTATTTTCTTTGCTGTGCTGAGTATAAATTTTGTTAAGTTTAGTCTAAATTTGGGATTGTTTTGCTGAATTTTATGCTTAATCAGGATATTGTTTTTTATCTGCTGTATCATGATCTTTGTTTGATTGATTAGTTGAACTTTCTGTTTAGTTCATTTAAGTTTATCAGATTCTTTTAATCTGATAAGCTCACTTTAGCTGTTTCCTGACAGCTTATTTCATAATAAGCTTACACTATAGTCACTCCTGTGACTGGGTTTTACAATCTGTCAAAAAGCAATTATCTCCAA
Source organism: Glebionis coronaria (assembly GCA_025667525.1). Taxonomy (NCBI): domain Eukaryota; kingdom Viridiplantae; phylum Streptophyta; class Magnoliopsida; order Asterales; family Asteraceae; genus Glebionis; species Glebionis coronaria. The sequence continues at coordinate 587,724,860 of CM046874.1, read as the reverse complement.
AAAAATTATGTCCATGGTGGGATTCGAACTCGGTCCCTCCTGCTTGTAGGTCCAACGCGTTAACCACTTGGGCTGCAAGCCTTTTTGTTTAATTTCTCTTTAATTGTTTCATTTAGAGTAACCAGTTTGGCTGTCTTTCTTATTTAGTAACATTACTTTTTAATCCGTTTTTTTTTAATAAATATTTAGTTAATATTTTTGTTTAAGTAAGTTTAGTTAATTAATAAATATAATAAAATGAAATATAAAGAGTAAGTTTTTATTAAATTTTATAAGTTTAGATATTTTTTTAATTAATTAGATTTTTATAAAAAGTAGATTTAAATAAAAATTAGTTTTAAAAAAAAAAAATAGATTAGTTTTAATAGTAATTTTAAATAAAGTATATTAGTTTTGAAAGTTAATTAGATTTTTAAAATAGAGTAAAATTTTTAATTAGATTATTTTTTTTTTATAGATAATTAAAATAGATTGATGTTTAATTAGTATTTTAATTTTAAGTAATTAATTGTTAGTTTAAAATTTTAATTAGCGGGGTAAACGATTCATGCACTTAGGATTAATTTTAATTAGCTTAAAATTCGTAGAGTTTAATTGTAGTTTAAAAACCAACGACTCATTCAAATCAATTGTCCAAATCAAAACGAAACGTTTCAAATTCACTCGATCTTCGTGTACAACGAACTTGGGACACTCACGTGTTTAATCGTATTCGTCTTTGACTTATTTTTGGTTAATTACTTTTTCCTAAAGGTAATTGCCTAAATTTGTCCTATAACGTATATGTGTTAATCCACGACACATCAAGCCATTTATTCCGCATGAGGTAAATATTCCGAGTGAAGAAGAATTATTCCGAACGACGGTGACGTTCCGAACGAGTGATTATTCTGAACGAAGGTGTATTCCGAATGAGTTGTTTTTAGTTTATTTTAAGTTTCTGTTTTTAAGTTTGAATTTTTTTTAATCTTTACTTTTCCCGCCTTTTTACTTAGTCGCACTTTTAGTTAACTTGCCTTAGATTTACTTTAAGCTTGCCTTAGTTTAAGTTTAAGTTTGCCTTTAGGATAGTTTTAAGTTCGCGTTATTTACTTTAATTGCCATTTAATTTTTTGTCACGCTTTAATTTCTCGTCATTTATTTTAAATTAGGTTTAGCTTTATTTTACTTTGCCTTTACATTAAAGTTTGTGCACTTTTTCATTTTACTACAACGACACAACATTTGTTTCCACCAAAGACAGCTAAGTCGCACATTAAACTAGTAATCAATTCGATTAGACCACTTCAACGAACTTTAATTTTCTTACGAGGTAAAAGCCATGTATCAGTAGGGGAGACTTCTATCGAACTGACCTTACCTAGACCATTGTCATAGTTTCATGATAATTGGGAAAATTAATATTTCAAACATTTTTCAAATTCTTGATCTACTTTGGCCACCAAATATTTACATTCATAATTTTTGCATTAATCATTTTTCATTTACATAACACATTTGCATTGTATGTATTTCTTCTTTTATTTTTCATCAAAAATATATAAAAAGGAAAAAATATAATAAAGGACATAGTTTAACAAATTTAGCCTTCTTTGACATATTAGGCCCGTCATGGATACTTTGACTCAACCCAAGTTTTCTTATCCAAGCATTCTCTAGCTAGTATCCTTAACCATGTAGACCTTTATTGGTTTATTAGGCTAAGCATCCACTAGTCTCATTATTTGAGATTTTAAACTGTGGAGAACAAGAGATGATAGAGTTTGAAGCAAGTGTAAAAGGCTAGATAAACTTCATATTAATTAATTGTGGCTTTATACCCTTTCGTAACCTTTACTTTCTTGTCAACGCATGTATAAACTGTTAATATATAATCAAGAACGGTTTTAATTGGTTTGTAGTATCTTATGCATTTTTAACTAATCATTCGTGGTTGGTATAAGTACGTCTTAAGATTCTAAGTTAGAACATTTTATGTGTACTAGACTTATTTCATGCTTAATACTTAGCGGGTGTTTTTCCTTTTATTCTTTTGTACTTTCTTTGTGAGGAATAAAGAATAATAAGAGCGGCTTATGAAAAAAAATAAGTTGCTAGAAAAAAAAGAAAAAGAAAGAAAAAGAATAATAATTATACAAGACTCCCAAAAGGGGCAGTGAAGTGTTAATTATAGTAGCTATTGAATTCCAATATTACTCTCACAAGGGTTGCGGGGATTTGATAGTTTCTCCAATCCAGTATTACATTGACGGGTTGCGGGATTGAAATCCAAGGTCTCAAAAAGGCGGCGAATATAAATTATTGTGTGAGTTTTATTTTTCTTTCCTTAGCGAGTGTGTAGCTACTTATTAATGCATGACATAAAGATCTTACACATAAGGAGAATGACTTATTATTTTGTGTCGAACTTATATTCATTGTGGGCGATTTTTCGAGTAATGGATAAGATGGTTACTTAGGATTAAAACCGTGCATCCTTATTTTCAGATTTTACACTTCTTATATTTCACGCTTTAAATAATGACAAATTTTCCCAAAAGCAATTTTCTCAAATAATAACCGGTCCTAGAGGCATAATAAGTGGGGGTATAATAGTAACACAATTAATCTTTATGAATGAGTTGATGCACTTTCACTTATGGATAACAATGATCTTGTTTTTAAGCTTGGTATGGGAAAAGTGAAACTTGAGGATGATAAGTGTTCATGGTACAAAAGCCCTAATTAAAGTTTTTAATTTCTTTATGAGTTATTTCCATCAAAACCATTTCAAGAAAAATCCCAAAATATATAAATAGAATTATTTTCTTTTGCATTGCATTGTATAAATCAAAATCATGCATCATATAGTGTAGAGTAGTTTAAATGCATTCCATATTGCACAAGGTAGATTAATTATGAGAAAAGTGTAAATTGGTGCTTTAAAATGTGGCATTGCATGAGGTAATGGCAATGATCAAGTGTAGGGGATTTGATATGAGTGAAATCTCATATCAATTAAATCATTTTAAACCCTAAAACACAAAGAAAATACCTGATTATATTGTGTGAAAGCAGATTTATGGGGTATTCTTTGTTGTTTGTACTTGTGTAGGTAAAATGATGCACTTTGAAGAAATCATGGAAATCAAGCCTTATTATTGAAGAAAAGACTCAAGAAGGATGCAAAGTGACAAGCCAAGCAAAGACAAAGGACCTTTCTTGACACAAATCAAAGTTGAAGGACTAAAGATGAAAATTTGGAAAGTCAAGAACAAAGTCAAACATGGTCAACTATCAAGTCAACAACTCAAAGGTTTAATTTTTCTCAAGTATGAAGTCCAAGGGCCGTTTATGACAAGTTGATTAAGTTTGAAGCCCAAGATACAAAGCTAATAACAAAAGGGACTAGAACTGCCAAATTTGGAAAGTTAAAAATGCTTGATCCGTGTGCTTTATCAAAAGACCAATCACAAGCTAGCATTTTATTAACTTGGATCGCCAGTTGGAGCTAATAAAGAGCAAAGAGAAAGCCAGCTAATAAATGAGCTCAATATCAACAATGGAAACGCACTCAGTTTATTTCCTCCAATCACAACTCGCCACTCCATAATTCCTACTGTTTAAATGGATCACAATCCGGTTGACCATTATTGGACAAATCAAAAGATGCCACGTAGCCAAGACTTATGCAGATCGAAGAAGAAGATTTATCCAGTTTCAGAAAAAGTTTTCTACATAAAAAATGATCATCACTACTAGACGAAGTCAACCCAACAATCTAATTAACATTTCATATAGTGGATAATTTCCCCCCAAATCTGTTCATCATATACAAAATTCAATTGATCGAATAAGCCACGTGGAAGATGGGTATTGGCACCTACACGTCACTACACCTCAACTAACTTCAATCTTTCTCTATAAATTCCATGTTGTGTTCTTCATTTGTGTATTGTAGCTTAAGTGTGAAAAACACACACTTAATATTTTCTCTCAAATTTCAGTTCCCAAATTAGTTAGTAACTACTCTCAAGTGTCTGACAAACTCTTGAGACAGTTAATTAGATTGTAACCGTTTTTGCAACAACTTCCCACCATTAATAAAACTTCAAATTCTCAATTCACTTTAATACTTCTCCTATTTTACTGCATTATCTCATACTTCACTATTCTTGTGGATTCCATTGATCAAACTTGATCAATGGAGCTTGTTTGATGATTTGGAGTGCATTCCAGTTCATTTGAAGTTTCCCAGTTCAGTTTCATAGCCAGAAGTATCCAGCAGATTAGTTTGATGCAGAGTTAATCAGTTCTTGATGTTGATGATGATTTGATGGATTTTGGTTGTTGATTTTCGTGTTTAGTGTTAGTTTTAGAGAGCTTAACGCTCCTCTACTCCATCAAAGGAGGCTTCAGTGCTAAAAGGCATTATTTTCTCATTTTTGTTCCACTAAAGTGTCTTGCATGCTCAATTCTTAGTTACTTAGTGAATTTACTTGAATCTGCTTGATTTGATGTTCATTTGGATTACTTGATATGATTTGATGCTTATGTAGTTGTAACATTAGCTTGTAATCTGATTAGCTTTGATAATCTACATTTTCACTTCATAACTGTCATCATTAGGCCATTGTGTGTTCCATAGTGTAAACTTGTAGATTTTTGGCTTGTTTGTATTTCATTTGAGTTGCTTAATATGATCAGATAGTTAACTTGTGGGTCCAATAGCTTTTGACTAGCATTCCTTTGTTAATTTCTCATAAGCTTTCATAAACAGTGTTTGGATCCATATAGAATTCTTGAATCAGTTGTTGAAATTAGTTGTGTTGAGTTCATACACATTTAATAGGCTAAAACTAGTAATCCTGCAAGCTTTTATGGTCAAAACTTTTGTCAAACAGGTAATTTGCCATAAAATGCTTTGGGTCAATTTCATCAGCAAAAACAAGTCAACTTTAAACACTTTCCAAATCCTTATTAGTGAACTAAAGAAGCCGATTTTTGTTACTGAGTATAGGTCAATATATGAGCTTTCCAAATTAATAAGGTAGAACATACAGTATTAAGAAATAAGCTAGGAATAAGCTTTTGAATAAGCTGATTGGCATTGTTCAGTTTCTGTAACAAGTCCTAATTGATTAGTCAGTTCCCACTTTTCCACTTCACAAATCTAGACATTTTATTGCACATTCTTGTTACCAAACACATTTTAAGCAGAATTGGAGATTTTCAGCTTTTTGTAGATTTTGGTTATCAAAAGTCAACAATAAGCCAGTTTTGCTTAATTTCGATTTCCAGCTTATTCACTAGATGTCTTTTGATAACTTTTGACATTCCAGTATTTTATAAACTAGCTTAATCCTTTTCAATAGAAAAATCAAGTTGTGGATGTCTATTTCAGCTTATAGCTTATTTTGAGCTTATCACAACAAGCTATTTTGAGTTATAGCTTATTTCAGCTAATTTCCTTTGACATGCCTAGCTAACATCACATTTTAGAAAATTTGCAAAAAGCCAGAGCTTAATTGGTTTAGAAATAAGCTCATACGAGATTATTGATCCTTGATTGCCCGTTTTCTTTGGAAACTTAGTTTTATTTTCACTTTAGTCCCTAAACTTTAGGGATTGGTTAATTCAGCTTTTGAAACTTAACTTTTTAGGGTTTGCAAGTTTAAGTCCCTGCATTTTGAGTTTGTTACATAGTTGTTAGTTAGTTTTGCTAATTTTTTACTTGTTTCTTATAGTTGGTTAGAATTTACATTTTTAGTCCCTTTACTTTCAGTATTTACATTTTTCGTCCTTGCACTTTACATTCTTTACATTTTGATCTAGTTTTCTATTTGTGCATTGAGAACTTGTATAATTTTCTTTACTTAAGGTACATGCAATATGTTTTTAGTGTAGTACGGTTACATAGATATATACTATTTTTACCATTTTTACGTGATTTGTTGAATTAGACCTAGATACCAAAACTTTTATAAAATCTAAAACCAAAAACAATTAATAACTTGAAATCACTTAGACAATCAATTTGTTGTGAGTTGGGAATTACGATCTTGAAAAGTGAAATATTAAAGATCCTCACCAAAGTGTGCACGAGAATAAGGAAATCACCGAAACATTTCCTCTCGAGACACTTGGTGTAGTGAATTCCAAGGAAGACTCATCCACCCCATAGTTTGCGGACATTGCAAATTACCATGCGGGGAATTTCATAATCAAGGGTATGACGACACAACAAAAACAAAAATTCTTTCGTGACATCAAGTTCTATTTTTGGGACGACCCTTATCTCTTTCGAGTTTATGCGGATCGAATCATTAGACGTTGTGTGTTTGGAACCGAAGCTACTAATATCCTTAGAGCTTGTCATGAAGGCCCTACGGGAGGTCTTCACAGTGCTAATCTCACGGCTAAGAAAGTGTTTGATGTCGATTTTTTTGGCCTACTATTTACCGAGATGCACATGCACTTATCAAGTCATGTGACGCATGCCAACGTCAAGGAAAATCATCACAAAAGGATGAAATGCCCCAAAATATAATCCAAGTTTGTAAAAATTTTGACGTTTGGGGAATTGATTTTATGGGCCCTTTCCCATCATCTCATGGTATATCCTCGTCGTGTTTGACTACTTATCTAAGTGGGTGGAAGTTAAGGCTTTGCCTACGAATGATGCTCGTGTTGTGGTTAAGTTCTTGAAACAATTGTTCTCTCGGTTTGGAACCCTTCGTGCAATTATAAGCGATCGTGGAACCCTTTTTTGTAATGACCAATTCGAAAAGGTTCTATAGAAATATGGGGTTACACATCATCTTTCTACGGCTTATCACCCATAAACGAGTGGGCAAGTCGAGGTTTTAAACCGAGCTTTGAAGAGGATATTGGAAAGATCGATAGGAGAGAACCGTATGTCTTGGTCTGACAAACTTGATGATGCTTTATGGGCCTTTCGCACCGCTTATAAGACCCCAATCGGGTGCACTCCTTATAATATGGTGTATTGGAATAATTTTCATTTTCCTATTGAACTTGAACACAAGGCATATTGGGCCCTAATGCATGCAAACTTTGATTTGAAGACCGCGGGAGATCATCGGAAAATACAACTTAATGAATTGGATGAATTGCGTGATAATGATTATGAAAATTCATTGATTTTAAGGAAAATACTAAAAAGTTTCATGATTCAAAGATTAAAAACCGGGTTTTTAACGTTGGTGATCAAGTGTTACTTTTTAACTCTCGTTTGAAAATATTTTCCGGAAATTTGAAATCCCGTTGGTCGGGTCCATTCACAGTTCACAAGTTTTTCCTTATGGGACCATCGATCTAGCTCAAAATGATGGACCTAATTTCAAGGTGAATGGACATAGGCTTAAGCACTACTTCGGTGGGGAAGTCCCTTCTTTGGATGAACTCGACCAAGTCACCTTCCCCAATGATAATTAGTATTGAGGGGATCGAGTCGAGCTCATGACTCGGTAATAAAAAACGAGGTGCTTCGTGGGGGAATTCCCATGCTTATCCATGTACATATTATCGCTTTCTAATGTAGCTAATTTGAGGGGATTTGTACCCTTCCAACTCGTTATCTCATGGTTGTTTGTGAATGTGTTATCTAGATCATCATTATCACCATGGTTGAAGACTCTCGTGTTCGTTTACGTGAGCCTCGATCGTTTGCTTGAAGAAGTTTTTCACGAATCCATGACATATCCTTTTATCGTTCTAACAATAGGTCTTATTAGCACACTTCATAAATGCATAAGATTTAATTGTTACTTACCCTTTCCATGCTAGATTAAGAATTCGACTTCATATCTAGTATGGGGGTATCCTACCCTTAGACTCGAAACATTAAGGACAATGTTTAACTTTAGTATTTTTTTTGGGGGGGGGGGGGGGGGTGAATAGATACTTGCCTTGCTTACGCCCTCACGCTTTCCAAAGTTTATATTTTTGTTATTGTTTTGTTGCAAATAAGGCTAAAAATGGCCAAATTTTAAAATTTTCTCATGTTTCCATAAGTGTTTAAGACATGAATGTAGATTTTCCGATGGCGAGAATAAGAGTAACTTTTGACTCGACCGTGCGTGTTGAGCACTTAGCTTCGATTCCTTAACTATTTTTAGGCTAAGTCTCTTAAATGAGGACGAGAAATGATAGAGTTAATTATAAGTTACTATGCTAAACGAAGAGTATTTATATTCTTTCAAAAACTCATGTGTTCTAATTGTTTGCTTATTCTCCCTTCGCTTGAATAATAATTTTGCTAATAAGTATTGACTTAGCTGTTTAGTCTTGATTGTTGGTTTCTATATTTTTCTAGTAACTTCCATGTAATTAAATTGGGAAAACATTTGAGAATCGCCAGCGTTATGGTTTTGAAGTATTGGCACCCCGAATAATCGAAAGCTTCACCTAATAATAATTTTAAGTGCTCACTCACCTAAATCAAGCAAAAATACGAAGCTCACAAGGCCAAAAAATCTATGCAAAAATTTAAAGTGAAAGCCTTAAACTTTGAAGCTTTAAAGATCCAAAATTACATTTTACGTTGAGGATATACGTCTTTGGCCATAATAAACACCTCATGGAGACGTTATATAAAAGTTAAGCCAAGACCGAATCCCTAAAAAGCAGAGATAAACCTATGATAATAAGGCCCATCCGTTAGGGGGCGTATAAAAGTCTTGGTAATTAAGTCTCATGTTCATAACCGTTATAAAACCGTGTTTATTGAATCTCACCTTTTGACTTAATTTGTTGACATCGTTGTCTACTAGGGGAGGTTATTAATTCGATGGTTTTGGTTACACCGTTATGACTCTATTTTTGGACCTTAATATCTATTATCGCGTAAGTAAAAATGTATCATCATGATCATTCAACACAAAAATAAAATATAAGAGATACAAATTAGGATTAAGGGAGTCTAAGTACGTGATAGGGCGTATGAGTAGTGTTAGCATTACTAACTTATAATGACAATGATCTCGTTACACGCTTAGCATGGAATTAGGTGAAAATTGAGGACGATGAAATTATTTCTAAGGAAGCATTCACGTGTTCTTGTTCTATGAACCTAAACGTCCCATTTTGCGATGAAAATCCTACATTATGTCTAAAACACAAGTAGTAGTAGTGAAGTAAGTTTATATTTCAATAAAAGTCGATAAAAATGAAGTTTGGAGATGCTAAGATACTTTATTCTAGCATTGCGTGAGGGCACAACAATGGTTTAGTATGGGGGAGTGATGAGACTGCAATTATACATGGTCTCATCGTTCTTTTTGGGCTTTAAAATGCTAAAAGTGTCATGAAATACCATATTATGTGCTTGTGTTTGTTACTTGTGTATTTTAGGTATGGATCTTGTGAAAAAGACAAAAGATCACAAGAAACAAGCAAAAACGAACACGAGAAACGAAGCCGCACAATGAACCGGGCCCAAGTTATGATTTTCCAAGAACAAGTCCTTGAAGAATTAAAGATGTACAAGAAAGGTCCTTCATCATTGAAGAAATGACACTTTATACCCTTGTATAATTCATAATTACAAGTTTGGTCCCTAAAGTTTGTCAAAATAACAAAAGGGTCCCTCAACTTTGATGATTTGGCAAGATTGGTCCCTACAAATGAAGACTTGTCACTTTTAGTCCTCCTCAAAGTCAGTCATACAAGAGAAGACCTTAAAAGTTTCAAGAATAGTCCTTTTCAGCCCTTCAAGATTCAAGAAATGGCAAAACGTACCCTTGATAATACTTTGGAAAAGTATTTGTGGCAAAAGTCTAAAAACTAAAACTTCATTTACAAAGGGATTCAAGTTATGAGCTGAATAAACATGTTGTGCATACTTTGCCAAAATCTGAGGACTAAGGCTGCCCAGACAACCAAACTTAAACCACCACTCACCACACGACACCTCACCTCCACCAGCCATATTACCCTTCCACCTCACCATCCACTAACCAGTTAACTAATTATATTTTCAAATTATAATTAATTAACTAAAACGCGCCAAACATATTTCCTTAAACCCAAAAAGATTAAACACTTGTGTTTTTAACCAAGAACACAAATTAGGGATTCGATGCTTAATGACAATTAGATCATAATCTTCTCCAGATTAATGATTAACCATATGATAAACAAAACCCAAACCCCATTTTGGTCCTCCCATCACCCAAGGAGGTTACACGTGTCTCCCCTGCCCACTCCCTATTCGTCTTCAACAAACAGCCAAAACCAAGGCTCCCATCCAACGACCAAGAGCATTTCCTTGGCCCCTACATGTCATTGGACGCCTAAGATAGCTTCATAACAGCTCAGCATCAGCAAAACGCCAAGAATTCTTCACATGACATCCATGTTCAAAATTTGACAAGGGTATACTTACAACTTTAGTAGCTAGGGTTTTATTGTTTCCTTAGCTTTCTAGAATCATTGTAAGGTCTATATAAGGCCATTAGTTCAGTACCTTAGTTCTTGTTCTCAGTTTTTCATTTTGTCAACCCTTGTAAATCCCTTTTTCTGTTAATGAAAGTTGTGGTATTGTGTTGTGATTGAAAACCTGAGTTCCATTATCTTGTTGTTGTTTTAAGTCTTTTTTGTCATGAATTTTACTTAAACAAAACCTTGAGTCAATCCAAAGATCTCCTAATAGCCTGTGAATCCCTTTTCTTTGTGTGATAAAGAAAAGTTGGTGTGTGCTTGTGAGAGGATTGCTCATTGAGGTGTTTCTTTAAGTGACATAAGTCACATTCAAACCAGCTTAAACAATTGGGAAGTGTATTCCAAGTTTTCTAAACAAATCTGTCAAAGGCTTTGCTAAGTGCTTTTGGTTCAATAGCTTTGCTATTTTAGCTTATGATTGATCATAACCTCCTAATCTTAACTGATTAAGGGGTAGTGAGGTTTTAAGGGAGGATTCAAAGCCTTGTGGGGACCTAAGTGTTGCACGGATTTAACCTTTTTACCATTATATTCTATTTACTTGTGCTAACCATTGGTCCAAGCCTTGGGTTTTGATTTTCTTTGGTCTTAGTAGTGGGAAGCTGGTGCTTTTTTAGCTAGCACCAAAGCTCTTTGATTCCAAGGTGTGGATGTACATCTTAGAGGTTTGAATACTCTCTCGTTTATTTTTCTGTTTAACAAATGCATGCTATGTGATTTGGTGTTTCATACTTGAAAGTTGTGTTTTTTGTGAATGAATCAGTCACATAGGTTCATAGAAACTTATTTCAATCATAAAATTGTATGTTATACGGATAAAATCAAAAGTTGCTTTGAAATCAGTCGGATTAATGGTTGGTTGGATTTATCTGATAATAAGGCTTAAGTCCTTTGGCCTTGGGTTCTCTTGTTCTTATATCATTTATTGGTTCATATTAAGTGGTATTTGTTCTTTGCTAAGTGTTGAAAACAGATAAACATGAAATTGCATGCTGACCATTTTTATGCTTAAAACAAGGTCAAACACATCAGTAGGTCTCATTTGTTGATTTGTTGGTTTTAAAGTTTGAAAATTGGTTTGCTTATATTTTTTGTGGGTGTTCATCTCTGCATTATCTGGTTTTGCAATTTGGGGGCTTATAGAAAAAGTTATAGCTTATCGAATCTCACCTTTTTGGTCAAATACATCAGTGAAATGTATGCTATGTGATTTGCCATTGTTGAACTGAATTGTGTGGTTTTCTGCTTGTAACTTGTTCTTTGGTGCCTACTTGTTGTGTTTTAAGTGTTTGCAGCTTATTTCACAATCTCATAAGCTCACTTGGCTTTTTGAGCTTTCAGACTAAAAATCAGGCAAGCTCATCAACTGGTGAGGCTTGTTCACTGGCTTTTGAACTCAAAAGCTTCCTCCATTAAAGCTATTTCACTTCCTTAAACAGCCTTAAAAGCCATAAGTCTAAGAAAACAAAGTTTAACTTTTGTTGACTTTGGTCAACAAGCTTATTGAATCTGTTTAGCTATTTGGTGTGTGCAACAACTTTAATTTTGTGATAGGTGTCATTTTTCTCAGCTTAATATCAATATTGGAAGTTTGCAGCTCTTTTGGTTAAGCTTATACTAGAAAATCAGCTTATTGAGCTTTTTTAGAGTGCGTATTGCCTTTTAAAGCTTATTTGACTTAGATTTTTGGAAAATTTATTGTTGATTATTCTTAGTTAAGCCATTTATAAGCTTTTGCAAAATGAATCAAGTCTTGAGGTGGTCTAGAACTTAAACCCGACTATTTTTTCGTGTAGTGAAAAAGAACTTTGCTTATTTCTGGCTTATTTAGTGAGCTTTTTCAAAATTTTCTTTTTACATTTATCTTTATAATCCCAAGATAAGGTTGTGTGTTAAATTTTAGCTTATGGCAATAACTTATAGCTTAATGGGCTTATTGGCCCATTAAGAATAAGCTTATTGATTCATAAGCTGTGATAAGCTCACTTTCAGCTTTTGGGCCTTTATAGTTTTCTATTTAAAATTAAATTTTGAGTCAGACTGTGTTTTTTGAGCTTATTTGGTTGACTTTTTTCTTATTGGGCTAAAAAGCCCAATTTAGTGGACTTTTTTTCGTTTTGGCCAATTTGAGGGCCCAATAGGGGTATTTAGGTAAATTCACTTTCATATTCTGATTATTTAGGTTAAAATAAACTAGTTTGCAAGTTTTTAGAATTTTTTTATAAATTTTTGATTTTAATATTATTTTAATATTTAATTTTAGTTTTTAATTATTTTTAATAGATTTAATAGGTTTAAAATTTTGGAAAAATAGTTTTTAGCTTAATTAAAATATTTTTGAGGTTTACAAAGTGAAAAATCTTTGTTTGGGGTTTTGTTAATTTATTCAATTTTTAGGGCTTTAATTAGCATTTAAAGATTAAATATTAATTAATTTAAGAAGTTTTTATCATTTTTAAACCGTAGTCATATTTTTAGGAATTTTTTGGAATTTTTAGAGTAAGTTTCAGTTTTTCCTAGATTTGCGTGAATACGCGTTTTTCGTCTTAGTGTAATTTTTACCGTAATCCGTCATTTTGTTTTCCCCTTTTTCTCTTAATATTAAATCAAAACTTACAAATTAAACACACACTTTAGTCCTCCTTGGTGAACGAACTTGCGTGGGTCATTAGTGCTTGATTTCCTAAATCATTCGCTTAATACTTACCATTTATACGTTGTTTTCCTAAACACGTATTTTTACCACAATCATTTTTGCCCCCTTAGGTAAAAGGGTATGCGGGTTCCGAGACGTGCTGATGAGTTTTCCTATAAATACCAAGACAACTCCAAGGATCATATTCACCCCCCTTATAATCAATCTCTCTAAATCTCGTACTATCTCTAACATCCTAACTTCTATTCTTCTCTTACTTATTTTCTCTTGTGAACTAGATCTTTGTTTACTTGAAGATCACTTATAAGAATTCTATCTCCAAGCTTTGATCCTTCAAAGTTTACATTGTGCGATTGTGCTAAGTGTTATATATACAATCACCATTGTGTTACCCATTCATCTACTACTTGTATAATAGTATGGTTAGTATTTTAGTCCTCAGAATACATAGTGTGAAGGGATTTGTTGTACCCGAAGAACACGACATCATAGCTTAGGTGTCGATAAAGATTGTAAGCTAAGATTAAAGGTTTCTCCACCGGTGTAAAAGAGATACTTGAGTAGTGAAAGTATAACTCTCTGATGGATACTCGAGGAGTAGAAGTAGGAGTTTGATTTACTCTTTCTCTATCTATATTACTTAGTCACTCATACTTGATCTATATCTACACTAATCACATAAAAAGTTTCAAAGAAACTAAAACTAATCGGTAAAACTATTCAAGCCCCCTTCTAGTTTTCTACAAATGTGTTAAAGGTCTTTAACATGGACTAATTGGCATTAATTATAAGCCCGTAATTCCTGACTAACATATTATTGTTGATACAAAAGTAGGATGGACCTTGCTTGACATGAATAGGACTTAATTCGGGTGTTGGAGGCTCCAGCTCTTGCACCAAGTGAATATATGGTTGAGATCCTGCACACAAAACAACACGCTGTTAGGCTTACCGTGGGAACGTATCCCATGATTAGACTCTAACGTGAGAGTAAGTAATCGGTTTTTAGGGTTAGTAATCGGTGAGTTATGAGAGTATGGAGTGAATCGTACCTTTTTAGAACCATTAGGGGTTCCTTATATAGGCGGTAGAATCCCTATTGGGCTTTACCGAATCTTCGGCCCCAAGTAAGAGATAACTACCATAATTGGACTAATTATTATCAACTAATTATGGTTAGTGAATATCTCCTACTTTAGGGTGAATCACATTCCTAATTAGGTTATGATTCTGTCTAACCCTCCTCGGGCGTACCGGGTCGTGGGCTGCATACGGCTCATGCGGCCATGGTTAATCGAACCCATAGATCCAGAGTAACATTAATCCAACCCATCTATGTCGGGCCGGATACGGGTAGTACCCGTGAGTCGGGTCCAAGACCCGGCTGGGGACTATACGTCATCATGTTCCCCCAGTCTAGTTGTTACGACCGTAGGCGTGACTTCTAGACTAATAATTGCTCTCTAGCCTTATTGAAAAAGAGTCGCATAACACAAACTGTTGACCTGGACAACATTAGTTAAGGCATTAATGATAGTCAAAAAACGATCGTGTCAGTGGCTGTTCAAGTGTCAGCCTGAAAAAGAGACCCGGTTGGGGACTATACGTCATCATGTCCCCCCAATCTAGTTGTTACGACCGTAGGCGTGACTTCCAGACTAATAATTGATCTCTAGCCTGTTGGGTCAAAAAGTTGATGTGGCAGAAACTCAAAAACGAAGAAAACATGAAGTTATTGTCTAAGCGTTGTCAAGACCAATTTAGGCGTTGACAAGAGTTAATCCAGCGTTGTTGGCTCAAGAGTTGTCGTGTGCAATTCAAGAGTTGTTACATGCAATTCAAGAGTTGATAGAATTGTAGACAAGAAGCTTTTAGAAGATTCTATTTGGATATATATGCAGGAGATATTCTGTATATAGTTATTTAAATAGAAGATTCACATGTTTATTCATTCTTATCTCTTGTAAACCTTAATCCTTACACTATAAAAGGAACCAAGGGTATTAGGTTTATTGATATAATTCATATACAATGTAAACCTAAAGTGTGTGTCGACTAGGTGTGGGATTCAATGTACACACACCTAGTGGTTGTTCGTTATTAATATAATGAGCAATCCAATTGTGTTTTAATTCATGTTATTGTGCCTAAACACCTTGTTAATGTGTTATGTTCTAATTCCGCTTTGATTGTATAATCATATGAACATGATGCATTCCTAGTAGCTTCAAAGATCCGGAAACCAAGGTTTCCACAATTGTATATCCTCCCCTAAACTTGATATCCACTCTTATGATCAAGTTTCTTAATAAGCATTAAGGACTAGGAGGAATCTTACAAACTTTTTCATATTGATAGTGAATAAATCTGATCAAATCTTTTGCCACGTCACTTGAATAATCTATTTCCAGCTGAGTGTCCTTCATCTTCTCCAAACTAGCCTTGGATATGAAATACTGAGCATCTACAAGTAGATACTCAGCAAACTTTGTAGAACTCAAATGGTATACACCAGCAGCTGAATATAACCTCCATTGAAAACCACTGAGGTCATCTTCAAGATCCTTCCAAATTGCAGGATCCTCATCTTTTGGTCCACACATTCTTTTGAATGTGGTCCAAAGTTTTATTCCATTAGCTGAAGTTGGTGCTTCAGCCTCATACTTGGTCTCCAGCAACCTCCAAAGGTCCACCAAGTCTTCTCTATCACAACTTGCAAACAAAGATATGAGAGTGGTAAAAGTGTGTACCTCCTTGCCAAATCTGCCAATCTTCCAGAACCCACATTCATCTTCTTCATAGCTCACAATTGGGTTCCTGGAATCTAATGGTAACACTTGCACCATATCTGAAGCTTCTAAAGGGGAGAGCTTGAGGCTCTTTCTTATAACTGCTTCACTTGGATATAGCGGATCCATATCTTTTGGAAACTCAAATGAAATTCCCTTCTTCACTGGCCTGGGAACCATCATAGCTTTCTTGATTTCCATTTCTTCTGCAAGTTCCTCCTTTCTTTCATCTGAAAGAAGTCTGAGAGTGTTTGCTTCCTACACTCTCACCCAAATGGGATAAGCCCTGTTTTCCAACTCATCAAATGTCAAAGCCTTCAACTTCTGATATGTCCATCCAACTCCATGACATTTGAGCAACATAAAGTAGAGCTCCCTTCTATCCCTTTTCAACTCTGAGAGAATATTGCTTGCCTTGTGTTTCAAAATTACCTGGCAATCCTTCTGAACTCTAAGAAGAAGCTCCAAACCCCATATTTGATCTGAAATGGTCAAGTATGGATTATCCATGCATCTTTCTTCCCAAGCATTGTACATTTGAACCACCTCTGGCATGTCAAAGTCAACCTGCAATTTCAACTCTCTCAGCTTCTCTTTGGCCAACTCATCTCCATACTCAAGCCTTTCAGGTTCTATAATCATTACACTTGAGTCTGAGCTAGCTCCATCACTTTCTTCTTATGAAGTCACAACAAATGGTGACTTTTCCTTTTCATTCTGTTCCATGATTTGTGCAGCCAATCTTCTATCAAATTCAACTTGAGTTGCATCCTTTGGAACTATCTCTTCTACCATTATACCCTTACCCTTATCTGATGGTGAAATGGTTGGTAAGGTAGATGGTAATACCTGAGTAGAAACCTCCTTGATGATAGATGATGACAGGGATACATCACCTTCATGTGCAGGTCTGTCAACGCCCAAATTTGTCCTATCAGCGCCCAAAATACTTCTATCAGCGTCCAAATTTTCCTTGTCAACGCTCAAATATCTTCCCTCAGCGCCTTGTGTAACCTCTCTCAACATGGCTGTAAATGACAAATTCAAGTTGGTGGGAGAGACTAGGGACGTATCAAAACCTGTTTGTTTCTTCAAAGTTGTAAGGGCCTCAGCAACATCCATTGATTGACCATCATGGCTGCCCTTATCACTCAGATTTAGTGGATCTTCCTCCCCTTTGGAAGATTCCTCCATACCCTTCTTAGCACGATCACTTTCCAAAACAACAATCCTCTCCCTCAATTGCTTGAGTTCAAGGCCTTGTGAGCTGACTACTTGTACTAAGTCTGCATTTTGCTTTTGCAAGCTTATGCAGACTGCCGTCAATTCAAAAAGAGTCATTGGTTCCAGGCTGCCCTCTTCTTAAATGGGGATTTGACCTCCCAAGTCAGATTCATTGGGCAAGGATGAGGACTTAATGATGGTGGGACTGCCTTGGCCAGCTTCTAAGCCAGAACCAATAGTCCCAGCCTCATCCAGGTCACCAGCCACACTTGTGGTGGTGGTTCTCTCTGCTACATGGCTAGGACCACCAGAGGAGAACACTCCAGTAGTCCTTTGGCGTTTCATCAACCTATATTCAGGGGGTGTGGAAGATGGTGTTGAAGAATGGGTGGATGTGGGTTGGTTAAGGGGTGTTTGGGATTGTAAAGGTTGTGTGTCAGCGTTGGAAATAGGCACATCAACGCCAACATTGAGTGTGTCAGCGTTGAAGGATTATGAGTCAATTTGCATTTGTTCAGGTGAAGGTAAAGGTTCAGGAATTGGTTCAAGTTGTGGTTGAGGGTCAATTTGAGGTTGGGGGTCTGGTTGGGGTTGTGCTGCTGCAATAACAGCAAGCATGGCTTAGGTTAAAGGTAGGTCACGATTGGGTGGTGAATTCATCTTCATAAAGATAGCTTTCTTTTGCTCAGGGATCTTATAAAAATCATTGTGATCCCTTGAGCAGTAACCTTGAACATCAAAAACCATTTGCAGAAAACGGGGATAAGCTAAAGTCATTTTTGTCCCCTTGTTTTTACACATCCCCTCAAAAATCATTTTAGAATAGTTAAATTTTTGACCTGTTGAAATGCACACAATAGCACTGGCAATGGATCTATTGATCTCATTATGTGCAGTACATTTGGGACTCAAACATTGAAGGAGGACATGTATGAGGTACTTCCAGGCTGGGGGAAATTCCTGCTTATGATACTTATTTAGAGTACCTTCATCAGGAAAAGGATATCCCAAAGCCCTAAGCCCTTGTTCTATTTCATTTATGGGAAGGGTGGCTATACCATCAGCATCATCAAGATGCAAGGCTTGGCGTACCAAGGCCTCAGTAACCACCCAAGATCTCCCATGAACAATAGAAGTCAATGTGGTCACTCCATTAACTGTTGAGGAACTGACAGTGTTCCAAAACTGCTTAATGTGTGTGACTGGAATGAGTGGTGCATGAGAAAGAGCATACCTTAATGGGGATGCGTTCAAATACGCCACCATTTGTGTGTATTGGGGAAACAAAGCATCATCAGCTTCAAGATAAGCAATCATGTTGTGTTGTGATCTGAACCCCAATTCCAATTCTGTTGGTTTAAACTTTGGTGCCATTGATGAAAGCTGTTAATTTTAAGTGAAGAAGATGAAGTTGATAAGAGAAAATTGTTAGACAAGAATTATAGATACCCTGTTTAAAATAGGAGCCAAATTTATAGGAGAGAACGAATGCATGTGATTGGCCCAAAAATAGGCAAAGATTTTCAAAAATCAATCATGAAAATATTGAAAAAGTTATAAGTTATCTCATGCATTAAATGAAAGTAACAACTCCTAAAATTACGGCTTGAAAATATGTCAAAAAGTAACAACTGGGTAGGTCCCATTGAGTGTCAACGGCCAAAAATAACCTATCAACGCCCAACGGCTATAATCTTGTCAACGTTTGCCTATAGCCATGTCAGCGTCCAATTTGGTCACAACAACGCTTGGAAAATTCTTGTCAGCGTCCAAAAAATAAAAATATTTTAAAAAGTGAAAAATGACCTTAACAAGTAATTTATCCTAGAGAAGATAACTAAAAGCTGATAATTATTATAGGGCGGCAAGCACTGTCCAGTTATGCACACTTGCATAAGTAAGATAGACATAACAGTCCTCTAGTGTCCCTTGCTAACCAAAACTCTTAACAACCAAGTTACCTTATAAAATCCTTGTTACTCCCAGGTAAATTCCATATCAAAATCATTCCCAAGTCTCCCAACAGACCACAACCAATTCTAGGCCAAAAATGTCTTGGCAGCATGCACAGTATATCAACTTTGCATGCTACAGTGCCTCATGATTTAGTAAAACTAACTCATACTCACCTGTGGACACAATCTAGAATTGTGATAAGAGTATCATATGGATACCCAAACATCTTAAAGGTTCCTAAAACCTCCCCTTAAACTATGATACAAAAGTTTGCTAAAATCATGCATGAACATAAAAAATTTATGTCAAGATAGGAATGAAACATTCCAACCATCATCCATAAATAAAAACTTGTCCAAATGCTTCTCCATTGATCCATAAGCAACTTTGTATCCAATGGTATACTGCTAACAGCATCTGCACATTTAGATTGAAAACCACAAAACTAACATTGTTGCTGACAATGCCCCGATAACACATGACAGCGTTGAGGAAAGCTTTGTCAGCGTTAGACAATTATATTGCTGACAACGTTGCAAAAACACTTATCATTGTTCAAGCAACCTTTGTCAGTGTTAGAAAAATATAGTGGAAAATCTAAATCATCAATAAGACCAATAATAATGCATCATCCTGTACATACTTTTACAAAAAGACTCCAAAACACATATTATGTGAGATTGACCATTCCAATACTTGTTACCAAGTATTGAAATCTCCCAGCATCAAAAGGTTTAGTTAATAAATCTGACACATTTTCCTCAGTGTCAACCCTATCTGGTTGTATTAAACCTTTCTCAAAGCAATCTCTTATAAAATGGTGTCTAACTTCTATGTGTTTAGTTTTAGAATGATGTATAGGATTCTTAATGATGCATAAAGTACTATTATTGTCAACAAATATCTTAGTATGCATGAAATTGTACCCATAGTCCAACAGCTGGTTCTGAATCCACAACACTTGGCCACAACATGCAGCTGCAGCCACATACTCTGCTTCAGTTGTAGAATTAGCCACCACTGTTTGTTTCTTGCATTGCCAAGATATCAACCTGCTCCCAAGAAACTGACATCCACTAGTTGTGGATTTCCTATCAAACTTATCACCTCCATAATCACTATCTGAATATGCAATCAGCTCCAATGGTGAATCCTTTGAGTACCACAAACCAAGACTAGGATAGCATCTTAGGTACCTAAAGATCCTCTTCACAGCATAAAGGTTACATTCTTTGGGAGTCACTTGATGGCGTGCACAAGCACACACAGCAAACATGATATCAGGTCTGGAGGCAGTAAGATACATCAAGGATCCAATCATGGATCTATAGTGCCTGACATCAACATCTTTCCCGTCTCCAATCTTTCCCCAAGGGTGTTCTCTATCCATAGGAGTAGTAGCCCTCTTTTCATGTGGAGAAAAGCCAAACTTCTTCAAGATCTCAGCCACATACTTGTCCTGGGAGATGAAGATACCATCTTCTTTTTGCTGAACTTGTAAACCAAGAAAGAAGTTCATCTCCCCCATAACACTCATCTTGAATTTGTCTGTCATAAGCTTGGAGAAATCCTCACTCATTTTTGGATCAGTAGACCCAAAAATGATATCATCAACATAGACCTGCACAAGCAACACATCCTTTCCTTTCTTCTTGGTAAACAGTGTCTGATCTATGGTGCCCCTCTTGAATCCATTGTCCACCAAATAGGTAGACAAAGTACCATACCATGCTCTAGGGGCCTGATGAAGGCCATACATAGCCTTTTTGACTCTATACACTTTATTTGGATGCTCTGGATCCTCAAAACCAGGAGGTTGCATTACATATACTTCCTCAACAATGGTGCCATAGAGAAAGGCACTCTTGACATCCATTTGATAGACAGTAAAGCCCATGCAGGATGCATAGGCTAGAAAAATCATGATAGCTTCAATCCTTGCAACTGGTGCAAAGACTTCCTCATAGTCTATCCCCTCCTCTTGTGTATATCCTTGAGCCACTAACATTGCCTTGTTTCTGACCACAATGCCTCTTTCATCTCTTTTGTTCCTAAGAACCCATCTTGTCCCTATAGGTCTGACATATCTGGGACAATCAACCAGCTCCCAAACATCCTGAATTGCAAATTGGTGAAGCTCATCCTGCATTGCTTCCACCCAACTTGGTTCTTTGAGAGCATCAAATATTTTCTTGGGTTCTTCCTGTGAAAGAAAACATGCAAACAAACATGCTTGCACAAGAGGGGTATCATCCTTCTTGTGTATATTGGCAATAAACCCACCAAGACCTTGATGAGATCTTCTAGTCTGAACTGGAGTCATAATATCACCAATGATCTAGGAAGGGGGTGATTCTTCATTGTAGAAGTGAGAACTCCTCCTTCAAAAAGTCTGGTGTCCTCAACCTCATGCTCCAAGTTGCCAATATCTTCTTCATCAGACTCTCTTAAATCAACATAAGGATGACCTTCTTCATATGTATTGGAAGGTTCACCTTGTTCAAAAGTGGAAGAGAAAAGATGTGCAAAGGTGTTGTCAACGTCTGAACCTTGTTTGTCAGCGCTTGGGCTAACAACGCTTGAACTGTTGTTGTCAACGTCTGAGCCATCAACGCCTGAATTGGTCTTGGCAATGCTAGATTTACCTTTGTCAGCGCCTGAGGGACCATGCATGTTTGTATCTGGTGGTACTTGAAAACCACCATTATCTTGTCCAGCAGCAGCAGCAGCAGCAAAAGCATCTGTCCAAATGGAAATTGTGACATATTCTAATATAGGAGATGCCTTTTCTGCTTGTGATCCAACCTTCTTATGAACCTGTGTACCTGAAACATCAACAACTTGTTCCTCCACAACATTTGAAGTTACCTTCACAATATCTGGATTAGTGACAGACATATAATTTAAAGTTCTAGATAAGGGTTCCAAGTCAAACAATCAATTAGGACCACTTTCAGGATCACTAAGTTTATTCTCTAAAAACCTAACATGTACTCTTTCAACTATACGTTTGTCCTCTTTAAGATAAACTCTATAACCCTTGCTCTGGACTGAATACCCCATGAAGTAACCCTCATCACCTTTTGCACTAAATTTCCCTAAGGCATCACTAGTATTCAACACTACTACATGACAACCAAAAGGTCTGAGAAAACCAATATTAGGTTTTCTACCCCAAAGTAACTCATAAGGTGTTTTGTTCTGAATTTTGTTAACCAATGCTCTATTTTGCACATAGCAAGCTGTATTAACAGCCTCAGCCCAAAAGGCTATAGGAAAGTGAGCATCAGCCAACATTGTTCTGGCTGCTTCAATTAGGGTTCTATTTTTCCTCTAAGCAACCCCATTTTGTTGTGGGGTTCTAGCAATACTATATTGCCTTGTAATTCCTCTCCTGGCGCAGAAATCATCTAGCTTCTTATTCCTAAATTCTCCACCATTATCACTCCTAAGCATTTTAACCTCATTGCCAGACCTCTTCTCAATCTGAGTGATAAAATCAATAAGAACATCAGCTGTGTCACTCTTCATAGCTAGAAAGAATGTCCAAGTAAACCTAGAAAAGTCATATGTGATAACAAAGCAATATGACTTACCATTCAAACTTTCTATATTGGTAGGACCAAAGAGGTCCATGTGAAGCATATGAAGAGGTCTAGAACTAGTATGCACCTGTTTGGACTTGAATGAGACCTTATGCTGCTTGCCTTTAAGACATGCAACACAAGAGTGGTCATTATGGAAGGCCTTCTCAGGCAAACCATCAACTAAACCAAGTCTCACAAGTCTATTTATATTTTTAAAATCTATGTGCCCTAGTCTCCTGTG
Source organism: Glebionis coronaria (assembly GCA_025667525.1). Classification (NCBI taxonomy): domain Eukaryota; kingdom Viridiplantae; phylum Streptophyta; class Magnoliopsida; order Asterales; family Asteraceae; genus Glebionis; species Glebionis coronaria. Next base: position 587,701,964 of record CM046874.1, on the reverse strand, counting down.
CCACAAATTACTCTCATCTACTGAGGCCTTAGCATAAAAACAAGACATATTGGTATTCATTTTAATCCCATTTAAATTCACATTATATATGTCCTTATGCCTAGGTGTTTTATACTCAATATATTTCTCATCAGGGATCTTAAAATCCTTACTTAACACCAAACACTCAGTATCAGTAAAAATAACTTTATTTTTGTTATCACAAACTTGTGATACACTAAACAGGTTATAATCAAGTTCTTTTACCAGGAAGACATTCTCAAAACGCAGATTATTGGTGAGAAGGGTTCCTTTGCCTGTGATAGTTCCATATCCACCTCCAAAGTATACCTTATCACCATCTTTAATAGGAGTGAAATTCGTCAGATAGTCTTCCTTCCCTGTCATGTGCCTTGAGCATCCACTATCCCAATATCCATAATCATTGATCTGTCTTTGAATGCCCTTCACATAAAGAAAACAAATTAGTTTTCTTTGGGAACCCAAGTCTCAAAAGACTTGGATTCATCTGGTTTTTCAATAAGAACAGACTTAGTTCTCACAACAACCCCATTCTCATCCTTTTTAGGATGAAATACCCAGTTAACCCCAATAGGTTTTGTAATGACCTTTGAAATGTAATTAAATCTATTGCAAGTCATTGAAATCCCATTATCATTAGGGTTTTGATCTGTCTTGGGTCTCCATGTTAAGCTTGAAGAAGCTTTAGACCTCCTACCTTGTGGTTGCAATAATTTAGGTCTGGTCACGTTTCTATCAGCGTTAGAATTTGTCCTATCAACGCTGAAATTACCCTTGTCAGCGTTGAACCTAGGGTTTGCCACAGAAACCCATTGCCTATTTGACCAGGTGTTTGTCTTTTGAAATGGTCTTTGTCCATGAGTGTTAGACCCTCTAGTAAAGAATGGGACTGGTCTAATCACTTGTGGACTTTGCTGCACACAAGGTTTGGGTCTGACAACGTTTGACTTTCTAACAACGTTGACTTTGTTCCTGTCAGCGCTGAAATTATTCCTGTCAGCGCTGGCTTTGGGAGCGTTGACACACTTGTATGCCAAGTGTGAAAAGCTACCACAAATGTAACAGGCTTTCTTAGACACAAACTTAGGTCTAGAAGAGAAGAAACCTGTTCAATGATTGCTAACCTGGCTCTTGGGTGACCTAGTATTCCTATACATCTCTGCATATTTAATGCTAGGTTTTGTATCAGTGTTTGAGCCTAGGTCAACAGCTTTACCAGTGATTGGGTTAGTGACCTTAATGGGTGTTGACTCATTTGGACTTTCACATAGCAAGCCACCCTTGACAAATAAAGTAGGGTTAGCCTTTTCCACTCATTCAGGTCAGTCAGTTTTTGTTGATACTCTTCAACTGGAGTGACAACTCTTGGTGGAGGAATGAATTCCTCCTCTTGGAGCTCTAGCAAACCAGTCCAAGATAAGTCCTTTTGTTGGACACCATAGAAGTCACCAGCTGGTGGTGGAACCAAAGAGTAATCATTCATCCCAATCCCAGTCATGTCCTTAGGATCCCTTTGTTTAGCTACACAGTCTCCTAGGGTTTGGGTGGCTCTATCAAATCTTTGAATTTTAAGGCCAACATTGTCTTTATTTTTAATAGCCTCATCTAACTTAGCCTGTAACTCACCATTAACCCTTTCCATGATATTTCTAATATCCATACTAGCATCTAACTCATGTTTTAAGATATTAATTTTATCTTTTAAATCAAATTCCATTTTCTTGTATTCAGAAACGGTTTTCTCAGTTTCAGTAAGAGCTAGTTGGTAATTAGACAATTTACATCTTTCAGTACTCATATCATCTAACACCTCCTTGTTAAGTCTTTCAGTATTTATCCTACACCCTTTGCTACAAAAAGCATCATCATATACCTCATTATCAGATGAAGAGGAGGAGTGTGCCATGAGAGCATATTCAACATGCTCTTCTTCTCCAATATCAGCAACCAAAGCTTTATCCTCTTCAACATTCTTAGCCAGATAGCTCTAATCCCATCCTGTACCATCAATTCCTTGAACTGCAACCATAGCTTTGGAATCCTGAGCTTTAACAACCTGACTTGAGGGTTTACCAGCATCAGATCTCCTAGGAGATCTGCATTCCCTCATGAAATGCCCCATACGATGGCAATTGTAGCATTCAACTTTGGATTTTTCAAATCCAGCTATGTCTTTAGCATTGAAGGTCATTTTCTTCTTAAACCTTCTGTTCCATCTATTTGCTCTTATACTAGCAAGAGCCATGTTCCACTTGACGTCCATCTCTTCCAAGTGCTCATCACTTATCTGCTCAAGGTCCTCATATGTAATCACTGAACCATTGGGCAAAGAAGCAATGTAAGCACAAATAGTATCCAAATCCAAACCAGCAGGTTTAACTCTTGGGGATTCATTCTTGAATGTGTCAGCGTCTGAATAGGAGACGTTGACAGGACTTGTTCCAGCGCTGACATATGATAATCCAGTAACTGGATGCACGTAAGAGTCCTTCTGATTGAATTGACCATCACTATGAGAGAAGAAGGCCATGTTGCTGGTAGTAGACTTGCTTCCATGTTCTGAAAGAGTTTCATCCTCCAACAGCCTTAGTTTGTTGTAGATGTCATCAAACGAGGAGCTCTTGTAAGTATTGTTGGCAAGAATAGATCTTGCCTCAATCTTCCATACCTCACCAAGGCTTTTAAGAAAGGTAGCATTGATGTCAACATCACCAACTTGTGTCCCCATGAAGGACAACTTGCTTGTAATTTCAAGCAATCTGCTTCTCACACTACTCAGTTTCTCATTGGGTTGAGCTTTGAAGACAGCATAGTCATGCAGAAGTTGCTTTTTCTTTTCCTCCTTGGTGTCTGCATTGCCACCATGTGCAACTTCAAGAGCTTCCCAAAGGTCTTTAGCAGATTCATAACTTCTGTATTTATGCTGATTCTCTTGTCACAAAGAGAGCTTCAGTATATTTAGGGTTTTCATGTCAACCCTTCTCTTTGCTATGTCTTCAGCAGACACAACTCTACCATCATCAGGTTTTTCCCTCTTGTCAGCTTTTGAACATCCAGCAACAGCTGTTCTTGCAGAAATAGCATTAAGAATCTTTTGAGCCTTATTGAATGTGTTTCCATATTCAATAACCTCCCAGAGTATATAGTCATAGATCCCCAGATATTGTTCAAAGTTGAACTTCCACTGATCAAAGTTGGTTACATCAAGCATAGGAATCTTGGTGTTTGGTAAAGGTGAGGAGGAAGAGTTGGTGATTTCTGGGGTTGACATGATGTTGTTAGGGTTTTTGAGAAAATTAGGGTTTTGGTGATTTCTAGGGTTCTGGTGTTCTTTAAGATCAAAAGTTCCTCAACAAGCTCTGATACCACTTGTTGATCCCAAACTTAGATCGATTAGCTTTGTGTATACGAGATTAGATCAAGTAATACACGTAGAGAAACCTTTGTATATGCTTTATGAATCTAAGTGTTATGCGGAATCTAACACTTAAACAAGAACACACAAGATGTAAACAAACTTTCACTTTGATTATTAATATCAAACTTGCTTACAATGAAAGATGTTTACGAACGAAAACTTATATGAAACTTATATTAAACATTAACCTAAAGGTCTTCTTTTATAGACATAAGAAGCCTTGTACAATAATCTACGTATCAGTTATTCTAGGTAAAGATAAATATAGAAAATACATTGTCGTTTCTATCCTTACTAGAAGTATTCTAGAATATAATAAACGTGTAGAATATATCTTCCATCAGTGCTTGTCTTCAATGTGTCAACGCTTGACTTTAACTTGTCAACGCTTGAGTTGTCAGCGCTTGTTTTGTTCTTGTCAACGCTTGATTTGTTCTTGTCAGCGCTCAAGTGATCTGGCCTTAATTTATTCCCAACATAGCCATACTAAAAAAGTGTCCCATAACACAAACTGTTGACCAGGACAACATTAGTGAAGGCATTAATGATAGTCAAAAAACGAGCGTGTCAGTGCCTGTTCAAGTGTCAGCCTGAAAAAGTACACCCCTAGGCCCCACTCTTAAGCCACATAAAAAAATCTGAGAATGAGGTGACCCTTGGGTCCCTCTGACGTTTCAACTGTGCCCCAAAGCCCATCCGTTAGATAGACGTAGTGAATTACACGTGGCATTCATCTAGCAACCCTCGTAACCGAGGCAACACTATATAAAGCCGAGTGTGTGACAGTGCACATACAGTTAGCAAACCTTCGACCACCATTATTACAATCCTTCATACCTTCTATACTCCTTATTTGCACGGACATCCTTACTCCCAGGTTAGATCACCATGCCTTTTTCCATATTTACATAAAACATGGTTAAGGACAATCCTACCATCACGTCCGTGCTTAATGTGTTCCCATATGAGAAATTCATTGAATTTTTCTCGGAATACTTTATTCCCGAGAATCTTCATCCCACTTATCCTTGTGAGAATGAAGCGATCACCGACTGTCCAGTCGGGAAAATAGGTTTATACACACGCCTGTTTGACTCGGCTAACTACCGCATCCCATTCTCTTGGTTCCTTGTAGATATTTTGACATACTACGACTTCCATATTACCTAATTACACTGCATAGGGGCGTGAAAAATAAATCAATTTGAACTAACCCGCCATACTTGTAATGTAGCTCCATCCGTTAGTTTATTTAGGGTTTTCTACGTCCCCCAAATGGTCAACGGCTGGCTATCTTTTAAGAAAAGACTAGGAAACACCCCAATGTGTTACAACAAAGCCTTAGATTCATTGAAAAACTAGTACGACCGGTATTTCTTTGTAGACGCTATTGTATTCCCCCTCCCCCCTTTGTGTTAAAACATTTAGTCTGTACGGATTATCCTCCCCCTGCCAATACATATAGTGATAGGGACGTAAGAAATTTAGATACACACCATACACATTTCCACAAGGGGTTTCCAGAAAAATTCTTGTGTTTAATAGGTATCAGTCGTAATTACTACGGTTGGTCAGATCGATGCCCCATATTCTTGTACAACCGTAGAGAGCGTGGTTATAATTAACTTTGAATGACACCCGCAACATACTTGGTGTTGGTAACTAATATATTTTTGTTTGATTGCACGTGTCCGCAACTATGAATCTATTCAGATTTCTACGCCAAGGAGACCATTCCCAGATCCCTGAGGGTACATGAGTCATGGGCGAAGATAAGCCACCATTTCTTGAAGCTACTAATAATATCACTATTCCTTTAGACGTGGTCGCGGATCTCCATTCCGTTATGGTCGAGTCGCAGATCGAGTAGTCGCCGTTGGACTTCACCAACGAGGATAGAGAAAAGCCTTTGCTAGAGGACGTAGTCGGTCCTTCCAACGTGGCCAAGAATACCACCACCACTCATGAGGAAGAATAAGGTGATAATATGGACCATCTAGACGAGGATATTGACAAGTTGTTTGGGTCTGAAGAGGAAGAGGCGGCTGAGGGGACGGGTATCCAAGCACAGACAAAAATAGCCCCGAGGAGGCGTAAGTCCACGAAGAGAAAGACAAGGAAGGAGGTTGAGCCAGAGGCTGGAGCCTTCAATGCTCCGCCCAAGAGGATACGGGAAGACCACACCCAATACCAAGAGGGAAGTAGAACAGGCGCGGCCAAGGATGGCACGACAGCTTTAGCCTACTGGTGTAGAAACCCAAACAGATAAGACCATATAGAAGGCTACACCAATAAATGTCGTGGCTCCCACCAACACAGAACCTGGGAAGGATCAAAAGTAAGTAACTTACAACTTCCAACTTACTCATTATCATTCATGTGCCATTATTAAATGATCATTTAACTACAGGGAAGAGCCGTCCAAGGACATGCTGAATGAAGAAGACCCAGCCGGGTAACCCTCCCATCTTTTGAGGACGTGCCACCATCACCTCCACCTACGGCCACCGAGGAACCCCGCGAAGAAGATTCATCCCAACTGTTACGCCCCAACTGGCATATACCCGTGAAGAGTAGGTTGGAGACAGAATAGTCATGCAAAGACTTTATGGACCACATAACCCCTCTCGGATTGATCCAGTACCTGAATGAGATGACGCATGACGTTCTAACAGGACTGTTCAATGTGTCGTCCTCTCATCAGATGGCAATAGGGGCGGCCATGCGACATCGCTTCAAGGGAGCCCTGCATCATATTGAAAGTGCCAACAGGAAAATCGGACGCAGGGAGGCGATGTTGGAAAAACATAAATAAACCATTTCCACACTCCAAGCCAACCTCACCATTGTCGAAGCAACCATCAAAGAGCAGGAAACCCATGCCTCCGCGCGCGAAGCCCACGTCGCTGAGCTAGAGGCTGAAGTCCAATCCCTACACGGCAAGGTATGCGCCTGCCGCTAAATTGTCGTCTTGCCTTTTTGTTTTTGTAAGATAAGTACCTCTTAAATATGACTAACACAAAAACTTGTTTCCGCAGGTGACTATTGTCGAATCCACTGCCCAATCCTTGGCAAATGATGTGTCCACACTCTCCCGTGACCGTGACAACCTGCGCATGCTATTAAAGGGCGAAGAGTAGTTAGCCGCGGAGTTTAAAAACTATAAGGATGAACATGAGAAGGTTGTAGAAGAACGCCTTGGGGAGATGGACACAAGGCTGGACTGTATGGCTTTAGACTTCGACGTGGAGCTATTCCCCCACATGCTTACGACCATCGTTGGTCGTAGGTGGATGATTGGGAGAGGTCTAAGGCTGGTGGTGACAAAGGTTGTCGAGTCGCCACAACTGGTCTAGCCCTTCGCCAATGTCGTCTCTGATGGCATCGGCTGCGGCAGGCATGAGGGCCTCCTAGCTGGAATGAAATGGGTTGAACAGGGACGAGTAGCCAAGAATCATGCCTTCCATAAACCAGACACAGAGAAGAACATGACCGCCTCTATGACGGCACTTAAGGATATCGAGTATCCTCTACTAACAGACTTGGAGGCACTCAAACATGCTCCCATTGATATGATCATGGAGCGGTTGTGTCTTGACACTAACTACAACGCCCAACTTACCATTCCCTTATACGCCGATACTCCTCCCCCCAACAACCCATGTGCCTTAAAAGGAGAAAAATCTTAGGGGAGGCGATCAAGGAAAATATGGAACGTGCCAAGGGAAGAGGGGAAGCCGTGTCCTATGTCGTACTCCTACTGCGGGGTCCGCCCACTTGCCTAGGTCGGATGGCGTGCCTGTGACAGCCCCAACTAGACCCGGCTTGACACTACTGCTGGAGGACGATGTCGCGCCAGGAGGGTATAACTTAGCATCGATCACTGATGTTGGAGTTTTCACACACCTTTGACTTAAGGAAAAATTCAAAAGGTGTAATTAGTGGTAAGTATGACGGTTTAGGAAAACCGTGCACACATGAACCAAGTAGGGGGTTCGTTCTCAAGGAGGCAAGTGTGTTGTGTAAAGAGATGATTAATTCGTTGTGATTATAATTATGAGAAAAGAGAGAAAAATAAAAGAGAAAAGGATGACGGTTACGATTCTAAATAAAACTAAGACGAAAAGTCGTGCACGTAAAACCGTAAAATATGACGAAATTCAAAAATTAACCTAAAAATTCCTAGAAAATTGCAATAAATCCTAAAAAATGTAATTAGAGTTTACAAAAATAAAAAATCACTCAAACCTTTTATTTGATTAAATATTAATTTGTTAATGCTAACAAAGCCCAAAAATCAATTTAACTAACGAAAAGCCCAAAATGAGATTTTCCAATTTGTAAACCTCTAAAATGACTTAACTAAATTAAAACCTATTTTTGAAAAATTTAAAACTAATTAAAACTATTTAGAAATGATTAAAAACTATAAAAACCTTAAAATAATTCTAAAAATTATTTAAATGACAACAAAATTAATCTAAAAGTTTTAAAATTCCTAACTTAATGTATTTAAACTAGGAAAAATGAAAAAGTTGCAAAAATCTAAAATTTAATTTTTAATAATAAAATAATAATAAAATATTAATAAAAATCCAAAATTTATAAAAAAATTATTAAAAGTTGCAAACTAGTTGATTTTAACCTAATAACATAGAAATAGACTTGAAATTACAAAAATACCTCTAATGGGCCTCCAAATGGGCTGAAATGAAAAACAGTCCACCTAATTGGGTTTTTTGGCCCAGTAAGCAAGTTGTCCAAATAAGCCCAAAATCACCTATCTGACTCAAAATTTGATTTTAAGAACAAAAGTCTAAAGGCCCAAAAGTTGAAAGTAAGCTTATCACAGCTTAATAGTCAACAACTTATTCTTAATGGGCTTTTTGGCCCATTAAGCCATAAGCTAATGCCATAAGCTCTAATTTGACACACAACCTTCTTTTGGGATACTTAAGAGATCTGTGAATTTTTTTTTTGAAAAAGCCCAAGAAATAAGCCTGAAATAAGCAAAAGCTCTCTATAGAAAACGACAAAATAGTCGTTTTTAAGTTCTAGGCCACCTTAAGTGCTGATTCAAGTTGCAAAAGGTTTTAAATGACTTAATTAAGCAAAATCAACAAAACGTTTTCAAATAAGCACAAAGAATAAGCTGGAATAAGCAAATAAGCACTTATGAAAAAGTTAAGTCAATTGGTTTTCTAGTCAAACCTAAAAGTCAAACCCTCATATGCTTCAGATTAGTCAAATGGGTCAAATGATGAAGATTGATTACAAAAACTAAGTTGTTGCAAGTCTGAATAAGCTAAAATGGCTTAGAATAAGCTGTTTGATAATTAACATTAGCAGTGGCTAGTTTTGGGTGTCCAACAGTGGGAAAAGTTTCCACTACTTGACTTCTTTGACTTTTGTGGATTTTTGTTGGATTCAAGGCACACAAAGGCACCCTTATAACCAATGGGTTATAAGGATTCAGTATCAATCACAAAAACTAATAGCCAAATGATACAGTTTATTCAATCTTTGCCCAGATATCACACAGACATGAACATAAGCAGTTTTCAAACAAATAAGCAGTTTTAGCAAGAATAAGCCAACCAAATTGAACCAAATGCACACAACAGCTTATATAAATTCTAATGAACATAAATCAACTGGTTTCATACAATGATTCAAGGTTTAGAACAAGATTCAAGCTCAAAAAACTTACCGATGAACAAAGAACAAGCAGATTATGAACTTTGCTGATGTACTTGACCACAAATCCAATTTCAAACCCTCAAATCTCTTAAACAGGTTATATATACTTTTTTTAAACACTTGTTAGCCCTAAACATGCATACACTCTAGGTGTTTCCAAAATCTTAGGTCAAAACAGGCAAAATCAAAAATTTATAGCACAATCAAGAAATTGATGTTTAAAAGCTCAAGACTTGCATATATCAGCACAATATCACTTAATAAACAAATACCAACACTTAACAAACACAAATCCTAACTCAAACTCAAACAAGTACCTTAAATCAGTAGACCCAAACACCCCTTTCACTTTTTAATCCAAGATTTAACAAAGCAATTGTGTATTTCAGGTTTACCCAAGCCTAATCTAGCATCATAACAACATTATCATAGAATATTAAGCAGATTCAAGCCACAAGAACAACACTTATAACAGCAGAACACAAAAATCACAAAATCAAGTATTTCTAACAGATTTTGGGTAAGAAGGCTCAAACCTCATGAATGTACATCCACACTCACGAATTTTTGAGCTTATGTGCCTAGCTTAACAAGGCACAAGCTTCCACAAAGCTGCTAAGAGTAACAAGGTTAGAACAAGCAGTATATAAAACTGAAAAATGGAAAGAAAAGCTGATTAATGCAACCTTTGTACCCACTCCTTGATTATCCCCAAACCACAAGCTCACAACACCTTGATAATCTTCGTATCAGGGTGCTATGATCACTTGTAATCCAAATATTCCTAGGATGTACCAAAGAACTTAGCAAAATATCAAATTTTGGAAAATTATGCGATTTCTTGCACAATGTATAAAAACAGGTTTTTAGATTCAACAAACACAAACATGTAACAATAATAAGCAAAGATTAAAGATGGCACTTGGATTTCTTCAACAATTCAAACACGTTTTCGTTAAACTTGAAAAGGGATTTACAGAAAGTTGAACAAGGAAAAACCAAGAGCAAATTTAAATGAAGGACCTAATATCCTTTATATAGAGGGTGTATAATGACCTAATAAGCCGAAAATGTGAAAACCCTAGTGCTTGATCTTCCAAATATGCCCTTGCAGAATTTGAAAACCTTGGACTCGTGTGATGTTATCTTGGACGTTTGTGGAGGTATTAGCTATGGGAATTTGATCAAAGGGTTCATATGAAGCTTAGAATGTACGCAGCATTGTGGATGGTTGGATGGCTTGCACATTTTGGCTTCTTCCTCAACTTTTGTAGTAGGGGACTTATCATGTGAGGTGTGGTGATGTGGCATGGTAAACGTGAGTTGGGTTATGTTTAATGATCCCTTAATCATAAATCTGGAAAGTTATAACACTTAATTCTTGGTAATTAAGAAATGCCCAAATGTGATTAAGAACATGATGAACAAGGGGTTTGATCCATTTTGGGTTTCAAAATGGGTGTTTAGGGCGAAATTAATAACTAATTAGTATTAGTTATAAACCCGGATTGGTGGATTGGTGGCATGGCAAAATGGGATGTTGTGATTGGAGGAGAGTGGTTAGTGGGGCACGTGTCATGCTACCACGGGTCTAGGTCAGTATCTTGTCTGCCCAAATTAAGCCCCTCTTTTGTCTTCTTTCATTCATTTCAGTTTTAAATGCACAAAACTGAATTCCCTTTATAATCAAAGTTTCATTTTCATACTTTTGCCACAAAAGGTTTTGGAAAAGTATTTCAAGGGTATTTCTTGCCAATTCATGATATTTGAAGGTTGTTTTGGCATTTTCTTCATTCTTCAAGGTGTTGACTTGTATTGTTGACTTCTTGGAGGACTAAAAATGACAAGTCTTCATAAATAAGGGACCATTCTTGCCAATTCTTCAAAGTGGAGGGCCCTTTTGTAAATTTGACAACTTTAAGGACCAAACTTGTAATTATGAATAAACAAGGGTTTAAAGTGTCAATTATTCAATATTGGAGGACCCTTCTTGTACAATCTTCAATTCTTCAAGGGTTATTCTTGGAAAAAATCAACTCTAGGGCTTGGTTCATTGTGCGGCTTCGTTTCTTGTGTTCGTTGTTGCTTGTCTCTTGTGATCTTTTGCCATTTTCTCAATATCCGTACCTAAAATACACATGTAACAAACACAAGCATATATTGGGCATATTTCATGATATTTTAAGCCTATTTTGGACGATGAGACTATGTATAAAAGCAGTCTCATCACTCCCCCTTACTAAACCATTGCCGTGCCCTCACGCAATGCTAGAATAAAGTATCTAAGCATCTCCAAAATTCATTTTATGCACTTCTATTGAATGATAAACTTACTACACTACTACTTGCGTTTTAGACATAATGTATGATTTTCATCGCAAAATGGGACGTTTAGGTTCATAGAACAAGAACACGTGAATGCTTCGTTAGAAATAATTTCGTCGTCCTCGATTTTTACCTAATTCCATGCCAAGCGTGCAACGACATCATTGTCATTATAAGTTAGTAATGCTAACACTACTCATATGCCCTAACCACGTACTTATACTCCCATTTTTCTAAGCGGTATCTCTTATATTTTATTTTTGTCTTGAATGTTCACGAGGATACATTTTTTACTTATGCGATGATAGAGATTTAGGTCTAAAAATAGAGTCATAACAGTATAACCAAGACCATCGAATTAATAACCCCCCTAATAGACGATGATGTCAAAAAATTAAGTCAACAAGAAGGATCGATAAACACGGTTTTATAACAATTTTGAACATGAGACTTATTACCAAGACTTTTATACGCCCCCTAACGGATGGGCCTTATTATCATAGGTTTACCTCCATCTTTTATTCAACTTCACCATGAAGCTTTTATTATGACTTCGGTCTTGCCTTGCCTTTTATTTAACCTCGCCATGAGGTGTTTATTATGGCCAAAGACGTATATCCTCACGCTAAAAGCGAATTTTGGATCTTTAAAGCTTCAAAGATTAAGGCATAATTCACTTTTAAATTCGCATAGATTTTTCGGCCTTGTGAGCTTCAAATTGTTTGCTTGATTTAAGTGAGCACTTGAAATCTTATTATTAGGTGAAGCTTTCTATTATTCGGGTTGCCAATACTTCAAAACCGTGACGCTGGCGATACCTTAATGTCTTCCCAATTTAATTACATGGAAGCTACTAGAAAAGACTAGAAACCAACAATCAAGACTAAACTGCTAAGCCAATACTTATTAAGCAAAATATATATACAAGCGAAGGGAGAATAAGCAAACAACGAGAACACATGAGTTTTTGAAAGAATACGAGTATTCCACGTTTAGCATAGTAACATATAACTAACTCTATCATTTCTCGTCCTCATTTAAGAGACTTAGCCTAATATAAAGTTAAGGAATCAAAGCTAAGTGCTCAACACGCACGGTCGAGTCAAAAATTACTCTTATTCTCGCCATCGGAAAATCTACATTCGTGTCTTCAAACACTTGTAAAACCTGAAAAAAAAATTAAAAATTTGGCCATTTTTAGCCTTATTTTGCAACAAAACGATAAACAAAAAGATAAACTTTGGAAAGCGTGAATGGTTTGGCAAGGGAAGTATCTATTCACCCCCCATACTAAATTTAAACATTGTCCTCAATGTTTCGAGTCTAAGGGTAGGATACCCCCCATACTAGAGACGAAGTCGAATGCTTAATCTAGCATGGAAAGGGTGTAACCGTTAAATTAATGGCCGTTTATGAAGTGTGCTAAAAACCTAAGGTTAGAACATATAAGGATATATCATGGATATTGAGAAATTCGTCAAAGCAAACGATCGAGTGCTCTCATAAAACGAACACGAGAGGCTCTAATCGTAAAGATCATGATCATCTAAAAACCACATATCACAAACAACCACGGAACAAAGGTTGGAAGGGCACAAATCCCCTCACGTTACTACATTAGAAAGCGATAATATGTACATGGATAAGCATGGGACTCCCCCACGAGGCACCTCGTTTTTTATTACCGAGTCATGAGCTCGACTCGATCCCATCAATACTAATTATCATTGGGGAAGGTGACTTGGTCGAGGTAGTTCAAAGAGGGAACTTCCCCGCCAAAGTAGTGCTTCAACCTATGTAAATTCACTTTGAAATTGGGGCCATCATTTTGAGCTAGCTCGATGGTCCCATATGGAATAACTTGGGTAACGGTGAATGGACCGGACCAACGGGATTTCAACTTGCCGGAAAAGATTTTCAAACGTGAGTTAAAAAGCAACACCTGATCTCCAATGTTAAAAACTCGGTTTTTAATTTTTGAATCTTGAAACTTTTTAGTTTTCTCTTTGTAAATCAATGAATTTTCATAAGCAATGTCCCTCAACTCATCTAATTCATTAAGTTGCATTTTCGGGTGTTTTCCCACGGTCTCAATGTCATCATTACAATGCTTAAGGGCTCAATAAGCTTTGTGTTCGATTTCAATTGGCAAGTGACAATTCTTCCTATACACGAGCTTATAAGGAGTGCACCCAATAGGCGTCTTATGAGCAGTACGAAAGGCCCATAAAGCATCGTCTAACTTATCTGACCACGATTGTCGGTTTTCTCCTATCGATCTCTCCAAGATCTCTTCAACGCCCGATTTGAAACCTCGACTTGCCCACTCGTTTGTGGGTGATAAGCCGTAGAAAGTCGATGTGTAACCCCATATTTCCTTAGGACCCTTTCGACTTGGTCATTACAAAAATGGGTTCCACGATCGCTTATGATCACACGAGGGGTTCCAAACCGAAAAAACAAACTTTTCAAAAACTTGACTACCACACGAGCATCGTTCGCGGGCAAAGCCTTAGCTTCCACCCACTTAGATAGGTAGTCAACGGCGACAAGGATATACTTATTACCACGAGATGATGGGAACGACCCCATAAAATCAATTCCCCAAACGTCAAATATCTCACACACTTGGATGATGTTTTGTGGCATTTCATCGTTTTATGAGGCTTTTCCTTGTCGTTTGCATGAGTCACGTGACTTGACAAGTGCATGTGCATCTCGGTAAATAGTAGGCCAAAAGAAACCGGCATCAAAGACCTTTTTCGCCGTGAAATTAGCACCATGCTGACCACCCGTGGGTCCCTTGTGACAAGCTCTAAGGATATTAGAAGCTTCGGTGCCAAATACACAACGTCAAATAATTTGATCCGCACAAGTCCGAAAGAGGTAAGGGTCGTTCTAAAAGTAGAACTTGACGTCACGAAAGAATTTTCGTTTTTGTTGAGTCGTCATACCCTTAATGATGAAGTTCCCCGCATGGTAATTTGCGATGCCCGCAAACCATGGGGTAGATGAATCAAGCTTAGAATTCACTACACCAAGTGTTTCGAGAGGAAATGTTTCGGTGATTTACTTTGGCTCGTATACACTTTGGTGAGGATCTTCTAAACGAGAAACATGATCGGCCGCTAGATTCTCGGATCCTTTTTTGTCAAGGATTTCGACATCAAATTCATGTAGGAGGAGAATCCAACGAAGCAATCTCGGCTTTGCATCTTGTTTAGCCAAGAGATACTTGATTGCCGAGTGATCCGTATACACTATGCATTGGGTCAAGACGAGATAAGGTTGGAATTTCTCAAAAGCATACACCACGGCAAGGAATTCCTTTTCCATTTTAGTGTATTTAAGTTGAGCCTCGGTCATCGTCTTGCTAGCATAGTGAATAGGAAAGAAGTGCTTATCATGACGTTGCCCCAAAACGGCCCTAATAGCGTAGTCACTAGCATCACACATGAGCTCAAAGGGGAGGTTCCAATTGGGAGCAACAAGAATGGGAGCTTCGATAAGTTTCCTCTTAAGGATTTCAAAGGCTCGTATACAATCTTCGTTAAAGACAAAAGGAGCATCTTTTTCGAGGAGATGTGTAATAGGTCGAGAAATCATTGAAAAATCCTTGATGAATCGATGATAAAAGCCCGTGTGGCCTAGGAAACTCCTAACTCCTTTAACGGTTTTGGGATGAGGTAATTTGGAGATGACGTCTACCTTAGATTTATCTACCTTAATCCCCGCTTTCGATACCTTGTTCCCTAAGATGATTCCTTCCTTAACCATGAAATGACATTTTTCCCATTTGAGCACAAGGTTGGTTTCCTCACAACGTTTCAACATTCTCTCAAGATTCGACAAACACGAAGTGAACGACAACCAAACATAGAAAAATCATCCATAAAGACTTCCATCATTTTCTCAATCATGTCATGAAAAATAGCCATCATGCACCTTTGAAAGGTTCCCAGTGGATTGCAAAGTCCGAATGGCATTCTACGATAGGCAAATGTTCCATATGGACACGTTAACGTAGTTTTTTCTTGATCACGAGGATCGATGGGGATTTGGAAGTAACCGAAAAACCATCTAAAAAGCAATAGAAATCGTTTCCCACAAGACGCTCCAACATTTGGTCCATGAAGGGAAAGGGAAATGGTCTTTACGAGTGGCGTCATTCAACTTACGATAGTCGACCACACACCCTCCAACCGGTCACGAGTCGAGTTGGAATTAACTCGTTGGCATCGTTAGGCACAACGGTAATTCCTCCCTTCTTAGGGACACATTGAATAGGACTCACCCAAGGGCTATCAGAAATAGGGTAAATCATTCCCGCGTCAAGGAGTTTAAGGACTTCCTTTTTGATGACATCGTGAATTTTGGGGTTCACCCTCCTTTGACATTGGATTGCGGGTTTGTAGTCCTCCTCCATTAAGATTTTGTGGGTACAAAATTTAGGGTCGATCCCCTTAATGTCGGATAATTTCCACGTAATTGCCCCTTTGTGGTCCTTTAGAACATCGATAAGTGCGGTTTTTCATCATTCGAAAGATCTTTCGCAATAATCACCGGCAACTTATCGTCTCCTTCCAAGAATACATATTCAATATGAGGAGGTAATTCTTTCAACTCAAGGATTAGTGGTTCCTCAATTGAAGATTTGGGCTCGATACTCATAACCTCCTCGGGTGGAGGAAATGGTAAATCGTTAAGAAAGTCCTTGATAATCGAGAAGTCCTCATCGTTGTCGAGGTCTTCGTTACAAGTACGAGGAACATCAAATTCTTCCAACATAAAACCACCACCTTCAAATGGAGTGAAGGATGGTGTCGAATTATCAAAAATGGGATCAAGCATAGTGGGATTGCCACTATTTTCATCGTCACCAAAACCTAAAACTTCTTGTGAAAATTCCTTGCAAACAACGTCGATCATATCAACGAGGTTTATGGTCGTGACAGAATAAACATGAGAAATTTGAGAGTATTACGTTGCGTTTATAACAAGTTCCTCGTCGTTGAAACGTAAGGTGATTTTTTTAGCATGCACATAAATCAACGCCATTGACGTATCCAAAACGAACGACCTAAAATAAGAGGAACTTGAGGATCCGTGGGAATATCGAAAACGATAAAGTCTACCGGATAATAGAACTTTCCCACTTTCACAAAAACGTCTTCGGCCAATCCACATGCGGGAATCGTGGAATGATCGGCCAATTCGATAGACATTAGTGAAGGAGTAAGATTAGGAAGATTGAGCAACTTCAAGATTTCAAGAGGCATCAAGTTAATACTAGCACCAAGATCGGCCAAGGCATAGTATTCTTCCATATCTTGAATAGCACATGGAATCAAGAACTTACCGGGATCACCGACTTTTTGAGGTATGCGGTTAAGATAAACCGATGAACAACTAGACAATTGTTGCAATTTCTCCTTGTTGTTTAACATACTCTTAAAGTTAGGGGCAAATCGAGGCATCATGACCAAAGCATCGACAAAACTTATATTGAAATGCAAATCACGAAACATCTTCATAAAAAGCTCAAATTGGTAATTGTCGCGCTCTTGAAGTTTCTCCTTACGAAGTCTCGATGGGTAGGGCAAAGGTGGTACGGGTTGAGGCATAGGCATAGGCTTTGGAATCTCGGGTTCCAATGATGGTAATGGGTCAACCGTAGGTGTGGCATGAGCGGTACTTCATGGGATTGGGATATGATCCTTTTCGACCACCACCTCGGATTCTTCCTCAACTTCCCCCACCGTTGGAGTAATTGGTTGAGGAGTCGATTCCTTAAGTGTCTTACCACTTCGTGTGGTAATCACTTTCATCTCTCCCTTAGGGTTCGATATGGTGTTTCTAGGAAGACTACTCGAAGACGGTTTACACATTATAGCCTCAAACATGGATGAAATTTTATCCTCAAACATAGATTGCCTCTTATCGGCCTTAAGCATCTCTTGTTTTATCTCATGTTTCCCTTGTTCCATCTTTTGTTGGTTTTGTTGTAACCTAGTTACATTCCCCTCCATTTTGTTGGTATGGATCTTAAGCTCATTTGCTAACTCGTTTTTCAACTCCTTTTTCAAGTCATTCTTAAACTCGGATCTTAGGCTAATGATCTCGCTTTGAATATTATCAAACCTAGCATCATTTCCATTTTCGTATTCAACAAATTCATTTGGAAGATCTTTCAAGTTTTGCAAACTCTTATTGTTGTTTTGAAAATCATTGTTTTGATTTTTGTTTGAAACTTGATTGTTATTAGCCCCTTGATTCCCAAAGTTGTTACCCTTGTAATTGTTTTTGTAACCAACTTGATTGTTTCGATAGTTGTTAGCATTTTGATTGGGAGCAAAACACGGTGGAGTCATTTGATTAGAGCGGGTAACTTGACCGTTTTGGTTGTAAGTTCCCGTGGCCGCGTAGGTACTCGAAGTGTTACCACCATTGGTAATGCACTCGGAGAAATCATGACCTCCACCACAATACATGCAAAAACCTCTACTGCTTTAGCCGTAGCGGGAGCACTTTGTTCACCAACTTTAAACTCAATCAAAAGACCTTTAAGCTTATCAAAGATTTTGTTCTCCAAATTTTCCTCAATTTGGCAACCATCAATGGTATTGGACAATGAAGTTGAAGCCAAAGACAAAGCCTTACGAACACTCGACGTGCTACAAGGACTATAGACCTTAGACCTATTCTCAATAATCAACAACGCTTCCTCGACCGTTTTACACAAAAAATTACCACCCGCGGCGGCATTAAGATAATCTCTCTCATGATCATTCAATCTGTTAATGCAATAATGACTAAAAACGTTACTTGCATTTTTCGGTCTCGCTTAGTTTTGATTACGACAATATGTAAAAACAAGCATTTACGAAAACAACGAAAAACGAATTCTTGAGTTCAAGTATTTTTCATTTTACCCATTTTCACTTAAGGTATGGATAAACAAGTACTAACCTTAATCAAGTAATCAAGTGATTATCTTTTCTTAAAACTCACTTTTTATTAAATGTGACAAGTTTTTATTAAACTTTATTTTTAAGAAAATGTTTTATTAAATTAATTATTTGAAATTTGAAAGTGGCATATTCTTATTTGGTTAAGAATATCCTTTCAGGATATTTTTTATACCCAGATAAGACCTCCACCACTAAAGGACAAAAAGGAGCGGAGTCTAGTCCGGCGGTACCTTAGCACCTAGGTGGTACCTTATCGATAAGGTACCGCGGGCTATGATAAGGTACCGCGGGCAGATATAGCCGTTGGCTCCTTTATCCTTCAAATAGTGGACCATTCTCAGCTTTTCACCTCACCTCTTTTGCACATTTATTTCTAGATTCAAACCCCTTCTTTAATCACTCAAATCTTTGATCATTTGTTTGATTACTACTTGTTTAAGAAGTGAATCTTGTTCTTCCATCCCTTCCTCTCCAAGTGCAAAGAGAAGAACACTATCCTAGTGAAGTGTTGAGTCCACCACCAAAGATCCTTTGAAGATCTAATTTTATTCACTTGTAGTTGTGTCATAGTTGTGAAGATCCAAGTAGTTGTGTCTATTTGGAAGTTGTGTATGTACTAAGTATAGTTGTGTAGATTGGTCCTAGCTACGATTAGGGCTCGACTTTTATCTTAGAGTCGGAAATTGGTTAAGCGACGTGTACGGTTTTCTCCACCATAAGGAGCTTGTTGTGTAGTGAACTCTCGAGTAAGGAGTACTTGAGGAGTGGAGTAGGAACGAGGAGTGAGCTTCGTTGCCGAACCACTATAAATCCTTGGTGTTCGGTTTGATCTTTCTTTACCCTTAACTCTTTACATTCTTTATTCTTTATACATATACATGTGTTAGTACTAGATTAGTTACACTGTCATTCTTTATTCTTTTTGGATATATTTTTGTTAGTATTAGTTTAGCTACACTATCATTGTTCATATTGTGCATAAGAAGATTTCACATATTTCCTCAAGCCTAAGTTTTTGAAAAAGGATTTTTGGAAACCATATTTTAACAAGTAAATATAAGAAACTATTCAACCCCCCCCCCCCCTTCTAGTTTCTACAATTGGTATCAGAGCGGGTTGCTCAAGAATTTTTAAAGTATATTGTATTTTAAAACTTGAATCGATCTATGGATTCCAACAAGTACCTAGAAGGGCAATCTATGCAAAGACCACCACTTTTTGAAACCGATAGTTTTATTATTGGAAAAATAGATTTGAAACTTATGTGAAATCAAAAGATTTAGATCTTTGGCATGTTATTACCAATGGTGATTTTTTACCCTTTCAATTTAATGAAGTTTCTAAAACAAAAGAATTGGTCACTTTTGACAAAGCTAATGATGATACTAAAAAGAAACTTTCAAAAAATAATGAGGCTAAAATGGTGATTTATAATGCTTTGCCTAAGAAGGAGTATGAAAGAATTATTGTTGGAAATACGTTTTACGTATTTATGAAGGATCGGTCGCTCCAACGATAATTATGTAATGGGCTCGTGATCCACTTAGTAAATGTATAGTCCATATAGCCCACATGTAGGGTGGGCTATATATATCCCCTCCTAGCATGTTAGGAGGGGTTGGTCATTTTCACATTAAACATTCAATCTTTACTTTCTCTCTCTACTCTTCTCTTTTCTCTCCTTTCTCTCTCTACTCCCTCATCTCCCTTCTCATCTTCTTTATATCTATCAATTAATCAACCCTCTTTATCAATGAAATCCATCATGTAGAATAGGCCAAAGATCTCGTAGACCTTCAATTGATATCAAGAGCCAAGGTTTGATTGGTTTATTCTTGCTTTTATTTTTTATTGATTTTGGTGGGTTTTGATTTAATCAAGCTTTTATCTTAAAAAGTTTGTATTTTTATGCTTTAAATCATAGTCAAATCTTTAGATTTACTTACTTTTTAGATAAAAATCACAAATTTTTATAAAAAAATTAAAAACTTTTATTATCAAATCTTAAAAAGTTCGTGTTTTTATAAAAAATTTGTGTTTTTCTCTTTTTAATTTTGTATCTTTATTGATAAAACCCTTTTTATTCTATGTTTTGATTGAATTTTTGTTTGAAATTTTTTGTTTGATTTTTTTATTGAATTTTTTTTTATTATTTTTTACTATTTCTTATCTTTCATTAAGTGGAAAGTAACGTCTAAGTTTTATTTTTATTTTCATTTTTTTAAAGTTTTTATTTTTAAGTTTTGATAATCAGTTTTTATTCATTTCTTTTATATAATCAGTTTCTCAATCTCAGTTTTCTGTTTTTCCTTTTTTTTTTGGTCAAAACTGTCAAGTATCTGTTAAGAATTCTATATTCATCATCTTTTTGTCCAATTATCTTTCATCGAATCTCAGTCTCATCAAGTTCCGAACCAGTTTCTACCGATCCAAAAGTTCCGGATCAACAAAGTTCAGAATCAAGAATTCTTCCGAACGAACTTCCGAACGAACTTCCGAACGAACTTCCGAACGAACTTCCGAACGAACTTCCGAACGAACTTCCGAAGTAAGTTCCGAACGAAGTAAGTTCCGAACGAAGTAAGTTCCGAACGAAGTAAGTTCCGAACGAACGATCTTCCGAACGAAGCATTGACAATTCAAACAAAACGGGAAACATTTTGACTCGACACCAATACTCGAACCCTACACTCGTCTCGACTCCAAATCCCTCTCGGACACCACTCAAACCCTCGACACTCTCACAGACTCAACACACCCACCCAATCTCACAGACTCAACAAACCAAAAACAGACATCAACACCATCCTCACAGACTCGACAAACACACACCCTCGACTCACAAACACATCAAGCCTTAACCACTTTGATTTTCGACTCACTCAACCTCTCACGAATCGACGGGACTCCAAAAACATTCAAGTTTCGACCCACACAAAACACTCGACACAACTCAAACTCGTTTCAACACTCAACACTAGACTCTCCTCAAACCCACACCACACTCACTTCCAAATCTAGACTCGACTTGACAGACCTTTACCCTTGACTCAGACTCTAAACTAAAATCACCAATACCTACCTGAGACCCATGATAGGATCTTGAAGCTGATTCATTTGTCCTCGTTTCAATTCTTAGATTCAAGTAACAAAAATATAGTTGGTCTATCGAATATACATGTTGCGATAGATGGTTTTGTGAAAGAGCTTTTGTGGGTAGATGGTTTTGATCTGATGGGATCAGTTTTAATGAATGACACTGAAAAGGGTTTTGTTTAATAAGATTTGGATTGTGAATGAAGGAGGCGGAGTGTTTGAGGTGAAAGGGTGAGAGATTAGGTTGGTGTGTGTTCTCTGTGTTTGAGGAGAAGAGAGAGAGATAGGTTGAGTATTTTGTTGTGAGAGATATTGAGTTTTGAGTTTTGAGTTAGTGGCTTTGGGAAAGTCAAAACAAAGACGGAGAAACCAAAGTTGCACCTGCCACGTGTGTGGTGCTGGGCCACGTGTGTGTTTTTTATACAGATTTTTTCGAGACATATTTGGTTCATTTTTTAGTAACGTTTTTTAGTAACATTTTTAGTAACGTTAATTTGGTTACTTTGGTTAATTTGAGATAGACATGTGAGGGTAACATTTTTTAGTAACGTTTTTATCTTAACGTTTTATATTTCTTTTTTTTTAGTTTTTTTTTCTCTTAAGTTAATTTTCATTTTTATTTTGAAAAATCTAATTTTGGATATTAATTCTATTTTGATAATATATTCTTATTTTTATTTTTATTTTTATTTTTTATCTTTATTTAAATTTTTATTTTGGAAAAATTTTGTAATATTAAGTTATAGTCGGGACAACGTGACGTGACAACGTGATAGAGTGCCAACGTTTATTTTGCTGACGGATTTTTGATCGGGTTTGTTTTATCAACGTTTGAGCAGATAAGAAATTATTCAGCCGAGAAAAGAGTTATATCCTCAATCCCGTGAATTTCAATTTCTAAGTCTTTTCACGAGCTGTAAAATCCTGAAATCAACAACGACCACAATTATTCGTCATCAAACTTTCAATGGATTCGTTGAAATCGAAAAATCAAGACGGAGTATCGCATTCAATGCAAAACAAAGTTAGAAAAAGTGGCATCACTTCATTTCAAATGCTTCAGTCTCATCTTGTCACTCTTTCGGGGATTCAAGGAGGGAGCGAATTTGTGACCATCTTTGGACAAGATCGTCATATATTCATCGACTCACTATTCACCACTTTGACCCAACTCGCCGAGCAACTTAACCATGACAACTTTAATCACTCTGCATCGGCACTTGCATATAAGGATCTTTTGACACAACTCACGCCTTTCCTCGAATTCAATATCATCAAGCCTGAAAGTTCAGTGATTTGCCAATCTTTTCTTCGAGATACACATACCGAGCTTCGAGTTTTCCGTGATACAATATTGAAACTCATGACATCAGTCTCGTCTTCGATTTATCAAAGATCACAACTTCAGCAAGCGTATGATCATGGAGTGCAAGAATCAATGACGCATATGCAAGAGGAGAATGGTCATACGGTTGACAACTTGGAGCCTCACGATGGCAAGAGCACGGAATCAGGAGGACAACATGATACCAGTGGCACGTCAGGGGATGTTCACGAGATCTCTCTTGATGACACCTTACCCGTTTATGACGAAGAGCCGGCAAACATGGTACAATGTAATGTTGTTTATGATGTATATGTTGATGACATGTCGCATATTGAGCATTCTGAACCTAATTATGACAAACATGGGATGGAAAAGAGTGATAGAAATACCACTTCTGATTCATCCGATGAGAGTCATAATGGGGGAGAAAGTGTTCAAAATGCTAAACATCATGATAATTGTCCTATAACTGCTTCATTGACTGCTTCTGATTCCAAGATTAGAAAGCTCGAAACGATTGTAGCTCAACAATCAAAAGATCTTGAGGATGCCAAACTTGAATTTTCCAAGAAAACGGACAAATTTGAAACATACTTTGAAAAACTTGAAAAGTCAAACGTTGTTCTTGAAAGAAAATTGGATCAAAAAGTTTTAGATTCGAAAGCTGAAAAGGATAATCTTTTGAAACAAATTCAGTTACTAGAGTCTAAATTGGCATCCCAAGATGAATTTCTCAAAGAGAATGAGACCTTAAAAGCTCAAGTACAGGAAAAGGTCTTTGCTATAGTTGCGTTGAAAAACGTATTGAGGAAAACCAAAGGAACTAGTGTGGACACTAAGCTTGAAAAACCATCAATCTTGGGGAAACCGCCTACAAATCAGTTCGTTAGACAACCGACTGCATTTAGATCCGAGCGACCACAATTCTCGAGACCGCGGTTTGCCTCCCAAGTTGATTTGGTTGATCTTTCTAGAGCAGTCACTCATGCATCTAGGCCCAATGTGACTAAAACAGCTTTTGCAAGACCTAATCACATGATTGCCTCTAATTTCTCTAAGAATAGTTCAATGAACACGTCTAGAACTAGTTCAACTGATGTGCGCCATGATTTTGGTCAAAGGGAAGCTATTCAAAAGACACATGTAAGAGATAGCAATGTCCAACCTAGTCAGATGCCTTCTAGATTACCCAACACTGCTAACCGTAGCATGACGTCTCCTAGGAGCATCGATCAATCATCTAGGAATTACTCGGACATTAAATATGCTACTTGTAAAACATGTAGAAAATGTGTCTTTACGGCAAATCATGACTCTTGTATCAAAAAATTGCTTAATGAGGTGAACTCCTGTGCTAGACTTAAATCCCAGTGGGTTGCTAAAATCAAACCCATTGGTAAAATGTGGCGCCCCACTGGTAGAACTTTCACTCTTGTAGGAAACGAGTGCCCTTTAACTAGGATAATCTCCTACTCTACTAAGACTGCTAGGGAGGAAATTGAAAAGGATGATACATCACTTAAGCCTGAACTTAAAGTTTTCTATAAAAGGAAATGTTTGCCAACTAAGATAAGTGAATCATCTACTCAGGTCACCTCTGACACAAGTAAAGCCAACTGTGAACCCCCATGTGCTTCTATAATTGATATCGCTAACCCATGTCAAAGCATGCAAATTCCTAATGAGAATGCAGGTACCAAAGTTGATGTTCCAAACGAACGAAGCGGTCCAATCGTTGTATACCGTCCAACTAAGGACACTCTTAGAGTTTGGTTGCTGAAGAAGCAGATGTCGAAGAAACAAGTGTCTCAGGGGATTCATGGCTAAGCTCACAAGGACTTATAGTCACATCACAGACTATAACTCGATCCACAAAGAAAGGAAAGTTTATCGCTGATGGTAAACTTATCCTAACAACGAGAAATTAATTTTTCTCGGGCATGAGCTTATATCAAAAAACATTTCAAGTTTTTTAAGCTCATGCACTATGGCTCCTCGTTAAATGACAGACGATGACCCGGACTTCAGAGACAGGGAAGTTTATCTACGCAACGATAACTTACCCTCTTAACAAGAAATTAAGTTTTCTTGGACACGAGCTTATCCTAAAACCATTCAAAGGTTTTAAGCTCGTGTATAATGGCTCATCTTTAAATGTCAGACGATGACCCGTTCTTCAAAGGCAGGAAAGTTTATCGCTGATGGTAAACTTATCCTCATTAACGAGATATTAAATTTTCTCGGACACGAGCTTACGTTAAAACCATTCAAAGGTTTTAAGCTCGTGTACATGACTTATAGTTAAATGTCAGACTGTGACTCGAACTTAAAATAAAGGAAAGATTATCTTTTATGATAACTTATCCTCTTAACGAGAAATTCACCTTTCTCGTTCATGAGCTTGTATTAAAACATTCGAAGTTTTAAGCTCAGAAAGGAAAGTGTATCTTTTAAATAAGAGAACTTTTCCTCATAACGAGAAATTAACCTTTCTCGGTCATGAGCTTTCCGTTAAAACAGTTAAAGTTTTCAAGCTCATGAAAACGACTTCTAAGTAAATGTCAGCTTAGGACTCGTTCTTCAGATAAAAGGAAAGGTTATCGCCGATGGTAACTTATCCTTACAACGAGAAGTTTACAACTTCTCGGACTTGAGCTTTCCTAAGATATTCCAAATCTTAAGCTCAAGTAATTGGTTTTCAAAACTTTGAACACAATTTTTCAAGAATTTCTCAAAAGGTTTTTCTAAATCTTTCAAAATTGTGTGTTCAAAAACGTTTTGATAAAAAGAGCATGTCTTCTGGAATCGATAATATTTACGAACCTAGAAATGTCATTCAATAATGACACGGGATTGTAAATAAAGTTCGAGCAGAAGTTTAAAAGATTTAAAACATGCTCCATTATGGTTTGCTATTATTTCCGATAGTAACCCGCTTTTCACTTTGAAGTCAAGCATTTCATCGGAAAGCTTTGACTTCAGTATCCGAAGTTATCATCTCCACCAACCGTAGCAACTTACAATTGATATCTACATACTCGACGATGCGACTACTCAAACAGTGACTACAGCTCTTTCAATAGAACACGGGTCAACAATTGAGGGGGAGCAATTGTCCAGCATTCAGAATCCTTGATGCCGAGAGTGCCAAGTTCACATATTGGTGTCAAGACAACGATATCAATCATACACATGGAGTCAAGAGATAACTTCAGAAATTACGAGGAAGACCAACATTCGTGAACAAGAACCATGTGCTTCTTTCACATGATGTTCTCCATCATTCAGGTCCAACCTCGTAAATTGCTAATATTGTGAATTCATTATCATATATGATCTTTGCACGTGATAAATACCTTACACTTGTGTTTAAAAGGTATTTAATTTACGTTTCAAGTACACCCTCATTAATTTGAGGGGGAGCTTGTGTAATTCATGAAGATAATTGGATTTGCATTTTTCTTCCCAAATTTTCTTAAAACGCTATTAAATCAATTGATATTAAAAACATTGATTGAGTTAATATTTTTAATATGGGGGAGAAAATGTGATTTAATAGGGGAAATGATTAATCACAAATGGTTTGACTTAACGTGCTAGCTCATCCCGACATGTGCGAAATGTTTTCGGATATCGTGGCATATATTAAGGGGGAGCAAAATGGATTTACACTTCAAAATGGATTTCATGGTGACATACACTTACCCAAAACATCTCTATTCACGATGATGAAGATTGTGGTGACATAAGGATGGTAGGATAGGTTAAAGTCCAATGATTCCTCTAGAACCGGAGGAATCTTCCCAAGGACATTCCATAGCTAGAAATAGTAGTCCTTAGGAAAGATGGAGAAAGATTGTGAACGTAGCTGAATGCCGACCAAGTACTTAAGTTAGCACTGGAACAATCACAACAAGGTGCTAGTGATGACGTATTGGTAAGCATTGAAGGGGTTGAAGAATGAAAAAGAATTGTAAAGATAAAGGGTGTAAAGAAAGAAGCCCTCCTTACAACTTAGGCAGAAACCGGGTCAATACATATGCTATTAAGATCATTGTTTAATGATTCTTAATATTGAAGACAGACATCATAGACCTAGTGATGCAATGCACAACCCATCCCAGCTAACTCAGATATCTCTCAAAAGATATTTGTTTTAATCACACGGAGACAACGCATTATCTATTGATTTATTCACTCCGAATAAATTGGTATTGAAAAGGTGGCACTCCTCTCCAGCCTCCAATCACTAAAAATCCAAAATGCACGATCGAGTCTAGAGCCATTTGAGATCATCAAATATCTCATTAGGACACACTTTCATATTTCCTTGCTTCTTCACACACTGTGAAAAGTAAGAAAGATCTTAAGAGTCCTACGCAAAATCTTCATGATCTTGCCTGAACATCCGAGTAATACGAAAGTATTTACAATGAAGATGGAAATCCTTCTTGAGCGAATATCAAAAAGCTCATGGTAGGTGACTTGTGCGATTCTTCATGAATCAAACTTGTGATAACTAGAAAGCAACAGTGGTTTAATTCTTAAATGAATTTAAACACGTTCCAGGCCTCTACGCAATATCTTAGTGATCTTGCCAGAACATTCAGAGTAATATTATTAAGTATTTACAGTGACGAATGGAAATCCTTCTAGTGTTAACATCAAACAGCACTTGGTAGGTAACTTGCAAGATTCTATATGAATCAAGCTAGTGACAACTGGAAAGCAACGACGGTGCGGTTCTTAATTGAACTTCACTTGTTCCAGGAACATGAATTGATGGCTTCAAATCATGCGGATAAGATTATCCAAATGATTCACTCTTTACGTTCGCAGTCAGCTTTGGACGGTCGAGTAAAGAGAACGGGTTTACCCGCGAAATCTTGTCAAGGAGGTTCTTTATTGAAACTACCTGCCACAAGTACGATATTTAATATCGTCCAACGGTCTTCACCGACCGGAGGTAAAATGCTACCGAATTAGAATGAAATGTTCAAGGCCATTTCATCCGTGTATATTGTTTGTTGCTAACTGTCTTATGCAGCGTAACAAGAAGGTGGCATTGCGGTGTACAATCCAGAAGAAGTCGTCACCACATGCTTATACTACATACAATTAGTACTTCAACAAATTCAAGAAAGCCTGAAGGTCAAGTCTTCCGCTATATCAAACTCTGAAGCTTTCAAGAATTTAAAAGTATAAGTATGTGAAACATGAAGTCACAAAGAGGCAAATCTCACAAGTGAAGAATGCACAAGGTCAAGGCAAGGAAACATGCTCAAGACTAAAGTCAAAGATCACATCAAGCATATTCACAAGAACAAGATCGAAGACGAGCATAGATGCTAGGTTTAAGATTTTGTAAAAAAAGATGTGACCTCCCTTAGGGGGAGATTGTTGGAAATACGTTTTTCCCAATAAAGTCTCGGTCACATCTTAGATAGCATAGATCACGAGATATATACTATTTAGAACTTTGTCTCTTGGAGCGACCTCCCTTAGGGGGAGATTGTTGGAAATACGTTTTACGTATTTATGAAGGATCGGTCGCTCCAACGATA
This sequence comes from Glebionis coronaria, assembly GCA_025667525.1. Taxonomy (NCBI): domain Eukaryota; kingdom Viridiplantae; phylum Streptophyta; class Magnoliopsida; order Asterales; family Asteraceae; genus Glebionis; species Glebionis coronaria. The sequence goes on along the minus strand of CM046874.1, from coordinate 587,673,542 downwards.
ATTATGTAATGGGCTCGTGATCCACTTAGTAAATGTATAGTCCATATAGCCCACATGTAGGGTGGGCTATATATATCCTCTCCTAGCATGTTAGGAGGGGTTGGTCATTTTCACATTAAACATTCAATCTTTACTTTCTCTCTCTACTCTTCTCTTTTCTCTCTTTTCTCTCTCTACTCCCTCATCTCCCTTCTCATCTTCTTTATATCTATCAATTAATCAACCCTCTTTATCAATGAAATCCATCATGTAGAATAGGCCAAAGATCTCGTAGACCTTCAATTTTTATGTGTGAAACCGCTAAAGATATTTGGAACACTCTTTTAGTAACCCACCAAGGTAATAGCCAAGTCAAAGAAAGTAAAATCGATCTTCTTGTCCAACAATATGAACAATTTGTCATCTTAGAAGATGAAACTATTGATAGTGCATTTGCTAGGTTTAACACCATTATTACTAGTCTAAAAGCACTTGATGAAGGTTTTTCTAGCAAGAACAATGTTAGGAAGTTTCTAAGGGCCTTACATCCAAAGTGGAGAGCAAAAGTCACGGCTATTGAAGAGTCGAAAGATCTCTCAACTTTATCACTCGATGAACTCATAGGAAATTTGAAGGTTCATGAGATGAAAATTTTTAAGGACTCGGAATTAGTGAAAACCAAGAGTGAAAGGAAATCTCTTGCACTTAAAGCCAAGAAGGCACAAAGTGACCATGATAGTTCCTCGGAAAGCGATGACGAGGAGTATGCATTGGCGGTGAGAGATTTCAAGAAGTTCTTCAAGAGACGAGGTCAACACGTTAGGCAACCCAACTATGACAAGAAACCATTGTCAAAGAATCGGTTTGTCAAAAACGAAAAAGGTGATAGGAGTTGCTTTAGATGTGGTGATCCAAATCACTTCATTGGTGATTGTCCAAAGTCCGCTCGTGATAAGAACCACACGGAATTCGTTAGTGGCGCTTGGAGCGATAGCGGTGAAGATGATGATGACAACCCCAAAGAGGAGAAATATCTTATGGCTCATACTTCTAAAGAGGTACATTCTGAAACCGAATATTATAGCAATGATAGTTCCACTTTAGATGATATTGAATTTGAAGGCAAATATGATAGCTTACACAAACTTAGTCTTAAATTTATAGAAAAGAATAAAACCTTAAAATCAACCAAAACTAAGCTTGAAAATGAGATCAATGAACTTAGGGAGAAATTGGCTAAACTTGAGAAAAACAAAGAGGTTGATTTAGGTTGATTAAGTTGTGAGAAACTTAGATTAGAGAATGAAGATCTCAAGAGCACCTCCATTAAATTGGAAAAGTTCATGAAAGGTACTAGTGCTCTTGATGATATGTTAAACAAACAAGTTCATTCTAAGGAAAGACTTGGTCTAGGTTTTAACTCAAATGAAGCCTCAACTAGTGAACCAAAACAAGTCAGGTTTTCACAGAAAACACCCTCTGGACGCGGTTCCACGTTGTATGGCGCGGTTCCTTATCACTATAGAACCGCGGCCATAGATAAGGTACCGCGGCCAGAAGTTGAATTTTGTGAAAATTCTGAACTTTCTGAAAAATCTAAGTTAAATGAAAAACTAAAGCATCTTACTGTTAATAAGGTACAATTACCCATACTTGACGACAATGCTATTGGTAAGTTCTATAAGCCGTTAAGTAAACCTCTCATGGGAAATAGAAGTTTATCTAGACTATCCTCTACTCCACCTAGAGTACGGAATGAGTCTAAGCCTAGAAGTAGAACGACAACGCCTACAAGAGATAATCAAAACAACTCACGACCTAGAAGTAAAACTCCAACACCTAGAAGAAATAATACTAACTCTAAACCTAGATCAAACACACCTAGGAGAAGTAATGAACAACAAAATGGTTACATGAATTACTACCCTCCTCCATTTTGTTCTCCATGGGGAATCCCCTCCTCATTCATGCATCCCAACCAAATGCAAGGGATGTTTGGAACTAACAATCTTGGACCCATGAGATATTAGGGACCAAATGTTTGATCTTGTGTGTTGTTACCTAGATATGCTTGGGAATTGATTTGGAGCCCGATGAGTGGATTAAGGATAGTGGATGTTCTAAACACATGACGGGTAATCGAAGTTTGTTCTCGCATTACAAAGCATATGATGGAGGTAACGTCACATTCGCTAGTAGTCTACGTGGTAATATCATTGGCAAAGGTACGGTTTCTCTTGACTCCATGACCATTGAAAATGTTGAGCACGTAGATAACTTAGGTTTTAACCTTTTAAGTATAGGTCAAATTTGTGATAATAAGTGTAAGGTCATCTTTTTGGAACATGACAGTGAAATCGTAAAAGATGGAAAAGTCATTGGAAAAGGTGTTAGAAACCATGGACTTTATGTCATGAAGGTTAATAAGAAGTCAAAAGACAACATATGTCTTGTGAAAATAGATGATAGTTCTACTCTTTGGCATAGGAGATTAGGTCACGCTAATATGCGTTTAATTCAATCTTTAGTCTCTAAGGAGTTGGTAAGACACCTCCCCAAGATTAAGTTTGATAGTCACTTTTGTGATGCTTGCAAAGTTGGAAAGCAAGTTCACTCAAGTCACAAAGCCAAGAATTTGGTTTCGACCTCTCGGTGCTTAGAGCTCCTACATATGGATCTCTTTAGACCTTCCGCCATACGGAGTTATGGAGGTAACCTTTATACCCTAGTTATATTTGATGACTATTCTAGATTCACTTGGACTAGATTTTTGGAATCTAAGAATAAAGCTTTCGATCACTTCGAAATCTTTAGTCGAAGAATTCAAAATCAACTAGGATGTTCAATTGTTTCTATTAGGACGGATCATGGTAGGGAATTTGATAATGAAGTGCAATTTGGTGCCTTTTGTGAAGCTCATGGTATTACCCATAACTTCTCGGCTCCTCGCACTCCACAATCAAATGGGGTAGTTGAAAGGAAGAATAGGACTCTCCAAGAGATGAGTAGGACGATGTTAAACGAGCAATCTTTGCCTCAAAAGTTTTGGTGCAATGTCGTAGATACATCGACTTATATTCTCAACCGAATTCTTATTCGACCTTTCCTAGGAAAGACCCCCTATGAGATTCTAAAAGGTAAGAAACCCTCATTAGAATACTTTAGGGTGTTTGGAAGCAAGTGCTTTATCCTCAACACCAAAGACTACCTTACCAAGTTTGACCCTGATGAGATGGCATTTATACATGATCTCATCGTTCTTTTCGGGCTTTAAATGCATAAAAATGTCATAAAATACCATATATATGCTTGTGTTTGTTTACTTGTGTATTTTAGGTATGGATATCGTGAAAAAGACAAAAGATCACAAGTTACAAGGAAAAACGGACACGAGAAACGAAGCCGTACAAAGAACCGGGCCCTAATCATAGAATTCTCAACAAATACCCTTGAAGACTTGAAGACAAACAAGATTGATCCTCAATTATTGAAGAAATGACACTTAAAACCCTTGTATATTAATAATTACAAGTTTGGTCCCTTAAGTTTGTCAAAATTACACAAAAGGTCCTTCAACTTTGAAGAAATGGCAAGATTAGTCCCTCAACAAATCAAAATTGCCAATAATGGTCCCTCATCAAGTCAAAGATACAATGAAGACCTTTGAAGATCAACAAAGTCCAAGATCAGCCCTTGAATTATCCAAAAATGGCAAAAACAACCCTTGTAACCCTTTTGGAAAAGTCTTGTGCCAAAATTGTCAAGTTCTGAAAGTTATTAACAAAGGAAATGTGTTTGTTTGCAAAATAAACGTGTTATACACTTTCTGCCAAAACACAAGGACTTAAGTTGCCACATTTGAAACATTCAAATGTTTTTGCGCCAAACACTTATCCAATCCACCAAAAACAGATCAAACACACTACTGTTTACCTTTTCACCACCCAGATTTTACACCACTTAAAACAAAGGGTTAATTTAAATTACCTTGACACACACTTAATTCACAGCCCAGAAACCCTTCCCAACCTTAAAACACTCATTCCCACTCACAAAGGACCCCACCCCCAAATACCCGTCCACCAATCATGTGACAACTTAACCTCCAAGTCATCCTATGTGGCAAAATCAACAGCCAAGAACCTTAGCTTCATCCTAAAGCTAAAATGAACGTCCTTGATCACTTTGGACAGCTCACACCAAATAATTATCTAGAAGACCTCAAGGGCACATTTGGGAATTTAGTTCTAGGGTTTATGAATAGTGTTAGCCAGGTATTTGCCTATAAAAGGAGACCTCAACATGTGAGAGTCCCTTTGTTCCAGTTTTAGGCTATCAATCTTTGTAATTCCTTTTTAAGTAATAAAATTTGATTTTCTGAATTTTGATAAATCTTGTTCTTGTTTATTAAAAGTTGGTGTTAGAATAGCCTAATTCTGAATTCCATTTATATGATTGAAGGTTTTTGAGGCAAGGTTTTAGTTGATAAAGCTTGGGTTTCAAAAATCAGAAAGTGCTTGTTTATTTGATCTCACCTTATTGTTTGTTCATCTTAGCAGCATTAGAAGCTGGTACTTGTTCTGCTAGTACCTCAGCTCAAACAATCCAGGGCCTGGATGTAGGTCTTGGAGGTTTGCACCCTTCTCCTTTTTCAATTTCTCTTTTATTTTTTGAATTTTTGGTGAATTTGCATGTTTATGGTTGAATCTGTGTTATTGTGGTTGATTATTGTTGATTTGGCTTTGTTTGATGTTAATGAGGTGTTACTGATCTGATTTGTGGGTTGAATCTTCATAAGTCTTTGAAAATTTGTGAAATCAAGTTTTAATAGGGTGTTTGGGATTACTGCATAAGTTGGATTTGTGGCTTGTTAAGTGTTTGTTTGTTGTATGCAAGTGTTGGTATCTGTTATTTAGGTGCTTATGTTCATCTGTTTTCAGGTTTTGAGGCTTTGAACACATAGATTCTTAGATTGGCTATAAAATCTTCATAACTTGGTAAAATTGGCTTGGATTTTGAGGACACCTAGATCTAAGCATAGGTTAGGGCTAACAAGTGCTAAATCATAGTTAATCACGCCAGGGTAGAAGGATTTGAGGCTTGAAATTAGATCAAGTGTCAAGTATATCAGCAAAACTTGTTTCTACATATGTTCATTGTTCATCAGTAACTTCTAGTGCTTTGATCTTATTGATTTCTTTGATTCAGTGTTTGATTCTTGTTGCTTTGTGTTTATTGTTAGTTTATATAGCTTGTGTATGCATCTGGTTAAGTTTGGTTGGCTTATTTTGCTTAAATCTGCTTATTAAGTGCTTAACTACTTATTTGCATATCTAGAGCATATATGTGGACTGTTTGGCTTATTGTGGCTTATTGTGTGGATCATTTTGTGATTTTATTGTTGCTATTGACTCCTTGTGGTTCACTGATCACAAGGGTGCCTTTGTTTCCAATAGAATCAAACCAGAACTCTCAAATAAGCTTGGTCAATAAGTCAAAGCAATGGGAACTCCTTTCCCCTGCTGGTTGCCACTGATAGTGCAATTTTGGTGTCAGCTTAATAATAAGCTATAATAGCTTATTCCAACCAGCAACAACTTTTTTTTTGTAATAGGTGCTCATATTTTGACCCATTTGTTCATACTGGAGCATGTGGTTGACTTTTAGGTTTGACTAGAAAACCAACTCCTTTGACTTTTACATAAGTTCATTTGTGCTTATTCTGGCTTATTGGTTGTGCTTATTTGATTTTTGTTGATTGATTTTGCTTATTGAGTCCATTTGAAAGCTTTTGCAAGTTGAATTAGCTTCTGAGGTGCATTATTTCTCAAAAACGACTATTTTGTCGTTTTGTGGATTTTTGCTTTTCTAATTTCTGGCTTATTGAGTGAGCTTATTGGAAATTTCTTTTGACAGATCTCTTAAGCATCCTAAAAGAGGGTTGTGTGTCAAATTAGAGCTTATGGCATTAGCTTATGGCTTAATGGGCTGAAAAGCCCAATAAGAATAAGCTTGGTGTTCAATAAGCTTTGATAAGCTCACATTCAGCTTTTGGGCCTTTAGAGTTTTGTTTTTAGAATTGAATTTTAAGTCAGATAGGGCTTTTCCAAGTCAATTGGGCCAAGTTTGACTTTTTGGGCCCAAAAGCCCATTTGTGTTGACTGAATTTGGATTTGGCCCATTTGAGGGCCCATTAGGGGTATTTTGGTAATTTCACTTTGATTTTCTGATTAATTAGGTTAAAATAAACTAGTTGGCAAGTTTTTAGAATTTTTTACAAATTTTGGATTTTTAATATTATTTTATTATTATTTTATTATTATTTTTGAAATTTCACTTTTTCCAACTTTTTACATTTTTCTTAGGTTAAATACATTAAAATAGGAATTTAGCAACTTTTAGAGTAATTTTATCTCTTTTAGATTAATTTTTATAATTATTTTAAGTTTTAATAGTTTTTAAATCATTTTAAATAGTTTTTAATCTTTTTAGGTCATTTTAGTGGTTTACCAATTGAAAAATCGTTATTTGGGATTTTTGATAATTTATTTTATTTTTAGGGCTTTAATTAGCATTTAAAAATTGAATATTTAATTATTTAAAAGGTTTGAAAAAGTTTTGATCATTGGTAAACTCTTAGTTTATTATTTTTGATTTTTGGTGAAATTTTGGTAATTTTTAAAATTTATTTTTATTTTTGTGATTTTTAAGGTTCTACGTTTTAACTTTCTAATAGTGATTTTTCTTGGTAATTTTTATTTTTACGTCTTCGTCATCTTCTTTTCTCATCCCCTTTCTAAACAAATCATTAATCACAAACATTTGACAAGTTTTTCACACACATATACCTCCTTGGGAAACGAACTTTCACACCATTAAGGGTCATTAGTGTTGATTTTCCTAAATCATCACTCGATACTTACCGCTTTTACGCCTTTTTCCTAAGAGGTGTAATTTACCACAATCACTTTGGCGCCGCTGCCGGGGAGGTGTGTCGTGATTAATTTGCATTGTTGTTTTTAATATTAACCAAATAGTATTTGTATTAGTAGAACTCTACTAATACGTATTATCGGTTTTCTTGGTTTTTCTTGTACAAATATTATTACTATATTGTATTAAGTATCACAATCAATATACAATATCTCCAAAAGTGTGAAAACACAACCTTAATTGGGATTTCATCACTCAATTATTGTATTCGAATCTCAAACAAAAAGAAAAAAAGGCAAAAATAGATAAATACTTTCGTGAAGCTCGATTTTGAAAAATACAAACTATAAGGTGGGTATAAGGCGGGTATTATAAAATATACCCTAAGGAAAAAGGCTCTTAAGTGCTTCGCGCCGCCTCATTTCCCCGCTTGCTTGTGAGTATTTTGAGATTGAAGGCTAATCGAGGGTTTTGCCGCCCAAAGTATTATTACGTATACTATATTTGCTTGGTTTCTTTGTGATTAAACCCTCTTGAACAAATTGGTTTTCACCAAAGTTCTAAAGTCATTCGAAGGCGTTCACTCCACGTGATCGTTTTCATTCCTTTGAGGCTTCTTTAATCAAGAGTTTGATTCGAGGAGAGATTTTGTAGATTTTTGTCTACGAAGATAGACCAAAATCCAAAAAAATTAAATATCATCAATAACACAAAAAAATTGAAAATTCACAAAACACCCAAAAAGAATCTTCTTTGCTCACCTCCCATTCTTCGTGAAGTTTATGATCACTCGTAATCAAGCAAAACGAGCTCGTAAACGACTTCAAAAGCAAGCCTTTCAAGAGACGTTGATTGTTGAAGAACCTCCAATTGTTAAACCTATTATAGAACAAGAAGTCGTCATGGCTAATCGTACTATGATGGAGTTGCTACAAGCACCCACCGAGGGTTTTGGAGAGGCTATTGTGATTCCCGCTATCCTTGCGGAGAATTTCGAGATTAAGACGGGTTTAATGTCGATGTTGCAAGCGAATAAGTTTAGAGGTCACGAGAAAGACAATCCGCATTACCATATTAGGAATTTTAACCATCTCACCGCCACTAGCAAGTTTAAGGATGTTCCACATGACGCCATTAAGATGATGTTGTTCCCATACTCGTTGGAGGGACCCGCAAAAATTTGGCTCGAGAAAGAACCGCCAAATTCGATTTTGACATGGGCCGATCTCGTTTCTAAGTTTTTGAACAAGTTTTTTCCACCATCTAAAACAACACACTTGAAAAATGAGATTTCACGATTTGTGCAAAGAAATAATGAAAGTTTTTCAATGGCATGGGAACGATTCAAAGAAATGTTACATGAATGTCCACACCATGATTTTACGGAATTGCATCAAGTGGATACTTTTTATAATGGCCTTAATGATCATGAACGAGATTATTTGAATGCCGCCGCGGGTGGTAATTTTTTGTGCAAGACGACAAATGAGGCTTTACAAATCATTGAAAATCGATCTAAGGTTTATAACCCTCGTAACACACCGAGTGTTGCCAATATGGGTTCGTCATCTTCGTCACAATCGTCTCGTAGCATTAATGCCTTACATGATGAAGCTAATGAGGAAAATCGGTTTTTTGATAGATTTGCTAATCTAATGTCCCATTGGAAGGCTCAAGAAGCTTCCAATTCCGCTTCGGTTAAAGCGGTTGCTAAGAGTTGTTTATCTTGTGGAGGAGCTCATGATCTTTCCGAGTGCATTACCGCGGATGGTAACACTTCGAGTGCTTATGTAGCAACGGGAACTTACAACCAAAACGGTCAAGGTTCCCGCCAAAATCAAGCTCCACCAAACCAAAATGTTAACAATTATCGAAACAACAACCAAGGTAATTACCAAGGCAACACACGCAACTACAACAAAGGGAATTATCAAAGTGGGAATGGACAAATTTCTAATCAAAATCAAAACCGTGATTTTCAAAACACTACACAAGGTTTTCAAAATGCTCACACTAAAAATTTGCAAGGAGAATTTTTGGATTATGCTAAAGCAAATGATGCTAAATTTGATAACATGCAACGTGAGATGATTAGCTTAAGATCCGAGTTGAAAAATGAGCTAAAAATGAACTTGCTAATGAACTCAAAACTCATGCAAACAAAATGGAAGGAAATGTCCAACGTCTACAACAAAATCAACAAAAGATGGAATTAGGACAACATGAGATTAAGCAAGAGTTATTAAAAGCGGATGCTAGGCAATCAAAATTTGTGGACAGAATGGCTAAGATGTTTGAAGCTATCATGTGTAAACCCTCTTCCTCGGGTGGTCTTCCGAGTGATACCATTGCAAACCCGAAGGGAGAAATGAAGGTTATTACTACACGAAGTGGTAAAACTTTCAAGGAACCAATCTCTCGTCCAAGTACTTCTAAGGAGAAGGAAATCGAGAAAGAACCCGAGGTGATGGTCGAAAAGGAGCACATTACAATCCCACGAAGTACCGCTCATACCACACCTGCGGTTGAACCAATACCAATTGTGGAACCCGAGTTTCCAAGGCCGTTGCCTAATGACCAACCCACACCACCTTTACCCTACCCTTCGAGACGAAACAAAGAGAAGTTGCAAGAACGTAACAAACAACAAATCGAGCTTTTTATAAAAATGTTTCAACAAGTGCATTTTGATGTGAGTTTAGCCGACACGTTGTTATATATGCCTCGTTTCGCTTCCACTTTTAAAAGTATGATGAGCGATAAGGAAAAGCTTTCAAAGCTTGCTAATTGTTCTTCAGTTTATCTTAACCGCATACCGGAAAAAGTTGGTGATCCCGGAAAGTTTCTCATTCCTTGTGACATACAAGATATGAAAGAATGCCTCGCCTTGGCCGATCTTGGTGCGAGCATTAATTTGATGCCATTTTCCATTTGGAAATCGCTTTCGCTTCCGGCTCTCATTCCTTCGAACATGTCCATCGAGATGGCCGATCATTCTACGATTATGGCATGTGGAGTAGCCGAAGATGTTTTCGTGAAGGTGGGGAAGTTCTACTATCCCGTTGATTTTATAGTAGTTGACATCCCCGCGGATCCTCAAGTTCCTCTAATTTTAGGTCGATCATTTTTAGACACTTCGAGATCGCTTATCGATGTTCATGCAAGAACTATCACTTTGAGATTCAACGAATAGGAACTTGTTATAAACGCTACTCAAAACTCGAAACCTTCTCATGTTTATGCAATCGCTACCATCAATCACATTGACATCGTTGATGTGGTTTGCGATGAGTTTTCACAAGAAGTGTTAGGTTTTTCCGATAGCTCGTCAAGTGGCAATCCCACTATTTTGGATCCGATTCTTGCTAATTCCACACCAAATCTCACTCCATTCCAAGGAGGCGATTTCACTTCAAATGAAATCGACAATGAAGATGAGGTGTTGATTAGTGATGATACTTCTATTCCACCATTTCTTTCGCCGATGGAAGTTATGAGTGTTGAACCAAAATCTTCAATCAAGGAACCACCTATCCTTGAATTGAAAGATCTTCCTTCTCACCTTGAATACGCATTCTTGGAAGGTGATGACAAGTTGCCGGTTATTATTGCAAAAGGTCTTGCCAATGATGAAAAAACCGAGCTCTTGAAAGTTTTTAAGGCTCACAAAGGGGCAATTGCGTGGAAAATATCCGACATTAAGGGTATTGACCCAAAATTTTGTACTCACAAGATTTTAATGGAGGAGGACTACAAACCCGCAATTCAAAGTCAAAGAAGGGTGAATCCCAAAATTCACGATGTCATTAAAAAGGAGGTCCTTAAACTCCTTGACGCGGGAATGATTTATCCTATATCCGATAGCCCATGGGTGAGCCCAATCCATTGTGTCCCTAAAAAGGGAGGAATGACCGTTGTGCCTAATGAAAACAACGAGTTAATTCCCACTCGTGTTGTGACCGGTTGGAGGGTGTGTATTGACTACCGAAAGTTAAATGACGCCACTCGTAAAGACCACTTTCCTTTGCCCTTCATGGATCAAATGTTGGAGCGACTTGCGGGAAATGAATTCTATTGCTTTTTAGATGGTTTTTCCGGTTACTTTCAAATCCCTATCGACCCTCGTGATCAAGAGAAGACTACGTTTACGTGTCCTTATGGAACGTTCGCTTATCGTAGGATGCCTTTCGGACTTTGTAATGCACCCGGTACGTTTCAACGGTGTATGATGGCGATTTTTCACGATATGATCGAGAAGTCGATGGAAGTGTTTATGGATGACTTCTCGGTGTTTGGTAATTCGTTCACGTCATGTTTATCTAATCTCGAACAAATGTTAAAACGTTGTGAAGAAACCAATCTTGTGCTTAATTGGGAAAAATGTCATTTTATGTGTAAACAAGGAATCGTCTTAGGACATAAGGTGTCGATGGCGGGGATTGAGGTCGATAAAGCTAAGGTAGACGTCATCGCCAAGTTACCTCATCCCAAAACCGTTAAGGGAGTTAGGAGTTTCCTAGGCCACGCGGGCTTTTATCGTCGTTTCATCAAGGACTTTTCGAAAATGTCTCGTCCTATGACACACCTTCTCGAGAAGGATTCTCCTTTTAACTTCAATGAGGATTGTGTTAAGGCTTTCGAAACTCTCAAAAGGAAACTTACCGAAGCTCCCATTCTTGTTGCTCCTAATTGGGAATTACCCTTTGAAATCATGTGCGATGCAAGTGATTATGCTATAGGGGCCGTCTTAGGGCAACGCTATGACAAGCATTTCCGTCCTATCCACTATGCTAGTAAGACGATGACCGAGGCTCAATTAAAGTACACCACAACGGAAAAGGAATTCCTTGCCGTGGTCTATTTTTGAGAAATTCCGACCTTATCTCGTCTTGACTAAAAGCATCGTGTATACCGACCATTAGGCTATCAAGTATCTCTTAGCTAAGCAAGATGCTAAGCCGAGATTGCTTAGTTAGATGCTCCTCCTCCAAGAATTTGATGTCACCGTGCTTGACAAAAAAGGAGCCGAGAATCTAGCGGCCGATCATCTCTCTCGTCTAGAAGATCCTCACAAAGATGTTTTTGAGAACAAGTAAATTACCGAAACATTTCCTCTTGAGACTCTCGGTGTAGTGAATTCTAAAGACACCACCCCATGGTTTGCCGACATTGCAAATTACCATGCGGGCAATTTCATAATCAAGGGTATGACGACACAACAAAAACAAAAATTCTTTCGTGACGTCAAGTTCTATTTTTGGGACGACCCTTATCTCTTTCGGATTTGTGCGGATCAACTCGTTCAACGTTGTGTGTTTGGTGCCGAAGCTTCTAATATCCTTAGAGCTTGTCACGAGGGACCCACGGGTGGTCACCACGGTGCTAATCTCACGGCTAAGAAAGTGTTCGATGTCGGTTTCTTTTGGCCTTCTATCTATCGAGATGCACACGCACTTGTAAAGTCGTGTGATTCGTGCCAACGTCAAGGAAAATCGTCTCAACGTGATGAAATGCCGCAAAACATAATTCAAGTATGTGAGATTTTCGACATATGGGGAATAGACTTTATGGGGCCGTTCCCATCGTCTCATGGCAATAAATATATCCTCGTCGCGGTGGACTACCTTTCTAAGTGGGTGGAAGCTAAGGCTTTGCCTACTAATGATGCTCGTGTGGTAGTGAAGTTCTTGAAGCAACTATTCTCTCGGTTCGGAACCCCTCGTGCTATTATAAGCGATCGTGGAACCCATTTTTGTAACGACCAATTCGAAAAGGTTCTAAAGAAATATGGAGTTACTCATCGTCTTTCTACGGCTTATCACCCGCAAACGAGTGGGCAAGTCGAGGTTTCGAACCGAGCTTTGAAGAGGATTTTAGAAAGGTCAATTGGAGAAAACCGTGCTTCATGGTCCGACAAACTCGATGACGCTTTATGGGCCTTTAGGACCGCTTATAAGACACCTATCAGTTGCACTCCTTATAAGTTAGTCTATGGGAAGAATTGTCATTTGCCCATTGAGTTGGAGCATAAGGCATATTGGGCCCTTAAGCATGCAAACTTTGACTTAAAGACCGCGGGAGATCACCGGAAAATACAATTGAATGAATTGGATGAATTAAGGGATAATGCTTATGAAAATTCATTAATTTTGAAAGAAAAGACTAAAAAGTTTCATGATTCAAAGATTAAAAACCGGGTTTTTAACGTTGGTGATCAAGTGTTGCTTTTTAACTCTCGACTTAAGATATTTTCCGGGAAATTGAAATCTCGTTGGTCGGGTCCGTTCACCATTACACAAGTGTTTCCATACGGGACCGTTGAGCTAGCTCAAGATGATGGTCCTAATTTCAAGGTGAATGGACATAGGCTTAAGCACTACTTTGGTGGGGAAATTTCTTCAATGGTTGCCCTCGACCAAGTCACCTTCCCCAATGATAAGTAGCATTGAGGGGATCGAGTCGAGCTCATGACTCGGTAATCAAAAACGAGGTGCCTCGTGGGGGAGATCCCATGCTTATCTTTTATGCTCACTATTCACTAATAAGGGGACTTGTACCCTTTCAACTCGTTGTCTCGTGGTTGTTTGTGATTGTGTTATCTAGATCATCATCATCATCTACGAATGAAGACTCTCGTGTTCGTTTACGTGAGCCTCCATCGTTCGTTTGAAGAAGTTTTTCACGATTCCATGACATATCCTTTATTGTTCTAACAATTATCTTTTAGCATACTTAATAAACGGCTTTAGATATATTGTTGATCACCCTTTCCATGCTAGATCCTAAGCATTCGATTCTTCGTCTCTAGTATGGGGGTGCTCCACCTTTAGACTCGAAACATTGAGGATAATGTTTACTTTTATTATGGGGGGGGTGAATAGATACTTGCTTTGCTACGCCCTCACGCTCTCCAATTTTCAAAGTTTTGTTTTGCTAATAAGGCTAAAAATGGCCAAATTTTAAAAATTTTCTTAGTTTTCATAAGTATTTTTAAGACACGAATGTATATTTTCCGTTGGGTAGAATAAGAGTTAATTTTTGACTTGATGGGCATTTGGAGCCCTTTACATTCCTTAACCCGCTCAATTCAAGTTTTGCTAGACTTTTATATAGGGAGCTTTAAAACGCGAAAGTCTTAATTCATACGGGTTAAAAACAAGAACTTTTCGCAAGTTCCTATAATTGATTCTAGAAAGTCACTTATCAAGGGAACTTTAAAACGCATTCTCTAAACTTGATAAAGTCCAAGAAAGTGCAAGATCCTATAGGTGGCTTGAAAACCCAAAACTTTGATTTGATATAGTCTTAATGAAAGCTAATCCAAATTTGGCTTAATTTTGACTTGCATGGCTAAGTATTCACGAGTCTCTTTAATTAGAGGTCTTTATATAGTGAAGAACGAGAAATGATAGAGTTAGACAAGTGATCATGCTAAACGTAGAACATGAAAATGTTCTTTCAAAAACTCATATGTTTTTAATTGTGGCTTTTTCTTCCCATAAGATCAATGCATTAGGAATAAATCATAATTGCAATAAGTAAGGTCGTACGATTTGAAAGGTTACTTAGCCTCTAGCGCAAGATCGTTTAAAAGTTGCTCGGGGTTGAATAGAGTTCATAGCCAAGGCATAACTTATTGAAGCGGGACGCGAAGATTGGCGATCATCCAAAAGGCCCTAACAAGGCATGAGGAGCTCTATTTTTGCTAAAGATCCAAAGATGATGTGAAGTATCATTATTCCTAAATCAATATGAAGGATCGAGACACACGACGAGAAGCAATTACTCCCCTAAAGAATGGAGAAAGTCTATCCAAAAAGACCCTAACAAGGTATGAGGATAAATATATCCAAGTCCGAAAAGGAGGCGGATCGTTGTATATCAAAAATCCAAAGTAAAGATTGAAGAAAAATGATGAAGTCGTGGTCCTATATGAAGAATCTCTCAAAAACGTCAAGTGAAGAAATTCCAAATATATGAAGAGAAGACCATAATTTCAAGAACGTCTTCCCAAGATTTGAAGTATGAAGTACATGCCAAATATCGGTCCGAGAACGGTCTCAAATCGTGAAACGAGTTATGCCAAGATATGAACTTAAGGAGATACACGAGAAGCCGTTTTAAAAGATTTTGTCCTTCGGTTAACTATTGATCAAATCGTGCTACTTTGCTTTCGGACTAATAACTACTCAAATAAGTCAATATGAATCACTTGTGATCCATTACAAATAGATAAAAAATGCTAGTAACCCATTTCCTTTTATCATAACTAGGATTGCGGGGAGAAAAAGTATTACACAATTTGGACGTATGAGTAGTGTTAGCATTGTGACTTGTACCAACAATGATCTTGTTTTTGCACTTAGCATGGAATGTATGACAATCAAGGATGACGAAGTTTACTCTAAGGGACATTTACTTGTTTCTATTCTTTGACCCTAAAAGTCACTTTTTTGATGAAAATCATATGTTATGTCTTTACACATCTTCGTAGTATGTTGCAAGTCTTTTACTCTTCAATAAAGGTTAATAAAATTTGAACTTTGGTGATGCTTAGATACTTTATTCTAGCATTGCGTGAGGGCACGGCAATGGCTTAGTATGGGGGAGTGATGAGATGGCATTTATACATGATCTCATCGTTCTTTTCGGGCTTTAAATGCATAAAAATGTCATAAAATACCATATATATGCTTGTGTTTGTTTACTTGTGTATTTTAGGTATGGATATCGTGAAAAAGACAAAAGATCACAAGTTACAAGGAAAAACGGACACGAGAAACGAAGCCGTACAAAGAACCGGGCCCTAATCATAGAATTCTCAACAAATACCCTTGAAGACTTGAAGACAAACAAGATTGATCCTCAATTATTGAAGAAATGACACTTAAAACCCTTGTATATTAATAATTACAAGTTTGGTCCCTTACGTTTGTCAAAATTACACAAAAGTTCCTTCAACTTTGAAGAAATGGCAAGATTAGTCCCTCAACAAATCAAAATTGCCAATAATGGTCCCTCATCAAGTCAAAGATACAATGAAGACCTTTGAAGATCAACAAAGTCCAAGATCAGCCCTTGAATTATCCAAAAATGGCAAAAACAACCCTTGTAACCCTTTTGGAAAAGTCTTGTGCCAAAATTGTCAAGTTCTGAAAGTTATTAACAAAGGAAATGTGTTTGTTTGCAAAATAAATGTGTTATACACTTTCTGCCAAAACACAAGGACTTAAGTTGCCACATTTGAAACATTCAAATGTTTTTGCGCCAAACACTTATCCAATCCACCAAAAACGGATCAAACACACTACTGTTTACCTTTTCACCACCCAGATTTTACACCACTTAAAACAAAGGGTTAATTTAAATTACCTTGACACACACTTAATTCACACGCCCAGAAACCCTTCCCAACCTTAAAACACTCATTCCCACTCACAAAGGACCCCACCCCCAAATACCCGTCCACCAATCATGTGAAAACTTAACCTCCAAGTCATCCTATGTGGCAAAATCAACAGCCAAGAACCTTAGCTTCATCCTAAAGCTAAAATGAACGTCCTTGATCACTTTGGACAACTCACACCAAAGAATTATCTAGAAGACCTCAAGGGCATATTTGGGAATTCAGTTCTAGGGTTTATGAATAGTGTTAGCCAGGCATTTGCCTATAAAAGGAGACCTCAACATGTGAGAGTCCCTTTGTTCCAGTTTTAGGCTATCAATCTTTGTAATTCCTTTTTAAGTAATAAAATTTGATTTTCTGAATTTTGATAAATCTTGTTCTTGTTTATTAAAAGTTGGTGTTAGAATAGCCTAATTCTGAGTTCCATTTATATGATTGAAGGTTTTTGAGGCAAGTTTTTAGTTGATAAAGCTTGGGTTTCAAAAATCAGAAAGTGCTTGTTTATTTGATCTCACCTTATTGTTTGTTCATCTTAGCAGCATTGGAAGCTGGTACTTGTTCTGCTAGTACCTCAGCTCAAACAATCCAGGGCCTGGATGTAGGTCTTGGAGGTTTGCACCCTTCTCCTTTTTCAATTTCTCTTTTATTTTCTGAATTTTTGGTGAATTTGCATGTTTATGGTTGAATCTGTGTTATTGTGGTTGATTATTGTTGATTTGGCTTTGTTTGATGTTAATGAGGTGTTACTGATCTGATTTGTGGGTTGAATCTTCATAAGTCTTTGAAAATTTGTGAAATCAAGTTTTAATAGGGTGTTTGGGATTACTGCATAAGTTGGATTTGTGGCTTGTTAAGTGTTTGTTTGTTGTATGCAAGTGTTGGTATCTGTTATTTAGGTGCTTATGTTCATCTGTTTTCAGGTTTTGAGGCTTTGAACACATGGATTCTTAGATTGGCTATAAAATCTTCATAACTTGGTAAAATTGGCTAGGATTTTGAGGACACCTAGATCTAAGCATAGGTTAGGGCTAACAAGTGCTAAATCATAGTTAATCACGCCAGGGTAGAAGGATTTGAGGCTTGAAATTGGATCAAGTGTCAAGTATATCAGCAAAACTTGTTTCTACATATGTTCATTGTTCATCAGTAACTTCTAGTGCTTTGATCTTGTTGATTTCTTTGATTCAGTGTTTGATTCTTGTTGCTTTGTGTTTATTGTTAGTTTATATAGCTTGTGTATGCATCTGGTTAAGTTTGGTTGGCTTATTTTGCTTAAATCTGCTTATTAAGTGCTTAACTGCTTATTTGCATATCTGGAGCATATCTGTGGACTGTTTGGCTTATTGTGGCTTATTGTGTGGATCATTTTGTGATTTTATTGTTGCTATTGACTACTTGTGGTTCACTGATCACAAGGGTGCCTTTGTTTCCAATAGAATCAAACCAGAACTCTAAAATAAGCTTGGTCAATTAGTCAAAGCAGTGGGAACTCCTTTCCCCTGCTGGTTGCCACTGATAGTGCAATTTTGGTGTCAGCTTAATAATAAGCTATAATAGCTTATTCCAACCAGCAACAACTTTGTTTTTGTAATAGGTGCTCATATTTTGACCCATTTGTTCATACTGGAGCATTTGGGTGGTTGACTTTTAGGTTTGACTAGAAAACCAACTCCTTTGACTTTTACATAAGTTCATTTGTGCTTATTCTGGCTTATTGGTTGTGCTTATTTGATTTTTGTTGATTTATTTTGCTTATTGAGTCCATTTGAAAGCTTTTGCAAGTTGAATCAGCTTCTGAGGTGCATTATTTCTCAAAAACGACTATTTTGTCGTTTTGTGGATTTTTGCTTTTCTAATTTCTGGCTTATTGAGTGAGCTTATTGGAAATTTCTTTTGACAGATCTCTTAAGCATCCTAAAAGAGGGTTGTGTGTCAAATTAGAGCTTATGGCATTATCTTATGGCTTAATGGGCTGAAAAGCCCAATAAGAATAAGCTTGGTGTTCAATAAGCTGTGATAAGCTCACATTCAGCTTTTGGGCCTTTAGAGTTTTGTTTTTAGAATTGAATTTTAAGTCAGATAGGGCTTTTCCAAGTCAATTGGGCCAAGTTTGACTTTTTGGGCCCAAAAGCCCATTTGTGTTGATTGAATTTGGATTTGGCCCATTTGAGGGCCCATTAGGGGTATTTTGGTAATTTCACTTTGATTTTCTGATTAATTAGGTTAAAATAAACTAGTTGGCAAGTTTTTAGAATTTTTTACAAATTTTGGATTTTTAATATTATTTTATTATTATTTTTGAAATTTCACTTTTTCCAACTTTTTACATTTTTCTTAGGTTAAATACATTAAAATAGGAATTTAGCAACTTTTAGAGTAATTTTATCTCTTTTAGATTAATTTTTATAATTATTTTAAGTTTTAATAGTTTTTAAATCATTTTAAATAGTTTTTAATCTTTTTAGGTCATTTTAGTGGTTTACCAATTAAAAAATCTTTATTTGGGCTTTTTGATAATTTATTTGATTTTTAGGGCTTTAATTAGCATTTAAAAATTGAATATTTAATTATTTAAAAGGTTTGAAAAAGTTTTTATCATTGGTAAACTCTTAGTTTATTATTTTTTATTTTTGGTGAATTTTTTGTAATTTTTAGAATTTATTTTTATTTTTGTGATTTTTAAGGTTCTACGTTTTAACTTTCTAATAGTGATTTTTCTTGGTAATTTTTATTTTTACGTCTTCGTCGTCTTCTTTTCTCATCCCCTTTCTAAACCAATCATTAATCACAAACATTTGACAAGTTTTTCACACACATATACCTCCTTGGGAAACGAACTTTCACACCATTAAGGGTCATTAGTGTTGATTTTCCTAAATCATCACTCGATACTTACCGCTTTTACGCCTTTTTCCTAAGAGGTGTAATTTACCACAATCAGACCCAAAGTCTTATGAAGGTATCCTTTTAGGTTATTCCCAAACTAGTAAAGCCTACATAGTCCTAAATAGAACCTCGGGGGTTATTGAAGAATCACTCAAAGCAACCTTTGATGAAACCCCTCCTTCACCCAAGACACCACCATTGGTTGATGATGACTTGGATGAATTAGAAGTAGTTAAAGCCAAAGAGGTTAGAAAAATAGGAGTTGAAGACCTTAGTGTTGAAAAGGAAGTAAACATTAAGGAGTCTAGGGATCATACTCTCAATAATGTCATTGGTGACTTAAATCAAAGGACCCTAAGATCTCAAGTCCAAAACCAAAGCAACTTCTTTTGTTTTGTCTCCTTGATTGAACCAAAGAATGTTAAAGAAGCTTTGACGGATGAGAGTTAGGTCATTGCGATGCAAGAAGAATTGAATCAATCCGTTGCCAATGATGTTTGGGAACTTGTTCCTCCACCTAGAAGTTCTACCATTATAGGAACCAAATGGGTATTTAGGAATAAGCTAGATGAGAATGGTGTTGTGTCTCGTATCAAGGCTAGACTTGTAGCTCAAGGCTATAATCAACAAGAAGGGACTGATTATGATGAGACATATGCACCGGTAGCTAGATTAGAATCAATTAGAATCCTTTTAGCCTACGCTTGTGCCTTAGATATTAAGCTTCAACAAATGGATGTAAAGAGTGCATTTCTAAACGGTTTGATCAATGAGGAGGTATATGTGGCTCAACCTCCCGGCTTCATTGATTTTGAGAAACCGGACCATGTTTACAAGCTTAAGAAAGAACTTTATGGACTCAAACAAGCACCCAAAGCTTGGTATGATAGACTTAAAGCGTTTCTTGTTAAACATGAGTATACCATGGGAATGGTAGACAATACACTCTTTACAAAGAAGAAAGGTTCTCACCTCATAATCGTACAAATATATGTTGATGACATTATATTTGGCTCAACTTATCAAGAATTGTGTGATGACTTTGCCAAAATCATGCATGATGAGTTTGAAATGAGTATGATGGGAGAACTTAACTTCTTTCTAGGACTCCAATTAAACAAATGGACGATGGTATTTTCTTTAGTCAATCTAAGTACGCTAAAGAAATGCTAAAGAAATTTGGATTAGAAGAATCTAGACCAATGAAGACCCCTATGGCCTCGGATACTAAACTCACCGTAGATGATGATTGTGAGTCGGTAGACAACACCAAATATAGAGGTATGATTGGTAGTTTGTTGTACCTAACGGCAAGTCGACCGGATATCATGTTTAGTGTTTGCCTTTGTGCTCGCTTCCAAGAGGCTCCCAAAACCTCTCACCTTGAAGCGGTTAAGCGTATCTTCTGATACATTAAAGGCACTATACATTTAGGATTATGGTATCCTAAAGGGACCGGCGTAGAAACCATTGTCTACGCGGACTCGGATCATGCGGGAGACTATGTGGATCGGAAAAGCACTAGTGGAGTTTGTACCTTCATGGGTTGTTGTTTAACTTCTTGGTTTTCCAAGAAACAAACCGCTCTTGCGATATCCACCACGGAAGCCGAGTATGTGAGTGCCAGAAAAGCATGCCAACAAGCTCTATGGATGAAGCAAGCGCTTGTTGATTACGGGATTTCTCTTGATGATGTTCCCATCATGTGCGATAATAAAGGCGCTATAGACCTAAGCAAGAATCCCGTGCAACATTCGCGAACCAAACACATAGAAATTAGACACCATTTCCTTAGGTATAATGTTCAAAAGGGGAACATTACTATTGAAAAGGTGCCCTCCGAGGACAACTTAGGCGATATCTTCACTAAGCCACTTGAGAGGGAACCTTTTAATTACTTGCGTCTAGGTCTAGGATTAATGGAACATCTTCCTTAAATTCTTTTCTTCTTGTGTGTTTTCTTTTACCACTTTGAGTCCTTGAAAAATCTTCTCCTCTCCTTTTCAAAACTCTCAAAGTCTCGTTCGAAAATGGTTGAGAAATTCGTTTGACATTGTTAATTCAATCTAAAAACGATTTTTCATAAATTCTCGCTATTAATCTAGAGCTTACATAATTCATATGTATGATTCTCTCAAACATAGCAAGAACAAGATTGAATCATGAAGGATCATTGTGTCATGACTCAAGGTCTTGTCTTACACACCTCCTACATTGATTTTCTTTATCCATGTATTTTGGTCAAATCTCTATTTGGTAAGTTTGCATATGTTTTCTTTGTCTATCTTTGCTTTTAAGCATATCCCTATGATAAGTTAGACTAGAAAAATAAGATTTGCTGAAAAATCTTCCTCCAAACACCAAACCCTGCTTCTGCAGGCGGTACCTTATTGATAAGGTACCGCCACCCTAGATAAGGAACCGCCTACAGTGGCCTTCCTTTTTCGGGTTTTTGTCTGAAACTCCAGATTTGCTCCAACATTTTTAAGAATCTTTGTTTCAAACCCTTTGACCACCCCAAAAATACCCTAAGCCTTCTCTATTTAAACCATAAGCATTTTGCATTACTTCACATCCAAAATGTCTTATTCTCCAAATGAAAGCCTTGAATCTCCTCCATTTTCTCCAATTGCTTTCAATCCAAACCCACCCAAGAACACTCTTAATCACATTTCTCCTACCAAGAATGTTGATTGTGGAACTTCTTTTCTTCCACCACCACCCTTTAGTGTTCTTCCTCCTTCTCATGATAATGTCATGCACCATGGAACATATTGTCATTGTTGTCAATATCAACATCTTGCTATGGCACACATCTATGAGGAGTTGAGCTACATCAAGAGTCTCTTAATCAAGCCTCCTCTTCACTTTGATTATGAGATCTCCAACAAGCCACCACCACCACCCTCTGCTATTACCTTGTCGTTCATATAAGCATTGATTGCTTATCCACAAGACACCAAATTCAAGCAAATCTTAGAATTTTAGAATAACTAGGATTAGATTTATGCTTTTGGCTTGTTTCTTTTTCCATACTTCTTTGTATGATGTACTCTTAGTAACCTATCTTGGATCTTTGTCTTTGTGTTTTCTTCTCTTTTAATTTTTTTGTGACCTATTGCTATATATTGTTGGTTGTTTCTTTTGTTCAACTAACCCTTCTATGTAGCTTGTCATCATATCTCGATTCCTCGGTGCCCCAAGCTAGAGGGAGTAAGCAACAAGGGGGAGTCTTTGCAAAAGTTCGTTTCTTCAACACCGGATTACGCAACCTTTTTGCTTCGACAAAGGGGGAGAAATGAATAAACTCGTCTTCGAAAATCTTGTTTTTGTGTGATTGAGTTTATGTATTGTCGGAATCAAAAAGGGGGAGATTGTTAATGCAATAATGACTAAAAACGTTACTTGCATTTTTCGGTCTCGCTTAGTTTTGATTACGACAATATGTAAAAACAAGCATTTACGAAAACAACGAAAAACGAATTCTTGAGTTCAAGTATTTTTCATTTTACCCATTTTCACTTAAGGTATGGATAAACAAGTACTAACCTTAATCAAGTGATCAAGTGATTTAATCTTTTCTTAAAACTCACTTTTTATTAAATGTGACAAGTTTTTATTAAACTTTATTTTTAAGAAAATGTTTTATTAAATTAATTATTTGAAACTTGAAAATGGCATATTCTTATTTGGTTAAGAATATCCTTTCAGGATATTTTTTATACCCAGATAAGACCTCCACCACTAAAGGACAAAAAGGAGCGGAGTCTAGTCCGGCGGTACCTTAGCACCTAGGCGGTACCTTATCGATAAGGTACCGCGGGCTATGATAAGGTACCGCGGGCAGATATAGCCGTTGGCTCCTTTATCCTTTAAATAGTGGACCATTCTCAGCTTTTCACCTCACTTCTTTTGCACATTTATTTCTAGATTCAAACCCTTTCTTTAATCACTCAAATCTTTGATCATTTGTTTGATTACTACTTGTTTAAGAAGTGAATCTTGTTCTTCCATCCCTTCCTCTCCAAGTGCAAAGAGAAGAACACTATCCTAGTGAAGTGTTGAGTCCACCACCAAAGATCCTTTGAAGATCTAATTTTATTCACTTGTAGTTGTGTCATAGTTGTGAAGATCCAAGTAGTTGTGTCTATTTGGAAGTTGTGTATGTACTAAGTATAGTTGTGTAGATTGGTCCTAGCTACGATTAGGGCTCGACTTTTAGCTTAGAGTCGGAAATTGGTTAAGCGATGTGTACGGTTTTCTCCACCATAAGGAGCTTGTTGTGTAGTGAACTCTCGAGTATGGAGTACTCGAGGAGTGGAGTAGGAACGAGGAGTGAGCTTCGTTGCCGAACCACTATAAATCCTTGGTGTTCGGTTTGATCTTTCTTTACCCTTAACTCTTTACATTCTTTATTCTTTATACATATACATGTGTTAGTACTAGATTAGTTACACTATCATTCTTTATTCTTTTTGGATATATTTTTGTTAGTATTAGTTTAGCTACACTATCATTGTTCATATTGTGCATAAGAAGATTTCACATATTTCCTCAAGCCTAAGTTTTTGAAAAAGGATTTTTGGAAACCATATTTTAACAAGTAAATATAAGAAACTATTCAACCCCCCCCCCCCCTTCTAGTTTCTACACAATCCATTGTAAAACGTCTCAATTTGATGCAATTCGGAAAAACCGTGATGAGGACACTCATGTAACATTCCCTTAAACCGATTCCAAGCCGTAGAAAAACTTTCATTAAACTCTTCTGAAAATTTAGAAATCTCATTTTTCAAATGTGTAGTCTTAGAGGGCGGGAAAAATTGATTCACAAACTTTGAAACGAGATCCTTCCACGTCAATATAGTATTGGGTGGCTCTTTCTCTAACCAAATTTTAGCGGGCCCCGCTAAGGAATAAGGAAAAAGAATCATCTTAATCGAGTCGTTAGCAACGTCCTTAAACTTTCAAGTGGCGGTAAAACGATTGAATTTGCGGATATGGTTGTGCGGGTTGCCCTTTTCATCACCACGGAATTTGTTGTTTTGGATCATCGACAACAAACCCGTCTTAACTTCAAAATTCTCCGTAAGAATGGCGGGAATCACAATAGCCTCTCCATAACCCTCGGTGGGTGCTTGAAGTAACTCCATCATAGTTTGATTAGCCATGGTTTCTTCTTGTTCTACGATAGGTTCGTCAATAGGAGACTCCTCACTAGAAAGGTTAGGTGTGGTCTCCTTTCGGTTTTTTTGTTTACGTGCACGTCTTGCTTGATTACGAGTAAGCATAAATGTCACGTACAACGTGGGGATGAGCAAAGAAGATTTCTTTTTGTGGTTTTGGATTGTTTTTACTTTTTTGGATTTTGGTGATGTATTACGTAGACAAAAATCTACAAATCTCTCCTCAAATCAAATCTCTTGATTAAAGGAGCCTCAAGGAATGAAAACGATCACGTGAAGTGAACGCCTTCGATGACTTTAGAACGTTGGTGGAACACCAAAACGTTCAAGAGGGTTTAATCAATTGACACCAAGAAAATATATATGATATGTAGATAATACTTTGGTTGGCAAACCCTCGATTAGCCCTTTTTATCTAAACACGCACAAGCAATCGGGGAAACGAGGCGGCGTGAAGCACTTAAGAGCCTTTTTCCTTAGGGTGTATTTTATAATACCCACCTTATAGTTTGTGTTTGTCAAAATTAAGTTTCACCAAAGTAATTATCTATTTTGCCTTTTTTCTTTGTTTGAGATTCGAATACAATGATCGAGTGATGAAATCCCGAATCAAGGTTGTGTTTTCACATTTTTGGAGTACTTGTGAATTTATTGTTCTACGTATACAATATAGTAATATCCACACAAAAACGACAAACTAATAATACTTATTAGTAGAGGGCTACTAATACAATTATATTTATGGATAATATAAAAACAACAATGGTTCAAATCAAAACACAACACGCCTCCCCGGCAGCGGCGCCAAAATGATGTTGGAGTTTTCACACACCTTTGACTTTAGGAAAAATTCAAAAGGTGTAATTAGTGGTAAGTACGACAGTTTAGGAAAATCGTGTACAAATGACCCAAGTAGGGGGGTTCGTTCTTAAGGAGGCAAGTGTGTTGTGTAAAGAGATGATTAATTCTTTGTGATTATAATTATGAGAAAAGAGAAAAAGAAAAGAGAAAAAGAAAAGAGAAAAGGATGACGGTTACGATTCTAAATTAAACTAAGACGAAAAGTCGTGCACGTAAAACCGTAAAATATGACGAAATTTAAAAATTAACGTAAAAATTCCTAGAAAATTGCAATAAATCCTAAAAAATCTAATTAGAGTTTACAAAAAATCAAAAATCACTCAAACCTTTTATTTAATTAAATATTAGCTTTTTAATGCTAATTAAAGCCCTAAAATCAATTTAATTAACAAAAAGCCCAAAATGAGATTTTTCAATTTGTAAACCTCTAAATGCTTAAAAACTATAAAAACCTTAAAATAATTCTAAAAATTATTTAAATGACAACAAAATTCATCTAAAGGTTTTAAAATTCCTAACTTAATGTATTTAAACTAGGAAAAATGAATAATTTGCAAAAATCTAAAATTTAATTTTTAATAATAAAATAATAATAAAATATTAATAAAAATCCAAAATTTATAAAAAATTCTAAAAAGTTGCAAACTAGTTTATTTTAACCTAATAAACACAGAAATGGACTTGAAATTACAAAATACCCTTAATGGGCCTCCAAATGGGCTAACATGAAAAACAGTCCACCTAATTGGGCTTTTTGGCCCAATAAGCAAAAAGTTGTCCAAATAAGCCCAAAATCACCTATCTGACTCAAAATTTTATTTTAAGAACAAAGGTCTAAAGGACCAAAAGCTGAAAGTGAGCTGATCACAGCTTAATGGTCAACAACTTATTCTTAATGGGATTTTTGGCCCATTAAGCCATAAGCTAATGCCATAAGCTCTAATTTGACACACAACCTTCTTTTGGGATACCTAAGAGATCTGTGAAAATAAATTTTGAAAAAGCCCAAGAAATAAGCCTGATATAAGCAAAAACTCTCTACAAAAAACGACAAAATAGTCGTTTTTTAGTTCTAGGCCACCTCAAGTGCTGATTCAAGTTGCAAAAGGTAATCAACAAAAAGTTTTCAAATAAGCACAAAGAATAAGCTGGAATAAGTAAATAAGCACTTATGAAAAAGTCAAGTCAATTGGTTTTCTAGTCAAACCTAAAACTCAAACCCTCATATGCTCTAGATTAGTCAAATGGGTCAAATGATGAAGATTGATTACAAAAACTAAGTTGTTGCAAGTCTGAATAAGCCAAAATGGCTTATGAATAAGCTGTTTGATAATTAACACTAGCAGTGGCTAATTTTGGCTGTCCAGCAGTAGGAAAAGTTTCCATTGCTTGACTTCTTTGACTTTTTATCTTTTGTTTGATTTTTGTTGGATTAAAGGCACACAAAGGAACCCTTATATCCAGTGGGTTATAAGGAGTCAATATCAATCACAAAATCACAAAAACTAACAGCCAAATGATACAGTTAATTCAATCTTTTCCCAGATATCACACAGACATGAACATAAGCAGTTTTCAAACAAATAAGCAGTTTTAGCAAGAATAAGCCAACCAAATTGAACCAAATGCACACAACAGCATATATAAATTTAAATGAACATAAATCAACTGGTTTCATACAATGATTCAAGGTTTAGAACAAGATTCAAGCTCAAAAAAGTTAGGGATGATCAAAGAACAAGCAGATTATGAACTTTGCTGATGTACTTGACCACAAATCCAATTTCAAACCCTTAAATCTCTTAAATAGGTTATATAAACTTTTTTTAAACACTTGTTAGCCCTAAACATGCATATAATCTAGGTGTTTCCAAAATCTTAGGTTAAAAAGGCAAAATCAAACAAGTTATAGCACAATCAAGAAATTTATGTTTAAAAGCTCAAGACTTGCATATATCAGCACAATATCACTTAATAAACAGATACCAACACTTAACAAACACAAATCCTAACTCAAACTCAAACAAGTACCTTAAATCAGTAGACCCAAACACCCCTTTCACTTTTTAATCGAAGATATAAGAAAGCAATTGTGTATTTCAGGTTTACCCAAGCCTAATCTAGCATCATAACAACATTATCATGCAATATTAAGCAGATTCAAGCCACAAGAACAACACTTATAACAGCTGAACACAAAAATTACAAAATCAAGTATTTTTAACAGATTGTGGGTAAGAAGGCTCAAACCTCATGAATGTACATCCACACTCACGAATTTTTGAGCTTATGTTACTAGCTTAACAAGGCACAAGCTTCCACAAAGCTGCTAAGAGTAACAAGGTTAGTACAAGCAATATATAAAACTAAAAAATGGAAAGAAAAGCTGACTAATGCAACCTTTGTACCCACTCCTTGATTATCCCCAAACCACAAGCTCACAACACCTTGATAATTTTCTTATCAGGGTGCTATGATCACTTGTAATCTAAAAATTCCTAGGACGTACCAAAGAACTTAGCAAAATATCAGATTTTGGAAAATTATGCAATTTCTTGCACAATGTTTAAAAACAGGTTTTTAGATTCAACAAACTCAAACATGTAACAATAATAAGCAAAGATTAAAGATGGCACTTGGATTTCTTCAACAATTCAAACACGTTTTCATTAAACTTGAAAAGGGATGTACAGAAAGTTAAACAAGGAAAAAACAAGAGCAAATGTAAATGAAGGACCTAATATCCTTTATATAGAGGGTGTACAATGACCTAATAAGCTAAAAATGTGAAAACCCTAGTGCTTGATCTTCCAAATATGCCCTTGTAGAATTTGAAAACCTTGGACTCATGTGATGTTATCTTGGACGTTTGTAGAGGTATTAGCTGTTGGAATTTGATCAAAGGGTTCATATGAAGCTTAGAATGTAAGCAGCATTGTGGATGGTTGGATGGCTGGCACATTTTGGCTTCTTCCTCAACTTTTGTAGCAGGGGACTTATCATGTGAGTTGTGTGGTGATGTGGCATGGTAAATGTGAGTTGGGTTATGTTTAATGATCCCTTAATCATAAATCTGAAAAGTTATAACACTTAATTTTTGGTAATTAAGAAATGCCCAAATGTGATTAAGAACATGATGAACAAGGGGTTTGATCTGTTTTGGGTTTAAAATTGGGTGTTTAGCACGAAATTAATAACTAATTAATATTAGTTATAAACCCGGCTTGGTGGATTAGTGACATGGCAAAATGGGATGTTGTGATTGGAGGAGAGTGGTTAGTGGGGCACGTGTCATGCTACCACAGGTCTAGGTAAGTATCTTGTCTACCCAAATTAAGCCTCTCTTCTTTCTTCTTTCATTCATTTCAGTTTTAAATGCACAAAACTGAATTCCCTTTATAATCAAAGTTTAATTTTTCATACTTTTGCCACAAAAGGTTTTAGAAAAGTATTTCAACGGTTTTCTATCCAATTCATGATATTTGAAGGGTTGTTTTGGCATTTTCTTCATTCTTCAAGGTGTTGACTTGTATTGTTGACTTCTTGGAGGACTGAAAATGACAAGTCTTCATAAATGAGGGACCATTCTTGCCAATTCTTCAAAGTGGAGGGCCCTTTTTGTAAATTTGACAAACTTTAAGGACCAAACTTATAATTATGAATAAACAAGGGTTTAAAGTGTCAATTCTGTTGGGATAAAATGTAGCCAGTACACTTGAACGCTGACAAGAAGAAAACAAGTGTTGATAAGAAGAAAATAAGCGTTGACAGATCAAGCGTTGACAGGAAGAAGTCAAGCGTTGATAGGTTGAAGTCAAGCACTGATAGAAAGATATGGTCTACGCGTAGTATGTTTCTAGTTTGTTTCTAGTAAAGACAGGATCAACAATGTATTTTCTAGAATTATCTTTAACTAGAATAATTGATACGTAGACTCTTGTACAAGGCTTCTTATGTCTATAAAAGATGACCTTTAGGTTTTGTTTCATATAAGTTTTCATACGTTTAACACTTTCATTGTATGCAAGTTTGTTATCATCAATCAAGTGAAAGTTTGTTTTACATTTGTTTGTGTGTTCTTGTTTGAGTATTAATTCCCATAATACTTAAATTGTTTTATACACAACAAAGTTTCTCTACGTGTTTAACTTGATTTAATCTCGTTTACACAAGCTAAATCGATCTAAGTTTGGGATCAACAAGTGGTATCAGAGCTTGTTGAGAAACTTTGATTTAAAGAACACAAGAACCCTAAATAACCAAAAACCCTAATTTTCACAAAACCCTAAAAACATCATGTCTACCCCAGAAGCAAACTCCTCCTCCTCCTCAAACCACAACATCAAGATTTCAATGCTAGATCCAGACAATATGGAAACACATTCAATAAGGCTCAAAATATTGCAGATGCCATTGCTGCAAGAACAGCTGTTCAAGGTTCTACTGAAGAGGATAGAAGAGAAAAACCTGATGATGGTAGAGTTGTCTCAACTGAGGATATAGCAAAGAGAAGGGTTGACATGAAAACCCTAAGCATTCTGAAACTCTCCTTGGGACAAGAAATCAGCACAAATACAGAGGTTATGAGTCTGCAAAAGATCTTTGGGCAGCCCTTGAAGTTGCCTATGGTGGTAATGTTGATACTGTGGAAGAGAAAAAGAAGCAATTCTTGCATGAGTATGTTGTTTTTAAGGCTCAACCTAATGAGAAGCTAAGTAGTGTGAGAAGCAGACTTCTTGACATTACAAGCAAGTTGTCCTTCATGGGGACAGTGATTGGTGATGTTGACATTATTGCCACTTTTCTTAAAAGCCTTGGTGATGCATGGAAGATTGAAGCAAGGTCTATAATTGCTAATAACACTCACAAAAGTTCTACTTTTGATAATGTGTACAATAAACTGAGGCTGATAGAAAATGAAACTCTTTTGGATCATGGAAGCAAGTCTACCAATGGAAACATGGCCTTCTTTTCACATAGTGAAGGTCAATTTGATCAGAAGGAGCCATACATGCATCCAGTTACTGGATCAACCTGTGTCAACGCTGGATCATATCCTGTCAACGCTGCACATTCAGACGCTGACACGTACAAAATTGACTCACCAAGAGTTAAGCCTGCTGGTATTGATCTGGATACTGTTTGTGCATACATTGCTTCATTGCCCAATGGTTCAGTGGTAACTTATGAGGACCTTGAGCAAATAAGTGATGAGCATTTGGAGGAGATGGACATAAAGTGGAATATGGCTCTTGCAAGTATAAGAGCAAACAGATGGAATAGAAAATTCAAGAAGAAGATGACTTTTAATGCTAAGGACACTGCTGGATTTGATAAATCCAAGGTTGAGTGTTATAATTGTCATCGTATGTGACACTTTATGAGAGAATGTAGATCTCTAAGAAGATCTGATGCTGGAAAACCCTCAAGCCAAAGTGTTAAGGCTCAGGATCCCAAGGCCATGGTTGCAATGCAAGAAATTGATGGTGTTGGATGGGATTGGAGCTATTTGGCCAAGGATGAGGAAGAGAATAAAGCTTTGGTTGTTGAGATGGAAGAAGAAGAGCATGTTCACTATGCTCTCATGGCACATTCTTCATCTTCATCAGACAATGAGGTATATGATGATGATGCTTTTTGTAGTAAGGGTTGTCGTTTAAATACTGAAAGACTTAACAAAGAGGTTTTAAGATTGTCAACAGATGTGAGTAATGAGAGATGCAAGTTGTCTAACTATCAACTTGCTCTTACTCAAACTGAAAAGACTGTAGCTGAGTATAAGAAAATGGAGCTTGACCTAAAAGATAAAATCAATATCTTAAAACATGATTTAAATGCTAGTACTGATATTAGAAACATCATGGAAAGGGTCAATGCTGAATTACAGGCTAAGTTAGATGATGATATCAAGAGTAAGGATAATGTAGATCTTAAAATTCAGAGATTTGATAAAGCCTCACAAACCCTAGGAGAATGTGTTAGTAAACAAAGGGATTCTAGGGATATGACTGGGATTGGGATGAAAGATTATGCTGGTGTTCCACCACGAGCTGGGGACTTCTATGGTGTCCTAAGAAAGGACTTATCTTGGACTGGTTTACCAGAACTCCAAGAAGAGGAATTTATTCCTCCACCAAGACTCCTTACCCCAGTAGAAGAATATAGGCAGAAGTTGACTGATTTGGACCAATGGAAGAAAGCCAACCCTACCTTGTTTGTCAAGGGTGGCATGCTTTGTGATAGCCCAAATGAGTCTACCCCTATCAAAGTAACAAACCCAATCACTGGCAAGAATGTTGACCTTGGCTCAAACGTTGTTAGAAAACCTAGCATTAAATATGCAGAAATGTATAGAAATACTAGATCACCAAAAAGCTAAATTAGTGATAATGGAACAGGTTTCTTTTCTTCTAGACCTAGAGTTATGTCTAGAAAAGCCTGTTATACTTATGGTAGCTTTTCACATTTAGCCTATAAATGTGTCAACGCTTCCAAGGTCAACGCTGACAAAAAGTCAAACACTGTCACACCCAAAACTTTTGTTCAGCAAAGTCCACAAGTTGTTAGACCAGCCCCATTCTTTTCAAAAGGGTCTAACACTTATGGACAAAGACCTTTTCAGAAGACCAATACATGGTCTAATAGGCAATGGGTTCCTGTAGCAAACCCTAGGTTCAACGCTGATAAGGGTAATTTCAGCGTTGACAAGACCAAATAAAACGCTGACAGAAACGTTGCCAGACCAAATAATGGTAAATATTTGCAACCACAGGGAAAGGGGTCTAAAGCTTCTTCTAGCTTGACATGGAGACCTAAGCAAGATCAAAACCCTAATTCTAATGAGATTTCTATGACTTGAAACAGATTCAATTATATTTCAAAGGTCATCATAAAACCAATTGGGGTTAACTGTGTGTTCAATCCAAAAAGGGATGAACAAGGGGTTGTTATGAGGACTAAGTCTGTTCTTGTTGAACAACCAAATGAATCCAAGTCTGCTCAGGCTTGGGTTCCCAAAGAAAACTAATTTGTTTTCTTTATGTGCAGGGCATTCAAAAACAGGTTAATGATTATGGCTATTGGGATAGTGGATGCTCTAGGCACATGACTGGGAAGGAAGATTATCTCACAAACTTCACTCCAGTTAAGGATGGTGATAAAGTTTACTTTGGAGACGGATATGGAACTATCGCAGGCAAAGGAACTCTTCTCACCAACAGTTTGCGTTTTGAAAACGTGTTTCTGGTAAAAGAACTTGACTATAATCTTTTTAGTGTATCACAAGTTTGTGATAACAAAAATAAGGTTCTTTTCACTGATACTGAATGCTTGGTGTTGAGCAAGGATTTTAAAATACCAGATGAGAAATTCATTGATTATAGAACACCTAGGCATAAGGACATTTATAATGTAAATCTTAATGGGATTAGGATGAATAATAACTTGTCATGTCTTTATGCTAAAGCTTCAGTTGATAAGAGTAATCTATGGCACAAGAGACTAGGGCACATTAACTTTAAAAATATAAACAGGCTTGTAAGACTTAGCTTGGTTGATGGTTTGCCTGAAAAGGCTTTCCACGATGACCACTCTTGTGTTGCATGCCTTAAAGGCAAACAGCACAATGTCTCATTTAAGTCTAAACAGGTGCACTCTAGTTCTAAACCTCTTCACTTGCTGCATATGGACCTGTTTGGTCCAACTAATATAGAAAGCTTGAATGGTAAATCTTATTGCTTTGTCATTACTGATGATTTTTCTAGGTTTACTTGGACTTTCTTTTTAGCTTTGAAAAGTGACACTGCTGATACTTTAATTAACTTTATTAACCAAATAGAGAAGAAGACTGGTAATGAAGTTAAAATGCTTAAAAGTGATAATGGTGGTGAGTTTATAAATAAGCTATTGGATGATTTTTGTGCCAAGAAAGGGATTACTAGACAGTTTATTGTAGCCAGAACCCCACAGCAAAATGGGGTTGCTGAGAGAAAGAATAGAACCCTCATTGAAGCAGCTAGGACTATGTTGGATGATGCTCACTTTCCTATTGCATTTTGGGCTGAGGCTGTGAATACAGCTTGTTATGTTCAGAATAGAGCATTAGTCAACAAGATACATAACAAAACACCTTATGAGTTACTTTGGGGAAGGAAACCTAATATTGGTTTTCTTAAACCTTTTGGTTGTCATGTAGTTGTGTTGGATACTAGTGATGCCTTAGGTAAATTTAGTGCTAAAGGTGATGAAGGCTACTTCATGGGTTATTCAGTGCAGAGTAAAAGATATAGGGTTTACATTAAGAAGGAAAAACGTATACTTCAAAAAGTACATGTTAGGTTTTTAGAAAGTAAACCTAGTGATCCTGAAAGTGGTCCAAATTGGTTATTTGACTTGGAACCTCTATCTACGACTTTGAATTATATGCCTGTTACTAATCCAAACATTGTGACGGTAACTTCAGGTGTTGTGTAAGAACCAGTTTTTGATGTTTCAGGTACATAGGTTAATGAAGAGGTTGGATCACAAGCAGACAAGTCATCACCCATACTTGAGTATGTCACTATTCCCATATGGACAGATGCTTTTGCTGATGCTGCTGCTGGAAAGGAAAATGGTGGTCCCCAAGTATCACCAGTTAACTACATGCATGGTCTTTCAGGCGCTGACAAAGGAAAATCTGGCGCTGACAAGACAAATTCAGGCGTTGATGGCTCAAACGTTGACAACACTATTTCAGGCGTTGATGGCTCCAACGCTGACAACCTTGGTTCAGGCGTTAACAACTCTTTTGACCATATTTTCTCTTCTAATTTTGAACAAGGTGAACCTTCAAGCAGAAATGGAGAGGTTCATACAGATATTGATGGAAGAGAGTCTGAAGAAGTTATTGTTAACATAGAAGATGAGATTGAAGACAACATACTTTTTTAGGGAGGAGTTATTACTTCTACAATGAAGGATCACCCCTCTTCTCTGATTATTAGTGATGTGATATCTCCTGTTCAAACTAGAAGATCTCATCAGAATCTTGGAGGATTTATTGCCAATATACACAAGAAGGTTGATACCCCTCTTGTTCAAGCATGTTTGTTTGCCTGTTTTCTGTCACAACAAGAACCCAAGAAGATTTTTGATGCTCTCAAAGAACCAAGTTGGGTGGAAGCAATGCAGGATTAGCTTCACCAATTTGCTATACAGGATGTTTGGGAGTTAGTTGATTGTCCCAGATATGTCAGACCATTTGGGACAAGATGGGTTCTTAGAAACAAGAAATATGAAAGAGGCATTGTGGTTAGAAACAAGGCACGTTTAGTGGCTCAAGGATATACACAAGAGGAAGGGATAGACTATGAGGAGGTCTTTGCACCAGTTGCAAGGATTAAGGCTATAAGGATATTTCTAGCCTATGCTT
Source organism: Glebionis coronaria (assembly GCA_025667525.1). Classification (NCBI taxonomy): domain Eukaryota; kingdom Viridiplantae; phylum Streptophyta; class Magnoliopsida; order Asterales; family Asteraceae; genus Glebionis; species Glebionis coronaria. Next base: position 587,638,879 of record CM046874.1, on the reverse strand, counting down.
CCTGCATGGGCTTTACTGTCTATCAAATGGATGTGAAGAGTGCTTTTCTTTATGGCACAATTGTAGAGGAGGTTTATGTAATGCAGCCTCTTGGTTTTGAAGATCCAGATCATCCAAACAAGGTATATAGAGTCAAGAAATCTATGTATAGACTTCATCAAGCCCCAAGAGCATGGTATGGCACATTGTCCACCTATCTGGTGGAAAATATATTCAAAAGGGGCACCATAGACCAGACCTTATTTACAAAGAAGACTGGTAAGGATGTCTTACTTGTTCAGGTTTATGTGGATGATATCATCTTTGGATCATCAAACCCAAAGATGAGTGAAGACTTTTCCAAGCTTATGACAGACAAGTTCAAGATGAGTGCAATGGGGGAGATGAACTTCTTTCTAGGGTTACAAGTTCAGCAGAAAGAAGATGGTATCTTCATCTCTCAGGATAAATATGTAGCAGAAATCTTAAAGAAGTTTGGCTTTTCTCCACATGAGAAAAAGGCTAGTACTCCTATGGATAGAGAACACCCTTGGGGAAAAGTTGGAGAAGGAAAAGATGTGGATGTCAGGTACTATAGATCAATGATTGGTTCATTGATGTATCTCACAGCCTCAAGACCTGACATTATGTTTGTCGTGTGTGCATGTGCACGCCATCAAGTGACTCCCAAAGAGTGTCACCTTCATGCTGTCAAGAGAATCTTTAGGTACCTTAGATGTTATCCAGATTTGGGATTATGGTATCTAAAAGATTCACCATTAGAGCTTATTGCATATTCAAACAGTGATTATGGTGGTGACAAATTTGATAGAAAATCCACAACTGGTGGATGTCAGTTTCTTGGGAGTAGGTTGATATCTTGGAAATGCAAGAAACAAACAGTGGTGGCCAATTCTACAACTGAAGCAGAATATGTAGCTGCAGCTGCTTGTTGTGGACAAGTCTTATGGATTCAGAACCAGCTGTTGGATTATGGGTATAATTTCATGCATACCAAGATTTTTGTAGACAATAACAGTACTTTATGCATTATTAAAAATCTTGTACATCATTCTAAAACAAAACACATAGAAATTAGACATCATTTTATAAGAGATTGTTTTGAAAAGGGTTTAATACAACCAGATAGGGTTGACACAGAAGAAAATGTGTCAGATTTATTAACTAAACCTTTTGATACTGGAAGGTTTCAATACATGGTAACAAGTATTGGAATGACCAGTCTCACTTAATATATGTTTTGGGGTCATATTGTAGTTGTATGTACAGGATATGCATTGTTATTGGTCTTTTTGAGAAGTTAGATTTTCCACTATATTTGTCTAACGCTGACAAAGGTTATCTTAACGCTGTTAAGTGTTATCGTGACGTTGTCAGCAACATGTTAGTTTTGTGGTTTTTGATCTAAGTGTGCAGGTGTTGTTAGCATTGTACCATTGGATACAGAGTTGCTTATGGATCCTTGGAGAATCGTTGGAGCATGTTTCAATTTATGGATGATGGTTGGAATATTTATATTCCTATCTTGACATAAATTTTTATTTACATGCATATTATTTGGCAACTTGTGTATCACAGTTTAAGGGGAGGTTTTAGGAACCTTTAGTACTTTTGGGTATTCTTATAATACTCTTATCACAATTCTAGATTATGTCCACTGGTGAGTATGAGTTAGTTTACTAAATCATGAGGCATTATAGCATGCAAAGTTGACATACTATGCATCATGCCAAGACCTTTTTGGCCTAGAATTGGATGTGGTCTGTTGGGAGACTTGAGAATGATTTATAATGGGTTTACCTGGGAGTTACAAGGGATTTTATGAGATAACTTAATTGTTAAGAATTTTGGTTAGCAATGGACACTAGAGGACTTTATGTCTATCTTGTATAAGCAAGTGTGCATAACTGGACAGTGCTTGCCGCCCTATAATAATTTTCAGTTTATAGGTTATCTTCACTAGGATAAATTACTTTGTTAAGGTCCTTTTTCATTTTTATTATTTTTATTTTTGGACGCTGACAAATATTTTTCCAAGCGTTGTTGTGACCAATTTAGACACTGACATGGCTTTTGCAAACGTTGACAAGAATATAGCCTGTAGAATATTGATAATCAATGAATCTATGAAGGGGTTTGTTGATTTCTAGAGAGAGAAAGTTAGAGAGAGAAAGTGAGAGAAACTATGTGTATTTTATTAATATGGAAACAAGGAAATGACAACAACCAACCCCTTTCCATGGTGGAAAGGGGTATTTATAGTTCCAAGCATAACATGGGCTTGGGCCGGTCCATGACAAGCCCATGGACCGGTTCTTACTTAAGTTAATAAGCAACTAATAACTAATTACTAACTACGAGCTATTACAACATAAATCATATTGTGGAGTGACCGATACTTCTAATATACGTTAAAATGTATTTCTAACAATCTCCCCCTAAGGGAGGTCACTCCACGTTACAAAGTTCTAAACCTAGCATACTATACTAAGTCTTCGTTCTTTAGCTCGTAGTCTTTTCTTCTTTTCTTTCTTTTGTTGTGAATATGTTGATTTGATCTTTTTGGCTTTGACTTGAGAGCATTGTTCTTTGGCCTTTCACGTGCGATCTTTGCCTTTCTTGTGAACTTTGCCTCCTCGTGACTTCATGTTCCACACACTTACGTCTTTTTGTTGAATTCTCGAAAGCTTCAGAGTTTGGTACAGCGGAAGACTTCATCTTGTACTTTCTTGAATTTTTGCTGAACTTTGTTGCAAAAGACATAAGCATGTGGGAACGACTTTTACAGGTACACCGCAACACCACCGTCTTCACTGGTACTCAGCAACGCCACCGTCTTCAACAGGTACACAGCAACGCCACCGTCTTTAACAGGTACACAGCAACGACACGAATAAAATGGCTTTGAACATTTTATTCTAATTCGGTAGCATTTTACCTCCGGTCGGTGAAGACCGTTGGACGATATTAGATATCGTACCCGTGGCGGATAGTTTCAATTAAGTAACTTCCTGACAGGATTTCGCGGGTAAACCCGTTCTCTTTATTCGACCGTCCAAAGCTGACTGCGAACATAAAGAGTGAATCACTTGGATAAATTATCCTTGTGATTAAAAGCCGTCAATTCATGAAACCTGGAACAAGTGAATTTCAATTAAGATTTTCACCATCGTTGCTTTCCAGTTGTCACGAGCTCAATTCATAAAGAATCTTGCACGTTACCTACCAAGTGCTGTTTGATGTTGACACTAGAAGGATTTCCACTCGTCACTGTGGTCAATAAAGAGTCACTCTGAGTGTTCTGGCAAGATCATATGATAATGCGAAGAGGCCTGGAACGAGTTTAAGTTCAATTAAGAATTAAACTACTGTTACCTTCCAGTTTTTCACAAGATTGGTTCTAAAAGAACCGCACGTGTAACCTACCATGAGCTTGTTTGATGTTGGCTCAAGCAGGATTTCCATCTTCATTGTAATACTTACGTATTACTCGGATGTTCTGGCAATATTACAGGAATATTGCGTAGGACTCATGAAAATCTCTTACTTTTCACAGTGTGTGAGAAAGCAAGGAATAAATGGAAAGTGTCCTAATGAGACTTTTGATGATCTCTTGGCTCTAGACTCGATTGTGCGTTTTGATTTAGTGAGCGATGGCTGGAGAGGAGTGCCACCTTTTCAATACCAGTTTATTCGGAGTGAATAAACCAATAGATAACGTGTTGATCTCCGTGTGATTAAAACAAATACCTTTTGAGAGATATTTGAGTTAGCTGGGAAGGGTTGTGCATTGCATCACTGGGTCCATGATGTCTTTCTTCAATACCGAGAATCATTAGCAAAAATGATCTCAATAGCATATGTATTGACCCGGTTTCTGCCTAAAGTTGTAAGGAGGGCTTCTTTCTTTACACCCTTTATCTTTACATTTCTTTTTCATTCTTCAACCCCTTCAATGCTTACCAATACGTCATCACTAGCACCTTGTTGTGATTGTTCCAGTGCTAGCTTAAGTACTTGGTCGGCATTCAGCTACGTTCACATTCTTTCTCCATCTTTCCTAGGACTTCTAATTCTATCTAGGGAATTGTCCTTGGGAAGATTCCATCGGCTCTGATGAATCATTGGACTAAACCTATTCCTACCACCCTTTTGTCACCACATTCGTCGTAAATTAAGCGTGTTTTGGGAAGGAATTGCCACCATGAAAAATCATTGAAAATCACCTAACGTACTTGTGATATTGAAATCAAAAGTTTTGTACCTTAGGTGTTTTGTTCATCAAAAACGCTCCCCCTTAACACGTGCTTTACACATATTAAGTTGGATAATCGTTAAGTCTTTTTCATCTTTTAGCCAAGTATCACTTACGTCTCCTTAATCCCATTTTCTCCCCTTATCCAAAATGTTAACCATTAATATTTGGGATATTGAATGGATTAACCGGTCTTTGGGTAAAAATGAAATCGATGTTTGGCCATAGAACAAGTTATTGCTCCCCCTTAAGTTAATAAGGGATAGTTGTAGTGCTTTGGTATGACATATTTTGAAAGATTTAGAATCTCGTGAGAAATTCTTGAAAAATTATCATACCGTAACACTACACCAAGCCATACAAGCACATTATTCACAAATATACATATTCACAATTGAAAACCAATATAAAGTGACCTGAAATGTACGACCCATTAGATGGATCGTTGCAGTAGCTTGTGGTGCACTAAATACGGTCTTCCACCCACGAATCTTTCCAAGCTCCTCATCAATCTACGTTCACAGAGCTTTTGATCAATCTTCTTGATCACGTACTTTGCCATCTGCCGGTAACTCGGATGCCAATCCTCCGTCATCTCTGGCAAAGTCCCACCCGAGTTCAGATGCTCCAACTTTCCTCTGACTTGTATAAGAGTTCCATCACTATACTTGTGGAGCTCCCCCACCCTCATAAACTTCATCAAACCTCGACTGTTCAAGTAGAAAATGCCGTAGTTCGGGACAGAAATGCCGGTATAGGGACATCTTTATACATGTTGAGGTAGCACTTGATTCACAGGACGGGTTAAGTTAAGCTTCCTCTGATAGCTTTCGACTCCCAACTGAAGATCTTCAACTCGTGACTTGATGACAACACTTCGTGTGAACATACGAAGTGCTGTATTCAAAGCAATCAGGTCTTCACGAGGAATATGTGTGAGTTGATCTCTGGTCATCAGAAGCAGCATATCTTCGATATCCTCAAGGCGAATGATGGAAAAATCTCCTTGCTGGATTTTGTATTCCCTGTCATCCTCCCTTTTCAAGCGAATCTCCGTCACATGATAATAGCCGTTCTTGGCTTCAGTTTTCATTCCTAAGATGCTGGAGATGCGGATGTCGGATCTAACATTGCTTCCAGAATTGACCAAGCAGCAACCCCTGTACGCCCTTCGGACTCGTTCGTCCCAATGAGATGCACCTATGACAGCATACATATCATAATTACGATTCATTTTTGGGACCCAGAGTCGATTTACCTTTTCCTCGATAAAGGGTATTGTCCCCCAGTTGGCAGCTTTCAGTAGGGTCAGGGAGGTTGCGTACTTTGATGACCCCTTCAGTAGATACACAAGATCATTGGTGACGAAGAAGTCAAGAGCAATCTGATTATCTTGAGCAGGATCCATTGGAGGTGGAGCTCTTTCTGATTCATGAAGACCTGGCCGTTGAACGGTTTTCAGAGCCTTCAGGATCTCATCGGCATAGTACTCGAACTCCATTCGGGTTAATCGGGTTTTGGCACGCAGTCTCTTATCTTTCAGCGCCTTCTTCACCAAGGATGGAGTAACCGAAGTCTTATACTCATGAGCAAGAAATGCACATAAGTCAATAGGACTGCGGATACGGAGATACAGCACATCTTTGTCAGCATCTGTGATCGGATCATATTGTGCTGTTGCCGTGATCCAAGCCTGTGGTGGTGCAGTTTCGTCTATCTCCAACGTGTCTTCCCAAACTCGTGTGCTTGGTTCAGGAACCGTAGATTGTTGAGCTTGTTTTTGAGGAGTAGAAGTGCGAACATCTATTGGTTCAGTTTCAGGCATTTTGGCAGTGTCGTGAACTGGGGAGTGTTGTGCAGCTTCGGGTTCCGTCACTGATTCTGCAATCACAGGAGCAACAACAACAGAACTAATGGGGTTAGTGGTAATAGGTAAAGATACAGTGATAGAGATACCGGGAGCCGATGACACTGTAGTGGCATTCACATCGTGGCGCCACTTAGTTCGTCTTGATTCCGTCGATGTCGATTTGTCCTTCTGTGCTGCATCTTTTGTGGACTTGGTTCCAGTCTTAGCAGCAGTTTTCTTGGAGCTGGTAACCTTGTCTCCTTCTTTCGGCTGTTCACCCCCATCATCATCCTGATTGTCATCCCCATTACTACCCCTAGCACTCTCCTGATTCTCATCACCACCATCATCGCCATCATCATCATCCTCATCATCGTCATTATCCTCATCATCCTCATCATCATCACCACCCTCGTCATCGTCTTTATCCTTTTCTCCTTCTTCTTCTTCTTCTTCCTCTTCTTCACCCGTACCCTCTTCTTCACTTTCTTCCCTTTCTTCCTCAGGTAAGATGTGATATGGTACCACACTTCCAAACGTTTTGAATAATCTATCATCCTCCATGATAGCATCATTCAGGGATTTGTATAGAGCCCGTTGAATCCTAGACTTATCAAACGACCCAAGTTCCACCATACGAGCCTTAAGGATCTTCTTCAATTCAAAATCCGTCAGGTCATAAGCAATCTTGTAGGCAGCTTCTGAAGGATTGGATGATTTGACCATCAAGTTGTCAGCAGCAAGTGTCTTCAACTCATCACGAAGTTTAGGCATTAAGGATTCAACGGATTCTTGCACTCTTTCTTTCACAGATGCTTCAAGTGCTTCTTTTTGTTCCTTATATTTATCCCTCATCGCTTGAAGTCTAGTAATACGTGCAGCATGCTTATCAGCCTCAGCTTGCTTAACCCGAGCTAGTTCTTCTGCATGTGCTTTTCGAGTCAACTCCATATCTGAAGCAAACCTAGCAATCATCTCCTCTTGGGCTTTCCTAGATGCTTCTTCCCTTTGAGCTCGTCGTTGCAACTCTTGGCGAAGTTCATCCATTTCGCGTTTGTGAGTATCCACATGTTTGTCAAACATTTCGGCCATCACTAATGCAGCCATTGCAGATGTTGCAGAGCTGCTCTGGGTTGATTGAATAGGCTCGGTTGTTACTGCGGTGCTAAGGATGGGAATTATAGGTGGTGGAAGAAATGGTGTTGAAGCCGGTCTGGTTGGTAAGGGTTGTATGGGTGGAGGTTGTGTTGTTAAGGGTTGAGTTGACACCATGATCGTAGGAGCAACAGGTTCCTTTTCCACACTTGCTGAAATAGGGATTGATGGCTCCTTCGAAGTGGAATAATGTTCAGGTGACCCAAATTCGTCAACGTCATCCGGTTCCACGTACTCATCCTCAATATCTACCCTTGCACCTGAACCACTTCCGCCGGTATCTTTCCTACTCCTTTTAATTGTGATCTTCATCATTTGTTTCTCGGTCTTGTCAAGAGCAGGATCAACAATATCTTCTTCATCACGTAAAGCCATCTCATCAGCCTTACCCTTTCCCTTCTTACCCTCTGTCTTCTTCTTCTTGGGTTCGGGTTCAGGTAACGCAGCTGGTTGTTTGCGTTTACCTTTACTCTTAACCGTTGTGGATGAGTCTTCTCCAGTTTGAAGGTTTGCTTTCAGCCTCTTGATTTCTATCTGCAGTAGCTTGTAATCAGCAGAACCTTTGATTTTATCAGATAGAAGGTAATCAGGAATAGGACCCGGAATCACACTAATAGACGGTCCTTCATGCCTCAGATCTACGGTATCATCAGCTTCTTCAGTGTGATAGCGACCGCCTGCACGCCTATCAATAGTAGCATCAAGCTTCATAAAATAATTTATGATAAGCTTAATAAACCGAGGATAAGGAAAGAAGTTTGTCTTCAGCTTCTTGTTGTAGAAGAGTTGAAAGGTGAATTCTTCCCATATCAACAAAGCATAATCTGAATTTGCAGCTTTGTACATGCCATAGAAGAGGTTTATTATCGGACTGCGCAAAGCATCATGGCCACTCGTTTTTGGTGTAAGACATTTACTGAGAATACCCATCAATGCTCTCCAAGGTTGTCCTACCTTAGCAGTGGTAAACTCAGACGCAACTCGTATTTCCGGACATCCAAGTGCGTCAAATAACTCCACGAGTTCATCTTTAGTAGGATCCCTCGAGAATGACATGCCTTTGGGTGTATCCCGTATACCAAGAATCTTACGGAAGTCTGAAACTGTGAGTGTCTGCTGCTTGTTGTCGATGGTGAAGGTGATCTTGTTCGAAGTGATTTCCTTGGTGGCCCAAAATTCAAACATATACTCATAAGGCACCGAGGCTGTACTCCTAAGGGCGTTCTTGAAATGAGAGTTATCGAGAATGGCTATGGCGACCTTAAAACCATGGTGAGTGGATTTAGAGACTTGCTTCAGCCGGTAGTTGTTGGGTATAAACTTAAGGGTTCGTGCTTTAGCAATATCGGCTTCTCTAGATTCTTGGATTGCTTGTACTGTTGGATTAGTCATTTTATCTGCTTAAGATAAGACATGAAAGGTTGATGCACAAAAATAGATAGATATATCTCATTCTTACTTCTAAGCATAACACATTTCATAAGATAAAACAACAAGTACATATATAGCATGCAAACAATAATAATCAAACTCTTCATCCGGAACTTTTCCTCATTCGGAACATCTTCATCCGGAACATTTCCTCATTCGGAACTTCTTCATCCGGAAGTTCCTCATTCGGAACTTCCTTCATCCGGAAGTTCTTCATTCGGAACTTCCTTCATCTGGAAGTTCTTCATTCGGAACTTCCTTCATCCGGAAGTTCTTCATTCGGAACTTCCTTCATCCGGAAGTTCTTCATTCGGGACTTCCTTCATTCGGAACATTCCTTCATTCGGAACTTCCTTCATCCGGAAGTTCTTCATTCGGAACTTCTTTCATTCGGAAGTTCTTCATTCGGAACTTCCTTCATTCGGAAGTTCTTCATTCGGAACTTCCTTCATTCGGAAGTTCTTCATTCGGAAGTTCTTCATTCGGAACTTCCTTCATTCGGAAGTCCTTCATTCGGAACTTCCTCATTCGGAAGTTTTGTTCAAAAATTCCTTCATTCGGAAGTTGGTATCCAGTGTTCATTCGGAACTTTTCAAACGAAGCTTATGATGAATAATCTAAGTGCGTTTGTGAGTTTCTAAGGCAATCTATGGTAACCAAACATAATCTAATGCTATTCCGCGCAAAACCCATCAAAAATCCCTAATCAATTTAGCCTAATTGGGGCGAACAAACCCTAACTAGATTTAGGTTGATTAACTGAAGTAATCAATTGGATTTACAAGGTTTAAACAAATTAGAGATTGAACAATTGATGTTATTTACCTTATTTAGCGAATGAACAGGAAGGAATGATCAGACGAGATGTTTGTAAGAGTTTGTGTGTGTTTATTCAACAATGGCGGCAAATGAGCAGGAAAACAGTGATTAGAAAATAGTGGGGCGGGGGTTATTTAGTTGACTAGGTCAAAAATTTTGACAAGTTAAACAATTAACACTTTAAGTCCCTCTATTTATCTTTCCTTTTCCTTTTTGTCTATAATTTTTCATTTTTCTTATCCCTTGTTTAATCCTTCACACAACTTAGCAAACGCAATCTATTAGCATATCCCCAAAATCTAAAAGCCATGCCTATCACTTAGAACGAACACAAGTCGTTTTCTAAAGCAAAAACCACTCAATTACCATGTAGCCCTTAATTTTCACAATCACTTTTGAAAATCAATTTAATGACGAAGATGATTTTACTATTTTCTCCCCCTTAAACGATGACCCGTTTTCTATTTAAAGAGCTGTAGTCATTGTTTAAAGAGTCAAATAGTGATGAAAGCATTTCCAATTTATATCTTGAAAAATTTTGATTCGTGGTGTCAATAAGATTTCTCTTATTTTAACAAATTAATGCACTGAGACGTACACAAATTCGTGTTAGACCAAGTTATAAAGTAAACTTGATCCCTTTGCATGATTTGGCTTGTAAATCACGCCCGAGAAAATTAATTCCCGTTCTGAGCCAACGTTTTCCAAGGAAATACGTGACTTTAATATGAAAACCGGGTTGCAGTCTGAAATAACTACAAGCCATAATGGGCATGTTTTAAAAATGTACAACTTTTATACGGACTCTATTTATGGCACCGTGTCAATATTGATCGACATTTCTAAGGCCGTAAATATTACCGTACTAAAAGACATGCCCGATTTAAAACGAAAAATATTTTTGGTTTTTCTTGGTTTTATATTTTTTATGGTTTTTCTAGGTTTTATATTTTTTATGGTTTTTGTAGGTTTTATATTTTTTATGGTTTTTGTTGGTTTTATATTTTTGTATTTTCTTTTTGTGGTTTATATATTTACGATAATATACATGATCACAACCAAAGGATACTCTGAATAGTTTACCACGACTATTCAGCTGATTCTTCTGCCAACTCTTTGAGAGTCGCTGGAGTGAATGATTTCATGCCAAGCTTGTCGATCAAAAACTCGATTCGTCCTCGATCTAAGGCTTTGGTGAACATATCCGCCAGCTGGTACTCAGTAGTGACAAAATACAGCTCGATCACTCCGTTCTCCACCTGCTCCTTAATGAAATGGTAGCGAATGTCTATGTGCTTGGCCCGGGAGTGTTGAACATAGTTGCAGCAAAGGGCAATGGTGCTCTTGTTGTCACAATACATCGGGATTTTGTTGAATCCCAAACCGTAGTCAGTTAATTGTGATCTCATCCAAAGGACTTGAGCACAACAACCGGACATGGCGATGTATTCAGCCTCCGTGCTTGATATTGCAGCGCTTTTCTGCCTTTTTGAAGACCAACTGATCAATCTATCTCCTAGGAGTTGCACAGATCCAGAAGTGCTACGCCTCGTGTCTTGACATCCAGCATGATCGGCATCTGCGTATGATATTAAAGCAATCGAGGAATCTTTCGGATACCATAGACCACGATTAAGTGTTCCTTTTAGATACCGAAAGATCCTTTTAACTACATGTAGGTGCTTTTCGGTAGGCCGAGCCTGATACCGGGCACACATGCATACAGCAAATTGCAAATCAGGCCTGCTAGCAGTCAGATATAGAAAGGTGCCGATCATCCCACGGTAAAGTTTTGGATCGACAATAGTCCCATTCCTATCTTCATCTAACTTGGATTTCTCCACCATTGGAGTGTCTACGGGGTCACAATTCTCAAAGTTATATTTCTTAAGAGATTCTAGAGCATATTTGGATTGATTTATAAAGATGCCTCTGGGATTCTGAGAAATCTGTAAGCCTAAGAAAAATGAAATTTTTCCCATCATCGACATCTGAAAGCGTGTGGACATTATCTTCTCAAATTGTTTAGACAATTCTATGTTAGTGGCAGCAAATATTATATCATCAACATAAATTTGTACCAGAAGCATGTCGTTGCCGTCCTTGAGAGTGAATAGAGTGGGGTCCACTTTGCCTTTGGAGAAGCCTTCCGACATGAGATATGTTGACAGGAGATCATACCACGCGCGTGGAGCTTGTTTCAACCCATAGAGAGCCTTCTTAAGCTTGTACACATGATTAGGAGACTCCGTACTGACGAACCCATCCGGTTGACTAACATAAACCTCTTCCCTTAGTTCACCGTTCAAAAATGCCGTCTTTACATCCATTTGATAGACGATCATGTTCATATGAGCAGCAAACGCAAGGAATAGTCTAATCGCCTCCAATCTAGCCACAGGAGCAAAAGATTCCTCAAAGTCTATACCCAAGGCTTGTTTATATCCTCTAGCGACCAATCTAGCTTTATTCTTCAATACCGCACCCATCTCATCAAGTTTAACCTTATAAACCCATAACAAAGTAAGGATGTTAACCTTGTCAGGGCGAGGAACCAATTCCCATACTTCAAGTCGTTGGAATTAGTTTAGTTCCTCCTGCATAGCTTCAATCCAAGAAGATTGGGTCATAGCCTGCTGCCAATTTTTGGGTTCAACTTCAGAGAGAAATGCATCAAAGTAACAATAGAGTGCATTCTCTTGTAATTGATGGCGTGTAGAGACTGGTCGATCTAGATCTCCAATAACATTCCTAATTGGGTGATCTTTTGTCCATTTAGTGCTATGGTTTTCAATCCTAGGTGGTCTGGAGTGAACAATAGAAGGAGCTTCTTCTGAGGTAGACGCGGCTGAAGGGTCTTCAGGGATCGCTACACCAAAGAAAGGAAGCTCTTGCAAGTGAGCATATTCCAAGTCGTGATCAGTAGAATCCTCTTCCACATCATTAGGCACAAGTAGGGGTGATGATTCAGGTGTAGTTTGAGAATCACTTGGTGAAGGTGCATCCGGTTCAACGTGAATTGTAGATGCATTAGATAAAGGTTCATTAACTTGAGCAACCACTTCAGGTATTGGAGCAATTACTACAGGTGCTGGAACTTCATCAGTCGGGGGATCGAAGAATTCATCAAACAACGGTTGAAACAGTTTATCCCACTCGGGCCTTGATGGTGGTAAAAATGATGTAGAAGTAGGATTATTGGGAACTAATCCGGAACTTATAGCACCGGTTCCCATCTCATGAAGCGCGGGTTCAGAGCTGTGTTGCTCAGAAGCCATCGCTGTCAGCTCGTCGAAATCAGCGTCCATAGTTTCTACAATCTTGCCAAGACGACGGTTATAGATTCGGTATGCTCTTTTGGACGGTGAGTAACCAATGAAAATACCTATATCGGCTTTTGGTTGAAGCTTACCCAAGTTCTCACTATTGATGTTTGGATAACACAGAGCACCAAACACATGGAAAAATGAAACATCGGGTTTGCGGTCATGTAGAAGCTCATAAGGTGTTTTTCCATGGCGTTTCTGAATGATGGAACGGTTTTGGGTGAAACATGCAGTAGAAATAGCCTCTACCCACAAGAACAATGGAGCGTTCACATAAATAAGCATGGTCCTAGCAGCTTCCATAAGTGTACGATTCCGTCTTTCAACGACACCGTTTTGTTGTGGAGTGCGTGCAGCGGATGTTTCATGTGATATACCAACTCCTTCATAATAATCACGAAGAGTCTGGTTGACGAACTCTGTACCATTGTCTGTACGAATACGGCGGACAGTGGTATTCAAACGTACCTGGATGAACTTCAGAAAAGTAATGATATCCTTCGGTGCTTCATCCTTTGTACGTAGAAATCTAACCCATGTAAACCTTGAGAAATCATCCACAATTACCAGAATGAATTTCTTACCGCTCACACTTTCAGTTCTCATCGGCCCACAAAGATCCATATGCAAAAGATGAAGTTTTTCTTGATTAGTGTCTTCAGCTTTGGGTTTGTAAGATTTCTTGGTGCTCTTCCCCCTTGAACACGCGGAACATAAATGGTCCTTGTGAAATTTAAGCTTTGGAAGACCACGAACTAACTCGTTTTTAGCCAAATGATTAATAGCATCAAAATTAAGATGAGATAATCTGCGATGCCATAACCATGACTTGGTCTTAGATGCCTTAGAGAGAAGACATACTGGAGAAGCGGCCATCATGTCTTGTAAGGACAAGGTATATAGATTTGCACCACGAGATCCCTTCAACAAATCTTTTCCTTCTAAGTTGCGGATGAAACAAGTGTGTTGTCGAAAAGCAACCTCAAGGTTGGAATCACAAAACTGTCCTACTGAGAATAAGTTATGACCAAGACCTTCTACATAGTATACCCTAGAAATCGTCACGTTTCCAATCTGATATTCACCATACCCCATAATCTTTGCTATATGATCATTCCCGAATTTAACCGTACCAAGAAACTTGCTGACGAAATTTCGGAGCATCGAGCGATTTCCGGTCATATGTTTTGAACAACCGGAGTCCAAATACCACAGGATGATTTGGACCACCTGAAAATATCACCACACAAAGACAATGTAGAGGTATCGGAATCTGAGTGTTCCTTGTTATTAGCAGGTACAGATTTAATAATCTTAGATTTGCTAACTCTAGGTTTCTTAAATTTCCTAGCCTTCTTCTTCTTAATTGGTGGTGTAGATTCTAGTTGGCTTAAATCCTGAGGTATTTCTTCACTGATAGGCACTATAGTGGGGGCTGACCTAATTAAAGGGTGTTGTTTCCATACTTGAGTGCGAGTGTTCCTAACTAAAGGACGCTCAGACCTAACCTCAATGGATGCATTCCTAGTTAAAGGGCACATTTTTCCATCTAATGTAAAGGTCCTACCAGTGGGACGCCATTGCCAGCCAACTTGGGCACGAGTTCTACCCGTTGGCTTCCATTCAAGACCATTCTTAATAGCATTCATTTCATTAACGTGATCAATCAGACACAAATCATGACGCTGGGAAAACATACATTCATTACAATTCCAACACTTTAAATCAGAATTCACGAATGGTTTAGGCTGCTGCACAGGCGCAGAGCTTTTAGTCTTAACATGATTCGTTTTATTTAAAACTGAACTAGCATTCCTATTGTGGACTTCTACTTTCTTCTTTGTGGCACTACTAGTGGAGGGCTTGATCTTAGCTTTCTTGAGTGGCGATCCTTTAGCCTTAGTAGTCTCTTTTAATCCTGTAGAAGGCAAAGTGGGAACATTAGCAACAGGTTTTAAAGGTGTCTTACTTGATTGTGCCAATGATGGTTTCGCTCCTGGAGTCTTATTAAATGGAGTGACAGCAATGGGCCTATTATTAAGTAGTGCAGAACCTGGTGTACCTATGTATTGCAAATAAGCCAAGCAATATTGAACTCGCTTAATATATTCATGAGCCGAATAATAGTCGCTACTTGAGGGATCTAAGGCATAAAGATCGTCTAAAATATCCCTAAGAAGATCGACATGCTTAATGGCATTCCTCATATAATCATCATAGGTAACCTGGTTTCTCTTATGAAGCGGATTCTTATAAAGCACTACTGACTTGGTTGTTGGAGCACTAGTGGATGGTGCAGAGTCTGTAGCTAAGTTATCAACAACTTCTTGTCGGGTGAGAAGAAGTGTCTCCTTTAACTCAGCCAAAACCATATTTTTGTCTATGAGCAGGATGTTCAAGTCAGAGATTTCCTCGCACTTTTGGTCCAGTTGTTCAACAAAATATTGTTGCTGTGCCGCATTAAAAGCGAAGCGTTCTTCTAGTGAACCATAAAGAGCGGATAATCCCTGTCTTGTCCGATCCATCTCCCCTAGAACAGACGAAAGTCTAATCTCTAAGATTTGGTTTTTAGACTCTGCAGCCTCTAGTTCCAATTTTAATGTTTCCTTTGATGATACCTCTCTCTTCAATCTCATGATTTCTTCCTCTAATGTCTTAACAATTGCAATCATCTTGTCACTAGTCTCAACACCGTTTTCACAACCATTTGATATCAAAAGATCCTCATTTTGAGTTTGTTGTTTTGATTCTAAAGATATACAGTGTTGTTCTAGTTGATTAAAGCGTTTTGAAAGTAAATTGTAAGAATCTTGTAGCTTTAAAAACTCAGCGTTAGATTCGTGACAAGAATGATTATCTACCTCATTTACAGTTTCAGCAACATTTACAGAAAGATCACAAACATCATCACAAATATGCACAGCATCATAATTAATCACAGCAGATGTAAGCTCATTCGAATAATTAACATTTACAGTAGTAAGCACATCACACGAGATTACTTCGGACAAGAATCGGTCATATTCGGTTAAAATCTTTTCTTTTTCAATTAGTTGCAGTTCGTAAGCGGTGTCCATTTCATAAAACACTTTTTGAACTTCACCAATTTCAAACTGAAGATTTTCCTTAAGAGATGCAAAACTTCCTTTTAGACTTTCGACAAACGGATTGATCTCAGTTTTAAACACCTCGTTCATGTGTTCAAAAGCCCATTCTCCGGCGTTTAAGCCATTTGAAGTCGTACATTCCAAAATGACCTTGTCAAAGTTAGTAAAGTATCGGTTAATCTCTTGCAAGTTTAACCATACAGTGCTAACAGGTGGAAGATTCTTTGGAATTTCCTTAGGACCTTCCATGTTGACAAGTGTAGGAAATGTACTAGGGCTTTCTTCCTCTATCATGTAGGTTGGTGCTGTGATGAGATCCTTATCCATATGGAAGCGAACTCTAAAATCAGTTTTTGCAAGCTCCTTATTCATTTTAAAATAATCACAATCGGGATATTTTGCTGAATTGTATGACCGATCCTCATCAACTAGATCCTTATTTGTTCGATCATCGGGAAAAACAATCGGGTCTAAGGCCAATCCTAATTGAGTTGCATTATACAATCTTGGACTATGTCTAAAAGCTTGTTTTGCATACTTTGGGTTAGGGGGAAGGCCTTTTTGACGTGATAAGTTAAACTCTCTAAACGAAGCATCAAATAAGTGCACTAGTTGAGAAGCAGCGTATTGTCTTAAAAGCAAGTAGTCTAGACTTCTAATCTTATTAGCAGCATTAATCTCCATTTCATTCTTCTTAGATTCGAGTAATTCAAAATCAGTTTGAAGTTTTTGAAAATTAGTGACCACTAACTCCTTTTCTTTAAGTTCATTAGACAGATTTGCTCTTAAGTTTTCGATCTCTTGCAAGTGACCCATTTGTTTGTTTCTAAAATGATCATATTCGAGATTTGTGAGAACACTTGACGAAGGCACTAATTCCAAAGTTTGTACTTTCTCATTGCTTAAGGCAAGCTCATCAGACAAATTCTTATTCTTAGCTAAGGTTTCTAAGAGTGCAGCATTCATTTGGCTAAGTAATGTAGCAGGAACCATTACCAAATCTTGTTGAGCAGGAGTAGGTGTATACGAACTGGGTCCCGGTTGTGATTCACTCAAAGTCTGGGGACTCACATTGATATTGCTATCATTGTTTGTCTCCTCGTTTGAAGGACTCACCACCGAAGATTCATTCGAGTCAGCACTCTCTTGCACAACTTGATGTGGTTGAATACTAGCATCTGTGGTATTATCGGTGGTATTAATAAGTACCTCAGATCTCTTTTCTGGCCCTAAGCTGGAGATAGTTGCCATGAGAGCAGCCTTTGCAGATTGAAAGTCATCACAGTCGGAGTCATACGCATCTAGATCATCGGCTTGGTAAGCTGCATTCTGCGTCGTGACAACGTCTTGTTCAGCAATCCCTGGATCAGCAAGAAATGCAAGCTCCTCTTCATCAAGTTCCCTTCCTTGCGCCTGAGCATTTACCAGATAGATCTTTTCTGCAAACCACTGTCCATCCCTTCTCCTCTTGGGTTTCTTACAATCCCTGGACATATGACCCTCTTCCTTGCAGTTGTAGCATGTAATCATTCTCAACTTGCCTGTATTAGCCCGTGGAGGATTGTTGACCATTGGAGCAGGAGCAGGATTGACGGTGCGAACATTGGTTGATGTGGAAGTTCTCCCCTGATATGGTTGAATTGGC
Source organism: Glebionis coronaria (assembly GCA_025667525.1). Lineage (NCBI taxonomy): Eukaryota > Viridiplantae > Streptophyta > Magnoliopsida > Asterales > Asteraceae > Glebionis > Glebionis coronaria. The sequence goes on along the minus strand of CM046874.1, from coordinate 587,621,292 downwards.
TGAACCATTACCCTGCCATTCTCAATTGTAGCTTGTTGGCGAGAATTGGATGAATTCCTCAACTGATTGTTGGTAGGAGCTGATCCTCTGAATCCTCGTTTGCTTAAAGTTCTTGTGAGATAAGCAGACATAGTAGTTAGCACTTCAACTGGGTCAGCTCCTTGTTGGAATACAGGAACGGGGACTTCCTCATCATCACAATACAGAGCTTGATCTGGATGAGCTGCATAATCAGTAGAAGGAATACTCATTTGATCAGGGTAGCTTGTTGGATATGCTGCATTCTCTTGATAAGAAGAATATGAAGGCTGAGCATAAGGTGCAACATTTGCTGGATGAAGTTGTGAAGCATACTGTGGTGAAGGTGCATTGAACCGATATTGTTGCTGATGTGAGGTGGGTGGTTGTGGTAGAATCGAGTATTGGGGAAAGGCTGGTGTCATGTAAGGTGATTGATGATAGGCTTGATGTCCCAAGATATAAGGTGTGTTGTTGTGAGACAAACTTGGTTGATTCGCCATCAAAGCTAAGGAATCTGGGTACATACTGCGAGGAGAACGGTGCATAATCACATGCTTCTCATGCTGCTGAAGGAAGGCATATATTTGATCCAAATTGCACTTATGCAAATCCCTGGTTAACTTAACATCGGTAATATACTCACCCCATTCAGCTTGAGGTAAAGTATTCAAGAATTTGGTGTTAACCTGGAATGGAGCAATCACCAGATTGTATACATTCAGATCATTCATGAGTGTGGTAAATCTGAAGTAATAATCGTGAAGCGTTTCCCCTGGGTTGTAAGTGAATCTGTCAAACAGGTCATACAACTGACATTCCCTTTCCTGTTTGGTGAGAGACGTACCTTGTAGCAACACCTTAAGACGTTCCCATAAATCCTTTGCCACCGTATACTGACTCACCATCCTATAGATGTCATGGGGAAGAGCTTGGAGAATTGTTTGAAGAGCTTTTTCATCTGCATCTGCAACAAGTTGTTGAGCTGGAGTGAGTTCTTCAAATTCTCGTGGTCTAGTCACGTTGTCAACCACAATGGTACCATAGTCGAGTGGACCATTCAAAATCGATTTGACCATAAGCCTTCCGTATGTCGGTTTCCCCTTTAGATATTGCATCATTCGACCTTGCCATGCCTCAAACACCTCTTTAATAAGCATCGGTGGACGGCTATCAGTTCCCGTTATGATTGATATATCCGTAAGAGATGTCATCTGAGGCATTACTGAATTTGGATTCATTTTGTTTTCTTCAAAGAAACAGAGATTATCGGTTGATCGAGCAGTGAAGTAAAGCTTGTGAATTGTGTTGTGTTTTTGTTGTAAGAAACCAAGATTAAATCCTCTAAAAAATCGTCGAAAAAACAAGCAAAATAACCCTTGATTCGGAACTTTTTGTTGATTCGGAAGTTTGATTCGGAAGATTACCTTGATTCGGAACTTTTTGTTGATTCGGAAGATTACCTTGATTCGGAACTTTTGGATTGATCCGGAACTTCTTGGTTCGGAAGTTCTTGGTTCGGAACTTTGGCTTGATCCGGAACTTCTTGACTCGGAAGTTCTTGGTTCGGAAGTTTGGCTTGATCCGGAACTTCTTGACTCGGAAGTTCTTGGTTCGGAAGTTTCTTGATCCGGAACTTCTTGGTTCGGAAGTTTCTTGATTCGGAACTTCTTGACTCGGAACTCCTTGATCCGGAACTCCTTGATCCGGAACTTCTTGATCCGGAACTCCTTGATCCGGAACTTCTTGATCCGGAACTTCTTGATCCGGAACTTCTTGATCCGGAACTTTTGCTGAATAAACAGTAACTCGTTCCGATGAACAGTCGAACACCAAAAATGAAGATTAAGCCCAGATTTTGACCAAATAACCCAAAAAGTTTTGTGCTTTCGACTAAAATAAGTAACAACTAATACTTATCCACTAATCCCAATCACAAAAACACCAAAAACACCAAGAATCAAGATGATTTTTCTAAAAGAACACTAATACAATCAAAAACTAAAAAACCACACAAATCACTACCTTAAATCACCCCATAGCTCTTGATACCAAATGTAGAATATTGATAATCAATGAATCTATGAAGGGGTTTGTTGATTTCTAGAGAAAGAAAGTTAGAGAGAGAAAGTGAGAGAAACTATGTGTATTTTATTAATATGGAAACAAGGAAATGACAACAACCAACCCCTTTCCATGGTGGAAAGGGGTATTTATAGTTCCAAGCATAACATGGGCTTGGGCCGGTCCATGACAAGCCCATGGACCGGTTCTTACTTAAGTTAATAAGCAACTAATAACTAATTACTAACTACGAGCTATTACAACATAAATCATATTGTGGAGTGACCGATACTTCTAATATACGTTAAAATGTATTTCTAACAATCTCCCCCTAAGGGAGGTCACTCCACGTTACAAAGTTCTAAACCTAGCATACTATACTAAGTCTTCGTTCTTTAGCTCGTAGTCTTTTCTTCTTTTCTTTCTTTTGTTGTGAATATGTTGATTTGATCTTTTTGGCTTTGACTTGAGAGCATTGTTCTTTGGCCTTTCACGTGCGATCTTTGCCTTTCTTGTGAACTTTGCCTCCTCGTGACTTCATGTTCCACACACTTACGTCTTTTTGTTGAATTCTCGAAAGCTTCAGAGTTTGGTACAGCGGAAGACTTCATCTTGTACTTTCTTGAATTTTTGCTGAACTTTGTTGCAAAAGACATAAGCATGTGGGAACGACTTTTACAGGTACACCGCAACACCACCGTCTTCACTGGTACTCAGCAACGCCACCGTCTTCAACAGGTACACAGCAACGCCACCGTCTTTAACAGGTACACAGCAACGACACGAATAAAATGGCTTTGAACATTTTATTCTAATTCGGTAGCATTTTACCTCCGGTCGGTGAAGACCGTTGGACGATATTAGATATCGTACCCGTGACGGATAGTTTCAATTAAGTAACTTCCTGACAGGATTTCGCGGGTAAACCCGTTCTCTTTATTCGACCGTCCAAAGCTGACTGCGAACATAAAGAGTGAATCACTTGGATAAATTATCCTTGTGATTAAAAGCCGTCAATTCATGAAACCTGGAACAAGTGAATTTCAATTAAGATTTTCACCATCGTTGCTTTCCAGTTGTCACGAGCTCAATTCATAAAGAATCTTACACGTTACCTACCAAGTGCTGTTTGATGTTGACACTAGAAGGATTTCCACTCGTCACTGTGGTCAATAAAGAGTCACTCTGAGTGTTCTGGCAAGATCATATGATAATGCGAAGAGGCCTGGAACGAGTTTAAGTTCAATTAAGAATTAAACTACTGTTACCTTCCAGTTTTTCACAAGATTGGTTCTAAAAGAACCGCACGTGTAACCTACCATGAGCTTGTTTGATGTTGGCTCAAGCAGGATTTCCATCTTCATTGTAATACTTACGTATTACTCGGATGTTCTGGCAATATTACAGGAATATTGCGTAGGACTCATGAAAATCTCTTACTTTTCACAGTGTGTGAGAAAGCAAGGAATAAATGGAAAGTGTCCTAATGAGACTTTTGATGATCTCTTGGCTCTAGACTCGATTGTGCGTTTTGATTTAGTGAGCGATGGCTGGAGAGGAGTGCCACCTTTTCAATACCAGTTTATTCGGAGTGAATAAACCAATAGATAACGTGTTGATCTCCGTGTGATTAAAACAAATACCTTTTGAGAGATATTTGAGTTAGCTGGGAAGGGTTGTGCATTGCATCACTGGGTCCATGATGTCTTTCTTCAATACCGAGAATCATTAGCAAAAATGATCTCAATAGCATATGTATTGACCCGGTTTCTGCCTAAAGTTGTAAGGAGGGCTTCTTTCTTTACACCCTTTATCTTTACATTTCTTTTTCATTCTTCAACCCCTTCAATGCTTACCAATACGTCATCACTAGCACCTTGTTGTGATTGTTCCAGTGCTAGCTTAAGTACTTGGTCGGCATTCAGCTACGTTCACATTCTTTCTCCATCTTTCCTAGGACTTCTAATTCTATCTAGGGAATTGTCCTTGGGAAGATTCCATCGGCTCTGATGAATCATTGGACTAAACCTATTCCTACCACCCTTTTGTCACCACATTCGTCGTAAATTAAGCGTGTTTTGGGAAGGAATTGCCACCATGAAAAATCATTGAAAATCACCTAACGTACTTGTGATATTGAAATCAAAAGTTTTGTACCTTAGGTGTTTTGTTCATCAAAAACGCTCCCCCTTAACACGTGCTTTACACATATTAAGTTGGATAATCGTTAAGTCTTTTTCATCTTTTAGCCAAGTATCACTTACGTCTCCTTAATCCCATTTTCTCCCCTTATCCAAAATGTTAACCATTAATATTTGGGATATTGAATGGATTAACCGGTCTTTGGGTAAAAATGAAATCGATGTTTGGCCATAGAACAAGTTATTGCTCCCCCTTAAGTTAATAAGGGATAGTTGTAGTGCTTTGGTATGACATATTTTGAAAGATTTAGAATCTCGTGAGAAATTCTTGAAAAATTATCATACCGTAACACTACACCAAGCCATACAAGCACATTATTCACAAATATACATATTCACAATTGAAAACCAATATAAAGTGACCTGAAATGTACGACCCATTAGATGGATCGTTGCAGTAGCTTGTGGTGCACTAAATACGGTCTTCCACCCACGAATCTTTCCAAGCTCCTCATCAATCTACGTTCACAGAGCTTTTGATCAATCTTCTTGATCACGTACTTTGCCATCTGCCGGTAACTCGGATGCCAATCCTCCGTCATCTCTGGCAAAGTCCCACCCGAGTTCAGATGCTCCAACTTTCCTCTGACTTGTATAAGAGTTCCATCACTATACTTGTGGAGCTCCCCCACCCTCATAAACTTCATCAAACCTCGACTGTTCAAGTAGAAAATGCCGTAATTCGGGACAGAAATGCCGGTATAGGGACATCTTTATACATGTTGAGGTAGCACTTGATTCACAGGACGGGTTAAGTTAAGCTTCCTCTGATAGCTTTCGACTCCCAACTGAAGATCTTCAACTCGTGACTTGATGACAACACTTCGTGTGAACATACGAAGTGCTGTATTCAAAGCAATCAGGTCTTCACGAGGAATATGTGTGAGTTGATCTCTGGTCATCAGAAGCAGCATATCTTCGATATCCTCAAGGCGAATGATGGAAAAATCTTCTTGCTGGATTTTGTATTCCCTGTCATCCTCCCTTTTCAAGCGAATCTCCGTCACATGATAATAGCCGTTCTTGGCTTCAGTTTTCATTCCTAAGATGCTGGAGATGCGGATGTCGGATCTAACATTGCTTCCAGAATTGACCAAGCAGCAACCCCTGTACGCCCTTCGGACTCGTTCGTCCCAATGAGATGCACCTATGACAGCATACATATCATAATTACGATTCATTTTTGGGACCCAGAGTCGATTTACCTTTTCCTCGATAAAGGGTATTGTCCCCCAGTTGGCAGCTTTCAGTAGGGTCAGGGAGGTTGCGTACTTTGATGACCCCTTCAGTAGATACACAAGATCATTGGTGACGAAGAAGTCAAGAGCAATCTGATTATCTTGAGCAGGATCCATTGGAGGTGGAGCTCTTTCTGATTCATGAAGACCTGGCCGTTGAACGGTTTTCAGAGCCTTCAGGATCTCATCGGCATAGTACTCGAACTCCATTCGGGTTAATCGGGTTTTGGCACGCAGTCTCTTATCTTTCAGCGCCTTCTTCACCAAGGATGGAGTAACCGAAGTCTTATACTCATGAGCAAGAAATGCACATAAGTCAATAGGACTGCGGATACGGAGATACAGCACATCTTTGTCAGCATCTGTGATCGGATCATATTGTGCTGTTGCCGTGATCCAAGCCTGTGGTGGTGCAGTTTCGTCTATCTCCAACGTGTCTTCCCAAACTCGTGTGCTTGGTTCAGGAACCGTAGATTGTTGAGCTTGTTGTTGAGGAGTAGAAGTGCGAACATCTATTGGTTCAGTTTCAGGCATTTTGGCAGTGTCGTGAACTGGGGAGTGTTGTGCAGCTTCGGGTTCCGTCACTGATTCTGCAATCACAGGAGCAACAACAACAGAACTAATGGGGTTAGTGGTAATAGGTAAAGATACAGCGATAGAGATACCGGGAGCCGATGACGCTGTAGTGGCATTCACATCGTGGCGCCACTTAGTTCGTCTTGATTCCGTCGATGTCGATTTGTCCTTCTGTGCTGCATCTTTTGTGGACTTGGTTCCAGTCTTAGCAGCAGTTTTCTTGGAGCTGGTAACCTTGTCTCCTTCTTTCGGCTGTTCACCCCCATCATCATCCTGATTGTCATCCCCATTACTACCCCTAGCACTCTCCTGATTCTCATCACCACCATCATCGCCATCATCATCATCCTCATCATCGTCATTATCCTCATCATCCTCATCATCATCACCACCCTCGTCATCGTCTTTATCCTTTTCTCCTTCTTCTTCTTCTTCTTCCTCTTCTTCACCCGTACCCTCTTCTTCACTTTCTTCCCTTTCTTCCTCAGGTAAGATGTGATATGGTACCACACTTCCAAACGTTTTGAATAATCTATCATCCTCCATCATATTGTGGAGTGACCGATACTTCTAATATACGTTAAAACGTATTTCTAACATAGCCGTTGGGCGTTGATGGGTTATTTTTTACCGTTGACACTCATTGGGACCTACCCAGTTGTTATTTTTGACGAATTTTGGGGCCGTAATTTTGGGAGTAGATAACTTTTAATTAATGCACAAGATAACGTATTTTCTTGTCAATATTTTCATCATTATATTTTGAAAATACTTGCCTTATTTTTTACCAATCACATGTGCTTATCTCTCCTATATATTTGGCTCCTATTTTTAAACAGGGTACTATCATATTCTTGTCTAACACTTTTTCTCCTATTATTCATCTTTCATCAATCTTTCACAAACAGCTTTCTTCAACAATGGCATCAAAGTTTAAACCAAGTGACTTGGTATTGGGATTCAGGAGTCAGCACAATATGATTGCTTATTTGGCGGCTGATGACACTTTTTTTCCACAATACACTCAGATGGTGGCGTATTTGAATGCATATCCTCTTAGGTATGCTCTTTCTCATGCTCCTCTCATCACTGTCACTCATATTAAACAGTTCTGGAACACTGTTAGTTCCTCAACAATTAATAATGTGACTACATTAACAGCTATTGTTCATGGGCGTACTTGGGTGGTTACTGAAGCCTTGGTTCGCCAGGCTTTGCATCTTAATGATACAGATGGTATAACCACTCTTCCCATTAATGAAATAGAACAAGGACTTCGGGCTTTGGGGTATCCTTTCCCTGATGAGGGTACTTTACATAAATATCATAAACAAGAATTTCCCCCAGCTTGGAAGTACCTCATACTTGTCATCCTTCAATGTTTGAGTCCCAAATGTACTGCACATAATGAAATTAACAGGTCAATTGCTAGTGCAATTGTGTACATTACAAATGGGCAAAAGTATAATTTTTCAAAATTATTTTTTGATGCCATGTGTAAAAACAAAGGGAATAAGATGACTTTGGCTTATCCCAGATTTTCGCAAATGGTTTTTGATCTGCAAAATTACAGCACAAGGGATCATGATGATTTTTATGAGATCCCTGTGCAAAAGAAAGCTATTTTTAGTAAGATGAACTCACCTCCTCACCGTGAATTACCCCTCACCCAAGCTATGCTTGCTGTTATTGTAGTAGCACAACCCCAACCAGACCCACTACCACAACTTGACCCAATACCAGAACCTTTGCCTTCACCTCAACACATGGAAAATGATCAAGAATCCTTCAACGCTGACACATTAAACATTGGCGTTGACACCAGTAATCCAAACGTTGACACCTTTCCTTCACAGACCCAAACACCCCTTAACCATCAAACTACCACCCAATCCACATCATCTTCTACCCCACCTGAATATAGATTACAAAAACACCCAAGGACTACTGGAGTGTTCTCCTCTAGTGGTCCTAGCCATGTTGCAGTGAGAACCACCACCACAAGTGTGGTTGGTGCTATGGATGAGGCTGGGACTATTGGTACTCGCTTAGATGCAGGCCAAGACAGTCCTAACATCTTTAAGACCTAATCCATGCCCCATGACTCTACTTTGGGAGGTCAAATACCCATTCTAGAGGAGGGCAGATTGGAACCATACACATTGATGGAATTGACGGTTGTCTGCATTAGCTTGTAAAAGCAAAATGCAGACCTGGTACAAACAGTCAGTACACAAGGCCTTGAACTCAAGCAATTGAGGGAGAGGATTGTCATTTTGGAGGATGCTAACACTAGGCGTGGAATGGAGGAATCTTCCAAAGGGGAGGATGAGCAGATCCATGTGAGTGACAAAGGCTCACATGATGGAGAATCTTTGGGTGTTGCTGAAGCCCTCACTGAATTGAAGAAGCAACCAGGTTTTGATACATCTTTGGTTACTCCTACAAATTTGAACTTGTCTTTTACAGCAATGATGGAGCAGTTTACAAGAGGCGCTGAGACAAGTAAGGTGAGCGTTGACAAGCAAAATTTAAACGCTGACACACCAAGCGCTGACAAGAGTAAGTTGGGCGCTGACACACAGAATTTGAGCGTTGACAGACCTGCAGATATGGATGATGTATTCCAATCATCAGCTATCATCAAAGAAGTGTCTTCACAGGTACCATTATCGTCTTTACCCACAATTGATCCATTAGATAAGGGTAAAGGAATTATGGTAGAAGTAGAAGTTCTAAAGGATGCAGCACAAGTAGAGTTTGATTCAAGGTTGGCTGCACAACTTGTGGAACAAGAAATGAAGAAGGTTGGAGAATCACCATTTGTTGTTACTTCTGAGGAACAAGAAGGAAGTGATGAAGGGAGTTTAGATTCAAGTGTGATGATAATTGAACAACCAGAAAGACTTGAATATGGTGATGACTTGGCAAGAGAGAAGCTTAGAGAGTTAAAATTGCAAGTAGACTATGATATGCCAGAAGTTGCTCAGATGTACCATGTTTGGGAGAATAGGATTATGGAGAATCTAGATTTGACAATTTCAGACCAAATTTGGGGATTGGAGATTCTTCTAAGAGTTCAAAGAGACTGCAAGGTAATTCTGAAGCATAAGGATAGCAATGTTTTCTCACTGCTGAAGAGGGATAGAAGGGAGCTTTATTACATGTTACTCAGATGTCATGGAACTGGATGGACCTTCAAGAAATTGCAGGGATTATCCTTTGAAGAATTGGAGTACAAGGCTTATCCCATTTGGGCAAGAGTGCAGGAAATGAATACTCTTAGACTTCTTTCAGATGAAAGGAAAGAAGAACTTGCAGAAGAGATGGAGATTCAAAAGGCAATGATTGTTCCAAGGCCTTTGAAGAAGGGAGTTCCACTTGAGTTTCCTAAAGATTTAAATAAAGTGGTTACCAGTGAAGCTGTTCTTAGAAGGAGCATTAAGCTCTCACCCATGGAAGCTTCATATATGGTACAAGTGTTACCTCTTGATGCTAGAAAGCCTATCATTAGCTATGAAGAAGATGCCAGTGGGTTTTGGAAGATTGGCAGATATGGGAAAGAGGTACACACATTTACTACTCTTATGTCTCTCTTTACAAGTATGGATAGGGAAGACTTGCCAGACCTTTGGAGGTTGTTGCTGGCCAAGTATGAGACTGAAGCACCTACTTCAGTCAATGGAATAAAGCTTTGGTCAACATTCAAGAGAATGTGTGCACCAAAAGAAGAAGATCCTGTTTGGAAGGATCTTGAGGATGATATCAGTGGACTTCAATGGCGTTTGTATTCAGCCGCTGGTGTGTATTATTTGAGCTCTACAAAGTTTGTTGAGTATCTTCTTGTAGATGCTGAGTATCCCATGTCTAAAGAAGTTTTGGACAAGATGAAGACAACACAGCTAGAGATTGACTCTTCAAGTGACATGGCCAAAGATTTGATTAGGCATGTTTATTACCAATATGATAAGATTTGTAAGATTCCTCCTAGTTCTTAATTTTTATTCAGAAACTTGATTGCTAGAGTAGATATCAAGTTTAGGGGAGGATTGTTGGGAATAAAATGTAGCCAGTACACTTGAACGCTGACAAGAAGAAAACAAGTATTGATAAGAAGAAAACAAGCGTTGACAGATCAAGCGTTGACAGGAAGAAGTCAAGCGTTGATAGGTTGAAGTCAAGCACTGATAGAAAGATATGGTCTACGCGTATTATGTTTCTAGTTTGTTTCTAGTAAAGATAGGATCAACAATGTATTTTCTATAATTATCTTTACCTAGAATAGTTGATACGTAGACTCTTGTACAAGGCTTCTTATGTCTATAAAAGAAGACCTTTATGTTTTGTTTCATATAAGTTTTCATACGTTTAACAATTTCATTGTATGCAAGTTTGTTATCATCAATCAAGTGAAAGTTTGTTTTATAATTGTTTGTGTGTTCTTGTTTGAGTATTAATTCCGCATAATACTTAAATTTTTTATACACAACAAAGTTTCTCTACGTGTTTAACTTGATTTAATCTCGTTTACACAAGCTAAATCGATCTAAGTTTGGGATCAACAAATTCTTCAATATTGGAGGACCCTTCTTGTACAATCTTCAATTCTTCAAGGGTTATTCTTGGAAAAAAATCAACTTTAGGGCTTGGTTCATTGTGCGGCTTCTTTCCCGTGTTCGTTTTTGCTTGTCTCTTGTGATCTTTTGCCATTTTCTCAATATCCGTACCTAAAATACACATGTAACAAACACAAGCATATATTTGGCATATTTCATGATATTTTATGCATTTTAAGCTCATTTTGGACGATGAGACTATGTATAAAAGCAGTCTCATCAATCACCCAACAGAGAAAGGAACTTGGAGACTCCATGCTTCCTAAATGATGAACAATTCATATGTATTTGTGAAAACACTTATGTTTATTTGTAATATTCAGCCGTGGATGTCTACGACAATGTGTGTATATACTTGTTTTTTTGTTTTTATACACAGTGTGTTTAGATAAATGTATATCTTTCTTACGTGCGTCATAGCACGGCGTCGCAGAAAAGACTAAGCATTACATGTTACTAGAGGTGCACCGTGTGTCTTTACGCATGTCCGCCTATTTTGTGAATGCGGTATCTCTAAACTTATTACAACGTCTTGCGAATAAGGTGTCTAGTAAGGATTCATGATCCATGGCTGTTGGGGTTGCATCCCTCTTATGCAGCAAGTACGGTATGATGAATGCATACGAATAAGGAAACATAAATAAATAATTCTAAGTATGAAGAAAAAGAAAATTTAAACAAGAACAAGTCGTGGAGCTAGCTAGGCACCATGATATTTTATTATTACGTTCACGATTTTTGAAACAATGTTGAAGAAACCCTAAGACAAATGATTCCTAAAAAAACAGAAAAATGACATGGACCTTATTGATGCTGACTACAGCGAGGTGTCCATGTGGAAGGCCGTAGCCTTAAAGTTAGCATTTTTGAGATTGTTGATGTTCCACGTGCAACCCAAGTCTCGGCCACCCATGTCACACAACCTGTACGCACCGTAGAGTATCTCGACTGATGATCCTCCGTCCACATACATGCGGTGGACGTTGTGGTCTCCCATGTTTACTTCGATTGTGAGGGCCCTTGGGCCATGTTGTTTGAAGTTATGGGGGGGAATGAGATTTCCTTAGAACAAGAAAAATTTTGACTGATTTTTTGTTTGGTCCTGCGTTGCCACGATTGTACCATGAATATGGTAGCGGGCTTATCCTTGGGGTGATCTTTTATGTCACCCTTCTTGTTTTCCTTCCCGTCCTTCTAATCTTTGGCGAGATGTTTGAGTTGTCCTGATTTCACCAAGGGCTCGATGTACTTCTTGAGCTGGATGCATTCGTCTATGCCGTGGCCATTGTCGTTATGGAATTCGTAGAACCGGTTCCTTTGACAACGGTAGACTGGAGTTGTCATGGTGGGTGGTCTTGGGAAGTTTGCACCCTCTGATAGCAATATCTCTCTTGGAGACATTCTAAGTGGAGTAAACTTGTCGTTACCCCGCCCTTTTTGTTGGCCCCAGTAGTCAAGGCTCCTTCCACTTGCCTGATTTGATTGTTTCTTGGGTTGATCATTATTCCGATAGCTTTGGTTTCCTTTTGTGGAATAAGCTGTTGAGACCGCGGTCTCCCCTTCTACAAAGGATCTAACCCTTTTCATCAACTCATCAAATGTTTCAAGGCGTTTGTCATTCAGACGTCTGATTAGTTCATTATCCGTTATGGCGTGCATGTAGTCGGATATTTTTAACACTTCAGGACATGCCTTGATTTTCATGCACTCATCCTTGAAGCGCTCTGTGAAATCTTCCGTAGATTCCCCGTGCCTCTGTTTCACTTTGGCTAATGAAACAAGGTCTCTATTATACTTCTTTCTCTGAGTATAATTCCTTCTAAATACGTTCCGCAATTCGTCGAAGCCGTCAATACTTTGATGCGGGAGTCTTTCAAACCAGTCGGGTGCGTTTCCTATAAGGGGTTTTTGGATGTTTAGCTTACCCATTTTTCACTTTTTGTTCACCTAAGTTACTTAACTTATTTTTTGAAACTTTGAGTTACTCAACTATAAAATTATGCTTTTTAGGTTACTAAACACCCACAGTATGTTCATTTAGGTTACCTCGATTACCTATAACCGGTTACTTGTGGGCCCCCTTATCAAACACAGAAACTTATCAGGTTATTGGACAGATATGTTACTAAACATTGTGAATTTGTTCAAATAATTTATTAAACTTTGCGAATTTGTTCACATAAGTTACTAAACTTTGTGTTTTTGTTCACATATTTTTATAGACACATTTAATATAGGGTAAAAGTTATAGAATGCCAACAAACATTTTGAAATTTAATATTTTGAAACACATACTTTTTTATTACCGATACTACCAATGTAATTTCAAAAAAATTTCCAAGTTGTACAAAACATGTGACATCGGTAGTCCGTTTAGCCAACGATCGTTTGCAAAATTAATCCTTATCTTAAGAGACACTTTTAATTAACTAAAAAAAAATTCTTTACTTTTAATTTAATTTCTGGGTTTATTTCGTACTTTATAATAAATAATAATTTCTTCTAGCATTTTAAATTGAAATAAAGATCAAATCGAAAATTATTTTTTTTTCGAAAAAAAATAAATTACTTTTCTTACAATTTTTTTTTCTTTTTATTAAAAAAATTTAAATTGACTTTGCCCTTTTATTAGAAATTTTTTATAAAGAATTAAAATTTTTAATTTTTTTCGTCCTTTTAATTTTTTTTATATAATTTTCACTTTACTCTTCTAAAAGAGTAAAAAAACTTCTATTTTTCAAAATTTGAAAAAAATAATGCAAAAATAAATTACATTTTTTTAAATTAATTAAAAAAGTAAACTGTACGAAAAACTTAAAATTTTATAAAACATTCAATATTTAAAAATTACAAAATAAATTAATATTTTATTTAAAGATGAAAATATTTTTTTTCATTTTTAATGAATTCAAAAATGCTCGTTCACATAAAGGACTAATTTTGCAACCGATCGTTCGCTATATGGACTAATAATGTCACACATTTGGTTCAACTTGGAAAAAAATATGAAAGTAGGTTGGTGGTATCGGTAATAAAAAAGTAAGTGTTTCAAAGTAGTTTATTTCAGAAAGTTCGTTGGTATTGTGTAGATTTACCCTTTAATATACACATTTTATACACACATTATATATTTTTTTTTAGATATGTTTTTGTACACACATTTTTATACACATATTTTTTGCACATTTTTATATACATATTTCTATATGTTTTTATATATAAGTTTTTATACGCATGTTTTATATACACATTTTAATACACACATTTATTATACATACATTTTTATCCGCACGTTTTATATACACATTTTATAAACGTATGTGTATAAAAGATGTATATTAAAAGATATATATATATATATATATATATATATATATATATATATATATATATATATATATATATATATATATATATATATATATATATATATATATATATATATATATATATATATATATATATATATATATATATAGTGTAGGGTTATTTTCAGAACCAAATAAATGTACAGAACTGCGAGAACCACTTTTATACTCTAAAAAAGGCATATATATTTTCATTATTATGTTTAAATTAATATTTAATAATTATTTTATTGGTATTAGATCCGAGTATGATGAGCGATATGAAGAGTGCACATGTGTTTTCATATTATCCAACGAAAAGACAGTTATAATACATACAAAACAAATACATGTGCATGGTCCTAGGATACATGTTCCTAGTGACCTACGACAATAAAAATTCATGTATTTCTACCTAATGAACTAACACGATGAATATACATGTGCATTTTAAGAGTAAAAAGGTGGTTCTCGCAGTTCTATACATTTATTTGGATCTGAAAATAACCTCACCCTATATATATATATATATATATATATATATATATATATATATATATATATATATATATATATATATATATATATATATATATATATATATATATATATATATATATATATATATATATATATATATATATATATATACATACATATATATATATATATATATATATATATATATATATATATATATATATATATATATATATATATATATATATATATATATATATATATATATATATATATATATATATATATATATATATATATATATATATATATATATATATATATATATATATATATATATATATATATATATATATATATATAGGGGGACTTTATTTACAGAACCCATCTTAATGACAGAACTTGCAGAACTCTTATTTTTGAAGACAAACATGTATGTTTGAAGGCTTACATGTATGTTTATGAAAGCGAACATGTATGTTTTTATATCGGTGCACATACATGCATGCGCGCTTTAAAAAATGTATGTTTTTGAATGCGTGCACATACATGCATACACGCCCTCAAACATGTATGTTTTTTGATATCTTTTTTTAATTTTATTTAATTTTGACAAAAAGAACTTTAAATATGCTTCACGAATACATATATTTTATAAAAACATACATGTACTCCTTCAAACATACATGTTTGCCTTAAAAAAACAAGAGTTCTGCAAGTTCTGTCACTAAGATGGGTTCTGTAAATAAAGTTACACTATATATATATATATATATATATATATATATATATATATATATATATATATATATATATATATATATAAATTGTCATCCTTGTATAAACCGTGTATAAAAAGATATATAGTAAAACATGTGTATAAAAAGATGTATATTAAGAGATATATATAAACTAGTATAAAATGTGAGTATAATCTTTTCAAAGGTTAGTAACTTAGGTGAACAAATTCGTAAAATTTGGTAACTTACGTGAACAAATTCCTAAAGTTTAGTAACTTATTTGTAAAAATAAAATGACACGCTGGCAGTTGTAACCGGTTACTAATACTAACAGACGGTCATTCATACTTCAGTACCAATATTACCCGGTTGTCATAGTCTGGTAACCCAAAGTCTCAAAATACTAGTTGGGTAACTTAGGTAAATAAAAAGCGAAAGTTGGGTAACCTAAACATTCAAAAACCCTCATATAAGTGTTGAATTGAACATCTGGCACCACAGGGGCATAGGCCATCGTTTAATTTTTTTCTTGTGTTTCAAAGACTTTAAAATGGCCATCCAGGTCACCGGATCCATCATAAGTTTTCATGCACGTGGGCATGCGTCGCTTTTTATCTTCAGAGTAATCTCGGATGCGAATTGTGAATGCATCTTCTTTCTCCCGGCACCATGGGAGTGAGAGGTCTTCACCACCCCGTTGAGAGCGATGTCGTGATCATCTCTTGCGTTCCCGGCTATCGTCTGAGGATTTGGAAGAGGGGTATCTAGCCTTGCGGCGCCTGGGATGATGGTCGTCAGAGTCGGATCCGGAGGGATCATTACTGGGTGAGCGTCTCCCGCGACTAGAGCGGCTATGGTAACTGCTAGTAAGTGGTGGAGGGGTGACGCTCCTTCTCTTAGGAGGATCTGTCCTCTCGAAGACACTTTTGCGGCGAGTATTTTCTCACGGTGTTTCTGGGAAATCGCGCTCTATGGACCCACCCGAGAGATTTGCGTCCCCATGGTTTGCCTCGAGGTCTTCGAGTATCCGGTCTCCGGTCCGTTCGAAAACATTACCCGGTTGAGTATCTCCCTCACTTCGGAAAGTACTTCTGCCTGGCGTTTTCTGTTCCTTTTTCGTGACCGTTTAGGCGTGTCTTCCGCAACGGTGTCAAAGTTCAGCCTGGCTTGAAGGTTTCTTCCCAAGTTCATCCTCACCATTATGACGGGCATGATTTAGTCAAAGTTTCACGTCACATAGTCCTCGATGCTTCCATCATTGATGGGCGTGATGATGACGTCCTCTATCTCAGTGATAGGGGATTTTTGCGTCTCCTTATGGGGAGGTGCGGACGTAGACCCCGGATTTGGGTTATTCACAAGAATGGTAGGTGTAGGGGTATTGAATTGTGTATCAGTCCCACGTGGGGACGGATCTGTCACGTTTCGAGTAGCCCTCCCTCCTGCCGAGCCCGTGGCCGGCTGGATGACAGGTGAGTCCATAGCTGGTCGCTTATTCACGTTCCGCTGATATCCTTGATTAGGATTTCCCTTCGTCATTAGTAGAGTTTAGTGTAGGGTCCCACGGATGGTGCCAACTTGTTGATACGAAAGTTGGATGGACCTTGCTTGACCTGAATTAGACTTAATTCGGGTGTTAGAGGCTCCGGCTCTTTCACTAAGTGAATATATGGTTATGATCCTGCACACTAAACAATACGCTGTTAGGCGTACCGTGGGAACGTATCCCATGATTAGACTCCGACGTGAGAGTAATTAATCGGTTTATAGGGTTAGTAATCGGTGAGATATGAGAGTATGGAGTGAATCGTACCTTTGTGGAACCCTTGGGGGTTCCTTATATAGGCGGTAGAGTCCCTATTAGGCTTTACCGAATCTTTGGCCCCAAGTAAGAGATAACTACCATAATTGAACTGATTGTTATCTCCTAATTAAGGTTAGTGAATATCTCCTACTTTGGGGTGAATCATAGTCCTAATTAGGTTGTGATTCTGTCTAACCCTCGTCGGGCGTACCATGCTGTGGGCCGCATACGGTTGGCCACCGTTAATCGAACCTATAGATCTAGAGTAACATTGATCCGACCCATATGTGCCTGTCCGGATACGGGTAGTACCAATGGGCCGGGTCCAAGACCCGGCTGGGGACTATACGTCATTAATTACTAATTACAACGTTCCTATGACCGATACATAATAACCTATGACCGAATCATTCTTGTTCGAGTCAATATTTTGAGGCTAACAAATTATATGACCTAATATCCCGATGTGGATGTTTGAGGATAACTGAACTTGTATGTTTCCGATGTGCCAGTTTGGGGGTGTTACAATTTGCTAGAAATACGGATGAATCTATTCGTTAAATCTCGAGAGAAGATTTGTGTAAGAAGGGTATATCGTGGCAACTCTGACTTTTGAAAGTTGGTAAAACCATTAGAGTTGACTAAATTGCCTTTATTTTTTGAACGAAAGTTATGGTGCAACAGATTATCTTCAGTGCCACCGAGGCACCAAGTCTCTCGACCCGAGTTCGAATCATCTCACGAAGAGAATATCAAGCCTCATGCTAGCCATCCAGTTTCCCATTAAGGGGCTTTAAGGCATTGTTTTGGGATTCGAACCCGGCTGCCAATTTTGGGAAAATCTCCCATATGGGGAATTGCAGGAGTCGAACTCATGACCTCCCACACATGGAGACTATAACCGGATGCATCCATCCAACTGTGTTGGATTTCATTTGCCTAAATTGCCTTTATATGGTTGATTTATGTGCTTATGTGATCTATGTGATATGTGTGTTAACCTATGATGACGAATTCATAAGTAGTAATTGTCATGATAGAGATTTGATTGATTGATATTTCATGTGTTCACATTTCTTTGACGATGAAACGATAGTGTAATTTTATGTGTGTATGTATTTATGTGTAAGTGATTATATATATATATATATATATATATATATATATATATATATATATATATATATATATATATATATATATATATATATATATATATATATATATATATTAGTTATTAGGAGTTTATAAGCATAGATTTTAAGTTAGAAATTAGTAGTAATTTTAGTAAATATAAGTTAGAAAATTTAGAAAGAACATTATTTTAGAAATGAAAAAAATATAGAAATGAAATGAATAAACAATTATTTAACTAGTTTAAAAGTTAAAATGTTTTTAAAAATAATTAAAAAGGCTTCATAATTATAAAAAAATTAATAGATAATCATTAAATAATATTTAATAAAAAACTTTTTTTATATCATATAGAAATCCAATCAGTTTTAGATAAAATGAAAGGAAAAAAAGAATTTTCATAAAAGTAGAACTGGTAACTAATAAGGAATAAATGTTTTTTTGAAAACTATAAATACACATCATTCCCTTCTATTTCTTTTGTTTTGGCCGAATTTACACAAAGGAGTTAATTAGGGTTTTGGTGATAATTAATTATGGTTTAATTCGTAGCTATAAACTGATTGGAATTTTTGGTTAAATTATGAGGACCATAATTCGGTCATAAAAATAGCTTTTAAGATAATTCTTGAGTTTAAAGTTATCTAAAGAGAGTCTAAATTTTAAGCCATAAAACCTCGTGTTAATTGGAGGTGAAGAAGTTTGACAAAACATTTTTACAAAGTTCTTTGTTCAAATAGTGAATTAATAGATGAGATTAGCATTAAGGTTTTAGTTCAAAAACCTTATCTAATTACTTTTATAGTTTTAGGGAATCACACTGATATTAGTTCTTAATGTATATAAGCTATTAGAATTTTTTGAATTGTTGTCTAGGTGTTTAAGTTGGTCAGATTAGGTCATACTTTTGGTACGAGATCTGGGATAGATCTGGACATTTTTTCATAAATGAATACTTAAAAAATATTTATACTGAGTTTTATTTTTTGTAAAAATTATTGGGATCCCTGACTCACCGTGGAGTTTAGATTTTTTAATTACAAGAGCTAAAACCTAGGGTTAATATTTTATTTGTGGTCAACTAGTGACTACAAACTTCTGCAAGAAAATCAAAAAAGTAGAATGGGAATATTAAGGGTATTAAGTGTTTGAAAATGAGGTATAAGCTATAGTATTGGCATATGGATAATTGTAGATCTATCATTTGAACGTTACATTTACTTGGTCATTTAGCCTAATAGGGTGTAACATGTGTTTGTTGTGTTTAGTTAATTGAAATGATGCATCTTTCGTTTTTGAAATATACTTGCTGTGATTATTTGTTAATAATATATGGACAATATTCATCTATTATGTGCTATGTTTTGTATGTGTTATTGGATCGAGGAGCATGTTCCATATCAAGTGTGTGTTATTGAATTGAGAATCACGGTCCATCTCAATTACGATAAGTGGATCAAGAGCGTGTTCCGTCTCAAATTATGTGATATAATATGTTTATGATTGTTATATTATTTCTTGCATGATAGTATAATAGTACATATGTTTGTCCTAAATTAGTTAAACTGATTTTATCTGTCACAATTTTTAAATGTTTAACTAAAATTATTGTGTCTTAATCATATGTCTCACTCCAACATTATGTTGACGTTCTTAAGAATCATTTTCAAGTTAGCATAGTGAGGTTAAGGAACTTAAGATGCGTATCTAGAGAGACCATATAGCTGCATTTGGAGTTTACCTCATATATTTTATGTTTCATGTCATGTTGCTTTAAATTTTTTGAATGTTATGTGTTTACTAGGTTTGACATTTTATGTTTATGTCTAAGGATTGAGTGACCTTTTCATTTAAATGCAATACTTTATTACCTTTTTTTAGAGGTACTGTTATGACACATAGTGTCTATTTCTTTCTATTATTACATTTAGTTATTTCTCTATTTGTTACACCATTGTGTTGTGATGATACCCATGACGTTTAACTCATGATTCTTGCTTTGGCGTGGTGTGACACAAATAACCCACCTAAGCCAATCAACGTCACTAACCGATCATCAATACTACACACTATGGATGGGGAAACCAAGATATTGATGGCATCGAAGGGTATGTCACGTATGGATTTTAATCAAATCATATTGATCTAGTTTGGTATGAATCCAAGCTCATCCAGTTTTTTTAGAAAATCACATGGATACATGTAACCGAGATACATTAATTGAAGGGTATATATACCCCAGCTAGAAATGGAGGAGAACTTACATCCAAGAGAGTTATATCCTTCTCCACCTCTCTTGTGTTATGGTTTGTAAAATAAGGAAAAAGGAGAAGAAAATGTGAGAAATATGTTTTTTTTATTCAGCTTCTTGTGAGGAGACATAAGTGCTTGAGAAAAGTTGAGTTGTCAGATGATGTTTTTTGTACATTGATTAAAATATAATATACTCATTCTTAATAAAACTATAAAATAATGTGTTAACATTATCATTTATTTCAATCTAGATACATTTTAACTGGACTTCTCATATAATTAATTATTTTATTATAGACATAACTGCAACAAAAACATTTTTATTACTCTTTATATTATTTTTCACTCATACAACAATGGCAAAAAGAATCATGACAATCTGAATATGTTATGCCACCTTTTTTTAGTACATGAACAAGGCATGTATGAGCACAAGAACCTTTATCACAAGGCTCTGGCGCAAAGTTATAAACATAAGATCTATAATCATCACCTGTATGATAAACAAAGTATTAGAATACTTAAAATAAAGCTCAAATTTATTAATGACCTAATTTGTTGGTTTCAAAATTTCAAATTTTTGCCTTAAATTATATTGTTTATATGTATAACTAGAAAGCATTAAAACTTATACCCCAATTAGACGAACAAAACTCTTCATCTCGAGAAGATATCACGTTAATGAAACTAACAGATAACATATAAAGAAAAAGAACACACATTATGATTTTCGACATTATTAATTAAGATATTTGTGAGTAAAGAAAATATATTGAGTTATATTCTCGCAAATGAACCTTGTATTTATAATAAGTTTCTTAAATAGTTAGTACAATAAGCAATAATGAGCATTAATGAGAGATAGTGTCCTAACCATATAA
The DNA here is from genome assembly GCA_025667525.1 of Glebionis coronaria. NCBI lineage: Eukaryota > Viridiplantae > Streptophyta > Magnoliopsida > Asterales > Asteraceae > Glebionis > Glebionis coronaria. The sequence continues at coordinate 587,599,940 of CM046874.1, read as the reverse complement.
AATAAAGACTAATGAACATATTAAATGTCAATACTTTTCCACCAACTTTATTGATTTCATACTTTAATTAATGATAATTTTACGTATTTTTTAACATGACATTTATGAATGATAAAAAGTTTGGTTAAAATCAAAGTTTTCAAACCCGGGTCAACCAGTTGACTCGGTTCTGGTCGAAAAAAACGGTCATATTGACCCGAGTTTCACATTTTCAAAACCCGGCTAGACCCGCCGGGTTTAGGGTGACCCAGGTCAACCCGGTTATAACATCCAGTAGTTTTGGCTAATGTAATATCAGTATATATGTAATTGCCCATTTGAAGAATAAATAAAAAGGAGAATTTGTAAGAAATTTTAACATTTTGCTATGATATATGATTGAATTGTGAAATATATCGATTCTCACTATCTCAATTGCCACTTCAACATAGTCCTATATGTTGTAAACAATATGTATGTATCAAGTCTGAGTTCTAAAAGTACCAATATGTATACATTATGAATAAGAACAACTCAAGTATAACAAAGATACCCTAAATTACTAAAGAACCTTAGAAACTCTAGAATTCACTTTATAAATCAATGTTTCAAGCAATATAACTGCATAATATCTAGAGTAAATTACGTCGTTCGTCCCTGTGGTTTAGGCCAAATTACTGATTGAGTCCCTAATTTTTTTTCTTGCGTCGTTGATCCCTAATTTGAAACAATTGTACATCATTCGTCCCTATCTCGCAATCAAGTTAAGTGCCTTCGTTATCTCACCCCATGTGCTTAGCACGTGAGGGCATTTGTGTCTTTTCCAGCTTAACACATTTTAAAATTGTTTTATTGTTCATTTTTAAATAAATGCTTTAAAAAATCTTCACCGTTGTTCCACTTCAACAAATAACCTTTATCATACTTTTCCACCATCATCGCATCATTCATGCCACCATTTAGTCTTTAATTATTCAATCATCACCATCCCGTTCTCAACAACCAAAACAAATCATATCCTGGTACCATTACACACAAACACAACAGGATGTGAAAAAGCACCCCTCCCTTTGTAGATCTAACAAATTGGACGGTGGAACCATATAATGAGGTTACTGGTGATAGATAAGGAGGTGGTGGTAGGCATTTTGTTACGGTGATGGTAGTTATCGGAAAATGAAAACGGGTTTCCTTGTAATTAAATAGATCTGAAGTAGAGTTGGTATTTGAGATGGTGTTGGCAAAGCAGATCTGAGTTGGGTGGTCGGAGTGAGGTTTGTGAGGCTGGTTGATGTTCTTGAGGTGATGGTGTGAAAGTCATCATTTTGTGCAAATCTCAGGTATAAATGTTAATGTGCTGGTGGCAACGATGTGATGGTGTTTCGTTGTGACGGTGGAGGCGTGCTGGCGGTGACATGGTGGAGGTGGACACCCACCATAAGATAGACCACCAATTCCGACCTTTAAAGTCATCATCTTAAGCCCACGTTAATTTAAGACATATGTGGTTTTTTATTTAGAGTGATAATTGATACTGTAAATGTTAATAATAAGATGATGGTGATGAAAAAAAACGAGAGAAGATAGATCAAGTAGATTTGGTTTAAATGGTGATGGAATGATGTGTTTTTGTTTATTGTTTACTGTGAAGAGATTAATATATAAAAATGACATTTTAAGATTTAAAGCATTTATTGAAAAATGAACAATAAAACAATTTTAAAATGTGTTAAGTTGGAAAAGACACAAATGCCCTCACGTGCTAAGCACATGGGGTGAGATAACGAAGGCACTTAACTCGATTGCGAGATAGGGACGAATGATGGGCAATTGTTTCAAATTAGGGATCAACGACGTAAGAAAAATAAATTAGGGACTCAATCAGTGATTTGGCCTAAACCACAGGGACGAACGGCGTAATTTACTCCTACTAAATATTACTTACGCCACCACTAATGAAACCTTTTCCATCTACTACATCCTGTTGTAATTAAGGCCTCATTTGGTTTTTCAAAGGTTTTACCTCTTAATCTGTAAACTATATGTGCAGACGAAGATATGCATCTAATGTTTTTATCTACACGAGAAAAATCGTTTGTTTTGTTTTATACTATTGAAGTACTACTTCTTTTCTAATTTTTATCTCTTCATCATTTTCACTAGTGTTTTTTTACGTTTTTCACTACTTTTACGTTTTTGTCAGTAATTTTACGTTTTCGTAATTAAATTTACGTTTTTTCAGTAATCTTACGTTGTCATCAGTAATTTTACGCATTCGTCACTATTATTACGTTTTCATCAGTAAATTTACGTTTTTATCAGTAATTTTATATTTTCGTCAGTACTTTCACGTTTTGTCAGAAAATTTATGTTTTCGTCAGTAAGTTTACGTTTTCGTCAGTAATATTACGTTTTCGTCAGTATTTTTATCTTTTCGTCAGTAAATTTATGTTTTCGCCGGTAATTTTACGGTTTTCGTCAGAAAATATACGTTTTCGTCATAAAGTTTAAGTTTTCGTCAGAAAACTTATGTTTTCTTCATAATTTTAAGTTTTCGTCATAAAATTTACGTTTCGTTAGTAAACTTACGTTTTCAGCAGTAATTTTACGTTCCGTAAATTTACGTTTTGATAGTAAATTTATGTTTTCGTTAGAAAATTTACGTTTTCGTCATAAAATTTAAATTTTCGTCAAAAAATTTACGTTTTCGTCAGTAAATTTACGTTTTCGCCAGAAAATTTACCTTTTCGTCTCTAAATTTATGTGTTAATCAGAAAATTTACATTTTTGTGAGTAATTTTACGTTTTCGTCAGTAATTTTACATTTTCGTCAGTAAATTTATGTTTACCTCAGAAAATTTACGTTTTCGTCAGTAAATTTACGTTTTCGTCAATAATTTACGTTTTTGTCAGGAATTTTTTTTACGAAAACGTAAATTTACTGACGAAAACGTAAATTTACAGACGAAAACATAAATTTATTGACGAAAACGTAGATTCACAGACGAAAATGTAAAAATATTGTCAAAAACGTAACTTTAATGACGAAAAAGTAACTTTACTGACGAAAGCGTAAATTTACTGAAGAAAACGTAAATTTTCTGTCGAAAACGTAAATTTACTTACGAAAACATAAATTTTCTAACGAAAACGTAAATTTACTGACGAAAACGTAAATCTACTGACAAAAACGTAAATTTTCTGATGAAAACATAAATTTAATGACGAAAAGGTAAATTTTCTGGCGATAACGTAAATTTACTGTCAAAAACGTAAATTTTTTGACGAAAACGTAAATTTTCTGACGAAATCGTAAATTTTCTGACGAAAACGTAAATTTTCTGACGAAAACTTAAATTTTATGACGAAAACGTAAATTTATTGAGAGTGACAAGCATCAAAAAGCCACCATGGTTCGGGGGGTCGGGGATGATCAAAGAACATATTAGCCATTGTTGTTCTAGTGAGAGAAAGTTAGAGAGAAGTGAAGGAAAAGTGGGTGTATTATTTCAAGTGAAACAATACAAATGAAAATAACACTAAACTTCCACACCCCTATCGAGAGTCATGGGGGGTATTTATAGACCTATCTTACCTAGACTATCCATCCTTTACATAATAAGTCCTTGCGTATAGCAAAGGATATAAATCTAGTCCAACTCACGTGAAAGGCGCCAGCTTACCAAAAAGTAAGTCTAACAATCTTCCTCCAAGATGGTGACTCACGTAAGTTGGTTACAATGATTCCTACAAGCAAAAATAAAGAAAAATGATAAGCTTGAATTCCAGCATTCCTTGAGACAGTCTTCAACGACCTTCATCTTCTTGAATACTCCAGCTCTATTTCTTCAGCTTTGTAGAATCTAGTTGAGTTTTACTCCCTCCCAACTAGAAGGCCTTTCATTAAACAAGCAGTAAAGAATGCTCCATCCCAAACAGATCCTACAGAGGAAATCTGTGGGAGGTGATAATGTCATCAACATTTTCTCACAAATTAAAGCAATCCCAGTCTTGATTCTATAAGAGATTACCAGAAATACACACTCTATCCCGTACATGAAGTCAAATTGTATCACCAGAGTCAATTAAGTCCCGAAAATGCACATTTCTCCTGACAGGACAGTGATGATATAAAGTTGCCACATCAAAGTCAATTAAGTCCCAAATGTAGTCAACTTATCCCTTTATGTAGAAACAGTGACACCAAAGTAAAGTGACCCCGCATGTACACATTTCTCCCTCCAGGATGATACATATTAAGGGAATCATCCTTCATGTGTGTACGTGGTATGCCAACTGGAACCGCTTACTTAGTAACCAGTACAATGTGAGAAGATGTCAACAATATCTCTCTAAACAAAAATTCTCTCTTGATCACCCCGAACTGAATCCCCTTATTAATTCTGTTGGCTATTGATAGTGACCACTGATGAAGATAAACCGATAATCCAAACTTGAAACTGAAGTAGAATTCCCCAAACTTGAGCTTAAGCTTGCACTATTATAGAATGAAGAACGGTGTAGAAATATCATTGCTGAGAAATTTCTGAGTACCCAATACATTACTGACGAAGTATATAAGCACATCACCTCTTGAAGATATCCACGTCGACTATGCGCGTGACACTGAGTACAACAATGTAACTCCTTTAAGTGATAGTTATCCATGTCGTCGACCATCCTCCCCTTGACACTGGAAACCAGATACTTCAAGTCTTATTCATAACCGTATATGCTCGAGCAAGTTATCTTATAAAGTTGTAAGTACTCCTTTAAAGATAAAATAAGAACGCCTCTGAAAAATCTCACTTCAACCTCAAATAAGTGGCATCGAATCATATTTGTAATCACATAAACCGTAATAGCCGTTAGGAATTTAGATCAATTTTTGATAAGGATCGTTTTAGTGTAATGTATCGTGTTTGTTGTGTTTGTAGTTCCTAAAGAAGTGTTATGATCGAAAACGGATGTCCGGCCTTTAATATCACTGTTTAAACGGCCCGCCAAAGTAATAAAATCTTGTCACATAAGCATTTAACCCGACAAATATTTTACCACTCGGTTCTTTCGAAAAATCCGCCTCAATCCAATAACACCGTAAACCAATTATTCCAACATGACTAATTTTGCAACATTCGGATATTTAGTCGGTCGTCTCGAATTAAGTTGCAAAAATAATCGGGCCCACTATATGCCTTCGGATAATTTAATGATCAGCCCGTCAACCAATATTTTTCAAATTAATAACCAATTCCAATCTCGGCTCAACCATAATTGATACACAACCCAAATGAATAATAGTCAACATAGATTCGGCCAACTCAAATGTTGTTAACCCAACTTGACAAAGTAACCAGGACCCAATAGGCATTTGTGTAAGTGTACAAGCCCAACCAAGTGCACTACCCGGTCCAATACTATGGGATATAAGCAGACAAACCTAATTACTCTCACATAGCTAAACCTAATCTCATTTCATCTTTTACTCCGCCCCCTATTTTCTCTCCCATCATCATTCGGATCTCACAAAATAATTTATCTCCATTTCATTATTTTCTCATAGATCAACCGTCTAATCTCCCTTAATCACAGTTGATAATCACCATAATACATCCCATGTCCTTGACTCGCATAAACCGGATCAGACACCCATCAAACTTATATTATTAAATCGAGACTAAGCAAGACCATCTTTGGCTACAATATCATTCCATGGTCTCGGGTAGGTTTGTTTGTGCATGAGTCGATTTGTTTTGGTCAATGATGGTAATTTGTTAAATGTAAAAAATCTTTTACAGATTAAAAAAAAGCGTTATAACAAATCTGAGATCGAGTTTGACTTGTATTCAGTCTATAAATCCAGTCTAGGTGGTGGGTTTAGGGTACGATGGGATTAGGAATAGATTGAGAAGTTGATTAATGGAGTGATAAGGCTGGAATGTTTAAAGGTTTTGATAAAAGATTGGTATGAGTCGGTTTTGAAAGTTACTGGTTTGTATGTTGTGATAAAAGATTGGTTTGGATTACTGGTTTTGATAAAAGATGTTGTGATAGGTATTAACTAATGGTTTTTTGATAAACATGAGTCCAAATCTGATATATTATTTTAACTGATATAAACTCACTGTGTTGACCTTCTTAGAGAAAACCCATCGTAATGCTTTTCACAAAAACCAAACACCCATCGCAATGATATGTCCCATCGTAATATGCATCAATTGAACAAGTCATCGCAATACAACATGTGAGAATCAATTGAACGAGTCATCGCAACGAACTCATCACACTGAGTCATCGCAACGAACTCATCGCCATGAACTCATCGCAACGAGCCCATCGCAATGAACTCATCGTAGTGAGTCATCGCATTATAACCATCGCAGGGTATTAAACAAGCCATCGCAGTCAATGCGATCAAAGTAGCCATCACAACAGGGTTTTTGACCAATTTGGAAGATACCGAAAAAAAATGGTTGGACCATTTGTTTTTGTCTTTTACCCAGAAAACAATACAGATCAAGCTAATGAGAAAAAGGACAAAAACTAATATGCAAGTATACCCAAATTTGGACAAAAAGAATTTTAAAACAAGGCTAGATCAGAATAATGGACAAGAAAAAGATATAACGAGACATTAACAGACGACAATAGATATTCATGAAGCATGATAAAATCAGATGGGAATCGAATCAGAAAATTACCAACTGCGAATCATGATTCTAAAAAACAAAATGAATCTGTTAACACAGCTCGAATCAGATAACACGACACAAACATAAATCACACGGATACAAAACACCCCCGGTTAGCTCTGATACCAATTGACAAGCATAAAAAAGCCACCATAGTTCGGAGGGTCGGGGATGATCAAAGAACATATTAGCAATTGTTGTTCTAGTGAGAGAAAGTTAGAGAGAGGTGAAGGAAAAGTGTGTGTATTATTTCAAGTTAAACAATACAAATGAAAATAACACTAAACTTCCACACCCCCATGGAGAGTCATGGGGGTATTTATAGACCTATCTTACCTAGACTATCCATCCTTTACATAATAAGTCCCTGCGTATAGCAAAGGATATAAATCTAGTCCAACTCACGTGAAAGACGTCAGCTTACCAAAAAGTAAGTCTAACAGAGAGAAACGTAAAATTACTAACGAAGACGTAAAATTTGTGCTGAAAACGTAAATTTATTAACGAAAACGTAAATTTACTGACGAAAACGTAGAGTTACTGACGAAAACGTAAAATATCAGAAAAAACGAATATTGAAGGTGGTAGTGGGAGGTGAGTGGTGATAAGTGATTTTTTTTATCACTTTTGTATGCAAAAAAACAATCATTAAAACTCTGCCCAATTTAAACAAAAGAGGTAAAAAGAGATTAGAAAAGGTTATTGAGAAAAAACAAACTAAGGCCTAATCTATTATTCTATTAAAAGAGGGTTTTTGATGATGAAATTTTGCTAATGTGTCGTGCTATAAGTGGTCCTTTCAAACATTGCTGATGTCATTTTAGTATATTTTGTTTTTTTAATCTTAAAAGAAAAGTAATACAGTATGTACTCTAAACAGTGTTTATCCTGTACTTTTCACTCTGATACTGGATAACATGCATGTGCATGGGAATACGAGAAATCATTTTGATTGGTTTCTTGTGAGGCTATGAAATCATTTTTTTTTTTTGCTTAATACTTATCTCTAATTATCTACACCAAGTAGAGGTGGTAAAATGGGCAGGCGGGTGGGCACGGGCGGCGGGCTAAACGGGCAATGGGTTAAACGGACGCGGGCTAAACAGGCACGGGCGAAATGGGCTGACAAAACGAGCGGGCTAAACGGGCGCAAGTTAAAAAAGGAAAAAAACATATAAAAACCTACAAATAAAAAATAAAAATACTTGTTTGAAAGTCAGGATAAAAAATTTAATAAAAAATATTCGTAGAGTATACTAATTTGTATTTTACAAGTGCGCCCGTTAAACCCATTTAGTTTCTTACATATGCGCCCGTTTAGCCTATTCATTATAAAGAATGGGCAAAACGTGCCCATCCTTTTTTGAAAATGAAAAATGGACAAAAAGTATCGATATGTATCAAAATTTTGACACCTCTAACACCAAGTTTGAATTCAAATTGGTAATCAAAACTATATCCGGGATTCTGATGGTTGGTTTAAATCATATGGCGTTGCTTCGCTAATTGATCAACAATTTTTACACAACGAGATTTACATGTTCTATGATTCCTCTATCAATCCTACGGTACATTCTTGCTTATTTTATTTTTGTCGGTCACTTTAATCAATCTATGGCAATATGCAAACAACTGGGTATTCACTTAAAAGAGTAATTAATGTTATGCACATTAACTGTTTGATGAAATGCCATTTTCATTTTTCTTGAAGCCACTTTATTAGTATGCTTTGAAGAATAAATTTCAGTTTACCTTGATTCCTTAGAAATAAGAAATTAGTCTTACCCCGATAAGTTTATTATGTTATTATAGTGGTATTTCAGTTTAACAAATGATTAGATCATTAAACTCCTAAGATTTAACGAACCTCCATATTATATTCTTAGGTTACTTAGTACGTAGATAGAATATGTACAAGTTTCGGCTTTTATGCCATCACTATACTTTTTAATCATCTATGTTACCTAGCCATGTACAAGAATTGTTAGATTGATTTACTCCTGACATTGATTTAAGTAAGTATCTAAGGATTTTTGTGTTTCTTTTCTTGGCTGGTAATAATAGTTCGTATCTTGATTGTGAAGTGACTTTTTAATTGCGTCTATTTTCAATTGTGGCTATAATTTTAATGGTTAGTGGCTTCACAAAAGGAAAATGGTATTGTATCTATCAATATGGTCATTTATTGTAATTATGATGTATCGAGGTGGTATTGGTGACCAAATTTAGTTTGATCTTAACTATGCTTATATGATATTATGGATTATATTAATCAAATCCTCTACAACTTCTTTTTTCATGCTTCTTTTATCTTCATCTTTCATCAATGAGCACAATCGATGGTTTATATAAAGATACATAGCTTAATATTTTAAGCGAAAATTAAGATACGCATCTTTCATCGATGAGCACAATGTAATGGTTTTGTTAATTTTTTTAGCAAGACGAAGAACCTATTGGGCTTGATGTGGGGAGCATTTTTTAGCTAGCATTGAGTTCGTCATTTGGCCGTACAACTGGATGGTTTTCTACTCCAAAGTTCCATCTTCTATTTTGTTATTGAACTTGGAATAAGGTAAGAATTCCAATTTTATCTTCTATCTCGCAATTGCACTTGAATTAAAATGTATGGTGTACTAATGAAACTGAAATTCAAAACCGATTCATGATTTTTCACTTGAATTAATAAGTGTTTCGTAAATTTCCTAAGAGATAAAACTATTTTAGGTATTTTGGTTCACAGATGAAGCTTGCTAAAAGATGAAAAGGTGAAATTATTGGACCTTTAACTCACAACTAACGTAGTACATAACCATGGTACCTAATATATATGTTGATGTCAGATGCATTAAGGACCGGTATATTATCAAAGAAAAAAGAGCTTGCAGATATTGCTTTTTCATTTTTAGCACCAGTAACCTTTTGATGCATTGTAGGTTGAGATCAAAATTGGTGGGTCAAATCGGGCAATGAAAGTATGGGTATACAAATGCTATGCAAGTTATATGTTTACTTAGGAAGTGCCTTCATTTTTAAACCGAGGTGTCACCCTAACATTTAGGAGTTTACTATGAAATACATGGCTATCAATTGTGTTTGCCTTAGTTATCTTCCAAAAAATTAAAGTATAACAACGTTTTAATGTTATTTGGTAATCTACGGTTTTTGACTCACCCTTAGGCAAGGTTGCACCGAAACGGGAACGGAACGGGGATACGGGAGCGATACGGGAACGGGAATCGGCAAAAATAAAAAATAAAGATACGGGATCGGCATGGATACAGCAATAAAAATATATAAAAAAAATAAATATATTATAAAAAATCCCACAATGGAGGTTTTTCATCATGATGCTTGTGTTTGTTGTGTTGTAGTCTGGGAAGAGGAAGACATAATGTTGGCTATTGAATGATGAATCGTTGATGATAAATAATAAATAATAATAACTGATAAGATGTATTGTTCGTTGAATGATGAATCGTTGTGTTGTATTAGTATACCATATTTATAACATTAAGAACCATAAAAACCCTAAAAAATAACATACGGGCCATGAAACTGGGCTTAATAATACGAATCGTTTCCAGAGTCGGTCAACAAACGCTCAGAGCCGGTCCTAAGATTTCTGATGCCCTGGGCGAGCCTATATTATAATGCCTCTTGTCAACTAACGATTTTAGCTGTTTCCCTTTGAACAAACATGCTAAAAACCTTTTTTTTACAACAAAGCATGTTCTTATAATAAACGCCTAATCTTGTAAATTAAAATGAAAAAATGATGCCCATTAAAGTACTGTATTGACTATTGACCGAGTAATATTATGGGCAATTAGATTACATTTATTAAAGTTCCCAAAAAAAATTACATTTATTCAGAAAATAGAAAAAAGTTATTTCCTCTTTATTTACGTGGCCCCTTCTCTTTCTTAGCAAAACAGTACTCATCTTCTTCCCTACCAATTTTCTTCCATTTTTCATATTCAAGGTTTTTTTATCTCTATATCTATATAATATGAATCTTGATTTGATGCCCCCCAATATTGTGATGCCCTGGGCGGTCGACCACCTCTCGCAGTACCAGATCCGGGCCTGCAAACGCTCCCTTCGATTTGGAATCGGTCAAGATTCGATCCTGAGCCGAATCGCCGGAGATCCCGCTCCCGACCCGCTCCCAAACGGATACGCCACCTTTCTGGGCGATCCCGTGCATCATAGCCCTTAGGTATTCAAAACCTTAGTTATTTTAGTATCTATGTTTGTACATTTTGTAGTTCTTTTATTTTCAAGCACATTATTTTTGAATCTAAACTTCCTAGAGGGGTGAACTTAGGAGAGTTTTGGGATGCTTCTTTTAAAGTGCTTATGTGTGTTTGCTTATTTTTTAATAAAGGGTTATGTTAGTCTAAAGTAATCCAATATATAGTTACTTTCCAAATAATGTTAATTGCATATTTGTCGCTTTTTTAGTTGTTGTTTCGAGTCAACATAGCCTGTTATATTAGTCAGTTTAGGTTGCTATATAAGGTCACTTTTAGCTATAGAATCAGCCATTGAAAGTTCAAACTTACATACTTGATAAACAAAATATGTATATGTATACTGATTATAGGTGTGTTGGTTTATTAATTTTGTTGTTGCTCGAGTGACTTTTGGCTGCCAAATTCTGTGTAGTCAGGTGAGGATACAAATTTGTCTTTGTAGTTGTTTTCTCAAGTCAACTTTAGGATAATGTTTAGTCATTTTAGTTGCTGAATTGAGTCACTTTTGCATGTCGTTTTAGTTATTCTTTGCTGAAAATTTGAGTCATTATGGTTGTTTGTTCGAGTCACTTGTGTCTCAAATATTAGGCCACTTTTTACTGTTATTATGGCTATAGTTTTTCTGAAAGTTAGTAAGTATGAAATCTTATGTCACAAGTTTTATCAACAGAAGCAAGAATATAAGTGGTGCATCTCAATACACTTATAAAATGTATATTAACATACCTTTTTGTAAATTGTTGCCATCGCACATAGGTGTAGGCTTTCAAGTAGATATTATGTTTGAAGTTTGAACATTATTTTTGTGTTCTCATAACATTTTCGATGAATTGATTATGAAACCGAATCGCTTTTTATTGCACCTATTGTCTACAGTTATCCTAAAATGTTGTTAGCTTTAATTGGTAGGTTAATGTTGTTTCAAAGCAGATTTTGCTACTTTAGATTTCAGTTTGACAAAGTGAAATATATATGACTGCTAGGATGACTAAAATTATTAGATGAAATTGACTCAAATAAGCTATTGATAGATAAGTATTTATGTTTTGATATTTGTAGGCCAAATATAAATGTGATATAAACCTGTTTGACAAACTGTGAAGATCTGCAAATGAGGCTTCACCTGAATCCGAAGTAGAATATTTCAAGCAAGGATAATATGGTAAACTTGATTATACTTTTCTATCTATTTTTAGTATGGAACAATAATTTTAGGACATCCGAAAAAGGAAAGAGGGACTATAAATTTGGGACTGAGAGAAACCTGTAATGAATGAATAGTTAATTATCTAACATCATCTTTTTTTCAATGTTAATTATGAAGGTATATATTTTGACCGCCTGTGTATTACACGGGTCTTAAACTAGTTTCTCTATTAAACAGTAAATAGCACACAATCCTTGAGTTTCATAAAATTTTGGGCAACAAGAAGGTTGAAAAAGTGAAGGTAATAAACCCTTTTTGAATTAACACTTCTATATTATTACAAATTTTAGTTTTTTTTTCCAAACTCTTAAGTGAATATCATTTTTGCACATCTTCTTAAGCATAATTTCATTGTTAATCACCATATTGTTTCTAATGGGGAAAATCACCATTTTCTGAAGATGACCTTATGGCTACTTTTGCACACCTTTTTTGCCACTAAGTTTTATTTGCTTTTGAAAGAAGTTAAATAGTAGTTCTAGAATGTGAATATGATTTGATTTAAAGTCTTATATCACTCAAGTTGGTTGTGTATCTTTCCCTGTGATAGGATAGCGAGGATGAGGGTAAATTTGACGACAATGAAAATATATCCCGGAACTTGAGTGTCTTGATAACGACCCTAGAGCAGATCAAATGTAGCTTTTGAAATTTCCGATCTTCTAATTTCTTGGGGTTGTTTATGTTATGCCTGGCGAATTACTACATATCTTATAAAGGGGAGTTGATTTGGACACACCACAAAGTTATTTGCTCACTCAAAATATGTGTGTTATGACATTTATATCCTTAATATTTGCACACTTCACTAAAATGTAAGGGCATAAATGACAAGACATCAAATATTTTGAGTATGCAAATAAAATTAAAAGTGTGCAAATCATTAGCATTTCCAAAATAGTTACTGGTGACAAAATGGGTTGGTGGTTTGGACTTGGGCTGGTTATGTAAAGCTACAAAATGGGTCATATTGATATGTTTGGACTGCTAAATAATTGTTCCAATCACCTTTTTTGACGACTTTCAACCTGTTTTGACCTCAAATTTATGTCCGTATTATATTAACTAGACGAATACCCGCGCATAGCGGCGGAAATTTCTAGAAGTTGATAATCAACAATAAGAGATATTGTTTTCGGTGTAACGTGAAAATATAACGATTGTAGAATAAACGATGTTGGGCCGAAATACTTGATACAATTGTTTATGTTGGAAATACGTTTTTACGTATTTATGAAGGATCGGTCGCTCCAACGATATATTATTGTATTAGGCTCGTGATCCAGTTTGTAGTAAATATAGTCCATATAGCCCACATGTAGGGTGGGCTATATATACCCCTCCTAGCATGTTAGGAGGGGTGTTGGTTCATTCATTTCAACAACTTTTCATTAATACATTTTCTCTTTCTCTCTCTATATTCATCTTCATCTTCCTCCTTCCACCATTAAATCAATACATCCAATCCATCAATTAACAAATCCTTAGAAATCGTAGACCTTCAATTGGTATTAAGAGTCATGGTTAAATCTTAGGATTTGCGTTTTTTATCTATTGATTTTCTTTTTATATTTTTTTACTTGTTATTTTATTTTATTTTTTCTTTTTAATCCTTTCGTCTAATTTTTTCTTTTTCTCTCTTTGTTCCAAATCTGTCCCATCAGTGTTTTTTTTTTTAAATAATCAGTTTTTTTATACAGAACTTTGTCTAATCATTTTTTTTAATCAGTCATTTTTTTTAATCATTTTTTTTAATCAGTATTTTTTTAATCAGTTTTTCTTCCTTCTTTTTCATATCAGTCCATCTGTCCAATCTGTTAACTCTGTCCAAACTGTCCAAAACTGTTCAATCTGTCCAAACTGTCCAAACATATCCAAAGTTATCAGTTTTCGTATCAGATTTCCGTCTTTCCGCATAGGTTTTCCGCATAGGTTTTCCGCATAGGTTTTCCGAATAGACTTTTTCAGAATAGACTTTTTCAGAATAGAAGACTTTCCGAATAGAAGACTATTCGGAATAGACAGACTCTCGACTGTAAAAATATAACGGGACCGGACTGAACAAGACTCGACTCTTTACCAATCAAGACTCGAACAACATCACACAAACCAAACTCTCTCGACATCCAGACTCTCGACATCAACATCAAACATCTCTCACACTCGTCTCAACCATCACCCACACCTCTCGACTCAAAACCAACAGGACTCTCAAACAAACACCCTCGCCTACTCTCAAACCGTCACACCCTCTCACCCCGACACCCTCACACCCATCATACCCACAACCCAAACTCAAACACCCTCAGAAAAACCCACAAACAACAGAAGACTCTATTTTTTTTTAAAACTGACTCGATCTCACAACTCACCCACAACCTCAAGACACACCCACGACTCAACTAAAACAAACTCTCAGACACACTCTCTCGAAAGCACACAAAAAAAACTGACTCGACCGACACCCAATCTCTCGTCAACATCTTTCGTCTCTCTCAACACTCTCCCCTCACGACTCCAAACACCCTCACCCTCGCTTACAACACACACCTCCAGACTCACAAACAAACTCTCGGACTCAACACCCACCCTCGACTCCCAACCCCTCTCTCGCAAGAACGACTCAACACCCACCCTCGTCAACAACAACACTCACTCTTTCAGACTCGATTCATCACAGAAGGACTCTACAGATGATAGAAGACAGACTCAACAAATCAAAAAGTTAAAAACAAAACCTATCCGAGATCAAACGCGTGATCTTGAAGATCGTTTCTTTTTAGACAAATCATCAAATCGTAGTCAACTGATTCGTATTTTAATTCTGTTTGGTGGATCCGATTGATCTTGAATGCATGATGTATATGATGGTTGTTTGGTTCAAGATTCAGTAACTGTTTGGTGATTGAGAGAAAGAGTAGGTTGTTGTGTTTACTCGGTTTGAGATTTGTGAGATTAGAGAAACTGATAGTTTTTCTTGTGAGGAGAGAGAGAAAACAGGAACGAAGGGGAAAGTGTGAGGCTGTGAGATTTGAGGATTATTTTTTTTGAGAGATAAGAGAGAGAGATTTGAGTGTGTATAAGCAAATAAAGTTTAGGGCGGACAAAACAAGGGCAGTTAAACCAGTGTTTAAAGATAGCCACGTTTGTTTTTAAATAGGGCGGAGAAAACAAAGCGCCACATTTTATTTTTATTTTATTTTTTTTAATCTTAGATATTTTAAATCTTGGGATTTGTTTTTAAAAAAAAAAACTATGAGATTTTTTTTTATTTTTCATATCAGTTTTTTAAATATCAGATTTTTTTTTTAAAAAAAAATTTTATTTTTATTTTTATTTTTTTAGTTAAGTTATTTTTTTTTTTTTTAAGATTTTTATTTCTATATATTTTAAAGTTATTTTTTTGGTACATCGTATAGGCGGGTATTTCGAAAGAACTTAAGTGGTAAAATATTTGACGGCCCGTTCATTATATTTCCCGTAAGTTGGATTTATTTGTTGACGGGTTTCATTTGAATTGGTCTCCGGTTTATTTTATCTTCGTTTGAGCCGACAACATCTTTTGAACCGATTCGAATTGTAAAAACCCGACAACAACAACATCCACATCATTTTTCTTTATCTTTCCTCGATTTTCAATGGATTCGTTCAATTCGACACTTAAAGAGGGAGACTTGCATCGAATGCAAGACAAAGCTAGAGAAAGTGGTATAAATTCATTTCAAATGCTTCAGTGTCATCTAGTTACTCTTTCACGGATTCAAGGAGGGAGCGAATTTGTGACAATGTTTGGTCAAGATCGTCCTACATTCATGGAATCAATGTTCACCATCCTGACCCAACTCGCAGAGCAACTCAACAATGAAAATTTTAATCACTCTGCATCGGCACTTGCTTATAAGGCTCTTGTGACACAACTCACGCCTTTCCTCCAATTCAATATCATCAAGTCTGAAAGTTCGATGCTTTGCCAATCCTTTCTTCGAGATACACATACCGAGCTTCGAGTTTTTCGTGATACAATATTGAAACTCATGACCTCGGTCTCGTCTTCGATTTATGAAAGATCTCGACTTCAGCAAGGGTATGATAATGGAGTGCAAGACTCTTCGATGCAAGAAGAGAATGGTCATACGGTTGACAACTTGGAGCCTAACGATGGCAAGAGCACCGAATCAGGAGGACAACATGATGCCAGTGGCACGTCAGGGAATGTTCACGAGATTTCTCTTGATGACACCTTACCCATTTATGACGCAGAGCCTGCAAACATGGTACAATGTAATGTTGTTTATGATCTATATGCTGATGATATGCCGCATATTGAGAATTCTGAACCTAATTATGACAAACATGGGATGGAAACGAGTGATAGCAATACCGCTTCTGATTCATCCGATGTAAGTCATAATGGGGGAGAAAGTGTTCAAAATGCTAAACATCATGATAAATGCTTTATAACTGCCTCGTTAACTGATTCTGATTCCAAGATTAAAGATCTCGAAACGATCGTAACTCGGCAATCAAAAGATCTTGAGGATGCCAAACTTGAATTTTCTAAGAAAACGGACAAATTTGAAACATACTTTGAAAAACTTGAAAAGTCAAACGTTGTTCTTGAAAGAAAATTAGATCAAAAAGTTTTAGATTCTAAAGCTGAAAAGGAAAATCTTTTGAAACAAATTCAGTTTCTAGAGTCTAAATTGGCATCCCAAGATAGAGTGCTCAAAGAGAATGAGACTTTAAAAGCTCAAGTACAGGAAAAGGTCTTTGCTATAGCCGCGTTGAAAAACGAGTTAAGGAGAAATAGAGGACCTAGTGTGGACACTAAGCTTGAAAAACCATCAATCTTGGGGAAACCGCCTACAAGTCAGTTCGTCAGACAACCTACTGCATTTAGATCCGAGCGACCACAATCCTCGAGACCACGGTTTGCCTCCCAAGTTGATTTGGGTCATATTTCTAGAACAGTCACTCCACCAACTAGGCCTAATGTGACTAAATCAGTTTTAGCAAGACCTCATCACATGATTGCCTCTAGTTTCTCTAAGAATAGTTTAAAGAACACGTCTAGAACTTGTTCAACTAGTGTGGGCCATGATTTTGGTCAAAGGGAAACTATTCAAAAGACACATGTAAGAGATAGCAATGTCCAACCTAGTCAGATGCCTTCTAGATTACCCAACACTGCTAACCGTAGCATGCCATCTTCTAGGAGCATCGATCAATCATCTAGGAATTATTCAGACATTAAATATGCTACTTGTAAAACATGTAGAAAATGTGTCTTTACGGCAAATCATGATGCTTGTGTCAAGAAATTACTTGATGAGGTGAACTCCCGTGCTAGAATTAAGTCCCAGTGGATAGCTAAAATCAAACCCTTTGGTAAAGTTTGGCGCCCCACTGGTAGAAATTTCACTCTTGTAGGAAACGAGTGCCCTTTAACTAGGATAGTCTCCGATTCTACTAAGTCTACTAGGGAGGAAACTGATAAAGATGATACTTCACTTAAGCCTAAACTTAAGGTTTTCTATAAAAGGAAACGTTTGCCAGCCAAGACTAGTGAATCATCTACTCAGGTCGCTTCTGACACAAGTAAAGCCAACTGTGAACCCCCACGTGCTTCTAAAATTGATATCGCTAACCCATGTCCAAGCAAGCAAATTCCTAATGAGAATGCAGGTACCAAAGTTGATGTTCCAAAAGAACGAAGCGGTCCAATCGTTGTATACCGTTCAACTAAGGACACTCTTAGAGTTTGGTTGCTGAAGAAGCAAATATCAGAGAAACAAATGTCTCAGGGGATTCATGGTTAAGCTGCAACACAAGGACTTATAGTCATATCACAGACTGTAACTCGCTCATCAAAGAAAGGAAAGTTTATCGCCGATGATAAACTTATCCTAAAAACGAGAAATTCATTTTTCTCGGGCATGAGCTTATATCAAAAACATTCCAAGTTTTTAAGCTCATGCATTAAGGCTTATAGATAAACGACAGTCTGTAACCCGTTCTTCAAAGGCAGGAAAGTTTATCGCCGATGATAAACTTATCCTTACAACGAGAAATTAATTTTTCTCGGGCATGAGCTAATATTAAAAACATTCGAAGTTTTTAGGCTCATGCACAATGACTTACAGTTAAATGTCAGATTGTAACTCGAACTTAAAATAAAGGAAAGCTTATCGTTTATGATAACTTATCCTCTTAACGAGAAATTCACCTTTCTCGGTCATGAGCTTGTATTAAAACATTCGAAGTTTTAAGCTCAGAAAGGAAAGTGTATCTTTTAAATAAGAAAACTTTTCCTCATAACGAGAAATTAACCTTTCTCGGTCATGAGCTTTCCGTTAAAACAGTCAAAGTTTTCAAGCTCATGAAAAACGACTTCTAAGTAAATGTCAGCTTAGGACTCGTCCTTCAGATAAAAGGAAAGTTTATCGCCGATTGTAACTTATCCTTAACAACGAGAAGTTTACAACTTCTCGGACTTGAGCTCGCCGTTAAGATATTCAACATCTTAAGCTCAAGTAACTGGTTTTCAAAACTTTGAACACAATTTTTCAAGAATTTCTCAAAAGGTTTTTCTAAATCTTTCAAAATTGTGTGTTCAAAAACGTTTTGATAAAACGAGCATGTCTTCTGGAATCGATAATATTTACGAACCTAGAAATGTCATTCAATAATGACACGGGGTTGTAAATAAAGTTCGAGCAGAAGTTTAAAAGATTTAAAACATGCTCCATATGGTTTGCTATTATTTCCGATAGTAACCCGCTTTTCACTTTGAAGCCAAGCATTTCACCGGAAAGCTTTGACTTCAAAATCCGAAGTTATCAACTCCACAATCCAAAGTTCGTTGCAATTGATATCTACATACTCGACGATGCGACTACTCAAACGGTGACTACAGCTCTTTCAATAGAACACGGGTCAACAATTGAGGGGGAGCAATTGTCCAGAATTCAGAATCCTTGATGCCGAGAGTGCCAAGTTCACATATTGGTGTCAAGACAACGATATCAATCATACACATGGAGTCAAGAGATAACTTCAGACGTTACGAGGAAGACCAACATTCGTGAACAAGAACCATGTGCTTCTTTCATATGATGTTCTTCATCATTCAGGTCCAACCTCGTAAATTGCTAATATTGTGAATTCATTATCATATATGATCTTTGCACGTGATAAATACCTTACACTTGTGTTTAAAAGGTATTTAATTTACGTTTCAAGTACACCCTCATTAATTTGAGGGGGAGCTTGTGTAATTCATGAAGATAATTGGATTTGCATTTTTCTTCCCAAATTTTCTTAAAAGGCTATTAAATCAATTGATATTAAAAACATCGATTGGGTTAATATTTTTAATATGGGGGAGAAAATGTGATTTAATATGGGAAATGATTAATCACAAATGGTTTGACTTAACGTGTTAGCTCATCCCGACATGTGCGAAATGTTTTCGAATATCGTAGCATATGTTAAGGGGGAGCAAAATGGATTTGCATTTCAAAATGGATTTCATGGTGACATACACTTACCCAAAACATCTCTATTCACGACGGTGAAGATTGTGGTGACATAAGGATGGTAGGATAGGTTAAAGTCCAATGATTTCTCTAGAACTGGAGGAATCTTCCCAAGGACATTTCATAGCTAGAAATAGTAGTCCTTAGGAAAGATGGAGAAAGATTGTGAACGTAGCTGAATGCCGACCAAGTACTTAAGTTAGCACTGGAACAATCACAACAAGGTGCTAGTTATGACGTATTGGTAAGCATTGAAGGGGTTGAAGAATGAAAAAGAATTGTAAAGATAAAGGGTGTAAAGAAAGAAGCCCTCCTTACAACCTTAGGCAGAAACAGGGTCAATTCATATGCTATTGAGATCATTTTTAATGATTCTTGATATTGAAGAAAGACATCATGGACCCAGTGATGCAATGCACAACCCTTCCCAGCTAACTCAAATATCTCTCAAAAGGTATTTGTTTTAATCACACGAAGATCAACACATTATCTATTGGTTTATTCACTCCGAATAAATTGGTATTGAAAAGGTGGCACTCCTCTCCAGCCTCCGATCACTAAAATCCAAATTGCACGATCGAGTCTAGAGCCATTTGAGATCATCAAATATCTCATTAGGACACACTTTCATATTTACTTGCTTCTTCACACACTGTGAAAAGTAAGAAAGTTCTTAAGAGTCCTACGCAAAATCTTCATGATCTTGCCTGAACATCCGAGTAATACGAAAGTATTTACAATGAAGATGGAAATCCTTCTTGAGCGAACATCAAAAAGCTCATGGTAGGTGCTTGTGCGATTCTTTATGAATCAAACTTGTGATAACTGGAAAGCAACAGTGGTTTAAACTCTTAAATGAATTTAAACACGTTTCAGGCCTCTACGCAATATCTTAGTGATCTTGCCAGAACATTCAGAGTAATACTATTAAGTATTTACAGTGACGAATGGAAATCCTTCTAGTGTTAACATCAAACAGCACTTGGTAGGTAACTTGCAAGATTCTATACGAATCAAGCTCGTGACAACTGGAAAGCAACGGTGGTGCAGTTCTTAATTGAACTTCACTTGTTCCAGGAACATGAATTGACGGCTTCAAATCATGCGGATAATATTATCCAAATGATTCACTCTTTACGTTCGCAGTCAGCTTTGGACGGTCGAGTAAAGAGAACGGGTTTACCCGCGAAATCTTGTCAAGGAGGTTCTTTATTGAAACTACCTGCCACAAGTACGATATTTAATATCGTCCAACGGTCTTCACCGACCGGAGGTAAAATGCTACCGAATTAGAATGAAATGTTCAAGGCCATTTCATCCGTGTATATGGTTTGTTGCTAACTGTCTTATGCAGCGTAACAAGAAGGTGGCATTGCGGTGTATAATCCAGAAGAAGTTGTCACCACATGCTTGTACTACATACACTTAGTACTTCAACAAATTCAAGAAAGTCTGAAGGTCAAGTCTTCCGCTGTATCAAACTCTGAAGCTTTCAAGAATTTAAAGGTATAAGTATGTGGAACATGAAGTCACGAATAGGCAAATTTCACAAGTGGTGAATGCACAAGGTCAAGGCAAGGAAACATGCTCAAGACTAAAGTCAAAGATCACATCAAGCATATTCACAAGAACAAGATCGAAGACTCAAGCATAGATGCTAGGTTTACGATTTTGTAAAATGGTGTGACCTCCCTTAGGGGGAGATTGTTGGAAATGTGTTTTCCCAAAGAAAGTCTCGGTCACATCATTATTAGCATAGATCACGAGCTATAGAATATTTAGAACTTTGTAACTTGGAGCGACCTCCCTTAGGGGGAGATTGTTGGAAATACGTTTTTACGTATTTATGAAGGATCGGTCGCTCCAACGATATATTATTGTATTAGGCTCGTGATCCAGTTTGTAGTAAATATAGTCCATATAGCCCACATGTAGGGTGGGCTATATATACCCCTCCTAGCATGTTAGGAGGGGTGTTGGTTCATTCATTTCAACAACTTTTCATTAATACATTTTCTCTTTCTCTCTCTACTTTTCTTTTCTCTCCTTTCTCTCTCTATATTCATCTTCATCTTCCTCCTTTCACCATTAAATCAATACATCCAATCCATCAATTAACAAATCCTTAGAAATCGTAGACCTTCAGTTTACTTCGTATTGTAAAGGAAATGAGTCTTTGATTAAAATTTTACAAAATATCACAAATTCCACTGTTTTGTTTGAAGTACAAATTTACAAAACTTAGACTACTAAAGTAATACAAAAAAATTAGCAAACACTTGGGTCATTGGAAAGCCAAGCATGGTTTAGACTTTAGAGTTTAGACCCTTGATCCGCCTAGACACCTCTTTGATTGTTGACGCCCATAAATTTGGATATAAATTCACAAAGGCTTATTTGCTTATGCTCGTTGTCTTTGTAGTCATAAAAAGTACTTCTTAAATTTATTTAATTGGTACATAGCATATATAGTCCTTTCATTCTTTCATGTATATTAACATTTTTTTTAATACATTATAAAAGGCTAAAACATAAAAGTTAAACGATTATCTTTATATAAGTTTTTGGGTGAGTAGAACCTCCATAACTTGTACACTCAAGATTTATGGTGTTGCAGATTGGTAGTGTCCCTTTCTAAGCGGTTAATATGAAAATTCAGTAACCTAACTTCAGATTTCAGTAAAAAACTCAATAAAAGGTCGTTGAAAATGAGGAATGAAGGAGGTTAAAATTGAGGGTTATTGATCATAAAATTCTAAAACTAAGCAATTTTAAAAAAAGTTCTTGTTACATGTATACATTTCATCAAAACAATAGTATGCACGACACCTCATAACTTAATTTGAATAGTTTTCCATTGATAAAGGTGTCAAATTTTCAAAATATTATATAACTTCGTGAGGGAAAGACTTAGTTATCCAAAATTCTTCAATAACATAAGCAAACACATGAAATTAGTTATATTGAGCATGATAGTGAATTAAATTCTTCATATGAACGTGCATAATGTAATTCATGTGATTTGGAAACATATGCGACATGATATCACGATGGTTCTTCATTAATTACGACCGCATGATCCATATGAAAATATCGTTATACATTTCAAGTTGTAACTAAAATTCCTCGTTTGACAATTTAAGTAGCACATTTTCTTAATTTCTTTTTTGATATGGATGGAGAAAAATTAGAAGACCGTAATAAGGAAAATATTTCAAGATTAAAATCAATAACTAAACCTCGAAAACAAAGCATTAAAAACAACTAAAATCATGGAAGATCGCCACAATGAAAACTTGACAACACCTCTGGATTCAAAGATCTAATCACGTCCTGAGAAAATATAGATAAACTATATTGTATTATTTTAGGAAAAGCAAGTAAATTAAAAGGTGAATGAGCAAATAGCATACTTCATAATCATATATTAGCGAGTTCTAAAAATTATCACTTATAAGATAAAAACCCGGTTACACCAACTCAATATGTTTTACTCCTATTTTATTCAAATTAAAAAAATTAATAAATCAATGTTAGTTCAAATATTGTTCAATAGATTCAATGAAATGATATACATGCAAGATTAGCTATAATTATTTAAGTTTAAACTTTAAAGCAAAACAAAAATAAGAAATTCATAAATAATTTCACCTGAACAAGACGACACCCAATTTCATAAACTTTAATTTCACATTACAGTTGAAGATCATTTCCATCCGTGAATTAGAATTATCAATACTTTCCATCAGGGTCGTCTCGTGGTTTTCGGTGGCCCTAGGCGAGAACAACAAAGAGGCCCTATGACATTGTAAACTAAAGAGAAAATTCTTAAAAATTTGAATTATTGACCCTTTTTAAGTGGAGGCCCTGTGCGGCCGCACCTATTGCACACCCATCCGAGACCCCTCTGCTTTCCATGAATATATGAGATTCGAGCTGAAAGTTCTTGCATTATTAAAATTCAATAGTTTCCTAAAGTTAGACCTTCCATAGTTAAGATTAAATAAGTCTTTCAGTTACTAATAACTTGATTCTGTAAACATGTGGGAATTCAAAATTTTATCAAACCGGTGAATCAATCTCGCTTCTTCGATCTCTGCGCTCCTCATATTCTCACAAGCTTCCCTTTCAATTCATGCACAAAAAAGTACCAAATAAACGTAAAAGATTGATCAATCTAATTATTTGGATATTTGTATCAAGACAAATATAAAAAACTCTAATCCATCCGCAATCATGATTACAAACTTCACATAAACTTATAGCAAAAAATACCAATAAATATTTATATTTAACCAAACATTCTCCGGCGAAAGAAGCAGTTTTCGGTAGCAGAAGTGGACATAACAACATATTCCAGTGCACATATACAGATTCTGGAACGGGTACCCATTTTATGGCAGCAATAGATATATAAAAAACACACATTTAAAAAAACATTCAAAAGTAAAAAAGATAAAAAAAACAAACCTGGGATCCCGACGACATATAAGCAAATTTCTCCGGCAAAATCTACAAAAATAAAACATAAATCAGCCAAAAAACCTTCATAACTAAAAAATAAACAAATTTCGAAGATCTGGCAGCGGCGGCTATGCAAATATTGTTGTTAGTCTCGTGCGTGGAGAGTCTTAATGAAAGGGGAGTTTCGATGGTGATGTGAGTTTATGTGAATATGGGTGGACACAATAAACGTGGTGACGGTGGAGGATGGTCGTAAAACTTTCTTTTACCAAATGGTTGTAGTCATTTTGTTCCTACGTTTTTTTCACTTTATAGTACTATTTCCGCAGTTATTTTTCCGTGTTTGAGAAGTTTCATTGACAACTTTTGTAATATAATGTTTTACTGCTACAATGCCATATATAAATACATGGTTACAAATTCAACATTTCTGGATATAGATAGCTTTAACAATTCTGCATCGTATAAGGATTCATTTGTTTCCTTTTTTAGTTGAAAAAAAATTCAAGCTTTAACAATTATACATAGTAGAGATTTGAATATTACACATTAAATTTTTCAACAATTCCATAATTATATGATTTTTCAACATTCAAGAAAATGTTGTAAATGCTTTATATGTAGTAGAGAAGAGATGATACGTTATGTAAAAAGCTGTATTAAAACCTGAAACATCGGCTAAGATGCGTAGGTGCGTGTTTTATTATCCATGACATAAACTAATATGTTGTGGAAACGTATATTGACAGGAAGCAAGATTTATGCAGCTTCGGACTTGAATACAGAACAAACACAAAGGTTGAACAACACTTTTTATCCACTTTGATGAACCACGCTGTTATGAATGGATACGTAGTCTCAACAGATTATCACCCAAACCAAGCTAAGCTCTCTGATTAGATAGTCGTATACAAACATTAAAATGTGGACATTTATTTTCTTTTTACTTTTTTTGTTTTTGAATGCATAGCGAAAAGTCATTGTGTCAAAAACTTTTTATTTATAAAATCATTGTGTAAAAAGCCTTTTGTAAACATTTTTTCCCAATGAGTAAACTCATTCATATAGCTTATTAGAATAGTAAAAAGTCTTAGGTAAACCTTGCATTGGAGATGTTCTTATTGATATTATAGGAAATTAAAGAGCTAAACGAAAATTTAATGCAATTAATGATCTTTTGAAGGATTGTACAATAAGTTTTTATCTAGAAGATTAATAGAAAAAATTTGGAAATTAACAAAAACATGAAATCATATTTAATCGAGTGTTGTACGTGCACGTATATTATAACTAGAAACAAAGCTTCAACATGTTAACTATAAATAATATTTATAGTTTAAATTAATGAATAAGATTAGGTTATAAAATAAAACCAGCATGACTTGTTTTAAACAAAACCCGTATGCGTTTCAAAAAAAAAAGGTTGTTAATAGCTAAAAAACGCTAATATAACATTAAAAAAAACGCATCTGTGCACAGGTATTATAACTAATTATTAATTAAAACTAATTCTTTAAAAAAAATTATTATCCTGACGATATGCAAACTTTCCGTAACATCCACCTATACTTTTCCATTCTTTAACATCCCTTGAACTATACACGTATCTTCTTGGATAACCAGTTTTAGAGGCTCAAACTTCACAAATATAACGTGTTGATCCTCAAATGTTAAGGTTTTTATTTTTTGATTTTATTGATATAATAAGCATCTTGAAATTCTATAATAAAGACGTTTTGATATTATCCGAGTTAAACCTAATAGGGTTGGTGTTACACCCTAGTGTAACTAAACGATTACAGTGGGAGTTATTTTACATTCTTCTTTTTATTTGTAAAGAGACCAATCTTAATCATTCATTACTTAATATTAAATTTCTCGGAAAAATATATGGAGGCTATTTTTGTCAAAATATCAAAAAATTGCAAAAAAAACGACGAATGAACTAAGAGTAAATTTTGCGACCTGATAATTTTATAAGTGATGATATTTTCATTGGTGATAAAAATAATGAATATCACTAGTGATAACACAATGAAATATCACCAGTGATATTTAATAAACATGATTATAGTGTAATATCGCCAGTGACATTCGTTATTTATCACTAGTGATATTTCATTATTTTTTTCACTAGATATTACTATTTATAAAAATCAGTTCATAAAATTTACAACTTTAGTCCCTCCGCCCAATTTTTAAAACTTTTGGATTTTTTGGTAAAATTTGTCCATCCGCATTTTTTTTAAAATCTTAAGTTAATCTCCATCTTTAAATCAAATCAAAATAAACGATAAAATTTGTCTTTCTTCTTATGAGAAAAAACAAAGTTGCAATTGAATTTTTGTCAACTCTATGCTAACAACTTATAACTTTTAAGTATCATTATCCAACCTAACTTTAACCGTTAAAAGGTACACACCTACTAAGACGGTAAAGAGGAAATCTATGCCAAATATATTTTAGAGTAAACTGGAAAATACATACCTGTGGTTGAAACTTTCTCACATAATACATCCCTCCCTGAAGATATTAGTTATATACACTACCCGTTAGACAAACGTTTGACATAACATATCCCTCAGGACCAACGTTACAAATATTTTTTTTATCTTTTAACGAGGAATGTATTTTGCAACAAAAAAAATCGAAAAAAATATGCTTTTGTTTTTTTGAAAAAAAGTTCTAGTTTTTCCAAAAAAATGTTTTGATAAAGTTTTTTCTATTTTTTCCAAAAAAAGGTTTTGTTTCTTTTCAGAAAATGTTTTTAAAAAATTAAATTCTAAAATAATAGTATACTTTTTCTCCGAATTTGTTAAAAAGGGTAAAAAGAATTCAAACAAAAATTAAAATTCATTTTTTAGTTTTAATCTGAAAAAAATGTTCTTTCTTCCCCAAAAAAAAATTTAGTTTTCTTTTTGAAAATATAAAAAATAAACTTAAAAAAACTTAATATAATTATGTTTTCTTCGAATTTTTTTAAAAATGAGTTAACATAACTAAATGCTTTTCTTTTAAAAAAAATAAAAATAAAATACAAGTTTTAGAAGTTTTAAAATATTTTTGAAAAATTTAATACTCAAAAATATAAAAAAGATAAAAATGTTTAAACAAATTATTTTTTTTGAAAGAAAAACTTTTAATAAAAAAAATGTTAAGAAAACACTAAAAAATGTTGAAATTATTTTAATCCTTTTCTTAAAAAAAATTCAAAGAAAAACATAAATATATCGATTATTCTTAATTTTTAATTTTTTTAAAAGACAACTAAACTCTTTTTAAAGAAAAAAAGCTTTATTAAAACTTTTTTAACGGGGAGAAAATAAAATTTCTTTTGCAAAGAAAACCAAAAAAAAATTTCGAAAAAGACAAAAACATATTTTTAATTTTTTTTTTTTTTTGCAAAA
Organism: Glebionis coronaria; assembly: GCA_025667525.1. NCBI lineage: Eukaryota > Viridiplantae > Streptophyta > Magnoliopsida > Asterales > Asteraceae > Glebionis > Glebionis coronaria. The sequence goes on along the minus strand of CM046874.1, from coordinate 587,572,394 downwards.
TACATCCCTCGTGTGACAAACTACATCCCTCTGTTAAAAGATAACAAAAAACTTTGTATTGTTAATCCTGAGAGATGTGTTGTGTCAAACGTTTGCCTAACGAGTGGTGTATAGTGCCAATATTTTCAACCAGAGATGTGTTGTGTGAAAAGGTTCAAATCACATAGATATATTTTGCAATTTACTCTATATTTTATTTGATGAAATAATTATTGTCGAAATTGTTAACATTATTTTCTACATTATATAAGTATTATGGAAATAATTTATAATATATAATTTGGTTAAAAATATCAATTGATTTAGCATTTTTCATATGTATAACTTCTAAAAAAATTAGTTTCAAAAATAAATATGTATTGTTAATACCCAAGCAAACGGGCGATTCTAGGGTTCTCGGCAGCCGATGGATGTTTGTGCCGTAATGTAATTTTTTGTGTAAGTTTCTGAATTTTTTCTAGAATGAACATGTATCTATAATTTTGTGTCACGTAAGTATTGTACTTAATCTGAAGTTCGTATTCGGATATGTACAACTTTTATCCGAAATTTCGGATACCTGAATCAAAAGAACTTTTATGCCAGGCATATGTTATTTATTCTGAAAATTTGGGTATTCGGATATATAAAAATACCAAAATTTTAGATATTTAAAATTAAAAAGTAAAACGCCAGTTATGTTAAATTTATATAGTTAATATACTTAGTTTTAAATTTTTACAATTCTTAGGCTTAAAAATAGAAAGTCAAAACCAAAAACCTAAAACTTTGAATATTTAACATTATAGGCTAATTGGAGCAAATACTCATATCTTGTTAAATGACGTAACTGACGTAATATATATACAATGTTTTACAAAAATTAATTCAAGGCTTTAAAAATGTGTAAGCCAAAATGTCTAGCTTAACTTGCCTTACTTTTAAGCCACTACTATCAAAACTTGAACACAAAACACGAAATTGAGGTTGAGCAAACGAAACAAAACGCATTGCCCGAACTCGAAATTTGATCAAAATCCTAACGCGGACAATCAGACTATAACTCAGTCACGAGCTACAAAACAGAAATGACCTCAAAACAATTTTTCAAATGCGACCAGTAATCACCAACTCGAAGCTACTTATCTCACGAACCGAGTCTATGTAGAGGATGTGGCATTTAACCGATGCACGCCCTTCTGTACTACTATCGAGAGAAGAAGAGGTGTTGGAAAGGAAGAAGTGACTTGACGAAAATGGTAGTACAGTAATAAACAAAATGTTAATTTGTTAGCCAGGCCAACAAGTCACAAACAACAAATGTTAAGCTGGATTTCCTTTTCATTTTGGGCCAAATTAACCATAACCACCCATGATAATTTGTTTTCAATTATAGCTAGTGTTACGTAGTCGGACGCATGCATGCATGTTTATATATATTTACTTGTTTTTTAATTTTTGCTAACTTTTATATCAAGTACGTATTCCTAATTGTGGAGTAATTGAGTTGGGAGAAGATGAAGCTAGCAAGCTAGACAAAGATGTGCACTATAAATAGGTACATTAATTATTTTTAAACTATATATTTACTTGTTTGTATTAATGAAACTATTTTTAACAAAGGTTTTAATTATACGTGACTTGCTTACTCAATGTGGGATGCTTCATAATATTGAAAGAATTTAAAGTAACCATGCATTAACTTGATTCTCAATATTCTTTCACTTTGTAGATTATTTAAATTTCAAATGATATAAACACAATATCCCACTAAATTAAAGTTAGGTGTGATTGTTTGCAATCTCTTCATTTAAAATTTTAACCTCTCAATTATATAAAATATATAAAACTAACAACTACGAAAGAGATGTAGGACTTTATTTTGCTAACTCGATCTATACATATAAAGACTAATATTTTACTTATTTTGAAAATTGTAAAGAAATAGCTAGACAAATTATTATTTTTATACACTGTTTTGTTTAATTGACAATTTGATATAGACTACTTTGTACCGTTTTACACTTTTACTAGCCCCAATCTTAAAATACAAAGGCCCTTTTACCTTTTTTAATTGAGTGTATATTGAAATCCTTACCATAAAGATAGTTTAAGTTCTCTTTATTTATAGATTTGGACTTATGGTATGATTAGTGCGTGATTGCAGGGATCACCTTTGTCATCTTTGGAAAGTATTTACGGGCTTTGAATATCTTATAGCTGGAGTCAAGGGATCATAGATGTCAAGTGAAGAACCTTGTGGCTATAAAAGCTGTCCACTCTCATTTAGGAATTATCATCAGAAAAAACATAATACTACTTTGTTACGGGCTTGATTCTCAAGATCCCAAATCATCTCAAACATCTGTTTATTATACATATGATTGTCACATTGATAATCATTGTACTTTTGTAATCGGTTGATTATAATAAAATCGTTCAGTTCTCATCACCTCCCCATCTTTGGTGTTTTTGTATCTTCTGGATCAATTTGATCTGGTTAAGATTGATATATCTGTGTATTTCTTCATGGTATCAGAGCGTATGCTTTGATTACTATTTCTTGATCACCGCTGATTCGAGACATCGGGTTTCAGAATTGAAATTAGGGTTTCGAAGAATTGGGGCTTTTTGGTCAACGGTTTAAAGTGAATGATTTAAGGCTAAATTAATCAAGCGTGTTCGATCTTATTGGATCTGGCAATTGGTGGTTGATAAATTAGGATTCTTATTGGAATCTTAATACTTGGGGGTTTTCTGCTCTCACTCTTGGCTTAACCTTATTCCGCTGCGCCAAGGTCTGATCTCACACCAACCTGATCGTGGTAAAATCAGGACAAAACTTCCTTTGATTATATTATCCACTGCTAATTGTTACTTGTTTCTTATTCTGTTTTTTTTATCTTTTATCAACTGCTTATTTATTCTATCTTTTGTTTCTGTATTAACATTATAACACAAAAAAAATTATATATTCTTTAAAAAACAAAAAAAAACAAAAATATTTCACTCGTTGCCTACCACCTGTGTGAAGTCTGTGTATCTCTTTTATTCTCTGTGTGGCACTAGTATTGTAAGCTCTTGCTTGACTAAATACTTGGTAACTATCTGAAGTACGGCGGTCTTGGCCCATCACTTCACCTCAACTGTTGTTGCTAGTTTAGTCTTGCATCTCTAGCTTGTGATCATGCCAGGAGATGATGATACCCCTCCACCTGGTGGTGGTGGCTCTAATATAAGTGAGGCTAGTAAGTTAATATATGGTGATGAACTTTATTTGCATCCAAATGACTCTAGCATTACAAATTTCATTAACATAAAGCTAAAGGGAACTGAAAATTACCAACATTGGAGCTGTGCAATGATACTCGCTCTATCTACAAAAAAGAAACTTGGCTTTATAAATGGTAAATGCAAAAAACCAAGTGAAAAATCTTTGGCAAATCAATGGGAATTATGTAATTCTGTCGTCCTTTCATGGATCCTTGGATCTATCTCCCAAGATCTCTATCTTGGTCAGTGTTTTTCAACAAGTCCTCAAGATGTTTGGGATGAATTGAAAGAAACATACGATAAACTAAATGGAATCGAAACTTTCAATCTTCACCACCAAATAAATTCTCTTAAACAGAATGGGACTCCTGTCTCAGATTATTATCACACCTTAAATGGTTTGTGGAGACAATTTGACTCCATGGCCAAGCTTCCGGCTTGCTCTTGTGATGCCCAAAAGGCTTTTAAAACTCACTCGGATCTTATAAAACTAATGCAGTTTCTTATGGGACTTGATGATGTCTATCAGCCCATAAGAAGCAGTTTACTGAGTAGGGACCCGATCCCTGACTTAAAAACTGCATTCTCTATCATCTCGAGGGAAGAATCTCATAGAGGATCCTCATCTTCTGGAAATAAATCTCAAGTATCGGTCTTTGCTGCAAGAGGCCCAAACAACAATTACTATAATAAAAAGAATCAAACAACTAAGAACTCCAATGTTGTTTGCACAAATCCAAATTGTGGTCTTCCTGGCCATTCAATTGAAAAATGATACAAAATTGTAGGATATCCTGATCACATCAAGAAAAAATGGGCAAACAATAACAATCAAAGAAATTCAAATAACATCAACAGCAACAATGTCATTTCTTCATCTAATGAAGTTCCTACTTCTGCCAACAACCAATTTACTCCTGAGCAAATACAACAGCTCATCAGTTTACTCAATTCCAAACAAGTAAAGAGTAACCAAACCAATATGGCAGGTGCTTTTTTTTTGCTCCAACTCTAAAACCTCTTTCAAATTATACAAGACTGATAAGGGATGGATCATTGACTCTGGAGCGAATCAGCACATGGTTACATCCCTTGATAACCTTGAAAATGTTGTTGATATATCAGACTTGAACCTTCAAATTGATCATCCAAATGGAACCACTGCTTTCATAAAAAAAGTAGGAAACTTGAAACTTAGTGACACCATCACCCTTTATGATGTGTTGTACGTTCCAGAGTACTCGGTCAATCTCCTATCAGTCCATAAACTTGCAAGGGATAGTAAAGTATTCATTGGATTTGATGAGTCTAAATGTTACATACAGGACTTACACTTGAAGAAAACTCTGGGGACTGGTAGTCAACAAGGAGGTTTGTATTTCCTTGATTTTGAAAACAAGACAAATTACATAAAATGCAATCAGACCATTAGTCACTCTAATACCCTTTGGCATAATAGGCTTGGTCATCCTTCTGGCCAAGCTTTAAAGGCTTTAAATCATAAAATTGATGTTAGAGGTAATGGCACTACTGTCCCTTGTGATATATGTCACCGTGCCAAACAAACAAGAGAACCTTTTCCCATTAGTGAGCATTCAACCACTAATGTTGGAGAAGTTATTCATCTTGACGTGTGGGGTCCTTACAAGGTCACAAGTAGAGAAGGGTATAAGTACATCTTAACAATTGTGGATGATTATTCAAGAGCTGTTTGGCTATATCTTTTAAAACACAAAAGTGAAGTTTACTCTAACATCCTTATATTTCATAGTCAACTTAAAACTCAATTTAACAAAACTGTCAAAGTTTTTAGAAGTGACAATGGGACTGAATTCATTAATCACAACTTTGACCATTTTTGTAAAGAAAATGGTATAATCCATCAAACAACATGTGCATATACTCCCCAACAAAATGGGATTGCTGAGAGGAAACATAGACACCTTCTGAATATTGCTAGGTCTCTTTTGTTTCAGGGGGGGATTCCGCTCACTTTATGGACCGAATGTGTTTTAACAGCCACATATCTCATTAACAGACTTCCCTCCTCCGTGCTTGGTGGTAAAACACCTTATGAGTTGGTGTTTGGCAAAGAACCAAACATAAATCACTTGAGAACCTTTGGTTGTCTCTGCTTTACGACTATTTTAAACCAACAAGATAAATTTTCACAAAGATCTGAAAAATGTGTTTTCATTGGATACTCAAACACAAAAAAGGGGTATAAATTATACAGTTTGGAAAACAAAAACATTTTTTACTCTAGAGATGTCAAATTTTATGAAAATATATTTCCATTGAAAATGATCAAAACTGTGTCAGCTGACAACACCGATTTAGAAACGAACCACTTAAATCTTTTTTATACCCCTTATTTTTACTCAAATCCTATCACGTCCGAGCCCAATGATGATGCAGAGACTGAGTCAGAGGATGGCACTAGTGAGGTATATGTCATGGATGGCACAGAAAGGGACGCCAGTGATGATGAATCACTAGGGAACCCATCTGAAGCAACCAATGAAAATACTCACACATCCCATGAGGACAATATAGTGGAACAATATTCCACTTCTGAGGGCAACTTTAACATACAAAACATCATAAGTGAGCCAACTGCATTGAGGAAGTCTGGAAGACAGTCCAACCTACCCAAAAAACTCTCTGATTATGTCCTTGACAAAAATGTCAAATATGGAATTCAAAAAGCTGTAAACTACTCAAAACTAAGTCAAAGCAACTATTGCTTCTCTATCAATCTCAACAAAACCATTGAGCCTAACACCTTCAATGAAGCATGCACCAATAAAGATTGGATTGCGGCAATGAATACTGAAATGGAGGCATTGCATAAAAATAATACTTGGGAAGTAACTACCTTACCTCCTGGAAAGAAACCAATAGGATGCAAATGGGTTTACAAAATAAAAAACAAATCAAATGGTGAAATAGATAGATACAAAGCCAGACTTGTAGCCAAAGGATACAATCAAAGAGAAGGAATTGACTTTGATGAGACATTCTCTCCTGTTGTAAAAATCACGACTGTGAGATGTCTTATTAACATGGCCATCAACAACAACTGGCCTCTCTTCCAACTCGATGTTAATAATGCCTTCCTTTATGGAAACTTAAATGAGGAAGTCTACATGACCTTGCCTCCTGGCTATTTCTCTGTTAATAACAACAGAGTATGCAGACTCATTAAGTCTCTCTATGGTCTTAAACAAGCGCCACGACAGTGGAATGAGATGTTACGCACTGTCTTGCTTGAAAAAGGGTTTAAACAAAGCAAAAGTGACTACTCTCTATTCATCAAATCCGATAAAAATTTGTTTGTTGCTTTACTTGTGTATGTTGATGACATCGTGATAACCGGAAATAATCTAGGAGAAGTAAATTCGTGTAAACACTTTCTGCAAACAAAATTTCAGATAAAGGACTTAGGTGAACTAAAATACTTTCTTGGTATTGAGGTCTTAAAAACGGATCAAGGTGTGTGTCTATCCCAAAGAAAATATTGCATGGAACTCCTTGCTGAATATGGTCTTCTTGCCTGTAAACTATATAGGACTCCAATTGAATCAAAACTTGTAGTTACAGACAAACCATTGCACAAAAAGGATAAAATTCTAAGCAATATAACAGAATACCAAAAGCTTCTTGGGAAGCTAATTTATCTAACACACACCAGGCCGGACATCTCCTATGTTGTTCACTGCCTAAGTCAGTTTATGCATTCCCCATTACAATCCTATCAAAAGCTGGCCTTCAGGGTACTAAAGTATCTTAAAGGAGCACCAGGAAAGGGAATTCATATAACAAAGGGGGCAAATTTAAACCTAAAAGCCTATGTTGACTCTGACTGGGCAAAATGCAAAGCTACCAAGAGATCTGTTACGGGATTCTCTATTTTTATGGGAAACTCCCTTGTCTCTTGGAAAAGCAAAAAACAAACGGTTGTGGCAAGGTCATCTGCCGAAGCAGAATACAGGGCATTGGCTTCCGTCACATGTGAACCGATGTGGTTGATCAATCTCATGAGGGACTTGAAAATAGAAATCAGAAAACCAGTCAATGTTTTCTGTGATAATAAAGCTGCCATTCAAATAGCATCCAATCATGTCTTCCATGACAGGACTAAACACTTTGAGATCGATTTACACTTCATAAGGGACAAAATTTTAGAGGGGGTGGTAAAACCTCTAAAGATTGAATCTGAGAATCAAATAGCCGACATTCTCACCAAAGGTTTAATTGCCGATCAACATGAATTTTTACTCAACAAAATGTGCATGTTAGATCTGTTCAAAACTTAAACTAAGGGGGCATATTGAAATCCTTACCATAAAGATAGTTTAAGTTTTCTTTATTTAGAGATTTGGACTTATGGTATGATTAGTGCGTGATTGCAGGGATCACCTTTGTCATCTTGGAAAGTATTTACGGGCTTTGAATATCTTATAGCTGGAGTCAAGGGATCATAGATGTCAAGTGAAGAACCTTGTGGCTATAAAAGCTGTCCACTCTCATTTAGGAATTATCATCAGAAAAAACATAATACTACTTTGTTACGGGCTTGATTCTCAAGATCCCAAATCATCTCAAACATCTGTTTATTATACATATGATTGTCTCATTGATAATCATTGTACTTTTGTAATCGGTTGATTATAATAAAATCGTTCAGTTCTCATCACCTCCTCATCTTTGGTGTTTTTGTATCTTCTGGATCAATTTGATCTGGTCAAGATTGATATATCTGTGTATTTCTTCAGTGTAGCTGTAGAAGTACTTTGATTAAGCTATTGTTCAATTTGCGTACGTAATTTATATTGTCCATCCTAACGTGCTTATATGCATTTTCCAATACTTTTACAAGCTTTATAATTACATGAAAAAACTTAGTATGAAATAGTCTTTCATTTAGCCCAAGCAACTTGTGAATTCTATGTTAATGTTTAAATGTTTATCGATTTTAAATGTAATTCGTATTTTTACTTTTTTGTTGTGGTTCAGTTTGTTCTTTAGCAACTTAGTAATTACACTCCTAGTCATGGTCAATATTACGGTCAATGTTTTGGCCCGTATATGTCCTCGCCATATATTTTAACGACAAAAATATAAGCCAAAACATGGTTAGAAGTTAATACCATTAATAACTGAAAATTGTCGAATTCGTACCTTATTTTTTACGGACATGTTTGGCCAGAAAATAGTCACAAAAGGATTACAAAATAAAAACCACAAAATAAGTCATCATAGTTATCATTGGTTTTAAGTATGATATAATTTGAAAAGTATGAGATTACTACATCTTTATATGACCAGCCACATTTAAAGGTTTCAACATAAACCAGTCACGTTGAAAGTTTGAGAAAGGAATTTTTATTTATTTAATATTTTCTTTTTTGAATTTTAAACAGAAGATCAAAAGTGGCAATTTCTGATTCGACGTGAAACTCGATAAAAAATGACACAAAAGTTAACAGATTCCTATCGAGTATAAATAGATTCCGGGTCGGTATTAAATTCATCTCTCTGACCCATTTATTAAACAAGTCAGGCTAAGGTTAGAAAAAGTTAAACAGATCGAATCACAAACTCAATCAAAATATTTTTATATTGAAAAATGTTTATATATTAATATATTATTATATTAATAAGTTAACTAAACAATCCAAAATACGTTTAACCTATTTAGCCCGTGTATATGACAACTTTTGTATATTACTAACAAGGTTATATGGGTCAACTAAAATCAGGGGCGGATTTCTTAAGGGATTAGGGAGGGTTCCGGCCCTCCAAAGTTTGTGACGAGTAGTGTATAAATTTTACTTTCCGTCTCAAAGTTATTGTCCACCTTATTATTTTGGTATGTAAAAAATAACTCGGTCTTTTCAAAATAAATGTTTCAGTTCCGCCATTGACTAAAATTCATATAATTTATTTAACCAGTCAAATTCAATTAGGTGAGAAGATGTATGTCCTCACCCGATCTTCGTACTCTGTTGTCTTTTTCTTTAGTGAGAGCACGTATATGGAGATGCATGGGAAGGATAATAATAATAGATACGTAAAACCGATGTTGTTAAAGATCTAGTTTGATCCAAAGTTCGAAGATCGTCCAAAGAGTGCTTGAATATACAAAGAGTGCGTTTAGTTGAACTCATAAAATAGTATATCGAGTACCAAAAAATACACCTAAATATGTGAAAGGGAAAAAGACCAATATGGTCAAGTGGAGCATTTAAAAACCTTATATAAGTCAAGTGAAAAGAAAAAGACATATATGGTCATGTTTAACTGCACAAATGCACAACTCCACTACTTTATCGCCATGTGTCTACTAACACAATATTTATTATATTATTAAAATATTGAAATTACAAATATACCCTCATCTTTTTCTTATCTCTTTCTCTCTCACTTCTTCTTCTTTCTTATGTATTAAAACTTACTGTATTAAATGTTGTTCCTGTTTGTTTTCAAGTTAATTTTTGGTGACATTAATATGATGTATAGCAAATTAAACCATCTACTAGTTTACTTTATGAATAAGAACACCACTTTTCTGCATCATTATCATCATTATCATAAGTTTATTTTTACAAATTTGTTGATATTCTTTTTCTTTTGTTGTTGTACAGCAGGTTTACTTTGAATTTTAACGACTTCGACATGAAAATCATCACATACGGCATCATTGTTCTGTTTTGTTGCTTTTCCTTTCTATTATCAGGAACACATAGTTTTGGTGGTTCTTCACTAAGCTCACTATCTGTAACCTCTGGTTCAAGTCCCATTGTTTGTTGGAAAGATGGACTAGTGTCACATATGTTCGGGAACGTATCTTTCCAAGGCATAGCGGGTGGCGTTGGTGTTTTGTGTGGTGTTAGATATGGTGGGACTTCCCTGATTTGTTGGAACTCCACCTTTTCTCCAAAACGGATTTACTTTGACAAGAAGAAAACAACTCTAATTGAGCAATTCTCTATAGGTAGATCACAGATGTGCTCCATAATCAGTAATAACGGGTTGTGGTGTTAGAGGGACAAGAAGTTTCAGATTCATGAGAATTACTTCAAATTTGTTTCGTCCGGGGATGAGTACTCATGTGGTATACGTCTTAGTGACAATGGCGCATCGTGTTTTGGGAAAAACAAGGCGGCAGCCATTGATGGGGGTTCTATGAAAATTCACACAATCGACGTGTCGGTGTTGTCTTTTGAGGTCATAACTGTTGGTGTCAACTTCACGTGTGGGTTGTTGTCCACTGATTCGGAAAATTCAAGTCTCTAAAAGTTGTAAGTTTATATGTTCTTAAATTTATTAATTTACCACTTAACTATATACACAAACCATATCAAACATACAGTATTGGTTATAACTTATAAGTATCGATTTTTCAGATCAACGTGGTATTGCAAGAGGTACATAGGCTATACCCACCGAGTGTAGGGTTATTAGGAATGATTCATTAACAAACTAAAATAGGAAACATGACATTGCCGGCTGGCTCACACTTCATGTTGCATATGATGCTTTTACATCATGACCCTGATATATAGGGTGACGACGTGAATCAGTTCAACCCAGATAGATTCGGCGAAGGTGTGTCAAAGGCAGGCAAGGGACTAGGCTCGTACTGGCCATTCAGAGAGGGTCCACGTATATGCATTGGAAAAAAATTTGCTATGTTACAAGCAAAAATGGCACTTGTTATGATTCTACAACGCTTCTGTTTCAAGCTTTCTCCATCATACTCGCATACTCCACATGTCATTCTCACATTGCAACCTCAGTTTGGCGCTCAACTGATTCTGTCCAAACTTTAGTGTTTATTGTGGGTTGCATGTATTGTACCAGCTGGTTTGTCTTACTGTATTGAAAGTATAATAGGTTTATATAATTTGGATTATGTTTGCTAAGTAAGCGTGTCAAAAAAACTTACATGTTTTTAAGACCTCTAATAATACAAGTATGAAACTCAAAGTGTCAAACTAGCACTACGTACATAGTACAACTTTACTGCCCGGTAAACATGTGACTTTCATATGTGAAAGACAAATGTACACACAAAACTAAACTAGAAATTCTCACACAATTACATAAGTTAAACCACAAATATGTGTCTGAAGGAACTTGAACTCACAGTCACCTCTTGGAGATCCTGGTCTCACCCCGATAATAGCTATAAGGCTAAAGAGCTATTGGTATAGACGATAAAGATAGAATCACTTGACAATAACAGAATTATTATCCTTATTCAAGAAACAACGAATTCGTAGTAGCCAAAATGTCACATGCTGCTATTTGTCTTTCAGTAAGAGCTTGTGTCGGTGTTGTCTTTTGAGGTCATAACTGCTGGTGTCAACTTCATGTGTGGGTTGTTGCCCACTGATTCTTTAGTTATTTGTTGGGGAATTGGATGGGTTTATCCAGCTTCTCCAAGTTTTAAGGACCCATTACTTCCTCGCCCGTGCGTTTCTTATTATTGTGATTGTGGGTTTATCCAGCTTCTTCAAGTTTTAAGGAACTTTTTTATCTGCTTCACCGCTACTGCTCAACTGCTCTACTACTCCATCGCCATTGCTCAACTGCTCTAGCCTATATATGAGAACCTAAATTATAGCAATTAAAACCTTTCCAGCCCTTGATTACTAAAAATAATGTTAAAATTCGTGGTTCAAAATATAGAAGTGCGGGGAATCGAACCCCGTGCCTCTCGCATGCAAAGCGGGCGCTCTACCATATGAGCTACACTCCCAATTTACAGTCACTATAATTCACTATAGTATAGTTAACTATAATACACAGGTTTCTAAATCGTCTTCCAAATTAGAGGTCAAGCTAATTATCTTCCAAGAGGTAAGTTGCACAATTGCTCAACCGCCAATGTTCAATTGCTCCATCGCTACTGCTCCACTGTCACTGCTCAACTTTTCCATCCTATTAATAAGAGCATATAATGAGACACACAAACCCCTTTCCAGAAACTAGATTATCACAAAGACTAATAAGTTTTCCAAAACTTGCATATGATGAGATGTATACCAGTCATTAGGATCGGTTTCGACAGCTTTTTTAAAGTAAGATTCAACACGATCATCATCAGTATGAATCTGCCATATAAGATCAGCATAAAGTGACAGAACATTTCCATCACTTGGATTAGTAAGAATTGATCTTTCATAGTACTCTTCCGCCTTCTTGTGATCACACCGAACCTAAAACAAAAGTATTGTATTTAGTTACTTGCATATAGAATAGAACTTATATGAAAGTAACAAAGTTATCTATTTATGTACTTCTTTCAAGAACTTAGCATAATTTGCTAGCAATAGAGCGTTTTCGGGGTTGGCCTCCATCATCTTTTGGTAATATAAATCGGTCTTATCATTCCCATGATCTGAATACCACCACCAATTATGCACAACAGAATACTGTATTAGCAAATCTAGCAAACCTAACTCAGACAAACATTCATAGCTAAATCTATAAATAGATCGTAATTTTTGTATTAGTAAAGCTAAAATTATGAATTACTTGAGGTTTCAGCTCTTCTTAGGAACAAATTTCGTAACTCCTTATTAGATTTTGGCTTATCCTCTCCACCTTCAGCTGTTACTGATGCTGCCAGCTTGCTCGTACCAGACAAACCTAGGGCTTTAACATTTCTAGGAATAAAAGGGTTTCTCCCCTTAAACTCAACTTCATTATGTCCAAGGTCTTCCCCTTGCCATGTCGTTACACCAATTCATAAATGATGTATTGTTATACATAACCAGATCATAAATGAAACCACATTTTCATGATAGAAACTAAAAGGCTACGTTGATGCATACAACATTCACAAAACATTTGAGGAGATCAACGCACCAAGAAAATAACTTCACACATGACAAGGTACAATTAAAAAAAAGGTAAATGGTACAATACCACATGGCAATTACTTCTGGTGTTCGAAGTAGTTTTCTGGTGTGCAAATCATGTCCATTCTAGAAACTAGCACCTAATAGAACTAGAAAAAAAGCAGTAAATCGGTACCTAATTATAGTGATCTACATAATGAAACCATAGAACCTCCTAGTAAGTAGTAACAATCGAGTGAAATATTTTAACAGATAACCTAGATATTAGAATCCTACACACTCAGGTGTTCTGTCTGATTAAATGATCCATATCTCTCTCTAATTGGTATAAAGCAACTTTGGCGATAGTTTGTCAAATGAAACGCTGCGGGCAACATTCAACTCAACAATGCCTTACGGATAACATTTTCATCTACTAAAATGGTAATTAAAAGTGCAACTCTTTTGTAGACAGAAACTTTGGGACAAGAGTAGTAATATCAATCCAAAATTTTCTATATCATACATGTACATTAGTGGTTATTTTAATCTGCCTGTGGTTTCATCTGCTCGCTATCTTCAATAACTGTGATTTACTAACTAGAGTTCTTGCCTGTATGCTTCTCAGCCAACAAATGCACATGCTACTTTGTCCCTTCAGAGAAAATCATATGCATTAACATCTCAAAACTAAGATAGTATGATAGGAAGCTGATGGAAAGAGAGAAGAATCTGGATCAGAATCAACCACTTATTTGACTGATAATCAATCCCTGATTTTCAGCCCTGGTCTCAGCAATTTACTTTCCATATTTAAGTATTCATTTACTTTTCTTTAGCTATAAAATAAGGCAGAAGGTAGAGAATAATTAGGCAATCATTTGTATATCAGTTTGAGTCCTAGACAGTTGTTGATCCTATTGAAGTTCTTTGTTCAGATTCTGCATTGTTCTTCAATAAAAAAATACCTATCATTATATTTTTATATACAGTAACCCTTAACCTGGTTCTATCATAGTTCATTGAACTTTATGTTCCAATTCATATATCCCTATGGCTGGTGGCTTGGTGTTGGGGATGCTTGTGATGGTATGATGAATTGCAAAGGTCAAAGGGAAGAAGGTGGTGCTCCCACTTAGAACCATAAATCCATCCTAATCAATCCATAATAAAATTACTTTTTCTCCTAGGTCTGAATACCACCACCAATTTGCTAGCAACAGAGCATTTTCGAGGTTGGCCTCCATTGTAAAACCTCTGATTTTACCTTATTGACTTTGTCCACTGTTGTACTCTTTATTTTTGGAATCTATATAATTCCACTTTTATATGACTTATTATTAATCATATACCTTTGTCATACTATCATTACATATTTATTTGATCATTTTTATGAATCTTTAGTCTTTATTGACTACTCTGGCAATTGACTGGCCACATGATTGAACATGGAATCATCACCTCAGTACACATTTTGGGATAAACTGTAACATTATTTAATTTATTAAGTACTTGGACTTATATTTATATGTATATATTTACATATATTTCATACTATGAATAAACACCTAACACTTTAAAACAATGTACATTATTTCACATTGTCATCTATTTACTTTATTCAAGTAAATTACTTATAATGATATACTCATTATATACTTTCACTAAGTTACCTAAAGGTTTAACTAAAATACCAATAAACTTAACAAATGCATACAATATAATACAAGGACTATTATTATCACCCAACACTTGATCCAAGTTAACACACTTCTCTAAAAATGTGTATATGTGTCGTGTATATACATGCATGCACTACTCCTAATTATTAAACCTACAAGTTACCATCCACTAATACACTATACCATACTATACCTTACAACTTTTCTTACACATCTTACTTTCCTTATACTTAACCATGCTTTCTTACACATACCATACTATGCTATACTTACAACATACTATGTCACCATACACAAACACTATACCAAGTCAAATCCTTGTCCCCCCTTGACTTTGTGACATACGGCTAGAACCAAAAATGGGAGGGACATGTGCTTCCATTTTGAGCATGTGGGAAAAATCTTACATATCTTGTAAATATCCAACATGTATCTCTATAAGATTCATGGTACAATACTAAGATTTCACAAAGATCTCTCTCTTTCCTTTCCTATATCCGAATACCCCAAAGGTCTTCAACACTCACAACATAAAACACTTGGAAACACTCTCATTTCACTCTCTCAACCCACGGCTATATTACTTCTCATCCACAAAAACCCTTCAACAACCATTTATTACTTCAATTACTAGCCTCAAACTATATCCCTTCCATCTTGAATGCTAATCATTGTCACTTCTACAACAACCTTGATCTCCAAGACAACTCCAAGTGTACCCACAACCATTGAAGGTCACGGCTAGTTTGATTTCCAAGTGATCACCATTGTTGAAACCAAGCTCTAATCACTACTCATTCATTTGTTCATTCCTAAATCTATCTAAACAAGTAAGTAACCTAAAACTTATCTTTTCAATATATTCATTTTCATACACATAAACATATACTTGCATATCACTAGTAAGAACTTAATATTGGAACAAAACCATGAAACCCTAGACTTATAGGTCACGGCTAAAATGGGTTTATGATTTAAGGTGATATAAAATCTTGCTAACTATAATGAATATAACCTCATGAACATGTTAAACTATAAAAACCATGAAAACCTATGCATGCAAATTTCCAGACGTGGGGTTTATCCCCATGGTTTAGTATTGGTTAGCTTTGTGATACTTATTCAAACCTAGAATCACTAGATCTAAGTTACTAACTAAAAGTACAACTAGTTGCCTTAGATTAATAAGCTCACTATTTTGCCTTATAGAAGTTAAGCTATTAAGCCCACTAGAATAAGCTTGCCTAAAATAAACTTCAATTTTATTAAATAACGTTTTTATAAGACTTTTGGTGTTAAAAATATGATTTTAGAAAGTTTCGGGTTAAAATAGTAAATCTATGAAGTTTCGGATTAAAAAGGATGAACATAAAACTTTCGGGTTAATTTTGTAAATTATCTTATGTTTAGGGATCTAAATGGACACTTATAG
The DNA here is from genome assembly GCA_025667525.1 of Glebionis coronaria. Classification (NCBI taxonomy): domain Eukaryota; kingdom Viridiplantae; phylum Streptophyta; class Magnoliopsida; order Asterales; family Asteraceae; genus Glebionis; species Glebionis coronaria. Next base: position 587,556,174 of record CM046874.1, on the reverse strand, counting down.
AAACTCATTTTTACAAAATATAAACATAAGTTTCATTTGATAACTAGTATTATTTCATTTGATAACTAGGTTTTTGCCTAATTAAAAAGATTCTTTGTCGTGTGTCTAATCGAATTGATTTGGTTTAACTATGCGACTCTGTCATTCTTTGGTGAAACAAATAGTTGTGTCGTTGTAGTATTTAAAAGTGCAAAACTATTAAAGTAAAAGGCAGGTAATTTAAATCTAACTCTATTTTAAAAATAAATGGCGAGTATTTAAAAGCGTGACAAAAATTAAAAGGCACTAAAGTAAATGACGCAAACTTAAATCTATCTAAGGCAAACTTAAAACGCAACTAAAACTTAAAACTAAGGCAACGCTAAAATAAATCTAAGGCAAAAAGAACTTAAAGTGCGACTAAGGAAAAAGGCGGGAAAAATAAAGCTTGAAATTAAAAATCAAAGACAAAAACTAAAAAGAACCTGAAAACAGCTCATTCGGAACAATCCTTCGTCCAGAACAATCACTCATCCGTAATGTCACCTTCGTTCGGAATGATTCTTCTTCGCTCGGAATATTACCAAAATCCTTGATCCAGAACAAATTTTCTATTCTGAATATGTCACTTATCCAGAACAATCCTTCGTTCGGAACTTAACTGATTCGGAACTCAATTGGTTCGGAACTTCTCAAACAAAGCCTTGGTTCGGAACTTCTCAAACAAAGCCTTGGTTCGGAACCTTGGTTCGTAAGTTTGGTTCGGAACCTTAAATTGGTTCGGAAGTTCTTGATTCGGAACCTTTCAGTTCAGAACTTTTGGTTCGGAAGCTTGCTGATTCGGAACCTTAAATTGGTTCGGAACTTCTTAGACCCAAGCCTTGGTTCAGAACTTTTGGTTCGGAACTTTTGGTTCGGAACTTTTGGTTCGGAACTTTTGGTTCGGAACTTTTGAATGTTCCGAATGAAAGATTTATTCACTGGTCCGGAACTTCTTCCGAATGAACAAATGGTTGATCCGGAACTTCTACTGGTTCGGAACTTCACCTGGGAATCACAGTAACAGAAACAAACCGAAGAACAAGGAAATACAGGAACACACGAATCTAATCACAATTTAACCAAAATTAAACAAAAGATTAAATCAAACTAATCACAAAGCATCTACTAAACATAAACAAACAATCCAAATCAACAAATCTAACAAAACTAACCAAAATAATCAAAACCCACTTTGATCAAAATAAGAACATGAACATGAACATAAACATAAAAATCAAAGATTAAAGAAAGGTAGGATGAGATCAAGCAATAAAGATAAAGATTAACAAGAATTAAAAGAACACTTACTTGAAATTAAATGGTAATTAAGGTGCAAGACAAGTATTTAAATTTGACAAGTAATTAAATGACAAGGTAATTAAAAGTGGAAGAACTAATTGTCACTATTAGCCAACAAAATGAAATGATTAATCCTAATGACTATTTATAGGGGAGGATTAAGGAGTGCTTAGGAAGCTTCCTCCCCTCCTTCATTTCTTCTTAATTGCATGATAAGTCCTTAAGCCTTTAATCTTTTGTTAATCTTCTTAATACTTGGACTTTGTCTTGGGATTCTTTAACTCGTCTTGAATTTTCTTCATAAATAAGACTTGAGTTCTTCGGCTTTTTGTAAACTTCCGTCTTTTGACTTTTTCTTCGATAAATCTTCAGAATTGGTCTTGGACTTCCGTTCTTTTTGCACTCTTGACTTCTTGACTTCGTCTTTCATCTTTTTCTTCAATAAAAGCCCGTAAATGCCCGTGTTTTCTCCCCTTTTCACAATTTCGTCCTAAATCACAACAAAAACACAAACCACGCATAATTCCGACATAAATGACATAAAATACACGTTTTGGCTCGGTTATTATTGTAAGTAAGTGGTAAAAAGGATGGGTGTTTACACACCTATCAAATCCCCTACACTTGATCATTGCAATGTCCTCATGCAATGCATTAGTTACTAAGCACGTTTACATTTTTCATCATAATCAATCCACATTGGCCTTTATTAAAGAGATAGAAAACTATAAACATTCGAAGTAAAGAAATCAAAAGCATACCTTGGGTTTTAAAAATGTCATGAATAATCATCATCCTCAAGTTTTTACTTTCTTCAAACCAAACTTAAAAACGAGATCATTGTTATTATAAGTTAGCAAACTAACACGAACTCATGTGGGCCAATTAATCACTTAGACTCCCTTATTCCTAGGTGTATCTCTTATATTTTATTGTTGTCTTGAATGATCACGAGGTTGCATTTTTTGACTTATTTCGATAGTTATTTAAGCCAAAAATAAAGTGAACGATTTAATCAATAGTTAGCTAAAGGAAAAAATCTTTTAAAACTGCTTCTCGGGATCTCATAAAGTTCATATCTTGGCATAACTCGCTTCGCGATTTGAGACCTTTCTCGGACCGATATTTGGCAGCGACTTCATACTTCAAACCTTGAGAGACGTTCATGAAATAATGGCCTTCTATTCATAATAGGAATTTCTTCACTTGAAGTTTTGAGAGATTCATACTTGGACCACGTCTTCTTCATTTTTCTCCAATCTTTATTTTGGACTTTGATATATAACGATCCGCCTCCTTTTATGACTTGGATCTATTTATCCTCATACCTTGATAGGGTCTTTTCGGATACACTTCTCCATGACTTTTGGGGAGTTTTTGCTTTCCTTCGTGTGTCTCGATCCTTCATATTGATTTTCGATAAATGATTCTTCATATCACTTTGGATCTTTAGCAACAAAATATAGCCCTCATGTCTTGTTAGGACCTTTTTGGACTCGCCAATCTTCGCATCCCGCTTCAATAAGTTATGCCTTGGCTATGAACTCTAATCCATACCGAGCAACTTTTAAACGATCTTGGGCTAGAAGCTAAGTAACTTTTCAAATCGTACAACCTTATTTATTGCAGATAAATTTATTAACAAGCGATGGGAGAATAGGCTTATAATTAACTCACATAAATTCACGAAAGAATACCAAACTTATAATTGGCTCTATCATCTCTCGTTCTCCACGGTTTAAAATCTCAAGGAATGAGACTCGTGGATGCTTAGCCTATTAAATCAAAGTTTTGGGTTTTCGAGTCGCCTATAGGATCTTGCAAACTCTTATACTTTTTCAAGTTTAGAAATCGCATTTTAAAGTTCCCTTGATAAACGACTCTCTAGGATAAATTATAGGAACTTGCGAAAAGTTCTTGTTCTTAACCCGTGAGAGTTAAGACTTTCGCGTTTTATAGCTCCCTATATAAAAGCCTAGCAAAACTTGACTTAAACACGTTAAGGATACTAGCTAGAGTAACTTAGATAAGTAAACTCGGGTTGAGTCAAAATATTCACAACGTTTGAAAATTAAAACCACTTTATTTAAATTTATTCTAATAGGGAAAGAAAATAACTATACAAAAGGGAAAAACTAATGGGCCAAAATAGATCAAAAATTTTGAAAAATGTCGAAAAATTGAATTTCCGGTTAAAATGAAGACAAATACAAGGAAAAGAGCCACTTAACTTCGATAGAAGTCCCCCCTACACTTAAGATAAACATTGTCCTTAATGTTTAAGCATGTGGGAGTAAACTCCCCTACACTTAGGACATTGTGTACGTTGTTTAAATCTCGCTAAGGAAGAGACAACTAAAGAGATTCCTATTTTAATATTGAGAAAATATTAAATAGTGAATCGAAAAGAGTTTAGGATAGAACCGGGAAGAAGGGAACACGGAATCACGGGTCGTCAAGAATCATCAAGAGCGGATCATTGAGCTCGCGAATCCCTGATTAAGAGAGGAGAGGAAATAGCAAACACCAACGGGTCTCCCCTACACTTAGGATAAAGAAAGCGAAAAGATAGATACATGGGTTGCCTCCCAAGAAGCGCTTGATTTTTGTTAACCAAGTCGTGAGCCTGACTCGACCTTGATCATCATAGGAAGAAGCATGAAACATATCCACCACGATCAAAGACATAGTTTTCGTCCATCAAATAGCACAAGCTTAAGGCGAACAAGGCAAGCCAAAGAAGAATAGGCAAGGTTCCCTTAAGCAGCGATGGAGCACGGTGGGAGCAAGGGTGAAGTGGTGCAAGCAGATTTCCATAAGTTCCAAAGATATTTCCTTTTATTTCATCAGGTGGATACTGAGATGGCTGCAGAATATCGATACCGGGGTCGAACACCTTTTCCTTTAAGGGAAAAAAGCACTCAGGCCCAGCAGAGTGTGAAGATGATCCGCGAAGAAGATGCACAACCTCTTCCTCAGAAGGTGGACAAAGAGGTGTTAAATCATATGTGATGCGGATGTTGGTGTCGACCGGTTTCTTATCCTTTGAAAGAATGTTCTTCAAATCCAAAGTAGGATCAAGACGATAATCTTCAAAATCATAAGGAGGAGCATCACTCTCATGAGGGAAGTAAGTGTTGAGAAAAGCAGAGAAATCTTCCTCAAATGAGTAATCATCCAAAGTAGGATTAAGTGATGGCGGAGGATCTTCATCATGTGAAGAATCACTCGAAAGAGTATCGGCCTCATCAAAATCATCATATGTAGGCAGGCCGGGATACTCGGAGGTGCAATCATCAAAATCATCCGAATCTGAGCTAGAATCATCATCATAAGCATCAAAGATCGGTGGAGAATCATAAATGGGAGAAGCGTCCAAATTGGATAGAGAAACATCCACATCATCTTGAAAAAGTGGATTATCAATGCAAGACTCGAATAGAGGATTGTTGTAGATGACAAAATCATCGAGCACATTAATCATATTCACGGTTTCTCGTCCAAAGGATTTGCTTGTAAGATTCCCCATTTTAAAGACGTGTGCATCATTCCCGACCCTTAAGGTCAACTCACCTTCGGCAACATCAAATAAAGCTCGTCCGGTTCTCAAGAAAGGCCGACCAAGTATTAAAGGAATACGAGGGTCCATTTCATAATCAATAACGACAAAGTCGACCAGGAAAGTAAATGTGCCAACTTTAATGAACACGTCTTCGGCAATACCAACGGGGTAAGCGAGAGTGCGATTTGCAAGTTCAAGAGTCATCTTTGTTGGAGTAAGGTCGGGCAATGATAGTGTTTTCCAAACACTCAAAGGCATAAGATTAATACTGGCCCCGAGATCAGCTAGGGCAGTAAATTCTTCAGTTTTGTTAAAAATGCAAGGCAACACAAAACGATCGGGATCTCCAAGCTTTTCCGGAAGTTCTTTAAGAATAACTGCAGAGCAGTTTTCATTTAGGCGTGTGTTGGCGAGCTCAATCAGCTTCTCTTTCTTGTTAAGCAATTCCTTGAATGCTTTCACAAATTTCGGCATGTGGACAAGTGCTTCAACAAGGCTCATGTTGATGTTCATTTGAGAGAGCATCTTCACATAGCTCGACACTTGAGAGTCATCCTTGGTTAGCATTTTGGTCTTGCCTAAGTGAGAAAGATATGGGGTATTGGGTTTGGGTGGTGAAGGTGAAGGTGGTAAAGGTTGAGATGTTGAAGGGTCCTTCCTGGGAACATCGTCATGACGAGGCGTAGACGGTAATGGTGCACTAATACTAGGTGTAGGAGGAGTAGGGATAAATGGTGGTGGAGGAGGTGTAGATGATGGGGGTGGGATTGGTGGTCCTACTATGGTAATTCCACTACGGGTAGTAATAGCACTCACATTAGCTCGCGGATTGGTGACGGTGTTTGAAGGTAGAGAACTCGAAGTAGAAGGTTGAGCTGCGGGCAAGAAACTAGCAAGCATATTCTTTATATCATTCGTTTGAGTGCTGAAGGAGGATTGGATATTATCTCGAAGCTCGGATCTTATGTCATTTCCTTGCTTGGTGATATCCCCTTTCAAATTGATGATTTGGCTCTGCAGGTTCTTGATTTGCTCACCTTGGGTTCTCATGATGGCTTCAACATCGGGGTTAATGGGTTGGGCTTGTTGGGCGGGTGGGTGATAAGGATTAGAAGCTCTTGGTGGGATTTGGTTGCTTCTATTGTAGTTGTTGGCGGGGTTTTTGTTTTGAGGAGAAAAACCGGGGGAAAGGTAGTTGTTGGACCGGTAACTCAGCAAATTTCTATCCCCTTGAGGTCGAGCTTGGTAATTTTCCGGTGAATAATTACCATAAGCTGCATACACATTTTCCGGATTTCCTTGAGTAGAAGGAAAATCAGTGTATGAGTGTGGACCGCCGCATGTTTCACAAGGATTAGCAACCGCTTTAACTTGTTGTTGTTGTTGTTGGTTTGAAGCGAGAAGCAAGATACTTTTGTTCATTTCAGTCATCATGCGGGTGAATTCGGTCATATCAGGGCTTGCTGAGGTGGAAGAAACATTGACTCTCGGGTTGTTCCTTGAAGAAGCGGAGGAATCCCAGTTTTTGTGGTGAGTAGTCATGTTCTCAATAAGCTCTCTACACTCCTCGGGTCTCCTTTTCATGAATGTGCCACCGGCGGCTGCATTAATCGTATCACGATCACGAAAAGGCAAACCGTTGTAGAAAGTATCAATCAATGTGACTGGAAGCATGTTGTGGTTTGGACAACGATCAATCAAGACACTATATCTTTCCCAAGCATCAAAAAGAGATTCATCGGGTTCTTGCATGAAACCGCTGATTTGATTGTGAAGGCTCGTGACCATGGATGGTGGAAAGTAGAGCGATAAAAAGCGTTGAGTCATGTCATCCCAAGTATGAATTGAATTCTTCGGGAGATGATCAAACCATTTCTTGGCATGATGTGATAAAGTATGTGGAAAGAGTTGTAGGCGAAGTTCATCCATTGTGGCATCGAGGCACTTCATGCTTTGGGTGATTGTAATGAATTTGTCGAGGTGTTTGTTGGCATCATCATCAGGCATTCCTCTAAATGGATTAGTTTGCACTTGCTGAATCATGTGGTGCTTCAACGAAAACTCCGGAGCCGTGATTTGCATCGGTGCAATCGATCCTCCTCGTCCAAACATGGTAGGTTGACAAAGCTCCTCCATTGTCCGAAGATCGGGCTGTGGAAGAACATTGTTGTTATTATTGAGGTGCGGTGGATTATTGTTGTTGTTAACACCTGACATACTTAAATCTTCTCGAGTCTCGGGCTCTTGATAGTTAGAAGATATAGTACGCATACACCTGAAAATGCAAAAGAAAACAAAACCAAACGCAAAGACAATATATATACAAAATAAAAATAAAATCTTTTTGGATTTTTGAAATTTTTAATTTTTATGGTTTTTTAACAATTTTTAATTTTTAGATTTTTTGAATTTTTTAAGCAAGAAAATAACACTCACAAGTGAACGGATCCCAAAAAGCAACGCGTCTCTCACAGAAAACCGTTAATCTTTACGAAAAGAGCCGGCAGCGGCGCCATTTTATACAAGGCTTTTGGCCAGGTAAAAATTAAAGTTCGTTTAAGTATGTCTCTTCGGATTGAAAAAGGAGTTTAGTGTGCGACTCTATTGTTTTTGGTGAAACAAATAGTTGTGTCGTTGTAGTATTTAAAAGTGCAAAACTATTAAAGTAAAAGGCAGGTAATTTAAATCTAACTCTATTTTAAAAATAAATGGCGAGTATTTAAAAGCGTGACAAAAATTAAAAGGCACTAAAGTAAATGACGCAAACTTAAATCTATCTAAGGCAAACTTAAAACGCAACTAAAACTTAAAACTAAGGCAAGGCTAAAATAAATCTAAGGCAAAATGAACTTAAAGTGCGACTAAGGAAAAAGGCGGGAAAAATAAAGCTTGAAATTAAAAATCAAAGACAAAAACTAAAAAGAACCTGAAAACAGCTCATTCGGAACAATCCTTCGTCCAGAACAATCACTCATCCGGAATGTCACCTTCGTTCGGAATGATTCTTCTTCGCTCGGAATATTACCAAAATCCTTGATCCGGAACAAATTTTCTATTCTGAATATGTCACTTATCCAGAACAATCCTTCGTTCGGAACTTAACTGATTCGGAACTCAATTGGTTCGGAACTTCTCAAACAAAGCCTTGGTTCGGAACTTCTCAAACAAAGCCTTGGTTCGGAACCTTGGTTCGGAAGTTTGGTTCGGAACCTTGGTTCGGAAGTTTGGTTCGGAACCTTAAATTGGTTCGGAAGTTCTTGATTCGGAACCTTTCGGTTCGGAACTTTTGGTTCGGAAGCTTGCTGATTCGGAACCTTAAATTGGTTCGGAACTTCTTAGACCCAAGCCTTGGTTCGGAACTTTTGGTTCGGAACTTTTGGTTCGGAACTTTTGGTTCGGAACTTTTGGTTCGGAACTTTTGAATGTTCCGAATGAAAGATTTATTCACTGGTCCGGAACTTCTTCCGAATGAACAAATGGTTGATCCGGAACTTCTATTGGTTCGGAACTTCACCTGGGAATCACAGTAATAGAAACAAACCGAAGAACAAAGAAATACAGGAACACACGAATCTAATCACAATTTAACCAAAATTAAACAAAAGATTAAATCAAACTAATCACAAAGCATCTACTAAACATAAACAAACAATCCAAATCAACAAATCTAACAAAACTAACCAAAATAATCAAAACCCACTTTGATCAAAATAAGAACATGAACATGAACATAAACATAAAAATCAAAGATTAAAGAAAGGTAGGATGAGATCAAACAATAAAGATAAAGATTAACAAGAATGAAAAGAACACTTACTTGAAATTAAATGATAATTAAGGTGCAAGACAAGTATTTAAATTTGACAAGTAATTAAATGACAAGGTAATTAAAAGTGGAAGAACTAATTGTCACTATTAGCCAACAAAATGAAATGATTAATCCTAATGACTATTTATAGGGGAGGATTAAGGAGTGCTTAGGAAGCTTCCTCCCCTCCTTCATTTCTTCTTAATTGCGTGATAAGTCCTTAAGCCTTTAATCTTTTGTTAATCTTCTTAATACTTGGACTTTGTCTTGGGATTTCTTTAACTCGTCTTGAATTTTCTTCATAAATAAGACTTGAGTTCTTCAGCTTTTTGTAAACTTCCGTCTTTTGACTTTTTCTTCGATAAATCTTCAGAATTGGTCTTGGACTTCCGTTCTTTTTGCACTCTTGACTTATTGACTTCGTCTTTCATCTTTTTTTTCAATAAAAGCCCGTAAATGCCCGTGTTTTCTCCCCTTTTCACAATTTCGTCCTAAATCACAACAAAAACACAAACCACGCATAATTCCGACATAAATGACATATAATACACGTTTTGGCTCGGTTATTATTGTAATTAAGTGGTAAAAAGGATGGGTGTTTACACACCTATAAAAGGGCTAATATTGTAATTTGCCGAGAGTTGAGGGTGGTGTTTTAATGCCATCCGAGACTTAAAGCATAATAGGAGGACCCAAATGTAATTATTACTAAGTTAGGGTAACTTGTGTAACATAATAGGAACCCAGTGACCCCTTTTACCTTTTGTCGAAACATAGTACTAACCCTAGGGACCCCTTTTGCCAAACTTGTAAAGTTTAATAAACCCTAGACAAACCCTAGGGGCTGTTTTGGCATGAGCCAAAACTTAAATGAAGCCCTAGGGGGCATTTATGAAACTTATATTAAACCTAATATAAGCCAAATACTAGGAGGACCAAAATTGACAACTTGTGAAACTTTTATAAACCCTAGTTACACGTGTAACTAGGGAGGGACTTGTTTTGCCATTATCTGAAAGTTAAACGAACCCTAGGAATATTATATTAATATTGCCGCGAGTATTATATTTAATCGAGGGTCTAAAACGTAATTTTCCTAAACTTAAACTAAACCCTAACTAAATATATAACCTTAAATATTAAAAAGGTAAAACTTAATTAATTATAAAAGTCCAGCGTTCGTTATATTTTTCTCAAACTTATAATGTAATAATTATACAAATATCGGGAACACTGAATTAAATTAAAATGTTATACATTTTATAAACACTATTTATATATAAGATATAAATTAAATATGATTAACTTATAAATATATTTATTATATTTATTTCCCTTCACTTTAAATATATATAAAACTTCTTTTTTTATAAATATTTAAATCACTTTATGAACAATACAAGTACGAAGATATTAATTAAGCAGATTATTAATTTAACAATATTATTTATTTTATGCTTAAAATAAATACTACTATAACTTGTGCAACGATGAACTGAACTACAGATATCGTAATAAAATGCTTAAAACCAGTATAAGCATGCACATACTTGTTCTGAAATTTTTATGCATTATGTTATGCATTTACTGAGACCTTATAATTATTTAGGTCGTTGACTGTATCGTGAGCATCATATCAGATTTTCTTGTGACTATTTGTTGTACTACTGAGGTGAGTTCATGGCCCCACTTTATATGTTGAGAAACTTTTAAACCTTTTTATGGGGAAGAAAACATGCAACATATTTTATTTGATGGACGTAAACTGAACTACGAAACCTTTGATTATATTTGCCTATTGTTGATGAACCCGCATGACCCGTGCATCTGAAACTGTTAGAATTTTTAAATTACCAGAATGTTATAAATAGATCTATTTGGGATTGACCATCCCCATCTGGGTGAGTCATGCTCAATATGCCTAGGCCAGGACAACAGGTGTTTCACATGTCAGAACTTATTATTATTGGGTGCCTTTTTATAAGGCGAAGGGTCCTTATTTGTTGAGGGCTTAACTGTCAAGTCTTAGTTTCGGGTAATATGGGAATGTAATTACCTTTTTAGTGTTGATGCTTTGTGCATTACTACTTCAATGAATGTTTATTGTCCAAACTTATTTTATTAAACCTGTGAATTCACCAACTTTATGTTGACTCTCTAAGCATGTTTTCTCAGGAAACTGAAGTAGGTATTGGTGTGCATGGAGTCAAGCATCATGATAGGCTGCATTTATAGAGCTCATCTGGGTTTTATAAACTGGGGAATAATTCAAACTACTGAATAATGTTTAAGACTATTTTAATAACATTTGCACTTTTATTCATGTAATAAATGTAATGATAATCTTTTATATGTTGCTCTACATACTATCTGTTGTTGATCCACCTACGTGACACCCAAATATTATTTCCGCTGCATTTGACTCATTTTGGGGGTGTCACAGAATGGTATCATAGCGATAGTTATAGAGAACCAGAACAAAATTTAAATAAATATAAAAATAAAATAAGTTGGACTATAACTGCTTTAAAAATCTTTTGGGATTTTCGGGACTAGAATAGTTAAGCATATAGAGTGTAGAGCATACATTCTTACGTGGCTATCTGTGCATTGATTATTAACATCCGGTTGTTTAATCCCATAAGTATTAACGTAACCTTTAACATCGTCATGTTAAATGGCACTATTATATAATTTAATCATTATTCCTAAAAACTTTTAACTTGAGTAAGATTATACTTACGTCAATTAAAACGACATTATTTTCATATCTACTATGACATCACCCACTGATACTCATGCTGCCGTATCACCGACATCCGTCTTGCATGGATGGATATTTGCCAGTGACACAGACGACATTCACACTTCTAGTGACATCGCTCTCGTTGTTGCAAACATCGCTACTCCACCTGTTTCACCTATTTCCCATGTTGGGGAAGAGGTTCAGCCGACTGCTGCCCTTCCACCCTTACCACCAGTTTCCTCACTTCGGGACTACGCACCCGAGTCTCTGCCGCCTCGTAAGAGGAGGTATGAGGCACCCGTCGACTCTACTTTTGAGGTCGGCGAGGGTTCGGGTGCGGGGCGCATGGATCCTATCCAGGCCCAGATTACTGCACTGGCCGCACGCCAGACACATGATGTTGTAGAGATTCATGCTCTGCTAGCTGATGAACAGTTTGGACGCACTGCTCTGCAGTCGCGTCAGGACCTTCTATGCTGGATTGTTAGTGCTGAGGCATACGTTGCTCGAGGAGCATGGTCCACGACTTACCATTCTCTCTAGTGGTTGCTGGAAGAGAATGAGTTCCTTCGTGAGCAAATCTACCTACTGTAGAGTCAGCAGACTGAGTCTCACACCGCTCTCATGTCCATAGAGCAGACGCTTGCCATCTTCTTCGATCTACAGGACGTCCGTCACCAGGGATTGACGTCAGAGACTACTCATCTTCGGGGAGTTCAGCAGACCTTCAGAGACCCGTTCTTGGAGGCACTTCGACTCCTTAAGGAGACCCGAGTTGCCATAACTTCGATGCAGGATGCCATGCAGGCACCAGCCGCCTCATCACCACCAGCAGCACCAGCCATCTCAGAGGAGTCTGTCCGACACGATTAGACTATATGTGTTAGATTCTTCTGTACATCCTGACAAGCTATTAGGGTTGCATCACGGCTATCATGATATAGGACCTCATGTATTTGTACTTTCTTTTTATCAGTTGTATCATTGTATTGTACTATGTAGATTAGGTATTCGTAGATGATGTACTTTATATTATGTGTTCCACCATCCCAGACAGGCGGTCTGTGCTCTGTCTTGGATTAGTTGTGCAATTTGTACTATATTTCTATTCTATACATATGGCATGTACCCCTTTATCTTTTGTTATATCCTATACTGTATTATATGATGAACTTTTAAACAGGTTATCCAATTTGTTGTGAAGTCTATGCATGAATTTCTTTTCGTGTATTTATTTAAAACTGTGCTAACACCTTAAACTAATGATTTAATTTTTGTGTATAATTATAGAAAAATGGTAATCACTAGAACGAACCCCAACAATGCCGACACTACCCAAAACGTCACTGCTGCCCAACTAAGGGAAATGATTGATCAAGGCATCGCAACTGCGATGGCCGCCAGCAGAAACGTGGATGATAGTCAAAACTCCAAGAACCGCCAGAATAATCAGACCACAAGGGGTTGCTCTTACCCCGACTTTTTGAAGTGTAAGCCTTCCTACTACAAGGGCAAAGAAGGAGTGGTGGAACTGATGCAGTGGTTTGAAAGGTTGGAGACTATGTTCCGCATCAGCGACTGTGCAGAAGAGAACAAAGTAAATTTTTCCACCTGCACATTACTTGAGAGTGCTCTTACCTGGTGGAACTCTGTAGTTGCTACTCTTGGACACGATGCTGCATATGCTCTTAACTGGACTGAATTGAAGGAGAGAATGACAGAGAAATACTGTCCAAGGGGAGAAATGAAGAAACTTGAAATCGAATTGTGGGATCTCAGATGCAGGAACAATGACATCACTGCATACAACCAAAGGTTTCAAGAGTTGACTCTAATGTGTACCAGAATGTTTGTGGAGGAGGAAGATAAGATTGAAAAGTATGTTGGTGGACTCCTAGACGCCATGCATGACAACGTGCTCGCATCTCGACCTACTACTGTCGAGAATGCCATCGAGTTCGCTATTGAATTGATCAACAAAAGAGTCCGTACCGTATCCGAGAGGCAAACTGATAACAAGCGAAAGGCAGATGAATATTTCTGTAGTGAGCACCAGAAGCATCCTAAAAAGCAAAATGCTGGGCAAGTTTACAGTGCTACCACCGCAAGGACTAGGTCGTATATGGGCGCAAAACCTTTGTGCTCCAAGTGCAACTATCATCATACTATTGATAGCCCATGCCAGACCTGCTACAAATGTGGACAAGTGGGTCATTTTGCTAAAACCTATCGAGTTAATGCTGTCACTCAGGCCTGACCCAGTCAAAACACTGGGAACTACAACAACAGGGGCAGATATAATGCTCGTGGGAACGGAAGCGAACAACAGGGAAACCGCAATGCTGTTAGAGGAAATGGCAATGGACCAAAGAAAGGAGTTGTGTGCTATGAGTGTGGAGCACCAGGACATGTGAGACCAGGTTGTCCCAAGTTGGCCAACCAGAACAAGAACAGTGGAGGAGCTTCGTCGAGAGTGTACGTGGTCGGCAATGCAAAAGCCAACCCTGATTCAAACATCGTTACTGGTACGTTCCTACTAAACAATCGTTATGCATCAGTTTTGTTTGATACTGGAGCAGACCGAAGTTTTATACCCACTGAATTTAACCAAGTACTAGAAGTCGTTCCTACAATTTTAGATCACCATTACTCCGTAGAATTAGCGGACGGTAAGACTGTAGATGCTGACACTATCGTTAGAGGTTGTACCTTAAATCTTTCTAAACATCCATTCAACATTGACCTTATTCCCATAAACCTTGGTAGTTTTGATGTTATTATTGGTATGGACTGGTTAGCGAGATACCGCGCAGTCATTGTTTTTGATGAAAAACAAGTCCGTATTCCGTGGGGAAACGAAACTTTAATCATTCAAGGAGACGGTAACACCGACTTTATTGACACTAGACTTAGTGTTATATCTTGTACTAAAGCCCAGAAATATTTGTTGAGAGGATGTCCTATCTTCTTGGCCCATATTTCTCAAACAGACGAAGAGGACAAGCCCGAGAAGAAACAAATCAAGGACGTACCTATCGTCCGAGATTTTTCCGAAGTATTTCTTGATGAGTTTCCAGGCTTACCACCAACCCGACAAGTGGAATTTCAAATCGATTTGATTCCCGGAGCTGCACCTGTAGCTAAATCTCCATACCGGTTGGCACCATCAGAAATGAAAGAGCTAGCTGAACAACTTCAGGAATTATCTGACAAGGGATTCATCCGACCCAGTTCCTCTCCGTGGGGAGCTCCGGTATTATTTGTCAAAAAGAAAGATGGTTCTTTCCGTATGTGTATTGACTATAGAGAACTTAATAAGTTAACTGTGAAGAATCGTTATCCGCTACCTCGCATTGACGACCTATTTGACCAATTGCAAGGGTCAAGTGTGTATTCCAAGATTGACCTGAGATCTGGATACCATCAATTGAGGGTCAGGGAGGAAGATATTCCAAAAACAGCTTTCAGAACCCGTTACGATCATTACGAATTCCAGGTTATGCCTTTTGGGTTGACCAATGCACCAGCCATTTTCATGGACCTTTTGAACCGTGTGTGCAGACCCTACCTGGATAAATTCGTGATAGTCTTCATTGACGATATACTCATTTATTCCAAGAACGAACAAGAACATGGGGAACACCTTGCACAAGTACTGAAGGTACTTAAGGAGGAACAACTCTATGCCAAATTCTCCAAATGTGAATTCTGGATTCCCAGAGTACAATTCCTCGGTCATGTCATTGATTGTGACGGTATTCACGTAGATCCAGCGAAGGTTGAATCTGTCAAGGATTGGGTATCTCCTAAATCACCGATAGAGGTCCGCCAATTTCTAGGCCTTGTCGGGTACTACCGCAGATTTATTGAAGATTTTTCCAAAATAGCCAATCCAATGACCAAACTCACATAGAAAGGAATAAAGTTCGATTGTAAAGAGAAAGAAGAATCAGCTTTTCAACTAATCAAGCAGAAGTTGTGCAGTGCACCTATTTTGGCCTTACCTGAAGGCAACGATGATTTCGTTGTTTACTATGATGCTTCACACAAAGGCTTAGGTGCAGTATTGATGCAGAGGATGAAAGTGATTGCCTATGCTTCAAGACAACTGAAAAAGCACGAGAAGAACTATACCACTCATGATCTAGAACTTGGATCCGTAGTATTTGCTCTCAAAATCTGGAGACATTACCTATACGAAACAAAGTGCACAGTACATACTGACTACAAAAGTTTGCAACACATATTGGACCAGAAGGAGTTGAACATGAGACAACGTTGTTGGATTGAGTTGTTGAGTGACTAAGACTGCGAGATCAAATACCACCCCGGTAAACCAAATGTGGTTGCTGATGCTTTAAGTCGTAAGGAAACGGACCCTCCTATGAGAGTTCGGGCATTAGT
Source organism: Glebionis coronaria (assembly GCA_025667525.1). Classification (NCBI taxonomy): domain Eukaryota; kingdom Viridiplantae; phylum Streptophyta; class Magnoliopsida; order Asterales; family Asteraceae; genus Glebionis; species Glebionis coronaria. The sequence continues at coordinate 587,540,334 of CM046874.1, read as the reverse complement.
TATGACAATCAGTTTGGATCTACCCAAACAGATTTTGGAAGCTCAGACTCAAGCCCAATTACCTGAAAACCTCGTGAAGGAAGACGTCGGGGGAATGCTCATAACTGACCTTACTAAGGAGAAGCTAGAACCAAGAGCAGATGGAACCCTATGCCTTCACGGACGAAGTTGGTTACCTTGCTATGGAGATTTGAGGAACGTGATCATTCACGAATCTCATAAGTCTAAATATTCTATACATCCCGGATCTAAAAAGATGTATCAGGATATGAAGAAATTATATTGGTGGCTGAATATGAAAGCTGACATCGCCACCTACGTGCAAAAGTGTTTGACATGTTCACGTGTCAAAACTGAACACCAGAGACCATCGGGTTTACTTGTAAAACCCGAGATACCGAAATGGAAGTGGGACAACATCACCATGGACTTTGTCACCAAACTCCCAAAGTTATCTCACGGTTACGATACTATCTGGGTAATCGTCGACCGACTTACCAAGTCCGCTCATTTCTTGCCAATTAGGGAGAACGATTCCCTTGCAAGACTAGCAAAAACGTACCTGAAGGAATTTGTGACCAAACATGGGATATCAGTCTCAATAATTTGTGATCGAGACGGTAGGTTCACATCAAACTTTTGGAAGGCTTTCCAACGAGCCTTAGGTACCAATTTGGATATGAGCACTACTTATCATCCACAGACTAACGGTCAAAGTGAACGAACCATCCAGACTCTAGAAGACATGCTACGGGCATGTGTGATTGACTTTGGAAATGGATGGGTTTACCACATTCCTTTAGTGGAATTCTCCTACAATAACAGTTATCATGTCAGTATTAAGGCTGCCCCTTTTGAAGCGCTATATGGTCGAAAGTGCCTGATACAAGCGTTTTATATGGGGTTCAAGATTAGTTCTCGGAATCTCCTCGAATTAATCACAGCTCAAAGTGGAATGATTGTTCTTGGTGACAAATAGGGGGTTTGGTTTTCTATTCTACTAAAAAAGTAAATGAATGAAGTAAATAAAGATTTAAACCAAAAACAGTTAATGAAGTAAAACTTGAATTAAAACTAAACAATTAAACGATAAAGCTGAAAAATACCCTTACTGAAAACTTGCTCTATTCGGAATAATGGTGCTATCCGGAACAAGTCTGCTACTCGGAATAAAAGACCTTATGCGGAATAAGTGGCCATTCGGAATAAATGTGCTATGCGGAATAAAAGTCTTCTACTCGGAATAATTAAGCTATGCGGAATAATGAAGCTATTCGGAATAATGAAGCCATACGGAATAATTAAGCTATTCGGAATATTAGTACTATGCGGAATAATGAAGCTATTCGGAATATAAATGCTACCCGGAATAAAGATGCTACTCGGAATAACTAGGCTATGTGGAATAAAAATCCTTATGAGGAATAATAAGGCTATTCGGAATAATAGCCTATGAGGAATAAAAAGGCTATTCGGAATAATTTTGCTATGAGGAATAAAAAGCTTATGCGGAATAAAAATCCTTATGAGGAATAATAAGGTTATTCAGAATAATAGCCTATGAGGAATAAAAAAGCTAATCGGAATAATTTTGCTATGAGGAATATTTTGCTATTCGGAACATATGGCTTGTTCGGAATATCTGGGTACGAAGAACAGAAACAGCAAGAAACAGGGGAAAACAAATTTTAGCCAAACAAACCAAATTTAACCAAAGGATTTGAACCAAACCAAACACAATTCGTTTACTAACCATAAACAACAAATCCCAATCATAAAAACACAAAACCCACCAACTTTTGAAGATCAAAATCAACCAAACAAGAACTTTAAAACTTTGAATAAAAAGAGAAGATGAACAAGATGAAATGGAAAGATTATATTGATAATTAAGGTTTAAACAATCAAAGGAAAAAGATTAAAAGCTTACAAGATGAAGGATTCAACAAAATGAAAAATCACCAACACCTTAGTGGTGTTGGCTTCCTACGAAAGAAAAGAAGAAAACTGGGAAATGAAAACTAGTCCCAAAAGTGTGAGGGTGATTTCCTTTTATAGGCTAAGTGGTTGGTTGGTGAGTGGGCTTTCTCCCTTTCTTCTTGTCTTCTCGTCTTTTCAGAAAAGTCGACGTTTTCGATTCTGATTCGGGATTTGTCGACGATTAAATTCAACTCGTCTTTTAATTTCTTCGTTTAATAGACTTGAGTTTCTTCGACATATGTAAATCTTCCATCTTTGGTCCTTTTCTTCGATAAATCTTCAAATAGGCCCATTGACTTCAAATCTTTCGCATCTCTTGGACAATAGACTTCGTCTTGAGTCTTTTTCCTCGATAAAAGCCCGTGCAATCCTATGTTTTCTTCAATATTCATCCGGTTGACTCTGAAAACACAATAAACACAAAAACCACGCATAATTCCAAACAAATGATATTAAATACGCGTTTTGGTCTTGTTTTAGCAAGAAATAAGTGGTAAAAGGATGGGTGTTTTCACACCTATCAAATCCTCTACACTTAACCATTGCCATGCCCTCATGCATTGCTTAGCGATAAAGCAAGTTTACATTTTTCTCATAATTAATCAACCTTGGCCTTATTAAAATATTACTAAACAAAAATTAAAGTACTACGAGAAATTAAAACTTTAAAGGAAACAAAAGGATAGTAAACCATTTTCACTTGAAAATAGCTACATGGAAATAACTTGCAAAGAGATCAAGGACTTACATTAGGGCTTTGGTGTTGTGAAGATTTATCACCCTCAAGTTTCACGTTCCCCAAAATAAGCTTAAAACGAGATCATTGTTATTATAAGTTAGCAAATCAAACACTTACACACATGGCTTAATTATATGCTTAAACTCCCTTATTCCTAGGTGTATCTCTTATATTTTATTTTTGTCTTAGAATGATCATGAAGATGCATTTTTGGACTTATTTCGATAGTTTATTTAGGCTGAAAGCAAAGTAGGACGATTTGATCAATAGTTAGCTAAAGGACAAAATCTCTTAAAACTGCTTCTCGGGATATCAAAAAGTTCATATCTTGGCATAACTCGGTTCACGATTTGAGACCTTTCTCGGGCCGATATTTGGCATGTACTTCATACTTCATATCTTGAGAGACGTTCTTGAGATAATGGTCTTCTCTTCGTAATAGAGTTTATTCACTTGGAGACTTTTGAGGGGTACTCCAACTTTGTTGACCACGACTTCATGATTATTTCTTCAATCTCTAATTGGGATTTTGAGATACAACGATCCGCCTCCTTTTCGGACTTGGATCTATTTATCCTCATACCTTGTTAGGGTCTTTTCGGATAGACTTCTCCATGATCTTTTTGGGAGTTGATTGCTTTTCGTCGTGAGTCTTGATCCTTCATATTGATTTTGGGAATAATTTTTTTCACATCACTTTGGATCTTTAGCAATAAGATTGAATCCTCATGCCTTGTTAGGGCCTTTTCGGACTCGCCAATCTTCGCGCCCCGCTTCATAAGTTATGCCTTGGCTATGAACTCTAATCATTATCGAGCAACTTTTAAACGATCTTGGGCTAGAAGCTAAGTAACTTTTCAAATCGTACGACCTTACTTATTGCAGATAAATTATTAGCAAGTGATGGGAGAATAGGCAGATAATTACACCAAGTGAGCTTGCGCAAGAATACCGACTTGTAATTGACTCTATCATTTCTCGTTCTCCACAATTTAAAATCTCAAGTAATGAGACTCGTGGATGCTTAGCCTAATAAACCAATTAAGGTCTACATGGTTAAGGATACTAGCTAGAATAAACTTGGATAAGTCTATTCGGGTTGAGTCAAAATAATCGCAACGGGCCTAATATGTCAAAGATTTCAAAACTAGCTACACCACTTTATTAATATTTTTGACTTTATTGCGGGATATATACATATGAAAGCAACGATAAAATTTTAAAAATTACGACTAAATGGCCAAAGTTAATAAAAAATTTGAAAAATGTTGAAAAAGATGATTGTCCGGTTAAATGAAGGCATTTTCATGGAAAAGGCCACTTAAAACTTCGATAGAAGTCCCCCCTACACTTAAGATAAACATTGTCCTCAATGTTTAAGCATGTGGGAAAAGTCTCCCCTACACTTATGACATTGTGCACGTTGGTTAAATCAAGCTAAGGAAGAGACGACTAAAGTGATCAATTTCAAATGTGAGTATGAAGAAAATTGAATCACGATAGTTGAGAGATAGAACCGGATTTCGAATAACACGGGAGCACGGTTCTTCAAAGGATCCCAAGAGTGCATTCATCCCTGTAATCACATCACCACACAAACACAAAGAACCTAAAGAGGTCCCCCTACACTTAGGAGGTTAGAACGGAAAAGGATAGATACTCGGGCTGCCTCCCGAGGAGCGCTTGTTTTTTATAACCGAGTCACGAGCCTGACTCGACCCAATATTAGTTTATGGGAAACGTGGTGAGGGATGGAATCATCTCATGAGAGATGTCCTCACCAAAGTACAACTTCACTCGTTGGCCATTCACCTTAAAATTAGGTCCATTAGGTTGAGCGAACTCGAGAGTACCATATGGAAAAATTTGGGCAATGGTGAATGGGCCGGACCAACGAGATTTCAGCTTGCCCGAAAAGATTTTCAACCGAGAGTTAAAGAGTAAAACTTTGTCTCCAACTTGGAACTCTCGGTTCTTAATCTTAGAGTCGTGAATGAGCTTAGTCCTTTCCTTATAGATCAAAGAATTTTCATAAGCCTCATTACAGAGTTCATTGAGCTCATTGAGTTGGATCTTGCGTAGGTCACCGGCTTTGTTGATATCAAAATTAGCCCACTTCAAGGCCCAGTAAGCCTTGTGCTCCAACTCAATGGGGAGGTGGCATGCTTTCCCGTACACGAGACGATATGGTGTACAACCAATCGGAGACTTGTATGCGGTACGAAAAGCCCACAGAGCATCATCAAGTTTGTCGGCCCATGAGGCACGATGATCTCCCACGGTTCTTTCAAGAATTCGCTTTAATCCTCGGTTATATATTTCAGCCTGGCCATTAGTTTGTGGGTGGTATGCGGTGGAAAGACGATAATTGACACCATACTTAGCCATGACTCTTGCAAATTGGTCATTGCAAAAATGAGTCTCGCGATCACTAATAATGGCACGAGGCACACCGAATCTAGCGAATAGCGATTTCAAAAAGTTTCAAACCACCCTTGCGTCATTAGTAGGTAAAGCTTTGGCTTCAACCCATTTGGAGACGTAGTCAATGGCGACAAGGATGTATTTGTTTCCTTTAGATGAAGGGAATGGCCCCATAAAGTCGATACCCTAAACATCTAAGATTTCACATTCTTGAATGAAATTCTGAGGCATCTCGTCTTTATGTGTGATCTTGCCTTGTTTTTGGCAAGCATCACATCGTTTAACCATCTCGTGAGCATCACGGTAAATGGTGGGCCAATAAAATCCCGAGTCAAACACTTTTTTGGCGGTGTAGTTGGGACCAAAGTGACCACCGGTGGGTCCTTTGTGGCAAGCGTCAAGGATTTCTAAAGCTGCCGGTCCATCAACACATTGGTGAATAATCAAATCAGCACATTTTTTGAATAGATACGGGTCATCCCAAAAGTAAGTCTTAATGTCTTTGAAGAACTTCTTCTTTTGTTGGGATGTTAACCCAACGACGAGAATTCCACCCGCCAAGTAGTTTGCAATGTCCGCAAACCACGGGGTTTCATCAGATGTCGAGTTTATAGACATTAAGGTCTCCAGGGGAAAAGAGTCATTGATCTCTTTGTTCGGATGTTCCCCTTGGTAAGGATCCTCAAGTCTACTGAGATGATCCACGGCTAGGTTTTCAGCTCCCTTCTTATCACGAATTTCGATTTTAAATTCTTGAAGTAGCAAAACCCAGTGAAGAAGCCTTGGTTTGGAATCTTGCTTAGTCAACAAGTACTTCAACGCGGAATGATCGGTATACACGATTGTGGTGGAAAGGACAAGATAGGGGCGAAATTTTTCAAAGGCATAGACAACAGCTAAAAGCTCTTTTTTGGTTGTCGTGTAATGCAAATGAGCCCCCGTCATTGTCTTGCTAGCGTAATGGATCGGTTGGAAGTGTTTGTTTACTCTTTGGCCCAAAACCGCTCCAATAGCATAGTCGCTAGCATCGCACATCAACTTGAAAGGCAGCTCCCAATTAGGGGTAACCAAGACGGGTGCCTTAGTTAGCTTATCCTTAAGCGAGTTGAAGGCTTCAATACACTCGTTGGAAAAGATAAAAGGAGTATCTTTTTCCAAGAGGTGGGTCATCGGGCGAGCGATTTTAGAAAAATCTTTGATAAAGCGACGGTAGAAGCCCGCATGACTGAGGAAACTTCTCATACCCTTCACGGTTGAAGGTGGAGGCAACTTAGAAATAACATCGACTTAAGCACGGTCCACTTCAAGACCGGCTTTGGAGATCTTGTGTCCTAGCACGATGCCCTCTTTTACCATGAAATGGAATTTTCCCAATTAAGAACAAGGCGAGTGTCTTCACACCGCTTAAGCATACGTTCTAAATTGGCAAGGCAAGCAGAGAAAGAATCGCCATAAACCGAGAAATCATCCATGAATACTTCCATAGTGTCTTCCACCATGTCATGGAAGATAGCCATCATACACCTGTGGAACGTCCCAGGAGCATTGCATAAACCGAAAGGCATGCGTTTGTAAGAAAATGTTCCATAGGGACAAGTGAATGTGGTCTTTTCTTGGTCTTTGGGATCGATGGGAATTTGAAAATACCCGGAGAAACCGTCTAAGAAGCAGTAATAGTCATTACCAGCTAGACACTCGAGCATTTGATCCATGAAAGGAAGAGGAAAGTGATCTTTTCTCGTGGCATCATTGAGCTTGCGATAATCAGTACAAACTCTCCACCCAGTAACGAGACGAGTGGGAATCAACTCGTTGTGTTCATTGGGAACAACGGTTATTCCGCCCTTCTTGGGCACACAATGGACGGGAATTACCCAAGGCGAATCCGAAATAGGGTAGATCAAGACGGCATCAAGAAGTTTGATAACCTCTTGTTTGATGACGTCTTGAATGCGAGGATTAACCCTTCTTTGGCTCTGGATTGCGGGTTTAAATTCATCTTCCATGAGAATCTTGTGAGTACAAAAGTTTGGATCAATTCCGTGGATATCGGAAATTTTCCAAGCAATTACCTTCTTATGATCTTTAAGCACGGCGATGAGGCGAGATTTTTCTTCTTCTTTTAAGTCCTTCGTGATGATGACGGGCGACTTTTTCTTATCTTCAAGGAACACGTACTCGAGATGGGGCGGCAACTCCTTAAGTTCTAAATCCGGAGGATTTTCGATGGGAGGCGTATTCAAAGTCGGAGCATCGATAGCAATAACCGTGGGAGATGGTGGAGAAATATTGTCTTCTTTGAGAAGGTTTTCAATGAGGCGAAGATCTTCATCCCAATCGGTGGGAGAATCGTCATTTCCTAAGTTCACATCTCCCATGGTGGCTTCCAAATCTTTCCAAAGGAAATCACTTTCTCCAAATAGAGATAGTGATGAATCAATAGAGGAAACGGTCTCAACATTGGGAAGAGAGGTAGGAATACTTTTACAAGCATCTTTGAAGTTTTCTTCACAAGCCTCATCAAGAACGTCAATACAATTAACACTCTCGTATGAATAAGGCTGTTTAGAAAGCTTTCCCATGTTGAAGACGACTTTATCGTCACCCACTCTCATGATAAGCTCACCGGCTTAAACATCGATGAGAGTGCGACCGGTCCTCAGGAATGGATGACCAACAGTTAATGGGACACGAGGGTCCATATCGTAGTCGACGACGACGAAATCGGCAGGAAAAGTGAATTTGTCGACTCCTACAAAGACGTCTTCGGCTATCCCCACTGGATAAGCAACCGTACGGTTAGCTAACTCCAAAGTCATTTTGGTGGGGACTAGCTCAGGGAGAGATAATTGCTTCCAAACGCTTAAGGGCATTAAGTTAATACTGGCACCTAGATCGGCTAGGGCCATGCAATTCTCTACTCCTGGGAAGTTGCAAGGGATTAAGAAACGACCCGGATCGCCAAGCTTGGTTGGCAATTTCCTTAAGAGCACTGCAGAGCAATTCTCATTAAGTTGGGTGTTAGCAATATCAAGAAGCTTTTCCTTGTCGCTAAGAAGATCTTTGAACATTTTTGCGTATTTGGGCATGTGAGCGAGAGCCTCAGCGAAGGAGATGTTGAAATTCAGTTGTTTAAAAATTTTGAGAAAGTTCGAAACCTGAATATCATCCTTGCTTTTGAGCTTCTCTTTCCTCAACCTTGATGGATAAGGAATATCGGAAGAAGAGGAAGTCTTTGGGATCGAAGGATCACTCACATCCTTGGGTGGAGGAGGGGTAGAAGTAAGAGGTGGAGATATTGGGGAAGTAGAAGGATGAGGAATAGGAGCAGGTGACTCGTTTTCCTTAGTCACAATCACCGGTGGAGGTATAGGAAGCTCGGGTTCCTTGGTACCTTTGCCACTGCGAGTGGTGATTGCTTTCATCTCCCCTCTTGGATTCGCAACGGTGTTACTCGGAAGAGTACCCGAAAAAGAGGATTGATTACCTTGGAAGAAACCAGCCATCATGTTCCTTAAGTCATTGGTTTGACTTGCCAAAGTGTTTCTCATATCAGCTCTCAGATCGTTTCCTTGTTACACCATGTCTGCTTTCAAGTTGAGCACTTCCCGCTGGAGATTTTCCACAATCACATCATTGGTCCTCATGTAGGTTTCAACATCTTGGTGCAATGCGGTGGGTTGGTTGGGAGGGGGAGCATGGTATGCGGGTGGTTGATAAGTAGGTTGTTGGTAAACTTGGTTGTTTCTTTGAGGTGGATATGGTTGTTTGTGAGGTGGTTGGTATGGTGTGCGAGGTTGTTGTTGTTGTTGAGGAGGGCGATTGAGGTTTTGTTGTTGGTTTGGGTTGTTAGGAGGAAAACCGGGCGGTGAGAGAAAGTTGTTTGAGCGGTAACTAAGCAAGTTGCGGTCACCTTGAGGACGAGCTTGATAAGCGGCCGGAGGATAGGTACTGTATGCTGCATTCACATTCTCATAAGGGTAGTCTTGGTGGTGGTACAAGTGGTGTAAGAGTGAGGACCCCCGCATATTTCACATGGTTGGCTAACAACATTGACTTGAGCGTTTTTAGCATTGATGTTGTTGGTGTTGCTAGCGGTGTGGGTAGCAAGCGATTCAAGAAGCACAGTGATTTTGTCAAGTCGCTTGTCGTTGTCACTAGTACTAGCACTAGCGACATTGGTCCGCACACTCTTGGTTTGCACACGAGACTTATTCTCAATGATATCCCAAGCGGCATTGGAAGTCTTAACCAAAATATTACCCCCGAGGCACTGTTTAGTGAATCTTGGTCATTCATGCTTAAACCATTATAAAAAGTATTAATTTGGTGCACTTTGGTAAAACCATGTTGTGGGCACTTTCTTAAAAGATCTTTAAAACGGTCCCAAGATTCACTAAAAGACTCATCGTACTTTTGTTCAAAATTGATAAGTTCATTCCGCAAAGCGGTAGTACGAGAGGGTGGGAAAAAGTAGTTTATAAACTTGGTCTCCAAATCCGTCCACGTCAGAATACTTTGTGGCGGTTCCTTAGCAAGCCAATGCCGGGCTTGTCCCTCTAAGGAGAAAGGAAAAAGTTGTAAACGGATTACCTCTTGTGGAACACCATTGAATTTGACCGTATTCGTGAGTTGCAGGAATCTCTTGATGTGGTCATGTGGATCATCAATGGTACGCCCCAAGAATGGTTGAGCGGAGACCATCTGGATAAAGCCGGATTTGAGCTTAAAGTTGTTGGCTGCAATCGCGGGTATGACAATTGGATCATTGTTGCCCTCCACATGTGCTTGTAACAGTTCAATCATAGGGCGATTGTCCGGTAAAGGTTCATTGTTGTTGTTATTATTGTTGTTGAGAGGTGGATTGTTATTGTTTTGAGGTGGGTTATTGTTGTTGTTTTGTACACCGGCCATGTCTAAGTCTTCGAGAGGCTCGGACTCTTGATAAGACGTTGATCGTGTACGCATGCACCTGCAAAAGAACTAACAAAGCAAAAAAGAAATATTTTTGGTTTTTATGGTTTTTAAATTTTTTTTGTATTTTTGAAAATTTTATATTTTTTTTTTGGATTTTTGAAATTTTTATGAAAAAGTAACGTTCACGGTGAACGGATCCCAAAATCCAAGTTCTCACAAAAAACTGGTAATCTTAACGAGAAGAGCCGGCAGCGGCGCCATTTGATACAAGCGTTTTATATGGGGTTCAAGATTAGTTCTCGGAATCTCCTCGAATTGATCACAGCTCAAAGTGGAATGATTGTTCTTGGTGACAAATAGGGGGTTTGGTTTTCTATTCTACTAAAAAAGTAAATGAATGAAGTAAATAAAGATTTAAACCAAAAACAGTTAATGAAGTAAAACTTGAATTAAAACTAAACAATTAAACGATAAAGCTGAAAAATACCCTTACTGAAAACTTGCTCTATTCGGAATAATGGTGCTATCCGGAACAAGTCTGCTACTCGGAATAAAAGACCTTATGCGGAATAAGTGGCCATTCGGAATAAATGTGCTATACGGAATAAAAGTCTTCTACTCGGAATAATTAAGCTATGCGGAATAATGAAGCTATTCGGAATAATGAAGCAATACGGAATAATTAAGCTATTCGGAATATTAGTACTATGCGGAATAATGAAGCTATTCGGAATATAAATGCTACCCGGAATAAAGATGCTACTCGTAATAACTAGGCTATGCGGAATAAAAATCCTTATGAGGAATAATAAGGCTATTCGGAATAATAGCCTAAGAGGAATAAAAAGGCTATTCGGAATAATTTTGCTATGAGGAATAAAAAGCTTATGCGGAATAAAAATCCTTATGAGGAATAATAAGGCTATTCGGAATAATAGCCTATGAGGAATAAAAAAGCTAATCGGAATAATTTTGCTATGAGGAATATTTTGCTATCCGGAACATATGGCTTGTTCGGAATATCTGGGTACGAAGAACAGAAACAGCAAGAAACAGGGGAAAACGAATTTTAGCCAAACAAACCATATTTAACCAAAGGATTTGAACCAAACCAAACACAATTCGTTTACTAACCATAAACAACAAATCCCAATCATAAAAACACAAAACCCGCCAACTTTTGAAGATCAAAATCAACCAAACAAGAACTTTAAAACTTTGAATAAAAAGAGAAGATGAACAAGATGAAATGGAAAGATTATATTGATGATTAGGGTTTAAACAATCAAAGGAAAAAGATTAAAAGCTTACAAGATGAAGGATTCAACAAAATGAAAAATCACCAACACCTTAGTGGTGTTGGCTTCCTACGAAAGAAAAGAAGAAAACTGGGAAATGAAAACTAGTCCCAAAAGTGTGAGGGTGATTTCCTTTTATAGGCTAAGTGGTTGGTTGGTGAGTGGGTTTCTCCCTTTCTTCTTGTCTTCTCGTCTTTTCAGAAAAGTCGACGTTTTCGATTCTGATTCGGGATTTGTCAACGATTAAATTCAACTCGTCTTTTAATTTCTTCGTTTAATAGACTTGAGTTTCTTCGACATATGTAAATCTTCCATCTTTGGTCCTTTTCTTCGATAAATCTTCAAATAGGCCCATTGACTTCAAATCTTTCGCATCTCTTGGACAATAGACTTCGTCTTGAGTCTTTTTCCTCGATAAAAGCCCGTGCAATCCTATGTTTTCTTCAATATTCATCCGGTTGACTCTGAAAACACAATAAACACAAAAACCACGCATAATTCCAAACAAATGATATTAAATACGCGTTTTGGTCTTGTTTTAGGAAGAAATAAGTGGTAAAAGGATGGGTGTTTTCACACCTATCAGTGCCGTTCACTTGTGTGTTGGGCAGAAGTAGGTGAATTTCAGCTCACTGGACCAGAACTAATCTAGGATACTACAGACAAGATCGTCCTCATTAAGCAAAGAATTCAAGCTGCTCGCGATCGACAAAAGAGCTACGCGGACCTGAAACGCAAACCTATGCAATTTGAAGTAGGTGACCGTGTTATGCTCAAAGTATCACCTTGGAAGGGTTTTGTACGCTTTGGCAAACGTGGGAAACTGAATCCACATTATGTTGGTCCTTTCAAAGTAATAGCCAGGAACGGGGAAGTAGCTTATCATTTAGAGTTGCCCCAGCAATTGAGTCGGGTACACTCTACCTTTCACGTGTCTAACCTGAAGAAGTGCTATGCTGAAGAACCATTGGCTATGCCACTGGAAGGAGTTCACTTTGACGACAAACTCCATTTCATAGAAGAACCAGTAGAAATCATGGAGAGAACGGTTAAGAAATTGAAACACAGTCGCATCCCATTGATCAAAGTACGTTGGAACTCAAGGAGAGGTCCTGAGTTCACTGGGGAACGAGAAGACTCGTTCAAAACCAAGTACCCACACTTGTTCACCTGACCGGGGACTTCATCTTAAGCTTTGAGGACAAAGCTAAAATAACGGGATGGTGTTGTAAAACCTCTGATTTTACCTTATTGACTTTGTCAACTGTTGTACTCTTTATTTTTGGAATCTATATAATTCCACTTTTATATGAGTTATTATTAATCATATACCTTTGTCATACTATCATTTCATATTTATTTGATCATTTTTATGAACCTTTAGTCTTTATTGACTACTCTGGCAATTGACTGGCCACATGATTGAACAGGGACTCATCACCTTAGTACATATTTTGGGATAAACTGTAACATTATTTAATTTATTAAGTACTTAGACTTATATTTATATGTATATATTTACATATATTTCATACTATGAATAAACACCTAACACTTTAAAATAATGTACATTATTTCACATTGTCATCTATTTACTTTATTCAAGTAAAATACTTATAATGATATACTCATTATATACTTTCACTAAGTTACCTAAAGGTTTAACTTAAATACCTAGAAACTTAACAAATGCATACAATATAATACAAGGACTATTATTATCACCCAACACTTGATACAAGTTAACACAATTCTCCAAAAATGTGTATATGTGCCGTGTATATACATGCATGCACTACTCCTAATTATTAAACCTGCAAGTTACCATCCACTAATACACTATACCTTACAACTTTTCTTACACATCTTACTTTCCTTATACTTAACCATGCTTTCTTACACATACCATACTATGCTATACTTACAACATACTATGTCACCATACACAAACACTATACCAAGTCAAATCCTTGTCTCCCCTTGACTTTGTGACATACGGCTAGAACCAAAAATGGGAGGGACATGTGCTTCCATTTTGAGCATGTGGGGAAAATCTTACATATCTTGTAAATATCCAACATGTATCTCCATAAGATTCATGATACAATACTAAGATTTCACAAAGATCTCTCTCTTTCCTTTCCTATATCCGAATACCCCAAAGGTCTTCAACACTCACAACATAAAACACTTGGAAACACTTTCATTTCACTCTCTCAACCCACGGCTATATTACTTCTCATCAACAAAAACCCTTCAACAACCATTTATTACTTCAATTACTAGCCTCAAACTATGTCCCTTCCATCTTGAATGCTAATCATTGTCACTTCTACAACAACCTTGATCTCCAAGACAACTCCAAGTGTACCCACAACCATTGAAGGTCACGGCTAGTTTGATTTCCAAGTGATCACCATTGTTGAAACCAAGCTCTAATCACTACTCATTCATTTGTTCATTCCTAAATCTATCTAAACAAGTAAGTAACATAAAACTTATCTTTTTAATATATTCATTTTTATACACATAAACATATACTTGCATATCACTAGTAAGAACTTAATATTGGAACAAAACCATGAAACCCTAGACTTATAGGTCACAGTAAGAACTTAATATTGGAACAAAACCATGAAACCCTAGACTTATAGGTCACAGCTAAAATGGGTTTATGATTTAAGGTGATATAAAATCTTGCTAACTATAATGAATATAACCTCATGAACATGTTAAACTATAAAAACCATGAAAACCTATGCATGCAAATTTCTTGATGTAGGGTTTATCCCCATGGTTCAATATTGGTTAGCTTTGTGATACTTATTCAGACCTAGAATCACTAGATATAAGTTACTAACTAAAAGTAAAACTAGTTGCCTTAGATTAATAAACTCACTATTTTGCCTTATAGAAGTTAAGCTATTAAGCCCACTAGAATAAGCTTGCCTAAAATAAACTTCATTTTTATTAAATAATGTTTTTATAAAACTTTTGGTGTTAAATTATGATTTTAGAAAGTTTCGGGTTAAAATAGTAAATCTATGAAGTTTCGGATTAAAAAGGATGAACATAAAACTTTCGGGTTAATTTTGTAAATTATCTTATGTTTAGGGATCTAAATGGACACTTATAGAAACTCATTTTTACAAAAGATAAACATAAGGGCTAATATTGTAATTTGCCGAGAGTTGGGGGTGGTGTTTTAATGCCATCCGAGACTTAAAGCATAATAGGAGGACCCAAATGTAATTATTACTAAGTTAGGGTAACTTGTGTAACATAATAGGAACCTAGGGACCCCTTTTGCCTTTTTCTGAAACATAGTAGTAACCCTAGGGACCCCTTTTGCCAAACTTGTAAAGTTTAATAAACCCTAGACAAACCCTAGGGCCTGTTTTGGCATAAGCCGAAACTTAAATAAAGCCCTAGGGGGCATTTATGAAACTTATATTAGACCTAATATAAGCCGAATACTAGGAGGACCAAAAGTGACAACTTGTGAAACTTTTATAAACCCTAGTTACACGTGTAACTAGGGAGGGACCCGTTTTGCCATTATTTGAAAGTTAAACGAACCCTAGGAATATTATATTAATATTGCCGCGAGTATTATATTTAATCGAGGGTCTAAAACGTAATTTTCCTAAACTTAAACTAAACCCTAACTATATATATAACCTTAATATTAAAAAGGTAAAACTTAATTAATTATAAAAGTCCAACGTTCGTTATATTTTTCCCAAACTTATATTGTAATAATTATATAAATATTGGGAACATTGAATTAAATTAAAATGTTATACATTTTATAAACACTATTTATATATAAGATATAAATTAAATATGATTAACTTATAAATATATTAATTATATTTATTTCCCTTCACTTTAAATATATATAAAACTTCTTTTTTTTATTTATAAATATTTAAATCACTTTATGAACAATACAAGTACGAGGATATTAATTAAGCAGATTAATTAATTTAACAATATTATTTATTTTATACTTAAAATAAATACTACTATAACTTGTACAACGATGAACTAAATTACAGATATCGTAATAAAATGCTTAAAACCAGTATAAGCATGCACAGACTTATTCTGAAACTTTTATGCATTGTGTTATGCATTTACTAAGACCTTATAATTATTTAAGTCGTTGACTGTATCGTGAGCATTATATCAGATTTTCTTGTGACTATTTGTTGTACTACTGAGGTGAGTTCATGGCCCCACTTTATATATTAACAAACTTTTAAACCTTTTTATGGGGAAGAAACATGCAAGATATTTTATTTGATGGATATAAACTGAACTGCGAAACCTTTGATTACATTTGCCTATTGTAGATGAACCCGCATGACCCGTGCATCTGAAATTGTTAGAATTTTTGAATTACCTGAATGTTATAAATAGATCTATTTGGGATTGACCATCCCCATCTGGGTGAGTCATGCTCACTATGCCTAGGCCAGGACAACAAATGTTTCACATGTCAGAACTTATTATTATTGGGTGCCTTTTTATAAGGCGAAGGGTCCTTATTTGTTGAGGGCTTAACTGTCAAGTCTCAGTTTCGGGCAATATGGGAATGTAATTACCTTTTTAGTGTTGATGCTTTGTGCATTACTACTTCAGTGAATGTTTATTATCCAAACTTATTTTATTAAACCTGTGAATTCACCAACTTTATGTTGACTCTCTAAGCATGTTTTCTCAGGAAACTGAAGCAGGTATTGGTGTGCATGGAGTCAAGCATCATGATAGGCTGCATATATAGAGCTCATCTGAGGTTTTATAAACTGGGGAATAATTCAAACTACTGAATAATGTTTAAGACTATTTTAATAACATTTGCACTTTTATTCATGTAATAAATGTAATGATAATCTTTTATCTGTTGCTCTACATACTATCTGCTGTTGATCCACCTACGTGACACCCAAATATTATTTCCGCTGCATTTGACTCATTTTGGGGGTGTCACATCCATCATATTTTGGTAATACAAATCGGTATTATCATGCCCATGATCTGAACCACCACCAGATCTATTCACATGACCAAGGCATAATCTCCCACCATTATCACCGCCACCTATCACACCTGTCTGCAGCATTTTATCGCTTTCGTCAGTAACATTCTTTTTCAAAGGCTCACCTGAACCAGTTCCAGAGAAGATACACAATGGAGTTGATGCGGTTCGCGTTAGGATTACCCCCGCGTTGGGGTTGGGGTGATGGTGGTTTGGATGGAAGGGAATGGAAGATAGGTGCTAAAGAGCATCTCAACAACATAAATGGATGTACTTTTTAGTACATACAAAGTTGGAGAGTATGGAGTGAAGCTCTTTTCAAGAAACTTGTTTACTGAAAAAGATATATTATGCTTAAGGTGGCCTATGGACTTGTGTCATATACACATGGGTGATATATAAGATACATATTCTGTTGTGTTTTGTGGCCTTTGGACTTGTGTGAAATAATTGAACATATACTACTTTTGATAATGACTACTATAGTTTCTAATACAGTTATAGTTAGCAGATTAACTGGTTTAGTATCATAGAAGTGCTAAGTGCATTGAGCCATAGGGGTGGGTAATAGGCGTGCCGCCACGTCAACTTTTATAGCATTCTGCAACAAAAAACTAAGAAAAGGAAACATCCTCTCGACTCTCGAGTACCATTCCTAGAGGTTTATAACACACAACCAAAAGATCCCACTTGCTCCAAATTTACACTTTAAAAGAATACATAAAGTTGGTTGTCCGGAACATTGGTGCGCCTATAACGAGTGATCATGGTGCTGTGGTTGCGGGTGGCAAGCGCCAAAGGTGACATTTTGGCACTATAATGAGGCCTATGGCATAGTGCACCGTACGCTATAATACTGTGTGATGGTTGGCTGTGCACGGCCTAGCTGCACCTACCATTTCTTTTTGGGGGCAATATCAGCAATCTACATATTAGACCAGTCTCTAAAGATATATCAAATAGATGGCGCATCAAACTCAACAAGTACAGGGACTTTCATTTGTTATCTCCTGTAGAGACAGACATGTGGATCTAAACTTAACAATTTAAATCCTTATTACATGACAGTGTGATATAACTAAACTTCTCTTCCTGATTTAATCAATGGGCCCAATGTAAAAGTGTATATGGTTCAATCAAAATGTCATATGATACAGCTGATATTTTCGCATAGAAAGAAACTGTGGCTAAAAATTGATGTCATCTGGTAAAAAAAACAGGTAACGAACGGCCCTCATTAAGACTGCTACAAAAGGGATAAAGAGGGTAGAGCGGAGTTGTAATTGATTTACTTGGATTTAACCAAGTCCATGTGTATGGAACAAAAGCTAAAGGAGAGATGGAAACCTACAGATAGCAACAGGATGAAAACGATTTTGACATAACACAAGTTCACTTCAGAGAAAAATTTACTCAGTTACATCTCTAAAGTAGGACCAAAATATCAAAGTATTACAAGAAAGCTACATATGTTTCTAGGCAAGCACAACACCGCATAATAGTAGGAACTCTAATAATTGTCAATTATCTTAGGACTACATAAAAGTGAACGGAATAGATCTACAAATACATTACAATGAGTATTTTCCTAACTATCTGATTGTTTGGCTACTTATTTAAAAAAAATCATTAAGAAATTGGCCTAGATAGTTTTATCCTACTATGTATGCATTACAATGATTAATTTCCAGAATCTAGATTACTTTCCAGCGTTAAAGATCAACATCAAGTTTAGAAACAGATCCATCAATGCAGCCAAGCTTCGATTTAGCTCCCAACGCCATTTTGATTGTACAACTGTACCGTGCACGTGACTCAGACAATCAGGTCCATTATAGTACAAGCTAAATTCTTCTTTGGATTTTCATATACTAAAAAGGAGTGATAGAGCCCAGTGTAAGATTTGTAACAAATATCATATCAACTTGAATTTGGAATTCGATAACATTTACTAGTACTTCTTTTATAAGAATCTGAAGAATTGGGCATCATTCTTTATGAACACCATAAAAAAACTCACCGTAATCTATAGGTCTGTCATTACGCCTCATTCCTCCAAATCTGGAAAGTGTTGGCCTGTAAAGTGATCTCCCAGTACCTGGCCAACACACAGGTGAATTCACCTCTGACCGAGCAGCTATTAAAATCATCTGTCATTTGCTCAGGACAGGAACAAAACCCATTTCGATCCATAAAAACAAAACCAATAATCAATCACCAATGACAGGAACCAAATTTAAATCGAATGTATCTTGTGGCCACAAGAATGAATTCAGAAATCAGCTGTTCATCCAGGTTTGTTTGAAGTACAGAATCGATGAATAAGAGTGGGTTGAGGAAGGATTTTTGAGGTGGGAGATAAACGCCTGTGGTGGATCTGAATCTTTGATGCTTAAAAGAACCTCCAACAAGAGGGTTTGGGTTATAAAACTGAAGAAATAATTATGGCTTCAGGTTTATATTTGGTCGGTGTATTGTTTTTCTGGATTTGAAATGAAAGCAGAAGACAGAAAAAAGAGAAACAGAAAAGGTATTTTCGTCATTTGATTATTTTGATAATATAATAAATTATCATGTCAATGGACACATGTCAACCGTATAGTGGAGTTGTGCATTTGTGCAATTTTGTATGACCAAATTTGTCAAAATATTTTCACTTGATCATGGTTTAACTTTTGAGGGGTGATTTTGACCAAATTGGTCTTTTTCCCTATATGAAAAGATCAATCAAAATCATAATAAAACGAAAACTAACTTTTACTTTCTGTGTTACTAAAAAAACATTAAAAAAAACAATAACTTAAGCTTCACACCTAACCTATACTATCAACATAACTTTGCATAGAAATATGATTATTTTTTGTCTATTAGATTTAAAAATCTTACTATATACCTGCATTTAAATACGAAAAAATAAAAAGATTACCGATAGTTTAACAATGTGACCAAGATGTATACAACATTATTTAAATTCTAAGTTGAAAGGACACTTGTCTAGATATGTGAACTCAAAATAAAATACAAACTTAAACTTGTAAGGAGTGACTCAAAACTTTATACTTAAAGCTACAAGCTAGAATTGGTTGGGCTTATTAATTTTTATAATTTCTAATTGTTCAAATATTTATTTTGTTTAAATAATTGAAATGAAAAAAAAATTGTGGATAAAAAAATGATATGTTATTTGATATTATTATAATAAATGAATATTAAAGTTAATATATCGTTGATGTAGTTGTTTTTTTCTTCTTTTTTGTGTTATGACAACAATGTTGATTTGTTAGATCTAACATAACATTTATTTGATAAACAAAACATATAAACATCATAGCACATGTGGAAGCGATTCAGGATCATATAATCATAACATGCACATAATTAATTGAACATAAAATAAACGAGAGTTTACCTTGCAATGCTTCCAATAACTAGAATACAATCACCAATCCAAGATCAACCTAACAAAGGTTGAATCTATGTTCCTGTACACACGTCTCGAACAAGCTACTTGACAAGGTAGGTCTACACGAGCAGAATTGTATCGTAGAAGTGGAAAATTCAAACCGAACAACCCAAGAGTAGGGCTCGATCGAATAAGGCTATGGCAAGGCTTAGGCTTGAGTTTTTCTCACAATGAATGAATAAGAAAACCAATACCTAGAGCCTTGTATTTATAGTGTCAAGGTAGCTTAGGTTTTAGGCTAGAACTAAGTACAGAGAATATATTCTAGTCTAAAAACCAAGACCAAAACACATATATTCCCCATATAGGGGCCGGCCATATGTTTCTCCCAAAATAACTTTGGGACACAATCTTTAGTTACCACATTTACATTTAACGTCCGTTAGTCATTTTTCATTAAATACGTAAACGGTCGTTAATCACAGTTTTAACACTCCTCAACTAATTAACTATATTTAAATAAAACATAATTAATTAATTAAATAGCTCTAAACGTTTGTGTGCAATCCCATAGTCTCGAGTTCTATCCTAACACACGACTATTTAAATACGTCCATAAACTAACAGCTCCCACGTGGACTATTTCATAAATATTGTGATCACATCGATTAGCGTCTAGCTACACGTCGATGCCTCTAGTATGATCTCGAGTAAGGTCTCCTGGACAAAACCTTTTAATGATTAAACATCATTATTATCATCCTTTTGTTTCTTAATACACATTAATAAGGATATGGATCTCAGTCATTCCTTAATTAACAAAATGCTTTCTCGTTCGTTGATTATTAAAGATTACCAAATATCTATTTGAGTACGGCCACACATACATCTTTAATTAATCCCACGAGGGGTCCAGCTGTATTAAAACTCCAACAAAAAATTGAAGGAAACAAAATCCCATTTTGACTACAAGCAAAACTCATGAATTTTGCAACACCCCTTAAATCAAATCCGTATAGCCACCAGTTACGTATAGCGTTAGATTGATTCACAGAAATGCACTAGATCCACAACGTTTCCTGGTATCTCAGGTCGAAGGATAACTATTTATGATATACTTAATGACAAAGATCCATAAAGTAATATCACTTTAGTTGGGATAACTCCTATATCTCGAATCATTGAATATCATCTAAATTTGGTATGTAATCACATTAAGTATTCTTTCAAGAACTACTCCCACCAAACTTTAGATTTGTCTTAATTTAATAATATTCCCATAATTTAGAATAAACTAATATTCTTGGATATAAACATGAAAATATAGGATACATAGTTAACTAATAGAAATAAACGTAACCCAAACTTTATTTCATCAAGGTAATAATGTTTAACACCCCTTATCCAAATACTAAATCACAGATTTACATGAAGTCACTAGCTAACATAAGTTATATTCCCTTAGCATGCTCGGTGACTTTCCTACCAGACAATGCCTTAGTGAAAGGATCAGCTAAGTTACTATTTGTGTGAACTTTCAACAAATTAATTTCACCGGCAGCAACTTGCTCTCGAACATAGTGAAATATCCTCAGAAAATGTCTGGCGCCTTTCATGACTCCAGGTTCATTGGCGAATATAATTGCGGCAGAGTTGTCTCAATACATATCAGTAGGATTCTTTATTGAAGGCATCACTCCCAGATCATCAATAAATTTCCTAATCCAAATAGCCTCCATTGCAGCTTCTGAGGCATCTACATACTCGGCCTGGGCAGCATGCATAGCTATTGTTGTCTGCTTACGGCTCTTCCAGTCTATAGCTCCTCCATTGACGACAAAGACATAACCAGTTTGGGACTTCGTATCATCTTTATCACATTGCCAAAAAGTATCACAGAAACCTGTTACATTCAGTTCTGTGTCTGGTTTACCCCCATAAACAAGAAACATGTCTTTCGTATTCCTTAAATACTTAAGAATGTGTTTAACAGCAGCCCAGTGGAGCTTACCATGTTTCTGCTGATAACGACTGACTAAGTTCTGAGAAAACGCCACATCGGGCCTTGTGTATCTTACAGCATGCATGATAGATCCTACAGCCGAAGCATAAGGAACTCTTGCCATGTATTCCTCCTCTTCAGGAGTTGATGCATCTTTCTCATGACTTAAACCATGATCAACATCCATAGGTTCATAACCTTCTTTGGAGTTGTGCATGTTGTACCTTTTTAATATCTTGTCAAGATATGCACTTTGACTAAGTCCAATTAACCGTCTTTTCCTATCACGATAGATCTTAATACCCAATATGTATGCAGCTTCTCCTAGATCTTTCATAGAAAAGCATTTACCAAGATAATCCTTAACAGCTTTAAGACTTGGTATATGAATTCCCATGATTAATATGTCATCAACATATAAGACCAAGAAAACTACATTACTCCCACTAGATTTGCGATATACACATGGCTCATCACGATTATGAACAAATCCAAACTTCTTGATCTCTTCATCAAATCGTTTATTCCATTGTCGTGAGGCTTGCTTCAGACCATAAATAGATCGTTGAAGTTTACACACACAATTTGGATATTCAGGATCAACATACCCTTCAGGTTGCTCCATATAGATGTCCTCATCTAAGCGACCATTCAAGAAGGCAGTTTTAACATCCATTTGCCATATCTCATAGTCATAGTACGTGGCTATAGCTATGAGAATCCTAATAGCTCTAATGTCGGCTACCGGCGAGAAGGTCTCGTCGTAGTCAACACCATGCGTTTGAGTACAGCCCTTGGCCACTAAACGAGCTTTGTAGGATTGTATCTTTCCATCCATGTCAGTTTTCAACTTGTAAATCCACTTACTTTTACTTTAGCACTAGGAGGTGGATCCACTTTCGTCCAAACTTCGTTGACATCCATGGAGTGCATTTCCTCATCCATAGCACCTTTCCACTTTTTGTTCTTAGGATCAAGTATAGCAGATTTATAATTAGCAGGTTCACCGAAGTCACCTGGTTCATTATCTTCAACCTCTATGTTTAGACTTAGACGGTTGGGTGCTCGAATAGTCCTTTCAGACCTTCGGATAGGAACTAATTCTGGTGGAGGACCCAGACTTTCTGGCTCTACGGGAATTTCTCTAGTAATTTCAGAAGGTGATGTATCTTCATGATCATCTTCCAGATCATAGTTCCTCCCACTGAATTCTTGAGATACAAATTCTCTTTCAAGAAAATTTCCATATCTTGCAACAATAACTTTGTTTTCAGGTGGGAAGTAAAAGTAGTAACCCATAGTTTCCTTAGGGTATCCTACAAAGATACACTTCACGGATCTTTGATGGAGTTTATCAGCTGAGTCACGTTCCACGTACGCCTCACGACCCCAGACCTTAAGATAAGACATATTAAGCTTCTTGCCATGCCATATTTCATATGGTGTCTTACTTACCTTCTTTGTGGGAACCATATTAAGAATACGAGTCACAGATTCTAAGGCATAGTCCCAAAAGGATAATGGTAGAGTAGTAAGATTAAACATGCATCGCACCATATCCAATAATGTACGATTTCTCCTTTCAGATACACCATTTTGTTATGGAGTATAAGGAGAAGTAAGATTCTGGACAATTCCACTCTTAGCAAGATAATCTTTAAACTCTTGACTTATGTATTCGACACCTCGATCGGATCGAAGAGTTTTAATCTTCTTTCCAGTTTGCAACTCTACATCAGCTTTAAACACTTTGAATGTTTCAAACACCTCAGATTTATGCTTAAGTAAATAAACAAAACCATATCGGCTGAAATCATCCGTGAATGTTAAGAAGTAGCTAGCACCTCTCTTTGACACATGTCTAAGTGGTCCACACACATTCGTATGTATAAGACCAAGTAGATCCGTAGCCCTTTCAATGTTAGCATTAAAAGGTTTCCTTGTCATTTTCCCAGAAATACAAGATTCGCATTTATCCAATGATTCATCATCGAAACTATCCAAAAGTCCTTCTTTCGAAAGCTTTTGCATGCGAGTCTTCCCAATATGGGCAAGTCTACAATGCCAAAGATAAGAAGAATCTAAGTCTAACTTTCTCTTCTTATTGATGCTAAAATTAAAATTATTTTTATCATTGGTGACATGATCATTCATATCAATTTCAAACACACCAGTCACAACAATAGCAGTAAAATAGAAAATGTCATTCAAAGAAACACAAATTCCATTATTAGAAACAGTATGGTGAAAACCAAGGTCTATCAAACAAGAAACAGAAACTACACCTCTAACAATAGAAGGTGCATAATGACATTTATTCAAACTCAGTACTAAACCCGAAGGTAAAACTAGCTTAAATGTTCCTATGGCTTCAACCGCTACTTGTGCGCCATTGCCCACTTGTAGAAATTGATCACCATAAGATAGCTTCCTTTCAATCTTAAATCCCTGCATGGTATTACAAATGTTAATACCACATCCCGTATCATATACACAGGAATTAGATTTGTATGATAGATTAAATAATTCAATCACAAGTAAGTTACCTGAAGTTGACGCACCAGGCTCAAACTTCTTCTTACTTATACGCAAATCCTCGAGGTAAAGAGGGCAGTTCCTCTTCCAATGTCCATCAGCATGACAGTAGTGGCAATCTTTATCCTTTTGAGAATCATCCTTCTTTGGAAGATGCTTCTTAGGTTTGTTCTGATAAGTCATAACTTGCTTGCCCTTATCAGGTTTTCCTTTGCCTTTGTTCTGCTTATTCGATTGCGGTTTTGGCTTAGCAACCCTACCCTTTTGTATAGCAAGTACTTGAGGCATAGGTGCATGTGCAGGTGCTTTGTCCTTCAAACCCTTTTCATAGTCAATGAGCATTGCGTGCAAATTACTCAATGTCTTCCCCTCGCAATGCATGTTGAAGTTTCTGACAAACTCATTAAAGTCCTTATTAAGGGACCTATTGATCAAGTTGATCGACATTGCATCGTCATAGGGTTTCCCTAGAACATAAAGTTGATCCAACATCGCTTTCATTTTCAAGTAGTGTGAACTAACGGGTTATCCTGATTGATGTTTGCAGCTGTGCAGTTCGTCTACAAGATCGTAGAGCTCAACAACTGGTGTATTTTCAAACATATTGCGGAGCTCAGCAAGCATGTCCATTGGAGTATAGTACTCGAATTGTTGCTTGAGAGAAGCATTCATTTCGCTAAGCATGATGCAGGCTACATCAGAGTACCTTGTAATCAGCTTTGAAAAGAGCTTGGTCCTCTTCGGAATTATCTTCAGCAGGAGGGTGAGGACAAGGCTGGTACAACAATTCAATAGTATCATTCACCCTCAAGACAATCTTTAGGGAGCGATACCAATCATTGAAGTTCGGGCCAGTCAGCTTCTCGCCTTCAAAGAAAGTTTTGAGGGCAGAAGACGCATGTTGAGAGTTGTTTTGGGGATGAGCCATTTCTACAGAAAAAGTTCATGTATTAGTATTTTCGATAATCAATACTTTCAAGAAAATAAAATTACCCAAGTTAATAAATTAACCGTAGTATTTTCCTTGAATTACTAGTACCCATAGTGACATAAATTTACTACATCAGTTGATCTGCTATTAATAAATGTATTCAGCATGGCAACTTGTCGAACAATTTAATTGACAAACTCATTTTTCAATTCTAGTATTTTAAAGGACTTACATTGCAAGTTTAATAACTTTGCATTGTAAACATGTTTAGTCCCTTTCTAATGCCTTGAGTTTCTAGATCTCACTAACTAACTCAATTAAGTCTTCTAATCTATTGAAAGTAAAACTTTCAATCGAGATCTCACTCATATGAATAGTTTTCTTTCCATCACAATCTTAATCCAAGGCTCTCACTTGACTAAAATTGCAACTTCAAGTGTTCTCAATTAGATGGCATTCAACTTAAATTGTGGGTATTACTTTGATGTGTCAAATCAAAAGTTTATGTATGGAGAAGCATGCATACAACTCCATAGCATAAGTTTTATAAAACTTTTTATAGACATTTTCTTGAAGATTAAATGACCACATTAAAGAATTATACAGTGCTAGATTATTTGTTCAGTAACCATTATTCGTCGACGCCATTCTATAATTATTTGGGGAGCGAGGGCACTTTAATTCGTAAACCCAGCACACTCAGCCAAGATGAAATATCGAGATGGAACACTATACGAATAAGGATACTAACTTATAATTAAACCACTAGATACATTCAATAATAGGTCTCATTTAAACTTCTTAACAAATCTATTAGTTTTATATAGTTATTTAGTCAAATTTATATTTTTGGAAAATATACCCATTGTTTACAACATTTTAGACAAAAAAAGTTAAACACGTGGCATATATAAATAATATATTAGACAAAAAATAACTATTAAGTACAAATATACAAAATATATGCGTTAAAAATAAATCACATAGCCACATGCATTTATTTAGGTAATAAAATCTTTTTAAATCGAGGGTTTTTGATAGAATATTAAGTCTTCCCTAATTAAAGATTTTATGATCTCATTAAAAATAAGAAGATATGCCAGATATTCGTAACATTTACCACATGGCAAGTTTGATCCATGACAACATGCATGTAAATCATGGATCCACATAATCACTTAAAAAACAATTAAAGATTATAAATTTATCCATATAATCACTTAAAATAAGTAAAGATTATTATGTAGGATCGTTACTCGAATAATTAACTACATGATCTAACATTTAATCAAGTAATTAAATCCTAAGATCTAATATGATAAATATAGGGTTTACAAGAAAATCTTTTCTTTATTTAGCAATAACACAAAAATCGTGTGATTCAAGCAAAATTGGTCCGAATTTTTAATAAAAAAATGTGTAAACCCTAAATCTCATGTTTTAACAATACAATATTAAGATCATATGTGTTTAATAATTATTGCAATGTTAAAACGGCTCTCTAATACCACTGTTGATTTGTTAGATCTAACATAATATTTATTTGATAAACAAAACATATAAACATCATAGCACATGCGGAAGCAATTTAGGATCATATAATCATAACATGCACATAATTAATTGAACATAAAATAAACGGGAGTTTACCTTGCAATGCTTCCAATAACTAGAACACAATCACCAATCCAAGATCAACCTAATAAAGGTTGAATCTATGTTCCTGTACACACGTCTCGAACAAGCTACTTGACAAGCTAGGTCTACACGAGCAGAACCGTGTCGTAGAAGTGGAAAATTCAAACCGAACAACCCAAGAGTAGGGCTCGGCCGAATAAGGATATGGCAAGGCTTAGGCTTGAGTTTTTCTCACAATGAATGAATAAGAAAACCAATACCTAGAGCCTTGTATTTATAGTATCAAGGTAGCTTAGGTTTTAGGCTAGAACTAATTACAGAGAATATATTCTAGTCTAAAAACCAAGACCAAAACACATATATTTCCCATATAGGGGCCAGCCATATGTTGCTCCCAAAATAACTTTGGGACACAGTCTTTAGTTACCACTTTTACATTTAACGTCCGTTAGTCATTTTTCATTAAATACGTAAACGGTCGTTAATCACAGTTTTAACACTCGTCAACTAATTAACTATACTTAAATAAAACATAATTAATTAATTAAATAGCTCTAAACATTTGTGTGCATTCCCATAGTCTCGAATTCGATCCTAACACACGACTATTTAAATATGTCCATAAACTAACAAACAAGAGCCAAGCTAACGACTTTTTAATAAACTACCGCGGTGATGGTGTATAATATCATATATAAGTTACATATAATCAGGGCCGGCACGTTGATTTGGATGATCCGGTGCGAAGTTAGAAAAAAGGCCCCTAAATTACGAAAAACATAACTATCGTCCGAAATAAAAAGTTCATTTATATTACTCAAAGTGTTTCAAGTATCTTACAATAACAAAAAGAGAGCTTCACTTCACAAAAGAAGATGCAACATACTTCATTTTTTGGAGCAAAGTTATTGATCAAAAGTTCATAGCCAACACTTTCTAATATATCATTCTCAATGGCTATCAATGCCAATTCGTTAAGTCTCTTTTGTGACATTTTAGACCTCAAATAAATAATTTTAACTTTGAGAAACTTTTTTCTGCAGATGTCACGGTCACTGGAATCGTTAATAAAACTCTATATGCAATTATTACATTAGTGAAATAAAAACTATCGTGTGTTTATAGGACTAGTTAATACAAAATGGCCAACCACAAGGATAATTGGTGTAATTAATTGTATTTTTGGATGAGTCGTGAGGGAAGGACTATTATCTAATTATTATAAACTAGAATTGTACCCGTGTAATGCGGCGGCAAATACCTAGTAACGAATTTTGAGAATAACAAATATTAATCTCTTAATCATTGTAAAGTTATAAAAAATCGAATTAAAAAACCTACTAAAATAAAAAAAAAGACTAAAAATTAATAAAAATTAATAAAAATAGATATCAATTTAAAAAGCACAAAATTTTAAAAAATATAGTGAAATTAGATTATAAAAATAATTAAAAAAATAAAAAGATTTTTCAATTTAAAAGAAAAAATGTTATTTTAAAAGGTTGTTACAAAAGTTTGTTATAAAAGGTTGTTTGAAAAAAGTTATAGTATATAATGTTGATGAAAATATTAAAGAACTTGCTTTATTTAGTAGGTAAAAAGTCTAAATTTTCAGTCTTGTTATTTTAGGAAGGTCCCAAATGGTTTATAAAGTATTATAGAAATATAAATATAGTGTATAGATACTCATTACTGTAGCTATTATTACTGTAGCTATAGATATAGATATAGGATTTAAGTTCATTTGGATACCAAGATTTATTTTGGATACTAAGGGACCAAATCCTCCATCTCAATCTTAATCCAATGGATAAGATTAAACAAAAAACTCATTTTCAACCTTTTTTTCAAACATTAATATCTTTTAAACCATTAATCGTTATACCAAAAAAATATACTGTTACGACGGGCATTTAATTATCTTTCTACAGATATGCTATAAGATATACTTTCGACAATTTTTTTTTCGTTTTTTTCACGTTTTTTTTTCATTGTCGAAAATTCATATATGATACTAAATATCATATATGATAGTAACACTAGTATCATACACGATATAACTTATCATATATGATATAAACCAATATCATAGATGATTTAATAATAATTTGTAACCTAAGACTGATATCATATATGATAAAACACTATTATCATATATGATATTTTACGCAAATTTTAAAAAAGGAAAAAAAAGACGAAATTTTTTTCTTCAAAAATAAATCATAATGCATATCTGTAGAAAGCTTATTAAATGTTCGTCGCGATGGTATATATTTTTTCGTTTAACGCTTAACGGTTTAATAGATATTTAAATTATAAGAATAAGTGAACTAATAAAATATTTTTAATCTTATCCATTAGATGAGATGAAGATGGATGGTGGGGATAAGTCGTATCTAAGATTAATATGGTATCTAAAATAACTTTACTCTAGATATAGTATAGTTATACTCATTAGTGTAGCTATTATTACTTGTGAATATACAGGATTGAAAAGTTGTGTAAATTATAAGGATGTAAATTATAGTATAGATATTCATTACATTCCAGAATCGAAAAGTCGTGTGTTTTACTTGTGGGCTGTGATTATTACTTCTACGTTCATTCACGATTTTAAGCAATGTGGACTTTTATAAATGGGTTCTCAAATTTATTATACAAAATTACTAATGGATCAATTAATTTAGAGGCCCTTTTATATAGGAGGCCCTATGTATTTGCCCCACTTGAACAGGGGTTATCTCCGGCTATAATGTCTTTGATTCGCTGAGTTGGTTTTAGCATTGTCTTTTACATATTGTTTTGCGACAAAACGTATAAACCGATTAACATTATCGTTTTAAACATTTTGCCACCAAATATTAGTAGTATGAAGTACCCAAAATTTCTTAATATGAGAAATGACCATTTATTCCCTCATGATGTGTTGAGTTGTTTTTGAACATTTGCCATTGAGTTATTTGACTACAACACGTTTCACATTTGTCTCAAGTGAACAGATTACTTTCCATTTTTGGAATGTTTTTGGAGAATCAAAGTGTACGAGGATGAGGTTTTTGCTTCTGACGTCACGTGATTGTCACGTGCCTGTCTTCATTCGAGTTTCCCAATGACTGGCCAGTCGTCAGCTGTCAGGTGTGTCTATTCAAACAATCAAAAGATGACACGTGTCACAATGATGATGTCATCTTCTCTCACTTTATTTAGTTCACTCCCACTTTGAGATGCCAAAGCGTGCATATGCTTAACCATTGTACAATACATATATGGATACATGCGAATAGTAACAAATCGAACGAGTGTTTATTGTATTTTTATATGTTTGTAACATGTTTAAAACAACTACTACATTCTTACTTGCTCAGTTAAAATTACTTTCATTTTTTATACTTTTTTAACATAAATTTTTTATTAAATATTACGAGCCCATTGATTCTAAAATAATCATCCTTTTCATAGATGTGGCAAATGCAACCCATTCAATCAAAAGTAAGACAATTGGGTTCAATTTCATAACCTTATTAGTTGGAATAGGTTGGGCAAAAATAGAATAATTGGTCAAATGGGTCACCTCCATTCTTTGTGTAAAATGAAGTTTTGGGTCAAATGGGTTTAAGAATTAGACAAATGGGTTTAAGAATAGGTCAGATGGTTCCTATTATTGGAACAAAAACTCAATAGTCTAAAAAGTTAGTTTTTATTATTAAGTCACTAAATTTACGCTTTCTTCAGTAAGTTTACGTTTTCGTCAGTAAATTTATGTTTAAATCAGTAAATTTAAGTTTTCGTCAGAAAATTTATGTTTTCGTCAGTAAATTTAGGTTTTCGTCAGAAAATTTGCGTTTTCGTCAGTATATTTACGTTTTCGTCTGTAAATTTACATTTTAATCAGAAAATTTACGTTTTCGTATGTAAATTTACGTTTTCGATAGAAAATTTACGTTTTCGTCAGAAAAAATACGTTTTCGTCAGTAAATTAACGTATTAGTCAGAAAATTTACGTTTTTTCAGTAAATTTACGTTTTCGTCAGAAAATTTACGTTTTCGTCTTAAAATTAACGTTTTCGTCAGAAAACTTACGTTTTCGTCAGTATATTTATTTTCGTCAGTATATTTATTTTCGTCAGAAAATTTACATTTTTTTCAGTAAATTTACATTTCTGTCAGAAAATTTACGTTTTCATTAGAAAATATACGTTTTCGTCAGAAAATATACATTTTCGTCAGTAAATTACTAAATTTACGTTTTCGTCAGAAAATTTACGTTTTCGTCAAAAAATTTACGTTTTCGTCTTTAAATTTACGTTTTCGTCTTTAAATTTAGAGTAAATTACACCATTCGTCCTTGTGGTTTGCGTTGACTGACGTCGTTCGTCCCTTGACCAAAAAAATTGCACCGTATAGCCTTAACTATGAAACCTTATACACCGTTTGTCCCTCACTTTAACTGGCCCCACAAATGAACATTAAGTCATTTTTCCACAGGAGCAAAGTTGTCAATTCACTCCCTTACTCCACCATTCCTTTCCTTTTCTTTCATCATCATCATCTTCATCTTCTTCACACATTAACTTCACCTCATCTTATTAAAATCAACATCATTCAATGCTAAAATCATATCCTCAACTTAAAAATCATATACCCGAAACGTGATATAGGCAATTAAAAATCAAAACCCACTTTTAGAAAACTAGGTTAAGCCGGACCCAATAACTTAACCGGGTCGATTAAAAAACCGAGTTTTCCTAAACTGAAAAGCACATCACGTTGTGTTAGTAGCGTAGTGTTAGTAGTGGACAAAAAGGCTCATTCTTTAGAAAAAAAACCCAACCAAGCTTTTATGTTTCAGTAAAGTACAAAAAAGTGTCAGCCCAACAACACAAACACTCACTTTTGATCTGATCTGATCATACATAAGATAAACAAGTACCACCCACCTAACCACCACTACCATCATGGCCTCCCTATCTTTCCTGACGCGTCCACCAGTCTCCACCTTCCGCCACCACAGAGCCACCACCACCATCACCACTCTCACCCCCACGCGCCACCTCACCATCAAAGCTTTCTCAACACCTACACCAGTCCAGCCCTTAACCCAAGACGACCTCAAAAAGTTAGCAGCAGACAAAGCAGTAGAATAGGTCTCCTCAGGCATGGTCCTAGGCTTAGGTACAGGCTCCATTGCAGCTTTTATAGTTGACAAGTGTAAGACCCGTGAATGTGCCGTATGATGCTAAGTTATTGTCTCAAGAGTTGTTCAGTATGAGCATCTCTCTTAAGTTGCGACTCACTTGAGGATGTGATATCCCGAGCCCAACGTCATTTATTTAATCCTATTTTACGAATATTTTTGAAATTTTTAAGAATTTTTATCGTGGATTTATTTGACGGTTTAAGTTGAAACCAACGTTTAAGGTCGTAATTTTAACATTTGACGATTTAAGGAGAACCGATAACGACTACGATCCTGACGGATGCCCAAAATTTATCTTTTACTATCGATTGATCGATATTTGAGTTTTTCGAGATTTTATTTTTATTATGTGTTAAGTCGAGTCGGAACCATATGTATATTCGTTTTGCGTGCGTTTTAACCTTTGGAAATAATTTTTGGTGAAACCCGACTCCCGCAAAAATTTAAAACCCGTCATTTAGCCAAAATCCCGCTCTTTAATTGGGCATTTATTAGAAAGGCCAAAATAAAGCAAAAATTACCACTTGGGTCCCTCCATTTTTACAAAATGGAACAAAGGCTTACACACACTTCATTTTGCAAAAAATAAAAAATTTCATCTCTTTCTTTTCTCTCCTATGGCCGCCGGCCACCCACCACACAACCACCACCACAAAACTTTTTCCATCATGTATTCGTTAAATCCAAGCTTAGACCACATCTAATTTAACCATTGTAAGTGTTCTTACACCATTTAATCCAACATGCATTAACAAAATTTTTCAAGAATCAAAGATTTTTCAAAAACGTTTTTTGGATGTAATTAAACTAGTGGAATGTCTAATTAGTGATTAGATAATGGATAATCATCCATAAAATTTGTTAAAAACAGTAGGGTTTGGGTGTTTTGGTCACCAACACCCCACGGCTAATGGGGGTGTTTGGTGGATTCATGGTGTTTGATGAAATGTGTTATAGGTTTTTGTTTATAAAGTTGTTTTTGATGTTTTTAAATGAGTTAAACATGTTGCATGCTTGATTTGGTAAATGGGTTTTAGAGTGGATTTGATATCCTAGGTGTTAGGGACTGATTAAGGTGTTTAGGAATGGTCATGAGTGGTTAAGTTAGGGCTAGGTGTCGTTAGAATGGATTGGAATGATGATTTGTTATGATTTTGAAAGGGGTAAATTTAGGCAGATTGTTCAAGCATATTTTTCGTGGGTTTTATTTTGAAAACAGGTCATGAACTTAGGATGTAGTTGTATAGCTTTGTCTTAGCTTCGTTTCGGTATAAAGTAGAGCTTACGACTCCAAACGAGTCAAAAGTTATGATATTTTGAAAGTTCGTGTACCGGGAGATGAGAACCAACACAATCCGAATTTGTGTTTGGTTTTGGGTCAAATCCCGGGGACCATAGATAGAGTTTGGTAAATGATTGAAAGTTGATTTTTGGTTTCAAACCTGCATTTGTGATTCTACTTTTAGACTTAGGTGTCGGATTGGTCAATGGTGTATTTTAAATGGGTCAACCAAGTCTAACATGGTCAACGTGCAAAATCAGTCCTAAAAGTGTATGTTTAGAAATGTGATGTGTAACGAGTCATAGAAGTGAAAAATTTTCATGGGATTAAATATTGGTTTTATACAGGTCATGAGGTATTTTTGTAAATTTTCTTGAATTTTATACAAGTGCTTAAGTCGTAGAAAACAGCCCGCACTTTTGGTAAGTACCGACAAATTTATAAAATGAGAATGACTTTAAATACGTAGGTAAATGGTATAAGTCTAGTAACAACTACTTTTTTGGTTTTGGCGTGAGTTTTCATAAGCATTAAGTGTTTTCATATGAGTGTGTTTAGTACAATAATGTACACGGAGTATTGATTTGGTTTACGTACCTTGATTTTTAGGTCAAGTGTTTGATTTTCCCGGGCATCCACATCGTTGGTGATATTTCTCGTTACGTCTTCGCTAGAACCACTACTACTACGCCAGGTTAGTCTATAGCCTCGCTCTTTACTTATTTCAAACGTTTTTACCCGCGAGGGGGATGCATGCTATTTAAATGAAAAGAATATAAGTCATGAATGATTGTTGGACCCGAATGTTGCCTTGAATTGTGTTGAGTACCTAGTTGTAAAAGTCCCTAAATTCGTAAACTATTAACTATTGTCTTGCCCTTGTGTGGGTTGGAAATAGCCGCTTATACAATTGATATTACTATGGGGTTGACGACCCTATCCGAGACGAGAGCTAGTACGTTGAGTACCCTCTGCGGACGGATAACTTGTGATAAGAAATAAGGTATAATTACAACTAATGCCTTTAGAAGGGGCACTGGTTTCACTTAAATCATGCCGGTAAATGTACGCGGGTGATTGAGTTAACGGATTAGTGTCACGAGCTTAAACACAATTATTAGCTGTTGCTAAAGATAATATCCTTGAATAATAGATTGTGTATACGACAATGCTATTGAATGATCATGATTGGTTTTAATACTTATGCTCAACTTACGATTTGATAAACCTATAGATTCGCTCAACCTTTGTGTTGACGGTTTTAAGCATGTGTTTCAGGTAACCAAGATTTATTCAGTGGAGCATGCGAGGATGGAAGTTGTTGTGGCTTGGCGGTCTACTTTGTTTTTCTTCCCTTTTTGCACTTAAATATTTTATATTATGTCATGTGAACGAAAATGTACTTTTGGGTTGAGATTCAATGGGGACCAAAACGCAAACCCTGTTTTGTATTATCTTGGGATTTGGAAAACTATAGACTTGTATGTTTTTAATAATGTTAAATTTATGTTTAAACTTTTACGTCTCTTTGAGTCATTAATATAGCTTATGTGTGATGATAACTACATAGCACCCAAATGTTGTAATTCTGCTGCGCATAGCATTTGTTGGGGGTATTATAGATTGGTATCAGAGCCATGAGTTATAGAGAACTAGGTCATTTTGAAAAATCCTAAACTATAACTTTTGGTGTCGTAAGAAATTGTCCAAGCACACAACTATCCTGTATGGCTCCGGTAAGATTTCTTTAGCATTGCTTTATATTTTAGATGTATCCCTCAAACTGACACGAATTCCCTAGTATTTAGTAAGTAAATACTATTATATATATTGAGATATATTGTTGTGTACATGAGTACTTATCATCGTAATTTTCAAATTCTTGTAAGATTATCTTATATGTTGCATGTAATTGGCATACGGGCTACATTGCATTACATGGCAACACTGCGTTGTAATCCTACGTGTATGTAGGAATGATTGTATGTATAAGTATGTATATATTATGGTATTTTTAGGCATTGCACGTGAAGCAATGGTCCTTGCGTGATTGTCGTACATTTTACAATGCGGTTTTGTTGAGAATTCGGCCTTACCGCTAATTATCAATCTTGATAATTATTTTATTGTTCGAATAACCGAGTATGTACCTCGTTTGATACTCTATATACTTAAATAATTCTTCGTAACATATTGTATATCGACTAGATTGATCTCGATTGTCGTTATCGCACCGTGATGTGTCATTCTTGGACATCTTCTTTTGAAACGTAATTTAATTATATATATTATTTTATTTCCTTTATTTCTTATGGGTTTGATATATTAGTTCGCGTTATTATAACATAGCCGAAGTATAATAAACGATGCGTACATCGTAGCGGCGAATCATGTGGGTATATTATGAAACGTGGATGAGGCTTATCGCCATTTAATCGTTTTTATCATCCTACTTGAATATAAATATACATTTAAAAATAGACTAGCGTTGTGATTAATCGCGATAACTTGAAATTTGGTTGGTTTGTGTTAATTTTGTGGTGTACGATTTCGAGACTCATCCGAGGCCGATAACAACACTTAGTTGACATACGTATTCTCGCTTCGTTTATTTCATTTTGTTTTTGTTGTTTCATTATTTTGAATTCGATATTATACATGACGAGGTCCGGAATTTGTACGAGTTAAACAAGCATTGAATTTTGTAAATTGAATGATTTAAACATAAAGTGTTTTACATATTAAATAAATGGTGAATGAAACTTTTGGATAAAAATGACATACGGTGTGTCTTGTAACAAGTAAAAGTAAGTGTAGAGAAGGAATGGACAAAGTGAAATCATTTCTCTTTCAACCTTGGTTGGTAAATCGTAATAAGTAATTTATATTACTCATAAAATCCTTGTTTTCATACATTAATGATTTGATACTAAAAGCTTGTGATGGATTTGTTAAGATTTTGTTTAATTTAATTTGAGAAAGGAGTTATAATAAAATTTACGATATGACTATCGAGTATATGTATCTTGAGGTTTGATATGAATTAATTTTCGGGTCAATATAGCAAACTTTTGGCATATTTCGTAATATAGAACATGAGTAGAAAATTGGTCATATGTTTTGGAGGTAGAGACTTTGAAAAATTGGTTTTATTAAAAACATGAGGTCATGTTATATGCATTGGTGTAAACTAGAACTCGTCACTTGTTGTAATGATTAAATTGGGATAAAATCGAGAGATACACTTTAATTAAGAAATTATAATGCTAGAAATAAATTATAAAATGTTGATGGAACGTCCTTTTATTCTGTTGTGAGATGTGTTAATTTTAAAATCGTTTAATAATGGGCTAGGATTAAAAGCTGAATTTTATATATTTTAGGATTAACTGAAATAAGCATTTTGATCACCTACTTTATTGTTATTATTGTCAAGATTCAAGTATCGACTAAAATCCGTAATTTATCCGAGATAATACTACGTGGAACCTCTTTATCATTTGAGTCGAATTGCGCGAATATGATTTAACAAAACAGTTTTAAGGAAGACTTATGTATAATAAAAAGTTAAAAGTTGATTTTAAGAGTTAATTGGACTAGTTTGAGTCATGATGGATATTCGTATATATGTGATAGGATAAGTTGTATTAATAATAACGTAAAACTTGGAAAATTTTACTATGCACGTTTTTGGTACTTAAAATATTGATATTAATGGGATTTTGGCCACAAGTATTGAGATTTTCAAACCTAATGATTTTACCAATTATGATAACCGAGTCACCGCATCTACTAATGGTAATAATTTCCGAGAGATTGAAATTTTTCCAAAAATGAAAACTTTGTAAAGATTGAGAAATGAAAGGTATAAATTCTTTAATGGCGTAACCCAAATTAAAAATGTGTAAATGCTCGCTTTTACAAGGTACAAGGTAACATTAATTAGAAAATGAAAATGGATTACCCAACACACGCCTACTTGTATAGTATTTGATAAGGATGTATATCTAATGTTTTGGGTCACGATGGTTCGATCGTACGACATCCCTTCTTTGTTTTTGCGAGCCTATATCTAAGCTTGAGTAGTCCTTTGATTTTTCGTTTTAATATTGTCAATGGCATGAGACCATTATTTATTTTGAATTGCTACTTCACGATTATATGATAATAAGGGCATGTCACCAGGTGTATTTTTGTCATGTTTATGGACGCCGTGACTTTTCTTCTTTCGGTTAATGGAACTTAAAAATTTTGTATTTACTTGAATGATGCTATAAATCTTCATTAAAGTGGCTATTTATTTATAATTGAACAAAAGCGAGGAGGCGAAGCCGCTTTACCGAGTTGTAGAGGTGAAAGAACTCGATCTCCCTGGTGAAATAGTTTCTATTCGACCAGGTGATTCTTCTCCTCTCCCCGTATACCCTTGGTGGAATGTGTGTGCAACTCGAGACGGTGGGAATCATGATCGTTGTTCTATTTTTGACGCTGGGAATCATGATCGTTGTTCTATTTACATACGAAAACGTAAATTTATTGACGAAAACGTAAATTTAAAGACGAAAATATAAATTTTCTGACGAAAACGTAAATTTACTTACGAAAACGTAATTTTTCTGAGGAAAACGTAAATTCTCTGACGAAAACGTAAATTTACTTACGAAAACGTAATTTTTCTGAGGAAAACGTAAATTTTCTGACGAAAACGTAAATTTACTTACGAAAACGTAAATTTTCTGACGAAAACGTAAATTTTCTAACGAAAACGTAAATTTACTGCCGGAGACGTAAGTTTTCTAACGAAAACGTAAACTTTCTGACGAAAATGTTAATTCACTGACGAAAACGTAAATTTTATGTCGAAAACGTTAATATACATACGAAAACGTAAATTTACTGGCGAAAACGTGAATTTACTTACGAAAACGTAAATTTACAGACAAAAACTTAATTTCTTTTTACGAAAATGTAAACTTTTTGACAATAACATAAATTTACTGACAAAAACGTTTATTTACTGACGAAAACGTAAATTTTTTGACGAAAACGTAAATTTATAAACGAAAATGTAAATTTCTGACGAAAACGTAAATTTTCTGACGAAAACATAAACTTCCTGTCTAAAACGTAAATTTACAAACGAAAACGTAAATTTTCTGTCGAAAACGTAAATTTACTGACAAAAACGTAAATTTACTGACGAAAACGTAAAAATACTGATGAACGTAAACATCGATGAAAAACTTAAAACAACTTACCAAAACATAAAAATCGAACGAATACAGATAAAAACATTTGAACATGTTAAAAGATAGGAAAATATTGTAAGTTAGTGGGTTGACCCGACCCAAACCATTTGACCCATAACCCGTTAGATCCATTATTAAATGATAATCATTTGACCCATAACCCGTTTAACTCACAACCCATTTGACCAATGACTCAAACCCAACCAAACCTACCTATTTGGCACCTCCACTTTTGAGTAACCCGAACCAGGAGATGTGAACGTCGTAGCCACACAAAGATTAACTTTATTCCTCTTGATTTATAAATTACTTTTAGTTGTTTAGTTTAATTGCATAATTGAAGTCTTCGTAAGTTTATGCGTCATGATTTTCTTCATGAATTTGATGGCTAACTACTGTTTTAGTACTTTATTTTGGTTTACAAAGATTGTTTATCAACTTTACTATCAACAATGAATGATGCAACACATTACTCTCTTTTCATCAAATAACATCTTATACTCACTTGACTTGCCAATAAGTTGTATACGGTCTTTTGGATCTACGAGCTGAGCATAAGAGGCGAGCCATGCGGCGACATCACCCGGCTCACAAGCCTCACGCGGTTGGAACCACTCTCAGTTTTCTCTCCCTATCAGTTACGGATAAAAAAACATAATAAGATGTATAGTTGTTATTGTTAGAATAATGATATTAGTCTTTACGTTAGCTTATCAATAAGTCTAGGGGATTAAGGGATTAAGGTATTAAGCTTATCTTGTTAAGCCAAGTAATGTTAGAAACGGCAAATGACCTCCAGCCCAGCTGGCGTGATGCCCTGGGTTTACATCTACTGTGGGCTGCAGGTTGTGGGTTTGATCCTTGTGGTCGTCGCTTTATGCATAAATTTAACTCATACCTCACACGGGCACACGTGGGGAATTCTCCCTGGAAACCCCTTTGGGGGCTGGGTTTGCCCGCTATGCGGAGCTCGAACTCGAGGTGCTCGTTGAAATATTGCGAATAGGCTTCCGTTTAATTATTTGCCGTTTCTAAAAAAAAAAAAAGTAATGTTAGAAAGGTTTAAAGGTTGATTGGTGTTTGTTTGTTTCTCAAGCTCAACCCATATGTTTTTTTAATTCATAGGGGTGGTTGTTTTAGCTTATATAGTGGGCTTATAAGCTTATTAGCTTATATAAGCTTATAAGCCGAAATCAAGTGTTTGGTTTAAGTGGGCTTATAAGCTTATATGTGGGTGTTTTGGTAAGCCATAAAAGTGTGGCTTTTATAACAAATGGTTGACATATATAGCAATAGCATATAAAAAGACTTTTATACCCAACATTTAATAACTACACTATTTAATACTCATGGACTTTTTTGTCATTTAACTTATTAATTTTGATGAGCTAAACCAAACACTAAATTTGGACTTATAAGCTTATAATATGTAAGCCATAAATGGCTTATATAACATAAACCTAACTCCAACTCATAAGCTTAACCAAACACCGAGATAGTATGTATTTACAAGTGACTCATGTATTCTTGTTAGAGTCGGTGTCATTCTTTCACCTCTATAAAAAAAGAGGTGAAGGGAGAAGTAACAAGTACACATTCTTTCAATAAACTAACACAACGATTAAAGATATTACCTTGTGTGCATTGTTCATATGTTGTGTGGATGTTAAAAATCAGCTTAATTTTGCTCTAGTTAACAAGGTTGTAGAATTAACATCCTACAAGTCAATGATTTCGGTAACTATAGTTTTTAAGGGTTATGATTTCGGTAACTGAACCGTAAGTTCCGCCACTTGTCAGAATCCTGTGTGTAGGAGGATTTGTAGGAGGTTTTTGTAGGAAGAAATATCATTTTCCAACTAAAAAAGTATTCTGTTTTTCATTCTTTGTTTTCATATGAAACTTTATAAA
Source organism: Glebionis coronaria (assembly GCA_025667525.1). Taxonomy (NCBI): domain Eukaryota; kingdom Viridiplantae; phylum Streptophyta; class Magnoliopsida; order Asterales; family Asteraceae; genus Glebionis; species Glebionis coronaria. The sequence goes on along the minus strand of CM046874.1, from coordinate 587,499,784 downwards.
TTTTAAAATTGAGCTTTTTATGCTAATGATAATTGGTGAAATAATTAATTGATTTGAAGAGTAAGCATGCTAAAACTGGTAATAATTGTGCAATTTTTGGTTGAAGATTCTTGAGCACTTCAAAAAAACCTGACCCATGTTTTTACTGTTTTTGTTCTAGTTTTGAGTGCAGTTTCATTGTGTTGGTCATAATGCTGAGACCAAACACTAAAGTAACCTTTGGGTTTTACCTCATTTTCATCCAATAACACATCTTTGTCTTTTGGGTATAGAAGAAGATCACTCTCATCTTCACTTCATCAATATTATATTATAAGCCCAAAAAGGTATTCTACTTTTTTGGTTAAATAAATTGATAGTGTACAAATGAATGGTGATTTAGAAATTATGTCACATTTAGTTTGTACACAACCAGTATCGCGTGTTATAGGATAGTCACACACAAACAATAGTGCGCCGGGGCAGAAAAAGTGGCGATTCTAGTAGGTATTTTTTTGGATTTTTTTTTTCGAGTTTACAGCCGCTGACAGCGTCATCTAAATTTAAACAGGTTGAGACTTATAAGCAAATGGTGAATCGTCTAGTTAGCTATTGGTATCTTATGAATTCGGCAGCTTATTCTGACGTGTTGGTGTTGCCATGGTTACAGCTGCGATTCAGATATGCTTATCTTTGGAATTTAATTATTAAGCCAATGCAGCTGACTTCGTCAGTCAACTCTTTACGGTTTGAGAGTTATAATCAAAACATTGCAACAAGATGGCATTCTTTGAGGATCGTACCAAGAACTTTAATACTATGTTGGGTTATAGAATCCTCGGTAAGTTATTATGTTTATGGAAGCACAACATATAGAAATTATTTGGAAAAAAAAAAAACTTACCAGAGCTTCTGGGCTCGGGAAACTGAATTGGCTGTTACCTTCTACTGATTTTTCATCTCAAAAGAACACAACGCAATATGCCCAGTGCTCGTAGATTCAGATATTCAACTAATAATCGAAACCAAAACGAATGGGGTCTCCATGTCGCACCACATCACCACTCTTCCCACCTTTTCACCCACAATGTTTATCACTCTTCTCACCACCAATAAATACCATTTTATACAAACATACGCACAGAATGTCCGAGTAATCACCTACCTCGCCCTTAGTCCCTCACGCACCAACCCCAGTGTGTCCAGGCCAAGAGCGACCCTCACACACCATTGTGACCAGGCTCATATGAAAATCTAACTTGTGCAAATCTTTATGACCTTAACATCTAGCTTATAATTGATACCAAAACAAAATTGCTTTATTAATCTGTACGTACATATATACAAATCTTAAGTACCTATTCACTGCCTTATACAAGATTTTGAAAGCAATAAAGAATATTACAAATACCTGAATAAAGGTAAAATATGTACACCCACAAGCCCAAAAGAAAATGAAGTATCAATAATCTTTAACTTTAACTTTTTCAGTAAAAATTCCACCTTTTCAGTATAAAACCATCAACCCCTCAAACCAACCAAACAAAAGCTTCAAATCTCATTTGTGTCCCTCAATTTTGAGCAGAATTTTCCAATGTAGTATAGCAATGTACAACTCTTATAATGCATGGCAGAGGCGGGAATATCGAAAGAATGATGAACACTCATGTCATGACACTTTTTGATGCCTTGATCCCATTCTGCAGAAGCAATAGGAAAATTTTGATGATAAAAGTGATTCCAATAATCATTAAGAAACATGTTAAAAGAAGAAATCATTGTTGCACGTACCTTACCAGCGAACTAGGAAAGCGTTTGGTCTGTAATCGATTGGAAATGAACCATCATGAGTCCTGAGTTCTGTCAATCAATAAACGAAACTTGTTAAGACAACTGAATAAAGTTTTTGTTCTGTAAAATTTTACACGTAGTAAAAAGGTCAACCTTTTTCATAAGCATTAGGAATTTTGTATCTTCACCAATGTCACAATCTTCGCGTATACAAGTGTTATATCCTGAAATTCTTAGTTTAGTACTTTCTGTAGTGTAATATATATACAAGTAATAACATTATATTGTAACCGTAGTGCATACCTTGGTAGAAAGTATTGGATACACTCTTGTAAGTTGTAACATTGTTGGCGAATACAAAAATAAGAAGTTTTTGTTCTCCGGCTTGTTCAAGATAAGAAATGCCTGCTTTCCTGAAGAGAACATGAAATGTATTGAATAAATAAAAATCGGATAAGACTAAAAAAAAATTTTAAGAGAAAGAAAATGGAAGAGGTCTTACAACGCTTAGTGAAATGTTAGTATATGTTGAGATCACCATATCTTCGCGAGTGTGGAAGAAGTTCTTCAACTTCAATTCGCGAAGAACCATTTATTGATCTCTTGATTCGGCTACGGTTGATAGATTCAACTTCTGCTATAAAAATACTGTAAACGGGTCTGTGATCTGAAAATCTTGATTCCCCACGAACGTAGGACATTTGATGGAGACCTCTACCATACCATAAGATTCGGTCACACCTTAAAAAATTAGTCAGAGTTAGTTGTTATTGAGGGTCACAAATGTTCTTCCTTTTTAAAAAGGTTATATATTTTTAAAGAGGGTGTACCAAGCGGGAGTTCTTCGTTTCTCTTTAGGGTGCATATCATCGCCTGCATATCGGTCTGAGTTATTTGAATATTTGTAGGTTGGAGGGAAATATATTTTCCCTTCGTTCCATCCTTGGAATGCACGCCCTTTTCTTTGTTCTATCCGAAGCTGTAATCATACAAATAAAATCAATTATCAATTTTACAGCACAGAAACCGTAAAAGACAACATGCATAACTTAAATGTCTAGGCGGAAACTGCGAGGCATTCAATTTGTAAGCTCTTTCTTACAGGGAATTTCTCCATTTTAGGCAAATTGTGGAACTTGTGCACTTTTAAAACATAAACAAATAAAACCATGTTCTGAGACTTGCCTGGTCATTTTCTAATAGCGCCCACCAGTTTCGCATCTCAACAAGCGCCTTTGCAGCTCGGTAAGATAGAGCAATCCGGTAATTCAAGTCACCAAGCCATATAATCCGACTACATGCATAAAAGGGCAACTTTTAAGCATATCATCGTGCAAACATGTTTTAAAATATGAACTTTTTTTTGTAAATTAAAACATACTCATGCTCGAGGATGGTTTGCGGAGAATTTTCATCCCCCCTTCGTTGAACTCTAGGAAACCGTGTCTTCCTAAGAATTTCCATAACGTCGGAGTTTCTCCTCAACTCATCACCTTCTTTTTGACCTGAAGTCAAGTGACTGCAAATGAAGCAAAAACTTGTTTGGTGCAACGACATGCTAATTGAGATAGAACCCTGCAATCATTTCAATAAAATTAATCAAAAAACACTTAAACACCATTCCTGTGAACAAAAAGATAAAAGTTTTTAATTTTCTACCTTGTTTCCGAGATACCCCATTAATCCTCTACCAACACATGATACTTTCATGTTACGAACAGCATCTCTGAGATCACTCTTTACCCAAACCGTAAGATAAATCCCAACCATTTGCTTACTTGCAACCAAACAATACCTGGAGTTTCCAACTGGTTTATCTCTATCTTCCATCGAAAAAGATCCACTAAACGGAATTTGGGAATAATGTGTTTCATTAGGTGAATCATCTGGCCCATTATCTTCATCTGAAGATCCACCACCCCATCTGAAATATGGTTCACAATCACTAGGTCGGTTACCAAACATTGCACGGTCACAAACACTATATCTACGCTCAAATTCAGGCCTAGGTACAGTCATTTCACTCTCGTTCATCCTCATACTGCGACTTAATGATTGAAAAGAACGACGCTGGAAGAAAGATGACGTTCTTTGTCTTGTTGATCCTTCAAAATCTGAATCTAGCTCTACAAGTGGATCAGGAACCGGTGATGGGGTATGGAATCCACCACTTGTTCCTGGAAGACTATTGAGTGTTTTTCTAATGAGTGCTAGCCATTTTTTGGCGGGACCATTGTCTTCTGTACCTAAAACATTCCCGGCATTGAGAGGAACAATTTCCTGAAACCTACCATTTAAAACAAGATAAAACATTCAGATATGCAAAAGTTTAACACTATAGGTGTCAAGATAGGTAGGTTATACCAAAAAGAAAACTAGCAAAGAAAAAAGTAATTGACCCGTTTGAGATAAAACATAACCTAAATCGACCCATTCTAACTTGTATTTAACATGATTAGCAGACAGAATAGTAAAATCTTTTTGTGAAACAGTACTCACCCAAGAACGTAAATATCAGCAGGAGGCGAAGTATGCAACCAATCTTCAAGGTTCAAATTACCCGTAGGCGATTTTCCAGCCACATTCCATGTAGCTACAAAGATCCTATAATTATCGACGTCTCTCACTTGAGCAGCATCAAGATCAATCTTACTTCGGCTACGACGACTTCCATTCTTTTTTATTGATCTTTCTGTCAAATCAAAGAGATGCATTAAAATAAGATTAGCAACTTTTTATAGCATACTTTAAGCTATCATTAACTAAAATTGTGGGGTCTATTCAAATTTTAAGACTTAAACCTGATCTTTTGTTTTTCTTGCTGGTATACGCTTCTCTTTCGTATAAATTGTTCTTCCATTCTTCATCTCCACCTGCAAATAAGAACCAACACTTAACATATGCCAAATTGCCAATCACAGCAAAGCCGTAATGTAGTAAAATGTAATGTTTGATAACTTAAGTTCGCCTAAATGTTCAAATTTCAGCGTGAACAAAATCATAAATTCCAATTTTTTTTACTAATCAATAAAGGATTAAAAAGATAATCACATTGTAAATTTTGTCCTTGTACTTTTTCAATATAATATAAAGAATAAAATAGGACAGTAGTGTTTTTTTTTTCCAAAATATAAAAATTGACAAAATGAAGAAGAAAACAAAGAACAGATCTTGAACTGAAAAGGGAAAAAGCAAGCCATTGAGATTCCAAATAAAAATGCACAGAAAACATATACAGTTATTGATGCAGAAATAAAGCAAAAACAAGTCAATTAGTGTTCCCTAATAATAAAAAAGCCTAAAACAACAATTTTATAAAATCATATGAGTAAATGCAATACTACATGATATTCAGATACATAACTGAAATTTATTTATTTTAACCATGTTTGAGCCAACATTACATTAAATACAAAACAAAAATCAGAAACTGTACATATATAGTATCAAAAAAGACATCACTTTAATTAACCTCTAAAATTAAATGATCAATAAAAATTACAAAAAAAAAAAAAAAAATCACCTCTAGAACTTATATCATCAGCATGAAAATCTTCAGCTTTGCTCTTAACACCAAACCATCTCTTGAGTGTTTTAGGCCAAGAAACCTTGAAATTTGACCAAAATAAAAGTCAACATTATTATAAAAAAAGTTTCATTTAAAAAAGGCTAGCGACGCAACTTGTTGTCTGTTTCACCAGAAACTATAAGTAGAGAGAATTACATAAAAAAAGAACTAAAAAAACAAATGCCATTATGTCATACCTTGTTTTTCTTGCAGATTTCATCTCCCATTGTTCCAAAACCTCATAAATATCAAAGATTAGGCCTAAAGATTGTGTTTTAACAAATACCAACAAAAAATAAAAAAGTAAAAAAGAGAGGAAATGTGATGTTTTTATAGATACCCACAAGAAGACTAAATAAAAAATGAAGTGAAGTACAGAGAAGTGTTTTGAGTTTCAAGATATAAAAAGAGAAGAAGAAAGTGGCAGTTTCTTGGCATTTTGGTTTCAAATATTGCAAACAAAGAGTCAAATCAATGTGAAAAATTTAATAAAACAAAACAAAATACAGTTGTGTTAATGTTGTTTTTTGTATAGGGGACTCTATCTATGTGTTTCTCTAGCTTACTTGGACATTTTTTATTTTATTGTGTACACAACAAACATATGAGTAGTAGAAAAGAAAAAAAAAACATAGTAAAACAAATAAACTAGGGTGTGGTTAAAAATAGGGCTAAATCAAAAACCGACTCGAATCAAATAGTTTTGGTTTGGTTTTCGGTTTGAAGCTTTCGATCAATTTGGTTTTTGGTCCGATCTGATTTGGTTTTACTAAAACTTAATTACGTTTAATAGGATTGGACTGGACTGAATCAGACCGAACCATTTCGTTTCGGGGTTTTGTACTATTTTGATCTTCGATCTGGTCAAGTCTTGTGTCATATAATTCAAGTTTACATGCAATTTCTATTTTCTTTATAATGTAACGGGGCCTTTTTTGTTATTGCCTAAGACCTCCAAAAACCATTGAGACGACCTTGCCACGTTTATTAGTTAGCAGAGGTGGCTCAATAGGTGTGCAAGTAGTGCGGTCGCACCGGGCTTCCATTTAAAAAAGGGCTATTTTTTGTTTTACATATAAATATGTTATATATTAAACATATGTATGTCATATAATACAAGTTTACATCAATTTTTTGAATTTACAAGCGAAATAGGGGCTTTTTTCTCGCCTAAGACCTCCGAAAATGATGAAACATCCTCTGTTAGTTGGAATATTTTAGAGAGGAGGGTGTCACGACATGGCATGGCTCGCCGTGACGACGTGGCACCCTCGTCGCCTCTCTTTACCCTTCGTCGCCACACCGACCCCCTTTGTCGCCGTCAAGATTTCGGAAAACCGAAATCTGAACGACGAGCCACATATGCAAATATATATATCCGTTGCCATTGTGAAAGAGGTATTTTTGTGAGTGAGAGGTATTTTGTGGGGCCCAAATGAAGAGAGGTTTAGTGCGTTGTGAGTGAGAGGGTATTTTTGTGAGTTGTGTTAGTGTGATGTAACGATGAGTTAGAAGCTGACTAAGCAAAATTTTGAGAGATACCCATATCATGGTACCCTTCAAAAAAAAGTTATTTTTTCTCCTAGAGTTTTAAACCTGGTCGTATGTACTTCAAAGTATAGAATTAAAGAGTTAAAAGCACAGGAGTAGGGTGGGTGGGGTGAGGGTGTGACATGTTAGTTAAATATTTATTTTCTCAAGAACCGAACCTATTTGCCCCAAATTCTAGGCCAATTCATGCATGTGGTGCTTAATGAGAAAACAAGACTATTAATGAGAAGGTTTATGTAATATTTTGGGTTTAAATAAATTAAAGATTACAAACATGTAATTAAGCCTTTTATTTACATTATCTTTTTGAATTTTTGGATTGTTTCTCTTGTTCGGATTGCTCTACATGAGAGTATTTATTTTGGTTTTATGTAGTAAGATTATATGAATTTATAGTTGTTATCTGGTTTGAGTCTGTGTGACGGTGGGCTCAAATCCCGTAGATTAGTCGATCAATGTGTCGGAAATCACGATTAAAAAAGAATAAAAAAATTTAAAGTCCTATAGCATTAGTAATTTGATTATTTTATGTAATCTCATCTAAAGAACATGTGGTATGTTTAAAGAGTGGATTTTGGTATGGGTTTTCAAAGTTGGATGATTTTAGGTAATGCATTTCCAAAGTTCTCTAATTAATTTAGAGATAATTAAAGGTGTGTTACTACAAATTCACCTTCTCTTATACATTTAATTGAACCAACTTATAACAATCATCAAAAGTTGGAATATTTTGGTAGTGATTTTAAAGTTTGCTAACCAAATAAAGATTACAACAAAAGTGTGTTACTACTATTTTTTACAGCTTGACCATTCTTTTCAAGTTTTTTGACCATCTTGGTCAAACCGTTATGAATCTTGGGGTTTACATTGCATTCGGAGATTTATCCTTTTTTTGTTGGGTATGTTTGTAACCTGCTTATAATATGGTTTTAGGGAATATTTGTGCACAACTAAAGATTAGTCAAGTAGATTTTTTCATTGGGCTTTGAGCACTACATGTCTTTCTAAAGTTAATTTGAGATACAAGAGCAATGTCGTTTTTTTGGGGTTTGGGAGATTTTGTGGAGTATTTTATGGGTTCTAGCCTTCTGTAGGTAAGGATAACATTTAACAATCTCCTTAAAGCCTCCCTTTTGTATGCAAGCAATCCAACAATATGTTCTTTACCATTTTGTTAGATCAAGAGATTTGTCTTATAGAGAAGCAATGCCAAGTAATGGTCCCAACCTCACTTTACAATCTGTTCTCTTTGAGTTCTAAACCTTAACTTGTGGTAAGAGGTTTATGAATACGAATTTCATTAAGACATTCATATTTCTAGTCTTTGTACCCATGACTCAAAAACCGCGCGATTTGTACCCATATTTGCGCCGTAGTCTATTTAAGTAGTTATGACTTATGACGTCCAACTTTCTAGCCATAGACTAGAACCGGCGCGTAACCATCCGATTTCCTTAAGTCATATAACTTTGTGTCTTTGTCTAGCTGAGTCACACAATCTCTTGAAGTTGTGTAAATTGTGTTTTTTATTGGTTAGGACGTTAAGTTTTTCCGCCCTAAACCAAAATCGACCCACGAATTCTAGTTTCGAGACATGGTCTGTCTAATTAGTTTAAATAATCTTAATCCTAGCTGCTAGTTAATGGCAAAGTTAAATCTTGGACTAATCCAAGTTCTAACACATGGTTATGGGGAAATTCTAATATTCTAAAATCACATGGTCCATGTGGGAGACTGTGTTTGGTCCCTAAACCAAGTAAGTTAAATGAATAAATATAACTAGTGTCTTAATTAACTAACAAAATATAAGGGGCTAAACTCTATACTATAATTAAACTAACACATTTAGGCCTCCAAAATTTATAATAAAATAATAGATTGGAACAAAGTAACAAACACATCCCATGTAGCCCACTACAACCCTACACCCTATTAAACCTTCATCCAGCATAACAAACCAGTTGGTCTCTATTTAGGTTGTCTGAAAAATGTCTAAAAAAAATAGTACTAGTACATTTTAAAAATCAAAACACTATTACTCGGTTTCTAAAAAGACATAATGTTGGATCTAAATAGATGACTATAAATTACTCTATCTGTCCTAAAATAAGTGTCCACGTAAGATTCTTCGGTCTTTATTTTAAAATTTTAATCGTAAATATTTTTATTTGTGTTATATAATACTTAATAAAATTTATATCAATGAAAATACATTTAAAACTTTATTTATTCATATATTTTGTATCAAGTATTATATAACACACCCAAAGATAAATGTGGTCAAAGTTGCATAAAAAAGTCTTCGAAGGTCAAACATATACACTTATTTTAGGACGGAGGTAGTAGATTATTGTAACTCTACTTTTATCACTCAAAAAACACTTTTTTATCGAATACATCAGCTTTCTCTTTTCAACTTTTTACATTTACTTTCTCACAATTCACTCTTACAATGTATTCTTGAGATGGATTAGTAAAGAAAGTAAAGGAATTAGAAAGAAAGTGTTTCACCCCACTTTTGGGAGGAAAGTATTTACTTCTAAAATCATCAAAATAACACTATATTTCCTTCCTTTTCCTTTTCTTTCCTTTTTAACTTAAGAACACAACTCATGGTATTTCTTTTCACTTTCTTTCATTTACTTCATTAAATCAATCTTGAGAACACAGAGTTGGCAACTACCGAAACCTTCACTAAACAAAACATTTAATTAAATATTCACTTTATAAAAATATATCTATGACAACCATAAATTTCACATCTATGATATGTGCTATGATTATATGAGTATGAAATTTTGCCTAGAAATTTTTGCTTTTTGTACCTTACTTGGTAAGATGAATTGTTTCTCACAACCTGAACTGTCACTTCAACATATTCCTATATGTTGGAACACAATGTATATATCAAGTCTAAAGTACTAAAAGTGATCTAATAAGTTCAAGATTGATAAGAACATTTCAAATGTAACTATGATGCCCTAAATTCCCTTAGAAACCCTGGAATCCCTTTAAATGAGTTGTAAAATCAAGAATGGTAAACTATGAATGGAGAATACATATGATTAAGTCATTATAAACAAGTTATACTTTGAAGACATAATAATACCTAAGAATGGTAAGAACAAACAATACAAAGCTAAGTACAAGTAAATGTACATAATAGTCTAGATCACCACCTAGAAACCTTTATTAAACAATATTTCAAGCAATATAACTACCTAATATCTATGTACAAGTATCAAATAAAATATACTAAGTATAATCTACTATATAAAGGAAAGATAATTGATCACAAAGTACTAATATTCACTAATCTAAGGCTAATTACAAGTTAAGACCTAGTAACCAAGATTAGCATATAAAATATATTTCACATTGGATTAGAGTCTAATCTTATGCAACCAATTATAAAACTCAACCATGTATCATATTAAGATTACACATTTATTTCAAGTTAAGTTACAAGTTAGTAAAGCATAAGGTACAAGTTATCAAAGCATATGATCTTAAGCTCCTATAGTTATACCTAGATTATGATGAACCTATATAAGCCCTTAAACTAAGAATGTAGAAACCCTAGAAGTCATAAACATACTATATAAGACCTAGAATAAGCTTACATTATGATATAAACACTAATTACCCAAGATAGAAAGTCATCAGGATTAATGACCTAAAAACCGTTATATTAAGAAATCTACATAGAATCACTATCTAGTCTTTTAGGACAAGTATACAAACACTTGTAGCATTACATGTTGGTTCCACTAGATGTGGATCTTGCAGCCTGTTAAGGATGGTGAACGACTTCTGTAATCACAAGTCTATTCACAGAGAGACTCTAGATGAATCACACAACATAAGTGCGGAATACAAATACTATGAACAAGAAGAAACATAATAACTATAATGACTTGATCATTTACTATGGATTTCTAATATTAATATGAACTAGAATAATGTTTGATGAAGGTGTGTATAACCCTTCCGCCTAAGGTTCCTTTTATACTACAAGGAAACCCTAATGCATCATTAAACCAAAACGTGTAAAACTGATATGCATATCATTTCCTAACATATCTCATGCATATCCTAACAAACTACTCAACATAATAAAGTTTGACTTTCTAAAGACCAGGAGCACGTGTTGCTCCTACTACTACTAGGACCAGGAGGAACTACATACCTCCTAGTATACCTATTACAAATGACTATTCCAAAGGTCCTAACAATCCTCCCCTAAACTTGAATTTGACTTGTTGAGTTCAAGTTTCCTGGTAGATCTCGCAAAACAGCTTGAGGATTGAAACAACAAAACAAACAGCAGCATCATAACCATCAGCATAAACAACATAAAGACTGCTGCAACAAGTAACACCTAGAAGCTTCTTGAAAGCTTGAAACAAATCTGCACCTTGTTGAATCTTCACAGCAACATGAGCAGATTTTATGAGCCTTTACCAAGTAGCTGCTCGCTCTTGGGCTAGCCAGCCTTTATGGTGGAATAAGCATCACCCTGGGAGACCAGAACCCAGCCCAACTCTTAGAACGTGAATCAATGGTGAGTGGGGGTACCCTGATGATTTTGGGCAAATCATCACAGCCGTCAACGGATTTGATATGTCTTTACCAGAAGTCGGACTCTTCCGGACTCGCCAACTCTTAGCAATTAAGCATCGGTGAGCTGAAAGCCCTATAGCTTTGGGCAAGCTATTACAGCTATCAACGGATTTGATATAGATCTTTACCAAGAGCCGTACCCCCTTGGACTAGCCACTTTTCAGTCTAGAACCATGGCAAGTGAAAACCATCCAGTTTTGGGTAACCTGGCAACCATCAACGGATTTGACTATCACACCAGAGCCGTACCCTCATTGTGAATCAACTCTTTCTTGTCTGTGAAACATGGTGAGTTGAGCACCATTTGTTGTGTGGACCAGGTCCAACACCAGAAGTAACCCCAAAATAGCCTCAAGTGTGAAAATGTCAAGTGAAAAACAATGTTATGATGAAAAAGTATAAGCAGATATTATATTATGTACAAGTTCGAAATTCCATCATATGTTTAAAGTATAAGCATATATTATATAAAAAGTATATATATATTTTTTTATTTTTTTATTTTTTTTATTTTTTTTTACTATAATGTGAGTCACCAATCACTGTACAGATTGGTGAAAAGAATGTGAGTATAACACAAGAATAGAATAACCATACGAATCACATACCAGAAGCTGCAACTTTGTCCGCATGCAACCGGCTTGAATACCTTCCACCAAGGTAATAGCCCTGGTAGACTCATTCCCAGAAGGAGCATTAGATATCTGCAGATGACAATCCAGCATAGCCTCCATGGTAGCAATCGTCAATGGATACTCCATATCCGTAAGCATAAACACTACAGCACCAGTCTCAAGCTCCAACATATGAACCCCACAACCAGCATAAAGTTTCCACCTCTTGATCACCCATCGAGGTTGATCTTTCCATACACCAGAATGAGGAGCATCAGGAGGGGAATCTAACATCAGCTTCAAATCACCCCAGATAGTCAATCCAGGCCAGTTGGGCAACTCACTCGGAGATTGAGGAATCTCAGCATCCACCAAACCATATAACGACATAAGATCACGATGGTCCACCCATGTCAAAATGTTTTGCAGTCCCGAGACATAGCGAGCATAACCATCACTGGTTGTAATCTTATGAGTGAAATTACCACAAAAAATAGGGGATGGCCTAACCTCCCAAGCGACAATCCAACCCTTACCCAAGTGTAACTCTGTCTCACTATCCGAAGCAGCGTCAATGAGATTTGCAGGATCTCGCTTCTCAAACGGAACAGACTTACCACGTCGAGCCTTCTTCTTTCTAATAGAGCGACGAGGTGAAGGAACACCAGAAGAAGATTCAACCTTGACCTTTCCAGCAGCAGTAGCATCAGCATTAGTAGACTCAAAGCCTTGACCAACCATAGGATCAAATTCTGCTGCACCAGCGGATGAGGTAGGGAGTGGTTCAGTCACCGGTGTTGATGGTTGCTCCACAACAGGAGTAGCAGGGGTGGTAGTAGCTTCATTGGTGGTGGTAGTATGAACCTGAGAGTGAGTGGGATGAACAGCCGAATGTGTGGTAGTAGGAACAGCAGTAGAAGTAGCATCAACAGATGGAACAACAGAAGTATCCTTAGGAACACCAGACGAAGAAGTATGAGAAGCAGCAGGCTGAGAAGTGTGAACAACACTTGGAGGAGGGCGATAAATAAAGTGTTAAGGGACCGGTGTGTTTTGACGCTTGACCATCTTCGTGTACAGATCTTTAAGCTCATCAAAGTTCAGCCCCCTAACCCGTTCCCAAGTCCATCCAGCATGAAAGTAAGCAGCCGACTGATTCTTAACATATTGTTGCATCAACTTCCTCTCCTCTTTTCTCGACATAGGTCTGTTACGACGCTTCTCACGAAGCTGAGCAGCAAGAGACAACTGTTGTTTTCTCATCAAAGCCATTGCCCGTGGAATACAATTATGTTGATTGACATCAGCTCCCAAAATGTCTATGAACTGCGAGTAATCAGAAGTAAGGATGGTGAGCACTCTCATCCAGTCATTGTCATCCCAATTCATGGCATCATGCCTCAACTGCTCACGCCTCTGCTATTGAAGGGCTTCCTCCTCAGCCCTAGCTTGTTGATCAATCTCCTCTTACAGTCGCTGTGCAACCTCTTCCCCCAACCTTTCTTCCTCAATTTGTCTGCGAGTACGCTTCCTTGGAGGAGAGGGTGCATCTGTCATAGGGGCTTTACCCTTGGGATCATGAGACGGACCAACAGATGGACCATCAGAAGGACCAATAGAAGCATCCATTGGCTTAGGATCAGCAGGCTTAGGAATTGATGAAGGACTAGGAGGAGCAGGCAAATCATCACTCGTTTTATCAACAAAAGCAGCCCTGTCCAACAAAGTCAGACCATCCTCCTCAATATCCTCATCAGAATCAGAAAGCACAAGTTTCTTCTTTTGGAGCCTCTGTTGGGACTCCAATGCTTTAATCCTGTTCGCCAATGGAAGGACAAAGCCCCGGGTGAGCTTGCGGTGCTGATTTAGATCATCTTCCAAAGAAACAATCCTCGCGTAATACCTGTGCATAAGAGCTAGCAAAGAAGTTAGTGTAACAGGTTCCTCCGCTTCCCCACCAAGAGGACTTGGATCGGGGAATGCATCATTGGGACCAGAAGCAACAAATGGGTCATCTTCATGAGCATGAGAGCTAGATGGCTTCTCAGTAGAATGCGGAGCTGGACTAAAAGGGGGAGTATCAACAAATGGGGACTTATGTGGGCGAGAAGAGGGGGCAGCCTTTGAAGTGGATATCATTTCTACCACCACTTCTTTATCTGGCTCCTCCACCTCCACATGAGGCACACCAGTAGCATGATGCTCCTCCTCCATAGGATCATCCTCCTCGGCTTCATCAGCCAGAGGAATCACATTAGGATCCCCTTGGGCAAGGCCCAGCATAGCATCAGAAAGAGGCCTCCAAACTCCTTTAAAACCAAGTGCCATATTCGAATACACCTTTGAACTAAGCTTTGAGGTCTCATATTCCTCCCTATTTCTAGGTAGGCACATAAGAACCTGCTGCAAGAACCTAGGGTACATCAAAAACTTCTTCCTAGAGCCAGTACTACTAAGGTTGCAAATCATTCCATCAAACAAGTAACGAGAAAAATTAAACACACGACCCTGTGCAATACAAATCAAACCAGTAGCCAGGAGGATGGGAAATGCATCCCAACTCCCAGACTTTGGACTCAAGCAATGAATCAAGAAGTGAACCAGAAGCTTCCATTGGGGGGAAACCTATTTTTCTGGAAGTTAAACTTCCCCCCATGATTATAACCAAGGGCAGCCATCCCATCCAATACCTCCGAATTGGGGATAGACACAACGCCACCTTCATCCTGTAGATGAAGAGCAGACCTAATAGATGCCTTAGACACCACATATGAGCGTCCATCTATGCTAGCATGAAGCTCTAGTGGTCGTCCCAAAACATCAACTAGGTGGGCAGTTGCCTAGAACTGACGAATAACACTATCATACACAGTAGGGAAAACCGTAAAAGCATACCTTAGGTTGGAAGCCTCAATAAATTCGATGATGTCTGTGAACTCTTCTCGTTTAGGTCCTTCGCCAAGATAGGCCACTTTGTTATGATCAGGTTTGTATTGGAGAGCAGCCATTGTTGATGATTGGAGTGATGGAAGATGATTGATTGAAGAGGGAAAGAGTAGGAGCGTATGTGTGTGTTTATGGTTGGGATGAATGAGTCAATCGTGGGATTTGACCATAAATAATGGTCATGTAACTGTTCATGGACCCCTAATTATGTGGGTTGCCCTTTCAATAT
Source organism: Glebionis coronaria (assembly GCA_025667525.1). NCBI lineage: Eukaryota > Viridiplantae > Streptophyta > Magnoliopsida > Asterales > Asteraceae > Glebionis > Glebionis coronaria. The sequence continues at coordinate 587,484,483 of CM046874.1, read as the reverse complement.
TAAGTAATTAATGCAAGAGTAACCACTTGCCCCTTAACCAATATTTGCAAATCCCAGTTACCAAAGATAAATAATAAGATATGTACCAGAAGTAACTCGCGTTGACTGAAAGTCAAAACGCGTAAAAGTCAACACTAGGAGCACAAAGTGGTCAATGAAAGTCAACAAAGTGAACATTGACCCAAAAGCAATACTATAAGCCAACTATGAGTGTACTAGAAGGGTTTGTACCCACTAGGAGCTGAATACAGCCACTAGAAGTGACCAAAATCTTCCACTAGAAGTAGCACACACCGCAAATACCCATGAAAACTGTTGTTAGAAACTACCATATGTTAGACTGTGCAATGTAATATGTACACTAAGCCTCCCCTTAGGCTTAGCCTCCCCTCAATCCTAGACCTCAGGGATTGACCATTCTAATGTGAACCACCAAGTGGTTGAACCGCGGACCATCAAAGGCTTTAGTCAATAAATCAGCAACATTATCATCCGTATGTACTTTAAGAACCTGTATCAGCTTCTTCTCATTGGCATCCCTTATAAAGTGGTGCCTAATCTCAATATGCTTTGTTCGTTGATGAAAAACAAGATTCTTCACAATGCAGATAGTGTTTTGATTGTCGATGAAAATTTTGGTGTTCATGAAGTTGAACCCATAGTCCAGCATCTGATTTTGTATCCACAAGACTTGTCCACAACAACTAGCAGCAGCTACGTATTCAGCTTCTGTTGAAGAAGTAGCTACTATTGTCTGTTTCTTACATTGCCATGAGATAAGTCTTCGACCCAAAAACTGACAACCATCAGTAGTAGACTTCTTGTCATTATTAGCACCTGCATAGTCACTATCACTATAGGTGTCACACCCCCAAATTCACCGCAGCGGAAGACTGGCTTTGGGAAGCTGTGACTTCATGAGTATTCGAGAGCTTGATCCGAGAACGACCTCTACATGCCAAAAACCACAAAGAAGACTCCAAATAATCCAAATAGTCAAGTACCTGAAATACATGCTTAAAAATGTCAACATAAAGTTGGTGAGTTCATAAGTTTGTTTTAAAACGTTTATGAAAAATTAGAGTTTTACCGACCACTGCACCTTGCAGTAAAATATAAGAGTTTAAAAATCACAGTTTCTGTTAAATAAACTTTCTTTGATAATTTCAAAGTTTATTAATAAAAATAAAGTTTATTGATAAAAACAGAGTTTACTGATAAAAGCAGAGTTTACTGATAGTAAATATAGCTTACTGATAACAACAGAGTTTTCTGGAAATTAATAGAGTTTTCTGATAAAACAGAGTTCACAGATAATAGTTAGCGTATTCTGATAAAAACAAAGCTCACTAATAAATAATAAAGTTTTCCAATAGAATATAATTGTTTAATGAACCACAAGATTTTCCAACCACTTAGTGACAATATAACAAATACAAAGTCACTAAATAAAATAAGGCATTTATTATTGTCTAAGCTCATGACACCGAAGCGTTAACAACACCGGTAGTATAATCATATAATGCAGCCCCTACGGATGCCTAACCCACGACATCCGTCCACAGACTCAAATGAAACTGTGCCCGCTTGTCCTCTGTTGGACCAAGCCGGACAGGGGCGTCAACCCCGATAGATCTATCCATAACATTCGCGCTTTCGACCGGTCATCCGGTCTGAAATTAACGGTTCATGATAATGGGCCAAAGTAATTGGGTTAAAGTGGGACTTAGACCAATACATAAAAGAGATATGCACTTGTGTTCATTCTTGCAACCATTGTCTCTACCCGAGAACCAATAAAAGCAGTTAAAGTTTTGGGCTATGAAAATCACAATATAAATTTTAGTATCAGCATTCATATGTATAACAATTAGAGGAGTTGACCACTCAGCACGTAACAATTAAACCAGATTAAAGATAGTTTATGACCAACCAAGTAAGCTTAACATTAGCTTATGACAATCAAGTAATTTATAAACAGTTATAGACAACCAAACAAGTTTAATATCAGTTTCTGACAACCAAGCAAGTTTATAAGTAGTTTCTGACCAAGCATGTACCTCCCCCAAAGAGCAATTATAAAACATTTATAATTCGATTTAAAACAAGAAAATGTGGGGTATGAACTCACCTCGACGATGTAGAGCAAACGCTAGTGATGCTAATAATAGGCTCCGCACAAACGAAAATCGATATGGCCTGGTCATGGTGTTGTGGTTTACTAATCGGCTAAATCCAATAACTTAAAAATGTGTATTTGAGTTCTCGATAGATATGTACATCAACGTTACCCGTTGATAATATATTTTAGTTACAAGTTATAATAGTTCGGTGGTTGGTTAAACAAATTAATTAAGCACGCACCAAGTATATAATGTATTCCATACACATTATATATAACCCGACGATTATATAATTCTTACGCTTAATTATATAATAGAACAACCATCTTATAAAATAAATCAAAGTATATATTTATTTTGTATTTACAGTACAAGGATCGTGACAAAAATAATTAGACAACATAGTCCGACACATTTTAAGAAAATCATCACTAAATTAATAATTGTCACTTTTAAGTAAAAAGTATAACTCTCATTAATTTATCGCTACAATAAAGTCTATTTATTTCATCGGTTACAAATATAATGGTATTTATTCGTTTTATCAGTTTACAAATATATTAGTAGTTTGTATCGAACAAAATATAAAGTATAAGGTTTATAGAAATTTCGACATGACCTATTCGTTTATACAACATTTTCCATATTAACCAACTATCAATATTTTCCATTTTTCCAAACAACCTACGCTATGCAAATCACATTTTAATATATGTCCAACTAGACTATTTAATCGCCATAATTAAATAGAACTAAACACAACCTATGTGTTATATTTTAAAAGTCAAACGCTCGATGTGAGCTACTTAAACACGTATTCAAACGTATAATTATTTTTATAATTCTCATAATATCAATAGTTTTCAATATATTTATTTAACCATATTCATACCACCATTTAGTCCATTTGTTTATAATTAATTACTAAAGTTATATACGTGATTAGTCGATTTCTAAACCACAACGAACCATGAGTTAAAATCACGTCCGACACTTCTATACCCTTGAAGTCTCGCGTCCAAACGCATACCAAAGCTGCTAAACAGCAAACCAAACGCACCCGTAACACGTTTTTGCAAACCCAATCGCACCCTTGTCGCTGCCTGCTTAACCCAAACGCACCCTTGTCGCTGCCTGCTTAACCCAAACACCCCCTTACTACTGCTCTGGTAACCCAGACACACCCTTATACTACTTCAGCACACCCAAACGCCCCTCATACTCTGTTGTTAATCCTAAACGCACCCTTACTGCAGTAATAGTCCCAAACGCTCCGATACTGCTTTTAATAGCAGTTCCAAACAGCCTTTTGCTGCGTTTTTCTGCTAGCCAAACAAATACCCCTTCATTATCATTAACCCGAAACAACCAACAGCCATCCTTGGCTGATCTTTCTGCCGAAACGACCACCCTTAATGGTGGCTGAATATAACCAAAACAAACACACCCGCGCTGATTTTCTGTCCTAGTTAAACACATCCTAGTTGATGGTGGTTGTAACTTGAACACACCGTGTAAGGGTCGTTTTAAGCAGGAACACACACCCGGGCTCACGAGACGAATGAACCACCAATAAGGGTTAACCAAAACAACATAAACACCACGTTTAGTGGTGGTCTTCGGTGAAAACAATAAACAAACACCTCGTACGGGTGTGGCTGAATATAAACAGCAACAAACACCCGCGTCTGTTGGTTTACATAGTGGTGACGAGTTGGTTTCGACAGTGTTAGATCTGCTGGTGTGGGCGGCGGCTGGTCTGATGATAGACCACAACATGTCGCCGGTGTGGTGGTGTTGGGTGGTTCGGTGATTCACAACAGCGACCGGTGTGGTGGCGTTGGTGTTAACAGTCGATGATGGTGGAGGGGGCAGCAACCATGGTGGAGTGGCTGCGGTGGTTAAGTAGTGGTGGATGATGGTGATTTGTGATGTTGTAAGATGGGGTAGATATATACTTAAATCGAAGATGGTGATGGGTATACCGACGGCTGGTAGGCCATGGGTGGTAGCAGCAAGGGGATGTTATAGTGGTTTGGGGGTAGATCTAGAAAGAGTACTTTGAGGTGTTTCACGGCGACGGGCGACGGCCGAAGATGGCCGGAAATCCTGGCTGGATAAGATGGAGGCGCCGGATATTATGTATAAGAGGGAGAGAGAGTTTTTGGTGGCTAGGTTTTGTTAAAAATGAGATGGAGAAACCCTAATTTCCCTTTATATACTACTACTCAAAAGTTTTTAAAACAATTTGCAAAGTGTGTCATAGTGAAGGGTTAAGGTTGAAAATATCATTGCAGGGACTAAAAACGAAAATCTCTTATACCTTCTGTAAATAAACGGGTCGGGACTCGTTAATATTCAATAAAGTTTAATTCGATTTACGAGATTTGCGTCGTTGGTTTTTAAATAGTTACTATTTATCGGTTAATTCAAATAGTTGCACCCAATGAAAAATAAAATTCAACTTGAATATTTTTGTTTTCTATGTACGTTATTAAAAACTAAAATAAAAGTATCGGATAATTTACTAGACCTTTTTATCAAATATTTCTTGATCGTTAAATATAAATATAAGTTGTATCGCGTCAGTTCTCCAATTTTTTTATTTTTTTATTATTTTTATTTATTTATTTATTTTTTTTCTTTTATTTTGCGCAGTCCTTACAATATGTAAAATAAACTCCCGTTTTTGAATCAAATGACTTTGATATCTCTCGAAAACGAATTTCGATTAATAAATAATATAATTTATTATTATTTAAAGTCTGAAAAATGCCCGGTTGTCACAATAGGCTTCAAGAACAAAAGGTGATTCTCTAGGATACCACAAGCCTAGCTTGGGTTGAGCCTTGATGTACTTGAAAATTTTCTTGACTGCATTCAAGTTAGAAACGGTTGGAGCCACCTGATGTCTAGAGCAAGCACTTACTGCAAACATAATATCCAGACGTGATGTAGTCAAATACATGAGTGAGCCAATCATGGACCGGTACATGTGAACATTTACAGGAGGATCTGGCTCATTCTTGAGTTTGACTTTAGTGACTTCATAAGGTGTTGCTGCTGGTCTAAGAGGTTCCATATCAAACTTCTGAAGAATCTCATGAACATACTTGTCTTGACTTATGAAGATTCCATCCGACTGTTTCTTGAGTTGAAGACCAAGGAAAAATGTAAGTTCTCCCATGGAACTCATCTGGAATTCGCCTTTCATTAGTTGTTCAAAGTCATCACACCATTCCTTCTTAGTAGAACCAAAGATAATATCGTCCACATACACTTGAACTAAGATGATGTCCTTGGTATTCCTTTTAAGAAATAGTGTTTTGTCAATAGTGCCTCGTCTGTAGCCGTATTTCAACAAGAAAGTGGAAAGACGCTCATACCAAGCTCTAGGAGCCTGATGAAGTCCATATAGAGCTTTGACCACCTTGTAAACTTTCTTGGGATGAAGTGGATCCACAAAGCCCTTAGGTTGAGTGACATAAACTTCCTCATCAATCTTGCCATAGAGAAATGCACTCTTGACATCCATCTGAAAAACCGTAAAGCCAACATAAGAAGCAAAAGCAAAAAACAGACGAATGGCCTCAATCCTAGCAACAGGAACAAAAACTTCAGTATAGTCAATGCCTTCAAGTTGTGTGTGACCTTGTGCAACCAACCTAGCCTTATTTCTCACCACAATACCCCTCGCATCTTTCTTGTTTTTGAGAATCCATTTGGTACCAATTGTTGTCTTTCCATCTGGCAAGTCAACTAGGATCCAAACATTCTGAAACAAGAACTGCTGCATCTCCTCCTGCATAGCCTCCACCCAACTTTGATCCTCAAGAGCATGAGAGACTGATCTAGGTTCCACCTGTGAAAGAAAACAAGCAAACAAACAGTGAAGAAAGTCCGTGTGATTATTACGCTTTTTGTCCTCAATATAGCTCACAAGAGCATGATGATCAGACGTTGCTTTCTTATGCATGCGACGAGTCTTGAAGTAGAACCAGGATCTCCAATGATTTGAGTAGTAGGATGGTCTTTATGCATCTGCTGAACAGGATTAGAAGCTACATCCACTTCTGGTTCCAAGTTATTAAGATCCCCAACAATGTCATCATCATATGAAGCAGAGTCGAAAATGCCATCTATTGGTTGCTTATGAATATCATCCAGCTTAGTAGAAGGCTTCTTTTGATTGTTTCCCAGGTCAAAAGGACCAGAGAATCTAGTTGAGGAAGTAGGATCACTAACCGGACTGCCAATAGGTGTTAAACTTGCACTAGGAGTAACATTAGGAGCACTAGGAGTAACTTGGACAGCATGGGTACTCAAGGGAAACTCAAATCCTCCTTGAGCAGCTGTTGTAGTAGCATCTTGTTGTTGCTTGAGCAATGTGTCAAGAGCTCCTTGTGAGTCCATAATGTCTTATGGAGAAGCATCACTAGGAGTAGCATTGGTATTCGGAGAGATTGTGGTGGAATAGGATGGAACAACAAAAATATCATCCTCCTCATCTGAGTCCGAAAAACTAGAATGAGCACCTGCACTAGAAGTAGCAAACACTTGTGGACCTGCATCTTGGTTAGTTTTGAAACGAAAATATCCCAATGAGTCACTAAGATAATAAAGATCAAAATACCATTCAGGACCTTTGCCTTGGATGTTTGTCTTCTCCTCAAAGTACCTGAGATTAATAGTTTCAATGACACGCTTGTCATGGAGATTATAGACACGATAAGTGTTGGAAATACGTTTTACGTATTTATGAAGGATCGGTCGCTCCAATGATAATTATGTAATGGGCTCGTGATCCACTTAGTTAAGTATAGTCCATATAGCCCACATGTAGGGTGGGCTATATATATACCCCTCCTAGCATGTTAGGAGGGGGTTGGTTATTCATTTCACACACTTTCATTTATCTAATCTTACTTTCTCTCTCTACTTATCCTTCCCTCTCCTTTCTCTCTCTACACCTAATCCCCTTCTTCCCCATCTCTTCCACCATATCCATAGATCTAATCCATCTTTTAACAAATCCTTAGAATTAGTAGGCCTTCAATTGGTATCAAGAGCCATGGTTGAATCTTAGGATTTGCTTATTTTTTATCTTTTGATTTGGTGGTAAAAATCCTTTCTTTTCTAATTTTCTATCCATCTTTTCATCATTCAATCAAATTTATTATCAATTTTTATAAATTTTATCAATTTTCATTTTTTATTAGTTTTATTTTTACGTGTGTGGATTTATTTTTTTATTGTTTTTTATAATCAATTTTTTTTTAAATAATCAGTTTTTTTTTAAAATTTTCGTATCAATCAGTTTTGTTTTTTGTTTATGGATCTGTAACTCATATCAGTTTTTTATTTTCTTATCAGTCCCTTTTTAATATTTTTTTTAATCAAATTTTTTTAATCAGTTTTCTTTTTCTTGTTTGTCCATCGGTCCAAATCAGTCCAAACTGTCCAAAACTTGTCTCAAGTGTCATCAGTCCAAATATAATCTGTTTTTTTTCGTATCAGTTTTTCCATCTTTCCGCATAGACACGACTTTTCGTATGGTTTTTCCGAATTGACAAAGTTTTCCGCATAGAGAGGATTTTCCGAATAGAAAAAAAAGTTCCGAATAGCCAAAAAAAAAAAAAAAAAACTTCCGAATAGACAAAGTTCCGCATAGACAAACTTCCGAATAAAAAAAAAAAACTTTCCGCATAGAAAAAACTTTCCGCATAGACACAATTTATTCCGTGTAGACTCGATTTATTCCGCATAGAAAATTTTAACTCTCGACCAAAACAGTTAAAAAACCAAAACAGACTCTCCACCCTCACTCCCTCACCAACACCCTCGACTCGCAACTTTCAACCTTCGAACATTCTCACAGACTCATCAACAAAGAACTCGACTCATTTTTTTATTACCCAACTCACAGACACTCCTCGAAAACCTCAATACAAACTCAATCACCACTCAAGATCTCTCCTTTCACTTTCAACCGACATCAGACCCTCGACTCACTCCCCTCCCAAAACCTCACTCTCGACTGACATCTTCACTCACTCTCTCGACACAAAAGACCTTCAATTTAGCAAGACCACAGTTTTGGAAATCAAACCACAAGACTCGACTCTCGAAAAACATTGATCAACGATTCTCGCCTCGTCATCTTTACTGACTCTTACACCCTCACTCTCGACTCACGACACAAACCACACATCCCCAGCCTCACAACCTCTCCGACACAAACTCTCTCCCATCCAACTCTCATCAGACAACCCTCTCTCCCTCACAACACACAACCCCCCTCACAACCCCCCTCGACTTAACAGTCCCGACTCAAACAACCCATCAAAACCCTCTCGGTTTCCCCTCAACTCCCTCGTTACCCCCAAACACCCCTCACACAAAACTCTCCTACACTCGAACCCCACTCACCTCTCGTTTCCCTTTCGACAAACTGACACCAGACAGACCCTCACCCTCTATTAACAAACCAAACCAAAACACTCTCGAATCCAACACCCTCGTCACAATTACACTCTCGAATCACAAACCAAAACAGACTCCATTTTTTATTTATCAAGACTCGACCAACACCAAAACCCAAGATTGACAGAAAGACTCTACAGATGAAGAGAAAGACTCAACAAATCAATTAAATAACATACAATCAAATTAAGTACCTACCCGAGATCATTTAAGATCTTGAAGCCGATTTGTTTTAAGATCATAGCAAGTTTATTGTGTAGATTTGTGTTTGAGAATCAGTTTGTGTTTGAGATTGATAGAGAAAGGGACGGAGGTGAAGACGGAGGAGAGAGAGAGATACAGAAACATTTGATGTTAGTTGTTTGAGGAGAGAGACAGCTATTAGGGTATTAAATTATGGGGCGGAGATAACGAAGTGGGGCGGTGGGATTGTTATTATTGGTCCACGTGTAACCAAGGGCATTTAAAGAATTGGGACAAGTTTTGTTTGGCGGAGTAAACAAGGATATATTTTTTTAAGTAACGTGTATTTTTTATTTTCAGTAACGTGTATTTTTTTTATATATCCAACGTTTTTTTTTTTTTAGACAACAAATCATATCACATTTTTTTTAATTTTAGTTAAATTTATCCTTTTTCTTTTAAAATATCACATTTTCAAAATTATCACATTTTATCTTTTTGTACTTTTGTCACTTTTCTATTTTTTATTTTGTCACTTTTATATTTTTAACATTTTGTTTATTAATTTTTTGGCAAATCGTGTCGAAGCGGGTATTTTCGAAGTTATCGTGAAAATTTTTTTTGACGGGTTATCGTGACGAGTTATAGTGACGGGTTAAAAGTTTTGTGGCCGGATTTAAAGACAGACGTGCCGAGTCAAAGTGACGAGCTTCATTTATACCATCCATCGAGGAATTTTAAGTATTATTTACGGGTCTTTCGTTTTAATCGATCTTTAATGGATTCGTTCGATTCGACATGTCAAAAGGGAGAGTTGTATTTAAGGCAAAACGAAGTTAAGAAAAGTGGCATCACCTCCTTTCAACTACTCCAGTCTCATCTTGTCACTCTTTCAGGGATTCAAGGAGGGAGCGAATTTGTGACAATCTTTGGACAAGATCGTCATATATTCATCGACTCCATTTTTACCGCTTTGACCCAACTCGCCGAGGAACTTAACAATAAAAGCTTTAATCACTCTGCATCGGCACTTGCTTATAAGGCTCTTGTGACACAACTCACGCCTTTCCTCCAGTTCAATATCATCAAGCCTGAAAGTTCAATGATTTGCCAATCGTTTCTTCGAGATACACATACCGAGCTTCGAGTTTTCCGTGATACGATTTTGAAACTCATGTCATCGGTCTCGTCTTCGATATATCAAAGATCACAACTTCAGCAAGTGTCTGTTCATGGAGTGCAAGAATCAATGCCGCAGATGCAAGAGGATAATGGTCATACGGTTGACAACTTGGAGCCTAACGATGGCACGAGCACAGAATCAGGAGGACAACATGATGCCAGTGGCACGTCGGGGAATGTTCACGAGATTTCTCTTGATGACACCTTACCCATTTATGACGAAGAGCCTGCAAACATGGTACAATGTGATGTTAATTATGATGTATATGCTGATGACATACCGCATATTGAGCATTCGAAACCTAATTATGACAAACATGGGATGGAAACGAGTAATAGCAATACCACTTCTGATTCATCCGATGTAAGTCATAATGGGGGAGAAAGTGTTCAAAATGCTAAACATCATGATAAATGCTTTATAACTGCCTCGTTAACTGATTCTGATTCCAAGATTAAAGAGCTCGAAACGATCGTAGCTCGGCAATCAAAAGATCTTGAGGATGCCAAACTTGAATTTTCTAAGAAAACGGTCAAATTTGAAACATACTTTGAAAAACTTGAAAAATCAAACGTTGTTCTTGAAAGAAAATTGGATCAAACTGTTTTAGATTCTAAAGCTGAAAAGGATAATCTTTTGAAACAAATTCAACTGCTTGAATCTAAGTTGGCATCCCAAGATAACGTGCTCAAAGAGAATGAGAATTTAAAAGCCCAAGTACAGGAAAAGGTCTTTGCTATAGCCGCGTTGAAAAACGAGTTAAGGAAAAATAGAGGACCTAGTGTGGACACTAAGCTTGAAAAACCATCAATCTTGGGGAAACCGCCTACAAATCAGTTCGTCAGACAACCAATTGTCAGACAACCTACTGCATTTAGATCCGAGCGACCACAATCCTCGAGACCGCGGTTTGCCTCCCAAGTTGATTTGGTTCATCTTATTAGACCAGTCACTCCAGCAACTAGGCCCAATGTGATCACTCCAGCTTTAGCAAGACCAAATCATATGATTGCCTCTAGTCTCCCTAAAAATACCAAGACCACGTCTAGAACTAGTTCAAATGACGTTTGCCACAAATCTGGTCAAAGGGAAGCTATTCAAAAGACACATGTAAGAGATAGCAATGTCCAACCTAGTCAGATGTCTTCTAGATTACCCAACACTGCTAACCGTAGCATGCCATCTTCTAGGAGCATCGATCAATCATCTAGGAATTATTCAGACATTAAATATGCTACTTGTAAAACATGTAGAAAATGTGTCTTTACGGCAAATCATGATGCTTGTGTCAAGAAATTACTTGATGAGGTGAACTCCCGTGCTAGAATTAAGTCCCAGTGGATAGCTAAAATCAAACCCTTTGGTAAAGTTTGGCGCCCCACTGGTAGAACTTTTACTCTTGTAGGAAACGAGTGCCCTTTAACTAGGATAGTCTCTGATTCTACGAAGACTACTAGGGAGGAAATTGCAAAGGAGGATACATCACTTAAGCCTGAACTTAAGGTTTTCTATAAAAGGAAACGTTTGCCAACTAAGACAAGTGAATCATCTCCTCAGGCCACCTCTGACACAAGTAAAGCAAACTGTGAACCCCCACGTGCTTCTATAATTGATATCGCTAACCCACGTCAAAGCATGCAAATTCCTAATGAGATTGCAGGTACCAAAGTTGATGTTCCAAAAGAACGAAGCGGTCCAATCGTTGTGTACCGTTCAACTAAGGACACTCTTAGAGTTTGGTTGCTGAAGAAGCAGATTTCAGATAAACAAATGTCTCAGGGGATTCATGGTTAAGCTGCACAAGGACTTACAGTCACATAACAGACTGTAACTCGCTCATCAAAGAAAGGAAAGTTCATCCCGATGATGACTTATCCTAAAAACGAGAAATTCATTTTTCTCGGGCATGAGCTTATATCAAAAACATTCCAAGTTTTTTAAGCTCATGCATTATGGTTTATCATTAAATATCAGATGGTAACCCGTGCTTCAAATAAAGGAAAGTTTATCGCCGATGATAAACTTATCCTTACAACGAGAAATTAAAATTTCTCGGACACGAGCTTACATTTAAACCATTCAAAGGTTTTAAGCTCGTGTACATGACTTACAGTTAAATGTCAGACTGTAACTCGAACTTCAAATAAAGGAAAGTTTATCATTAATGATAAACTTATCCTCATAACGAGAAATTCAATTTTCTCGGTCATGAGCTTGTCTTAAAACATTCGAAGTTTTAAGCTCAGAAAGGAAAGTGTATCTTTTTAATAAGAAAACTTTTCCTCATAACGAGAAATTAACCTTTCTCGGTCATGAGCTTTCCGTTAAAACAGTCAAAGTTTTCAAGCTCATGAAAAACGACTTCTAAGTAAATGTCAGCTTAGGACTCGTTCTTCAGATAAAAGGAAAGGTTATCGCCGATGATAAACTTATCCTTAACAACGGGAAGTTTACAACTTCTCGGACTTGAGCTCGTTTTATAAGATATTCAACATCTTAAGCTCAAGTAATTTGTTTTCAAAACTTTGAACACAATTTTTCGAGAATTTCTCAAAAGGTTTTTCTAAATCTTTCAAAATTGTGTGTTCAAAAATGTTTTGATAAAAAGAGCATGTCTTCTGGAATCGATAATATTTACGAACCTAGAAATGTCATTCAATAATGACACGGGGTTGTAAATAAAGTTCGAGCAGAAGTTCAAACTTTTAAAACATGCTCAAATGGTTTGCTATTATTTCAGATAGCAACCCGCTTTTCATAATCAAGTCAAGCATTTCACCGGAAAGCTTTGACTCAACAACGAGAATTAATTTTCTCGGGGACGTGACGAGGTGACCATCATTCGTGAACAAGAACCATGTGCTTCTTTCATATGCTGTTCTCCATTATTCAGGTCCAACCTCGTACATTGCTAATCTTGTGAATTCATTATTTATATCTGATCTTTGCACGTAATAAATACCTTACACTTGTGTTTAAAAGGTATTTAATTTACGTTTCAAGTACACCCTCATTAATTTGAGGGGGAGCTTGTTAAAATCACGAAGATAATTGGATTTGCATTTTTTCTTCCCAAATTTTCTTAAAATGCTATTAAATCAATTGATATTAAAAACATCGATTGGGTTAATATTTTTAATATGGGGGAGAAAATGTGATTTAATATGGGAAATGATTAATCACAAATGGTTTGACTTAACGTGTTAGCTCATCTCGACATGTGCGAAATGTTTTCGAATATCGTAGCATATGTTAAGGGGGAGCAAAATGGATTTGCACTTCAAAATGGATTTCATGGTGACATACACTTACCCAAAACATCTCTTTTCACGACGATGAAGATTGTGGTGACATAAGGATGGTAGGATAGGTTAAAGTCCAATGATTTCTCTAGAACCGGAGGAATCTTCCCAAGGACATTCCATAGCTAGAAATAGTAGTCCTTAGGAAAGATGGAGAAAGATTGTGAATGTAGCTGAATGCCGACCAAGTACTTAAGTTAGCACTGGAACAATCACAACAAGGTGCTAGTGATGACGTATTGGTAAGCATTGAAGGGGTTGAAGAATGAAAAAGAATTGTAAAGATAAAGGGTGTAAAGAAAGAAGCCCTCCTTACAACCTTAGGCAGAAACCGGGTCAACTCATATGCTATTGAGATCATTTTTGCTAATGATTCTCGGTATTGAAGAAAGACATCATGGACCCAGTGATGCAATGCACAACCCTTCCCAGCTAACTCAAATATCTCTCAAAAGGTATTTGTTTTAATCACACGGAGATCAACACATTATCTATTGATTTATTCACTCCGAATAAATTGGTATTGAAAAGGTGGCACTCCTCTCCAGCCTCCGATCACTAAAATCCAAAATGCACGATCGAGTCTAGAGCCATTTGAGATCATCAAATATCTCATTAGGACACACTTTCATTATTCCTTGCTTCTTCACACACTGTGAAAAGTAAGAAAGTTTTAAGAGTCCTACGCAAAATCTTCATGATCTTGCCTGAACATCTGAGTAATACGACAGTATTTACAATGAAGATGGAAATCCTTCTTGAGCGAATATCAAAAAGCTCATGGTAGGTGACTTGTGCGATTCTTTATGAATCAAACTTGTGATAACTGGAAAGCAACAGTGGTTTAATTCTTAAATGAATTTAAACACGTTCCAGGCCTCTACGCATTATCATATGATCTTGCCAGAACACTCAGAGTGACTCTTTATTGATCACAGTGACGAGTGGAAATCCTTCTAGTGTTAACATCAAACAGCACTTGGTAGGTAACTTGCAAGATTCTATATGAATCAAGCTAGTGACAACTGGAAAGCAACGATGGTGCGGTTCTTAATTGAATTTCACTTGTTCCAGGAACATGAATTGACGGCTTCAAATCATGCGGATAATATTATCCAAATGATTCACTCTTTACGTTCGTAGTCAGCTTTGGACGGTCGAGTAAAGAGAACGGGTTTACCCGCGAAATCTTGTCAAGGAGGTTCTTAATTGAAACTACCTGCCACAAGTACGATATTTAATATCGTCCAACGGTCTTCACCGACCGGAGGTAAAATGCTACCGAATTAGAATGAAATGTTCAAGGCCATTTCATCCGTGTATATTGTTTGTTGCTAACTGTCTTATGCAGCGTAACAAAAAGGTGGCAGTGCGGTGTATAATCCAGAAGAAGTCGTCACCACATGCTTATACTACATACACTTAGTACTTCAACAAATTCAAGAAAGTCTGAAGGTCAAGTCTTCCGCTGTATCAAACTCTGAAGCTTTCAAGAATTTAAAGGTATAAGTATGTGGAACATGAAGTCACGAAGAGGCAAATTTCACAAGTGATGCATGAACAAGGTCAAGGCAAGGAAACATGCTCAAGACTAAAGTCAAAGATCATATCAAGCATATTCACAAGAACAAGATCGAAGACTCAAGCATAGATGCTAGGTTTAAGATTTTGTAAAATGGTGTGACCTCCCTTAGGGGGAGATAATTGAAGGCCTACTAATTCTAAGGATTTGTTAAAAGATGGATTAGATCTATGGATATGGTGGAAGAGATGGGGAAGAAGGGGATTAGGTGTAGAGAGAGAAAGGAGAGGGAAGGATAAGTAGAGAGAGAAAGTAAGATTAGATAAATGAAAGTGTGTGAAATGAATAACCAACCCCCTCCTAACATGCTAGGAGGGGTATATATATAGCCCACCCTACATGTGGGCTATATGGACTATACTTAACTAAGTGGATCACGAGCCCATTACATAATTATCGTTGGAGCGACCGATCCTTCATAAATACGTAAAACGTATTTCCAACAATCTCCCCCTAAGGGAGGTCGCTCCAAGTTACAAAGTTCTAAATATACTATGGCTCGTGATCTATGCTAATAATGATGTGACCGAGACTTTCTTTGGGAAAACACATTTCCAACAATAAGCCCGAGAGTGAGCTGAATATCCCACTATGTATCCTTCATCTACCTTGCCATCAAATTTCCCCAAATAGTCACTAGTATTCAGAATGGTGACAGGACAACCAAATGGCTTCAAATGAGAAATGATAGGTACTTTAGCTGTGAGTAGCTCATAGGGAGTCTTCTTATGTGGATTGGTAATTGAAACCCTATTTAACACATAACTTGCAGTATTGACAGCTTCTGTCCAAAACATAGTAGGAAGCTTGGAGTCTACAAGCATGGTTCTCGCAGCTTCTATTAGAGTCATTTTCTTCCTTTCTGCAACATCATTCTGTTGAGGAGTCCTTGCAGCATTATAATCTATTTTGATACCTTTAGAATTGCGAAGTGCTATAAGGTCTGCATTTTTGAATTATGTTCCATTGTCACATCGAATACCTTTTACCTTCTCGGACAACTGATTCTCAATGAGTGTAATGAAATCTTTGAGAATTGAGTAGGTCTCATTTTTGGCAGCGTAAACCTGCTATACCCGTCAGTTACCACAAGACAGTATTGTTTGTGGTCAATGCTCCTAATAGAGGTAGGACCAAATAAATCCATGTGTAGTAACTGCAGTGGTTCAGTTATGAGACTGAGAGCAGTAATGGCCTTGAAGGATGCTTTATGTTGTTTGCCTTTGCTGCATGCAAGGCAATTTATGTCAGTTCTGAAAGTTTTGGGAGGTAAACTAGAGACCAAGTTCATATTTGCTAATTTGTGAATGGTCTTGAAGTTTACATGTTCCATCCTTCTGTGCCATTTAGTGGCTTCATCTCCTGAGGCTTTAGCAACCAAACAAGCTAGTTGACCAGTAGGATTAACTTCATTCAGCTTGATACTATAGAGATTGTGTCTTCTAGGGATTCTGAGTAGAACTTGAGAGTCATCCGGGAGCTTAAAGTCTTTGGATAACACCAGTGCATCAATATTCGTAAAGAGGACAAACTGCTTCTTGTCACAAATCTGGGATACAGAGATCAAGTTGAAGTGTTGAAGTGCTTCCACATAGTAGACCTGCTCAAAATTAAGATTAGGTGTTTGTATCGTCCCTTTGCCAGAGATCCTTCCTTCACCACCTCCAAAGTAGACCTTTCCGCCTTGAAATGGTACAAAGTTAGATAAAAGTCCTTTATTCCCTGTCATGCTTCTAGAGCATCCACTATCAACTATTCCTAGAGTAGGATCTTGGTATGGAGTAACCTACAACAACAAGAAAAGATATATACAAAAGTTAGTGTCTTAAGGGGACCCAGACCTTTTCAGGTTTGAGTCTGCCTTGCGGATCCTTTGTAGATAGCCAAGAAGATTGAAGAGATCCACTGTTGTTCTTAGGTTGCCTATTCATCATATGGGTGATATTGTTTGACCAAGAACAACCTGCTGAGGGCTTAACAGCAGTACCCAAATTTCCTAACCCAAAATACATTTGGTCTGAATTAAAAGCATAATTCTGATTAAAGTTCTGAAAATAGTTGCTGGTTGGTCTGTTATGAGTAAATCCATTGTTTCTCCAATGATCAAAAGCTAAAGGAGAGGTCCTTAGAAGAAGAATAAGATTGGGCACATGGGTTTAGTCTTATAGAAGAATATGGAGCAACTCCTGGTGGACCAGGAGCAGGATAAGCTTGATAAACAAAAGGAGTTTTATCATAAAAATCATAATCTCTAATCAAATGAAATTTACTTCCACAAATAAAGCATGTTTTAAATGACCTTTTATTCAAATGACATTGTTTCATACTGCTAAATTTATTACACACAATTCTAGGAAAATCAACATTCCTAGGACTCAATAAACTAGAACTAGACACAATTGAAGTAGAAGCAACTCTCTCTTCACTCTTCCTAGCACTAGTAGCAACAGGGTCATTTGTCTTGGAGTTTGTAGGTCTTGACTCTTAACTTGAACCACAGGATGCATAGTCACTGGCTTTGTCACTGAAAGTACAAGAGATAAAGTCATTAGTATTAGTAGAGCTTTTTGGAGACTCATGCATCTGTGATCCATCCAAGTCGGTATGCCTAGATATGGGCATAAAAGTTCTTGTAAGAGGTGGAGGGACAACATGCATTGCTGCAGCTGGTTTAAACCTATTGTAGCTAGGTTTTCCCTCCTCCTCCTTGTCAGGATCAAAGACACTTGAAAAAAATAAATCAAACACATCTTCTGAATCAATATATTTATCAAAACCTAAACCTCTCTTAGTCCTACCAGACATGCTACTATCAATTAACTTTGAAAGATTCTTAGGTGCATTTTGACTTTTTCAAATCTTAAAAGGGTAGCATCCAATTTTTCCTGCATGTCTTGCTTATCCTTGATACTGTCATCTTTTACTTTTTCAGTGTATTTAAGCATATTGGTGGTGTTTTCTAAATCAATGTTCAGAATTCTAATTTTATCCTCATATTCACGTTGAGTATCTTGAAGCCACCTCTTTTGTTGTTCCAATGTTTTTAAAGAACTTTTATATGCTTGAACATCTAAAAAATACTTATCATTATGTTCATTTAATTCATTGTATTGAGACAACAGTTCTGAATATTTATCATGACATCCAAGAGGACAATTTTGTACCTGAGGTGAGATGCCCATAAGAGCAAATTCTTCTGCTTCCTCGGCATCAGATAGATTCCCAGCAATCATTGCAAACACATCAGTAGACGATTCAGCTGTTTCCAAGGTAGCATTCTGATGATCACTCCAGTTAACCATAGAGTCAACAAACACCAAAGCTTTCTTGTCATCCTTGACCTCCTGAACCTTGAAGGCTGAATAACTGTTCTTCTCCTGGTCATTCTTGTTAGGGCATTCCCTAGCAAAGTGACCTTGCTGCTGGCAGTTATAGCATCTAACCTTGCTTCTATCAAACCTTGCTGGCTCTCTTGGGTTGTAGTTAAACTTTCGACTAGCTTTCTTCTCAAACTTGTGAACCCGGAGAGTGAGCATGGCCATCTGCCACTTGAGATCCATTTCATCCAGGTCAAGTTTATCAACCTGTTTGAAGTCATCAAAAGCAAGTTGCTGTTGTGGATCAACATCAACAACAAAAGAGTGAAGAACAGCTTCAACCATGCTACCAGACTTGGTTTTTGGTTTAGGAGTAGAAGTATGCTGAGAATACACAGTATAGCTTGGGCTACTAGCATAAGACATGGGACTAGATCCCATGGAACTCACAAAAGCAGAGTTAGCAGGAGTAGGAAAAGAATCACTTGAGTATCCTCTCACATGAGGCTCAAAGGTTTTGAGCTTATAAAACAGATAATCAAAATTAAGATAGTCAATGCCACCTTTTGCTTTGAGAGAGATTACTACCTGATTCCATGAGTAAGGTAAAGCTCTAAGAAACCTGGCATTGATATCTCCATTGTCAGGTTTAGACTTGAGTTGATTCAACTGGCAAAGTATCTTTTGGAACCTATCATACCCTTGATGAATACCTTCAGTTTCTGAGATCTTGAATTCTGTGAATTCATCTCTTAGCATGGATTTGCGCATTTTCTTTGATTCCTCATTCCCTCCAAACCTTGATTTTACTCCATTCCAAATATCTCTAGCATCATCCAAGTGATAAAAATCACCCATGTGATCATCAGGAAGAGACTGAAGCAAAATAGTTTTTGCTTTGATCTCCTTCTGAACAGCTGTGATTTCTTCATGAGTTTTAGGATCAAGAAGGATGATATTACCATTCTTGTCTCTTCCAGTAAACCTCTTATTGTTCCCATTCTGAATAATTTTCCAAAGGTCTAGATCAGTGTTGGTGATCCAGCATTCCATCTTTATTGCCCAGCTATCATACTCATCCTCTTTCAAAAGAGGAAATTTTCCATTAGTATTGGAAACTGTAGCAACGATCTGCTGAGGTTGCTGTGTTTTAAGGGTGCTATCTTCTCCTGTTTGAGTGGAACTAGAGGCAGACATGATTAAACAAAGATGTTAGTAATAAGAAAAAAAATGATTCTCTTTATGCAGAGACTCTCCCAAGCTCTGATACCACTTGTTGGGTCCACTAGATGTGGATCTTGCAGCCTGTTAAGGATGGTGAACGACTTTTGTAATCACGAGTCTATTCACAGGGAGACTCTAGATGAATCACACAGTATAAGTGCGGAATACAAATACTATGAACAAAAAGAAACATAATAATGACTTGATACTTTACTAAGGATTTCTAATATTAATATGAACTAGAATAATGTTTGATGAAGATGTGTATAACCCTTCTGCCTAAGGTTCCTTTTATACTACAAGGAAACCCTAATACATCATTAAACCAAAACGTGTAAAACTGATATGCATATCCTTTCCTAACATATCTCATGCATATCCTAACAAACTACTCAAAATAATAAAGTTTGACTTTCTAAAGACCAGGAGCACGTGTTGCTCCTACTACTACTAGGACCACGATGAACTACATACCTCCTAGTATACCTATTACAAATGACTATTCCAAAGGTCCTAACATTACATTAAGGTTATAAGATTATATTAAGACAATGTACAAGTATCCAAAAGCACAAGGTACAACATTTTAATGCATGGCTTATAAATTAGGTCAAAATGGATATTTTCACCCTTTAAACCTTTAATCACCAAAATCACAAAGTATAAAGTTACAAGCCCTAATTAGGACACGGTTTTATGTTTTACCTCCAAAACTTATTTAAACCTTTTCCCTCCAATTCTAAGTTTGAAAATCAAATATTTAGGATGTTATAGGATATTTTACATGTGGTGACAAGTAGGTGCATCACCTACTTGTGTGCTACACATCACCGTTCTCATCTTAATCTTGTTGTGACTCTTTATAGCCACAAACCATAGATTGGATGGAATCTAGATTCTATAAACTTGCATACACCTTCTCTAGCCTCCCTTAGTCACTAAGATGGTTGTATTACACGTTTACATGGTAAACTTGGAGCCTAAGTGTTGGAAACACTATAAATAGGGGCAAACTCCCATTGTTAGAACTTGCACCCCGTTTTCTTATAATCTCCTACCCATTCTTTATATACACGTCTATAAATGTCCTAGGACATCCCATAAGACCAAAAACCAGGTCTAAAAGGAAGCCAGTGAAGCTCTTGAAGCTTTGATAGCAAGTAGTGTTCATAGGAAGCCATAATGAGCTATTTTTGAGCATCCTAGGTAATCACTTTGTTAGCTATGCTCTGATCTTGTTATAATGAATTCTTAGACATGTTACAATGCCAAAATAATGTTAGAAAGATAATCTAAAATAAATTAAGTCATTTGATCATTTTAAATGGAAGTTATAAGTTAAAGATGTCTTAAAACCCTAGTTTTGTAATTTACATGAAATAATAAGAAAAAACCCATTTCAAAAGCTATAATTCTGAAGAATTACTTTTATTATGATTATAAACATGTTTTGAATCTTTGTTTTAAAATCCTAGATCATTTGGTTTATTTTTGAGGTTGTTATGTGATTTTTACAAGTATAGGGACTAAATTTATCATTTTTGAAACTATTTAACATTTTAAGCCAAAAGTGTCATTTTATGAAAGTTAAAGCTATAATAATAATTATTGGAAAGTTTGAGACCCTAAGGTTAAATATTAAGGGTTTAAATTATAAATAATGAAACTATATATACTTTAGGGGTTAAAAGTGTAATTATATCAAAGTATAACAAAAATGGCTATTTTTGCCAAATTTTAAACTAAAGAAGATTAATTATAAATATGATGAAGTAATAAAACTATCATGTTAGTAGGGAGCTTGATAACGCTCTAATTATACATGTTTGCGTGTGCGTTATCCGCATATATTTAGGTTAATTATGTGACCTATCAATACTTAATAGACTATATTTGATGTATTGGTTCCAAAGACGTATCGTGGAAGGAAATGGAATAAAACACAAAGATATGAAGATTAAACGAAGAAATAAAGACAAGCTTTTGATCTCCCGACGCCTGTCACTGTTTTGGCCATATCTTGAGCATACGAACTCCGTTTTAGTTGATTCAAGCGGCCACGGAAAGAGGAAAGAAAGATATACAACTTTGCCATTTGGTCCAAAGCTGTAATGACCAAATGTGCGGCGCACAATCCAAAAAGTGTGGCGCACTTTTCTGCAGGCAAATGTGCGTCGCACAAATGAAAAAGTGCGACGCACTTTCCTTCTACACAGCTCAAAAGTCATATTTATGACTCCTATTCATTACAAGTCCGATAAATTGACTTCACCTTGGTCCCCAAGTGTTAGAATCACTATATAAACACCCTAAAAACACAGAGAAACACCCCATCTCATATACAACTTATATCTTTCATCCTATCTTATAACTCCATTGGAGAGGGAGAACTAAGGTGAGGATCTTTCGATCCAATGATCCAAACACTCCTCCAATACATGGTGTTCCACCATATCACCACCACCACCACGAATTTCTACTGGACCACCATGAATTCCAGAACCTACATCATCATAGGAATATTGGGTTGTTGGATTAGTGATTGTTTTGGTATGAATATTGTAATGGTACTTTGTAATCAAACCACTCGCATAAATGGATTGGGTACATTTCTTTACTGATCAAATTGATATGTTTCTTAGTTTATTGATGCTTGTGTTATTGGTTATTGAATTGATTATATTAGCTTCGCAGGGTCGAAATGCGGCGCACAATTAGTTTTGTGCGCCACACTTTCTCCCTGGTTCGTGTTTTTAAGTGTGATTTAGATGCTCATGTATTATATGTTATTATGTAAGACCATTGTTATATGTTGGATTAATCCATGATCATTGACTAGTACTCATGTGAATGGATGAGTTTCATGTCATCTAGTAAATGAATCTTGTTAATCACTATTGTAACGATTAGTGGATTAAAACATATACCAACTCTTGCATAATTTCATCTACTACCTTAGTTATCGAAATCAAGCATAAACCATTCTTAATGCTCTTGGTATGACATGATCTTTAGTCGGATTTTTGTTATATTAATTAGATGTTGCATGTGCGACTAGTAATTCACATGTTGTCTTACCTTGTTTATGTGCTTGTAATTCATCTTAGCTATATATCATTTCTGTGTTCTTTGAATCATCATTTGGAAAAGCTTTAAGTCTTTAGAACTTGTGACACTCTAAAGATCATTGTTTTAACTTGTTAACACCAATCCCGTGGATCGACCTGGACTTACCTTAAGACTATGCTATACACGAAAGGGTATACTTGCCCGTGTTGTATTTTTAGTCCCTTGTTTGGTAATAATCTAGTAATATAAATTTAAAACTCGCTTTCGCAACATCATGATTTTGGCCCTTTGTTTAGGACTTGCGAACACACATCAAGTTTTTGGCGCCGCTGCCGGGGATTGTTTTCGTTAATTGTTAAAACTTCTGAGATACTTGTTAAAAAAAACTCATTGCCGTAGAGATTCTGGCAATCTCAAAAACCTTTCTGTCTGAAAAATTGCAGAAAGTACGTCGCACATTTAGTTTTGTGCGCCGCACTTTCTGAAGAACTTGTAAGTACGCCGCACATGTAGCAATGTGCGCCGCACTTTCTGAAAAAAAATTCAAAATGTTTACTGAGTCGATTTCAAAAACCCACTCAACCTTTCTAATGCTTAAGTTAAACTTCTAAGAACATGAGGATTAGTTTCTTTGTGCCCTTACTTGTTGAATTTTTGCATTTGTGTATAATGTACATTAAAATGAAAAAAAAACAAAAAAAATATAAAAAATTTAAAAACCAAAAATATTTTCTTTTATTTTATCTCTTGTTGATTTTGCTGTTTAAATACTTTTGTAGTTTTGCTTATTTGCTTTTTATTGCTATATGAATCATTTGAGTTTCTTGATAATTATAATAATAAAACTTAAAATATTTATCAAAAAAAGGGTTAATTTTATTTATAAATAAAAACATAATTCTTTTAGTTGGATTTCGTGAAGACTTGTAATTTGTTTCTTGCATCTTAGTTCGCATGTGTGCTTGTTTGCATTTCATTCATTGTATGCATTTTTGTTCTTTTTCCTAATTTAAGGGGGCGTTTGAATTAGTCATTTTCTAATAATTTTGATCATAACAAAAATTCTCGTTTCATCAAAATAAGTGGTATTTGATACGTTAAGTCATATTTGTAAAAATAAAAAAATAAAAAAATTGTTTTGAAAATAAATGGAAAATACATGAAAAATTAAAAAAAAAGTTTGGAATCTTGTTTTTACCATTTATTTCATGTTATGTGTTAGATGTGCATTATGTTATGTCTTATTTTGTTATTAGAATGTTGTGTGATAAGTGGTTTTACTTGTCTTTCTAGCTTATTAGTCTTTCCTTTTAGTTTTGTGTTCATTTTCCTTTTTCATGCATTATGTGTTTTCATGTTTCTTAAGAGTGTGTTTGGATTAAGATAGTTTATATACATCCAAATGATTTTGATAAAAGTGTTTTTATAAAATTTGTTAGTTTTTATGTTATAAGAAAGTTTCTAAAAAAAATCGTACAGAAAGTACGCCGCACATTTGATTTGTGCGCCGCACTTCTGGGCTGAAACCAAAAATATTTTCTTTTCCGTATCATTATCATATAAATTATTTAATAATCATTTTAGTATACTCTTGTGTGTTTGAATATGTGAGATGTATTTCTTGTGTTTGTTTGCATAATAGTGTTAAAATTTAAAAAAGTATAAAAAATATAAAATGAAAAAACCTTTGAGTTTTTGAGTATGTCATGCATTCGGCCGGTGTGTTTCGTACCTTAATTATTGTAACAAAAAATATTTCACGAACTTTGTGGGTGTGTTCCCTGGAAACCCTCACGAGACTATAACTCGTCCACTCGGGACACCGAGGGGTTTAAAGGCTTGTTGCATACGCTAAATGCAATCGTGGTGCATACGAAAGTGTGCTTTAGAATTTTACGTTTTTGTGTAGTTTTGTCTATTTTTGCATATTTAATAAATTGGTGGAGCTTGGATTGGATTGGTGATTCTTATCTCTTGGGGATGTGACATATATATTTAGATCGGTGTAGATATTGTTGAATTCGCATGTTTGTGATGGTGCTCCTCTTTGCGCTATATTTTCATAATAAAATCGAAGAACTTATGATCCCCGGGAAGTCTCATTTCTCTTACATTTATTTTTTCCGCTTATCCTACTTTTAAGTTATTTTCTAAATTACGCATATTGCTAAACTTAAGTATGGGGGGGGGGGGGAAATGAATTGGAAATGTGACTCGTTATTTATTAAAAACTTTTGTTCGCCCTCGGTAATCTAAAAATCAAAATTATTTTTCTTTTTCTTTGCCACGTAGGTTAATATATTAGAATAAAACTTAGAAAAAAATGGTTGGTTGCTAGTTACCCGGATCGAATGGTTGATTTTTTAATAGTTGGTTCGCGGTTGGTTATAAGTATTGTACCATTTCAACGGAGACGAGGGTTGCAAACTTCGTGTTTCGTATTTTTTTGGTGTACACTTATATCAAGTGTGGGGGAATTGTTAGTTTTGAATGGCGTGATGGAAAAAAAAGAGAATGAAAAAAGACGAAAAAAATGGAAAAAGTCATATCGAAAAAAAAAGTAGAAAAAAGTGAAAAACAATATGTGAAGAAAAAATAGCCAATGAGATATATTTATATTTTTGAAGATGAAGGAAGAAGAAGTTCTTTTGAGATATCGATTAGCCAATGTGCTAAGACGTGATATATATGTATGTTGTTCGATATGTGATTGTAAAAAAAATAAAAAAATATTTCATGGTCCGTGGTATGTTTGGTGACTAACAACATGGGTAATTTTAAACATATAAAAAACTTATTATTTTTCTTTTTCTTGCTTGAGGACAAGAAAACCCCAAAGTGTGGGGAAGTGTTTTCTCTTTTAGCAAAATTTCTTACAAAAACTCAAAAATATTTGCGATTTCAAAAAATTTTAAAAATTTTCTTTTCTTTTTGCACTTAGGTAAATTTATTTTTAACTTTATTTTTCTTAGCATTGCTTGAGGGCAAGCAATAGTTTATGTGTTTCTTGAGGGCAAGCAATAGTTTAAGTGTGGGGGAATTTGATAACGCTCTAATTATACATGTTTACGTGTGTGTTATCTGTATATATTTAGGTTAATTATGTGACCTATCAATACTTAATAGACTATATTTGATGTATAGATTCCAAGGACGTGTCGTGGAAGGAAATGGAAGAAAACACGAAGATATGAAGATTAAACGAAGAAATAAAGACAAGCTTTTGATCTCCCGACACCTGTCACTGTTTTGGCCATATCTTGAGCATACGAACTCCGTTTTAATTGATTCAAGCGGCCACGGAAAGAGGAAAGAAAGATATACAACTTTGCCATTTGGTCCAAAGCTGGAATGACCATATGTGTGGCACAAAATCTAAAAAGTGCGGCGCACTTTTCTGCAGGCAAATGTGCGGCGCACAAATGAAAAAGTGCGGCGCACTTTCCTTCTGCACAGATCAAAAGTCATATTTATGACTCCCATTCATTAAAAGTCTGATCAATTGACTTCACCTTGATCCCCAAGTGTTAGAATCACTATATAAACAACCTAAAAACACAGAGAAACACCCATCTCATATACAACTTATATCTTTTATCCTATCTTATAACTCCATTGGAGAGGGAGAACTAAGGTGAGGATCTCTGGATCAAATGATCCAAACACTCCTCCAATCCATGGTGTTCCACCATATCACCACCACCACCACGAATTACTACTGGACCACCATGAATTCCAGAACCTACATCATCATAGAAATATTGGGTTGTTGGATTAGTGATTGTTTTGGTATGAATATTGTTATGGTACTTTGTAATCAAACCACTCACATAAATGGATTGGGTACATTTCTTTACTGATCAAATTGATATGTTTCTTAGTTTATTGATGTTGTGTTATTGGTTATTGAGTTGATTATATTAGCTTCGCAGGGTCGAAGTGCGGCGCACAATTAGTGTTGTGTGGCGCACTTTCTCCCTGGTTCGTGTTTTTAAGTGTGATTTAGATGCTCATGTATTATATGTTATTATGTAAGACCATTGTTATATGTTGGATTCATCCATGATCATTGACTAGTACTCATGTGAATGGATGAGTTTCATGTCATCTAGTAAATGAATCTTGTTAATCACTTTTGTAACGATTAGTGGATTAAAACATATACCAACTCTTGCATAATTTCATCTACCACCTTAGTTATCGAAATCAAGCATAAACCATTCTTAATGCTTTTGGTATGACATGATATTTAGTCGGATTTTTGGTATATTAATTAGATGTTGCATGTGGGACTAGTAATCCACATGTTGTCTTACCTTGTTTATGTGCTTGTAATTCATCTTAGCTATATATCATTTATATGTTCTTTGAATCATCATTTGGAAAAGCTTTAAGTCTTTAGAACTTGTGATACTCTAAAGATCATTCTTTTAACTTGTTAACACCAATCCCGTGGATAGACCTGGACTTACCTTAAGACTATGCTATACACGAAAGGGTATACTTGCCCGTGTTGTGTTTTTAGTCCCTTGTTTGGTAATAATCTAGTAATATAAATGTAAAACCTGCATGCTTTTACCCTGAATAGTACCCTTAAGATCGTACGTACTAGGTTAAAACTTTCCTATTATAGCATGATTATGATTACGTGTTAGGATTTTACGTATTACGTACGTGTTAGAACACGATAAGTATTTACTACACACGAGCACGCAATAATTATTTGACAATAATTAATCACGAACATGCGATCATGAAATCATGAACGTAATTAAATCACGAACTATTATTAATTACGTATATATATTTATTACGAGCGTGAATAAATATATTAGGTCACGGTATTTATGTAACGAGAACACATTAAACGCGAACACAAATAAACATGAACGAACAATTAAACATCGAGACACGGAAAACGGTACGGGTACCTCATGTGGGGCCCCTACCCGCATCAACAAGGAATATATGGGCCAAGCCCATCTCAAAACTCACTAAAGAGGGGTTAAGGGAAAAGTTACTACTCATTTTTCACTATACAGAAGATTTTACAAAAACCTAAAAAGTTTCTCCTTCTCCTTCTTTTTCTTTTTTGGCCGCCACACATAAACACACCAAGGAGGGTGTTTATTTGATTTTTGATCTTGGATTTGGTGCAAGTGTTCGTGTTTGTTCATCCTCGTTTAGATCCACGCATTCGGTGTATGTTTTTTTACCCTTTTTCTTTTTGATTTGATCTAACAATTAATTAAGAACAAGATGTTTTTAAAACCTAATTAAAAACATAGATCTAACATGAAAATGGTTTTTGGAGAAATCAAAAAGGGTGTTTTAGGGGTGTTTGTTTTGGCCGGCGCCTAAACCGAACCCCAAGGGGGTCTTGGTTTGGCTACTCGACCACCACCGAGACCATATGGTCCCGGTTGGTTGGTGTGTGGGTCCCACGGCAGCAGCAAGACAAGGGGAAGCCCGAAGTGGTTCAGGGTATGGTGTCGATTTCATGTCCGGTTCATGGGTTCTAGTCAAGATCCGGTTCACGGTTTATGTTAAGATTATTTTTTTCATAATCATATGTTAAAATTAAATTAATAAAAAAGACATGATTAATTTAATAAACATGTCTTAGGTTATATTAATTATTAAAATCATGAAATTATTAACCTAAGCATTTTATATTTTTAGACTTATAATTAATTAGTTATTTAAAATCCATGGTTATAATTAATTAATTAACATGACTTAGGTTATATTATTAGTAAATAATGATACATGTTTTAACCTAAGTATTTAACTTTATTTAATTAAAAACATGATATACTTTAATTAAATATTTTAACCTATAGTTTATTTTAATTACATGAAATAGTTAATAAACTATACATTATATCATTATGACTTAGAAAATAATCATGAAAACACTTAGGCTTATATACTTAGCTTATTTAATCAGCTTATATCTAATTATGGAAACTTTCTATTTTTAGAAACTTATTTAATTAAGGCAGCTAATCTATTTATGGAAACTTATTTAATTAAGGCAGCTAATATATTTATGGAAACTTATTTAATTAAGGCAGCTGATCTATTTATGGAAAATTTTTATTTATAGAAACTTATCTATTTTAAGCAGTAATTCTATTTTTGGAAACTTTCTATTTTTGGAAACTTCCTATTTTTGGAAACTTCTATTTTTGGAAACTTTCTATTTTTGGAAACTTTCTATTTTTGGTAACTTTCTGTTTTTGGAAACTTTCTATTTTTGGAAACTTTCTATTTTAGGAAACCTGCTATTTTTGGAAAGTTACTTATTATTTCACAGTAAGTATAATAATACATGAAATACCAGAAATACTTAATCAGAATAGACAGAATATAAGATAAACACAATTTAAGGCTTTAAACAGTAAAACATGATATGAACATATAAAATAAGCTAAGACATGACATAAAACCAGTTACGTATTTAGTAAGCAGATACTTATTCATGTATGTATTTATGTAGCATTAGTGATACGGAAGTAGGATTCCTCTCAGTTCGTCTTCTTCGTTCACTGGACATAAGGTACGGATTCCCGTCCTTTCAGTATGGACATTCTTTTCTTATTAGGATTCCCCGTATGCAGCCAAATGTTTTCCCTTAGTATAAGTTATGTGTTTGATTTGCTTATGTTTAATTTAGAATACCTATAGCCATATACATGCATGACCAGTTTCACCTAGTTATGGAGGTATCATAACCATAACATTAGAGGCACTGATGTTATGACTTCACCACGGCGGGGTGGTTGCTCGTGGCGTCCCTTTAGCTTTTGGCCATTTATATTATATTTATCATGTGGGGCGTATGGGTGCATCCTAGTTACATGTTTTCAGTCAGGATTTCATGGTGAATGTGGTGTGTTTCTTGCATCCTTCACAAGGAGCTGATCCCTCCTACCCGAACCAGAATATTAAATTAGAGGCAGCCCCTCTAATTTGCATGATGAGGTCACCCCTCCAAGTATTCATGCACGGTGGATTTTCATGACCTATATTGGCTAATGGTAAAATATGTTAAACAGTTTTTTACAAGATAAACATAAGGCTTTTCAAACTATAAAACCAGTTTTATCAAGACTTAACCAGGTTACTCGGGACTTAGTTTCTTCCACTGTTATATGTTATATGTTATATGCTTATCCTATTCATGCTTTATTGTACATCCGTGCACTGAGCGTATTGCTCAGCCGTTTTCCTTTTCTATGTTCCCAAAACGGCAGGTACTTAGGGACGCTCGTAGACTTTAAGCGTACGTGCATATGGATTGGAAGCTTTCTAGCCTTTCTTTACTTTATGCATTACCTTTCTTTTGATACATTTGCTATGGACATTGTTTAGTCCTTTCCTTTACTATACTTATGTTTGTATGTGATGAGCTTTACTTTTGGACTACCGATGTTTGATTCCGGTATTTTCCTTTTATGGTCATGAAATGTTTAGACATTTTTCCTTGTATGCTTTGATGACACGCCATAATTACGTGTGACATTTCCATTATTAAAATGGAGAGTTACAATTATGGTATCAGAACCAAGGCTTCGACCTGTAGGCTCTCAAATATGACCTGTGATTAGTGGGTAGTCACTATGGTCTTCCTAGAACTGAGAGTTGTTTTCATGCATTCATCATTTTTATGCATACATATATATGTCATTGTCGCAGATTTATGACTAAGTAATGGTTGGTACAGGACTGGCCCTATTTAGTCGCATGTGTTTTATCGAAACTTTTGAATTGGGACCGACCCATAGGCGTCCCCTCACCATGTCTTTTTTTTGGGTGAACTGACCATAGGCGTTCACTCTCGAGCATACAAAAGTTTTCATAAAATTGCATCATGCATTCATACACAAAATTTTCTTGCATAAAATTTTTCTCTTGAAATTTTGGTATAAATTTTTTTCATGTATATATATTTTATGTTTTGATCTGTTTAATCATATGTTTTATGTTATACTGTCAGATGGTTCTCACACGCGAACAGGAACAGCTCAATGCTGCAATTCAAGCTGCTATGCAAGCTTTGCTTCCTCAATTGAGGAACGACATCAGGGCTGAAGTTCAAGCTGCCAACAATCAGCAGCATAATCAGGCCCCTCCTCCTCCTCCAGTGACACTAGCAGTATGGCTGGAGAGATTCAACAAGCTCCGTCCTCGAGCTTTTGAGAAGACAGATATCCCTAGTGATGCTGAAAGCTGGTTGGCTCACATCAAGAAGATTTTCAATGCTATGGGTTGTGACCCCGCATACAAGGCGAGGTTGGCATGCTATCGTTTCGAAGGCGATGTGCTAAATTGGTGGTTAGCGTTGATGCAGTCTGAGGGTGGTGACGAGTGGGTTGCTGGTTTGACTTGGGCTCAGTTCAAGGACAGGGTGATGGAGCAGTTCTTTCCCAAGGATGAGCAAGACAAGCTCAAGAGAGAGTACCATGGGATCTGACAGAGAGCTGGGGAGAATAGCAACGAGTTTATGCAGAGCTTTCTTCCCTTAGCTGGATTCCTTGGTGCAGCAGGTACTCCTGAAGAGCAGGCACACCACTTTAGGTGGGCTCTTCGCACATCGGTCGCAAACAATCTGGTATGTGCTACGTTCAACACTGTAGCACAAGTGGCCGATGCAGCACGTAAGCTGGAGATGCTGCAGGAGAGAGATGAGTTCGGGGAAGCTGAGAGACCCGACAAGAGGTAAGCATTCGTATTCAAGCGGTGATCTATCCGTATTCTTTCCATATATGTCAATTATTCATCTCTTTAAAATGTATCTTCCAGGCAGAAAACTGGGGACCGGTCTTAGCCGGCTACTCAGCAGCAGCCTCATCAGCCCAAGGGAAACGGTCAGACTAACGACAGTTCTGCTATGGATAGGTGTGGCGGTAATGATAATTACCGTAACAATGCTGGACACTCCAACAGCAGCAGGTCCTAATACTTACGCATTTCCTTATGATTTCATGTTATAACTCATATTCTGACACTTTAGCAAACTTCTACCAGGAACCATGGAAACGGTAGGGACCAGAACCAGAGAGGTTCACAGCCTAGCCGTCCAGCTATCACTGGTATTCAATCTTACGATTTTCCGTATTGTCCTTGTACCCTATTATCATGTCTTATGTAAAATGTTCTATCAGGTTCCCAGCCAGCCAGAGCTCCTGCTGGAGGATTTACTCATCCTCTTTGCTCTACTTGCCATCGTAGGCACCCAGGGCCATGTCGCCGTAACACTGACACATGCTTCAAGTGTGGTATTCCTGGCCATATCATGAAGGATTGCCGTAAGGGCGAGATGGAGGGTACATCGGGACATGCTGATTCCAAGCCGCCTCCTACTACCGGCCGTGTCTACACGACATCTCGAGACCAGGCCAACAAGTCTACAGGTACCATCACTGGAATCTTGTATATGTATGGTCAAGCTGCATTTGTTCTTTTCGATACAGGTGCTACTCACTCGATTATTTCTACTGCTTATGCTAAGAACATTAGGGTGCTCACCATGCCACTAGAAAATAGGCTTACTATTTCCACGACTTTGAGGGACTCTGTATTAATCACCCATGTATACAAGAGTCTTCCCCTAGAATTTGACGATATGGTTCGACCTGTTGACGCACTTCCGCTGGACATGAATGACTTCGACATGATTTTGGGCATGGACTGGCTATCCAAGCATCATGCTACCATAGACTGCCATTCATATCGAGTTATCTTCGGTGATGTTAATGCACCAGAGTACATTCATAACGGGTTCGTACCCAGACGGTCTGTACAAATCATATCTACCCTGCAAGCGCGTGCACTACTGTCACATGGCTGCGAGGGTTATCTAGCTACGGTTCATGACATGGATGCTGAATCTCCATCAATTTAGGATCAACCTATAGTGTCGGAATTCCAAGATGTATTTCCAGCAGAACTTCCGGGCATACCACCTGCACGAGAAGTGGAATTCAGTATCGAGCTTATTCCAGGAGCTGAACCAATCTCCAAGGCTCCTTATCGCATGGCTCCCATAGAGCTGAAGGATCTGAAGGATCAACTGCAAGAACTTCTTGAACGAGGGTTCATTCGACCGAGCGCATCTCCATGGGGCGCACCGGTCTTGTTCTTAAGAAGAAGGACGGCAGTATGCGTCTTTGCATAGACTATCGCGATCTCAACAAGATTACTATCCGGAATAGATATCCACTGCCACGTATAGACGATATGTTTGACCAACTCCAAGGAGCCAAACACTTCTCCAAGATTGATCTTAGGTCAGGCTATCATCAGCTACGGTTCAAGGAGCAGGACATCGCCAAGACTGCTTTTCGTACCCGCTATGGCCACTACAAGTTTGTAGTTATGCCATTTGGCCTGAAAAATGCTCCAGCAGTGTTCATGGATTTGATGAACAGAATCTTTCATGAATTTCAGGACAATTCGTCATTGTCTTCATCGATGACATCCTGATTTTCTCAAAGTCCAAGGAGGAACACGAAGACCATCTTCGTACAGTACTACAGATTCTTCGCCAGAAGCAGTTGTATGCTAATTTCTCCAAGTGTGAGTTCTGGTTAGACAAGGTGGCATTCTTAGGTCACATTGTATCAGCAGAAGGAATCACTATCGATCCAGCGAAGGTTGAGGCCATTACTAAGTGGCCAAGGCTGACATCAGCGACGGAAGTCCATAGTTTCTTAGGCTTAGCTGGCTATTACCATAGGTTCGTGGAGAATTTTTCCCGCTTAGCACTACCATTGACCAAACTGATGCGGAAAGGGGAGAAATTCGTCTGGACTAAAGAACGAGAGAAGAGATTTGAAGACCTGAAGCAGAAGCTAGTATCTGCACCTATTCTTACTCTCCCATCTGGTACGGGTGGATTTCAAATCTACAGTGATGCATCGGGGAAGGGACTTGGCTGTGTTATCATGCAACATGGGAAAGTGATCGCCTACGCTTCACGGCAGCTTAAGCCTTATGAAGAAAATTACCCCACACATGACTTGGAACTTGCTGCAGTTGTGTTTGCATTGAAGATATGGAGGCACTACTTGTATGGAGAATCATGTGACATTTTCACGGACCACAAGAGCTTGAAGTATATCTTCACTCAACATGAATTGAACATGAGGCAGAGGAGATGGTTAGAGCTGTTGAAGGATTATGACATTAATCTACAGTATCATCCCGGAAAGGCAAATGTAGTAGCAGATGCTCTTAGCAGGAAGTCCGGAATGATCAACGGCATTAAAATTGAAGAGGAAATCATAAGAGACTTGGAACGACTTGACATCGAGATCATGGTACGTGGACAGCACGATTATTGGGCTAATCTTAGAGTAGAACCCGAGTTACTCTCTAAGATCAAGGAAGCTCAGAAAGATGATGGAGAAATCTGGGCGATAGTACATAATTTGGAGAAATAGACAAAATTCAAAGTAGACGCAGATGGTATCGTATGGCAGGGCACGAGACTTTGTGTTCCTGAGGACCAAGAACTCCGGGAAGCCTTGTTAGCTGAAGCTCATAGATCCCCATTCTCTATACATCCAGGTTCGACTAAGATGTACCATGACATCAAGCAGTACTTTTGGTGGAGTGGTATGAAACAGGATGTAGCCACTTACGTCTCCAAATGTCTTACCTGCCAGCAGGTTAAGATCGAGCATCAGCGATCTGGCGGTCTCCTTCAACCGTTAGATATCCCAGAGTGGAAGTGGGACAAAATCACCATGGATTTTGTTACTGGTCTTCCGCCTACCAAGAGGAAGCACGATGCAATTTGGGTTATCGTAGATCGACTTACCAAATCAGCTCATTTCTTACCGATCCGCAAGGAAGATCCGGTAAGTAAACTCACCGATACGTACAGAAGAGAGATCATGAGACTCCACGGTGCACCATGCAGCATCGTCTCAGATAGAGATCCTAGTTTCACTTCGCGATTTTGGAAGAGTCTACAGAAAGCTTGGGGTACACAACTTAAGCTTAGCACCGCTTTTCATCCTCAAACGGACGGACATTCGGAACGAACGATTCAGACATTGGAAGACATGTTGAGGTCATGTGCGTTGGAATGGACGGGTGATTGGGACGATTACATTTGTTTGGTGGAGTTTGCATACAACAACAGTTGGCACGCAAGTATCAAGTGTGCTCCTTTAGAGATGTTGTATGGCAGGAAGTGTCGCGCCCCAATCTGCTGGGATCAGGTTGGCGAGCGAACACTTGAAGGACCAGAAATCATAGAGATGACTAATGAAAAGATCACAGTAGCTAAGCAGAAACTTCAGGAAGCACGGTCACGTCAAAAGAGTTACGCCGATAATCATCGTAGGGACATACATTTTAGCGTAGGAGATCACGTCTTCCTTAGGGTTTCGCCGGCACGTGGTGTTAGACGCTTCGGGATTAAAGGGATCCTCAGTCCTCGTTTC
The DNA here is from genome assembly GCA_025667525.1 of Glebionis coronaria. Classification (NCBI taxonomy): domain Eukaryota; kingdom Viridiplantae; phylum Streptophyta; class Magnoliopsida; order Asterales; family Asteraceae; genus Glebionis; species Glebionis coronaria. The sequence goes on along the minus strand of CM046874.1, from coordinate 587,449,556 downwards.
ATCGGACCGTTTGATATCATTGAACGAGTCGGTGAAGTATCTTACCAGTTGGCGTTACCTCCGCAGCTTTCGCATGTGCACAACGTGTTTCATGTATCCTTACTCAGAGGGTACCAATATCATCCCCTTCACATGGTTCAGTATCCACTGGAACAGATACGTGAAGATCTCACTTTTATAGAAGAACCCGAACGAGTTCTTGACAGACAAGAACGAGTCATGAGAAGGAAGACGATTCTATTCGTCAAGATCCTATGGAGGGATCATACCGAGCGGGAAGCCACTTGGGAAACAGAGGAGTCTATCCGGGCTTCTTACCCTCATTTCATATTTTGAATTCGGGTATGTTCTTCTTTTCAGTTTACTTTATCTATAATTCGGGGACGAATTATTCTTTTTAGGGGGGAAGAGCTGTAAAACCCGCATGCTTTTACCATGAATAGTACCCTTAAGATCGTACGTACTAGATTAAAACTTTCCTATTATAGCATGATTACGATTACGTGTTAGGATTTTACGTATTACGTACGTGTTAGAACACGATAAGTATTTACTACGCACGAGCACGCAATAATTATTTGACAATAATTAATCACGAACATGCGATCATGAAATCATGAACGTAATTAAATCACGAACTATTATTAATTACGTATATATATTTATTACGAGCGTGAATAAATATATTAAGTCACGGTATTTATGTAACGAGAACACATTAAACGCGAACACAAATAAACATCGAGACACGGAAAACGGTACGGGTACCCCATGTGGGGCCCCTACCCGCGGCAACAAGGAAGAGATGGGCCAAGCCCATCTCAAAATTCACTAAAGAGGGGTTAAGGGAAAAGTTACTACTCATTTTTTACTTTACAGAAGATTTTACAAAAACCTAAAAAGTCTCTCCTTCTCCTTCTTTTTCTTTTTTGACCGCCACACATAAACACACCAAGGAGGGTGTTTATTTGATTTTTGATCTTGGATTTGGTGCAAGTGTTCGTGTTTGTTCATCCTCGTTTAGATCCACGCATTCGGTGTATGTTTTTTACCCTTTTTCTTTTTGATTTGATCTAATAATTAATTAAGAACAAGATGTTTTTAAAACCTAATTAAAAACATAGATCTAACATGAAAATGGTTTTTGGAGAAATAAAAAAGGGTGTTTTAGGGGTGTTTGTTTTAGCCGGCGCCTAAACCAAACCCCAAAGGGGTCTCGGTTTGGCTACTCGACCACCACCGAGACCATATGGTCCCGGTTGGTTGGTGTGGGTCCCACGGCAGCAGCAAGATAAGGGGAACCCCGAAGTGGCTCGGGATATGGTGTCGATTTCATGTCCAGTTCATGGGTTCTAGTCAAGATCCGGTTCACGGTTTATGTTAAGATTATTTTTTTCATAATCATATGTTAAAATTAAATTAATAAAAATGACATGATTAATTTAATAAACATGACTTAGGTTATATTAGTTATTAAAATCATGAAATTATTAACCTAAGTATTTTATATTTTTAGACTTATAATTAATTAATTATTTAAAAACCATGGTTATAATTAATTAATTAACATGACTTAGGTTATATTATTAATAAATAATGATACATGTTTTAACCTAAGTATTTACTTTATTTAATTAAAACATGATATACTTTAATTAAATATTTTAACATATAGTTTATTTTAATTACATGAAATAATTAATAAACTATACATTATATCATTATGACTTAGAAAATAATCATGAAAACACTTAGGCTTATATACTTAGCTTATTTAATCAGCTTATATCTAATTATGGAAACTTTCTATTTTTAGAAACTTATTTAATTAAGGCAGCTAATCTATTTATGGAAACTTATTTAATTAAGGCAGCTAATCTATTTATGGAAACTTATTTAATTAAGGCAGCTGATCTATTTATGGAAACTTTCTACTTTTAGAAACTTATCTATTTTAAGCAGTAATTCTATTTTTGGAAACTTTCTATTTTTGGAAACTTTCTATTTTTGGTAACTTTCTATTTTTGGAAACTTTCTATTTTTAGAAAATTTCTATTTTAGGAAACCTGCTATTTTTAGAAAGTTACTTATTATTACATAGTAAGTATAATAATACATGAAATACCAGAAATACTTAATCAGAATAGACAGAATATAAGATAAACACGGTTTAAGGCTTTAAACAGTAAAACATGATATGAACATATAAAATAAGCTAAGACATGACATAAAACCAGTTACGTATTTAGTAAGCAGATACTTATTCATGTATATATTTATGTAGCATTAGTGATACGGAAGTAGGATTCCTCTCAGCTCGTCTTCTTCGTTCATTGGACATAAGGTACGGATTCCCGTCCTTTCAGTATGGACATTCTTTCCTTATTAGGATTCCCCGTATGCAGCCAAATGTTTTCTCATAGTATAAGTTATGTGTTTTATTTGCTTATGTTTAATTTAGAATACCTATAGCCATATACATGCATGACCAATTTCACCTAGTTATGGAGGTACCATAACCATAACATTAGAGGCACTGATGTTATGACTTCACCACGGCGGAGTGATTGCTCGTGGCGTCCCTTCAGCTTTTGGCCATTTATATTATATTTATCATGTGGGGCGTATGAGTGCATCCTAGTTACATGTTTTCAGTCAGGATTTCATGGTGAATGTGGTGTGTGCCTTGCATCCTTCACAAGGAGCTGATCCCTCCTACCCGAACCAAAATATTAAATTAGAGGCAGCCCCTCTAATTTGCATGATGAGGTCACCCCTCCAAGTATTCATGCACGGTGGATTTTCATGATCTATATTGGCTAATGGTAAAATATGTTAAACAGTTTTTTACAAGATAAACATAAGGCTTTTCAAACTATAAAACCAGTTTTATCAAGACTTAACCAGGTTACTCGGGACTTAGTTTCTTCCGCTGTTATATGTTATATGTTATATGCTTATCCCATTCATGCTTTATTGTACATCCGTGCACTGAGCGTATTGCTCAGTCGTTTTCCTTTTATATGTTCCCAAAACGGCAGGTACTCAGGGACGCTCGTAGACTTTAAGCGTACGTGCATATGGACTGGAAGCTTTCTAGCCTTTCTTTACTTTATGCATTACCTTTCTTTTGATACATTTGCTATGGACATTGTTTAGTCCTTTCCTTTACTATACTTATGTTTGTGTGTGATGAGCTTTACTTTTGGACTACCGATGTTTGATTCCGGTATTTTCCTTTTATGGTCATGAAATGTTTAGACATTTTTCCTTGTATGCTTTGATGACACGCCATAGTTACGTGTGACATTTCCATTATTAAAATGGGGAGTTACAATAAATTTAAAACTCGCTTTCGCAACATCATGCTTTTGGCCCTTTGCTTAGGACTTGCGAACACACATCAGAGCTTTATACAAAGATGTTCCATCTCGATATTACGTTCTGACTGAGTGGTTGGGTTTACGGTTTAAAGTGCCATCGCTCCTCAAACGTTTATAGAATGGCTTCCGAGTATGATGGCCCGAACAATGATACTAGAATTAAAACCAAATAGAAATTAAAGAATATATAACCAATAATTAGAAATATTGAACAAAAGATTAAAGACTTGATACTATATACAATGTGTTAATCCAGGTTTGTGTGAGACCAAGTTGTTGTTTGTATGACCAACAGTAAAGTTTTTTTCTTGATATGTGAATAAAATTCTAAGAAAAAATTTGAGTACCTAAGAGGTAGGTTTGCCCTTGATATGCTATGTTACCATTATAACCTCGGGACGAGATTTAATTAAGGGGGAGAGACTATGAAAACCCATAAATTTCACATCTATGTTATGTGCTATGATTATATGAGTATGAAAATTTGGTTGGAAATTTTTGCTTTTTATACCTTACTTGGTAAGATGAACTGTTTCTCACAACATGAACTGCCACTTCAACATATTCCTATATGTTGGAAACACAATGTATATATCAAGTCTAAAGTACTAAAAGTGATCTAATAAGTTCAAGATTGATAAGAACATCTCAAATGTAACTATGGTGCCCTTAATTCTCTAAGAAACCCTGGAAATCCCTTTAAATGAGTTGTAAACTCAAGGATGGTAAACTATGAATGGAGAATACATATGAATACGTCATTATAAACAAGTTATAAACTATACTTTGAAGACATAATAATACCTAAGAATGGTAAGAACAAACTATACAAAGTTAAGTACAAGTAAATGTGCATAATAGTCTAGATCACCACCTAGAAACCTTTGGTAAACAATATCTCAAGCAATATAACTACCTAATATCTATGTACAAGTATCAAATACAATATAATAAATATAATCTACTATATAAAGAAAAGATAATTGATCGCAAAATACTAATATTCACTAATCTAAGGTTAATTACAAGTTAAGACCTAGTAACCAATATTAGCATAAAAAATCCATTACACATTGAATTAGAGTCTAATCTTTTGCAACCAAATATAAAAATCAACTATGTATCATATTAAGATTAAACATTTATTTCAAGTTAAGTTACAAGTTAGTAAAGTATAAGGTATAAGTTATCAAAGCATAGGATCTTAAGCTCCCATAATTATACCTAGATTATGATGAACCTATATAAAACCTTAAACTAAGAATGTAGAAACCCTAGAAATCATAAACATACTATATAAGACCTATAATAAGCTTATATTATGAAATAAACACTAATCGCCCGAGATAGAAAGTCATCAGGATTAATGACCTAAAAATCCTTATATTAAGAAATCTACATAGAATCACTACCTAGTCTTTTAGGACAAGTCTACAAACATTTGTAGCATTAAATTAAGGTAATAAGATTATATTAAGACAATTTACAAGTAACCTAAAGCACAAGGTACAACATTTCAATGCATGGCTTGTAAATTAGGTCAAAATGGGTATTTTCACCTTTTAGACATGTTTACTTTGAATAACTTAGTAAAACCAATGTAGGGACTTCATAAACACATTAAGGACAATGTAGAATGTATAAATTGAGTATACATCGATAGCTGATTTAAGAATAATCACTTTTCTTAAGACTTAACCATAAATCATTAGAAACCGTAACCCGCCTAAGTTTTCTTCTTATTTTCACCCAAAAACCCACATTAAAATACCATGAACAATACACATAAACAGTGAACATACAAAAATACGGTAAAATTAAAACTTTCCATTTATAATATAATTCATGTGTCATGATATTTAATAACATGTAATTACGTATATATTATAAATGTGTTAAGTACACGACATATAAAAATCACGATAATTAAACATGAACGTACACGTAAATAATTGAACTCGGGAAAACTACGGGTTCCCCGTGGGCTCCCTATGTGCCGCGACTAAACAAGAGGAAAAGGGAAAATATGGGCTTGGCCCATGACCCAACTTAAAATCTATGTTAATAACAAAACACAGGAAACCTTAAACATATTTTAGGTTACAGAAAAAGGTTCTCCTTTTGCCTCCTTTTGCCTCTTTCCGCCGGCCACCTCAAACCACAAGGACAAACCGGGCGAATTTTGCTACTTAATTATTATGTGTACGTGATCGTGATCTTGATCCTTTTCTTCCACGAGTTTGGTATAATCAAACACCTTTTCTTTTATTTTTAATTCTTATGGAATTCATGTTTTATTTAATTAATCTTAAAAACAAGTAATTAAAACAAGTGAGATTAATTAAAACATGGAATTAAGGGGGTGTTTGTGGGTGTTTTGTTCGACCGAGTACCAAACCGAGAGCATGGGATCTCTCGGTGGTGTTTGTTGTGCCCAACCGAGACCTCATGGTCTCGGTGTTGGGGTTCGTGTGGTGCGAACGCAGCAAGGGGGACCCCCGACCGCGAGTCGGGGTGGGGTTTTGTTTTGGACCGAGTGCCAACCGAGACCTATAGTGTCTCGGTGGGGCTTTGTGGTGCTAACAGTGGGAACCGAACAACAATAGGGGGAACCGGGTCACAACCGGTATGAACCGGTGTGAACCGGCAGAACCACCGGCAGTAACCGAGCCGGCAGTGGCTATCCGTGGCTCGGGCTGCAGGTAAACCACTCGGACAGTGGCAACCGGCTAGGCCGGGTTAGCCACTGTCAAGGGTGTTTGGCTCGGCTTAGGTGTGAACCCAGGTTTTGGGCTCGGGTTAATTTTTAAAACACGAGTTCGGGTTTCGGGATAATTATTAAAATCAGAAAATATGTTTAATTAAATTAATTACTTGACTTGTTAATTTAACTAAATTTATGACTTAGGTTAAATATTAAAATTAATATTTCATGTATAACCTAAAATATATTACTTAGCTTAATTTAATTAAAACATGTATTTTTAATTAAATTCTTATAACATATAGTTTAATTAATTAACCAGTTATTTAATTAATAAGCTATAACCATGACTTGTATTATACTAATTACACTTTACTTATTATTAATAATCCCGCTTATTTCTGATTATGGAAACTTACTGTTTTTGGAAACTTTCTATTTTTAGAAACTTACTATTCATGGAAACCTGCTATTTTTAGAAAGTTACTTAGTATTACAATACAAGAGTTATAATACACTAATACATGAATAATACACAACAGAACATCAGAATAACTATAGTTAACACAGTAAACAGTAAAACATGACGGAATAAGCATAATAAGCTAATAACACACAGAACCAGTAAAACACATATAATTCAGACAACTCATACACGTTCCCATTCTTATGTAGTATTATCCGTCAAGGCGGAGTAGGTTCTTCAGCGTTTCCGTTAGCTTCTACTGGACATAAGGTACAGATTTCCCGTCCTTCAGTAAGGACAATCTTTTCCTTTATTAGGATTTCCCGTATGCAACCAACTGTTGTTGATCCCTTTGATTGGATCTACATTCTGTTAAGAATTAGTATAGTAGTTTGTAATCAAAATAAAACACTTTGAGCACTCCTACTAACACTAAATAAGTTATGCGGAATCTAACTTATAACACAGAAGAACATAATTACTTTTAACTATTCGATTCTCTTATTAATCGACTTGAATGAGGTACATAAAATACATTGTACCTATGTTCCTTTATAGAGTAAGGAACCCTAGAAACCTTAGAATATTCTATAAAGATAACTATATCACAGACGATATATTATCAATATTTTAACTATTTAAGTATATCACATAAGATATACTCTAACTATAACTATGACATATCTTAAACAAAGATATATTCGTCCTAATCAGTATAGCAATACTTACTTTATAAGTAGCAGTACTTACTATGTACCGCGTTAACACTAACGGTACTTACATAACACTAACAGTACTTAAAATATACTGACGATACTTGACACTTGACAAATAATTCCCAACAATCCTCCCCTAAACAAGAATGATAACTTGTTGTATTCTTGTTTCTCTTGTACTGAATGTATTAAAAATACATGTCTTCAGTCTTTCCTTCATCCTTGGATTGAACTTGGTAATTTATATTTGTATTCAACTGAATGTAGCCAAACACTTCAAATGTAGATCTTCTTCTGATAAGATAATCTTCAAACATCATGAGTATCATCTTTGTCTTCAAACTATGATCTTCTTTGTGTCTTCTAAACATTCATTTATCTTTGCAGCATCAATAATTGTCTTCTTGAGTTAAATCTATGAACTCTAAATCATGAACTTCAGTCTTGATTTAATGAGACAAAACCTTCTAAGTATTTTTCTTTGAATACTTCTTTGCTTGGAATCTTCATACCTGAAATAAAACAGTTAACAACAAAAACCAATCTGTATTGGCTTCATGATTTTTAGCAAATCACCAGCTATCAACGGATTTGATAAATTCATTACCAGTTAGTCGTACACTCTGGAATAGCCAATACTTTATTCACAAAGAATAAGGTGTACTGATAACCTTACAATTTTTGGTAAATTGTCAACCATCAACGGATTTGATGAAGTCTTTACCTAGTATCGTTTGTCTAGGACTAGCCAACTCTTTGTCTCGAAACAAGGTGAGTTAGAACCATATAGTTTTTAGCAAACTATCAGCTTTCAACGGTTTTGATAAGTCTTTACCACAAACCGTTTGCTTATGGACTAGCCAGTTCTTATGTGTGTTAGACATGGTGAACTGAGAACCATTTGTGAAGTGTGACTGAAAGTCAAACACTTAAGGCTCTTTCTCAGCTTCTTCCTCATCTTTTAAATCCTTGATTTGTTGTTTAACCATTCTGATCAACTCCGAAGCATCAACAGATTCTTCTGTAACTTCCAATTGCTGTTCTAACATCTTTTCCAACAATCTTCTTTTGAAAGGGTAAGTCTTCTCTTGCAGCATATATTATGTAACATCATCTATATCCAAAATATGCAATCCACATGACCTATAATATCTCCAGTAACTAGGAACCTGATTCTCTAATTCCTTCAACATTTCTTGATCACAATTATGTGGTTCATACATAAAGAGAAATTCCCTGTATAATAGTGATACTTCAGTTTTACCTGCACTGGCTTCTTGAACTAACCTGAAAAGATCCTGAATATCTTGTCTGTCAAGGATGTGAAGAATATCCTCCAAAAGTCTGAATATCCTTTTTGTGCCATCAGTTCTTTGAATTCCATGAGCTTCAAGTCCTTGATCCATAGTGTAAATCCATCTAGCAATAGATGATCTCTTTCCAAAAATATCTGTATCAATACATTGATCTTCAAATTTTACAATCTTCAAGTACTTCTTCAAGCTCTCATCGTCATCACTATCTTCGGCTGTTGATTTAGCCCTCTTGGCTTCTTCTTTGTCTTTGTTGACCATTTCCTTTTAACACCCTTGGAGGTTCCCTCAGTTCTGTTGGACCCTCTTCCAAGTTTGTATGTACCGTCTCCTCAGTATGTACTGTTGTATGTACTGTTGACTGTGTATGTACTGTTTGTACATTTTCAGTCTGAGCAATATCTTGAGCTTCAACTCCTGTATTCATTCTTTGAGCAGTCTCTTCCTCCCTTGAACTTACCTTCTACATTCTATTTTTCCTCACATAAGTGGTCTTGATAGTTGGAGATGTATTTGTAGGTTCAGCAGTACTTGGCTCAATTCTAGGAGTACTTCCAAATTGCCTTTGTTGTTGCAGATGTCTTTTAAGCTCTTCAACATCTTTTCTATCTGCTTCGGATCCAATCTCAACAAACTTCAATTCATCTCTTATTTTACTCATACAAAGTCTTGATTTCTTCAAAATTCTTCTTGACCAGCTGAATATGAGTAAAACCCTTATCTCTTAAGAAAAGTCATCATTTGATTCCTAAGAGGCTTAATCTTTTCTCTTCTTCTCTTTTCAGCAAAGAATCTTTGTTGCTCCCTTACCAGATCATCAATCAACTTTGATTTCTCTTCTTCATCATAAGCATCTCTCTCTTCAGCTATCAATGAGTCTGCAAGAAGCTCACTTGCATGTAATTCAGCTTGAATCCTATCATACTCTTGTATGTTCCATTCTTGCTGTATTCTCTTAGCTTCTTGCAAATGCTGTTTTGCTGCAAGTTCTTCTTGTAATTCATCTTCACGAATTTGTGCTTGCATTCTGTAAGCATATTCCTCATCATGGTCCAATTGATTAAATCTGTACATGACTTTGTTTACATCATCATCTGAATCACTTTCATCTTCAGATTCTGATAATATTTGCTTCTTCCCCTTATCCTTTGGATCAATCTTAGGTAGCTTCTTCTTCAGCTTGGAAGATCTTTCTTTATTAGCTTGCTGTTGAATAACTATACCTTTAGTAGGGTGTGAAGCTTGAACTTTCTTACCTTGAATTTGATTCTTTTTGGCAAGAACTTCTTGTTGTGTCTTTTTCTCTGCGTCTGCTTGTTTAGTCTTCTCAACTAAATTCTTCTTTCTTAAGTCAAGCAATAATTGGGCTAAAGTCTCATCCTCTCCAAAAGGAGTTTGACTTTCTAGTGAAGGATGATCACCAGCGGTACTTGCAATCGGCTTAGTTGGCTTAGCAATACTCGGGTCTTCAACAATGTCAGCAGTACTTGCAGTCGGCTTAGTTGGCTTACCAGTACTTGGATCTTCAACAGTGTTGATTTCACCAGTATTAGACACACTTGTTTCTTCAATCACTAAATAAACAGTATTTGACACACTTGTTTCTTCAATCACTTGTGTATCCCTAGATACTCTTTCTTCCATAGAAGCTATCATTTCAACTTGCACCTCTTCAGTCTTGTCTGATCCATTGCTCATTCTTGATCTAGACAGTACTTGCAAAGTATGTTTCCTTTGAAACAATACTTGTCTTTGTGGTGGTGGAGTTGAAGATACAGGAAACTGAATGTTAATTTCCTCCAACTTCTTATAGAAAGTACTCCAATTTACTTGAAGTGGTGATTGAGGTATTGGTGCTGGCTGAGTTACCATCATTTCTTCAACTTGTGGCTCCTCATGAGTAGGTTGTGGTTCTTCCTGTTGAATCTCCATATTTGAAGGTCCATCCACACCAGTCTCTAAACCAGTTCCATCTTCATAAGTCCCCATGACATCTTCATCTATCTCAAAATTGATGTCATTTCCAGAGATCCTTGTCTGATTATCAGAAGAAGGTGGTTGTTCTTCATAATTCCTCCCCTGTTTGGTTGCATTCAGTTGCCTTTTCTTGTGGTTCCTGAATCTTTGCTTCTTGAGTGCAGACTTCTGAGTAGATCTATGTTGCCTCATCCAAGGTGATACTTTATTCCTCAACTTGATTAGGCTAGCTTCCAATTCAACAATTTTCTTGTCTTTAACAAGCTTTTCTTTTTGCAACACCTGTACCTGTTGGGACAAACTTATACACAAAGCAGTTAAATTTGCAACATCCACTACCTTTGGTGCTTGTGCTTTTGGTGAACCACTAGCAGCAATAGAAGCAGCAGGTGTGTGGATCATCTCATCATTGTTTGGTAGAGCACCAACATTGTGAGAAGAAGATTGTGAATCTTTTAGGGAATGGGAACTCTGGTGAGAAGGAGTTTGCTAAGAAGCACTAGCATTGCTAGGTTCCTCACCTTCTTGATTGGCAGGTTGGGCTAACATATGAGCAAACAATGGTGTAACTGTTCCTGTGAAGGCATTGCCTTGTTTGGTCAAGAAAGAGAAAGTTATCTTTGTGAATGTAGGAACATCCCATGTATCAGTTAACTCTGGTAGGTTAGGTATTTGGTCACTAACTAAAGTCTGAATGAATCTAGGATACATCAAAAACTTTTTAGTCCCTTCCAAATTCCTAGTCATGCCTTCAAAAATTAATCTTGAAAAATTAAAAACTCTGTTATTTGCTAGACAAATGCCAGCTGATGCCAATGCAGCAGGAATTTGATCAAAAGATGTACTTTTAGAGCTTAAACAATGAATAATAGCATGAAAAAGCAATTTCTATTGAGGTGAAAATAAATCCTTAAAGAAAGTAAGACTTTCCCTACCACCTCCATAGCCCATGGCTGCAAGGCCATCATGAATCTCTGTATTATTAAGCATACTAAGTCCATTTTAATCATTTAGTCTCAAACTTGCTCTTAGCAGTACCTCAGTTACATATATATTTCTATGATTCACCCTAGCCTTAATGCAAGGTTGATTAAACCGAGTACCTAATACAGTAGTATTCCAAAATTGTTCAACAATGGAAATAGAGACAACTGGACTTACAGTGAGTGCAAAACAAACATGACTTTGAGATAGGAAACCAAGAATCTCATGGAAACCAAGAGAGTCATCATTCGTAGCAATATTCGCAACCAAATTATGCTTAGAGATCACTTGTAAAGCAGCCATTAGTATTTTTAATGATCAAAAAATTAGAGAGAAGGTTATAGAATCAAGAGATAAAAATAAAAGATTAGGTGAATCAATTGTATAATGGGAGTAAGTATTTAAGTAAATAACAAACCCAAGCGCGAAGAAACCGCCAAATTTACAAAAGAGACCCTTAACGGTACAACGAACATGTAACGGTACATGGAACATAAGCGGTACTTGAATTTGTGCTAGCGGTACTTGGAGTTATAACGGTACCTCACAATTTTGACCAGTTCATGCTTTCCACTATCAATGTAACCTCTTTTATCTTTACCTATTAACCTGCAATTACATCAAAAACACAAAACATAGACTATACAATAAAAATTATAAAAATTTGTACAGCTATTACCTCCCCTCAACATATGCAGCAGGTTATTGGTTTAGCATACCAATGTGTGTTACCAAGAATCCAAATCTCTTTGTATCAAATGCCTTGGTCAACAAATCAGCTACATTGTTGTCTGTATGAATCTTAAAGACTTGAATAAGCTTTTTGTCATAAGCATCTCTTATAAAGTGATGTCTTATTTCAATATGCTTGGTCTTAGAGTAAAATACTGGATTCTTGACAATACATATAGTACTTTCATTATCAATGTAAATCTTGGTGTTCATGAAGTTAAACCCATAATCTAACAATTGATTTTGAATCCAAAGTACTTGTCCACAACAATGAGCAGCAGCTACATATTCAGCTTCAGTTGTAGAAGTAGCAACAATGGTTTGCTTCTTACACTGCCATGATATGAGCCTTCTGCCTAGGAATTGACAACCTTCTGTTGTGGATTTCCTATCATGATTAGCTCCAACATAATCACTGTCTGAGTAAGCATCTAATTCAAAGGTGGAATCTCTAGGATACTGATAACTAGATTTTACCCAGGTTAAAAATTATCGTTGTACCAATCTCTTCGAATTGAAAACCTGTGTTTAATGTGCGACTCAGTTGTTCTTTGGTGAAACAAAGTTGTCGTTGTAGTATTTAAAATAAAAGTGCAAAAACAATTAAAGTAAAAGTGCAATTAAAGTAAATCTAAAACTAATTTAAATGTAAATGGTGCAAGTATTTAAAAGCGAGGCTAAAATTAAAGGGCACTAAAAGTAAATAACGCAAACTTAAATCTAACTAAGGCAAACTTAAAACGCAACTAAAACTAAAGCTTAAACTAAGGCAAGACTAAAAGAAATCTAAGGCAAGACTAAAAGAAATCTAAGGCAAGTAAATTTAAAGTGCGAGTAAATAAAAAGGGCGGGAAAATTAAAGCTCGTAATTAAGAAAATTAAAGACTAAAATGAAAGAAACTGAAAATTACCCCTATCCGGAATAAACCTTATTCGGAATATTAGGCTTACTCGGAATATGTCACCTATCCGGAATAATACCCTCTATTCGGAACAACCAAGCCTATTCGGAATAATGGCAACTCAGAATAAAACGAAATAAATGTTATGCGGAAAACAATTCCCAACTCGAAATAACTAGCCTACCCGGAATAAATACTCTATGCTGAATAAAGTCCTATTCGGAAAAAAAGCTTATGCGGAAAGATCCCCTATTCGGAATATAGTCCTATGCGGAATACCAGTCTATTCAGAATAAATCCGTACCCGGAATAACCAAGCCTATCCGGAATAAAGGGCCTGTTCGGAATATTCGTGACTATCCGGAATGACTACACTATTCGGAATAAGTCCTTCTATTCGGAATATTCAATATTCTGAATAGTCCACCCTTTTGCTTCTTTACTCGGAATAATGCTGGGTTTGGCCGATTCCTGAAAAGATCAGTAACAAGAATACCGAAGAACAAGGAAAATAAAGATAGCACGGATTTAAACAAAACTAAAGCAAATCAAACACAAGATTAAATCAAACAAACAAATAAACATATACTAATGATAAACAATCAATCCAAAACAATCAAACTCACAAAACTTAATCAAAATAATCAAAACCACTTGATCAAAATAAGAAAGATAAGAACATGAACATGAACATAAACAATAAGATTAAGAAAGGTAGAATGAGATTAACAAGATAAAGATAAAGATTAACAAGAATTAAAAGAAAAACTTACTTGAAATTAAATGGTAATGTAATTAAGGTGCAAGACATGAATTTAAATTTGACAAGTATTTAAATGACAAGGTAATTAAAAGTGGAAGAACTAATTGTCACGATTAGCCAACAACATGAAAGTAATTAACATCTAATCTATATATAGGGGAGGATTATGAAGCTTCCTCCCCTCCTTCATTTCTTCTTAATTGCGTCATTAGGTCCTTAAGCCTTCTACTCTTCTTTAAACTTGGACTCTAATGACTTGTGGCTCGGGATTTCTTTTGAACTCGTCTCTTAATTCTTCAATAAATTAGACTTGAGTTCCTCGGCTTTTAGTTAACTTCCGTCTTTTAACTTTTTCTTCGATAAATCTTCAGAATTGGTCTTGGACTTTCGTTCTTTTTGCACTCTTGACTTCTTGACTTCGTCTTTTCATCTTTTTCTTCAAAAAAAGCCCGTAAATGTTCGTGTTTTCTCCACTTTTCACAATTTCGTCCTAAATCATAACAAAAACACAAACCACGCATAATTCCGACATAAAAGACATAAAATACACGTTTTGGCTCGGTTATTATTGTAATTAAGTGGTAAAAAGGATGGGTGTTTTCACACCTATCAAATCCCCTACACTTGACCATTGCAATGTCCTCATGCAATGCATTAGTTACAAAGCACGTTTACATTTTTCATCATAATCAATCCATAGTGGCCTTTATTAAAGAGATAGAAAACTATAAACATTCAAAGTAAAGAAATCAAAAGCATACCTTTGGTTTTGGAAATGTCATGAATAATCATCATCCTCAAGTTTTCACTTTCTCCAAACCAAGCTTAAAAACGAGATCATTGTTATTATAAGTTAGCAAACTAACACGAACTCATGTGGGCCAATTATTCACTTAGACTCCCTTATTCCTAGGGGTATCTCTTATATTTTATTATTGTCTTGAATGATCACGAGGATGCATTGTTGACTTATTTAGTCCGAAAATAAAGTGAACAATTTCATCAATAGTTAGCTAAAGGACAAAATCTTTTAAAACTGCTTATCGGGACCTCATAAAGTTCATATCTTGGCATAACTCGCTTCGCGATTTGAGACCTTTCTCGGACCGATATTTGGCAGCGACTTCATACTTCAAACCTTGAGAGACGTTCATGAAATTATGGTCTTCTCTTCATAATGTAATTCTTCACTTGAAGTTTTGAGAGATTCATACTTGGACCATGACTTCTTCATTTTTCTCCAATCTTTATTTTGGACTTTGATATACAACGATCCGCCTCCTTTTATGACTTGGATCTATTTATCCTCATACCTTGCTAGGGTCTTTTCGGATGCACTTCTCCATGACTTTTGGGGAGTATTTGCCTTTCGTCGTGTGTCTCGATCTTTCATATTGATTTTTGATAAATGATTCTTCACATCACTTTGGATCTTTAGCAACAAAATATAGCCCTCATGCCTTGTTAGGGCCTTTTCGGGCTCGCCAATCTTCGCATCCCGCTTCAATAAGTTATGCCTTGGCTATGAACTCTAATCCATACCGAACAACTTTTAAACGATCTTGGGCTAGAAGCTAAGTAACTTCTCAAATCGTACAACCTTATTTATTGCAGATAAATTTATTAGCAAGCGATGGGAGAATAGGCTTATAATTAACTCACATAAATTCACGAAAGAATACCAAACTTATAATTGGCTCTATCATCTCTCGTCCTCCATAGTTTAAAATCTCAAGGAATGAGACTCGTGGATGCTTAGCCTATTAAATCAAAGTGTTGGGTTTTCGAGTCGCCTATAGGATCTTGCAAATTCTTAGACTTTTTCAAGTTTAGAAATCGCATTTTAAAGTTCCCTTGATAAACGACTCTCTAGGATCAATTATAGGAACTTGCGAAAAGTTCTTGTTCTTAACCCGTGAGAGTTAAGACTTTCGTGTTTTATAACTCCCTAAATAAAAGCCTAGCAAAACTTGACTTAAACACGTTAAGGATACTAGCAAGAGTAACTTAGATAAGTAAACTCGGGTTGAGTCAAAAGATTCACAACGTTTGAAAATTAAAACCACTTTATTAAAATTTATTCTAATAAGGAAAGAAAATAACTATACAAAGGTAAAAACTAATAGGCCAAAATAGATCAAAAATTTTGAAAAATGTCGAAAAATTGATTTTCCGGTTAAAATGAGGACAAATACAAGGAAAAGATCACTTAACTTCGATAGAAGTCCCCCCTACACTTAACATAAACATTGTCCTCAATGTTTAAGCTTGTGGGAGTAAACTCCCCTATACTTAGGAGATTGTGCACTTTGTTTAAATCTCGCTAAGGAAAAGACAACTAAAGATATTCCTATTTAATATTGAGAAAATATAAAATAGTGAATCGAAAAGAGTTTAGGATAGAACCAGGAAGAAGTGGACACGGAATCACGGGTTGTCAAGAATCATCAAGAGTGGATCATTGAAGCTCGAATCCCTGATTAAAAGAAGAGAGGAGAGGAAATAGCAAACCACAGGGTCCCCCCTACACTTATGATAAAGAAAGCGAAAAGATAGATGCATGGGTTGCCTCCCAAGAAGCGCTTGATTTTTGTTAACCGAGTCGTGAGCTTGACTCGACCTTGATCATCATAGGAAGAAGCATAAAACATATCCACCAGGATCAAAGACGTAGTTTTCGTCCATCAAATAGCACAGGCTTAAGGCGAACAAGGCAAGCCAAAGAAGAATAGGCAAGGTTCCCTTAAGCAGTGATGGAGCACGGTGGAAGCAAGGTTGAAGTGGTGCAAGCAGATTCCCATAAGTTCCAAAGATATTTCCTTTTATTTCATCAGGTGGATACTGAGATGGCTTAAAGATTGCAATACCGGGGTCGAACACCTTTTCCTTTAGGGGAAAATAGCACTCAGGCTCAGCAGAATGGGAAGAAGTTCCGCGAAGAAGCACAACCTCGTCCTCAGAAGTGGGACAAAGAGGTTTCAAATCGTATGTGCTGCGGATATTGGTGTCGACCGGTTTCTTCTCCTTTGAAAGAATGTGCTTCAAATCCAAAGTAGGATCAAGACGATAATCTTCAAAGTCAAAAGGAGGAGCATCACTCTCATGAGGGAAGTAAGTGTTGAGAAACATAGAGAAGTCTTCCTCAAATGAGTAATCGTCCAAAGTAGGATCGAGTGATGGTGGAGGATCTTCATCGTGAGAAGAATCGCTCGAAAGAGTATCGGCCTCATCAAAATCATCATATGTGGGCAGCTCGGGATACTCGGAAGTACAATCATTAAAATCATCCGAATCTGAGCTAGAATCGTCATCATAAGTATCAAAGACCGGTGGAGAATCATAAATGGGAGAAGCGTCCAAATTGGGGCGAGAATCATCCACATCATCATGAAAGAGTGGATTATCATTACAAGACTCGAATAGAGGATTGTCGTAGACGACAAAGTCATCATGCACATTAATCATATTCACTGATTCTCGTCCAAAGGTTTTTCCTGTAAGCTTCCCCATTTTAAAAACTAGTGCATCATCCCCGACTCTTAAGATTAACTCACCTTCGGCCACATCTACTAAAGCTCGTCCGGTTCTTATGAATGGCCGACCAAGTATTAAAGGAATACGAGGGTCCATTTCATAATCAACAACCACAAAGTCGACCGGGAAAGTAAATGTGCCAACTTTGATGAACACGTCTTCGGCTATACCAACAGGGTAAGCGAGAGTGCGATTTGCAAGTTCAAGAGTCATCTTTGTGGGAGTGAGGTCGGGCAATGATAGTGTTTTCCAAACACTCAAAGGCATAAGATTAATACTAGCCCCGAGATCAGCAAGGGCAGTAAATTCTTCGGTTTTGTTGAACACGCAAGGCAACACAAAACGACCGGGATCTCTAATAACTGGGATTTTACCTAGTAAGAAAGATTATGTGTTCGTTTGAGTGTGTCTAATCGAATTGATCTTAGTTTTCTATGTGACTCAGTTTTATTTTGGTGAAAACAAATAATTTTGGTTGTTGTTAAATTTAGATGTGCAAAGACTTAAAAGTAAATGTCGTTGAAAGTAAAGTGGCGTTAAAATAAAGTGCAAAAAAATAAATCTAAGTCTAATTAAAAGAAATGTGCGAAATTTAAAAACGTGACGGGAAGTAAATTAATTAAATGACTAAAACTAAAACGTGATGAGAAGTAAATTAGTCAAGTATTAAAATATAAACTAAAAAATTAATCAAGACAAAAGTGTGGAAAATACCCCCCCAATTGGAATACATTCCGATTATACCAATCGGAGTGTCAAACGTGCTCAATCGGAATGTTGTATGGAACCCAATCGGAATACTGTCACTCACCAATCGGAATATCCAAAATCACCCAATCGGAATGCTTAACTTACCTCTCAATCGGAATGTAGACTAGACCTTGGTCGGAATGTAGTTAGGAACTACAATCGGAATGTGTCACTCATTCTGATCGGAATAACCCAAACAAACACCTCAATCGGAATATGGCAAAGTGCACCAATCGGAATACTGTCACTGGACCCAATCGGAATACCACTTACCTAGTCCACGATCGGAATACCAAAGTGCACCAATCGGAAAGATGAAACCCTTTTCAGATTGGTACCGATCGGAATACAAAACCCCTTTCGGATTGGTACCAATCGGAATACAGAAAAGAATTCTAAAAATACGCTAAGTAAATAAGCTATAATCCTAATAAGCACTAGACGAAAAACTTAGTTAAAACCGTGTAAAAATAAGCTATAAAACTGAAAGTTAAAAACTTTTAAGACACGAAAAAGATAAACTTTAAGAAAAACAACTTTTATATAAAACTAACTTTTATAAAAACTATATAAACTTGAAAATAAATCAAATAAGCTATGAAAACAAATGATTTAAAACAATCAAAAGCATAAAAATCAAACCTTTAACAAATCAACAAGATAAAAACGTGTAAATCAAAGAAAGGTAGAAGAAGATTAACAAGATAAAGTAAAGGTGCAAGTAATTAAAAGAAACACTTACTTGAAATTAAAGGTAATTAAAGGTGCAAGACAAGTAATTAAATGTGCAAGTAATTAAATGTGCATAAAATAAAGTGGAAGAATGGTTTGTCAAGCCACCAACCATGGAAGAACTAATTGTCACTATTAGTCAACAAAACTTAATGAATGAAAATGAGGGGTTTATATAGGTGATTAGGGAGTGGTTAGAGGAAGCTTCCTCTCTCCTTCCTTTCTTGTTAATTGCACCATCAAGTCCTTCCTTCTTAATCTTTTTGTTAATCTTGGAATGTGATGACTTTTGGCTCGGGATTTCTTTGGACTCGTCTTTTAATTCTTCGATAAATAAGACTTGAGTTCCTTGGCTTTAAATAAACTTCCGTCTTTAGACTTTTTCTTCGATAAATCTTCAGAATTGGTCTTGGACTTCCGTTCTTTATCCACTTTTGACTTCTTGACTTCGTCTTTCATCCTTTTCTTCAATAAAAGTCCGTAAATGCCCGTGAATTCCCGTGTTTTCTCCACTTTTCACCTTTTCGTCCTAAATCACAACAAAAACACAAACCACACATAATTCCGACATAAAAGACATAAAATACACGTTTTGGTCCGGTTATTATTGTAAATAAGTGGTAGAAAAGATGGGTGTTTACACACCTATCAATCTCCAAGCTTTTCCGGAAGTTCTTTAAGAATAACTGCAGAGCAGTTTTCATTTAAGCGTGTGTTGGCGAGTTCAATCAGCTTCTCCTTCTTGTTAAGCAATTCCGTAAATGCTTTGACAAATTTGGGCATGTGGACAAGTGCTTCAAGAAAACTAATGTTGAAGTTCATCTGAGAGATCATCTTCACATAGCGTGTCACGTCAGAGTCATCCTTAGTTAGCATTTTGGTCTTGCCTAAACGAGAGGGATAAGGGATATTAGGTTTGGGTGGTGAAGGTGAAGGTGTAGCAGGTAAAGGTTGAGATGTTGAAGGTTCCTTCCTAGAGACATCGTCATGGCGAGGCGGAGACGGTAATGGTGCACTAATACTAGGTGTAGGAGGAGTAGGGATAAATGTTGGCGGAGGAGGTGTAGATGATGGGGTGGGATAGGTGGATCGACAATGGTAATTCCACTACGAGTAGTAATAGCACTCACATTTGCTCGCGGATTGGTGACGGTGTTTGAAGGTAGAGAACTCGAAGAAGAAGGTTGAGCGGCGGGCAAGAAACTAGCAAGCATATTCTTCAAATCATTGGTTTGATTGCTGAAGGAGGATTGAATATTATCTCGAAGCTCAGATCTAATCTCATTTCCTTGCTTGGTAATATCTCCTTTTAGATTGATAATTTGGCTCTGCAGATTCTTGATTTGCTCACCTTGGGTTCTCATTATGGCTTCAACATCCAGGTTAATGGGTGGGGTTTGTTGAGCGGGTGGGTGATAAGGATTAGAAGCTCTTGGTGGGATTTGGTTGCTTCTATTGTAGTTGTTGGCGGGGTTGTGGTTTTGAGGAGAAAAGCCGGGGGAAAGGTAGTTGTTGGACCGGTAACTCAGCAAATTTCTATCCCCTTGAGGTCGAGCTTGGTAATTTTCCGGTGAATAATTACCATAAACTGCATACACATTTTCCGGATTTCCTTGTGTAAAAGGACAATCGGTGTATGAGTGAGGACCGCCGCATGTTTCACAAGGATTAGCAACCGCTTTAACTTGTTGTTGTTGTTGGTTTGAAGCGAGAAGCGTGATACTTTTGCTCATTTCAGTCATCATGCGGGTGAGTTCGGTCATCTCAGGGTTTGCTGAAGTAGAGGAAACATTGACTCTCGGGTTGTTCCTTGAAGAAGCAGAGGAATCCCAGTTTTTATGATGAGTAATCATGTTCTCAATAAGCTCTCTACACTCCTCGGGTCTCCTTTTCATGAATGTGCCACCGACAGCTGCATTAATCATATCACGAACTCGAAAAGTCAAACCGTTGTAGAAAGTATCAATTAAGGTCACAGGGAGCATGTTGTGGTTTGGACAACGATCAATCAAGACATTATATCTCTCCCAAGCATCAAAAAGAGACTCATCGGGATCTTGCATGAAACCGCTGATTTGATTGCGAAGGCTTGTGACCATGGATGGTGGAAAGTAGCGCGACAAAAAGCGTTGAGTCATGTCATCCCAAGTATGAATAGAATTCTTCGGGAGACGATCAAACCATTTCTCGGCATGATGTGATAAAGTATGTGGAAAGAGTTATAGGCGAAGAACATCCATTGTGGCACCGGGCAACTTCATGCTTTGGGTGATTGTAATGAACTTGTCGAGGTGTTTGTTGGCATCATCATCAGGCAATCCACGAAAAGGATTTGTTTGCACTTGCTGAATCATGTGGTGCTTCAACGAAAACTCAGGAGCGTTGATTTGCATCGGCGCAATCGGTCCTCCTCGTCCAAACATGGTAGGTTGACAAAGCTCCTCCATGGTCCGAAGATCGGGCTGTGGAAGAACATTGTTGTTATTATTGAGGTGCGGTGGGATATTGTTGTTGACACCTGACATACTTAAATATTCTTGAGTCTCTGGCTCTTGATAATTAGAAGATCTAGTACGCATACACCTGAAAATGCAAAAGAAAAAGAAACCAAACACAAAGACAATATATATACACAATAAAGATAAAATCTTTTTGGATTTTTGAAATTTTTAAACTTTATCAATTTTTATCAATTTTTAATTTTTATGATTTTTTGAATTTTTTTTATGCAAGAAAAATAACGCTCACAAGTGAACGGATCCCAAAAAGCAACGCGTCTTTCACAGAAAACCGTTAATCTTTACGAAAAGAGCCGGCAGCGGCGCCATTTGATAACTAGATTTTACTCAGGTTAAAAATTATCGTTGTACCAATCTCTTCGAATTGAAAACCTGTGTTTAATGTGCGACTCAGCTGTTCTTTGGTGAAACAAAGTTGTCGTTGTAGTATTTAAAATAAAAGTGCAAAAACAATTAAAGTAAAAGTGCAATTAAAGTAAATCTAAAACTAATTTAAATGTAAATGGTGCAAGTATTTAAAAGCGAGGCTAAAATTAAAGGGCACTAAAAGTAAATAACGCAAACTTAAATCTAACTAAGGCAAACTTAAAACGCAACTAAAACTAAAGCTTAAACTAAGGCAAGACTAAAAGAAATCTAAGGCAAGTAAATTTAAAGTGCGAGTAAATAAAAAGGGCGGGAAAATTAAAGCTCGAAATTAAGAAAATTAAAGACTAAAATGAAAGAAACTGAAAATTACCCCTATCCGGAATAAACCTTATTCGGAATATTAGGCTTACTCGGAATATGTCACCTATCCGGAATAATACCCTCTATTCGGAACAACCAAGCCTATTCGGAATAATGGCAACTCGGAATAAAACGAAATAAATGCTATGCGGAAAACAATTCCCAACTCGGAATAACTAGCCTACCCGGAATAAATACTCTATGCTGAATAAAGTCCTATTCGGAAAAAAAGCTTATGCGGAAAAGATCCCCTATTCGGAATATAGTCCTATGCGGAATACCAGTCTATTCAGAATAAATCCCTACCCGGAATAAAGGGCCTGTTCGGAATATTCGTGACTATCCGGAATGACTAAACTATTCGGAATAAGTCCTTCTATTCGGAATATTCAATATTCCGAATAGTCCACCCTTTTGCTTCTTTACTCGGAATAATGCTGGGTTTGGCCGATTCCTGAAAAGATCAGTAACAAGAATACCGAAGAACAAGGAAAATAAAGATAGCACGTATTTAAACAAAACTAAAGCAAATCAAACACAAGATTAAAACAAACAAACAAATAAACATATACTAATGATAAACAATCAATCCAAAACAATCAAACTCACAAAACTTAATCAAAATAATCAAAACCACTTGATCAAAATAAGAAAGATAAGAACATGAACATGAACATAAACAATAAGATTAAGAAAGGTAGAATGAGATTAACAAGATAAAGATAAAGATTAACAAGAATTAAAATAAAAACTTAGCTGAAATTAAATGGTAATGTAATTAAGGTGCAAGACATGAATTTAAATTTGACAAGTATTTAAATGACAAGGTAATTAAAAGTGGAAGAACTAATTGTCATGATTAGCCAACAAAATGAAAGTAATTAACATCTAATCTATATATAGGGGAGGATTAGGAAGCTTCCTCCCCTCCTTCATTTCTTCTTAATTGCGTCATTAGGTCCTTAAGCCTTCTACTCTTCTTTAAACTTGGACTCTAATGACTTGTGGCTCGGGATTTCTTTTGAACTCGTCTCTTAATTCTTCAATAAAATAGACTTGAGTTCCTCGGCTTTTAGTAAACTTCCGTCTTTAACTTTTTCTTCGATAAATCTTTAGAATTGGTCTTGGACTTCCGTTCTTTTTGCACTCTTGACTTCTTGACTTCGTCTTTTCATCTTTTTCTTCAATAAAAACCCGTAAATGTCCGTGTTTTCTCCACTTTTCATAATTTCGTCCTAAATCACAACAAAAACACAAACCACGCATAATTCCGACATAAAAGACATAAAATACACGTTTTGGCTCGGTTATTATTGTAATTAATTGGTAAAAAGGATGGGTGTTTTCACACCTATCAGATACCATAATCCTAAATTGGGTTGACTTTTAAGATATTTAAAAATCTTCTTCACAGCATGTAGATGTGACACCTTTGGATGAACTTGGAACCTTGAACAGGCACACACATCAAACATAATATCTGGCCTTGAAGCAGTAAGATACATCAATGAACCAATCATTGATCTGTATAGATGAATGTCAACATTTTCTCCATGTTCATCTTTTGATAACGACTTCTTGGCTTCAAAAGGTGTGCTTGTACTCCTTGTATCCATACATGAGAATTTCTTCAAGATTTCAGCAACATATTTGTCTTGGCTGATAAATATTCCATCTTTCCTTTGTTTGACTTACAGTCCCAAAAAGAAAGTTAGTTCTCCCATAGAATTCATTTGAAATCTTCCTTTCATGAAAGCTTCAAACTCTTCACACCATGTCTTCTTAGTAGAACCAAAAATGATGTCATCAACATAAACTTGAACTAGAATGATATCCTTAGCATTCTTCTTGATGAACATAGTTTTATCAATGGTTCCTCTTCTATATCCATGTTCTAGCAGAAAATTGGATAAAGTTGCATACCAGGCTCTTGGAGCTTGATGCATACCATAAAGTACTTTGATAACCTTGTAGACTCTGTTGGGGAATTTAGGATCTACAAAACCTGGAGGTTGTGATACATATACCTCCTCTGAAATAGTACTATATAGAAAGGCACTTTTCACATCCATTTGATAGACTATAATCCCATATATGATGCAAAGGCCAAAAATAACCTAATTGCTTCTATCCTTGCTACTGGTGCAAAAACCTCATCATAGTCTATCCCTTCTTCCTGTCTATAGCCTTGAGCAACAAGTCTTGCCTTGTTCCTCACAACAACTCCTCTTTCATCCTTCTTGTTCCTGAAAACCCATCTAGTACCAATTACTCTCTTACCTGAGGGAAGATCCACAAGAATCCAAACTTTTTGTAGCTCAAAGTGTGTTAATTCTTCTTGCATGGCATCTACCCAACTTTCTTCATCAAGAGCCTGAGAAATGTTTTTGGGCTCTACTTGTGATAAGACATAGGCAAACAAACAATGCTGAGTATCTTTATGATTTGTTCTCTACTGTTGTTTGACATAACTCACAAGTGCATGAGTTTCAATATTGGTTTGAAGTTGTCTTCTGGTTTGTACAGCAGATTTGGGATCTCCAATAATCTGTGTAGTAGGATGGTTGTTGTTGACTTTATGAGTGGGAATAGAACTGATTGGAATTTCTGTTTCCAAATTATTGAAATCAGTTACTGCACCCTGCTCATCATAGGAAGCTTTGGAGAAGATTCCTTCAGCTGGACTAGCATATAAGTATTCATCGTCCATAGCTTGTAAAATCTCTTCTAGTGAGTCAACAGATTTGGAAGATTTTGACTTAGCAGTACTTGTAGATGAAGTACCGCTAGGTGTAGTATGTACTGCTGAGTGTTGTGACTCATAAGATTCTTCTCCTGAATGCTTATTAGCAGATGTAGCATTCTTTTCTTGATCTTTAAGCCTCTGAAGCTCTTGAAAGGCTTGATCATCTTTTGATGGCATGGTTTGCTTCTTGGGAGTGGCAGACATGGGAGTAACAGTAGGAATATTGGGCACATAGATATGAACATCATCATCTGATAAAGAAACATCTTCTTGAGTACCGGCATTAGTTGCACTTGACTCCTCACCTGCATTGTTAGTTTGACAATTCTTTTGCAAAGAATAGTAATCCATAGAGTTAGTTAGATAATCTAAATCAAACATCCAAGCATAACCTATTCCTAGGACATTGGGTTTATTTTCTAAGAAATTAACATGAGCATTTTCTTCAACCTTCTTAGATGCCAAATTATAAACCCTATATGATTTACTTTGCAATAAATATCGTACAAGATATCCTGGATCAGACTTTCCATCAAACTTTCCCAAATAGTCAAGCGTATTTAGTATAGACACATGACACCCAAAAGGTCTTAAATGACTTATGGTAGGCTTCACACCAGTCAAAATTTCATAAGGTGTTTTGTTTTGAGGCTTGGTTACTAGGACTCTATTTAACACATAACATGCAGTGTTGATTGCATCTGCCCAAAAGGTGTTTGGCAAAAGAGAATCAACCAGCATAGTTCTAGCAGCCTCAATCAGTGTCCTATTCTTCCTTTCAGCTACTCCATTTTGTTGTGGAGTCCTAGGATTACTAAATTGTCTCTTAATTCCTTTAGACCTACAGAATTCATCAAATTCAGCATTCTTAAATTTTGTCCCACTATCAGTCCTAATGATTAAAACCTGTTTAGTAAACTATTTTTCATCTAAAGTGATAAAGTCTTTAAGTAATTCATTTGTTTCACTTTTAAGAGCTAAAAAGAAAACCCAACTAAATATACTATAATCATAAGTGATGACTAGACAAAAGGTCTTATGACTAATGCTTCTTATAGAAACTGGACCAAACAAATCCATATGCAAAAGCTGCAAAGGTTTGGTCACAGTGTTGATAGTCTTGGTCTTACAAGAGGCTCTGTGTTGTTTACCTTTTTGACAGGCAGCACATATGAAATCATTTTGAAAATATTTGTTAGGTAAACCTCTAACCAAATTCCTATTCACTAATCTATTAAGATTCTTGAAATTCACATGACCTAACCTTCTATGCCACAAATTAGACTCATCAAAAGAAGCCTTAGCTAGCAAACATGTAATACCACCTGTTGGAGTAATAGTATGAAGATTAAAGGTGTACATATTTTCTTGCCTGGGTACTTTAAGCAGTATTTGAGATTCCTTAGGCATCTCAAAGTCTTTAGACAATACCAAGCAGTCTTTGTCTGTGAACAACACCTTGTTCTTCTTATCACACATTCGTGATACAGAAAAGAGATTGAACTCATTCAATTCTTTTACAAAGAACACATCTTCAAATTCCAACTTTCCTGTGTTGATTTTCCCTTTGCCAGTGATTCTACCTTTGCTACCTCCAAAGGCTACTGGACCTCCTCTGAATTCTTCAAATTCAGCAAGAAAATCTTTGTTTCCTGTCATGTGTCTTGAGCATCCACTATCTACTATACCTTTATCCTTCAATTCATCAATCAGATGCCCCTACACACAAATAAAACTCATTAGTTTTTAACAGGGACCCAAGCCACATTTGGCTCGGATCTTTTGGGACCTACACATTTAAGAGTTTGTTTTGAAGCATTCCTAGTAATGCTACTTTTGCTCTTATACTTCATGGTTTCATTTATGTAGTCAAAGACATAGGATGAATCTATGTGCTTAGACTTCTTTGCCTTAAGTACTGCTTTAGCGGTACTTGCTTTAACACATGATTTATCTCTTTTAGGAACCCACATTTGCACTAGTTTGTTTTTATCCTTACTTCTAGGTGTTTTAACTTTTTCAAAAACCTTCTTAGAAGTCTTAGAGAACTTTGTTTTACAGACTTTAAACCAACAGTACTTAAGTTTGGTCTAGCAGTACTTACAGGTCTAGACTTGCCGATACTTGATTTACCAGACTTTAAAGGTACTAGACCTTGTTTCATAAGTACTGCTCTAGGAACAAAACTTTTGGCAGGGTTATATTTGACCTGTTTGGCTACCCTTGAGTGATCAAACTTAGGTTTGTCATTCTTAAGTTTCCGATTCCTATTAACCTGTGCATTTTTCCCATTACTGTTTTTCATGACATTTTGTGCAGTCTTCTGTTTCACAATCTTATCTTCATGTAGATTACAATCTTTGATAAAATGACTTAGACTACCACAAACATAACATCCTTTTCTTCTTAAAGAAGACCCAAAAGGTTGTTTTGACTTAACTTTCTCAAAACCTAGCCCACCCCTTTTGGCTTTATTATGTTTTACATTGTTTTCCAATATCTTGCTAGGAGTTTTTATATGCTTGGGAGCAGAACTAGTCTTAGATTCTTCAGAAACAAAGTTGTTCATTAAAGGTGGATAAAAAATGTTTTTGGTCACAACAGTCTTTTCTTGGGACAAAGTACTAGAGTTTAAGGTATTTTTAACCTTTGGTTCTTTTAACTCTATACTTGTATCATTACTAGGGGGCATGAAAATTCCTGATAGTGGTGGAGGAACTGACTTCATTCCTTCAGCATATCTATCATTTTTAGGTGTATCATTTACCTCACTAGAACTATCAAAAATCCCTTTTGATAATTCCTTGTCAGTTAAAGTTATCCCAGGTTGGTCCTCAATGTATCCTAGGCTTGATTTATCATAATACCCCATTTGTGAATTAATCAATTTTTCCAATCCTTTAGAGGATTTTTTCCAATGATTAATCACTTCCCTTTCATTATAAAGATTGGCTTTTAAAGCTTCATTTTCTGTTGATAATTTTAACAGTTGTCTTTCAAAAGCTTTTATTTCCACATATTTTTCCTCATTTGAAGAGTTAAAATTCTTATTTTCTCTTCATAGTTTTGTTGAGGCTTTTTATACAAAACTATATTTTCTTCTAATTTGACAACACCCTGTTTAAAAGCATTTAATTTTACAGTGCATGTGTTAACCTTTTGATTCTAGTTCTACTTTTAGGCTATTAAATTTAGAACACAGTCTTTAGAACAAGGATGTACTTTAGTATCTTCATGTGAGAGAGCCAATAAACCAAGCTCTTCTTATTCTTCATCTTCAGCCCAGTTCACCACTCCATCTACAGTAACCAATGCTTTGGTTCCTTTAGGACTCCTGCTGTTTCCTTTTAGAAAGCTTTTAGTTATTCTTGGACTGGTTCTATAGCTGTGCTTGGACTTCTGATTTCTATTCTCAGCTTTGTCTCTAGAGCATTCTCTTACAAAGTGTCCATTCCTTCCACATTTATAGCATTCAACTTTGGACTTGTCATATCCTAATGGCTCATTAGGATCAACAGTCATTTTTCTTCCAGTCTTCTTGAAGAACCTATTAGATCTTACTGACACCATAGCAGCTTGCCATTTAAGATCCATCTCTTCAACATCAGTATCATCCATTTGGAACAAGTCATTGAGTGTTAATCTTGGCCTGTTGTCTTGTCCAACGAAGAATGAGAAGGCATCATTGTCACTAAACAATGGTGAAGACCTTCCATGTGGATTCTGAGAGACTATAGGGCTGCCTTCAATACTTTGTGGGTAAGTACTGCTTGTAAGTCCTCCAGCGGTATTTGTGAAGAATGTACCGCTGGTAGATCCACTAGCGGTATTATGAAAGTAAGTACCGTTCTTCCCATCTGACACAAAAGCCAAGTTAGACTTTGTAGTAGTCGCTGCCTTTACTTCAGTGCCTTTCACATCCATCCTATATGCTCTAAGATTGTTGTAGAGATGATCAAAAGGAATTGTTTCCAGATCATCTCTTGTGATGAAGTGCATAGACATTGCTTTCCACTCTGGTGGAACACTTCTTAAGAATTTTAAAATAGCTTCTTCATTAGGAATTACTTGTCCATAAACTGCCAATTGAATAATCAGCTTACTGAACCTTCCATAGCCACCATGTATCCCCTCTATACTGGTAATTGAGAAGTTATCAAATTCTTGCTTAAGAACAATCTTCTTTATCTTCTTAGATTTGTCATTACCCCCAAATCTAAGTTTTATAGCATCCTACATTGCTTTAGAATCCTTATAATGATGGAAGCTTGGTAGAATGTCTTTAGAAAGAGCCATAGCCAAAGCAGTTCTGGATTTTCTCTCTCTGATCTCTGCTTGTACCTCCTCAGCAGTCACAGCAGGTAGAGCATAACATGTATCGTCTGGCAACCAGTGTAGCTTCTTTGGTGTGTTCCCATTCTTGATAACTTGCCACACAGTATGATCTGTGTGATTCAAGTAATGTTCCATCTGCATAGCCCATGTCTCATAATTGTCACCTTTGAGAACTAAGAGTTTAACAGCAGATAAAGTATGAGAAGGTGTTGTTGTAGAGGTAGCTACTGCATTCACGGCTTGAACACCTTGTACTGGTGTAGGATGCACAACTTGTGGTTGTCCTTGTGGTATAGGAACAGGGTTCTGAACATCATCCAAGTGAGCATCATCACCATCTGGTTGAGACATTAAGTTTTGGTATGTGTGGAGTGTATGGGGTTGTGTTCTTCTTTTTAAGAGTTTCTCAACAAACTCTGATACCACTTGTTGATCCCTTTGATTGGATCTATATTCTGTTAAGAATCAGTATAGTAGTTTGTAATCAAACTAAAACACTTCGAGCACTCTTACTAACACTAAATAAGTTATGCGGAATCTAAACCTATAAAGCACAAAAGAATAGAATTACTTTTAACTATTCGATTCTCTTATTAATCGACTTGAATGAGGTACATAAAAGACATTGTACCTATGTTCCTTTTATAGAGTAAGGAACCCTAGAAACCTTAGAATATTCTATAAAGATAAGTATATCACAGACGATATATTATCAATATTCTAACTATTTAAGTATATCACATAAGATATACTCTAACTATAACAATGACATATCTTATACAAAGATATATTCGTCCTAATCAGTATAGCAGTACTTACTTTATAAGTAGCAGTACTTACTATGTACCGCGTTAACACTAACGGTACTTACATAACACTAACAGTACTTAAAATATACTGACGGTACTTAACACTTGACAAATAATTCCCAACAACTGTTTTCCCCAGTAGTTACAGATTAAATGCTTATGTTTTATTAGTTACCTTAGCCATATACATGTGATTGTGATAAATTACACCTCTTGTTTAGGAAAACAAAAGAGGGTAAATGAGCGGTAAGTATTAAGTGATGATTTAGGAAAATCAAGCACTAATGACCCTTATGAAGTTCCAAGTTCGTTTCCCAAGGAGGTATATGTGTGTGACTAAGATGTAAATGATTTGAGATTAATAATGGTTAGAAGGGGATGAGAAAAGAGAGTGACGAAGACGTGAAATTAATTACTACGACGACAAAATGTAAAATCGTAAAATAAGCTAAAATAAGTTTTGATCATTGGTAAACTCTTAGTTTATTTATTTTGATTTTTGGTGAATTTTTGGTAATTTTTAGAATTAATTTTTTTTCAAACATTTTAAATAATTAAATATTCAATTTTTAAATGCTAATTAAAGCCCTAAAAATCAAATAAATTATCAAAAAGCCCAAATAAAGATTTTTCAATTGGTAAACCTCTAAAATGACCTAAAAAGAGTAAAAACTATTTTTAGAAATTTTTAAACTAATAAAAACTATTTAAAATGATTTAAAAACTATAAAAACTTAAAATAATTATAAAAATTAATCTAAAAGTGATAAAATTATTCTAAAAGTTGAAAAAATCCTATTTTAATGTATTTAAGCTAAGAAAAATGTAAAAAGTTGAAAAATGTGAAATATGAAAAATAATATTAAAATAATATTAAAATAATATTAAAAATCCAAAAATTATAAAAAATTCTAAAAACTTGCAAACTAGTTTATTTTAACCTAAATAAACAGAAAATGAAAGTGAAATGACCAGAATACCCCTATTGGGCCCTCAAATGGGCCAAAACCAAAAACAGTCAACATTAATGGGCTTTTTAGCCCAAAAAGTCAAACTTGGCCCAATTGACTTGAAAAGGCCCAATCTGACTCAAAATTTGATTCTAAACACAAAACTCTAAAGGCCTAAAAGCTGAAAGTGAGCTTATCACAGCTTATTAAGCAAATAGCTTATCCTTATTGGGCTTTTTAGCCCATTAAGCAATAAGCTAATGCCATAAGCTCTAATTTAACACACAGCCTTCTTTTGGGATGCTTAAGAGATCTGTAAAAAGAAATTTTGAAAAAGCACACTCAGTAAGCCAGAAATAAGCAAAGTACAATTTCACTAAAAGACAAAATAGTCGGGTTTGAGATTTAGGGCACCTCAGAACTTGATTCAACTTGCAAAATGTCACAAATGAACTCAATAAGCCAAATAAATCAACAAAATTCCAATAAGCAACACCAATAAGCCAGAATGAACCAATAAGCACTTATGAAAAAGTTAATTAAGTTGGTTTTCTAGTCAAACCCTAAAGTCAACCCACCAAATGCTTCAGTATGAACAAATGGGTCAAATAATAAGCACCTATTACAAAATCCAAGTTGTTGCTAGTTAAAAAAATATATTTTAGCTTATTGATAAGCTGAAACCCAATTAACACTAGCAGGGGGAACTTTCAGTAGGAACTGGTTCCCACTGCTTTGACTATTTGACCAAGCTTTTTAGAGAGATTTAGTTGGATTCAATTGGAAACAAGGGCACCCTTGTGATCAGTGAATCACAAGGAGTCAATATCAACAAGAAAATCACAATTTGGTTCATACAATAAGCCAGAAATAATCAAACAGTCACCAGATATTGCACAGAGATGGGAAATAAGCAGTTATGCACAAATAAGCAGATATAGCATGAATAAGCCAACCAAATTCAACAGGATGCATACACAAGCTATATAAACTATGAATAAGCACAAACAAACTTCAATCAAACACTGAATCAAAGTGAATAACAAGATCAAAGCAGATACAGTTACTGATAAGGAACAAAGTGAATATGCAGAAACTTTGCTGATCTAATTGACACTAAATCCAATTTCAATGCTTCAAATCTCTTTCCCTGATGTTATTAACCTAGTTTAACCACTTGTTAACCCTAGTCTATGATTAGATCTAGGTGTCCCTTAAACCACAGCCAAAAATATCAAGTAAACAAGATTTTATAGTCTTATTATGAATCTAGGTTTTTCAACCCACAAAACTTGCATACTAATGACCAAGTATATCAGATAAACAAGTACTAACAACCACAAGCACAATATACCCAATCAACAAGCCTCAAAACCTGCTTATGCAGTTAACCCAAA
Organism: Glebionis coronaria; assembly: GCA_025667525.1. NCBI lineage: Eukaryota > Viridiplantae > Streptophyta > Magnoliopsida > Asterales > Asteraceae > Glebionis > Glebionis coronaria. The sequence continues at coordinate 587,417,115 of CM046874.1, read as the reverse complement.
CACCCCTTAAAAACCTGTTTTGACAAATTTCCAAAGGATAATTCAGTTTTAACCCACAAATCAAGCTAATAACACTTCAATAATATCAAACAAGAACAGATAAACAATAATCAACCATCAAATCACAGATTCCACAATAATCATGCAAATATCACATCAGAAAAATAAGAGAGAAAATGAAAAAGGAGAAGGAGCAAACCTCCAAGACCTACATCCAGGCCCTGGATTGTTTGAGCTGAGGTACTAGCAGAACAAGTACCAGCTTCCAATGCTGCTAAGATGAACAAACAATAAGGTGAGATCAAATAAACAAGCACTTTTCTGATTTTTGAAACCCAAGTTTTATCACTTAAAACCTTGCCTCAAAAACCTTCAAACATTAAAATGGAACTCAGAATTAGGCTATTCTAACACCAACTTTTAATAAACAAGAACAAGATTTCTCAAAATTCAAAAAATCAAATTTTATTAACTTAAAAAGGGATTACAAAGATTGATAGCCTAAAACTGGAACAAAAGCTCTCTCACATGTTGTGGAGTCTTTTTATAGGCAAATGCTAGCTAATCACTGTTCATAAACCCTAGAGTGAATTTCCCATTTGTCCTTGCAGAATCTTTTAGGCGTGTTGCCAGCTGGTTTGGGTGAATCATGGACGTTTGTTTAGTGCTTGGTGACAAAGGAAAAGCTTTGGTTCGTTGATCTTGCCATGTCATGGTAAAATGCCTGGTGTCGTCATGTGAATGGGAGTGGGGGTATCATTCTGGTAGTGGGGATTTAGGATTTTGGTGTGGGATGTGATTGTCTTGATGTGAATTACACGTGGGAACAACCAATTTTAATTTCCCCTTTGTTTTCCTCTTTTTAATCCTGGGTAAAGAGGGGTGTTCTTCATGGTAAAATCCAAACAGTAAGTGTTACCCGCGTTATTAGGAATTCAAACTTTCAGCTTGTCACTTTTGGTCCTTGGTTTTTGGGAAAAGTTGTATAGCAAGTATTTTAGTCCAAACAAACGCATTCCTTTGTTATTAAACTTCCACTTTTCACACTTTTGGCACAAAACTTTGGCAAAAGGATATCAAGGGTTGTTTTTGCCATTTTCCATAATTCAAGGGCTGGTTTTGGACTTTGTTGATCTTCAAAGGTCTTCAATGTATCTTTGACTTCATGAGGGACCATAGTTGACAAATTAGATTTGATGAGGGACTAATCTTGCCAATTCTTCAAAGTTGAAGGACCATTTGTGTAATTTTGACAAACTTAAGGGACCAAACTTATAATTATGATTTCGTAAGGGTTTTAAGTATCATTTCTTCATTCATTGAGGATCAATCTTGCATATCTTCAAGTCTTCAAGGGTAAATGTTGGATAAATCATGATCTAAGGCCCGGTTCTTTAGACGGCTTCGTTTCTCGTGTCCGTTTTTCCTTCTTTCTTGTGATCTTTTGTTTTTTTCACGATATCCATACCTAAAATACACAAGTAAACAAACACAAGCATATATATGGTATTTTATGACATTTTTATGCATTTAAAGCCCGAAAAGAACGATGAGATCATGTATAAATGCCATCTCATCACTCCCCCATACTAAGCCATTGCCGTGCCCTCACGCAATGCTTGAATAAAATATCTAATCATCACCAAAGTTCAATTTTATTAACCTTTATTGAATAGTAAAAGACTTGCAACAATACTATGAAGATGTGTAAAGACATAATGTATGATTTTCATCACAAATGTGACTTTTAGGGTCAAAGAATAGAAACAAGTAAATGTCCCTTAGAGTAACTTCTTCATCCTTGATTGTCATACATTCCATGTTAAGTGCAAAAACGAGATCATTGTTGGTACAAGTCACAATGCTAACACTACTCATACGTCCAAATTGTGTAATACTTTTTTCTCCCCGCAATCCTAGTTATTATAAAAGGAAATGGGTTACTAGCATTTTTTTTAACTATTTGTCATGGATCACAAGTGATTCATATTGACTTATTTGAGTAGTTATTAGTCCGAAAGAAAAGTAGCACAATTTAATCGATAGTTAGCCGAAGGGCAAAATCTTTTAAAACGGCTTCTCGTGTATCTCCTTAAGTTCATATCTTGGCATAACTCGTTTCACGATTTGAGACCTTTCTCGGACTGATATTTGGCATGTACTTCATACTTCAAATCTTGGGAAGACGTTCTTGAAATTATGGTCTTCTCTTCATATATTTGGAATTTCTTCACTTGACGTTTTTGAGAGATTCTTCATATTTGGACCACGACTTCATTATTTTTCTTCAATCTATACTTTGGATTTTGATATACAACGATCCGCCTCCTTTTCGGACTTGGATATATTTATCCTCATACCTTGTAAGGGTCTTTTTGGATAGACTTTCTCCATGATCTTTAGGGGAGTAATTGCTTTTCGTCGTGTGTCTCAATCCTTCATATTGATTTAGGAATAATGTTACTTCACATCATCTTGGATCTTTAGCAAAAATAGAGCTCCTCATGCCTTGTTAGGGCCTTTTTGGATGATCACCAATCTTCGCGTCCTGCTTCAATAAGTTATGCCTTGGCTATGAACTCTATTCAACCCCGAGCAACTTTTAAACGATCTTGCACTAGAGGCTAAGTAACCTCTCAAATCGTACGACCTTACTTATTGCAATTATTTTTATTCCTAATGCATTGATCTTATGGGAAGAAAAAACCACAATTAAAAACATATGAGTTTTTGAAAGTACATTTTCATGTTCTACTTTTAGCATGATCATTTGTCTAACTCTATCATCTCTCGTTCTTCACTATATAAAGACCTCTAATTAAAGAGACTCGTGAATACTTAGCCATGCAAGTCAAAATTAAGCCAAATTTGGATTAACTTTCATTAAGACTATATCAAATCAAAGTTTTGGGTTTTCAAGCCACCTATAGGATCTTGCACTTTCTTGGACTTTTTCAAGTTTAGAGAATGTATTTTATAGTTCCCTTGATAAGTGACTTTCTAGGATCAATTATAGGAACTTGCAAAAAGTTCTTGTTCTTAACCCATATGAGTTAAGACTTTCGCGTTTTAAAGCTCCCTATATAAAAGTCTAGCAAAACTTGAATTGAGCGGGTTAAGGAATGTAAATGGCTCCAAATGCCCATCAAGTCAAAAATTAGCTCTTATTCTACCCATCGGAAAATATACATTCGTGTCTTAAAAAACACTTATGAAAACTAAAAAAAAATTTAAAATATGGCCATTTTTATCCTTATTAGCAACAAAAACAAAACATTGAAAGTTGGAAAGCGTGAGGGCATAGCAAAGCAAGTACCTATTCACCCCCCCCCATACTAAAAGTAAACATTATCCTCAATGTTTCGAGTCTAAGGGTGGAGCACCCCCATACTAGAGACGAAGAATCAAATGCTTAGGATCTAGCATGGAAAGGGTGATCAACAATATATCTAAAGCCGTTTATTAAGTATGCTAAAAGATAATTGTTAGAACAATAAAGGATATGTCAATGGATTCGTGAAAAACTTCTTCAAGCAAACGATGGAGGCTCACGTAAACGAACACGAGAGTCTTCAATCGTAGATGATGATGATCTAGATAACACAATCACAAACAACCACGAGACAACGATTTTGAAGGGTACAAGTCCCCTTATTAGTGAATAGTAAGCATAAAAGGATAAGCATGGGATTTCCCCCACGAGGCACCTCGTTTTTGATTACCGAGTCATGAGCTCGACTCGAACCCCTCAATGCTAATTATCATTGGGGAAGGTGACTTGGTCGAGGTCAACCATTGAAGGAATTTCCCCACCAAAGTAGTGCTTAAGCCTATGTCCATTCACCTTGAAGTTAGGACCATCATCTTGAGCTAGCTCGATGGTCCCATAAGGAAACACTTGTGTAACGGTGAAAGAACCCGACCAACGAGATTTCAATTTCCCGAAAATTTCTTAAGTCTAGAGTTAAAAAGTAACACTTGATCACCAACGTTAAAAACCCGGTTTTTAATCTTTGCATCATGAAACTTTTTAGTCTTTTCTTTGAAAATCAATGAAATTTCATAAGCATTGTCTCTTAATTCATCTAATTCATTCAATTGTATTTTCCGGTGATCTCCCGCGGTCTTCAAGTCAAAGTTTGCATGCTTAAGGGCCCAATATGCCTTGTGCTCCAATTCATTGGGCAAATGACAATTCTTCCCATAGACTAACTTATAAGGAGTGCAACCGATAGGTGTCTTATAAGCGGTCCCAAAAGGCCCATAAAGCGTCATCGAGTTTGTCGGACCATGAAGCACGGTTTTCTCCAATCGACCTTTCTAAAATCCTCTTCAAATCTCGGTTCGAAACTTCGACTTGCCCACTTGTTTGCGGGTGATAAGCCGTAGAAAGACGATGAGTAACTCCATATTTCTTTAAGACCTTCTCGAATTAGTCATTACAAAAATGGGTTCCACGATCGCTTATAATAGCACGAGGGGTTCCGAACCGAGAGAATAGTTGCTTCAAAAACTTCACTACCACACGAGCATCATTAGTAGGTAAAGCCTTAGCTTCCACCCACTTAGAAAGGTAGTCCACCGCGACGAGGATATATTTGTTGCCCTGAGATGATGGGAACGGCCCCATAAAGTCTATACCCCATATGTCGAAAATCTCACACACTTGAATTATGTTTTGTGGCATTTCATCACGTTGAGACGATTTTCCTTGACGTTGAAACGAATCACACGACTTCACAAGTGCGTGTGCATCACGATAGATAGAAGGACAAAAGAAGCCGGCATCAAACACTTTCTTAGCCGTGAGATTAGCACCATGGTGACCACCCGTGGGTCCCTCGTGACAAGCTCTAAGGATATTAGAAGCTTCGGCACCAAAAACACAACGTCGAAAGAGTTGATCCGCACAAACCCGAAAGAGATAAGGGTCGTCCCAAAAATAGAACTTGACGTCACGAAAGAATTTTCGCTTTTGTTGTGTCGTCATACCCTTGATTATGAAATTGCCCGCATGGTAATTTGCAATGTCGGCAAACCATGGGGTGGTGTCTTTAGAATTCACTACACCGAGAGTCTCGAGAGGAAATGTTTCGGTGATTTCCTTGTTCTCGAAAACATCTTTGTGAGGATCTTCTAGACGAGAGAGATGATCGGCCGCTAGATTCTCGGCTCCTTTTTTGTCAAGCACGGTGACATCAAATTCTTGGAGGAGGAGCATCCAACGAAGCAATCTCGGCTTAGCTAAGAGATACTTGATAGCCGAATGGTCGGTATACACGATGCTTTTAGTTAAGACGACATAAGGTCGGAATTTCTCAAAAGCATAGACCACGGCAAGGAATTACTTTTCCGTTGTGGTGTACTTTAATTGAGCCTCGGTCATCGTCTTACTAGCATAATGGATAGGACGGAAATGCTTGTCATAACGTTGCCCTAAGACGGCCCCTATAGCATAATCACTTGCATCGCACATGATTTCAAAGGGTAATTCCCAATTAGGAGCAACAAGAATGGGAGCTTTGGTAAGTTTCCTTTTGAGAGTTTTGAAAGCTCTAACACAATCCTCATTGAAGTTAAAAGGAGCATCCTTCTCGAGAAGGTGTGTCATAGGTCGAGAGATTTTCGAAAAGTCCTTGATGAAACGACGATAAAAGCCCGCGTGGCCTAGGAAACTCCTAACTACCTTAACGGTTTTGGGATGAGGTAACTTGGCGATGACGTCTACCTTAGCTTTATCGACCTCAATCCCCGCTTTCGACACCTTATGTCCTAAGACGATTCCTTGTTTACACATAAAATGACATTTTTCCCAATTAAGCACAAGATTGGTTTCTTCACAACGTTTTAACATTTGCTCGAGATTAGATAAACACGACGTGAACGAATTGCCAAATACCGAGAAGTCATCCATAAATACTTCCATCCACTTCTCGGTCATATCGTGAAAAATCGCCATCATACACCGTTGAAACGTACCCGGTGCATTACAAAGTCCGAAAGGCATCCTACGATAAGCAAACGTTCCATAAGAACACGTAAACGTAGTCTTCTCTTGATCACGAGGGTCGATAGGGATTTGAAAGTAACCGGAAAAACCATCTAAAAAACAATAGAATTCATTTCCCGCGAGTCGCTCCAACATTTGATCCATGAAGGGCAAAGGAAAGTGGTCTTTACGAGTGGCGTCATTTAACTTTCGGTAGTCAATACACACCCTCCAACCGGTCACAACACGAGTGGGAATTAACTCGTTGTTTTCATTGGGCACAACGGTCATTCCTCCCTTTTTAGGGACACAATGGATTGGGCTCACCCATGGGCTATCGGAGATAGGATAAATCATTCCCGCGTCAAGGAGTTTTAAGACTTCCTTTTTAATGACATCGTGAATTTTGGGATTCACCCTTCTTTGACTTTGAATTGCGGGTTTGTAGTCCTCCTACATTAAAATCTTGTGAGTACAAAATTTTGGGTCAATACCCTTAATGTCGGAAATTTTCCACGCAATTGCCCCTTTATGAGCTTTAAGAACTTTCAAGAGCTCGGTTTTTTCATCATTAGCAAGACCTCTTGCAATAATAACCGGCAACTTGTCATCACCTTCTAAGAATGCGTATTCAAGGTGAGAAGGAAGATCTTTCAATTCAAGGATAGGTGGTTCCTCGATTGAAGATTTTGGTTCAACACTCAAAACTTCCATCGGCGGAAGAAATGGTGGAATAGAAGTATCATCACTAATCAACACCTCATCTTCATTGTCGATTTCATTTGAAGTGAAACCGCCTCCTTGGAATGGAGTAAGATTTGGTGTAGAATTAGCAAGAATCGGATCCAAAATAGTGGGATTGCCACTTGACGAACTATCGGAAAAACCTAACACTTCTTGTGAAAACTCATCGCAAACCACATCAACTATGTCAATGTGATTGATGGTAGCGATTGCAAAAACATGAGAAGGTTTCGAGTTTTGAGTAGCGTTTATAACAAGTTCCTCTTCGTTGAATCTCAAAGTGATAGTTCTTGCATGAACGTCGATAAGCGATCTCGAGGTGTCTAAAAATGAACGACCTAAAATTAGAGGAACTTGAGGATCCGCGGGGATGTCAACTACTATAAAATCAACGGGATAGTAGAACTTCCCCACTTTCACGAAAACATCTTCCGCTACTCCACATGCTAAAATCGTAGAATGATCGGCCATCTCGATAGACATGTTCGAAGGAATAAGAGCCGGAAGCAAAAGCGATTTCCAAATGGAAAATGGCATCAAATTAATGCTCGCACCAAGATCGGCCAAGGCGAGGGATTCTTTCATATCTTGTATGTCACAAGGAATGAGAAACTTTCCGGGGTCACCAACTTTTTCCGGTATGCGGTTAAGATAAACCGAAGAACAATTAGCAAGCTTTGAAAGCTTTTCCTTATCGCTCATCATACTTTTAAAAGTGGAAGCGAAACGAGGCATATACAACAACACGTCGGCTAAACTCACATCAAAATGCACTTGTTGAAACATGTTTATAAAAAGCTCGATTTGTTGTTTGTTACGTTCTTGCAATTTCTCTTTGTTTCGTCTCGAAGGGTAAGGTAAGGGTGGTGTGGGTTGGACATTAGGCAACGGCCTTGGAATCTCGGGTTCCATGATTGGTATTGGTTCAACCGTAGGTGTGGTTTAAGCGGTACTTCGTGGGATTGTAATGTGCTCCTTTTCGACCATCACCTTGGGCTCTTTCTCGATTTCCTTCTCCGTAGAAGTATTTAGACGAGAGATTGGTTCCTTGAAAGTTTTACCACTTCGTGTAGTAATAACCTTCATTTCTCCCTTTGGGTTTGCAATGGTATCACTTGGAAGACCACCCGAGGAAGATGGTTTACACATGATTGCTTCAAAAATTTTAGCCATTCGGTCCTCAAAATTTTGATTGCCTAGCATCCGCTTTTAACAATTCTTGCTTAATCTCATGTTGTCCTTGTTCCATCTTTTGTTAATTTTGTTGAAGACGTTGGACATTTCCTTCCATTTTATTAGCATGAGTTTTAAGTTCATTAGCAAGTTCGTTTTTAAGCTCGTTTTTCAACTCGGATCTTAAGCTAATCATCTCACGTTGCATGTTATCAAATTTAACATCATTTGCTTTAGCATAATCCAAAAATTCTCCTTGAAGATTTTTAGTGTGAGCATTTTGAAAACCTTGTGTAGTGTTTTGAAAATCACGGTTTTGGTTTTGATTAGTGACTTGTCCATTCCCACTTTGATAATTCCCTTTGTTGTAGTTACGTGAATTGTCTTGGTAATTACCACCTTGGTTGTTGTTTCGATAGTTATTAGCATTTTGAGTTGGTGGAGCTTGATTTGGGCGGGAACCTTGACCGTTTTGGTTATAAGTTCCCGTTGCTACATAAGCTCTCAAAGTGTTACCATCCGCGGTAATGCACTCGGAAAGATCATGAGCTCCACCACAAGATAAACAACTCTTAGCAACCATTTTAACGGAAGCGGAATTTGAAGCTTCTTGAGCCTTCCAATGAGACATAAGATTAGCAAATCTATCGAAAAACCGATTTTCCTCATTAGCTTTGTCACACTCCCAAAATATCAGAGTATAATGGCAACCAGGGAGTGGTGACGTCATGATTATCATACACACACAGTTACAAAGAACGACCTCTAAATGAGACGTTCGGAAAATTGATCACTTGCATTTGATAAAATAAATAGTTTTAACATAGCGCGGAAGCATAAAACTGGTCATAGATACAAAAACATAGTTTCCAAATAGTACAAATGATCTTTGTTTTCAATAGAAATGACGGCAGTGCATGAGACCTCACATAGCATCTTCCTTCTTAATACCTGAGAAAAACATTGCTAAAGCGTCAACATAAAGTTGGTGAGTTCATAGGTTTAGTTAATTTGAAGTGTTTAATGAACCACAAGATTTTCCCAAACTTGATGACAATATAACAAATACAAAGTCATCATAAAAGCATTTATTACAGTCTAAGCTCGTGACACCGAAGCGTTAACAACACCGGCAGTATAATCATATAAATGTAGCCCAACTGGATGCCTAAACCCACGACATCCTATCTCAGACTCAAATGAAACTGTGCCCGCTTGTCCCTTGTTGGACCAAGATGGACAGGGGCGTCAACCCCTATAGATCTATCCATAACATTCGCGCTTACACAAAGTAATTAACGGTTCACGATTCACGGGCCAAAGCAACTGGGTTTTTAGTGGGACTCAGACTAGTATATAAATCAGTAAATGCACTTGTGTTCATACGTTAAATCAAGCAATGTCTCACCCCAAAAAGCAGTAAAAACAGTTAAAAGTGGGGCTATAAACTCACCTCGTAACTAAGCAAAGTGATGAGAATACACGGTAACTCGAGAATACGATCACGTTACCCAAAACCTAAATAAGTATATCGACCGTGTCACGACACTTATAATTTCACCAATAAAAATGTATGCGATCCTAGTTGTGCTTGACGACATATTTTGTTTACGGAAAAACGCGACAATCAAAACTTGATTATTTAATAAACGGGCTTTATATTACACTTTATATTAATATTTCGGTTTGGGCCTTATATAACCCAATAAAACTGAATAACCCAACCCTACAAAATACACATGGCTCGGCCCATTGACCGTTTGACCCAGCCCGGCTCAACAGGCGATATAAACTAGGGAAGGGTGGTTATATGTTTGTTTTACTTTCCCCAAATCTCACAGTCAACACCCCCTCTCTCTCGAAAATACCTCCCAACCGTTCCATTTCTTTCTCTCTCTAAAAACTCGGATCTAACATCATCTTTATAGCCAAAAATAATACAATCCGAAGGTATATCATAAATAAACATGAAACCTAGTGTGTTTATCATTCGTGGGGTGAGAGGATTTGTCCAAACTTCTAAATCAACTCGAAATCAATGTTTTCCTTGGGTGATTCGATGGTGCATCTAAACAAAGATAAGTCTAATCTTCTTTCCTTCTAATTAAATGGTTCAAACTGATTTTCGTTTTATATCTTTGAAAACAAAAGGATTCATTGGTTCAAAATCATTTGTCTTATAAAAATATGAATAAGAGATTCTCGAATTAAATAAAATCGAATTAGGGTTTTCGAAATATTGGGGGTTTTCCAAATCTATGGTTCTATAATAATTAATTAATGTTTTCGTAAACCTCTTAATGTTAATTATTGAATTAAAATGAGTTTTCGAAAATTAGGGTTTCGAATAATTAGGGGTTTTGATAAATCTGATGTTTATCTTTAATTAATTAGTGTTTTCTATCATAAAAACTTGTTAATTGCATCATATAATTAATTTAATAAAAATTAGGGTTTCGAAAATATTGGGGGTTTCATTAATCTCGGGTTTCATTCTAATTAACTAGTGTTTTTATGCTTATCTCGATGTTAATTATAGAATAAAAATGAGTTTTCAAAAATTAGGGTTTTGAATAATTAGGGGTTTCTATACCTGAGGGATTAATTAATGTTAATTAATGTTTCTATGAAAATAATTGTATAAATTTCTATGTGTTGGTTGATTTTACAAAGATTTAGGGTTTTCGGTAGATTAAAACATGAAATTCGAATGGGGTTTTGATTGGTACTGTTATTACTACTAGTTTTTAATAATTCTATACAAAATAACAACAAAAAAATGTAAAGGGGGGTCTCGGTATGGTCTCGGCAGAAGCAAATGGGGGGTTTGGGTCATGGGTCCAAATTGATAGCACAATACAAATATTATTATTACATTTTTGCTTAATCCGATTAATTTTAAAAAGACTAATTAGTTTGTTTTGTTTTGCATGTTGTTTTAAAATTGACGAGCACAACTAGACGTATGCAGAAAATGAAAAGAAAGTGGGTAAAAGACTCACAATGAGGAATTTGGTTTCGACTTGGTGGTTTCGAACAAGAAAGGAATGGCTCGGCTGGTTCAAGACTTAACACTTGTTCCTTAAAGACCTTCCCAGAATTTTATTAAGTTTTTATGTTTGTGTGCTATAAACTTTGTGAAAAATGGACTGTATTTAACTTTGTAATAATTGTATTAGGGTCAGTCTAAATCTGGAATTGGTATGCTTGTGATGTACCCATTTTGGGTAAACTAGGCATGTGTGCTGGACTCTTGTGGGTAGTGGGTTGTATAAAAAAAATTATAGTTTCCAGGTTTGGATGTTTGACTAGTGTTGACCAAGATTTGAAAAATCTGAATAAAAGTTTACCAAGTTTGATTTTGTATTCACTGTTTGTGTTAAATTGCTTGCATCAATCGGCCCAGCAAGGGTTTATCAAAATGACATAGTTTTAGACGTGAATACTTAACAACAAGAACAACATAATAAAATCTCGACACACAACTTAAGCAAGGATGAATACGTGTATTCTCGAAGGATTCAGCAAACATTCATAACCGGCGCAACCGTTAATACATAAAACGTTTAATAACGAACACGTCTCTTTTACAATATATAAGACGCGAAAATTCGAGTTGTTACATTCGCTCTACCTAAAGAGGGCTTTGTCCGCAAAGCTAAACAAACGATACATTTACGTCGACACCACATTGGTAAACAATAAGGATACTTCATAAATATGAGATAACTTCTCAATTCGTTAAATCCACAAGGTTCAAAGCTCACATTAAATAAATACATGGAAAAACAAAGGTGAAAAATTGACGGATGTCACAGTATTCCCATGTTTTAGAGATTTCGTCACGAAATCAAGACGTTGTTGTAGTAGGGTGATTAGCGAAAAGATGAGGATACTTGCTCTTGAATTGGTCTTCACGTTCCCATGTGTATTCTGGACCTCTACGTGCATTCCAACGGATTTTTACGATAGGTATACGACTTTGCTTGAGCTGTTTGACCTGACGGTCCATGACCTCCACCGGTTCTTCCACGAAGTTGAGTTTGTCGTCGAGTTGGATCTCTTCTAAAGGAATAACGAGTGTCTCGTCGGCTAAGCATTTCTTCAGATTGCAAATGTGGAACACATTATGCACTCGGCTAAGTTCTTGAGGTAACTCCAAACGATAGGCTACAGGGCCAATCCTCTCTATGATCTTGAATGGTCCAATGTAACGAGGATTCAACTTTCCACGTTTTCCAAAGCGAATCACACCCTTCCAAGGTGAGACCTTCAACATGACTCTATCGCCAACCTCAAACTCAAGGGGTTTGCGTCTCATGTCAGCATAACTCTTTTGTCGATCTCTTGCGGCTTGCATACGGCTCTTGATCTTAAAGATCTTCTCAGTAGTCTCGTGTATGATCTGGGGTCCAGTGAGTTGGGCCTCACCAACCTCTGCCCAACACACGGGTGAGCGACACTTTCTACCATACAATGCTTCGAACGGTGCTGCCTTAATGCTAGTGTGATAACTATTGTTGTATGAGAACTCCACCAGAGGCAGGTGTCTATCCCATCTATTTCCAAAGTCGATCACACAAGCTCTCAGCATATCTTCTAGGGTTTGAATGGTCCTTTCACTTTGACCGTCGGTTTGGGGGTGATACGCAGTGCTCATATCCAACTGCGTTCCCAACGCTTTCTGAGGCGACTTCCAAAACTGTGAAGTAAATCGGCTATCTCGGTCAGAGATTATAGACACAGGCACACCATGCCTCGTGACTACTTCCTCCAAGTATGTTCTTGCTAACCTATCCATTCCGTCTGTCTCCTTGATTGGTATGAAATGAGCCGATTTGGTGAGTCGGTCGACGATGTCCCAAATAGTGTCAAAGTCAGCTGAGGTTTTAGGTAGCTTTGTAATGAAATCCATAGTGATCCTTTCCCACTTCCATTCTGGCAGTTCGGGTTGGACCAATAATCCTGATGGTTTCATGTGTTCGGCCTTGACCTTGGCACAAGTCAAGCACTTGCCAACATATGTAGCAATGTCCGCCTTCATGTTCGGCCACCAATACAACATCTTAAGGTCATGATACATTTTGTCAGATCCCGGATGTATGGAGTATTTTGACTTATGCGACTCATGCATAATCAAAGGTCGTAGGTCACCATGGCACGGTAACCAACTCCTATTATCAAGGCATAATGTCCCATCCGAGCGAGCTTCTAACTTCTTTATCATGCCTTTAACATCTTCAGTCTTGAGAATTTCCTCCTCGACTGCCTCCTTCTGAGCCTTGAGAATTAAGGATGGAAGATCTAAGTCAATGGTCATTACCAAGGCTTTCACCCTAAGAACTCTCTCCTTTCGACTCAAAGCGTCAACCACGACATTTGCCTTGCCTGGGTGATAACGGATCTCGCAATCGTAATCACTGAGCAACTCTAGCCAACGTCGTTGTCTCATGTTGAGTTCTTTTTGATTCAAGATGTGTTGTAGACTTTTATGATCAGTGAATACAACACACTTTGTGCCATAAAGGTAGTGTCTCCGAATCTTCAGGGCAAACACCACTGCTCCTAACTCTAGATCATGAGTTGTGTAGTTCTTCTCGTGCACTTTTAGTTGTCTTGATGCATAAGCAATGACCTTAGTCCTTTGCATCAACACCGCACCTAACCCTTTTATGGATGCATCACAATACACCACAAAGTCTTCATTACCCTCGGGTAGGGCTAGTATAGGTGCTTCACACAACATCTGCTTCAATGTTTGGAATGCCAAATCTTGATCCTCTTTCCACTCAAACTTCTTGTCCTTTTGAGTTAACTCCGTCATTGGTTTAGCTATCTTGGAGAAACCCTCAATGAATCTCCTATAGTAACCAGCAAGACCTAAAAATTGGCGGATCTCCGTGGGTGTTGTAGGAGTCGCCCAATCTTTCACAGCCTCGATCTTAGCAGGATCAACGTGAATACCACTGCTATCGATTACATGCCCAAGGAATTGCACCGTGTTTATCCAAAACTCACATTTGGAAAACTTTGCATATAACTTCTCCTTCCTCAGCAACTCTAGTATGGTCTTCAAATGCTCTTTGTGTTCTTCTTCATTACGAGAGTAGATGAGAATATCATCGATAAATACAATCACAAACTTATCCAAGTATGGTTTGCAAACTCGGTTCATGAGATCCATGAATACCGCGGGTGCGTTTATCAAACCAAAAGGCATAACTTGGAACTCGTAGTGTCCGTATCGGGTTCTAAAAGCCGTCTTGTGGACGTCTTCTTCTCTAACCCTTAGCTGATGATATCTCGACCTTAAATCAATCTTCGAGTATATGCTAGATCCTTGCAGTTGGTCGAAAAGATCGTCAATTCTTGGCAATGGGTAGCGGTTCTTTATCGTCAGCTTATTCAACTCTCGGTAATCAATACACATCCTAAAGGATCCATCTTTCTTTTTGACAAATAGGACCGGTGCTCCCCAAGGTGAGGAACTCGGCCTAATGAAACCTTTTCCAGAAAGTTCCTTTAGTTGTTCAGCTAACTCTGTCATCTCTGCTGGTGCTAAGCGGTATGGGGCTCTAGCAACAGGTGCGGCTCCTGGTGTAAGCTCTATGTGAAACTCCACTTGTCGTGTTGGTGGTAATCCCGGTAAGTCTTCTAGGAATACGTCTGGAAAATCTCTAACGATCGGTACATCTTCAACTTTCTTCTCATGATCCTCTTCTTCCTCTTTTCGCGTTACTTGAACCAAGAACACCGGACATCCCTTCTCAATGTATCTTTGGGTTCTAATACACGAGATGACTTCCAGTCTCGATCCATTCTTCACTCCACTTCTTTCGCCTTGTATGATTAGTACATCGTTTCCATACGGAACACGGACGCACTTCTCATGACATACAATTTCCGCGTGATGCTTCGACATCCAATCCATTCCAATGATGACATCAAAACTTCCCAATTCTATGGGGAGTAAGTCGATATTGAACGAACGATCTTGCAACCTTAGACTACATCCTTTCAGAATAGCATCGGTGGTTACTGACTTCCCATCGGCTAGTTCTACATTATACTTAATATCTAACGCAGTAGGGGTAATATTTAGGCGTTCACTAAATACAGATGACACAAAACTCCTATCCGCACCAGAATCAAATAGTACTGAAGCATAGTTGTTATTGACTAGAAACGTACCAGTCACAACATTGTTGTCTTGCACCGCAGCCTCAGCACACAAATGATACACCTTGCTAGGTGCCGTGAATCCACTTGGAGCACTGGTTGTGGCTCGGTTATTTCCTCCCCGGTTCCCCTGGTTCTGCTTCTGGTTCGCTTGGTTGTGGTTTTGGTTACCTCGAATTTGATTACCACGACCTTGGTTCCCACTGCTTGGACACTTATTCTTGTAATGCCCTTTCTCTCCACACCCAAAACAAGTGACATTCGCTCCTTGGCTACCTTGAGTTCCCGGTCCTCTTTGGTTAGCAGGACGGGGTGGTGCTCGACACTCCTTTGCCTTATGTCCAGCCTTTCCACAGTTGTAGCATGTAGGGGGACATGCTCCCTCGTGGTGTCGGCCACACTTTCCACAAAAAGGAAGTCTTCCAGCATAGTTTCCAGCATTACTTTGCCCAGCAGTAAACACTCTAGCCACCTCTTGACGCTTGTTTTGACTGTAGTTATTAGTGTTGTTGTTGTTGTTGTTGTTGTTATTGCTGTTGTAGTGATTGCCAGACCACTTCCTCTTGTCTCCAGTATTCTCTCCCAACTCTTGCACCACTTGGTACATCAAACTCTGAGCCATATCGATTGCCTCATGCAAATCAGTTGGCTTTGATGAAGTCACATTCCCCTTGATGCTCAAAGGTAAGCCCTCAATGTATCGCTCCAACAATCGATCGTCATTGGGCACCATTTCGGGACATAGCAAGATTAGCTCTTGAAAGCGCTGATTGTAAGCAGTAAGAGCGGTACCCTTGACCTTCAAGTTCCATAGCTCAACCTCCATTTGTTTGACTTCATTTCGTGGGCAGTACTTCCTAAAAAACATAGCTTTGAACTCACTCCAAGGTGTCGCTTGGGCAACATCAATGGTCACTGCACGAGCATAGACATTCCACCAAGTCAAAGCACCATCCACCAATGTGCTTGACGCAAATTTTACCTTATCAGCTTCAGCAACATTGCTAATCCCAAAATGGGATTCCAACTTCTCAAACCATCTAGTCAAACCTACTGCACCTTCAGTACCACGGAAACTCACTTGTGTAACCGCACGGAATTCCTTGTAGGTGCAGGTCCGCGCAATGGCAACAGTGGCTCCTTGGTTTGTCTCCTCTTGCGTGCTCGCTGTACGATTCGCTTCAGCTGCTGCGAGTGCCTCAGCCACCCGTTCCGCGATCATTTGACTGAGCATGACAGGGTCAATCCCACCGGTAGCAGCTGGTGGATTTTGTGCCTCAGATCTTCTAACTAGTGCCATAATCTAAAAGGTAAACAAGACAATGAGTTTTGCCAGACGTAACATTCATGGCACACACATTACAATTATGAAATGCTCAACGGTATAATAAACAATATATGATGTTCGCACAAATTTTGTAACCCAAATAAGATAATGTCATTCATAGAAATGTTTTGCAATACATCACAATTCG
Source organism: Glebionis coronaria (assembly GCA_025667525.1). NCBI lineage: Eukaryota > Viridiplantae > Streptophyta > Magnoliopsida > Asterales > Asteraceae > Glebionis > Glebionis coronaria. Next base: position 587,400,555 of record CM046874.1, on the reverse strand, counting down.
ACATACATAATAAAGAAAAAATGGAAAAAATGCCAACTAGCTGAGATAAACCTCATAGCTTAGTGGTCGTACAACAATGAGTCAACAGTACATGGTAAGTCTAACTAGTACTCTCACGACGCTGGTGAAGTGCTCTCTCTAACTATGCCAACCTCCTCTCAACCACGATCTCGCGAGCCTGGGCATCTCTAAGTCTGACATCGGTATCATAACAAGCGGCCCTAAACCTCCTATCCAAGTCAGCAATAGGGTCCTCCACAGGTGCCTCTAGTCCACCTACCTCAACCTGTGGCTCTACTCCCCAACGGGTCATCAGGCTCTCGATCTCCTCGAGGCGAGCATTCGACATGGTGTCCATCTGGTCGAGAAAAACATAGAGCTGTCCTCGTAGACGGGTCACACAAACCGTCAATGTCGTCTCATCCTCCACTGGACTCTTCTTCGTCAATGCCTCTAGCTTATCCTGCACCTCATTATACTCCTCACCCAAAGTCTCTACAGCATCCTCCAACCTATTCAAACGGGTCGTCACACATCCATCCGCTGCTCCAAGCATCACAACTGTCGATGTAGCTCTCCTAGGAAGAGGGGTCGTAGCTCTCGGCCCAGTAGAGATGCCAACATCGGCAAGCATCTCCTAATACACAACAGGTACAGTCTCTGGTGGTGGTGGTGGTAGTGACGCCTCTGGGGCAGGACTGGCAGGTGTGCGGGTTGCATGCCTGTCAGTGGCAGAGAAAGGTATGAGGGGTCGGTAAGGTGAAGGTGGTGGTCGGGCGGCTCTCCCTCGGAGACGTCGCCTAACATAGTAGAAAGGCAGAGTGCCAGGTGCTGGAGTAGGGATGCATGTCCTTTCCCCTTCATCTTCAGATGAAGACGAGGAGATGAGTGCGATGGAAGCCTCAGGAGTGGCAGCATATGTAGCAGGGGGGTCCTCAGTGTCTGTGACCTCCATGGGTTCACCTTCTCCATCGGTGAACTCCATATCCTCATCCTCAGTATCCTCCATCGATTCACCCCTAGTGACTGATGCCTGCCCTGGTGACTGCACCACATCAGCGGCTAGGTCGTCCTCCCCTCCGCCATCTAGGCTAAGTACGTCATCTGCTGGTGCATCAGGGATATGGATCGGTGAACGGTAAACCTCCTCAGTCTCTCTCTCAGTCTCATCATCTGAAGTCATCCGGTACCACGGATATCCTGATGGTGATCCTCTAGGTAATCCTATCGATGAACTAATAGTCGACTGTGAACTGCGGTTGTAGTATGCCCCTGTAGACGTTGAATCATCAGAAGAAGACATCGCTGTAACATAAACAGAATAGATGTGTGTAAATATCTCATATAATTAGTCCGTGAAAGGGACATCGACATAACATATAACAATCATTGTTCAAACCACATGTATCCCATATAATATAACTCGGATTTTGTTGTTGCACATGTACCCCATGTAATTATATCTCGTAATTTGTTAAATCACATGTATCCCATTTATCATAAATTTGTTCATTACATGTATATATATATCCATGTATATATGTATACTTAATACTTACAATCCGTATGATAATCAACTAAACACATAACAGTTATAGTCTAGAGTTACTAAATGCAACCTAGTTCTCTATAACCATGGCTCTGATACCAATCTGTCACACTCCCAAAATATCAGAGTATAATGGCAACCAGGGAGTGGTGACGTCATGATTATCATACACACACAGTTACAAAGAACGACCTCTAAATGAGACGTTCGGAAAATTGATCACTTGCATTTGATAAAATAAATAGTTTTAACATAGTGCGGAAGCATAAAACTGGTCACAGATACAAAAACAAAGTTTCCAAATAGTACAAATGATCTTTGTTTTCAATAGAAATGACGGCAGTGCATGAGACCTCAAATAGCATCTTCCTTCTTAATACCTGAGAAAAACATTGCTAAAGCGTCAACATAAAGTTGGTGAGTTCATAGGTTTAGTTAATTTGAAGTGTTTAATGAACCACAAGATTTTCCCAAATGTGATGACAATATAACAAATACAAAGTCATCATAAAAGCATTTATTACAGTCTAAGCTCGTGACACCGAAGCGTTAACAACACCGGCAGTATAATCATATAAATGTAGCCCAACTGGATGCCTAAACCCACGACATCCTATCTCAGACTCAAATGAAACTGTGCCCGCTTGTCCCTTGTTGGACCAAGACGGACAGGGGCGTCAACCCCGATAGATCTATCCATAACATTCGCGCTTACACAAAGTAATTAACGGTTCACGATTCACGGGCCAAAGCAACTGGGATTTTAGTGGGACTCAGACTAGTATATAAATCAGTAAATGCACTTGTGTTCATACGTTAAATCAAGCAATGTCTCACCCCAAAAAGCAGTAAAAACAGTTAAAAGTGGGGCTATAAACTCACCCCGTAACTAAGCAAAGTGATGAGAATACACGGTAACTCGAGAATACGATCACGTTACCCAAAACCTAAATAAGTATATCGACCGTGTCACGACACTTATAATTTCACCAATAAAAATGTATGCGATCCTAGTTGTGCTTGACGACATATTTTGTTTACGGAAAAACGCGACAATCAAAACTTGATTATTTAATAAACGGGCTTTATATTACACTTTATATTAATATTTCGGTTTGGGCCTTATATAACCCAATAAAACTGAATAACCCAACCCTACAAAATACACATGGCTCGGCCCATTGACCGTTTGACCCAGCCCGGCCCAACAGGCGATATAAACTAGGGAAGGGTGGTTATATGTTTGTTTTACTTTCCCCAAATCTCACAGTCAACACCCCCTCTCTCTCGAAAATACCTCCCAACCGTTCCATTTCTTTCTCTCTCTAAAAACTCGGATCTAACATCATCTTTATAGCCAAAAATAATACAATCCGAAGGTATATCATAAATAAACATGAAACCTAGTGTGTTTATCATTCGTGGGGTGAGAGGATTTGTCCAAACTTCTAAATCAACTCGAAATCAATGTTTTCCTTGGGTGATTCGATGGTGCATCTAAACAAAGATAAGTCTAATCTTCTTTCCTTCTAATTAAATGGTTCAAACTGATTTTCGTTTTATATCTTTGAAAACAAAAGGATTCATTGGTTCAAAATCATTTGTCTTATAAAAATATGAATAAGAGATTCTCGAATTAAATAAAATCGAATTAGGGTTTTCGAAATATTGGGGGTTTTCCAAATCTATGGTTCTATAATAATTAATTAATGTTTTCGTAAACCTCTTAATGTTAATTATTGAATTAAAATGAGTTTTCGAAAATTAGGGTTTCGAATAATTAGGGGTTTTGATAAATCTGATGTTTATCTTTAATTAATTAGTGTTTTCTATCATAAAAACTTGTTAATTGCATCATATAATTAATTTAATAAAAATTAGGGTTTCGAAAATATTGGGGGTTTCTTTAATCTCGGGTTTCATTCTAATTAACTAGTGTTTTTATGCTTATCTCGATGTTAATTATAGAATAAAAATGAGTTTTCAAAAATTAGGGTTTTGAATAATTAGGGGTTTTTATACCTGAGGGTTTAATTAATGTTAATTAATGTTTCTATGAAAAGATTTATATAAATTTCTATGTGTTGGTTGATTTTACAAAGATTTAGGGTTTTCGGTGGATTAAATCATGAAATTCGAATGGGGTTTTGATTGGTACTGTTATTACTACTAGTTTTTAATAATTCTATACAAAATAACAACAAAAAAATGTAAAGGGGGGTCTCGGTATGGTCTCGGCAGAAGCAAATGGGGGGTTTGGGTCATGGGTCCAAATTGATAGCACAATACAAATATTATTATTACATTTTTGCTTAATCCGATTAATTTTAAAAAGACTAATTAGTTTGTTTTGTTTCGCAGGTTGTTTTAAAATTGACGAGCACAACTAGACGTATGCAGAAAATGAAAAGAAAGTGGGTAAAAGACTCACAATGAGGACTTTGGTTTCGACTTGGTGGTTTCGAACAAGAAAGGAATGGCTCGGCTGGTTCAAGACTTAACACTTGTTCCTTAAAGACCTTCCCAGAATTTTATTAAGTTTTTATGTTTGTGTTATGTTTGTGTGCTATAAACTTTGTGAAAAATGGACTGTATTTAACTTTGTAATAATTGTATTAGGGTCAGTCTAAATCTGGAATTGGTATGCTTGTGATGTACCCATTTTGGGTAAACTAGGCATGTGTGCTGGACTTTTGTGGGTAGTGGGTTGTATAAAAAAAATTATAGTTTCCAGGTTTGGATGTTTGACTAGTGTTGACCAAGATTTGAAAAATCTGAATAAAAGTTTACCAAGTTTGATTTTGTATTCACTGTTTGTGTTAAATTGCTTGCATCAATCGGCCCAGCAAGGGTTTATCAAAATGACATAGTTTTAGACGCGAATACTTAACAACAAGAACGACATAATAAAATCTCGACACACAACTTAAGCAAGGATGAATACGTGTATTCTCGAAGGATTCAGCAAACATTCATAACCGGCGCAACCGTTAATACATAAAACATTTAATAACGAACACGTCTCTTTTACAATATATAAGACGCGAAAATTCGAGTTGTTACATTCGCTCTCCCTAAAGAGGGCTTTGTCTGCAAAGCTAAACAAACGATACATTTACGTCGACACCACATTGGTAAACAATAAGGATACTTCATAAATATGAGATAACTTCTCAATTCGTTAAATCCGCAAGGTTCAAAGCTCACATTAAATAAATACATGGAAAAATAAAGGTGAAAAATTGACGGATGTCACAAGCTTCATCATGTAAGGCATTAATGCTACGAGACGATGACGACGATGACGAACCCAAATTGGCAACACTCGGCGTGTTACGAGGGCTATAAACCTTAGATCTATTCTCGATAATCTTTAAAGCTTCATCGGTCGTTTTGCACAAAAAATTACCACCCGCGGCGGCATTCAAGTAATCTCGTTCATGATCATTAAGCCATTATAAAAAGTATCAATTTGATGCAATTCCGAAAAATCATGGTGTGGACATTCATGTAATATTTCTTTAAAGCGTTCCCATGCCATTGAAAAACTTTCATTATTTCTTTGCACAAATCGTGAAATCTCATTTTTCAAATGTGTTGTTTTAGATGGTGGAAAAAACTTGTTCACAAACTTAGAAACGAGATCACCCCATGTCAAAATCGAATTTGGTGGTTCTTTCTCAAGCCAAATTTTAGCGGGTCCATCTAATGAGTATGGAAACAACATCATCTTAATTGCTTCATGTGGAACATCCTTAAACTTGCTAGTAGCGGTGAGACGATTAAAATTCCTAATGTGGTAATGCGGGTTGTCTTTCTCATGACCTCTAAACTTATTAGATTGCAACATCGACATTAAACCCGTCTTGATCTCGAAATTCTCCGCAAGGATAGCGGAAATCACAATGGCCTCTCCAAAACCCTCGGTGGGTGCTTGTAGCAACTCCATCATAGTACGATTAGCCATGACGACTTCTTGTTCTACAATAGGTTCAACAATTGGAGGTTGTTCTTCAATCAACGTCTCTTGATTGGCTTGCTTTTGAAGACGTTTACGAGCTCGTTTTGCTTGATTACGAGTGATCGTAAACTTCACGAAGAATGGGAGGTGAGCAAAGAAGATTCTTTTTGGGTGTTTTGTGAATTTTCAATTTTTTTTGTGTTTTTGATTGTTTTTAAATTTTTTTTGGATTTTGGTGTATCTTCGTAGACAACAATCTACCAAATCTCTCCTCGAATCAAACTCTTGATTAAAGAAGCCTCAAAGGAATGAAGACGATCACGTGGAGTGAACGCCTTCGAATGACTTTAGAACTTTGGTGAAAACCAAATTGTTCAAGAGGGTTTAATCACAAAGAAAACAAGCAAATATATTATACGTAATAATACTTTGGGCGGCAAAACCCTCGATTAGCCTTCAATCTCAAAATACTCACAAGCAAGCGGGGAAACGAGGCGGCGCGAAGCACTTAAGAGCCTTTTTTCTTTAGGGTATATTTTATAATACCCGCCTTATACCCACCTTATAGTTCGTATTTTTTAAAATCGAGCTTCACGAAAGTATTTATCTATTTTTGCCTTTTTCTTTTTTTTGAGATTCAAATACAATAATTAGGAGATCAAATCCCAATTAAGGTTTTGTTTTCACACTTTTGGAGATACTTTGTAATTATTGTGATACTTAATACAATATAGTAATAATAATTTCACAAGAAAAACCAATAAAACCGATAATACGTATTAGTAGATTTCTACTAATACAAATACTATTTATGGTTAATATCAAAAGCAACAAGACAAATTAATCACGACACACCTCCCCGGCAGCGGCGCCAAAATGATTGTGGTAAATTACACCTCTTGTTTAGGAAAACAAAAGAGGGTAAATGAGCGGTAAGTATTAAGTGATGATTTAGGAAAATCAAGCACTAATAACCCTTATGAAGTTCCAAGTTCGTTTCCCAAGGAGGTATATGTGTGTGACTAAGATGTAAATGATTTGAGATTAATAATGGTTAGAAGGGGATGAGAACAGAGAGTGACGAAGACGTGAAATTAATTACTACGACGACAAAACGTAAAACCGTAAAATAAGCTAAAATAAAAATTAATTCTAAAAATTACCAAAAATTCACCAAAAATCAAAATAAATAAACTAAGTGTTTACCAATGATCAAAACTTTTTCAAACCTTTTAAATAATTAAATATTCAATTTTTAAATGCTAATTAAAGCCCTAAAAATCAAATAAATTGTCAAAAAGCCCAAATAAAGATTTTTCAATTGGTAAACCTCTAAAATGACCTAAAAAGATTAAAAACTATTTTTATAAATTTTTAAACTAATAAAAACTATTTAAAATGATTTAAAAACTATAAAAACTTAAAATAATTATAAAAATTAATCTAAAAGTGATAAAATTATTCTAAAAGTTGCCAAAATCCTATTTTAATGTATTTAAGCTAAGAAAAATGTAAAAAGTTGAAAAATGTGAAATATGAAAAATAATATTAAAATAATATTAAAAATCCAGAAATTATAAAAAATTCTAAAAACTTGCAAACTAGTTTATTTTAACCTAAATAAACAAAAAATGAAAGTGAAATGACCAGAATACCCCTATTGGGCCCTCAAATGGGCCAAAACCAAAAACAGTCAACACTAATGGGCTTTTTAGCCCAAAAAGTCAAACTTGGCCCAATTGACTTGGAAAAGCCCAATCTGACTCAAAATTTGATTCTAAACACAAAACTCTAAAGACCCAAAAGCTGAAAGTGAGCTTATCACAGCTTATTAAGCAAACAGCTTATCCTTATTGGGTTTTATAGCCCATTAAGCAATAAGCTAATGCCATAAGCTCTAATTTGACACACAACCTTCTTTTGGGATGCTCAATAAGCCAGAAATAAGCAAAGTACAATTTCACTAAAAGATAATATAGTCGGGTTTGAGATTTAGGGCACCTCAGAACTTGATTCAACTTGCAAAATGTCACAAATGAACTCAATAAGCCAAATCAATCAACAAAATTCCAATAAGCAACACCAATAAGCCAGAATGAACCAATAAGCACTTATGAAAAAGTGAATTAAGTTGGTTTTCTAGTCAAACCCTAAAGTCAACCCACCAAATGCTCTAGTATGAACAAATGGGTCAAATAATAAGCACCTATTACAAAATCCAAGTTGTTGCTGGTTAAAATAAGCTATTTTAGCTTATTGATAAGCTGAAACCCAATTAACACTAGCAGGGGGAACTTTCAGTAGGAACTGGTTCCCACTGCTTTGACTATTTGACCAAGCTTTTTAGAGAGATTTAGTTGGATTCAATTGGAAACAAGGGCACCCTTGTGATCAATGAATCACAAGGAGTCAATATCAACAAGAAAATCACAATTTGGTTCACACAATAAGCCAGAAATAATCAAACAGTCACCAGATATTGCACAGACATGGGAAATAAGCAGTTATGCACAAATAAGCAGATATAGAATGAATAAGCCAACCAAATTCAACAGGATGCATACACAAGCTATATAAACTATGAATCAACACAAACAAACTTCAATCAAACACTAAATCAAAGTGAATAACAAGATCAAAGCAGATATAGTTACTGATAAGGAACAAAGTGAATATGCAGAAACTTTGCTGATCTAATTGACACTAAATCCAATTTCAATGCTTCAAATCTCTTTCCCTGATGTTATTAACCTAGTTTAATCACTTGTTAAACCTAGTCTATGATTAGATCTAGGTGTCCCTTAAACCACAGCAAAAAATATCAAGTAAACAAGATTTTATAGCCTTATTATGAATCTAGGTGTTTCAACCCACAAAACTTGCATACTAATGACCAAGTATATCAGATAAACAAGTACTAACAACCACAAGCACAATATACCCAATCAACAAGCCTCAAAACCTGCTTATGCAGTTAACCCAAACACCCCTTAAAAACCTGTTTTGACAAATTTCCAAAGGATAATGCAGTTTTAACCCACAAATCAAGCTAATAACACTTCAATAATATCAAACAAGAACAGATAAACAATAATCAACCATCAAATCACAGATTCCACAATAATCATGCAAATATCACAAAATTCAGAAAAATAAGAGAGAAAGTGAAAAAGGAGAAGGTGCAAACCTCCAAGACCTACATCCAGGCCCTGGATTGTTTGAGCTGAGGTACTAGCAGAACAAGTACCAGCTTCCAATGCTGCTAAGATGAACAAACAATAAGATGAGATCAAATAAACAAGCACTTTTCTGATTTTTGAAACCTAAGTTTTATCACTTAAAACCTTGCCTCAAAAACCTTCAAACATTAAAATGGAACTTAGAATTAGGCTATTCTAACACCAACTTTTAATAAACAAGAACAAGATTTCTCAAAATTCAGAAAATCAAATTTTATTAACTTAAAAAGGGATTACAAAGATTGATAGCCTAAAACTGGAACAAAAGCTCTCTCACATGTTGAGGAGTCTTTTTATAGGCAAATGCTAGCTAATCACTGTTCATAAACCCTAGAAGTGAATTTCCCCATTTGTCCTTGCAGAATCTTCTAGGCGTGTTGCCAGCTGGTTTGGGTGAATAATGGACGTTTGTTTAGTGCTTGGTGACAAAGGAAAAGCTTTGGTTCTTTGATCTTGCTATGTCATGGTAAAATGCCAGAGTGGGGGTATCATTCTGGTAGTGGGGATTAAGGTTTTTGGTGTGGGATGTGATTGTCTTGATGTGAATTACACGTTGGAACAACCAATTTTAATTTCCCCTTTGTTTTTCTCTTTTTAATCCTGGGTAAAAAGGGGTGTTCTTCATGGTAAAATCCAAACAGTAAGTGTTACCCGCGTTATTAGGAATTCAAACTTTCAACTTGTCACTTTTGGTCCTTGGTTTTTGGGAAAAGTTGTATAGCAAGTATTTCAGTCCAAACAAACGCATTCCTTTGTTATTAAACTTCCACTTTTCACACTTTTGCCACAAAACTTTGGCAAAAGGATATCAAGGGTTGTTTTTGCCATTTTTCCATAATTCAAGGGCTGGTTTTGGACTTTGTTGATCTTCAAAGGTCTTCAATGTATCTTTGACTTCATGAGGGACCATAGTTGACAAATTAGATTTGATGAGGGACTAATCTTGCCAATTCTTCAAAGTTGAAGGACCATTTGTGTAATTTTGACAAACTTAAAGGACCACACTTGTAATTATGATTTCACAAGGGTTTTAAGTGTCATTTCTTCATTCATTGAGGATCAATCTTGCATATCTTCAAGTCTTCAAGGGTAAATGTTGGATAAATCATGATCTAAGGCCCAGTTCTTTGTACGGCTTCATTTCTCGTGTCCGTTTTTCCTTGTTTCTTGTGATCTTTTGTCTTTTTCACGATATCCATACCTAAAATACACAAGTAAACAAACACAAGCATATATATGGTATTTTATGACATTTTTATGCATTTAAAGCCCGAAAAGAACGATGAGATCATGTATAAATGCCATCACATCAACATGCATGACCAGTTTCACCTAGTTATGGAGGTACCATAACCATAACACTAGAGGCACTAGTGTTATGACTTCACCACGGTGGAGTGATAGCTCGTAGCGTCCCTTTCAGTTATTTGGCCATTATTATATTATTATTATCATGTGGGGCGTATGGGTGCATCATAGGTTCAGTTTTAGTCAGGATTTCATGGTGAATGTGGTGTGTGCCTTGCATCCTTCACAAGGAGTTGATCCCTCCTACCCATTACCAATTAATTAGAGGCATCCCCTCTAATTTTCATGACGAGGTCACCCCTCCAAGTATTCATGCATGTTGTTGACCTCATGACCTATATTGGCTTTTGGTATGTTAAACTAATACAGATTTTCATAAGTAACATAATCTATGTTTTCAGAACTAAAACCAGTAAACATGACATACAACTAGGTTTTTTTCCAGGACTTATTCATTTTCGCTGCAATTCATGCTTTATATGCCTTATATGCTTTCATTCCTTTATGTCTTTACGTTATGCTATATATCCGTGCACTGAGCGTTATGCTCAGCCGTTTTCCATTTCCAGGTCCCCAAACGGCAGGTACTCAAGGTCGCAACTAGGAACTCTAGAGTATGTGCATTCGGATTGGAAGCTATCCGGCCTCCTTTAACTTATGCATTTATTCCTACTTTCTCATACTTTATTTCATTTGGACATTGTTTAGTCCTTTCATTTACAGTACTTCATATTGCTTGTGTGTGAGTTACTAGACTACCGATGTTTGATTCCGGTATTTCTATTTATGGTCATGAATGTTTAGACATTTACCTTGCATGCTTTGATGACACGCCATAATTTACTATAGCATTCCATCTTAACAAATGGGGTGTTACAGTTATGGTATCAGAGCCCAAGGTTTCGACCTGTAGCTCTGTAAAACATGACCTATGACTTATGTGTAGTCACCAGCGTCTTCCTAAAACTGACAGTTGGTTTTCATGCATTCATTCATTTTCATGCATTCATTCATTTTCATGCATTCATATCATTATTGCAGATTTATTACTAAGTAATGGTTGGTACAGGACTGGCCCTATTTAGTCGCATGTGCCTTTTTCAAAACTTTTAACTTTGGGACCGACCCATAGGCGTCCCCTCGCTATGTCTTTTGTTTTGGGTGAACTGACCATACGCGTTTACCCTCGCGCATATAAAAGTTTTTATAAATTGCATCATGCATTTTAAAATTTGTTTCATGCATTATAAACTGCTTCATTAAGTTATACATTGTTCATGCATTTTCATGTTTAACTCATTTCAGACTTATCATTTATGTTGCATTTTGTTTTTAAACTGTCAGATGGTGAACACACGCAATGCTCAAGAGTTGGCTGCAGCTGTCAATGCAGCTCTGTAAGCCATCCTTCCCCAACTTCGCAATGAAATTAAGGACGAAGTTCATGCTGAAATTCAAGCTCAGGGCGTTCAGTATGGACCTCATCCTAAAAACTACTACAACAACAACAATAATCCTTCACCACCACCACCTGTTACTCTCATAACTTGGTTGGAGTGATTCAACAAACAGCGACCCCGTTCGTTTAAGCAGACTGACAGCCCCAACGACGATGAGGCTTGGATTTCTCACATCGAGAAGATATTCGATGCGATGGCTTGTGACGGCGTTTTCAAGGCAAGGCTGGCTTGCTATAAGTTTGAAGGAGATGTGCTGTAGTGGTGGAAGTCTGTCAAGCAGGCCAATGGTGGTGATAATTGGGTTGCACTACTGACATGGGACCAGTTTAAGGAGCTCTTCCTTAACCAGTACTTTCCACATGTTGAACAAGAGAATCTTAAGCGGGATTATCATAATATCCGACAGGTTGCTGGGGAGAATAGCAACGAATTCATGCAGAGGTTTCTCCGTTTGGATGGTTTCTTTGGAGCAGCAACTGGTACTGCTGAGGAGCAAGCTGAGAAGTTTTGTTGGGCTCTTCGCACTTCGATCGCCAAAAGTTTGGTTTGTGCTACGTTCACTACAGTAGCACAGGTGGCCGATGCAACCTGTAAGCTTGAGATGCTTCAGGAACGAGAGGAGTTTGGTGAAGACAAAGCAGTGAAAAGGTATCTTCAATCACCAATTGTAAACCATTCATTTCCATCAGTATTTTCATTTCCATATCATCCTCTGTTTAACTTTATATTCCAGGCGGAAGACTGACGACCGTAAGCCTACGGCCGCTCAGCAGCAAGCATTTAAGGGAAACGGTTAGACCAACAACCGTTCTGGTTCTGAGAGGCGTGGCGGTAATGATAATTACCGTAACAACGCTAATAACTCGAACAACAACAGGTCCCTACATTTACCTTCTTTCATGTTAAACTCTCTTATGTCATGGTCTTCTAACACTCCAACGATTTTTAATTCAGGAAAAAACAACAACGGTAGGGATCAGGACCGTAGGGGTTCACAGCCTAACCATTCTACCTCATCTGGTAATTTTTCAAACCTTCTATACAACCATGTTTATGTCCCATGATCATGTCTCATGCATGTAATCCTGAAACAGGCTCTTAGATAACTAGGACGCCTATTGGAGTATTCACGCATCCTATCTGTCCTACTTGTTCACGCAGACATTCTGGTATTTGTCGCCGAGGTACTGGTAGTTGTTTCAAGTGTGGCCAACAAGGCCATCAACAGAAGCACTGTCACCAGGGTGAGATAGAAGGCACCTCTGGACATGCCGACACCAAGCCACCTCCTACTTCTGGTCGCGTGTTCACTACTACTAGAGACCAGGCGAATAAGACCTCAGGTACCATCACCGGAAATCTCTTTATGAATGGTTTTGCAGCATGTGTTCTATTTGATACTAGCGCGACTCATTCATTCATATCCACTACTTTTGCTATACGTGTTAGGATTTCCCCTATGCCATTAGATAATGTCGTATGCATTTCCACGCCACTTAGGGACTCTGTACGAATCATTCAGGTGTACAGAGATCTTCCCCTAGAATTTGACGATAAGATCCGCAGAGTTGACGCACTTCCTTTGGACATGTGTGATTTTGACTTAATTTTAGGCATGGAATGGTTATCCAAACACCATGCCATGATTGACTGCCACACTTATCGGGTTATCTTCGATGATGTTAAATCCCCAGAGTACATACATCATGGTTTTCTGCCAGGGAGGTCAGTATAAATTATTTCATCCATGGAGGCGCGTGCTTTATTATCACACGGCTGCCAGGGATTCATAGCCAATATTCATGACATTACTGCCAAGTCTCCATCGATCCAAGATCAGCCTATTGTGTCAGAATTTCCTGACGTTTTTCTTGAGGAACTGCCGGGCATACCACCTGTTCGTGAAGTCGAGTTTGAAATTAAGCTCATTCTAGGTGCAGAGCAGATTTCCAAGGCTCCTTATCGCATGGCTCCTATAGAGCTTAAGGAACTAAAAGATCAGCTGCAGGAACTTCTGGAACGAGGTTTCATCTGTCCCAGTGCATCGCCATGGGGTGCACCGGTACTGTTCGTGAAGAAGAAAGACGACAGCATGTGTCTGTGTATAGACTATCGTGAGCTGAACAAGACCACGATCAGGAATCGTTATCCTTTGCCGCGAATCGATGACCTTTTCGATCAACTTCAGGGCGCCAAGTATTTCTCCAAAATCGATCTGAGATCCGGCTACCATCAGTTACGGGTTAAAGAACAGGATATCTCTAAGACTGCTTTCCGTACATGTTTTGGGCACTACGAGTTCGTAGTCATGCCATTCGGACTCACTAATGCTCCAGCTGTCTTCATGGATTTGATGAACCGTGTCTTCCATGAGTTTCTGGACAAGTTCGTTATCGTGTTCATTGATGACATCTTGATTTTATCCAAATCCAAGGAGGAACGTGAGGAACACCTTCGTATAGTCTTGCAGATTCTTCGTCAGAAGCAGCTGTATGCCAAGTTCTCTAAGTGTGACTTCTGGTTAAGCAAAGTGGAATTTCTGGGCCATATAGTATCTGCAGAAGGAATCACCATGGATCCTGCAAAGGTCGAAGCTATCACCAAATGGCCGAGACCTACATCTGCAACTGAGGTCAGAAGTTTTCTGGGTTTAGCTGGCTACTACCGCAGGTTTGTTAAGAACCTTTCACGGTTAGCCTTACCTTTGACTAAGCTAATGAGGAAAGGATAGAAATTCGTCTGGACGGAAGAGCGAGAGAAAATCTTTGAAGATCTTAAGCAGAAGATAGTGACTGCACCTATTGTTACTCTCCCATCTGGCTCAGGTGGATTTCAGATCTATAGTGACGCTTCAGGAAAGGGTTTAGGCTGTGTTCTCATGCAACATGGGAAGGTTATTGCATACGCATCACGACAGCTGAAACTTTATGAAGAAAACTATCCTACTCATGATTTGGAGCTTGCAGCAGTTGTTTTTGCGTTGATGATCTGGAGACATTATTTGTATGGTGAATCATGTGACATATTCACCAACCACAAGAGTCTCAAGTACATCTTCACCCAGAAGGAACTGAACATGAGACAGAGGAGATGGTTAGAGCAATTGAAAGACTATGACACCAACATTCAGTACCATCCTGGTAAGGCGAATATGGGGGCAGATGCTCTAAGCAGAAGGTCGGGTATGATTGTTGGCATCCGGATTGCAAAGGAGATCATCCGTGACCTAGAGATGACTGATATTGAGTTTTGTGTACGAGGACAGCACGGTTACTGGGCTAATCTTAGAGTGGAACCAGACGTACATTCTAGGATCAAGGAAGCTCAGAAGGACGATGGTGAGATTTGGGCTATCATTCAGAACCTTGATCAGCAGACGGAGTTTCGTGTTGACAACGACGTTATCTTATGGCAGGGCACTAGACTAGCGGCTCCTGATGACTCTACACTCAGGGAAGCTGTGTTGACTGAAGCTCACAGATCTCCATTTACCATACATCCTGGTTCTACCAAGATGTACCACGACATCAAGCAACACTTTTGGTGGAGTGGTAAGAAGCAGGATGTTGCCACATTCGTTTCTAAATGTATGATCTGCCAGCAGATTAAGATCGAACACCAGCGAGCTAGTGGTTTACTACAACCATTAGATATTCCAGTATGGAAGTGGGACAAAATCTCCATGGAGTTTGTTACTGGTCTTCCTGTGACTCAAAGGAAGAACGACGCTATTTGGGTTATTGTTGATAAGGTAACTAAATCTGCTAATTTTCTGTCGATCCGCAAGGAGCATCCGGTCAGCAAATTAGTAGACACTTTTCAAAAGGAGATCATGAGACTGCATGGTACTCCATCAGAAATCATCTCTGAAAGAGATCCCCGTTTCACATCACGTTTCTGGCAGAGTCTGTAGAAAGCTTGGGGCACCAGACTTAAGCTCAACACTGCCTTTCATCCTCAGACCGACGGACAGTCGGAATGTACCATTCAGACATTGGAGGACATGCTGCGGGCGTGCGCACTAGAGTGGTCAGGAAGCTGGGATGATTATATATTTCTAGTGGAGTTTGCACACAACAACAACTGGCATGCTAGCATCAAGTGTGCGCCTTTTGAGATGTTGTATGGTAGGAAGTGTCGCGCCCAAATCTGCTGGGATCAGGTGGGCGAACGACTGCTTGAAGGTCCATAGATGATAGAGGTGACTAATGAGAAGGTCGTCGTCGCCAAGGCGAAGCTTCAGGAAGCTCGTGCTCGTCAGAAGAGCTATGCTGATAAACGTCGTAGAGATGTATCTTTCAACGTAGGTGATCACGTTTTCCTCAAGGTATCATCTCCACGAGGAGTTAAACGTTTTGGAATCATAGGGAAGCTCAGTCCTCGCTTCATCGGACCGTTCGACATTATAGAACGTGTTGGTGAAGTTTCATATCGTTTAGCATTACCGCCTCAACTATCACACGTTCACAACGTGTTCCATGTGTCCTTACTCAGATGATACAACTATCATCCAATTCATGTTGTCCAGTATCCGCTTGATCAGATTCGAGAGGATCTTTCATATGTCGAAGAACCCGAGAGAGTTCTTGAGCGACAAGATCGTGTCATGCGGAGGAAGACGATCCCTTTCGTCAAAATCCTCTGGAGGGATCATCCTGAGCGGGAAGCCACTTGGGAGACGAAGGAGTCTATACGGACTTCTTACCCTCATTTCCAGTTTTGATTCGGGTATGTTTTCTTTCAGTTATGTTTTCTCCAATTCGAGGACGAATTGTTCTTTTAGAGGGGAAGAGTTGTAAAACCCGCATTAAAATACCATGAACAGTACACATGAACAGTGAACATACAAAAATACCGTAATATTAAAACTTTCCATTTATAATATAATTCACGTGTCATGATATTTAATAACATGTAATTACGTATATATTATAAATTTTTTAAGTACACGACATATAGAAATCAATAATTAAATATGAACGTACACGTAAATAATTGAACTCGGGAAAACTACGGGTTTTCCTGTGGGCTCCCTATGTGCCGCGGCTAAACAAGAGGAAAAGGGAAAATATGGGCTTGGCCCATGACCCAACTTAAAATCTATGTTAATAACAAAACACAGGAAACCTTAAACATATTTTAGATTACAGAAAAAGGTTCTCCTTTTGCCTCATTTTGCCTCTTGCCGTCGGCCACCTCAAACCACAAGGACAAACCGGACGAATTTTGCTACTTAACTATTTTGTGTACGCGATCGTGATGTTGATCCTTTTCTTCCACGAGTTCGGTATAATCAAACACCTTTTCTTTTCTTTTTAATTCTTATGGAATTCATGTTTTATTTAATTAATCTTAAAAACAAGTAATTAAAACAAGTGGGATTAATTAAAACATGGAATTAAGGGGGTGTTTATGGATGTTTTGTTCGGCCGAGCAGCAAACCGAGAGCAAGGGAGATCTCGGTGGTGTTTGTTGTGCCCAACCAAGACCTCATGGTCTCGGTGTTGGGGTTCATGTGGTGCGAACGCAGCAAGAGGGACCCCCGACCGCGAGTCGGGGTGGGGTTTTGTTTTGGACCGAGTGCCAACCGAGACCTATAGGGTCTCGATGGGGCTTTGTGGTGCTAATAGTGGGAACCGAACAACAACAGGGGGAACCGGGTCACAACCGATATGAACCGGTGTGAACCAGCAGAATCGCCGGTGGGAATGGAGCCGGCAGCGGCTAGCCATGGCTCGGGCAGCGGGTAAACCACTCGGACTGTGGCAACCGGCTAGGCCGGGTTAGCCACTGTCAAGGGTGTTTGGCTCGGCTTAGGTGTGAACCCGGGTTTCGGGCTCGGGTTAATTTTTAAAACACGGGTTCGAGTTTCGGGATAATTATTAAAATCAGAAAATATTTTTAAATAAATTTAATTACCAGACTTGTTAATTTAATTAAATTCATGACTTAGGTTAAATATTAAAATTAATATTTCATGTATAACCTAAAGTATATTACTTAGCTTAATTTAGTTAAAACGTGTATTTTTAATTAAATTCTTATAATGTATAGTTTAATTAATTAACCAGTTATTTAATTAATAAGCTATGACCATGACTTGTATTATAGTAATTAAACTTTACTTATTATTAATAATCCTGCTTATTTCTAATTATGGAAACTTACTATTTTTGGAAACTTTCTATTTTTAGAAACTTACTATTTATGGAAACCTGCTATTTTTAGAAAGTTACTTAGTATTACAATACAAGTATTATAATACTCTAATACATGAATATTACATAACAGAACATCAGAATAACTACAGTTAGCACAGTAAACAGTAAAACATGACGGAATAAGCATAATAAGCTAATAACACACAGAACCAGTAAAACACATGTAAATCAGACAACTTATACACGTTCCCATTCTTATGTAGTATTATCTGTCAAGGCGGAGTAGGTTCTTCAGCGTTTTCGTTAGCTTCTACTGGACATAAGGTACGGATTTCCCGTCCTTCAGTAAGGACAATCTTTTCCTTTATTAGGATTTCTCGTATGCAGCCAACTGTTTTCCCCAGTAGTTACAGATTAAATGCTTATGTTTTATTAGTAACCTTAGCCATATACATGCATGACCAGTTTCGCCTAGTTATGGAGGTACCATAACCATAACACTAGAGGCACTAGTGTTATGACTTCACCGCGGTGGAGTGATAGCTCGTGGCGTCCCTTTCAGTTATTTGGCCATTATTATATTATTATTATCATGTGGGGTGTATGGGTGCATCCTAGGTTCACTTTCAGTAAGGATTTCATGATGAATGTGGTGTGTGCCTTGCATCCTTCACAAGGAGTTGATCCCTCCTACCCATTACCAATTAATTAGAGGCATCCCCTTTAATTTGCATGACAAGGTCACCCCTCCAAGTATTCATGCACATTGTTGACCTCATGACCTATATTGGATTTTGGTATGTTAAACTAATACAGATTTTCATAAGTAACATAAGCTATGTTTTCAGAACTAAAACCAGTAAACATGACATACAACTAGGTTTTTCCCAGGACTTATTTATTTCCGCTGCAATTCATGCTTTATATGCCTTATATGCTTTCATTCCTTTATGTCTTTACGTTATGCTATATATCCGTGCACTGAGCGTTATGCTCAGCCGTTTTCCATTTCCATGCCCCCAAATGGCAGGTACTCAAGGTCGCAAGTAGGAACTCCAGAGTATGTGCATTCGGATTGGAAGCTATCCGGCCTCTTTTACCTTATGCATTTATTCCTACTTTCTCATACTTTATTTCATTTGAACATTGTTTAGTCCTTTCATTTACAGTACTTAATATTGCTTGTGTGTGAGTTACTAGACTACCCGATGTTTGATTCTGGTATTTCTATTTATGGTCATGAATGTTTAGACATTTACCTTGCATGCTTTGATGACACGCCATAATTTACTGTAGCATTCCATCTTAACAAATGGGGTGTTACAGAAACACTATAAATAGGGGCGAACTCCCATTGTTAGAACTTGCACCATGTTTTCTTATAATCTCCTACCCATTCTTCATTTACACTTATATAAAAGTCCTAGGACATCCCATAAGACCAAAAACCAGGTCTAGAAGGAAGCCATTGAACCTCTTGAAGCTTTGATAGCAAGTAATGTTCATAGGAAGGCACAAGGAGCCATTTTGGAGCATCCTAGGTAATCACTTTATTAGCTCTGCTTTGATCTTGTTATAATGAATTCTTAGACTTTTTATAATGCCAAAATAATGGTAGAAAGATAATCTAAAAGAAATTAAGTCATTTGATCATTTTAAATGGAAGTTATAAGTTAAAGATGTCTTAAAACTCTAGTTTTGTAATTTACATAAAATAATAAGCAAAACCCATTTCAAAAGATATAATTCTGAAGAAATATTTTTAGTATGATTATAAACATGTTTTGAAACTTTGTTTTAAAATCCTAGATCATTTGGTCCATTTTTGAGGTTGTTATGTGATTTTTACAAGTATAGGGACTAAAACTGTCATTTTTGAAACTATTTAATATTTTGGGCAAAAGTGTCAGTTTATGAAAGTTAAAGTTATAATAATAAATATTGAAAAGTTTGATACCCTAAGGTTAAATATTGAGGGTTTAAATTATAAATAATGAAACTATATACTTTAGGGGTTAAAAGTGTAATTATACCACACATAACAAAAAGGGCTATTTTTGCCAATTTTGAAACTGAAGAAGATTAACTATAAATATGAGGAAGTAATAAAAGTATCATGTTAGTAGGGAGCTTTGTACAAAGATGTTCCATCTCGATATTACGTTCTGACTAAGTGGTTGAGTTTACAATTTAAAGTGCCCTCGCTCCTCAAACGTTTATAGAATGGCTTCCGAGTATGATGACCCGAACAATGATACTATAATTAAAACCAAATATAAATTAAATAATATATAACCAATACTTAGAAAGATTGAACAAAAGATTAAAGACTTGATACTATATACAATGTGTTAATCCAGGTTTGTGTGAGACCAAGTTGTGGTTTGTATGGCCAAGCTGTTTATTTGTAAATGAAATATATCTGATTATAGATCGGATTCTATGGACATACGGGATTGAGTTCATAGACTCACTTTTAAATGCTTTATAAATGATTTGAAAACCCACGAGGGGGATATTAACTAAAGCTGGAAATGCAAGTGCTTTTTAAATGATTGTATGGTATGATTATTAACACTATGTTTACTACTGCCGTTAAGTCTCTTTTTAATTGTGAACCGCTAATCATTTCTAGAAAATGAGCGCTAATATTGTGAATAGTACTATTTGGGGGTTGACATCCCCTATCTGGGCAAGTCGCGCTTGCCAGCAGCTGAAGGTTCCTACCTAGGCTAAACAGATACACTTTATTTTGCTAAACTAAGGTTAGTTGGCAGACTACCTTCTTATAAGGGCATTTTATTGGTTATGGTATTGTCTAGCAGCGGGGTCATGAGCATAGTGCAGTATCAAGATTATTTTATGTGGGTGTATAACAATGTAGCCCGGAGGATATACTTGTATTTAAAATATGTTTAAACCTATGAATTCACTCAACCTTTGTGTTGACTTTAAGCATATATTTCAGAAAACTATGACTGATAGTATGGAGCATCATAAGGATGGCATGAAGAGGCACAAGCTTGAAATTATTAATATAGATTTTGGTAACCTTATATTGTAAAACTCTGATTTTTAATACTATATAAAGAAAGTTGATTTAATCACTCTTTTGAGTTGTTTCCTATCATTATGACTTGTGTTCTATGAAGTAATACCCCAGATCAATGTTCCACTGCATAAAGGTAAAATGTGGGTGTTATAATATCCCACAAAATAACTCACTCACACTCACAACCAAATTAAATATTATGAATTTTTTTTTTTGAAAAGCTAATATATTAGAAAGAAGGCTCTAAGAAATAGCTAAGACAAGAATGTACAAAAGAAAGTACATGAGCCACAAAAAGAAAAACAGAGGGTAAGAAGAACAGAAACCCTGCTAAAACCAAGACTAGAGGAAACTAAAATAAAACCAAAACAGGATTACTCCTATCACTAATAGACCAAGGGCTCGAAATCCAACGATCCCAGACAAAGGGGACCTACACACCGAGCATTAATCCACAACCTTGTCAAGCATTGAATAGTTAGAAAGATGTCTTCATCTTTAACTTTATCTGTCAAATCCACAGAAGCCACAACCACCTTGTTACGTCACTTCCAAATAGCCTAAAGATCATACTGAAAGACTCCGTGAATGATTTTATCAAGCATAACTTGACCATGATTTCCCACAATCCCCACAGGTATATCAACAATGGAAAACGAGGGGAACGAGGAGCGCGAATCCATTTGCCACCAGGTCCAGATCTTTCTCCAAGTTGGCATAACCCGAAAGCAAGAGATAAGACAATGCTCAATTGATTCTTCCACTGACTCACAAGATTTGTGTGTGTGGATAACCTGTTAATAGAAGCCCTCGAAGCACAAATATTAACCTTGTGGAGAATCTCATAATTCCAGGACTAGTGCAATCCTAGGCTACAATCCGTCAAAGCATTATTTTGAATATAGTTGTAGCAAACCTTAACCCTATACGTACCAGAAGTATCACGAGACCAAGACCACTTGTCGTCAGCGACTGAGAGAGAAAGGTTATCGAGCATGTGAACCATATCTTCAAAGTCGTCTAAAGCACGCCCACGAGGAGGATACCTCCAAGACCAGGTTCCGCCCCAAACATCATCAGAGGAAGAATGAAGGAATTATTGAAACCCGGATCAATAGAGTCGATAGACGAGAAAGATTTAAGAATGTCACACCAAACACCAATGCCACCAATAGAGGAAGAATGAATATTGAGGCCACCATCCGCTCCATAAAAATTCTTGATAACAATTCTACAAAGAGCATTTTCTTTTGATAGAAAGCGCCACTTCTGCTTACCGAGCAACCTAAGATTTTTAACAAAGATACTACGCACACCTAAGCCGCCCATATCGCGACTAAGTAAAATACTATCCCACTGCACCCAAGAGATGCCCATGTGATTCTCTTTAAACCCCCAAAAAAATCATATTCGAATTGATTCAAGCAACTTAATTATTTTAAAAGGCACTTTAAAAAGAGAGAGAAAGTAGATAGGAATACAATCAAGGACATATTTAATAAGAGTTAGCCTACCCCCGATAGAAAGAGATTGATCTTTCATGTAGTGAGACGCTCCCTCAGCCTATTTACCATGTAACACCCCATTTTGATAATGGAATGTCAGGCGTAATTATGGCGTGTCATCAAAGCATACAAGGATAAATGTCTAAAACATTACATGACCATAAAAGGGAAATACCGGAATCAAACATCGGTAGTCCAAAAGTAAAGCTCATCACACACAAACATAAGTACTGTAAATGAAAGGACTAAACAATGTCCATGGAAAGAGTATCAAAGTAAAGATAATGCATAAAGTAAAGAAAGGCTAGAAAGCTTCCAGTCCATATGCACGTACGCTTAAAGTCTACGAGCGCCCCTGAGTACCTGCTATTTTGGGAACATAGAAAAGGAAAACGGCTGAGCAATACGCTCAGTGCACGGATGTACAATAAAGCATGAACAATATGAGCATATAAACATATAACAACGGAAGAAACTAAGTCCCGAATAACCCGGTTAAGTCTTGGTAAAACTGGTTTTATAGTTTGAAAAGCCTCATGTTTATCTTATAAAAATTGTTTAACATATTCTACCATTAGCCAATATAGGTCATGAAAATCCACCATGCATGAATACTTGGAGGGGTGACCTCATCATGCAAATTAGAGGGGCTGCCTCTAATATAATATACTTGTTTGGGTAGGAGGGATCAGCTCCTTGTGAAGGATGCAAGGCATACACCACATTCACACTGACTAATCTGCTGAAAACATGTAACTAGGATGCACCCATACGCCCCACATGATAAATATAATAATATGGCCAAAAGCTGAAGGGACGCCACGAGCAATCACTCTGCCGTGGGGAAGTCATAACACCAGTGCCTCTAGTGTTATGGTTATGGTACCTCCATAACTAGGTGAAACTAGTCATGCATGTATATGGATATAGGTATTCTAAATTAAACATAAGCAAATCAAACATATAAACTTATACTACGGGAAAACAATTGGCTGCATACGGGGAATCCTAATAAGGAAAGAATGTCCATACTGAAAGGACGGGAATCCGTACCTTATGTCCAGTGAACGAAGAAGACGAACGGAAGAGAGTCCTACTTCGGTATCACTAATGCTACATAAATACATACGTGTATAAGTATCTGATTACTAAATACGTAACTGGTTTTATGTCATGTCTTAGCTTATTTTATACGTTCATGTCATGTTTTACAATTTAAAGCTTTATACTGTATCTATCTTATATTCTGTCTATTCTGATTAAGTATTACTTGTAATTCATGTATTATTATACTTACTGTGTAATAATAAGTAACTTTCTAAAAATAGCAGGTTTCCTAAAATAGAAAGTTTCCAAAAATAGAAAGTTACCAAAAATAGAAAGTTTCCAAAATAGAAAGTTTCCAAAAATAGAAAGTTTCCAAAAATAGAATTACTGCTTAAAATAGATAAGTTTCTAAAAATAGAAAGTTTCCATAAATAGATTAGCTGCCTTACTTAAATAAGTTTCTAAAAATAGAAAGTTTCCATAAATAGATATAAGCTGGTTAAATAAGCTAATTATATAAGCTTAAGTGTTTCCTAATTATTATTCTAAGTCATATTGATATAAGGTATAGTTTATTAATTATTACATGTAATTTAAATAAACTATAGGTTAAAAGTATTTAATTAAATATATCATGTTTTTAATTAAATAAAGTTAAATACTTAGGTTAAAATATGTATTATTAATTATTAATAATATAACCTAAGTCATGTTAATTAATTAATTATAGTCATGGTTTTTAATAATTAATTAATTATAAAGACTAGAAAATATAAATACTTAGGTTAAAAATTCATGATCTAATAATTAAATTATAACCTAAGTCATGTTTATTAAAATAAATGTCATGCTTTATTAATTTAATTTTTAACATATAATTATTAAAATCATAAACCTTAACATAAACAATGAACCGGACCGTGACTAGAAACCATGAACCGGACCCGT
This sequence comes from Glebionis coronaria, assembly GCA_025667525.1. Classification (NCBI taxonomy): domain Eukaryota; kingdom Viridiplantae; phylum Streptophyta; class Magnoliopsida; order Asterales; family Asteraceae; genus Glebionis; species Glebionis coronaria. The sequence goes on along the minus strand of CM046874.1, from coordinate 587,376,325 downwards.
AATCAACACCATACACCGAAACACCTCGGGGTTTCCCCTTGTTTGCTGCTGCCATGGGACCCACACCACCATACCGAGACCATGAGGTCTCGGTGGTGGTTTATAAGCCAAGCCGAGACCCCCTTGGTCTCGGTTAGGCGTCGGCCAACATTAAACACCCCTAAATCCCTTGTTTTGATTTACCCCATAACCATGTACATGTTTAATAAATGTTTTTAATTAGTTTTTAAAAACACATCATGATTTTATGTGACTTATTAAATCAAAACATAAAAGAAAAGGATTAAAAAGGTTATACCGAATGCGTAGATCAAACGAGGATGAACACACACGAATGCTTGCACAAAATTCAAGATCAAAAATCAACCGAACACCCCCTTTTGATGATATATAGCCGGCGGCCAAGAGGAGCAAGAAGAACAAGATTAGGGTTTTTGTTATTTTTCTTGTAATGTGAAAATGACTAAAAGATTTTACCTAACCCCTTGTTAGTAAAAATTAGATGGGCTTGGCCCATCCTCTTGGTGTAGCCGTGGGTAGGGGGGCCCACTTGGGGTAACCCGTACCTTTTCCGAGTCTAATTATTTTAGTGTTCGTTCGTGTTTTATGTGTTCTAGTTAATTATTAACCGTGACTTAATATATTTATTTGTGTTTGTAATAAATATATATACGTAATTAATATTAGCTCGTGATTAATTTATGTTCATGATTTCATGATCGCATGTTCGTGATTAATTATTCTTTGAATAATTATTGTGTGTTCATACGTAATAAATACTTATCGTGTTCTAACACGTACGTAATACTTAAAATTCTTATACGTGAACGTAATCATACTATAAAAGGAAAGTTTTAATCTAGTACGTACGATCTTAAGGGTACTATTCACGGTAAAAGCATGCGGGTTTTACAACTCTTCCCCCCTAAAAAGATTCATTCGTCCCCGAATTATAGATAAAGTAAACTGGAAAAGAAGAACATACCCGAATTCAAAATATGAAATGAGGGTAAGAAGCCCGGATAGACTCCTCTGTTTCCCAAGTGGCTTCTCCCTCGGTATGATCCCTCCAAAGGATTTTGACGAATGGAATCGTCTTCCTTCTCATGACTCGTTCTTGTCTGTCAAGAACTCGTTCGGGTTCTTCTATGAAGGTGAGATCTTCACGTATCTGTTCCAGTGGATACTGAACCATGTGAAGGGGATGATACTGGTACCCTCTGAGTATGGACACATGAAACACATTGTGTACATGCGAAAGCTGCGTAGGTAACGCTAACCGGTAAGATACTTCACCGACTCGTTCAATGATATCAAACGGTCCGATGAAACGAGGACTGAGCTTCCCTTTAATTCGGAAGCGTCTAACACCACGTGCCGACGAAAACTTAAGGAAGACGTGATCTCCTACGTTAAAATGTATGTCCCTACGATGCTTATCGGCGTAACTCTTCTGACGTGACCGTGCTTCATGAAATTTCTGCTTAGCTACTGCGATCCTTTCATTGGTCATCTCTATGATTTCTGGTCCTTCAAGTGTTCGCTCGCCAACCTGATCCCTGCAGATTGGGGCGCGACACTTTCTGCCATACAACATCTCGAAAGGAGCACACTTGATACTTGTGTGCCAACTGTTGTTGTATGCAAACTCCACCAAACAGATGTAATCGTCCCAATCACCCGTCCATTCCAATGCACATGACCTCAGCATGTCTCCCAATGTTTGAATCGTTCGCTCCGACTGTCCGTCTATTTGAGGATGAAAAGCCGTGCTAAGCTTAAGTTGTGTACCCCAAGCCTTCTGCAGACTCTTCCAAAATCGTGAAGTGAAACGAGGATCTCTGTCTGAGACGATGCTGGATGGAGCATCGTGGAGTCTCATGATCTCTCTTCTATACGTATCGGCGAGTTTACTTACCAGGTCTTCCTTGCGGATCGGTAAGAAATGAGCTTATTTGGTAAGTCGATCTACGATAACCCAAATTGCATCGTGCTTCCTCTTGGTAGGCGGAAGACCAGTAACAAAATCCATGGTGATTTTGTCCCACTTCCACTCTGGAATGTCTAACGGTTGAAGGAAACCGCCAGATCGCTGATGCTCGATCTTAACCTGCTGGAAGGTAAGACATTTGGAGACGTAAGTGGCCACATCCTGTTTCATACCACTCCACCAAAAGTACTGCTTGATGTCATGGTACATCTTAGTCGAACCAGGATGTATAGAGAATGGGGAGCTATGAGCTTCAGCTAACAAGGCTTCCTGGATTTCTTGATCATCAGGAACACAAAGTCTCGTGCCCTGCCATACGATACCATCTGCATCTATTCTGAATTCCGTCTGTTTCTCCAAATTCTGAACTATCGCCCAGATTTCTCCATCATCTTTCTGAGCTTCCTTGATCTTAGAGAGTAACTCGGGTTCTACTCTAAGATTAGCCCAGTAACTGTGCTGTCCACGTACCATGATCTGGATGTCTAGTCGCTCCAAGTCTCTTATGATTTCCTCCTCAATTTTAATACCGTTGATCATTCCGGACTTCCTGCTAAGAGAATCTTCTACTACATTTGCCTTTCCGGGATGATACTGTAGATTAATGTCATAATCCTTCAACAGCTCTAACCATCTCCTCTGCCTCATGTTCAATTCACGTTGAGTGAAGATATACTTCAAGCTCTTGTGGTCCGTGAAAATGTCACATGATTCTCCATATAAGTAGTGCCTCCATATCTTTAATGCAAACACGACTGCGGCAAGTTCCAAGTCATGCGTAGGGTAATTTTCTTCATAAGGCTTAAGCTGCCGTGAAGCGTACGCGATCACTATCCCATGTTGCATGAGAACACATCCAAGTCCCTTCCCCGATGCATCACTGTAGATTTGAAATCCACCCGTACCAGATGGGAGTGTAAGAATAGGTGCAGATACTAGCTTCTGCTTCAGGTCTTCAAAGCTCTTCTCTCGTTCTTCAGTCCAGACGAATTTCTCCCCTTTCCGCATCAGTTTGGTCAATGGTAGTGCTAAGCGGGAAAAGTTCTCCACGAACCTACGGTAATAACCAGCTAAGCCTAAGAAACTACGGACTTCAGTCGCTGATGTCGGCCTCGGCCACTTAGTAATGGCCTCAACCTTCGCTGGATCCATAGTGATTCCTTCTGCTGATACAATGTGACCTAAGAATGCCACCTTGTCTAACCAGAACTCACATTTGGAGAATTTAGCATACAGATGCTTCTGGCGAAGAATCTGTAGTACTGTACGAAGATGGTCTTCGTGTTCCTCCTTGGACTTTGAGAAAATCAGGATGTCATCGATGAAGACAATGACGAACTTGTCCAGAAATTCATGGAAGATTCTGTTCATCAAATCCATGAACACTGCTGGAGCATTGGTTAGGCCGAATGGCATGACTACAAATTCGTAGTGGCCATAGCGGGTACGAAAAGCAGTCTTGGCGATGTCCTGCTCCTTAACCCGTAGTTGATGATAGCCTGACCCAAGATCAATCTTGTAGAATTGTTTGGCCCCTTGGAGTTGGTCAAACAGATCGTCTATACGTGGCAGTGGATACCTATTCCGGATAGTAATCTTGTTGAGCTCGCGATAGTCTATACAAAGACGCATACTGTCGTCCTTCTTCTTAACAAATAAGACCGGTGCGCCCCATGGAGATGCGCTCGGTCGAATGAAACCTCGTTCTAGAAGTTCTTGCAGTTGATCCTTCAGCTCCTTTAACTCTATGGGAGCCATGCGATAAGGAGCCTTGGAGATCGGTTCAGCTCCTGGAATAAGCTCGATATTTAATTCCACTTCTCGTGCAGGTGTTATGCCCGGAAGTTCTTCTGGAAATACATCTTGGAATTCTGACACTATTGGTTGATCCTGAATTGATGGAGATTCAACATCCATGTCGTGAACCGTAGCTAGATAACCCTCGCAGCCATGTGATAGTAGTGCACGCGCTTGCAGGGTAGATATAATTTGTACAGACCTTTTGGGTATAAACCCGTTGTGAATGTACTCTAGTGCATTAACATCACCGAAGATAACTCGATATGAATGGCAGTCTATGGTAGCATGATGCTTGGATAGCCAATCCATGCCCAAAATCAGGTCAAAGTCATTCATGTCCAGCGGAAGTGCGTCAAAAAGACGAACCTTATCGTCAAATTATAGGGGAAGACTCTTGTATACATAGGTGATTAATACAGAGTCCCTCAAAGGCGTGGAAATAGTAAGTCTATTATCTAGTGGCATGGGAAGCATCCTAATGTTCTTAGCATAGGCAGTAGAAATGACCGAGTGAGTAGCACCCGTATCAAATAGAACACACGCAGCCTGACCATACATATACAAGATTCCAGTGATGGTACATGTAGACTTGTTGGCCTGGTCTCGAGATGTCGTGTAGACACGTCCAGTGGTAGGAGGCGGCTTGGTATCAGCATGTCCCGATGTGCCCTCCATCTCGCCCGTACGGCAGTCCTTCATGATATGGCCAGGAAGAACACACTTAAAGCATGCGTCAGTGTTACGACAACATGGCCCTGGGTGCCTACGGTGGCAAGTAGAGCAAAGAGGAGGAGTATATCCTCCAGCAGGTGTTCTGGCTGGCTGAGGACCTGATAAAACATTTTACATGAGACATGATAATAGGGTACAAAGGACAATGCGAATAATCGTAATATTGAATACCAGTGATAGCTGGACGGCTAGGCTGTGAACCTCTCTGGTTCTGGTCCCTACCGTTTCCATGGTTCCTGGTGGAAGATTCGATAAAGTGTCAGAATTATGAGTTATAACATGAAATCATAAGAAAATGCGTAAGTATTAGGACCTGCTGCCGTTAGAGTGTCCAGCGTTGTTACGGTAATTATCATTACCGCCACGCCTATCCATAGCAGAACGGTCGTTAGTCTGACCGTTTCCTTTGGGCTGATGAAGCTGCTGCTGAGTAGCCGGCTGAGACCGGTCCTCAGTTTTCTGCCTGGAAGGTACAATTAAAGAGATGAATAATTGACATATATAGAAAGAATACGGATTGGTCACCGCTTGAATACGAATGTTTTTACCTCTTCTCGGGTCTCTCAACTACCCCGAACTCATCTCTCTCCTGCAGCATCTTCAACCTACGTTCTGCATCGACCACTTGTGCTACCGTATCCAACGGAGCACCTCCTAAGTTATTGGCAATCATTGGATTAAGAGCCCAACGAAAATGTAGTGCCTTCTCTTCAGTGGTGCCCGCAGCTGCTCTCAGGACACCGGCAAAACGAAGAAAACGTTGCATGAAGTCATTGTTGTCTTCCTCAGGTCGCTGTCTAATGGTATAGTATTCCCTCATGAGCCGATTCCTTCCTTCCATGGGGAAAATGTTAGGCGGGGGAGGAAAGTTGTCGTTCTGATGAAGGATGTCTTGCATATCTGCATCGGCAGCTGCAACCATCTCCCAGATATTGTTTGTGTTTGCCATCTGACAGTATAACATAAAACATATAATTAAATAGATCAAAACATAAAATATATATATACATGAAAAAATTTATACCAATAAATCAAGAGAAAAAAAAATTATGCAAGAAAATTTGTGTATGAATGCATGATGCAGTTTTATGAAAACTTTTGTATGCTCGAGAGTGAACGCCTATGGCCAGTTCACCTAAAATAAAATACATGGCGAGGGGACGCCTATGTGTCGGTCCCAAATTTAAAAGTTTCGATAAAACACATGCGACTAAATAGGGCCAGTCCTGTACCAACCATTACTTAGTCATAAATCTGCGACAATGACATATATAGCATAAAAATGATGAATGCATGAAAACGACTGTCAGTTCTAGGAAGACCATATTGACTACCCACTAATCACAAGTCATATTTTTAGAGCCTACAGATCGAAGCCTTGGCTCTGATACCATAATTTTAACACCCTATTTTGATAATGGAATGTCACGCGTAATTATGGCGTGTCATCAAAGCATACAAGGATAAATGTCTAAAACATTACATGACCATAAAAGGGAAATACCGGAATCAAACATCGGTAGTCCAAAAGTAAAGCTCATCACACACAAACATAAGTACTGTAAATGAAAGGACTAAACAATGTCCATGGAAAGAGTATCAAAGTAAAGATAATGCATAAAGTAAAGAAAGGCTAGAAAGCTTCAAGTCCATATGCACGTACGCTTAAAGTCTACGAGCGCCCCTGAGTACCTGCCGTTTTGGGAACATAGAAAAGGAAAACGGCTGAGCAATACGCTCAGTGCACGGATTTACAATAAAGCATGAACAATATGAGCATATAAGCATATAACAGCGGAAGAAACTAAGTCCCGAATAACCCGGTTAAGTCTTGGTAAAACTGGTTTTATAGTTTGAAAAGCCTTATGTTTATCTTATAAAAACTATCTAACATATTCTATCATTAGCCAATATAGCTCATGAAAATCCACCGTGCATGAATACTTGGAGGGGTGACCTCATCATGCAAATTAGAGGGGCTGCCTCTAATTTAATATACTGGTTTGGGTAGGAGGGATCAGCTCCTTGTGAAGGATGCAAGGCACACACCACATTCACACTGAGTAATCTGCTGAAAACATGTAACTAGGATGCACCCATATGCCCCACATGATAAATATAATAATATGGCCAAAAGCTGAAGGGACGCCACGAGCAATCACTCTGCCGTGGGGAAGTCATAACACTAGTGCCTCTAGTGTTATGGTTATGGTACCTCCATAACTAGGTGAAACTGGTCATGCATGTATATGGCTATAGGTATTCTAAATTAAACATAAGCAAATCAAACATATAAACTTGTACTATGAGAAAACAGTTGGCTGCATACGGGGAATCCTAATAAGGAAAGAATGTCCATAGTGAAAGGACAGGAATCCGTACCTTATGTCCAGTGAACGAAGAAGACGAACGGAAGAGAGTCCTACTTCGGACCACTAATGCTACATAAATACATACGTGTATAAGTATCTGATTACTAAATACGTAACTGGTTTTATGTCATGTCTTAGCTTATTTTATACGTTCATGTCATGTTTTATTGTTTAAAGCTTTATACTGTACCTATCTTGTATTCTCTCTATTCTGAAGAATTATTACTTGTATTTCATGTATTATTATACTTACTGTGTAATAATAAGTAACTTTCTAAAAATAGCAGGTTTCCTAAAATAGAAAGTTTCCAAAAATAGAAAGTTTCCAAAAATAGAATGTTTCCAAAAATAGAAAGTTTTCAAAAATAGAAAGTTTCTAAAAATAGAAAGTTTCTAAAAATAGAATTACTGCTTAAAATAGATAAGTTTCTAAAAATAGAAAGTTTTCATAAATAGATTAGCTGCCTTACTTAAATAAGTTTCTAAAAATAGAAAGTTTCCATAAATAGATATAAGTTGGTTAAATAAGCTAATTATATAAGCTTAAGTGTTTCCTGATTATTATTCTAAGTCATATTGATATAAGGTATAGTTTATTAATTATTACATGTAATTTAAATAAACTATAGGTTAAAAGTATTTAATTAAATATATCATGTTTTTAATTAAATAAAGTTAAATACTTAGGTTAAAACATGTACTATTAATTATTAATAATATAACCTAAGTCATGTTAATTAATTAATTATAGTCATGGTTTTTAATAATTAATTAATTATAAAGTCTAGAAAATATAAATACTTAGGCTAAAAATTCATGATCTAATAATTAAATTATAACCTAAGTCATGTTTATTAAATTAATTATGTCATGCTTTATTAATTTAATTTTTAACATATAATTATTAAAATCATAAACCTTAACATAAATAATGAACCGGACCGTGACTAGAAACCATGAACCGGAGCCGTAATCAACACCATACCCCGAACCACCTCGGGGTTTCCCGTTATTTGCTGCTGCCGTGGGACCCACACCACCATTCCAAGACCATGAGGTCTCGGTGGTGGTTTATAAGCCAAGCCGAGACCCTCCTTGGTCTCGGTTAGGCGCCAGCCAACATCAAACACCCCTAAATCACTTGTTTTGATTTACCCCATAACCATTTACATGTTTAATAAATGTTTTTAATTAGTTTTTAAAACACATCATGATTTTATGTGACTTATTAAATCAAAACATAAAATAAAAGGATTAAAAAGGTTATACCGAATGCGTGGATCAAACGAGGATGAACACACACGAATGCTTGCACAAAATTCAAGATCAAAAATCAACCGAACACCCCCTTTTGATGATATATAGCCGGCGGCCAAGAGGAGCAAGAAGAACAAGATAGGGTTTTTGTTATTTTTCCTGTAATGTGAAAAATGACTAAAAGATTTTACCTTAACCCCTTGTTAGTAAAAATTAGATGGGCTTGGCCCATCCTCTTAGTGTAGTCGCGGGTAGGGGGCCCACTTGGGGTAACCCGTACCTTTTCCGAGTCTAATTATTTTAGTGTTCGTTCGTGTTTTATTGTGTTCGTGTTTTATGTGTTCTAGTTAATTATTAACCGTGACTTAATACATTTATTCGTGTTTGTAATAAATATATATACTTAATTAATATTAGCTCGTGATTAATTTACTTTCATGATCGCATGTTCGTGATTAATTATAGTTTGAATAATTATTGTGTGTTAATACGTAATAAATACTTATCGTGTTCTAACACGTACGTAATACTTAAAATTCTTATACGTGAACGTAATCATACTATAAAAGGAAAGTTTTAATCTAGTACGTACGATCTTAAGGGTAATATTCATGGTAAAAGCATGCGGGTTTTACATACCACCTCACTTCACCCATCACAAAAATGCATCAATCTGCCAACCGAAAACCCAAGATATGTGAACAAAATAGAATCATGAGTACAAAGGAAGCAACAGCTTCAACCTCCTTTGTGCTAACATCAACCCCATATAGTTTACTTTTATCAAGTTTTACCTTAAGACCCGATGATTCCTCAAAGCACTTAAGAATAACGATAAGGTTCCTAGCATTTAATCTCAACCATTTACCAAAGAAAAGCGCATCATCCGCATATTGGAGGAGCGAAATGTTCGATCCTTCATTCGCGAGATGAAACCATTTATAAATCCCATTATTGCAAGTTTCTACAATAGCCACTTGGAGCGCTTCGGCTACTAAGAGAAAAAGGAAAGGAGAAAGGTATTACAGTTTCTGTTGGAAATACGTTTTGTGTATTAAGAAAGTCTCGGTCACTCCAACTATATAGTTATAGGCTCGTAGTATTGTTTAACTAATACTTATGTTTAGCCCGACCCATGAGCATGTTCATGGGTCGGAGGCCCAAGTCCACTTAAGGACTTGGGTATATAAACCCCTTTCTACCATGGAAAGGGGTGTTGGTTGTTTTACTTATTTCACATATTAATAAAGTTTCTTTGTTTCTCTCTCTACTCTCTCTCTCTAGAATAACAACAACCCTCTTGATTAGTTATAAGATTATCATTGTTCTACAATTAGTATCAAGAGTCATGGGGTGATTTAGGGTATTGATTAGTGTTATTTTTAGTTTTGTTTATGATTAGTGGGTTTTAGGGATTTCTATATTGAATCTTGAATTTTTTTGGGATTTTGTCAATTGATTTAGTAGATAAGTCTTGGGATTTACTTATTTTGGTTGAAATCACAAAAATTTTCGTGTCTTTTTGGGTTAATTTTGAGTTTAGATTGGTTTAATCTTGAAAAAGTACGATTTGGTTTGGCCTCGAAGTTACTTTTGTACCTGTTGTTACGTTTTTCCCGAACCAACGGTTTTCCCGAACCAACAGTTTTCCCGAACCAGTTTTTCCCGAACTAGTTATAAGATTATCATTGATTAGTTATAAGATTAACAACAACCCTTTTGATTAGTTATAACAACAACCCTCTTAACTAGTTATAAGATTATCATTGTTCTACAGTTTCCAACAGTCCTAAAACACATTCTGTGTGATAGAACTAAAACAATTTTTGTTAAAATTGGATTAACTTAATTAACATACTTTTATATAATATGCTTTTCTGTTGAAATCAAGATCGTGTTTTTTTTGAAAAATAAGTTTCAAGTAAACAAAATTTAATATAACATATCTATAAATGATTTTTAAAGTAAGTTACTAAATCGGTTTATGTTGAAAGGATGATGAGTTTCTTTTCAAACTATTCATTTTGTATGTTTATTACCGATTTTATAGTTTAAATCTAGATTTATAGAAACCAAGATTGAGTTTTTTAAATCATATTTTGTATAAGTTTATATGAACCAAGCCGAGTTTATTAGATACCAAGTTGTTTTACCAGTTCTTAAATTTGATGTGTTTATATATTGACAAGTTACTAATGGTAACACAAGTGACCTTAGTGAATTTTTTAAATGTAATTAGTGCGGTAATTTCTAACATGATTGCAAATCATGGGGAATTTAGATTTATTAAAACCAAGTGGAGTTTCTTTGCGACCAATCTCCTAAAATATAATTTGTTATATTATGATATTATTAGAACGTATTTATTGAAACCAAGTGGAGTTTTTTTAAACAAGTCTTATAAAATGTAAGTTGTTATTTTATTAGATTGTTAGAACGTGTTCAGTGAAATTAAGAAAAATTTCTTAAAAACAACATACTGATAATTTTAAAAGTTATTATTAAATATCATATTACATACACATTTCAATAGATTAGTGAGAGTGTTTGTTTGACTTGTCTAGTTTGTTTTAAACCGGTCAAGTTTAATTATAAACTATACATAATTCTTGATATTTATAGAGTTTAAAAATGCATCTATAGAAACCACGTTGAGTTTCTTTAAAAGAGCGAATCTATTGAAGCCTTGTTGAGTTTCATTATATAAATTGATCATGTGAAATTCATCTATTAAGATCTTCTAGATGAAGATTGACAACATATATCGTTTTGTTAAAAATATTATATTATATGAGACATTCTTTAATTGTTTAGTCGAAAGACTTCCTTTAAAGTGATTTTGTATGACGTAAAACAATTAGTGTTTTTAACAAAATTAGATTTAATTCATTTTTGGTTAAGAAACACTATATGATTTAACACGTTGTTAATAGTACCAAAATTAGTTTCAAACTAATGATGAGACCCGTATTAACATAATATTTGAAATGTCAGGGGTGACATCTATAAGATCCGCTCCTTAGCTTGTTAAAAGGAAGACTGATAATCAAGTTATGTGTATGGTAGATGCTTTGAAGCATTCAGAAACTTTTTGTGCCTTAACTTTGTGTTAAACGGCTTGAATAACATGGAAATTGAGACCATGGAGAATCCAGCCTTAGATAATGATGGATTAGCACATGGACATCATGTCATATATATATTAAGAAGATTTTGATTAACTCTATCAATGCAGTTGAGAATGGAGAAAACGATTGTTTTGGAAACTCTCGTACTGCTAATATCATGTGAAAAGGAAATGTGATGCTAAAATTCAAATTTGGAAAAGAGGTTATGTTAACCAACGTGTTTTACGTGCCGAAGGTTCGTAGGAATCTTGTATCTGGATGGTTGCTTAATAAATTTGGCTTTATTCTTGTGTTTCAGTCAAAACAATTTGAGTTAACGAAGAACAAAATGTGAGTCCGTACAAGTTACGCCTTTATAAACTGTTTAAGCTCAATGTAATTGTTTAATGTTGTTTTAGTAAAATGAATATGAACTCAACTTATTTGATTCTTTAGATGTATGGCATGACTAACTCAGACAAGTTAATTTTTACTCAATAAGTTGTTTAATTAAACTAAATTGGACACACGCTTATCATATTGACACGGATTACAATATTAAAACTCTTGTTGAAGCCAAATTTACAAGATTGTAATTTTACTCGGTTGAATGAAAAATAACCAAACCCCTTAATATGATTCACATGGTTTTATGTGATTTGGATTTGATACTACTAAGGTAGAAAACAACTAGTACTTCATTATATTTGGTGATGATAGTACAAAACATTGTTATTTATGCTTACTTGAGAGTAATAATATAGACAAGATGAGAATCGACTTATTATGAATAACAAGGCGGTTCAAAGTCACACCGGAGGTGAATATGTGGTTTCATTTCCAGTTAATATGCTAAACTTGGAATAAGACACAAATTTATTGCTCTTGGTACTTCAAAAACAAAATTGTTGAAATGAAAGAATTGTGCCTTAGAAGATATGGTTAATGTCATGCTCTTAAGTCTTGGTTAAAGCCATGACATGTGGGGGAAAGAGATTCAATGGGATACTTATCTTTTAGATAAGACCCTTTATAAATAAAATAAGGTAGCTCTTAGGAACATTGGATGAGATAAAAACTATCTTATAAGTACTTACAAATGTGATGATATCTAGCTAAGATATATGTATTGAAACTCAAGGTTCAAAAGATTTCAAATTTGTGGATTGCATGTTCACTGGATATGTTATGAATAGCATTGCTTATCGTTTCATTGTACATGATTCGACGATGGAAACAATAACGGAATCAAGGAATGATTCCTTTTGTGGAAATATTCTTACAAAGGAAAAATATAGAATAGATTACGAAGTTGTCCAAGATCAGATACAACAAGATGATAATGATCTCTGAGATGAGAGACAAGATTGACCCGCATAGGGGTCGAACCTATAAGAAGCAAAGTGGCAAAAACCGAGAAATTTGTGTGACCCATTTTTATTTCTCTATGGTAGAAAATGAACCTATTAAGGATAAATGTTTGTTGGAAAAGATTTTTTATATAAAATAAAGTTACCGTTTGAATGGGCCCCACATTTTCACACGTTACAAAAAGCAACGAGCTTATCTTTCGTGTGCCAAAAACGACCTAGTCACGGACGAGCTTCAGATCATTTAGCATACTCACGCGCGAGCTATGGCTTTACCATGCCTCGCGGGCACCCTCATACCAATGCTGAATGTAGCCTTACCATTGGTATTTATGAAAATTTTCTATGCTCAAAAAGACATAACATAGTGTAATAAATTGCTACAAATCAAAATAAAACGGTAACTTGCCTTTTTTCCCTTCATGACCATATTAGTGATATTCCAACGTTTATAAAAAAGCCAGTTACAACCCGATTATTTTCTAACCGGTTGCACAACAGGTTACTCATTAACCGCTACTACTATTCGAAAGCTGTAATCAGTTATTAACCGTCAGTTATTGCGTAACTAAAACCAGTTATGATCAATAACCGAGGTTGACCGGTTTGAATTTCGATTTTATTCTCCATTACGATTATGGTTTCAATTACAGTTACTAGAGATGAGGGTGTCACGGCGAGCTAGCCCTCGTCGAGTCGACGTGGCACCCTCGTCGGCCCTCGTCACTCCACTATGCCACACCCACCCCCCTTATTGCCATGCAGATTTCGGAAAACCAACGAACGCTCGAAGAGGATATAGGGGAATATAGTTGTTGGCTCCAACGGTCGAAATTTTAAAAATGTTTTTAAATATTTTTTTACATTATTACTATATATCCCCTATTTTAACACTTTTAACACACACGATTAATTCTATAATCTCTTTAAACAACCCAAAAAAAATGTCTAACATCCCAAATGACCAATTCCCACAACTCAACTTCACCGGGCTTCTCAACACAAGCAACCCTTCGACGCCATCGTCAAACCCCTCGATGCCATCATCGCAAAACTCCATACATTTGCTTCCTAATTTCCATCTTCTTCTCAGTTTTCATCTTCTACCCAATTTCCATCCGGCTCCTAATTCCATCCGGCTCCCAATTTCCATCCGGCTCGTAATTCTCGTACCCTCCTTTTACTCAAAACTATTTCCCCCAAATGACTCCCGAACAAATTTAGCAACAACAACAAATCTTGTTTCAAAACGCACAATTTAACAGCTAATTTCAAAATTACCCAAGTCAACAAGTGCCGGAAATCCAATTCAAAGTTCTAGCGTCACGATCACCAGCCGAAAAAGGCAAACGTAGAAAAAACAAAGCTAAAAAATCACATGTTGTTGATTTGATGCAGATGATGATAACATAGAATTTGTGGAAGCTCTAAGTCAGGCACCGGTACGTTAGAATCGTGATGAAGAAAAACTATTAGCCAAATGTTGGGTTGATGTTTCGGAGAACGTCGATATTGGGGACGACCAAAACATTGATTGTTTTTTGGGGCAGATTGTTCGAGATTTCAACGAGCAAACAACTGGGATGCATCGCACAAAGAACATGATTACGGGAAAATGGAGTCGGATGCATCCCGATGCCCAAAAGTTTAAAGCGATTTACGAAGGAGTAAATCGTAGGAGTGGGATGAATGATGAGGATGTTGTGGAAGCTGCGAAGGATGAATTTTGTGCAGCGTTTAAAGGAAGAAAATTTTCTTATCTTCACGGGTGGAAGGTCCTCAGAACCTACCCAAAATTTGCTGGAGCAAAAGGCGTTCTTGTGGATGATCACACGAAAGTGTTCGGTCCTGATGAACGTCCTCGACCCGCGGGAAAAGCTTGACCCGCCAAGACGTCAAGATCCGAGACAAGTGAGAGCACCGGGATCGTCGGGGTCATCGAAAGAAATATTGGAAAATGGAATGCATCAAAAAATGATCTCGGCTAAATCCGCGTATGATGGCCAAACGCACTCGCGGAGGGGCAGATGAAATTGGCCGACTTCCAGTTTCTCGCGCTTGATTACGAGTCAATGAAGGAAACAAAGAGGTCGTTTGTGCGCCGACAACAAGAGGAAATCATGGCCCGATATGCCCCCCAAATGAGTAGTTTATTTTTATTGTTGTGTTTTTAAATTTTTGTAAAAAAATTTTCATATCGTATTTTTAATTTCCGTAATTGTAATTTTTATTTAAGTGTTTGTAATTTTAATTTAAATGAAATGAATTTAAATTTGTGTGAAAATGAAAAAAAAGAAAAATAAAAGATATTTGTGAGACCAAAATGGAGAGAAATTGGCATGTAATGAGTGAAGTGGTATTTTGGTTAATTGTTTAATGATGATAAAAAGTTGACGTAACGTGAGAACAAAATGAAGAAGGATAAACATGCCATAATACCCTTCTCTCTTATATGCACAACTAGATAAACTAAAAAAAAAAAAAAAAGAAAAAAAAAAACAACTAATTGTGTAAATGACGAATAAAATACAAGTGTATCTAGGATTGGTGTCTTATTCATTTGATGCCAAAAATATGTAAGCTTGTTGAATGAAGAATTATTCACATGATGTAGAGAAGTAACTTACAAAATTGAATAATTGACTCAATCAGTTCAAGTCTCTTCTGAGACAAATTATTATTAGACGAATTAGGATTTTTGGTAAGATGTCAGCACAATTTTTTTAACGTCTTCATGATATATATATATATATTTTGTTAAGGGTATCACAATTCGTGACTCAAATTGAGCGGTAACTCGTGTCACATCAAGTAAGCGTGTCTCAATATACTAGATGTTTAAAATTTATGCATTGCCAATTATGTAAGTCTTTGCTTTGAACACAAAATTATACGAATTGATGTAACTCAACGTGATATGTAAAAGAGAGTTTTTGTTACGCGTACTATATATATTACGTCACACATTAGGAGAATGGTTTGCTTAAGTATCACGCCTGGCTTTGTGACATAACGATCTAGTCGAAACTGTTAAATCTTTGTAAGCTTTTTTCTCTGAATTTTGGTACCAATGCCTTTGATCGTCATAGTCTACAATGATTAGGGTATAAAGTGTCATTATCATGTAAACGAATAACTTTGACAGATACAATTCAACTGGATTCTTAGAATTTTGTAAACAAAACTTATGATAGATAATTACAAAAACATGGGGTCAAAAAGGTGGATTTTCTTGAAATGAGGGAATATAAACACAGAAAAATAGGAAAGAATCTCAATTACATTGACATGAGATGCCACCAACTTATTACCAAGTCACTTTCATCGTAATTTATATGCAAGTCTCAAACAATTGAATCTAATTAGAGCTTATTAACAAGTTACAAGTGTTATGTTGGTATCAAAACAATTCTATCATTGTCTTTGTATGTGTATAGTGGGTGTAAAATCACAGCATTATCGCGTCCCTAATTTGATGACAAATTATTTTTTTAGACGGGAAGAATTGTAAAACCCGTATTTAAAATTTTCGAATATTAAATACGCATAGTCTCAGCTTTAATTTTAATTAAACATTAACAGTAGATACGGTAACAGTAAATACGCAGTCTCAGTTTTATTTAAATATTCAAAATAATAATTATTTAGAAAATAATTATTAAGTTTCAGAAAACATTAAATATGTATTATTTATTACAGAAAAGAGTTTTACGTTTTCAGAAAATTAAAACACGAGAAATATACAATGGTGCACGATAAATTTCGATGTCGAAAAAAAAAACGAAAAACTATATATTACATAAGGGTGGCGGTTCATTAATAAACAAGGAAGTATTTGGGCTCTTGGCCCAGCCCGTTCTACAAAACATCACAGGAAACATATTACACACACTTGTCTCATTTGTCTATTCACGTACATAAAAAAAAGAGAACGGGTAGGGTTTAGAAAGAAGCTGCCGCCCATTAAAAAAAATCAAGAACAAGGAGATCCGGGTTTTTACTCAATTAATCATTCGTTTGTATGTGTTCTTACCTAATCCCTGAAAACGAAATAGGTAATTCTTCCTCTTCTTTCAGTGTTTTGATCTCGAATTTATGTTCAGTCAAAATCAATTGGGTTTTAATGGTTAAACATGAAATAACAAGCAAGGGTGTCGGGTTTTGGTGAATTCAGGCAAACCGAGACCAACTGGTCTCGGTGGGTGTGTGGTTTGTGGCAGTCGTGACCCACACAGGGGTCGTGGTGTTTGGTTTTGCCAGCCGCAACAAAAAAACGACCTCAAAACAGGGAGTCACGTTTATAAGGGGGTGTTTGGGACTAAAAACAGTGGCTAACAACTTAGATCACGGGGTGTTTGTTTGAAGCAGTGGCAACCGAGACATGGTATATGTCTCGATGGGTCTTAGTCATAAAACAGTGGGAACTTATAATGAATCAGTGGGAAGATTAGGACAGATATTTGTGACTTTTTAAATGTAATTAGCGACGTTTTGTGACACAAAATTTCGTCGCAGAATTGTTTTATAGACAGTTTTTAAAATTCAGATTTGGTGACACTTTTTAGTGACACAGATTTTTGTCACTAATTTCATATAGGCAGATTTTATATAGTGGTTAAATTGTTTAAGTGCGACCGAGAAGGGGTATCTCGTTAGGATCGGGGCATAATTATAATAATAAAAATGAAGACTTTTATATTATACCTTTTATTACTTATTTTTATAAGTGTTTTAAATTGTATTTTAAATGAATTAAATAAAAATAGTTTATAATATTTTAAAAGGGTATAATGTTATTAAATAGATTAAATTATTTTGGAACTTTCTAATTTAGGAAACATTCTATTTTAACGGGTTACTTATTATGGTATTAATTTAACGTCAGAATACGTGTGTACCGTAATTAATAGTAGGTCATTAATATATTAGAAAGTGTTATAATAAAGATCAGATTTATCAGTAAAATACGTACAGAATTTCAGAAAAAAAATGAGAAGCCTATAAGATCAGTAAATTAAATAAAGATCAGATAACTTATTCGCGTCTATTATTATTGTAGCTTCCGTGAAGCCCGATTAGTGTTCGTTCAGTCTTCCATCAGTCATTTACTGGACAAGAGGTACGGATTTCCCGTCCTTCAGTATGGACTTTCTTATATGCATGATTAGAATTTCTCGTCTGTAGCCAAATGTTTTCCCCAGTATATGTAATAAATTATCAGTAATTATTTTAATAATTAAGATATTGTCTGAGCTTTATATACAAGCATGACCAGTTATATGTACTAGTTACGGAGGTACCGTAACCATGACACTTGAGGCACCAGTGTCATGACTCACCTGAGGGAGAGTGATATCCCGTAGCGTTCCATTCAGTTCAGCTTGGCCATTTTATCAGTATTATTAGTGGGGCGTATGGATGCATCCTAGGCTTATCAGTTTACAATTTATCAGGTGAATGTGGTGTGTGCTCTACATCCTTCACATTGGAGCTGATCCCTCCACCAAGCACAGTAATTAGAGGTCACCCCTCTACAGCATGACGAGGTCACCCCTCCAGTTATTCATGCAGCAGTTGTTACAGCACATGACCTATATAATCTCTTGGCAATTAAAATACAGTAAATGCATGTTTTCATATTTAACAGATAACAGTTCGGTTTTATTATCTATAAATCAGACTTATCAGATTTTCTACAGTTTTCATCATACACCACATATTAGTCTTTCAGCTTCAGTAATTTTTAATTATTTCAAGTTCAGTATATTCCTATCATGCATTATATCCGTTCACTGAGCGTTATGCTCAGCTGTAGTTCTTTCATGTTCTAACGGCAGGTACACCAGGACACTCTTATGATTTTGCGAGCATGTGCATTGGATGGAAGCTATCCAGACTTCTTAATTTATGCACACCTTACATTATTCTGCTTAGTTGGACATTGTTTAGTCCTTTTCCTTCAGTATTTACTTTTCATGTTTTGAGCTTATGTTTGTATTACCGATGTTTGATTTCGGTATATCCTTTATGGTCAGTTAATGTTTTAGGACATTTACCTTATGCTTTGATCACACGCCATAAATACACGTAACGGTCCACTTATCCAAGTGGGGTGTTACAATTATGGTATCAGAGCTATAGGTCTGACCTGTAGGCTCTAAAACTTGACCTGTGACTAGTGGGTAGTCACCAGGAACTTCCCAGATTTTAGCGTCGTTATCTTTATGTTTCTCATGCATTTACCAACCAGTTTTCTTCAGTTATCAGTCGGTTTTCTTAAAGTTTTTTACTAAGTAAAAGGTTGGTATATGAATGGCCATATTTAGTCGCATGTGCTTTTCTACAAATTTTCGTTTTGGTGAACCGACCCATAGGCGTTCATCCTTGCCCGTTCAGATTTTGTATTGGTAAACCGACCCATAGGCGTTCATCCTTACTCATGTCAGATTCATGTTTTCAGTCAAATATTTCTTGGTGAACCAGCCATAAACGTTCACCATTATTCAAGTCAAATTTTCACGCTTTTCAGTCGAAGGTTGTTTTGTGAACCGATTCATAATTGTTCACCTTTGCTCATATCATGACATTTTATAAAGTTTTGACAAGTATGGATTGGACTACCGCCAACCATATTTATTCCCAGATTGTAAATTTCTACACATGACAGTTCTCATAAAATTTTGACAAGTATGGATCGAACCAGAATCGCCCATACTTAATCACAGGTTTTATTCCTTGAATTTTGTGAAGTGAACCATAGCCATCCACATCAGTTTGATCATACTCTTATATTCCTTGTAATAATCCAGTTCTCACAATCTCAAGCTGATGTTGTTTTCACGCTGATTCAGTTTCGTGTCTCCCTACGAGGGTTTTATGTTCAGCATAGTGATAATGTTTCCATGCTAAGATACAAAAGGGTTACAGTAAAATCCTATTTTCATAATAAATCATGCTTGGTCTTCATTAGTCATGTCTTCACGTTGACCATTGTTGAAATTCCGTCTAATCATATACTTGAACCTCTATACAACCAGCATTAAGTCTACGCAGGAATTACCAGGCTATCATGTTACTCATTTCAGTTCAGTTTACTACCGTTTAAATCAAATTATTTCTTTGATCACGTCAGAAAATTGACACCAGTATCGATTAATCCCATAATATTTCCACCAGTGCCATGTACAGTATTCAATATGTACCCCATGTATAGTGTCTCAGTTATACCCCATGTACAGTATTTCATGTGTACTCCATGCACAGTGTCTCAGATATGCTCTATGTGCAGTATATTCATTTTGTACTTCATGTACAGTATTCCAGGTGTACTCCATGTACCTTACTCCATGTGTACTGTTAATCGGTCCATAATCATCTTAGGCGTTTGCACTTGTCGATATTCTACCAAATGCTGATGCTGCTCGTGAGTTGAAGATTTTACCAGAGACCGATGTTGCTAGCACTTTGAAGACCTCACAGATGCTGATGCTGCTGATACTGTGGAGATTTCTCAAGATGCTAATGTTGTTTATACTATGAAGACTCTACAGAATAAGGACGAAAACTATAAATTGAAATTTTTGGCAAGAATAAACTTCAACCATCAGACACTATCATTCTATTCCATGTTTTTACTTTCTCAGCTAGATGTCACACTTCACTCAGCTAACCTTCATTAAGAAGAGTGGGAACTGGTACCCAGCCGGCCACTCAGCGGAATAGTTACAGGAATCACAGTCAGAATAATAATCGTCGTGAAACTACAAACAAAGCGGTAATTACAACCACCGTGCTTATAATTATCAGTCAATAGCCACTGGAACATCGGAACGGACGTGACCACAAATACAGAGGTCAGCAGTCTAACTGGTCCGCCAACCCTTGCAGTTATCAAAATTTTCAGCCTTGTTCAGATACACCTACTAAAACACCTGTCAAGACATCAGTCCAGACTTAGGTCTCAAGTATCCTTTCGGAAGACACCTTTCAGGACACCAATTATGATGCATGTCATACGAATACCTTCTCAAAGTACGAGTCAGGTTCATAACACCAGTATGCCTCCTAAACCAGGTCCTCTGAAATTCAGGGTACCCTCCAAGGGGGTATACCCGTTCTGTTATACCACCAGAGTATTATTCAGGTTAGACACGCAGTGTTCATTCCGTGAGGTTACAGATGAACACAATCAGTGAAAGTTGCCACGTTTACTTCACTATGTCAGCTTTATCTTAAATCATGTATTACCTACCTCCCATCCAGAAAAGACTCCATAATATCACCATATTTATAAAGGTTTTTTCTTCCAGTTGAAGACGAGATTCGTCTTACTAACTCCTGATTTGTTCATTATATTCTGCCAGAGAAATTAGTACAAACTGTTTCAGCTTTGTAGGCACGCGAATTATTATCTTATAGCTGTGAAGACTTCTAATCACCATTTACGATGCGACTTCTGAAATTCCTTAAATTCATGGTCAGCAGTTTATCCCAAGTTTCCAGATGTCATTCCAGAGGGTGTTCTAGAAATTCCCTCTTAACCACGAGGCAGAGTTCAACATCGAGCTTGTCTCAAGGACAGAAACTGTTTTCAGAACTCTTTATTGCAGGGCCTCAGCTAAGTTAAAAGAGTTGCAACATTTGCTGCAAGAGTTACCGGAACGCGGTTTATTCGCCCTAGCGCACCACTAGGAGGTGTACCGCTTCTATCTATCAAGAGGAGCCGGTAACATGAGATCACGTACCAATCACCAAAAATTTTACAAGATCACCATACATAATCAATGTTCGTTCCACGTATAAAAGGTCTATCTGATCTGCTACGATGTCTTGAACCCTTTCCAAAACAATTCCCGGTCATGTTACCTACAGTGGTGAGAGAAGAACATGATGTTTTCCACATTGCTGTTGAACAAGTTATAGTCTCTATAAAAAGTTTACTTATACTTTTGAGCTCCCTAATACTTCAGCTATAGTATGAAATTATAAAGAAATAAAATTCCCATGACTTCTCAGACAAAATCGCCAGTGTATTCATTGATAACATTCTGAGCTGCTAAATTCTAAGAGAAGTACAAGAGAATCATCTTCTCACAGTTGTACAGAACCTCCGATAGGAGAAAAGTATATAAGCAGCTTCCTAGATGTGAATTCCAGTTAAACAAGGTGGCATTTCTGAACCACCCTATTTCAGCAGAAAGAAAATTTCAGAAATCCTGCGAAGGTTATCACCAGATGGTCAAGACTGACGTCTGTATCTAGAGTACAAAATTTTCTAGAACTCAGTTGACTGCTACCGCAGAAATTACTTACAGTTCTTACAAAAATTCTTCCATGACTATTCACCCAGATTCCACCAGAATGTACCAAAATCTCAGACATAATTTTGATAGAAGCAGTATAACACATGGATGCAGCTATGTTCATATCTTTATGCCTGACACACCGCAGGTTCAAGATAGAACGCCATCATGCTAGTGAGTGGTTACAACCATTAGAAATTTTGAACAAATATGGGACAAGGTTACCATGAAGGTTGTTATCAGCTACCACAGAACTCAGAGAAGTTTGATCCTATCTAAGTTATTGTAAACCATTTAAACCAGCCTACACATTTTCTTTTATCCGAAAGGATTACGCAGTAGCAAATCTGCAGGAAATTCAGTAATAAATCGTAAGATTTCACGGTATTCCATCAACCATCGTATCAGATAAAAAAAATTTCACATTCACGAATCACGTTTACGTTCACTTTCGCGTTCACGTTTACGTTACCTCCACGTTTACGTCTCACGTTCACATTATGATGTTGTTGCAGTCCATAGTTTGTGCTATCTCATGATTTAAGTTCACGCTCGCATTCATGACATTGTTCACGTTCAGTTTCGTGTTCCATCTCGCGATACACGTTTCACAGCTTGTTACCGTATACGGTTACAGAAAGCTTGTAACACCCCATTTTGATAATGGAAATGTCACGCGTAATTATGGCGTGTCATCAAAGCATACAAGGATAAATGTATAAAACATTACATGACCATAGGGATAACCGGAATCAAACATCGGTTCCCAAACATAAGCCCAAAACATAATAAAGCAAAAGAAATGAATGAAAGACTACACAAGCATAAATATATGAAGGCAAAAGGAAAGGAAGTCTCTAGCAGCTTCCATCCGATGCACGTCCTCCAAATGCTCGAGTCTTTCCTAGGGTACCTGCCGTTTTGGGACATGGAAAGGAAAGTAACGGCTGAGCAAAACGCTCAGTGCACGGATATAGACATAGTGTAAATGACTAAAACATAATAGAGACTTAATAGCAGCGGAAATGTATAAGTCCTGGAAAACCTGGAACATGTTTATAAAACTGGTTTTATAGTTTGAAAAGCCTTATGCTTATCTTATGAAAACTGTTTAACATATTTTACCATTAGCCAATATAGGTCATGAAAATCCACCGTGCATGAATACTTGGAGGGGTGACCTCATCATGCAAATTAGAGGGGCTGCCTCTAATTTAAATATATTGGTTCTGGGTAGGAGGGATCAGCTCCTTGTGAAGGATGCAAGGCACACACCACATTCACCATGTAATCCTGAATAAAAACATGTAACTAGGATGCACCCATACGCCCCACATGATAAATATAAATAAATGGCCAAAAGCTGAGGGACGCCACGAGCAATCACTCCACCGTGGTGAAGTCATAACATCAGTGCCTCTAATGTTATGGTTATGGTACCTCCATAACTAGGTGAAACTGGTCATGCATGTATATGGCTATAGGTAATCTTAATTAAATATAAGCAATCAAACACGTAACTTATACTACGGGAAAACAGTTGGCTACATACGGGGAATCCTAATAAGAAAAGAATGTCCATACTGAAAGGACGGGAATCCGTACCTTATGTCCAGTGAACGAAGAAGCCGAACTGAGAGGAATCCTACTTCCGAATCACTAGTGCTACATAGATACATACATGAATAAGTTTCTGCTTACTAAATACGTAGCTGGTTTTATGTCATGTCTTAGCTTATTTTATGTGTTCTTACCATGTTTTACTGTTTAAAAGCCTTAAACTGTGTTTATCTTACATTCTGTTTAATCTGATTAAGTATTTCTGGTATTTCATGTATTATTATACTTACTGTGTAATAATAAGTAACTTTCCAAAAAAATAGCAGGTTTCCTAAAATAGAAAGTTTCCAAAAATAGAAAGTTTCCAAAAATAGAAAGTTTCCAAAAATAGAAAGTTTCCAAAAATAGAAAGTTACCAAAAATAGAAAGTTTTCCAAAAATAGAAAGTTTCCAAAAATAGAAAGTTTCCAAAAATAGAAAGTTTTCAAAAATAGAAAGTTTCCAAAAATAGATTTACTGCTTAAAATAGATAAGTTTCTAAAAATAGAAAGTTTCCATAAATAGATTAGCTGCCTTAATTAAATAAGTTTCCATAAATAGATTAGTTGCCTGAAATAAATAAGTTTCTAAAAATAGAAGGTTTCCATAAATAGATTAGCTGCCTTATTTAATTAAGTTTCTAAAAATAGAAAGTTTCCATAATTAGAAATAAGTTGGTTAAATAAGCTAAGTAAATATGCCTAAGTGTTTTTCATGATTATTTTCTAAGTCATATGGTATATTATATAGTTTAATAATTATTTCATGTAATTTAATTAAACTATAGGTTATAATATTTAATTAAAGTATAACATGTTTTTAATTAAATAAGTTAAATACTTAGGTTAAAATATGTATTATTATATATTAATAATATAACCTAAGTCATGTTAATTAATTAATTATATCCATGGTTTTAAAATAATTAATTAATTATAAGTCTTAAATATATAAATACTTAGGTTAAAATAATTTCATGATCATTAATAATTAAATAACCTAAGTCATGTTATTAAATTAATCACATCTTTTATTAATTTAATTTTAACACAAGTTCATAACATAAAAAACTAACATACACCATGAACCGGATCTAGGCTAAAACATGAACCGGACATGAATCGACACCGTACCCCGAACCAACTCGGGGTACCCCGTGTTTCCCCTTGCTGTCGTGGGACCCACACGCACCAACCAAGACCATATGGTCTTGGTGGTGGTCGGCTTGGCAAACCGAAACCCCTTCGGGTTCGGTTGCAGCCTGCGGCCAAAACAAACACCCCTTAAAAACAACCCTTTGATTTAATTTAACACCAAAACATGTTAGATCTATGATTAATCATTATGTTTTTATAAAAACATCACATGTTCATAATTAATAAAAAGATTAAATCAAAAGAAAAGGTTTAAAAAGGTTTTACCGAATTCGTGGATCAAGAGGACGAAGAACAAACACGAACACCAACAAGAATTCCAAGATCCAAGATCAACAAACACTCCCTTTTTGTTTTTTGAAGGTGGCGGCACAAAGGAGAAGGAGAGGAGGGTTTTTAGGTTTTTGCTAAACATCTTCTGTAAGTTGTAAATGAGTAGTGAAAATCTCTTAAACCCCTTTTAGTAAAATTTGATGGGCTAAGCCCATCCTCCCTCCCTATTTCGTGGTAATGGGGCCCACAAGGGGTAACCCGAATGTTTTTTTTTCCGTGTCTAAAATATTGGTGTGTTCTCGTGTTCGTGTTATACGTGTTTTAATTAGTTATCGATCGTGACTTAATATATTTATTCGTGTTCGTAATAAATATATATATACGTAACTAATATTAGCCCGTGATTTAATTACGTTCATGATTTCATGATCGCATGTTCGTGATTAATTATTGTTAAATAATTATTACGTGCTCGTGCGTAGTAAATACTTATCGTGTTCTAACACGTACGTAATACGTAAAATCCTAACACGTAATCGTAATCATGCTATATTAGGAAAGTTTAAATCTAGTACGTACGATCTTAAGGGTACTATTCATGGTAAAAGCATGCGGGTTTTACAAAGCTTAAGAAAACAGACTCAAGTTTAGTACAACGTTTCCATACTCAGGCAGACGTTTTACGTCTCAGGCCGTATCATTTGGCATTCTTTTCTCAGTCCGTATATGTTCATGATATGTCTAGTATCACGTTCACAGTATGTTTCACATATCACGTTCACGATATATTCCATGCCCAACATTCATCAGATGATCGCGAACCACGTTCGCAATTGCTCACGTAGCACGTTTACAATTGTTCACGTAGTTCGTCTCAAATGTTCCCAGCAGCTTTGCTCAGAGATATAAAAGTCATCGCTTTATGTTATTGTACTTATCATTTCATGTATTCCTACATAATATAGCTTATTCATTCTATCAGATTCAGAAAACCCATCTTGAATATAGAACCAAAAACTATTGAGCATCGTTAATAACTGGATTTTACTCAGTTAAAAAGTTCGTTGAAATCGGTCTTTTCGAATTGATTCCCGTTAATCGTGTGACTCGGTTGTTCTTGGTGGAAGTAAAGTAAAACGATCATCTATTTTAAAATTAAAGTAAAATGAAAATGTAAATGTCGTTAAGTAAAAGTGGAAGCTTAAAAGTTAAAACTAAAATTAAGACTTAAAAATATTTGATGAAATATTAAAGAGTATAAGTAAATTTGAAAACTTTAAGAAAAATGTAAACTTGGATTAAATCTAAGATTAAACAAACTTAAAATGACACTTAAGAAAATTGGCGGGAAAAATTAAAGTTTTAAAAATGAAACAGAAAACAAGTACTAAACCTAAGTCGAAATGAGTATAATGGACTTAGTTCGGAATCACAAAGAAATTATCTAATTCGGAATATAAAAAACAGCACCTAATTCGGAATACTAGAATCCCAACATAATTCGGAATGCCAAATCCCACACTTAGTTCGGAATGATAACCCCTAACCCAGTTCGGAATTTGTGTCACTCATGCAGTTCGGAATACTCAATGAAGCACCCAATTCGGAATAGGCTATGTTACACTTAGTTCGGAATAACAAGTCATGATCACAGTTCGGAATCCAATATGTAGAACTTAGTTCGGAATCACTGTCTCACATGCAATTCAGAATAAGAGTCTTTCTTCTAATTCGGAATACAGGTCATGGAAGTAGTTCGGAATGTGCTATGAAAGATCTAATTCGGGATAATCAATTCAACATGTAATTCGGGAAAAAAAGTTATATACATATAGTTCGGGATAAAACTGAATCCTATACCTAGTTAGGGAAACTAGGGTTTTAACAAAACCTGAACTAGAACAAAAGAAACTAAAAATTAAAAATAAGCTAAAACTAAATAAGCACTCACCTAAAAACTTGACCAAAACAACTTTAAGAACAAGCTAATAAGCCAAAATTTAAAAACTTTTAAAAACACTAATTAATAAAAATATTTAAAAACAACTTTTTATAAAAATTAACTAATAAGCACTTAATTAAAAATAAGAAAATTAACACAATAAGCACTAAAACACTATAAGCTATAAAAATCAAACACTAAAAGATCGATAAGCACAATCAAACACAAACATCAATCCATCAAAGAACATGATTAATAAACTACATGATTATCAAAATTAAACAAGAATAAAGAGATTAAGAAAGGTAGAATGAGAATAATTAATTGAAAAAGCTTGAAATTAAGATGATTAAAGATTCAAATTACAAGATTAATAAAAAAGCTTGAAAAACATTAAGAAAAGCTATAGAGAGAAAGTATATTAATCTACTCCTAATTACCTTACAAAAATTAAACTAAAATCTACTGCCCCTTAATGAAGTGTTTAAGGACTATAAATATAGGAGGAGGAAATGTTGATGCTCTCTTCTTTCTTTCTTATCGTCTCGACTCGATTTAAATTCTTTGTCTTTCTCGACGTCGTCTCGGGATTTGTCGATATAAATTGAACTCGTCTTATAATTTTCTTCTTTAATTAGACTTGGTTCTTCGACTTCATTAAACTTCCGTCTTTAGACTTTTTCTTCGATAAATCTTCAAAATAGGCCTTGGACTTCCGTTCTTTTTGCACTCCTGATCTTTTGACTTCGTCTTTTCTCGTTTTCATCGATAAAAGCCCGTGAAAGCCCGTGTTTTCTTCCTTTTTCATCTTTTGGTCCTAAAACACAATAAAAACACAAACCACGCATAATTCCGACTTTTATGACATAAAATACACGTTTTGGCTTGGTTATTATTATAGTTAAGTGGTAAAAGGATGGGTGTTTTCACACCTATCAAATCCCCTACACTTGAACATTGCAATGCCCTCATGCAATGCATTAATTACAAAGCACATTTTACATTTTTCATCATAATTAACCCACCTTGGCCTTTATTAAACACAAGACATTAAAGAGATAGAAAAATTATAAAATATTCAAAGGAAGAGAACAAGTAAAGAGATAAAAGACTTACATTGGGGTTTTGGATAGTCATGAATGTTTATCACCCTCAAGTTTCATGTTCCCCATACCAAACTTAAAAACGAGATCATTGTTATTATAAGTTAGCAAACTATCACAAATTCACGTGGCCCAATTATTCACTTAGACTCCCTTATTCCTAGGTGTATCTCTTATATTTTATTGTTGTCTTGAATGATCACGAGGATGCATTGTTGACTTATTTTGATAGTTATTTAGGCTGAAAATAAAGTAGGACGATTTAATCAATAGTTAGCTAAAGGAAAAAATCTTTTAAAACTGCTTCTCGGGATCTCATAAAGTTCATATCTTCGCATAACTCGCTTCACGATTTGAGACCTTTCTCGGATCGATATTTTGCATTGACTTCATACTTCAAATCTTGAGAGACGTTCATGAAATAATGGTCTTCTCTTCATAATAGGAATTTCTTCACTTGAAGTTTTGATAGATTCTTCATACATGGACCACGATTTCTTCATTTTTCTCCAACCATTATTTGGGATTTTGATATACAACGATCCGCCTCCTTTTAGGACTTGGATCTATTTATCCTCATACCTTGCTAGGGTCTTTTCGGATAGACTTCTCCATGATCTTTTGGGGAGTATTTGCATTTCGTCGTGTGTCTCGATCCTTTATATTGATTATTGATAAATGATTCTTCACATCACTTCGGATCTTTAGCAACAAAATGTAGGCCTCATGCCTTGTTAGGGCCTTTTCGGACTCGCCAATCTTCGCATCCCGCTTCAATAAGTTATGCCTTGGCTATGAACTCTAATTAATACCGAGCAACTTTTAAACGATCTTGGGCTAGAAGCTAAGTAACTTTTCAAATCGTACAACCTTACTTATTGCAATTAAATTTATTAACAAGCAATGGGAGAAAAAGCTCATAATTAACTCACATAAATTCATGAAATAATACCAAACTTATAATTGACTCTATCATCTCTCGTTCTCCACAATTTAAAATCTCAAAGAATGAGACACGTGAATGCTTAGCCTATTAAATCAAAGTTTTGGGTTTTCAAGTCATCTATAGGATCTTGCAACTTTTTAGACTTTTTCAAGTTTAGAATTCGCATTTTAAAGTTCCCTTGATAAACGACTTTCTAGGATCAATTATAGGAACTTGCGAAAAGTTCTTGTTCTTAACCCGTAAGGGTTAAGACTTTCGCGTTTTAAAGTTCCCTACATAAAACCCTAGCAAAACTTGAGTTGAACACGTTAAGGATACTAGCTAGAGTAAACTTAGATAAGTAAACTCGGGATGAGTCAAAAGATTCACAACGTTTAAAAAATTAAAACCACTTAATTAAAAATTTATTCTAGCAAAGAAAGAAAATAACTATAACAAAGGTAAATACAACTAGGCCAAAATAGATCAAAAATTTTGAAAAATATCGAAAAATCAAATTTTTCGGTTAAAATGAGGACAATTACAAGAAAAATCCCACTTAACCTCGATAGAAGTCTCCCCTACACTTAATATAAACATTATCCTCAATGTTTAAGCATGTGGGAGTAACTCCCCTACACTTAGGACATTGTGCACGTTTGTTTAAATCTTGCTAAGGTAGAGACAACTAATACAAGGTTTTTAAGCTCGTATAAAAGTTCGTTAAACCGATCTTTTTGAATTGATTATTGGTAGAAAGTGCGACTCAATTGTTCTTGGTAACGAAAAGGGAAGTTGGTTATCTATTCTACTAGAAAAGGTAAATGCGAAGCGAAATAAAAATAA
Source organism: Glebionis coronaria (assembly GCA_025667525.1). Taxonomy (NCBI): domain Eukaryota; kingdom Viridiplantae; phylum Streptophyta; class Magnoliopsida; order Asterales; family Asteraceae; genus Glebionis; species Glebionis coronaria. The sequence continues at coordinate 587,346,553 of CM046874.1, read as the reverse complement.
ACCAAAGACAAATAATAAAGGAGAAATGAAAATAATAAAACGTAATTTAAAGCGAAACGATAAATAAAAATAAATCAAAAAGACGAAATTAATTAAAGACTAAAAAATAAAATGCGCGAAGTAATAAAAATAAGCTAAAAATAATCACCAGAAAACTGTCACTTTTCTGAAAAATAGAAAACATAAAAATTACAAATCCAAGAAAAACAGCTCATCCGGAATAAATTCTTCATCCGGAATAATTCCTTCATCCGAAAAAACGCGCTCATCCGGAATAAATGTTCATCCGGAATAACTCGTTCATCCGGAATAATTGCTCATTCGGAATAACTCGTTCATCCGGAATAAACCTTCATTCGGAATAAATATGCTGATTCGGAAAAAGTCCTCGTTCGGAATAAATTCCTTCATCCGGAACAAATACTGATTCGGAATAAACTGCTCATGCGGAAAAACAGGTTCATGCGGAATAATTTGTTTACTCGGAATAACATTGCTGACTCGGAATAATTGTTGGTTCGATATAATCAAAAGAAATCACTTGGTTCGGAATAATAGAAGAAGAACGTTCATTCGGAATAACTAACTCATCCGGAATAATCAAACTAAAACCTTCATCCGGAATAGAGCTTTGGTTCGGAATCTGGGAAACAGAAGAATAAAGCGAAGAACAGGGGAACAAAATAAAGCTACGAATCTAACCAAATCTAATCAAAATCAACCAAAAGATTAAACCAAAATAGCCACTAATGATTAACTAACAATAACCAATCAATCCAAATCAACAAAACTAAAAATAATAACCAAAACAATCAAAACCCACTTGATCAAAACTATGAAAACTCAAGAACACAACCATGAGCATAAGGAAAGATTAAACAAGAAAGGAAGAAGAAGAGGAATTACAAGCTTGATTAAAAGGTAAAGATTCAATAACAAAAACTTAAAGATTAAAGAACTTACAAATTTAAGGTACATGAAAGTAAATTGACAAGAATTGAAATTGACATGAAAAGAAAAGTGGAAGAGCTAGTTTGTCAATCTAGCCAACAAGTGAAATGAAATGAAATGGACACTATTTATAGGGATAAGGGAAGCATGTGTTGCTTCCTCCTTTCTTTCTTTCCGTCTTTTCGTCTTCTTAATTCTTCGACTTTTTCGACGTTGTCTCGGGGTTAATTAAACTCGTCTTGAAAATTCTTCATTAATAAGACTTGAGTTTCTTGGCTTTATTAAACTTCCGTCTTTAGACTTTTTCTTCGATAAATCTTCAGAATTAGCCTTGGACTTCCGTTCTTTTTGCACCCTTGATCTCTTGACTTCGTCTTTTGTCTTTTTCTTCGATAAAAGCCCGTGAAAGCCCGTGTTTTCCTCCCTTTTCACATTCTAGTCCTAAATCACAACAAGAACACAAACCACGCATAATTCCAACATTTACGACATAAAATACACATTTTGGCTTGGTTATTATTGTAATTAAGTGGTAAAAGGATGGGTGTTTTCACACCTATCAAATCCCCTACACTTGACCATTGCAATGTCCTCATGCAATGGATTAGTTACAAAGCACGTTTTACATTTTCCATCATAATCAATCCACATTGGCCTTTATTATAGAGATAGAAAATTATAAACATTCAAAGGAAGAAAGTAAGTAAAGAAATCAAAGACATGCCTTAGGGTTTTGGAAATGTCATGAATGATCATCATCCTCAAGTTTTCACATTCTCCAAACCAAGCTTAAAAACGAGATCATTGTTATTATAAGTTAGCAAACTAACACGAACTTATGTGGGCCAACTATTTACTTAGACTCCCTTATTCCTAGGTGTATCTCTTATATTTTATTGTTGTCTTGAATGATCACGAGGATGCATTGTTGACTTATTTTGATAGTTATTTAGGCTGAAAATAAAGTGGGACGATTTAATCAATAGTTAGCTAAAGGACAAAATCTTTTAAAACTGCTTTTCGGGACCTCATAAAGTTCATATCTTGGCATAACTCGCTTCACGATTTGAGACCTTTCTCGGACCGATATTTGGCAGTGAATTCATACTTCAAATCTTGAGAGACGTTCATGAAATAATGGTCTTCTCTTCATAATAGGAATTTCTTCACTTGAAGTTTTGAGAGATTCTTCATACTTGGACCACTACTTCTTCATTTTTCTCCAATCTTTATTTGGGATTTTGATATACAACGATCCGCCTCCTTTTAGGACTTGGATCTATTTATCCTCATACCTTGTTAGGGCCTTTTTGGATAGACTTCTCCATGATCTTTAGGGGAGTATTTGCTTTTCGTCGTGTGTCTCGATCCTTCATATTGATTCTTGATAAATGATTCTTCACATCACTTGGGATCTTTAGCAACAAAATGTAGCCCTCATGCCTTGTTAGGGCCTTTTCGGACTCGCCAATCTTCGCGTCCCGCTTCAATAAGTTATGCCTTGGCTATGAACTCTAATTAATACCGAGCAACTTTTAAACGATCTTGGGCTAGAAGCTAAGTAACTTTTCAAATCGTACGACCTTACTTATTGCAGATAAATTTATTAACAAGCGATGGGAGAATAGGCTTATAATCAACTCACATAAATTCACGAAAGAATACCAAACTTATAATTGACTCTATCATCTCTCGTCCTCCACAATTTAAAATCTCAAGGAATGAGACTCGTGGATGCTTAGACAATCAAATCAAAGTTTTGGGTTTTCGAGTCGTCTATAGGATCTTGCAACTTCTTAGACTTTTTCAAGTTTAGAAATCGCATTTTAAAGTCCCCTTGATAAACGACTCTCTAGGATCAATTATAGGAACTTGCGAAAAGTTCTTGTTCTTAACCCGTGAGAGTTAAGACTTTCGCGTTTTAAAGCTCCCAATATAAAAGCCTAGCAAAACTTGACTTAAACACGTTAAGGATACTAGCTAGAGTAAACTTAGATAAGTAAACTCGGGTTGAGTCAAAAGATTCACAACGTTTAAATACTAAAACCACTTTATTAAAATTTATTCTAATAAAGAAAGAAAATAACTATACAAAGGTAAAACTACTAGGCCAAAATAGATCAAAAATTTTGAAAAATATCAAAAAATCAATTTTCCGGTTAAAATGAGGACAAATACAAGGAAAAGGCCACTTAACTTCGATACAAGTCCCCCTACACTTGATATAAACATTGTCCTCAATGTTTAAGCATGTGGGAGTAAACTCCCCTACAATAGGACATTGTACACTTTGTTTAAATCTTGCTAAGGAAGAGACAACTAAAGTGATTCCTATTTTAATATTGAAAAATATAAAATAGAGAATCAAAAGAGTTTAGGATAGAACCGGGAAGATGGGAACACGGAATCACGGGTCGTCAAAAGTCATCAAGAATGGATATTTGAAAGCTCGAATCCCTGCACATGATTAGAAAGAAAACAACAAACACATACTAGGGTCTCCCCCTACACTTATTATGAAAACAGAGAAAAAGGATAGATACCGCGGGTTGCCTCCCGAGAAGCGCTTGTTTTTGTTAACCGAGTCACGAGCCTGACTCGTCCCCGAATTAAATGGTCCATGGGGAAGCCTCGAATGTAATACCGGGATCAAAGACCTTGTCCTCGTTCCCGGAGGAAAATAATAAAGGAGAGGCAGGAGGATAAGTCTTGAATGGTAGAAAGGTCCTTTCAACATACGAAAAGTATGTGAAGTCTTGATCCACGGGAGGTGGGGTGGGTAAAGGAAGTAAAGTTAAATCCCCCCCCCCCAGACAGCTGATGGTCACTAGGAGGCAAATCCGTAAAGGTGTCAATCATAGAATGGTCAATGTCACCTCCCGGATCAAAGCACTCATCCTCATTTCCTGGAGAGTAAAATTGATACATCACCCGCTTGGGCGTGCACGCAGTAGGATGAGGTGGCAATATAATATGAGAAGTAAGAGAACAATTACCTTCCACCCGCGTCACCTTTCCAGTAGAGTCAAATCTCTCCACCTCTGCGATAGAAGGGGGCATAGCTAACAAAGTATGCTCATCAATAGCAAGATAATCAGAGCTATCAATGTCCTCAATCCCTTCGTCAAAGAGAGGATTCACCTCACTAGATATGTAAGCGTCATCAAAATCAAATAAAGGGTTCGAATAAATATTGAAAGTTTCCTTCGGAACGTCTTCATCGGATAGTGACTCGTCATCACTAGAAGTAAAATCATAATCTTGATCAAAAAGAGGATTAGAGAAAGCCAAAGAATCCTCTCCCAAAGTGTTAGTGGAAGGAACATCATCAGAAGAAAGCGAATCATACTCATTGTCACTGTCGGATGTCAACTCATATTCACTTGGAATTGGGACAAGGTTATCAGCACTAGACTTTATGAATTCGTCGAATTCCTTTGCAGGAATTGTGCTAAGATCCTCATCCCCTAGGATGGGTGAATCCTTAGGCTCCAGAGCCGGCAAGTCGGGAGAAGGAATAGAATTCTCATCGTTCCAAGAAATAGGACTCCCATCGTCATCATCATCATAATAATATGGAGGCACAAGAGGATGAGTATAAGCACTAAGGTTAGATACTTGCTCTTGTTGCTGTCGTTGTCGCTCCTTCAATGCCTCGGTCAGTTGAATTAAGCCGTCATGAAGTTTCAAAAGAAGGGCTTGTCTTTCGTCATTCAAATTAGTGAGTTGTTGGGCAATACGAATTCCCTGAGAGGATTGATGATTGAGGGTGGGATGTGGGGGTTCACAGTTATACATACCGGAATTATAGCACGGATGTGGCTCATAGTAAGTCATCGGTTGAAAAGAATTAGAACACGGATTTGGTTCATAATAATTCATTGGCTGACAATAAGAAGTATCGTGAGGGCCCCCACAATTTTGGCAACATGGGTATGGAGAAAATCCGGTGCTTGTTGAGGATAGGGATTGTCATAGACGGGAGGGGGGGAGAAATTAGTGTAAGAGGAGAAGTACGAATTTCTTGAATTGCAAAATGGACAAAATCCAAATTGTGTATTGTCGATATCAGAACCACACCTCGCACAAGTACACCATGGACATATTGGAAAACCAAGCCATGGTCTCCCACACTAGACGCAAGACGAATCCATGAAGAATTATAAATAAGAGGGGTAGAGAAAAGAATTAAACACAATAGAGGATAAAGAGGAATATTTTTGGTCGCAAAACTTTGAAAAAGAAATGCTTTTTAAGATTTTTCAAATGTTTTTGGATTTTTGAAAATTTTAGTCACGAAAAATAACATTCACGAGTGAACGGATCCCAAAAGCCAACACGTCTCTCACAAAAAAACGTTAATCTTCACGAAAAGAGCCGGCAGCGGCGCCATTTAATACAAGGTTTTTAAGCTCGTATGAAAGTTCGTTAAACCGATCTTTTCGAATTGATTATTGGTAGAAAGTGCGACTCAATTGTTCTTGGTAACGAAAAGGGAAGTTGGTTATCTATTCTACTAGAAAAGGTAAATGCGAAGCGAAATAAAAATAAACCAAAGACAAATAATAAAGGAGAAATGCAAATAATAAAACGTAATTTAAAGCGAAACGATAAATAAAAATAAATCAAAAAGACGAAATTAATTAAAGACTAAAAAATAAAATGCGCGAAGTAATAAAAATAAGCTAAAAATAATCACCAGAAAATTGTCACTTTTCTGAAAAATATAAAACATAAAAATTACAAATCCAAGAAAAACAGCTCATCCGGAATAAATCCTTCATCCGGAATAATTCCTTCATCCGGAAAAACACGCTCATCCGAAATAAATGTTCATCCGGAATAACTCGTTCATGCGGAATAATGGCTCATTCGGAATAACTCGTTCATCCGGAATAAACCTTCATTCGGAATAAATATGCTGATTCGGAAAAAGTCCTCGCTCGGAATAAATTCCTTCATCCGGAATAAATACTGATTCGGAATAAACTGCTCATGCGGAAAAACAGGTTCATGCGGAATAATTTGTTTACTCGGAATAACATTGCTGACTCGGAATAATTGTTGGTTCGGAATAATCCAAAGAAAGCACTTGGTTCGGAATAATAGAAGAAGAACGTTCATTCGGAATAACTAACTCATCCGAAATAATCAAACTAAAACCTTCATCCGGAATAAAGCTTTGGTTCGGAATCTGGGAAACAGAAGAATAAAGCGAAGAACAGGGGAACAAAATAAAGCTACGAATCTAACCAAATATAATCAAAATCAACCAAAAGATTAAACCAAAATAGCCACTAATGATTAACTAACAATAACCAATCAATCCAAATCAACAAACTAACAATAATAACCAAAACAATCAAAACCCACTTGATCAAAACTATGAAAACTCAAGAGCACAACCATGAACATAAGGAAAGATTAAACAAGAAAGGAAGAAGAAGAGAAATTAAAAGCTTGATTAAAAGGTAAAGATTCAATAACAAAAACTTAAAGATTAAAGAACTTACAAATTTAAGGTGCATGAAAGTAAATTGACAAGAATTGAAATTGACATGAAAAGAAAAGTGGAAGAGCTAGTTTGTCAATCTAGCCAGCAAGTGAAATGAAGTGAAATGGACATTATTTATAGGGAGAAGGGAAGCATGTGTTGCTTCCTCCTTTCTTTCTTTCCGTCTTTTCGTCTTCTTAATTCTTCGACTTTTTCGACGTTGTCTCGGGATTAATTAAACTCGTCTTGAAAATTCTTCATTAATAAGACTTGAGTTTCTCGGCTTTATTAAACTTCCGTCTTTAGACTTTTTCTTCGATAAATCTTCAGAATTGGCCTTGGACTTCCGTTCTTTTTGCACCCTTGTTCTCTTGACTTCGTCTTTTGTCTTTTTCTTCGATAAAAGCCCGTGAAAGCTCGTGTTTTCCTCCCTTTTCACATTCTGGTCCTAAATCACAACAAGAACACAAACCACGCATAATTCCAACATTTACGACATAAAATACACGTTTTGGCTTGGTTATTATTGTAATTAAGTGGTAAAAGGATGAGTGTTTTCACACCTATCAACAACTAAAGTGATTCTTATTTTAATATTGAAGAATATAAAATAGTGAATCAAAAGAGTTTAGGATAGAACCGGAAAGATGGGACACGGAATCACGGGTCGTCAGAAGGCATCAAGAATGGATCTTTGAAAGCTCGAATCCCTGCTTATGATAAGAAAGAAAACAACAAACACATACTAGGGTCTCCCCCTACACTTATTAAAAAACGGATAAAAAGGATAGATACTATGGGTTGCCTCCCGAGAAGCGCTTGTTTTTGTTCACCGAGTCGTGAGCCTGACTCGACCTTGATTAGCATGGTAAGAAGCGTGAAGAACATCCATCGGGATCAAATACATGGTTTTCATCCATCAAGTAGCACAAGCTTAAGGCGAACAAGGCAACCCAAAGAAGAGTAGGCAAGGTTCCCTTAAGCAGTTGTTGAGCACGGTGGTAGAAAGTAGGATGAAGTGCAAGCATATCTCTACTAGTTCCAAAAATCTTTCCTTTTATTTCATCAGATGGATACTGAGATGGCTTAAAAATTGCAATACCGGGATCGAACACCTTTTCCTTTAGGGGAAAATAACATTCAGGCTCAGTAGACCGTGAAACGGATATTGGATAGAGAGGTTTCAAGACATAGGTACTACGGATATTGGTGTCTTTCGGTTTCTTCTCCTTTGAAACGGGTTTCTTCATATCCGAAGGAGGATAAAGACCATAATCAAAGTCCAAATGAGGAGAATCATTCTCATTGGGGAAGTAAGTATTAAGAAAAGTAGCAAAGTCTTCCTCAAAGGAGTAGTCATCCAAAGTAAGATCAAGTATTTTTGGCGGAGGATCTTCATCAAAAGTAGGAGTAAGGTCATCATGTGAAGAATCACTCGAGAGAGTATCAACATCATCAAAATCATCATATGTTGGCATGTCTTTATACTCTGAAGTAAAATCATCATAATCATCCATATTAGAACTAGAATCATCATCATAGTCATCATAGATTGGTGGAGACTCATAAATTGGTGGGGGATCCAAATTGGAGAGAGAATCATCAAAATCATCCACATCGTCTTGGAAAAGTGGATTATCATAGCAAGACTTGAAAAGAGGATTATCATATACAACAAAGTCATCAAGCTTAAAACTTTCCAAAGTAGTAGTAAGCTCTTCTTGAAGCACATTAATCATTTTCACTGATTCTTTTCCATTTGATTTACTTGTAATTTTCCCCATCTTAAAAACTTGGGCATCATTCCCGACCCTTAGAATCAGTTCACCTTCGGCAACATCAATTAAAGTTTTCCCGGTCCTCAAGAATGGCCATCCAAGTATTAACGGAATACGAGGGTCCATTTCATAATCAACAACAACAAAATCGACCAGAAAAGTGAAGGTACCAACTTTAATAAATACATCTTCAACAATACCAACGGAGTAAGAGAGAGTTCGATTTGCTAGCTCAAGAGTCATCTTTGTTGGTGTAAGGTCGGGTAATGATAGCTTTTTCCAAACTGTTAATGCAATAATGCCTAAAAACGTTACTTGCATTTTTCGGTCTCGCTTAGTTTTGATTACGACAATATGTAAAAACAAGCATTTACGAAAACAACGAAAAACGAATTCTTGAGTTCAAGTATTTTTCATTTTACCCATTTTCACTTAAGGTATGGATAAACAAGTACTAACCTTAATCAAGTGATCAAGTGATTTAGTCTTTTCTTAACACTCACTTTTTATTAAGTGTGACAAGTTTTTATTAAACTTTATTTTTAAGAAAATGTTTTATTAAATTAATTATTTGAAAATTTGAAAATGGCATATTCTTATTTGGTTAGGAATATTCTATCAGGATATTTTTTAAACCAGATATGACCTCCACCACTAAAGGAAAAAAAGGGAGCGGAGTCTAGTCCAGCGGTACCTTAGCTCCTAGGCGGTTCCTTATCGATAAGGTACCGCGGGCTAAGATAAGGTACCGCAGGCAGATATAGCCGTTGGCCCTTTGTCCTATAAATAGTGGACCATTCTCATCTTTTCAATTCACCTCTTTTGCACATCTATTTCCATATTCAAACTCTCTTCTTTAATCACTTAAATCTTTGATCATTTGTTTGATTACTACTTGTTTAAGAAGTGAATCTTGTTCTTCCATCCCTTCCTCTCCAAGTGCAAAGAGAAGAACACTATCCTTGTGAAGTGTTGAGTCCACCACCAAAGATCCATTGAAGATCTAATTTTATACACTTGTAGTTGTGTCATAGTTGTGAAGATCCAAGTAGTTGTGTCTATTTGGAAGTTGTGTATGTACTAAGTATAGTTGTGTAGATTGGTCCTAGCTACAATTAGGGCTCGACTTTTAGCTTAGAGTCAGAAATTGGTTTAGCGACGTGTACGGTTTTCTCCACCATAAGGAGCTTGTTGTGTAGTGAACTCTCGAGTAAGGAGTACCCGAGGAGTGGAGTAGGAACGAGGAGTGAGCTTCGTTGCCAAACCACTATAAATCCTTGGTGTTCGGTTTGATCTTTCTTTACCCTTAACTCTTTACATTCTTTATTCTTGGTGCATATATTTTTTGTTAGTATTAGTTTAGTTACACTACCATTGTTCATATTGTGCTTAAGAAGATTTCACATATTTCCTCAAGCCTAAGTTTTTGAAAAGGATTTTTTGAAAACCACAATTTAACAAGTAAATATAAGAAACTATTCAACCCCCCTTCTAGTTTCTACAATTGGTATCAGAGCGGGTTGCTCAAGAATTTTTAAAGTATATTGTATTTTAAAACTTGAATCGATCTATGGATTCCAACAAATACCTAGAAGGGCAATCTATGCAAAGACCACCACTTTTTGAAACCGATAGTTTTATTTATTGGAAAAATAGATTTGAAACTTATGTGAAATCAAAAGATTTAGATCTTTGGCATGTTATTACCAATGGTGATTTTTTACCTTATCAATTTAATGAAGTTTCTAAAACAAAAGAATTGGTCACTTTTGACAAAGCTAATGACGACACTAAAAAGAAACTTTCAAAAAATAATGAGGCTAAAATGGTGATTTATAATGCTTTACCTAAGAAAGAGTATGAAAGGATTTTTATGTGTGAAACCGCTAAAGATATTTGGAACACTCTTTTAGTAACCCACCAAGGTAATAGCCAAGTCAAAGAAAGCAAAATCGATCTTCTTGTCCAACAATATGAACAATTTGTCATCTTAGAAGATGAAACTATTGATAGTGCATTTGCTAGGTTTAACACTATTATCACTAGTCTAAAAGCACTTGATGTAGGTTTTTCTAGCAAGAACAATGTTAGGAAGTATCTAAGTGCTTTACATCCAAAGTGGAGAGCAAAAGTCACGGCGATTGAAGAATCGAAAGATCTCTCAACTTTATCACTCGATGAACTCATAGGCAACTTGAAGGTTCATGAGATGATAATTTTATAGGACTCGTAATTAGTGAAAACCAAGAGTGAAAGGAAATCTCTTGCACTTAAAGCCAAGAATGCACAAAGTGACCACGATAGTTCCTCGGAAAGAGATGACGAGGAGTATGCATTGGCGGTGAGAGATTTCAAGAAGTTCTTCAAGAGACGAGGTCAACATGTTAGGCAACCCAACTCTGACAAGAAACCATTCTCAAAGAATTGGTTTTCCAAGAACAAAAAAGGTGATAGGAATTTCTTTAGATGTGGTGATCCAAATCACTTCATTGGTGATTGACCAAAGCCCGCTCGCGATAAGAACCACACGGTGTTCGTTAGTGGCGCTTGGAGCGATAGCGGTGAAGATGATGATGACAACCCCAAAGAGGAGAAATGTCTTATGACTCACACTTCTAAAGAGGTACATTCCGAAACCGAATATTATAGTTATGATAGCTCCACCTTTGATGATATTGAATTTGAAGGCAAATATGATAGTTTACACAAACTTAGTCTCAAATTCATAGAAAAGAACAAAACCTTAAAATCAACCAAAACTAAGCTCGAAAATGAGATCAATGAACTTAGGGAGAAATTAGCTAAACTTGAGAAAAATAAAGAGGTTGATTTAAGTTGCTTAAGTTGTGAGAAATTTAGATTAGAGAATGAAGATCTCAAGAGCACCTCCATTAAATTGGAAAAGTTCATGAAAGGTACTAGTGCTCTTGATGATATGTTAAACAAACAAGTCAGATTTTCACAAAAATCACCCATTGTACGCGGTCCCAGATTGTATGGGGCGGTTCCTTATCACTATGGAACCGCCACCATAGATAAGGTACCGCGGCCAGAAGATGAATTTTGTGAAAATCATGAATTTTCTGAAAAATCAAAATCAGGTGAAAAACCAAAGCATCTTATTGTTAATAAGGTAAAATTACCCATACTTGACGACAATGCTATTGATAAGTTCTACAAGCCATTAAGTAAACCTCTCATGGGAAATAGAAGTTTATCAAGACCATCTTCTACTCCACCTAGAATACGGAATGAGTCTAAGCCTAGAAGTAGAACGACAACGCCTAAAAGAGATAATCAAAACAATTCACGATCTAGAAGTAAAACCCCAACACCTAGAAGAAATGATCATAACGCTAAACCTAGATCAAATACACCTAGGAGAAATAATGAACAACAAAATGGTTACATGAATTACTACCCTCCTCCATTTTTTTCTCCATGGGGAACCCCTCCTTCATTCATGCATCCCAAGCAAATGCAAGGGATGTTTGGAACTAACAATTTTGGACCCATGAGATATTGGGGACCAAATGTTTGATCTTGTGTGTTGTTACCTAGATATGCTTGGGAATTGATTTGGAACCCGATGAGTGGATTAAGGATAGTGGATGTTCTAAACACATGACGGGTAATCGAAGTTTGTTCTCGCATTACAAAGCATATGATGGAGGTAACGTCACATTCACTAGTAGTCTATGTGGTAATATCATTGGCAAAGGTACGGTTTCTCTTGACTCCATGACCATTGAAAATGTTGAGCACGTAGATAACTTAGGAAGTTTCTAAGGGTTAGGCACTTGATGAAGGTTTTTCTAGCAAGAACAATGTTAGGAAGTTTCTAAGGGCTTTACATCCAAAGTGGAGAGCAAAAGTCACGGCGATTGAAGAATCGAAAGATCTCTCAACTTTATCACTCGATGAACTCATAGGCAACTTGAAGGTTCATGAGATGATAATTTTGAAGGACTCAGAATTAGTGAAAACCAAGAGTGAAAGGAAACATCTTGCACTTAAAGCCAAGAAAGCACAAAGTGACCATGATAGTTCCTCGGAAAGCGATGACGAGGAGTATGCATTGGCGGAGAGAGATTTCAAGAAGTTCTTCAAGAGACGAGGTCAACACGTTAGGCAACCCAACAATGACAAGAAACCATTCTCAAAGAATCGGTTTGCCAAGAACGAAAAAGGTGATAGGAATTGCTTTAGATGTGGTGATCCAAATCACTTCATTGGTGATTGTCCAAAGCCCGCTCGCGATAAGAACCACACGGCGTTCGTTAGTGGCGCTTGGAGTGATAGCGGTGAAGATGATGATGACAACCCCAAAGAGGAGAAATGTCTTATGGCTCACACTTCTAAAGAGGTACATTCCGAAACCGAATATTATAGTTATGATAGCTCCACTTTTGATGATATTGAATTCAAAGGCCAATATGATAGTTTACACAAACTTAGTCTTAAATTCATAGAAAAGAATAGAACCTTAAAATCAACCAAAACTAAGCTTGAAAATGAGATCAATGAACTTAGGGAGAAATTGGCAATATTTGAGAAAAATAAAGAAGTGGATTTAGGTTGCTTAAGTTGTGAGAAACTTAGATTAGAGAATGAAGATCTCAAGAGCACCTCCATTAAATTGGAAAAGTTCATGAAAGGTACTAGTGCTCTTGATGATATGTTAAACAAACAAGTTCATTCTAAGGAAAGACTTGGTCTAGGTTTTAACTCAAATGAAGCCTCAACTAGTTAACCAAAACAAGTCAGGTTTTCACAAAAAACGTCTGCTGTACGCGGTCCCAAATTGTATGGGGCGGTTCCATATCACTATGGAACCGCCGCCATAGATAAGGTACCGCGGCCAGAGGATGATTTTGGTGAAAATCCTGAACTTTCTAAAAAGTCTAAGTTAGATGAAAAACCAAAGCATCTTATTGTTAATGATGTGTCGTGATGTGTATACTGATTTATTTGAGATTACGTTATAGGGTAAATTAGAAAATTACCTTTAGGAAAAAGTAATAGACTAATAATACCAATGACGAATTCAATTAAACACGTGAGTGAATCAAGTTCGTTGTACACGAAGATCTTATGAATTTGAGACGTTTTGTTTTGATTTGGACAATCGATTTGAATTGGTTTTCGGTTTTTAAACTACAATTAAAGTCTACCAATTTTAAGCTATTTAATATAAGCCTAAAGTGCATGAATCGTTAAATCCCGCTATTTTAAAATTCTACAAACAATTAATTACTTAAAAAAATTAAAGCTATTTAAAATTTAGACTAATTAAAAATCTTCAAAATAAATCTATTTAATAAAAATGACTTTTAAACTAATTTACTAATAAACTATATAATCTATATTAAAATTACACTTAAAACAAATTTATTTAAAAACTAATTTTATATAAATCTAAAATTATAAAAATCTATTTAAGTAAAAATAAACTAACTAAACTTTTTAAATTTAATAAAAACATTTTTTATTTTATTATTATTATTTTTTTTATTTTTATTTTTTGATTTTTTTGATTTTATTTATTATTTAACTAAACCTTACTTTATTAAAAATATTCATTAAAGATTTATTAAAAAGAAACGGATTAAAAAGTAAATAAGATGTTACTTAATTAAAAAAACTGCCAAACAGCTACAATATATTAATGAGAAAGCTGAGAGTAAAATCAAAAAGGGACTCAGCCCAGATGGTAAACACGTAAGACCCCTACCCTTGAGGTCACAGGTTCGAACCCAAGAAGAGACATATTTTTTTGGATTTTTTTTCTTTTTGACAGAAGAATAAAATCAGTGTCTCAGGAGAGACTTTTAAAGCTTATTTGAATAAGCTGAGAGGTCACAGCTTTTTGTGCTTATCAGTCAATTGAACTGATAAGCTTATATATGAACAATTAACAGTAGGTATTTAAATGAAATAAAAACCAATCAAGAAAAGGAAACAGTTAACACAACTTAATCAAATCAAATATTCAGTTATCTAAATTCTCAATCACAAAACCAAAATAGCAATACTAAAACATTTTAGCTGTCTAAACAAACAAGTATTCAAACATTAAACGAAATCCAGTACTATAAATATCAAAACAGTATAAATCATCAAGAACTCGGCTTAACGATATCAAATTAATCCTTTAAGCAGACTTAATTTTACCCCGATTCCATTAAAACAACATAACTGTTAAGTACTTTCAGCAAATTTTAAATCTTAACAGCTTATCAAATAATTCCTATTAAACAATAACAAGAATCAGACACGCCTATGCATTTACACTAAACTGAACAATCGAAACATTATTATCAAACTAATTAAAACAGTAAGTTTCCTTAAGCATATTAACTAAACATTTAACCAAATAAATCTTTCTATCATCAAACTAATACAAACTCAGAACAATTTCATATTTATGAACACCACAACATAACTTCAATCCAGCGGTAAGAACACTCGAATCACTCAAGCAAACTGAAACAGTAACACTCCAAAAACTTTCACACTATTTAAAACAGTATCATTAAACTATCAATTCCTAAATCAGATAAAGCTAAACACAACTTACTAAAAATTTATCCTAATAAGCAGATTTAACCAAACTTATAAAATTAAACATAAAATTAAAAAGGATTTGCACCTTTTGATGAACCCATTGGGAAGTAGGTCAGCGCTGTACTGCCTAATAACTGGACACGAAACCACCATAACACCATTATTCGATCATCCCCAAAATCAAACGAACCAGCTCACTTTTAAGTCTTTTCCAGTGGGGAAAAACTTGATCCAAACTTAACTTTTTTATATTAAATCTAAGCTATTGATTAGCTTATATTTAACATACAAACATTATTATATAAAATAGTATAAAGATTAACTCGCTCAACAATTTAAGCAGTAAGTAAAGTAATGAGACACGATTAAAAAAAACGACTGATCTTGTATTTATATCAGAAATATTACAAGATTTCAGTAAAAAGAAATACAAATTAATCTAAAACAAATTCTACATAATAACTTTAAAAGAAAAGAAAGGATGATGAAATACAAGATAATTGGGGGTTTTTATAGCCTCCCCATGGCTGTTGATGAAGAGTATATCCGCATCTTCCAAGGTAATATCCCTTTTGATTTTTGACCTTTGATCTTTATCTTCTCTTCTCTCTCTTTGATCTGATGGTTGAGATAACATAATCTAGCACACGGATTGCCAACGTGGCATCCGTGTGCTAGTTGTGTTTCTTTCAAGGCATGTGATTGGTGGATTGGCTAAATTGAGGTGTCATCTCCAATTAAAATCGGCCACGTATCACTTCTCTCCTGCATACTCTCTTCCTTAAAGTTTGGGGGTTTTATTCCCCTTGATGTGAATTAATTGATTGAATAAAAAGCCCCCTGTAAAACGACTTTTTACTCAACTAGGGTTTTTTTGAACAGTGATTTTATTTACTGGTTTATTTTTGTGATGAAGAAGATGAAGGAAGAAAGAGAGAATGCATAGTTTGTATCGTAGGGAATTATTTATTTGTGAAAGTGGAAAAGTGGGTGAGTGAATAAAAGAATGGAACGGTCAAAGAAAGTGACGTGTGGATTGGTGAATGAAACATGTAAATTTATTTATTTGAGAGAAAAAGGTGAATGGGTAACGTGTTATATACACGTTTTTACTGAGAACAAAAACTTGCAACCCTAAAAGCCCATAAATATAATTCGTTTCTTTTCTTTCCAAGTTGAATTGGGCTATCAGCCCAAGCTGCCAAACCGTACTCCCATTTTGGGCCATTTCTACTTTTGGGCTTTTAATGGACTATCCAAAAACTCTTATTATTATCTTAAATCATGAATGGGCTTTTGAGCCCATTCTTCCCATTGTGGGACCCACTTGATCCGTTTTCTTGACAAATGGTGAAATCCTCTAAGGTCGAGCTCGATTTTGGCATCTTTGATCTTTTTCTTCAAACTTGTGTCGGTTTTGCCGATTTTTGCGATCTTGGTACCTACACACATGAAAACAAGAAAACAACATATCCAAGGCATATTTGATACATTTTGTGCAATATTTCATTGTTTTAAGCTACAAATGATATGAGTATAATCACTCATATCAGTTAATAAAGTAAAATTACCCATACTTGACGACAATGCTATTGATAAGTTCTACAAGCCATTGAATAAACCTCTCATGGGAAATAGAAGTTTATCTAGACTATCTTCTACTCCACCTAGAGTACGGAATGAGTCTAAGCCTAGAAGTAGAACGACAACGCCTAGAAGAGATAATCAAAACAATTCACGACCTAGAAGTAAAACTCCAACATCTAGAAGGAATAATCATAACTCTAAACCTAACCTAGGAGAAATAATGAACAACAAAATGGTTACATGAATTACTACTCTCCTCCATTTTTTTCTCCATGGGGAATCCCTCCTTCATTCATGTATCCCAACCAAATGCAAGGGATGTTTGGAACTAACAATTTTGGACCCATGAGATATTGGGGACCAAATTTGATCTTGTGAGTTGTTACCTAGATATGCTTGGGAATTGATTTGGAGCCCGACGAGTGGATTAAGGATAGTGGATGTTCTAAATACATGACGGGTAATCGAAGTTTGTTCTCGCACTACAAAGCATTTGATGGAGGTAACGTCACATTTGTTAGTAGTCTACGTGGTAATATCATTGGCAAAGGTACGGTTTCTCTTGACTCCATGACTATTGAAAATGTTGAGCACGTAGATAACTTAGGGTTTAACCTTTTAAGTATAGGTCAAATTTGTGATAATAAGTGTAAGGTCATCTTTTCGGAACATGACAGTGAAATCGTAAAAGATGGAAAGGTCATTGGAAAAGGTATTAGAAAGCATGGGCTTTATGTTATGAAGGTCAATAAGAAGTCAAAAGACAACATATGTCTTGCGACTATAGATGATAGTTCTACTCTTTGGCATAGGAGATTAGGTCACGCTAATATGCGTTTAATTCAATCTTTAGTCTCTAAGGAGTTGGTAAGACACCTCCCCAAGATTAAGTTTGATAGTCACTTTTGTGATGCTTGCAAAGTTGGAAAGCAAGTCCACTCAAGTCACAAAGCCAAGAATTTGGTTTCGACCTCTCGGTGCTTAGAGCTCCTACATATGGATCTTTTTGGACCTTCCGCCATACGGAGTTATGGAGGTAACCTTTATACCCTAGTTATAGTTGATGACTATTCTAGATTCACTTGGACTAGATTTTTGGCATCTAAGAATGAAGCTTTCGATCACTTCGAAATCTTTAGTCGAAGAATTCAAAATCAACTACGATGTTCAATTGTCTCTATTAGGACGGATCATGGTAGGTAATTTGATAATGAAGTGCAATTTGGTGCCTTTTGTGAAGCTCATGGTATTACCCATAACTTCTCGGCTCCTCGCACTCCACAATCAAATGGGGTAGTTGAAAGGAAGAATAGGACTCTCCAAGAGATGAGTAGGACGATGTTAAACGAGCAATCTTTGCCTCAAAAGTTTTGGTGCAATACCGTGGACACATCTACTTATATTCTCAACCGAATTCTTATTCGACCTTTCCTAGGAAAGACCCCCGATGAGATTCTTAAAGGTAAGAAACCCTCATTGGAATACTTTAGGGTGTTTGGAAGCAAGTGCTTTATCCTCAACACCAAAGACTACCTTACCAAGTTTGACCCGAAGTCTTACGAAGGTATCCTTTTAGGCTATTCCCAAACTAGCAAAGCCTACATAGTCCTAAATAGAACCTCGGGGGTTATTGAAGAATCACTCAACGTAACCTTTGATGAAACCCCTCCTTCACCCAAGACACCACCATTGGTTGATGATGACTTGGATGAATTAGAAGTAGTTAAAGCCAAAGAGATTAGAAAAATAGGAGTTGAAGACCTTAGTGTTGAAAAGGAAGTAAACATTAAAGAATCTAGGGATCATACTCTCAATAATGTCATTGGTGACTTACATCAAAGGACCCTAAGATCTCAAGTCCAAAACCAAAGCAACTTCTTTTGTTTTGTCTCCTTGATTGAACCAAAGAATGTTAAAGAAGCTTTGACGGATGAGAGTTGGGTCATTGCGATGCAAGAAGAACTGAATCAATTCGTTGCCAATGATGTTTGGGATCTTGTTCCTCCACCTAGAAGTTCTACCATTATAGGAACCAAATGGGTATTTAGGAATAAGTTAGATGAGAATGGCGTT
Organism: Glebionis coronaria; assembly: GCA_025667525.1. NCBI lineage: Eukaryota > Viridiplantae > Streptophyta > Magnoliopsida > Asterales > Asteraceae > Glebionis > Glebionis coronaria. Next base: position 587,328,103 of record CM046874.1, on the reverse strand, counting down.
GTGTCTCGTAACAAAGCTAGACTTGTAGCACAAGGCTATAATCAACAAGAAGGGATTGATTATGACGAGACATATGCACTGGTAGCTAGATTAGAATCCATTAGAATCCTTTTAGCCTACGCTTGTGCCTTAGACTCTAAGCTTCAACAAATGGATGTAAAGAGTGCATTTCTTAACGGTTTGATCAATGAGGAGGTATATGTGGCTCAACCTCCCGGCTTCATTGATTTTGAGAAACCGGATCATGTTTACAAGCTTAAGAAGGCACTTTATGGTCTCAAACAAGCACCCAAAGCTTGGTATGATAGACTTAAAGCGTTTCTTGTTAAACATGAGTATACCATGGGAATGGTAGACAATACACTCTTTACAAAGAAGAAAGGTCCTCACCTCATAATCATACAAATATATGTTGATGACATTATATTTGGCTCAACTTGTCAAGAATTGTGTGATGACTTTGCCAAAATTATGCATGATGAGTTTGAAATGAGTATGATGGGAGAACTTAACTTATTTTTAGGACTCCAAATTAAACAAATGGACGATGGTATTTTCTTTAGTCAATCTAAGTATGCTAAAGAAATGCTAAAGAAATTTGGATTAGAAGAATCTAGACCAATGAAGACCCCAATGGCCTCGGATACTAAACTTACCGTAGATGATGATTGTGAGTCGGTAGACAACACCAAATATAGAGGTATGATTGGTAGTTTGTTGTACCTAACGGCAAGTCGACCGGATATCATGTTTAGTGTTTGCCTTTGTGCTCGCTTCCAAGAGGCTCCCAAAACCTCTCACCTTGAAGCGGTTAAGCGTATCTTCCGATACATTAAAGGCACTATACATTTAGGATTATGGTATCCTAAAGGGACCGGCGTAGAAACCATTGTCTACGCGGACTCGGATCATGCGGGAGACTATGTGGACCGGAAAAGCACTAGTGGAGTTTGTACCTTCATGGGTTGTTGTTTAACTTCTTGGTTCTCCTAGAAACAAACCGCTCTTGCAATATCCACCACGGAAGCCGAGTATGTGAGTGCCGGAAAAGCATGCCAACAAGCTCTATGGATGAAGCAAGCGCTTGTTGATTACGGGATTTCTCTTGATGATGTTCCCATCATGTGCGATAATAAAGGCGCTATAGACCTTAGCAAGAATCCCGTGCAACATTCGCGAACCAAACACATAGAAATTCGACACCATTTCCTTAGGGATAATGTTCAAAAGGGGAACATTTCAATTGAGAAGGTACCCTCCGAGGACAACTTAGCCGACATCTTCACTAAGCCACTTAAGATGGAACCTTTTAATTACTTGCGTCTAGGTCTAGGATTAATGGAACATCTTCCTTAATTACCTTCTTCTCTTTCTGTGTCTCATTTTACCACTTTGAGTCATTGAGTCTTCCAAACTCTTTTTGATAAACCCTCTCTTTCGAAAATGGTTGAGAAATGCTTTTGACATTGTTAATTCAATCTAAAAACGGTTTTTCATAGATTCTCGCTATTAATCTAGAGCTTACATAATTCATATGTATGATTCTCTCAAACATAGCAAGAACAAGATAAAATCATGGAGGATCATTATGTCATGACTTAAGGTCTTGTCTTACACACCTCCTACATCGATCTTTTAATCCATGTACTTCAGTCAAATCTCTATTTGGTAAGTTTGCATATGTTTTCTTTGTCTATCTTTGCTTTTAAGCATATCCCTATGATAAGTTAGACTAGAAAAATAAGATTTGCTGAAAAATCTTCCTCCAAACACCAAACACAGCCTCTGCAGGCGGTTCCATATGTGAACCGTGGTACCTTAATGATAAGGTACCGCCAGCAGTGATAAGGAACCGCCTACAGTGCCTTCCTTTTTCGGGTTTTTGTCTGAAACTCCAGATTTGCTCCAACATTTTTGAGAATCTTTGTTTCAAACCCTTTGACCACCCCAAAAATACCCTAAGCCTTCCCTATTTAAACCATAAGCATTTTGCATTACTTCACATCCCAAAATGTCTTATTCTCCCAATGAAAGCCTTGAATCTTCTCCATTTTCTCCAATTGCTTTCAATCCCAACTCACCCAAAAACCATTACAATCCTAACCCACCCACGAACACTCTTAATCACATCTCTCCTACCAAGAATGTTGATTGTGGAACATCTTTTATTCCACCACCACCCTTTAGTGTTCTTCCTCCTTCTCATGATAATGTCGTGCACCATGAAACATATTGTCATTGTTGTCAATATCAACATCTTGCTATGACACACATCTATGAGGAGTTGAGCTACATCAAGAGTCTCTTAATCAAGCCTCCTCTTCACTATGATTATGAGACCTCCAACAAGCCACCACCACCACCCTCCACCATTACCTTGTCTTTCATATAAGCATTGGTTGCTTATCGACAAGACACCAAGTTCAAGCAAATCTTAGAATTCTAGAATAACTAGGATTAGATTTATGCTTTTGGCTTGTTTCTTTTTCCATACTTCTTTGTATGATGTTCTTTTAGTAACCTATCTTGGATCTTTTTCTTTGTGTTTTCTTCTCTTTTATTTTTTTTTGTGACCTATTGCTATATATTGTTGGTTGTTTCTTTTGTTCAACTAACCCTTCTATGTAGCTTGTCACCATATCTCGATTCCTCGGTGCCCCAAGCTAGGGGGAGTAAGCACAAAGGGGGAGAAATGAATAAACTCGTCTTCGAAAATCTTTTTTTTTGTGTGATTGAGTTTATGTATTGTCGGAATAAAAAAGGGGGAGATTGTTAATGCAATAATGCCTAAAAACGTTACTTGCATTTTTCGGTCTCGCTTAGTCTTGATTACGACAATATGTAAAAACAAGCATTTACGAAAACAACGAAAAACGAATTCTTGAGTTCAAGTATTTTTCATTTTACCCATTTTCACTTAAGATATGGATAAACAAGTACTAACCTTAATCAAGTGATCAAGTGATTTAGTCTTTTCTTAACACTCACTTTTTATTAAGTGTGACAAGTTTTTATTAAACTTTATTTTTAAGAAAATGTTTTATTAAATTAATTATTTGAAAATTTGAAAATGGCATATTCTTATTTGGTTAGGAATATTCTATCAGGATATTTTTTAAACCAGATATGACCTCCACCACTAAAGGACAAAAAGGGAGCGGAGTCTAGTCCAGCGGTACCTTAGCTCCTAGGCGGTTCCTTATCGATAAGGTACCGCGGGCTAAGATAAGGTACCGCAGGCAGATATAGCCGTTGGCCCTTTGTCCTATAAATAGTGGACCATTCTCATCTTTTCAATTCACCTCTTTTGCACATCTATTTCCATATTCAAACTCTCTTCTTTAATCACTTAAATCTTTGATCATTTCTTTGATTACAACTTGTTTAAGAAGTGAATCTTGTTCTTCCATCCCTTCCTCTCCAAGTGCAAAGAGAAGAACACTATCCTTGTGAAGTGTTGAGTCCACCACCAAAGATCCATTGAAGATCTAATTTTATACGCTTGTAGTTGTGTCATAGTTGTGAAGATCCAAGTAGTTGTGTCTATTTGGAAGTTGTGTATGTACTAAGTATAGTTGTGTAGATTGGTCCTAGCTACAATTAGGGCTCGACTTTTAGCTTAGAGTCGGAAATTGGTTTAGCGACGTGTACGATTTTCTGCACCATAAGGAGCTTGTTGTGTAGTGAACTCTCGAGTAAGGAGTACTCGAGGAGTGGAGTAGGAACGAGGAGTGAGCTTCGTTGCCGAACCACTATAAATCCTTAGTGTTCGGTTTGATCTTTCTTTACCCTTAACTCTTTACATTCTTTATTCTTTGTGCATATATTTTTTGTTAGTATTAGTTTAGTTACACTATCATTGTTCATATTGTGCTTAAGAAGATTTCACATATTTCCTCAAGCCTAAGTTTTTGAAAAAGGATTTTTTGAAAACCACATTTTAACAAGTAAATATAAAAAACTATTCAACCCCCCCCCCCCCCCCCTCCCCCCCCCCCCCCCCTTTTCTAGTTTCTACACAAACACTTAATGGCATCAAATTAATACTTGCCCCGAGATCAGCTAAGGCAGTAAATTCTTCAACTTTGTTAAAAATGCAAGGCAACACAAAACGACCGGGATCTCCAAGTTTTTCCGGAAGTTCTTTAAGAATGATTGCTGAACAGTTTTCATTTAAGCGTGTGTTGACAAACTCAGCCATCTTTTCCTTCTTGCTAAGCAAATCCATGAATGCTTTGACAAATTTCAGCATTTGGACAAGTGCTTCAACAAGGCTAATGTTGAAATTCATTTGAGAGATCATCTTCAAATAGGAAGTAACTTGAGAATCCTCCTTAGTAAGCAATTTGCACTTGTCTAACCGAGAAGGATAAGGGATGTTGGGTTTAGATGGTGTAGGTGTAGCAGGTAAAGGTTAAGATGTTGAGGGTTGAGAAGTAGAAGGTGGGATTGGTGGAGGGGTTTGCTTAGGTACTTCTTCATTAAGAGGTGGAGACGGTAATGGAGAACTAGTACTAGGCGTGGGAGTAGGAGGAATAAATAAGGGTGGAGGAGGTGTAGATAGAGTAACAGGAGGAGGGGTAGAAGGTCCTACTAAAGTTGCTCCACTGCGTGTAGTAATAGCACTCACATTCGCTCTAGGGTTTGGTTCGGTTGTAGAAGGAAGAGCACCTTGGGGGCGAAGGGCTTGTAACATTTGAACAAATTTCCTATCCGTGGAATCTTGCATTTGTCTATTAGATTCTTGCATTGCTTTCATTATTTTCTCATGTTCATTCAATTTTTGCAAAACCAAGTCCATTGGTGGATGAGGTAAATTGAACCCTTGTTGTTGAAAACCTTGGTTAGGGTATTGGTTATACGGTGGAAAACCTTGAGGATTGAAACCTTGGTTTGGAAAGCCTTGATTTTGCATGTGATAATTTCCCTGATTTACATTTAAGCCCCTCACATTTACATTTTGTTGAATATTTGCTCTAGGTGGCCCTTGGTTGTTATGGGTGGGTAGCTGAGGTCTTTGCTGAAAACCGGGTGGAGCCAAGTAATTTGTCGAGTTGTAAGACAAGTGATTAACATCGAAATTATGCTTGAAATGAACTCTCTCGATGTTGTTGTAAGCATACACTTCCCTGTGAGTTTGATCATAAGCTTTATCACAATTAGCATAAGAGTGTGGCCCACCACAAGTTTCACAAGTTATATTAAGAGCATGGGCATGTTGAGTAGGAGGGTTATCTCTTAGAACAAGGTGTTTTACTATAGAGGTAAGCTCCTTAATTTGAGTAGTGACTTCACTCTCACTGGCAGTAGCCATAGTAGCCCTAACACTCTTGGTTTGGACTTTGGCTTTGTTTTCAATGATAGCCCAAGCTTCATTCATAGTTTTAACCAAAATATTACCCCCGAGGCACTATTTAGTGAATCTTGGTCATTCAAACTTAATCCATTATAAAAATTATTAATTTGATGTACCTTTGTAAAACTGTGTTGTGGACACTTTCTTAAAAGTTCCTTAAAACGATCCCAAGATTCACTAAATGTCTCACCGTACTTTTGTTCAAAGTTGATAATGTCATTCCGCAAAGCGGTAGTACGTGAGGGTGGGAAAAAGTAATTGATAAATTTGGTCTCAAGGTGCGTCCAAGTGATAATACTCTAGGGTGGTTCCTTATCAAGCCAAGTCCGGGCTTGCCCCTCGAGGGAGAAAGGAAAGAGGAGCAAACGAATTGCCTCTTGTGAGACCCCATTGTATTTAACAGTATTGGATAAATTGATGAGATGGCATTTATACATGATCTCATCGTTCTTTTCGGGCTTTAAATGCAATAATATGTCATAAAATACCATATATATGCTTGTGTTTGTTTACTTGTGTGTTTTAGGTATGGATATCGTGAAAAAGACCAAAGATCACAAGAATCAAGGAAAAACGAACACGAGAAACGAAGCCGTACAATGAACCGGGCCCTAATCATGGAATTTTCATCAAATACCCTTGAAGACTTGAAGACAAACAAGATTGATCCTCAATGAATGAAGAAATGACACTTAAAACCCTTGTATATTGATAAGTACAAGTTTGGTCCCTTAAGTTTGTCAAAATTGCAAAAAGGTCCTTCAACTTTGAAGAAATGGCAAGATTAGTCCCTCAACAAATTCAAATTGCCAAAAATAGTCCCTCATAAAGTGGAAGACTCATTGAAGACCTTGGAAGATCAAGATTGTCCAAGATCAGTCCTTGAATTATTCAAAAATGTCAAAAAAGTACCCTTGATAAGCCTTTGTGGAAAGTTTGTGCCAAAAGTGTCAATTGATGGAAGATATTAACAAAGGAAAGACACATTTTAGGGCTGGAAACCTTAAAAGCCAAAAATAACAAAACATAAGGACCATTTGTGCCAAACCTGAAACATTTAAAAAAATAGTGCGCCTAACACCCAACCCTCCCCCAATTTCGGATCAAAATGGTACTATTCATCATTCTTACCACCCCAGATTTTACCCTCACATTTACTTGGGTAAAACTCAATTAAACTCTCACACACTTAATTCACACACTCACAAACCTTTCCCACTCCTAAAAACCTGCATCCCACTCATGTGCACCAAACCCCCAATTCCCCAATCCACCAATCACATCATTCCTTTGTCCCCAAGTTATGTGACGTGGCAAAATGGACGTCCAAGATGCTATGCTTGCTCACAAAGCAAAATTTAAAGGCCAAGATCAAGAAAGGACAAAATGCACTCAAAATCATTCAAGGGCACATTTGGGATTTTCTATGTATTAGGGTTTTATGTTTTTATGCTTCTAGGATGTTCTATAGGCTCTATAAAAGGAGACCCAAGCTGTGGTGATCCCTTTGTTCCAGTTTTTAGTCTCTCACATGTAATTCCTTTTTAAAGAAATAAAAAGTTTGGTTTTTGAAATATTCAAGTGTAATTCCTTTTTTATTGTTTTTAAAAGATTGTGTGTTGTGAGGAGATTGATTCTGAGTTCCAATTTGTTTTATGGTTAAGCAACTTTGATTTTCAAAGTTGTTTAAGGTTTTGAGATTTTGAGAGATTTTGGTAAAATCTTCTCAAAGGTATTTTGGTGTTCTTGGTTAATGATATTGGTAATATAGGGTTTTAGAAAACGTTTTAAGAAGATTAAAAAGGTTTTGGAAAGATTTAAGAAAGAAAAAAAAAAAAAAAAAAAAAAAAAAAAAAAAAAGAGAGATTGCATATTATCTTTGTATTTTCTTGTTTTTGTTTGATTTGTTTTAAACAGGGAAGAAGAAGTGTTGATTTAGTTCAGCTCCAACCCGGGTTGGATTGGAGGAGGGTTATACACCCTCTAGGGCTTTGGATGTTAAAGCCCTAAGGTATCTTTCTTATTTCCCTTTTGAAAGTTCAAAAATAGTAGTTTATATGATCTTAAGTGATTTGGTGATTAAGTGTGTTTATATTGCATGATTTGTGTTCTAGTGTGTATGTTTACATGTTAGATGCACTTGGAATCAATTTGGTAGCTTTTGTAAGCATTTTGGTTTGATAATTTTGGTTTTAAGAAAGTAAAGTGGTGTTTGGCAACACGTTTTAGCAGGACATAGTTTTGATTAGTGATAATTAAAAGGTGTTAGATTGCTTGTTTATGGTTGATTAAGGTGATTAGTAAGTAGTTAACTAGTTTGGAACAAGATTTGAACAAGTTTGTTAGGTTTTTAAGGAAAGAGTAAGTTAAAAAATCTGCATCTTCACTTATTTGCCAATTTTCTTGCTTTTTGTGTTTGATTTGCTTATTTGTGGTGTGCTTAAGTGTTTAATTTGTGTTGTTCTTGACTTCTTGTGATCAAAGGATCACAAGAGTGCCATTATTGTCCAATAAGCATCCTCCAAATAAGCCATAGGACCAAGCACCTCTTGGTCCTTTTGAAATCTGTGAAAGCTTGAACACAAGTAGCTAAACCAGGCACGTTATACAAATTGCGCCGCAAGTACTACCTGTTGCGGCGCAACTAAAGGAGCTGCAGATCTTGGTATTCCCGTTTCACACGTTGCGCCGCAAGACCTATCAGTTGCGGCGCAACTGAAGGAGCTACAGACCAAAGGTGCTATCGTTTCACTAGTTGCGGCGCAAGAAACAAGCGTTGCGGCGCAACTAAGTGATAAAAAGGGGGGGTTTCAGGATTCGAACCCTGGTCACCACGTTCACACCACACCACACTCACCACTGCGCCCTAGGGTCTTTGACTACTAGGGAGTGGTTTTGTTTTTTACTTAACCTATTTTTCTTTTGTCTTATTTTAAATAAGCCATATCATTTTTCATTTTTCCTAGCTTATTCTTTAAGCTTATTTTACATTTCTTATTTTTCCTAGGTAAGTTATAGGTTTATAGATTTTTCAAAATTAGTTTCATAATTTTCCTTTTATTAGATTATTTTTTAGAATTTATTTAATATACGTTTTTATTAAATCATTAAAAAATACCAAAAAGAGTTTTAATTTTTAGAAAATTACTTTTTAGTCTTATAATAATATAAGTTAAGTAATTGTTCAATAAAATCATATTTTTGACATTTGAATTAATTAAATTTAATTTTAGGGCTTTAATTAGCATTTAAAATTAATTAATAAAAGGTTTTAAAATATCTTTGTTGGATTTTTATTCTTTATTTATATTATTTTAGACTTCTTTTTAGTCTTTTTATTTTTTATATTTTGTTTTTTGGTTTTAATAATTTTTAATTTTTGTGGTTTTTCTACGGTTTTACGTTTTCGTTTTTTACGTCATAGTGGAATTTCCAAGAAACCGTCATTCCATCTTCTCAATATTAATCTCAAAGAACTACAAGTTAATTCACAACACCATACCTCCTTGGGAAACGAATCTTTCATCTTTTTTAAGTGATTGTGGGTCATTAGTGTTGATTTTTCCTAAAATCATCACTCGATACTTACCGCTATTTACGCTCTTTGTTTTCCTAAACAAGAGTTGTATTTTACTACAATCATTTTTGGCGCCGCTGCCGGGGAGGTGTGTCGTGTCTTAATTTGGAAAATTTTGTTTTTGATATTATCCAAAATAGTATTTGTGTTAAGTGGAACTCCCTTAACACGTATTATCGGTTTTCTCGGTTTTTCTTTGTGAATATTATTAATATATTGTATTAAGTATCACAACCAAAATACAATATCTCCAAAAGTGTGAAAACACAACCTTGATTCGGGATTTCATCACTCGATCATTGTATTCGAATCTCAAACAAAAAGAAAAGGCAAAAATAGATAAATACTTTCGAGAAGCTCGATTTTGAAAGATACGAACTATAAGGTGGGTATAAGGCGGGTATTATAAAATATACCCTAAGGAAAAAGGCTCTTAAGTGCTTCGCGCCGCCTCGTTTCCCCGCTTGCTTGTGAGTATTTTGAGATTGAAGGCTAATCGAGGGTTTTGCCGCCCAAAGTATTAATACGTATACTATATTTGCTTGGTTTTCTTTGTGATTAAACCCTCGTGAACAATTTGGTTTTCACCAAAGTTCTAAAGTCATTCGAAGGCGTTCACTCCACGTGATCGTTTTCATTCCTTTGAGGCTTCTTTAATCAAGAGTTTGATTCGAGGAGAGATTTTGTAGATTGTTGTCTACGAAGATACACCAAAATCCAAAAAAATTAAATATCATCAAAAACACAAAAAAATTGAAAATTCACAAAACAACCAAAAAGAATCTTCTTTGCTCACCTCCCATTCTTCGTGAAGTTTATGATCACTCGTAATCAAGCTAAACGAGCTCGTAAACGACTTCAAAAGCAAGCCAATCAATCGTTGATTGTTGAAGAACCTCCAATTGTTGAACCTATTATAGAACAAGAAGTCGTAATGGCTAATCGTACTATGATGGAGTTGCTACAAGCACCCACCGAGGGTTTTGGAGAGGCAATTGTTATTCCCGCCATCCTTGCGGAGAATTTCGAAATTAAGACGGGTTTAATGTCAATGCTACAAGCAAACAAATTTCGAGGTCACGAGAAAGACAACCCGCATTACCACATTAGGAATTTCAACCGTCTCACCGCCACTAGCAAATTCAAAGATGTTCCGCATGACGCCATTAAGATGATGTTGTCTCCATATTCGTTGGATGGACCCGCTAAAATTTGGCTCGAGAAAGAACCGCCAAATTCTATTTTGACATGGGCCGATCTCGTTTCTAAGTTTGTGAACAAGTTTTTTCCACCATCGAAAACAACACATTTGAAGAATGAGATTTCACGGTTTGTGCAACGTAACAATGAAAGTTTTTCTATGGCATGGGAACGATTTAAGGAGATGTTACATGAATGTCCTCATCATGATTTTTCGGAATTGCATCAAATTGATACATTTTATAATGGGCTTAATGATCATGAACGAGATTATTTGAATGCCGCCGCGGGTGGTAATTTTTTGTGCAAGACGACAAATGAGGCTTTACAAATCATTGAAAATCGATCTAAGGTTTATAGCCCTCGTAACACACCGAGTGTTGCCAATATGGGTTCGTCATCTTCGTCACAATCGTCTCGTAGCATTAACGCCTTACATGATGAAGCTAATGAGGAAAATCGGTTTTTTGATAGATTTGCTAATCTAATGTCCCATTGGAAGGCTCAAGAAGCTTCCAATTCCGCTTCGGTTAAAGCGGTTGCTAAGAGTTGTTTATCGTGTGGAGGAGCTCATGATTTATCCGAGTGCATTACCGCGGATGGTAACACTTCGAGTGCTTATGTAGCAACGGGAACTTACAACCAAAACGGCCAAGGTTCCCACCAAAATCAAGCTCCACCAAATCAAAATGCTAATAATTATCGAAACAACAACCAAGGGAATTACCAAGGCAACACACGCAATTACAATAAAGGGAATTATCAAAGTGGGAATGGACAAATCTCTAATCAAAACCAAAACCGTGATTTTCAAAACACTACACAAGGTTTTCAAAATGCTCACACGAAAAATTTGCAAGGAGAATTTTTGGATTATGCTAAAGCAAATGATGCAAAATTTGATAATATGCAACGTGAGATGATTAGCTTAAGGTCCGAGTTGAAAAACGAGCTTAAAAATGAACTTGCTAATGAACTTAAAACTCATGCTAATAAAATGGAAGGAAATGTCCAACGTCTTCAACAAAACCAACAAAAGATGGAATTAGGACAACATGAGATTAAGCAAGAGTTATTGAAAGCGGATGCTAGGCAATCAAAATTTGAGGACCGAATGGCTAAGATGTTCGAAGCAATCATGTGTAAGCCCTCTTCTTCGGGTGGTCTTCCTAGTGATACCATTGCAAACCCGAAGGGAGAAATGAAGGTTATTACTACACGAAGTGGTAAAACTTTCAAGGAACCAATCTCTCGTCCAAGTACTTCTACGGAGAAGGAAATCGAGAAAGAACCCGAGGTGATGGTCGAAAAGGAGCACATTACAATCCCACGAAGTACCGCTCAAACCACACCTACGGTTACACCAATACCAATTATGGAACCCGAGTTTCCAAGGCCGTTGCCTAATGACCAACCCACACCACCTTTACCCTACCCTTCGAGACGAAACAAAGAGAAAGCACAAGAACGGAACAATTATCAATTTGAGCTATTTATGAAAATGTTTCGTGATTTGCATTTTAACATAAGTTTTGCCGATGCTTTAATCATGATGCCTCGATTCGCCGCAAACTTCAAAAGTATGCTAAACAACAAAGAGAAGTTACAACAATCGTCTAGTTGTTCATCGGTTTTTCTAAGCCGCATACCACAAAAAGTCGGTGATCCCGGTAAATTTTTGATTCCGTGTGCTATTCAAGATATGGAGGAATGCTACGCCTTGGCCGATCTTGGTGCTAGTATTAATTTAATGCCTCTCGAGATTTTCAAATCGCTTTCGCTTCCGGCTCTTACTCCTTCGAACATGTCCATCGAGATGGCCGATCATTCTACGATCATGGCATGTGGAGTAGCCGAGGACGTTTTCGTTAAAGTCGGAAAGTTTTACTATCCCGTTGACTTTATCGTTGTAGACATTCCTATTGATCGAAAAGTTCCTCTCATTTTGGGTCGTTCATTTTTGGATACATCAAGAGCACTTATCGATGTTCATGCTCGAAAAATCACCCTTCGTTTCAATGAAGAAGAACTTGTCATCAATGCAACACAAAACTCCAATCTTTCTCATGTATATTCTATTGCAACTTTAAACCATGGTGACTCGACCAATGTCATTTGCAAAGAATTTTCACCAAGAGTTTTAGGGAATGTCTCCAAAAACAATTTACCATTCCCTCCGCCGGTGGAGGTTATGAGTGCAAAGCCTACAAAGAAGAAACCATCAATACTTGAATCGAAAAATTCTTCGCCTCATCTCGAACATTCATTCTTGAAAAGTATTGATAAGTTGCCGGTTTCTACGGAAGATCTTTCGGATGATGAATATGTAGACCCCGATAGGGAGGTTTTCTTCGTCGATAAACGTTTTGAGAACTTGCCACCACCAAAACCAAAACGGTTTCAAAATGTGAGAATTTTTAGTGTGACTAACATCGTCTTAGATACACCAAATATTTTTGACATAATTAAAAAGGGTTTTCATAAGGAGAGTTTAAAAGATAACAAAGGAAAAGATCTTAAATGTGATTTAATTGATTTTTCTACAAATCTAACTCCGTCATCACCGCGTGCTTTGAGTGCTACAAACTCGTCTACTCCTTTTGACAATGTTTTGTGTGGTTCTAGTATGGGGGAAGCCCCTTATGTTCCCTCATCCTTGTCCACCGAGGACGAGATATTCGATCCCGGAATTTCATGTAAAGGGAAATCTCGGTCTTCCACCGATGCAATAAATGGAAACTATATCTATTTGCTTGGTGCGAGTCTACCTCGAGTAGCTCAAACGTTTGTCTTACCAATTGTCTCACCCTTCTATTTCTCATCTATTTTCTTAAAACTCTTTGAGTTTATGGCACATGTTGAAGTGACGTTGAATTGTTTTTTTCATGAAAACGAGAACGCCATCTTCGACCCCGGTATTTTGCATCACTTAAGGACTTAGTCCTTTTTACCGGTTGCTTTTTGGGCCTTGTTTATCATGTAAGCCCCGTCAAAAATTGACCACACCATGATATCCCTAAATGTTCATTGAGGGGATCGAGTCGAGCTCATGACTCGGTAATCAAAAACGAGGTGCCTCGTGGGGGAGATCCCATGCTTATCTTTATGCTTTATGTTCACTAATAAGGGGACTTGTACCCTTCCAACTCGTTGTCTCGTGGTTGTTTGTGATTGTGTTATCTAGATCATCATCATCATCTACGATTGAAGACTCTCGTGTTCGTTTACGTGAGCCTCCATCGTTCGTTTGAAGAAGTTTTTCACGATTCCATGACATATCCTTTATTGTTCTAACAATTATCTTTTAGCATAATTAATAAACGGCTTTAGATATATTGTTGATCACCCTTTCCATGCTAGATCCTAAGCATTCGACTCTTCGTCTCTAGTATGGGGGTGCTCCACCTTTTAGACTCGAAACATTGAGGACAATGTTTACTTTTAGTATGGGGGGGTGAATAGGTACTTGCTTTGCTACGCCCTCACGTTTTCCAATTTTCAATGTTTTGTTTTGCTAATAAGGCTAAAAATAGCCAAATTTTAAAATTTTTCTTAGTTTTCATAAGTGTTTTTAAGACACGAATGTATATTTTCCGATGGGTAGAATAAGAGTTAATTTTTGACTTGATGGGCATTTGGAGCCATTTACATTCCTTAACCCGCTCAATTCAAGTTTTGCTAGACTTTTATATAGGGAGCTTTAAAACGCGAAAGTCTTAATTCATTCGGATTAAGAACAAGAATTTTTCGCAAGTTCCTATAATTTATTCTAGAAAGTCACTTATCAAGGGAACTTTAAAACGCATTCTCTAAACTTGAAAAAGTCCAAGAAAGTGCAAGATCCTATAGGTGGCTTGAAAACCCAAAACTTTGATTTGATATAGTCTTAATGAAAGCTAATCCAAATTTGGCTTAATTTTGACTTGCATGGCTAAGTATTCACGAGTCTCTTTAATTAGAGGTCTTTATATAGTGAAGAACGAGAAATGATAGAGTTAGACAAGTGATCATGCTAAACGTAGAACATGAAAGTGTTCTTTCAAAAACTCATATGTTTTTAATTGTGGCTTTTTCTTCCCATAAGATCAATGCATTAGGAATAAAACATAATTGCAATAAGTAAGGTCGTACGATTTGAAAGGTTACTTAGCCTCTAGCGCAAGATCGTTTAAAAGTTGCTCGGGGTTGAATAGAGTTCATAGCCAAGGCATAACTTATTGAAACGGGACGCGAAGATTGGTGATCATCCAAAAAGGCCCTAACAAGGCATGAGGAGCTCTATTTTTGCTAAAGATCCAAAGATGATGTGGAGTATCATTGTTCCAAAATCAATATGAAGGATCGAGACACACGACGAGAAGCTATTACTCCCCTAAAGAATGGAGAAAGTCTATCCAAAAAGACCCTAACAAGGTATGAGGATAAATATATCCAAGTCCGAAAAGGAGGCGGATCGTTGTATATCAAAATCCAAAGTAAAGATTGAAGAAAAATGATGAAGTCGTGGTCCTATATGAAGAATCTCTCAAAAACGTCAAGTGAAGAAATTCCAATTATATGAAGAGAAGACCATAATTTCGAGAACGTCTTCCCAAGATTTGAAGTATGAAGTACATGCCAAATATCGGTCCGAGAAAGGTCTCGAATCGTGAAACGAGTTATGCCAAGATATGAACTTAAGGAGATACACGAGAAGCCGTTTTAAAAGATTTTGTCCTTCGGCTAACTATTGATCAAATCGTGCTACTTTGCTTTCGGACTAATAACTACTCAAATAAGTCAATATGAATCACTTGTGATCCATGACAAATAGATAAAAAATGCTAGTAACCCATTTCCTTTTATAATAACTAGGATTGCGGGGAGAAAAAGTATTACACAATTTGGACGTATGAGTAGTGTTAGCATTGTGACTTGTACCAACAATGATCTTGTTTTTGCACTTAGCATGGAATGTATGACAATCAAGGATGACGAAATTTACTCTAAGGGACATTAACTTGTTTCTATTCTTTGACCCTAAAAGTCACATTTTGGTGATGAAAATCATACATTATGTCTTTACACATCATCGTAGTATGTTGCAAGTCTTTTACTCTTCAATAAAGGTTAATAAAATTGAACTTTGGTGATGCTTAGATACTTTATTCTAGCATTGCGTGAGGGCACGGCAATGGCTTAGTATGGGGGAGTGATGAGATGGCATTTATACATGATCTCATCGTTCTTTTCGGGCTTTAAATGCAATAATATGTCATAAAATACCATATATATGCTTGTGTTTGTTTACTTGTGTGTTTTAGGTATGGATATCGTGAAAAAGACCAAAGATCACAAGAATCAAGGAAAAACGAACACGAGAAACGAAGCCGTACAATGAACCGGGCCCTAATCATGGAATTTTCATCAAATACCCTTGAAGACTTGAAGACAAACAAGATTGATCCTCAATGAATGAAGAAATGACACTTAAAACCCTTGTATATTGATAAGTACAAGTTTGGTCCCTTAAGTTTGTCAAAATTGCAAAAAGGTCCTTCAACTTTGAAGAAATGGCAAGATTAGTCCCTCAACAAATTCAAATTGCCAAAAATAGTCCCTCATAAAGTGGAAGACTCATTGAAGACCTTGGAAGATCAAGATTGTCCAAGATCAGTCCTTGAATTATTCAAAAATGTCAAAAAAGTACCCTTGATAAGCCTTTGTGGAAAGTTTGTGCCAAAAGTGTCAATTGATGGAAGATATTAACAAAGGAAAGACACATTTTAGGGCTGGAAACCTTAAAAGCCAAAAATAACAAAACATAAGGACCATTTGTGCCAAACCTGAAACATTTAAAAAAATAGTGCGCCTAACACCCAACCCTCCCCCAATTTCGGATCAAAATGGTACTATTCATCATTCTTACCACCCCAGATTTTACCCTCACATTTACTTGGGTAAAACTCAATTAAACTCTCACACACTTAATTCACACACTCACAAACCTTTCCCACTCCTAAAAACCTGCATCCCACTCATGTGCACCAAACCCCCAATTCCCCAATCCACCAATCACATCATTCCTTTGTCCCCAAGTTATGTGACGTGGCAAAATGGACGTCCAAGATGCTATGCTTGCTCACAAAGCAAAATTTAAAGGCCAAGATCAAGAAAGGACAAAATGCACTCAAAATCATTCAAGGGCACATTTGGGATTTTCTATGTATTAGGGTTTTATGTTTTTATGCTTCTAGGATGTTCTATAGGCTCTATAAAAGGAGACCCAAGCTGTGGTGATCCCTTTGTTCCAGTTTTTAGTCTCTCACATGTAATTCCTTTTTAAAGAAATAAAAAGTTTGGTTTTTGAAATATTCAAGTGTAATTCCTTTTTTATTGTTTTTAAAAGATTGTGTGTTGTGAGGAGATTGATTCTGAGTTCCAATTTGTTTTATGGTTAAGCAACTTTGATTTTCAAAGTTGTTTAAGGTTTTGAGATTTTGAGAGATTTTGGTAAAATCTTCTCAAAGGTATTTTGGTGTTCTTGGTTAATGATATTGGTAATATAGGGTTTTAGAAAACGTTTTAAGAAGATTAAAAAGGTTTTGGAAAGATTTAAGAAAGAAAATATAAAAAAAAAAAAAAAAAAAAAAAAAAAAAAAGAGAGATTGCATATTATCTTTGTATTTTCTTATTTTTGTTTGATTTGTTTTAAACAGGGAAGAAGAAGTGTTGATTTAGTTCAGCTCCAACCCGGGTTGGATTGGAGGAGGGTTATACACCCTCTAGGGCTTTGGATGTTAAAGCCCTAAGGTATCTTTCTTATTTCCCTTTTGAAAGTTCAAAAATAGTAGTTTATATGATCTTAAGTGATTTGGTGATTAAGTGTGTTTATATTGCATGATTTGTGTTCTAGTGTGTATGTTTACATGTTAGATGCACTTGGAATCAATTTGGTAGCTTTTGTAAGCATTTTGGTTTGATAATTTTGGTTTTAAGAAAGTAAAGTGGTGTTTGGCAACACGTTTTAGCAAGACATAGTTTTGATTAGTGATAATTAAAAGGTGTTAGATTGCTTGTTTATGGTTGATTAAGGTGATTAGTAAGTAGTTAACTAGTTTGGAACAAGATTTGAACAAGTTTGTTAGGTTTTTAAGGAAAGAGTAAGTTAAAAAATCTGCATCTTCACTTATTTGCCAATTTTCTTGCTTTTTGTGTTTGATTTGCTTATTTGTGGTGTGCTTAAGTGTTTAATTTGTGTTGTTCTTGACTTCTTGTGATCAAAGGATCACAAGAGTGCCATTATTGTCCAATAAGCATCCTCCAAATAAGCCATAGGACCAAGCACCTCTTGGTCCTTTTGAAATCTGTGAAAGCTTGAACACAAGTAGCTAAACCAGGCACGTTATACAAATTGCGCCGCAAGTACTACCTGTTGCGGCGCAACTAAAGGAGCTGCAGATCTTGGTATTCCCGTTTCACACGTTGCGCCGCAAGACCTATCAGTTGCGGCGCAACTGAAGGAGCTACAGACCAAAGGTGCTATCGTTTCACTAGTTGCGGCGCAAGAAACAAGCGTTGCGGCGCAACTAAGTGATAAAAAGGGGGGGTTTCAGGATTCGAACCCTGGTCACCACGTTCACACCACACCACACTCACCACTGCGCCCTAGGGTCTTTGACTACTAGGGAGTGGTTTTGTTTTTTACTTAACCTATTTTTCTTTTGTCTTATTTTAAATAAGCCATATCATTTTTCATTTTTCCTAGCTTATTCTTTAAGCTTATTTTACATTTCTTATTTTTCCTAGGTAAGTTATAGGTTTATAGATTTTTCAAAATTAGTTTCATAATTTTCCTTTTATTAGATTATTTTTTAGAATTTATTTAATATACGTTTTTATTAAATCATTAAAAAATACCAAAAAGAGTTTTAATTTTTAGAAAATTACTTTTTAGTCTTATAATAATATAAGTTAAGTAATTGTTCAATAAAATCATATTTTTGACATTTGAATTAATTAAATTTAATTTTAGGGCTTTAATTAGCATTTAAAATTAATTAATAAAAGGTTTTAAAATATCTTTGTTGGATTTTTATTCTTTATTTATATTATTTTAGACTTCTTTTTAGTCTTTTTATTTTTTATATTTTGTTTTTTGGTTTTAATAATTTTTAATTTTTGTGGTTTTTCTACGGTTTTACGTTTTCGTTTTTTACGTCATAGTGGAATTTCCAAGAAACCGTCATTCCATCTTCTCAATATTAATCTCAAAGAACTACAAGTTAATTCACAACACCATACCTCCTTGGGAAACGAATCTTTCATCTTTTTTAAGTGATTGTGGGTCATTAGTGTTGATTTTTCCTAAAATCATCACTCGATACTTACCGCTATTTACGCTCTTTGTTTTCCTAAACAAGAGTTGTATTTTACTACAATCATAAATGTACAAACCTTTTTACGTGATCGTGTGGATCATCATTAGTGCGACCTAAGAATGGTGTAGCGGAAACCATTTGTATGAAACCGGTCTTGAGCTTGAAGTTATTTGCATCAATAGCCGGATACACAATCGCATCTTCATTGCCTTCAACATGTGATTGCAAGAGCTCGATCATAGGACGGTTATCCATTGTGTTAACAACAAGAGGAGGCTCGATGACAGCAGCTTGAATGGACTTCCTTTTGCGTGAGCGAGTACGCATAAACCTACACAATAAAAGAAAAGCACAAAAATAGAAAAATAAAGGTTAACGTGAAAAAGAAATATTTTTGGTGAAAAATCTTTGAAAAAGAATTGCTTTTTATGATTTTTAAATGTTTTTAGATTTTTGAAATTTTTTAATTTTTATGGATGTTTAAAAAAAAATTTGAAAATTTTTGACACGAAAAATAACGTTCAAAAGTGAACGGATCCCAAAATCCAACGCGTCTCTCACAATAAACCGTTAATCCTCACGAAAAGAGCCGACAGCGGCGCCATTTAATAACTGGATTTTACTCAGTTAAAAAGTTCGTTGAAATCGGTCTTTTCGAATTGATTACCAGTTGAAAGTGCTACTCAGTCGTTCTTGGTGGAAAATAAAGGAAAAAGGTTATCTATTTTAATATTAAAGTAAAATGAAAATGTAAATGTCGTTAAGTAAAAGTGGAAGCTTAAAAGTTAAAACTAAAATTAAGACTTAAAAATATTTGATGAAAAATTAAAGAGTATAAGTAAATTTGAAAACTTTAAGAAAAATGTAAACTTGGATTAAATCTAAGATTAAACAAATTTAAAATGACACTTAAGAAAATTGGCGGGAAAAATTAAAGTTTTAAAAATGAAACAAAAAACAAGTACTAAACCTAAGTCGGAATGAGTATAATGGACTTAGTTCGGAATCACAAAGAAATGATCTAATTCGGAATATAAAAAACAACACCTAATTCGGAATACTAGAATCCCAACATAATTCGGAATGCCAAATCCCACACTTAGTTCGGAATGATAACCCCTAACCTAGTTCGGAATCTGTGTCACTCATACAGTTCGGAATACTCAATGAAGCACCCAATTCAGAATAGGCTATGTTACACTTAGTTCGGAATAACAAGTCATGATCACAGTTCGGAATC
Source organism: Glebionis coronaria (assembly GCA_025667525.1). NCBI lineage: Eukaryota > Viridiplantae > Streptophyta > Magnoliopsida > Asterales > Asteraceae > Glebionis > Glebionis coronaria. Next base: position 587,308,370 of record CM046874.1, on the reverse strand, counting down.
CAATATGTAGAACTTAGTTCGGAATCACTGTCTCATATGCAATTCGGAATAAGAGTCTTTCTTCTAATTCGGAATGCATGTCATGGAAGTAGTTCGGAATGTGCTATGAAAGATCTAATTCGGGATAATCAATTTAACATGTAATTCGGGAAAAAAAAGTTATATGCATATAGTTCGGGATAAAACTGAATCCTATACCTAGTTAGGGAAACTAGAGTTTTAACAAAACCCGACTAGAACAAAAGAAACTAAAAATTAAAAATAAGCTAAAACCAAATAAGCACTCACCTAAAAACTTGACCAAAACAACTTTAAGAACAAGCTAATAAGCCAAAATTTAAAAACTTTTAAAAACACTAATTAATAAAAATATTTAAAAATAACTTTTTATAAAAATTAACTAATAAACACTTAATTAAAAATAAGAAAATTAACACAATAAGCACTAAAACACTATAAGCTATAAAAATCAAACACTAAAAGATCGATAAGCACAATCAAACACAAACATTAATCAATCAAAGAACATGATTAATAAACTACATGATTATCAAAATTAAACAAGAATAAAGAGATTAAGAAAGGTAGAATGAGAATGATTAATTGAAAAAGCTTGAAATTAAGATGATTAAAGATTCAAATTACAAGATTAATGAAAAAGCTTGAAAAATATTAAGAAAAGCTAGAGAGAGAAAGTATATTAATCTACTCCTAATTACCTTACAAAAATTAAACTAAAATCTACTGCCCCTTAATGAAGTGTTTAAGGACTATAAATATAGGAGGAGGAAATGTTGATGCTCTCTTCTTTCTTTCTTCTCGTCTCGACTTGATTTAAATTCTTTGTCTTTCTCGACGTCGTCTCGGGATTTGTCGATATAAATTGAACTCGTCTTATAATTTTCTTCTTTAATTAGACTTGGTTATTCGACTTCATTAAACTTCCGTCTTTAGACTTTTTCTTCGATAAATCTTCAGAATAGGCCTCGGACTTCCGTTCTTTTTGCACTCTTGATCTTTTGACTTCGTCTTTTCTCGTTTTCATCGATAAAAGCCCGTGAAAGCCCGTGTTTTCTTCCTTTTTAATCTTTTGGTCCTAAAACACAATAAAAACACAAACCACACATAATTCCGACTTTTATGACATAAAATACACGTTTTGGCTTGGTTATTATTATAGTTAAATTGTAAAAGGATGGGTGTTTTCATACCTATCAATCGTCAGGACAAAGTCATCAGGACCAAGATTTTTATTATGTTTAGACCCTCGAAGGAGTCGTTTCGAGCGGGAAGCTACTCGATACGGAGGAGTCCATCCGGAACACTCATCACTCTTCCTTCAATAAGTCCAGTTAAGTTCTTTCAGTCAGGTTACGTTCCATGTCCTCTTCAGCCATGTCACGTTACATGATCACTTCAGTTATGTCATGTTTATATCTATCAGCAGCATTATGTCTTAATTAGAAGACAAATTATTCTTCAGCTTATATGTCTTTCAGCTTAGGTGTCCTTTTAGTTTTCATAAACTTCATCAGCTTAAATTACCTTTAATTCGAGGACGAATTTAATTTTTAGAGAGGGAGAATTGTAAAACCACAGCATTATCGCGTCCCTAATTCGAGGACGAATTTTTTTAGAGGGGAAGAATTGTAAAACCCGTATTTAAAATCCTCGAATATTAAATGCGCATAGTCTCAGCTTTAATTTTAATTAAACATTAACAGTAAATACGGTAACAGTAAATACGCTAAATATTCAAAATAATAATTATTTAGAAAATAATTATTAAGTTTCAGAAAACATTAAATATGTATTATTTATTACAGAAAAGAGTTTTACGCTTTCAGAAAATTAAAACAGGAGAAATATACAATGGTGTACGATAAATTTCGATGTCGAAAAACAAAAAGAAACACTATATATTACATAAGGGTGGCGGTTCATTAATAAACAAGGAAGTATTTGGGCTCTTGGCCCAGCCCGTTCTACAAAAACGAAACAAGGAAACATATTACACACACACTTGTCTCATTTGTCTATTCACGTACATAAAAAAAGAACAGCTAGGGTTTAGAAAGAAGTTGCCGCCCATTAAAAAAATCAAGAACAAGGACATCCGGGTTTTTACTCAATTAATCATTCGTTTGTGTATGTTCTTACCTAATCCCTGAAAACGAAATAGGTAATTCTTCCTCTTCTTTCTGTGTTTTGATCTCGAATTTATGTTCAGCCAAAATCAATTGGGTTTTAATGGTTAAACATGAAATAACTAGCAAGGGTGTCGGGTTTTGGTGAATTCATGCAAACCGAGACCAACTAGTCTCGGTGGGTGTGTGGTTTGTGGCAGCCGTGACCCACACAGGGGTCGTGGTGCTTGGTTTGGCCAGCCACGACAAAAAACAACCTCAAAACAGGGAGTCACGTTTATAAGGGGGTGTTTGGGACTAAAAACAGTGGCTAACAACTTAGATCAGGGGGTGTTTGTTTGAAGCGGTGGCAACCGAGACATGGTATATGTCTCGGTGGGTCTTAGTCATAAAAAAGTGGGAACTTATAGTGAATCAGTGGGAAGATTGGGACAGAGATTTGTGACTTTTTAAATGTAATTAGCGATGGTTTTGTGACACAAAATTCCGTCGCAGAATTGTTTTATAGACAGTTTTTAAAATTCAGTTTTGGTGACACTTTTTAGTGACACAGATTTCTGTCACTAATTTCATATAGGCAGATTTTATATAGTGGTTGAATTGTTTAAGTGCGACCGAGAAGGGGTATCTCGTTAGGCTCGAGGCATAATTATAATAATAAAAATGAACACTTTTATATTATACCTTTTATTACTTATTTTTATAAATGTTTTAAATTGTATTTTAAATGAATTAAATTAAAATAGCTTATAATATTTTAAAAGGGTATAATGTTATTAAATGGATTAAATTATTTTGGAAACTTTCTAATTTAGGAAACCTTCTATTTTAACGGGTTACTTATTATGGTATTAATTTAACGTCAGAATACGTGTGTACCGTAATTAATAGTAGGTCGTTAATATATTAGAAAGTGTTATAATAAAGATTAGATTTATCAATAAAATACGTACAGAATTTCAGAAAAAATAAAATGAGAAGCCTATAAGATCAGTAATTTAAATAAAGATCCGATAACTTATTCGCGTCTATTATTATTGTAGCTTCCGTGAAGCCCGATTAGTATTCGTTTAGTCTTCCATCAGTCAGTTACTGGACAAGAGGTACGGATTTTCAGTCCTTCAGTATGGACTTTCTTCTATGCATGATTAGGATTTCCCATCTGCAGCCAAATATTTTCCCCAGTATATGTAATAAATTATCAGTATTAATTTTAATAATTAAGATATTGCCTGAGCTTTATATACAAGCATGACCAGTTAAATGTACTAGCTACGGAGGTACCGTAACCATGACACTTGAGGCACCGGTGTCATGACTCACATGCGGGAGAGTGATATCCCGCAGCGTTCCACTCAGTTAAGCTTGGCCATTTTATTAGTATTATTATTAGGTCGTATGGATGCATCCTAGGCTTACCAATTTACAGTTTATCAGGTGAATGTGGTGTGTGCTCTACATCCTTCATATTGTAGCTGATCCCTCCACCCAGCACAGTAATTAGAGGTCACCCCTCTACAGCATGACGAGGTTACCCCTCCAGTTATTCATGCAACAGTTGTTACAACACATGACCTATATAAGCTCTTGGCAATTAAAATATAGTAAATGCATGTTTTCATATTTAACAGATAACAATTCAATTTTATTATTTATAAATCAGACTTATCAGATTTTCTACAGTTTTCATCATACTCCACATAGCAGTCTTTCAGCTTCAGTAATTTTTAATTATTTCAAGTTCAGTATATTCCTATCATGTATTATATCCGTTCACTGAGCGTTATGCTCAGCCGTAGTTCTTTCATGTTCTAACGGCAGGTACACCAGGACACTCTTATGATTTTGAGAGCATGTGCATTGGAGGGAAGCTATTCAGACTTCTTACTTTATGCACACCTTACATTATTCTGCTTAGTTGGACATTGTTTAGTCATTTTCCTTCAGTATTTACTTTTCATGTTTTGAGCTTATGTTTGAATTACCGATGTTTGATCCGGTATATCCTTTATGGTCAGTTAATGTTTTAGGACATTTACCTTATGCTTTGATGACACGCCATAAATACATGTTACGGTTCACTTATCCAAGTGGGGTGTTATAGTGGGTGTTCTTAGTCGTGTTGGATTATCACTCATGGGCGTTGATAAGATCCACTCATGTAGTGGCATCTTAGGATGACATAGCTTTGAAATTAAGGTCGAGGTTCAAACGAGGAAAGGCTTACAGTGGATGCCTAGACATTCATAGATGAGGAAAGGTGTAGTATGTGACGAAACGCTTCAAGGAGTTGAAAAAGCATAGATTCAGAGATTCTCGAATAGGTTAACCTTTCAAATCAAAACTATTTTTCACAAGTTCAATTCATACATAAAAATGGATATGTTTGTACAAAGAAAATGTTATATTCCAATAATAATGACGTGATACGAGTACGTGACAAAGAAATAAAACGTTTAAAATGTCCGGACATTTATCATACGTAGGCCTAGCTACAAGTCCTACAACCCATGTTTTGTTTTGTTAGTAAATGTGGGTAGGAACAACCAAAACCGGATCGACTAAAACTAATATAACAATTACCAAGTTACAAGTGTTATGTTGGTATCAAAACAATTATATCACGAGACATGATACATTTTCAGAATCTGTAAAAGAAAAACTCACATACATTTTACATTCAATTTATGAATTGTGAAGATAAAAAAAATATAACACAATATCATTTGTCTATCATATTTGTCACATCATTATGTGCGTTTGTTTGTAAAAGTTAAATGAATATAGGAATTTTCTTATATTATTGTCTTAGTATGCGTATGATGAGTGTTTTTAGTTAGTGTTATCATTCATGGACGTTGATAAAATTCATTCATTATATATACATGCAGACTTAAATACCCAAATACAAGGAAAGGCTTATGATGGATACGTAGCCACCAAATACGAAGATAGGCGTAGTAAACGACGAAATGCTTCATAGAGTTGAAAATCAACATAGTTCTGGTAAAGCATAGATTTGAAGATTCTCAAATAGGTTATGAATCCATGAGCAGGCAAGAAACAACTTGGTTCTTCATGTTTCGATAATTTAAAAGCTTTATACATTTTTATTGTTTTCGTGCTTTATTTAAAACACGATCAGTCGAAAATATATGTTTTACATTTCTTTCGTCTCAATTTATTTATTTACTATTAACTTTTGAAATCTTTTTCATTCAACTTTACATTAAATTATTATTTTTATTTTATATAATACTTGATGAAAATTATTCCAAATGAAAATATATATAAAACTCAACCTATACATAACAACATTAATTTAAAGTCAAAATTATAAAAAAAATTTAAAAGTCAATAGTGAACAAATAAATTAAGATGAAGTGAGTATAAAAGTGAAAGATCAGTTTTAGGGACTAATACAATGGCACCTTTAGATCAAACGCTGTAGTCGTTCGGAAAACATATAATGTTGGAGGTTCCAAATTGTTCAACTTCGCAAGTATGCATGCATGTACTAATTTGTAGGACCAAAATCAAAACCACTTTTTCAAGTTGAATTCATACATATAAACGGATATGTTTGTACAAAGAAAACGTTTATATTCCAATATAATGACGTGATACGAGTACGTGACAAAGAAATAAAACATTTTAAAATATCCAGACACTTATATTATACATAGTGGCCTAGGCGCCTAGTTACAAGTCCTACAACCCATGTTTTGTTTTGTTCGAGTAAACGTGGGTAGGAACAACCAAAACCGAATCGACTAAAACTTGATATAACAATTACCAAAACGAAACCGGATTTTGTAGCTTAATACTTACAAAGACAAAAATATGTCTAGTCATTTCACTTGTCACGACAAATCTAACTATTAAGTAGTTGCGGACATTATGTTAAGGTACGTGTAACGATCGTAGTTGTCTCATGTTACACTAGTTTTCTCTTTTTACAACTAGTTTTATGATCAACTTGATGTAACAAGAAGAACGAAAAGATAACTTAAAAAATATCTAACGAAATCACTTAATAAAACAACAGAGACTAATATATACTTTATTTTTTAAAACGGCAAAGATTTCATTAAAGGATGGGTCAAATGTTTTTGTTACAACAAATTTAAGGTATGCATAATATAATCAAAGTAAACTTTAAAAAATAAACATCTAAAAACACCGTCTATAAAAAAATGCACCTTGACAGGTTTGATATCTAAGCTCCCCAATCATTATTTGCAATAGAAGACCTTTTGCTAACAATTTTTTTAGCTTTATATCTACATCTCACTTTATTTCTTTTTCAAAAAATCCAGGCAATAAATTATACTCCCTCCGTCTCAAAATTATAATCTTGTACATCATTTTGGGACGTCCCAAAATTATAGTCCCCTTATAAAAATAGATGTAAGTGGAGTAACAAATTTACTATATTGCACCTAGTGGTACTAGAAATTACAAGATATATATTAAGTTTTAATTAATTGCATAAGGGTAAGAATGTTATTTTACCAAAAATTAAGAGAGAGAATACAGTGATAGTGATGTTTTTTAAAAAAATGTGTTTTTTATCAAGAGACTATTAATTTGGGACGGAGAGAGTACTTACAAATTTTCTCTTGATATTGACACATGCGGTTGGCTTATCGTCGTTTTGAATTTGGCACTTCAAGCATGTGCACGTCCATTTGAAGTTTTCACTGACCATGACTTTGTTTTTCTTAGTCATGATCTTTAATCTTTTGGTCAACTAATCAACATAATTTGAATTTTTTTTTTTTGAACGGCGACTTTATTAAGCTAGCAAGGTGCTAGAAAAATAACAATTACAAGGAAATTAAATGAGGGTTTTTAAGCCAATCTAGCCACGGTAAATTCCTACTACATCGACTATTACACCATAAATAAGCTCGAAGAACAATATCATCATAGATAGTCGAACGCCTTGGAGGTTTATCATCGAACAAGCTTTGATTTCTGAATTTCCAAATGGACCACCAAGTCACCATAAAAACACCCTCCAAAATATCTTTGATCCTACAGGACATGCGAATACCCTCAAACCAAGATTGCCACTCCTCAAAAGAATTCCAAGGCTGAAAATTTAAATCCCACCATTGACAAATACGTTTCAAAACTAACCGAGCAAGCGCGCATGTGAACAGAATATGGTTAGTGTCTTCGACAGAAAAGTGACATATATGACATGCGGTTGAATCTAGCTGCACTCCTCGTATGATAAGATTATCCTTGGTCGGTAAACAATTACGACGAGCACGCCAAACAAAGACATTCACCTTAATAGGCACATACCTAATCACCTTTGTAGGAACAGTGTGTGAAGGCAACACGATATCATCAATGCATTTACGAATGTCTTTAACCCTAAACGAACCATCTCCTGAAAGATCACATCGCCAACGATCTGCCGAATTAGAAAGAATCACCGAGTTCATCATAGCGCTTAAGCCATCTATCTGCTGCTGTTCACATCCACCTCGAGGGTTTCTACGCAAAGAATGATACACCGAAACTCTTAATTTATTAGCTACAGAAATGTCTTTCTCGAGCTCGAGGGCAAAGATCCGAGGAAAGAGTGCTTTTAAAGGAGAACCTCCATTCCAACAATCATGCCAAAATCTAGTATCTTCTCCGTTACCAATACGTTTTTTGCAATGCGACCAAAAATTAAAACCTTTATCTTTAATGGACTCCAACTCCTTGACGATGGTACACCAGTTGGAAGAATATTGCAAGGAATGATCTTCAATATTCGAGCCATAAATAGCACTAACAACATTACTCCATAAAGAATTATCACGCTGTATAAATCTCCACACCCATTTGAAGAGTAAAGCACGATTAAGGGCATAAAAACTAGAGACCCCCAAACCACCCTTTTGTTTAGATGCGAGTACCTTATACCAGGAGATCCAAGTAATTTTCGACTCATCTTTACTGGCTCCAATGAAAAATTGATTACGTGCAGCCTCCATAATTTTAAGGACTCCCTGTGGAACTTTAAATAACGACATATAGTAGATAGGAGTAGCTCCAAGAACAGATTTCAAAAGAGTAAGCCTACCACCTATAGAAAGCGTTTTAATTTTCCATTTAGACAATCTGGCTCGCAGTTTATCAATAACCTTGTCCCAAGCATTAATACGCAATTTACTATCTCCCACCATGACACCAAGGTAACGAAAATGTCTATCCATGACGGAGCAACCAAGAGATGCAGCAGCCAGGGCAACATTACTAGAAGGCATACCTATACCTAACAGTTGGCTCTTGTGGAGATTAATTTGCATACCAGATGCAAGAAAAAAACATTTAAGCATGCTAATAAGAACCTTAAGGTTTTGATCTGACCACTCCCCAACGAACATGGCATCGTCAGCATAAAACAAATGTGAAATGGAAACCGAATTAGAGAGTTTAATACCTTGAAATAGACCGTCATCTATCACGCGCCGAAAAGAGATATGAAGAGATTCCATAATCAATATAAAAAGATAGGGCGCCAATGGATCACCTTGTTTGAGACCCCGATGGAAGGAAAATTCAGTAGAAGGACTTCCATTAACCAGAATGGAAGCTTTACTCGAAACAAGCGATCCATGTATCCATTTACACCAGGTAGCGCCAAACCCGAATGCTTTAAGCACATCAATAAGATAATCCCAACGAATAGAATCATAAGCCTTGGCAAAATCAACCTTAAAGAACAACGATTTCAGATTGCGCCTTTTACACCATTGAAGAAGCTCATCTAGAATAAAAGGGCCATCTAGGATTTGTCTCCCCTCAATAAAAGCAGATTGAGTATCCGAAACAAGATTCGAGATAACAAGCTTTAATCTATTACTAAGAATTTTCGTCACCACTTTATATATGCATCCAATTAAACTGATAGGACGAAAGTCACTCACCAGTTTAGCATCCGGAACCTTAGGAATAAGAGCAATGAACGAAGAATTGCAACCCTTAGGAAAAACGCCATGTGAGAAGAAGTATTCTACCGCTTCACAAAACTCAGAACCCACAAGATCCCAATACCTTTTAAAAAAACCGAAAGTGAAGCCGTCCGGACCTGGAGATTTATTAATGCCACAATTCCAAACTGCCTGTTTAATTTCTACACGAGAGACCTGCCTTTCCAAATCCACAGCTTGATCAGAATCAAGAGTTCTCGGAAACTGAAAATTCAGCCGAATTCTTTTAACATTAGGATGATTAAAACGAGTTTCAAAATGATCCCGAAATACAGTCTTGATCTTAAGAGGATCAGTGCACCAGAAGCCATCCTCAAAGACCCCTCGAATAGCAAGTTGTGAACGTTTTTTATTAATGATTCCATGAAAAAACTTTGAATTCTCATCACCTTCGATAGCCCATGTAATTCTAGACTTTTAAATAGCTTCTTTGGAAACAGTATCGTTCAATTTAGATAAGCTTCGGTTTAACTCCATACGACGAGTCAAAACCTCGCTATTAACTTCCCCTTTATCGATCTCCAAATCAATCTGTCCCAGCTCATTAATAATCTGCCTTTTGGACGCAAACAAAGTATCTCTTTTATCATTGATCCACTTTCGAATGATAACCTTAAGCTGCTGAAGTTTTTTCTTGAAGCGAATCATAGCATTACTATCCTTATAAGAAAAAGACTGCCAAGCATTTATGATCATGTCGTGAAACCCATCTAAATCGAACCAAGAATGATAAAAGCGGAACGGAGTAGGACCAAAATCAGTGATAGAATCTCTAAGGAGAATCGGACGATGATCAGATAAGTGCCGTTCCAAACAAACTCCTGCAATATGAGGGAAAAAAACAAAGATACCTTCCGAAACAAGGAACCGATCAAGCTTACTCATTTTAGAGGCCGAAGGATGCGACCAAGTAAAAGTATACCCTTCCAAATTAACATCAACCAGACCCGAAGAAGAGATGAATTGGTCGAATCTTTTAGCACTATAAGGATTAAAACAAGTGTCGCGCCTTTCGAAACTAGAGCGCACCTCATTAAAATCCCCCATAACTATCGCCTCTCCACTCCACTGTCTTAATAAACCCGAAATATAATTCCACAATAAAGCTTTAAGTGAACTTTGCTGAGGAGCATAAACAACAATAAACAGAATCTTAGTATTAGTAGGCAACCAAGTACCGTAAATAGCCAAGAAGTTGTCGGACACCGTAACATTATCTTTCTTGAAGATCGTAGCCTCCCAGATGCATAGAATGCCCCCCGAACTACCTAAAGAACTGCCACAAGCAAAATCGTAATTAGAGTTATTCCAAATGAACTTCACCTCCATGTGCGAAACAAATTGCATTTTTGTCTCTTGAATAGCAAGAAAATTCAGCTTATGTTTAACAACTAAATTTTTCACCCACTCCTTTTTGGACTTATGACCAAGCCCTTGAACGTTAATCGACATCGTATTCATCTAAAACTATTAATCTCTCCTTGTAAACCAATGATCATATCTAAATCTTTCTCAACGCCTTCCATGGTATAGCCCATGGATTGTCCGACACGGATAAGATCCTCCATTAAATTGATAACTGAACCTCCATTATTCTTCGGAATTTGCCCCTCTATATTACTGTTTTCGTCCTCAAAATTCTCCTTAACATTCTGCTCAGGATTGAAATCCTGATCATTATTTTCCACCCTAATATCCGCGCCTTCTTGAGTGTATCCAGGGGGATGAGACAAAGACGGAGATGGCACCTGAGCGGCCGAATCAACCTGTTTATTCCTCAAAAGATCATAAAGCCCAAATGGATCCTCCGAAACACAATCATTAATTTGCACTTCGGGCACCTCGGGCTGATTAGGTATATCATGACTATTCCCAAATTCAGTTTCAGGCACTTCATTATCTAATGACACAGAACCTTCATGAATATCATCATCGACATGCTCTCTATTAGTCTTAATCGGTGTACTAACCGAGTCACCATCCGATGATAACTCCCTTTCTTTGTAAGATAAAAAAGTAGGAGACCAAGTGAAAAGTTCTTTAGCACGAATCAAAAAGACTTTTCCTTTGATAATGACCTTGAACGTCTCCAAGATATTCGTGGCATTATTGGTTTTGACACATACTCTTTTACGACCAAAAGAAACATCCGAATCATCCGATTCCATAACGTCACCCCACTTGTTACAAATACGCTTGAAGGTTTCTTTAGACCAAGCATACAGCGGGATACCTTCAATATCAAGCCACACAATGCGTTCATCAGCAACAAAATCATCAAATGCCTCTCTAATAACCCTAAACCACGAGTTAACCCCTGTATGAATTATAAACTTATCCCTTGATTCTTTCTTCTCAAATTCAAACATAACCCAAAGGCCCCCTATATAAGAGAGCTTAAAATCTGTGAATCCTTCGTCCGCAAGTATAGTATACAGATTAGGCAAAGAAGAAAATTCTTTAACTTTACCCAAAGCAAGTCTCGAAAGGTCTCGATCGATCAAACAGGATTCATCAAGGACCAATGCTGGAGAAGCAGAAATAACAGATTCAAAAGGCGCTGCTTGAGCCCCATTAACGGCATCAACATAAGATCCTCTAGAGCCCTTAGAAGCAGGAATAGGGATAGCAGGCCTAGAAGTTGGAACCCCATTATTAACCAAAGGATCAGTATTATGCTTACTTTCAGTAAACTTCTTCTTCTGCATGGAACGTTGAAACCTCGCCACATTGGCTTGTAGTCTAAATTTACCAATCCACACGGTACACAAATTTTGAACCAATCGATCGACATTGAAAACATTAATAAATCGAACAAAACCAAATCGTTTCCCACCCTTGTTTCTCTTCAACGGAATGAAAGAATCTACCACGTGACCATAAGATTTGCAAGCATGGAACAAATCTTTAGAATTAGCGGAATCCGGAAAATTGGTAACGAATATCGAAATAGAGATGCTGGAGAGATCATCTTCAAAAGAGCGAAAAGGAGCCATAAACCCTAATGCGAAAAGCCACAAAACAGAAAAAAAAAAAAAAAAAAAACCTTAAAAACTCATCACTAAATAATACGAAATTAAAAGGACATTCGTAAATGAATCACCCCTGACAAACCACATGATCACACAAGAATTAAGACTTCTTCAAGATCGAAAAATCCTAATACCCATCACAAATGATCTTAATCAGAAATAGATATTACGAGAAACCAATATAATCGAATATTATTCAATGAGCGGAATTGAAAAGATCCAATCGAATGTGGCCAAGAAAACAATCGCGATGCTCAGATCCAAGAGATACAAACCCCTATGGCTTCGGATTGCAAACCCATAAAAAAGCTCGTTCCACAAGTAATCGCAAGGATCAACTCAATGGACGACAGGTTTTTTAAGGATTCGAATTGACGAAGGGTAGTAGATCTGTACTCAAAGATGCGGAGCAGAAGATGCCGCCATTGTTAGGATTTTAGGGTTTCACCTTTGTTTTTTGTAATTTAATTACTTTTTATAATTTACTTTTCACATCCGCAATATTACAATTAAAATATTTTTATATATTTAATTATATTTCGTTCTAACTTAGTCCTTGAATCTAATTCCATGTGTACTTAAATCAAGCGGAACCTTTTTTGTTAGGTACCCACGACTTTGTTTCAATTTAAGTGTTAACACTTCAGATTATTGAACCGTCATATGTATAACTGAAGTCTTGTTCGTTTTTAGAAGCGACGATAAACGGGTGCAGTTTTTCTCATTTTTAAAAGTTATGCCTAGTTAAATTCTTGTTTCAAATCGAGTAGGCTCTCTGTTTATAAGATCTACTAGAACCACAACATTTTTAAAAACTTTCGCACAATGATATGACATGATAACTAACTACTGCAAAAACACGCAGTTGATTAAGTCAAATGATAGGGCGGAAATTCGAATCCGAGCCATGATTTCGTCAGCTAGTGTTGCTTAGGTGATTTACTAAAATATGCTTTCCTTGTTAGATGGAAAGCTTGGTAAAAAAAAATACACAAATTTAAAATGGTTTCACCGAATACCATTTTCAATGATATGACATGATACTAAAATCAGTTATTTACTCTTCATTCACCAACACTTTGTTTTATAACAAACCATTTTCAATGATATGACATTACTTTTTTTATATAATCTCTTTTTCTCTTTACCTACTCTTTACTCCTTCATTTTCATCTCCCTCCAAATAAAAAGTGTAGAAGACGTGTGAAAGTTAACTTATGTATTTACATTACTGAGGAGTGAGGACCTGGACGACTTATATTATGGAGGACCAATTTTTTTCCCCAAGAAAGGACGAGAATAGACTTGGGTGGTAAGTATGCAAAAGCTGATATGTTTTGGTGTTCATTAATTTGGTCAACCCATTTGTACACACTTTAACTTGTTTGACCATCAACATTTATATAAACAAATAATTATTACTTAAAGCTTATTTATACTTGACAGCAATACATTTGATTTGACATGTAACAAAATAAAAACATTTAACTAAGAGTACATGATAAAGTAAAACATTTTTTTTTATTTTTTATTTTTTTTTAAACGGCACTTCAATCTTACTGAAATCCGACCCCCGAGTTATACTATCCATAACGGGCAGGCCCCGGGACCCGAACCACTAAGGGATAACCCCTAGAACTCACGGCTTCGCACTAAGGAGGAAAATCAAGGATTTTTGTCTCTTGCAAAACTTGAACTCATAACCAAACCCCCTCCCCAAACTCCAAGAAGAACCCAGGTGGCTAACTGCTCTAGAGCACTTGGTTAATAAAGTAAAACATTTAAGATGAACAGTAGGTAGATTGAGAATTTGAGATGAAGTTCCGGAGATCTGATTAGTAAAAAGCATTATTCATGTACATACTTAAGAAGAAACTTATTCTAGAAGTCATAGATTCAAAGCTCTAGCTTATGTTTGGCTTATGTTTGGTAAGAAACGGTGATAAAACTTTTTAAAATGATGAACGACGAATGTAAGTATTTAAAATTTTAATACGCGTTTGATCAAAAAAGTGATGAGTTTTTAAATTTTTAATGATCGTTTGATAAAAGGAGCGATGAAAATTTTCGAAGGGTGTTATTTTTTAAGAAGACTGATTTTTTAATGCTTGTTTAAAAAGCGGTGACAAATGAGTGGTGAGCTGTCACAGCTATCGCTCACTGCTACTGCTCTTAACTAACGCTCACTGCTATTATTTGCTGTTACTATTTACATGTACTGCTTACTGCCAACGCTCACCGTTCCTACTTGTTTCGACAAACACACCCTTATACAACATATGTGAGGCGTGCTTACCGCACATTGTCTTTAATTATATACGCCCTTCGTTTTAATAAATGTTTATATTTGATTTTTAAAAATTTGACCGTGTTGTATTATATAATATTTGATAAAAATTATACCAGTAAAATAAATTAAAAAAAATTTACTCGTATAATTTGAAACAAATATTATTTAATATACAAATAATTATAATGGAAGTTAAAAAAAACTTCAAATATATTAAAACATCAAAATTCATTTTAACATCAAAATTCATTTTAACATCAAAATATTAAGACATTGTAACACCCCACTTGGATAAGTAGACCGTTACGTGTATTTATGGCGTGTCATCAAAGCGTGCAAGGTAAATGTCTTAAAAACATTAACTGACCATAAAGGAAATACCGGAATCAAACATCGGTAGTCCAAACATAAGCTCAAACATGTAAAAATAAATACTGAAAGGAAAGACTAAACACTGTCCAAACAAGCAAAGTAATGTATGAAGTGCATAAAGTAAGAAGTATGGATAGCTTCCATCCAAATGCACATACTCTCAGATCCTAAGAGCGTCCCTGTGTACCTGCCGTTTGGAACATGAAAAGAAACTACGGCTGAGCATAACGCCCAGTGAACGGATATAAAGGCATGATAAGAAGTATTGAAATGAAACATATAACAAATACTGAAACTGAAAGACTGATAAGTAAGAAGCTGCGGAAAACTGTGTATGTCCTAGAAAACCTGGTTTATAACTGATAAAGCTGAATTATTAACTATTAAATCTGAAAACATGTATGTACTGTATTTGAAATGCCAAGAACTTATATAGGTCATGTGCTGTAACAACGTGTGCATGAATACATAGAGGGATGACCTCGTCATGCTGTTAGAGGGGTGACCTCTAAATAATAATCTGGGTGGAGGGATAAGCTCCAATGTGAAGGATGTAGAGCACACACCACATTCACCTGCTAACTGTAAACTGATAAACTAGGATGCACCCATACGCCGCACTGATAATATACTGATAAATGGCCAACTGAAATAAAAGGGACGCTACGAGAAATCACTCCCTCGAAGAGGAGTCATGACACCGATGCCTCAGGTGTCATGATAACGGTACCTCCGTAACTAGATGAAACTGGTCATGCATGTATATAAAGCGCAAGCAATTAAAATAGTTATCATGGCAAATTATGTAAAGTTTTATAACATATAACTGGGGAAAACATATGGCTGCAGACGGGGAATCCTAATCATGCATAGAAAGGAAAGTCCATACTAAAGGACGGAAAATCTGTACCTTGTGTCCAGTAACTGACCGAAGACGAAACAGATGAAACTCCTACTCTGACTTCACAATAGCTACATGAATAAAGGACATGAATGATTCGTCTGATTACTGTATACTTTTACTGGTTCTAATTGTTCGTTACATGTTTTACATGTTCTTGTATTGTTTTACTGTTTCGTGTATAAGCTTGTAACTGACTGTTCTTATGTATTTCTGCTTAATGTATATCATGTATTCCTTATTAGTGTATAACATGTATTCTCGTCTTATTATACTGTTATAAGTAACCTGCTAAAAATAGAAAGTTTCCTATAATAGAAAGTTCCCAAAATAGAAAGATTTCCGTAAATGGTTTCATGAATAATTTAATTATTTAATTATAATCAAGTATTAAATAAATAAACTAATAGAACATGATTAATTTAATAAATGTTAATTAATTAAATTAAATTAAAATGATTTATACTTTGATTAGTTTATCATAAATAATTAACTTAAAGCTTGATTATTAAAATGCTAAACCATACGCCTCTTGTTAAAAAAACCGTGTAACCCAAACCCGAGCCTACCGAGATGGCCAACTCGGTCGCACTAAGCAATTCGACAAAACAACTAAACCCTCACCAACAGCCGACGGCTGTTGGTTTAAGCCGGCGGCCAGCAGCCCCGATTGCTGTATGGTTGCCACTGATTGGCCACAGTTCCCACTGGTCTCCCAGTGTTCCCCCTGCCGAGTACCAAACACCCACCAACCTAGTGTCGGTTCCCCCTGTTGTGGCGTAAGTACCCACCGAGACCTTAAGGGTCTCGGTTTCCCACTTCTTACACCAAACACCCCCGAACACAAACAAACACCCCTTGGTTGGTTTGTGTTGTTGCCGACATCACCAAAAACACCCCCACACCCCTAGTGGGTCGCGGCTGGTTTCAAATAGAGTGCACCGAGAGTCTAAGACTCTCGGTTTTCGTGAACCCAAACAAAAAACCCGACCATGATGATAAATCACATGTTTAATTATCATAACCTTATATGTTATTGATGTTGTTGGATCCACTAGATGTGGATCTTGCAGCCTGTCAGGAACGGTGAACGACTTCTGTAATCACAAGTCAATTCACAGAGAGACTCTATACACAATATGAATGCAGAACACAAATATAATAAAGAGGAACAGAATAACTATAAAGACTTGATCCTTTCTAAGGATTTCTAATATTGATAATGACTAGAACTACGTTTTATGAAGGTGTGTCTAACCCTTCTGCCCAAGGTTCCTTTTATACTACAAGGAAACCCTAATACAGCATTAAACAAAACGTGTCAAACTGATATGCATATCCTTTCCTAACATATCTCATGCATATCCTAACAAAATAATAAATAAATAATAAAGTTTGACTTTGACTAGGACCAGGAGCACGACTTGCTCCTACTACTACTAGGACCAGGAGGAACTACATACCTCCTAGTCTACCTATTACAATAACTATTACAATGGTCCTAACAATCCTCCCCTAAACTTGAATTTGACCTGTTGAGTTCAAGTTTCCCGGAAAACGTGCATGAAAGCTTGAGGATTGAATCAGCAAAATAAACAGCAGCATCAACAAGATAAGAGTCAGAAGAATTGCCGCAACATGTAACACTAGAAGCTTCTCCAAAGCTTGAAACAAATCAGCATCGTGTTGAATCTTTACAGCAACATGAGCAGATTTGTTGAGCCTTTACCAAGTAGCTGCTCGCTCTTGGGCTAGCCAATCTTTCTGGTGAAATAAGCATTACCCTGGGAGACCAGAACCCAACCCAACTCTTAGAACGTGAATCAATGGTGAGTGGGGGTACTCTGATGATTTTAGGCAAACCATCACAGCCGTCAACGGATTTGATATGTCTTTACCAGAAGCCGTACCCCTCTGGACTCGCCAACTCTCAGCAATGAAGCATCGGTGAGTTGAAAACCCTATAGCTTTAAGCAAGCTATTACAACTATCAACGGATTTGATAAAATCTTTACCAAGAGCCGTACCCCCTTGGATTAGCCACTTTTCAGTCTAGGACCATGGCAAGTGAAAACCATCCAGTTTTGGGTAACCTGGCAACCATCAACGGATTTGAGAATCGCACCAGGAGCCGTACCCTCAAGGTGAATCAACTCTTTCTTGTCGATTAGACATGGTGAGTTGAGGACCATTTGTTGTGAGGACCAAGTCCAACACCAGATGAAACCAGCAACCAGCACAAGTATAACACAGCAACCAGAACCCAAAGTGTGAAGCAGCAGATGGTATTATATCCACAAGTGTAAAATCCATGATGTGTTTAAAGTATAAGCAGATATTATAGAAAAGGTATTTTTTTTTGTAACTAGAATTAATGAAATTCACCAATCACTTTACATATTGGTGAAAAGAATGGTAGTATTAACAAATGAACAAAAAACACAAAACATAAACCTTACAAACCAACCATTTCAGAGACCAGAAGCAGCCTTCTTATCTGCGTTCAAACGAGCCTGGATCCCTTCCACCAACGCAGTTGCCATAGAAGACTCATTCCCTGAGGGAGCATTTGAAATCTACAAGTGACAAGCCAACATAGCCTCCATCGAAGCAATCGTCAACGGATAATCTAAGTCTGTGAGCATGAAGACCATATGACCAGATTCCAACTCTAACATATGCACACCACATCCCGCATATAACTTCCATCGCTGAATAACCCATTGCATCTGATCCTTCCAGACACCAGAAACAGGAGCATGAGGAGGGGCATCAAGCATCATCTTTAGATCAGCCCAAACTCGCAGACCAGGCCAGGAAGACACAGCCATAGGATCAACAGGCATGCCAGTATCCACAAACCCATATAAAGCCATAAGATCCTTACGATCCGCCCAAGACAAAATACCCTGCAGACCCGAAGCTAACCGCACAGACCCATCACTAAGAGTAATTCTATGAGATACCGTACCAGGAAGAGTCGTGGAACGCGCAACCGTCCAACCAGTAATATATCCATTTCCCAAAGGCAAATCAGAGTCACTATCAGAAGCTGCATCGATAAGATTTTCGGGAGCACGCTTCTCATAGGGAACGGTCTTGCCACGTCGAACACGTTGAGCCAATTTCTTGCGAAGCGAACGGCGAGGTGTGGGATCACTAGGTGAGGGTTCAACCTTTACCTTTACCTCAGCAGCAGCAGTGGGAGCAGGAGAAGTAGACTCAATAGTTTACCCACCCAAGGAATCAACAGGAGCTGTACTAGAAGAAGGAATAGGTTGAGAACCAGGAACTGGTGGTGATGGGGATGCCATAGCAGGTGTAGCAGCAGTGGTGGTTGTGGTAGCAAAGGTGGTGGTGGTAGCATGTGTTGTGGAGGTAGCAGGACCTGAAGAAGAAACCGGAGGAGCAACCGAAGGAGTAGGGGTGATACCAACAGTAGAAGCAACAAAAACCGATGGAATAGCAGCAGAACCAGGAGTAGTATCTAATGAAGGACCAGTAGTAACAACAGGTGAAGAAGTGGTCACCACACGTGGAGAAGGACGATAAATAAATCGCTCCGGAATGGGTGTGCTCTGATGCTTGACCATACGTTCATAGAGTGCCTTGAGCTCATCAAAAGACAAAGCCTTAACCCTGTCCCACTTCCAACCAGTAGTGAAATAGGCAGCCGACTGACACTTCACATAACACTGCATTTGCTTTCGTTCTTCAGCTCATGACAAAGGTCTGTTTTTACGCTTCTCACGAAGCTGTGCAGCAAGCGCCAATTGATGCTTGCGCATTAATACCATAGCCCGAGGAATACAGTTATGCTCATCTACATCCGCACCCAAAAGATCAGTGAACTGGGAATAATCCTTGGTAAGAATAGTCAACACCTGCATCCAATCACTATCATTCCAATGCATTGCATCATGCTGCACTTGTTCTCGTCTCTGCTGTTGAAGCGCTTCCTCCTCAGCCCGATCAGCTTCATCAATTTTGGCTTGCATCCTTTGATCAGCCTCCTCATCCAACCTATCCTCCTCAAGCTGTCTGCGTGTACGCTTGCGAGGTGGTGAGGGAGCATCAGTCATGGGGGCCTTCCCCTTTGAATCATGGGATGGACCAGCATTGGAACCAGCAGTAGGACCAGCATTGGAACCAGCAGTAGGACCAGCAACACCATCCATAGGTGCGGGAATAGCAGCAGGAGAAGGAACACTGGAGGAAGTCGGAGGAATCGGCAAATCATCATACAATTTATCAGCAAAGGCATCCTTTGCCAACAAAGTCAAACCATCCTCAACACGATCCTTAACTTCCTCATCAGAATCAGATTGAACCACATGCTTCTTTCGTCGTCTTTGCTGAGTCTCCAAAGCTTTGATGCGATCAGCCATGGGAAGAACAAACTCTCTAGTAAGCTTCTGGTGTTGATTCAAATCTGCTTCCAAGGAAAGAATCCGTGCATGATACCTGTGCATAAGATCAAGTAGAGAAGTAAGTGTAATAGGCTCCTCCGTTGTCCCACCAAGAGGACTTGGATCAGGGAAGGCGTCATTGGAACCAGAAGCAACAAATGGGTCAACATTAGGAGCACTAGCACCAGTAGGCTTACTAGAAGAGTGTGGAGCAGGACTAGGAGGGGGAGTCTCCACAAATGGAGACGAATGCGGCAATGAAGAATGAGCAGCCTTGGAAGTAGATGGCCTTTCAACCACCACTTCCTCAACCAGCTCTTCCTCAACCACATGAGTTCCACCACCAGCATGATCCTCCTCCTCCATTGGGTCATCATCTAATTGCGGTTCCTCCTCGGCTTGGTCAACCGGAGGAACAACACCATCAGGAGGACCCTGAGCCAGCCCCAACATAGCCTCAGTAAGGGGCCTCCACTCCCCGCTAAACCCATGGACCATATTATAATACACTTTGGCAGTAAGCTTAGAAGGCACATGTTCAGTCCTATCACGAGGAATGCAAACCAGTATTTGTTGTAAAAACCTAGGATACATCAGAAACTTCTTCCTAGAACCAGCACTAGATAGATTGCTGACCATCCCCTCAAACAAATGACGAGAGAAATTAAATACCCTACCCTGGGCTAAGCATATGAGACCAGTAGCCAAGGGAGTAGGGAAAGCATCCCAACTCCCAGACTTGGGACTTAAACAATGAATCAGAAAATGCACCAGAATCTTCCATTAGGGGGAAAACCGATTCTTTTGGAAGTTAAACTTCCCCCCATGATTATATCCTATAGCAACCATCCCCTCCAACACCTCCGCATTGGGGATGGAAACAACCCCATCTTCATCTTGAAGATGAAGGGAACTACGGATAGAAGCCTCAAAAACCACGTATGAACGTCCATCTATGGTAGCATGGAGTTCACGTGGTCGACCAACCACAACCACAAGACGAGCAGAAGCCCAAAACTGACGAATGACACTATCATAAATAGTGGGACATACATTGAATGCATACCTGAGGTTAAAAGCCTCAATAAAATCCAGAATGTCAGTGAAATTATCACGATATGGACCATCTCCTAGATAGGCGACCTTGTTGTGAGCAGGTTGGTATACCAGGGCAGCCATGGATCTTGATTAAATGAATGGGAAATGATTTTTGTTAGGGTTGAGAGAGTAGGATCGGTTGTGTGTGTGTTATGAGTGGGATGAATGAGTCAAAGGAAGGTTAATTGACCATAAATAATGGTGGGAGTAACTGTTCATTGACCCCTAATAATGGGGGGTTGCCCTTTCAAATTAGACAGTTATTACATAGTAACCACTTGCCCCTTTTAACATTACTTCCAAATTCCAATTTACCAAAGTTAAATAAGAGTATAAATACCAGAATTTGAATGCGTTGACTAAAAGTCAAAGCACACAATGGTCAATACTAGAAGCAAAATGTGGTCAACAGAAGTCAATAAGATGAACAGTGTCCCAGACCAGTACCAGAAGCCAACCATCACTTGACAAAGAAGGATTTTTAACCACCAGAAGCCAACCAATAATGACTAGAAGCTAACCAATGAGGACTAGAAGCCAATCATGAAAGAATATAACCACCAGAAGTGAGCAAAATCCTCCACCAGGAGTAACACACACCACCAGAACCAATGCAATATGTTGTTAAAATCTACCAATATGTTAGTCTGTGCAAAGTAATATGTACACTAAGCCTCCCCTTAGGCTTAGCCTCCCCTCAATCCTAGACCTCAAGGATTGACCATTCCAATGTGAACCACCAAGTGGTTAAACCCAGGACCATCAAAGGCTTTTGTCAACAAATCAGCAACATTATCATCCGTATGAACTTTAAGAACCTGTATCAACTTCTTCTCATTGGCATCCCGTATAACATGGTGCCTAATTTCAATATGCTTTGTTCGTTGATGAAAAACAGGATTCTTCACAATGCAGATACTACTTTGATTGTCAATGAAAATTTTGGTGTTCATAAAATTAAACCCATAATCCAACATCTGATTTTGGATCCACAATACTTGTCCACAACAGCTAGCAACAGCAACGTATTCAGCTTCTGTTGAAGAAGTAGCTACTATCGTCTGTTTCTTGCATTGCCATGAAATAAGTCGGCAACCCAAACATTGACAACCACCAGTAGTAGACTTTCTGTCATTATTAGCACCTGCATAGTCACTATCACTATATGCTTCAAGAACAAAAGGTGATTCTTTAGGATACCACACGCCCAGTTTAGGTTGAGCCTTGATATACTTGAAAATCTTCTTAACTGCATTCAAGTTCGAAACCGTTGGAGTCACCTGATGCCTAGAACAAGCACTTACTGCAAACATGATATCCGGACGTGATGCAGTCAAATACATGAGGGAGCCAATCATAGACCTGTACATGTGAACATTGACCGGGGGGTCTGGCTCATTCTTGAGTTTGACTTTAGCAACTTCATAAGGAGTTGTTGCTGGTCTAAGAGGATCCATGTCAAACTTCTGAAGGATCTCATGAACATATTTATCTTGGCTGATGAAGATCCCATCCAACTGTTGCTTGACTTGTAGGCCAAGGAAGAAGGAAAGCTCTCCCATAGCACTCATCTGAAACTCGCCTTTCATCAAGTGTTCAAACTCATCACACCATTCCTTCTTAGTAGAACCAAAGATAATGTCGTCCACATAAACCTGAACAAGGATAATGTCCTTGGTATTCCTCTTAAGAAATAGTGTTTTGTCAATAGTACCTCTTCTATAGCCATTCTTTAACAAGAAAGTTGAAAGACGCTCATACCAAGCTCTAGGAGCCTGATGTAATCCATAAAGAGCCTTGACCACCTTGTAAACTTTATTGGGATGAAGTGGATCTACAAAGCCCTTAGGTTGAGTGACATACACCTCCTCATCAATTTTGCCATAGAGAAATGCACTCTTGACATCCATCTGAAACACCGTAAAGCCCACATAAGAAGCAAAAGCCAAAAACAGACGAATGGCCTCAATCCTTGCAACCGGAGCAAAAACTTCAGTGTAGTCAATGCCCTCAATTTGAGTGTGGCCCTGTGCGACAAGCCTAGCTTTATTCCTCACGACAATTCCCCGTGCATCCTTCTTGTTCTTGAGAATCCATTTGGTATTTATTGTTGTCTTTCCATCTGGTAAGTCAACCAGAACCCAAACATTCTGAAACAAGAATTGCTGCATTTCCTCCTGCATAGCCTCCACCCAACTTTGATCCTCAAGAGCATGAGTGACCGATCTAGGTTCTACCTGTGAAAGAAAACAAGCAAACAAACAGTGTTGAAAGTCCGTATGATTATTACGCTTTTGATCTTCAATATAGCTCACAAGAGCATGATGATCAGACGAGGCATTCTTCTGCATCCTGCGTGTCTTGACAATAGAACCAGGAACTCCAATGATTTGAGTGGTAGGGTGATCTTTGTGTGATTGCAAGACTGGATTGGAAGCTACCTCCACTGCTGGTGCCAAGTTATTGAGATCCCCAACAAAGTCAGCATCATAGGAAGCAGCGTTGAAAATGCCATCTATTGGTTGTTTATGAATATCATCCAGCTTGGTAGAAGACTTCTTTTGATGGTTCCCCAAATAAGAAGGACTGGAGAAACGAGTATTTAAAGCAGACTCACTAGCTGGAGTACCAATAGGTGATAAGCTAGCACTAGGAGCAGAAGCTGGGGTACTAGGAGCAGCTTTGTTAGTAGGCGTATTCAAGGGAAACTCAAAGCCACCTTGAGCAACTGCTGTAGTAGCTTCTTGTTGTTGTTTGAGTAGGGTGTCAAGAGCTACTTGGGAATCCAGTACATCCAATGGAGTTGCATCACTAGGAGGAGTAGGAGAGACTGTGGTGGAGTAGGATGGAACCACAAAAATATCATCCTCGTCATCTGAATCAGAAAGACTAGAAGGAACACCTGTACTAGAAGTTGCAAACACTTGTGGACCTGCATCATGGTTAGTTTTGAAACGAAAATATCCTAATGAATCACTAAGATAATCAAGATCAAAATACCATTCAGGACCCTTGCCTTGGATGTTTGACTTCTCTTCTAAATACCTGAGATTTATAGTTTCAATGACCCGCTTGGCTTGGAGATTGTAGACACGATAAGCACGAGAGTGAGCTGAATATCCCACAATGTATCCTTCATCTGCCTTGCCATCAAACTTCCCCAAATAGTCACTAGTATTCAGTATGGCGACAGGACACCCAAAAGGCTTCAAATGAGCAATATTTGGAACTTTGGCCGTTAGAAGCTCATAAGGAGTCTTCTTGTGAGGATTGGTAATAGAAAACCTATTCAAAACATAACTAGCAGTATTAACAGCTTCTGTCCAGAACATGGTTGGAAGCTTGGAATCGGCAAGCATTGTTCTTGCTGCTTCTATTAGTGTCCCGTTCTTTCTTTCTGCCACACCATTCTGTTGCGGAGTTCTTGCTGCACTGTAATCTCTTTTGATGCCCTTAGTATTACAAAGTGCTATGAGGTCTTTATTTTTGAACTCGGTTCCATTATCACAACGAATACTTTTAACCTTCTTGGTCAACTGATTCTCTATAAGGGTAAGAAAATCTCTAAGAATTGAGTAGGTCTCACTCTTGGCAGCCATGAAGAACACCATGTGAACCTACTATATCCATCAGTTACCACCAGATAGAATTGTTTGTGGTCAATGCTCCCAATGGAAGTAGGACCAAATAAATCCATGTGTAGTAGTTGCAATGGTTCAGTAATAAGACTAAGAGCAGTAATGGCCTTGAAGGATGCTTTATGCTGTTTGCCTTTGCTACAAGCAATACAATTTATATCATTTCTAAATGACTTGGGAGGTAAACCAGAGACCAGATTCAGATTTGCAAGTTTGTGAATGGTCTTGAAGTTCACATGCCCCATCCTTCTGTGCCATTGAGTGGCTTCATCTTCTGAGGCTTTAGCAACTAGACATGCTAGTTGACCAGTAGGGTTGACTTTATTCAGCTTGATGCTATAGGGATTGTGTCTTCTAGGGATTCTGAGCAGAACTTGTGAGTCATCCGGAAGCTTAAAGTCTTTGGAGAGCACAAGTGCATCCGTATCCGTGAAGAGAACAAACTGCTTCTTGTCACAAATCTGAGAAACAAATATCAAGTTGAAGTGCTGAAGTGCTTCCACATAGTAGACCTGCTCAAAATTTAGATTAGGCGTCTTAATTGTTCCTTTGCCAGTGATCCTGCCTTCACCTCCACCAAAATAGACCTTGCCGCCTTGAAATGGTACAAAGTTAGAGAGAAGACTTTTATTTCCTGTCATGCTCCTGGAGCAACCACTATCAACAATGCCTAAACTAGGATCTTGGTATGGAGTAACCTACAACAACAAGATAATAAAAATGCAGAAGTTAGTGTCTTAAGGGGACCCAAACCTTTTCAGGTTTGAGCCTGCCTTGTAGATCTTTAGTAGAGAGCCAAGAAGATTGATGAGATCCATCGTTGTTCCTTGGTTGCCTATGCATCATATTAGTATTATTGTTTGACCAAGAACAACCTGCTGAGGGCTTAACAGCAGTTCCTAAACTTCCCAAGCCAAAATACATGTGGTCAAAATTATGTGGATAAATTGGATTAAAATTTTGAAAATAATTACTGGTGGATCTATTTGTTGCTAATCCAATGTTTCTCCAATGATCAGAAGGTAATGGAGAGGACCTTCTAGAAGAAGAAAACGATTGAGCACTAGGATTGAGTCTTCTAGAAGTATATGTGGCAGCTCCTGGTGGACCAGGAGCAGGAAATGCTTGATTAACAGAAACATGTGTGTCATAAAAATCACAATCTTTAATCAAATGAGATGCACTTCCACAAACAAAACATGTTTTAATAGACCTTTTATTAGAATGACATTGTTTCATACTGCTAACATTATTACACACAATTCTAGGAGAATCACACTTCCTAGGACTCAATAAACCAGGACCAGACACAATTGACTTAAAAGTAACTCTCTCTTCACACTTCCTAGCACTAGTAGCAGCATGATCATTCGACTTGGAACTTGTAGGTCTCGACTCTTCACTTGAACCACTTGATGCAGAGTCACTGGCTTTGTCACTGAAAGTACACGAGACAAAGTCATTAGAATTAGTAGAACTTTTTGGGGACTCATGCATTTGTGACCCATCCAAGTCAATATGCCTAGAAGTGGGCATAAAAGTTCCAGTAAGGGGGGGGGGGGGGGGGGGAGGGACAACATGCATTTCTGCTGCTGGTTTAAACCTATTGTGACTAGGTTCTCCCTCTTCCTCTTTGTCGGCATCAAAGACACTCAAAAAAGATAGATCAAACACATCTTTTGAATCAATATATTTATCAAATCCTAACCCTCTTTTAGTCCTACAAGACATGCTACTATCAATTAATTTTGAAAGATTTTTAGGTGCCTTTTGCCATTTTTCAAATCTCAATATTGTAGCATCTAATCTTTCTTGCATCTCCTGTTTTTCTTTGATACTGGCATCTTTTACCTTTTTCTGTATATTTAAGCATATTAGTTGTGTTGTCTAAATCGATGCTCAGTATCCTAATTTTATTCTCATACTCACGTTGAGTATCTTGTAGCCACCTCTTTTGTTGTTCCAATGTGTTTAATGAAGCCTTATAGGCTTGAACCTCTAAAAAATACTTATCATTCTGATCATTTACTTCATTAAATTGGGACAGCAGTTCTGAGTATTTATCATGACAACCAAGAGGACAATGTTGTACCTGAGTTGAGATGCCCATAAGAGCAAACTCGTCTGCTTCTTCTGCATCAGATAGATTCCCAACAATCATTGCAAACACGTCAGTCGAGGATTCAGCTGATTCCAAAGTGGTAGTCTGATGATCATTCCAGTTGACCATAGAGTCAACCGATACCAATGCCTTCTTGTCATCTTTTACCTCCTGAACCTTAAAAGCTGAGTACCTGCTCTTCTCCTGGTCATTCTTGCTATTCCCTTGCAAAATGACCTTGTTGCTGGCAATTATAGCATCAAACCTTGATTCTGTCGAATCTTGCTGGCTCCCGTGGGTTGTAGTTAAATTTTCGACCTGCTTTCTTCTCAAACTTGTGAACCCTAAGAGTGAGCATGGCCATCTGCCATTTAAGATCCATTTCATCCAGGTCAAGTTTATCGACCTGTTTGAAGTCATCAAAAGCAAGTTGTTGCTGAGCATCAACATCAGCCACAAAAGAATGAAGAACGGCTTCTACCATACTACCAGACTTAGCAGTAGGATCAGGAGCAGAAGTATGCTGAAAAGTATGTTGAGAAGAAACAGTATTGCATGGGCTGCTAGCATATGTCATGGGACTGGATGCCATAGAACTCACAAAGGCAGAATTAACAGGAGTAGGAAAAGAATCACTTGAATATCCTCTCACATGAGGTTCAAAACTTTTGAGCTTATGAAATAGATCATCAAAATTGAGATAGTCAAGCCCACCTTTTGCTTTGAAAGAGATTACCAGCTGATTCCATGAGTAGGGTAAGGCTCTAAGAAACCTTGCATTAATATCACCATCGTCAGGCTTTGAACGAAGTTGATTCAATTGGCTCAATATCTTTTGGAACCTGTCATACCCTTGATGTAAACCTTCAGTTTCTGAGAGTTTGAACTCTGTGAATTCATCCCTCAGCATGGATCTTCGCATTTTCTTTGACTCCTCATTCCCACCAAACCTTGCTTTTATACCATTCCAAATTTCTCTTGCATCATCCAAATGGTAGAAGTCACCCATGTGATCATCAGGAAGAGATTGAAGCAAAATAGTTTTTGCTTTGACCTCCTTCTGAATAGCTATGATTTCTTCATGAGTTTTAGGGTCAAGAAGAGTATGATTACCATTCTTGTCTCTTCCAGTTAGCTTCCTGCTGTTCCCATTCAGAATAACCTTCCAAAGGTCTTGATCAGTATTGGTGATCCACCATTCCATCTTCATTGCCCAACTATCATATTCGTCCTTTTTCAGTAGAGGGAATTTACCATTCGTGTTGGAAACCGTAGCAACGATCTGCTGAGGTTGCACAGTTTTAGGAGTGCTGTCATCTCCTGTTTGAGTAGAAGTTGAGGCAGACATGATAAAACAAAAATGTCAGTAATAAAAAACTTGATTCTACTTGTATAGAGACCCTCCCAGGCTCTGATACCACTTGTTGGATCCACTAGATGTGGATCTTGCAGCCTGTCAGGAACGGTGAACGACTTCTGTAATCATAAGTCAATTCACAGAGAGACTCTATACACAATATGAATGCAGAACACACATATAATAAAGAGGAACAGAATAACTATAAAGACTTGATCCTTTCTAAGGATTTCTAATATTGATAATGACTAGAACTACGTTTTATGAAGGTGTGTCTAACCCTTCTGCCCAAGGTTCATTTTATACTACAAGGAAACCCTAATACAACATTAAACAAAACGTGTCAAACTGATATGCATATCCTTTCCTAACATATCTCATGCATATCCTAACAGAATAATAAATAAATAATAAAGTTTGACTTTGACTAGGACCAGGAGCACGACTTGCTCCTACTACTACTAGGACCAAGAGGAACTACATACCTCCTAGTCTACCTATTACAATAACTATTACAATGGTCCTAACAGATGTTAATTACATGGATTTATGATTATAAAAATGGAGAGGAGGAACATGATTACCAATTAAACGTGATTAGGTAAATACCAAGTAACACACTCGAATCAACAATCAAAAATTGAGGCTTCGTCTCCTTCTTTCTTTTTGTCTGCCGGCGGTACCCACACAAAACATCAACCCTAGATTTTTCTTGTTTAGTAAAATGAAATGATAAAATCCCTCGTTGTTAACTTATCAAGTGAACTAGGCCTAAAGCCCATTTTTCTTTCTTTTGCTAATGAAGCCGCGACCCACACAAAGACACACACAATGTACGTTTTATTTTCGTGTTTTAATTATTTATCGTACATGATCGTGTTTTAATTCCCGTGTTTAATCTTGACTTGTATTATTTATCTTACTGAATAAATAATAATAGCTGTAAATACTTGGATATTAACATTAATTATTCTTTGTGCATGCCGGGTATTAATTAACTTAATATTTCTATTAAATCGGTGACTGCGTATAATTAATGTTCGTGGATTTTAAAGCGGTTTTTAGAACTCTTCCCCTCTAAAAGAATAATTCGTCCTCGAATTAGAAATATGATAATGCTGCGGTTTTACATTTCTCCTTCTCTAAAAGGAAAATTCGTCCTCGAACTATAGACTGTTAATGAAATGATGCCTAAAAACATTACTTGCATTTTTCGGTCTCGCTTTGTTTTGATTACGACAATATGTAAAAACAAGTATTTACGAAAACAACGAAAAACGAATTCTTGTGTTTAAGTATTTTTCATTTCAGCCATTATCACTTAAGGTATGAACAAACAAGTACTCATCCTAATTAAGTGATCAAGGATTTAATCTTTTCTTAAAACTCACTTTTTATTAAGTGTGGCAAGTTTTTTTTATTAAACTTTCTTTTTAAGAAAATGTTTTATTAAATTAATTATTTGAAATTGAAAATGGCATATTCTATCTTGGTTTGGAATATCCTTTCAGGATATTTTAATCCCCAGATTCGAACCAATCCACTAAAAGACAAAAGGGAGCAGAGTCTATGCAGGAGGTTCCTTAGCTCCTATAGCGGCTCCTTAAGGAACCACGGGCAGATATAGCCGTTGGATGTTTGTATTATAAATACTGGACCATTCTCAGACTTTTAATTCTCCTCTTTTGCACATACATTTCTAGATTCTTTCATACTTCTTAAATCACTCAAATCCTTGATCATTTGTTTGATTAATACTTGTTTAGAAGTGAATCTTTCTCCTCTCATCTTTTCCTCTCAAAGTGCAAAGAAAAGAACACTATCATCCTTAAAGTTTTGTGTCTACCTCAAAGATCCATTAAAGATCCAAACTTATTTATTCATTGTTGTGTCATTGTTGTGAAAATCCAAGTAGTTGTGTCTATTTGGAAGTTGTGTATGTACTAAGGTTAATACTTGATCCTTAAAGTATATTGGTGTAGATTGGTCCTAGCTAAGATTAGGGCTCGACTTTTAGCTTATAGTCGGAAATTGGTTAAGCGACATTGTGTACGGTTTCTCCACCTTAAGGAGCTTGTTGATTAGTGAACTCTTGAGTAAGGAGTACTCGAGGAGTGGAGTAGGAACGAGGAGTGAGCTTCGTTGCCGAACCATTATAAATCCTTGGTGTTTGGTTTGATCTTTCCTTCCCTTATCTATTTACATTCATTATTATTTGTACTTGTGATTTTTAGTTTAGTTACATTATACCTTGTTCATATGGTGTATAAGAAGGTTTCACATAAATACTCAAGTCTAAGTTTTTGAAAAGGATTTTTAAAAACCAATCTTTAACAAGTAAACTTGAGAAACTATTCAACCCCCTGTTCTAGTTTCTACAATTGGTATCGGAGCGTGGTTGCTCAAGCCTTCTTAAAATATATTGTATTTTAAAACTTGAATCGATCTATGGATTCCAACAAGTATCTAGAAGGGCAATTCATGTAGAGACCACCTCTTTTTGAAACTGATAGTTTTATTTATTGGAAAAATAGATTTGAGACTTATGTGAAATCAAAAGATTTAGATCTTTGGCATGTTATTATCAATGGTGATTTTTTGACTTATCAATATAGTGAAGTTTCTAAAAGGAAAGAGATAGTCACATATGACAAAGCTAATGATGATACTAAAAGGAAACTTGCTAAAAATAATGAGGCTAAAATGGTGATTTATAATGCTTTACCAAAGAAAGAGTACGAAAGGATTTTTATGTGTGAAACCACTAAAGATATTTGGAACACTCTTTTAGTAACCCACCAAGGTAATTGCCAAGTCAATTAAAGTAAAATCGATCTTCTTGTTCAACAATATGAACAATTTGTCATCTTAGAAGATGAAACTATTGATAGTGCATTTGCTAGATTTAACACTATTATTACTATTCTAAAAGCAATTGATGAAGGTTTTTCTAGCAAGAACAATGTTAGGAAGTTTCTTAGGGCGTTGCATCCAAAGTGGAGAGCTAAAGTCACGGCGATTGAAGAATCAAAGGATCTCGCCAAATTATCACTCGATGAACTCATTGGTAATTTAAAGGTTCACGAGATGATAATTTTGAAGGACTCGAAAATGGTGAAAACTAAGAGTGAAAGAAAGTCTCTTGCACTCAAGGCCAAGAAGGCGCAAAGTGACCATGAAAGCTCCTCGGATAGTGGTGATGAGGAATATGCCATGGCGGTTAGAGACTTTAAGAAGTTCTTTAAAAGACGAGGTCAATACGTGAGGCAACCAAACAACGACAAGAAACCCTTATCCAAAAACCGATTTGCCAAAGATGATAAAGGTGATAGGAAATGCTTTAGATGTGGTGATCCAAATTATTTCATCGGTGATTTTCCTAAGCCTTCACGCGACAAGAACCACACGACATTTGTTGGAGGTTCATGGAGCGATAGCGGTGAAGATGTTGATGACAACCCTAAAGATGAGAAGTGTCTCATGGCTCACAGTTCTAAAGAGGTACATTCTGAAACCGAGTATTATAGCAATAATAGTTATTCTCAAGATGATAGTGAATTAGAAGGTCAATACAATAACTTGCATAAGCTTAGTCTTAAATTCATTGAAAAGAACAAAGTGATAAAATCAACTAGAACTAAGCTTGAAAATGAGATTAGTGAGCTAAAAGAGAAATTAGCTAAGATTGAGAAAAACAAAGAAGTATATCTAGGATGCTTAAAATGTGAAAACCTTAGACAAGAAAATGAAAACCTTAAGCGCACCTCCATTAGACTTGAAAAGTTCATGAGAGGTACTAATGCTCTTGATGATATGTTAAATAAACAAACTCGTTCTAAGGAAATACTTGGGTTAGGATATAACACTAATGAAGCATCAACTAGTGAACCAAAACAAGTTAGGTTTTCAGAAAAACACTCCCCTGTACGCGGTTCTACAAAATATGGGGCGGTTCCTTATTGCTATGGAACCACAGATGGAGCTAAAGAACCGCGGCCAGAAGAAGATTTATGTGAAAATCCTAAACTTTCTGAAAAGTCTATTTTAGGTGAAGGACCAAAACATATTCTTATTAACAAGGTTAAAGTACCTATAATTGAAAAGACTACTCTAGATAAATTCTACAAGCCCTTGAGTAAACCTCTAATGGGAACTAGAAACTTATCTAGACAAAAATCTACTCCTCCAAGAGTACGAAATGAATCTAAACCTAGAAGTAGAACACCTATGCCAAAAAGAGATGATCAAGCTAAATCACGACCTAAAAGTAAAACTCCAACACCTCGGAGGAATAACAATAATTCTAGATCAAGATCAAAGACACCTAGGAGCAACTATGGACAACAAAATGGCCATATGAATTGGAATAATTTTCAACAACAATACTTTTCCCCATGGGGAATGTCTCCTTCATTCAAGCATCCCAAAATACAAGAGATGTTTGGAACTAACAATTTTGGACCCATGAGATATTAGGGACCAAATGTTTGATCTTGTGTGTTGTTACCTAGATATGCTTGGGAATCAATTTAGAGCCCGACGAGTGGATTAAGGATAGTGGTTTTTCTAAACACATGACGGGTAATCAAAGTTTATTCTCGCACTAAAAAGCATATGATGGAGGTAATGTTATATTCGCAAGTAATCGACGTGGTAATATCATTGGCAAAGGTACGATCACTCTTGACTCTATGACTATAGAAAACGTAGAGCACGTAGATAACTTAGGTTTTAACCTTCTAAGTATAGGTCAAATTTGTGACGATAAGTGTAAGGTCATCTTTTCGGAATATGACAGTAAAATCGTAAAAGACGGAAAAGTCATTGGAAAAGGTGTTAGAAATCATGGGCTTTATGTCATGAAGGTTAATAGAAAGTCAAAGGACAACTTATGTCTAGCGACTTTAGATGATAGTTCTACTCTTTGGCATAGGAGATTCGGTCACGCTAATATGCATTTAATTCAATCTTTAGTCTCTAAGGAGTTGGTAAGACATCTCCCCAAGATGAATTTTGATAGTCACTTTTGTGATGCTTGCAAAATTGGGAAGCAAGTTCACTCAAGTCACAAAGCTAAGAGTTTGGTTTCGACCTCTCGGTGCTTAGAGCTCCAACATATGGATCTCTTTGGACCTTACACCATACGGACTTATGGAGGTAACCTTTATACCCTAGTTATAGTTGAGGACTACTCTAGATTCACTTGGACTAGATTTTTGGCGTCTAAGAATGAAGCTTTCGATCACTTCGAAACCTTTAGTCGAAGAATTCAAAATCAACTAGGATGTTCAATTGTCTCTATTAGGACGGATCATGGTAGGGAATTTGATAATGAAGTGCAATTCGGTGCCTTTTGTGAAGCTCATGGTATTAACCATAACTTCTCGGCTCCTCGCACTCTACAATCAAATGGGGTAGTTGAAACGAAGAATAGGACCATCCAAGAGATGAGTAGGACGATGTTAAATGAGCAAGCTTTGCCTAAAAAATTTTGATGCAATGCCGTGGACACATCGACCTACATTCTCAATCGAATTCTTATTCGACCTTTTCTAGGAATGACCCCCCTATGAGATTCTTAAAGGTAAGAAGCCCTCATTGGAATAATTTAGGGTGTTTGGAAGCAAGTTCTTCATTCTTAACACCAAAGATTAACTTACTAAGTTTGATCCAAAGTCTTACGAAGGTATCTTTTTAGGATATTCTCAAACTAGCAAAGCCTACATAGTCCTCAATAAAACCTCGGGTGTAATTGAAGAATCACTTAACGTGACATTTGATGAAACCCCTCCTTCATCTAAGACACCACCTTTGGTAGACGGCGAATTGGATGAAAAAGACATAGTTAATGCCAAAGATGTTATAAACATAGGAGTTGAAGACCTTAGTGTTGAAAAGGGAGTAAACATTAAGGAGTCAAAGGATCATGCTCTCGATAACGTCATAGGCGAATTAAATCAAAGGACCCTAAGATCTCAAGTACAAAATCAAAGTAACTTCTTTTGTTTCGTCTTCTTGATTGAACCAAAGAATGTTAAAGAAGCTTTGATGGATGAGAGTTGGGTTATCTCTATGCAACAAGAATTGAATCAATTTATTGCTAATGACGTTTGGGAACTTGTTCCTCTACCCAGAAGTTCGACCATCATAGGAACCAAATGGGTATATAGGAATAAGTTAGATGAGAATGATGTTGTGTCTCGTAACAAGGCTAGACTTGTAGCTCAAGGCTATAATCAACAAGAAGGTATTGATTATGACGAGACATACGCACCCGTAGCAAGATTAGAATCCATTAAAATCCTTTTAGCTTACGCTTGTGCCTTAGACTTTAAGCTTCAATAAATTGATGTAAATAGTGCATTTCTTAACAGTTTGATCAATAAGGAGGTATATGTGGCTCAACCTCCCGACTTCATTGATTTTGAGAAACCAGATCATGTTTACAAGCTTAAGAAAGCTCTTTATGGTCTCAAACAAGCACCCAAAGCTGGGTACAATAGACTTAAAGTATTTCTTGTAAAACATGAGTATACCATGGGGATGGTAGACAATACACTCTTTACAAAGAAGAAAGGTTCTCACCTCATTATTGTACAAATATATGTTGATGACATTATATTTGGTTCAACTTATCAATCATTGTGTGATGACTTTGCCAAAATCATGCATGACGAGTTTGAAATGAGTATGATGGGAGAACTTAACTTCTTTTTAGGACTCCAAATTAAACAAATGGACGATGGTATTTTCTTTAATCAATCCAAGTATGTTAAAGAAATGCTAAAGAAATTTATATTAGAAGACTCTAGACTAATGAAGACCCCTATGGCCTCGAATACTAAACTCACCGTAGATGATGATTGTGAGTCGGTAGACAACACCAAATATAGAGGTATGATTGATAGTTTGTTGTACCTAACGACAATTCGACCGTATATCATGTTTAGTGTTTGCCTTTGTGCTCGCTTCCAAGAGCCTCCCAAAATCTCTCACCTTAAAGCGGCAAGCGTATCTTCCGATACATTAAGGGCACTATACATTTAGGATTATAGTATCCTAAAGGGACAGGCGTAGAAACCATTGGCTACGCGGACTCGGATCATGCGGGAGACTATGTGGACCGGCAAAGCACTAGTGGAGTTTGTACCTTCATGGGTTGTTGTTTAACTTCTTGGTTCTCCAAGAAACAAACCGCTCTTGCTATATCCACCACGGAAGCCGAATATGTGAGTGTCGGTAAAGCTTGTCAACAAGCTCTATTGATGAAGCAAGCGCTTGTTGATTACGGGATTTCTCTTGATGATGTTCCCATAATGTGCGACAACAAGGGTGCAATAGACCTTAGCAAGAATCCCGTACAACATTCGCGAACTAAGCACATAGAGATTCGCCACCATTTTCTTAGGGATAATTTTCAAAAGGGGAACATTTCGATCAAAAAGGTACCCTCGGTAGAAAACTCAGCCGCCATCTTCACTAAGCCACTTAAGAGGGAACCTTTTAATTACTTGCGTCTAGGTCTAGGTTTAATGGAACATATTCCTTAATTATGCATTGTAATTAATCAAGTCTTTTTCTCTTTTGAGTCTTTTCTTTCTTTGAGCTTTTGATTATCGTAAACTCCTTTTGAAGACTTCTCTTCCCTTTTTCAAAATTCTCAAAGTTCTTTCAAAAATGGTCGAGAAATGTTTTTGCATTGTTAATTCAATCTAATTTTTTTTTTCATAGCTTCTTGCTATTCATAATGAGTTTACATAAATCATATGTATGGGTCTCTCAAATATAGCAAGAATAAAAGAGAACTATGGAGGATCATTGTGTCATGACTAGGTGTCTAGTTCTACACACCTCCTACATCGATTTTCTTTAAAATCCATGTATTTTGGTCAAAACCTTGTTCGGTGATTTCTTGCGTGTTTTATTTGTCTATCTTTGCTTCTAAGCATATCCCCATGATTAGTTAGACTATAAAAATAGGATTTATTGAATTGGAAAATCATCCCTCATCACAAAATTTAACCCACTTTGGGCGGTTCTCTATTGAGACTGTGGTTCCCTAGTGATAAGGAACCGCTTGTGGAGATAAGGAACCACACCCAGTAACCTCTTTTTCGGGTATTCCTGAAACTCCAAATTTGTTCCAACACTTTTTGGAATCTTTGTCTCAACCCTTTGACCACCCCTAAAATATCTTGGGCTTTCTCTATTTAACCTTAAGCATTTTGCATCCTTCCTCAAATCAAAATGTCTCATTCCCTAAATGAAAGCTTTGATTCTCTCCATTTTATTCAATTGCTTTCAATCCCAATTCACCCAAGAACACTCAAATCATATTTCTTCTCCTTCTAAGAATGTTGATTGTGGAACTTCTTTTCTTCTGCCACTAGCCTATAGTGTTCTTCCTCCTTCACATGATAATATCATGCATCATGGAACATATTGTCATTGTTATCAATATCAACATCTTGCTATGGCTCATATCTATGAGAAGTTAAATTACATCAAAAGTCTCTTAGTCAAACCTCCTCTTCACTATGACTATGAGATTATTACCAAGCCACCACCACCTCCTTCCGCCACTACTTTGTCTTTTATCTAAGCATTGGTTGCTTACCTTCAAGACGTCTAGTTCAAGCAAATCTTAGAGTTCTAGTTTAACTAGGATTAGGTTTATGCTTTTATTTTGTCTTGTGTTTGTGTCTCATACATCTTTGTATGATTTATTCCTTTGTATCTATTATCATGTTTCCTTTTAACATGACTTATCTTGGATCTTTTGTCTCTTCTCTTAATTTTTTTTGTGACCTTTGCTATATCTTGTTGGCTGTCTCTTCTCTTCTACTAACCCTTCTATGTAGCTTGTCACAATATATCGATCCCTTGGTTCCCCAAGCAAGGGGGAGTAAGCACCAAGGGGGAGCATTTGCAAAGTCTGGTTCTTTTCTTCTTCAAAGACTTTTGCAACCTTTTTGCTTCGACGAAGGGGGAGAAATGATATAGACTCGTCTTCGAAAATCTTGTTTTATTAGGTGATTGAGTTTATGTATTGTCGGAATCAAAAAGGGGAGATTGTTAATGCAATGATGCCTAAAAACATTACTTGCATTTTTTGGTCTCGCTTTGTTTTGATTACGACAATATGTAAAAACAAGCATTTACGAAAACAACGAAAAACGAATTCTTGAGTTCAAGTATTTTTAATTTAAACCATTATAACTTAAGGTATGAACAAACAAGTACTCATCCTAATTAAGTGGATTTAATCTTTTCTTAAAACTCACTTTTTATTAAGTGTGACAAGTTTTTATATTAAACTTTCTTTTTAAGAAAGTGATTTATTAAATTAATTATTTGAAATTTGAAAATGGCATATTCTATCTTTGTTTGGTATATCCTTTCAGGATATTTTAATCCCCAGATTTGAACCAATCTACTAAAAGACAAAAGGGAGCGGAGTCTATACAGGCGGTTCTTTAGCTCCTATAGCGGCTCCTTATCGATAAGGAACAGCGGGCTCCAATAAGGAACCGCGGGAAGATATAGCCTTTGGATGCTTGTCTTATAAATAGTGGACCATTCTCAGACTTTCAATTCACCTCTTTTGCACATACATTTCCAGATTCTTTCATACTTCTTAAATCACTCAAATCCTTGATCATTTGTTTGATTACTACTTGTTTAGAAGTGAATCTTTCTCCTCTCATCTTGTCCTCTCAATGTTCAAAGAGAAGAACACTATCATCCTTGAAGTGTTGTGTCTACTTCAAAGATCCGTTGAAGATCCAAACTTATTTATTCATGTTGTGTCATTGTTGTGAAGATCCAAGTAGTTGTGTCTATTTAGAAGTTGTATATGTACTAAGGTTAATACTTGATCCTTAAAGTATATTGGTGTAGATTGGTCCTAGCTAAGATTAGGGCACGACTTTTAGCTTAGAGTCGGAAATTGGTTAAGCGACGTTGTGTATGGTTTCTCCACCTTAAGGAGCTTGTTTATTATTGAACTCTCGAGTAAGGAGTACTCGAGGAGTGGAGTAGGAACGAGGAGTGAGCTTCGTTGCCGAACCACTATAAATCCTTGGTGTTTGATTTGATCTTTCCTTCCCTTATCTCTTTACATTCATTATTCTTTATACTTGTGATTATTAGTTTAGTTGCACTATAGCTTGTTCATATTGTGTATAAGAAAGTTTCACATAAATACCCAAGTCTAAGTTTTTGAAAAGGATTTTTAAAAACCAATCTTTAACAAGTAAACTTAAGAAACTATTCAACCCCCCCTTCTCTTCTAGTTTCTATAGGTACGATAAGCTGATGGAATTATAAAAGTTGAAAGGACACAAAAGCTGAAACGACATGTAAGCTGAAAGGACAAACCTGAACATAACTGGAAATGAGGATAAGAAGTCCGTATAGACTCCTCCGTTTCCCAAGTGGCCTCCCGCTCTAAACGGTTCCTCCAAAGAATCTTGACAAAAGGAATAGTCTTCCTTCTCATAACTCGATCCTGGCGATCTAAGACTGGTTCGGGTTCCTCAATGTAGGATAGATCCCCTCGAATCTGATCGAGTGGATAATTGAGTTTGTGAAGCTCATGATAGTTGTAACCTTTGAGTAATGATATATGTAACACATTGTGAACATGTGAAAGCTGAGGCGGTAATGCCAATTGATAAGATACTTCACCGACACGTTCGAAGATCTCGAACCGTCCGATGTAGCGAGGGCTGAGCTTGCCCTTGAGGCCAAAACGTCTGACCCCGCGTGCTGGTGATACTTTGAGGAAAACAAGATCACCAGTCTGAAATACTAGATATCTGCGATGCTTGTTAGCATAACTCTTCTGACGAGTACGCGCTTCCTGCAGCTTTGCCCTAGTAATAGCGGCCTTTTCGTTGGTCATCTTTATTAGTTCTGGTCCCTCAATTAGACGTTAACTTGAACCTAACAAATCGGAGCACGACATTTCCTGTCGTATAACATCTCAAAAGGAGCACACTTGATACTCGCATGCTAACTGTTGTTGTAGGCAAACTCGACCAAGCAGATATAGTCCTCCCAATTACCTGTCCATTCTAATGCATAGGCGCGTAGCATGTCCTCCAAGGTCTGGATGGTACGCTCTGACTGACCGTCTGTCTGAGGATGAAAGGCCGTGCTAAGCTTAAGCCTGGTTCCCCAAGCTTTATGCAAACCTCTCCAGAAATGTGAAGTAAATCGTGGATCCCTTTCTGATATGATGTCTGAAGGAGTACCATGTAATCGCACGATCTCCTTCTTAAATATGTCTGCTAATTTACTGACTGGGTAATCCTTACGGATACGGAGGAAATGTGCTGACTTGGCAAACGGTCAACAATGACCCAAATGGCATCATGTTTTGTTTGAGTTTGCGGTAACCCGGTGACAAAATCCATGGAGATCTTGTCCCATTTTCACTATAGAATATCTAATGGTTGTAGTAAACCACTAGTACGCTGATGCTCTATCTTAACCTGCTGGCAGGTTAGACATCTGGAAACAAAAGTAGCGACATCCTACTTCATGCCGCTCCACCAAAATACTGCTTAAGATCGTGGTACATCTTGGTGGAACCTGGATGGACAGAAAACAGAGAGCTGTGAGCCTCAGTCAATAAGGCTTCTCTAAGAGTAGGGTCTTCTAGAACACATAATTTGGTACCATGCCATATGATACCGTCATCATCGATGCGAAACTCAGCCTGTTGGTCAATATTCTGAACAATCGCCTAGATTTCACCATCATCCTTCTGTCCAGCTTTAATCCGAGAGCGTAAATCTGGTTCCACTCTCAGACTAGCCCAGTAACCTGTCTGCCCGCGTACTAGAAGCTCAATGTCATACCGCTCTAAATCCCGAATGATCTCCTTCTTAACCTTGATGCCATTAATCATCCCTGAATTTCTGCTGAGAGCATCTGCCACCACATTCGCTTTACCTGGGTGCTACTGAATGTTGGTGTCATAATCCTTCAGCAGCTCTAACCAACGCCACTGCCTCATGTTCAGCTCTTGCTGCATGAATATCTACTTGAGACTCTTGTGATCGGTGAATATATCACACGACTCACCATACAGATAATGTTTCCAGATTTTGAGTGCGAAAACAACTGCTGCTAGCTCCAGATCATGCGTGGGATAATTCTCCTCATAAGGCTTTAGTTGTCGTGAGGCATAGGCGATGACTTTCCTATGCTACATAAGTACACACCCCAAACCTTTCCCTAAAGCGTCACTGTATATATGATATCCACCTGTACCAGATGGGAGAGTAAGGATAGGTACTAAAACTAAACGCTGTTTGAGTTCTTCAAAACTCTCCTCTCTCTCATCAGTCCATACAAACTTCTCCCCCTTGCGCATAAGTTTGGTCAACGGTAAAGCCAAACGTGAGAAGTTCTCTACGAACCTGTGGTAGTATCCTGCTAAACCAAGAAAACTGCATACCTCCGTTGCAGATGTCGGTCTCGGCAATTTAGTGATAGCCTCGGCCTTCGCAGGATTCATGGTGATCCCCTCTACGGAAACAATATGGCCTAGAAACGCTACCTTACTCAGCCAGAACTCACACTTAGAAAACTTAGCATAAAGTTTCTCCTGTCGGAGAATCAATAGAACTGTATGAAGATGATCCTCATGCTCTTCCTTAGACTTAGAGAAGATTAGGATATCGTCGATGAACACAATAAAAAACTTTTCTAAGAACTGGTGAAAGACTCGATTCATCAAGTCCATGAACACTGCTGGAGCATTCGTGAGACCGAATGGCATGACAACAAACTCGTAGTGACCATATCTCGTACGAAAAGCAGTCTTGGATATATCCTGCTCTTTCACACGTAGCTGATGATAACCTGATCGTAAGTCAATTTTAGAGAAGTGCTTAGCACCCTGAAGCTGATCGAACAAACCGTCGATACGAGGTAGTGGATAACGGTTACGAATCGTGATCTTATTCAGTTCGCGGTAGTCAATACACAGCAACATACTACAATCTTTCTTCTTGACGAACAATACTGGAGCGCCCCAGGGTGACACGCTCAGACGAATGAAACCTCTTTCTAACAATTCCTGCAGCTGATCCTTTAGTTCCTTAAGCTCAATGGGAGCCAAGTGGTAAGGAGCTTTGGATAATGGTTCTGCTCCTGGAATAAGATCGATACCAAACTCCACTTTCTCGAGTGGGAGGTATGCCTGGGAATTTTTCTGGGAAGACATCATGAAACTCTGACAAAATTGGTTGATCATAGATTGAAGGTGTTTCATAAGTAGTATCATGTACAACAGCTAAGAAACCCTTGCAGCCATGATATAATAGAGCACGGGAGTGTAAAGCTGAGATAATTTGTACATGTTTTCCTGGCAGGAAACCACGGTGAACGTACTCTGGAGTCTGAACATCACCGAAGATGACTCGGTATGCATGACAATCTCTAGTGGCACGATGTGCTGACAACCAGTCCATACCTAGAATTACATCAAATTCACACATGTCCAGAGGAAGTGCATTAACTGGGAGGATTTTATCATCGAATTTTAAAGGAAGATCCATGTACACCTGAGTAATGCGTACAGAGTCTCGCATGGGCGTAGATATGCTTAACACACTATCAAGTGGTGTAGGGGTCATGTCTAGAATAGCAGCAAATGTAGTAGATATAACTAAATGTGTAGCGCTCGTATAAAAAAGAACACAGGCAACGCGTCAATATATAAATAATATGCCGGTGAGGGTACATGTGGCCTTGTTTTCTTGCTCCCTGGTAATGGTATAAACGCTGCCTGTGGTTAGTGGTCTCTGAGGCACCGACAATATCTCCCTTCTTCTAGTCTCTCATCATGTGACCCTGCTGTTCGCACTTGAAGCAACCACTAGAACCACGATGACACGGTCCCGGGTGTCTCTTCCCACATGTGGTGCAGGTAGGATTAGTATACTCCGTAGGAGCTACTCTGGTTTGCTACGAACCTGATTCAGAAAATGTACGTGTTTCACAACTATGGTGACATTAAATGAATAAGGCTGGAAAGTTATGAATTCTATTACCAGAGTTGGTTGGTCTGGTAGACTGCTGACCCCTGTGATTTTGGCCACGTCCCTACCCAGCATCTCTGTTGTCATGCTGAATGTTAGCCTAAACGTCACACAACAGTTTAATATTGCGAAGTTTAAAGAAACACTTGTGGCTGCCATAATAGTTAGAGTTACCACAGTAGTTGTCACTACCGCCTCTCCTGTCTGATCTGTTACGGTCATATGACTGACCGTGATTCTTGTAGCCATGTTATTGAGTAGCCAACTGTGATCGGTCTCCTCCTTTCTGTCTGAAGATAAAAATTGGATAATGCATGTTATATAATGAAAAGTAAGGACAGGAGTTGTAATACCTAGAACCGAGGTCAATTACCTTACCCTAAATTACGCTTATTTTTGAAATTTTTAAGAAATTTTATTGGCTATATATTTTATCATTTTGGTTGAAACCGATATTTGAGGTCGTAATTTTGACGATTGACAATTTAAGAAGAACGATGACGACTATGATCCCGATGGATGCCCAAATTTCTATGTTTATTGTCGTTTTATCGATATTATAATTTTTCGAGGATTTTACTTTCGGTTCGTGTTAAGTTGATTCGGGTGAGTTTTTATTGCTTTCCGGGTACATTTAAATTGTCCTAAAAGTATTTTGGAGTGTTCGGGATGATCCCCGACTCCCGTAAAATTTTCCAAAATGACTAGTGAGTCATTCCCGTAAAATTTTGAGGTCGTTTTCACTTAAGGCCAAAAGAAAGCTATTATTGCACAACAAGGCCCTCCAAAAATTACAAAATGGAAATGTAAACACACACAACACATAACTTCACTAAAATTTTTCTCCATCTCTCTCTTTTCTCTCTTTAGGCCGACGGCCAAACCACCACACCACCACCACTTTTTTTTTCTAGCTTGTTTTAATTAAAACTAAGGTTAGACCACTTCTAGTTTCATCATTACAATTGTTTTCATGTACTTTAATCCAACATGCATCCATAAAAATTTTCCAAGAATCAAATGGATTTTTCAAAAATTGTTTTGATGTTAATTAAGGGTACGCATGTCTAATTCAAGTGTAGGGGATGTATAATCACTCAACAAACCAACCAAAATCAATTTGGTTGGGGGTTTTGATCACCCACACCCCACGGCATTAAGGGGGTGTTTGGTGGATCTTGGTGATTGTTGTTTTGTTCATGGTTTATGCGTCTATTTTTTGTTTTTAGATGTTTTTGAATGGGTAAAACCCATTGCATGTTTGATTTGGTGTTTGGTTTTGAGATGTATTTGGTATTTAGGGGGTTAAGGACTGATTAGGATGGTTAGACATGATTATGAGTGATTAAGTTGAGGTTAAGTGTCGATAAATTGGTTTGGAAACGAGTGTTGGATTGATTTTGAGATGGGTAATTTTAGGCAGAATGTTTAGGATGTTTTCATAAAGTTGATTTTGTAAACAGGTCATGAGACTAGGATATAGTTGTAGAGCGTCTTCTTTGCTTCGATTTGGTATAAGATAGAGCTTACGACTCCTAACGAGTCAAAAGTTATGAAGTATTGAAAATCGTGTACCGGGAGATGAGAACCTACATAATCCGAAATTATGTTTGGTTTTAGGTCAAATCCCGGGAACCATAGATATAGTTTGGTAAATGGTTAAAGGTTGCTTTTTGGTCTCAAACCTGAATATATGAGTCTATTATTATACTTAGGTGTCAAATGGGTCAATGGAATATTTTAAATGGGTCAAATGAGTCTGACTTGGTCAATGTGCAAAATCAGTCCGAAAAACGTAGGTTTAGTAAAGTGTTGAGTAACAGGTCGTAAAAGCGAAAACTTTTAATGGGATT
The DNA here is from genome assembly GCA_025667525.1 of Glebionis coronaria. NCBI lineage: Eukaryota > Viridiplantae > Streptophyta > Magnoliopsida > Asterales > Asteraceae > Glebionis > Glebionis coronaria. The sequence goes on along the minus strand of CM046874.1, from coordinate 587,264,117 downwards.
AAAAATGTGTTTTCTACAGGACTTAAGGTATTTTTGAGAATTTTCCCAATTTTTATAAAAAGGTTTAAGTCTAGTAAATACAGTCCATACTTTTAGTAAGTATCGGCGAAAAACGTGAAAAGGGTAATAACGTTAATAACATGGACGAAGAGTATAAAACGAGTAACACTTATTTGTTTGGTTTTGGCGTGAGTTGTAATTATCACAATTGACTAATATGTATGTAATATATACAGTACTTAAGGTTTATAAATGAGATTACTCATTACGCGTTATTGGTTTGTTAGGTGTTGATTTTCCCGGGCATCCTCATCATCGTCAGTGATCGTCACTCGAATCGTCGACTACTCTATATATATAAGGTGTGAATTTATAGCCTCGCTTACTATTGTTTTAAATTGTTTTACCCGCGCGGGAAATGCATGCTAGTTTTCTAAAATGAACATATGTCATGAATGATTGTTGGACCCGAATGTTGCCTTAGAAATTGTGTTGAGTACCTAGTTGCAAAAGGCCCTAAATTCATGAACTATTAACTATTGTTTAATCCTAGCGTGGATTGAAAATAGACGCTTATACAATTGATAGTACTATGGGGTTGACGACCCTATCCGAGACGAGGGCTAGTACGTTGAGTACCCCCTGCGGACGGATAACTTGTGATAAGAGATAAGGTATAATTGCAACTGATGCCTTTAGAAGGGGCAATGGCTTCATCTTAATCATGCTGGTAATTATTACGCGGGTGATTGAGTTAACGGATTAGTGTCATGAGCTTAAACACAATTGTCATAACCTTGAAAATAGATTGTTTGATCGACAAGTCTATGAATGATCGTGAATGATTTTTATAACACATATGTTCAAAATGAGATTATAAAACCTATGAATTCCACTCAACATTATTTGTTGACCCAATTTAGCATGTGTTTCAGGTAACCGATGAAGTGTAGCATGTAGCATGCATTGGATGGGAGTTGTGTGTGGCTTGGCGTCTACTTGTTTTTCCACCCATATTTAACTTGAATGTTTTAAACTTTATGTCATGTTGTGAAAATTGTATCTTTTGGGGGTTGAGATTCATGGGGACCGAAACGCTAACTCTGTGTTGTATCATTTAGGTTTGGAAAACCGTAGACATGTATGTTTTTAACAATGTTCAAATTAAGTTAAAACTTTTACGTCTCTTTGGAGTCGTTTGATATATCTTGTGTACGATGATAACTGCCTAGCACCCAAATGTTGTAGTTCCGCTGCGCATAGCATTTGTGGGGGTGTTAGAGATTGGTATCAGAGCCATGAGTTATAGAGAACTAGGTCGTTTTGAAAATTCCTAAACTATAACTTTTGGTGTCGTAAGAAATTGTCCAAGTACACAACTATCCTGCATGGCTCCGGTAAGGTTTATTTTTGTATTCATGGTATTAATGTATACCTTTGAGTTGAAGTAATATATGTGGGTATTTATTACGTAGATATTGAACTACTATATGTAAACGTTGAAATTGTACGTGGAGTACTCGATACCGTAATTCTTGTATTACATATGCATGAGCATCATATTATCGCATTTTGGGCATGTGTACCACCTTTGCATTGCATTTGCATGCATGTATTTATAAATATTGAATAGTAATCTTACGTACCCTCCAAAATTCTCTGTTGTTGCAGGAATGGCCGAGGTACCGCCTAACGGAAATGGAGACGAATATGTCGTAGGACACGAAGGGGGAACGTTTCCTCTGAACCCGCCAAATGATGACAATGGATGGATCGCTCCAGAAGAAGCGATAGAGCCGGAAAATGACAGTGATGAAAGTGACGTGGACAACTTCAGTATTAGTAAAGCTGGTAGTGAGGATTCCGAGGAAGAGGATCCGGTGGATGATGGAATTCCCGAGAATGCTGTCGGTCAGACCGAACCTAAATTATTTCAATCTCCAAATTCGCCGAAGGGTTATGAAGTGCCCCCGACAGGCCGATATGATTAGCAACCCGTTCGTCCCCCGATGGACAATTGTAAGGACTAACTGAGGACGGTGCCAGGGTTTACTCGAGTAAGTAATGAGAGTGGTGCGGAATCCAACAATGCATCTAGATCACAATCTATTCATGAGAATATCGCGAAGGTCTATTTTCCGAGGCCAAGAAACTATTGGGATCCCGAGGATCGTTTAAGGAGAATGGATAGATTGATGTACGAGCGGTACGTGGTGGAAACTAGAGTAATCAAAAGGTTCGACAAGAATGAGAGGGCACACCAGAGGTTGTTGGCAAGAACTGCAAGGATTGAATTCGATGGAGTGGCAAACAAGGGTGATATTAACAGTTTGAGATCGATGATAGCAAACCTGAGTGCTAGTCTTGAGCAAGTTAGGGAGGATCATGCGAGGTTGACTAGGATGCAAAGTTGGGAGCATCGAGTTAGAGCATCCCTGCCACCAGATTGGAGATTTGTGGATGACTTGGAAATGGAGGCTAATGATTTTATGGTCCAGCCACCTGCCAGAGGTGTGTGTATCACTGTAGGGAATCAGGTAGCAGTGGAGTGTGGATCTACTTCTGGGACTAAGGAGGCGACTGAGTGTGGGCCGAATGATAAAGGAAAGAGGAAGATGGACGAAGAGCCCGGGGAAGACAGTGATGAAGAACCCGAGGAGGATGAAGATGAACCGCCATCCAAGAGGTCGTGTGGATCACCACATGACTAGTTGCTTGTATTTTATTTTACCTTTGATCGTTGTAATCGAACTATTTTAGACTTTTGTATGATGGTATTGTGACAAAAACTTGATGACTTAAGTTTTATGGTGTATGGTTGTAGTGGCATTACTTGTCACAATTTTGGTTGATTTATCAATACAATCCATGTTTACCTTTCATAATCTATGATATGTCTTTAATTTACTCTTTTGTGATGTGAATTGATGAATATTAGTAACCTTGTAGTGATGTGTCGTTGTACTTATATTATGTCTTGAAAGAGAAATCCATCTTAATCTTGATGTGTATACTTACATTGTTTTTCTATTTTCCTTGTCTTTGCAGAGAGGTGTACTTGAGAACTCACCATGCCTCCAAAGCTAACAGCTAACCGTGTGAACACAATGATTCAAGAAGCAATTGCAAATGCACTCGAAGCGGATCGTGCAAACCGAAACCCATATCAAGGTGGAAATGCAGGAAGACAGCAAGCCCCGAGGGAGTGTACTTATGCTGGTTTTATGAAATGCGGTCCCACGCAGTTTCGTGGAACTGGCAGAGCCCTAGAACTCCGAAGGTGGTTAGAGAAGATCGAAAGTACTTTTGAGATTAGCGGATGTTCAGAGGCAAATAAAGTCAAGTTTGCAGCTGCCACTTTTCTTGATGACGCCTTGAGTTGGTGGAACAATCAAGTAGACACTGTTGGATTAGCGGTAGCAAATGCGAGGACTTGGACTGCTACTAAGGCTCTTTTGACCAAAAAGTTTTGTCCCGAAGAGGAGCTGGGTCAACTGGAAGACGAGTTAAGGCATTTGACTTTGAAGAACAATGATATTACAGCGTATATAAGGAGGTTTAATGAATTGAGCCTTTTGTGTCCCGATGCCTTTGCTGATGATAACAAGAAGATGAAGCAGTACATCAAGGGTTTGTCAAGTAATATCAAGGGTGAGACAACTTCATCTAAGCCTGGGTCATTCGATGAAGCAGTCCAAATGGCTCACGCGCTAATGGATGTCAAACTGTAAGATAAGAAGGACTTCATTGCCGAAGGAAACAATAGAAAGTGGGAGGCAGCTCAGAGTAATCAATCCCAAGGTCAAAGTCGTGGAGGAAGCCATAACAACCAAGGTCAGAACCGCAATCAGCAGTTCAACCAGAGAAGAAATGATGGGACGAGGGCTGTCACTAACCCTAGAGGAGCGAAGGTGAATCCCCACTGTGGTCGATGTAATTTGTACCATGTAGGGAATTGCCCACCTGCGTGTGGCAAGTGCGGAAAAGCAGGTCATAGAATGTCAGATTGCCGAGCTAAAGGGGTAGCTACTGGGGCAAATGCCACGAAGGTGATGGTTTGCTTCTGATGTGGAGAAAGAGGGCATAAGCAAGGGAATTGCCCGAAGGCTGGAAACAGGCAAGGAGGAAATAATGCTGCTGCTGTGTATCGAGTAGGGACTACTGATAAACCACAAGGCCCTAACGTGGTTACCGGTACGTTTCCGCTAGACGCTTGTTATGCTAGTATATTGTTTGATTCTGGTTCCGATAAGAGCTTCGTAGATGTTAAATTTAGTCGTCATATCGATAGAGAACTGGTAATGTTAACGACTAGTTATAACGTGGAATTAGCCGATGGGAAGATCGTTAGTACAAATTCTATACTAAATGGGTGTACCTTGAAGTTAGGAAATTACGCTTTTGATATCGACTTAATGCCCATAGAGCTAGGATCGTTCGATGTGATCGTTGGAATGGATTGGCTGATGGCGCATAGTGCCGTGATCGTTTGTGGAGAAAGATTAGTTCAGATCCCGTTGAGGAATAGAGTCTTGACTGTGAAGGGAGATGAATGCACTTCTCGTTTGAAAGTGATATCTTGTTTGAAAATGATGAGATATGTAGAATGTGGATGTGATGTGTTTTTGGCACAAGTTTCTAGTGATGGTGACTTAGAGGCGAAGTTAGAAGAGGTACCTATAATTCGCAAATATCCAGAAGTTTTTCCTGACGAGTTGCCAGGTTTACCACCCACCCGTGAAGTCGAATTTCGAATCGATTTGATGCCGGGAGCTGCACCAGATGCTCGTGCACCCTATCGATTAGCACCATCAGAATTAAAGGAGTTATCGGATCAACTGAAGGAGTTGATGGATAAGGGATTTATTCGACCGAGCTCATCACCATGGGGAGCGCCAGTGTTGTTTGTGAAGAAGAAAGATGGGTCGTTCCGGATGTGTATCGACTATAGAGAGCTCAACAAGCTGATGGTTAAGAATCGGTATACATTGCCGAGGATTGACGATTTGTTTGACCAATTGCAAGGTTCCTGCGTATACTCAAAGATCGACTTGAGATGAGGGTATCATCAACTGCGTGTGAGAGAGGAGGATATCCCTATAACTGCTTTTCGTACGCGGTATGGATACTTCGAATTTCGAGTGATGCCTTTTGGGCTAACAAACGCGCCTGCAGTATTCATGGACCTTATGAATCGAGTATGCAAGCCATATCTAGATAAGTTTGTCATTGTTTTCATCGATGATATTCTTATTTACTCTAAGAGTAAGGAAGAGCACGAGAAGCACCTGAGAAAGATATTGGATCTGCTGAAGAAAGAGAAGTTGTATGCGAAGTTCTCAAAGTGTGAGTTTTGGTTAGAGTCTGTGCAATTCATTGGGCACGTAATTGATAGCAAAGGAGTTCGCGTGGATCCTACCAAAGTCGAAGCAATCAGGGAATGGTCGGCACCGACAACGCCGACTGAAGTTCGACAATTCCTTGGTTTGGCTGGGTATTATCGGAGATTCATTGAAGGATTTTTGTTGATTGCGAAGCCATTGACAAAGCTTACAGAGAAGAATAGGGTGTATGAATGGGGAGATGAGGAAGAACTCGCTTTTAAAACACTCAAGGACAAGTTATGTTCTGCTCCGATATTGTCATTACCAGAAGGAACCGAAGACTTTGTAGTGTATTGTGACGCATCTCGTAAGGGTTATGGAGTTGTGTTGATGCAGCGTGAGAAGGTGATTGCTTACGTGTCGAGACAATTAAGGAAGAATGAAGAAAACTACACGACGCATGATTTGGAATTGGGAGCTGTAGTTTTTGCGCTTAAATTGTGGAGACATTACTTGTATGGGACGAAGTGTGTTGTATTCACTGACCACAAGAGTTTGCAGCACATTTTAGACCAAAAGGAGTTGAACATGAGACAGAGGCGATGGGTGGAATTACTGAGCGACTATGACTGTGAGATTCGCTACTATCCTGGCAAGGCGAATGTCGTAGCGGATGCACTTAGTAGGAAGGATCGAGAGAAACCTTTTAGAGTCAGAGCTTTAGTGATGACTGAGAGTGTTGATTTAACCGAAACAATATTGAAGGCTCAAGAGAAGGGATTAATGAAAGAGAATGTTGGTGCTGAAAATCTGGGAAGACTGTTGAAACCTCTTTTTGTGTTAGGTCAGACGGGCTGAGATATTTCGAGAATCGAATTTGGTTACCATTATGTCCATCCGAGGAAGGAATGCCTGGAGTACGAGATTTGGTTATGAACGAGTCTCATAAGTCGAAGTACTCGATACATCCTGGATCGGATAAGATGTATCATGATCTGAAGAAAGTCTATTGGTGGCCGAATATGAAGGCGGATATTGCTCGTTACGTTAGTAAGTGTTTGACTTGTGCGAAGGTTAAAGCCGAACTTAAGAAACCGTCTGGGCTGTTGGTACAACCAGAGATCCTAGAATGGAAATGGGAGAGAATCGCTATGGATTTCGTGACGGGTTTACCTAGAAATCCAAGTGGATGTGATATGATTTGGGTAATAGTGGATAGATTGACGAAATCTGCTCACTTCTTACCTATGAAGAAGACGGACAGCATGGAGAAACTGGCCAGTGTGTACGTGAAGGAGATTGTTTGCAGACATGGAGTACCTTTATCGATCATTTCGGATCGCGATAGTAGGTTTACTTCGGAATTTGGAAATCACTTCAACGTGCGATGGGCACTGAATTGAGTTTGAGCACGGCCTATCACCCGGAGACTGATGGCCAAAGTGAACGAACTATTCAGACGATGGAGGACATGCTCCGAGCATGCGTGATTGATTTTAGAGGAAGTTGGGAACGCCACTTGCCTTTAGTGGAGTTTTCGTATAATAATAGTTACCATGCGAGCATCAAGGCTGCACCATTCGAAGCGTTGTATAGGAGGAAGTGTAGATCACCTATGTGTTGGAGTGAAGTAGGAGAAAGTCAGTTGACTGGACTCGAAATGGTTTTGGAGACGACAGAGAAGATTATGCAAATCAAGAACCGATTACTTGCTGCAAGAAGCCGACAGAAGAGTTATGTCGATAATAGAAGAAAACCGTTGGAATTTGAGGTCGGAGATATGGTTATGCTTAAGGTTTCGCCGTGGAAGGGTGTGATTCGTTTTGGGAAGAAAGGAAAGTTGAGTCCGAGCTATATTGGACCATTTAAGATTGTTAAACGAATTGGACCGGTAGCGTATAAGTTAGAGTTGCCGAACGAGCTTAGTGCTATTCACGACACGTTTCACGTATCAAATCTGAAGAAGAGTTTGGTGGATAAGGAATTGGTGATTCCTTTGGACGAGATTCAACTGGACGATAAAATGCATTTCGTGGAAGAACCCGTGGAAATTATGGACCGAGAGGTCAAGAGGCTGAAGCATAGTAGAATTCCCATTGTGAAGGTTCGATGGAATTCTAGGCGTGGATCGGAATACACTTGGGAACGTGAGGACTTTTTCAAGGAAAGGTATCCTCATCTGTTCCAGCGGCACGAAATGTGAGTATAAGAAGAGGCGAGCGCCGGGACGTCGCTCTCTTTAAGGAGGCGTGGATGTAATACCTAGAACCGAGGGCACTTACCTTACCCTAAATTACGCTTATTTTTGAAATTTTTAAGAAATTTTATTTGCTATATATTTTATCATTTTGGTTGAAACCGACATTTGAGGTCGTAATTTTGACGATTGACGATTTAAGAAGAACGATGACGACTACGATCCCGATGGATGCCCAAATTTCTATGTTTATTGGCGTTTTATCGATATTATAATTTTTCGAGGATTTTACTTTCGGTTCGTGTTAAGTTGAGTCGGGTGAGTTTTTATTGCTTTCCGGGTACATTTAAATTGTCCTAAAAGTATTTTGGAGTGTTCGGGATGATCCCCGACTCCCGTAAAATTTTCCAAAATGACTAGTGAGTCATTCCCGTAAACTTTTGAGGTCGTTTTCACTTAAGGCCAAAAGAAAGCTATTATTGCACAACAAGGCCCTCCAAAAATTACAAAATGGAAATGCAAACACACACAACACATAACTTCACTAAAAATTTTTCTCCATCTCTCTCTTTTCTCTCTTTAGGCCGACGGCCAAACCACCACACCACCACCACTTATTTTTTTTCTAGCTTGTTTTAATTAAAACTAAGGTTAGACCACTTCTAGTTTCATCATTACAATTGTTTTCATGTACTTTAATCCAACATGCATCCATAAAAATTTTCCAAGAATCAAATGGATTTTTCAAAAATTGTTTTGATGTTAATTAAAGGTATGCAAGTTTAATTCAAGTGTAGGGGGATGTATAATCACTCAACAAACCAACCAAAATCAATTTGGTTGGGGGGTTTTGATCACCCACAACCCACGGCATTAAGGGGGTGTTTGGTGGATCTTGGTGATTGTTGTTTTGTTCATGGTTTATGTGTTTATTTCTTGTTTTTAGATGTTTTTGAATGGGTAAAACCCATTGCATGTTTGATTTGGTGTTTGGGTTTTGAGATGGATTTGGTATTTAGGGGGTTAAGGACTGATTAGGATGGTTATACATGATTAGGAGTGATTAAGTTGAGGTTAAGTGTCGATAAATTGGTTTGGAAACGAGTGTTGGATTGATTTTGAGATGGGTAGTTTTAGGCATAATGTTTAGGATGTTTTCATAAATTTGATTTTGTAAACAGGTCATGAGACTAGGATATAGTTGTAGAGCGTCTTCTTAGCTTCGATTTAGTATAAGATAGAGCTTACGAATCCTAACGAGTCAAAAGTTATGAAGTTTTGAAAATCGTGTACCGGGAGATGAGAACCTACATAATCCGAAATTATGTTTGGTTTTAGATCAAATCTCGGGGACCATAGATATAGTTTGGTAAATGGTTAAAGGTTGATTTTTGGTCTCAAACCTGCATATGTGAGTCTATTATTAGACTTAGGTGTCAAATGGGTCAATGGAATATCTTAAATGGGTCAAATGAGTCCGACTTGGTAAATGTGCAAAATCAGTCCGAAAAACGTAGGTTTAGTAAAGTGTTGAGTAACGGGTCGTAAAAGCGAAAACTTTTAATGGGATTAAAAATGTGTTTTATACAGGACTTAAGGTATTTTTAAGAATTTTCCCAATTTTTATAAAAAGGTTTAAGTCTAGTAAAACAGTCCATACTTTTAGTAAGTATCGGCGAAAAACGTGAAAAGGGTAATAACGTTAATAACATGGACGAATAGTATAAAACGAGTAACACTTATTTGTTTGATTTTGGCGTGAGTTGTAATTATCACAATTGACTAATATGTATGTAATATATACAGTACTTAAGGTTTATAAATGAGATTACTCATTACGCGTTATTGGTTTGTTAGGTGTTGATTTTCCCGGGCATCCTCATCATCGTCAGTGATCGTCACTCGAATCGTCGACTACTCTATATATATAAGGTGTGAATTTATAGCCTTGCTTACTATTGTTTTAAATTGTTTTACCCGCGCGGGAAATGCATGCTAGTTTTCTAAAATGAACATATGTCATGAATGATTGTTGGACCTGAATGTTGCCTTAGAAATTGTGTTGAGTACCTAGTTGCAAAAGGCCCTAAATTCATGAACTATTAACTATTGTTTAATCCTAGCGTGGATTGAAAATATCCTCTTAATCAATTGGTAGTACTATGGGGTTGACGACCCTATCCGAGACGAGGGCTAGTACGTTGAGTACCCCCTACGGACGGATAACTTGTGATAAGAGATAAGGTATAATTGCAACTGATGCCTTTAGAAGGGGCAATGGTTTCATCTTAATCACGTCGGTAATTATTACGCGGGTGATTGAGTTAACGGATTAGTGTCATGAGCTTAAACACAATTGTAATAACCTTGAAAGTAGATTGTTTGATCGACAAGTCTATGAATGATCGTGAATGATTTTTATAACACATATGTTCAAATTGAGATTATAAAACCTATGAATTCCACTCAACATTATTTGTTGACCCAATTTAGCATGTGTTTCAGGTAACCGATGAAGTGTAGCATGGAGCATGCATTGGATGGGAGTTGTGTGTGGCTTGGAGTCTACTTGTTTTTCCATCCATATTTAACTTGAATGTTTTAAACTTTATGTCATGTTGTGAAAATTGTATCTTTTGGGGGTTGAGATTCATGGGGACCGAAACGCTAACTCTGTGTTGTATCATTTGGGTTTGGAAAACCGTAGACATGTATGTTTTTAACAAAGTTGAAATAAAGTTAAAACTTTTACGTCTCTTTGGAGTCGTTTGATATATCTTGTGTGCGATGATAACTGCCTAGCACCCAAATGTTGTAGTTCCGCTGCGCATAGCATTTATGGGGGTATTAGAGGAGTTGAAATGCCTATGTCTGATGAATGAAGTATACCTCTTCTCAGGTCGCTCCAAGTTCTCGAACTCATCTCTTTCGTAGAGCATCTCCAAGTTACGTGCCGCATCTTCCACTTGCGACACATTTGTGTATGTGGCACTAAGTAGCCGATCAGCAGTAGTGGAGTGAAGAGCCGAGCGAAAGTGCTTCGCCTGCTCTTCAGCTGTACCTACAGTCGCGCCTAGAAATCCAACTAACCTGAGGTAGCGTTGCATAAATTTCGTACAATTCTCTCCCATCATCTGACGGATAGAGTGAAACTCTCTCTTTAGTCTCGCCTGGTCAGCATGAGGAAAGAACTGGTCATAGAATAGCGTCTTGAACTGTGTCCATGTTACTATGAGCACCCAATCATCGCCTCCATTCGTCAGCTTATATGCTCTTTACCAAGCTAGGGCGTCGCCCTCAAACTTGTAAGCAGCTAATCTGACTTTGAAGGCTTCCCCGCAGTCCATAGCCTCAAAGATTTTCTCCATGTGAGAAATTCAATTTTCTGCATCTGCAAGACTCACTGCATGCTCAAATGATCGGGGTTTCTGCTTGTTAAACCTTTCCAGCCAGGTAGCTAGAGTAACTGGTGGAGGATTTGGAGGACTATACTGATTTTGAGGATGTGGCCCGTTTTGGAATTCAGCCCGAATTTCATCTCGGATCTGTGGGAGCATGGCTTTCACAACTGATTGAATAGCTGCAGCGATATCCTCATTGTTGCGTCTGTGAGCCATCTGAAAGTTTTAAGAGGAAAAAGATGATTAACCTGTTAGAAGCATGGAAATAAATAACTTAGATTGTGCATGAAATAGTTCATGAAGGCATAGCCAACAAAATTTGACATGAGCAATAGTGAATGCCTATGGGTTGGTTCACAAAATAACATTCAACTGAAAAGTATGAATCTAACATGAGCAAGGGTGAACGCCTATGGGTCGGTTGACAACATAAAATCTGAAATAGCAAAGATGAACGCCTATGGGTCGGTTTACAAATCAAAATTCATAGAAATCACATGAGACTAAGTATGGCTAGTCATGTAGCAACCTTTTACTTAGTCAAAAATATAAGAAAACTGCCCGATAAAATGCACGAGAAACATGGAAGACAACAAACGCTAATGTAGGAAGTTCCTGGTGACTACCCACTAGTCCACAGGTCAGTTTTAGAGCCTACAGGTCGAAACCTTGGGCTCTGATACCATAATTGTAACACCCTACTTTGATAAGTGGGCAGTTACGTGTATTTATGACGGGTCATCAAAGCGTGCAAGGTAAAAGTCTTAAAAACATTAACTGACCATAAAGGAAATACCGGAATCAAACATCGGTAGTCCAAACATAAGCTCAAACATGTAAAAGTAAGTACTAAAAGGAAGGACTAAATAATGTACAAACAAGCAAAGTAATGTATGAAGTGCATAAAGTAAGAAGTCTGGATAGCTTCCATCCAAATGCACATACTCTCAAAATCCTAAGAGCGTCCCTGTGTACCTGTCGTTTGGAACATGAAAAACAAACTACGGTTGAGCATAACGCCCAGTGAGCGGATATAAAGGCATGATAAGAAGTACTGAAATGAAACAAATAACAAATACTGAAACTGAAAGACTAATAAGTAAGATGCAACAGAAAATTGTGTATGTCCTGGAAAACCTGGTTTATAACTGATAAAGCAGAACTATTAACTGTTAAATCTGAAAACATGTATGTACTGTATTTCAAAAGCTTATGTAGGTCATAGGTTGTAACAACGTGTGCATGAATACATAGAGGGGTGACCTCGTCATGCTGTTAGAGGGGTGACCTCTAAATAATAATCTGGGTGGAGGGATAAGCTCCAATGTGAAGGATGTAGAGCACACATCACATTCACCTGCTAACTGTAAACTGATAAACTAGGATGCACCCATACGCCCTACTGATAATATACTGATAAATGGCCAACTGAAATAAAAGGGAAGCTATAGGAAATCACTCCCTCGTAGAGGAGTCATGACACCGGTGCCTCAAGTGTCATGGTTACTATACCTCCATGACTAGATGAAACCGGTCATGTAAAGTTTTATAACATATAATTGGGGAAAACAGATGGCTGCAGACGGGGAATCCTAATCATGCATAGAAAGGAAAGTCCATACTGAAGGACGGGAAATCCGTACCTTGTGTCCAGTAACTGGTCGAAGACGAAACAGATGAAACTCCTACTCTGACTTCACAATAGCTACATGAATAAAGGACGTGAATGAGTCGTCAGATCACTGTATACTTTTACTGGTTCTAATTGTTCGTTACCTGTTTTACATGTTCTTGTATTGTTTTACTGTTTCGTGTATAATTTTGTAACTCTGAATGTTCTTATGTATTTCTGCTTAATGTATATCACGTATTCCTGATTAGTGTATAACATGTATTATCGTATTATTATCCTGTCATAAGTAACCTGCTAAAACTAGTAAGTTTTCTAAAATAGAAAGTTCTCAAAATAGAAAAATTTCTGTAAATGGTTTCATGAATACTTTAATTATTTAATTATAATCAAGTATTAAATATATAAACTAATAAAACATGATTAATTTAATAAATGTTAATTAATTAAATTAAATTAAAATGATTTATACTTTGATTAATTTATCATAAATAATTAACTTAAAGCTTGATTATTAAAATGCTAAACCATACGCCTCTTGTTATAAACTCCGTGTAACCCGAACCCGAGCCGACTGAGATATCCATCTCGGTCGCACTAAACAATTCGACAAAACAACTAAACCCTCACCAACAGCCGGCGACTGTTGGTTTAACCCAGCGGCCAGCAGCCCCGATTGCTGTCTGGTTGCCACTGATTGGCCACAGTTCCCACTGGTTGCCCAGTTTTCCCCTACCGAGTACCAAACATCCACCGACCTAGTGTCGGTTCCCCCTGCTGTGGCGTATGTACCCACCGAGACCTTAAGGGTCTCGGTTTCCCACTTCTTACACCAAACACCCCCCGAACACAAACAAACACCCCCTGGTTGGCTTGTGCAGCTTCTGACATTACCAAATCCACCCTGCACCCCTAGTGGGTCGCGACTGGTTTCAAATAGTGCACACCGAGAGTCTAAGACTCTCGGTTTTCGTGAACCCAAACAAAAAATCCGACCATGATTATAAATCACATGTTTAATTATCATAACCTTATATGTTCTTGATGTTAATTACATGGATTCATGATTATAAAAATGGAGAGGAGGAAAATGATTACCAATTAAACGTGATTATGGAAATACCAAGTAACACACTCGAATCGATAATCAAAAGTTAAGGCTCCGTCTCCTTCTGTCTTTTTGTCTACCGGCGGTACCCACACAAAACACCAACCCTAGATTTTTCTTGTTTTGTAAAATGAAATGATAAACTCCCTGGTTGTTAACTTATCAAGTGGACTGGGTCTAAAGCTCATTTTTCTTTCTTTTGCTTATGAAGCCGCGACCCACACAAAGACACACACAATGTACATTTCATTTTCGTGTTTTAATTATTTATTGTACATGATCGTGTTTTAATTCCTGTGTTTAATCCTGACGTGTATTATTTATCTTAATGAATAATTAATAATAGCTGTAAATACTTGGATATTAACATTAGTTATTGTTTGTGCATGCCGGGTATTAATTAACTTAACGTTTCGATTAAATCCGTGACTGCATGTAATTAATGTTCGTGGATTTTAAAGCGGGTTTTACAGACATATAAAGTTTTGTTCCAACCATTTGTTAAACAGGGAGAGAGTGAGGAAAATAAGTTATTTGCTAGATCTTTATAATATATTTTTATGATAAATTATCATTTAAGGTTGGGATGGTTAATCAAAACTCATCTTTCATTTTAACTTAGTTTTTTCTGCTTCATAAACTCACTTTTTAAATGTAAAGAAAACACATCTCTAACTCAACTTTTCAGTATCATTATATTTATCAAATTATTATAAACAAATTAAAAAATGTAAATAAAATATAAACGTAAACGTGCGAAAATAATAAAAGCGCAAGACTTATTAAATTTAAACCTTTTATTCATAAATAAATAAACATTACATAAGCTTCAAATATTAAGGGAGAAATTAAACATTATTAGACAAGTGTTGGACCAAATCGGATAGAAGGTTTGGATGCATTTGTGCCAATCGGATGTACATCATAACTTGACGAATACGTTTCGAGGTTCGTACGAGATCTTCCGGTTGATGTCCTTCGGGAATCAATTTGGGCATATTGCATAATTTTTATGTTTTTGAATCGTATTATGTAATATGATGCATGCGTACATCATATAACAATTATTTCATTTTTCATCGCATGAGCGCGGGGTTGGCGATTATTGTCCATTTCTTTTCTAAAACCTCAAACGCGTGTTCCACATCTTTCCTTGCCGATTCCTGCTTTAGATTATACAATGTTCGCGGGTGGTCATCGTTAGCGGGTTCTGGAATCGTCTTAACGAGTGAAACTAATTCTGGATATATCTCATCACCAAGATAGTTAAGTAATCCTGTTAGCCACAAAAGGAATCTCTGGCTCTCATCTCGGTTTTAAATCTTTAAACAAAGAGACTGATATAATACATTAATGTCGTTGTTTGATTCAGAACCGCCAAAGAAAGCACGACATATCCACAAGTCTCGCGACGCCACGACTTTTAAAAAAGTGAATGGATTCGATCCATGATCACGTCTAACATATTTCCCTTTATGGACATATGAACAATTAAACCACTCCCAATTCGTGCAGTCAAGACTTCCTAACATCCCCCGAAAACCCATGGTTTTCTTCATGATGCTGGTAATGTAATTCAACAGCAGTCACCCGTGGGTTTTCTCAAATACACTGGCCCATAAACGTTTGATAACAAAAGTACAAAAAATGATCAAGAGCTTCCCGTAAATTTCTTGAACTTATTTGCAGATATTCATCTAAAAAACCAGGAACAACCCCGTATGACAATTGACTAATTGGAGAAGTGAACTTTATCAATGTAGAAATGCCTTCTTTTTCGGTAAGTCAATATTAGCAGAAAAGTATGTATCATGATAAGCTACTTTCGCAAATATCCAGTTGACAAGTGGTCAAGCCATTCGAAATGTATTCCGAAATTCTCGTTCGTTGTACACCTGGTTCTCAGAAAAAAATGCGATAACTAAACGCTCATGGGCACCATAACTATCTCGGAGTACCGGATTCTCGTCATGCGTTTTGCTTGACATCTATTACGAATAAACGCCATCGCTCTTCTTAGAATATTCATACGCGGGCTGTTGATAATAGCTTCTTCATTTTTGATCATTAAATCAGGTAGCATAAATGAATAGTCATCTATGAAAATTGAAAAGTTTTAAAATATGAAGAAGATATATAAAAGAAATACTTACGTGTGTGTTTAAAAATGGTAAGAGAGTGAGTTTTTATAGATAAGAAAAAGTAATTTATTTTTTTTTAAAATTAAATAAAACGGTCAAATATTTAAAAAGGCCCACTTTTTATGTAGTTCAAGTGATGACTTACTCATCATTAAGGAGTTTCAATGTTTCTTGTAGAAAACTAGAAGGGGGGTTAAATAGTTTTCACCGATTAGTTTTAATTATCTTTATAAACTTTTCGTGATTGATAAAAGATATAGACGACTTGTTGATAAGCAATGTAAATGACTTGTAGTAATAAGTAAACAAACCACAATGCACGATTATTTATAGTGGTTCGGCCTAGCAAGATCTCACTTATCTTGCCCCTACATCCACTCCTCGAGTATCCTTTACACCAGCGGAGAATCCTTCACTTTACAAACTAACAATCTTAAACAACACTGAAGTTCAAGATGTCTTGATCTAAAGTCACAACAACAACGCCTTATATGCTTTTTACAATTTGTGGTTATAACATAACCCGCACTTTATACAAGTAGATAGATGAATGGGTACAAAAATAGTGATAGTGTAGGTAACACTTAACACTCTCACACAATGTGAAGCTTTGAAGGATCAAAGCTTAGACTTGAGGTTTTCCCGTGATCGATCTTTTAGATGAACTATGATCTGATCACAAGCAAGAAGAGAATGAACATGATAGTTTAGAGAGATAAATTATATACTGAGTTTAGAGAGAAGAGATGATAGAAAGGGTTGAATGTAAGGCTTGGCCAAAGGCTCAATTTATAGGCAAACTGCCAGACCCCACAGAACCAGTCAGACCCTTTACCTTTGGGTCCGTCGGGGTCCGGCAGAGCTGAATTTTGTTGCCTCATAAATGTTTGGCCATGTCTTCGAGGAATGATTAAAATCTACTTGGTTTGACTTAAAAATCTGACATTGTAAGTCAAATATTGACTTTGTGCAGTCAACATATATCATTTTATGTTTTATACATTTTATTATATTTTGTAAGACACTTTTGTGTATAAAATATTTTTGTATAAGTTTGAAGAAACTTATGTGATGCTTATAATTTCTAACATAAAATATGTTTGATGTTTTGTCGTTAACAAAACGTTAAGCATGATTAAAACATAAATATTGTTTTAGTGCGATATTTGCATTTACAGTCTCCCCCTTTTTTTGAAAACAAAACATTAACTTATTTTTAGTTGGAATTTATATCAACATATAAGTTACATTTAGAAATATGATCATAAAGTGATTAACGTGTTTCATATTTCATGTCTCCCCTTTTTGTCGAAAGAAAAAAGGAAGGGTGAAGTAAGTTGAGATATTTCGTAAATCTAATTTGAGAAATATGGGTGTCAAATATTTTTCCATGACTTCCCCTAGTTTGGAGAACCGGGGGTCCATGGATTATGAAAATCCTGCAAGAGAGAGTTAGTCATGCATACATGTGGATTATACATACAAAAAGAGGCCTAAATGTGAGCCCAAAAAGGATTCCAGGCATAGACTTTTTAAGATACATGTTTGTAAGATGAGTAAATAACTTAATATTGACAAATTTCCCCTTTGCTTTGATGTTTGATTGGGGAGTAATCTTGAAAAGAATTGGGTAGTTTTGCTTGATAATGATCAGGACACATATCATACATCACAATCACATATATTATTTGCACACTATAACACATTGAAATAAAAGGATTCATTCATCATTCCCAAAATTAGAATACAGTCAAAAGAACATGTGAAACATTTTGGAAGTGAACAAATTACAAAGTATAAACGAAAACAAAATACTAGGACACCAGTCAGACCCATGGACCCCTTTGTGTCGCTGGACCCAAGGGGGATTGGGTCCGACAGGGTCCGGTAGATCTGTAGACAGACAGAAAAATAGAAATACGGTATAGTATCCCAGGTTGTTGAAGATGGAAATGTTACTAGGAAGGGGGATGTAGGAGTGCATTGACACTCTAGAGAATGTTGTTGAGAACAAGTCTCATTTCATCACGGAATTTCATGTATGAGGGGTGTTTGAGGAAGGAATATTATGATGGGTGGTAAATGAGGAGGGATGCATGAGATTCCGGAGACGTTCTTCCTTGTGAAGGTTCATATTAATCATATCATTAAAGGCATATAGATGAGTTAGCTCATCTATGCATGCTTGCCTTTGTTAAGGGTGTGGAAGAACACTCGTGGGTGAGCAAGGTGAGTGAGTAGTTGGAATGAAGGGTTCGAGAGGGGGTGAATTGAACCATGGTGAGTTTTCCATTCTCATAAAGGATGTTATGTACGGAGAATCCCCGAATGGTAGGGATAATCCATCCATTGGTTGAAGATCCGGTGAGTAGGGTGTGTTGAGAAAAGTAGGTTGATGAGACTGCTTTTATACATAGTCTTATCGTCCAAAACAGGCTTAAAATGCATTAAATATCATTAAAACTGCCAAATATATGCTCGTGTTTGTTGCTTGTGTATTTTAGGTACGGATATTGAGGAAAAGACAAAAAGATCACAAGAATCAATCAAAAACGAATACGGGAAATAAAGCCGCACAATGAACCGGGCCCAAGAATGGAATTTCCAAAAACGACCTTGAAGAATTGAAGATTGGCAACATTGGTCCCTTATTTTTGAAGACTTGTCAATTTATACCCTTTCAAATCTCATTTATTGCATTTGGGTCCCTAAATTATCAAGAATGTACAATTTCAGTCCTTGAAGAATGAAGATATTACAAAAGATATCCTTGTTTAAAGTTTACAAAGTTGATTGTGCCAAAAGTGACAAGTGGGTGAAACTTATTTACAAAGGATATAGAAGTTGTTGCTGTTTATTACAAAGTGAAGGAGTTAAGAACCTTGGGGGGGCAATTCTGTCCAAACACTACAAGTATCCCCCACCAATCATCTTGCCACATCACCCCAACCCTCCACTCACAACACACCACCTCACCCTCCACCTCCACGTCTGAAACCCACTCACCAGGTTTATTAATAAACCTGGTCAAACAAGTCAAACCCCATAATTTCCCTCTAAACACGTTTTTTAAAGTGTCAAATTATTTTTGGCATTATTTTATTTTTTTTATAATTATTTTAGCTTAAAAATAGTTTTAAGGGTTTTAAAAATAGAAAAATAGTTTTTAAAATTTAGAAAAAAATACTTTTTAGTCTTTAGATAATATAATTAATCAAAATGTCCAAAATATTATTTTATTGAACAAATAACTGCAAAATGATAGTTGTAATATCACACTTGTTTAGGAAAACAAGGCAATTAGGGTAAGTATTAACAAGTAGTTTAGGAAAACCACAAGTTATGACCCAAATTAGAGTGAAGTGAGTTCGTTCTTGAGGAGGCTAGTACGTTGTGTAATGAATTGATTTTGATTTATGATTATATTGTTGAGAAAAAGGAAATAGAAAAGGGGTGAGAAGAGAATGACGGTTACGAAGACGGATCGAGCTAAGACGAAAAAGTCGTTCACGTAAAACCGTAAAAAGCTACAAATTAAAAAATTAAACCAAAAAATTAATTAAAATTTAAAAGTAGTCTAAAATAATATAAATAAGAATAAAAATCCAATAAAAATATTTTAAAACCTTTTATTAATTAAATATTCAATTTCAAATGCTAATTAAAGTCCTAAAATTAAATATAATTAATCAAAATGTCCAAAATATAATTTTATTGAACAAATAACTTACTTATATTATCTAAAGACTAAAAATTATTTTTTTCTAAATTTTAAAAACTATTTTTCTATTTTTAAAACCCTTAAAACTATTTTTAAGCTAAAATAATTGTAAAAAATAATAAAATAATGCCAAAAATAATTTGACACTTTTAAAAATCCTAAATTACTCTAATGAACAGAAGAAAAATGAAAAAGTTTGAAAAATATAAAATTTTACACTAAAGGACAAAAACAGTTTAAATAAAAACCCTAATTAAACTAAATTAATTATAAAAAATAATTAAATAGTGAACAGTAAAAACTTCTTATACCAAAAATCTTAAAATGTTTTTCTTAATCTATGAAAAATGTTTAAACTGAAAAATAATGATTTTTGGCACTAAATGCCAAAAATAGAAATATTAAAAGTACTTAAAAATGCAATTTAATCTAAAAAATATCAAATGAACAGTAAATTAAAAACTAATTAAATAGAAAAATCAAAAATAAAATTAGAAAAATTATGCAATTGGTTTCAAGTCCTAACTCTAAAATTAACCCACAAAAGACAAAAATTTAAAAAGCTGATAGTGACATGCACATGACTTTTGTCCTTATGCTGAGCAGTGGAAACAATAAGGCAAGCAGGGGGAACTTGCTGAGCAGTGGAAACAATAAGGCAAGCAGGGGGAACTATGTTCCCACTGATAGTGCAAAATCTTGGTCAGTTGACCAATTGAGCTTAGGAAAGCTTGTGCTTGGATTTCTTTGGACAATTGGGCACTCCCACAACCAGTTGGGTTGTGGGAAGTCACTAAAACAAGAAAAAACACAAGTTGCTTCACAAATTTTCACACAAAATGACCTAAATGGTTTCGGATTAAGCTTGCACAGGTCTGGGAGTATATTGCTGGTTTACTTGGCACAATAATGAATTTCAAAGGCTCAAAACTTGCACACAAATCAAACCAAATCACATATAAGCTATAACAAACCCTAGAATGACCTATCTCCTAACAATGATCAAAATTTAAGGCACAAATTCCTCACAAATCAGGCAGAAATAGGGCTTGACTATTTTTGACCACTTATCCAAATTTGAAGCATACAAATGAGTTCTAAACTACACCAAACTGAAAGACAAGCTAACATATATCCTATAATGAACCTAAGGAGTGTGTTTAACCAGGTTTTAAACAAGACTTATATCATTTACCCTGATTTAGACCCTAATCCAAACACTCCTTTATAATCAGAAACTGAAATTTAACCAAGCCAAGCTATTCTAAACTACACAAATCTGATCTATACCACCTCTAACATGCATTCAAACATCAAACATGCATAAACCAACCAATAAACAGTCACTTGAACAATCTTTCATACAAATCCACAAATCACAAACTAGAAAACTGAAAATAAGGACACAAGGGATTTACCTTGTGGGACCCACATCTAGGTCCCACAATGGCTGCATAGCCATCTCCCACAAGCTCGGGCTTGTGCTGAACCTTGGATAACAAGCTTCTAACAAGCTTCCTGCTAAGATCAACAAAAGAACACAATATAGCCAAATATTCTGATTTTTTTCTCTTTTTTAAACCTTTTCAAAATCTTTCCAAATAATTTTCTCTTAACACACACTTAAATAAACAACTTAAAAACTGAAAAACCAAATCTTGGAACAAGGTTTTACCAAAAAAATTACTTTTTCAGAAACTTTGAAACCTTTTTTTTTTTTGAAAACTCAAACACAAAGTGTTTGCAAAATATGAATGGAACTCAGATTCTACACAAATTAACACCAACTTTTAAACAAGGAAAAGGAATTACTTTTGTTTAACAAATACCAACTTTCATTAATTTTAAAAAGGTATTACAAAATATTGAAAAATCTGGAACAAAGATACTTGTGACATGCCACAAGTATTTATACAACTGAATAGAATAAACTAGAAGCTAAAACCCTAATGGGTGAATTTCCTAACATGCCCTTGGTCTTGACTTGTAATCTTGGTCAAAAAATCGTCCATGTGATTTCTGAAAGGTTCTTGTGATGTCCAGCTGTATATGTTTGATCTTGGACGTTAAAATGGTCTTGGGGACCAAGTAATATCATCCTGGGCGTTTATCTTGTCCCTTTGTTGGGTTTAGGAAGAAAGGGACGTGAATGGGGAATCTCATGTGGGGTCCAGGGTGAGTGTGTGAGTGTTTTGGGGTGTGGGATAGGTAGTAGGTGAGGTTAATCAAGGATCTGGAGCAGCTTAACAAAAACCCCTTTGATATGAAGTTAATTGAGCCTGGGGTTTTTAGGGTTTATGGGTGGATTAAGGTTGGGTTTAATCTGAAATGGGGAAAGTTTTATTTAAAAAACGTGTTTAGAGGGAAATTATGGGGTTTGACTTGTTTGACCAGGTTTATTAATAAACCTGGTGAGTGGGTTTCAGACGAGGAGGTGGAGGGTGAGGTGGTGTGTTGTGAGTGGAGGGTTGGGGTGATGTGGCAAGATGATTGGTGGGGGATACTTGTAGTGTCTGGACAGAATTGGCCCCCCAAGGTTCTTAACTCCTTCACTTTGTAATAAACAGCAACAACTTCTATATCCTTTGTAAATAAGTTTCACCCACTTGTCACTTTTGGCACAATCAACTTTGTAAACTTTAAACAAGGATATCTTTTGTAATATCTTCATTCTTCAAGGACTGAACTTGTACATTCTTGATAATTTAGGGACCCAAATGCAATAAATGAGATTTGCAAGGGTATAAATTGACAAGTCTTCAAAAATGAGGGACCAATGTTGCCAATCTTCAATTCTTCAAGGTCATTTTTGGAAATTCCATTCTTGGGCCCGGTTCATTGTGCGGCTTCGTTTCCCGTGTTCGTTTTTGATTGATTCTTGTGATCTTTTTGTCTTTTCCTCAATATCCGTACCTAAAATAAACAAGCAACAAACATGAGCATATATTTGGCAGTTTTAATGATATTTAATGCATTTTAAGCCCGTTTTGGACGATGAGACTATGTATAAAAGCAGTCTCATCACTCCCCCATATTAAACCATTGTCGTGCCCTCATGCAATGCTAGAATAAAGTGTCATAGCACTTCCAAAATTCAATTTTTATTCACTTTATTGAACGATAAACTAGCTACCCTACTACAATTACTACTACTTGCATTTTAGACATAATGTATGATTTTCATCGCAAAATGGGACGTTTAGGTTCATAGAATAAGAACACGTGAATGCTTCGTTAGAAATAATTTCATCGTCCTCGATTTTCACCCCAATTCCATGCCAAGCGTGCAACGGATCATTGTCATTACAAGTTAGTAATGCTAACACTACTCATATGCCCTAATCACGTACTTATCCTCCAATTATTCCTAAGTTGTATCTCTTATATTTTATTTTGTCTTGAATGTTTCAGGAGGATACATTGTTTGACTTATGCGATAATAGAGATTTAGGTCTAAAAATAGAGTCCTAACGGTGTAACTAAGACCATTAAATCAATAACCCCTCCTAATAGACAACGATGTCAAAAAATTACGTTGACAAGAAGAATCGATAAACACGGTTTTATAACGGTTTTGAACATGAGACTTATTACCAAGACTTTTATACGCCCCCTTACGGAAGGGCCTTATTATCTTTGGTTTACCTCCATCTTTTATTCAACTTCTCCATGAAGCTTTTATTATGACTTCGGTCTTGCCTTTCCTTTTATTATCCGCCTCATCGGTGGTTTTATTAGCCAAAGACGTATATCCTCACGCAAAAGTGAATTTTGGATCTTTAAAGCTTCGAAGATTAAGGCTTGATTCACTTTCAATTTTGCATAGATTTTTCGGCCTTGTGAGGCTTCAAATTGTTTGCTAGATTTAGGTGAGCACTTGAAATCTTATTATTGGGTGAAGCTTTTGATTATTCGGGTGCCAATACTTCAAAACCGTGACGCTGGCGATACCTTAATGTCTTCCCAATTTAATTACACGGAAGCTACTAGAAAAGACTAGAAACCCAACAATCCTAACTAAACCGCTAAGTCAATATTTATTAAGCAAAAAATATTTACATGCGAAGGGAGAATAAGCAAACAACGAGAACACATGAGTTTTTGAAAGAATACGAGTACTCTACGTTTAGCATAGTAACTTATAATTAACCCTATCATTTCACGTCCTCATTTAAGAGACTTAGCCTAGTGTGTAGTTAAGGAATCAAAGCTAAGTGCTCAATACGCACGGTCGAGTAAAAAATTACTCTTATTCTCGCCATCGGAAAATCTACATTCGTGTCTTCAAACACTTACAAAACATGAGAAAATTTTTAAAATTTGGCCATTTTTAGCCTTATTTTGCAACAAAACGATAAGAAAAAGATAAACTTTGGAAAGCGTGAGGGTTTGGCAAGGCAAGTATCTATTCACCCCCCCCCCCCCCATGCTAAAGTTAAACATTGTCCTCAATGTTTCGAGTCTAGGGGTGCAAACACCCCCATACTAGAGACGTAGTCGAATTCCTAATCTAGCATGGAAAGGGTGTAACCAATAAATTAATAGCCGTTTATGAGGTGTGCTAAAAACCTAAGGTTAGAACATCAAAGGATATATCATTTGGATATTGAGAAAGTCTTCAAAGCAAACGATCGAGTGCTCCCATAAAACGAACACGAGAGGCTCCAATCGTGAAGATCATGATCTAAAAACCACAATGCACAAACAACCACGGAACAAAGGTTGGAAGGGCACAAATCCCCTCACATTAAACTAATTAGAAAGCGATAATATGTACATGGATAAGCATGGGACTCCCCCACGAGGCACCTTGTTTTTGATAACCGAGTCAAAAGCTCGACTCGAATCCCCATAAATGTGATCATTTAGGGATAATCATGGTATGGTCAATTTTTGGTGGGGCTTACATGATAAACAAGGCCTAAAAACAACCGGTATTAAGGACTAAGTCCTTTGATGGTGCAAAATACCGGGATCGAAGATGGCGTTCTCGTTTTCATTGGAAAAACAAATCAACGCCACTCCATCATGTGCCAACATAAACCCAAAGGGTTTCAAGAATATAGATGAGAAGAAATAGAAGGGTGGGACAATAGGTAAGTCATAAAAACATTGAGCTACTCGAGGTAGACTCGCACCAATCAAATAGAAAGATTTTCCATTTATTGCATCGGTGGAAGACCGAGATTTCCCTTTATAAGCAATTCCAGGATCAAATATCTCGTCCTCGATGGAGAAAGGGGAGGGAACATAAGGGGCTTCCCCCACACTAAGTCCACACAAAGCATCGTCAAAAGGAGAAGACGAGCTTGTAGCACTCAATACACGTGGTGATGACGAAGTTAGCATTGTAGAAAAATCTTTTAAATCCAATTTAAAATCTTTCCCTTTTTCATCTTTTAAACTCTCCTTATAAAAACCCAATTTAATTATGTGAAAAATATTTGGTGTTTCTAAAGCAATGTTAGTCACACTAAAAATTCTCACATTTGAAAACCGTTTTGGTAAAGGTGGTGGTAAGTTCTCAAAACGTTTGTCAACAAAGAAAACTCCCCCATTTGGGTCAACATATTCATCATCCGAAGAATCATTCACAATTTGAATCGTAGGCTTAACACTCTTAACCTCCACCGGCGGAGGGGACGCAAAATTGTTTTTATCATCAACTCCTAAAACTCTTTTTGAAATTCTTTTGCAAATGTTTTTGATGGGATTGACATTGTACAAAGACGTGATAGAATACACATGAGAAAGTGTGGAGTTTTGAGTTGCATTAATGACGAGTTCTTCCTCATTGAAACGAAGAGTGATTTTCCTAGCATGCACATCGATAAGTGCTCTTGAGGTATCCAAAAATTATCGACCTAAAATTATAGGAACTTTAGGATCGATGGGAATGTCAACAACAATAAAGTCTATGGGATAGTAGAACTTTCCAACTTTCACGAAGACGTCCTTGGCTACTCCACAAGCTAGAATCGTAGAATGATCGGCCATCTCGATTGACATTCTTGAAGGAGTGAGATTGGAAAGATTGAGCGACTTAAAAATCTCAAGAGGCATCAAATTAATACTAGCACCAAGATCGGCCAAGGCGTAGCATTCCTTCATATCTTGTATAGCACATGGGATTAAAAACTTGCCGGGATCACCGACTTTTTGAGGTATGCGGCTAAGAAAAACCGATGAACAACTAGACGATATTTGCAATTTCTCTTTGTTATTCAACATACTTTTGAAGTTCGCGGCAAATCGAGGCATCATGACCAAGGCGTCGGCAAAACTTATATTAAAATGCAAGTCACGAAACATTCTCATAAAAAGTTCAAATTGATAATTATTTTGTTCTTGTGCCTTTTCCTTGTCTCGTCTTGAAGGGTAAGGTAAAGGTGGTGTGGGTTGGGGCATAGGCATAGGCATCGGCCTTGGAATCTCGGGTTCCACTATCGACATCGGTTCAACCGTAGGTGTGGTTTGAGCGGTACTTCGTGGGCTTGGAATTTGCTCCTTTTCTACCACCACCTCGGGTTCTTTCTCTTTTTCCTTCTCCATAGAAGTACTTGGACGAGAAATGGGTTCTTTGAAAGTTTTACCACTACGAGTAGTAATAACCTTCAATTCTCCTTTCGGGTTCACGATGGTATCACTAGGAAGACCACCCGAAGAAGAAGGTTTACACATGATAGCTTCAAACATTTTTCCCATTCGGTCTTCAAACTTAGATTGCCTAGCGTCCGCTTTTAACAACTCTTGCTTAATCTCATGTTGACCTTGCTCCATTTTTTGTTGATTTTGTTGGAGTCGTTGAACATTTCCTTCCATTTTATTAGCATGAGTCTTAAGTTCATTAGCAAGTTCGTTTTTAAGCTCGTTTTTCAACTCGGATCTTAAGCTAACCATTTCACGTTGCATATTGTCAAACTTAGCATCGTTTGCCTTAGCATAATTCAAAAACTCTCTTGAAGATTTTTGGTGTGATCATTTTGAAAACCTTGAGTGGTAGTTTGAAAATCACGGTTTTGGTTTTGGTTTGAAATTTGCCCATTTCCACTTTGATAATTACCCTTGTTGTAGTTACGTTGATTGCCTTGATAATTACCACCTTGGTTGTTGTTTCGATAGTTATTAGCATTTTGATTTGGTGGAGCTTGATTTTGGCGGGAACCTTGGTCGTTTTGGTTATAAGTTCCCGTGGCTACATAAGCACTCGAAGTGTTACCATCCGCGGTAATGCACTCGGAAAGATCATGAGCTCCACCACACGACAAACAACTCTTAGCAACCGCTTTAACCAAAGCGGAATTTGAAGCTTCTTAAGCTTTCCAATGGGACATAAGGTTAGCAAATCTATCAAAAAACGATTTTCTTCATTTGCTTCATCATGTAAGGCATTAATGCTACGAGATGATGATGAGCCCAATTTGGCAACACTCGGTGTGTTACGAGGGCTATAAACCTTGGACCTATTTTCAATTATCACCAAAGCTTCCTCAACCGTTTTACACAAAAAATTACCACCCGCGGCGGCATTTAAATAATCCCTTTCATGATCATTAAGTCCATTGTAAAACGTGTCAATTTGATGCAAGTCGGAAAAACCGTGATGAGGACATTCATGTAACATCTCCTTAAACCTATTCCAAGCCGTTGAAAAACTTTCATTTGATTCTTGTGAAAACTTTGAAATCTCGTTTTTCAAATGCGTAGTCTTAGAGGGCGGAAAAAATTGGTTCACAAATTTTGAAACGAGATCCTTCCACGTCAATATAGAATTGGGTGGCTCTTTCTCGAACCAAATTTTAGCGGGCCCTGCTAAGGAATACGGAAAAAGCATCATCTTAATCGAGTCATTCGAGACATCCTTAAATTTGCAAGTGGCGGTAAGACGATTGAATTGGCGGATATGGTTGTGTGGATTGTCCTTCTCATCACCACGGAATTTGTTGTTTTGGATCATCGACAACAAACCCGTTTTCACCTCAAAATTCTCCGCAAGGATAGCGGGAATCACAATAGCCTCTCCATAACCCTCGGTGGGTGATTGAAGTAACTCCATCATAGTTCGATTCGCCATGGTTGGTGCTTCTCGTACAATGGGTTCGTCAATAGGAGACTCCTCACTAGAATGATTTGGAGTGGGAATTTTGTTCTTTCGTTTACGTGCACGTCTTGCTTGATTACGAGTTAGCATAAACGTCACGTACAACGAGGGGACGAGCAAAGAAGATTCTTTTTGGTGTTTTGTATTTTTTAATTTTTTTGTGGTTTTTGATTGTATTAACCTTTTTGGATCTTGTGGAATGTATTAAGTAGACACAGATCTACAAATCTACTCCTTAATCAAATATCTTGATTAAAGAAGCCTCAAGGAATGAAAACGATCACGTGAAGTGAACGCCTTCGATGACTTTAGAACGTTGGTGGAACACCAAAACGTTCAAGAGGGTTTAATCAATAGAAACCAAGAAAATATATATGATACTTAGTAATACTTTGGGCGGCAAAACCCTCGATTAGCTCTCAAAATCAAATACTCACAAGAAAGCGGGGAAACGAGGCGGCGCGAAGCACTTAAGAGCCTTTTTCCTTAGGATATATTTTACAATATCCGCCTTATACCCACCTTATAGTTTGTATTTTCAAGATTAAGCTTCACGAAAGTATTTATCTATTTTTGCCTTTTTCTTTGGTCTGAGATTCGAATACAATGATTGGGTAATGACCTCCCAAGTCAAGGTTGTGATTTCTCACGTATTTGGAGTACTTGTGAATTTATTGTTCTATGTATACACTATAGTAATAGTATTCACACAAAAAACGAAAAACGATAATACGTATTAGTAGAGTGCTACTAATACAAATACTTCGTTCTCGAGGAGGCTAGTGCGTTGTGTAATGAATTGATTTTGATTTGTGATTATATTGTTGAGAAAAAGGAAATAGAAAAGGGGTGAGAAGAGAATGACGGTTACGAAGACGGATCGAGCTAAGACGAAAAAGTCGTTCACGTAAAACCGTAAAAAGCTACAAATTAAAAAATTAAACCTAAAAATTAATTAAAAGTTAAAAGTAGTCTAAAATAATATAAATAAGAATAAAAATCCAATAAAAATATTTTAAAACCTTTTATTAATTAAATATTCAATTTTAAATGCTAGTTAAAGCCCTAAAATTAAATATAATTAATCAAAATGTACAAAATATTATTTTATTGAACAAATAACTTACTTATATTATCTAAAGACTAAAAAGTATTTTTTTCTAAATTTTAAAAACTATTTTTCTATTTTTAAAACCCTTAAAACTATTTTTAAGCTAAAATAATTGTAAAAAATAATAAAATAATGCCAAAAATAATTTTACACTTTTAAAAATCCTAAATTACTCTAATGAACAGAAGAAAAATGAAAAAGTTTGAATAATATAAAACTTTACGCTAAAGGACAAAAACAGTTTAAATAAAAACCCTAACTAACTAAATTAATTATAAAAATAATTAAAAAGTGAACAGTAAAAACTTTTTATACCAAAAATCTTAAAATGTTTTTCTTAATCTATGAAATGTTTAAACTGAAAAATAATTATTTTTGGCACTAAATGCGAAAAACAAAAATATTAAAAGTATTTAAAAATGCAATTTAATCTAAAAAATATCAAATGAACAGTAAATTAAAAACTAATTAAACAGAAAAATCAAAAATAAAATTAGAAAAATTATGCAATTGGTTTCAAGTCCTAACTCTAAAATTAACCCACAAAAGACAAAAATTTAAAAAGCTGATAGTGACATGCACAGGACTTTTGTCCTTATGCTGAGCAGTGGAAACAATAAGGCAAGCAGGGGGAACTATGTTCCCACTGATAGTGCAAAATCTTGGTCAGTTGACCAATTGAGCTTAGGAAAGCTTGTGCTTGGATTTCTTTGGACAATTGGGCACTCCCACAACCAGTTGGGTTGTGGGAAGTCAATAAAACAAGAAAAAACACAAGTTGCTTCACAAATTTTCACACAAAATGCCCTAAATGGTTTCTGATTAAGCTTGCACAGGTCTGGGAGTATATTGCTGGTTTACTTGGCACAATAACGAATTTCAAAGGCTCAAAACTTGCACACAAATCAAACCAAATCACATATAAGCTATAGCAAACCCTAGAATGACCTATCTCCTAACAATGATCAAAATTTAAGGCACAAATTCCTCACAAATCAGGCAGAAATGGGGCTTGACTGTTTTTGACCACTTATCCAAATTTGAAGCATACAAATGAGTTCTAAACTACACCAAACTGAAAGACAAGCTAACATATATCCTATAACTAACCTAAGGAGTGTGTTTAACCAGGTTTTAAACAAGACATATATCATTTACCCTGATTTAGACCCTAATCCAAACACTCCTTTATAATCAGAAACTGAAATTTAACCAAGCCAAGCTATTCTAAACTACACAAATCTGATCTATATCACCTCTAACATGCATTCAAACATCAAACATGCATAAACCAACCAATAAACAGTCACTTGAACAATCTTTCATACAAATCCACAAATCACAAACTAGAAAACTGAAAATAAGGACACAAGGGATTTACCTTGTGGGACCCACATCCAGGTCCCACAATGGCTGCATAGCCATCTCCCACAAGCTCGGGCTTGTGCTGAACCTTGGATAACAAGCTTCTAACAAGCTTCCTGCTAAGATCAACAAAAGAACACAATATAGCCAAACATTCTGATTTTTTTCTCTTTTTTAAACCTTTTCAAAATCTTTCCAAATAATTTTCTCTTAACACACACTTAAATAAACCACTTAAAAACTGAAAAACCAAATCTTGGAACAAGGTTTTACCAAAAAAAAATTACTTTTTCAGAAACTTTGAAACCTTTTTTTTGAAAACTCAAACACAAAGTGTTTGCAAAATATGAATGGAACTCAGATTCTTCACAAATTAACACCAACTTTTAAACAAGGAAAAGGAATTACTTTTGTTTAACAAATACTAACTTTCATTAATTTTAAAAAGGGATTACAAAATTTTGAAAAATCTAGAACAAAGATACTTGTGACATGCCACAAGTATTTATACAACTGAATAGAATAAACTAGAAGCTAAAACCCTAGTGGGTGAATTTCCTAACATGCCCTTGGTCTTGACTTGGAATCTTGGTCAAAAAATCGTCCATGTGATTTCTGAAAGGTTCTTGTGATGTCCAGCTGTATATGTTTGATCTTGGACGTTAAAATGGTCTTGGGGACCAAGTAATATCATCCTGGGCGTTTATCTTGTCCCATTGTTGGGTTTGGGAAGAAAGGGACGTGAATGGGGAATCTCATGGGGGGTCCAGGGTGAGTGTGTGAGTGTTTTGGGGTGTGGGATAGATAGTGGGTGAGGTTAATCAAGGATCTGGAGCAGCTTAACAAAAACCCCTTTGATATGAAGTTAATTGAGCCTGGGGTTTTTAGGGTTTATGGGTGGATTAAGGTTGGGTTTAATCTGAAATGGGGAAAGTTTTATTTAAAAAACGTGTTTAGAGGGAAATTATGGGGTTTGACTTGTTTGACCAGGTTTATTAATAAACCTGGTGA
Source organism: Glebionis coronaria (assembly GCA_025667525.1). Lineage (NCBI taxonomy): Eukaryota > Viridiplantae > Streptophyta > Magnoliopsida > Asterales > Asteraceae > Glebionis > Glebionis coronaria. The sequence goes on along the minus strand of CM046874.1, from coordinate 587,233,007 downwards.
GTGGGTTTCAGACGTGGAGGTGGAGGGTGAGGTGGTGTGTTGTGAGTGGAGGGTTGGGGTGATGTGGCAAGATGATTGGTGGGGGATACTTGTAGTGTCTGGACAGAATTGGCCCCCCAAGGTTCTTAACTCCTTCACTTTGTAATAAACAGCAACAACTTCTATATCCTTTGTAAATAAGTTTCACCCACTTGTCACTTTTGGCACAATCAACTTTGTAAACTTTAAACAAGGATATCTTTTGTAATATCTTCATTCTTCAAGGACTGAACTTGTACATTCTTGATAATTTAGGGACCCAAATGCAATAAATGAGATTTGCAAGGGTATAAATTGACAAGTCTTCAAAAATGAGGGACCAATGTTGCCAATCTTCAATTCTTCAAGGTCATTTTTGGAAATTCCATTCTTGGGCCCGGTTCATTGTGCGGCTTCGTTTCCCGTGTTCATTTTTGATTGATTCTAGTGATCTTTTTGTCTTTTCCTCAATATCCGTACCTAAAATACACATGCAACAAACACGAGCATATATTTGGCAGTTTTAATGATATTTAATGCATTTTAAGCCCGTTTTGGACGATGAGACTATGTATAAAGCAGTCTCATCACTGGTGAATAGATACTTGCCTTGCCAAACCCTCACGCTTTCTAAAGTTTATCTTTTTGTTATCATTTTGTTGCAAAATAAGGCTAAAAATGGCCAAATTTTAAAAATTTTCTCATGTTTTATAAGTGTTTGAAGACACGAATGTAGATTTTCTGATGGCGAGAATAAGAGTAATTTTTGACTCGACCGTGCGTATTGAGCACTTAGCTTTGATTCCTTAACTACACACTAGGTTAAGTCTCTTAAATGAGGACGAGAAATGATAGGGTTAATTATAAGTTACTATGCTAAACGTAGAGTACTCGTATTCTTTCAAAAACTCATGTGTTCTCGTTGTTTGCTTATTCTCCCTTCGCATGTAAATATTTTTTGCTTAATAAATATTGACTTAGCGGTTTAGTTAGGATTGTTGGGTTTCTAGTCTTTTCTAGTAGCTTCCGTGTAATTAAATTGGGAAGACATTAAGGTATCACCAGCGTCACGGTTTTGAAGTATTGGCACCCGAATAATCAAAAGCTTCACCCAATAATAAGATTTCAAGTGCTCACCTAAATCTAGCAAACAATTTGAAGCCCCACAAGGCCGAAAAATCTATGCAAAATTGAAAGTGAATCAAGCCTTAATCTTCGAAGCTTTAAAGATCCAAAATTCGCTTTTGCGTGAGGATATACGTCTTTGGCTAATAAAACCACCGATGAGGCGGATAATAAAAGGCAAGGCAAGACCGAAGTCATAATAAAAGCTTCATGGCGAAGTTGAATAAAAGATGGAGGTAAACCAAAGATAATAAGGCCCTTCCGTTAGGGGGGGTATAAAAGTCTTGGTAATAAGTCTCATGTTCAAAACCGTTATAAAACCGTGTTTATAGATTCTTCTTGTCAACTTAATTTTTTGACATCGTTGTCTATTAGGAGGGGTTATTGATTTAATGGTCTTAGTTACACCGTTAGGACTCTATTTTTAGACCTAAATCTCTATTATCGCATAAGTCAAACAATGTATCCTCGTGAAACATTCAAGACAAAATAAAATATAAGAGATACAACTTAGGAATAATGGGAGGATAAGTACGTGATTAGGGCATATGAGTAGTGTTAGCATTACTAACTTATAATGACAATGATCTCGTTGCACGCTTGGCATAGAATTGGGGTGAAAATCAAGGACGATGAAATTATTTCTAACGAAGCATTCACGTGTTCTTATTCTATGAACCTAAACATCCCATTTTGCGATGAAAATCATACATTATGTCTAAAACGCAAGTAGTAGTAATTGTAGTAGGGTAGCTAGTTTATCGTTCAATAAAGTGAATAAAAATTGAATTTTGGAAGTGCTATGATACTTTATTCTAGCATTGCATGAGGGCACGGTAATGGTTTAGTATGGGGGAGTGATGAGACTGCTTTTATACATAGTCTCATCGTCCAAAACGGGCTTAAAATGCATTAAATATCATTAAAACTACCAAATATATGCTCGTGTTTGTTGCTTGTGTATTTTAGGTACGGATATTGAGGAAAAGACAAAAAGATCACAAGAATCAATCAAAAACGAACACTGGAAACGAAGCCGCACAATGAACCGGGCCCAAGAATGGAATTTCCAAAAATGACCTTGAAGAATTGAAGATTGGCAACATTGGTCCCTCATTTTTGAAGACTTGTCAATTTATACCCTTGCAAATCTCATTTATTGCATTTGGGTCCCTAAATTATCAAGAATGTACAAGTTCAGTCCTTGAAGAATGAAGATATTACAAAAGATATCCTTGTTAAAGTTTACAAAGTTGATTGTGCCAAAAGTGACAAGTGGGTGAAACTTATTTACAAAGGATATAGAAGTTGTTGCTGTTTATTACAAAGTGAAGGAGTTAAGAACCTTGGGGGGCCAATTCTGTCCAGACACTACAAGTATCCCCCACCAATCATCTTGCCACATCACCCCAACCCTCCACTCACAACATACCACCTCACCCTCCACCTCCACGTCTGAAACCCACTCACCAGGTTTATTAATAAACCTGGTCAAACAAGTCAAACCCCATAATTTCCCTCTAAACACGTTTTTTAAATAAAACTTTCCCCATTTCAGATTAAACCCAACCTTAATCCACCCATAAACCCTAAAAACCCCAGGCTCAATTAACTTCATATCAAAGGGGTTTTTGTTAAGCTGCTCCAGATCCTTGATTAACCTCACCCACTACCTATCCCACACCCCAAAACACTCACACACTCACCCTGGACCCCCCATGAGATTCCCCATTCACGTCCCTTTCTTCCCAAACCCAACAAAGGGACAAGATAAACGCCCAGGATGATATTACTTGGTCCCCAAGACCATTTTAACGTCCAAGATCAAACATATGCAGCTGGACATCACAAGAACCTAATCACATGGACGATTTTTTGACCAAGATTCCAAGTCAAGACCAAGGGCATGTTAGGAAATTCACCCATTAGGGTTTTAGCTTCTAGTTTATTCTATTCAGTTGTATAAATACTTGTGGCATGTCACAAGTATCTTTGTTCCAGATTTTTCAAAATTTTGTAATCCCTTTTTAAAATTAATGAAAGTTGGTATTTGTTAAACAAAAGTAATTCCTTTTCCTTGTTTAAAAGTTGGTGTTAATTTGTGAAGAATCTGAGTTCCATTCATATTTTGCAAACACTTTGTGTTTGAGTTTTCAAAAAAAAGGTTTCAAAGTTTCTGAAAAAGTAATTTTTTTTGGTAAAACCTTGTTCCAAGATTTGGTTTTTCAGTTTTTAAGTGGTTTATTTAAGTGTGTGTTAAGAGAAAATTATTTGGAAAGATTTTGAAAAGGTTTAAAAAAGAGAAAAAAAATCAGAATATTTGGCTATATTGTGTTCTTTTGTTGATCTTAGCAGGAAGCTTGTTAGAAGCTTGTTATCCAAGGTTCAGCACAAGCCCGAGCTTGTGGGAGATGGCTATGCAGCCATTATGGGACCTGGATGTGGGTCCCACAAGGTAAATCCCTTGTGTCCTTATTTTCAGTTTTCTAGTTTGTGATTTGTGGATTTGTATGAAAGATTGTTCAAGTGACTGTTTATTGGTTGGTTTATGCATGTTTGATGTTTGAATGCATGTTAGAGGTGATATAGATCAGATTTGTGTAGTTTAGAATAGCTTGGCTTGGTTAAATTTCAGTTTCTAATTATAAAGGAGTGTTTGGATTAGGGTCTAAATCAGGGTAAATGATATAAGTCTTGTTTAAAACCTGGTTAAACACACTCCTTAGGTTAGTTATAGGATATATGTTAGCTTGTCTTTCAGTTTGGTGTAGTTTAGAACTCATTTGTATGCTTCAAATTTGGATAAGTGGTCAAAAACAGTCAAGTCCCATTTCTGCCTGATTTGTGAGGAATTTGTGCCTTAAATTTTGATCATTGTTAGGAGATAGGTCATTCTAGGGTTTGCTATAGCTTATATGTGATTTGGTTTGATTTGTGTGCAAGTTTTGAGCCTTTGAAATTCATTATTGTGCCAAGTAAACCAGCAATATACTCCCAGACCTGTGCAAGCTTAATCAGAAACCATTTAGGGCATTTTGTGTGAAAATTTGTGAAGCAACTTGTGTTTTTTCTTGTTTTATTGACTTCCCACAACCCAACTGGTTGTGGGAGTGCCCAATTGTCCAAAGAAATCCAAGCACAAGCTTTCATAAGCTCAATTGGTCAACTGACCAAGATTTTGCACTATCAGTGGGAACATAGTTTCCCCTGCTTGCCTTATTGTTTCCACTGCTCAGCATAAGGACAAAAGTCCTGTGCATGTCACTATCAGCTTTTTAATTTTTTGTCTTTTGTGGGTTAATTTTAGAGTTATGACTTGAAACCAATTGCATAATTTTTCTAATTTTATTTTTGATTTTTCTGTTTAATTAGTTTTTAATTTACTGTTCATTTGATATTTTTTAGATTAAATTGCATTTTTAAATACTTTTAATATTTCTGTTTTTGGCATTTAGTGCCAAAAATCATTATTTTTCAGTTTAAACATTTTTCATAGATTAAGAAAAACATTTTAAGATTTTTGGTATAAAAAGTTTTTACTGTTCACTTTTTAATTATTTTTTATAATTAATTTAGTTTAATTAGGGTTTTTATTTAAACTGTTTTTGTCCTTTAGTGTAAAATTTTATATTTTTCAAACTTTTTCATTTTTCTTCTGTTCATAGGTGAAGGTATTGGAGCGGGAGATCTAGGTGGAACATTTTCTTGTTCATCCAAGAATGGATTTGGGGATGTTGAAGGTGTGGAAAAAAGCTCCATTGGTTGGAGGGTTGTGCTCCTCGGTATGGTAGATATAACCGGAGGTGTATGAGTTGGTGCGGGTGGTGGAGTTGTGGCAATGGGTGTTTTAGTAGGTGGAGGCTTGAAGGGATCAAGGTTGTTGAAGTAGTGTTCCTAGTTGTTGAGGGACTTCATACCTTTGTAGTGACATGATAGTGGATAGTGAGGTTGGTGATGGTGGTGAGGATGTTTGTGTGTTGATGCAACATGGTTTAACACGGAGTCTGATTGTTGTCTTAGATTTAGTGGGTGAGGAGGTACCTTTTGTCATAGTGATGATGAAAAGAAGATTGAGATTTTAGTAATATGTGAATTAGAAGAGAAAATATGGTGAATGAGATAAAGAAAGAGTAACCTTAAATAGAGATTTATGAAATGTGGAGATTAATGACTTGATGTTGGATTGGAGAAATGAAAAAGATGAGTAGGTAAGTTTCAGTGTGCAACCAAGATTTTATCAGTCACTAATGAAAGAGGAAAGAGTGTTTTGGGTAAATGAAAGAATTAATGGAAGATAATGATGATATTTTGCATGTTGATGCAGACATCACGGAACCTGACGGACCCTTTGGGGAAGGGTCCGACGGGGTCCGACAAAAAACGGGGTAAAATAAGAAAAAATATTTTTGGTGGGAACTTGCTGGACCCGGCCGGACCCATTACGAAAGGGTCTGACGGGTACTGACACTGTCTGTGACCAAAAATTTTGTTTGGTGAGGAATGAGACAATCTAATCTCATGGGATGGTGTTTTTGTGACTCAAATTGATGAACAACAATGTTCCATGAGTATTTGACTGTATTTTGACTTTTAAGGATTAGAGAATGTACCTTTTTATGTTCCAATATGTGTTTTGCCAAACACGAGTTATTACTTCATGCATCATGAAGAAAGTCCTAACATAAATCACCAAAGAAAGTCAGCGTAATAAACAAAATAAACAAGCGTATGTGTTTAAGAGTAGTTTATATAACACCATTGTTTTTGAACTTTGGAACAAATTTCATGAGTACCCATTCGTGCTATCCAACTTCATTTTCCTTTCTTCTTCTCCATGTTGGTGAGAAATCTTCCAAAGCATTTGAACATTCCCTTGGTTTGTTTAAATTCAGCGGATGCATTTTGGATCTCGGGCAATTTGCTAAGATATTTTAGAGGTGGTAGTCTAGAACTAGGGAGTCCATCATTGTCACTACCCGGGGAAGAAGAACTTGTCGGTGGTTGAGGTCTTTTCCCTAAGATTGTGTTGCAAAAATACTTGTGAGCCTTTGATCACTTATTGAGGTCATGACCCGATCTACAAGGTGATAACTTCCTTAACAACCACTGGGGCTAGGAGGAATGGGTGATATTGAGTGACAGAGATGGGTGAGCAACATTTCGTATGGGAGAACGGAAGTAGGTAGACTGTGGATATGAGACATTCGATTTGCAATATAGTAGGCAAGATTAAAAGGTTTTCCAATCTCGAGACAATATAACATGTAAGATTCACAGGCATTGATGTGGTCTTTATTTCCTACTAGATACATAACATTACACCGCAAGATTCTTTCCTAGTTCTCGTATTTATCCTTAAGTTCTTTGGCTTCCATACCATATGGATCCTTTTGGATGATTTTTCTTGTGCTTGAAAGACGAGTGTCATCAACACAGCGTTTGAAGAGAGAGGATTTCACTAGATCCTAATCATCTAATCTAGTATTATACCTATGTTGGGCATCCCTACGTATGTTAGTGTTTTCAAGAGCGGTAAGTGAGTGAAGGTCAGAGTAGAAACATGCTCCTTGGTTTGGTATCCTAAGGATGCGATTAAATTGGTCTAGTGAGTGTGAGTAGTTAGTCCTATTTGCTCTAAAGTTCACAAATAAGACTTGATTTTCATCAAAGGTTACTCTCGCGGACATATATAATTCTAGGATGAATTCGGGACATATTTTTCCATCCATGTCTAAGAGACAATCAAAGTTGATTTTTGAGAACACTTTACGAATGTCGGTGTTATCCGTGAAGGAGTGATGAACAAGGCGACACTCATGGAAAGTACGATTTTCTAATTCTCTTTGACTAGAGGTGAGATGTTTTGACTTGTGAAACTTAGGGATGTAACTAGCGGTATCTTTGTGGTCGTAGGTCCACGCGGGAGGCATTTTTGTCCTAAGGAAAAACTTTGTCAAGTTAGTCAAATTCTTTAAATTTCAGTTAACCTTGTGCCTAGTGTATGCCTATATGAAACATATGTGGAGGTGCGATTATCTCGACCCAAAAATCAGTTTTGAAAAGTATGATGAATGCATAGTTTTGAGATAACCCAAACTCTGCTTAATTTTACTTTAGCTTCAAATAAACGTACCCGAAAATGCATATTAATTATGCACTTTCTTTAGCATTTATGAGACTTTTATGCCATGATTAAAACTTGTTTTTGGCTATTTGTCGTTTGCAATGTATGAAAAATGGATTTAGCATGACCTAATTAGTGAGAGATTTTTGGAAAATTTCCTTGGGGATTCCTAGCAATTCCTAGTGATTTGTACATGGGTTTATGCATACAAAGTGTTTTTATGTTATATATAAGCAATGCAATGGTTAAATAAACTATCCTAAGTGAATCCCCAAATTCAATTTTGTGCAATTGAAATAGAACCCTAGACTCAGATTTGAGGAAATGTAGTGATATAAGAACTGAAAATAGATAGAGATACTTACAATGATTGATTATATGAAGACCTTGATTGATTTTGCCTTAGAATTGATAGATAAGTGAAGAATTGGTGGTTTATGGTGTTTGTGGTCGTGTGTCTTAGAGATATAAGTTTTGTGAGTTGGTTCTAACTGATATGCTGTGGCAACCCTAGATTTTGTAATTTGCCATTAGTGACTCTTTGACTTTAATTTTGTTCTTAGTGTGCGTTTATGTACAATATGTTAATATTTGAGCCTTTAACTGGATGTTAGACATCATACATGTAGTGCATGGTACACTATATGATCTCATGATGGGGTTAGTTCGTGCTCATTAGTTCACTTGGACGTAGCTATGATAGTATATGACGTTATTTTAAGATCTTATGTGTACGTATATGTACTATAGTAAATCGTATTTTTACGATTTAGGGTTTAGCATTTTCTGGTCTCGGATAAGGTGATAAGTCACGGGAATAATTTAAGGTATGGTTTAAAGTCATTTGGGACTTAGTTATTTAGTTTATTTCATATTTCAAGAATTCTTATAAAAATGTATATTTTTATGTCTTTTACGGTATATGCGTAAAATTACTAGTTTTACGGTTTTGAGGTTTGGGAGGTCTTAGGGGATGAAATAAATTAAGGCTGATTAAGGTAATGTTAATATTATTTTAATAAACAATAAAAAAGAAAAAAAAATAAAAAAGAAGGGAGGGGAGTCGGTGTAAACGCAAGAAAGAAGGGGGAAAAGGGAAAAAGGAAACCGGGCTTTGTAATTGGGATAGGATTGTTCCTAAATAAATATATAAGGATTTTATTTACTAAAAACATATCATAATCCCCTGGAGATCAAGCTTAAGTCGACATCCATGGAGTCTAATTAGGGTTCTTCATTAATTTTTCATCTTTCATAAATTCTAAGGTAAAACCTTCAAATCTCTTTTCAATTAAATTATTTTTAAATCATTGGTAATAAAAATATGATAGATCTAGGGTCAGGTTAATTACAAAATCTGTAATTTAATGATATGAACATGATTAGAATATTTAGGGTTAATAAATGTGTATGGTGCTGGTAATTAATTAGGTTAATTGTGTTAAATCTGTTTTTAAAAACTGGGCATAATTTTAGGTCACTTGTTTTGATCATATCTAGAGCTCTAGACACTTTCAAGATGCGATCCAAGTAACCATGAAAAGGTAGTTGAGTTGTATTTTTAATGCAAGAAACTAGAACTAAATTTAAGGTAGGGAAGTGGGTCAAAAACAGGTTACAACAGTCGGAGGTCAAAACAGTTTTGAAATTAGTCGGGTTTAAATTTATGTTTTAAGATGGTTAGGCTACTTAGGAGTACAATTGGACCTTAAAACGAATATGAGAGTTATTTTATATGTTTTATAAGAGATCTGAAAGAGGGATAATCAATTGGGATAGTGGAATACCCTCTTATCATAACAAACCTTTTATATGTTCAAAATCGGTAAAATATGGATAGACAAAAGTATATAGATCTATATCGGGGCCTTAACAGTAGCTTTAAGGTTGGGTCAAAAGAGAGGAATTAGCTAACACATGTAAGGGCATAGGGTTTAGTTTACAGAAAGCATGGGTTTGGTTAGATGGGCGTTTGGCTAATAGTTTGGGGACTAAAAATCAGGACTATTTTGGGAAAATTGTGAACGGGATAAGTTATGAACTTAACTAAGTTTAAGACTTGTTAGAGAAGGGTAATGGGGTTCTTAGAGCATATAAGTGAGGTAAATATATGGGAGAAGGTTAGATTTCCATCATAGGTTGATGATCCATTTTAGTATTTGGTTCATGTCTTGATAAGTGTGCATTTATTTATTTAGCTTTTTGCTAGTGCGAGGAATATTTGGAGAAGCTCAATCAGGTGAGTTCATAGTCCCATTTTTACTAAGTTTTTAAATGTTTTTCCAGTATGGGATGGAGATGACACTTGTACTATTTTTAAATGTCTTAGTACTATGTTCTTTAAAATATTTTGATAATATGTTTTTCAAATGTGTGGACTTAATGTGCAATTATGTGATATGCTTACTTATCTGATATGTTATATGTTCTATTATGTGTTTGGCATACGTTCTGAGTACATATGTTCTGAGTACATGTATATCGTCTTCTCGGAGGCAAGATATCTCGACGGGGATATGGGTTCAACTTCCATACTAGGTATAGGAAATATCCGGATAGGTCTAGGTGCATTTGTTCTTATTTTGTGCACTTGATTGTTATGGTATGTTATGTTTATAGTTGTGTGTAACATAAAGATCACTTTATAGTCCATTGCTTTAACTTATTTTTCTTCAAATTATTTACAGCGGATGTCATGTTCTTATGATATTTTAGATAACTTAAATCTATGTTCTCACCAACTTTATGTTGACAGATTTTAGTGTCATTTTCAGGTGATGTAGTTATGAAGGATGGTGTTAGAAGTGGCTAGAGTTTAGAGGCTGCTAGGACTGCATTAGGAGGAATCCCTTTCCTTTTAGTTTTCTTTTCATTGTTGAATTAGTGATACATTTTAGACATCTATATGTTTGTTATTTGTTATCTTTGGTAAGAGGTAGAACTTTTACCTACTTACCTAGACTCCTGCATATTATTGAGATATTGTCATGACATTCGTGTCACCATTTATGATATTTCAATTTCATTTAGTTCTCTCTATAAACACGCTATTGTTGTTATGATATCCATACGTCGCGCCTCATATTCCGCCATGTTAGGGTGTGACATATGCAGTTTTCCAAAATCTCAAACCCACGAACCCTTCCACGGACCCAAAGGGGAATGGGTCCGACGGGGTCTGGCATGTCTGATGACATAATACTTGTTATTTTGGCAAAAAAATTTCCATTAAGCCTAAACCTAGTCTTAAGATATTAAAGGTCTCACGTTTTAGTGGTTTAGTTAGAATGTCGGCTATATTATCCTCCGAAGACACCTTTTCAATAGAGATGTTACCTTTTTTAACGTTGTCGCATAGAAAGTGGTGCTGAATTTCTATGTGCTTGGTTCGAGCGTGCAAGACGGGATTTTTGATAAGGTCAATAGCTCCTTTTTTCTGCACAAGATTGTAACATTTTCTAACTTGATACCGTAATCAACAAGAGCTTGTTTCATCCATAATGCTTGTTGACATGCTTTTCCCGCTGATACATATTCGGCCTCGGTTTTTGAAACGGCTAGTGCGGTATGCTTCTTTGAGAACCATAATGTGAGACAACATCTGATAAATGTACAAACACCGCTTGTACTTTTTCTATCAACGTAATCACTGGCATGGTCCGAGTCCACATATATAATGGTTTCCATTCCCGTGCCCTTTGGGTACCATAATCCGAGGCGAGTGGTTCCCTTGATGTATCTAAAGATTCTTTTGACCGCCTCAAGATGAGAAACATTCAGATTGTCTTGGAAACATGCACACATACAAACACTAAACATATTATCTGGCGTACTAGCCGTTAGATAAAGTAAGCTACCAATCATGCTACGATATTTTGTACTATCGACATAATCATTTACCCCGTCTTTGGTTACTTTAGTATCGATAAACATTGGTGTGTTGGTTGGCTTAGATTATTCTAGCCCAAATTTCTTAAGCATTTCTTTTATATATTTGGATTGATTAAAGAAGATCCCGTGCTCCATTTGTTTAAATTGAAAACCCAAGAAAAATTCAAGTTCTCCCATCATGCTCATTTCAAATTCTTCATGCATAATTTCATAGAATTCGTCACAAAGTTCTTAACATGTAGATCCGAAGACAATGTCATCAACATATATTTGAACAATAATTATGTGTGACACCTTTTTCTTGTTGGGTCAAAAAGTTGATGTGGCAGAAACTCAAAAACGAAGAAAACATGAAGATATTGTCCAAGCGTTGTCAAGAGTTAATCAAGCGTTGATAAGAGCAAATTAGGCGTTGTTTGCTCAAGAGTTGTCATGTGCAATCCAAGCATTGTCACATGCAATTCAAGCATTGACAAAACATAGACAAGGAAGATTATGGAAGCTTCTATTTAGATAAACATGCAAAGATATTCTGCATAAGTTTATTTAAATAGAAGATTTACTTGTTTATTCATTCTTATCTCTTGTAAAACCCTAATCCTTACACTATAAAAGGAACCAAGGGTTATTAGGTTTTTCATATAATTCATATATAATGTAAACCTAAAGTGTGTGTCGACTAGGTATGAGATTCAATGTACACACACCTAGTGGTTGTTCGTTATTAATATAATGGGCAATCTAATTGTGTTTTAATTCATGTTTTGTGCCTAAACACCTTGTTAATGGTTGTTGTTCTAATTCTGCTTTGATTATGTTAATCATATGAACAATGATGCATTCCTAGTAGCTTCAAAGATCCGGAAACCAAGGTTTCCACAATTGGTATCAGAGACTCGTGGCTCGTGATGCTAGGACCAACAAGGTGTTCGTGTATGGTGAAAAGAAGAAAAATCCGTCTAGGGTTTTTCTGGACGTTTTTGTGTGCGCAGCAGTATTCAGAAGGTCATAACTTTTGATCGAACCGTTGGATCGTCACGAAATTTTATATGTGTGTTCTACATACATATATCTAAACATTCACCGGAGGGATTGTCGAGTTTTATCCCCAGGCAAAAGTTATTAGGCGTCAAAGTTGGCTGATGAGTGATTTTCACGAGAATGATTTTGCAAAACAGTCTGGATCAAAGACGTGTGATGCAAATATAGTTGCCTGATTTATAGGGATACTCATTTATTCTTCATACGTATATTATGGAACGGTTATGAGCTATTAAGGAGAAGACATGTGATCAACATTCTGTTGCTAAATAGATGAGATTGCATTCTGTGTTTGTCACGTGCGTTTATGGTCAAAAAGGGACTCGACAGAATATCATTGCAAATATCACAGGTGGCATGGATCTTATTATGTGACGTGGGGTTGGATTCTCTAACACTATTGGTCAACAAGAAAGGTGATATGATATGCTGCTAAAAAAAGGGACGTGTGATATTTCATGATAATAAGTCTGCTGATATACTTCCATGATTTATGGGATCTGTTTCATTTTTTACTCAAACGTGGGATTCAAAGTACCAGAAAGTCAATTCACGTGTGATTGATAGACCCACGTTGACATTTATAGCATGTGGTCCATGTTAAGATAAAGAAAAGAAACAAAGCTGAGATATATGGCAGTATACGATTGCTTGGAGAAGTAAGTATCTACATACATTATTAGACATATTCTTTCCTGATTTTTAGGATCCTATGTTTATTTAATCAAGTCAGACGTATTATTCAAAGACGTATGAAAAGAAAAGGACATAACGTATGGCTCCAAGGATGCTTTTGATTGGCTATTCATGTTTGCGTTCACACGATCAAAGAAGCAAGTGACGTTACATTCAGTCTATTGTGACAACCGTGGTTTTGGGTTGGTCACTTGGTCTTACTTTTAGGTTATTTTGTGTGTTTACGTGTTTATTTTGTGTGAACGAGGTTGGTGTGGTTATCGTTTATGAGTATAGAGTACTCATAAGTAAATCGAGGAACGGTTATTTCATGTTCATGAGCTCACAAGTGGTGACTATGAAATGAAAATGGTGATATTGTGGTGTTTACGTATACGTATAAGTATTATAGTAATAGTATTTTTTTTAGGATTTACGGTTTAGCATTTAGAGGTCTCGGGTGAGGTAATTATCCATATGAATATTTTTCGGGATGGTTTTAAGTCATTTAGGACTTAGTTATAAAGTTTATTTCAAAATTAGAGATTTTTTTTAAAAGTGTATATTTTACGTCTTTTACGGTAAAACGCGTAAATTTGACTAGTTTTACGGTTTTGAGGTTTTGGGAGCTTTAGGAGCTGAAATAAATTAAGGTAATATTATTAATACATATATTAATAATAAAAAGAAATAAAAAACTAATTTTGATGGGTATAGGTCGGTTATGTGAAAAAAAAGAAAAGAAAAGGGGAAAAAAGGGAAAAAGGGAACCGGGCTTTTGTATATGGGCCAAGGACATGTTAGGAAAGTATATAAAGTATTTTTATTAATCAAAACACTCATAAAATCCCTGGAGATCAAGGTTTGGTCGGCATAAATGGTGGTTTTAGGGTTCTTCATTAATTTTTCTTCTTTCAAAAATTCTAAGGTAAAATCTTTAATACTCTTTTTAATTAAATTGTTTTTATGTTTTCTTTAATAATCTTATGATGGATTTAGGTTAGGGTTTAATATAAAAACAGTAAGTTAATGTTGTAATAATCATAATATAATGATTACATGGGTTAGGGCTTGTAATTAGAGGGATTAGGGTTAATTAATGATGTTGATTTTGTAAACCCGTTTTTAAAAACTGGGCAGAATTTTGAGTCAATTGTTTTGATCATATCGGGAGTTCTATAAACTCTTATTTTGCGATCCACATACCCCTGGAAAGCTATTTGAAGTGGCTTTCCAATGCAAGAAACTAGAACTAAATTGGAGGTCGGGAAGCGGGTCAAAAACAGGTTACAACAGTCGGAGGTCAAAACAGTTTTGAATTCAGCCTGTTTTCTTTTTAAGTTTTGGGTTGTTTGGGGTACTTAGGGTTGCATTGGGATCTTCTCACGAACATGAGAGATGGTTTATATATTTTAGTAAGTATCTGCACTTGGGCTAAGGTTGTGGTTTAGGGTAAGACCCCTTAATGGTAACAAACTTTTAGTACGTTTAAAATCAGGAAATATGGAATGACAAAAGTAAATATATGTATATCGGGGCCTTAACAGTAGCTTTAAGGTTAGGGCAAGTGGGAGGTGTTAGCCAACATATGTAAGGGTATGAATATTCCTTTTACAGAAACCATGGGTATGTTTAAGTGGACGTTTGACTTAATGTTTTGAGACCTAAAACTGGGACTGTTTTGTGTAAAATTGTGAACGGGATAGCTATTAAACTTTACCAAGTTAAGGACTTGTTAAGGAAGGGTAATGGGGTGTTTAGAGTTATAAATGGGGTATTTATATGAGAGGAGGTTAGATGTCCATCATAAGTTGATGAACCATTTTAGAGGTTGGTTCATGTATTGATTTATGTGTTTTTGGTTTGTTAGCTTGTTGCTAGAGCAAGGACTTTGGAGAAGCAATCAGGTGAGTTCATAGTCCCATTTTACTACGTTTTTAAATGTTTTTTTCCAGTATGGGATGGAGATGACACTTGAAATGTTCTTTAACATGATTTAGTACTATGTTATAAAATGTGTGGACATAAATGTGTTATTGTGTGACTTGCGTGCTTATGTGTTCTCATATGTGCTTTGGTACGTGTTCTGCTATGTGAATTTTGTTTGGATTGTGATTGGCTTTGGTACATAGATGTATGGGCGTCTATGGGACCAGTTGTGATGTGTGTGGAGCGTGGGGCACGATCCGTCCTGAGTACTTGTGCATCGTCTCTTCGGAGGCAAGATATCTCGATGGGGATATAGTTCATCTTCCACAGGTGGTGTGGGAAAGATCCGGATAGTGTGGTGTGTGTTCTTGTGTGTGTGACGGGATACTTCCTTATTGTTATAGTGTGCTTTGTGAATTGTAGATGTGATTGGTACTTGGATTGAGTTTTGTTGTGGATGCATGTAGCATGATTATCACATTATGGTCCATTACTATAAATTGTTTTTCTTCAACTATTTACAGCGGTTGTTAAGGCTTCTTAAGATGTTTTGATAATTTAAACCTATGTTCTCACCAACTTTATGTTGACATATTTTAGTGTCATTTTCGGGTGAGGTAGTTGTGCAAGATGATGTTAGAAGTGGCTAGAGTATAGAGGCTGCTAGGATTGAATTTGGAGGAATCCCTTTCCTCTTAGATTTTATTTTGTGTTTTGATTAAGTGAACGTTGTGGTACCTATATGTTTGATGTTTGTTTATTTGTATGTCTTTGGTAAGAGGTAGGCCTGTTACCTACTTACCTAGACGCCTGCATTGTTGAGATATTGTCACGACATTTGTGTCGCCATCTATGATATTTCAATTTCATTTAGTTCTCTCTATAGACACGCTGTTGTTGTGATGATATCCATACGTCGCGCCCCATATTCCGCCATGGTGGGGTGTGACAGAATGGTATCAGAGATAATGGTTATAGAGAATTAGGTTGCCTAGTCGTGTAGCCTAGTCTATAGCTTAAGGGTCCCTGTATATAGGCGTCATAGGAGTATGTGTGCATTTTATAGTAATTGATGTGTTTGGATGTTATTTATTGCGATATTTTGACTAGTATGAATTGAACCATAGTAAGTTCATACTTAACTACATGTTATTTTCTTTACGAGTTTTGATTAGTGCGGGTGGAACCTTGGTCGTATACGCTAGTCATTGTTGGATTTCGCTTAATTTTGTTTTCATGTTCTTTATACATTTCGAATTTTGTCTACGCTGGTTCAGCTGGACTACGAGTTTATGTGTTTCGTGCATTGGCTATGTTATTTTAATACATGGGGTTTTGGATCTTATCTTGTGTGGTTATGTGCTTGTGAGTTGTTGGATTATGTGTTATGTGTAGTATTAATTTCTTATAAGTGTCATCATAGGAGGGAGTACATTGGTGAAAGGGAACAGGTATAATTATGGAGGCCTACATAATTATACATGTGCCACAACACCAATGGATTCCTAAGTATGGTTGCATGAAAGAGGGTTAATACGTGCTTGTAATAGTATATGTTGGATGGATTTGAGTGTATGTACGCTTATGCCTATGTATGTAAAATTATTTTCTACTTACCGGTTGTATTCTTGGGATGGTTGCTAGCTCGTTTCTCTTTGAGATGTTCAACTTCTGTAGTAGCGCATTTCTCGGGTCCTCATTTCACGTGTTTGTTTGTACGGTACTTTTGGCGTGAAGGATTTTGAGATGGTGGAGATTTCTTTTTGGGGTAACGATGTCTTTTGTTTCGAGTTATACATGGTAAAAAAATAGAACTTGCAAATTGAAAAAAAAATAGTTGTTGGTAGTCGATGAAATAAGGAAGTGTCGGGATCATGTTTCAAATAAGGTGGAATATAAATTCTTTAACATATAAGCATGACTCGGTTATTTTAAAATATTTTGGTTTTGATCACCTAGAGTTATTGTTCTTTAGTTAGAATTCTTGTTCTTATTAACTTAAATATGTTAAATCATGTATTAATCATATGATGGGTGAGAGTTTAAATTTTCTAGAATTAAAATAAATTAGACCTTGAATTTTGTAATTAGTAACGGGTTTTTTAGGGTTTAAAAATCGTTTTTTTTATTTGGTATAAATCGGAGTAGGCAGAAACTGTCGCTAAACTGTCAAAATATGTCGCTAACTGTCAGAAACTGTCGCTAATGCCTAGGCAGATTTTGAGAAAAATCGTTTTGGTCATAACTTATTCTTTTTAAAGGTTTTTGGGTGATTCAAAAGCCTAAAATTATGTACTCGGAACATACTTTTCAAATATTCAGAAAGTTTCGTAATTGGAAGTCAGTAGCTTGGTCGAATTAATTGTACAAGTGTTGAATTCAAGGTTAATTTTCGGACAATATGGTTTAAACTCGTGTTTTGGGTATTTTGCGGTAATGAACACTTGGCGGGTTAACATAGAGATGAGTTGGGAAGGAATTTGAGAGTTCTTTAGACCTTATTATACGTGGTTATATTTTGATGAGTTTTGATTTATGGTTTTGATAAGTTTCCTCGCGGACGGTTAAGGCTCATGTGTTGTTGGTTGAGATTATTTTCGTGTAAACTGAGTTCACGTTTGAACGTGAAGGTTTTATCAGGGATATGCATCCTCGTTTGTTTGCTGAGAATAAGTTTGAGTTTGGGAGTGAATCTCGGGACGAGATTTCTATTAGGAGGGAGTGATGTGACAACCGTGGTTTTGGGTTGGTCACTTGGTCTTACTTTTAGGTTATTTTGTGTGTTTCCGTGTTTATTTTGTGTGAACGAGGTTGGTGTGGTTATCGTTTATGAGTATAGAGTACTCATAAGTAAATCGAGGAACGGTTATTTCATGTTCATGAGCTCACAAGTGGTGACTATGAAATGAAAATGGTGATATTGTGGTGTTTACGTATACGTATAAGTATTATAGTAATAGTATTTTTTTTAGGATTTACGGTTTAGCATTTAGAGGTCTCGGGTGAGGTAATTATCCATATGAATATTTTTCGGGATGGTTTTAAGTCATTTAGGACTTAGTTATAAAGTTTATTTCAAAATTAGAGATTTTTTTTAAAGTGTATATTTTACGTCTTTTACGGTAAAACGCGTAAATTTGACTAGTTTTACGGTTTTGAGGTTTTGGGAGCTTTAGGAGCTGAAATAAATTAAGGTAAATTAAGGTAATATTATTAATACATATATTAATAATAAAAAGAAATAAAAAACGAATTTTGATGGGTATAGGTCGGTTATGTGAAAAAAAAGAAAAGAAAAGGGGAAAAAAGGGAAAAAGGGAACCGGGCTTTTGTATATGGGCCAAGGACATGTTAGGAAAGTATATAAAGTATTTTTATTAATCAAAACACTCATAAAATCCCTGGAGATCAAGGTTTGGTCGGCATAAATGGTGGTTTTAGGGTTCTTCATTAATTTTTCTTCTTTCAAAAATTTTAAGGTAAAATCTTTAATACTCTTTTTAATTAAATTGTTTTTATGTTTTCTTTAATAATCTTATGATGGATTTAGGTTAGGGTTTAATATAAAAATAGTAAGTTAATGTTGTAATAATCATAATATAATGATTACATGGGTTAGGGCTTGTAATTAGAGGGATTAGGGTTAATTAATGATGTTGATTTTGTAAACCCGTTTTTAAAAACTGGGCAGAATTTTGAGTCAATTGTTTTGATCATATCGGGAGTTCTACAAACTCTTATTTTGCGATCCACATACCCCTGGAAAGATATTTGAAGTGGCTTTCCAATGCAAGAAACTAGAACTAAATTGGAGGTCGGGAAGCGGGTCAAAAACAGGTTACAACAGTCGGAGGTCAAAACAGTTTTGAATTCAGCCTGTTTTCTTTTTAAGTTTTGGGTTGTTTGGGGTACTTAGGGTTGCATTGGGATCTTCTCACGAACATGAGAGATGGTTTATATATTGTAGTAAGTATCTGCACTTGGGCTAAGGTTGTGGTTTAGGGTAAGACCCCTTAATGGTAACAAACGTTTAGTACGTTTAAAATCAAGAAATATGGAATGACAAAAGTAGATATATGTATATCGGGGCCTTAACAGTAGCTTTAAGGTTAGGGCAAGTGGGAGGTGTTAGCCAACATATGTAAGGGTATGAATATTCCTTTTACAGAAACCATGGGTATGTTTAAGTGGACGTTTGACTTAATGTTTTGAGACCTAAAACTGGGACTGTTTTGTGTAAAATTGTGAACGGGATAGCTATTAAACTTTACCAAGTTAAGGACTTGTTAAGGAAGGGTAATGGGGTGTTTAGAGTTATAAATGGGGTATTTATATGAGAGGAGGTTAGATGTCCATCATAAGTTGATGAACCATTTTAGAGGTTGGTTCATGTATTGATTTATGTGTTTTTGGTTTGTTAGCTTGTTGCTAGAGCAAGGACTTTGGAGAAGCAATCAGGTGAGTTCATAGTCCCATTTTACTACGTTTTTAAATGGTTTTTTTCCAGTATGGGATGGAGATGACACTTGAAATGTTCTTTAACATGATTTAGTACTATGTTATAAAATGTGTGGACATAAATGTGTTATTGTGTGACTTGCGTGCTTATGTGTTCTCATATGTGCTTTGGTACGTGTTCTGCTATGTGAATTTTGTTTGGATTGTGATTGGCTTTGGTACATAGATGTATGGGTGTCTATGGGACCAGTTGTGATGTATGTGGAGCGTGGGGAACGATCCGTCCTGAGTACTTGTGCATCGTCTCTTCGGAGGCAAGATATCTCGACGGGGATATAGTTCATCTTCCACAGGTGGTGTGGGAAAGATCCGGATAGTGTGGTGTGTGTTCTTGTGTGTGTGACGGGATACTTCTTGATTGTTATAGTGTGCTTTGTGAATTGTAGATGTGATTGGTACTTGGATTGAGTTTTGTTGTGGATGCATGTAGCATGATTATCACATTATGGTCCATTACTATAAATTGTTTTTCTTCAACTATTTACAGCGGTTGTTAAGGGTTCTTAAGATGTTTTGATAATTTAAACCTATGTTCTCACCAACTTTATGTTGACATATTTTAGTGTCATTTTCAGGTGAGGTAGTTGTGCAAGATGATGTTAGAAGTGGCTAGAGTATAGAGGCTGCTAGGATTGAATTCGGAGGAATCCCTTTCCTCTTAGATTTTATTTTGTGTTTTGATTAAGTGAACGTTGTGGTACCTATATGTTTGATGTTTGTTTATTTGTATGTCTTTGGTAAGAGGTAGGCCTGTTACCTACTTACCTAGACGCCTGCATTGTTGAGATATTGTCACGACATTTGTGTCGCCATCTATGATATTTCAATTTCATTTAGTTCTCTCTATAGACACGCTGTTGTTGTGATGATATCCATACGTCGCGCCCCATATTCCGCCATGGTGGGGTGTGACATCTATGTTCACACGATTCTAACTTTTTTATTGGAGGAAGATTTGTGTGTTCACACGGTGTAAATATTTATATTGGTGGAGCAATGTTGAGTTCACACGAAGTGACATTGATGGTCCAATGATGATTGACATCATATTTAAATTACAGAAAGATACGTGGGATATGTTTAGAGTGAAATATTCACTTGCTGATTTTTGGGGATATCAATATATTTACTATATTTGATTACCTAGTTATCAGGGATGTTTACTTTACTTCATATTTGTTGTGATTGGGATATAATACACTGACAGATTACGTGGAACAAATGACATGCCAGACAAGCACTGTTGGTTTGAAGATGTCAACAAGAAAAGAATTCAATGTTATTAAGGTAACGTGAGGTAGCATGTGGGGTCCCAAGATGTTGATATTTATCACTCTAGCATTGTCAAAACATGTCTACAACGTTGACAAGGTTTTTGAGTAAACGCTGACAGATTTGGGACAGACACTGACAAAGTTTAAGGTTGACGCTGACGTTTGGAATTTTGACGCTGACAGAATAAGTCAACGCTGACAGGTTGACAGTGTCGTCCGATATATGAATTCCAACGCTGATAGGTATTGTCCGATATCGGACAATACAACTGATAGAGATATTGGACAGAATAAGATGTTGGACAACACAAGGATAGCTGCTGTTTGAGAAAATGGGTACGTTTTGAGCACACAAAAAGGAGGATTATACACCCGAAGGTACATGGAATCTCCGTTTTTATTCAGAATATCATGGTGATATTAATGGCTCGGATATTTTTAAAAGGAATTAATGGTTTTAATGCGAGTTGACAACAATTCGTGAGGAAATTTATTGGATTTGATTATGTAATCGAGGTAGCCTTGTAAAAGAGTTATCCATCCAAAAGCTTTTACATATGATATGAAGAATAAGTTTCGTCATGAAGAGGTGTTAGCTTAAGGGGAAGAATTTGTTAGCCCTATATTTTATATAGCCAAACAAGAATGTAATAGGTCATCTTAGTCGTTAAAAGGTCTTGTATTGTAATAGGTTAGTCGGGAAAACCGGGCTTGGACTTTAAGCTAATATTGTATAAGTTAGGGGCGTAAGCCCAAAGCAAAGCCAAGCCCGGCCCAAGGAAACAAAGCCCACGGCCCAAAAGGCCAAGGGTATATAAACCCTCTTCCATGTGTGGAAGAGGGTGTTGGTTCATTTTACTTTCTCTCTCTAGTAAACATAAACCTTCCAAATCTCTCTTGTTTCTCTCTCTACTTTTCTTCTCTTTCTCTCTCTAAATATCTCTTCTAAATCTTGTGTTATGGATTGAATGGGAATAACATTTGGTATCAGAGCCTATAGTGGATAGGTGATTGAAGATTAGTGTGGTGTGTTCTTGATTTTTCGTGGTCATTTTGATCTATATATCACGTCCAAAAAATTTTTCTTGTGTTTTTTATGGTTTTTTCTTGATACAAATCTTCTACATAGTTGTGGTAGAGATTTGGTATTGTTACCTTGGCTAAAAACACAAAATTTTTGGGTGTTTTGATCATTTTTTGGCTTAAAATCACGAATTGGTTGAGTTTTGTCCGAGAAAAGTGGGAATTATTCCGATCAGGTCATCAGAAAAGGGCTTACAGTTATTCCGATTGGTGTAATCGGAATAGGGTTTATACATTCCGATTGGTCATTCCGATTGGACATTCCAATTTAACATTCCAATTGGTCATTCCGATTGGTCATTCCGATTGGTCATTCCGATTGGTCATTCCGATTTGACATTCCGATTTGAGTATTCCAATTTGGACATTCCGATTGGTCATTCCGATTGACATTCCGATTGGTCATTCCGATTTGACATTCCGATTAGGGTATTCTGATTAGTATTCCAATTTGGACATTCCGATTGGGTATTCCGATTTGACATTCCGATTGGTCATTCCGACAAGGTTATTCCGATGGGCATTCCGATGGATATTTTGTTTGAGTAATTTTTAGACTTAGCCACTATCTAGACTAGTTTAGGAACATCGTTTACACGAAGATTAAAAAAAAAAAAAAAAAAGAGTTAAAATTTTTAGGTCAAGTAAAATCAAATTTTTTCCCTATTAGCTTTTGGCTATTTCTAACTCAAATTCAAAATTTGGCGATACAAAATTTTTCGGCTTACCTTTTTGTCAGACTGAGGAATTTATTGTCGGACTGAGAAAAAAAATTTCTGGAAATTTCGGAATTTCAATTTTAACCACACATCATCACAACAAATCCACTAAGATCTGCAATTCATCCACAAGTATTCACCATGTCTAACAACAACATCAACATTGCAACTGCTAATCAAATTCGTTTGGAACAAGGTGGTAACGGTAATCCACCTGTGCTCACTGCCGGTTGCTACGTTCAATGGAGATCTCGTTTTCTCAGATTTCTTGACGGAAAAGAAAACCGAACTGTTCTTCGTCACTGCCTTGAGAACCCACCTCCTGTTTTTGAATTCAAACCAATTACAACACAGGCAGAGGATGGTACTTCATCAACTATACGAGCTATGGAGGATTTTGACACATGTTCTGCTGAGAAAAAGAAACTCCTCCAAGCTGAAGCTGATGCTGTAAATTTCATACTCACTAGAATTGATAACGATATCTATTCCACAGTTGATGCATGTCCTAATGCTATGGAAATGTGGAATGCAATTCATCGATTGAAGCAAGGTGAGTCAATCAATGTTCAAGATCTCGAGACTAATCTACTTTGGGAGTTTGGAAAATTCACATCTGAAGATGGGGAATCCATTGACTCATATTACTCGAGATTCTACAAAATGATGAATGAGCTTGTCAGAAATCAGTGCACCATCTCCAATCATCATGCCAATGTTCAGTTTCTACTTCAACTCAAACCGGAATGGCAAAGGTTTGTAACTTTGGTCAAACAAAGGGAGGATATCAAGACTATATCTTACCACAAACTTTATGATATCTTGAAGCAACATCAGAATGAAGTGAATGAACTAAGGGCTGAAAAGGCAGAACGGTATGCTAATTCTATTGCTTTTGTGGCTGCTACTTCAACAAAACTCGTTCCCCGTCAACAACCACCTACTCATTCCTCAAAGTCATCAAGCTCATCCACCAAACCTCTAGTTGCTGCTAAACACAAAGCAAAAGCAATTGTCCCCACTCCACCTCCAAAGTATGACACCGAGTCAGATGGAGACAGTGATGATGAACAAACTTCAAGGGACAAGAAGATTGAAGAACTCATGTCTTTACTCACCACAACTTATAAGAAGATCTACAAACCTACCAACAACAACCTCAGATCATCATCCAATGCTAGATATAAGGAAGTTGATCATGCACCAAGGTATGATCGTGATGCTAGGTATGATAATCAGAGGATGCTGAATCAAGTTGGGGCTAGAGATACTGTAGGCACTCCGGTTGTGCAGAAGACTGGGATTCAATGCTTCAATTGTAAGGGATTTGGGCACATGGCTAGGGAATGCAAGAAGCCAAAACGGGTTAAGGACTCAGGGTATCACAAGGAAAAGATGTTGCTATGTAAGAAAGAAGAAGTAGGAATTCCACTCACAGCAGATGAAGTTGACTGGCGTGATGACACTGATGATGAAGCCGATGATCAAGAGCTAGAGGCACATTATGTGTACATGGCAAAGATTCAAGAAGTGCTTCCAGAGACTGCTGATACTTCTGGACCTATCTTTGATACTGAGCCAATTGAAAAGGTACCAACAAATGAGAACTATAATGTGTTTGCTAATGAACGACGGCATCCTGAGCAACCCGAAAGCATCAATGACACATATGTAATGGACACGGAGGATAGCAATATCTCTACGGATTCACAGCATATGTGTAATGATGAAGGTAATGCTGCTCAGGATACTGACTCGGATGAGGACCGTGATTTGCTTGCGTCTATCATTGAGTCTTTAAAACATGAAATTGAGGAAAATAAAGATGCTAATAAACGTTTGAAGCAAGCAAACACATCCTTAGCCGAGGAGATAGACAGGCTTAAAGAGTGTGATTATGTAAAAGAAGCTGATCGACGGGTTGTAATAGCTAATGGTTTGGTATATGAACGTAAGGTGCTCAACGAACAATATTGTTCTAAAGTAACACACGAAATTCATATGTCAAAACAGAAGATATCGGAACTTGAAGAACAACTGCTGCTACATAAACTCCAAATTACTGAATTAGAGTCGGTTAACAAAGAACAAACTGAGCTTTATAAAACTCGTGAAGAAAAGGATATTGAAAAAATTCTTGCTTTGGAAAAGAGAGTCGACACGTTAAACAACATTGTTTACAAAACGGGTCAGTCTATTCAAACTATGAATATGCTCAACAGAAATATGAAAACGAGTTTTGTCAAGCCTGAATATCTCAAGAAAGTTCAAAGTACCAAGCCTGCTCTTTATGATATCGGTTGTTATGTTGATAATCTTGCTCTTATGCTTTCCCCTGACTGTGACGAAATCATTCGTCAACAAGAAGAAAGTCGATCAAACTTAAGTGATTTAATAAACCTTTCTGATTCTAACAATCATATTAAGTTTGTCCCTCAAAAAGAACTTTCAAAAGAACAAAAGATGTATAATAGTGTTCCACCACCAAGTGATGAACCACAAAAGAAAGTTTCTTTAAAAAGGAGTTTCAAAAAGCAATCAGTTTTGTTAGAAAAGCGAATTTTGGATGAAAAACGTAAATGGGATGAAAAAAGCAAAAGTGTTCAGCAATTTGAGTTTATAAAACAAGGGGTTTTAAATTTGTACAAAGGTGTGGTCGACTATGAAAAAGTTTCTAGAGATACCATTTGGAATATTAAACCTAACCCACAAGTAGAAGTCGTCATTCAACAATGCATTGTTCCAACCATTGATGATCTTTCAAAAAATGTGGAAATGTTTTATAATGCTCTCACTGAGGAAATGTTAACTGATTTAAGCTATGTCAAATCTCTTGAAGATGAAGTTGATTTTCTTCAAATTAAATTAAAGACACAAGAACACCAACTTTCTAATGAAATTGATCGACTTTCTAAGGAATATTTTTATGCTGACCATATGAATGCTATACTTGGTGTGTATACCGATCTTGATCAATATTGTCATGTAGCATGTCTAGTGTCAGAATCGGACGCGAAATGTCGCAATCTTTAAGTAGAGCTTTCAAAACAAATTCAGTCATACAACAAACTTTCGAAAAGCTTTTCTCAACTTGAGAAACACTCCATTTCTCTTGAACTTGCTTTACAAAAAGGTGAAAAATCTCATAATCATAAAAAGTGTCAAGAAATGTCAGCTTCTTCGTTTCGTCTACTAAATGAAAAAGATTTCGAAATAAATGATTTGAAAGCTCAGCTAAAAGAAAGGGACATTGCCATAAGTGAGTTACAGAAACTCATTGAGAAAATGAAAGGAAAGTCTGTTTTGGGTAAACCATCCGCTGTTCGTCAACCGAATGCGGTTAAATGTCCTAAATCATCTATTTTGGGACAATCCCCACAGACTTTGCCTAAGATAGGAAATGATAAGAGCACTAATGTGATAGCACCTGGAATGTATAAGATGAACACTAGGTCCACTCAAACTGGAACTAAGCAGTTACCTCAGAATACTAGGAAAACTAATCAACGTGTGTCTTCTTCTACAGGAGTAAATCCCACTACTAGTGTTAGCAGACCACAGCTTAAGAGCACTAGAATTGAAGATAGAGTCATGCCTAACAATAGTCAAGGGAAGAAGAAGGAAGTAGAAGATCACCGTAGGAATTTTAAGTTTTCTAAGAATAAACGTCTGTAACTGCTTGTAATGACAGTTTAAATGCTAAGACCTCAAATGTTGAAGTTGTTTGTGTTGAATGTGGAAAATGTGTTCGTACTTTCAATCATGATGCTTGTGCTCGTAATCATAATGGCGTGAATACTAGAACTAGGAAGCCTATTCATGTGCCCACTAGTACTAGAGAACCCACAAGAACTTTGAACCCATCCACTGATCAACCACTTAAGAAACTAAGTGCGTTAGACTCCACTACTCTGCGTAAACAAAACAGATTAAAGAAGCTATATGAGAACATGATTAGGACATGTACACGGGGGTATTCGAGATTTACACCACCCGGATATAAATGGGTACCTAAGTTAACCACTTTAGTGATTGGGTCTAGGAATATCAGCTTGCCTGTAGACTTTGCATCTAGGCCCACTACTATTTTGGAACCCGTTTCTATCAAGGGATCCCATTTGTCAAATGCTACATTGTCTTCTAATTCTTCTGCAGCTCGTCGAACTCATCCTATTCATAATGGACTCCGGGTGCACAAAGCACATGACGAGCAATCTCAAGCTTCTCATTAACTTCGTGGAGAAGTTTCTGGGTACGGTACGGTTTGGAAATGATCAATTTGCACCGATGCTCGGATATGGAGACTTGGTTCAAGGGAATATCACTATAAAACGGGCTTATTACGTCGAAGGACTGAATCACAATTTATTCTCGGTTGGTCAATTTTGTGATGCGGATTTTGAAGTGGCTTTTCAGAAATCTACTTGCTATGTTAGAGACTACGATGGGAATGACCTCCTTACAGGTTCTCGTGGTTCTGATCTCTACACAGTAACTCTTCAAGACACATCTTCAACAAATCCAATTTGCTTAATGGCTAAAGCGTCATCATCTCAAGCATGGTTATGGCATCAACGATTGTCACATCTCAACTTTGACACCATCAACTTGCTTTCGAAGAATGATATTGTGACCGGTCTTCCTAAGTTGAAATTCGTCAAAGACCATCTTTGTTCTTCTTGTGAGTTGGGGAAAGCAAAACGGAAGTCTTTCAAAACAAAGAATACCCCAAGCTCAAAAGGACGATTGGAACTTCTACACATGGATTTATGTGGTCCCATGCGTGTAGAGAGTATTAACGGGAAAAAAGTATATTCTCGTGATTGTTGATGATTACTCTAGATACACATGGACTTTCTTCTTAAGGTCCAAAGATGAAACACCAGAGGTTCTCAAAAACTTTCTCAAGATGATACAACGCAATCTTCAAGCTCAAGTCTTAACCGTAAGAACGGATAGGGGTACTGAATTTTTGAACAAGAACTTGCAATCTTACTTTCAAGAAGAAGGCATCGAACATCAAACGTCTATTGCTCGAACTCCTGAACAAAACGGCGTTGTCGAAAGGCGGAACCGTACTTTGGTTGAGGCTGCTCGAACAATGCTCTCTGCTTCAAAATTACCGCTATTCTTCTGGGCTGAAGCAATTGCAACTGCCTGTTATACTCAGAATCGTTCTCTCGTTATTCCTAGACATGAAAAGACACCTTACCACATCATCAATGGCAGGAAACTTACTGTCAAATTCTTTCACGTATTTGGATCTTTATGCTACATTCTTAAAGACGGTGAGAATCTCGACAAGATGAAAGAAAAAGGTGATGCATGTATTTTTGTGGGGTATGCTACATTGTCGAAAGGATATCGGGTCTATAACAAGAGAACAAAGATCATTGTCGAATCAATTCATGTGAACTTTGACGAATTGCCACATATGGTACTTGATCACAACAGCTCAAGTCCCGCACCTCAATGTCCAGCAATGGCACCTACACACAACAGTGTACGTCCCGTGCAAGAATGTCAACAAAGTACTCCTACAGCAGAATTGACGGATTCGACACATATGAATGAGTTGGTTGATTTATATGATCCAATGTTTGATGAATATTACTATGG
This sequence comes from Glebionis coronaria, assembly GCA_025667525.1. Taxonomy (NCBI): domain Eukaryota; kingdom Viridiplantae; phylum Streptophyta; class Magnoliopsida; order Asterales; family Asteraceae; genus Glebionis; species Glebionis coronaria. Next base: position 587,204,991 of record CM046874.1, on the reverse strand, counting down.
AAGCAATCAAGTTGTGTCAAAGCCTTCTACTGTCAACACTGCTGATGCACCCGCACAAAATCAACAAGACACAACTGCATCTACTTCAGCAACCGTTGCTCAAGAGACAATTCCAGTGGATACTCAACAAACTCAAGAAACTATCATACAACCAACATCACCAACCGTCAATGCTGAAGGACGAAACAACAATCAAGCAGTCGATGCACAACCTGACGATGAAGAATTTATCAATCCTTTCGGTACACTGGTACACGAAGTCGGAGGGTCTTCTACTCAACATGTTGATCCGTCCAACATGCATACATTCTACCAACCATATCCATCCACTCACCATTGGACACGTGATCATCCATTGGAGCAAGTCATTGGAAATCCTTCACAACCGGTTCGAACACGCAGACAACTCGAAACCGATGGTGATGTGTGTATGTATGCACTCACCGTGAGTTCAACTGTACCTACAAACATCAAACAAGCCATGACTGATCATGCGTGGATTGAATCAATGCAAGACGAAATTCATCAGTTTGAACGCCTAAATGTTTGGGAACTTGTTGACCGACCCTATGGAGTGTCAATTTTAGATTTCAAATGGATCTGGAAAAACAAACTGGATGAGGAACAAACCATCATCAAAAACAAATCTCGTCTTGTGGTTAAGGGATACCGTCAACAAGAAGGAATAGATTTCGATGAATCATTCGCTCCAGTTGCTCGTTTGGAAGCTGTCAGGATATTCCTTGCTTATGCTGCACATAAGGGCTTCACGGTTTTTCAGATGGACGTTAAAACTGCTTTTCTCAACGGTCATTTGAAGGAAGAAGTGTATGTGAATCAGCCGGAAGGATTCATCAATCCTCATCATCCTGACAAAGTCTATCGTCTCAAGAAGGCTGTATATGGACTTAAACAAGCTCCAAGGCATGGTACGAAGAACTTTAAAACTTCTTGGTGTCCAAAGGATTCTCCAAAGGTTCTATTGATCCTACTCTATTTACTAATAAATATGGGGATGACATAATGCTGGTGCAAGTTTATGTTGATGACATTATTTTTGGTTCTACGAACCCAAAACTTTCAAAACATTTTGAAAAATTAATGCACAGCAGATTTGAAATGTCAATGATAGGGGAGCTAAAATTCTTTTTAGGCCTCCAGATTCATCAATCCCCACGTGGTATCTTCATTAACCAAGCTAAGTATGCTCAAGAGATACTTAAAAAGCATGGTATGACGTCATGTGCTCGCGTTGGTACACCATTGTCGACCACATCCCTAGACGCTGACTTGTACTCATATCCCGTAGATCAAACGCGATATCGCAGTATGATCGGGTCACTTATGTACCTTACAGCCAGCAGGCCTGATATTCATCATGCCACATGCTATTGTGCACGATATCAAGCCAGACCTACTCAAAAGCACCTCAAAGAGGTTAAACGGATCTTTCGGTACCTTAAGAATACCATTCACATGGGACTCTGGTATCCGAGGGAAACCGGTTTTCATCTAACGGCTTTTTCAGATTCTGATCACGCAGGTTGTCTTGATAGTCGTAAAAGCACTTCTGGTAGCATACAATTTCTAGGGGAAGACAAGCTTGTCAGCTGGTCGTCAAAGAAGCAGGATTGCACTTCGCTCTCATCAGCTGAAGCAGAATATGTGGCTCTATCCGCGTTTTGTGCTCAAGTCCTCTGGATGAGAACTCAACTCACGGATTATGGCTTCCACTTTGATAAAATACCTATGTATTGTGACCCAAAGTCGGCCATAGCCATATCTTGCAATCCGGTTCAGCACTCCCGCACCAAGCACATCGACGTCAGATACCACTTCATCAAGGAACAAGTGGAACGCGGCATCGTGGAATTATACTTTGTCAGAACTGAGTACCAGCTGGCAGACTTGTTTACAAAAGCTCTATCGAAAGATAGGTTTGCGTATCTCGTTGGCCGTCTTGGTATGAAGTATATGACTCCAGAAGACTTGGAGGTTTTGGCAAATGAAGCTGCTTGATATTCTCTCATAATGACTTCTAAGCACATCACAGCTTAGGACTCGGATCTCAACTAAGCAAAGTTTATCTCGGAAGATAACTTATCCTTCTCAACGAGAAATTCATATTTCTCGGTCATGAGCTTCTTATAAAAACATTCAAAGTTTTTAAGTTCATGAAAAACGATTTCTCAGTAAATGTCAGCTTTGAACTCGAACTTCAACTTAAGGAAAGTTTATCACGGATGATAACTTATCCTTCACAACGGGAAATTCATTTTTCTTGGTCATGAGCTAGTCACAAAACAATCAAAGTTTTGAGCTCATGAAAAACGGACCCGAAAGGGGAGTGTACGTTTCAGTGCGCTTTCCCCAATCAATAGAAGAGAAGTCTTCTATCCTGATTATTTTAAAACCGTTGAACACAATTTTTCAAGAATTTCTCAAAAGGTTTTTTCTAAATCTTTCAAAATTGTGTGTTCAACACTCCCTTCCTCATAAGTGGTTTTTATATCTCAAAATTGTCATATGTTATTTTGATCAATTTTTGAGGGGGAGCGTTTTAAAATCAAGCCTTTTAATGTTGTTGGGTACATCTCTAAAATTGTCATATTTTATGTATCCAACACATTCCGAAAATGATATGAAATTGTCAAATGTAATATATTATATCGGAAAAGGCATCTCAACTCCGTACCTCAACATATTTTGTGGTGTCGTTTTTCTAAAGTTTTGTCAACTTTTGTCTCAAGACACACATATATTGTTGAGGGGGAGCGACCCGACTGAAAATGTTTCATGCTTCATTCGTGCACACATGTTTCTCTCCCAATCGGTTTTTAGAAATTGTCATATTTTAATCAATTAGTATCTCTAATATGATGTTTTTATATTAGAGATAGGGGGAGAAAATGTGATTAAAATGTAATATATCGCAACATGTGATCTTAAAGACTCAAGTGCAACTCTTTCCTTCACATGCCAAACTATTTCGTATAATCGATGCATGTGTGTAGGGGGAGCTTTTCGAAAAGATAAAACTTTCAAAGTGTTAAAAGTTTTGATTTTTATCAAGCACTTTGAATGATTTTCAATGGTTTATGATTATGATCTATACCCAAAACAACCTACTATCCACAACGGAACGATGGAGTCAAAAGGTGGTTTAGGATAGGAAACTAAGTCCTATGATCCAACCAGAACCGGAGGGATCTACCCAAGGACATTCCATAGCTAGAAATAGTTGTCCTTAGGAAAGATGGAGCGGAATGAAGCTGAATGCGGACCGATTACTTAAGTTAGCACTAGAACAATCACAACAAGGTGCTAATGATGACGTATTGGTAAGCATTGAAGGAGTTTAATATTCTATGCAACTTAGGTAGAAACCGGGTTAACACATCTTTTGAAGACAAGTGTCATGGACCCAGTGATGCGATGCACAACCCTTCCCCAGCCATTCGAGTTTCTCTCAAAAGAAACTTGTCTCATTGTCACGGAGATCAACACGTATCTATTGACTTTCTCACTCCGAGTCAGTTAATATTGAAAAGGTGGCAGTCTGCTCCAGCCTCCGATTACCAAAATGCACTTATTGAGTCTAGAGCCAATCGAGATCTATCTATCATCTCATTAGGACACAATCGAGTCCTATGCATTATCCTTGTGATATTTCCAGAACATCTGAGTGATACGATTCACAATGAAGATGGAAATCCTGCTTGAGCCAGCATTAAACAAGCTCATGGTAGGTAACTTGTGCGATTCTACACGAATCAAACTTGTGAGAACTGGAAGGCAACTAAGTTTCGATTCTTAATTGATTCAAACTTGATTCCAGGTTTCTTCGCAAAATCCATGTGATCTTGCCAGAACATTCAGAGTGACACTCATTAGTGTTCACAGTGACGAATGGAAATCCTTCCAGTGTCAACATCAAACAGCACTGCGGTAGGTAACTCGCAAGATTCTCTATGAATCAAGCTTGTGACAAACTGGAAAGCAACAATGGTGCGATTCTTTTAGAATCAAACTTGTTCCAGGAAATCTGAATTGACGACTTTAATCAGACGGATAATTTATCCTTATGATTCACTCTCTACGTTCGCAGTCTGCTTTGAGACGGTCGAGTAAAGAGAACTGGCTTCTACCGCCGGGAAACCCTGTCAAGGAGGTTCTTAATCGAATCTACCTGATCACAGGTATGGTATTTAATACCGTTTAACGGTCTTCACCGACCGGAGGTAAAACGCTACCGAGTTAGGGTGAAATGTTCAAAGCCATTTCATCCGTGTCTATATATGTTGCTGCATATCAAGAAGGTGGCGTAGCTGTACAACCGATGTCGATTCAGAAGTCACAAGAGCACAAGATGGCGATAATCAAGATACCTAAGAATGTAAGAATGTAATAGGTCATCTTAGTCACAAGGAGTACAGATGAAGATCTCAAGCACTCAAAGTCAAATGACAAAGGCTCAAGTTAAAGATCACGAAAGCATGAAGGAACAAAGCTGTTACAAACAAGATCAAGACCAAGATACAAGACCAAAGCAGGAAGATCTCCTCTACAAGAATGTATTCACTCAATCATCTTATGCTTTTTAAGCTTTTTAAGATGACTGATACATTGGGGGAGATTGTTAGCCCTATATTTTATATAGCCAAACAAGAATATAATAGGTCATCTTAGTCGTTAAAAGGTCTTGTATTGTAATAGGTTAGTCGGGAAAACCGGGCTTGGACTTTAAGCTAATATTGTATAAGTTAGGGGCGTAAGCCCAAAGCAAAGCCAAGCCCGGCCCAAGGAAACAAAGCCCACGGCCCAAAAGGCCAAGGGTATATAAACCCTCTTCCATGTGTGGAAGAGGGTGTTGGTTCATTTTACTTTCTCTCTCTAGTAAACATAAACCTTCCAAATCTCTCTTGTTTCTCTCTCTACTTTTCTTCTCTTTCTCTCTCTAAATATCTCTTCTAAATCTTGTGTTATGGATTGAATGGGAATAACAGAATTCTTATGGTAAGTTTGATGATTGAAGAAGATTTTCGCGAGTTTGTGTTCTATCATATCTTAAAGTCATGCACTCCCAGTCATAGACTTTAAAGGTAACTTGTTTGTGCTTTACATGATTGGTGACGAAGACTTGTCATAACACTTGAAGGAGTTACATTATCGTGCTCAGTGTCTCACAAAGGATGAGAATATTGACAAGGGATCGAGGTCTACTTATACTTTGTACCATGAGTATAAGTTCTTAGTCACATGGATAGTACAAGACATGGAACACAAGGTTGGGTTCTTCTACTTCTACATCACAAATATTATATTAATTGTTCTTCAAGATCATTCCACAGAGCTACATTTGGAGAATCTTCAAAGATTGCAACATTGTTTACTTTCCTGTTCATGTGACAAAAAGGGGAAGAAATACATGCTACACTTGAGGGGAAGCAATTTGAAGATCATGTACAACTTACAAGAGATACACATAGAGTTTTGCCACTATCAACTAGGGGAAGATTGTTGGGTCAAAAAGTTGATGTGGCAGAAACTCAAAAACGAAGAAAACATGAAGATATTGTCCAAGCGTTGTCAAGAGTTAATCAAGCGTTGATAAGAGCAAATTAGGCGTTGTTAGCTCAAGAGTTGTCATGTGCAATCCAAGCATTGTCACATGCAATTCAAGCATTGACAAAACATAGACAAGGAAGATTATGGAAGCTTCTATTTAGATAAACATGCAAAGATATTCTGCATAAGTTTATTTAAATAGAAGATTTACTTGTTTATTCATTCTTATCTCTTGTAAAACCCTAATCCTTACACTATAAAAGGAACCAAGGGTTATTAGGTTTTTCATATAATTCATATATAATGTAAACCTAAAGTGTGTGTCGACTAGGTATGAGATTCAATGTACACACACCTAGTGGTTGTTCGTTATTAATATAATGGGCAATCTAATTGTGTTTTAATTCATGTTTTGTGCCTAAACACCTTGTTAATGGTTGTTGTTCTAATTCTGCTTTGATTATGTTAATCATATGAACAATGATGCATTCCTAGTAGCTTCAAAGATCCGGAAACCAAGGTTTCCACATTTCTTAGTGAACAATGTGTTGTCCACTAGAGCCATTGTATAGTTGTGTTCAACTAGAAAATACTTAAGTCGGTCATATCATGCTTTGGGTGCTTGCTTGAGACCATAAAGAGCCTTTTTAAGTTTATAAACGTGATTAGGTTTTTTGTAATCTTCAAAACCGGGAAGTTGTGCAACATACACTTCCTCGTTTATAAAACCATTTAGAAATTCACTTTTAACGTCCATTTGATAAAGTTTGAAATCATGAGCACATGCATAAGCAAGTAAAATTCTTATGGAATCTAGATGAGCAACCGGGGTATAGGCTTCGTCATAATCAATAGCTTCTTGTTGGTTGTAACCTTGAGCAAGAAGTCTAGCCTTGTTCCTTGACACAATGCCATCTTCAAATAGTTTATTTGGAAAGACTCATATTGTCCCGATAACTGTTTGATTTTTAGGTCTAGGTACTAAGTACCAAACATCGTTTATTACAAACTGATTTAATTCTTGTTGCATATCAAGAAATCAAATTTCATCGATTATAGCTTCATCAACATTTTTAGGTTCTATTTGAGACACGAAGCAAAAGAAATTACTTTAATTTTGAGCTTGAGACCTTAAGGTTCGTTTATTTAATTTACCGATAACCTTTTCTAAAGAATGTCCTTTTGATTCCTTAATGTTTAAAGGTTCAATTTTTAATGGTTCATTTCCCTTGTCCTTTACAAGGTCAACTGGAAGGTCATTGGTTTGGCCTTCAACTAGATCATCATCTACCAAAGATGATGTCCTAGAGGGAGGTGGTCTTTCGTCGAATGTAACGTTCAATGATTCCTCGACACGCATGGTTTGTTTATTTAACACAATATAAGCTTTGCTATTTTGAGAATATCTAATAAATACTCCTTCGTGCGATTTTGGGTCGAACTTAGTGAGATAATCTTTTGTTTTAAAAATAAAGCATTTACTTACAAATACATTAAAGTATCCAATAGTCGGTTTTCTTTCTTTTAGTATTTCATATGGAGTTTTATTTAGAAGTGGTCTAATTAAAACCCGATTTAAAATATAAGTTGACGTATCAACCGCATGACACCAAAACTTTTGAGGCATATTTGACTCATTTAACATAGTTCTACTCATTTCTTGGATTATTCTATTTTTGCGTTCAACTACCCCGTTTGATTGAGGTGTTCTTGGAGCCGAGAAATTGTGAGTGATACCTTTGGTGTCACAAAAGGCTCCGAATTTCACTTCATTGTCAAACTCCCGACCATGATCTGTTCGAATTTACACAATTCGACAATTTAATTGGTTTTCAGTTTTCTTGCTTAAAATCTTAAAGTGATCAAATGCTTCATTTTTAGTTTTCAAAAACTTTGTCCAAGTAAATCTCGAATAGTCGTCCACTATCACCAAGGTGTAAAGATTTCCTCCAAAACTTTATACGGCCGAAGGACCGAACAAGTCCATATGTAGGAGTTCCAAACACTTGATTGTGGTGACCACATTTTTAGCCTTATGGCTTGCGTGCGTTTGTTTATCAATTTTACACGCATCACAAAAATGTCGATCATATTTAACTTTTGGTAGATTTCTTACAATATCTTTGTTAGCCAAATTTTGTAAAAGACCCATGTTTATATGACCAAGTCGTCTATGCCAAAGTGTGGAGGTGTCATCTAGTAGCCAAGCAAATAACATCTTTAGATGAATCAAATTTCAAGACGTATATGTTATTTTTCCTAACTCCTTTTCCAATTGTTATTCCGTATTTTAATATGTTAATACCATTTTCTTCAAATAAAACTTTGCATTTGTTGCTACAAAGTTAGCTAATGCTAAGTAGGTTAAATCCTAAGTTTTCAACGTGAGCAACGTTATCAATGGTAATTTGGTCGTTAGAAAGCATACCTTTGCCTATGATTTTGCTTTTAACGTTGCCACCAAAAATGACATTACCTCCATCTGTTCGTGTGTAGGTGCTAAAGAGATTTCTATTCCCCATCACATGTCTCGAACATCCACTGTTATTGATCCATTCGTCGGGTTCAAGTCCAACCTTCAAGCATACCTATACATTATAGAACTCAAACGTTTGGTACCCATTATCTCATAGGTCCGTTTGGGTTAAACATACTTCTCATAGCAATTCTGATATGAGTGTTGCCAAATACATCCCAAGGTACCAAATTTCCCATTGAGAATTGGTTGTGATAATCATAGTTAAAGGTTAGACACGTCCTTATCGCGGGAGGAGAAGAGATGAAAGATTCATAGTTTCGAAGACCTTTCCATTGATAAGGCATTAAGGTATTCTTTCTTGAGGTTTTCTCCTTTTCATGTATAGACAGATCGTTTATTCCAAAACCCAATAAACCTGGGAAGCTACGCCGTCTTACTCAACCAGTGGTCCTTCTTCCCCCAGTACCCTCTTTTATACTTTTGGACCTACTCTCTTGCTTTACGTTAGTAGATTAGAAACTGGCTTTGCCTTCGCTAAAGCGATGCGCATAAAAGAATGGTTTTCGTAGGAAAAATATCTTAAGAGAAGAAAGATCTACGCTACGAAGAGGAGCTGGAATAAGGGATTGTCCACTCCACCGCCCCGAAGAGCAGTGGCTCTGTTGTTTTGCACGCCTACGGGGAGAGACTCAAAAAGTACCGACGCTCAATCGAAAGAAAGAGAAATCCACTATATGCCTAACTCATGTACTTGACTATATCTACCTAGAACGCTTTGATTACTTTTAGGAAAGGGGCATCTCGGATAAAACGATCTCGGTTGATTTTGAGTGTTTTTAGTTCTAGCATTTGTTTCCACATTTCTTACACTTGTGCTATAACTTTTTGGATTAAATGGTTTACGTTTTCTTACAACAACAAAATCGACGCGATTTTTCTTTTGTTCCTCAGTCAGACTCCCTTTCACAGGTGCCGGACCCAAAGGGAAAAGGGTCCAACGGGGTCCGTGGCCCTCTGTGACTAGAATTTTAGAAATTTCATTTTGCGGTGTCGTCTTTGAGCTAGAGGCTAAATTTTGTTTATCAAATCCCAACCCCGTTCTTTCTTTGCTATATCTTTGATAATTAAGCATTTCATCTATGCAATTTGCACTTTTGCTAAATTTTGTGAATTTTAGTTTTAGCGCTTCATGACTAATTTTCAATGTATCTATTTCACTATTTAGTTCCTAACATTTTTCGCATTTAGATGATTTGCCTTTTTCCAATCTAAGTAACTTATTACTCTCTAAATTATAAATTTCATTTTCTATGTTTTCATTTTTTGGCTTTTAGAGTTTTATTCTTGTTTATAATTTTGAGACTAAGTTCACACATTTTGTTATATTCCGTTTGTAGTGTATCATCATCTAATGACGAAGAATAATAGGATGAGTTGAGATGTACCTCATTTGTTTCATGTGCCATGAGAGCTATCTCCTCCTTCTTGGATTCATCGCCTTCATCGTCACTTGCACACATGCTCCGCTAATTAAAGCTCTTTGTGTCTTTGATTTTGCTTTTGGACAATTACCAATGAAGTGATTGGGATCACCACATTGGAAGCATTTTCTTTCATACTTTGGTTTCTTTATATCGAATGGATTTCGAGATACCTTCTTGTTAACGAGTAGTTTCCTTACGAGTCTTCCTCGCCTTTTGAAAAATTTCTTAAAATCACGTACGGCCATGGCATATTCTTCGTCAACGCTGTCTGAAACTTCATCATCACTAGATTACACACGAGCTTTTAAGGCTAGTGATTTTTGTTTGTCTTTCATGCCTTTGATGATTTCAGAATATTTTTCCATCACCGTTTCGTGCACTTTGAGGTTTCTGATAAGTTCGTCTAGTGATAGGCTTGAAAGATCTTTAGATTTTTTGATTGTTGTGACTTTAGCTCGCCATTTTGGATGAAGAGCCCTTAGAAATTTCCTAGCAAAATTCTTGTTGGAGAAAGATTCGTCAAGTGCTTTAAGTGATGTTATAATAGTATTAAACCGAGCAAATCCCACATCAGTTGACTCTTCTTCAAGGATAGAAAATTTTTCATATTGTTGAACAAGTACATCAATTATATTATCCTTGACTTGTGAGTTTCCTTGATGTGTGACTATTAGTGAGTGCCAAATTTCTTTGGCAGTTTGACACATGAATATTCTTCCATACTCCTTTTTAGGTAGAGCATTATAAAGCATCATTTTGGCTTCATTGTTTTTAGCCAACATTTTATTTTGTTCCTTAGTTTGTCTATCACGAGGAACCGACTCAATTTGGTTAGTGGTGACATTCATCACTGTTGGTGCATAATCACCTTCAATGATTATATACCAAAGATCTATATCTTTAGACTTCAAATAAGTTTCAAAGCGATTTTTCCAATAAATAAAACTATCAGTTTCAAAGAGTGGTGCTCTTTGCATAGATTTCCCTTCTTTGTAATTTTCAGAATCCATTGATCGGTTCAAGTTTTAAAGTACAATATACTTTAAGGATCTTGAGTACATAGCTCTTTAGGCCAATTGTAGAAAACTAGAGGGGGGGGTTGAATAGTTTTTACTGGTTAGTTTTAATTATCTTTATAAACTTTTCGTGATTGATAAAAGATATAGACGACTTGTTGATAAGGAATGTAAATGACTTGTAGTAATAAGTAAGCAAACCACAATGCACGATTATTTATAGTGGTTCGGCCTAGCAAGATTTCACTTATCTTGCCCCTACGTCCACTCCTTGAGTATCCACTCGAGAGTTCTACTTCACTCACAAATGAATCTCCTTTACACCGGCGGAGAAACCTTCACTTTGCAAACTTACAATCTTAAACAACATCGAAGTTTAAGATGTCTTGATCTAAAGGCACAACAACAACACCTTATATGCTTTTTACAATTTGTGGTTATAACACCAACCACTTTATACAAGTAGATAGATGAATGGGTACAACAATGGTGATAGTGTAGGTAACTCTTAACACACTCACGCAATGTGAAGCTTTGAAAGATCAAAGCTTAAACTTGAGGTTTTCCCGTGATCGATCTTTTAGATGAACTATGATCTAATCACAAGCAAGAAGAGAATGAACAAGATAAATTATAGAGATAGATTATATACTGAGTTTAGAGAGAAGAGATGATAGAAAGGGTTGAATGTAAGTCTTGGCCAAAGGCTCAATTTATAGGCAAACTGCCAGATCCCACGAAACCCGTCGGACCCTTCACCTTTGGGTCCACCGGGGTCCGGCAGAGCTGACTTTTGTTGCCTCATAAATGTTTGGCCAAGTCTTCAAGCAATCACTAAAATCTACTTGGTTTGACTTAAAAATTTGACATTGTAAGTCAAATATTGACTTTGTGAAGTCAACATATATCATTTTATGTTTTATACATTTTATGATATTTTGTAAGACACTTTTGTGTATAAAATATTTTTGTATAAGTTTGAAGAAACTTATGTGATGCTTATAATTTCTAACATAAAAATATGTTTGATATTTTGCCGTTAACAAAACGTTAAGCATGATTAAAACGTAAATATCGTTTTAGTGCGATATTTGCATTTACATATCTGGATAATGAAACTCACACGTAGGTTTTAGGAGTGGGATAGAAACCCACATGTGACTTTTTTCCACGTAAAAACTCATCCGTCACACTTAACAACACTCTCCTCAGCCTAAATGATTTTGCATAGAAGCCCAGCTTCGACATTATATAAACTAATCATATAATGTTAATCTTTTTCCCAAAACCATGGGAGTTCAAAAGTTGTTCTAAGACTAAGGAGAGTGGCAAGAAACCCACTCACCTCTACGTCAGTGCCACATCAGCTTTTTACCAAACTCACTACAACTCACTCAAACTCACTTTTGGAGGTAATGTCACTCACTACAACTCACAACACATCACTCCCACTTTTTATTAAATATTTTATATTCATAAAATAAAAACTTTTATTCATACATTTTATTCAAACACGGTACACGCAGGTAAATGAAAACGATACACGGGTAAATATAAAAAAAACATAATAATTTAAGAATTGGCAAACAAGTGCTCGACCAAATCTGCTCGAAGATTGTGGCGTTCTTGGGGTCGTAACACGTCTTCCGGTTGAATTTCTTCTTCTGGGAACCATGTAGGAGATATTGCTTTCTTTAAACTTTCGAATCATATTATGTAATATGTTGCATGTGTACATCATATTCATGATTCTTTCTTTCCTGAATGCTCATGCAGGATTGGCTAATATGGCCAATTTCTTCTTCAAAACACCAAAAGCTCTTTCCACATTTTTTCTTGTGGATTCTTGTTTTTTCTTATAAAAAATCCTCTTGTGGTCACCATTTGCTGGTTCGAGAATTGTTTTAACAAGTGTTTCCAATTCTGGATATATCCCGTCAACTGGATAGTAACCCCATGGATAGTGTACACCGTTAGCCACAAAATCAACCTCTGGTGCTTGTCCAGTTTTCAAATCGTTAAATAAAGTGGACTGATATAAAACGTTGATGTCGTTATTTGACCCAGAAACGCCAAAAAATGCATGTCATATCCATAATTCCTGCGACGCCATAACTTCAAGTAAAATGAATGAATTTGGTCCATGATCTCGTCTAACATATGGCCCTTTATAGGCAATTGACAACCAAACCACTCCCAGTCCATACAATCAAGACTTCCTAGCATCCCTGAAAACCGTGCTTTGCTTCATGATGCACATAAAGTTTCTGAACATCAGTATACGTGGGTTTCCTCAGATACCCAGACCCAAAAATTTCTATAACAGCACTACAAAAATGATCAAGTGATTATCGAGAAGTTCTTGGGCTCATTTGTAGATAGTCATCTAGAAAACCAGGAACAATGTCGTATACCAATTGACGAATTGCGGAGGTGCACTTTAACAGCGGCGATATACCTTCTTTTCCGGTACAATCAACATTATTACGAAAGTATGCAGAATGGATAGTCACTTCATTAACTATCCAATTGAAAAGGGAACGACCCATTCAGAAAACCCTCTTGAACTCTTTGTCATCGTATCTTGGGTTCGCCGAAAAAAAGTGAAAGTCCCTAAAACTAGCTTGAAACGAATAAGAAGAATAATTGACACAAGTAAATACTTTTCAAACGTAGTACTTAATTATTGTATAACAAGTATTACATGTGTTATGGATAACACGGTTTGAGGACAATATGTTGTGTACACTTTGGACAAAATAAAGCAAACTCAAGAACACAGGCACAACTTTTCTTTCTCTGAGTTGTAAAGAGTTAATGTGTGAAATCTAACAAAGTGAACAACATTAAATCTAGCCTACATATCCTATTTATAGTGGTATGAGGTTGACTATTAGTACTGGTTGATGGTGACTAAACAAAACAGACAATGTCAGACATCTGTCAAAAGATGTTCTTCTATTCTTGGTAGTCTGCCACAACGCTTTAGGGAAACAGAGCTGACATAATTTCCCTTTTCTTCATTCCTTGTACTTTAGGCTGTATAACTTCCCGCCTAAACACTTAGGTATGTCCAAAGTGTACTGAGTGTTAACAGGGTATTGCCACCCCTGTTAACACTCAACCACTCAGAGTCCCTGATACATCTTGGCTGTTATCCAACACAGCCAATGAGTATGTCTTCAAGTAATCCTCGACTTCCTTGACAATGTCTCTGACATGGACTCCTTTGCGGTTGCTCACATAGACTTAGAAATCTGTGAGTCTTGGGTTACTTACATGTCTCCTAGGCACAGGCAAGTTAATATCAAACAGCTTAATTTAAGTTTAAATCTATGACTAAGGGATTCTAACAGACTTAGATTCCCAACAATCCCCCTATTTAAACATAAATACAGCTAGATCTAAAGGAGTTATAGTAAGTGAGATAACAGCTTCTTCTTACACATAACAGATCTAACAAACAACTTCATACTTCATTAATACTTAAAAAAAATTACAAGTATAATACATGAGTAAAACAAAATATGATAGTAAACGTTCAGCTGTGAAAACTTTAATAATCATCATTCTTGATTTTCTCTTCAGCCTCAGCTATGTCTGTCCTAGTATCTAATTCAGCCTTCAATGCTTGGGAAAGTTCCTTAGAGTACTCTGTGTTCAGTTTAAGCACCTTTTGAAACATAATAAGTTGAATAGTTGATGCAAGCCCCAGCTCATCTTCCCTTTGGAACACATACTGGCATCCCCTGTTCATGTAGGCCATACCTTTTTTAGGCTCAGTATAAGTTTGACCATCAACAGGTCCTACAATCCCATTTGGAAGAATCAAGTTCCTGTGCATTCCATCTACTTGGATATCATCGGTTACAAAGGTTTCTTGAAGGAATTGAGACATCCTTTTTCTTTTCTTCTCAGCCTTTGTTGGTTCTGGTTCAAATAGTTGTAGAGGTGGGTCAATTTTAAGATTGGCTGCTGTTTCTTTCAGCCAGTTGAACTTAGCTCTCAAGGTCTTTAGGAGTAAGAAATTTGCATGTCCATTCCTCTTTACAGCTAAAGCTTCAATTTCTAACCATTCAGACAGACCAAGTGTCTTGAGCTTGAAATCCTCAAATACATCCATGTTGCCCTGTTGGGTATTTCTCCAAATAACCATTTGTGGGCTATGAGTTGATTTCTTAATGATGTACTTAAACTTGGTGATAGAGCCTGGAGCATATCTTTTGTTAACGCAGGCATCATAGTCAGCCTTTACCTTTTTCAGAGCCTCTGCGCGTTTAATCTCCATTTCTCTTAGCCTTTGTCTTTGCTCCTCTCTGAGTTGAGGAAACATGGCTTTCAACTTGGCTTCATCCAACTCGTTGGCTTTCTTGATTTCATTCAATCATTTAAACTCAAATGCCTGTTTCTCAATTTCTTCAACTGTTAAGGGTTTTTCATCAGCTACTTTGAAGGTTGAGAACTAAGAGATATTGGTAGTGGATCCTCCAGTCTCTAGCATCGCAGCTATATTCTTTAGTTTGGCGTCTGTGTCTACCATAACTATTTCTTTCCCTTTCTTCGAGACAGAGGATTCTTCACTTGCTTTCTTCATTTCATCAGCATGTTTCAAAAATGCTATCTGAACTTGTTCTTGGACAGCTTTTGGTAGGGAGCCAACAATGAATTTGAGTTTCTTAGCTTTTGGTTCACCATCATCCACAACCTTATTGGTGTTATCCAAGGACAGGGAATTTGATGAATCAGTTGCTTTGTTGTCTTGTTGCTCCCCCTTACTTTCATTATCATCATCATGTACAGTGATTGGTGTGATGACTTGGAGAGGAATGGGGTTTTCAGTTGTACCTGTGGTGGTGTAAACAGTTTCTAGTTTTAGTATGTCAGCTTTCTCCCCCTCACGTTGAGCCTGTCTCTTGAGACGCTTGGCTGAACGTGACTGAAGGTATCTAGTCTGCTCAACAAATGTGTCCATTTTCTTTTGCTTGTTCCTTGATCCTCTGGCTATTCTGATAAGCTTGTTGCAGTTGCGATTCACAGAGCGATCAACATGTCCAGCCAAATAGTTAGTGCGACATTTCTGCCTGCTGCACACAACCTCAAATTCTTTGTGCATCACCAACTCGTGGGCTGAAAACATGTCAGGGACTTCTTTAATGATGGTATCTTTGATGCGAGTGGATAAGTGACTAAGTCCTTGAGAAACTCCTTTTCTTGTGCCATCTTGGATGGGTTCAGTGATGTCATCCTTAACATCTTGGGAAATGATCTTGGGAAAATTGGCAGTGAAGGAATGCATTTCAGACCCAATTTTATCTAACTTTCTTGACATGCATTCAATATCAGAAGCATGATGATAGGCCCTCAAATCATGAATGTTCAGCCTTTGCTGCTCATAGTCATCTTCCCTAGGAAAAAGATCAAAGTTTGTTTGTTGTGGATGATCAAACAACAGAAACTCTGCAGTAGGATCATACACAGCGCTTGTAAGCTCCTTTGTGACAGATGTAGCAGAGGTAGGAGTCACAACAGCTTCCTTTGGAGGAGGAGTTTGTTCTTTAGCTGGTGTGGACACAGTTGTGGCTTTAGGTGGTGACATATCAGGCTGTTCATCTTCGTCATCATCCTCCTCCTCAATCATCCCCTCAGGGAGAATTTCATCATCTGGCATCGATTCATGCTCAGATAGGCTTTCAATGAAGGCAAGCACATCCTCTTCAGCATCAGGCATGGGCTCATCTTCTTTTGGCTGATCTGAATCAATTTATCAGCTCCTTCAGCTATAGCCTGAGAATCTACATTTGGATGTACAACATCAGCCTGCAATTTGTGTAAGTTAGTAACAGGGAAATAGATAAGGAGAATGGTCGCCAGTTTGTTGTCCCAGAGAGGTTGAGGATGATTATTCAGCCACTCCAAAGGATAAATCCTTGGGATTCTTTTAAGTGTGAAAGTAATGAGGTTAATGGTCGCCATTCGCTGCCCCTAGGAAAGCTGAGTGTGATTATTCAGCCCCCCCCCCCCCCCTCCAAAAGGATAAATCCTTTGGGACTCTTTTATCTGTGAATTGTATATGGGTTAAGATCGCGTGTTACGCTGCCCCTAGGAAAGCTGAGGTTGATGATTCAGCCCCCCCCCCCCCCCCAAGGCTAAATCCTTTGGGACTCTTTTGTCTGTGAATTGTATATAGGTTAAGATCGCCTGTTACGCTGCCCCTAGGAAAGCTGAGGGTGATGATTCAGCTCCCCCTGAAAGGATAAATCCTTTGGGACTCTTTTAGTTGTGAAAAAGATGTAGTTAAAGATCGTCATATTACGCTGTCCCTAGGAAAGCTGGGGGTGATGATTCAGCTCCCCCTAAAATTTAAACTTTTGGGATTCTTTTTCTGAGGGAACCTAGAGGTCGTGTGAAGTAAAACTACTTTAGGTCGAGACATATGTGTAGTCAGGTTGTTGTTTGCCTAAATATTGTCTAGAGGGTGCAGGGTCATCGGGGTGCTTTATAAACACAAATGAATCACTCCCTGGTGCAAAGACATGGTGTACGGAAGTCTTAAAAGATTTCTAAGTGCATACATAGACTCCTATGGGTCGAGGATAACCCTAACTTCACCACTCTCACCTACAGATATTTGAGAGTGGCTGCTTGTGGACCTCTAAAAATTATAAACTGATTACCTATGAGATATCAGCGGAATTAGGTTGGCTCCCTGTTGTCTCTGCTGATGTAGAGACGCTAGACTCCTGTTGTTTATCAGCTGTTGTCTCTGTGTCCACATAAGTCTCTGGACCAGAGGAAGGAGTGGTAATTTTCTTAACCCTGGCCTTAGAAACAGTTTGGATTTTAGAAGAAGAGGGTTTTTTTTCTTCTTTGCCTGTTGGCCAGTTGTTACCTTGGACAGCGTGGTGTGTTGCCCAGAGGTCAAAGACGTTGACTTACCTGACACACCAGCTGCAATCGCCTTCTCAGAGGAAGGGAGAAAGGGCTTCACAACATATGGTTGTTTATTAGCAACATTCTTCATATGAGCAGTCGCTGGCACGTCATTGGGTCCCATCACCTTGTAGATAGCTCCAGTTATGTGATAAGGCTTCATGGTTGTCAGTGCAGAGTTGTGGTAGTTATCATCCAGTAGACTTTCAAAGATAAGAGAGAGAAAACGAACATAGTAGATGTTTTCCCCCCTGACTTGGTTGGTGCCCTTCAACTGTTTAACAAGGTTTGAGAAAATAATTCTTCCAATATCGATATATGTTCCTCATGTCAATCCATAGGCAATGGCTTGATGATTGAAGGCTAATTGATCTTGAGATCCCTGCATACCACCCAGGGATTTAACTATGTGAGTGAAGAGGACTCTCCACATAGGGGGGAAAAACTTAATCTTCAAGGGAGACTTCAGGACCACTTCAGCAGGTGTAAGGGTTGGGTTAACATCAGATACAGGGAAGAGAGTGGCAAGGGCGTCCTTTACAGCCTTCTTATCAACAGATTTCAGGCATTCTTCGCCATGTCTTAGCCCAGCCACAAAGGAAAAATCAGCAACAGATAATGCAAAGGGATGTTCATTACATGAAAGGTTGAAGGAGATGGTGTTGTCATCAAGGATCTCAGCAGAATACCAGAATTCCCTATGGTATTCTTGGTAGAAAATAGATGGGGTTCTTGTGAAAGCTTCTCCTACATCACAATTCTTCATGAAGTTCACCAGATCTGAGTATGTGTCATTTGGAGCTTTGAGCCATCCAATAGAGTTGTTAGAGGTGAGGATACTATCATTCATCTCGAAGGTAACGTTAGAGGCTTTTGGTACTGGAAACGCCATTGAATCGAGAATGAAGAAGACGAAGATGGTGAGAGGGTTTAAAGAGAGATTTTAGTAAGAGAGATGCAAATGGTGAATAATGATAAAAGTGTTTGGTGAAAAACCTTGGGACAATATATATATTCAAAATTTGAAACAGTTATTCAACCGCATTTAATGCGTAGTGGGAAAACGACTGCACGCAAGTGGGTCCCTTGACTTTTCAAAACTGTTTGTCTCCTCGTTTATCGAAAAAATGTGAATTAAATATTGGGAATGTTTTTAGCATTTACTTGGAAAGTAACTACCTAGTTTTATGTGAAAATATTTAATATTTATTCAGACATTAATGACACACATTAAATATCAGCCACAGACTTTGAGATATTAAGCATACCCAGCTCAGCAACTAGCCTGTTGAATGAAGGTTCAGCCAAAGGCTTTGTAAATATGTCAGCTAGTTGCATCTCAGTGGGAACAAAATGCAGCTCACTATCTCCTTTAATAATATGATCCCTGGTAAAGTGATACCTGATATCTATGTGTTTGGTTCTGGAGTGAAGCACGGGGTTGTTTGAGATAGCAATGGCACTTGTATTGTCACAGAAGATGGGTACTTTGTCATATAGAATCTCATAGTCGGCTAGTTGACTCTTCATCCAAAGTACTTGAGCACAGCAACTAGCAGCTGCAACATATTTAGCTTCAGCTGATGACATAGCCACAGATTTTTGCTTCTTTGCACTCCATCCAACCAACTTGCCTCCTAGAGTTTGACAGCCCCCTGAGGTAATTTTCCTGTCAATGCAGCACCCAGTGTAGTCTGAATCTGAGTAAGCCTTGAGATCAAAGCATGATTCTTTGGGATACCACAGACCTAGAGAGGTTGTTCCTTTGAGGTACCTAAAATATTTCTTAACAGCCACTAGATGGGATTCCTTTGGGTTAGCTTGGTACCTTGCACAGAGACATGTAGAGAACTGGATATCAGGGCGACTGGCGGTGAGATACATGAGTGACCCAATCATGCCTCTATACATAGTCTCGTTAACAGAGACCCCTGACTCATCAGGGCCCAAATTGTTGGGTGGAAGCATGGGGCATTTCACTGATGCACAATCAGCCAAGTCATATTTTTTAGCAAATCTTTAACATACTTTTCTTGACAAATTGAAATTCCTTTAGGACATTATTTAATTTAAAAACCCAAAAAGTAAGTTAATTCACCCATCATACTCATCTCATATTTCTTGGTCATTGATTTAGCAAAACATTAACTAATATTAACATTTGTAGACCCAAAGATGATATCATCCACATAAATCTGTACAATGATGAAATCACTTTTATCCTTGAAGGTAAAAAGTGTTTTATCAATGGAACCCCTGACAAATTTAATTTCAGTTAAAAAAGTAGACAGCGTTTCATACCATGCCCTTGGAGCCTGTTTCAGCCCATACATTGCTTTGTGAAGCCTGTACACATGGTTTGGAAACTCGCTGTTCTCGAATCCTTCTGGTTGTTCAACATACACTTCTTCAACCAAATATCCATTGAGGAAGGCACTTTTAACATTCATTTGATACACGGTGAAGTTCATACATGCAGCGTAAGCAAGGAATATTCTGATGGCTTCAAGTCTTGCTACAGGTGCAAATGTTTCATCATAATCAATCCCTTCAGTCTTTGTATACCCCTGTGCAACCAACCTTGCCTTGTTCCTTATGATATTACTAATTTCATCCATCTTGTTTATATATATCCATCTAGTGCCTATGATGTTATTACCAGGTGGAGCTGGCATTAGAGTCCATACCTTGTTTCTTTTAAACTGACTGATTTCTTCCTGTATTGCAGCGACCCAGCCGTCTTCAAGCAGGGCTTCAGCTACACGCTTGGGTTCAATTTGGGAAAGAAATTCAGCAAACAAACATTCATTGGCTGAGGCTGATTCTGAGTCATGAATTCTCTTTCTAGTAGTAACCTCAGCATTTGGTTCACCAATGATGTTGACAAGGAGAATGTGTTGATCTCTTGACCATTTTCTTTGAGGAGCTAGGGAGTCATAGACAGGTGCAGGTATGGAGGATGAAATTACAATTTGAGTTTCATTCTGCTAAGTAGGAGGACTCTCTTAAAAAGTAATCTATGTGTCTGTGTCTGTATCAGCTATTTTAAGAAGTGATGATTCACATACCTCATGAGAGTCTTCTTGATTACAAGCAATAGGTGAGTCATCTTCAGTTGAGGTGGAACATGGGCTTGTGGAAGGCTGACTTTTACTTTCAGCTGTCACTTGAGTAAAAGGAATTTCAATGTTGTGTGTTGACAGCGGATCATGTGCAGGAACATATGGGACAAGAGTATTTGTGTGAGGATGATGATGAAAGACAGGCCTTGGTTCAGAGAACTCATCTGATAAGAAAGACCTATTTTCGTTGAAATCAATTTCATCACCTTCAGTGCATGTTTTTTGTAGCACGTCATCATCTTCATTGAATGTGACATGAAAGGTTTCTTCTAGTTCATGTCTTCTTGTGTTGAATACTCTAAAGGCTTTGGCTGTTGGAGAGTATCCTAAGAAGAAACCATCATCAGCCTTTTCGTCAAACTTTCCAAGTTGATCCCTGTAGTTATAAATAAACACATGACATCTAAAGACATGGAAATAGCTGACGTTTGGTGTTTTTTTCGAAAAACTTCATAAGAGGTTTTTCCATGTCTTTTAACAATGATTGATCTATTCTGGGTATAGCAGGCAGTGTGGACAGCTTCTCCCTAAAATTGCTTTGGTAAGGCTGCAACATTCAACATAGTTCTAGCTGCTTCAATCAATGTTCTGTTTCTTCTTTCAGCTACTCCATTTTGTTCAGGAGTACCAGCTGAATAGAAGTTTTGTGATATTCCCTTTTCATCACAAAAAGCTTCAAGCTGTTGATTCTTGAATTCAGTCCCATTATCACTTCTTAGAGCTTTTACTCTAACTTCATTCATGTTTTCAACCTGCCTGATGAAGGACATGATGGCATCAGCTGCATCACTTTTCCTTTTGAGGAATAAAACCCATGTGTACCTTGAAAATTCATCAACTATGACCAAGGTGTATTTGTTGTGATTAATGGTCTGTGGTTTGACAAGTCCAAACAAATCCATGTGAAGGAGATGTAAGCACTTGTCAATAGAGAATGATTGCCTGGTCTTAAATGATGACCTGTGATGCTTTCCCTTAACACACGCTAAACATGTCTAGTCCTTAGTGAAAGTCATAGGTGGTAGACCCGCAACCAAGTTTTGTGTGGCTAGCTTGTTGATGTTCTTGAAGTTGAGATGAGAGAGTCATTTGTGCCACAGCCAATTGACATTTTTAGAGGCTTTTGCTAGAAAACAATTTGAGTTGTCCTCTGAGAAAGAAGCCATAATGATGACGTACACATCTCTTCTTCTTGGTGCAATTAACACCACATCATTGTTTTTGTTGAATATGATTCCTTGAGTCTTTGTAAACAAAACCTTGTAGTCAGCATCACACAACTGGCTGATGCTGATGAGATTATGCTTAAGACCATTAACATATGCAACCCTTGTAAACGTTATTCCATTGTAGTTAACTGAGCCATATCCCTCTGTGTCGCCTGAAGAGTTATCCCCAAACACCACTTTAGGACCAGGCTCTTTTAAATATATGTGCAGATATTGTTTGATTCCTGTCATGTGTCTAGAGCAGCCAATGTCTAGATACCAGACCGATTTCCTGAGATGTTTCTGCACAGATATATATAAACAGATTAGTTCCTATGGTGAACCCACTTTCCAGTAGGTTCCCTGAATTGCTGATTAGCAACTCTTGAGTTCCTGTAGAACTTGTGACGATGTGAAGGACAATTGGCTGTGTCATGGGTGTACCTTCCACAGATGTCACATCCAGGAAAGTCCCTGCACTCATCTGAGTGGTGGTTTGTGAGACCACAATATGTACAGGAAGGGTAAGGTCTGTAGTTACCTGATGGTCTCCTAGTAGCCTGTTGTCTGACCCTAAAAGGTGTTTGATCTCTCTTAACAGCCATATGTCTATCATGATCTATGGTCATATTATGAGAATTCTTACACACATTACATTAAGTTTTGATAACCTTTTCACCTTTGGGTTCTCCTAGGATAGACTTAGGTTCAGAGGAATCAGAGCATTCAGCGGAAGGCTTAATATGTTCTTTTAAGAGTTCTACTTCTTTCATCAAAGACAACAGGCGTTCTTCAGTTGAGGGTTCAACTTTGTGTCACAGGGTTTGTTGAGATAGGCTTATAAACATTTGCTTAACATATGGTTTTGCAGGAACAACAAAAACCTTAGCTGGAGGTGTCTCAACATCTGGTTTGAGTTCAGTCTTAGCTCATCCAGAAGAGCAGTTGGGTTTAACACCAGATAGTTTAGGCAAAGATGGTAAAGGTTCATTGTTATCTATAACCACTTCAAAGACAGGTACATCAATCATAAGAGGGTCAGACACATGTATAGTCTCTATGGACTTGAAAACAATCTCTTTGGGTTTCTTAAGGGCCTTCATTTTGTTTCTCTTAGCAGTTATAGCCCTAGATATGTCAGGTGGAACTTCATCATTAAGTAATTCATCTATAGTGAACCTACTGCACAGTCATTTTTCTATAACCTTGTTTAGTTCAGTTACTTGATCATTTAAGGCACTGTTTCTTAATGTTAACTTATTAACTTCATTTTGAAGAGATGTCATCTCAGAGTTAACATGTTTTAAAGTTTCACATTTAGCCTTAACAGTCAACAATTCATGTTTAACAGAGTGAAATTTATCAAGCAGGTTCTTTCTTTGTTCCTCAACAAAAGTGTAAGTCAACTATGGTATAATCAAGGACATGTTTACATTCATTACTTTCATACATAGAGATAAGTCTGTGTATCTTTTTCATAGTGATGTCAACCCATTGTCCTGATCTAGCATCTCCTATACCAACAGCAGGTTCATCCTCAGCTATAGCCATAAATGCCCTGACCCTGGTGGTATCTTCTTCATCAGATGTCAGCGGCTCATCATTCCAATCATAGGCTTCAGCTACCAACCCTTTCTCTGTCCTTTTATCACCCCTTTCTTCTTTGACAGAGATTCTAACTTCAAATTCATCTGTTCTAACTCAGCCTTTAGTGCCTTGTATATGTTTTTGTAATCCTTTTTCTCATTATCAGAGGAATTAGATTGGTGAGATGAGTTGTTTTGTTATGATTTGAACTTGTAAGGTTTGAATGATGAAGGATAGGATGGTGAGGATGTTTTTGTGAATGGACAGTCTTTTTGAAAGTGTCCAAGTTTTCCACAGGCAAAGTAAGTCTCTTTGGATTTGTTAGTTTGTTTACTAGCTGATCCTACTCTCCCTGACCTTTTTTAGAATCTTCTTTGATTAGCTAGTAAGGCTCTTTCATGAAACTCAGCATTAAGGTCTGTCATGAATTCCTGGCTGCTACGAGTGTCTTCTTCAACATCTGAATCATTGTCATGAGTGTGTGAGGTGGAAATCAATGCTTTGGAAGTTGCTTCCTGAACTACAAATCTTTCAGACTCAGATTTGTAAATGATATCTATCAGCCCTTCTTCATAGTTGTATTTTCTATACAGCTGAGCCAACGTATCATTCTTGATGGAGTTATTGGCTCTCTGGGTATGATTCATGCTCAACCGTTTTCTGGGAAGGCTGTTGACAAAGGTGTCGTTTACTTCAGCTTGTCCAATGGTGACTTCCTTCATAGCAAGATCGTTGAGAAGAATCTTCAGCCTTGTGTACGTCTGTTGTACCTTTTAACCTTCAAGTGCCTTGAAAGCATTAAACTGAAGCCTAAGTGCCTGAATCTTGGTTTCTATGGTTTCAGAGGGTCCTTCATGACCTAGGATGAGGTTTGTCCACATTTGTTTGGCTGTTGGACATTGGATTACTGATTTCATGATGTGTTTTGGGAGACAGGAGATGATAATGCTTTTGAGACATTTATCTTGGTTTGCCAATTTCCTATCAGCTGGAGTCCATTGCTTGAGAGGTTTGGGAAGAGGATTCTCATCAGTAGAGGTAAGCGTCATGGGAACATATGGTCCATTTTCTAGAATTTCTAGAAGAAATGGTTCAAGTCCATCTAGATAGACAAGAAATTGACTTTTCTAACTTGCAAAGTCATCTTCATCAAACACTGGTACGTTGGTAACATGAGAACCACCTCTTGAATCGAGAAGTTGAGGAAGATCATCTTCATTTTGAGTGGGGGTTACTCTTGGTGAGTTTGGAGGTGGTGGTGTGTTGTTCCCAGAAACCAAGTTAGGTGGTGGTGGTGGGGTGTTGCTCGTTTCAGGCATGGTGGATCTTGATTATAAAACTTAGAACGATGTTTATGAAGGTTTTAATATCAAACACTACTCTGATACCAATTGAAAGTCCCTAAAACTAGCTTGAAACGAATAAGAAGGATAATTAACACAAGTAAATACTTTTTAAATGTAGTACTTTATTATTGTCTAACAAGTATTACATGTGTTATGGATAACACAGTTTGAGGACAATGTGTTGTGTACACTTTGGACCAAATAAAGCAAACTCAAGAACACAGTCACATATGTTCTTTCTCTGAGTTGTAAAGAGTTAATGTGGGAAATCTAACAAAGTGAACAACATTAACTCTAGCCTACATATCCTATTTATAGTGGTACGAGGTTGACTATTAGTATTGGTTGATGGTGACTACACAAAACAGACAATGTCAGACATCTGCCAAAAGATGCTCTTCTATTCTTGGTAGTCTGTCACAACGCTTTAGAGAAACAGAGCTGACATAGTTTCCCTTTTCTTCATTCCTTGTACTTTAGGCTGTATAACTTCCCGCCTAAATACTTAGGTATGCCCAAAGTGTACTGAGTGTTAACAGGGTATTGTCACCCCTGTTAACACTCAACCACTTAGAGTCCCTGATACATCTTGGCTGTTATCCAACACAGCCAATGAGTATGTCTTCAAGTAATCTCGACTTCCTTGACAATGTCTCTGACATGGACTCCTATGTGGTTGCTCACATAGACTTAGAACTCTGTGAGTCTTGGGTTACTTGCCTGTCTCCTAGGCACAGGCAAGTTAATATCAAACAGCTTAATTTAAGTTTAAATATATGACTAAGGGAATTCTAACAGACTTAGATTCCTAACAAAGACGTAACTAACCGATCATGAGAACCTATTTGGTCCCGATTTATGACGTTTCTTGGTATTCGATGAGCATTACGTCTTCTCTTAATAAACCCAACACTTTTCTAATAAAACTCAACTTGCGTTTCATTACGAATTCGGCTTTTTGAGTGGCAAAGAATAACTCGTATTCGTCGTTATTATCCTTTTTAGTGTTTTAGGGAGAATGTGAATAAAATGTGATAGTGTGTTCGAAAAATATGAGTTTTAATAGGTATTTTATAAGTAAAAAGAGGGTATTGAAAAATGTTTTTTTTTGTTTAAAGATAACGGATAGTAGCATGGGGGTCAAAACAGAATATAATTCGCGCTAGGTGAGTCTGTTATGTTTTTTTTAGAAAAATGAGAAGTCGCGCGTGAGTGATGGGGGAGAGGAGTGACAAGTCGCGCGCGACTTAATCAAGCTACTCGTAAATCTCATCCCACTCTTCAGCCTAAATGTAATTTTATTTATATCTTAAAAAGATGTTAAAATTGTTCATACACTACGCATAGGGCCTTAAATGGTTGTGTTTGTCTGGCAGAGGCCATGAATACATGGGTTTTCGAAAACAGCCTTCATGCTCGGGAGAATATTAAGCCGAGGTACCTTTCGCCACGTGTCACGATTACATTCGTTAAAAAAAACCCTCGTTATCATCGAAGGAACAGGCAACTGTTTGTGTCAGCCTTGGGCTGTTTGTGGCGGGACCCGGTCTGAATTAACATTCTGACAATGTCATGCTCGGTGGTTGTGTAACCCGAGCTTCATTTTAGTTTAATTTTTTTTTTTTGACTTTTTTTAAAGTAATAAGTTTTACAAATGTTTAGAAAGTTAGTAAAAACCGTGTGTATCCCCTACTTTGCGCATGTTTAGTTTATCTTTATGATTTTATTTAACTAAATTTTTTTGGCATTTTGAGTAGTTTAAAGAGCTATTCACGTAGTTATAAAACCAAAAAAATATAATTGCCATATTGAATACTATATTAATGGGCAAAGTATGACACTCGTGATTTTTTTGATGAAAAAAAATTGTATAACGTTAAAAAAGAAAAAATAATAAAGAAAGGAAAAAAATATTATGTTTAAAAAAGAATATATACTAATTTCCTGTACATGCATGGTTGAGATATATTTTAAGATATATTTAGAACTGCAAATTAGTATTTAAATACTATAATTTGCAAAATGATAAAACATTAATTACTCGATACATTCAGGGTTGTATTAAAACATAATATTATTAGAATTACTAAAAACAACGAAACACACAAAAGATGAAAGTAAGAAGTTAATGTTGTTACAGGATTGGATAATTTATATCGATCTGTAGTTACGAATTAATCGTTCCTTCTTAGCAATAGTTATAATCAAATTTTTCCTTGCTTCATTCAAGTTGTCATACATACGTTGATCTGCTTCTTGAGCCATAAGAAGTGTATGCAAACCGTAACTGGTAACTGTTGTCATTTGCATAGACTCCATCAACCTAATTCGTGGTTCACGTGCACGCATTCGTTGGAAGTAACAATTCAATTCTGTCACCAAATTGTGTGCAAGTGTGATATCATGCTGTAGATCCCTTTCTATGCTCTGAATAACATCTGTTCTAAGTTGATTTGAAGAAGCATCCATATTATGTTAGTGTGGGAGAAATATTGTTTGTTTATTGTGTGGGTTAGAGATTAATTTGAAGATATATATAGAGACTACGAATATGTGTAGTTGCTATCACAGCTTTATAATAATGATATCAGAATTGCTTCAAATAATTTGAGAAAATGGTCCACTGATTCCTTGACATTTAAAGCAGTGAAAGCATGTGCGCATCCAGCTAAGGCAATGATATACTCGGGAAAAATCATATGAGATGAACGAAATTGTCAGTGATTTGATGTACTAATTTAGATATTCGAATCAAACAAATGTCATAGTACATGTGATGAGTAATGTAATAATATTCGCATGACATTTGATACATAAATAAAATAAAAATAATATATTAAACATTAAACTTTGCATATTACAAAGACAGTTTGATTACTACTAACCGATGATGTAGTACTACTAACAAATGATGTTAGTTGTAGTTAGTAGATAAGAGGAACCTTTTAGGTCTGAGGCGGGCAATTTCCTTAATCTCCTCATTCACCAGGTGTTCTTGTTTTGCCCATTCAATCATTTGGTCATTTGTGAAATCATTTTGTGTTACTTCCTTATTTTCATCTTCATTTTCACCTTCGTAACTTGTTATTACATCGGCCATCATTTCTGCAAGGGCAGCATTTGAACATATGTAGTTTGGTATAATAAAATCCACACCTACATGGTCGATGTATATCTCTAACATGCCGTGCGCTGCTGAGATGTCGAACATGACATGCATGTCATAGTTGTTTCTTAGTTTGATTGTGTGAGATTTCTCGTAATAATTTATTTTGTAATAAAGAGCATGAATTTTGTAAGAAAGAATGTTGAAAAGATATTGTTTAATATCTTTAAGTTTCATTCTTGGTATGTTGATCATCATTGTACCACCGTTGACATATGTTGGGTTATTAGTTGCATCTATCACCAATTGGCCACTATTGTGAACTAGAAAATTGTAGTTGAGTTGGGTATATGGTGTAGCTGGTTTTGCTTTTGTAACTATTTGGAATGATCTATTTTGATCTAACCTTTTATTCTTCTATTTCTGCATTTGATGTAGATACCGGAGTGATTCTTGTAGTTTTAGGTTTGTTTCTTCAGAAATGATACCTGTTAACGATTCCTCCAATGAACCGTCATTTGGAATCAACGCCGTGGTTAAATCTACCGGTTGATGAGAAACGTAAATCTGGAGTTTTCCAACAACTTTAGCAATGTCGTACATAACATCGATATCGTAATCGCTCTTTATTTTTTTCAGACCTTGTAAGTTGTTGATTTGTGGTAGTGCGTAGTATATGTTGTCAATTGTTATATGGGTATAATATAGAACAGTTAGCTTTGATTTTATGTAACTAACCTATCTGCATACAACATTGGTGGAACGCTAACATCTAGTACTGAACCGTGTTTATATCTTAGGGGGTTAAGTTTGAACTGGCCATTGTGGTTGACTTGAAATTTGAATGTATTTTGATTTGAGGTAGACATGTTTTTTTTTAGAAGATTGAAATAAAGATGAGTATGGATTGTAGTCTAAATGTAAGGACATATATATAACAAGAAGATGAAATGGAAACACTGGTTTCTTTATTTCTGTTGCAGGATTGATAAGACTAGTCACTTTGAAAGCTACAAGTTGGGCATTCATTACAAAGTAGTGGGTTACAAATTCATACCATATAATAATGAAGATGTCCCCACTTGTTACAAATTACTCAAATAGTTTTCTTGAACATGAAGGCTTATCTTGTTTTCTCTGTTTGTTACCCTTGTCGATGTTTTGTTCCGCCACAACCAAAGGTGATAATTTGACACGAGACACATATACATGTAGTTCAGTTCGAGGAACATGCGTATATGTTTGGATAAATTCACGGTCTTGTAAAGCATCGTCCAATGAGTGCAGGCCTGAATCTAGAGAACAATTAGGTTTTTTATGTATAGAAATGTTGAGGAGGTAGGATCGTATCCTATATTGTTGGTCAAAATAAATTTTATTTTATTTGTTGAAAAAGTCTGAAGGTCCACTTGGTCTATTGTTGCAATGAGACCACCAACAAATTTTCTTCCAGGGGGTGAAGAGAACCTTCCATAATGGTGCAAGCGGATAGTGTATTTCATGTTTGGAATATGAAAATGGGTTACTAGAGATTGTGATATTTGTTTGTTTGAAGGTGCATTATATAGATGTGCGCATTTAGTCCTTTTATGTCAGAATGTAATGTCTTGTCACCTTTTTAATCTATAATAAATGATATGGCAGGGTATAATTCATTGTGGTTGTTTGATTATATGAACTAAATTTATTCGTTAAAGGAAATATATTACAAGATACACCAAACAAGGCCAAATACAATTTGAGAATTCGGAAAACAAATTAGTCTCTTAAAAACCAAAGTTGTTGAACCAACTAGAGTTGTTAGGGTTTATATCATCTAGGTGTTGTAAGGTGTATTGTTGTGAATTGTATTGTTCGTTCGCAAAAGATGTGTTATGATAGTCATTTCTCTGTGTATGATCATACTGTTGTGAGGGATGTATGTTGTGATTAAAGCTTTGTCCCCCATAAACGTTATCAGGATGTGGTACTTCAGGGTTATGTGATTGGAAATGATCTGTTGGGTATGAGTTATGAAAGCTAGGTTGAAATGGTTGTGGTACTTCAGGGTTATGCGTTTGGAAATGATCTGTTGGGTATGAGTTATTATAGTAAGGTTGAAATGGTTGTGAAGCGTTTTGTCCGAAATCGTTAAAAGTGTTCTGGTTAAATTCGTCGACGGGACTAGCATTATTTTTGTTTGTTGTTGGAACTTGTTGTCGGCGAGTCTTTACTGGTGGTTGTGGGATGTATGATTTTTTGCACTGATCACGCCTGTGTCCCCCTTCATTGCATCTGGTGCAATGTATACCCTTTGGTAACTCACCTTGTGACAATATTCTGTTGGTGTTTTTAGGACGGCCAGGTTGTGGGCTATACATTTGAGGAGGTATAATGGGGCGTATATCTGAAGGAAACTCCCATTCATGCACATCTCCAACAAAGTGGATGGATTCTGCGTACGTGGCTTGGTATTTTTCCTTTCTAAACCAATCTGCTACAAATTGTACGCAATCTGTTGTATGCAAAAATCTAGTTACAGCTATCACGTGCCCACAAGGTATTCCTGAAATCTACCATTTACGACATTCACATGTATGGTTTCCAAAGTCGACCAATCGGGTATAATGACCATCCAAAACCTGGTACTGATATTGATTGATGTCGTGAACGATCCATGTTGCACTTTTAATCTTCCTTTTCTCCACCTTATCCGCCGCCCAATTTGTGATTTCGTACTTCATATTTGCTGGTAGAAAAAAGGCAGATTATTGATTATATATAATTTTTTAGAGTTTTACATTTATAATTATGAACATTACTACCTGCAGCTTCACGCCGATCGTAGTACCAATTTTGCACCATTTGCCGGTACGACTCTGTCAGCATTGTTATAGGTAGCCTTCTTGTCTTTCTTGTACAATTATTAACAGACTCGACACTGTTAGAAGTACAATAATTGTAGCGGGGGCGGGGAGAATACGCTCTTGACCATCTTTGAGGACCTGATTCAATTAACTTCTGGTACGCATCAGGCTGAACTGCTTGAAGTATGTTCATGTTGGTTGTAAAGTCCTCTACCGTGTACGCCTTGCAAATCTTCCAGTAAATTTTTTTTGTCCTCTTCTTTTTCAACGATAGGTTCATCATTAGATGTCGACAACATATACCATGAAACGCTAATGGAAACACATTTCGTACTGCCAAAGCTATAGCTGCATGTCTGTCGGATATGAAAATCATATTTGGGTTTTCACCAATACATTCTTTAAGTACCGACATCCACCACGACCAGTTTGTGCCAGTTTCACCTCGACATATACCAAAAGCGATCGGCACAATTTGGTTGTTTCCATCCATCCCCACAGCTAACAAATTTTCACCCTTATACAAACCCTTCAAATGTGCAGCGTCGATTATAAGCAAAGGGCATAGTTGATTAAGAAACGTTCGGATCT
This sequence comes from Glebionis coronaria, assembly GCA_025667525.1. Lineage (NCBI taxonomy): Eukaryota > Viridiplantae > Streptophyta > Magnoliopsida > Asterales > Asteraceae > Glebionis > Glebionis coronaria. The sequence continues at coordinate 587,173,708 of CM046874.1, read as the reverse complement.
GAAGGTAAAAAAATAAAAAAAATATAACATATAAAAAATTGCATCACTATTATAATTATGAATGAATAATATATAAAATAAAACACTGACCTGAGCACCTAGGGCAATGAACAGCATCTCAAAAACTCCTTCTTCGTTTGTCTTGATACGTGTGACAGTTCCGTGATTTTTTTTTGTTAAATTGTAACAATAATATGGTAACATTTCAAAGGAATCATAAGGCGATCCCCTAATCATGTGTAACCCATAATCCTTACCTCTCCACGCTTGTTGATACGATATACTTATTTTATATTTTGACATGATGGCCTTTTGTATATCTTTACTTTTAAAATCACGCTTATCATCTTTTAACTCTTCTCTAAATATGTGACCAATAACTTTTTTGTTTGCGTTTCTGTGGTTTGGAAAAGTTTGTGTTTTTGGACATGTGTGAATATCAATCATGCTTGTAATCTCAAAAGCATCTGTTTTTTGCCAACGTCTTGCCCGAATAATCCAGTCGCATTCTTTAAAATTATAGCAATGATAAACACGAGTATTGATGTTTGATTTTTTAGATCTAAATTGATAACCGGATTCTATAACTTTCAACCTAACCGCCAAATCTAGGGCTTCCAAACTTAAAAACACCTTTCCAACGTAAACCTGTGTATCTTTATTGTAATCCCTTGCTATCGTAGGTTTTGACTTATAAAAAGGGGTTTCCGGGACGTTAGGTAAGTTTGACATGAAATTTTTCCATTTATTTGAAAACGGTTTTTGAGTAGTATTATTATCATGTGTAGATGAATTATCATCATATTCATTTCCTTCATGTGTAGAAAACGCACTTGATGAACCTGGTTTTGTAAAATTTGCATAATTGTTATATCCAGAATCAACCTTTTCGTTATTAATATCTACGTTGTTGTCATTTTCTTCGTCCGATAAAAAAGCAAATGAAGATCCTCGTTTTGTAAAATCAGCCTCATTTTTATATCCGGAATCTACAATATCATTTTCTGAATCTTCATCAGTTTGTTCTTCTTTGTTTTGAAAATCGTTATCATCGAAAAATTGAACATTTTTTTTGTAAACGAACATACAAGTTGGGTATTTCGTTAGGAGACGAACAAGCACATTCAACAAAAAAAGATACCTCATTGTCGTCAGTAATATCTAGCATACTATCAATTGAAGAAAGTTTGACCGAAAGTTGTATTTTTTCACCGGGATTCAAATTGAACTTGTTGTATATCATCTCAAGTAACATTGAGTACGTCATATCTGCACGCATCATAGCACCCCGTTCCTGATCGCGAAAGTGAATTATACATTTGAATGATTTTTGCTTTGAATACATTTTAAAAATTACGGTTTAATCGTTGTTAGGATAAACATTTATATCTCATTTAAAAAGATAGTCGGGAGTGTTTTAAAGAGAACATCAAAAAATGACAGTGAGTTGTCTAATCATTGTCAGTAATAATTAAAAAGATAGTCGGGATTGTTTTAAAGAGAGCATCAAAAAATGGCAGTGAGTTGTCTAATCATTGTCAGTAATAACTAAAAAGATAGTCGGGAGTGTTTTAAAGAGAGCATCAAAAAATGACAGTGAGTTGTCTAATCATTGTTAGTAATAATTAAAAAGATAGTCAGGAGTGTTTTAAAGAGAGCATCAAAAAATGGCAGTGAGTTGTCTAATCATTGTCAGTAATAATTAAAAAGATAGTCGGGAGTGTTTTAAAGAGAGCATCAAAAAATGGCAGTGAGTTGTCTAATCATTGTCAGTAATAATTAAAAAGATAGTCGGGAGTGTTTTAAAGAGAGCATCAAAAAATAACAGTGAGTTGTCTAATCATTGTCAGTAAAAACATTCATTCTAAACATTTTTTTTTTGCATGTAAACATTAATAAATAAAATATTTCATTTAAAACATTACATTACGAAATAAATATTTAAAATCAAATTTTAAGTTTTTGATTAAGACAGAATTGAAATAACATAACCTATTACATAGAAATACAACTTTTTAAACAATGCATAAAGGTAAAATACATTATGCAATTATATCACTAAATGGACGGTTTAGAAGGAATAAAGATTCCTTGTACGGGCCAACCATAAACGAACCCGGGATTCCTTCAATAGCTTCGTTGTTATTAAAGGTTCCCATATCATGATTCCATGTTTCTAGTATGTGTGGTTGACCGTATGGACCAATGCTCATCTCAAAAATTGGGGTATCATCATTTGTGAATCCCAAAATTTTGGGTCTATGTTCAATTGGCATAGGGAGAAAATAATGCAATGGACCAACACTAACAATTCCACTGTTCAACAATAAATCCCATGCCATTGCACTCCTACCGTATTCCCAAGCTGTACTACCACCAAGGACAAGAGTGTTTTCAGATTGGGTAACCGTGAATGGCGGTGGAATGTGATTAATGATTTCTTGAGGAACATCTTGGACTAAGATTTGATTGGTAAGCAAATCAAATGACACGATCACGTACCTTCTGTGAAGATAACCTTGATCACAAACGTATTTTTCACAAGCTGACCAAAATATTTTACCATCAACAACTGCCTGACTACCCCTCTTAATTCTAATAGTAGCATCAGGAAAACCAACAGAGTCAAGATTGGTCCATGACCGGGTAGTCATTCGAAATACTGATACAGACCATGTACCCTGACCATTTATAGCATAATTAATTTTGACAATAGTTGGATCTTGTGTTGGTTGATACACCCCAAACCCAAAAATTCTTTTAGTAGCAGGAGGTTCAAGTTGTTGAAATGGTGTCAATATGGTTACCGACTTTGACATACAAGGGTTCCATAACAGAAGTGCAACATCATTGGTAACTAAAAAACACCAAATCCCCTCTGACGTTTCAAGTGCCTTCAGAGCAGGATCATTAACTGTAGAATTTGTTGGTGTAAATGTTAAGTCAGCATCAACCCTGTACATTTGACTTTCATCTGTTTCCCTAAATTGTAAGATGAAACTACAATAATCAACTTCACGCGAACCAAACCGACGAATAAAACTTCGTCGATCAATGCAAGATTTCCATCGCTTAGACACAAGACGAAACCTGTACAAAGATTCTACAGGCAACCTAACCATGATTTCTCTTTGAATGTCAAAGGGAATGTAGTCAGACATTTTTTTATTTTTCTAAAAAGATTATGTGTATTTGTTTAACAAAAGCAATTTAAGTTAATACTTAAATAGATCCATTTAAATTGATACAATGAAGTCAGCATAAACAATGAAGTCAGAATAAACTTTGATTTATGAATATTACTAAATAACAACAAACATACAATTTCAACGAAATAAAATAAAAACCATAAAATTTTATTTTTAACTCTTAGAGATTGAAAGCTAACATTCAAACAAGCAAATTCTGTGTATAGCCACAATCCCTTGTATCCTCGCAACGATGGGTATAGAAATTCTTCGACATTTCTTCTCTAACTTGGCGAAAGTATGCATTAGTTTCACCTAAAACATAAGGGACTCTACCTTGAGAAAGGTTGTATATCAACCAACATGTTATTACCCCACAATCCATATAGTTTCCTTGTTGTGGTACTGGAAAATTGACCTCGTTGTAGGATACTTTGAAATCATGTGGCCTACGTATGCGGTTTTTAAAATAACCTTGACGATACAAAAGGTCGTTCACCACATTTGACCATTCTGAAAATTGCTTCTGCAGGGCAACCTTTCGAATATTGCAATGTAATGAGTCTAAGATCAACACCTGGTCAGTAATTAAATTAATTATAGCGGTTACCCAGTGACTACTACCGCAATTGACTGGCATAAACACCTACAAATGTAAATCATTTTTATATACAATTGATTAGTAAAACGCATATCTTTTATATCAAATACTATTAAATGTATGTTACGATGATAACATATAAATGGAAATACTTACAGTTTGTACTTCATGCCACGCTGGGTATGGACACGTCGAACCATTCAAAGTTCCTATCAAGAACCTATCAAATAAAAGATAAAAAACATTTGATCCAGGGTAATACGTTGCAGTCCCAGTTTTAGCAACTGTCCAATCAGCCCCACGCGGTCGACGCCTAACGATCAACTCAATCCAACAATTAATTTGTTGTTTCAACAAAAATAAAAATTTTATTTTCAATAGCTAGTAAATAAATTGTTAATACTTGAACACAAAAAAAAAAACTTACATCATCTGACAACCAACCATCCATTACAGAACTACGCTTTGAAAGGCTTATATTGGCAAGGTGAGGAACCAGTTCATACCAGAACGTATCCATAACAAGAAAACCCTTGACATGACAATCCAAGTATATATCTCCCGGGTTCTCCATAAAATCCTCGTATGTTGCATACATTCCTCGCGTTACCTAAACATGGCAAACAAATAAAGAATCGATATGCATTAACATAACGTTTTAAAAATATTTAGCTAAAAAAATACCTTAGCGGGATCTACATTCTCAAACGAAACAAATTCTTTTGTGGCTTGACTTTGATTTTGAAGCTGAAAACAATATTCGTCGTTCTCTTCATCACCCAGATTAAAGGTTGTAATGTTATCGAACACACTCTTATTTTTTGACTTTCCAACACGTTTTCCAGGACCTAATTTGGTTGTGGGCGGAAGAGATGTAAATGGACTCATTTTTTGTGGTCCTGGACGACGTGCTCTTCTTTCACGGTCTATCATTTCCTGACAATTATTTACAATTTAACAATTTTTAAATTAAACATTTTACATTATTAACTTGTATAAATAATATAATAATACTAATGATTTACTTACTGGGTGTATGTCACGAATATCACGATGTTGTGAAGAGCTACCCTCAAATGTTCGATCAACCTTAGACCATCGACCAAAACCCTCGTGGGGCATCGGGTTATTCATTTCATACATACTATGACTTGAGGATGGCTTAGCAGGCTGCCCGAACGAAACGTTTGGAGTCACTTTATTAGACGGCGTATATGGCGACGGAATTCGAATATCGTCAAAGAAGTGGCTACCAACTGGGGTAAAATTACCTAAACCATCTTGTTGTTGGTCCTAACATAGAATATATTCGAAGTAATTTTTAATTAACATAAAAGTAAAAGTAACATGACACTTATATTAAAAAATACAAATTACCTCAATGTTAACAAAACCACTATATTGAGTACCATAAACTCATTACCGAACCCACCAACATCAGATTCATTAACGACATTTTTATTTGGTGAGACTTGGCCACAACCCTGTAATGCCTGCATTAAAATAGTTGGAATAATTATACGTCGAGTTTTCGATGATAGACATTTACATACATCATGTTAACCATTTACCATAATTTTTGCATTCAATTCTTGGATAATTCGATCATTTTCCATCATAACTAAGTAAACGTCTGCTGGTACATCATCACGACTATATCGGTTATCAAACTATTTGGGGCGGTTGATGAATCTCATTATTGAAATATCTAAGGCTATCAATCCACCAGTCTGTCGACATCTCAACTTCGTCGGGAAACAACCTTTCGTTTGGTATAACACCCTTGCGAAATATTATAAGATTAATTAAACACATATACAAATTATGAAATACATTATTGCCAAATAGGAATGTCTAAGTTTCGTAGAACTCACCTCAATTAAAGTAGGAATTTGTCTACGAAAAAACTTTTTTTCTAGAAACCACCGGATTGATCGGGATAACCATCAAGCCGTGTGAAATATTCCGCCGCTTTAACGCTATAATTCTCCAACATCCAAGCCTGAAAATAAATTGTTTTCAAATTATACACGTAGTATATTTTAGTTACAAAAAACACAACATATTACATACCTTGAAAGCCCATGTAAAACCCATTAATTGATACTTGGGTGGTTCTCCGTCTTGGTCTCTGTCTACATTCGCGTGGTGGTGTTCGGCACGTACGTATACGGCATTCCTTAACTGATTATACAAAGTGGACCAAACATACGAACCCCACGGATACAAGTTCCATGCATCTAAATTTTCAACTAACCTAAAGCACCATTCTGGAACAACGTAACTAGACTCATGCCCAAGTAGCACCAACTCCAACACAGCTATCAACGCAATCCGTACAGCATCATAGTCATTTAGGTTTTCAAATGCATCGCTTTTAACAAATCTATATAAATCCCTAACGAGTATATGACGAGTATCATAAGATGATGAAAAAACACGTCTCCTAAAAGGCATTGGCCCCTTTAAATAACTACCATTAAACTGTACACCAAATTTTAAACTGGTCATTAAACAAAATTCTTCCCTGCCAAATTTTATAATATGACCACCAACATCATAACATAACGGAACATTTTCTGTCTCTTCTTCTACAAAATCCGTTTGACAACAAGCAAGGAAATGTATTAAAAGACCAGTCTCTACGCATTCTGGCAAATTCCACAACCAACCAAAACATGATTGCCTAAACAAACGTTCTTTTGGTGTGTTTGTAAATCTTTCTCTGAAAAACGGTAACAAGGATAACTTGATTCTACACGTCAACGTAACACTATAATCCTAAAATTTTACAATAAAAACATATCAATAATGTATAACAAATAAACATAAAAATTTATTAATGAAATTAAAAATTCGTTAAATAACATACCGCCATAAAGTAGAATGAACAAAAAACCACCAACTAGACTCTAGCTGCTCCGCTATATTTAAATATGCTCGGGAGTATATTAAAGAGATTATGATTTAAACATAACCGAGTTGCTAAAAACTTCCATTTTTAATAAAACTCGGGTTTTTGCTATTGAGAGATTGTGGATTTGGCATAACCTAACTGCTAAAAACTTTGATTTTTAATAAAACTCGGGTGAAGGGTTTTGAGATATTATTTGAAAGGGTTTTGCTAGTAGATATCAAATGAAGCTCGGGTGAAATAGGATTTATATAAAATGAAGCTCGGGTTACACAACCACCGAGCATGACATTGTCAGAATGTTAATTCAGACCGGGTCCCGCCACAAACAGCCCAAGGCTGACACAAACAGTTGCCTGTTCCTTCGATGATAACGAGGGTTTTTTTTTTAACGAATGTAATCGTGACACGTGGCAAAAGGTACCTCGGCTTAATATTCTCCCGAGCATGAAGGCTGTTTTCGAAACCCCATGTATTCATGGCCTCTGCCAGACAAACACAGCCATTTAAGGCCCTGTGCGTAAATTTCGCTTTTTTCTTTATATAACCAAAATAAAAGTAGTATATATATAGTAGGCTGGAACTAGTGCACCAGTATATGCAATTATTTGCTTCTCTTGGTACCAATAATGTGGGCTCAAACAACTTTTGGTTCGGATAGAGTTTTCTGTAAATCTTTTATATAATAAAAAATTTTGATTTTTTTTGAGAATTTTAATAAATATGGAGGTTGTAGAAAAAATAACGAGACCAAACAAATAGATTGATTTTGACAAATAAGCAAAATCGATCAATTTGATTGGTGGAAAAAAGTCAAAATTAAATATAATTTAGTCAAAATTAAAAAATTTGTGGAGGAATTTGATGAAAACACACAAAAATATATGTGTCAAAATTTTGAAATAAAAACTTATAAAAAGAAGAGAAGATTAATAAAACTTTATTTGTTAAATTTTAAATAAATCAAATGCACTTAAATATAAACTTATAATTTTCCATCTTTTTTAGTACTTTTATAAAAAACAAAATATCTTCCTAAACTTTATACCCTCTATACTTTATATTTTAAAAATACAACATATATGTTATATTAAAAAATCAACGAATCACAAGATCATAAATATTCAAATAAAAACATAAATTATTGTCAATTTTTATTTTGACACTTAACATGTCAAACAATGCAATCTACATAAATTATTATTTACATGAATATAAATATTAAAATGAACGCATAACCTCAGACATCGGTGTGAGATGAAATAAATAGATGGGATTCTACAAATTACAACAACATATATTTTTTCAAAGTCATTATGTGTTACTAAACACAAAATGTCTAGAAAATGGTAGCTAACATTTCAGTTAAACAAATTCAAATCCTTTATGAAACAACTATTTATGCAAAATATCAATTAAAATTATCACATAATGAAAAATTATGTAGAACTTGAGGGTCCATGAGTATCGTAACTATTTAAGTATTAAAAATTAATATTATTTTATATAATAATATTAAACATTACAAAATCATGAATTTATAAATCGTATACATGTAAGGTTGATGTAAACAGTTAGTTAATTAATAATTATCATATAACTATTTAAAATAAAAATATCGAAAGTAAAAAAATATGAAATTCGAAAAATGAAAATTAAGGTGAGTTATATTAATTTTACACAGTGCATAGTAAAAGAACGAAATAATCAAACATATACACATTAGATGTTGTTAAAAAAGACATATATAATATATATATATAATCGCAATAACAAAATTATTACTTAATTTAACCTTTCTATTCAAGTCCCGTGCGTGCACGGGATTTAAAACTAGTTTATATATACGATAGTTAAAATAAAAAAACTTTTTTTTAAGAAAGATAAAAGAATTTTTTTAGATTAATGAATGAGATCAATTCATACTTCTAACTAATTAACTAACTAACTATCTAAACATGATTTTAAAAAACTTTTCAAAAATTTTTAAAAAAATTCCACAATGCAGATATGTTGGTGCATGAAAAAGGTGTGAAGATTTTTTTTTTTTAATTTTGAGTTTTCTACTTTTTTTATGCGCAAAAAACGAAATTTGATCCACAAAAAGGTAAATTTGGTTTCCAAAATTTTTTTCATACACAAAATTTTCAAGTTTTTATAGTTTGATGTGAAATCAATTTTTAAAGCAAAAAGTCAAAAGAAGTTGAGAATAAAAATGAATTCTTGATGCAAAAAAAACGAAAAAGACTTTGTTTTTGTGCATTAAAAAAACCTAAAAAACTTCAAATTAAAAAAAAATTTACAAAAGTTTTTTGCACCAACATATCCGATCTACTTTAATTTTTTCAGAATTTTTGAAAAACTTTTAAAAATCATGTTTAAATGATTAGTTAGTTAGTTAGGATTGTGGTTTAATCTTATCCACTAAATTTAAAATCAGTGGTTGAAAAACTTTCTTATTTTTCTCAGAAAAGAAAGTCTTTTTATTTGATCTCTTCTATATATATATTTATAATTGTTCAAACTTTTTTAAACTTAGATATTTTATATTTTTTAACGGCAAAATCTCTACTATCTATAAAGGAAAAATCATCATTTCTTGAAAAGTGAAAACTTAAATTCCATAAATAGTGAAATGTGAAAACTTAACTTCCATAAATAGATTCACTCATTAATTAGTCAAACTTCTTTCATAATTTCAATACTCCTAATTCCGATTACCTGGTCACCGGTTCGACCATCGGGTCATCGGTTTGATCACCGGGTCAACTTGATCGAATCACTCGATTATCGGTTCGTCCTCCGGGTCAACCCGCCCATCGGGTCTAACAGTGTTTCGAAAATATAAGATCGGGTTTAATTTGACCAATTTTAACTGCTTGAACCGATCGGGTCAAACCGGGTTATTAAAATATTTGGGGTTAGTGGGTCAAAACATGTAACTTTTACAGCGGGTCATGACTGCTATTTTAAATTTTTTATGTTTTTTTGCTTTAACCCGGAACAACTTGATCTTTTCACGTTTTATTTTGAATGTTACACTAAACACTCACCACAATATCACATATCGTTAATTTTTTGCCGCTACGAATTTCCGCCGCTATGCGCGGGTAATCGTCTTATACTAAAAGAAATCAACTAACAAGAAGCTAAAACAAAATAAAAAAAATACTTAAGCCAATTGTTCTAACAAGAAATTTTACAATATCTGGACCTTAACAAAGAGAAAGAAGGAAAGTCGAACATACAAATTGTTAACTCAAACATTACATATATTTTATCGTAATAATAAGACTGTTTTGACATATTTTCTGAATCATGTGTAATGCTCTTTTAAATTGAAGTATTTCGATAATATGGTTTTTTTTGTTTTCTTTTTGATATTAATAGTAATCAAGGAACAACAACATAAACAACAAGTTATGACACGAGAAGTGAACCATCGACAAAACAAGAAACAGTATTTCCTAGAGCCTACTTAGCAATATTATGAGCAACCTCATTGTCTCCACGCTTAACAAATGTCCAATGACAACCTTCAAAAGTAGAAGCGAGGTCCATGATATCGTGCCACAAACTTGAAATCTGTTGCAGAGGTTTCCTGACGAAAAATGAATGATAAAGAACAAACGAGTTCGTCTCTACTTCAATCATAGGAAGATGCTTTTCATGGGCACTCTTGATGGCCCACCAAATGGCTTCAACTTTCGCCAAAAGAACTGACCCTGAGTACTCAACGTGTTTTGCCCTCGAAAGAATAGTCTCACATTCGGAATTTCTTGCAACAAATCCAAAGCCAGCTTGCATACTAGTAGACAACCATGCAACATCACAATTAACCATGACAAACCCGTTAGGTGGAGGTTTCCAGATAGATGCCAACAGACCAACATTTGTCCCAGATCTCGCATTACCGCATGAAGTTGCCTCTCGGAATTCTTGTAATATACATGTAGCACCTTGCCAAATTAAGTCACGATTTTGAGGGGATTTGCCATGTGCAATACGGTTACGTTCTAACCAGAGGCTCCAACATATCATTAGAAACGCTTCCCATTTGTTTTGTTGATCAAATACTGCGACTGCAAAATAGTCATTCACAGAATAATATTTTGGATGGATGATATGTTAATAAAATTAGCTGCTTTCCATACTTGTCGCACTCGATCACATTGGAAAAGGCATGTAGGACATGAATACCATGATATTCTCAATTAAATAATTTAAAAAATCACAATTTGTATAATGTTGTTTCATGCAAAGTGACAAAACACGAAAAGGCATGCATTGAAAATCAGCGCATGTTTATTTCTTTTGCATTTGATACATTCGGTTTCGTTGCACCTGAAGCGGCAGAGCTTCTGAAGAGAATTCAATGCGTTATGAATAACAACATTATGATACCTAAATCCACAAATGTGATTTTCAATAGAATTAACTTTGTAATTTAAAAAGGACTTACGACGTAATTTATTCCTCATTTACCTTCAACAGCTATGTAATTAAATATTGTACTAATACTACTATACAAAGAAAATCATGAAACTAAAAAAAAATAAAAAAATTGTTATTCTTTGAAAAAGATCAACACGTGTTTTGGTGGGAAAACTTGTTTGAGACGAAAATCAAATGTTATTTTTATTTTAAAAAATCGTTTAGGTATTCAAGTGCTGCTCGAAACCTCGTGAGGAGAGACTTCTCTTCGACTGCCTGCTGTCCTAAAGGGTTCTACCTTAAACAAGGGGATGTACCTCTTGATCTTGAAGGGGGCACGACTATTTTGACCTTTTCACTTAGTTGCAGCGATATCAAGATAGCTAGAATGTATGTGCCCTCCGTATCTTTTAACTTGTTAATAAATTAAATCAGACTAAACCTTTAATCTAAAATAAATTACAATTGCGTAATATATAACTGATGATATTAAAATCATCGAGAATTTAAAACCAAATGACTGAATGAAGTATATAATATGGCAAAAAGCGTGCAGTTTCTATACATAATACATGATTACATAAGTAGTGACAATGAAAACTTGTAAGAATATCATTGATATACTACTATACATAATACAGTACATGATAACATAAGTAGTGACAATGAAAACTTAGATTATATACGATAAAAGTTTAAATGTAACTTTGTTTTTTCTCATAAAGCAGAAAGACTGTTTTTTAGTAACGAATTAGTAATTAGTGATTCGAGCTTACAGTGACATTTAATTGAGCAGTATGCAAACTTCGAACTTTCCCTTTAAAAGATAAACCTCACTCTTATTTTTATTTAATTTGGGCTCCTGAAAGTCCTTAGTGAGACTCGAATTTGAGACTTTTCCAATAATACCTTGTCAATGTTACTTTTGGTGACCAACTGAGCTAGCTCAATTGGTTTGATCTAAAAGTCCCATTTTGGTTTGATCTAAAAGTGGAGATTAACCTAAGAAAAAAAAAACACGTATTTTTGCCAAAAAGTCCTAAATTTTCAAAAATCGGGCGGAAGGACCAAATTATAAATTTTCTGAACTTATTTTTATTAATGATGATATCTCACTATTGAAAAAAACAATGAAATATCACCGGTGATAAAATAATTTTATTACTAGTGATATTTCACTAGTGAAAAAAAATAATGAAATACCGGTGACAAAATAATTTTATCACCGTTGATAAAAATCAATTCGGAAAATTTACAATTTTAGTCTCTCCGCCGATTTTTTGCAATTTTTTGATATTTTGACAAAAATAACCCTTTCGTGTTTTTATTCATAAAATTTAATTTTAGGTAATGAATTATTATGATTAGTTCATTTACTTGCAAGTAAAAACAAAGATACAAAATAACTCAACTCTATTACAAATATGAAACATGATATTTAATTATTTATCTAAGATTTTAAACCAAAGACGCTGAATGCAATTTTGTTTTCAACGTTAAATAAATGCAATTTTGTTTTCAACGTTAAATAAAATAGACTACTTAAAAGTTTCTTATATTAGCAAGCCCATATGTACGAACACGTACTATCTGTTTGTATACGGTGAATATGGTATAGCCTTTACATTATTAGAAGCTACAATAATTCACACCATATATTCATTGTATAAGTGCACAAAAAAAGTCCGAGTCTATCCTAAAAACAAGTTTGTCATGTCAACAATCCTCTAACTAGCTAGTTATATCCCCAACCTATTACACTATCTATCTATAGTCAATCAATCTAACTCCAAAACCATAGTAAAATAGACCTGACGAATTGATTAGGTAACGGATCAAAATAAGTGCTAATCAAAACATGTGGTAGTAGGAATAACAACTAATTGAGTTTGGTTTGGTTCAACTTCAAAATGTTGTTTTCTTTATAAAGTTGCGATGTACCAATTCACGAGGTTTGAATCTACCGGCAACATATTCAAACAGGTTAAAGTCTTATGTTTTTAATGGTTTAGCATGACCGCCTGAATCGAACCTGAGACCTCACCGTTTGTGTACATTTGAATAACCTTCGAGTGACTTTGAACTCGTTTAATCCACTTATTAATTTACGCCTACAACCTACTAGTACCGTAGAGTGATTTAGGGTTCCTATTCAATTCCAGGAGGTTGATGGTTTGATTAATTCCCTCCTCAAATAAAGGTGTAGTACTATATAAGTAAGTGTCAAGTTTGTCGACGTGGTAAAAAATCTCTTAATAGTGAACATTGTAGATCGAAGGATATGTAAGAGTGAGACAATACACCTTGGTAACATTATTTTCATTAGAAACAAATGATAACGCACATTTGTTGAAATAAAAGGTTTCATGAGGCGAAAACCTGAACAAGGAAAACTGCATCCGTTTACTTGCGCGTTTTGTATGAAGCGAAAACCTCCAACCACCCATCACTCAGTTAGAAGAGGAGCTCAGACTATAACCACCAGTTATAGTCTCAAGTTGGCTTAATCAATTCTAAAGCCAACCATACACATTATTTATGTAAATATTCTAAGAGAACTGATATCTTTCAAAAAATTACTGGTGACGAACTCAAATCACTTGCCTCAAATGTTATACTCCGTATGATATAATTAACTATACAATGCATGATATATCCAAAAAACTTGGTCAAGAATTAACATATATATATGTATATGGACAACAATGGTGTAAGAAACAATTTTCTTAAGGGACAACAACATCAAATATACAAAATAAGAGTTGCAGGTGAGTGAGATTTGGACTAAAACTGAACTCAATTATGTAGCTTGACTAGTCTTATCCATGATCAAACTCGATTGAGTTGCTGTAAGTGAATCGATTTCTTATGGGTGTTTGTTTAAGCTTATTTATGAACTTATGAGCTTATTTGATTTTGGCTTATATTTCATAACCTCAAATTTTTTCAGATTATATGGAGACTTCTGAGCTTATATAACACGTCGGAAATTCAGACTTAAAAAAATATAAGCCAAAATCAAATAAGCTTGTAAGCCAACAAATAAGCTTACAAACACCCCCTTAAGACTAAACTTGAGCTCACTGTTTTTTCTATGGTAAACTTGAACTCCATTTATATTACATTTTAAGCTCATTGGGCACTGAATCTAATTAAAGGTTAACGCTAATTAAGAATTTGTAAACGAAGTTTAACTTAGATCAAGTGTGGGATTCTGTGGGCATGCATGATTTGCCAATGGCTTAAACTTATAATTATGGATAGGTGGTTAGCTTTTGAGTGTTATTCAAGTGGACGATAATCTTTAAATTTATCATTTGGGTGATTTAATAGTATTCTGCAATATGCAACATCATGTTTTTTTGTTAGTGGTCATCAAGAAATGGAGCTTCACTTAGATCAAAAGTATGGGTCGTTTCAAGGGAGTCGGAGAGTATTTTTTGTGCACAAAGAATCGAAAATTGGGTTAATGCTTGTCAAGTCATCAAGATCAGTAGGGGAAGAAGATTTGGCTTTTAATTTTTCATTTAGCAATATTAATGTTCAGGTTGTCATTTCGCAATGTATTGATTGTGTTTCTATACAAATTCAATACTTGTATTTGTATATAAACACTACCAATAATTTTTAATGTTTAGTGCAATTCTTCTACAGTTTGCAGTATTTATAATAACTTGCAGTTCGAAAAAAACTGACCAAGTGCAATGTCTGTAATTAACGCTTGATTTTTGTAATCCTAGAAAATGGCCCATTCCTAGCAAAATAACACAAGATAGTTATGGAAATTCATTGTATTATCACAATGTGATTGAGCTATAATGCAATGGGACCAATTAACCAATCACAAAAACATAATTGAACACTAATTTGCTAACTTATTAGTATATCATTTTATATAGATACCAAACATTACATAAAGCCTTCTCTTTCTTTTCCTTTAGTAGAGTTGAATACTCTTCTCAAACTCCTAACATACGTGCTAGCAATTATTGCTAGATATAGTTATTAACAGGGAACACGTGAACCCCATATGGACGTGTGATCACACCAACACATACGAAGAAGACTACAGAAGAACAACTAAGCGCAAAATAAGAACACATGTTTCTTAGACAAAGGGATAACCTAGCAAGTCTATGTTACAAGTTTCCGATTAGAGTTTACCAACACATTAGGCGCTCGGGCACCCTTGGACACAGCCTTGTAGCGACTGCTAGAACGTCGGGCAACAATAATATATTACGTTCTACAACTAGACAAACTCATAAAACTAAGAACTAAAAAGGGATAGAAAAAAGGTATAAGCAAATGCAGCCTATATATGTACAGAAAGTAATAGATGTATACAATGTACAAAGAGTAGTACTACTTGACAGAAAACAGAAGTGATGAAGAAACTTGTTTCTCTAACTGATGTGAAAGCTTTTCACCCAAGGTAAAAAAGAAAAAGGGTTTCAGGGTAACAGTAAATTGGTTCAATCCTATGCAGTTTATTGACTCTAAGCAAAGATCTTGTCACGGTCATTCATTCATCAAGCCACCAACAAGTAAAAGAAGATGCAAGTCAATTTAATTCCCATAACTTGTCTGTTTCGAAGTGTGATACTTTTCTACAGCCATAACTACTTGTTTTCTTTCTTAAATATCAACTTGGCATATAAGAGGAATGTCCATGCAAAAATCATATCTTTTGACCCTACTAAAGATAACTTATTATAAACACAAGATTTACAACATACTTTTCATGAATAAACAAACAAAAGAAAGCCGCAAATCTATATGTTGGGGGGAGGCAACAAATGGCTGTTGCAGGTTTCAACTATATGTCGTGTCTATAATGAGACCATGCGAAAATGGAGCAATAGAAACTTCGACACTAGTATAGATTAAAGAATAATGTAGCCTTGGACAGTTTAACTCTGTTTAAGTAAGCACGCGTTCATTTAAAGATTAGACTAAGTATTAATGCTTAAACGCATGAATAATGTATTTAGTGAGCATAAACATTATGGGCTACGAACGCAAATTATTTTAAAGTGTTTGTGCTTAGCTGCAATCAACCAAGTGGGACTGAAGTATGATGCAACTACTTGCTCCACTAAATGTAGCATTTGTGGCATCACTTTCGCGATTTTAGAAGATATAGTTATATAATGTACACATTATGTATAGATATATTGTCTTGTACCGAGGACATGAAGGGAGTTCATGTATCAGTGCAGATTTCAGAGTATAAGTATCTTGATACTAGCGGACAGCCAAAAGATCATGGAATTATCGTATACAACCGTCCCCAATAGAAACCAATGAAGAAAGCACAAAATTTTCATACAATGAAAACGAAGGATGAGCAAAAAAAATATTGTAAAGTGTTAGATGGCTCAACCTAAAAATATTCAGTATTTGTAAACTAAATACTGGGTTGAAAAACAAGATAAGCATTTCGTTATCATCTTAATAAACAGATTATCAATATTACCTACCTCCTCTAACTACTATCAACTTATTAGTTCATTATAACTGGTTTCAATTACAAACGGGCTGCACGAGATAGCATTTAGATGTGGTTCTTCTATCAATCTTATTGTTTAGAAATTCTGGATGACAAATAACATGCAGATAAGCCAAAACAATGAATTTCTACTGATTATTCGGAGCACCGGTGGGTGGCAAAAGTGAACTGGATGATTGAAAGGAAGGTGACAGTTTCTGTTTGGCGGGAAAGCATGTTTACGTGTATAGTTATCGGCTGGTTTGAATTAGAAACACCGGATAAGCCCCTTAGTTTAACAAGCACCTAATTATCTAAATGGGTTTAAAAGCTTAATCGAAGAGAATAATAAAAATCTCATAATACAAGTATGTGTGAAATGAATATGCATATTGGGTACAAGATAGTTTGAACATTGCTAAAAATTAGCTAAGAGAAAGAGAAAGCGGGGATATATGATGTCAAGGCAAGTAGCAGTAAAGTTTCGGCACGGTTCTAATCTTTGTCGTAACTGGGAGTCTGGGACGCTGATAAAGAGAAGGGAATGAATATTGTTCAATAAGGAATGGTCCATTCCAAGTGATTTGCAAAGGTATAAGATCAAACATAAATGTACCAACAGGCAAAACCGCGTAGTATGAGACCAGAAACCAAACTGTTCGCTGCTGGTTCAATGTTATTACAGTACCGGTTCAGCCCAAACTCAGTCGTGAACTGGACTCAATTGTTAGACCAGATATTTAATACAAATTCACCTGGACGACATAACATTGTTGAAGTAAAAAAAAAAAACAGGTCTGGACCCAGACTGGTAATGGAGGACTATATCCTTGTCCGCTAGGGTACAACTCCGATCAAATTTAAGCCTTTATATAAATGATTTGCACTTAAGCATAACGCATCAACAAAGACATAATATGATGATGTTGCTAACCACAACTGAGTATCATCAGACGTCAGCAATTTCATTACGCCAGTAAAGTACACTTAGGTGTATACAAATACTAAAATCTTAGACTCATTATTCCATTCCACATAAATGATATTTTTCAATTGCACGGCTCAGTTAAATCAGATTACATCCCTAAGAAACAGAGAAAATATATTTTAAAGCTAACATGATAAATAATGCAACATCATATAGTTTTTCAACACTATAATCTGCTATTAAAAATTTAAAACTACAGATTCAACAACCATTATCCAAATATGTTTATCGGCATAAATACAATGTCAAAGAATTTAGAACACACACCAGATGAAGGACCATGGTATTCTACCGATCCTCAAACTCGTAAGTTGTAACCACATCATATAAATGGCCTTGTGACTTCATCCAAGCATGGTTCGCTTTCTACCTCGTTGTCTCACTGAGACAAATTAAAATGCAACGTACATAAGCATATGAGCAAATAAAATTCTAACCAAAAATATATGTACAAGATTTGATTCAATACATAGTTCATCAAAGGTGCTCATCGTGTTTCAACTATTTGAGATATCATTAACAATAAAAATAGGTAGAGTATGTTGGTACGATTTCTGTTCTCATCAACCAAGTTTATTTCACCCATAAAAAAGTGAACTCCTTCCAAATATTTTTTTAGGAACTCTTTAACTATCAAGCTTATGATTTAAAGCTAGGGATGAGCATTTCGACCCGAATCCCGAAACCGAACCGATTCCGGTATCCGAATCCCGTTCGGTACGGTACCGGGACTACGAAATAAGGTGGAAAAAAAATCGGAACCACTAATCCGGTACGGGACCGGTACCAAATCCGGAAATTCCCGAAAAAAACGGAAAAAACCCGATTTCCCGGTACCGATATCCGAATCCCATTCGGTACGGTACCGGTACCACTAGTTTATGCTCGGAAAAAAATCGGTATCACTAATTCGGTACGGGACTGGTACCGTGCTTATCCCTATTTAAAGCTTATCCATATAGTTTATCACGTCAAACTATCATATAATGTGAGTAAATTTGCCGACATTGATTTTTTTTTAAAACTTTTGGATATGTCTAAATTATGTTTCAGGTCTTTTATTTGCATATCAGAATTTGATTAACTACCACAAACTTTCATGTCAAAAGACGTGTTGGTAAGTTTGACCAAGTTGGGTTTTTCAAAAGTGGCATCCGGGAAACAGATTACCTACTCAAAAAGTCGTATGTTCAGAAATATAGAAAGTTACAAACACTTTTATACAAAAAGTGGTGACAAAAACAGAGTTCAGACACAAACCATGCGGCTTAATACCTCTTTTAGCAATAAACACTTTAAAATTGCTAAAAGAAATAGGATGTGTAATTGACCCGAGCTTCTTGTGAGCTACTCAACATCTGCTCGTTATAAGCTCTGTTTGAGCTGAACGAGGTCGAGCACAAATGTGATTTTCACAAAAAAGAATGTTACTTTGTAAATTCCGGAAAGAAAATGCTGCATTTATTTTTGAGTGGGGTACAACACTAAAAAAGTAGGCCGCAATGAAAAGAAAGTAGGCAGTAATAAACAAAATAAGATTATACCATCAGCAAGTTTGTTTAATGTGGAACACCATTGCTTTGAAGACCTTCTATATGCTGCAAGTACCTTCTCCATCTGTTCAAGAATATAAATCAAGGTTATGTCAATTTAGAAATACCACAAAATTAAAAGGTTTTAAGTTTCTGATTGTGACTTGAGAGATGTTTGGATGTACAAAAAAAATAACTATTGCAACCTAAAGCGTACTAACAGAATCATGCCAGAGATACGTAGATAATTATACATTAACCCATTTAGTCAGTTTATTACAAAATATCCCAATAGGCTTACCACATTCCCTAATGACGAATGCATCGACAGCAAGGCTCGTTCCAGTACATACAAGTCAACAGCTTTGTCTTCTGAAAGTGTTGATACGTAGCTAAGACCAAAATCAATTAAAACCTAGAAAAAAATAAAGGAAGAGAGCTCAATTCAAAGTATTTGTAGTCATGACTAAAACACAGCTACTAATAAGTACTTGCAACCTAAATACATAATTTTATACAACGGCAAAGGAGATCAAACAAAACTCAAGTACCAGCTTGCCATCACGCCATAACATATTTGATGTGGTTAAGTCCCCATGCACGACTCCACCATCGTGTAATTTTCCAATAGTATTCCCAATCTGTAATGCAAACTCATCTGTGTTTTCCAGACCAACTTCTTTCAATCCAAATTCAAGAAAATGATCTTTGACTGATAGCCCTTCCACATACTCAAATGTTAACGAATGCGATACAGTGTCTACTGCGTAAAGCACAGGAGTCACAACTCCAACCTTTCTAGCCTTTGTCAAACACCTAGCCTCCTGCAAAAAACATGACAAAGTATAAGAAACGTAACAAAAGAAACTGATACTTTTTGACATTAATACTTGTGAATCTGAGGAACAAACCGCATATAACCGCTTGAGTGTGAGCTTTGCGTCTAAAGTTGGATGCCTGTACTTCTTTGAGAACCGTTCCTTAATAACACACTTCCTTCCAGCAAATGTTGTCTCGAAAACTCTCTAATACAAGTCAATAAAAAACAAAAGAAGGTAAAATATCAAACATCAAATATATAATACATAGGTCCATCGGGAGCTTTAATTGCACAGTATAGAATTAGAATCAAAGTAGTTTCAGTTTACACTATGAAAAAAATGACAAATTTGAAACTCCATGCTCCCAAACACAAGAAAGTATTAAAACTTATCCACTCACAGCTTCGGCGCCTTGCTTAATGAGAACCAATGAGCCGTTTTCTCCATTTGCTTCAGTCTCCATAAGCATTTATTTGCTCCCACTTAGTGTTTTCCTTAGGCTATATGTCGACCTAAGAGCATAAACAATACAAGCTAGTTATTTACGACCTTAAATGCTCCTTCTAAATCCAGAAAGAGATGTTAGCTACAGTTCTCCCTTGAACATTCACCGAACCCTTGTTATGCACCAACAATTTCAATTATGTAAAAGTATTTGTTTCAGCTTATATGGAAGCCTTATAAGTTATAACTTATTTAGTTTTGGGCCTATTATTCATGAACTCACTTTTTGTGGAATACTTTGAAACTATTCGGCTTGTATAAGCTTAATACGACACAGCAAACTTATATAAGCTGAAAAGTTTCAATATAAGCCACAAAGGGTGAGCTTACGAAACATAAGCTCAAAACCAAATAAGGCATAAGCAAACTATATAAGGTGAAACAAACATCCGTAGGGGTTCTATTTTCAGCTTATATAGCCGGCTTATGGTTTATGACTTATTAGGTTTTGGGCTTATGTCTCATAAGTTCATTTTTCATGGCTTATTTGAGACTTTTCGGAAGTTCATTAATTCATATCATAATGGACTTAGCCGAAAGTTTTTAATATAAGCTGCATAAAGTGAGCTTACGAAACATAAGCTCAAAACCAAATAAGACATAAGCCGGCTATATAAACCCAAACAAACACGAGTATGGCGTCAACAAATAGTTTGCACTATGAGTATTACAAAACTGTCGACCTCATAACATTACAACG
The DNA here is from genome assembly GCA_025667525.1 of Glebionis coronaria. NCBI lineage: Eukaryota > Viridiplantae > Streptophyta > Magnoliopsida > Asterales > Asteraceae > Glebionis > Glebionis coronaria. The sequence goes on along the minus strand of CM046874.1, from coordinate 587,152,535 downwards.
TCTAAAGACTGCAGTGATAACTAGCAGGCTTATTGTTTATGTGATCTTGGGTTTATGTTTTAAAAGGTCAAATTTTGTGTCTTATTTTGGAATTTTTCGGCTTATATAGCTTGTAAAAGCTGGAAAGTTGAATAATAAGCAACAAAATTTGACCTTTTAAAAAAGAAGCCAAAAATCAAATAAGCGATAAGTCATATTATGCACCAACAAATTCAATGAAAAGGCGTTTGGATTAGATTATAATATTGGGTTAATAAGAAGCTTAAAAACAAGCTTTATAGGCTTTTATAAATCTTAATAAGCTCTTAAGCATGAGGTGTTTGTTTCGCCTTATATAGCCAGCTTATTGCTTATTTGGTATTGGGCTTAAGTTTCATAAGCTCACTTATTGTGGCTTATTTTGAATCTAGTCAGCGTATATAAGTTTCTTAGCTTATAATAAGCTAATATAAGCCCAAAATTTTGAAAACAAGCCACACAAAGTAAGCTTGTGAAACCTAAGCCCGAAACCAAATAATTTCGTTTAAATACTGCGGCGATACTATTGAAAATTAGCATTAATTGTAAATTTCTTTTAGACATTTGGTCGAACAGTTGGTATGCACAAAAAAACTTGTAGTAAATCAAAAACCAGTTGACACTCAAAGTCTCATCAAACTAACGACAGCTTAACATTTAGTGATTAATTAACTGGTATATACGAATAAATCAATTGCTGCTTACCTTGTGATGATGGTGCTCCAGGGATGACGGCTGAGAGGGTTTATCGTTATTTTTGGGTTTCTTTTCTTTATTGGATTTTTGGGAGGTTAATTTCCTCAATTTTGTTCTACTCTTTTTCAAGTTTTACCCTTTTTAATTAACCGGTGAATAAGTATGACCCTATTTGGCTTTTATGGCAATGTTCGGTTAATCATTTTGTACCTTTTAAGCGTTTTAGTCGGGATTAATCGGTAATTAATTGTATCGGTATTTTTAACAAATTTTGGATATTTTCGACAAGATTTGGGTTTTTTTAACGAGTTTTATGTATTTTCGGCATTATTGTTCTTCTAAACCAGCTTTTCATACATATAAATAGTTACTATAAACACAAGTTTATAGCGAGTTTTTGGTATTTTCAGCAAGATTTGCAAGCTTCTTGCAAGTTTGACCTCTCTTGACCGCCATTGACCACAGTTGACCGCCATTAATCGCCTTTACGTTAATCGGCAAGGTTGATGGCCTTGTAATGATTAATCGTCCTTGTAAACCTTGTTTTGTAACATTGGTTTATCGTATGAGATTTCTGTTGGCAAAATATTGTTGGCAAAATAACTTTTGACAAACTCTGGACAAAATTATGTATATGTATGTATCATATATATTAGTGATACTTTATAGGTTCGCGTTCTCCTTGAAGAGAGCTTCTAATGAGCCTTTATGTGTTCAAAATGAAGGTGATGTGAATGAGATATCTTGTCTCAAAGTTAGGCATTTGATACCATGCTTAAAGAGGAAAAATAATTTATTTTTTGTCCCACATCGGTGGGATGAGTAAACTGGAAGGGAGTCTATTGTGTATATATAAAGGCCTAATTCCATTGCTTTTTCACACATCAAATCAATAAGTATTATTATTGATTTCCAACATATGGAGTACGCATCTGTAAAGGTGAAATTCCGGGCAGTTTTGTGAAGTCCGACAGTACAACTTACTATTTCGGCTGTTGTACCCTGGGAAACAGACGACGAATCTGTTTTAAGGGAAGCGTGTCTAACACGTATCTCGACTTGCTGGTGATTTAGTAAGTCTTTTCTTTATTTTATTGTTTTATTTAATTATCGTTTATAATTATGTCTGTGTTTGTTTTTCTGTTATTTATATTATGTTATTTAGTTTATGTTAATTTAAATAATTTTATTTATTTGATTTATAAATAAAAGTGTTATAGTTTTCCTACAGTCTTAAAACAGATTATGTGTAACAGAATTAAACAGTTTTTTGCTAAAATCATATTAATTTAATTAACAAATTTTTATACAAACTGTATTCTTTCAAAACCAAGATTTTGTTTCTTTGGGAAATCAGTTTTCACGTAAACAGAATTTTAATTAGCAGATCTGGTGTTATAGATCTATAAACGATTTTTAAAAAACAGTTTATCGTATTAGTTTGTGATGAAATTATGATGAGTCTATTTTCAAACTGATCGTTTAGTTCTTTATTACATATTTATAGTTTTAACCTAGATTTAATGAAGCCACGATTGAGTTTCTTTGAATCAGATTTGGTACAAGTTTATATAAACCATGTCGAGTTTATTAGATACCAAATTGTTTTAATAGTTCTTAATTGTATTCTGTTAGAATATTGACAACTTTACTTGTGGTAACACAATTATGACCCTAGTGAATCTTGTAAATGTAATTGGTGCGCCAGTTACAACATGATTGGAATCATGGTGAATTTAAGTGGCGTTTTTTTTACATAAATCTCATAAAAGATAAGTTGCTATTTTATGAGATTATTAGAACGTATTCATTGATCTCATAAAATGCAAGCTCTTATTTTATTAGACTTTTGAAAGGTGTTCAATGAAATCAAGAAGAATTTCTTTGAAACAAGATGTTGACAATGGTATGAGTTATCATTAAATATCAGATTACATACACTATTTTATTAAATTAGTAGAAGAGTTTGTTTGACTTGTGTAATTCATTGTAAATTGGGTCGAGTTTAATTATAAACAAGATATAATTATTGAAACCTTGTTGAGTTTATAGATATATCTATAGAAACCTTGTCGAGTTTTAAGGTAAATCTATAGAAACCTTGTGGAGTTTCTTTAGAAGAATGGATCTACTGAAACCTTGTTAAGTTTCATTGTAGAAATAGATCATGTGAAGTTAAGATCTTCTGAATGAAGATTGACAACATAATATTACATATGTGTTTTTTGGTAAAACATTATGTTATAACTGATATTTTCTTTAATTGTTTAGTCGAAAGACTTCCTTTAAAGTGGGTTTTGTAAAACGGATCTTACAAAACGTTTGTGTTTTAAACAAAAGTCGATGTAATTCGCTTTTGGTTAAGAAACACTATGTGTGTAAAACCCGCATTAAAATACCATGAACAGTACATGTGAACAGTAAATACACGAAAATACGTATAAATTAAAACTTTCTATTTATAATATATTTCACGTGTCACGACATTAAATAACATATACTAATGTATATTATAAATGTAACATGATCATTACCCCCTTAATACAATAAGGGGAATTGGAAATACAATATTAAAAAACAATATAATAGCTGTGAGGGGAGGACTTTTTGAGTATATATCTCCCGTTAGATTTGAGGGGAGGACTTTTTGGAGTATATATCTCCCGTTGGATTTTATAAAAGGCTGTTCATCGGTATGGGTTTGAGTACAAAATCAAGATCTCAACCGTCTGTTGGTATTAATCGCTGTTCACTGGTATGGCTTCCTTGGTAAACCACTTTTACAACCGTTGATTTACATCTATAATTTCTTGGTATATACATATGGTTGATTGCCGTTCATGGGTCTTCAACAATCCACAACCTTATACATGCATCTCTCTCTTTGGATCTGGGTTTTCACTGTAGAAACACAGATCACACCATATTTGGATGTGGGTTATAATCAAATAACACCTTTTCTTGCCCCGATCTCTTCATTGCCACCGTTTGGTAGGCGGTGTTGTTGATCGGATGGTGATGATCGGTATTTGTGAAGGGTGTTGGAATATGATTACCTATTGTTGATTGTGGTTGGTGCTATCAAAACAGTTGGTTGAAAGCACTAATTTCTTGGGTTTGCTGGAAACGCTGATTTTTTGGGATTTGATTCTTCAATGGTGTTCTTTACTTATGTGTTGGTAAGTTTGGAGTTGAGGTTGAAGATGAATGATTATAGATTAATGATGGTTAGTTTTTTTTTCTTTTGTTTGTGCTAATTTGATTTTTTTAATTGAACTGTAAAATGGTTTTTGGTGGGTTTTCAGTTTCTTAATGGGTTTGTGACATTTGTAATGTGTGTTAGAGGTTTGCTTAAATGTTCTTTTTCCACTAATTATGGCTTTCAAAGAGGGGTTTAGTGGTGTTTAGAGTTGTTGATCGAAACATCCTTAACGTGTTTGCTTACATTCTGTATGTGGTTATTTGAAGGCTACTTCGAGGCACTATAAAAGTTACACACATATGGTCTAATTTTTTTAATCAATGTATCAATTTTATAAAAGTGTGACACTAAAATTTGTGAGAAATGCACGTGAAGTATTGTTATGGTGAGGCATGGGTATTTGTGGAACAGTTACCCACTAAATTTTTTACAATATACTGCCTCTATGAGATAAGGCTTGATTTATTTGTCCTGATATCTGTTATGTGAGACTGATATTTGGCTATGATGATTTTAAATGGGGTCGGTAAAGCTGTGATTGTCTGTACTTTGGCGTGGTAGCCTTATGGTTGCAGCCATATCGGATGTATCCCCTTTACTCGATCATCCATTTGCACAATGCCTATATTTATAACATTGTCGCTTTTATTTAGCTTCAATATAATTGAGACAACCCATACCTTGGCGGGGCAACCCACCAGAGATGCAGCCATGGTGGGTGTGTCCTTTTTTGATACGTGCTAACCAATCTGAGCCTTATAAAGAAAAATATGAGGTTGCCTGAATGTTCATCGAAAGTACTACTGTTTCAAGGGATCAAGACACACAGATCGTTACCTAAGGTCATTTATACATTATTTTCTTATGCTTAGGGTGTGTAAATATAAAAGCTAAGTAGTCTAAAACGCGGTCATGATAATATTTGTGCATCTCTGAACAAGTTCGGTTACAGTTTGGATTATGTTCATCTTGGCGTGGCAAGCTTTATATGTTTGCAGCCGGCCGTATCCTCATATATGATTGCTTACTTATCTAAGCCTCGAGTTGATAAAATTACCCCTTTATGCATTCTCTCTGCGCATTTCGAAAGGCGATGTTCCGAGAGGCGATGTTCCGAAAGGTGATGTTCTGAAAGGTAAATGAATCTGAAAGGTAAAACAATTTTTCCGAATAGTCTGTGTCTAAAACAATCTACGGAACAACTACTGACTACGTCTTCACATATGTAGTTGTCGATGCTCATTTAGAAGGTGATTGGCCTCTGGCAATTCTTCAGCCTCAAGCGGTCGGACACATGATTCGGGTAATTATATTTTTAGATTTTCAGACCTTACAAAACTAATGGCTAATGGTTTTCTGTGAGTTTGGTTGAATAGAGATTAAAATACTCAGGCCATTAAAATTGTGTGGTTTTTGTTTTCTAACAGGTTGTAGTTCTTCTCATAACAAAGGTAAACCTCCTACTTTGACGTTTTAATTGTTATATTATTTTACTCAAAATTAGGGGTGTTCTCGGTTCACATTGTCGGGTTGATGGGTTTATCGGGTCGGTTTGATTCAAGTGTTTTGCTAGAAAAAAGAATATGCTACAAAAAATAGTGTTTGGTATCGTTATCATAAATATGGAGTTTATTGTGTCTTATGGTTTTAGTAATTTTGGAAAAAATTATTTGTTGCATAACCATTTATATACGGAGTTTTTTTTATTGCGGAAAAATGGTTCGATTTACAGTTGGTGTGATCGATACTCCCGCAATATAAACCGAGACAAACAACCGCTTATTTTTCACCTTCCGTATGTACTAGAGTTAACACTGTCACTATGTGCCTTATACGGTATTCAACTTGGTTCATTGTATCAAGATACTTAGTATCAGTTATTCTCTAAGTAAGTGTGTCGTTTTTATGTGTAGATTACTACCACTGTAAAAGACAAGCAAAAGAATGATCATGTTAAACTGATCAAGCTAATATGATATGCAAAGGTTTGGTTTTTCAATGGTCTCATGCTAGAATGGTAGAAGTTAATTGTTCACGGATGATGACATTTTTATGTCAACTTTACACAGAGGTTGCTGAGGAGCGGGAAACAGAAGTGGAGATCAGCGTCAAGATCAATAAACCAACCTTTAAAGGATCATCTGTTATTGTTGCTGTAGAAAGATGCTGAATGGTCTCACGACTTTACTGCCAATACAAGAGCCTTATTCTCACAATGGATCATTGCACGCTCAGGTTAGTATTTGAGATTTTTCCCAATATATATTAAACAGTTGTGAAACGCTTTGGTAGTACAAATATTGAGAAAATAGCTGAATTTTTGATTGGGGTGTTTGGACTTTAAAATCGACGCATTCTGAAACTGGTGATGTAATATTAAATAACTAGACTAAGATAATTAGCTAATGTCTGCATCGGCTTAGACTGCTTTAAGTTATGAAAGTTAGTTAATGGCTTTTAATGGTTTTAAAGTATTCGGACCATACCATCTGTATGTGACTAGACAATCTGTCGTAGTCCCCCATTCCGTAATCGATAGAAATCAAACATGTAGCATAGATGTATTACGCGCAGGACCATAATCCAATGCGTATTTGTGATGACAAAACTGTTAGACCATTGCGAACTGGGAGGCCATGCAGAGACCAAAATGTGAGGCATTTTCTTTGCTTTCTTCTATTTTGGTCTGCTCTTGATTAATGGCTTTAGACATTACTGATGTCTTAAGCTTATTATGTTTACAACTGTCACCCCAAGGTCTAGAAAAATGCATACGAAATGACAAAGAATGAATTTAGTTGCTTCTATAACGAGTCTAAATTGATTCAAAAAAGTACTCCTCCCCTTTTCTAGATCCCATTTAACTTTTAGAAATAGGACTACGCATTGCTATAAGATTTTATTAATCTTGAACGAAAGATAATCCTCAATTCCTTTTTTAAGGCTCTAATACATCTTTCTTTATTTAATCAACTATTAAATTACTTCATGATATGAACATATGATGATGGGTTTCTTTCTACAAAAGAAAAAAGGTAGGTTGGTTAATGAATTTAAGTGTCATTGTGTATGATGGGATAATAATGTGCATATTGACAGAAAGTGCAGAATGAAACACTGTGGTTTGTTATTTATGTGTTGTATTGGTTTCAGGGCGGTACCAGACTCACGGGGGAACCAAAGGATAGAAGCACAAAAGACGGAAAGGTCAATATATAGGAAGTGAAGTGAAGGGATTGGGACACTCGCTGTTTTCTTTTGGTAATGACATTGTTTTCCATTTGCTGTAGACACATTTTGTATCTACCCCGCGGCGGAGCGCGGGCATTAAACCTAGTGACTTTTAAAACATGAAAATTAATTACGAACACACACGAATATTAGTTAACATAGAAAAAAGCTATGGTTTACCCTATGGGTTATGTTGGCCGCGGCTAGACAAAGAGAAAAGGGAAAGAATGGGCCTTTGGCCCATGACCCAAGTATAATCCTTAAACAATTAAACTCCAGGAGTTTAACATAACATACTTTTCATAAAAACAAGAAAACCCTAACTCCTTTTCTTTCTCTCTCCTTGTCGCCGGTGAAACAAACACCAAGAGGGTGTCGGGTTGATTTTGATCCTTGCTAATTGGTTGTACGTGTTCGTGTTATTAATCCTTTTTCTTTCACGCATCGGGTAATTACCACAACCTTTTCTTTTTAATTCTTTTACTGAATTCATGATTCATAATAATTAATCTTAAAAACAAATCATGAAAACATGTTAAGATTAATTGTAAACCAGAATTAAGGGTTTTTTGGGTTGGTTTTGTTCGGCCGAGACACAACCGAGAGCCACAAGGCTCTCGGCTTGTTTGTTCGCACCACCACCGAGACCAAAGGTCTCGGCCTTGGTTGGTTTTGGGCCGATCGCACACAGGGGAAACCCCGACCTCGCGTCGGGGTGTTGGTTTGTTTTGGTTTCGTGTCAACCGAGACCATTAAGGTCTCGGTGGGACTAGTAACAAGAACAGTGGGAACCCGGCTACAACCGGGGTCTCGTTTGGTTCGGCAGTGGGTAGCCGACAGCGAGCAGGGGGAACGTTTGCCCACCAGTGGCAACCGGTTAGCCGGTCTAGCCACTGATGGGGCTGCATTTGGTTTTCTACCGCCGACTGACACCACTAGCCGCCGGCCATCTGGTGTCGGCTAGGCACTTTTCGGGCTCGGGCTAATTTTTTAAAACACGGGTTCCGGTTCGGGACATTATTAAAATCAGAAAACTTATTTAATTAAATTATTTTCATGACCATTTAATTTAATTAAATACATGACTTAGGTTATAATATAAAAATTAATATTTCATGACTAACCTAAGTATTTACTTAGCCTAATTTAATTAAACATGTTATTTTAATTAAATTGATAAAACTTATAGTTTATTAAATCAATCAGGTTAATTATTTAATAAGCTCTAACATTTAATCCATGACTTGTAGTTTTACTAATAAACTTTACTTTATATCTTTATAATCCAGCTTATTTCTAATTATTGAAACTTACTATTTTTGGAAACTTTCTATTTTTAGAAACTTACTATTTTAGGAAACCTGTTATTTTTAGAAATTTACTTAGTATTACAATACAAGTATTTTAATACCTTATTACATAAATAATAAACAACAGAATACAAGAATAACTACAGTTAATACTTAAAACAATTAAAACATGACAGAACATGAATAATAAGCTAAGAACACACAGAAACAGTAAAACACATGTATCTCAGACAACTCATACACGTCCCTATTCTTATGTAGTATTATCCATCAAGGCGGAGTAGGTTCTTCAGCGTTTCCGTTAGCTTCTACTGGACACAAGGTACGGATTTCCCGTCCTTCAGTAAGGACAATCTCTTCCTTTATTAGGATTTCCCGTATGCAGCCAACTCTTTTCCCAGTAGTTACAGATTTAAATGCTTATGTTTTATTAGTTACCTTAGCCATATACATGCATGCCAGTTTCACCTAGTTATGGAGGTACTGATTTAATGATTTTGTAGGTGTTGTTCAAGAAGTGTTGTTCGTACTCGATTCAATCCAAATTGATCACGGTTAAAAGTGGAATTGTTGTTTTTGGTCACTAAAAGGGGGAGCTTTAGATTATCTATTTCTACTGAAAAATAAAAGCTAAAATTATTAAACGTAAATATAAAATAAAAGAGGGAAATCTAACCTTGAATTTTCTGGGTAAACTGATCTTCGGATAAATAAGACTATCTAGGATAAATCCACTTCTTCGGAATAATTCACTAAGTTCGGATAAAACAACTATTTTCGGAATAATTCACTAAGTTCGGATAAAACAATTATTTTCGGAATAATCAGTTTTTTCGATAAAACATACTATTTTCGGAATAATCAATTTCTTCGAAAAAATGCACTAATTTCGGAATAATCAGTTTCTTCGGAAAAATGCACTAATTTCGGAATAATCAATTTCTTCCGAAAAATGCACTGATTTCGGAATAATCAGTTTCTTCGGAAAAATGCACTAATTTCGGAATAATCAGTTTCTTCGGAAAAATGCACTAATTTCAAAATAAATGAAATTTTCGGAAAAATGCACTAACTTCGGAATAATCAGCTTTTTCGAAAAAAATGCACTAATTTCGGAATAATCAGTTTCTTCGGAAAATGCACTAATTTCGGAATAATCAGTTTCTTCGAAAAAATGCACTAATTTCGGAATAAATTAAATTTTCGGAAAAATGCACTAATCTCGGAATAATCAATTTTTTCGGAAAAATGCACTAATTTCGGAATAATCAGTTTTTTCAGAAAAACACTATTTTCGGAAAAATTCCTTTTTCGGAAAAATGCCTATTTTCGGATAAAAACTCAATTTTCAGAAAAAAACACAATTTTTGGATAATTTGATGTTCGGAATAAGGGACTTCTTCGGAATACTAAACCCCTTTCCGAAGATAGTTGATACGCTATGACAGTAATAGAAACAGTAACAGATTATCCAAAATAAGCTAAAAATAAGCAAAACCAAATAAGCAATTAACAAAAACTAACACCAAATTGATTTTAAGAAAAACTAAATAAGTCAGAAATTAAAAAACTATAAAAACACAAAATAATCAAAATATTAAAATCAACTTTTTAATTAAAACTATTAATCTATCAAATCAACTTAATTAAAAATAAACTAAAAACTATTAAGCAAGAACACAATAAGCTAAATCATCCACCAATCAAAACCATAAGATCAATCACATAAACAAATCATTCAGACAAACAACTTGATTAAGAAAACTACATGATTAATCAATCAACCACAAGATTAAGAAAGGTAGAATGAGAGATATAAAATAAGCTTGATTAAATTGAAGATTAATATCAAAGTTACAAGATTAAGATGAAAGATTAAGAAAACTAGAGAGAGAAAATTCTAGAGAGAGAAAGTAACTTAAAAACTAAAAACTAAAAATGACTAATTAACTAACACCCTCCTAATGAAAGATTAGGAGGGTATATATAAGAGAAGGGAGGTGTGGTGCTTCTTCCTTCTTTATACTTGTCTTCTCGTCTTTTTAAATAACTCGACTTATTGACTTTGTCTCGGGATTTGTCGAATGATCAAATGAACTTGTCTTCTAATTTTCTTCTTTTAGTAGACTTGGTTCTTCGACTTCGTCAAACTTCCGTTTTTAGACTTTTTCTTCAATAAATCTTCAGAATAGGCCTTTGACTTCCGTTCTTCTTGCACTTTTGATCTTTTGACTTCGTCTTTTATCTTTTTCTTCGAGAAAAGCCTGTGAAAGCCCGTGTTTTCTTCCTTTTTCATCTTTTGGTCCTAAAACACAACAAAAACACAAACCACGCATAATTCCGACTTTTACGACATTAAATACACGTTTTGGTCTCGTTTTTATTATATTTAAGTAGTGAAAGGATAAGTGTTTTCACACTTATTAGGTACCATAACCATAACACTAGAGGCACTAGTGTTATGAATTTACTACGGCGGAGTGATAGCTCGTGGCGTCCCTTCCATTTTATTTGGCCTTTATTATTATTATATTATCATGTGGGGCGTATGGGTGCATCCTAGTTACATTTTCAGTCAGGATTTCATGGTGAATGTGGCGTGTGCCTTGCATCCTTCACAAGGAGCTGATCCCTCCTACCCATACCATATTAATTAGAGGCATCCCCTCTAATTGCATGACGAGGTCACCCCTCCAAGTATTCATGCACGTTGTTGACCTCATGACCTATATTGGCTTTTGGTATATTAAACTAATACAGATTTTCATAAGTAAACATAAGCAATGTTTTCAGAACTAAAACCTGTAAACATGTTATACGCCTAGGTTTCCCATGACTTATTTATTTCCGCTGCCATTCATGCTTATTATGCTCTTTATATGCTTTCATTATTCTATGTCTTTCCATGCTTTATTGTATATCCGTGCACTGGGCGTTATGCTCAGCCGTTTTCCATTTCCATGTTCCCAAACGGCAGGTACCCAAGGTCGCAAGTAGGATCTCAAGAGTATGTGCATTCGGATGGAAGCTATCCAGCCTTCTATATCTTATGCATTTTCATACTTTATCTTACTTTATTTCATGTTGGACATTGTTTAGTCCTTTCCTTTACAGTACTTATTTTTGCTTGTGTTTGAGTTACTTGGACTACCAATGTTTGTTTCTGGTATTTCCTTTTTATGGTCATGAATGTTTAGACATTTACCTTGCATGCTTTTATGACACGCCATATATTACTGTGATATTCCATTTTAGCAAATGGGGTGTTACAATTATGGTATCAGAGCCAAGGTTTCGACCTATAGCTCTGTAAAACATGACTTGTGACTTACGGGTAGTCACCAGCGTCTTCCTAGAACTGACAGTTGGTTTTCATGCATTCAATTTATTTTCATTTCATGTATTCATTTCATGCATTCATCTCATTGTCACAGGAATTTTGACTAAGTAATGGTTGGTACAAGACTGGTCCTATTTAGTCGCATGTGTTTTATCGAAACATTTTAATTGTTTAGTGGACTGACCCATAGGCGGCCAAACTTGCTTTTTTATTTTGTGAACCGACCCATAGGCGTTCACTCATAGAAATATCATCATATTTAATTGATCATGAATTTTAAAACTGTTTTATGCATCATAATGTGTTTCATGTTTCATACACTGTTCATGCATTTTTCTATTCATGTCATATTTTATCAGACTCATTATTTATGTTGCATTTTGTTTTAAACTGCCAGATGGTGAACACACGCAATGCTCAAGAGTTGGCTACAGCTGTCAATGCAGCTTTGCAAGCCCTCCTTCCCCAACTTCGCAATGAAATCAGGGACGAGGTTCATGCTGAAGTCCAGGCTCAGGGCGTTCAGTTCGGCCCTCATCAACAGCATAACAATAATCCTCCACCTCCACCGTCTGTTACCATTATGACTTGGTTGGAGCGATTCAACAAACAGATACCCCGTTCATTTGAGCAGACTGACATCCCCTCTGAGGCTGAAGCTTGGGTATCTCGCATTGAGAAGATATTCGATGCGATGGGTTGTGACGGTGTCTTCAAGGCAAGACTGGCTTGCTATAAGTTTGAAGGTGATGTGCTGCAGTGGTGGAAATCAGTCAAGCAGTCCAACAGTGGTGATGATTGGGTTGCACTGTTGAAATGGGACCAGTTTAAGGAGCTCTTCCTTAATCAGTACTTTCCACATGCTGAACAGGAGAAACTCAAGAGGGATTATCATAATATCTGACAGGTTGCTGGGGAGAACAACAATGAATTTATGCATAGGTTTCTTCGTTTAGCTGGATTTCTAGGTGCAGTAGCTGGTACTGCTGAGCAAGCTGAGAAGTTTCGTTGGGCTCTTCGCACTTCGGTTGCCAACAGTTTGGTGTGTGCTACGTTCACTACAGTGCCACAGGTGTCCGATGCAGCCCGTAAGCTTGAGATGTTTCAGGAACGAGAGGATTTTGGTGATGATCGATCAGTGAATAGGTATCTTCAGTCACCAACCGTTAGTCATTCATTTCCTTCAATATTTTAATTCTTATATCATCCTATGTTTAACTTTATATTTCAGGCAGAAGGCTGACGACCGGAAACCTGCGGTCGCTCAGCAACAATCATCTAAGGGAAACGGTCAGTCCAATGACCGTTCTGGTTCATATAGGCGTGGCGGTAATTAGGGGTGGGAATCGGGTCGGGTTGGTCGGGTTCGGGTTATTCGGGTCGGGTCGAAGTCGGGTCAATGCTAAAAATAGTTTACCCGAACCCGACCCGATTTGAACTCGGGTTAGTCGGGTTCGGGTCTATTCGGGTCGGGTCTAGTCGGGTCGGTTCTAATCAGGTTCGGGTCAACCCAAATTCGAGTAAATTATTAAAAAAAAATTTATATTTTTCTAATACAATTTATATTAAATTTAAATTTTAAAAATAAAAAAAATAAAAAAAATTCGAATTCGGGTTAGTCGAGTTGACCCGAACCCGAATTAGACATAAATATTATACCTGATACCCGACCCGATTTCGAGTTCAGGTTAGTCGGGTTGACCCGACTAACCCGAATTGAAAATTCAACCCGACTAACCCGAATTGAAAATTTAACCCGACTAACCCGACCCGAATAGGCGTGTCGGGTCGGGTTCGGGTCGGGTCGGAAAAAATGACACCCCTAGCGGTAATGACAATTACCGTAACAATACCAACCACTCTAACAATAGCATGTCCCTACATTTACCTTTTTTTCATGATAAACTGTTTTATGATATGGTATTCTGACACTCCAGCGACTCATATTCAGGAACAATGGCAACGGAAGGGATCATGACCGTAGAAGTTCGTAGCCTAACCATTTTACTTCATCTGGTAACTATTAAACCTTTTATGTAATCAAGCTTATGTTCCATGATCATGTCTCATGTAATCCTGAAACAGGCTCTCAGCTAGCTAGGATGCCTGTTGGAGGGTTCACGCATCCTATCTGCCCTACTTGTTCGCGCAGACATTCTGGTGTTTGCCGCCGAGGTACTGGTGGTTGTTTCAAGTGTGGCCAGGAAGGCCATCAGCAGAAGGATTGTCGCCAAGGTGAGATAGAAGGCACTTCTGGACATGCCGACTCTAAACCACCTCCTACTTCAGGTCGAGTGTTCACTGTAGAAACTAGAAGGGGGGGGGGGTTGAATAGTTTCTCTTCGATTGGTGACCAAATTAAAATTACTTTCAATTTGGTTTGTATAAAAACTATCTTTTACTTAAAGCTAAGTTGCATAATGATTAGGTTCAATTGAAATGCACTAGCAATAATAATAAGCAAGTATAATGATAATGAAATAAGTAAAGAGCAAGGAAGGAGACAACCTAGTGGGAGGACACCAAGATTTATAGTGGTTCGACAACGAGGCTCTATCCTCGTTTCTACTCCACTCCTCGAGTACACCTACTCGAGATTTCCACTATATCCACAAGCTCCCTTCTCGGCGGAGAAAACCTTACATCGTTGCTTACATTATTTTCCGACACTAAGCTAAATTTCGAGACCTAATCTTTAGCTAGGACCAATCTACACGACGTTGCCTACTTCACAATTTAACGACACAAGGCTAGATGTCGAGTTCTAATCGAAAGCTAGAACCAATCTTCACGACTCTTCACTTTGAAGCTAAGTGAGAACTTCACACAACACAACTACTAATCACTTTAAAGTTTAGTGAGAACTCACAAGACACAACCACATCACTTTATAGTTTAGTGAGAACTCCTAATCAAATCTATTACAACTCAACTAGACTTATCCAAGTACACACATGTAGCTTAGATTTACACAACACAAATCCAAGCAAACACATATGCAATGGATGTACACAACAAATCCAAGTATTCACAAATAACTTGGATGAACACAACTAGTCCATGTATTCATAAATACATTGGATTGACCTAAAACACAAAGGTATAATGATGAATATGACTAGCTCATAAATTCATCTTTATCACTACACTAGTGAGTGAGTGATCTTCTCATTGGACATGGTAAAGGAGGGGATCAAGAGGATAATCATATGTAAACATCCTTAACAAATTAAGTGATCATTTACTAATGATTATGCTATAGAAAATAGAAAAGGGGCTGAGAAAATCGTCCAAGAGGGTTGCTGGAAAATGAGATTTGACCCACTATTTAAAGGAGACAAAGTTACAACGGATATATAACGGCTACTGTGTGCGGTACCTTATCTTACCCCGCGGTACCATATCGATAAGGTACCGCCTAGGTACTTAAGGTACCGCCACTAGACTCCGCTCCGTTTTTTGTCTTTTAGTGGGGTGGGAATATCTGAGGTATTTAAACCCTTCAAAGGATATTCTAACAGCATTTGGAATATGCCATTTTCAAATTTTCATTTTCCATTTTAATAAAACATTTTCTAAAAAAGAAAGTTTATTAAAAAGTCTTTTGTCTTATTAGCAAAAGTGAGTTTTAAGGATAATCATTTTGATGATCACTAAGTATGATTAAGAAAGGTTAGTGATATGATTATTACCTTGATGATAGTGTTAGTTAAATAATTCATTTTGTGTTTCTACACTAAATGTGTTGTATGATTTGTTGTGATCAAAACTAAGAAAGATTAGTTAACACTAATAATGTTTTTAGGCATTACTTGCATTAACAATCTCCCCCTTTTTGATTACGACAAACGATAAACTCGTTTACGTATAAACACAAACTATGGAATTATTAACTAGTTTATCACTATCATTTCTCCCCCTTTGTCGTAGCAAAAAGGTTAGCATAAGTCTTTGAAGTGCATCAAACTTTGCTAGTAGCTCCCCCTTGGTGGTTGCTCCCCCTTGCTTGGGGCATCAAGTTTGTGAGCTAAGGTGACATGCTACACAAAGGTTAGTAGAAAGGAAAGAAACACCAATGTATATATGATCACTACCTACTAAGTAACTTGAGAGGGAGAAAGAGAAGAAATCTCAAATTAGAAGCAAGTATTTTGCTAAGTATGTCCAAAGAGGTAATTGACAAAATCAAACTTCAATAGAATGAAGATGATAGGCTTGTCAATGGGTTAAAGCTTTAAAATTGATGTAATCACCCATAAGCAATTGTAAAAATTTAACCAAGATCAACTCAAAAATAGAACTAATTAGATAGCACACAAATAACACAAAAGTTAAAAAAAATACAACAA
Source organism: Glebionis coronaria (assembly GCA_025667525.1). Taxonomy (NCBI): domain Eukaryota; kingdom Viridiplantae; phylum Streptophyta; class Magnoliopsida; order Asterales; family Asteraceae; genus Glebionis; species Glebionis coronaria. Next base: position 587,136,389 of record CM046874.1, on the reverse strand, counting down.
AGAAGATAGTCATACACATAGTATGAGTATCTAAAAGCAATAAATATGGAAAATAAACCACTAAGCATAAGCTAGTCTAATAGTGATATTTTCCAAGATTGCTAAAAATAAAACAAAACTAAAAAGACGACGATGCATCATTCGAAGTTTTGTCCACCGGAACGAGAACTTGAATAGGAGGTCGAGTGAGGAGGAATTAAAGAAAATTTAACTTCTCATACACACGAGCAAGTTCAATTTGTTGAAATCGGCAACAATCACACGAGGATCCATGATGCAACACAAAATCGTTTGATGTGGGTATGGCATCAAACTTAGGGTTTGGTGGTGGTGAGGTAAAGGGTTTGGGAATGTTTTCACAATGCCTTGTGAGGTTTGGGAAGGTGGAAAGGTCATTGAGTTGGGGGGTATTGAAGGATTGTGGTGGTGGTGGAACATGTTCTTTTTCTCCGGTGGGGTTTTTGGGTGGTTTGGACAAAGATGGTTCATTCTTCTTAACCCAAACGGGTCTAACCGAGATTTTCGGTTTCTTTGAAAGCTTGGATGAGCAAGCTTTGGGTGAGTGGGGTTGTGACAAAGAAATGTCAAGGTTAGGAATGTAGGAGTTAGGCATTGTGAGAGTGTGAGAATGATATCTCAAGGTTATGTGAGAATGAATTCTCAAGGTTGGGAAGGTGTGAGAATGAAATCTCAAGGTTGGGGTATAAGTAAAATGTAATCAAGGTAAGAGTTTGAATACAAAATGTGTATTGTCAAGGAATGTTTAGTCAATTTGAGTAAACAAGGAATCTTGACTGGGAATAGGGTTTAAAGGTTTTGACCAAAAATTCGTCAAAAGCCACTTTCTGGCCGCGGTACCTTATATGGTCCGGCGGTTCCATATCACTAAGGAACCGCGGGTCCTTAAGGAACCGCGTCCAGTGGACTTTAAATAATGTTTTTCCTGGGTTTTGGGAAAAACTAAGACTTTTTCAAAAAATTGCAAATCTTGGATTTCTACCTCTATTAGAACCAAAATATGCTAGGGTTGCATAAAGCAACACATTCACAAAGAATGTCTTGACAAAGGGTGATAAAATAATTAGATATCATTTTGAACCAATTTTAGTCAAGTTTAGGGGTTGTGATAGATTTAGGTTCAATTTTAATTTCAAATTAAAGTTGATTAGTGTGCACAAAAAGATAGAATCACACAAAGCTAAATCCATAACACAACAACATGAAACATTCATTAATGAGAAAACAAGTACAAAGATAAGTAAAACTAACTAATACATAGCTAGCTTATCATTAAATCTAGATAGGTGGTTTTCTTTGGCTTGTTGTTGAAAATCTTTATTAAAAGAACTCCATCATTCATCTCCTAGGAGGAGGCATGGAGAACAAAGCAAGCAAGAAGTTTTGCAACCTCCTATGTAGTTCATACATGTCCATCCTAAGGTTATGGATGATGTAGTGATTGTAAAGACAACATGGGCAACTAGGACCATGAGTTTGTTGAAACCCAAAGTAAGGATCACCCAAGAGGAGGGAAAGTGGGACACCCAAAATGGGATGTTTGAGTTGGGTGGAGGTGGAGGAGGCAAGTTCTCCAAGGGTGATATGGGTGAAAGTGGAGGCATGTTCCCCAAAGGGGAAATGGGTGAGTGTGGAGGTAAATCCTCCAAGGTTGGTGAAATGGGTGAGTTGTGAGGGGTAAATGGTGAAGTCACCAAAATGTCATCAAAGTCATTCCCAAAAGGAATGCTTTGGATTGGTTGAGGTTGTGTGGTCACTTCCAAGGGTGCACTTGGAGTGAAGGGTGAGGAAAGCTCATTCATTCTAGAATTGAATGAAGAGGAGGTAGAACCAATGGAGTGGTTAGTACCATGGGTGGAGGAGGTCTTACATAGAGCAAGAGGTGGGGAAGGTGATGAAGAAATGAGGATAGGAGCATTCTCATTCTTAGGTGTATGGAAAGGTGAAGAGTTAGGCTTAGCTACCTTAACCCTTATTTTGAGAGTTTTTCTTGGGGTGGAGGTCTTGGAAGTGTTTGAGGTTTTGGTACACACCATGGTTGATTAGGGTGGTTTAAGGTTTAGGGAAGTATGTTTGATGTGTGAAGAACATGCAAACAAGGTGAGTTTAAATGGTTGAGGGGATGATCCAAACTAGTAATTGGTTAAAATCATTTTAGGTGAATAATGAATTTAGATACCCTAGTTTAGGAAATGTGCAGTTTATTACTGAAAGTCATGCAAGGTTTACACAAAATTAAGAAAACAGTGTAAAGCAAAGATGTTGTCGTGCACAGTGGCCGGCGGTTCCTTATCTAGGACCGGCGGTACCTTATCGACAAGGAACCGCGGGTCGATATGGAACCGCGACCAGAAGGTTTTCAAAAATTTCCCATCCAGTTTTTGATAAAACCAGATTTTTCCCAAAGGTTTCACAAGCCAAAGTTAACTACAGATCATAATTTAATAAGCTAACTATCATATGGCATGCACAAATCTATGTAAAACACACTCATGATGGCATAATAAACATTTAAGGATCAAAATAAATGGTAATCCAAGCATGCAACACAAGTTAATAAACAACTAAACCAAAGTGTTAATAACCAAATGTTAAACCATCAAATCCAAACTTTGACACAACTTCAAAGTCTTCACCTCCTTTTCTTTCCTAAACCATTGATCATCTTTCCCAAATACTTGAACCCTTTTCTTGACTCCACTAGGTGTTCATGTAATTCTCCCAGGGTTCTAAGATTCTCACGATAAAGATGCTCCATATTGAGATCTTCAGGAACATCACTAGAAGGGTGAGGAGGAGGAGCTAAGTCTTCAAAATCATCCTCGAATTGATTTGAGGATGGATGGGAGTTGCTCGAAGAGTCAAAATGAGAACTAGGACCGATGCCATCACCATCACTTGGTGGCATATCGGTGTCCTCCTCATCCGGCTCTTGATGGTCGGATTTTCTCGAACCACTGTCACTTCTTTGCTTTCGTTGATACGCCTCTTGAATAGGCAACATAACCCGTTAAACCGGGTGAAAGCGAGAAAGATCGAGTTGAGGAAAATCTTGACCAACCCTTCTAAAGAGGCGAGTAAGAAGCATAGCATAAGGGAGGTTTGTTTTGGGTTTGGAAAGAGCATAATTTATACGTCGAGCGATGTAATATGCAAGATTGTACTTGGTGGAAGTAAATAGGCAAAACAACATATGCCCCATGCAAGCCGGGATATGATCCCGGTTCCCACCAAGACAAAAGACATTCTCCCTAAGGATATTGGCCCATTGAACCATAAAATCCTTAAGGTCGCTAGAGAGCACTTCATATCGATTCACATTTCGTACATTTGAATGAAGGCTTCTCACAACGTTACCATCACGCTCTTTCGAGACGATTTCAAGAAGGAACTCTAGATCAATTTCGGTGTGGTCATTTGGAGGTTTATCAAAGGATTATGTGAGAGCATCAAGTCTCCATTTATCCGTAAAACGACAAGTGCCTTCATATGGAACACCGAGAATTTGACCAAAGTCTTCAAAAGAGTATTGAATCAATTGATCATTCAATACGAAACGAATGAAGATTTGTCCATTGTATTCAATCATGGAGTAGGTGCTAAAGAATTCAAGAAGAAATAAGGGGTAAATATCTTCTTCTATGTTGAGCAAGCAATCAAACCCCGAAAGCTCAAACATAGATAGGATATAGACATAACCCGTTATTTCCTTGTCAACGACTCTTCCCTCATGGAAACAACGAGTGGAAAGGGATGTGATACAAGGCTTTTGCCCGTATAAAAATTAAAGTTCAAGTCTTGATATCTTAACGAATTGATCTAGGTTCTCTATGTGACTCAGTTGATCTTGGTGAAACAAATATTTTTGGTTGTTTTTAAATAAAGGTGCAAAACAATTAAAGTAAAAGGCAGGTAATTTAAATCTAAGTCTAAATAAAAGTAATGGTGCAAGTATTTAAAACGTGACTGAAATTAAAGGGCACTAAACGTAAATAACGCAAACTTAAATCTATCTAAGGCAATCCTAAATCACAACTAAAATTTAAACTAAGGCAAGACTAAAATAAAGCTAAGGCAAATTTAAAGTGCAACTAAATAAAAGGCGGGAAAAATAAAGCTTGAAAATAAAAGAACTTAAAAAGAAAAACCAAAAAGGACCTGACAGAAACCTTGATTCGGAAGCTTAAAAACTTCCGAATGAACTGGCTTGATCCGGAACTTTCAAAGTTCCGAATGAAACAATCTTGAGTCGGAACTCCTTGATTCGGAAGACTTCCGGATGAACCCTTCTTGATCCAGAACTTTGCCCTTGGTTCGGAACTTTTGAGTTGATCCGGAACTTTTGAGACTTCCGAATGAAACCTTGCTGATCCAGAACTTGTAGACTTCCGGATGAACCTAGCTTGAGTCGGAACTTTGGTTCTTAAGTGTTGATCCGGAACTTTTAATGTTCCGGATGAAGTCCCCTTGAGTCGGAAGTATTGATTCGGAAGTTTTCCGGATGAACTTTACTCGGAACTCTTCCGGATGAAGCTTGATTCGGAACTTTGAAAGTTCCGAATGAAAGACTTCTTTCTCTTTGGTTCGGAACTTATCTGGAACACAGAAACAGAAACAAACACCCCCGAAGAACATTGGAATCACAGTAACAACAAATATACTACAGATTTAATCAAAATCAAACAAACGATTTAACTAAACTTATAATAAAACATTTAATAATCATAAACTAACAATTTAAATCAACAAAACAAACAAATTTAACCACAATAATCAAAAACCCACTTGATCAAAATAAAGACATGAACATGAACACAAACATAAACATAGAAATCAAAGATCAAGAAAGGTAGATAGGAGATTAACAAGATAAAGTAAAGCTTGACAAGAATTAAATGAAAACTTACTTGGAATTAAAGGAATTTAACGTGCAAGACAAGGTATTTAAATTGACAAGTATTTAAATGACATGAATTAAAGGTGCAAGGTAAGTAAATGGTGGAAGACTAATTGTCACACTTAGCCAACCAGAAAAATAATTATCATCCTAATCTATGAGGATTAGGAAGCTTCCTCCCCTCCTTCATTTCTTCTTAATTGCGAGATTAAGTCCTTCCTTCTTTTAATCTTCATTAATTGCACCATTAGTCCTTTATTCTTCTAATCTTCTTTGAACTTGGACTTTAAATGACTTTTGGCTCGGGATTTCTTTGAACTCGTCTTTTTTAATTCTTCAATAAAATAGACTTGAGTTCTTCGGCTTTAAGTAAACTTCCGTCTTTTGACTTTTTCTTCGATAAATCTTCAGAATTGGTCTTAGAATTCCGTTCTTTTTGCACTCTTGACTTCTCGACTTCGTCTTTCATCTTTTTCTTCAATAAAAGTCCGTAAATGCCCGTGAATTCCCGTGTTTTCTCCACTTTTCACCTTTTCGTCCTAAATCACAACAAAAACACAAACCACGCATAATTCCGACATAAAAGACATAAAATACACGTTTTGGTCCGGTTATTATTGTAATTAAGTGGTAGAAAGGATGGGTGTTTACACACCTATCAAATCCCCTACACTTGACCATTGCATTGTCCTCATGCAATTCATTAGTTACAAAGCAAGATTACATTTTTCATCATAATCAATCCACGTTGGCCTTTATTAAAGAAATAAACATTCAAAATAAAGAAATCAAAATCATACCTTGGGTTTTGGAAATGTCATGAATAATCATCATCCTCAAGTTTTCACTTTCTCCAAACCAAGCGTAAAAACGAGATCATTGTTATTATAAGTTAGTAAACTAACACGAATTCATGTGGGCCAATTATTCACTTAGACTCCCTTATTCCTAGGGGTATCTCTTATATTTTATTATTGTCTTGAATGATCACGAGGATACATTGTTTGACTTATTTCGATAGTTTATTAGGCCGAAAATAAAGTTAAAGATTTAATCAATAGTTAGCTAAAGGACAAAATCTTTTAAAACTGCTTCTCGGGACCTCATAAAGTTCATATCTTGGCATAACTCGCTTCGCGATTTGAGACCTTTCTCGGACTGATATTTGGCAGCGACTTCATACTTCAAACCTTGATAGACGTTCATGAAATAATGGCCTTCTCTTCATAATAGGAATTTCTTCACTTGAAGTTTTGAGAGATTCATACTTGGACCACGACTTCTTCATTTTTCTCCAATCTTTATTTTGGACTTTGATATACAACGATCTGCCTCCTTTTATGACTTGGATCTATTTATCCTCATACCTTGTTAGGGTCTTTTCGGATACACTTCTCCATGACTTTTGGGGAGTATTTGCTTTACGTCGTGTGTCTCGATCCTTCATATTGATTTTCGATAAATGATTCTTCACATCACTTTGGATCTTTAGCAACAAAATATAGCCCTCATGCCTTGTTAAGGCCTTTTTGGACTTGCCAATCTTCGCATCCCGCTTCAATAAGTTATGCCTTGGCTATGAACTCTAATCCATACCGAGCAACTTTTAAACGATCTTGGGCTAGAAGCTAAGTAACTTTCAAATCATACAACCTTATTTATTAGCAGATAAATTATTAAGCAAGCGATGGGAGAATAGGCTCATAATTAACTCACATAAATTCACGAAAGAATACCGAACTTATAATTAGCTCTATCATCTCTCGTTCTCCACAGTTTAAAATCTCAAGTAATGAGACTCGTGGATACTTAGCCTATTAAATCAAAGTTTTGGGTTTTCGAGTCATAGGATCTTGCAAATTCTTAGACTTTTTCAAGTTTAGAAATCGCATTTTAAAGTTCCCTTGATAAACGACTCTCTAGGATCAATTATAGGAACTTGCGAAAAGTTCTTGTTCTTAACCCGCGAGAGTTAAGACTTTCGCGTTTTAAAGCTCCCTATATAAAAGCCTAGCAAAACTTGACTTAAACACGTTAAGGATACTAGCTAGAGTAAACTCGGGTTGAGTCAAAAGATTCACAATGTTTGAAAATTAAAACCACTTTATTAAACATTTATTCTAATAAGGCAAGAAAATAACTATACAAAGGGTAAAACTAATGGGCCAAAATAGATCAAAAATTTTGAAAAATGACAAAAAATTGATTTTCCGGTTAGAATGAGGACAAATACAAGGAAAAGACCACTTAACTTCGGTAGAAGTCCCCCCTACACTTAATATAAACATTGTCCTCAATGTTTAAGCATGTGGGAGTAAACTCCCCTACACTTAGGACATTGTGCACGTTGTTTAAATCTTGCTAAGGAAAGGACAACTAAAGAGATTCCTATTTTAATATTGAGAAAATATAAAATAGTGAATCGAAAAGAGTTTAGGATAGAACCGGGAAGAAGTAGAACACGGAATCAAGGGTCGTCAAGAATCATCAAGAGTGGATCATGTAAGCTCGAATCCCTGATTAAGAAGAAGAGAGGAGAGAAAAGCAAACCAACGGGTCTCCCCCTACACTTATGGTAAAGAAAGCGAAAAGCTAGATGCATGGATTGCCTCCCAAGAAGCGCTTGATTTTTGTTAACCGAGTCGTGAGCCTGACTCGACCTTGATTATCAACGGAAGAAGCATGAAACATATCCACCAGGATCGAAGACATAGTTTTCGTCCATCAAATAGCACAAGCTTAAGGCGAACAAGGCAAGCCAAAGAAGAGTAGGCAAGGTTCCCTTAAGTAGTGATGGAGCACGATGGAAGCAAGGATGAAGTGGTGCAAGCATGTCTTCAAAATTTCCAAAGATTTTTCCTTTTATTTCATCAGGTGGATACTGAGATGGCTGCAGAATGTCGATACCGGGGTCGAACACCTTTTCCTTTAGGGGAAAATAGCACTCAGGCTCAGCAGAGTGTGAAGAGGATCCGCGAAGAAGCACAACCTCGTCCTCAGAAGTGGGACAAAGAGGTGTTAAGTCATATGTGTTGCGGATTTCGGTGTCGACCGGTTTCTTCTCCTTAGAAAGAATGTGCTTCAAATCCAAAGTAGGATCAAGGAAATAATCTTCAAAGTCACAAGGAGGAGCATCACTCTCATGAGGGAAGTAAGTGTTAAGAAATTCAGAGAAATCTTCCTCAAATGAGTAATCGTCCAAAGTAGGATCGAGTGATGGCGGAGGATCTTCATCATGGGAAGAATCGCTCGAAAGAGTATCGCCCTCATCAAAATCATCGAAAGTGGGCAGCTCGGGATACTCAGAAGTACAATCATCAAAATCATCCGAATCTGAGCTAGAATCATCATCATCATAAGCATCGAAGACCGGTGGAGAATCATACATGGGAGAAGGTTCCAAAGTGGACCGAGAATCATCCACATCATCGTCAAAGAGTGGATTATCGATGGAAGAATCGAATAGAGGATTGTCATAGACGGTAAAGTCATCGAGCACATTAATCATATTCACTGATTCACGTCCATAGTATTTGCCTGTAAGCTTCCCCATTTTGAAAATTTGTGAGTCATTCCCGACTCTTAAGATTAACTCACCTTCGGCAACATCCACTAAAGCACGTCCGGTTCTCAAGAATGGCCGACCAAGTATTAAAGGAATACGAGGGTCCATTTCATAATCAACTACGATAAAATCGACCGGGAAAGTAAATGCGCCAACTTTAATGAACACGTCTTCGGCTATACCAACAGGGTAAGCGAGAGTGCGATTTGCAAGTTCAAGAGTCATCTTTGTTGGAGTGAGGTCGGGTAATGATAGTGTTTTCCAAGCACTCAAAGGCATAAGATTAATACTAGCCCCAAGATCAGCAAGGGCAGTAAATTCTTCAGTTTTGTTGAACACGCAAGGCAACACAAAATGACCGGGATCTCCAAGCTTTTCCGGAAATTCTCTAAGAAGAACTGCGGAGCAATTTTCATTTAAGCCTGTGTTGGCGAGTTCAATCAGCTTCTCCTTCTTGTTAAGCAATTCCTTAAATGCTTTAACAAATTTGGGCATGTAGACAAGTGCTTCAAGAAAACTAATACTGAAGTTAATTTGAGAAATCATCTTGATATACTTTGTCACTTGAGAGTCCTTCTTTGTTAGATCGTTGGTCTTGCCTAAGCGAGAAGGGTATGGGATATTGGGTTTATAGGTGGAAGGTGAAGGTGTAGTCGGTAAAGGTTGAGATGTTGAAGGGTCCTTCCGAGATACATCGTCATGACGAGGCGGAGACGGTAATGGTGCACTAATACTAGGTATAGGAGGAGGTGTAGATGATGGGGGTGGGATTGGTGGTCCTACGATGGTAACTCCACTACGAGTAGTAATAGCACTCACATTAGCTCGCGGATTGGTGACGGTGTTTGAAGGTAGAGAACTCGAAGTAGAAGGTTGAGTGGAGGGCAAGAAACTAGCCAACATATTCTTTAATTCATTCGTTTGAGTGCTGAAGGAGGATTGAATATTATCACGAACCTCGGTTATAATGTCATTTCCTTGCTTCGTGATATCTCCTTTCAAATTGATTATTTGGCTCTCCAGATTCTTGATTTGCTCACCTTGAGTTCTCATGATGGCTTCAACATCGGGATTAATGGGGGGTGGTTGATAGGGATTAGAAGCTCTTGGTGGAATTTGGTTGCTCCTATTGTAGTTGTTGGCGGGATTTTGGTTTTGAGGAGAAAAACCGGGTGAAAGGTAATTGTTGGATCGGTAACTCAGCAGATTTCTATCCCCTTGTTGTCTAGCTTGGTAATTTTCCGGTGAATAATTACCATAAGCTGCATACACATTTTCCGAATTTCCTTGTGTAGAAGGACAATCGGTGTATGAGTGAGGACCGCCGCATGTTTCACAAGGAGCAGCAACAGCTTTAACTTGTTGTTGTTGTTGTTGGTTTGAAGCCAAGAGTTGCATACTTCTGTTCATTTCAGTTAGCACACGGGTGAGTTCGGTCATATCAGGGTTTGCTGAGGTGGAGGAAACATTGACTCTCGGGTTGTTCCTAGAAGAAGCAGAGGAATCCCAGTTTTTGTGGTGAGTAGTCATGTTCTCAATAAGCTCTCTACACTCCTCGGGTCTCCTTTTCATGAATGTGCCACCGGCGGCTGCATTAATCGTATCACGATCTCGAAAAGTCAAACCGTTGTAGAAAGTGTCAATTAAGGTCACATGGAGCATGTTGTGGTTTGGACATCTATAGATCAAGACATTATATCTCTCCCAAGCATCAAAAAGAGATTCATCAGGGTCTTGCATGAAACCGCTGATTTGATTGCGAAGGCTTGTGACCATGGATGGTGGAAAGAAGCGCGACAAAAAGCGTTGAGTCATGTCATCCCAAGTGTGAATAGAATTCTTCGGGAGACGATCAAACCATTTCTCGGCATGATGTGATAAAGTATGTGGGAAGAGTTGTAGGCAAAGAACATCCATTGTGGCACCAGGCAACTTCATGCTTTGGGTGATTGTAATGAACTTGTCGAGGTGTTTGTTGGCATCATCATCAGGCAATCCACGGAATGGGTTAGTTTGCACTTGCTGAATCATGTGGTGCTTCAACGAAAACTCAGGAGCGTTGATTTGCATCGGCGCAATCGGTCCTCCTCGTCCAAACATTGTAGGTTGACAAAGCTCCTCCATGGTCCGAAGATCGGGCTGTGGAAGAACATTGTTGTTATTGTTGAGGTGCGGTGGAATATTGTTGTTTACACCTGACATACTTAAATCTTCTTGAGTCTCGGGCTCTTGATAATTAGAAGATCTAGTACGCATACACCTGAAAATGCAAAAGAAAAAGAAACCAAACACAAAGATAATATATATACACAAGAAAGATAAAATCTTTTTGGATTTTTGAAATTTTTAATTTTTATGGATTTTTATCAATTTTTTAATTTTTATGATTTTTTAAATTTTTTTTAAGCAAGAAAAATAACGCTCACAAGTGAACGGATCCCAAAAAGCAACGCGTCTCTCACAGAAAACCGTTAATCTTTACGAAAAGAGCCGGCAGCGGCGCCATTTGATACAAGGCTTTTGCCCGTATAAAAATTAAAGTTCAAGTCTCGATATCTTAACGAATTGATCTAGGTTCTCTATGTGACTCAGTTGATCTTGGTGAAACAAATATTTTTGGTTGTTTTTAAATAAAGGTGCAAAACAATTAAAGTAAAAGGCAGGTAATTTAAATCTAAGTCTAAATAAAAGTAATGGTGCAAGTATTTAAAACGTGACTGAAATTAAAGGGCACTAAACGTAAATAACGCAAACTTAAATCTATCTAAGGCAATCCTAAATCGCAACTAAAATTTAAACTAAGGCAAGACTAAAATAAAGCTAAGGCAAATTTAAAGTGCAACCAAATAAAAGGCGGGAAAAATAAAGCTTGAAAATAAAAGAACTTAAAAAGAAAAACCAAAAAGGACCTGACAGAAACCTTGATTCGGAAGTTTAAAAACTTCCGAATGAACTGGCTTGATCCGGAACTTTCAAAGTTCCGAATGAAACAATCTTGAGTCGGAACTCCTTGATTCGGAAGACTTCCGGATGAAGCCTTCTTGATCCGGAACTTTGCCCTTGGTTCGGAACTTTTGAGTTGATCCGGAACTTTTGAGACTTCCGAATGAAACCTTGCTGATCCGGAACTTTTAGACTTCCGGATGAACCTAGCTTGAGTCGGAACTTTGGTTCTGAAGTGTTGATCCAGAACTTTTAATGTTCCGGATGAAGTCCCCTTGAGTCGGAAGTATTGATTCGGAAGTTTTCCGGATGAACTTTACTCGGAACTCTTCCGGATGAAGCTTGATTCGGAACTTTGAAAGTTCCGAATGAAAGACTTCTTTCTCTTTGGTTCGGAACTTATCTGGAACACAGAAACAGAAACAAACACCCCCGAAGAACAAGGGAATCACAGTAACAACAAATATACCACAGATTTAATCAAAATCAAACAAACGATTTAACTAAACTTATAATAAAACATTTAATAATCATAAACTAACAATTTAAATCAACAAAACAAACAAATTTAACCACAATAATCAAAAACCCACTTGATCAAAATAAAGACATGAACATGAACACAAACATAAACATAGAAATCAAAGATTAAGAAAGGTAGATAGGAGATTAACAAGATAAAGTAAAGCTTGACAAGAATTAAATGAAAACTTACTTGGAATTAAAGGAATTTAATGTGCAAGACAAGGTATTTAAATTGACAAGTATTTAAATGACATGAATTAAAGGTGCAAGGTAAGTAAATGGTGGAAGACTAATTGTCACACTTAGCCAACCAGAAAAATAATTATCATCCTAATCTATATATAGGGGAGGATTAGGAAGCTTCCTCCCCTCCTTCATTTCTTCTTAATTGCGAGATTAAGTCCTTCCTTCTTTTAATCTTCAATAATTGCACCATTAGTCCTTTATTCTTCTAATCTTCTTTGAACTTGGACTTTAAATGACTTTTGGCTCGGGATTTCTTTGAACTCGTCTTTTTAATTTTTCAATAAAATAGACTTGAGTTCTTCGGCTTTAAGTAAACTTCCGTCTTTTGACTTTTTCTTCGATAAATCTTCAGAATTGGTCTTGGACTTCCGTTCTTTTTGCACTCTTGACTTCTCGACTTCGTCTTTCATCTTTTTCTTCAATAAAAGTCCGTGAATGCCCGTGAATTCCCGTGTTTTCTCCACTTTTCACCTTTTCGTCCTAAATCACAACAAAAACACAAACCACGCATAATTCCGACATAAAAGACATAAAATACACGTTTTGGTCCGGTTATTATTGTAATTAAGTGGTAGAAAGGATGGGTGTTTACACACCTATCAGGATGGAAACGCGTTTTGAAGTTGGGGGGAAGCATAGGTTTGGGAGATGTCGGGCATATAATCTTTAGTGTATTGATGATCTTTTTGATATTGAGAAGGCATGATTAAGTACCTAAATACAAACACAAGACAATATTTCTCCAATCACTCATATGAAAATCAAAAAGAAAAACGAAAAATGAAAATGTGTTATATCAATTTCTTGACAAACATAGGATTGAATCCATATCATTTTCATGTTCACAATGTGTCTATTCCATCATTGACCAAGAACACATGATCTATGTTAGATCAACAATGGATTAGAACATTGGTTTTCCAAAACAAGGTTTTTAGGTAAGCATTAACAATGTCATTACCTACTTGTTCATGGGTTCATCTCAAATCCATAATTCAACCAAAATCATTTAACCTAAATTCGGATTTGTTCCATAAGTGGGTTTTAGTGAAATCTTAATGAATATGAACCTAAGGAATCATAGTAAAATAACTATGTCAACCCACATTCCTATTAAGGTTTTAATTCAATTTCAATTTTAAAAATCCCTAATTATGAAGGATAACCCTAGAACAAAATAGATGAAATTGAAAGAAAATACTTACAATTAATTGATGCTAGATGATGGATGAGTGAAACCCACAACTTGGAATCAATTAATTTGAGTGATTGAAGGTTTTGGAAGCTTCAACAATGGTGGAAAAGGTAAAACCCGTCGACTGTGTGTTTTTGGGAGAGAGAGAGTTTGGTTTGAAAAAGAATAAAAAACACAAACTGGCGCTCTGACAAAAGTTTCTGCCCGCGGTACCTTATCGATAAGGTACCGCGGGTTTGAGCCGCGGAGATAAGGAACCGCCTACAGAGGCAGGTTTCTATCTTTGAAAAATGCCAAATTTTGAAAATCCAGTTTTTCTAAAATACTTAAAATTAAATCATGAGCCTTTTAGAATATCATTGGATCATCATAACACTAAGCAATATGCCTTAACGAAGGATTACGAGTTAAATCAAGATCGAAAAGAACCGAAACGGACAAACGACTACTCGTAGCAAAACGACTAAGTGGAGAGAAGTCAAGAGAAGTAAATCAAGACTAGGATCAATGCTCAAGGGATTAATGACAATCTTCAAATAGTTGAAACGAAGAGCTTGTGTCATATATAGTGGTTTAAGACGTGCCTTTCCGGCGAAACGATAAACGGCTTTGGTAATGAATAAACACAAAGCAATTATTCAAGTCTAAACTAAGATCACTTTCAATAATAGCCTTAGTCTAAACAAAAATATGAGCAAAGTATTAATTCACTTTCTCTCCCACAAAGGGCCTACTAACTGTATCGGTGCAAACCATGGAAATCATGCTTGATACTTTAAGCTTCTACTAACTCACTCTACATCACCATAGTGAGTCAAGTATCCAAGCAATGAAGGTTTGAGAGGATAAAAGAAAAGAAACACAAACCACAAATAAATGTCAAGGCAAGGATGCCAAGAACAAGCACATAGTCAAGTAATGATCAAAAGAATGATCAAAGGGCGTGTGGAAGAACGAGAGCGTACCTTGGCCACAAGGAGCAATCCATGAAGGAATAAGTGCTATGCCCAATCAATGACTATGATGAGTACTAAGTCTTCAAGGACTAGTATCATTCCCAATCATCTTGGTATCATTATTCAAAGATGTTAAAGATCAATGAATATGATTCTTCTACAAGTGCAAGTAACTCAATCCATAACCAATTAATTGATTGATCTTCATGAGTACCTACACAAAGCAAGATGCAAACTAGTAGATACATTTCAAGAGTATATCTAAAATGCATAAAGGCTACTAATCTTAAGTGGGATGCAATATTTTTAATTAAAAGACCTATTTTTCAAAGAAAACATAGTTTTGACCAAAGAGAAACTTTAGTACAACTAGACCTTCTAATTTGAGGAGACAACGGATCGATCCAAGTTTTAAAGTACAATATACTTCAAAGATCTTGAGTGACCATCGCTCTGATACCAATTGTAGAAACTAGAGGGGGGGGGGGGGTTGAATAGTTTCTCTTCGATTGGTGACCAAATTAAAATTACTTTCAATTTGGTTTGTATAAAAACTATCTTTTACTTAAAGCTAAGTTGCATAATGATTAGGTTCAATTGAAATGCACTAGCAATAATAATAAGAAAGTATAATGATAATGAAATAAGTAAAGAGCAAGGAAGGAGACAACCTAGTGGGAAGACACCAAGATTTATAGTGGTTCGACAACGAGGCTCTATCCTCGTTTCTACTCCACTCCTCGAGTACACCTACTCGAGATTTCCACTATATCCATAAGCTCCCTTCTCGGCGGAGAAAACCTTACATCGTTGCTTACATTATTTTCCGACACTAAGCTAAATGTCGAGACCTAATCTTTAGCTAGGACCAATCTACACGACGTTGCCTACTTCACAATTTAACGACACAAGGCTAGATGTCGAGTTCTAATCGAAAGCTAGAACCAATCTTCACGACTCTTCACTTTGAAGCTAAGTGAGAACTTCACACAACACAACTACTAATCACTTTAAAGTTTAGTGAGAACTCACAAGACACAACCACATCACTTTATAGTTTAGTGATAACTCCTAATCAAATCTATTACAACTCAACTAGACTTATCCAAGTACACACATGTAGCTTGGATTTACACAACACAAATCCAAGCAAACACATATGCAATGGATGTACACAACAAATCCAAGTATTCACAAATAACTTGGATGAACACAACTAGTCCAAGTATTCATAAATACATTGGATTGACCTAAAACATAAAGGTATAATGATGAATATGACTAGCTCATAAATTCATCTTTATCACTACACTAGTGAGTGAGTGATCTTCTCATTGGACATGGTAAAGGAGGGGATCAAGAGGATAATCATATGTAAACATCCTTAACAAATTAAGTGATCATTTACTAATGATTATGCTATAGAAAATAGAAAAGGGGCTGAGAAAATCGTCCAAGAGGGTTGCTGGAAAATGAGATTTGACCCACTATTTAAAGGAGACAAAGTTACAACGGATATATAACGGCTACTGTGCGCGGTACCTTATCTTACCCCGCGGTACCATATCGATAAGGTACCGCCTAGGTACTTAAGGTACCACCACTAGACTCCGCTCCGTTTTTTGTCTTTTAGTGGGGTGGGAATATCTGAGGTATTTAAACCCTTCAAAGGATATTCTAACAGCATTTGGAATATGCCATTTTCAAATTTTCATTTTCCATTTTAATAAAACATTTTCTAAAAAAGAAAGTTTATTAAAAAGTCTTTTGTCTTATTAGCAAAAGTGAGTTTTAAGGATAATCATTTTGATGATCACTAAGTATGATTAAGAAAGGTTAGTGATATGATTATTATCTTGATGATAGTGTTAGTTAAATAATTCATTATGTGTTTCTACACTAAATGTGTTGTATGGTTTGTTGTGATCAAAACTAAGAAAGATTAGTTAACACTACTAATGTTTTTAGGCATTACTTGCATTAACATTCACTACTACTAGAGATCAGGCGAACAAGACTCCAGGTACCATCACTGAGAATCTCTTTATGAATGGTCTGGCAACATGCGTTTTGTTTGATACTGGAGCGACTCATTCAGTCCTATCCACTACTTTTGCTACACGTGTTAGGATTTCCCCTATGCTATTAGATAATGCCTTAAGCATTTCCATGCTACTTAGGGACTCTGTGCGAATCACCCAGGTGTACAGAGATCTTCCCCTAGAATTTGATGATAGAACCCGCAGAGTTGACGCACTTCCTTTGGACATGTGAGATTTTGACATGATATTAGGCATGGACTGGTTATCCAAACACCAGGCTACGATAGACTGCCACACTGTTGGAAATACGTTTTTAATGTATTTAGGAAGGATCGGTCACTCCAACTATATATACGTAGTATGGGCTCGTGATCCAATATGTAACAATATAACCCACAAAGCCCACATGTAGGGTGGGCTATATATACCCCCTCCTAGCATGTTAGGAGGGGTTGGTACACACATTACACACACTTCTAATCTAATATTTTCTATTTTTCTCTCCAACCTCTCTCTACTTTCTCTCTCTAGTTCATCATCTATCTCTCTCTCTAGTAATCATCCCCATAGTTAGATAATCCAAGGATTACGATAAACTAACAATTGGCAGCTCTGAACCCGTACTTCATGAAATGGGACCCACTAACATTAGCTCTAGTCTTGTCCCAAATAACCCTACTTCATCATCATTTACACCACCTTCTAGGAATGAATGGGATACCTTGATTCAACCGTTCTTTGATGAATTCTTTACTCCTCCAAGTATTGTTGCTCCAGAACCTGAGCTAATAGCTTCGGTTACCGAAGTTGTTCCTCCAGCAACCGAAGTACAATCGGATACATCTGCACCTACAATTGGTCAAGATATACCTTCAACGAGTAATTCTCAACCAACACCAGAATCAACTACCCATGTCATGCCTATTGATGATGAAGAGGATGATGATGATCACGATTTGGAATTCACTCAAATGCGTGAACTTCCATTCTTTGGTGTACCTATTACTGACCATAATCAAGTCGGGTCGTCCACCTCAGAGGAAGCTCCTACTACGGTCTACTCCAATCCACGGATTCGTGAACATGACAACAAGTAGACAAAGGATCATCCTATAGATTCTATTATTGGTGACCCTAATCGTCCGGTATCCACACGAAGTCAGTTACAAGAAAGTGCAATGTTTGTCATTTTGATGCTTTTCTCAGTGAATTTAAACCTAAGACATGGCAACAAGCTTTTGCCCAATCTTGTTGGATAGAAGCTATGCAAGAAGAACTTAATGAACTTATACGTCTTGATGTATGGGAACTTGTTCCATGCCCATATCAAGTGCAGTTACTCACTTTGAAATGGGTTTACAAGGTGAAACTCGACGAGTTAGGCGGAATATTAAAGAACAAAGCTCGACTAGTAGCTCGTGGATACAAGCAATTATTGGGCATCGATTTTATGGAATCCTTTGCACCCATTGCCCGTTTGGAAGCAATTAGAC
The DNA here is from genome assembly GCA_025667525.1 of Glebionis coronaria. NCBI lineage: Eukaryota > Viridiplantae > Streptophyta > Magnoliopsida > Asterales > Asteraceae > Glebionis > Glebionis coronaria. The sequence continues at coordinate 587,118,509 of CM046874.1, read as the reverse complement.
TATTCCTCGCTTATGCAGCCCACATGAATATGATCGTCTATCAGATGGATGTGAAGACGACATTTCTTAATGGTGAAATCAAGGAAGAGGTCTATGTTCAACAGCCGGATGGTTTTGTGAATCCTAAATATCCTAATCATGTGTACAAGCTTAAGAAGGCTCTCTATGGGTTGAAGCAAGCTCCACGCGCATGGTATGATCTATTGTCAAAATTCCCCATTTCGCAAGGCTTCGCTAAAGGCAAGGTAGATCCCACGCTGTTCATTCAGAAACGAGGTAAAGATATGATTATGGTACAAATATATGTTGATGATATTATATTTGCTGCCTCGACCCAAACCTTATCCGATGAGTTTGGGACACTCATGTCTTCCAATTTTAAGATATCAATGATGGGCAAGGTATCATTCTTCTTAGGACTGCAGATATCTTAGAGTCCCAGAGGCATCTTTATTAATCAATCGAAGTATGCCCTTGAATCTCTTAAGAAATATAAGATGGAATCTTGCGACCCCGTGGATACTCCAATGGTGGAACGAACTAAGCTTGATGCAGATCTACATGGAGTTGCCGTTGATCCGACACTTTATCATGGAATGATCGGTACCCTTCAGTATATCACAGCTAGTCGACTTGATCTTCAGTTTGCTATCTGTATGTGTGCTCGGTATCAAACTCGGCCTACTGAGTTACACTTAGCTACTGTTAAACGGATCTTTCGATATCTTAAAGGAACCATTAATCGGGGACTTTGGTATTCGAAGGACTCTTCGGTCGCACTAATGGCATATGCAAATGCGAATCACGCGGGTTGTCAAGATACAAGGCGTAGCACGAGTGGAACTTTGCAACTACTAGGAGATCGACTAATCAGTTGGGCATCTAAAAGGCAGAAAAGCGTTGCAATTTCAAGTACGGAAGCAGAATACATAGCTATGTCCAGTTGCTGTGCTCAAATTCTTTGGATGAGATCGCAATTAACCGACTATGGTCTAGGTTTCAACAAAATTCCGAAGTACTGCGACAACAAGAGTGTAATTTCCTTATGCTACAACAATGTTCAATTCTCCCGGTCGAAGCATATTGACATTCGCTACCACTTTATCAAGGAGCAAGTGGAAAATGGAGTGATCGAGCTTTACTTTGTCCGATCTGAGTATCAATTGGCTGATATTTTCACGAAGGCTTTAGATCGCGCTCGAATGGAATTTTTGGCCGACAAGCTAGGTTTGAGAACATTCTCGCCCGAGACTCTAAAGGAATTGGCAGATGAAGCGAAAGAATAGTGGTGGTAAACTATTCTCCGTATCATTGGTGATCATCTGTATATATTGTTTATATTTAAATCCACAAAATCAAAATACAAAAATATATAACCATATAAAAACCCTAAAAATTCAAAAATTCAAAAAAATCCAAAATTATTTTTACTTTATTTTTTAAAGGCATGTCTTTCGGTACGGTAATATTTGCGGCCTTAGAAATGTTGATTAATATCGACATGGAGCCATAAAATAGAGTTCGTACAAAAGTTGTAAATATTTCATAAAACATGCCCATATGGCTTGTAGTTATTTTAGACTGCAACCCGCTTTTCATATTAAAGTCAAGTATTTCTTATGAAAGCTTTGACTCTCAACGGGAATTAATTTTCTCGGGCATGGTTTACTTTATAACCATGTAAGGGATCAAGTTTACTTTATAACTTGGTCTAACACGAATCAATGTACGCATCAGTGCATTTATTTGTTAAAACAAGAGAAGTCTTGTTTTTATGGAGTTATCATCTCTACTATCATAGCAATCTACAATTGGTATCTACATACTCGACGATGCGACTACTCAAACGGCGACTACAACTCTCTCAATAGAACACGGGTCAACAATTGAGGGGGAGAAATTATCAAGCATTCAAAATCTTCGATGCCGACAGTGCCAAGTTCACTAATTGGTGTCAAGACAACAATACCAATCATACATGTGGTGTCAAGAGATGACTTCAGACGTGACGAGGCGACCAACATTTGCCGACAAGAACCATTTGATCTTATCATATGATGTTCTCATCAATCAGGTCCAACCTTGTCAATTCATTCTTATATGGTGAATATGTGATCATATTACAAATCGGTATCATATCTCACAAATTGGTCTCATGAAGATTAAACGCACTTGCATGTTTCTTCCCAAAACCTTTGTTAAAACTTCATTAAATCAATTGATATTAAAAACATCGATTGGGTTAATATTTTTAATATGGGGGAGAAATAATATAGGAAATTATCACAAATGGTTTGACTTAACGTGATGGCTCATCCCGACATATGCGAAAAGTTTTCGAATATCGTGGCATATGTTAAGGGGGAGCAAAATGGATTTGCTATATCAAAATGGATTTTATGGTGACATATACTTACCCTAAACCCACTTATTTCACGACGATGAAGATTGTGGTGACATAAGGATGGTAGGATAGCTTAAGTCCAATGATTCTTCCAAAATCAGAGGAATCTTCCCAAGGACATTCCATAGCTAGAAATAGTAGTCCTTAAGAAAGATGGGGAAATATTGTGAACGTAGCTGAATGCCGACCAAGTACTTAAGTTAGCACTGGAACAATCACAACAAGGTGCTAGTTATGACGTATTGGTAAGCATTGAAGGGGTTGAAGAATGAAAAAGAATTGTAAAGATAAATGGTGTAAAGAAAGAAGCCCTCCTTACAATCTTAGGCAGAAACCGGGTCAACACATATGCTATTGAGATCATTTGAATGATGCTCGATATTGAAGATAGACATCATGGACCCAGTGATGCATTGCATAACCCATCCCAGCTAACTCAGATATCTCTTAAAAGATATTTATTTTAATCACACGGAGACAATGCATTATCTATTGATTTATTCACTCCGAATAAATTGGTATTGAAATGGTGGCACTCCTCTCCAGCCTCCGATCACTAAAATCTAAAATGCACGATCGAGTCTAGAGCCATATGAGATCATAAATTATCTCATTAGGACACACTTTCATAATTCCTTGCTTCTTCACACACTGTGAAAAGTAAGAAAAATCTTAAGAGTCCTACGCAAAATCTTCATTATCTTGCCTGAACATCCGAGTAATACGAAAGTATTTACAATGAAGATGGAAATCCTTCTTGAGCGAATATCAAAAAGCTCATGGTAGGTGACTTGTGCGATTTTTATGAATCAAACTTGTGATAACTAGAAAGCAACAGTGGTTGAATTCTTAACTGAATTTAAATACGTTCCAGGCCTCTATGCAATATCTTAGTGATCGTGCCAGAACACTCAGAGTGATACCTTACTGTTCACAGTGATGAGTGGAAATCCTTCTAGTGTTAACCTCAAACAGCACGTGGTAGGTAACTTGCAAGATTCTATACGAATCAAGCACGTGACAACTGGAAAGCAACAATGGTGCGGTTCTTAATTGAATCTCACTTGTTCCAAGAACATAAATTGACCGCTTCAAATCATGCGGATAATATTATCCCAATGATTCACTCTTTATGTTCGCAATCAGCTTTGGACGGTCGAATAAAGAGAACGGGTTTACCCGTGAAATCTTGTAAAGGAGGTTCTTAATTGAAACTTCCTGCCACAAGTACGATATTTAATATCGTCTAACGGTCTTTACCGGCCGGAGGTAAAATGCTACCGAATTAGAATGAAATGTTCAAGGCCATTTCATCCGTGTATATGTTTTGTTTCTAACTGTCTTATGCAGCGTAACAAGAAGGTGGCATTGCGGTGTACAATCTAGAAGAAGTCATCAACACATGCTTATAATATATGCACTTAATACTTCAACAAAGTCAAGAAAGTCTAAAAGTCAAGTCTTCCGCTGTATCAAACTCTAAAGCTTTCAAGAATTTATAAAAGTATAAGTATGTGGAACATGAAGTCACGAGGAGGCGAATATCACAAGTGATGAATGCACACGGTCAAGGCAAGGAACATGCTCAAGACTAATGTCAAAGATCTCATCAGCATATTCACAAGAACAAGATTGAAGACTCAAGCATAGTATGCTAGGTTTAAGATTTTATAAAACAGTGTGACCTCCCTTAGGGGGAGATTGTTGGAAATGCGTTCTCCCAACGAAAATCTCGGTCACATCATTGTTAGCATAGATCCCGAGCTATAAACTATTTAGGACATTGTAAGTTGGAGTGACCTCCCTTAGGGGAAGATTGTTGGAAATACGTTTTTACGTATTTAGGAAGGATCAGTCACTCTAACGATATATACGCAGTATGGGCTCGTGATCCAATATGTAACAATATAACCCACAAAGCCCACATGTAGGGTGGGCTATATATACCCCCTCCTAGCATGTTAGGAGGGGTTGGTACACACATTACACACACTTCTAATCTAATATTTTCTATTTTTCTCTCCAACCTCTCTCTACTTTCTCTCTCTAGTTCATCATCTATCTCTCTCTCTAGTAATCATCTCTATAGTTAGATAATCCAAGGATTACGATAAACTAACACACACTTATCGAGTTATTTTCGGCTATGTTAAATCTACAGAGTACATACACCATGGTTTTCTGCTAGGGAGGTCTGTACAAATTATTTCATCCATAGAGGCGCGTGCATTACTAACACACGGCTGTCAGGGCTTCATAGCCAACATTTATGACATTACTGCCGAGTCTCCATTGATTCAAGATCATCCTATTGTGTCAGAATTTTCTGACGTATTTCCTGATGAACTTCCGGGCATACCACCTGTTCGTGAAGTCGAGTTTAGAATTGAGCTCATTCCAGGAGCAGAGCCAATTTCCAAGGCTCCTTACCGCATGGCTCCTATTGAGCTTAAGGAGTTAAAGATCAGCTGTAGGAACTTCTGGAGCGAGGTTTCATCCGTCCTAGTGCATTGCCATGGGGTGCACCGGTACTATTTGTGAAGAAGAAATATGGCAGCATGCGTCTGTGTATAGACTATCGTGAGCTGAACAAGATCACGATCAGGAATCGTCATCCTTTTCCGCGTATTGATGAACTATTCGATCAACTTCAGGGTGCCAAGTATTTCTCAAAGATCGATCTGAGGTCCGGCTACCATCAGTTACGGGTTAAAGAGTATGATATTTCTAAGACTGCTTTCCGTATACGTTATGGGCACTACGAGTTCATAGTCATGCCATTCGGACTCAAAAATGCTCCAGCAGTCTTCATGGATTTGATGAATCGTGTCTTCCATGAGTTTATAGACAAGTTAGTTATCGTCTTCATTGATGACATCCTGATTTTTTCCAAATCCAAGGAAGAACATGAGGAACACCTTCGTACAGTTTTGCAGATTCTTCGTCAGAAGCAGTTGTATGCCAAGTTCTCCAAGTGTGAGTTCTGGTTAAGCAAGGTGGCATTTCTTGGCCATATTGTATCTGTAGAGAGGATCCCCATGGATCATACAAAGGTTGAAGCCATCACTAAATGGCCGAGACCTACATCTACGACAGAGGTCAGAAGTTTTTTGGGTTTAGCTGGCTACTACCGCAGGTTTGTAGAGAACTTTTCACGGTTAGCCTTACCATTGACTAAGCTGATGAAGAAAGGAAAGAAATTCGTCTGGACTGAAGAACGAGAGAATATCTTTGAAGACCTTAAGCAGAAGTTAGTGACTGCACCGATTATTACTCTCTACAAGTGGATTTCAGATCTATAGTGATGCTTCAGGAAAGGGTCTTGGCTGTGTTCTCATGCAACATGGGAAGGTTATTTCATACGCATCATGGCAGCTTAAACCTTATGAAGAAAACTATCCTACTCATGATTTGGAGCTTGCAGCAGTTGTCTTCGCATTTGTATGGTGAATCATGTGACATCTTCACCGATCACAAGAGTCTCAAGTACATCTTCACCCAGAAGGAACTAAGCATGAGACAGAGAAGATGGTTAGAGCTGTTGAAAGATTACGACACCAACATTCAGTACCGTCCTGGTAAGGTGAATGTGGTGGCAGCTGCTCTAAGCAGAAGGTCGGGTATGATTGTTGGCATATGGATTGCAAAGGAGATCATCCGTGACCTGGAGATGATCGATATTGAGTTCTGTGTACGAGGACAACATGATTATTGGGCGAATCCTAGAGTGGAACCAGACTTACATTATAGGATCAAGGAAGCTCAGAAAGACGATGGTAAGATTTGGGCTATCATTCAGAACCTTGATCAGCAGACGGAGTTTCGTGTTGATGATGACGGTATCTTATGGCAGGGCACTAGACTAGTTGTTCCTAATGAATCTACACTCAGGGAAGCTGTGCTGACTGAAGCTCACAACTCTCCATTTACCATACATCCTGGTTCCACCAAGATGTATCACGACATCAAGCAGCATTTCTGGTGGAGTGGTATGAAGCAGGATGTTGCCACCTTCGTTTCTAAATGTATGATCTGCCAGCAGGTTAAGATCGAACACCAAAGAGCTAGTGGTTTACTGGAACCATTGGATATTCCATAATGGAAGTGGGACAAAATCTCCATGCATTTTGTTACTGATCTTCCGGTGACTCAGAGGAAATACGACGCCATCTGGGTTATTGTTGATAGATTGACCAAATATGCTCATTTTCTACCAATCCGCACGGAGCATCTGGTCAGCAAATTGGCAGACACTTTTCAGAAGGAGATCATGAGACTGCATGGTACTCGATCAGAAATCATCTCTGACAGAGATTCCCGTTTCACCTCGTGTTTTTGGCACAGCTTGCAGAAAGCTTGGGGCACCAAACTTAAGCTCAGCACTGCCTTTCATCCTCAGACCGACGGTCAGTCAGAGCGTACCATTCAGACATTAGAGGACATGCTCCGGGCGTGTGCTCTAGAATGGACAGGAAGCTGGGATGTTTATATCTATCTAGTGGAGTTTGCATACAACAACAGCTGGCATGCCAGCATCAAGTGTGCACCGTTTGAGATGTTGTATGGTAGGAAGTGTCGCGCCCTAATCTGCTGGGATCAGGTGGGCGAACGACTGATTGAGGGTCCAAAGATGATTGGGGTGACTAATGAAAAGGTCGCCGTCGCCAAGGCGAAGCTTCAGGAAGCTCGTGCTCGCCAGAAGAGCTATGCTGATAAGCATCGTAGAGATATATCTTTCAACGTAGGTGATCACGTTTTCCTCAAGGTATCATCTGCACCAGGAGTTAAGTGTTTTGGAATCAGAGGGAACCTCAGTCCTCGCTTCATCAGACCGTTCGACATCATAGAACGCTTTGGTGAAGTGTAATATCGTTTAGCGTTACCGCCTCAGCTATCACACGTTCACAACGTGTTCTATGTGTCTTTACTCAGAGGATACAACTATCACCCTGTTCATACTGTTCAGTATCCACTTGATTAGATTCGAGAGGATCTTTCATATGTCGAAGAACCCGAGAGAGTTCTTGAACGACGAGATCGTGTCATGCGGAGGAAGACGATTCCATTCGTCAAAATCCTCTAGAGGGATCATCCTGAGCGGGAAGCCACTTGGGAGACGGAGGAGTCTATACGGACTTCTTACCCTCATTTCCAGTTCTGATTTGGGTATGTTTTCTTTCAGTTTACGTTTTCTCTAATTCGAGGACGAATTATTCTTTTAGAGGGGAAGAGTTGTAAAACCCGCATTAAAATACCATGAACAGTACATGTGAACACTAAATACACGAAAATACATATAAATTAAAACTTTCCATTTATAATATATTTCACGTGTCACAACATTATATAACATGTACTTATGTAATGTAACATGATCATGACTTTTAAAACACGACAATTAATTAGAAACGCACACGAATATTAGTTAACATAGAAAATCTATGGTTTGCCCTATGGGTTATGTTGGCCGTGGCTAAACAAAGATAAAAGGGAAAGAATGGGCCTTTGGCCCATGACCCAAGTGTAATCCTTAAACAATTAAACTCCAGGAGTTTAACATAACATACTTTTCATAATAACAAGAAAACCCTAACTCCTTTTCTCTCTCTTCTTGCCACCGGTCGAAAAAACACCAAGGGGGTGTTCGGGTTGATTTTGATCCTTGATAATTGGTTGTACGTGTTCGTGTTATTAATCCTTTTTCTTTCACGCATCGGGTAATTACCACAACCTTTTCTTTAATTAATGATTCATAATAATTAATCTTAAAAACAAATCATGAAAACATGTTAAGATTAATTGTAAACCAAGATTAAGGGTTGTTTGGGTTGGTTTTGTTCGGCAGAGACACAACCGAGAGCCACAAGGCTCTCGGCTTGTTTGTTCGCACCACCACCGAGACCGAAGGTCTCGGCCTTGGTTGGTTTTGGGCCGATCACACACAGGGGAAACCCCCACCTCGCGTTGGGGTGTTGGTTTGTTTTGGTTTCGTGTCAACCGAGACCATTAAGGTCTCGGTGGGACTAGTAACAAGAACAGTGGGAACCCGGCTACAGCCAGGGTCTCGTTTGGTTTGATAGTGGGTAGCCGACAACGATCAGGGGAAACGTTTGCCCACCACTGGTAACCGGCTAGTCGGTCTAGCCACTGATGGGGCTGCGTTTGGTTTTCAGCCGCCGGCTGACACCACTAGCCGCCGACTATCTGGTGTCGGCTAGGCACTTTTCGGGCTCGGCCTAATTTTTTAAAACACGTGTTCGGGTTCGGGACATTATTAAAATTATAAAACTTATTTAATTAAATTATTTTCATGACCATTTAATTTAATTAAATACATGACTTAGGTTATAATATAAAAATTAACATTTCATGACTAACCTAAGTATTTACTTAGCCTTATTTAATTAAACATGTTATTTTCATTAAATTCATAAAACTTATAGTTTATTAAATCAAACAGGTTAATTATTTAATAAGCTCTAACATTTAATCCATGACTTGTAGTTTTACTAATAAACTTTACTTTATATCTTTATAATCCAACTTATTTTTAATTATGGAAACTTACTATTTTTGGAAACTTACTATTTTTAGAAACTTATTTTTTTAGGAAACCTGCTATTTTTAGAAATTTATTTAGTATTACAATACAAGTATTTTAATACCTTATTACATGAATAATAAACAACAGAATACAAGAATAACTACAGTTAATACTTAAAAAATTAAAACATGACAGAACATGAATAATAATGCTAAGAACACACAAACCCAGTAAAACACATGTATCTTAGACAACTCATACACGTCTCTATTCTTATGTAGTATTATCCGTCAAGGCGGAGTGGGTTCTTCAGCGTTTCCATTAGCTTCTATTGGACACAAGGTATGGATTTCCCATCCTTCAGTAAGGACAATCTTTTCCTTTATTAGGATTTCTCGTATGCAGCCAACTGTTTTTCTAGTAGTTACAGATTTAAATGCTTATGTTTTATTAGTTACCTTAGCCATATACATGCATGCCAGTTTCACCTAGTATTGGAGGTACCATAACCATAATACTGGAGGCACCAGTGTTATGACTTCACCACGGCGGAGTGATAGCTTGTGGCGTCCCTTCCAGTTTATTTGGCCTTTATTATTACTATATTATCATGTGGGTCGTATGGGTGCATCCTAGTTATAGTTTCAGTCAGGATTTCATTGTGACTGTGGTGTGTGTCTTGCATCCTTTACAAGGAGCTGATCCCTCCTACCCAGACCATATTAATTAGAGGCATCCCCTCTAATTGCATGACGAGGTCACCCCTCCAAGTATTCATGCACGTTGTTGACCTCATGACCTATATTGGCTTTTGGTATATTAAACTAATACAGATTTTCATAAGTAAACATAAGCTATGTTTTTAGAACTAAAACCAGTAAACATGTTATACGCCTAGGTTTCCCAAGACTTATTCATTTCCGCTGCCATTCATGCTTATGATGCTCTTTATATGCTTTCATTATTCTATGTCTTTTCATGCTTTATTGTATATCCGTGCACTGGGCGTATGCTCAGCCGTTTTCTATTTCCATGTTCCGAAACGGCAGGTACCCAAGGTCGCAAGTAGGATCTCAAGAGTATGTGCATTTAGATGGAAGCTATCCAGCCTTCTATATCTTATGCATTTGTCATACTTTATCTTACTTTATTTCATGTTGGACATTGTTTAGTCCTTTCCTTTACAGTACTTATTTTTGCTTGTGTTTGAGTTACTTGGACTACCGATGTTTGTTTCCGGTATTTCCTTTTATGGTCATGAATGTTTAGACATTTACCTTGCATGCTTTGATGACACGCTATATATTACTGTGATATTCCATTTTACCAAATGGGGTGTTACAATGTGATTTAACACGTTGTTAATAGTACCAAAATTAGTGTCAACTAAATCATGGGACCTCTTAATAACATTCTGAATGTAACGAGTGACATCAAAAGGGATACCGATACTTACTTGTACGATAGATGCTTTGAAGCATTTAAAAACTTGTTGTGCCATAACTATGCGTTATATGGTCTGAATGACATGAAAACTGAGGCCATGATGGAATCCAACCATAGCTAATGGTGCATTCGCACTTCAGTATCATGTCATGTATATGGTGATAAGAGTTTGATTAACTCTTATAATGCAGTTGAGAATGGAGAGAACGAGTTTGAGCAACTCTCCAACTGCGAATATCAAGGAAAAAGAAGATGTGATTCACATTTGGAAAAGACATTAAGTTAACCAGTGTTGTGTGTATCGGAGATTCGTAGGAATCTTATGTCCGGATGGTTTCTCAATGAAATTTGGATTTCATATGTGTTTGAATCAAATAAAAATTGATTTAACGAATAACATAAATTTAGTGCATACGGGTTATGCCTTTAAAATGGTTAAGTTGATTATATTTTATAATGGTCATTTTTAAATGTATGTTATGACTTACTTTAACATGTTTTAAATTTTTACTCAACATGTTGTCCACTTAAACCAAACTGGATACCCATTTTTTTATTGACACGGATTACAAAATTTAAAAACTTACGTTGAAGCCAAATTGATAAGTCTTTTCTCTTGGTTGAATAGAAATAACCAAAAACCTTGATATGATTCACATGGTTTTATGTGATTTGGAATTGATACCTACTAAGGTAGAGAGTATCGTGTACTTCATCATATTGGCTGAATGTGGTACAAAATATTGCTAATTACACTTACTTGAGAGTAAGGATATAGACGAGCTTGATCTATATACATAAGTTGAGAACCAACTTATTATTGATAATAAGGTGATTCAAAGTTATTAAAGGTGAATATGTGTCTCCATTTCTAATTTTTTATGCTAAACTTAGAATAAGACACAAATTCATTGCTCTTGATATAGAAAAGAATCGTGTCTTAGAAGAAATGGTTAATGACATGTTCTTAAGTCCAGGTTTAAGCCATGGCATGTGGGGAAAGCGATTATATCGATTACTTATCTTTTAGATAAGATCCCTTGTAAATAAAATAAGATACTTCTTACGAACTATGGGTGAGAAGAAAACTATCTTATAAGTACTTACAAATGTGGGGGATATCTAGTTAAGATATCCGTATGAAATTCATGGTTCCAAAGATTGGACCTAAACCCATGGATTGTATGTTCACATGATTTGTTATGAATAGCAGTGCTTATCGTTTCATTGTACATGAATCGAAAATAGACATAGTAATGGAATTAAGGAAATTGAAAGATCATCTAGAATAGATGACGAGGTTGTCCAAGGTCAGAGACAAAGAGATGATATTGATCTCTTAGAAGAGAGACAATATTGACCCAAGAAGAGGTTAAACCTATAAGAAACAAAATGGCATGAACCGAGAGATTGGTTAGATTCGATTTTTGTTTCTTTTATGGTAAAAAAAATGAAAAAATAAGTCTACTTCTTACTGAGAAGCAGTAACTTCTTTGAAAGGGTATTAATAGAAAGAAGCCATTAAAAGTGAAATAGATTCTATTTTGCAAAAGTAAAATTAGAAGCTCGTGGATGTACCTTAAGTTGTAAACCACTAGGCTATAAATGGATCTTCAAAAAGCAGATAAAAGTCGATGTCACCATTGACATGTGCAAAGCAAGATTAGTAATCAAAGAATTTAGACAACAAGAAGGTCTATCTTCCTTTGATGCTTACTTGCATGTTACACGAATAACCTCAATTATGATGGTACTTTATTTCCGCATTAAGAAATTTTGGAAGTTTCTTATGTCGATGTGAAAACGATATTTTTAAACAGGGATTTAGAAAAGGAACTATACATGAACCAGCCTGAGGGTTTCATGGTTCCTATGCTAGAGAGAAAAGTTTGTAGGCTAATTAAGTCATTATATGGTTTAAGGCAAGCTATCAAACAATGACATCAAACTTTTTGACCATATCATGTAAGAATGTGGATTCAAAAGTAATGTATGTATGTGTGTTCAATAGTAAATGTGTACTCTTGTGTTTATACAGATATGGTATACTTATCACTAGAAGTGATAACGAGATGAATAAATCTACTAATGATATGTTGGAGTCAATATTTGACATGAACTTCGTTAGTTATTCGGTTTGTTTTGAATCCATATGGATTTGTTTTGAAGTTAAACATTAAGGTAACAATATTATTGAGAGGTTCAATGTGGGGGATTCTAGCTTAGCTAGAATCCAATGACATCTTTTTAAATCTATTTGAAATAGAGGTAAAGGTGTTGCCCATTTTGAATACTCAAAGAATATTGAGCATATTATGTGTCTAATGAAGTGTGTATGATCTGGTTTTGAACTTATAATCAGGCAAGCAGATACATTAGTAATTCAAGTGGGGACCATTTTAATAAGTATTACTTGAGTACTATGATACTAATAATATTGCATTATGGAAGATATCCTACTACTATCAAGTGATAGAGTAATGCAAATATAGATTCTTACATATAAGAATCTAGATCCACTAGAGCAGATGTATTTATCCTAAGTGGAAAGCTATGTCTTAGAAATCTTGAAAGTATTTCAAAGAGATCATAGCTAAATCTATGATGAAATATGAATTTATTATTTGAGATAAATTTATAGAATATGCAGGAAAGTTTACGCTAATTCGTAAAGGACATACCAAGATGGCGTATACCGGTAACGACCATGTTTATAAAGTGTGATAGTTAATAGAATTTGACAGAGCTCATATCACAAATGTAAAACGGTAAGTCAAGACATATTCATCATAGATTGTGATTGTTGCGACAACTACTCTCAACTAGAGTTATCACGATTGACTACGTAACGTCAAAGGATAACATCGCGGATCCGCTTACGAAAGGCTTAAGCAGAGAGTTAGTTAGTGAGTCGGTTAAAGGAATGGGACTAAAGCCCTTGAAGGAATGAGTTTCTATGAATGAAAACCTAACCCATTTGACAGGAGATCCCAAGATCTGGGTTCAATAGGACAACCTAATCATATAAATGTGGGGGAATTTACGTCAATGTGGGGGAGTTACTTAATACAGTAACTTTCCTAGTCCATTCTTAGAACAATGTGACTTATTGAGAGGTTAAACATATGGCTTAAATGATTCAGGATGAAATCATAAAGCACGATGATTCAAGATGAAATCATAAAACATATGTTTTTAATGATTCAAGATGAAATCACCTATGTGAGAGAGAAGTAGGGGTAGCTTCGAAGGAAATTGTGGGGGCGCAATTTCTAAGAGCTCTTGCAGAACCAGGCTAGTGTTCATGACCATAACGAACACGACTATGAGGACTTGACAATGTCAGGGAGAGTCTTGTGTGAGTGTGTATTTTCGTATACGTAAACAGAGGCTAAGTTCAAAGACATCACGTCTACTTAGATCTATGAGACTAAGTGCATCTCACAAGAGAAGGTTCAAAGGGCCACACCTACCTATCCTATGCAAGATTCAGCTGTTGGAATTTTATTGAAACTTTTGTGTATTACAACCAATTTCTATTCATGTAGGGGATTGTTGGAAAATATTGTTGGCAAAATAACGTTTGACCAACTTTGGACAAAAATATGTATATGTATGTATCATATATACTAGTGATACTTTATAGGTTCGCGTTCTCCTTGAAGAGAGCTTCGCAATGAGCCTTTATGTGTCCAAAATGAAGGTGATGTGAATGAGATATCATGTCTCAAAGTTAGGCATTTGGTACCATGCTTAAAGAGTAAAAATAGTTTATTTTTTGTCTCACATCGGTGGGATGAGTAAACTGGAAGGGAGTTTATTGTGTATATATAGATGCCTAATTCCATAGCTTTTTCACACATCAAATCAATAAGTATTATTATTAATTTCCAACATATGGAGTACGCATCTGTAAAGGTGAAATGCCGGGCAGTTTTGTTAAGTTCGACAGTACAACTTACTGTTGCGGCTATTGTACGCAGGGAAACAGACGACGAATCTGTTTTAAGGGAATCGTGTCAAAGACGTGCCTCAGCTCTTTAGTGCTAAATGTAATACCCAGAAACCTACGTCTCTTATCTTACCCTAAATTACGAATATTTATGAAATATTTAAGAAATTTCATTTATTATATATTTAATCGTTTTAGTTGAAACCGATGTTTGAGGTCGTAATCATGACGATTGACGATTTAAGAAGAACGATGACGACTACGATCCCGACGGATACCCAATTTTTATGTTTTATTGTCGCTTTAACAATATTATAATTTTTTGAGAATTTTATTTTTGGTTCATGTTAAGTCGAGTCGGGTGCGTTTTATTTCTTTCCGGGTGCGTTTAAATTGTTCTAAAAGTATTTTGGAGTGTTCGGGACGACCCCCGACTCCCACAAATTTTCAAAGTCGACTAATAAGTCATTTCCCGCAAAATAATGAGGTCGTTTAAATATGAGGCCAAAAGAATGCCTAAATTGCACAAAATGCCCCTAAAAATTTACAAATGGAAAGAAGGGAGCACACACAACATTTCACTTCAAAAAAAAAACCCACCCTCTCCCTCTCTTCTCCTTTGGCCGTCGGCCATACCACCACCACCACCACAATTTTTTTTTCTTGTTTTGATCAAAACTAATTAAAGACTACCTTTTAAATCAATTGGTAAGTCTTTTTCCAAGGTTTAATCCAACATGCATTAACATGATTTTCCAAAAATTAAAAGATTTTTCAAAAGTTTGATTTTGTGTAATTAAACTTAATGCAGGTTTGATTGATGTTTAGATTATGTTAATTCACCATTTGAATTAACCAAAACTTTTTTGGTTTGGGTGTTTTGATCACCAACACCCCACGGCCAAATGGGGGTGTTTGGTGGATTATGATGTTTGATGATTTTGTTTGTGGGTTTGTGTTTAGATTGATGTTTTAGGTGTGTTTGAATGGGTTAAACACATTGCATGCTTGATTTGGTAAATGGGTTTTAGGGAGGATTTGATGTTCTAGGTGTTAGAGACTGATTAAGGTGCTTAGGAATGGTCATGAGTGGTTAAGTTAGGGCTAGGTGTCGTTAAAATGGTTTAGAAACAAGTGCTAAGGTGATTTTGAAGTAGTAATTTTTAGGCAGATTTTTTAAGGGTATTTTTGAAAATCTTAAGTCTAAATACAGGTCATAAACATAGGATTTAGTTGTAGAGCTTTGTTTTAGCTTCGATTTGGTATAAGAAAGAGCTTACGACTCCTAACGAGTCAAAAGTTATGATATTTTGAAAGTTCGTGTACCGGGAGATGAGAACCTACATAATCCGAAATTATGTTTGGTTTGGGTCAAATCCCAGGGACCATAGATAGAGTTTGGTAAATGATTGAAAGTTGGTTTTTGGTTTCAAACCTGCATTTGTGAGTCTATTTTTGGAATTAGGAGTCAAAGTAGCTAATGGTGCCTTTTAAATGGGTCAAACAAGTCCAACATGGTCAATGTGCAAAATCAGTCCAAAATATGTACGTCTAGTAATGTGTTAAGTAACGAGTCATAGAAGTGAAAACTTTTCATGAGATTAAAAATGGGTCTTATACAGGTCATAAGGTATTTTTGTGAATTTTCTTAAATTTTATAAAAGTGCCTAAGTCATAGAAAACAACCCATACTTTTGGTAAGTATCGGCAAAATCGTAAAAGGAGTAGTAACTTTAATAACATAGATAAATCGTATAAATCTAATAACAACTACTTGTTTGGTTTTGGCGTGAGTTTGTAATTATGACAATTGACTAATATGTATTTATTATACAGTACTTAAATTTATATAAATGAGTTGACTCATTACGCGTTTTTTGTTAGGTGTTGATTTTCCCGGGCATCCTCATCGTCAGTGATCGTCATCCGTAACGTCGACTACTTCTATATATAAGGTGTGAATTTGTAGCCTCGCTTACTACTGTTTTAAATTGTTTTTACCCGCGAGGGAGATTCATGCTAGTTTTTATAAAATGAACATAAGACATGAATGATTGTTGGACCCGAAGTTGCCTAAATTGTGTTGAGTACCTAGTTGCATAAGACCATATATTCATGAACTATTAACTATTGTTTAATCCTCGTGTGGATTGAAAATAGCCGCTTATATAATTGATAGTACTATGGGGTTGACGACCCTATACGAGACGAGGGCTAGTACGTTGAGTACCCCCTACGGACGGATAACTTGTGATAAGAAATAAGGTATAATTGCAACTAATGCCTTTAGAAGGGGCACTGGTTTCATCTTAATCATGCCGGTAATTATACGCGAGTGATTGAGTTAACGGATTAGTGTCATGAGCTTAAACACAATTGTAATAACCTTGATGATAGATTGTTTGATCGACAATTCTATAAATGATCGTGATTGATTTTTATAACACTTATGTTCAAAATGAGATTGTAAAACCTATGAATTCCACTCAACATTATTTGTTGACCCAATTTAGCATGTGTTTCAGGTAATCGCTGATGTATAGCATGGAGCATGCAAAGGATGGGAGTTGTGTGTGGCTTGGCGGTCTACTTGTTTTCCACTCTTATTTAACTTGAAACTCTTTTATTTTCTGTCATGTGAACAAAAATGTATCTTTTGGGGTTGAGATTCAGTGGAGACCAAATGCAAACTCTGTTTTGTATCATCTAGGGATTTAGAAAACTGTAGACTTGTATGTTTTAAAAATGTTTAAATTTATGTTTAAATTTTTACGTCTCTTTGAGTCGTTTGATATAGCTTGTGTGTGATGATAACTGCCTAGCACCCAAATGTTGTAGTTCCGCTGCGCATAGCATTTGTGGGGGTGTTAGTGATTGGTATCAGAGCCATGAGTTATAGAGAACTAGGTCGTTTTGAAAAATCCTAAACTATAACTTTTGGTGTCGTAAGAAATTGTCCAAGCACACAACTATCCTGCATGGCTCCGGTAAGATTTACTTTTAGTATTGATGGTATAGATGTATACCTTTTGAATTGAAATGAATGTATGAGTATTTATTATGTAAGTACTGAACTACTATATGTAAACGTTGAAATTGTACGTGGAGTACTCGATACCGTAATTCTTGTATTGCATATGCATGAGCATCATATTATCGCATGTTGGACATGTGTACCACCTTTGCATTGCATTTGCATGCATATATTTATAAATATTGAATAATAATCTTACTTACCCTCCAAAATTTTCTGTTATTGCAGAGATGGCCGAGGTACCGCCTAACGGGAATGAAAGCCGAATCGTGGAAGAAGCCGAGGCGGAAAATGTGCAAGCTCAGATTCCCGATCGAAGAAGTACTACCGTCCCCAGGCCTACTCGTATTTCTCATCTGATTGGTATGCCAGGTATCCCTAGAAGTTCCGACGCTACGGCTAGTGCTAATTCTCTTCATCAGGACATCGCAAGAGTTACCTGCCCCGGACCAAGAGCTTATGGTGACGTTTCGCTTTTCTTGAGAAGAATAGAGAGGTCGATGTACGAACGTTATGTGGTGGAAAATAAAGTAATCAAAAGGTTTGACGAGAATGAAAGAACACATCAGAAACTATTGGCAGGAACTGCAAGGGCTGAGTTTGATGGAGCAGTGAATAAGAGTGATATTAACAGTTTGAGATCGATGATAGCGAATTTGAGTGCAAGTCTTGAGCGGGTTAAGGAAGACCAGGCTAGGTTGGGTAGGATGCAGAGTTGGGAGCACCGTGTTAGATCATCCCTGCCGCAAGATTAGAGATTTGTAGATGACTCTGAGCTGGAGGCTAATGATTTCATGGTTCAGCCACCCGCCAGGGGTGAGTGTGTCACTTTAGGGAATCAGGTAGCATCGGAGTTGGGATCTACTTCTAGAACGAAGAAGGTGACCGAGTGTGAGCCGAGTGACAAAGGGAAGAGAAAGATGGACGAGGAAGAAGAAGACAGTGAAGAAGAGCCAGAAGAGGATGAAGAAGAACCACCATCCAAGAGGTCATGTGGATCACCACGTGGCTAGTTACTTGTATTTTATTTTATCTTTTGATCGTTGTAATCGAACTATTTTAGACTCCTGTATGATGGTATTGTGATGAAAACATGATAACTTTAAGTTTGTTGGTGTATGGTTGTAGTGGGATTACTTATCACAGATTTTGGTTGATCTATCAATGCAATCCATGTTTACCTTTCATAATCTATGATAAGTCTTAAATTTGCTCTTTTGTGATGTGATTGATGAATATTAGTAACCTTGTCGTTGATGTGTTGTTGTACTTATATTATGTCTTGAAAGAGAAATCCTTCTTAATCTTGATGTGTATACTTACCTTGTTTTCTATTTTCCCTGTCTTTGCAGAGAGGTGTAATTGAGACTTCACCATGCCTCCAAAGTTGATAGCTAACCGTGTGAACACTATAATTCAAGAGGCAATCGCCAATGCTCTTGAGGCAGATCGTGCAAACCGAAACCAAGGTCAAGGTGGAAATGTGGAAAGACAACAATCCCCTAGGGAGTGTTCTTATGCCGGTTTTGTGAAATGTGGTCCCACACAGTTTCGTGGTACCGGTGGAGCTTTGGAACTCCGTAGATGGTTGGAGAAGATTGAAAGCACTTTCGAAATCAGTGGGTGCTCTGAGGCAAACAAAGTTAAATTTGCAGCTGCTACTTTTCTTGATGATGCCTTAAGCTGGTGGAACAACCAGGTGGCTACTGTCGGATTAGCGGTAGAAAAATAGAAGAACTTGGGCTGCAACCAAGGCACTTTTGACTAAGAATTTTTGTCCCGAGGAGGAGCTGGGTCAGTTAAAGGATGAGTTGAGGCACTTGTCTTTGAAGAACAATGACATCACTGCTTATACAAGGAGGTTTAATGAGTTAAGCCTATTGTGTCCTGATGCTTTCGCCGATGATCGCAAGAAGATGAAACAGTACATCAAGGGTTTGTCGAGCAACATTAAGGGTGAGACAACTTCGTCAAAGCCTGGATCATTTGATGAAGCCGTTCAGATGGCTCACGCACTGATGGATGTTAAGCTGCAAGATAAGAAAGATTACATTGCTGAGGGAAACAAAAGGAAATGGGAAGCTGCTCAGGGGAATCAATCGCAAGGTCAGAATCGTGGGGGTAATCGCAACAACAACCAAGGTCAGAATCGTGACCAGCAGTTCAACCAGAGAAGGAATAATGGGATGAGAGCTGCTACTGCCCCAGAGGAGTAAAGGTCAATCCTCATTGTGGTCGTTGTAACTTGTACCATGTTGGGAATTGTCCTCCTGCATGTAGCATGTAACACCCCATTTTGGAAATGGAAATATCACAGTAATTATGGCGTGTTATCAAAGAATACAAGGTAAAATGTCTAAACATTACTTGACCATATAAAGGAAAATACCATAATCAAACATCGGTAGTCCAAAAGTAAAGCTCATCACACACAAACATAGTATAGTAAAGGAAAAGGACTAAACAATGTCCAAAGCATAAGTATCATAAAGAAAGGAAATGCATAATGTAAAGAAAGCTGGACAGCTTCCAGTCCATATGCACGTACTCTTAGTGTCTACGAGCGTCCCTAAGTACCTGCCGTTTTGGGAACATAGAAAAGGAAAATGGCTGAGCAATACGCTCAGTGCACTGATGTACAATAAAGCATGAATAGGATAAGCATATAACATAATAACAGCGGAAGAAACTAAGTCCCGAGTAACCTGGTTAAGTCTTAATAAAACTGGTTTAATAGTTTGAAAGTCTTATGTTCATCTTATAAAAATTGTTTGTCATATTTTACCATTAGCCAATATAGGTCATGAATATCTACCGTGCATGAATAATTAGAGGGGTGACCTCATCATGCAAATTAGAGGGGCTGCCTCTAATTTAATATACTGGTTTATGGGTAGGAGGGATCAGCTCCTTGTGAAGGATGCAAGGCACACACCACATTCACCATGTAATTTTGAATAAAACGTGTAACTAGGATGCACCCATACGCCCCACATGATAAATATAATAATATGGCCAAAAGCTGAAGGGACGCCACGAGCAATCACTCCGCCGTGGTGAAGTCATAACATCAGTGCCTCTAATGTTATGGTTATGGTACCTCCATAACTAGGTGAAACTGGTAATGCATGTATATGGCTATAGGTAATCATATTTAAACATAAGCAATCAAACTCATACTTATACTACGGGAAAACATTTGGCTGGATACGGGGAAATCCTAATAAGGAAAGAATGTCCATACTAAAAGGACGGTAATCCGTACCTTATGTCCAGTGAACGAGAACGATGAACTGCGAGAATCCTACTTCCGAAACACTAGTGCTACATAAATACGTACATGAAATAAGTATCTGCTTACTAAATACATAGCTGGTTTTATGTCATGTCTTAGCTTATTTTATGTGTTCTTACTATGTTCTACTGTTTAAAGCCTTAAATTGTGTTAAATCTTATATTCTGTTCATTCTGATCAAGTATTTCTGATATTTCATGTGTTATTATACTTACTGTGTAATAATAAGTAACTTTCCAAAAATAGCAGGTTTCCTAAAATAGAAAGTTTCAAAAAATAGAAAGTTTCCAAAAATAGAAAGTTTCCAAAATAGAAAGTTACCAAAAATAGAAAGTTTCTAAAAATAGAAAGTTTCCAAAAATAGATTTACTGCTTAAAATAGATAAGTTTCTAAAAATAGAAAGTTTCCATAAATAGATTAGCTGCCTTAATTAAATAAGTTTCCATAAATAGATTAGCTGCCTTAAATAACTAAGTTTCTAAATAGCTGGTTTCCATAAATAAATTAGCTGCCTTATTTATTTAAGTTTCTAAAAATATAAAGTTTCCATAATTAGAAATAAGCTGGTTAAATAAGCTAAGTAAATAAGCCTAAGTGTTTTCATGATTATTTTCTAAGTCATATGATATATTGTATAGTTTAATAATTATTTCATGTAATTTAATTAAACTATAGGTTATAGTATTTAATTAAAGTATGGCATGTTTTTAATTAAATATATTAAATACTTAGGTTAAAATATGTATTATTAAATATTAATAATATAACCTAAGTAATGTTAATTAATTAATTATATCCATGGTTTTTAAATAATTAACTAATTATAAGTCTTAATAATATAAATACTTAGGTTAAAATAATTTCATGATTATTAATAATTAATTAACCTAAGTCATGTTATTAAATTAATCACATCTTTTATTAATTTAATTTTAACATAAGTTTATAACATAAACAAAACTAACATAACCATGATCCGGATCTAAGCTTAAAAACATGCACCGGACATGAATCGACACCGTACCCCGACCCAAATCAGGGTACCCCTTGCTGCCGTGGGACCCACACGCACCAACCAAGACCAATATGGTCTTGGTGGTGGTCGGCTTAAGCAAACCGAAACCCCTTTGGGGTCGGTTGCAGCATGCGGCCCAAAACAAAACACCCCTTAATCGACCATTTGATTTAATTAATCATCAAAACATGTTAGATCTATGTTTAATTAATGTGTTTTTTATAAAAACATCCCATGTTCATCACTAATAAAAAGATTAATTAAAAAGAAAAGGTTTAAAAAGGTTTTACCGTATTCGTGGAACAAGGGAATGAAGAACAAACACGAACAAACAATAAATCAACAAGATCCAAGATCAAGGAATCACCTTGTTTGGTGATTTGTAGGTGGCGGCACAAAGAGGAGGAGAAAAGGGAGGGTTTTAGGTTTTTCCTAAAATCTTCTATAAAGTAAATTTTGAGTAGTAAAAATTACTTAACCCCCTTTTAGTAAAATTGGTAATGGGCTTGGCCCAATACCCTTGTTTTAGCCGCGGGTAGGGACCCCCATGGGGTTCCCGTACCTCGTTTCGTGTCTCGTTATTTAGTTGGTCGTTTGTGTTTAATTATGTTCGTGTTTTAAATGTTCTCGTTACGTAAATACCATACTCTAATATATTTAATTACGCTCGTATTAAATATATATACGTAATTAATAATAGCTCGTGTTTTAATTACGCTCGTGATTTTGTGATCGTATGTTCGTGATTAATTATTGCTAAATAATTATTACGTGATCGTGCATATAAAATACTTATCGTGTTCTAACACGTACGTAATACATAAACTCCTAACACGTAATCGTAATCATGCTATATTAGGAAAGTTTTTAACTAGTACGTACGATCCTAAGGGTACTATGCATGGTAAAAGCATGCGGGTTTTACATAGCAAGTGTGGAAAGGCGGGTCATAAAGAGGCAGATTGTCGATCTAGAGGAGTGGCTACAGGGGCAAATGCCACGAGGGTAATGGTTTGTTTTGGATGTGGAGAAAAGGGGCACAAACAAGGAAACTGCCTGAAAGCTGGGAATAGGCAGGGAGGAAATAATGTTGCTGCTGTATATCGAGTAGGTACCGCTGATATACCACAAGGCCCGAATGTGGTGACCGGTACGTTTCTACTTGACGCTCGTTAAGCTAGTGTATTATTTGATTCTGGATCCGACAAAAGCTTTGTAGATGTAAAATTTAGTCGTCTTATCAATAGAGAACCGGTGATGCTAACGACTAACTATAATGTGGAATTAGCCGATGGAAAGATTGTTAGTACTAATTCTATACTAAGAGGGTGTACCTTAAAGTTAGGGAATTATGCCTTTAATATCGACTTAATGCCTATAAAGCTAGGATCTTTCACGTGATCGTTGGGATGGATTGGTTAATGGCGCATAATGTGGTGATTGTTTGTGGTGAAAGGTTAGTCCAAATCCTGTTGAGGGGTGACCTCATCATGCAAATTAGAGGAGCTGCCTCTAATTTAATATACTGGTTTATGGGTAGGAGGGATCAGCTCCTTATGAAGGATGCAAGGCACACACCACATTCACCATGTAATCCTGAATAAAACGTGTAACTAGGATGCACCCATACGCCCCACATGATAAATATAATAATATGGCCAAAAGCTGAAGGGACGCCACGAGCAATCACTCCGCCGTGGTGAAGTCATAACATCAGTGCCTCTAATGTTATGGTCATGGTACCTCCATAACTAGGTGAAACTGGTCATGCATGTATATGGCTATAGGTAATCATATTTAAACATAAGCAATCAAACTCATACTTATACTACGGGAAAACAGTTGGCTGCATACGGGGAAATCCTAATAAGGAAAGAATGTCCATACTGAAAGGACGGGAATCCGTACCTTATGTCCAGTGAACGAGAACGATGAACTGCGAGAATCCTACTTCCGAAACACTAGTGCTACATAAATACGTACATGAAATAAGTATCTGCTTACTAAATACATAGCTGGTTTTATGTCATGTCTTAGCTTATTTTATGTGTTCTTACTATGTTCTACTGTTTAAAGCCTTAAATTGTGTTAAATCTTATATTATGTTCATTCTGATCAAGTATTTCTGATATTTCATGTGTTATTATACTTACTGTGTAATAATAAGTAACTTTCCAAAAATAGTAGGTTTCCTAAAATAGAAAGTTTCCAAAAATAGAAAGTTTCCAAAAATAGAAAGTTTCCAAAAAGAGAAAGTTTCCAAAAATAGAAAGTTACCAAAAATAGAAAGTTTCCAAAAATAGAAAGTTTCCAAAATTAGATTTACTGCTTAAAATAGATAAGTTTCTAAAAATAGAAAGTTTCCATAAATAGATTAGCTGCCTTAATTAAATAAGTTTCCATAAGTAGATTAGCTGCCTTAAATAACTAAGTTTCTAAATAGCTGGTTTCCATAAATAAATTAGCTGCCTTATTTAATTAAGTTTCTAAAAATAGAAAGTTTCCATAATTAGAAATAAGCTGGTTAAATAAGCTAAGTAAATAAGCCTAAGTGTTTTCATGATTATTTTCTAAGTCATATGATATATTGTATAGTTTAATAATTATTTCATGATTATTTTCTAAGTCATATGATATATTGTATAGTTTAATAATTATTTCATGTAATTTAATTAAACTATAGGTTATAATATTTAATTAAAGTATGACATGTTTTTAATTAAATATATTAAATACTTAAGTTAAAATATGTATTATTAAATATTAATAATATAACCTAAGTAATGTTAATTAATTAATTATATCCATGGTTTTTAAATAATTAACTAATTATAAGTCTTAATAATATAAATACTTAGGTTAAAATAATTTCATGATTAATAATAATTAATTAACCTAAGTCATGTTATTAAATTAATCACATCTTTTATTAATTTA
Source organism: Glebionis coronaria (assembly GCA_025667525.1). Taxonomy (NCBI): domain Eukaryota; kingdom Viridiplantae; phylum Streptophyta; class Magnoliopsida; order Asterales; family Asteraceae; genus Glebionis; species Glebionis coronaria. The sequence continues at coordinate 587,093,881 of CM046874.1, read as the reverse complement.
ATTTTAACATAAGTTTATAACATAAACAAAACTAAAATAACCATGATCCAGATCTAAGCTTAAAAACATGCACCGGACATGAATCGACACCGTACCCCGACCCAAATCGGGGTACCCCTTGCTGCTGTGGGACCCACACGCACCAACCAAGACCAATATGGTCTTGGTGGTGGTCGGCTTAAGCAAACCGAAACCCCTTTGGGGTCGGTTGTAGCCTGCGGCCCAAAACAAAATACCCCTTAATCGACCATTTGATTTAATTAATCATCAAAACATGTTAGATCTATGTTTAATTAATGTGTTTTTATAAAAACATCCCATGTTCATCATTAATAAATAGATTAATTAAAAAGAAAAGGTTTAAAAAGGTTTTACCGTATTCGTGGATCAAGGGAATGAAGAACAAACATGAACAAACAATAAATCAACAAGATCCAAGATCAAGGAATCACCTTGTTTGGTGATTTGTAGGTGGCGACACAAAGAGGAGGAGAAAAGGGAGGGTTTTAGGTTTTTCTTGAAATATTCTGTAAAGTAATTTTTGAGTAGTAAAAATTACTTAACCCCCTTTTAGTAAAATTGGTAATGGGCTTGGCCCATTACCCTTGTTTTAGCCTCGGGTAGGGACCCCCCATGGGGTTCCCGTACCTCGTTTCGTGTCTCGTTATTTAGTTGGTCGTTTGTGTTTAATTATGTTCGTGTTTTAAATGTTCTCGTTACGTAAATACCATACTCTAATATATTTAATTACGCTCGTATTAAATATATACACGTAATTAATAATAGCTCGTGTTTTAATTACGCTCGTGATTTCGTGATCGTATGTTCGTGATTAATTATTGCTAAATAATTATTACGTGATCGTGCATATAAAATACTTATCGTGTTCTAACACGTACGTAATACATAAACTCCTAACACGTAATCGTAATCATGCTATATTAGGAAAGTTTTTAACTAGTATGTACGATCCTAAGGGTACTATGCATGGTAAAAGCATGCGGGTTTTACAACTCTTCCCCCCTAAAAAGAATAATTCGTCCCCGAATTATAGATAAAGTAAACTGGAAAAGAAGAACATACCCGAATTCAAAATATGAAATGAGGGTAAGAAGCCCGGATAGACTCCTCCGTTTCCCAAGTGGCTTCCCGCTCGGTATGATCCCTCCATAGAATTTTGACGAATGGAATCGTCTTCTTTCTCGTGACTTGTTCTTGCCTGTCGAGAACTCGTTCGAGTTCTTCTATAAAAGTGAGATCTTCACGTATCTGTTCCAGTGGATACTGAGCCATGTGAAGGGGATGATATTGGTACCCTCTGAGTAAAGACACATGAAACACATTGTGCACATGCGAAAGCTGCGGAGGTAACGCCAATCGATAAGATACTTCACCGACTCGTTCAATGATATCAAACGGTCCGATGAAACGAGGACTGAGCTTCCCTTTAATCCCAAAGCGTCTAACACCACGTGCCGGCGAAACCTTAAGGAAGACATGATCTCCTACGTTAAAGTGTAAATCCCTACGATGCTTATCGGCGTAACTCTTCTGACGTGACCGTGCCTCCTGAATTTTCTGCCTAGCTACTGCAATCTTCTCATTTGTCATCTCTATGATTTCTGGTCCTTCGAGTGTTCGCTCGCCAACCTGATCCCAGCAGATTGGGGCGCAACACTTTCTGCTATACAACATCTCAAATGGCGCACACTTGATGCTTGCGTGCCAGCTGTTGTTGTATGCAAACTCCACCAAACAGATATATTCGTCCCAATCACCCGTCCATTCCAACGCACATGACCTCAACATATCCTTCAATGTCTGAATGGTTCGCTCCGACTGTCCGTCCGTTTGAGGATGAAAAGCCGTGCTAAGCTTAAGTTGTGTACCCCAAGCTTTCTGCAGACTTTTCTAAAAGCGCGAAGTGAATCGAGGATCTCTGTCTGTGACGATGCTGGATGGTGCACCGTGGAGTCTCATGATCTCTCGTCTATACGTATCTGCGAGTTTACTTACCGGATCTTCCTTGCGAATCGGTAAGAAATGAGCTGATTTGGTAAGTCGATCAACGATAACCCAAATTGCATCGTGCTTCCTTTTGGTAGGCGGAAGACCGGTAACAAAATCCATGGTGATTTTGTCCCACTTCCACTCTGGAATATCTAACGGTTGAAGGAGACCGTCAGATCGCTGATGCTCGATCTTAACCTGCTGGCAGGTAAGACATTTGGAGACGTAAGTGGCCACATCCTGTTTCATACCACTCCACCAAAAGTACTGCTTGATGTCATGGTACATTTTAGTTGAACCAGGATGTATCGAGAATGGGGAGCTATGAGCTTCTGCTAGCAAAGCTTCCCGGAGTTCTTGGTCGTCAGGAACACAAAGTCTAGTGCCCTGCCATACGATACCATCTGCATCTACTCTGAATTCTGACTGCTTCTCCAAATTCTGTATTATCGCCCAGATTTCTCCGTCATCCTTCTGAGCTTCCTTGATCTTAGATAGTAACTCGGGTTCTACTCTAAGATTAGCCCAGTAACCGTGCTGTCCACGTATCATGATCTCGATGTCTAGTTGCTCCAATTCTCTTATGATTTACTCTTCGATTCTAATGCTGTTGATCATTCCGGACTTCCTGCTAAGGGCATCTGCTACTACATTTGCCTTTCCGGGATGATACTGTAGATTAATGTCATAATCCTTCAACAGCTCTAACCATCTCCTCTGCCTCATGTTCAATTCACGCTGAGTGAAGATATACTTCAAGCTCTTGTGATCCGTGAAAATGTCAAATGATTCTCCATATAAGTAGTGTCTCCATATCTTCAATGCAAACACGACTGCAGCAAGTTCCAGATCGTGCGTAGGGTAATTCTCTTCATAAGGCTTAAGCTGCCGTGAAGCGTAAGCGATCACTTTCCCATGTTGCATGAGAACACAGCCAAGTCCCTTCCCCGATGCATCGCTGTAGATTTGAAATCCACCCGTACCAGATGGTAGAGTAAGAATAGGTGCATATACTAACTTCTGCTTCAGGTCTTCAAAGCTCTTCTCTCGATCTTCAGTCCAGACGAATTTCTCCCCTTTCCGCATCAGTTTGGTCAATGGTAGAGCTAGGTGGAAAAAGTTCTCCACGAACCTACGGTAATAGCCAGCTAAGCCTAAGAAACTGCGGACTTCCGTCGCCGATGTCGGCCTCGGCCACTTAGTAATGGCCTCAACCTTCGCTGGATCCATAGTGATTCCTTCTGCTGATACAGTGTGACCTAAGAATGCCACCTTGTCTAACCAGAACTCACACTTGGAGAATTTAGCATACAGCTGCTTCTGGCGAAGAATCTGTAGTACTATACGAAGATGGTCTTCGTGTTCCTCCTTGGACTTTGAGAAAATCAGGATGTCATCGATGAAAACAATGACGAATTTGTCCAGAAATTCATGGAAGATTCTGTTCATCAGATCCATGAACACTGCTGGAGCATTAGTCAGGCCAAATGGCATAACTACAAACTCGTAGTGGCCATAGCGGGTACGAAAAGCAGTCTTAGCGATGTCCTGCTCCTTGACCCGTAGCTGGTGATAGCCTGACCTAAGATCGATCTTGGAGAATTGTTTGGCCCCTTGGAGTTGGTCAAATAGATCGTCAATGCGTGGCAGTGGATACCTATTCCAAATAGTAATCTTGTGGAGCTCGCGATAGTCTATGCAAAGACGCATACTGCCGTCCTTCTTCTTAACAAACAAGACCGGTGCGCCCCATGGAGATGCGCTCGGTCGAATGAAACCTCGTTCAAGAAGTTCTTGTAGTTGATCCTTCAACTCCTTCAGCTCTATGGGAGCCATGCGATAAGGAGCCTTGGAGATTGGTTCAGCTCCTGGAACCAGCTCGATACTGAATTCCACTTCCCGTGCAGGTGGTATGCCCGGAAGTTCTGCTGGAAACACGTCTTGGAATTCCGACACTATTGGTTGATCCTGAATCGATGGAGATTCAGCATCCATGTCGTGAACCGTAGCTAGATAACCCTCGCAGCCGTGTGACAGTAGTGCACGCGCTTGCAGGGTGGATATGACTTGTACAGACCGTCCGGGTATGAACCTGTTATGAATGTACTCTGGTGCGTTGACATCACCGAAGATAACTCGACATGAATGGCAGTCTATAGTAGCATGATACTTGGATAGCCAATCCATGCCCAAAATCATGTCGAAGTCATTCATGTCCAGCGGAAGTGCATCGACAGGTCGAACCTTATCATCAAATTCTAGGGGAAGACTCTTGTATACATGAGTGATTAATACAGAGTTCCTCAAAGGCGTGGAAATAGTAAGCCTATTTTCTAGTGGCAAGGGAGGCATCCTAATGTTCTTAGCATAAGCAGTAGAAATAACCGAGTGAGTAACACCCGTATCGAAAAGAATACATGCAGCGCGACCATACATATACAAGATTCCAGTGATGGTACCTGTAGACTTGCTGGCCTTGTCTCGAGATGTCGTGTAGACACGCCCGACAGTAGGATGCGGCTTGGTATCAACATGTCTTGATGTACCCCATCTCGCCCTTACGGCAATCCTTCATAATATGGCCAGGAAGATCACACTTGAAGCACGCATCAGTATTACGGCAACATGGTCCTGGGTGCCTACGGTGGCAAGTAGAGCAAAAAGGATGAGTGTATCCTCCAGTAGGTGCTCTGGCTGGCTGAGGACCTGATAAAACATTTTACATGAGACATAATAGTTGGGTACAAAGGACGAAGCGGATAATCGTAAGATTGAATACCAGTGATAGCTGGACGGCTAGGCTGCGAACCTCTCTGGTTCTGGTCCCTACCGTTTCCATGGTTCCTGGTAGAAGTTTGCTAAAGTGTCAGAATATGAGCTATAGCATAAAACATAAGGGATTTCATAAGTATTAGGACCTGCTGTTGCTGGATTGCCCGACGTTGTTACGGTAATTGTCATTACCGCCACGCCTATCCGTAGCAGATCGGTCATTAGTCTGACCGTTTCCCTTGGGCTGATGAGGCTGCTGCTGAGTAGCCGGCTAAGACCGGTCCCTAGTTTTCTGCCTGGAAGATACATTTAAAGAGATGAATAATTAACATATGGAAAGTATACGGATTGGTCACCGCTTGAATACGAAGGTTTACCTCTTGTCGGGTCTTTCAGCTTCCCCAAACTCATCCCTCTCCTACAGCATCTCTAGTTTTCGTGCTGCATCGGCCACTTGTGCTACAGTATTGAACGTAGCACACACCAGATTGTTTGCGACCGATGTGCGAAGAGCCCATCTGAAGTGATGTGCCTGCTCTTCAGGAGTACCTGCTGCCGCACCAAGGAAACCAGCCAAGCGAAGAAAGCGCTGCATAAACTCGTTGCTATTCTCCCTAGCTCTCTGACGGATCCCATGGTACTCTCTCTTGAGCTTGTCCTGCTCAGCCTTGGGAAAGAACTGCTCCATCACCCTGTCCTTGAACTGAGCCCAAGTCAAACCAGCAACCCACTCATCACCACCTTCAGATTGCATCAAAGCTAACCACCAGTTGAGTACATCGCCTTCGAACCGATAGCATGCCAACCTCGCCTTGTATGCGGGGTCACAACCCATAGCGTTGAAGATCTTCTTGATGTGAGCCAACCAGCTTTCAGCATCGCTGGGGCTATCTGTCTTCTCAAAAGCTCGAGGGCGGGGCTTGTTGAATCTCTCCAGCCATACTGCTAATGTCACTGGAGGAGGAGGAGGAGTAGGTGGCTGATTGTGCTGTTGCTGCTGATTGTTGGCAGCTTGAACTTCAGCCCGGATGTCATTCCTCAGTTGAGGAAGCAAGGCTTGCATGGCAGCCTGAATTGCAGCATTGAGCTGCTCCTGTTCGCGTGTGAGAACCATCTGACAGTATAACATAAACATATGATTAAACAGTTCGAAACATAAAATATAAATATATACATGAAAAAAAAATTTATACTAAAAAAAAATTTCACGAGAAAAATTTTATGCAAGAAAATTTGGTGTATGAATGCATGATGTAGTTTTATGAAAACTTTGTATGCTCGAGAGTAAACGCCTCTGGTCAGTTCACCCAAAACGAAAGACATATCGAGGGGAGGCCTATGGGTCGGTCCCAAATCTAAAAGTTTCGATGAAACACATGCGACTAAATAGGGCCAGTCCTGTACCAACCATTATGTTGTCCCATGTATTTGTGATGATTAAGCAATGAAGAAAGAAAGAAAATAGATGAAGAAGAGATGAATTCCTAGAGAGAGAAAGTAGTGAGAGAAAGTAGAGAGAGATGATTAACTTGGTGAGATTAGATTAAGAAAAGAAGTTGTTACAAATGACCATCCACCCTCCTAACATGCTAGGAGGGTAGTATATATAGTCCACCCACATGCGGGCTTTAATGGACTATATATTGGGCCGGGCTTGTCTTTTGGACTTTAATTAGCTTAAATCCAAGCCCGTGAACCACGACTAAAATAACTACCTATTACTACGTTCTAGTAAATATTACAATAGAAACCAATGACCGAACATTCTTGTTTGACTCAATATTTTGAGGCTAACAATCTCCCCCAATGTGAGGTCATTCCTCTTTGATATTTGGATTCCAATGGAGATTTATGAATTTCTTCATAAATGAGTCTTGAACGTGTAACAGTAGTTTTGTTCCTTCATGCTATGATCTTTGAGCCTTTGTCGTTGTCTTTCGACTTTGTCTTTTAGTCTTGAGATATTCAAATCATCCTTGACTTCTTATTGCCATCTTGCGATCTTGTGTCTTTGTCCACATGCTCACACTATCAATTGTTGAATAAGTCTTTGGGCATGAATATGTGGTTGTGAATCTTTGACTTTGCTGAGTACACCGTGACGCCACCTTCTCGGGACAAAACATAGACACGGACTGAATGGCTTTGACATTCGTCCTAAATCGGTAGCGTTTTACCTCCGGTCGGTGAAGACCGTTATACGATATTAAATATCGTACCTGTGATCAGGTAGATTCAATTAAGAATCTTCTTGACAGGGTTTCGCGGCAGTACTAGCCGTTCTCTTTACTCGACCGTCTCAAAGCAAGACTGCGAACATAAAGAGTGAATCAATTGGATAAATATCCGCTTGATTAAAGTCGTCAATTCAAATTCTTGGAACAAGTTTGATTCATTAAGAATCTTACCATTGTTGCTTTCCAGTTGACACAAGTTTGATTCATGAGAATCTCACAAGTCACCTACCGTAGCGCTGTTTGATGTTGACGCTAGAAGGATTTCCATTCATCACTGTGAATATTAATAAATATCACTCTGAATGTTCTGGCAAGACCATAAAGATATTGCGTAGAAACCTGAAACAAGTTTGAATCAATTCAAAATCAAACCACTATTGCTTTTCAGTTTTACATATGTTCAATTCATAACGAATCTCGCATATGACCTACCGCAGTGCTGTTTGATGTTAACACTGAAAGGATTTCCACTCATCATTGTGAATACTAAGTAGTATCACTCTGAGTGTTCTAGCAATATCGCAAGGATATAGCGTAGGACTCTCTTGAACTTCATCCGTGTGTCCTAACGAGATTTGATTGATCTCTTGGCTCTAGACTCGATTTGTGCACTTTTAGTGGTCGGAGGCTGGAGCAGATGCCACCTATTCAATATCAACTATCTCGGAGTGAGAAAGTCAATAGAAGTCGTGTTGATCTCCGTGACAATAAAACAAACTTCTTTTGAGAGAAGTCTGAGTAGCTAGGAAAGGGTTGTGCTTCACATCACTGGGTCCATGATGAGTTTGTCTTCATGATGAGTTGACCCGGTTTCTGCCTAAGTTGTATGGAGGGCTTCTTTCTTTAGACCCTTTATCCTTACATTTCTTTTTCATTCTTCAACCCCTTCAATGCTTACCAAGACATCATTAATAGCACCTTGTTGTGATTGTTCCAGTGCTATCATCAGTACTTAGTCGGCATTCAGCTACGTTCACATTCTACTCCATCTTTCCTAAGGACTTCTAATAATCTATTGGATTGTCCCTGGGAAGATCCCTCCGGCTCTGTTTGGATCATAGGACTTAAACCTAACCACCCTTTTGACACCAATAACGTCGTGAATTAAAGATGTTGTGGGTATTTGATCGTAACCATGAAAACCACATTAAATTCTAACAAAGTGTTTGAAAAACATTTAACACCTTGCTAGTTTTGTCGTTTCAGAAAAACTCCCCCTTCACATGTGCATTTAAATGCGAAAGAATTTAAGTAAACATTTTGCCCATGTGGGTAAGAGTTAACGTGCTTGAGTCTTATAGATCACATTTTAATCACATTTTCTCCCCCTATCTCTAATATATAAAATCTTTTGATATTAGAGATACCAAATTTGATTAAAATATATTTTGAAAAATAGTCTTGAAAATCTTCGGGAGAAAAATGTGTCAAACTTAGCATGAATTTTGGAACGCGCCCCCTCAAAAATTGATCCAGTGGAATTGTCATTTCGAGGATTTGATCCACATTAAACTTTTTGAGGATAGGAGTTGTTGAACACACAATTTTTGAAAGATTTTGAATATCATTGAGAAATTCTTGAAAAAATTGTGTTCAACGCTTTTTGAAAAATCAATTCTTTTTGTCGAAAAGGTTTTTCTTAAGCATAAACTTGAGTTCATAGACTTTGAATGTCTTGACGAATCCACTCAAGTGTAAGAAGATTTAACTTCTTTTGCTAAGGGTAAGAGTACAAAAGCGTACACTCCCCCGTGAATTTAGATCCGGGTTGCAATCTGAAAGTGATTACAAGCCATTGTGTTGAGCTCAAAACATTGAATGTTTTGTGACAAGCTCAACCCAAGATAGATTGCTCTACCCGTTGTTGGAAATATTGTCCAAAATAGACAATTTCCTTTTGAAAAGATAGAAATGACATGTTTTGAATAATATTTACAACTTTCATTCGAGCTTTATGTACACACCCGTGTCGTTATTGAGCGACATTTCTAGGTACGTCCATATTATCGATAATGAAAGACATGTCGAGAAGAATATTTTTGGATTATCAAAGATTTTTTACTTTTGTATTTTGCTTTTTGATTAATATTTACAGGTAGATGTTTGATAGATGAATTAAGCAGGCTTCTTTGCCAGAACCTCCAGTTCTGCTGGAGTCAAACATCTCATACCAATTTGCCTAACTAGATACGCAAACCTCTCTTTCGAAAGAGCTTTTGTAAACAAGTCAGCTAATTGGTAATCAGTTCCAACAAAGTATAATTCAACAATACCTCTTTCAACTTGTTCCTTAATGAAGTGATATCTGACATCAATGTGCTTCGTGCGGGAATGTTGAACCGGATTGCAGGAGATGGCTATGGCCGACTTTGAGTCACAGTACATAGGTACTTTATCAAAATGGAAGCCATAATCCGTGAGTTGTGTTCTCATCCAAAGAACTTGAGCACAACACGCAGATAGAGACACATACTCCGCTTCGGCTGATGAAAGTGACGTGCAATCCTGCTTCTTGGAAGACCATCCCACAAGCTTGTCTTGACCTAGAAATTGTGCACCACCCGAAGTACTTTTACGTGTATCAAGACACCCTGCATGATCAGAATCTGAATAGGCCGTTAGAAAGAAACCGGTTTCCCTCGGATACCAGAGTCCCATGTGAATGGTATTCTTAAGGTACCGAAAGATCCGTCTAACCTCCTTGAGGTGCTTTTCAGTGGGTCGTGCTTGATATCGTGCACAATAGCATGTAGCATGATGAATATCAGGTCTGCTTGCTGTCAAGTACATGAGGGACCCGATCATGGAACGATATCTCGTTTGATCTATGGGTAATCCCTCCAAATCAGCATCTAGGGATGTGGTTGATAATGGTGTCCCAACGGGTCACATGATGTCATACCATGCTTTTTGATTATCTCTTGACAATACTTAGCTTGGTTAATGAAGATACCACTTGGGGATTGGTGAACTTGAATTCCTAGAAAGAATTTTAGTTCACCCATCATAGACATTTCAAATCTGCTGTGCATTACTTTTTCAAACCATTTTGAAAGTTTTGGGTTTGTAGACCCGAAAATAATGTCATCAACATAAATTTGCACAAGCAGAATGTCATCCCCATATTTATAAGTGAACAAAGTTAAATCAATGGAACCTTTTGAGAAACCTTTGGAGACCAGAAATTTCGAGAGCTCGTCGTACCACGCCCTTGGAGCTTGCTTGAGTCCATATAGTGCTTTGTGGAGACGATACACCTTGTCAGGATAATGAGGATTGACGAATCCTTCCGGCTGCGTGACATAAACTTCTTCCTTTAAAGGACCGTTAAGAAACGCCGTCTTTACGTCCATTTGATAAACGATGAATCCCTTATGTGCAGCATAAGCAAGGAAAATCCTGACCGCTTCCATTCGAGCTACTGGTGCAAATGATTCTTCAAAATCAATACCCTCTTTCTGTCCATACCCTTTAGCCACTAGTCTAGATTTATTCTTGATGATCGTGTTCTCTTCATCCATCTTGTTTTTCCAGATCCATCGAAGATTTAATGGTGTTACGTCGTATGGTCTGTCAACAAGTTCCCAGACTTTAAGTCTTTCAAATTGTTGAAGTTCATCCGTCATCGATTCAATCCAAGCATGATCAGCTAATGCTTCTTTGATGTTTTTCGGTTCAGCTGAACTCACGGCGAGTGCGAACATACAAACATCAGCATCGGTGTTAAGCTGTCGTCTTGTGCGAACGGGCTGTGAAGGGTTTCCAATGACATGAACCAAAGGATGATCTCGGGTCCAATGATGTGTTGAAGGATGTCGTTGGTAGAACGTATGCATATTTGACGGATCAACATGGCGAGTAGAAGACTCTCCAATTTCGTGTACCGGTGTACCGAATGGGTTGATAAATTCGTCTTCGTCAGATAATGCATTGTCTGCTTGATTTGTGTTCTCTGGAGCAATGACAGTAGTTGTGGATGTTGTAGGATCGATTGTTGAAGTGATATTCTGAGGAGGTAAATCTGCAACAACCCGTGTTGAAGTAGATGAAGTTGTATCCTTTTGTTGACGATGATTGGTATCATCATTCATATCATGAGTGACAGCGGAAGACTTTGATACAACTTGTTTCTCCCCCGTGAAATATTCATCATACATTGGTCCATATAACATTTCCAACTCTTCAATGGTCGTGTCGACTGTCATATCAGCTCTAGGAACATTCTCTGGAACCAGCGTTGAACTTGACGGTTCATTGCTGTGGTCTTGAGTTTCGAGTTCCGTGCGGTTGTGAACGGAAGTCGTTTGTCGTTGTGGATCGGGACTCAAACTGTTTTGTTCAAGTGCCATTTCTTGAGATTCATCAAATCGGATGTGAATTGTCTCGACAATCAATTTTGTTCTTTTGTTGAACACTCTATATCCCTTAGACTGAGTTGCATATCCCACAAGAATACATGCATCACCTTTTTCTTTCATCTTATCCAAATTTTCACCATCTCGTATAATGTAACAAGTACATCCAAAAACATGAAGGTGTTTGAGTGAAGGTTTTCGATCATGAATTATGTGATATGGTGTCTTTTCGTGTCTTGGGATAATTAAGGAGCGGTTTTGTGTGTAGCATGCGGTTGACACGGCTTCGGCCCAAAAGTATAGTGGAAGTTTTGAAGTGGATAATAATGTTCGAGCAGCTTCAACCAAAGTACGGTTTCGTCTTTCAACAACGCCGTTTTGTTCGGGTGTTCGAGCAATAGATGTTTCATGTTCAATCCCTTCGGCTTCAAAATACTTTCTCAGATTAGAATTCAAAAATTCTGTACCTCTGTCAGTACGAACCACTTTAACTTGAGCTTGAAGACCACGTTGTATCAATTTTAGGAAGCTGATGAGAACGTCGGGTGTTTCATCCTTGGACCTCAAGAAGTGAGTCCATGTGTACCTTGAGTAATCATCGACAATTACCAGAATATATTTCTTTCCATTGATACTCTGAACACGCATGGGACCGCACAGATCCATATGAAGAAGATCTAACCGTCCTTTAGAGCTTGGTGTGGTCTTTGTTTTGAAGCTACTTCGTTTAGCTTTACAAAGTTCACAAGAAGAACAAAGATGATCTTTGATGAATTTCAAGCTTGGAAGGCCTCTCACAATATCTTTCTTGGAAAGCAAGTTGATGGTATCAAAGTTTAGATGAGAAAGACGTTGATGCCATAACCATGCCTGAGTCGTTGAAGCTTTAGCCATGAAGCAAATTGGAGTTGATGAAGTTGTGTCTTGAAGTGAAATTGTGTAAAGATCAGTACCCCGTGTACCGGTAAGTAAGTCATTCCCATCATAATCACGAACAAAACATGTCTTCTTTCTGAAAGCAACTTCCAAATCCGCATCACAGAATTGACCAACCGAGAAAAGATTGTGATTGAGCCCTTCGACGTAGTATACCCTTTTAATCGTGATATTCCCTTGAACCAAATCTCCATATCCTAGGATCGGTGCAAATTGATCATTTCCGAATCGGACCGTACCTAGGAACTTCTCCACGAAGTTAACTAGAAGCTTGAGATTCCCCGTCATGTGCTTCGTGCACCCGGAGTCCATTATGAAGAGAATTATTTGTATCACCTGCAGAAGAGTTAGAACACGATGGAGCATTTGTTAAATTGGATACCACAGTAGTTGTGATAGTAGAATCATTAGTGTCCTTATCAACATTTAAAGGCAAACTAACACTCGTTTTCACATTTTCTGTCCTAACTTTAGGCATCCATTTATATCCGGGAGGACATTGATTAGCAAACCACCATTTCCAAGACTTACTGGCAGACTCATATAATTCCTTAATTTTGCTTCTAGGATTCTTAGTGGTGGAGTCTGATGCATTACTTTTCTTAGTGGGGGTTGCACCAGAATGGTTCACTTTGCGTTTGGGTTTACTAGCTCTAATAGGCATTGCAACTTGCTTCTTAGTTTTAGTATCTAAGCCTTTGACTTTATTTATAGCACACATAGAATGATTAGCATTAGCACACTTGCCACATTTGACACAAACAAATTTCACATTCATAGCATTCAAAGTTGAATCATTCAAATCGTCATGACACGCGATTACAGACGTTTTATTCTTAGAAACATTGAAAATCCTAGGGTGTTCTTCTACTTGCTTCATCTTCCCTAGATTCTTGTGTTTCCAGACCTTATCATTCACTTGAGTGCTCTTAAGCTGAGGCCGGCTAACACTAGTAGTGGAGACTATTCCTGTAGTAGAAGACACATGAATATGAGTGTTTCTAGAAGTCTGAGGCGAGTGAGAATCTTTGTTTGTGGGCTTAGTGGACATTCTATACATCCCTGGTTTAATGACATTATTGTGCCTAACGCTTGGTGCTATAGGATTCCTTATGGGTTGAGCTTATGGTAACCTTTCCTTTCCATCCATCTTGGGGGCAAACACAGATTTTGCAAACGAGGAATTAGATAAAGCAGATGGTTTTCCCAAGATAGAGGATCTATTCTCTTTAGAGGCATTGGGTTGTCTAACAACATTTTTCTTAATGCTAGGTTCCACAATTTTTCCACCCATTTTAGCAATGAGTTTCTGCAACTCTGCTATCGCTCTGTCCCTGTCTTGTAATTGAGCTTTCAACTCTTTAATTTCCAAATTCTGTTCATTCATTTCTCGAAATGTTTGGGAAAGTTTTTCTTGCAATTTATTATCATGTGGAAAACGACCAACGTCTTTTTGCAAAGCAAGTTCAAGTGAATGACAATGTTTTTGAAGGAAATCAGTTTTGTGTTGAAGTAACTCAAAAGCCTTTTTGTCAACATTTTCTTTCCGTTTCGAAAGCTCAATTTCAAGACGTTCACATTCTTTGATCTTATCAAGATATTGGCATGCAACTTCAGAATATTCATCAATATCAGCACAAGATGTAAAATAAGCACACATAATATCTTTAGAAACGCATTCTTGCAAGAGTAAATCATATTCATCAGAAAAAACGGACTTGTCCATTTGAAGATCATCAATTGCTTTCTCAAGAGACTCAACATATTGTAAATCATCAAACATTTTAGACCGAATTAAGCTTTCGAATTTAAGAACATTTTCTTTTAGTGTGGCCGCGTTCGGTATTAAGATTTGTTTGACAAGCACAGTTATGTCTTGAGGAATTGGTTTCTTCCACTCGTCATTTTGTCGTTGTTTCCAATCATTATCAACAATGGACTTAATATTATCTATGTAATGAGTAAGAAACCCAAATATCTGCCTACTCTTGCTTTTAGAAGCATCTAGGGGCAAGTAGTTGATGAACTTAGAAATGTTTGTTTTCTTAGTGGCAAACGCTTTCTTCCATTGAATTCTCTTTTGCCTGCATTCTAAAAATACTTCCTCACGAGATTTCTGAGTTTGTTTGTGGAATAGACCATAAAGACTATTCTCATAAGCATAATTATATGGTTTCACAAACTCCTTATTAACTGATGGTTGACTATCAGCATCCCAAAGGGCAGTCTCTTCACTATTGGCACTTAGAGGCATGCAATCAAGATCTGTCCTTTCAGTCTCATCAAGATAAAGATGCGGGTTCGCAGCTTGAGCTTTGGCAAGGTACTCAGGACTTGCAAAGCTAGCTTGACCCTTAAACATCGATGGAGGTGCTAGCATTCTTACGGATTGAATAGAATCATGCGTTTTATAAACAACGTTCTTCAAAAAGTCGACTTGTGCTTCTAGTTTCGTAACTTTTTTGGTTTCTTTATCATATCTACTTTTGAAGTCTTGTTTTAACGCATCTACCTCTTGTTTCTTATCCTCTAGAATTTTAGCAGAATCAGTATTGGTCATAGAGAGCTTTTGTTCAAGTTCATTAACTTTGGTATTGGCAAGGTACGTTTTTTGACGTTCATCCATTAAGAAAACATTATATTGACGCTTCTCTTTAGCTAATAACTCAAGAGTGGTATTATATTTGTTTTCAAAATCGTCCTTTTGACTTTTTAACGCACTTCCCTTGTACCCCTCAAGCTCTTTGGTTTTCTGAAGGAGCTCATCTCTATAGCTTTCAGTCATCTCAGTAGATTTGATAAGAGCAGCTTTGCATTCTTCAAAACTTTGAGTGAGCGTAGCGTTTGCCTTCTTTAATTGTTTTTGACTCTTTTTATTTTCAGTGATATCTTTTTGTAAAGTAGCAATTAAATTAGCAAGCGCAATACGTTCCTCTTCATCATATTCATTTGCATGTTGATCATCCTCAGACTCATTATTGCACATGTCTGATGAATCGGGTGTGGTATTACTATCAACCGTTTCCATCATACACGTGTCATTAATGGCATTGGGTAGATCACTATGCTCAGGAATATCACCAAACACATTATATTCATCAGTAGTGTGTACCTTATCGATTGGCTCAGTGTCAAAGATAGGGCCATTGTCATCTTCAGTGACTTTGAGAACTTCTTCAACCTTTGCCATGTACGAGTAATGTGCATCAAGCTCTTGATCAGAATCTTCATCATCAGTATCATCAAGCATTGCTCCTTCCTCAGCTGACAATTTAACCCCTGCTTCCATTTTCTTGCATAGCAGCATCTTTTCCTTGTGATAGCTGGAGTCTCTAACCCTTTTCGGCTTCCTGCATTCCTTTGCCATATGCCCATAACCTTGGCAATTAAAACATTGAATCCCACTTTGCTGAACCACTTGACTTCCAACCGTTTCCCTATTCCCAGTAGCAGCAGCAATCCTCTGAGCATCATACTTGGCAGTTTGTCGATCATATCTTGCAGAACCCTCAACATGTGTTGGATTATGTCGATCATACCTAGAAGGACTTTCACCACGTCGACGTGTGTCATACCTTGGAGGACTCTCAACATATCGGTTCTTTGTGTTAGATGATGTGCGAAGATTGTTGTTGGTGGGTTTGTAGATCTTCTGGTAAGTCTTCATAATGAAAGCAATTTGTTGTTTCATCTCAAGATTCTTCTGAGCTTGATCTTCATCACTATCTTCTTCAGAAGATGACTCAGATGGTGGTGAAGGTGCTCTTGGTGCTTTGACGCGTGATCTTGTCGATGATGAAGACTTGGATGATGTGGAATATCGTGGTGAGGATGATGGGCTAGAGTATGGCTTAGGAGCACGAGATCGATGATCTTGGACATTTTGAGTGGTAGTTAATAAAGCAAGTGGATTAGCCGTCTTTGCAACTCGTTCAGCTCGAATCTCATTTGCTTCATGCTGAAATTGTTTCAAGATATCAAAGAGAGTGTGATAGTTTACCTTGTCTAACTGCTTCTGTTGTTTCACCAAAGTGACAAAACGTGTCCACTCTGGTTGGAGTTGTTGTAGAAATTGCACATTGACTTGCATGGTGGAGACTTCCAAGTTGTTTCTTGTCATATCATTCATCATCTTGTAAAATCTTGAATAATAGGACTCAATTGATTCTCCATCCAATGCAGTAAACTTACCAAAGTTCCAAAACAAGTTTGTTTTGACATCTTGCTTGTTGAGAGACTCTCCTTGTTGCAAGCGTTCAATGGCCGTCCACATTTCTTGTGCTGTAGGACATGCATCGACTGTGGAATAAATATCATCTCCAATTCCACTTAGGATCATATAGATCGCTTCTTTTTCTGCATCGTGCCAAGCACGTTTCTCGGGTGTAAGGTCAGATAAAGTTTCCTTTTTCTTTGTTGCAGGTACTTCTGGACATGTGTCTGTGGCTGGTGTATAAGGAACATCAATTTCAGAAAAAACATATGGGCCATGGTTAATACATTCTCTCAAGGCATCACCATTAGGTCTTGTATCAAGATAGCGAAGAAAGCGTGATTGCCATTGAGCATATTGACCAGCCACAAGCATTGGTGGTCTCTCTTTATTACCCGCGGCCATGATGTTGTTGTTCGTCACACGATATTCTGTAGTAGAATCCATCTCAAAATTCTCTGAAATGATGAAGTGAATATGGATCTTAAGTAGATTTGTTGTGATTGTTGTTGTGGTTTAAATTCCGAAAATTGCAATTTTTCTCCAGTCCGACAATAAATTCTCCAGTCCGACAAAAACGGTAGTCCAAAAATTTTGTAATCGCCAAAATTTGAAATCGAGCTAGAAATGTCCTAAAACTAGTATGGAAAAGATTTGAATTTACTTGACGAAATAAATTCTCCAGTCCGACAAAAACGGTAGTCCAAAATTTTTATTTTTATTTTGATCTTCGTGGAAACGATATACTGAAACTAGTCTAGATAGTGGCTAAGTCTAAAAAATACTCAAACAAAATTTAGCAAAACACATCATCGGAATGTCTTCGTCGGAATAATCTTATCGGAATAACCAATCGGAATGTAATCGGAATGCACCAATCGGAATGTTATCGGAAAGCACCAATCAGAATGTTATCGGAATACACCAATCGGAATGAGCTAATCGGAATGAGCTAATCGGAAAACACCAATCGGAATGTGCTAATCGGAAAACACCAATCGGAATGCAAATCGGAATGCCAATCGGAATAATGTTGTCCAGTCGGAATGATGGTCGGAAAGTTGAAACCCTTTTCCGATTGCACAGATCGGAATAACTGATCGGAATATATCCCCCTTTTCTCGGACAAAACTCAACCAATACGTGATTTTAAGCCAAAAAATGATCAAAAAACCCAAAAATTTTGTGTTTTTAGCCAAAGTAAATATACCAAATCACTACTACAACTATGTAGAAGATGTAGATGAAGAAGTAGAGCACGAAAAACACAAAAAAAATTAAATTCGAGATGATTTATGGATTAAATCATTCGAATCAAATATAATAACAACAATGAATCACAAATCTACCCCATGGCGATTGATACCAAATGTTGTCCCATGTATTTGTGATGATTAAGCAATGAAGAAAGAAAGAAAATAGATGAAGAAGAGATGAATTCCTAGAGAGAGAAAGTAGTGAGAGAAAGTAGAGAGAGATGATTAACTTGGTGAGATTAGATTAAGAAAAGAAGTTGTTACAAATGACCATCCACCCTCCTAACATGCTAGGAGGGTAGTATATATAGTCCACCCACATGCGGGCTTTAATGGACTATATATTGGGCCGGGCTTGTCTTTTGGACTTTAATTAGTTTAAATCCAAGCCCGTGAACCACGACTAAAATAACTACCTATTACTACGTTCTAGTAAATATTACAATAGAAACCAATGACCGAACATTCTTGTTTGACTCAATATTTTGAGGCTAACACATTACTCAGTCAAAAACCCTGTAACAATGACATATATATGTATGCTTAAAAATGATGAATGCATGATAACAACTGTCAGTTCTAGGAAGACCGTAGTGACTACCCACTAATCACAGGTCATATTTGAGAGCCTACAGGTCGAAGCCTTGGCTCTGATACCATAATTGTAACACCCCATTTTGGAAATGGAAATATCACAGTAATTATGGCGTGTCATCAAAGCATACAAGGTAAAATGTCTAAACATTACTTGACCATATAAAGGAAAATACCGGAATCAAACATCGGTAGTCCAAATGTAAAGCTCATCACACACAAACATAGTATAGTAAAGGAAAAGGACTAAACAATGTCCAAAGCATAAGTATCATAAAGAAAGGGAATGCATAATGTAAAGAAAGCTAGACAGCTTCCAGTCCATATGCACGTACTCTTAGTGTCTACGAGCATCCCTGAGTACCTGCCGTTTTGGGAACATAGAAAAGGAAAACGGCTGAGCAATACGCTCAGTGCACGGATGTACAATAAAGCATGAATATAATAAGCATATAACATAATAACAGCGGAAGAAACTAAGTCCCGAGTAACCTGGTTAAGTCTTAATAAAACTGGTTTAATAGTTTGAAAGTCTTATGTTCATCTTATAAAAACTGTTTGTCATATTTTACCATTAGCCAATATAGGTCATGAATATCTACCGTGCATGAATAATTGGAGGGGTGACCTCATCATGCAAATTAGAGGGGCTGCCTCTAATTTAATATACTGGTTTATGGGTAGGAGGGATCAGCTCCTTGTGAAGGATGCAAGACACACACCACATTCACCATGTAATCCTGAATAAAACGTGTAACTAGGATGCACCCATACGCCCCACATGATAAATATAATAATATGGCCAAAAGCTGAAGGGACGCCACGAGCAATCACTCCGCCGTGGTGAAGTCATAACATCAGTGCCTCTAATGTTATGGTTATGGTACCTCCATAACTAGGTGAAACTGGTCATGCATGTATATGGCTATAGGTAATCATATTTAAACATAAGCAATCAAACTCATACTTATACTACGGGAAAACAGTTGGCTGCATACGGGGAAATCCTAATAAGGAAAGAATGTCCATACTGAAAGGACGGGAATCCGTACCTTATGTCTAGTGAACGAGAACGATGAACTGCGAGAATCCTACTTCCGAAACACTAGTGCTACATAAATACGTACATGAAATAAGTATCTGCTTACTAAATACATAGCTGGTTTTATGTCATGTCTTAGCTTATTTTATGTGTTCTTACTATGTTCTACTGTTTAAAGCCTTAAATTGTGTTAAATCTTATATTCTGTTCATTCTGATCAAGTATTTCTGATATTTCATGTGTTATTATACTTACTGTGTAATAATAAGTAACTTTCCAAAAATAGCAGGTTTCCTAAAATAGAAAGTTTCAAAAAATAGAAAGTTTCCAAAAATAGAAAGTTTCCAAAAATAGAAAGTTTCCAAAAATAGAAAGTTACCAAAAATAGAAAGTTTCCAAAAATAGAAAGTTTCCAAAAATAGATTTACTGCTTAAAATAGATAAGTTTCTAAAAATAGAAAGTTTCCATAAATAGATTTGCTGCCTTAATTAAATAAGTTTCCATAAATAGATTAGCTGCCTTAAATAACTAAGTTTCTAAATAGCTGGTTTCCATAAATAAATTAGCTGCCTTATTTAATTAAGTTTCTAAAAATAGAAAGTTTCCATAATTAGAAATAAGCTGGTTAAATAAGCTAAGTAAATAAGCCTAAGTGTTTTCATGATTATTTTCTAAGTCATATGATATATTGTATAGTTTAATAATTATTTCATGTAATTTAATTAAACTATAGGTTATAATATTTAATTAAAGTATGACATGTTTTTAATTAAATATATTAAATACTTAGGTTAAAATATGTATTATTAAATATTAATAATATAACCTAAGTAATGTTAATTAATTAATTATATCCATGGTTTTTAAATAATTAACTAATTATAAGTCTTAATAATATAAATACTTAGGTTAAAATAATTTCATGATTATTAATAATTAATTAACCTAAGTCATGTTATTAAATTAATCACATCTTTTATTAATTTAATTTTAACAAAAGTTTATAACATAAACAAAACTAACATAACCATGATCCGGATCTAAGCTTAAAAACATGCACCGGACATGAATCGACACCGTACCCCGACCCAAATCGGGGTACCCCTTGCTGCCGTGGGACCCACACGCACCAACCAAGACCAATATGGTCTTGGTGGTGGTCGGCTTAAGCAAACCGAAACCCCTTTGGGGTCGGTTGCAGCATGCGGCCCAAAACAAAACACCCCTTAATTGACCATTTGATTTAATTAATCATCAAAACATGTTAGATCTATGTTTAAATAATGTGTTTTTTATAAAAACATCCCATGTTCATCATTAATAAAAAGATTAATTAAAAAGAAAAGGTTTAAAAAGGTTTTACCGTATTCGTGGATCAAGGGAATGAAGAACAAACATGAACAAACAATAAATCAACAAGATCCAAGATCAAGGAATCACCTTGTTTGGTGATTTGTAGGTGGCGGCACAAAGAGGAGGAGAAAAGGGAGGGTTTTAGGTTTTTCCTGAAATCTTCTGTAAAGTAACTTTTGAGTAGTAAAAATTACTTAACCCCCTTTTAGTAAAATTGGTAATGGGCTTGGCCCATTACCCTTGTTTTAGCCGCGGGTAGGGACCCCCATGGGGTTCCCGTACCTCGTTTCGTGTCTCGTTATTTAGTTGGTCGTTTGTGTTTAATTATGTTCGTGTTTTAAATGTTTTCGTTACGTAAATACCATACTCTAATATATTTAATTACGCTCGTATTAAATATATATACGTAATTAATAATAGCTCGTGTTTTAATTACGCTCGTGATTTCGTGATCGTATGTTCGTGATTAATTATTGCTAAATAATTATTACGTGATCGTGCATATAAAATACTTATCGTGTTCTAACACGTACGTAATACATAAACTCCTAACACGTAATCGTAATCATGCTATATTAGGAAAGTTTTTAACTAGTACGTACGATCCTAAGGGTACTATGCATGGTAAAAGCATGCGGGTTTTACATAGCAAGTGTGGAAAGGCGGGTCATAAAGAGGCAGATTGTCGATCTAGAGGAGTGGCTACAGGGGCAAATGCCACGAGGGTAATGGTTTGTTTTGGATGTGGAGAAAAGGGGCACAAACAAGGAAACTGCCCGAAAGCTGGGAATAGGCAGGGAGGAAATAATGTTGCTGCTGTATATCGAGTAGGTACCGATGATAAACCACAAGGCCCGAATGTGGTGACCGGTACGTTTCTACTTGACGCTCGTTATGCTAGTGTATTATTTGATTCTGGATCCGACAAAAGCTTTGTAGATGTAAAATTTAGTCGTCTTATCAATAGAGAACCGGTGATGCTAACGACTAACTATAATGTGGAATTAGCCGATGGAAAGATTGTTAGTACTAATTCTATACTAAGAGGGTGTACCTTGAAGTTAGGGAATTATGCCTTTAATATCGACTTAATGCCTATAAAGCTAGGATCTTTCACGTGATCGTTGGGATGGATTGGTTAATGGCGCATAGTGTGGTGATTGTTTGTGGTAAAAGGTTAGTCCAAATCCCGTTGAGGAATAGGGTTTTGACCGTGAAGGGTAATGAATGTACTTCTTGTCTGAAAGTGATATCTTGCTTGAAGATGATGAGGTATGTGGAAGAAGGATGCGATGTGTTTCTGGCGCAGATTTCTGGTGATGGTGATGTAGAGACAAAGTTGGAAGAGGTGCCTGTGATTCGAGAGTATCCGGAAGTTTTTCCTAATGAGTTGCCGGGTTTACCGCCCTCTCGTGAAGTGGAATTTCGGATCGATTTGATGCCAGGAGCTACACCAGTTGCTCGTGCACCTTATCGATTGGCACCGTCAGAACTGAATGAGTTATCTGATCAATTGAAAGAATTGATGGATAAGGGGTTTATTCGACCGAGTTCATCACCATGGGGAGCGCCTGTGTTGTTTGTAAAGAAGAAGGATGGGTCGTTTAGAATGTGTATCGACTATCGAGAGCTTAACAAATTGACGGCTAAGAATCGGTATCCATTGCGGAGGATTGACGATTTATTTGATCAGTTGCAAGGTTCTTGCGTGTACTCAAAGATTGACTTGAGATCAGGGTAACATTAACTGCGAGTTAGAGAGGAGGATATTCCTATAACTGCTTTTCGTACGCGATATGGGCATTTTGAATTCCGAGTGATGCCTTTTGGGTTAACGAATGCGCCTGCAGTGTTCATGGATCTTATGAATCGAGTGTGCAAGCCGTATTTGGATAAGTTTGTCATTGTATTCATTGATGATATTCTTATTTACTCAAAGAGCAAAGAAGAACATGAGAAGCACTTGAGGACGATATTGGAGCTGCTGAAGAAAGAGAAGCTGTACGCGAAATTCTCCAAGTGTGAATTTCGGTTGGAGTCTGTACAATTTCTTGGGCATGTGATTGATAGCAAAGGAGTTCGTGTGGATCCTGCCAAGGTAGAGGCAATTAAGGAATGGTCGGCACCGACAACGCCGACTGAAGTTCGACAATTTCTTGGTTTAGCTGGTTATTATCGGAGATTCATCGAAGGGTTTTCGTTGATTGCAAAGCCGTTGACCAAGCTTACTGAGAAGAATCGGGTGTTTGAATGGGGAAATGATGAAGAAATCGCTTTCAAAACACTTAAGAACAAATTGTGTTCTGCTCCGATTTTGTCATTGCCAGAAGGAATCAAAGACTTCATGGTTTATTGTGACGCGTCTCATAAAGGTTATGGAGCTGTTTTGATGCAGCGTGAGAAGGTGATCGCTTACGCGTCGAGACAATTGAGGAAGCATGAGGAAAACTACACTACGCATGATTTGGAATTGGGAGTTGTAGTTTTTGCACTAAAGTTGTGGAGACACTATTTGTATGGGACTAAGTGTGTTGTATTCAATGATCACAAGAGTTTGCAACACATATTGGACCAGAAGGAGTTAAATATGAGACAAAGACGATGGGTGGAGCTACTGAGTGACTATGACTGTGAGATTCACTACCATCCTGGCAAGGCGAACGTTGTGGCGGATGCGCTTAGTAGGAAGGATAGAGAGAAACCTTTGAGAGTCAGAGCATTAGTGATGACTGAGGGTGTTGATTTGACCGGAACAATATTGAAGGCTCAAGAGAAGGGATTAATGAAAGAAAATGTTGGTGCTGAGAATCTGGGAAGACTACAGAAACCTCTTTTTGTGGTAAAGTCAGACGGGCTGAGATATTTCGAGAATCGGATTTGGTTACCGCTATGTCCATCCGAGGAAGGAATGCCTGGAGTACGATATTTGGTTATGAATGAGTCTCATAAGTCGAAGTACTCGATACATCCTGGAGCGGATAAGATGTATCATGATCTGAAGAAAGTCTACTGGTGGCCGAATATGAAGGCAGAGATTGCTCGTTACGTCAGTAAGTGTTTGACTTACGCGAAGGTTAAAGCTGAACATAAGAGACCGTTTGGGTTGTTGGTACAACCTGAGATCCCTGAATGGAAATGGGAGAAGATTGCTATGGATTTCGTGACGGGTTTACCGAGAACTCCTAGTGGTTGTGATATAATTTGGGTAATAGTGGATAGATTGACGAAATCTGCTCACTTCTTACCTATGAAGAAGACGGATAGCATGGAGAAACTTGCCAGTGTGTACGTGAAGGAGATTGTTTGTCGACATGGTGTACCTTTATCGATCATTTCGGATCGCGATAGCAGGTTTACTTCGGAATTTTGGAAATCTCTTCAACGTGCGATGGGCACCGAATTGAGTTTGAGCACGGCCTATCACCCTGAAACTGATGGCCAAAGCGAACGAACTATTCAGACGTTAGAGGATATGCTCCGAGCATGCGTGATTGATTTCGGAGGAAGTAGGGAACGCCACTTGCCTTTAGTGGAGTTTTCGTATAATAACAGTTATCATGCGAGCATTAAGGCTGCACCATTTGAAGCGTTGTATGGAAGGAAGTGTAGATCTCATGTGTGTTGGAGCGAAGTGGGAGAGAGTCAGTTGACTGGGCCCGAGATGATTTTGGAGACGACAGAGAAGATTGTGCAAATTAAGAACCGTTTACTTGCTGCAAGAAGCCGACAGAAGAGTTATGCCGATAATAGGAGGAAACCGTTGGAATTTGAGGTCGAAGACATGGTCATGCTTAAGGT
This sequence comes from Glebionis coronaria, assembly GCA_025667525.1. Taxonomy (NCBI): domain Eukaryota; kingdom Viridiplantae; phylum Streptophyta; class Magnoliopsida; order Asterales; family Asteraceae; genus Glebionis; species Glebionis coronaria. The sequence goes on along the minus strand of CM046874.1, from coordinate 587,069,314 downwards.
TTCGCCAAGGAAGGGTGTGATTCGTTTTGGGAAGAAAGGAAAGCTGAGTCCAAGGTATATTGGACCGTTCAAGATTGTTAAACGAATTGGACCGGTAGCGTACAAGTTAGAATTGCCGAATGAGCTTAGTGCTATTCACGACACGTTTCACGTATCGAATTTGAAGAAAAGCTTGCCGGATAAGGAATTGGTGATTCCTTTGGACGAGATTCAACTTGACGATAAAATGCATTTCGTGGAGAAACCAGTGGATCTCGGTTAAGCTTGAAGCACAGTAGAATTCCCATTGTGAATGTACGATGGAATTCTAGGCGTGGACCGGAATATACTTGGGAACGTGAGGACTTCTTCAAGGAGAGATATCCTCATCTGTTTCAGCGTCACGAAATATGAGTATAAGAAGAGGCGAGCGCCGGGACGTCGCTCTCTTTAAGGAGGGGTGGATGTAATACCCAGAAACCGAGGTCACTTATCTTACCCTAAATTACGAATATTTTTGAAATTTTTAAGAAATTTCGTTTATTATATATTTAATCGTTTTAGTTGAAACCGATGTTTGAGGTAGTAATCATGACGATTGACGATTTAAGAAGAACGATGACGACTACGATCCCGACGGATGTCCAATTTTTATGTTTTATTGTCGCTTTATCGATATTATAATTTTTCGAGAATTTTATTTTTGGTTCATGTTAAGTCGAGTCGGGTGCGTTTTATTTCTTTCCGGGTGCGTTTAAATTGTTATAAAAGTATTTTGGAGTGTTCAGGACGACCCCCGACTCCCGCAAAATTTTTAAAGTCGACTAATAAGTCATTTCCCGCAAAATATTGAGGTCGTTTAAATATGAGGCCAAAAGAATGCCTAAATTGCACAAAAGGCCCCTAAAAATTTACAAAAGGAAAGAAGGGAGCACACACAACATTTCACTTCAAAAAAAACCCACCCTCTCCCTCTCTTCTCCTTTGGCCGTCGACCATACCACCACCACCACCACAATTCATTTTTTTTCTTGTTTTGATCAAAACTAATTAAAGACCACCTTTTCAAATCAATTGGTAAGTGTTTTTCCAAGGTTTAATCCAACATGCATTAACATGATTTTCTAAAAATTAAAAGATTTTTCAAAAGTTTGATTTTGTGTAATTAAACTTAATGCATGTTTGATTGATGTTTAGATTATGTTAATTCACCTTTGAATTAACCAAAACTTGTTTGGTTTGGGTGTTTTGATCACCAACACCCCACGGCCAAATGGGGGTGTTTGGTGGATCATTGTGTTTGATGATTTTGTTTGTGGGTTTGTGTTTAGATTGATGTTTTAGGTGTGTTTGAATGGGTTAAACACATTGCATGCTTGATTTGGTAAATGGGTTTTAGGGAGTATTTGATGTTCTAGGTGTTAGGGACTGATTAAGGTGTTTAGGAATGGTCATGAGTGGTTAAGTTAGGGCTAGGTGTCGTTAAAATGGTTTGGAAACAAGTGCTAGGGTGATTTTGAAGTAGTAATTTTTAGGCAGATTGTTTAAGGGTATTTTTGAAAATCTTAAGTCTAAATACAGGTCATAAACATAGGATTTAGTCGTAGAGCTTTATTTTAGCTTCTATTTGGTATAAGAAAGAGCTTACGACTCCTAACGAGTCAAAAGTTATGATATTTTGAAAGTTCGTGTACCGGGAGATGAGAACCTACATAATCCGAAATTATGTTTGGTTTAGGTCAAATCCCAGGACCATAGATAGAGTTTGGTAAATGACTGAAAGTTGGTTTTTGGTTTCAAACCTGCATTTGTGAGTCTATTTTTGGACTTAGGATTCAAAGTATCTTATGGTGCCTTTTAAATGGGTCAAACAAGTCCAACATGGTCAATGTGCAAAATCAGTCCAAAATATGTACGTCTAGTAATGTGTTAAGTAACGAGTCATAGAAGTGAAAACTTTTCATGGGATTAAAAATGGGTCTTATACATGTCATAAGGCATTTTTGTGAATTTTCTTAAATTTTATAAAAGTGCTTAAGTCATAGAAAACAGCCCATACTTTTGGTAAGTATCGGCGAAATCGTAAAAAGGGTAGTAACTTTAATAACGTAGATAAATTGTATAAATCTAATAACAACTACTTGTTTGGTTTTGGCGTGAATTTGTAATTATGACAATTGACTAATATGTATGTATTATACAGTACTTAAAGTTATATAAATGAGTTGACTCATTACGCGTTGTTTGTTAGGTGTTGGTTTTCCCGGGCATCCTCATCGTCAGTGATCGTCATCCGTAACGTCGACTACTTCTATATATAAGGTGTGAATTTGTAGCCTCACTTACTACTTTTTTAAATTGTTTTTGGTAATTCAATAATGACTAAAAACGTTACTTGCATTTTTCGGTCTCGCTTAGTTTTGATTACGACAATATGTAAAAACAAGCATTTACGAAAACAACGAAAAACGAATTCTTGAGTTCAAGTATTTTTCATTTTACCCATTTTCACTTAAGGTATGGATAAACAAGTACTAACCTTAATCAAGTGATTTAATCTTTTCTTAAAACTCATTTTTTATTAAATGTGACAAGTTTTTATTAAACTTTATTTTTAAGAAAATGTTTTATTAAATTAATTATTTGAAATTTGAAAATGGCATATTCTTATTTTGTTAAGAATATCCTTTCAGGATATTTTTTATACCCAGATAAGACCTCCACCACTAAAGGACAAAAAGGAGCGGAGTCTAGTCCGGCGGTACCTTAGCGCCTAGGTGGTACCTTATCGATAAGGTACCGCGGGCTGTGATAAGGTACCGCGGGCAGATATAGCCGCTGACTCCTTTATTCTTTAAATAGTGTACCATTCTCAGCTTTTCACCTCACCTCTTTTGCACATTTATTTCCAGATTCAAACCCCTTCTTTAATCACTCAAATCTTTGATCATTTGTTTGATTATTACTTGTTTAAGAAGTGAATCTTGTTCTTTCATCCCTTCCTCTCCAAGTGCAAAGAGAAGAACACTATCCTAGTGAAGTGTTGAGTCCACCACCAAAGATCCATTGAAGATCAAATTTTATATACTTGTAGTTGTGTCATAGTTGTGAAGATCCAAGTAGTTGTGTCTATTTGGAAGTTGTGTATGTACTAAGTATAGTTGTGTAGATTGGTCCTAGCTACAATTAGGGCTCGACTTTTAGCTTAGAGTCGGAAATTGGTTAAGCGACGTGTACGGTTTTCTCCACCATAAGGAGCTTGTTGTGTAGTGAACTCTCGAGTAAGGAGTACTCGAGGAGTGGAGTAGGAACGAGGAGTGAGCTTCGTTTCCGAACCACTATAAATCCTTGGTGTTCGGTTTGATCTTTCTTTACCCTTAACTCTTTACATTCTTTATTCTTTTTGCATATACATGTGTTAGTATTAGATTAGCTACACTATCATTCTTTATTCTTTGTGGATATATTTTTGTTAGTATTAGTTTAGCTACACTATCATTGTTCATATTGTGCATAAGAAGATTTCACATATTTCATCAAGCCTAAGTATTTGAAAAAGGATTTTTGGAAACCATATTTTAACAAGTAAATATTAGAAACTATTCAACCCCCCCTTATAGTTTCTACAATTGGTATCAGAGCGGGTTGCTCAAGAATTTTTAAAGTATATTGTATTTTAAAACTTGAATCGATCTATGGATTCCAACAAGTACCTAGAAAGGCAATCTATGCAAAGACCACCACTTTTTGAAACCGATAGTTTTATTTATTGGAAAAATAGATTTGAAACTTATGTGAAATCAAAAGATTTAGATCTTTGGCATTTTATTACCAATGGTGATTTCTTACCCTTTCAATTTAATGAAGTTTCTAAAACAAAATAATTAGTCACTTTTGACAAAGCTAATGATGATACTAAAAAGAAACTTTAAAAAAATAATGAGGCTAAAATGGTGATTTATAATGCTTTGCCTAAGAAAGAGTATGAAAGAATTTTTATGTGTGAAACCGCTAAAGATATTTGGAACACTCTTTTAGTAACCCACCAAGGTAATAGCCAAGTCAAAGAAAGTAAAATCGATCTTCTTGTCCAACAATATGAACAATTTGTCATCTTAGAAGATGAAACTATTGATAGTGCATTTGCTAGGTTTAACACCATTATTACTAGTCTAAAAGCACTTGATGAAGGTTTTTCTAGCAAGAACAATGTTAGGAAGTTTCTAAGGGCCTTACATCCAAAGTGGAGAGCAAAATTCACGGCTATTGAAGAGTCGAAAGATCTCTCAACTCTATCACTCGATGAACTCATAGGAAACTTGAAGGTTCATGAGATGATAATTTTGAAGGACTCGGAGTTAGTAAAAACCAAGAGTGAAAGGAAATCTCTTGCACTTAAAGCCAAGAAGGCACAAAGTGACCATGATAGTTCCTCGGAAAGTGATGACGAGGAGTATGCATTGGCGGTGAGAGATTTCAAGAAGTTCTTCAAGAGACGAGGTCAACACGTTAGGCAACCAAACTATGACAAGAAACCATTGTCAAAGAATCGGTTTGTCAAGAACGAAAAAGGTGATAGGAATTGCTTTAGATGTGGTGATCCAAATCACTTCATTGGTGATTGTCCAAAGCCCGCTCGTGATAAGAACCACACGGCATTCGTTAGTGGCGCTTGGAGCGATAGCGGTGAAGATGATGATGACAACCCCAAAGAGGAGAAATGTCTTATGGCTCACACTTCTAAAGAGATATGCTTGGGAATTGATTTGGAGCCCGATGAGTGGATTATGGATAGTGGATGTTCTAAACACATGACGGGTAATCGAAGTTTGTTCTCGCATTACAAAGCATATGATAGAGGTAACGTCACATTCGCTAGTAGTCTACGTGGTAATATCATTGGCAAAGGTACGGTTTCTCTTGACTCCATGACCATTGAAAATGTTGAGCACGTAGATAACTTAGGTTTTAACCTTTTAAGTATAGGTCAGATTTGTGATAATAAGTGTAAGGTCATCTTTTCGGAACATGACAGTGAAATCGTAAAAGATGGAAAAGTCATTGGAAAAGGTGTTAGAAAGCATGGGCTTTATGTCATGAAGGTTAATAAGAAGTCAAAAGACAACATATGTCTTGTGACTATAGATGATAGTTCTACTCTTTGGCATAGGAGATTAGGTCACGCTAACATGCGTTTAATTCAATCTTTAGTCTATAAGGAGTTGGTAAGACACCTCCCCAAGATTAAGTTTGATAGTCACTTTTGTGATGCTTGCAAAGTTGGAAAGCAAGTTCACTCAAGTCACAAAGCCAAGAATTTGGTTTCAACCTCTCGGTGCTTAGAGCTCCTACATATGGATCTCTTTGGACCTTCCGCCATACGGAGTTATGGAGGTAACCTTTATACCCTAGTTATAGTTGATGACTATTCTAGATTCACTTGGACTAGATTTTTGGCATCTAAGAATGAAGCTTTCGATCACTTCGAAATCTTTAGTCGAAGAATTCAAAATCAACTAGGATGTTCAATTGTTTCTATTAGGACGGATCATGGTAGGGAATTTGATAATGAAGTGCAATTTGGTGCCTTTTGTGAAGCTCATGGTATTACCCATAACTTCTCGGCTCCTCGCACTCCACAATCAAATGGGGTAGTTGAAAGGAAGAATAGGACTCTCCAAGAGATGAGTAGGACGATGTTAAACGAGCAATATTTGCCTCAAAAGTTTTGGTGCAATGCCGTGGATACATCGACTTACATTCTCAACCGAATTCTTATTCGACCTTTCCTAGGAAAGACCCCTTATGAGATTCTTAAAGGTAAGAAACCCTCATTAGAATACTTTAGGGTGTTTGGAAGCAAGTGCTTTATCCTCAACACCAAAGACTACCTTACCAAGTTTGACCCAAAGTCTTACGAAGGTATCCTTTTAGGTTATTCCCAAACTAGTAAAGCCTACATAGTCCTAAATAGAACCTCAGAGGTTATTGAAGAATCACTCAACGTAACCTTTGATGAAACCCCTCCTTCACCCAAGACACCATCATTGGTTGATGATGACTTGGATGAATTAGAAGTAGTTAAAGCCAAAGAGGTTAGAAAAATAGGAGTTGAAGACCTTAGTGTTGAAAAGGAAGTAAACATTAAGGAGTCTAGGGATCATACTCTCAATAATGTCATTGGTGACTTAAATCAAAGGACCCTAAGATCTCAAGTCCAAAACCAAAGCAACTTCTTTTGTTTTGTCTCCTTGATTGAACCAAAGAATGTTAAAGAAGCTTTGACGAATGAGAGTTGGGTCATTGCGATGCAAGAAGAATTGAATCAATTCGTTGCCAATGATGTTTGGGAACTTGTTTCTCCACCTAGAAGTTCTACCATTATAGGAACCAAATGGGTATTTAGGAATAAGCTAGATGAGAATGGTGTTGTGTCTCGTAACAAGGTTAGACTTGTAGCTCAAGGCTATAATCAACAAGAAGGGATTGATTATGACGAGACATATGCACCGGTAACTAGATTAAAATCAATTAGAATCCTTTTAGCCTACGCTTGTGCCTTAGATATTAAGCTTCAACAAATGGATGTAAAGAGTGCATTTCTTAACAGTTTGATCAATGAGGAGGTATATGTGGCTCAACCTCCCGGCTTCATTGATTTTGAGAAACCGGACCATGTTTACAAGCTTAAGAAAGCACTTTATGGACTCAAACAAGCACCCAAAGCTTGGTATGATAGACTTAAAGCGTTTCTTGTTAAACATGAGTATACCATGGGAATGGTAGACAATACACTCTTTACAAAGAAGAAAGGTCCTCACCTCATAATCGTACAAATATATGTTGATGACATTATATTTGGCTCAACTTGTCAAGAATTGTGTGATGACTTTGCCAAAATCATGCATGATGAGTTTGAAATGAGTATGATGGGAGAACTTAACTTCTTTTTAAGACTCCAAATTAAACAAATGGACGATGGTATTTTCTTTAGTCAATCTAAGTACGCTAAAGAAATGCTAAAGAAATTTAGATTAGAAGAATCTAGACCAATGAAGACCCCTATGGCCTCGGATACTAAACTCACCGTAGATGATGATTGTGAGTCGGTAGACAACACCAAATATAGAGGTATGATTGGTAGTTTGTTGTACCTAACGGCAAGTCGACCGGATATCATGTTTAGTGTTTGCCTTTGTGCTCGCTTCCAAGAGGCTCCCAAAACCTCTCACCTTGAAGCGGTTAAGCGTATCTTCCGATACATTAAAGGCACTATACATTTAGGATTATGGTATCCTAAAGGGATCGGCGTAGAAACCATTGTCTACGCGGACTCGGATCATGCGGGAGACTATGTGGACCGGAAAAGCACTAGTGGAGCTTGTACCTTCATGGGTTGTTGTTTAACTTCTTGGTTCTCCAAGAAACAAACCGCTCTTGCGATATCCACCACGGAAGCCGAGTATGTGAGTGCCAGAAAAGCATGCCAACCAGCTCTATGGATGAAGCAAGCGCTTGTTGATTACGGGATTTCTCTTGATGATGTTCCCGTCATGTGCGATAATAAAGGTGCTATAGACCTAAGCAAGAATCCCATGCAACATTCGCGAACCAAACACATAGAAATTAGACACCATTTCCTTAGGGATAATGTTCAAAAGGGGAACATTACTATTGAAAAGGTGCCCTCCGAGGACAACTAAGCCGATATCTTCACTAAGCCACTTAAGAGGGAACCTTTTAATTACTTGCGTCTAGGCCTAGGATTAATGGAACATATTCCTTAAATTATTTTCTTCTTGTGTGTCTTCTATTACCACTTTGAGTCCTTGAGTCTTTTAAAATTCTTTTGAAAAATCTTCTCCTCTCCTTTTCAAAACTCTCAAAGTCTCTTTCGAAAATGGTTGAGAAATTCGTTTGACATTGTTAATTCAATCTAAAAACGATTTTTCATAGATTCTCGCTATTAATGTAGAGCTTACATAATTCATATGCATGATTCTCTCAAACATAGCAAGAACAAGATTGAATCATGGAGGATCATTGTGTCATGACTTAAGGTCTTGTCTTACACACCTCCTACATTGATTTTTTAATCCATGTACTTTGGTCATATCTCTATTTGGTAAGTTTGCATATGTTATCTTTGTCTATCTTTGCTTTTAAGCATATCCCTATGATAAGTTAGACTAGAAAAATAAGATTTGCTGAAAAATCTTTCTCCAAACACCAAACCCTGCTTCTGCAGGCGGTTCCATATGTGAACCGCGGTACCTTATTGATAAGGTACCGCCACCATAGATAAGGAACCGCCTACAGTGGCCTTCCTTTTCGGGTTTTTGTCTGAAACTCCAGATTTGCTCCAACTTTTTTGAGAATCTTTGTTTCAAACCCTTTGACCACCCCAAAAATACCCTAAGCCTTCCCTATTTAAACCATAAGCATTTTGCATTACTTCACATCTAAAATGTCTTATTCTCCCAATGAAAGCCTTGAATCTCCTCCATTTTCTCCAATTGCTTTCAATCCAAACCCACCCAAGAACACTCTTAATCACATTTCTCCTACCAAGAATGTTGATTGTGAAACTTCTTTTCTTCCACCACCACCCTTTAGTGTTCTTCCTCCTTCTCATGATAATGTCATGTACCATGGAACATATTGTCATTGTTGTCAATATCAACATCTTGCTATGGCACACATCTAAGAGGAGTTGAGCTACATCAAGAGTCTCTTAATCAAGCATCCTCTTCACTTTGATTATGAGATCTCCAACAAGCCACCACCACCACCCTCCGCTATTACCTTGTCTTTCATATAAGCATTGATTGCTTATCCTCAAGACACCAAATTCAAGCAAATCTTAGAATTCTAGAATAACTAGGATTAGATTTATGCTTTTGGCTTGTTTCTTTTTCCATACTTCTTTGTATGTTGTTTCTTTAGTAACCTATCTTGGATCTTTGTCTTTGTGTTTTCTTCTCTTTTAATTTTCTTTATGTGACCTATTGCTATATATTGTTGGTTGTTTCTTTTGTTCAACTAACCCTTCTATGTAGCTTGTCACCATATCTCGATTCCTCGGTGCCCCAAGCTAGGGGGAGTAAGCACCAAGGGGGAGTCTTTGCAAAGTCCGTTTCTTCAACACCGGCTTACGCAACCTTTTTGCTTCGACAAAGGGGGAGAAATGAATAAACTCGTCTTCGAAAATCTTGTTTTTGTGTGATTGAGTTTATGTATCATCGGAATAAAAAACGGAGAGATTGTTAATGCAATAATGACTAAAAACGTTACTTGCATTTTTCGGTCTCGCTTAGTTTTGATTACGACAATATGTAAAAACAAGCATTTACGAAAACAACGAAAAACGAATTCTTGAGTTCAAGTATTTTTCATTTTACCCATTTTCACTTAAGGTATGGATAAACAAGTACTAACCTTAATCAAGTGATCAAGTGATTTAATCTTTTCTTAAAACTCACTTTTTATTAAATGTGACAAGTTTTTATTAAACTTTATTTTTAAGAAAATGTTTTATTAAATTAATTATTTGAAATTTGAAAATAGCATATTCTTATTCTGTTAAGAATATCCTTTCAGGATATTTTTATACCCAGATAAGACCTCCACCACTAAAGGACAAAAAGGAGCGGAGTCTAGTCCGGCGGTACCTTAGCGCCTAGGCGGTACCTTATCGATAAGGTACCGCGGGCTGTGATAAGGTACCGCGGGCAGATATAGCCGTTGGCTCCTTTATCCTTTAAATAGTGGACCATTCTCAGCTTTTCACCTCACCTCTTTTGCACATTTATTTCCAGATTCAAACCCCTTCTTTAATCACTCAAATCTTTGATCATTTGTTTGATTATTACTTGTTTAAGAAGTGAATCTTGTTCTTCCATCCCTTCCTCTCCAAGTACAAAGAGAAGAACACTATCCTAGTGAAGTGTTGAGTCCACCACCAAAGATCCATTGAAGATCAAGTTTTATATACTTGTAGTTGTGTCATAGTTGTGAAGATCCAAGTAGTTGTGTCTATTTGGAAGTTGTGTATGTACTAAGTATAGTTGTGTAGATTGGTCCTAGCTACAATTAGGGCTCGACTTTTAGCTTAGAGTCAGAAATTGGTTAAGCGACGTGTACGGTTTTCTCCACCATAAGGAGCTTGTTGTGTAGTGAACTCTCGAGTAAGGAGTACTCGAGGAGTGGAGTAGGAACGAGGAGTGAGCTTCGTTGTCGAACCACTATAAATCCTTGGTGTTCGGTTTGATCTTTCTTTACCTTTAACTCTTTACATTCTTTATTCTTTTTGCATATACATGTGTTAGTATTAGATTAGCTACAGTATCATTCTTTATTCTTTGTGGATATATTTTTGTTAGTATTAGTTTAGCTACACTATCATTGTTCATATTGTGCATAAGAAGATTTCAAATATTTCCTCAAGCCTAAGTTTTTGAAAAAGGATTTTTGGAAACCATATTTTAACAAGTAAATATTAGAAACTATTCAACCCCCCTTTCTAGTTTCTACAGTTTTTACCCGCGAGGGAGATGCATGCTAGTTTTTATAAAATGAACTTAAGACATGAATGATTGTTGGACCCGAAGTTGCCTAAATTGTATTAAGTACCTAGTTGCATAAGACCCTATATTCATGAACTATTAACTATTGTTTAATCCTCGTGTGGATTGAAAATAGCCGCTTATACAATTGATAGTACTATGGGGTTGACGACCTTATCCGAGACGAGGGCTAGTACGTTGAGTACCCCCTGCGGACGGATAACTTGTGATAAGAAATAAGGTATAATTGAAACTAATGCCTTTAGAAGGGGCACTGGTTTCATCTTAATCATGCCGGTAATTATACGCGGGTGATTGAGTTAACGGATTAGTGTCATGAGCTTAAACACAATTGTAATAACCTTGATAATAGATTGTTTGATCGACAATTCTATAAATGATCGTGATTGATTTTTATAACACTTATGTTCAAAATGAGATTGTAAAACCTATGAATTTTACTGAACATTATTTGTTGACCTAATTTAGCATGTGTTTCAGGTAATCGATGATGTATAGCATGGAGCATGCAAAGGATGGGAGTTGTGTGTGGCTTGGCGGTCTACTTGTTTTTCCACCCTTATTTAACTTGAAACTCTTTTATTTTCTGTCATGTGAACAAAAATGTATCTTTTGGGATTGAGATTTAGTGGGGACCAAATGCAAACTCTGTTTTGTATCATCTAGGGATTTGGAAAACTGTAGACTTGTATGTTTTAAAAATGTTTAAATTTATTTTTAAACTTTACGTCTCTTTGAGTCGTTTGATATAGCTTGTGTGATATGATAACTGCCTAGCACCCAAATGTTGTAGTTCCGCTGCGCATAGCATTTGTGGGGGTGTTAGTCTAAGCGTGCCTAACACGTATCTCGACTTGCTGGTGATTTAGTAAGTCTTTTCTTTATTTTATTATTTTATTTAATTATCGTTTATAATTATGTTTTTTTTGAACGGCTATATTATTAAAAGCTAGCAAGGAGCTAGAGCATTACAAAGAAATAAGATGTGGATTTTTCATCCAATCATATCTAGAAAACCGCCTATTACATCTATTGTTACACCAAAGAAACGACAACGATACAATGTCATGGCGCGAGAAGGAGGCTTGTCATAAAAAATAATGCGATTCCTCAAACCCCATATGATCCACCACGAAATCAAGAACACCCCTTCTAATAACCTCTTAAGATTGTGCGGCTGTCTAATGGACAGAAGCCAAGTATACCATTCCGAAAACGTCTCACAATCACTATAACCCAAATCCAACCATCTACAAACGCGCATAAGAATATCTCCGGACACTCCACAACGAAGAAAAAGATGCTCCAGGACTTCCACTCCAAGCTTACACAACGGACATGTAATATCATCTATCACCACACCTCTCCGAAAAAGATTGGACTTGGTAGGCAGAGCATCGCGAGACGCTCTCCAAAAGAAGATATTAACTTTAATCGACACCACTTTCACCCATCTCGTCTGACCAGAACTAGTGGGAAGCAACATGTCATCAATCGCATTTCGAACCGAACTAACCGAATGCTCACCATCATTAGACAAACCTCCACCGATCTCGGATAGAGGACAAAACAATCTGAACCGTATCCGAAGTTAAACCATTAAGTTGTTCTTGCTCCACTCCCCCTCTAACAGTTCTACGGAAGAAACCTACCACACCAACATTCAGCTTCTTAGCCACAGTAATTGAGTGGTTTGTCTCGAGGGCAAATAAACGAGGATACACCTCTCGAAACGGCTTGTCACCAAACCAAACGTCAGACCAAAAACGAGTATCTAACCCATTACCAATTCGCTTCGAGCAATGAGATCAAAAGTCAAACCCCAAGACTTTAAGTCTGTGAACTTCTTTCAGGATCGAGTTCCACAAAGAATTAAAACTAATCGAGTAAGCATCCAACGACGAGCCATAAATCTGATTAACAACCCGAAACCAAAGAGAATCATCTTGAGATACGAACCTCCAAACCCATTTCAAAATGAGGCTACGGTTAAGAGCGTGAAAACTAGAAACCCCCAACCCACCTTTCTGTTTAGACGCGAGCACTTTATCCCAAGCGATCCACGAGACCTTCTTATCCGACGTATCACCCCATTTAAAAAAATTACTTCGAATGGACTCCATCGATTTAAGCACACCGAGAGGGACTTTAAAAATAGACATCCAATATAAAGGCGTAGCACCAAGAACCGACTTTAATAAAGTCAGTCTACCGCCAGTGGATAACGTTTTAGCTTTCCATCTAGACAAACGAGCTTTCAACTTAACCAAGATCTCATCCCAATTGTTACTCCGATACATGTTCTCTCCCACCAATACTCCAAGATAACGGAACTTGTTTTCCATAGTAGAACAACCGATAGACGAAGCCATATTCTGAACCAAACAGCTAGGAACCCTAACTCCCATAACTTGACTCTTATTAAGATTGATTTGTAAACCCGAGGCAATATGAAAACATTTAAGGATGTTCAGAATACCCCTCAGATTTTCATTCGACCATTCACCAAAAAATAAAGCGTCATCAGCATAAAATAAATGCGACAAAGAGAGATCATCACTTAGACGAATCCCTTTGAAAATACCTTCTTCAATAGCATTGAGAATAGACAAATGTAAAACTTCCATGACAAGGATAAAAATAAAAGGGGATAACGGGTCACCTTGCTTAAGACCACAGTGGAACTAGAATTCCTCAGAAGGACTCCCATTCACCAACACTGAAGCCCTAGCGAACGAAAAGGTACCTCTTATCCATTTACACCAAACCGAGCCAAACCCGAACGCCTCGAGAGCATCAAGAATGAAATCCCACCTGACCGAATCGTACGCCTTAGCGAAATCCACTTTAAAAAACATCGCCTTTCTTTTCTTCCTTTTGCACCAATTAAGAACTTCATTAATGATAAAAGGACCGTCCAAAATATGTCTCTTAGCAATGAACGCAGATTGAGTATCCGAAACTAAATCCGCAATAACATTACTTAACCGATTTGCTAAAATTTTCGTCACCACTTTATATAGGCACCCAATTAAACTGATAGGCCGAAATTGACTTACAAGTTTAGCGTCTGCAATTTTAGGAATAAGAGCAATGAAAGAAGAGTTGCAGCCTTTAGAAAAACTCCCCTGCACAAAAAATTGATCCACTGCATCACAAAAGTCAGGCCCAATACAATCCCAATACTTCCTAAAGAATTCAAAAGTAAAACCGTCTGAACCCGGGGATTTATTTTCTCCGCAGTCCCAAACAGCCAACCGAATTTCTGTTCTCGAAACAGGACTCTTTAAATCTGCAGCTTGATGTGCATCGAGTCTTTTAGGGAAAGTAAAATTGATCTTGAATCCGTTGGATGAAGGTTTTTGAAACCGAGACCCATAGTATTCGGCGAACGCCCTCTTGACAGCCACTGGATCTATAATCCAATTACCACCATCAAACACTCCACGAATAGCGAGTTGAGATCGTTTCCTATTAATAACCCCGTGAAAGAAAGCATAATTCTCGTCCCATTCTATGGCCCACCTCACCTTAGACTTTTTAACAACATCCGAGGCTTCCATTCTTTTAATATCATAAAGATTATTTCTCAATACAGAACGCCTATTCATCTGATCGACACTCAAACCGTTCTGATCCAGCTCTTTATCAATCTGACATAACTCCTCAGTAATAAGTAATTTCGATCTAGAAACCTGCTTATTCCTGTCAATAACCCACGAACGAATCATCCTCTTAAGCATTTGGAGTTTCCTCTTGAATCGAACCATTTTGTTACAATCAGAAAAAGAAAAGGATTTCCACGTACTTTCCACCATAACATCAAACCCGGATAATTGAAGCCAAGAGTAATAAAACCGGAATAGAGATGGACCATAATCCAAGTTAATCTTACGAAGCATAATTGGGCGATGATCAGATAAATGGCGATCAAGTCATACTGCCGATAAGTATGGAAAAGCCGCTAAAATGCCATTAGAGACAAGGAATCTATCAAGTTTACTCATCTTGTTCGTCGAAGGATGTGACCAAGTAAATTCAAACCACTCCAATTTAATATCTACAAGACCTGCAGTAGATATAAACTGATCGGAAAAAAAGGCATTAGATTTAATAAAACAAGTCCCTCGTCTTTCCTCAATACTCCTTACGTCATTAAAATCACCCATAATTAAAGCTTCGCCGTCCCACCGTCGTAACAGAATCGATAAGTAATCCCAAAGAATGCGCCAATGAGAAGGTTGTTGAGGAGCATATACTGCCACAACCAAAATCTTAACCTTATTTGGAACCCAAGTCCCATAGATAGCTATAAAGCTATCAGAGACCGTAACATTTTCCTTTTTGAAAATAGAACCTTCCCAAATACAGAGAATGCTACCCGAATTCCCAGCCGCTTCAGAATAAACAAAGTCATAATTAGTGTTCCCCCACAGAAATTTAACGTCCATATGTGATACTCTACCTAACTTCGTTTCTTGAATAGCGATAAAGTTAATTTTGAATTTCCTCGTGAACTCTCTAATCCAATCCTTCTTATGCTTGTTACCAAGCCCTTGAATGTTAATCGATATAACATTCATTTATAACCATTATTAACTCCTTGACTACCAATAATAGATTCGACGTCCTTCTCGCATCCCTCCATAGTGTATCCTAAAGCCTGCCCTACATGGATAACATCATCTAGGACCTCTAAAACAGACCCCCCATTGCCTCCTTTTTTATTCCCAACAATCTCACCCGACATCTCCTCAAGATCCGATACAGATTGTTTAGGCAACACCTTCGGACTAATCTTCTGTACTTCCTCCTTACTAGGATTATCGATTCCCACCCCCACCTTTACCCTGAGACTCCATTACCACCTCCGGAGTATAACCCGGAGGATGAGTGATAGAAGAGCTGCTATTAGTCTCTACATTTTCCTGTTTATTTAGTAAATCATACAATCTGAATGGATCTTCTGAATGGTCACCATCAAAAACCGTCTCTTCTACCACTTCTTCCTCCTTAGTATCCACCTCACCCTCTTCTTTAACATTTCGTGAAATGGTAACATTAGCATCCAAATTTCCCTGTATCGATTCATCATCCGAGGACTCTTGGATATCATTCCCAACAGTAAAACACGAATTCCAAGTAAATAGCTCCTTAGCCCGGACCATGAACACTCTTCCTTTAATGATAATCTTGAACGACTCAATTATGTTTGTCTGTTGTCTAATCATTACACAGATTCATTTACGCCCAAACGAATTAGTTTTGTTATCCTCCAAATTTAATAATGTACCCCATTTATTGCCAATTCTCGAAAAGGTATTTCTTGACCAGGCTTTAAGTGGAACCCCTTCGATGTCCACCCACACAACACGCTCTTCTGAGATAAACTCAGGATCAACCTCTCTAATCACCTCAAACCAAGAGTGTATCCCTTGGTGCTTTAACAGATTAGCTTTAGTTCTTGCAGTCTCCAATTCCATCATCACCCACTTGCCTCCTAAATAGAAAAGTTTAATATCCACAAACCCCTCGTCAACAAGAATATTCTGAATATTCGATATAGCATCGAACTCCTTAACCTTACCCATCACACACAACGAGTAATCCCTCTTCGGAGTACAATCATCATCCAAAACAAGGGCATGTGAAGGAGATAACAAAGGCCCCTGAACTTGACAAGCCCCATTCACCACTGAAGCAAAAGGTTTTTGGATCCCGCTATTCATATTACGTGCCTGCTCATTACCCCCAATCCCATCTTTCTTCGTATGCCACGCAGGCTGAGGGAAGTTGGAGTTATACGAAGAGGTTCGTGGCCTCTCAAACCTGACCTTATTAGCAAAGAGATGGTGGCTACCAATCCACAGAGTACACAGGTTCTTTACCAATAAATCGAGATTAACAACCTTGATAAAACGCACAAAAGCAAATCTCTTACCCATCTTTGATTTCTTTAATGGGATATAAACATCTACCACCGTTCCATAACCGCTACACGCCTTCCATAGCTCTTTAGATGTGACCGAATCCGGAAAGTTTGTCACAAAGATGGAATGAGATATACTTTGAGTCAGCCTGACATTAGACAACTTACCATCGACCATTTTGGATTGAAGGGAGGTCCGGAATCAACTCCACGTCGAATCGAATAATGAATGATTAAGGATGCGAAACAATGAACAATGAAAACCTCCACGGGAAATATATGATCACTTCGAACATAGGAATCAACGAAACCTAAATTCGATCACAATATAAAAGCGAACGAATGAGAACATTACCATAGATCACAATACATAAATCAGACTTTATTCAATGAATGATGGAATCGGTTAAAAAATAACGGCTGTGATCTGTTTTTGGCGGCGGCGATGATAAGAAATTTTTTAGATTGAATGAAGATCTGGGCTTGAAAGATGGATGGGGATTGAATGGTGTTTGATGTAGTGGGTGATTGAAGAATAATGGTGGCGTTTGATCCCGCCAAGGTAGATCGGAAAACGCCGGTGGAGGATGAGAGAAAACGTTTATAATTATGTCTGTGTTTGTTTTTCTGTTACTTTTATTATGTTATATAGTTTATGTTAATTAATTAATTTTATTTATTTAATTTATAAATAAAGTGTTATAGTTTTCCTACAATTTCCTTTGCTTCAGTTACTCGATTTTTTTTAATTTGATTCGGTTAATACGCGGTTTTGATTTTTTTCTACATGCATATATTTTGTACCAGTGATAATTTGCACATTTTTTAAATTTATTGAGACACTGTATGTGTGACAGAATAGGCAGGCACTACATAACCAAGCCAAGTCAAGTTTCTGCCGAGGAACAGATCGGAAAAGATGGGATCCGAACCCATGCATGATCCAATCTCTTTTTGTATGTTGATTGCAAACAATACCTCCTTACTAAAAAATATTTGATTAAGTTTATTATACTATTAATTTTTTTAAAAAATTATTATTACAAACTTTAAAAATAAATTTAATTAATTAGCTAAATACAATAAAATGATATAACACAATAATATGATATAAATACTGTCATTTTGTTCAAAAATAAAAGATAGAAAACTGTAACAAATATATATTTTTTCAAATGTGTGTATTTTTCGTGCAACAATATATTTGGACGAAGAGAGTATAATATTTTTATAAATATTTGTCCAATTTCTTATCTTACGTAGAGAAAAATAATCTTTCTTTTAGCCACGAAAGTTTACCTACGTGGACTACGGGTATCCAAGAAAAAAAATAGTCGTCTTGAGATTATTCGGCTCGTAATGTCGAGTCAAAAACCAAGATTACAAAAAAAAAAGAACAAAAGTCACGACCAACCTGGTCGGTTTTATCAAACCAGGTTGATCCAAGTCAATGAAAAAAACCGTTTGTTCAATCTGGTTCTCAAGCAAACAAAAATCCGACCACATCCAACATGATCTCCTAACTAGTTCCTTATTCAACTGGTTGAACTAAACGGATTGAACCGGGTTTCAAAACATTGTTAAACGGCAAGTCTATATAAAATATACGCGGTTTTGATTTAGTGTCCCGTGATATACAAACTGTCATATTTTTTGGACTTTGCATGACATGAAGTGAAAATTTCGACATTGTAAAGACTAGCGTTGTAATGTGTCAGGGATCATGGAGTCCAGTCCGGCGACTTGTCCTTGACACTCTCTTTACTATCCAACCGGCGTTAATCATCAATTGTGTCTACTTGAGGTCTTTAATTCGTTTACAGTCCATTCAACCGCATGAGTCATGCACAATGCTGGCTTGTATTAGGAGATAGAAAAAGTATATTGAAACAAATATTTTTCTAGTGTGGAACGGACGAGTTGCTGACAACCAAGTATTATGATCCATTTTTGGGGCTTTTTCGTTATGTGTTAAGCCTGAGGTGTTTCACAGATAGAGGTATGAGTGTCTACATACCTCCCCATAACTCGCTTCCAACGGGATTGGGTGTTGTTGTTGTTTCATATAATGTGTTAAAAATGACTGAATTACTAGTCCATAGTTAGAATCAATGATTAGTAACATTCTTTGTTGACCCATTAGATGTGCTGCAAAAAGTGATTATTGCAACATCAATTGTTCATTGACAAAAGCTATTTAGAACTTCCAACGGATTTCTGATATCCAACTTTGATTAGATACTTATCTGATTATCTAATTCTGACTCTTGAAGTTGCGACAGTCATTTAAAAAACACGCATCTAAACGTAGGCTCAAAATGCTCAAAACTGGGTTTAGCATGAGAAGACCCAACAAGAAGTAACATGTAAGTTAGCGTCTTTGATGTTATTCAATGATCATCGTTTACAATAAATAGTAATTGCCAGATTGGCACATAGTAAACCCACAAAACTGAAGACTAGCCAACCTCTATGTAATTTTGATCATCACACGTCCAGCCTCACTTTGAAGATTTTCAACTAATGGTGTAGAATCTGATCTGCTAGGAAGAGTCCTATGAATGGCTCGAATGGTGTCGGGAGTGGTTCTACAGCAACCACCCACAAGTGATGCACCCATCTCGCACCATGTATTCACATATGAAACAAAATCTTCGTCTGGAACACCCGTGTTTTTCTGACAGATAATAATACATAATTTTAGTATTTGAATGTATACATAAAATCTAATTTTCTGTATAAATCTAAAGCTGGTATACTTACCACCCATTGCTTTAGTTTACCATCATAACTTTCACCACTATTCGGATATATGAGTATTGGTTTAGTTGTCACCTGCGGTACAAAACAAGGTAAAATCACTAATATTATAGAAACAGTCTATACAAATAAACTGAAGATGAAAGGGAATAAGGTTGTTGCAGCTAATGGAACCTAAGTTTCACATATATGGGCAAAATGGGCAGGGTTAGGTAACGGGTCAAAATTGGTAAATTTATACAGGTCGGGTCTGCCCAAACACTTTTTCCAGATTTTAAAGCTTGCAATAACTAACCGTGAGTTAAATAACTTGTGTGCATACAAAGTACACCATGTTTCATTGTGTTCTGACACATCAAGGAGGTTAAAACCATAAGTCCTAATAATAAAAACAGGGTTGCATCTTTGCGAACATGAACTCAGCCTAAAAGAATCATGACTTAAGAACACTACCTTCTTTATTGTTGAAATCAGACTACCAATAAATCTGGGAGGGGTGCAGTTGATTCCTAAAGCAACAACTTTCTTGCATGAATCAGCAACTTCGGCACATTCGGCTAATGAATCACCACTAACCACATTTACACCATCTTTGGAGTTAAATGCCAACCATGCTGGTATATTTATGCCTTCTTCAAGAAGCTCAACAAAAGCCTATTCATGATAGAATATAACAAATTTAGGAGATTGAACGTACTTTTGACCCGTTTGAGATAAAAGACAGCAATATAAAACCTAGTATTAGTAATTCGTAAATGGTTAAAATTTGACCTTTTGAGTATGTTCATGTTTTTATTTTCAACATATAGTGAAGAATATATTTCTGCTATGATAAAAGATTTTGACTCACCTGTGCTTCTAGCTTATTTGGCACTGTTTCAAAAGCTATGAGATCAGCACCCGATTCAGCTAAAATTTGAACTCTTCTTCGGTGAAAATCTTTTAAGAACTCCAAGTTCATTGCATCACCGTAGTCTCCACTGTAAATATCCAGACCAAGAAATATATACTTGTTAAACCAAAAAAACTAAGAACAATTATATATATTTTACATATAAAACTGAATCTATAGTGCAATATTTACGTGTATTCGGAACCATCAGCAAGATATGCCCCGTAACTCCCAACAGATGCAGCAACTAAGATAGGACGATGCTTGAGAATTCTACCATCACCAAAATAATCAGAAGAAGATCCAAGACATCGCTCATAATACACATTCCTGGCTTCACATGCAATTTCTACACTTCTTCTAAGCATGGACTCGCCTTCTTCTGAAGAGTAGCCTTTAGCCTCAAACCCCTGGATTGTTGCCTGTCCGATTCAAGATGATTAAGAAAGGCTGCATATTGGCAGACATATGCATGTGAAGCCGACTGAAGTATAAGTGTATTACCTGATAAGATGCTGTGATTATAATATCGGCACCAGCTTCAAGATAATCAAGGTGTACCTACAATGCCAACCAGATGAGTACACTATTAGGACAGTCCTTGTTATGATACTGACAAGTGATAATGAGTAAAATTATAGTAACAGTAATAAGACTTCAGAATGTGAAATTATCTGAAAAGTGTTTGGCAAATTAGATTAAGTTGACTAGACCATAAAGTTAGGTAGGCGGGATATGAGAATTAATCTGTTAAATCAGAAGTTTGTTGTCAACTTGTCACTCCTATGTCCTATGCGGTGTTTGTCTGGACCAACAATTGGATCAGTCCAATAGCGTGGGCTGAACTAAACTAGTTATGCTAGGATTGATAATTGTACAACCAAATAAGTGGATGCTATCCGATTATTGCCTTTTCACGCACATAATCAGTTTCTACCGTTTGTGCATACTAAAATTGATTCTGCATCAAAACTAATTTTAGTTACCTCATTCTCGAGGTCATTTTACTCGTGACTCCTTAAACAAGGACAATTTGCAAAACACTCAATGGCTTATTAAAAGCATGTCCAAACACAAATTCTTTGGTCCTGTTCTGTTACATCTCATTTTAGTCAGCATTTCAGCATACTTCTTTATGTACATATGGCTTATTAAAAGATAGCTTTTTGTCCTGTTTGGGTTCATTTTGTAACCCACATGTTAGTATTTTTCTATAAATTTAACATCTTAATAGATAAATAGAGAAAAATCACCTTTAATATAGACAAAAACCACCAGTAACTCTTAACCACTCGGGGTGTCCTAGTGGCAAAAGGCTTATTATTATCATCACTAAAATGCAAAAAAATTCAAATCTATTTTAAAAGAGAAATGATTTGCACACTTTATTTTATAATTATGTGAGACTCAATCTTATGTATTAAATTGTTGTACTGTGTATATATACAGTTAGGGTGGTAATTCGAGTCGGGTTCGGGCTGGTTGGCGGGTCAGAAACCGAACCTGACGCTATTAAAAATAACTGGGTCAGCTATGTCAAGCCTCACCTGTTTACACATCTTTGAACCTGACTTATTTAACCCGAGTATATAGTTGGCGGTTTAAATAGATTACACGGGTTTAACAGGTTAAACAAGTTTCGGTTTCACCCATTTTACCCGTTCAATATAAAAAAATTGGCACATCATAAACATAGAAGGTTTGTAGGTCAACCCGTTTAACACATTTTGATTGTATAATAAAAAGTAAATAATTTTAAATATAATAAAAAGCTTAAACGGGTTGGCGGGTCAACCTATTTATTTTTTTCACAACTTGACCCGTTTAATGAGATAGGTGGACCCAAACTTGAATCAAAATCTCTTTATACAACCCGAACTTGTTTATTTTCGTGTCGGTTTCAGGTCGGTCGAGTTTCGTGTCAAGTCACCTTTACTAAAAAAGGAGGCTTTACCCAGTTTATAATCAGGTGGTGTTTGATAATGGACTTAAATGACTTAATATGAAAAAAAATGAATTTATTAAAAATTTTACACATGACTTAATAAAAAAATCAACCAAACAACCCCTAGTCAGAAAAAGATTAAAAAAAACGGTTTTAAAAAAAAACATTAAAAGGTCACATGTACAAAAGAAAGTACAGCACCTCAAACAAGAAAAATCAAATTGAAAGAAAAACATAGAGGGTGTTTGGTTAAGCTTATAAGTTGGACTTAGGTTTATGTTATATAAGCCATTTATCGTAACGTTATAAGCTCATGTTTAGCTCATCAAAATTAATAAGGTAAATGACAAAAATTACATGAATATTAATGGTGAATATTATGTGGTGTAGTTATTAAATGTGGGTATAAAAGTCCTGATAAAAGGAAGTACAATTTTTTTTTCTTATAAAACCTCCTTATATAAGCTTAATCAAACACTTAATTTGGGCTTATAAGCTAAAACAAACACCCCATAATCACTTTTAGAACATAATGCCCCTAACCCCACAGTAACCCACATAATCCACTCGCCACAAACAAACATTAGAAAAACCTTAGAAAAACATACACATGTAATTTTTTATCACAACAGTTATAAAACGTAAAGAATATAATGATAAAAAAAAACAAAATGTGATTAAAAAACCTGACGAATAAGATTAGTAGAATTAACAAGACACTTGGCACTCCACAAGGGGTCATTCAAATCAGCTCCATAACGTTCCAACTCCGTCGCTAATCCGCCGTCAATCACACCAACACCACCACACTTCCTTAAAAATTCACACATTAATGTTTCTCCAACGTTACTCATTGTCTTTTTTTGTATGTGTATATATTCCGGCGTATGAATGAATAAAAAGTGTAATGAGTCCAGGTTCATATTTATAGAAAGGGGCCGCGAAATTTAGGTGTTATTTTCAACCTTTATTTTTACTTTATTTGCCCCTTATTCTTTTCTGTTGTGTGGAACTACTCCCTATTGTTGGTAATTTTGTCAAAAGCATCACTTAAATTTATTTACTTACTTTTGT
This sequence comes from Glebionis coronaria, assembly GCA_025667525.1. NCBI lineage: Eukaryota > Viridiplantae > Streptophyta > Magnoliopsida > Asterales > Asteraceae > Glebionis > Glebionis coronaria. Next base: position 587,046,149 of record CM046874.1, on the reverse strand, counting down.
TTTATCGTTTTCTCTGACGGTATGATTAGGGTCGAGCATAATAAACGATATACTGGACCCAATAAAGAAATTGGACGGATCGAACCGAACATATTTCGGTCTAATCTTTAGTCCTTTTTTTATATTCGGTCCGGTTCGATTTTACACAAAATCGACAATTGTTGGACAGACATGGAATGATCATTTCGGTCTAATGTTTGAAAAAAAAAATGGTTTTTGATTCAAACGGCATTGATCGATCTAGTCTGGTTTTCGAACCATAATTAGACTTAGTTATGATTATATTGTCATTGTTCAAGGATAGAATTACATGTCATGATTACTTTATATTGTCATTGTTCAAGGATAGAATTACATGTCATGATTACTTCAATTTAACGTATTTTGTTTTAACTTTAACTAATTTATCAAACAATTTTATAAAACATATAAATGTTCTTTCTGTTTATTATATAAGCCTCAGCTTTAACTCAATTCTCGACCCTAGTCCATTACGCCAAACATTCTCTCGGAATGGCCTGCATAATATTAGCTCTTGTTGTTCGTAGCTCTAGTTTCAGGTTTGATGTATCGTCAAAATCTAATTCTATGATGTTTTTGTAGTCATTCCATATTTTCAAAGGTTCATTTATGTCATTTGCTAGTTTATAAATAATAAGTTTATTAGATACTTCATATCTTTTTTCACTATATTTCATGATATATTTTTGGTTACGAATTTTCTCCTATTAAGGTTGTCCTCTAGGTTAACAAAAGTGACATTGATATCAATTTTCACTTTCTTCCCGTATATATCTCGTTTTCTAATTAGCTTTCTTTAATATATTAATTTAAATTGTATAATCACTTTTAGATTAATATATTTTGATCATATATGTTTCGGGTTTCCTTTAAGTTATTTAAAAGACACGAGAAATATCAAGAAATCTTAAAGTATTTAATATTATTTTGTTTTGCAAATGACACCAGTTTCTCGTTATAAAAAACCACTGAAATCAGTTTTTCGGTTAAATATCAACCATTGTGTTGGTGAAGAACATATGCAACGTTTGAGACTTTTGGAGAAAAAACGTTTATACCCTTTGGTAAAAACCATTTAAGTTTTGGATTGTTGCCCCTTCATTCCGCAAGAGGGTGCAACTGTTTTGACCTCTCATCTTCGTCGTAGCGGTATCAAGTTAGCTGTGACGAACGTTCCCTCCACATCTTTTAGCTCTTATTTAACTAAATTGGTCGAAAAACCTTAGTCTCAAAGTCAAAGTGATAACACTAAGACTAGGGGGAGTGGCATGCAACCCATTCACTGTCACGTCAGCGCCACATCAGCTTTTAACAAACTCTCCTAAACTCCGAGGTAATGACACTCATCCAAACTCAGTCACACTCACCTTTCATACATATTTTTATTATTACTTAAACACACCATACTCACAAAAAACACCCAATAATAAACCTAAACAAAAAAATAAAATCATCTGGACTCACAAAAACAAACTCACCCTGAGTGAGTTGGCCTATGTTTTTTGCTTAGAGCTACTTAGTCGCGCACGACTCGTTTGTGATAAGAATGAAACTCATGGGCTAGTTTATGCATCTCACGAGTGGGTTAAACTCCACTCCTTTCAGCCTAAAATTACAAACAATTCGAACTCATCATTTCTTTGTGAGATGCAAGATTTATGATCCCAACTACCATCGACCAAACATTGTTATCATGGCCTAACCATTTGTATTATCAATTATCACATTCATCACAAACCATATTCAACGAACTGAAATAAATAAAAATGTGTAATGGCTCGTGGTGTGTATGTGAAACATAAGAAACGTGTAAAGTTTGAGATCATGAATATTTGGACATAGAGAATAGAATAAATATACTGTATAATGTAAAAGGAACAAACGTAACTATAGAGAGTGTGATGCGTAATGGTAGAGTCGTCTCGTGGATTTCGGTGATTTTGTATCATTATCGTCAAGAAGTTCTTTAACACAAAAACAAAATATAGGTGTATGAAAACTCTATGACTTAATTAAGCTCGAACATCATATTACTATCTATAATAGATGGATATGAAATTTGGAAGCTCTCGTTAAACGATGGCCCTATACAATCACACCTATTGCACTACTCTAAAAACGACCCTCCGTAATGGTTCCTAATATGTTCTTGTTCTTTTTAGCTCGAATCCACTTATCCTAAAACACGATATATTCGTAGTTACAATTTATAATGCAAGAATATATACTTCTAGCCTTATTTTTCACGTGTTTAGTTTTATCACAAACAGTCTGGTTCATTCAAAAGTTTAAGATATGGTTTAAACGAGCATTGTTATACACGTCTAACTTTTGTTATAACATGTTTATATATCAGTTAGAACATTATTACTCAAACTTTAGTCCAGGAATATGTTGTAATAAAGATATCATGATCTTTTTACTCAAGAAAGAAATTGCACATCCGTATATCTATAATACATATTAGTATCTCTTTTTTTATTAATTAAAAAATATTAAGTATTACAACCTTTTTAGCACACTATATAACCTTTAATGCAACAAACTAAAAATAAATATTAAAATCTTTTTTTTCATTTTAATATTTATTTTTAGTTTGTTGCATTAACACCAACCTGCAAAACCTCACCACTACAATCTACATCACAAATTTCCCCCCATCTGCTGGATCAAATGACCTATGGAATCAATGCAACAAACACGGATCGGTAGCTGACGTCTACATCGCTAAAAAACTTTCCAAAGCAGGAAGAAGATTCGCTTTCATTCGATTTTTGAAAATAAAAAATATTGATTCATTGATCGATGATCTTAACAAGATCTGGACCGGTTCATATCATTTATATGCTGCTTTGGCAAGATTTGATTTGAAACAAAAAAAACCCCACGAAACAAAACCCTAAACCTACACAAGCCCCTATAAACACAAACCCTAAAAATAACCCTAAACCTAAATTTTCGTCCAATGCATCAGGTCCTACAAGCCATCCAAGCCAGAACCTTTCTTACGCCAATGTTGTTAACGGTAAGGATCTCTCTAATCACGCACCCAAAAGCATTCTCAAAGCGGTCACTCTTGATGAATCGGATCTCATTGACACATCTGGTACCAAGAATGTTCTTTTAGAAAAGGTTAGAGACGCTAATCTTATTCCCAATATCAACGTTGTGCTCAACAAAGAGGGTTTTTACAACTTCCTTTGTAAACATGTTGGGGGCCTTTGGTTATGGATCGAATTCGACACGGAGGAATCTTGTCTGAAACTTCAATCCAATGAAGAAATGTCATGGTACTTTACTCACATGAAGAATATCCAACAACCCTTTGTTTTAGATGAACGGGTTGTTTGGATTGAAATAGGTGGTCTTCCTCTCAATGCTTGGACACCTAATGCGTTCAAAAAGATTGCCAATAACTGGGGATCCCCTCTCTTTGTTGATGATGATCCAAACGAAACGGTTTCCACGGGAAGGGTTTGTATTAAAACTAAGATCCAAGGTCTAATTAATGACAATTGCAAAGTGTTTGTTCGTGGTAAATCCTTTAACGTCTATGTAAAGGAATTTGCCAATTGGACTCCAGATATTAAAGTAATGGAACATTCTTCTTGTAATTCAGAGAATTCCGAAAAACAAGAAGATATCATGACTGAGTTTGATAACCTTGATAAAGAAGAAGGTGAAATACCTGCTTGTAACACTCATGAAGCGACTGAACATGTTAACGATACTCATGATCCCAAAGGTTCCAAAAGCTTTATACAGGAACAAGAAAACTAGCCCAATGATAAACAAGCCCCTTCACCTATCAGTGCTAAGGATCAGAAGGATGAATCATATTCGAAACCCCCTGGTTTTGAAGCCTTCATTTCGAAAAATAAACCTTCTCATAATCATTCTCAATTCTCTTCCGCCCCGGTTAAGTCATCACGGTCTAGCAAATCTATGAACAAGTCTCTTGGAAACCATGGATCAATGATTGAAACATTTGTTGCGCACATTGAAATGGGGAAAGTTCTGGGCTATGACATGGAAGGTAGCAAAAACGATCTCAAGAAATTCATCGATAGTCTTGGTGTTAGCCAAGGTCATTAATGAATATTTTGTCTTATAATTCTTGTGGTCTAGGAGCGAGTAAGTGTAAAGCTATCGCCAAACTTTGCACTAAACATAAGGTTTCTTTTCTTGGTATTCAAGAAACTCACTCCACTCTCATTGATCCTTTTAAGATTAAATGTACTTGGGGTAATTACCAATTTGAATATGTAGAACGTCCAGCTATCGGTAGATCTGGCGGCATTGTTTCCATTTGGGATCCGAATGCCTTCTTTAAAAAAAAGGAATACCTTTTTGATAATTTCCTTGTCGTTGAAGGTACTTGGACTGTTTCTCGTATTCACTGTTTCATGATAAACACCTATGCTCCTCAGGATGATAGCAAAAAAGAAACTCTTTGGAACGAAATCACTAATTTTATGAGTTTTCACGAGGGACATCATTTAATCTTTGGTGACTTCAATGTGGTTAGAAACAGCTCTGAAAGACTTGGTACTGCTTTCAACAAAGCTTCTGCTGATATTTTCAATCAATTCATTAGAGATAGTCACCTTTGGGACATCCCTCTTGGTGGTCACATGTTCACGCGCACTAATAAACAAGGAAGCAAATTAAGTAAGCTTGACCGTTTTCTTGCCTCGGATTCATTCGCTCAGCATCTTCAAAAGTACTCAGGCCACGTCTTGGATTTCCATGTTTCGGATCACAGGCCCATTTTGCTTTCTCATGTTACCACTGATTTCGGTCCAATCCCTTTTAAGTTCTACAACTCTTGGCTCTCTGATTCGAATCTTCACCCTATTATTACTGACTTTTGGGGTTCCTCTGTTAGATTGAATTGCAATAATCCTATCTTATTTTTAAGAATAGGTTGAAGGCGTTAAAGATCATAATTAAAGATTGGTCTCTCAATCAGTTTGGATCTTAGAAGCAAGAAAAGGAAGATCTTTTAAAAAAAATAAAAGATTTCGATGCAAACATTAGTGTTCGGTACTCGAATCTCTCTCCTGATTCTCAAAGGGCTTCCTGGATTGATGCTATTCGGGATATTGAGTCCAAAGAAAATTTGGATTTATTGCAAAAATCTAAAGTCAAGTGGCGTATCGAGGCTGATGAAAATTCCAAATTTTTTCATAACATGATCAATCACAAACGAAGATGCCTATCTATTCAAGGGATTAAAATGGATGGCTTTTGGATTGACAATCCCGTGGATATTAAAGAAGCTTTCCTTAGTTTCTATGAGAAGAAATTTCAAAAGGTCGAAGTGGTTAAAATGGTCAACCGAAGCCCCTTCTACAAATCCATTAGCCCTGATCAGAATTCTTTCCTTTCCTCTCATGTTTCTTTTGAGGAAATTAGGGATGCTGTGTGGGATTGTGGCTCCAAAAAATCTCCGGGTCCGGATGGATTTACTTTTTCTTTCTATAAACACTTTTTGAACGAGATCAAGAGTGATGTTGTGGAGTTTGTTCAGCATTTCTTTAGTTCGAGAACTCTTCCTAAAGGATGTAATACTTCTTTCATCACTCTAATCCCTAAAGTCCCTAGTCCCATGGTGATAAATGACTTTCGGCCGATTAGTCTCATTGGATCTCAATATAAGATCATTGCCAAAGTCTTGGCTAACCGTCTTGCTCGGGTTATTGACTCTATCATTAGCCAAGAACAATCTGCATTTATTAAAAATCGTCAGATTCTTGATGGCCCGTTGATGGTTAATGAATTGATCCAGTGGTGTAAAAGGAAAAAAGCTAAGCTCATGGTGTTCAAAATCGACTTCGAGAAGGTTTTTGATACTATATCTTGGGACTTTCTTTTTCAGGTTATGAATTTCATGGGATTTAGTGGCTCTTGGATCAAATAGATCGAAGGTTGTCTTCAGTCAGCTACTTCTTCTGTGTTGATAAATGGTAGCCCTACGCGTGAATTCAATATTCAGCGTGGTCTTCGTCAAGGAGACCCCTTATCTCCTTTTCTTTTCATTATCGCTATGGAAGGTTTACATGTTGCTATGGAAGATGCGGTGGCTGCTGGTTTATATAATGGGGTTAAGATTAACTCTTTGAATCTTTCCCATCTTTTCTTTGCTGATGACGCGCTTTTTACTGGCACCTGGTCGCAAACTAACATCAGAAACTTGGTTGCGATTCTTGAGTGTTTTCATAAAGTCTCGGGGCTGAAAATTAACTACAAAAAATCAAATCTTTTCGGGGTTGGAGTCCCCCTTGAAGAAGTGAACTTGTTGGCTTTGTTTACTGGTTGCAACGCTTTGGCCTCGCCTTTCTGCTATCTTGGGATCCCGATCGATCAGAACATGGCTCTCACGAAAAGCTGGGACATCATGATTGATAAGTTCACCAAACGGCTTTCTAAATGGAAAGCTAAACTTCTTTCTATTGGAGGGAGAGCTACGCTCATTTCTTCTGTCTTGGGTTCTCTCGGTACGTATTTGTTTTCTCTTTTCCCTATGCCTAACTTGGTCAACAATCATCTGGAATCCATTAGACGCAACTTCTTCTGGGGTAGTGATGATAACTCTAAGAAGATTCCCTGGATTTCTTGGAACCAAGTACTCGCTTCTAGAGAAAAAAGAGGGCTCGACATTGGAAGTCTTTACGCCTTGAATCAGGCCCTTATTCAAAAGTGGCGTTGGAGATTCCTCAACAATCCGAATGCCTTATGGTCTCGCTTGATCACTGCTATCCACGGCCTAAACGAAGACACTTCTATTTTTTTTAGCAACATAAGAGGTAATGGTGTTTGGAGCAGGATTATTGGGTCCATTAACCGTCTTCACGAGAAAGATTTCAACCCCCTTTCGTCTATCAAAAAGCATGTTAACAATGATGCTTCTACAAGCTTTTGGCATGATACTTGGATTGGTAACGCTTCTTTCAAAAACAGATTCCCTCGCCTCTTTCATTTAGCCAATAACAAGGATGCCCGGGTCTGTGACTATTGGAGTAATGGTTGGCTTTTCGATTGGATTCGTGATGTGTCTAGTGGAACCAATGCTAACCTTTTGGCCTCGCTCCACAGTATCCTTTCGGATACCATTCTCAATGACACAGAAGATTCGTGGATCTGGTCTCTTGGTAATCATCATTTCACCGTCAAAAGTGCGCGCCATCATATTGACAAATGCTTACTCCCTGACGATGGGCCTGAGACTAGATGGAACGGATATCTTCCTAAGAAAATTAATATTTTTCTATGGAGGACTTTGCGTGATCGGCTCCCCTCTCGATGGAATCTCAGTCAGAGAGGTATTGAAATAGAGTCCATTTTATGCCCCATTTGTGATAACGGAATTGAGACCTCTTATCACTCCCTTTGGAATTGCTCCCTTGCTTCTACTATCTGGCTTCGAGTTTTCAAGTGGCTTGACATCCCCACTCCAGATATTTTGGACTTTCGTGACTTATATTCTTGGATTGATGACCTTCGCATGGCCACGTCCAAAAAGGATATCATCGATGTTGTTTGTGGAGTTGTGTTATGGACTTTATGGAACTTCCGTAACGAGTCGATCTTTGGGACTACTCAACCTAAGCGATGCATAATCTTCGACAAGATTGTTGAAATTTTTTTCGTTGGCTTACTTCTAGAAATAAATTGTCTACCATCTCTTGGTACAACTGGATTCGAAACCCTTTAGAGGTTTTTTTTGTAATTTCTTCTAGCGCCTTGCTAGTTTAATAATATCTTGTCGTTCTAAAAAAATCTCTTTTTTCATTAATGAAAAAATTAAGTAATACATTGATGCATATTATACTATATGCACAATCTTTTATTCAAACAATAATACTTCATAAAATCATATAAACATTGTATTCACTCTCTCTTCACTAAATTTTTAAATAATACAAATTTTAAAATATATTATACATGTCAATAAAGCAAGTCTTATAAACTATCTTATGATCTATCATCATTTAATTAAAATTTAATCAATACATGTTACAAAACATATGTTACAAGTACATATTAAATAATATATTAAAAATTCTAACTAATAATATTTTTAAAATACTCTTAAAATGAAAAATACATCTTATTATACATATTGTACAACTAATAAAACACAAACAAAAAACTTCATATAACTTACAAGTTGGTGGTACATATGATTTTAAAAATGGACCAGGTCAACGAGTTAAACTGGAGTTGCCACCCGTTCGGCTAGCCAATATAAACCGTGCGAAAAGAAAACAGAGATAATCAGGTGAACTCGGCATAAATGGGTAAACCAGGTCGGACTATGATAATTTTTATTATACTCCGATTAAACAATTTATCATTTTTATTACGTGACACATAAACATTAACTATAAAAGCAAAAAAAAAACGATCTTTCATAAACAATCGGAATAAGAGTTTGAAGACAAATGATGCAAAGATGTGATATCACAATTGATAATTACTCGATTGAAATTAAGTTTTATTACATATAATGCCAAAAGTAATAATATCCCTCGGTTAAAATTACATTTTTAGGACATCTTTTTAGATGAAAACTATCGATTCCGAAGTTTTATAACTAAAAAACAAATTATTGTACCGAAAAATTTAATCACAGAGTACCCGCTATCGTATTGCGCGTAGTGTTCATCAAATCACCTTGGTCTAACTTTAAAGAGCCTACCACTATATACATAAATGACAAATAGTTTTGACAGCGAAGACGATAAGAGATACAATTTACCAATGTAATGAATATCGTGAGGTGTGGCACGGCAATATGGTCAAATTGGATGCTTTTGCGAGCTTTGTCGAGTCATAACATTTTTAAGACGTGAATTCAAACGCTATAAAATATAAAAAATATATATAAATATATTCATGTCATATTATAAGTATATTTAGTTCACAAAAAGTATCATACATAATCAATAAAGTTAAAAAGACTATGTTTTAATGTAATTTTTTTAGTCTATTTATAAAAACTAGCATAGTATCCGCGTAATGCAGCAACGGATATTCAATGATTATTTTTTGACAATCAAATTAATGTTTAAATGTAAAAAAATTGAATTAAAATAAATAAAATTAATGAAATTGAAAAAAATATAAATATATCAAAATAGATGTTGAATTAAAAAGAAAAATTATAAAAAATATAGTGAACTTAGATTATGAAAAAAATAAATGAGTTAAAAGATATTTCAATTTAAAAATAATATATCTTTAGAATTAGTATCGCTATTAAAAAAGTGCTTTCGGCGTAGCTTGTTGATCGCTTGCCTTTTACATCTGGGTAATTAAATATTGATCATAATATATCTTTAGAAAAAATAAAAAATGGTTTTTTAATAAGTTGTTGAAAGGTTGTTAGAAAAGTTTGTTGAAAAAAAAACAGATGGTTAAGATTTGAAGTTAGGTTTGATTAAAAATGATCTAATGGTTGAATTATTAATATGTTTATCTTAATTTTTGGTTTGAAGTTAAGATGTGTATATACACCTTTTATACGCTTTTTTATCAAAAATTGAATTAAAAAAAAACTTACATCTTATTTTATCGTGTCTTATCACGTTTTTAATTCATTATCTCACAACAAACTTAACCTCAAGCCTTAGTTTATATCGCGACGTGAAAATCAAACCTCGCTACGAGCGTTTTAAAATCATGCAATTTACACAGAAAATTCTAATTATTTTAACAGTTATAAGTGTATATCTCTATAGGTAGTTGATGAGATTATAGGTTGTTGATAGAGATGGTGTATATAATAAATGGTGCGATTTATTAGATGTGTCATATTATAGTAATAAAAAAATTAGATGTAATCTTTTTTGACCCACAAAGATTAATATGATCGATTTGGGTTAGGTTATCTACAACTATATAGAATCAAAACTTAACTAGAATTGAAGCATATTCTGAAAGTTCCTCAAAATATGTTACATTTTAAACATTTTGATACATAAAATTTATATCACTATACTCCTATTTTACACAAAAAAAAACTATTTATAAACTTTTATCAAATGATAATTTGGTTAACGATGTCCGCGTGAGAGTTACCAAAAGATATTGAAACACATGTAAGATTCGTTTGCTTGAGATTATAGTTACGTGTCGAAAATACTAATAAATCTTATCAATTTGATAAAACAAATATTGACAGGTTAATTCGGACCAGGTTGATCGACTCTTAATTTTGTCTTTGAGTAATTATATGACCTGAAAATACAATGACACAATAGTGGTAAAGATTGAATTTATCCAAAAATAGATCATGCTTCTATTGCTTTACTCAAAGCTCTAATTTGAAGTGTTTCAAACGAAATTCCAATCTAGTGCTAATGTAACTTATTGTTACAATGTCATGTCATGTCATGTCGTGATTTGACTACCAAAGAATAGAAGAACTCGTGTACATCATACCCTTTTATGTCTTAAAACAACACTATCTTTATCTTGAAACACTAGTCTAATGGCAATCAAGGTTATCGTTAATGCGTATTAGAGGTTACAACTTACAAGTTCAATAAATCAATAATATTTATTGGTTTACATTTCTTAGAGGGTTAGTGTTGGGTCAGTATTTACTGACCCTGAAGCAACTCTAGGATTTGAATATAAAATCCCCCTAAGTGTTTCATGCCCAGCAGTAAGGCCAGTCTGCTGAAGGATGACCAGAGGAACAAAGTTCCTACTGAAGACTTTGTAGCTGAAGAACGTTCAGCATTCCTCTTCCAGTTAACTTAGAATACAAAGGAGTCTTCGCTTCAAATACTAGGCGGTCTAGTTGCTGAAGAATAAGGACTGAAGAAGAGCTTTCAGTTCAGTTTGGTTTGACAATATCAAACTAAATTATGTCGATCTCCTCTAGGATACTGAAGACTCTTCAGTATTCTGATGGTTTGCATTAGGTGGGAAAAGATAACTTTAAGTCAAAGTAGGTTGCTTGTATACTTAGATATAAGTACAACCTTTATCTTTTCTAGAATAGTTTAATATGTACTTTGTACTGTTTATCCAGCATGGGCATCAACCACCTACTGGATAAACCCATGCATTGAAACATGCAAATGCAAACCCTAGTTTACACTGCCTATAAAAGGAGTGTACATTGAGAGAGAAAGAGTTAACCAATACAAGAGTAAAAACTCTAGAAAACCTTTCTCTCTCGATATCAACTAAACCATATAGCAAAATAGCATATGAACATTTAGATTGGAGCTTAGACCTTAACTTTGGTTATACGTTTAAGTAGAGGAGATCACAACCCATTGTCATTCAACCACTTTTTATTCCGCAAACAAAGTGGGTTATAGATTCTTTATTTGATTCTAATAAAAGTCTATACATTGAAAAGTTATTGCTATTGTTGTTTTAATTGTTCATAGTTCTTATCTATTGTTAAAACAACACACTTGAGTCTTGGTAAAGAGTTATTACTTAAGGTTGATAAGTAATAACGATTTATAAGGGACCAACAAGTGTTATCAGAGCAGTTTGATTAGCTAAACTCTTATTTTATTAAACTGCTCATTTAAAAGTTTTCAAATCAAGATCCAAAAATGGCTCAAGTTATACCACAAACCCTAGAATATAGGGGTGGCCAACTCAATGTTGCTCCTGTACTAGAGGTAGCTAATTTTACAAATTGGAAGAAGAGGTTTCTTGTCCACATGGTTGGGATTGAACCTCAATTCCTTGGAATCATTGAAAATGGTCCTTTTGTTCCCATGGTTGGGGACAATAGAAAACCTTAAGTACAATGGACTGCTGATGAGAGAAAAGTTGCTAACCTAGATCAGCGTCTCAAAAGTCTCATCATGTCTGTGCTTCCAGATGACCAAATGAATTCTGTTGTAAATTGCAAAACAGCAAAATCTACATGGGAGGACCTTATTCTCTATCATGAGGGACCCTCTGATGTGAAAGAAACTAGAATCATGGATTTAAAGCTTCAATACAACACCTTCAAGCACAAATATATAGAAACCTTCACACAGACATTCACCAGATACAAAGCACTAATGAATAAACTTGTGAATGATGGAGTTGAGCTTTCAAAACTTGAAATCAACACAGTTTTTGTTAATGCATTGCCAAAAAAGTGGCTCAGTTTATGTCAAAGCTTGAGAAATGCTAATCACATTAAAGATTGTGATCTAGCCTCTCTTTTTGGGAAACTTAAATATGAAGAAAACCTAGTTGATAGAATTTATGAAGGCCTAAGCAAGAGTAAACCATTAACCATTGCTACACCCTTGTCTACAGCCTTCTTCAGTGAGGCTGCCATCCAAGACTACCAAGATAGTCCTGATAATGAAGAGGACACAAGAACTAGTGAGGAATATCTGAATGACCTCAAAGAGGAATTTCATGAAAGAGCTCTTCTAGCCAAGTCTAGAAGGTTCTTTAAGAAAGGAGGCAAGTTCTCCAGCACCACAAAAGCTTCAGTTGATACTGAATGCTACAAATGTGGGAAGACTGGTCACTATGCTAGGAATTGTTACTCCAAAACATCCATCCCTTCCTATTCTTCACCAGCTCAATCAAGACCATCTGGTCTATCATCATTTCAACCAAAACAAATTGATTCTACTTCATTTCAGCAAAACAGGGTTGAACTTCGACCAACAAAAGACTTTGAGACCAAATATAGAGAGATTAAAGCTAGACTGGCCCTCATGAGCACTGAAAGTTCTTCCTCCAAGGCTCCCAAGCAAGACAAGAACAAAGGACTTGTTGCTGAAGCTTATGAAAGGGATGAAGAAGATGTTTCTTCAGATGATGATGAACTGGTTAATGTAAAAGTGCTGATGGAACTTGCTGATGATGAAGGGGCTAACTCTAATGTTGTGGCCAGAGAAAGTGCCAGAAACGGTGAATGGGTCAATATCACGATAAAAAAAGGTACAAACTCTTATTGAGTTAGAAGATAAAGATGACATTAAATTTGTCTTTGATTACCTGTGTATTGATCTGAAATTCGTTGAAGAACAAAGAAACAATTTGCTTGAAAAATATCATAAACTTGTTCTAAAACTTGAAGATTTTGAAAGTAAGCAAATAGAGCTAAAAGAAGCTAAACTTGATATTCTTACTTTTCAACAATTGAACAAAGAGATTATTGATGAAAATAACTCCCTAAGAGTTGAACTAAAAGAACCAAAACATATTGTTAAATCTTGGCTTAGAAACTCTAATAGGGTAAATCAATGCATCAATGAACAAATTCCTGCTCAAAAAAGGAAAATGCTTGGTGCTGAAGGATCCTTCAGCACCAACTCTATTGTCTTTGTCAAAGCCTCAAATGAGGATGGTAGCTCGATCCCTGACGTTGTAAGGTCAGGTGAAGAGAATTTACCCAATCATGACACTGGACGAATCCTTCTTCCTGAGTTTCAAGCAAATGATGACTCTTCAGCACCTGTTGAGTCCTCAGTCACTAAGGATGACTCAGATGATGATTTAGAGAATAAAGTAAGTTACCCCACTTCCTCCTTTGGAGAATCTGGATGGTGTTGAACCCTCTACTGGACCAAAATCAATACAGTCAATCATCAAGTCTCACACAACACACAAGGGTAGTTCTTCCAAACATGTCAAAATTGACACTTCAAAGAACTCTTCAGCTCCTGCTGAAGGTTCACATATGGGAACTACCTCTTCAGTTTCAACAAATAAACTAAAGAATGCTAGATCTGAGGAAGATGAGAGAATGTCTCTTGTCATACAAGAGATCAATGATCTCAAATTACAACTCAGGCAGCAACAAACACCAACTCGATTCAGAGATGAACCTTCAAACTCTCCCCATTTCAAGTACAAGACACTATTTAAAAGGGCTTGTGATCTATATGGCATAAACAACCATCTCACTGAAACTTTCCTAAGAGTGATTTATTGTACTAAATGTCAGAGGACTGATCATCACACTTGTGAACATACTCAGTATATGATGGCCAAAACTAGTGTTGATGCTCACAATACTGAAGCATCTCATTTAAGGCGCAGTATGCCTTTCCCACCATGCATTCATTGTGGTATGGGCAATCATCACTCAGATAACTGCCACTATAACCCTATTTGTAATATTTGTGGAAGTTATGACCATGACACTCATGGACATAATCGAATTATCTCACTCAGAAGAGGTATTAAACCAAGAAACCCAAACTCTATTACCAAATGTTGTGAAACTTGTAGAAGTAATGTCCACACTACATCTGATCACAATCATATAGAGTGGTTCAGAAGAGGTGAAGTCCTTCAGGCCAAGAAAGCAAAAGCTGTTTAGACCTCTTCTTCTTCTGAGCAATCACACACATCCTCATCAAGAGGACCCTCCAGGTCTAGAACACCTTCCAGATCTAAAACCCCCACCCAACAAAAGTGGGTTTCAAAACAAAACTGACCATTTCCTTAACTGGTGTAGTGTGATCTCAGGAAGCCTATTTGGTACCTAGATAGTGGTTGCTCAAGGCATATGACTGGCACCAAAAGTTACATGCACAAGTATATGGAGGAACAAGGTCCTAAATATTTTTTTTGGTGATAACTCATCAGCTACTACTGAAGGATTTGGTTCAATAAAATGCAATGGTATAGTTTTCTCGAGGGTAGCATATGTCAATGGATTGAAGCACAACCTCATCAGCATATGTCAACTTTGTGATGCAAAGTATCTTGTGCTGTTTGATGGCAAAAAAGGTACAATCTTCAACTTCAATCATAAAATTGTGATGATTGCTCCCAGAGTCAAATATGTTTATGTCATGAACATGAACTCTACTCATGAGACATGTTTCTTTGCTAAATCTTCCAACATTACCAATTGGCTTTGGCATAAGAGGCTCTCACATCTTAATTTCAAAACAATAACTCTGCTGGCAAAACAAGATCTTGTTATTGGTCTTCCTTCACTTGTCTATTCCAAGGAAAAACCATGCTCAACATGTGAAAAAGGGAAGCACCATAGGGCTAGTTTAAAAACAAAGCAAACTTTCTCAATCAAAGAAAGTCTTCACTTGCTTCACATGGACTTATTTGGCCCAGTATCACCTAAGGCCATTTGTCATAAAAAAAATATACACTTGTCATTGTTGATGAGTACTCTAGGTACACCTGGGTATATTTTCTGACAAAGAAAAGCCATGCACCAAATGTCATTATGTCTTTCATCAAAAGAGTTGAAAATCAAAATGACACTCATGTCAAACAACTCAGAACTGAAAATGGCACTGAATTCAGAAATCAAACACTGATCAAATTCTGTGATGACAAAGGAATTTCCCAAAATTTCTCATCTCCTTACACACCTGAACAAAATGGTGTGGCTGAAAAAAGGAACAGAACTTTGATTGAAGCAGCAAGGACAATGCTTGCTAGATCTGCTCTCTCTAAGCATTTTGGACTGATGTTGTAGCCACTGCTTGCTACACTCAAAATAGATCCATCATTGTGAATAGACACATGAAGACTCTCTATGAAGTCTTCAGGGGGAGAATTCCAAACATTTCAGTCTTACATGTGTTTGGGTGTCCAGTATTTATTCACAATCACAATGATCACCTTGGGAAGTTTGATGAAAAATCTGATGATGGTTACTTCCTTGGATACTCTCTAGTATCTAAATCATATAGAGTCTTCAACACAAGAATACAATGTATTGAAGAAACTTATCACATCACTTTCAATGAAATGTGAGAACTCATATTTTCCCGGTAATTAATTTATTCTTTTATTCATACTTCTTAAATTTGCATCAAATTACCTTTTCTTGTATTTTCATACGCAAATCCTGAGATCTCGATAATTTTAAATAAATTATATTTTAACTATTTTTCTGATAATTGATAATACTTTATTCGGAATTATAAAAATTTTATTTTATTTTTCCGTATTTATTTAAATCAAAATTTTTGATTTAAAAGCACTTGCGTGCGTTTTACAAAAAGTTTACCCGAATCGACAAAATGAAAACCGATGGCTAAATATTTCGACTTTATGAAGTCAAAATACTATGTTTCTATAAATTCTTTTTTGTTATCGTATTATAATTTGCACCGAGTCTGAACGACTAGAGTTTTTAAGAATTAAGTCGGGCTAGAACTAGGATTAGATGCATTTTAACATTGGGCTTTAGTCAGTTACTAATAAAAGTTATTAGTGGATCAAAGCCCACTCTCTTTTTTTTTTCTCTGCCCATCGAACCATAACACACAACAATCATATTTTTTTCTCCAAAAATACAAATCCTCTCTGTTCTTTCTTGACCGACAAAACAACCACCAAAAACACCTCCACCACCATCAAAAATTCAGTTATAACACAATTGAACATCACCAAATTAATCCTTGTTTGATTCTAACCCTAAACCCACTTAAAAATCCTTCATGCAATGGAATTTAATAAAATCAAGAATTATGAGAATTGGAGGTTTTGGGATTTTGATCATTCCAATAGGTTTGTATTGTGTTATTAGGGTTTAGGCATTGATAATTTTTGTTAGAACCCTTGTTATAATTTTTGGTTTTGGCCAAGTATTGATTTCACCATGCATGTTAATGATTAAAAGTGCCTTGATGAATTTTGGTTAATGTGTTGAGGATTTTGATTGTTATAGGTAGGATTGAAGTTGTTTTGAGTAGTTTTCATAATGCCCAAATTCGGACAGCAGGTATATCAATCTAAAACTCCCATATTTTTCATTATTACCTGCACATTTTATAGCCTAAATGAATTCTTTAGGCCTTATACATATTAGTGACGAGTTGGATAGGCACACAACTCCTCCGGATGAGGAAGTTATGATCAAATTAAGGTTTTAAAAGCAAAATTCGGATAGCAGGTTTGTGAGCCTAAGACTCACAGATTTTCCCATTGTAGGCTGTGTTTTTTATAACTTCGATGGATTCATTGACCCTTTTACATGTTAGTAGCGAGTTGGATGGGCGATCAACTCCTCCGGATGAGTGAGTTATGGTCAATTTACGGTTGTGAACCCAATCTGACCTAACAGACTTGTATAGCTATTTGATACATGTCATAAACTATATATTTGACATTTTAAGACCTGCTGAGTTAGTATACATTATAATCTAACAAACGCCGCTGACCTCGCGTCGATAGCTATCACCAAATGGTTTTTATGGCTAAAACGGTAAACCCGAGTTAGAAAACCTAAATTCTGATTTTGTAACCTTCAAAGAATGTAATTTTCTCGTTAATTGGTAGTAGCTATTTATGCGTGGTTGGTATGAGCCGAAAGTAGAGTCTTGAGGCTTTCCAATGGTGAATTCTCAGGCCCTTAAACCTTATTGGTTAATGGGTTATTTTGTCCCAAGTTTTACTAGTGCAGTTTGACCATTAAGTGCTTATGGGGTGGTTGTTAGTGTTTTGGACTTTTAAAAAGTTCCGTAAACTCTTAGATCGAATGGTTGGACATTCTGGAAACCTCATGTGATACCCGTTCCAGTGGTGAAAATCCCATAGTTGTTGGACTTAGGTATTGGGATCTACGCCCTTTACAAAACAGCTATTCTAGAAAATGTGACTTTACGCATACGGTTAAATAAATTGTTGGCGTTTTTTTATGTAAATCACTTGGGTTACTTGATTTGAGACCTTGGGTTATTATGTTATGAATTTTTGTACATGTTGTGTGTCATGAAGGTCATGATCATACTTAAACTCGGTTGGTTGTGCAAGTTATATACATATTATATTTTTACAAAATATTTTGATACAATTGTTTTATATTTTTATAAAACACATACTTATGGGTCGTGATCACTCTTGTAGGTCATGGGTAGCCCTTGGAGTATTTCCCATATCCATCTACAACCCGGTTCTCACATCCGTCACACATGTACTATGGTACTCTTGGCACCATTGTATCGCTTTGATTTCTATTTGATTAAATACTTTGATTATCAAATTGGGGTTTTTGTATTTAGACCATATGCTACTGATGTCAAGGTGGTATTATGATCATGATAGGTCTTGTGTACTTGTAGAGGCATTGCTTAGGGCGTGCAAGTGTTTAGGTGATGTTAGAAGTAAATTTTAGTGTAAAAAATGAGGTTAAGAATGATAACATATTGCTACAGCCATTCATGAAATTTTTCTGCAAATAATACCTTCAACTTTCTTGATTTTTGGATAGCCTTGGTTGTGTAGTACAATTTATGAGTTGGATGATTTTTAGAAGTGTCCGGATGAGTAAAATATGGTCTTTTTATCAAAAATAGTCAATACCGACATGTGCGCCGAATTTGTGTTTGGGGTCAAAGCATAAAAAGCCAAAGTGGGTATTTTTATGACTTATTACAGTAGCATAGGTCAAATTTGGACATTTCCAATTTGTTTCAAGTTAAAATCTTTTACGGAATGTAAATGATGGTCAAAATGGTTTTATGCAATTCTTTGTCGAAAAAGTCAAATATGAGTAGTCTGCACTAAAACTGCATTTCCCGTTGATTGGTAATAGCTTTGATAGTGTTTCTTAAAGATTTGAAAAGGTAATAATTTTATCTTTCCATGGCCATAAAGTTTGTGTTCATAGCTATTATAGGAACTCTAGCTATGATACAATCTTTACAGCGTGTTTCTAAAAATTTAGTGCAGCCAATTTGTTAACGTTAATTTTTGACTCAAAGTGTACAAGTGTTTGCTACTTATGGGTTTGATGAGCATTGTTAATGTTTATAAACATGATCATACAGTGGGTAAGTAGTTTTTTTAATTCAATAGGTTGCAATGCCTTGTGAGTTATAAGATGGTTTATGTACTAATAGTAACCAAAGCGTTTTCTAAACGTTATTTTTGTACCTTATAAGTTTTCGCGCCCCGTCATCGTAGGTCTTGGATGACTTAAAGTTTCTTGATTGCTTGTTATTACTACTAAGCCCTCAAGTTCCATATTGATTCACCTGGTAGCTAAGGTGAGTTCATAGCCCCTTTTACTACTTGTACATTGTTTCTAAACGCGGGGTGAGATTTTACATGGTGGAACACATCCATTTAAAAATTGTATGCTATCCAGAACTTGTATGCTATTCAGAGTTGTATGCTTTCTAACAGTTTTCATTGATATTATTGCTTATAGTTAATAGCCTTAAGTTTCCTCTCTTGATCATGAACCGTTAATTGTCCTGTATGCTTTGCGCTAAGCGCGAATGTTGTGGGTGGATCCATCGGGATTGACAATCCCCGTCCCGATTACCTTGACGCACTTACATTTGTTTATACTTGAGTATTTAGGCTGAATACTCCCTAGAGGAACTTACTTTGAGTTAAGCTTCGGTTCATGAACTAAACAGCAATAATATTGGTTTCGGACTATGGTTAATGATCATAACCATTTTCTCTATTTACTTGTTTTACAAATGAATGCTTGTGTTCCACATATTTACTACTAAACCTATGAATATCACTCAACTTTATGTTGACGATTTTACATGTTTAATCTCAGGTATTAATACTTAGCTTTGCTTGGATGAGAGCCCGCAGGATATTATCGCATCTTGGAGATTTCTGTGTGTACTTAAACTTTGGTTTATCTAAAAACTGTCAGAAGTTTATCATGTATTCTTTGTAACTATAAGTTACAAAACCATAATTAAATTATAGATTTCCGCATATAAAAATCTGGGACCTTTGTTTAAAACTCTGATTCTTTATGATTTAATGTATAAATTTTTATTACGTCAACTTTATGTCAATAATATTTCATTGTTCTTGTACCATGACGTGGCGCCCCCTTGCTGCCTAGTTTTTCCATACCTGATTTTAGGGGTCTCACAGATTGGTATCAGAGCGATGGTTAGGTAACTAAGTCATTTTTCAAAACCTAGTTTATAACCGAAAAATTCAAATAATTCATGTTTCTAAGTGTCAAACACAGAATCTGCCATTGCTGTTTGATATCTGCGCGGGTGACTCTCTAATCCTTACTATTTACTTTTAATTATCGCTGTAGTATTTCATTTCTTAATTACATTCTGAAATACTACATTACCGTAATGACGATAATTACTATCTCTTTTCACAGCCTTTGTGCTTAATGAATTATCATTGGATATTACTGTGATTACATTGCCCTTTGAATTCTTATTCTTATGAATTGATCTTGTTACCATAATTTTAAATTTTTATGGCATTACATACTTGTATTCGGAGTGTGTATGCCGCCGACTTTTAATACTCACTTTTGTGAGTACTATTGCTATTTCATCTATGCATGATACTTCATATGCTCGTTCGTTTTGAACCGCTTGCTTTTCTCGACTCACTGTTACAAGTTGTGCGTATTCTTGTAATACATTTTTTTGGAATTAAGAATTGTTGCTTTCAATGAAACTTCTGATTTTCCATTTTACTACCATGTGCGTTAGTTCCACTGTTAAACCTCTTTAAGATATCTATTTAGATATCCAAATTGTTTTCCGACCATCTGTGATTGGATGCCTTGCAAATTTAGTCTATAGACCATTGTGTAGCTCAACGTGTCTCCGAAAAATACTAAAGGACATCGTGTGAGTCGCACATCTCAAAGCATTCCTTAAAATCCGTGCTGAATAATATCGTGAGTTTTCGTAACCTTGAGTGACTTTTACGTCACCATCTTACACGACACTCGTATATCGATTAAATATTATTTCGTTGACCATTCTACGTTTTGACTTCGATTTACTACGTTCGTTTGTACCTTGGAAACACCATCGTCATCTTGTAATTCATATCCTATGATATAACGTGGTGCTTGTTTGGAATACGATTTTCCTTCTATAAACTTGTATCCTTTTTTTAACCTCCTCGCCGGGAGTGCGACTCCTTAATGTTCCACTTCTTTCTTGGTATGCTTTGTGTTTTTGGGAAATCGCGCCGCCAAGAGACCTTCCTACCTTGCATCTTGCAATCGAAGACACGGATGTCATGCGCCGTTTTGATTTCTTATATTATCGTTGGTATTCATAAACCAAATTTATACTATGTTTTTCTTTATATGCTTAATTATATAATCTATTCTCTTTCGTCTTTATGGATCCACAAGTCATGTGTGTACATAAATTCCGGGTTGTTATCAAGTTTGATTAAATTTCAAGGTGTCAAAAAATTAATATACTTTCTGCAGAAAATCTACAGGTAATTTAACGGTGTCGAGAATAAATTTAGTTCAGACTTAAAAATATGTTAATACTTGTTGAGACACTCGTTTAGACATAAAACTCGAACCGTAACTCTTAAAAACGAGCAAGTTACGCTCATTTGAAATTTGTAAAATTTAAGAACCTATTTTCTGCGTATATGGAAATTATTGCTGATACAGAACTGCACGGGGTAGAATCGTAAATTTCTGGTCCGTTTCGGCTTTCGGCCGAAACACGAAAGTTGTCTGAAATGTCGTTTTACGTCTACCGCGAAGGAACTAGTGTCGAAACTGAATATTTATGGGTCTTTTATCTAATAAAGTCTGCGTTTTCTAAAAATATCATTTTGTTGACAGATCTGATACGAAGACGTTTTCGCCTATTTCGGGTCCGTTTCGAGTCTCGAGTAAAACTAAAAAGTTGTTTAAAATGTCGTTTTACCTTTAACGCGTAAGTAACCAAGCCCGAAAACTAGTATAAATGGGTCGAATCTTAAAAAAACCCCTGCTTTTTAAGATAATATTGTCAAACCTGTGCAGAACGTGCAGGGGCATTTTGGTCATTTTACGTTCGGTTTCAGATCTTGATTAGAAATAGAAAGTTGATTGAAACATTGTTTACACTAAATTTCTTTAAACTCCGAGTCTTGAAAATGTCATTTTACGGGTTAATTGATCGGGTTAGACCTAAAAGTCTAAGTTGACAAAAAAAAGTCAAAGCTGGTAGAATTTTGAAATATGGTTTTTAGGCGTTTTTGAGTTCGTTTGAGCTTTTAAACTTTAACAAATGATATTTTACAACTAACAAACATTAGTTACGTTTGAAGACGTTTAAAAATAGTAACTTTGGGTACGAGTTATACATACATATATCGTGAACTTTTGAAACCGAGTGTTTACATAAACCGATGGTGAGCTATAATTTTGTCGAAAGTTGTACATTTTTATGTCAATTAGTTACGATGTGAACGCATACGGAATTCCTTTTTCCTTTCTTTTATATATGACTTATTTGTCATTTTATATTATCTTTCTTTTCTCTCATCATACCACTGATTTGGGTCGAGATTTGAAGTTCTTGTTTTCACATCGTTCGTTATCATTTTGACACGTGTCTCATGACGATTCTGACTAAATATTTTGAAACCTTATCACCTTGTAACCATTTCATAAATTTCGTATTAATTACCCTTTTACTACCCTCGTGTAACCTACTTGCTATTTATACATTGCTATAATGTCGTCATATAAACTCAAACTCGTATTGTTTGCAAATCATTTTACAAATCGTTCTACTTTGACTTTATAAAATACTTGAATGTTACTTTATAACGTCAAGTAATATTGTTTTACGAGGTATTTTCACAAATTATTTTACCTTGATCTTATAAAAGAATTCATGTAACATTAAAGGTGTTGATTTAAATAACAAGCGAATTACTTACTTGTGAAAAATTTCATAAATTATTCCAATTTCTATGTTTGGTACCATATATATATTTTAAATATATGACATGTAATACTGGTTTGACGAAACTGTGCATCGCATTGCTAGTCCTAAATTATGCATGACTTGATCACCTATGCGTAATTTAGAAGGAGCCATGCGAGGCCTAATAGTAGTCACCTTAAAAAAATTGTCTAAGAACCAACTTTTTACTTGTATTTCGGAAAAAGCTAGATAAAACGAAGTTTTGAAAACTTTTATATATTTTGTGAGTAGCGCCCGTTCATGATATATGCATATGTTTCTTTATCTCTTCTTGAACAAATTACATGCCTACAAGCACATATTTTTTTTACTCAATGATCTTTGTTCTACTTGTTACCTCATCTTCCCCCATGATTTAATTCTCGTTACCACTCGTCTAATTTTCTTACCATTGATACTAGAGTTGAAAGTTTCAACGTTGTTATGCTTCTATATTGACCAACCTTCTCTATCTATTTTGGTAGACCTTCGAAACGTCTCTGGACGCGGATAATGATTTATGACTGAACGTGAACGATAATTTCGTGTATTTGTCATGATATGTGTTAGACTCTATCGTCTTGAAATTCATTCGTGTGAACCATGTGATGACTTCGCTCTCTCATTGCTAATGTTGCTCATTTTACTCGAATTACTCTCAAGTGACTTCTTAAGAATTTTCTTGATTCGAAAATTTATTGTGTGGCTTTTCTATTTCGATCGTGTATCGACCATCGAGAACTTAATAAGCCGTTGTTTGGTGACCCCAACCACGCTCATGAATTAATCTTGCTAAATCCTTCGGTTTCTTATTTTCTTATCATGGACGTATTTACTCTATCATGTTCGTTAAGAATTGGTACAAATTACGTTTATCCTCTCGCGCTATTGCTCGCATACTAATTGTTGATTATTATTCATTTCATACTCGTTTATTATATTGTCACCTTTTGAAAACCAAACATGTCACATGTTTATCATTTGATGCATCAAACACCTTCTTGGATTTCTAAAAATTATTAAAAAAAATTAAGAACATTTTACACACTTTATCAAGTGTTTAAATTACCAAAATGTCTGTTCCAAGTTAAATGTCGAATCTATACATCCTCTTTGGTAGATTATGAACTAATGTTTAAAAGGGTGTCAAGCTTCATCTTTTAAAGTATTTGATTGTATCATACTTTACTTTCAATCTAATGAAATTATCGATTAAATTATAATTTCTTTCAGTGATTCTAAATAATTTGTAAATTTGATTTTTTTTATCTAACGATAACGATAAACCTAAGTTTTAACGATAATTTCATACAGTCATCCAAAAGCTTTTAAGCTGATCGAAATAATTATTTGAACTGAGTTACGTTTACTTTGAAATCCTTATCAAGAAAATACTTAAGCTGAGTTGGAAAGTAATATCAAATCCTAGACAGATAATTATGACAACTTGTATTTTAATGTTCATATGTAATTCATTTTTCTCTTTTATTCCTCTTGTAATTAGATTGTCATGTTTTATAGTTTGCACGATTTGCGATTCTTTGTCGATTATCAATCTTAACTCGTTCTAGCGCACCTTCATCGTTTAAGCAGTTATCGTGTCCATTCTACCTCTTAATATTTCCTTGCATTGAAAGGTTATTATTTTGATCTGAGTTTGAAATAAATTTTAAAAGGAGTTAAGAAACTGAAGCATACTTGAATTTTGATTGTTAAGGTTCACAGTGGTGCATAAATTACATGAGTAGCAATAAATCAGTTCTAAACAATGTAACTCCACTTGTTCGCATTTACTTTCGTCTCCAGTTGAACTCTGAGGGACCAGAGTTCCTTTAGGGGGGGTCGATTGTGAGAACTCATATTTCCCGGTAATTAATTTATTCTTTTATTCATACTTCTTAAATTTGCATCAGATTACATTTTCTTGTATTTTCATACGCAAATCCTGAGATCTCGATAATTTTAAATAAATTATATTTTAATTATTTTTCTGATAATTGATAATACTTTATTCGGAATTATAAAAATTTTATTTTATTTTTCCGTATTTATTTACATCAAAATTTTTTATTTAAAAGCACTTGCGTGCGTTTTACAAAAAGTTTACCCGAATCGACAAAATGAGAACCGATGGCTAAATATTTCGACTTTATGAAGTCAAAATACTATATTTCTATAAATATTTTGTTATCGTATTATAATTTGCACCGAGTCTGAACGACTAGAGTTTTTAAGAATTAAGTCGGGCTAGAACTAGGATTAGATGCATTTTAACATTGGGCTTTAGTCAGTTACTAATAAGAGTTATTAGTGGGTCAAAGCCCACTCTCTTTTTTTTCTCTGCCCATCGAACCATAACACACAACAGTCATATATTTTTCTCCAAAAATACAAATCCTCTCTGTTCTTTCTTGACCGACAAAACAACCACCAAAAACACCTCCACCACTATCAAAAATTCAGTTATAACACAATTGAACATCACCAAATTAATCCTTGTTTGATTCTAACCCTAAACCCACTTAAAAATCCTTCATGCAATGGAGTTTAATGAAATCAAGAATTATGAGAATTGGAGGTTTTGGGATTTTGATCATTCCAATAGGTTTGTATTGTGTTATTAGGGTTTAGGCATTGATAATTTTTGTTAGAACCCTTGTTATAATTTTTGGTTTTGGCCAAGTATTGATTTCACCATGCATGTTAATGATTAAAAGTGCCTTGATGAATTTTGGTTAATGTGTTGAGGATTTTGATTGTTATAGGTAGGATTGAAGTTGTTTTGAGTAGTTTTCATAATGCCCAAATTCGGACAGCAGGTATATCAGTCTAAAACTCCCATATTTTTCATTGTTACCTGCACTTTTTATAGCCTAAATGGATTCTTTAGGCCTTATACATATTAGTGACGAGTTGGATAGGCACACAACTCCTCCGGATGAGGAAGTTATGATCAAATTAAGATTTTAAAAGCAAAATTCGGATAACAGGTTTGTGAGCCTAAAACTCACATATTTTCCCATTGTAGGCTGTGCTTTTTATAACTTAGATGGATTCACTGACCCTTTTACATGTTATTAGCGAGTTGGATGGGCGATCAACTCCTCCGGATGAGTGAGTTATGATCAATTTACGGTTGTGAACCCAATCTGACCCAACAGACTTGTATAGCTATTTGATACATGTCATGAACCATATATTTGACATTTTAAGACCTGGTGAGTTAGTATACATTATAATCTAACAAACGCCGCTGACCTCGCGTCGATAGCTATCACCAAATGGTTTTTATGGCTAAAACGGTAAACCCGAGTTTGAAAACCTAAATTCCGATTTTGTAACCTTCAAAGAATGTAATTTTCTCGTTAACTGGTAGTAGCTATTTACGCGTGGTTGGCATGGGCCGAAAGTAGAGTCTTGAGGCTTTCCAATGGTGGAATTCTCAGGCCCTTAAACCTTATAGGTTAACGGGTTATTTTGTCTCAAGTTTGACTAGTGCAATTTGACCATTAAGTGCTTACGGGGTGGCTGTTAGTGTTTTGGACTTTTAAAAAGTTCTGTAAACTCTTAGATCGAATGGTTGAACATTCTGAAAACCTCATGTGAGACCCGTTCCAGTGGTAAAAATCCCATAGTTGTTAGACTTAGGGATTGGGAGCTACGCCCTTTACAAAACAGCTATTCTAGAAGATATGACTTTACGCCTACGGTTAAATAAATTGTTGGTGTTTTTTTTTGTGCAAATCACTTGGGTTACTGGATTTTAGACCTTGGACTATTATTTTATGCATTTTTATACATGTTGTGTGTCATGAAGGTCATGATCATACTTAAACTCGGTTGGTTGTGCAAGTTATATACATATTATATTTTTACAAAATATTTTGATACAATTGTTTTATATTTTTATAAAACGCATACTTAAGGGCCGTGATCACTCTTGTAGTTCGCGGGTAGCCCTTGGAGTAATTCCCATAGCCATCTACAGCCCGGTTCTCATATCCGTCACACATGTACTATGGTACTCTTGGCACCATTGTATTACTTTGATTTCTATTTGATTAAATACTTTGATTATCAAATTGGGATTTTTGTATTTAGACCATATGCTACTGATGTCAAGGTGGTATTATGATCCTGATAGGTATTGTGTACTTGTAGAGGCATTGCTTAGGACGTGCAAGTGTTTAGGTGATGTTAGAAGTAAATTTTAGTGTCAAAAATGAGGTTAAGAATGATAACAGATTGCTACAGCCATTCATGAAATTTTTCTGCAAATAATACCTTCAACTTTCTTGATTTTTGGATAGCCTTGGTTGTGTAGTACAATTGGTGAGTTGGATGATTTTTGGAAGTGTCCGGATGAGTAAAATATGGTCTTTTTATCAAAACTAGTCAATACCGACATGTGTGCCAAATTTGTGTTTGGGGTCAAAGCATAAAAAGCCAAAGTGGGTATTTTTATGACTTATTACAGTATCATAGGTCAAATGTGAACATTTTCAATTGGTTTCAAGTTAAAATCTTTTACGGAATGTAAATGATGGTCAAAATGGTTTTATGCAATTTTTTGTCGAAAAAGTTAAATCTGTGTAGTCTGCACTAAAACTGCATTTCCCGTTGATTGGTAATAGCTTTGATTGTTTTTCTTAAAGGTTTGAAAAGTTAATAATTTTATATTTCCAGGGCCATAAAGTTTGTGTTTATAGCTATTATAGAACTCTAGATATGATACAATCTTTACAGCATGTTTCTGAAAATTTAGTGCAGCCAATTTGTTAACGTTAATTTTTTACTCAAAGTGTACAAGTGTTTGCTACTTATGGGTCTGATGAGCATTGTTAATTTTTATAAACATGATCATTCAGTGGGTAAGTAGTTTTTTAAGTAAATAGGTTGCAATGCCTTGTGAGTTATAAGATGGTTTATGTACTAATAGTAACCAAAGCGTTTTCTAAACGTTATTTTTGTACCTTATAAGTTTTCGCGCCCCGTCATCGTAGGTCTTGGATGACTTAAAGTTTCTTGATTGCTTGTTATTACTACTCATCCCTCAAGTTCCATATTGATTCACCTAGTAGCTAAGGTGAGTTCATAGCCCCTTTTACTACTTGTACATTTTTCTAAACGCGGGGTGAGATTTTACATGGTGGAACACATCCATTTAAAAATTGTATGCTATCTATAACTTGTATGCTATTCAGACTTGTATGCTTTCTAACAGTTTTCATTGATATTATTGCTTATAGTTAATAGCCTTAAGTTTCCTCTCTTTATCATGAACCGTTAATTGTCCCGTATGCTTTGCGCTAAGCGCGAATGTTGTGGGTGGATCCATCGGGATTGACAATCCCCGTCCCGATTACCTTGACACACTTACATTTGTTTATACTTGAGTATTTAGGCTGAATACTCCCTAGAGGAACTTACTTTGAGTTAAGCTTCGGTTCATGAACTAAACAGCAATAATATTGGTTTCGGACTATGGTTAATGATCATAGCCATTTTCTCTATTTACTTGTTTTTCAAATGAATGCTTGTGTTCCACATCTTTACTACTAAACCTATGAATATCACTCAACTTTATGTTGACGATTTTACATGTTTAATCTCAGGTATTAATACTTAGCTTTGCTTGGATGGGAGCCCGCAGGATATTATCGCAGCTTGGAGATTTCTTTGTGTACTTAAACTTTGGTTTATCTAAAAACTGTCAGAAGTTTATCATGTATTCTTTGTAACTATAAGTTACAAAACCATAATTAAATTATATATTTCCGCATATAAAAATCTGGGACTTTTGTTTAAAAACTCTGATTCTTTATGATTTAATGTATAAATTTTTATTACGTCAACTTTATGTCAATAATATTTCATTGTTCTTGTACCATGACGTGGCGCCCCCTTGCTGCCTAGTTGTTCCATACCTGATTTTAGGGGTCTCACATGAAAGTTCTGAAGCTCTCAAATTTACAAATCCATCAGATGATGAACTTCATATTCATGAATCTCAAAACTATGAATTTGATGAATTTCAACATTATGAGCCTTCTCAAAGATATCAAACAAGCAACTCAGTTCCTCATATTGATCCATTTGAAGATATGACAAGTCCTACAAAAGGAAATCCTTCAGTATCATATACTAATGGCTGTCAATCAAATAATGATCAGTCTCAAAATGATCAAAATGATCAGCAAAGCAACACAAATGACCAAAATGGTCAGGATCAAAACAATCAGCATGCTGACACACATGATCAAAATAATCAATCATATGAAGCTGCTGATGATCAATTTGAGCCATCTGCTCAAATTTCTCCTACTATCTCTAGGGAATTAGGTCTTGGATGTGTTGCTTCTGACCAAGAAAGAAGTGTTGATCCCAAACTTAGATCGATTTAGCTTGTGTAAACGAGATTTGATCAAGTTATACACGTAGAGAAACTTTGTTTATGTATGAAACAATTTAAGTGTTATGCGGAATTAACACTTAAACAAGAACACAAACAGATGTAAACAAACTTTCACTTGATTGATAATAACGAACATGCTTACAATAAAAGTGTTTAACTTATGAAAACTTATTATTAAACATAACCTAAAAGATCTTCTTTTATAGACATAAGAAGCCTTGTACAAGAGTCTACGTATCAATTATTCTAGGTAAAGATAATTATAGAAAATACAATGTTGATCCTATCTTTACTAGAAACAAACTAGAAACATAATACGCGTAGACCATATCTTTCTATCAGTGCTTGTCTTCAACCTATCAACGCTTGACTTCTTCCTGTCAACGCTTGATCTGTCAGCGTTTGTTTTTTTCTTATACACGCTTGTTTTCCTCTTGTCAGTGCTCAAGTGGACTGGCTACATTTTATTCCCAACAATCCTCCCTTAAACTTGATATCTACTCTAGTAATCAAGTTTCTGAATAAAAATTAAGTACTAGGAGGAATCTTACAAATCTTATCATATTGGTAATAAACATGCCTAATCAAATCTTTGGTCACGTCACTTGAATAGTCAATCTCCAGCTGTGTTGTCTTCATTTTCTCCAAAACATCTTTGGACATGGAATACTGACCATCTACAAGAAGATACTCAACAAACTTTGTAGAGCTCAAATAATATACACCAGTAGCTGAATACAAACGCCATTGAAGACCACTAAGATCATCCTCAAGATCCTTCCAAACAGCAGGATCTTCTTCTTTTGGTCCACACATTCTCTTGAATGTTGACCAAAGTTTTATTCCATTGACTGAAGTAGGAGCTTCAGTCTAATACTTGGCCTCCAACAACCTCCAAAGGTCTACCAAGTCTTCTCTATCCACACTTGCAAAGAGAGACACAAGAGTAGTAAATGTGTGTACCTCTTTCCCATACCTGCCAATCTTCCAAAACCCACTTGCATCTTCTTCATAGCTTATGATAGGGTTTCTGGCATCAAGAGGTAACACTTGGACCATATCTGAAGCTTCCATGGGTGAGAGCTTGATGCTCCTTCTTATAACAGCTTCACTGGGCTTCAATCTATCCATATCTTTAGAAAACTCAAGAGGAACTCCCTTCTTCAAAGGTCTTGGAACAAACATTGCCTTCTTAAGCTCCATCTCTTCTGCAAGTTATTCTTTCCTTTCATCTGAAAGAAGTCTGATAGTATTCATTTCCTGCACTTTTGCCCAAATGGGATAAGCCTTATACTCCAATTCTTCAAAGGATAATCCCAACAATTTCTTATAGGTCCATCCTGTTCCATGACATCTGAGTAGCATGTAGTAAAGCTCCCTTCTATCCCTCTTTAGCAGTGAGAGAACATTGCTAGCTTTGTGTTTCAGAATTACCTTGTAGTCTTTTTGAACTCTTAGAAGAATCTCCAAACCCCAAATTTGGTCTGAAATAGTCAAATCTAGATTCTTTATACACCTATTCTCCCAAGCATGGTACATCTGAACAACTTCTGGCATATCAAAATCTACTTGCAATTTCAACTCTCTAAGCTTCTCTCTTGCCAAATCATCACCATATTCAAGTATTTCTGGTTGTTCGATTATCATCACACTTGAATCTGAACTTGCTTCATCACTTCCTTCTTGTTCCTTTGAAGTGACAACAAATGGTGATTCACCAACCTTCTTCCTTTCTTGTTCCATAAGTTGTGCAGCCAACCTTGAATCAAACTCTACTTGTGCTACATTCTTAGAAACTTCTACTTCTACCATGATTCCTTTACCCTTATCTAATGGATCAATGATGGGTAAGGATGATGGTAATACCTGTGAAGATACTTCTTTGATGATAGCTGATGACTGGAATACATCAATTTCATCTACAGGTCTGTCAACGCTCAATTTTCTTGTGTCAGCGCCCAATTTTCTCATGTCAGCGCTTGGTGTGTCAGCGGTCAAACTTTGTTTGTCAACGCCCAAATTACTTGTCTCATCGCCTCTTGTAAATTGCTCCAACATAGCTATAAAAGACAAGTTTAAATTGGTAGGAGTAACCAGAGATGTGTCAAAACCTGGTTGCTTCTTCAATTCAGTGAGGGCTTTAGCAACACCCAAAGATTCACCATCATGTGAGCCCTTATCACTCACATTAATCTGCTCATCCTCCCCTTTGGAAGATTCCTCTATCCCACGCCTAGTGCTAGCATTCTCCAAAATGACAATCCTCTCCCTCAATTGCTTGAGTTCAAGGCCTTGTGTACTGACAATTTGTACCTAGTCTGCATTTTGCTTTTGCAAGCTATTGCAGACAGCCGTCAATTCCACTAATGTGTATGGTTCCAATCTGCCCTCCTCTAAAATGGGTATTTGACCTCCCAAGTTAGAGTCATAGGGCATGGATGAGGTCTTAAAGATGTTAGGACTGTCTTGACCTGCATCTAAGCCAGAACCAATAGTCCCAACCTCATCCATAGCACCAACCACACTTGTGGTGATGGTTCTCTCTGCTACATGGCTAGGACCACTAGAGGAGAACACTCCAGTAGTCCTTTGGTGTTTTTGCAACCTATATTGTGGTGGGGTAGAAGATGATGTGGATTCGGTGGATGTGGGAAGGGTAAGGGGTGTTTGGGTCTGTGAAGGAAATGTGTCAACGTTTGGATTACTTGTATCAACGCCAACATTTAATGTGTCAGCGTCAAAGGGTTCTTGGTCAATTTCCATGTGTTGAGGTGAAGGCAAAGGTTCTGGTATTGGGTCAAGTTGTGGTTGTTGGTCTGGTTGGGGTTGTGCTGCTGCAATAACAGCAAGCATAGCTGGGGTGAGGGGTAATTCACGGTGAGGGGGTGAATTCATCTTAGTAAAAATAGCTTTCTTTTGCACAGGAATCTCATAAAAGTCATCATGATCCCTTGTGCAGTAATTGTGCACATCAAAAACCATTTGCAAAAATCTGGGATAAGCCAAAGTCATCTTATTCCCTTTGTTTTTACACATGCCATCAAAAATCATTTTTGAATAATTAAACTTTTGCCCATTTGCAATGCACACAATTGCACTAGCAATTGATCTATTAGTTTTATTGTGTGCAGTACATTTGGGACTCAAACATTGTAGGATGACATGTATGAGGTACTTCCAGGCTGGGGGAAACTCTTGTTTATGATATTTGTTTAAAGTGCCCTCATCAGGGAAAGGATAACCCAAAGCCCGAAGCCCTTGTTCTATTTCATGAATGGGGAGGGTGGTTATACCATCTGCATCATCAAGATGCAAAGCCTGGCGAACCAAGGCTTCAATAACCACCCATGTACGCCCATGAACAATAGATGATAATGTAGTCACATTATTAACTGTTGAGGAACTAACAGTGTTCCAAAATTGCTTAATATGTGTGACAGAGATGAGAGGATCATGAGAAAGAGCATAACTAATGGGGGATGCATTCAAATATGCCACCATCTGGGTGTATTGGGGAAACAGAGTATCATCAGCGTCCAAATATGCAATCAAGTTGTGTTGACTCCTAAATCCCAATACCAAGTCACTTGGTTTAAATTTTGGTGCCATTGTTGAAGAAATCTGTTTGTGAATTATTGAGAAAGATGAATTATAGGAGAAAATTATTAGACAAGAATATAAGGTACCCTGTTTAAAAATAGGAGCCATATATATAGGAGAGATAGGCACATGTGATTGGTCAAAAATTAGGCAACTATTTTCAAAATATAATGATGAAAATATTGAAAAGAAAATAAGTTATCCTTGTGCATTAATTAAAAGTTATCTGCTCCCCAAATTACGGCCCCAAAATTCGTCAAAAATAACAACTGGGTAGGTCCCAATGAGTGTCAACGGTCAAAAATAACCCATCAACGCCCAACGGCTATATTCTTGTCAACGTTTGCCAAAGCCATGTCAGCGTCTAAATTGGTCATAACAACGCTTGGAAAAATAACTTGTCAGCGTCCAAAAATAAAAGTAATAAAAATGAAAAGGGACCTTAACAAAGTAATTTATCCTAGTGAAGATAACCTATAAGTTGATAATTATTATAGGGCGGCAAACACTGTCCAGTTATGCACACTTGCTTATGCAAGATAGACATAACAGTCCTCTAGTGTCCCTTGCTAACCAAAACTCTTAACAACTAAGTTATCTCAAAAAATCCCTTGTAACTCCTAGGTAAAACCCATTATAAATAATTCCCAAGTCTCCTAACAGACCACACCCAATTCTAGGCCAAAATTGTCTTGGAAACATGCATAGTATATCAACTTTGCATGCTACAGTGCCTCATGATTTAGTAAACTAACTCATACTCACCTGTGGACACAATCTAGAATTGTGATAAGAGTATTATAAGAATACCCAAAAGTCCTAAA
The DNA here is from genome assembly GCA_025667525.1 of Glebionis coronaria. NCBI lineage: Eukaryota > Viridiplantae > Streptophyta > Magnoliopsida > Asterales > Asteraceae > Glebionis > Glebionis coronaria. The sequence goes on along the minus strand of CM046874.1, from coordinate 587,012,643 downwards.
GGTTCCTAAAACCTCCCCTTAAACTGTGATACATATGTTGCCCAAAAATATGCATGAACATAAAAATTTATGTCAAGAAGGAATATAAATATTCCAACCATCATCCATAAATAAAAACATGCTTAAATGATTCTCCAAGGATCCATAAGCGACTCTGTATCCAATGGTACAATGCTAACACCACCTGCACACTTAGATTAAAAACCACAAAACTAACATTGTTGCTGACAACGTCACGATAACACTTGTCAGCGTTATAGTAACCTTTGTCAGCGTTAGAAAAATATAGTGGAAAATCTAACTTCAAAAGACCAATAACAATGCATTATCATGTACATACTTTTACATTAAGACCCCAAAACACATATTATGTGAGATTGATCCTTCCAATACTTGTTACCAAGTATTGAAACCTTCCAGCATCAAAAGGTTTAGTTAATAAATCAGACACATTTTCTTCTGTGTCAACCCTATCTGGTTGTATTAAACCCTTTTCAAAACAATCCCTTATAAAATGATGTCTAATTTCTATGTGTTTTGTTTTAGAATGATGTATAGGATTTTTAATAATGCATAAAGTGCTGTTATTGTCAACAAAAATCTTGGTATGCATGAAATTATACCCATAATCCAACAGCTGGTTCTGAATCCATAAGACTTGTCCACAACAAGCAGCTGCAGCTACATACTCTGCTTCAGTTGTAGAATTGGCCACCACTGTTTGTTTCTTGCATTGCCAAGATATCAACCTACTCCCAAGAAACTGACATCCACCAGTTGTAGATTTTCTATCAAACTTATCACCACCATAATCACTGTCTGAATATGCAATAAGCTCCAATGGTGAATCTTTTGGATACCATAATCCCAAATCTGGATAACATCTAAGGTACCTAAATATTCTCTTGACAGCATAAAGGTGACACTCTTTGGGAGTCACTTGATGGCGTGCACATGCACACACAACAAACTTAATGTCAGGTCTTGAGGCTGTGAGATACATCAATGAACCAATCATTGATCTATAGTGCCTGACATCCACTTCTTTTCCATCTCCAACTTTTCCCCAAGGGTGTTCTCTATCCATATGAGTAGTAGCCCTCTTTTCATGTGGAGAAAAGCCAAACTTCTTCAAGATCTCTGCTACATAGTTATCCTGAGAGATGAAGATACCATCTTCTTTCTGCTGAACTTGAAACCCTAGAAAGAAGTTCATCTTCCCCATTGCACTCATCTTGAGTTTATCTGTCATAAGCTTGGAAAAGTCTTCACTCATCTTTGGATTTGTAGAACCAAAGATGATATCATCAACATAAACCTGAACAAGTAAGACATCCTTACCAACCTTCTTTGTAAATAATGTCTGGTCTATGGTGCCCCTTTTGAATCCATTTTCCACCAGATAAGTGGACAATGTGCCATACCATGCTCTTGGGGCTTGATGAAGTCCATACATAGCTTTCTTGACTCTATACACCTTATCTGGATTTTCTGGATCTTCAAAACCAGGAGGTTGCATAACATACACGCCCTCAACAATTGTGCCATACAGAAAAGCACTCTTCACATCCATTTGATAGACAGTGAAGCCCATACAGGAAGCATAGGCTAGAAATATCCTTATAGCCTCAATCCTTGCAACTGGTGCAAAGACCTCCTCATAGTCTATCCCTTCCTCTTGTGTATATCCCTGAGCCACTAAACGTGCCTTATTTCTGACCACAATGCCTCTTTCATCTTTCTTGTTTCTTAGAACCCACCTTGTCCCAATAGGTCTGACATATCTGGGACAATCAACCAGCTCCCAAACATCCTGAATAGCAAATTGGTGAAGCTCATCTTGCATTGCTTCCACCCAACTTGGTTCTTTGAGAGCATCAAAAATCTTCTTGGAATTCCTGTTATGACAGAAAACAGGCAAACAAACATGCTTGAACAAGAGGGGTATCAACCTTCTTTTGTATATTGGCAATAATTCCACCAAGACTTTGATGAGATCTTCTAGTCTGAACAGGAGACATGACATTCCTAATAATTTGAGAGGTGGGGTGATTCTTCATTGTAGAAGTGAGAACTCCTCCCTCAAAAAGTCTATTGTCTTCAATCTCATCATCCAAGTTACCAATATCTTCTTCAGACTCTCTTCCATCAATATTTGTATGAACCTCTTCATGTCTGCTTGAAGGTTCACCTTGTTCAAAATTTGAAGAGAAAATATGCTCAAAAGAGTTGTCAACGCATGAACCAAGGTTGTCAGCGTTTGGGTTATCAACGCCTGAAATGGTGTTGTCAACGTTTGAGCCATCAACGCCTGAATTTGTCCTGTCAGCGCCAAATTTTCCTTTGTCAGCGCCTGAAGGACCATGCATGTTGTTAACTGGTGATACTTGGGGACCACCATTTTCCTTTCCAGCAGCAGCAGCAGCAAAAGCATCTGTCCATATGGGAACAGTAACATACTCAAGTGTGGGAGATGTCTTGTCTGCTTGTAATCCAACCTCTTCATTAACCTGTGTACCTGAAACATCAACAACTGGTTCTTCCACAACATTTGAAGTTACCTTCACAATGTCTGGATTAGTAACAGACATATAATTCAAAGTCCTAGATAGAGGTTCCAAGTCAAACAACCAATTTGACCACTTTCGGGATCACTAGGTTTACTCTCTAAAAACCTAACATGTACTTTTTCAAGTATACGTTTTTCCTTCTTAAGGTAAACCTTATATCCTTTGCTCTGCAATGAATAACCCATGAAGTAGCCTTCATCACCTTTAGCACTAAATTTACCTAAGGCATCACTAGTATCTAGTACAACTACATGACAACCAAAAGGTTTAAGAAAACCAATATTAGGTTTCCTTCCCCAAAGTAACTCATAAGGTGCTTTGTTATGTATCTTGTTGACCAATGCTCTATTCTGAACATAACAAGTTGTATTCACAGCCTCAGCCCAAAAAGCTATGGGAAAGTGAGCATCAGCCAACATAGTCTTGGCTACTTCAATTAGGGTTCTATTCTTTCTCTCAGCAACACCATTTTGCTATGGGGTTCTGGCAACACTAAACTGTCTAGTAATCCCTTTCTTGGCACAAAAATCATCCAACAGTTTATTTCTAAGCTCACCACCATTATCACTTCTAAGCATTTTAACTTCATTACCAGTTTTCTTCTCAATCTGATTAATAAAGTTAATTAAAGTATCAACAGTGTCACTTTTCATAGCTAAAAATAAAGTCCAAGTAAACCTAGAAAAGTCATCTGTGATGACAAAGCAGTATGATTTACCATTCAAACTCTCTATATTAGTTGGACCAAACAGGTCCATATGCAGCAAGTGAAGAGGTTTAGAACTAGAGTGCACCTGTTTAGACTTAAATGAGACCTTATGTTGCTTGCCTTTAAGGCATGAAACACAAGAGTGGTCATTGTGGAAGGCCTTTTCAGGCAAACCATCAACCAAACCAAGTCCCACAAGTCTGTTTATATTTTTAAAATTAATGTGCCTTAGTCTCCTGTGCCATAGATTACTCTCATCAACTGAAGCTTTGGCATAAAAACATGACATATTATTATTCATCCTAATCCCATTAAGATTCACATTATAAATGTCCTTATGCCTAGGTGTTCTATAGTCAATATATTTCTCATCTGGTATTTTAAAATCCTTGCTCAACACCAAGCATTCAGTATCAGTAAAAAGAACCTTATTTTTGTTGTCACAAACTTGTGATACACTAAAAAGATTGTAATCAAGTTCTTTTACCAGAAACACGTTTTCAAAACGCAAGTTCTTGGTGAGAATAGTTCCTTTGCCTGTTATAGTTCCATATCTGCCTCCAAAGTAAACTTTATCACCATCCTTAATGGGAGTAAAGTTAGTTAGATAATCTTCCTTCCCAGTCATGTGCCTAGAGCATCCACTATCCCAATAGCCATAATCATTCACCTATTTTTGAATGCCCTGCATATAAAGAAAACAAATTAGTTTTCTTTGGGAACCCAAGCCTGAGCAGACTTGGATTCATCTGGTTGTTCGAATTAACTGCAAATGCACCTTTCTTTTATCAACAAGAACAAACTTAGTTCTCATAACAACCCCTTGTTCATCCATTTTTGGATGAAATACCCAGTTAACCCCAATTGGTTTTGTGATGACCTTTGAAATATAATTAAATCTGTTGCAGGTCATAGAAATCCCATTAGAATAAGGGTTTTGATCTTGCTTAGGTCTCCATGTCAAGCTAGAAGAAGCTTTAGACCCCTTTCACTGTGGTTGCAAATATTTAGGTCTGGCAACGTTTCTGTCAGCGTTTGATTTGGTCTTGTCAATGCTGAATTTACCCTTGTCAGCGTTGAATCTAGGGTTTGCTACAGGAACCCATTGCCTATTAGACCATGTATTGGTCTTTTAAAAAGGTCTTTGTCCATGAGTGTTAGACCCTTTAGTGAAAAATGGGGCTGGTCTAACAACTTGTAGACTTTGCTCCACAAATGTTTTGGGTCTGACAGTGTTTGACCTTTTGACAGCGTTGACCTTGGAAGCGTTGACACACTTATAGGCTAAATGTAAAAAGCTACCACAAGTGTAATAGGCTTTTCTAGACATAACTCTAGGTCTAGAAGAAAAGAAACCTGTTCCATTATCACTAACTTGGCTTTTTGGTGACCTAGTATTCCTATACATTTTTGCATACTTAATGCTAGGTTTTCTAACAGTGTTTGAGCCAAGGTCAACAGTCTTGCCAGTGATTGGGTTTGTTACTTTGATAGGGGTAGACTCATTTGGGCTATCACAAAGCATGCCACCCTTGACAAACAAGGTAGGGTTGGCTTTCTTCCATTCATCCAAATCAGTCAACTTTTGTCTATACTCTTCAACTGGGGTAAGGACTCTTGGTGGAGGAATAAATTCCTCTTCTTGGAGTTATGGTAAACCAGTCCAAGATAAGTCCTTTCTTTGGACACCATAGAAGTCTCCAGCTGGTGGTGGAACAACAGAATAGTCTTTCATCCCAATCCCAGTCATGTCCCTAGGATCCCTCTGTTTATTAACACATTATCCTAGGGTTTGTGAGGCCTTATCAAATCTCTGAATTTTAAGGTCTACATTATCCTTATTCTTGATAGCCTCATCTAACTTAGCCTGTAATTCAGCATTGACCCTTTCCATGATGTTTCTAACATCATTACTAGCATTTAAATCATGTTTTAAGATATTTATTTTATCTTTTAGGTCAAGCTCCATTTTCTTATACTCAGAAACCGTCTTTTCAGTTTGAGTGAGAGCAATTTGATAGTTAGACAACTTGCATCTCTCAGTACTCACATCTCCTAACAATCTTAAAACCTCTTTGTTAAGTTTTTCAGTATTAAACGACAACCCTTACTACAAAAAGCATCATCATATACCTCATTGTCTGATGAAGATGAGGAGTGTGCCATGAGAGCATATTGAACATGCTCTTCTTCTTCTATCTCAGAAACCAAAGCTTTATCCTCTTCCTCATCCTTAGCCAAATAGCTCCAGTCCCATCCAATGCCATCAATTTCTTGCACTGCCACCATGACCTTAGGATCCTGAGCCTTAACAATTTGGCTTGAGGGTTTTCCAGCATCAGATCTTCTTGGAGATCTGCATTCTCTCATAAAGTGCCTCATACGATGACAATTGTAGCACTCAACCTTGGATTTATCAAATCCAGCAGTGTCCTTTGCATTAAAGGTCATCTTCTTCTTAAACCTTCTATTCCATCTGTTTGCTCTTATACTAGCAAGAGCCATGTTCCACTTTATATCCATCTCCTCCAAGTGCTCATCACTTATTTGCTCAAGGTCCTCATATGTAATCACTGAACCATTGGGCAATGAAGCAATGTATGCACACACAGTATCCAGATCCAAACCAGCAGGCTTAACTCCTGGTGAGTCAATTTTGTACGTGTCAGCATCTAAATGTGAGGCGTTGACAGGATATGATCCATCGTTGACACATGATGATCCAGTAACTGGGTGCATGTATAAATCCTTCTTATCTAATTTACCTTCACTATGTGAGAAGAAGGCCATGTTACTATTGGTAGACTTACTTCCATGCTCCAAAAGAGTTTCATTCTCCAACAGCCTCAGTTTGTTGTAGATATCATCAAAAGTAGAACTTTTTTTAGTGTTATTGGCAATTATAGATCTTGCCTCAATCTTCCATGCATCACCAAGGCTTTTAAGAAAAGTGGTAATAATGTCAACATCACCAATTATTGTCCCCATGAAGGACAGCTTGCTTGTAATGTCAAGCAGTCTGCTTCTCACACTGCTAAGCTTCTCATTAGGTTGAGCCTTAAAAACAACATACTCATGCAAGAGTTGCTTCTTCTTTTCTTCCTTAGTATCAGCATTACCACCATAGGCAACTTCAAGGGCTGCCCAAAGGTCTTTTTCAGACCCATAACCTCTGTATTTGTGCTGATTTTCTTGTCCCAAAGAAAGTTTCAGAATGCTTAGGGTTTTCATATCAACCCTTTTCTTTGCTATGTCATCAGCAGACACAGCTCTACCATCGTCAGGTTTTTCTTTCTTATCTTCTTCAAAACATCCTTGAACAGCTGATCTTGTAACAATGGCATCTGCAATCTTTTGAGCTTTATTAAATGTGTTTCCATATTCAATAATCTCCCAGAGAGTATAGTCATGGATTTGCATATATTGCTCAAAGTTGAACTTCCATAGCTCAAAATTGTTTGCATCTAGCATGGGAATCTTGATGTTATGGTTTGAGGAGGAGGAGGTTACTTCTGGAGTGGACATGATGTTTTTAGGGTTTTGTGAAAATTAGGGTTTTGGTGATTTTAGGGTTCTTGTGTTCTTTTAGATCAAAGTTTCTCAACAAGCTCTGATACCATTTGTTGATCCCAAACTTAGATCGATTTAGCTTGTGTAAACGAGATTAGATCAAGTTATACACGTAGAGAAACTTTGTTTATGTATGAACCAATTTAAGTGTTATGCGGAATTAACACTTAAACAAGAACACAAACAGATGTAAACAAACTTTCACTTGATTGATAATAACGAACATGCTTACAATAAAAGTGTTTAACGTATGAAAACTTATTATTAAACATAACCTAAAAGATCTTCATTTATAGACATAAGAAGCCTTGTACAAGAGTCTACGTATCAATTATTCTAGGTAAAGATAATTATAGAAAATACAATGTTGATCCTATCTTTACTAGAAACAAACTAGAAACATAATACGCGTAGACCATATCTTTCTATCAGTGCTTGTCTTCAACCTATCAACGCTTGACTTCTTCCTGTCAACACTTGATCTGTCAGCGTTTGTTTTCTTCTTATCCACGCTTGTTTTCCTCTTGTCAGCGCTCAAGTGGACTAGCTACATTTTATTCCCAACAAGAAGCCCTTCATTGATTGAACCTTTGTCTAATGAATATCCTTCAACAGACAATAGAGATAATCCTAGTCCAAGTCCATGTCATGGACTTCCAAGTTCTAGCTCTAATCATGATACCAGTGCCTATTCTCTAGCTCCACAAAAATCTTGGACTAATAATAGTCACATACAGCTGGTGAACATAATAGGCAATCCTGGTGAAGGTAGAGTCACTAGATCTATGGCAAAGAAACTGAGTGCTGCTTCATCTAGAGAATGGCTCTATGCAAATTTTCTTTTAGAATTTGAACCTATAAAGGTTTCTGAAGCACTCACACACCCTGGATGGGTGGATGCCATGCAAGAGGAACTAACTCAATTTGAAAGAAACAAAGTCTAGAAATTGTTTCCTCTTCCACATGGTAAATCAACCACTGGCACCAAATGGGTTTACAAGCTCAAAAGAAATGAAAACAATGTGGTGACCAAAAACAAAGCTAGGCTGGTGGCCCACGGATTCAATCAAGAGCCTGATGTTGATTTTGATCAAACCTTTGCTCTAGTTGCACGTATGGAAGCCATACGAATTTTCCTTGCTTATGCCACTTACATGAACTTCATCATCTACTAAACGGATGTCAAAAGTGCATTCCTAAATGGTGACCTAAAGAAGAAGTTTATGTTGAACAGCCTCCTGGTTTTGAGAGTAGTAAATACCCAAATCATGTCTACAAACTTTACAAAGCTTTGTATGGACTGAAGCAAGCTCCAAGAGCATGGTATGAAACTCTCTCAACATTTTTCATTGAACATAAGTTTGTAAGAGGAAAAATAGATAGCACCTTGTTTATCTATAAATCTAAAACTGACACCATTCTGGTACAAATTTATGTGGATGACATAATCTTTGGTTCAACAAGCTTGAAACTTTGTAAACAATTTGGCAAGCTTATGACCAGCAAGTTTGAGATGAGTATGATGGGAGAACTCACATACTTCCTTGATCTTCAGATTAAACAATCTGACCAAGGCATCTCCATCAATCAAGAAAAATATGTCAAGGATCTGCTGAAGAAGTATGATATCAATTGTGCTTCAGTGAAGACTCCAATGGTACCCCCTAACAACTTAGGACCTGATCTCAATGGACAATCAGTCAATGAGACTCGGTATAGAGGTATGATTAGGTCACTCATGTACTTAACTACAAGCATACCTGACATTCAATTCTCTACATGCCTTTGTGAAAGATACCAAGTAGATCCAAAGGAATCACACCTTACTGCTGTAAAGAGAATCTTCAGATACCTAAACGGTACACCAAGTCTAGGTCTTTGGTACCCCAAATCCTCAGGTTTTGATCTAAAGGGGTATTCAGATTCTGACTATGCTGGATGCAATTTGGACAGTAAAAGCACATCTGGTGCCTGCCAATTTCTAGGTGGAAAACTTATGTGTTGGAGTGCTAAAAAGCAACAAACAGTTGCCATGTCTTCAGCAGAAGCTGAATATGTGGCAGCTGCTGGATGTTGTGCCAATGTTCTTTGGATGAAAAGCCAACTGGCTGATTATGACATAGAATATGAAAAGGTATCAATATTTTGTGATAACACTAGTGCTATTGCAATATCCAACAATCTAGTCCTTCACTCAAGAACAAAACACATTGATATCAGATATCACTTTATCAGAGATCACATTGTGAAAGGGGACATTGAATTACATTTCATCCCCACTCAGTATCAATTGGCTGATATCTTCACCAAACCACTAGATGAACCAACTTTCAAAAGATTGATAATGGAGCTTGGTATGCTGAACACTGATGATACAAAACCTGAACCTTCAGCATTCATTGAAGAAGCTTGAAGGTTCAACATTTCATAAAATATTTTGATTAATGTCAAGTAGCAGTGTCTGAGTAAAGGAGTGTGCAATGTCATGTGTCTATTTGTGTATATGATGTTTTGTCTCCTTATCTGATTCACTGAAGCTGAACAAATGATCACTAGTCATCAAAAGGTTCCTTCAGCAAATACTAAACAAATGTTTAATACAACTGAGTAGCTAGGCCTGAGTAGAGGAGTGTGCAATGTCATATGTCTTGTTCACTTATGTGAACATGTATATGGGGTTTGTCACCTCATCTGACGCACTGAAGCTCACAAGTATTGCCATCAGCTTCAGCATATCTGAGCAACAACATTTAAAACAAATCAATCATGTGATGAAAAGTATTAAATGGCATTGAATTTTCTTGTGAATAAAACAAACATGCTTTCAAAAGGTGTCATTTGTTAATTAAGGAAATTTCAAACGTCTCCATCCACAGTCAAGAACTCCCTGACACATGGGGCGTTTCACTGTTCAAAGCGACAGAAAATCATACCTTTTTGCAGAACATTAATAAGAAAGTTTGTGCCAAATGTTCAAAAGAAACCCTAAAAGATTTATAATTTTTTCAAATGGTTTTAAAAACTTTTTACAAATCAGTTCAAGTTTTTATATAATCCCTTACAATTGGATTTCATTCCACGCTTACAAATCTTTTCATAAAAACACACACACCCACAAACTCTCTCTCTTTCAAAAAACACACACAAAAACAACAATGGCTGAATCATCTTCTTCTCCAAAGATTGCTAAGATCACTCTCAACCCATCCACTCATGTGACTTTTCCCATTGATGATATATTCTTCAAACCCAACAACATCACCTTACTCAAACCTGAATCCATTAAGTCTTTTCTTGGGGAACAAGTTTTAACTTATCTATCCAAAAGTGTTTTAAGGTATGCATTATTTGAGGATCCTGGTATGATGTTTCAAAATGTCCTAAAAGAATTTTGGTTCACAACAGAGGCTTCTAACAACAAGAAGTCCATTGAGTTTGATTCTACCACGTTTAGGATTCAGGGTAGATTTGGGTTTAAATTATTTAGAAAGGTTTTGGGTCTAAACTATTTGGAAAATCCTAGTGATTATGAGGCTATACCTGATGGTTTTATGATTGTGAAAAATTTCTTTAAAGAGATTGGGTATACTGAAGAGATTACTGAGAAAGGGGGTTAAAAAGAAGTTGTTTGCCACCAAGGTGGAAGTTGTTGATGTCCATTCTTATTGAATGTTTGGGGGGAAAAACTGGAGGCCTTGACCAGATCAACCAAAAAGATGCTATTATTTTATACTGTCTGGCCAAGGGTATTAAAGCTGATTTTGGGAGGATTATTCTTGAAGGAAGCTGGAGAAAAAGACAAGAGAGAAAAACGTTGTTTACACCAGATTTCTATCTCTCCTCTCTACTGACCATCTTGGTGATGACTTTTCAAAAATCAATGGAGATAAACTAATTTTTTGACCATTTGATCTTACTCGCTGGAACATTCCAGTCAGCACCATTGATCCTCCTCTTACACAACCCATGTTGGACATCTGCTCACTTGATGGTCCAGTAGTGTACAAAGCTCCAAAAGACACTCCTCCAACTAGAGAAGGGGATCTGAAAGGCGAAAAGCCTGGAGCTTCATCTGGACCTCGTCAGAAGCAAACGTCAGTTAATACTAAGAAGGTTAGACGTGAGTCCAGAAAGAGGAAATCCCTCACACAATCTTCCTCAAAGAAGATTGCTGATGAATCCCAAGTCCATGTTTTGAAGAAGAATAAGTCCCTGGCCAAGGACAAGTTCCCTAGCCAGCCGTCACCTTCAGTCTCTACTAGAGGTGACATGCATAAAGAGGCACAGAAGGCAACCCCTCTCTCAACTTCTTTAGGATAGAAGGGTGAAGATGGAGCCCACCCTCAGCTCAGTAGTGTGGAGTCAGCATTGGTAAGTACTTTAAATCCGAATACATTTCATATACATTTCATAACCGCAACCTAATACGTAAAAAGTGAACAAAAGTCAACAAAAGTCAAAGTATGACCCGAGTATGACTCAATAATGAAAAGTTGTAAAAATACATGTAAGTTACTGGAATAAAACAAAATATGGTCATACAAACTTGTTTCATCAACCTATATAGCTTAGAACTCATTTTTATAAGTTTTGACTAAACGTATAGAAAATAGTTAACTTTTGGCTTTTCCGACTTTAGGCGAATTACTAATCATTAGACCTCAATTTCACTTCAATTATGATGTTATACATCCTAAGTATCAGTATCGATCATCCCAAATCCATTCCATAAGGTTTAGGCTTGCTTAAGGGGCGTTTGGGTAATGAACTAGTCATTTACTCGCTTAATGAAAAAGTACAGAAAACTCCTTTTCGCGAGGATTAAAAATCCTATCTAGACTCTTGGAAAAATTCTACAAAAATTCAGAGAAGTCATATACATCATGAAGTTAATATCTTGTGAATTTTAAGAAAAGTTTTGAAGTCTAGATAACTTTTTAAAAATAAAAACCAAAACGCATTCTGCGCAAAAAGTCAAACTTTACAGTCTGTATTTTGCATTTTTGAGGGTCAAATGCCCACTTTAAAGCTTCCGTTCTCGCGTAGGTGACTAAAATCATTATTCCGGACAACTTTGTAGTTTTATCCGAAGGCTGAAAACACTTTTACGACACACTTATCCCTATGACAGCAGCGATAAAAGCATAATTTTATAGATTTTCAATTAAGTCAACAATACCCACTTATGTGTCAAAAACTTAAAGGTAGCTAACGGACACTAAACCTTTGCATCAAAAGTCAGCATAATATGTTTCTCAAATGTTTCAAGTGAGAAATCTTGGCTAAACACTCGTTAACCATACCAAGCACGCTAAAGCAAACGCTATTTTAGGTCGGTTGTTCCCTATTAGACTAGTTTCTAAAATGCCCGCCATTTCTTCGTTATGAAGAGATAGACGATGAACCTTTTACCGTCGGAAAGGTATTTTCGTACCCGATATTCCTAGCTATATGAATTTATCTCAGTTTTCCAAATGGGAAAATCCATCTTAGAGAAAGGTTAAAATTTTAGAAAATCGGTTATAATATTAACGATACCGTTTTAGTCATAAAATTCAACTGGTGATGGCTATTAACGCAAGCTCAGCGGCCAAGCTTAGCTTATAATGTCTAATAACTACCCAAGGGAAAGTATAACGGTAAAATGGGTAATAACCTGTAGCAAAACACCAAGCATACCTGCTGGTCCAGAATGGGTTTTCTACCGTATTTCCGCCATAACTTCTTTGTTTTAAAGAGGTAGAAAGCAAATTTTATACCGAAAAGAACTTTGTGATATTACCTTTAAACCAAGATCTTAAAAAACTTAGTTTGAAAAAGTTTAAATTTGCCGAAATAAACCCCAAACCTGATGTCCTAAAATGGTCACATCAAAACACCTCTAAACATCAATTTCAACAACATAACTTAGCTTTCTATGTATCCTAATACCATCCTAATGTCATACCATTAATCACAAATCATCCAAGAACATCAAAAACAGAAACCCATCAATAAAAATAAAGATTAAAATGAAATTGGATCAAGCTAAGAAATCTTACAATAGAGGTGGAAATTTACAAAGAAGATTATCAAGAAAGGAATGGAACATTAACTAGTCGCACTCCTGGAGTGAGGAGGTTTAATGAAAGGGGATGATGCAATTTTATAGAAGTAGAATACTATTCCAAACAATCGCCACGTATTAGAGGATATGAATTACAAGATGACGATGGTGTTTCCAAGGTACAAACGAACGTTGAAATTCGAAGTCTAAAGGTAGAATTTTCAGTGAGATAATATTTGTCGATGTACGAGTGTCGTGTAAGACGGTGACATAAAGGTCAATCAATGTTACGAAAACTCGCGATATTATTCAACACGGATTCAAGGAATGCTTCGAGATGTGTGACTTACACGATGTCCTTTAGTCTTTTTCGGGGACACACTGAGCCAAAGGTCTATAGACTAGACATCCAATCACGAATGGTCGGAAAACAAACTGGATATCTAAATATATATCTTAAAGAGGTTTAACGATGAAAGTAACACGCACAGTAGTAAAATGAAAATCGGAAGTTTCATCGAAAGCAACACTTACTTAATCTCAAACATTGGTTTCACGAGAGTATGTACAACATATAAAGGTGAGTCGAGAAAAACAGGCGGTTCAAAACGAACGAGTATATGATGTCAGTCGTATCACACATAAACGAAATAGCAATAGTACTCAGAAAAGTGATTATGAAAAGTCGGCAGCATACGATCTCCGAATAAAAGTATATAATGTCATTACAATATGAAATTATTGCAACAAGATCAATTCACAAGAACAGAATTCAAGAAATGTAGTAAGGGCATATGTAATCACAGTAATATCCAATGATAATTCATAAAGCACAAAGGATTTGGAAAGAGATAGTAATTATCGTCATTAGGGTAATGTAATATTTCAAATTGTAATCAAGAAATGAAATACTAAAACGATAATTTAAAAGTAAATAATAAGGATTAGAGAGTTACCCGCGCAGATATCGAGCAGCAATGGCAGATTCTGTGTTTGACACTTAGAAACATGAAATATTTGAACTTCCAGTTATAGACTAAGTTTTGGAAAATGACTCAGTTTCCTATAACTAAAGCTCTGATACCAATCTATGAGACCCCTAAAATCAGGCAAGGAAACAACTAGGCAGCAAGGGGGTGCCACATCATGGTACAAGAAACAATGAAACAATGTTGACACAAAGTTGACGTAATAAAATCATATACATTACATCATATATATCAGAGTTTTTAAACAAAAGTCCCAGAGTTTTATAAGCGGAATAATCTATTATTTAATCATGATTTTGTATCATATAGTCACAAAAAATACAAAATAACTTGTGACAACTTTTACCAAAACCAAACCTTAACAAGTAACACAGAAATCTCTAAGCTGCGATAATATCCTGCAGGCTCCCGTCCAAGCAAAGCTAAGTAATAATACCTGAGATTAAACATGTAAAATCGTCAACATAAAGTTGAATGATATTCATAGGTTTAGCAGTAAAGGTGTGGAACACAAGCATTCATTTGAAAAACAAGAAAATAGGGAAAATGGTTATTATCATTAACCATAGTCCGAAACCATTATTATTGTTGTTTAGTTCATGAACTGAAGCTTAACTCAATGTAAGTTCCTCTAGGGAGTATTCAGCCTAAATACTCAAGTAACAAAACAAATGCAATGCGTCAATGGTTAAACAACCGCAGCATGAGACGGGGATTGTCAGTCCCGATGGATCCACCCATAACATTCGTGCTTAACAACACAAGTAAATTAGCGGTTCATGATCAAGAGAGGAAACTTAAGGCTATTGACTAAAAGCAATAATATCAATGAAAACTGTTGGAAAGCATACTAGTCTGGATAGCATACAAGTTCTGGATAGCATACAAGTTCTGGATAGCATACAGTTTTTAAATGGATGTGTTCCACCATGTAAAATCTCACCCCACATTTAGAAACATTGTGCAAGAAATAAAAGGGGCTATGAACTCACCTTAAGCCGCAAGATCAAAGATGCGATAGAAATCGACGGGAGAACCGAAAGTTTCTTAGGAACGACCTAGAAACGAATTATGCGTCTTAGGCATATGCGTAAACTGGAATAAATGAACATGATTATACTTGATTCATACAGATTAGGCATTGTACATAGGGTTTTTAAAAGTCAAAAAGTCAAACTTCCCAAAAATTGTAAGTTCTTGACACTTCTAAAGACCCCGCTTCAATAGTATTACTAATTGGCCGAAACTTTATTCGACTTGCAAAAATCATAATTCTCAAACAGTAAATCGTTTAAACTACTTATTTACATCCCTAGAATCCTAAAAAAGTCTACTTTTCTGTAACAATTACCATGAAACCTTAAATCTCAGTTAAATTGGATTTATAATTTTAATACTACAAGTCAGTCCTAAAGAAAACATGTGACTGATTTTTAAGGCTTACGGAAACGGGCATAATTTGAAATCTACAAGTGCTATCAGAGCAAACTCAGTGGGAGGTGATAGCCTCTGAGTTCTCTACATGGGTCAAGAGCTCCTTTTAAAAGATTGTAGAAAAATCTTGAGTTATTACCCGTTTATCAGCAGTGTGTAAAATCAGACTCGTTTTACCATAAAAATCATAATTAAATAACTGTAATACATCTCACAATGAGTTTTCTTGACACATCAATCTAAGACCTGTATCTATGCCCATATATTTTTATCTAATTGTATAAACCCATTTAACATTTTTGAAATCAGCCAAGCATCACAGACCTTCAAAATTCATACCAAAATATAATCAGTCCACTAATGTTGATGTATCTCACAATCTATAAACCGTACATTATTCAATCCAATTGGAGAAGTTAGATATAAGAGTCCTCTACAAGTTTCATTTTTGTCATTTTAGAGAGTTTAGTACAAATATTTCGAGTTATTGGCCATATACAGCAGGTGTGCAGATTCTGCGCACCTCGACCATTTAAATCATAACTAAATCATCGGACCTCATCTCGGATTGAGCGAGACGGAAAAACGAACCTAAGACCTGGAGCTATCTCATAATATTTTTCTCCTACTGGTCAAACCCACGAAATATTCTCGAAATACCTTTTTAACACAGTAGTCCAGAATTTAAAACCCAAAACATATGCAATCCTAGTTTTAACCCATTTCAAATTCACCCAATCTCATACAATGCCATAATCAATCTAATCAAAGTATAAACATGCATATATGAATATAAATACAAATAAATAATCAAAATCCATGAATGATAATATAAAAAGATGAATAAAAATCAAAATATTGAAGGTGCTTACTAATGAAGATGATAGAAGGATTCAAGAACAACCACAATTGATCAAGGGATTACAACCCATACATCCAGTTAGATTAAAAAGTCAAGATTATTAGTAATTTAAAATCAATAATAATCAGCCCTTTAGCAACTTGAATATGATGGTGATACTTGTTTTCTTGTGAAATGAAATCAAGAATAAGGCTAGTTAAACATTGACTTCATTAAGCCATGATTATATCTAGTAAAATCAAATTTGAATGAGTGGTAGTTTGTCCTTGTGATGGTACAGCAATGAAAGATTAAAAGAAATATTTGCTAGTTTTTTTATTAATAGGATGAATGGAGAGGTAATGATGTATTAAGTACATGTAATAGATATCTAACATTTTGCAAAAGCTAAGACAAAGTTAGGACCCGTGTCTTGTGAGTAAGGAGGTGATGCCACATATAAGATCGACAGACGGTGTATACTACTTTATTTGTCCAACAATATACAAAAGTGGGTATTATCGAAACCCGATATTTTTAAAGTCACACGATTTGAAAGATACGCGTAAAACACAAAAAATAAACGCTCAATATAAAATAAAAACTTCGACATTCGGAGAGCGTTGATATTTTTGTAAATAAATGAGGTCTTATAATTTAATAAGCGTTAACGTGTCGCCTAAAAGAATGACGCCTAAAGGCTTATCAAATTTACGAATAATGCTCGTTAAAGAAAAAATTAATACGAGGACAATAGAAAATAATTCTATGTCATAACGAGGATGTTTATGGAAACACAATAATTTAGACTTTTTAGAGTCGAAATAGCCATTGGTTCTCGTTCCATCGAATCGGGTAAACTTTTTATAAAACACTTGCGAGTGCTTTTAAATCAAAACTTTTGATTAAAATAAATATGGAAAAATAAAATAAAATTTAAATAATTCCAAATAAATTATTTTAAATTGTTAGAAAAATAATTAAAATAAAATTTAATTTAAAATTCTTAAATTCTCAGGATTTACGCATGAAAAAATTAAAAGAAACAGGTTAAACATTGTAAAGTCGAAAAGTACGAATGAAAGAATAAATTAATTACCAGGAAAAATTACGAGTTCTCACAGAGTTCAACTGGAGACGGAAAGGGACGGGAACAAAAGGGAATACCTTGCTTATCAAGGTGTTTGGTGTTTTGAAATTAAAACTATCAGTAAAGGAAACTTTTAAATATAATACGTTGGAAGTAAAGCGACATTATATATTGAATGAGTAAACAATCGCTATGTCTTTTCTTTGATAAAGATGGTGTTCAAAGTAAAAGTCAAACATTTCAAATATTACCGTCTTAAGAAATTTTGGATTATTGCATAAAATTATTGTTGAAACTAGGGTTTATGGTTACGATTAGAGAAAATCAAATTTCCATATTATTTAGAATCATTAACAGAAATATAAATTACATCAGTAATTTCAGTAACTTGGAAGTATGTTAAAAAAATTCAAATACTTTAAAAGATAAGGTATGGCGTCCTTTTAAACACTAATTATAAATCTAGCAAATAGGATGTATAGATCTGATGCTTAACTTGAAACGCTTATTTTGGTAATTTCAAAGCTTGGTAAAATGTATAAAACATTTTTTTTAAATTTAGAATAATTTATAGAAATCCATAAAGGTGTTTAATGCATCAAATAGTAAACAGGGGACACATTAGTTTTTCAAAGATGACAAGATAGCAAACGAATATGAAGCAAATAATTGTCAGCAATTAGTATGCAAGCAATGACATGAGGGAATAAAACAAAATTCGTACCAATTTCTTAACGAGCATGATAGAATAGAGGCATCGATGATAAAAATAATAAGAACAAAGGATTTAGCAAGATTAATTCACGAGTGTGGTTGCCGTCACCAACAACGGCTTATTAAGTTCTCGGTGACACGATCGAAAGATAAAAACCACACAATAAATTTTCGAATCAAAGAAAGTTCTAATGAAGTAACTTGAGAGTAATTCCAGCAAAATGAACAACATTAGCAAAAAGAGAGCGAAGTCGACACATGGTTAACACAAATGAAATTTGAGACGGTAGAGTCAAAGACACGTCATGGCAAAATATACGAAATCGTCGTTCGCATCCAGTCGTAAATCATTATTTGCGTCTGGAGACGTTTCGAAGGTCTACCAAAGTAGATAAAGAAGGTTGGTTGATGAAGAAGCATAAAAACATGAAACTTCTAAGTCTGGCATCAATGGTCAGTAGTTAGACGAGTGGTAGCGAGAATTATATCACGATGGAAGATGAGGTAACAAGTAAAACAAAGATTGTTAAGTAAAGAAATATGTGCTTGCAGGCACGTAATTCATTCAAGAAAAGATAAGGAAACATATGCGTATATCACGAACAGGTGCTACTCGCATAATATGTAAAAGTTTTCAAAATTTTAATTTACCTAACTTTTCAGAAACACAAGTAAAAAGTTGGTTCTTGTCCAAATATTTAAGGTGACTACTATTCGGCCTCGCATGGCCCCTTCTAGATTATGCATAGGTGAGCAGGCCATGCATAATTTAGGACTAGCAATGCGATGCTCAACTTTGTCAAACCAGTATTACATGCCATATATTTTAAAAAAATATATATATAAAATACCATTTGTAAGACATGAATCAAAATAATTTATGAAACGTTCTCAAGAGTAAGTAACTCGTGAAAATACATCGTAAAAAAATAACATCAAATAACTCCATAAAGTAACATTCAAGTATTTTAAAAAGCCCAGGTGGAACATTTTGGAAAGTTATTCGCAAACAATACCAGTTTAAATTTTATATGGTGACATGATGATAGCTTATATAATATCGAGTGGTTTACACGAGAGTAGTAAGGGGTAGTTCATAAGAAAATCGATGAAATAGTTACAAGGTGATAAGGTTTCAAAAGGTTTAGCCGAAATCGTGTGAGACACATGTCAAAAATGATGATGCAAGATGTGAAAATGAGAACTTCAAATCTTGACCCAAATTAGTGGTGCGATAGAAGAAAAGAAAGATAAAATGAAATGACAAATGAGTCATGTATAAAAGAAGGATAAAGGAATCCATATGCGTGCAGATAGAGATCCGGCTGAAGAAAGGCAATAGTAATACTTTTTAAGAATTATCTGCGACCTACAAGTGTGATCACGACCTTAGATATTTGTTTTATAAAAGTATAAAACGTTTATATCAGAATATTTTGTAAAAATTGAGATACATAAGTAACTTGCACAAGTAACCGAGTCTAAGTGTAAACATGACCTATAAAGCTTACAATCTGTAGGAAATACTTAAAATGAAAGCTAAGTGTCTTATACTAATATTCTCAAACAATTTGGAACCTGAAAACGCCAATTATACGTTAACCGCAACCTAATACGTAAAAAGTCAACAAAAGTCAAAGTATGACCCGAGTATGACTCAATAATGAAAAGTTGTAAAAATACATGTAAGTTACTGGAATAAAACAAAATATGGTCATACAAACTTGTTTCATCAACCTATATAGCTTAGAACTCATTTTTATAAGTTTTGACTAACGTATAGAAAATAGTTAACTTTTGGCTTTTTCGACTTGAGGCGAATTACTAATCATTAGACCTCAATTTCACTTCAAGTATGATGTTATACATCCTAATTATCAGTATCGATCATCCCAAATCCATTCCATAAGGTTTAGGCTTGCTTAAGGGGCGTTTGGGTAATGAACTAGTCATTTACTCGCTTAATGAAAAAGTACAGAAAACTCCTTTTCGCGAGGCTTAAAAATCCTATCTAGACTCTTGGAAAAATTCTACAAAAATTCAGAGAAGTCATATACATCATGAAGTTAAGATCTTGTGAATTTTAAGAAAAGTTTTGGAGTCTAGATAACGTTTTAAAAATAAAAACCAAAACGCATTCTGCGCAAAAAAGTCAAACTTTACAGTCTATATTTTGCATTTTTGAGGGTCAAATGCCCACTTTAAAGCTTTCGTTCTAGCGCAGGTGACTAAAAACATTATTTCGGACAACTTTGTAGTTTTATCCGAAGGCTGAAAACACTTTTACGACACACTTATCCCTATGACAGCAGCGATAAAAGACTAATTTTATAAATTTTCAATTAAGTCAACAATACCCACTTATGTGTCAAAAACTTAAAGGTAGCTAACGGACACTAAACCTTTGCATCAAAAGTTAGCATAATATGTTTCTCAAATGTTTCAAGTGAGAATGGCTAAACACTCGTTAACCATACCAATCACGCTAAACCAAACGCTATTTTAGGTCTGTTGTTCCCTATTAGACTAGTTTCTAATATGCCCGCCATTTCTTCGTTATGAAGAGATAGACGATGAACCTTATACAGTCGGAAAGGTATTTTCATACCCGATATTCCTAGCTATATGAATTTATCTCAGTTTTCCAAATGGGAAAATCCATCTTAGAGAAAGGTTAAAATTTTAGAAAATCGGTTATAAAATTAACGATACCGTTTTAGTCATAAAATTCAATTGGTGATGGCTATTAACACAGCTCAGCGGCCAAGCTTAGCTTATAATGTCTACTAACTACCCAAGGGAAAGTATAACGGTTAAATGGGTCATAACCTGTAGCAAAACACCAAGCATACCTGCTGCTCCAGAATGGGTTTTCTACCATATTTCCGCCATAACTTCTTCGTTTTAAAGAGGTAGAAAGCGAATTTTATTCCGAAAAGAACCTTGTGACATTACCTTTAAACCAAGATCTTAAAAAACTTAGTTTGAAAAAGTTTAAATTTGCCGAAAGAAACCCCAAACCTGATGTCCTAAAATGGTCACATCAAAACACCTCTAAACATCAATTTCAACAACATAACTTAGCTTTCTATGTATCCTAATACCATCCTAATGTCATACCATTAATCACAAATCATCCAAGAACATCAAAAACAGAAAATCCATCAATAAAAATAAAGATTAAAATGAAATTGGATCAAGATAAGAAATCTTACAATAGAGGTGGAAATTTACAAAGAAGATTATCAAGAAAGGAATGGAACATTAACTAGTCGCACTCCTGGAGTGAGGAGGTTTAATGAAAGGGGATGATGCAAGTTTATAGAAGTATAATTCTATTCCAAACAATCGCCACGTATTAGAGGATATGAATTAAAAGATGACGATGGTGTTTCCAAGGTACAAACGAACGTTGAAATTCGAAGTCGAAACATAGAATTTTCAATGAGATAATATTTTGTCGATGTACGAGTGTCGTGTAAGACGGTGACATAAAGGTCAATCAAAGTTACGAAAACTCGCGATATTATTCAACACGGATTCAAGAAATGCTTCGAGATGTGTGACTTACACGATGTCCTTTAGTCTTTTCCGGGGACACACTGAGCCAAAGGTCTATAGACTAGACATCCAATCACGAATAGTCGGAAAACAAACTGGATATCTAAATATATATCTTAAAGAGGTTTAACGATGAAAGTAACACGCACAGTAGTAAAATGAAAATCGGAAGTTTCATCGAAAGCAACACTTACTTAATCCCAAACATTGGTTTCACGAGAGTATGTACAACATATAAAGGTGAGTCGAGAAAAACAGGCGGTTCAAAACGAACGAGTATATGATGCTAGTCGTATCACGCATAAACGAAATAGCAATAGTACTCAGAAAATTGATTATGAAAAGTCGGCAGCATACGATCTCCGAATAAAAGTATATAATGTCATTACAATATGAAATTATTGCAACAAGATCAATTCACAAGAACAGAATTCAAGAAATGTAGTAAGGGCATATGTAATCACAGTAATATCCAATGATAATTCATAAAGCACAAAGGATTTGGAAAGAGATAGTAATTATCGTCATTAGGGTAATGTAATATTTCAAAATGTAATCGATAAATGAAATACTACAACGATAGTTTAAAAGTAAATAATAAGGATTAGAGACTTACCCGCGCAGATATCGAACATTAATGGCAGATTCTGTGTTTGACACTTAGAAACACGCAATATTTGAACTTCTAGTTATAGACTAAGTTTTGGAAAACGAATCAGTTCCCTATAACTAAAGCTCTGATACCAATCTCTGAGACCCCCAAAATCAGGCAAGGAAACAACTAGGCAGCAAGGGGGTGCCACGTCATGGTACAAGAAACAATGAAACAATGTTGACACAATGTTGACGTAATAAAATCATATACATTACATCATATATATCAGAGTTTTTAAACAAAAGTCCCAGAGTATTATAAGCGGGATAATCTATTATTTAATCATGATTTTGTAACATATAGTCACCAAAAATACAAAATAACTTGTGACAGCTTTTACCAAAACCAAACCTTAACAAGTAACACATAAATCTCTAAGTTGCGATAATATCCTGCGGGCTCCCATCCAAGCATAGCTAAGTAATAATACATGAGATTAAACATGTAAAATCGTCAACATAAAGTTGAATGATATTCATAGGTTTAGCAGTAAAGGTGTGGAACACAAGCATTCATTTGAAAAACAAGAAAATAGGGAAAATGGTTATTATCATTAACCATAGTCCGAAACCATTATTATTGATGTTTAGTTCATGAACCGAAGCTTAACTCAATGTAAGTTCCTCTAGGGAGTATTCAGCCTAATACTCAAGTAACAAAACAAATGCAATGCGTCAATGGTTAAACAACCGCAACATGGGACGGGGATTGTCAGTCCCGATGGATCCACCCATAACATTCGCGCTTAACAACAAAAGTAAATTAGCGGTTCATGATCAAGAGAGGAAACTTAAGGCTATTGACTAAAAGCAATAATATCAATGAAAACTGTTGGAAAGCATACTAGTCTGGATAACATACAAGTTCTGGATAGCATACAAGTTCTGGATAGCATACAGTTTTTAAATGGATGTGTTCCACCATGTAAAATCTCACCCCGCATTTAGAAACATTGTGCAAGAAATAAAAGGGGCTATGAACTCACCTTAAGTCGCAAGATCAAAAGATGCGATAAAAATCGACGGGAGAACCGAAAGTTTCTTAGGAACGACCTAGAAACGAATTATGCGTCTTAGGCATATGCGTAAAATGGAATAAATGAACATGATTATACTTGATTCATACAGATTAGGCATTGTACATAGGGTTTTTAAAAGTCAAAAAGTCAAACTTCACAAAAATAGTAAGTTCCAGACACTTCTAAAGACCCCGCTTCAATAGTATTACTAATTGGCCGAAACTTTATTCGACTTGCAAAAATCATAATTCTCAAAACGTAAATCGTATAGACTACTTCTTTACATCCCTAGAATCCTAAAAGAGTCTACTTTTCTGTAACAATTACCATGAAACATTAAATATCAGTTAAATTGGAGTAATAATTTTAATACTACAAGTCAGTCCTAAAGAAAACATGTGACTGATTTTTAAGGCTTACGGAAACGGGCGTAATTTGAAATCTACAAGTGATATCAGAGCAAACTCAGTGGGAGGTGATAGCCCTCTGAGTTCTCTACATGAATCAAGAGCTCTTTTTAAAAGATTGTAGAAAAATCTTGGGTTATTACCCGTTTATCAGCAGTGTGTAAAATCAGACTCGTTTTACCACAAAAATCATAATTAAATAACCGTAATACATCTCACAATGAGCTTTCTTGACACATCAATCTAAGACCTGTATCTATGGCCATATATTTTTATCTAACTGTATAAACTCATTTAACATTTTTGAAATCAGCCAAACATCAAAGACCTTCAAAATTCATACCAACATATAATCAGTCCACTAATGTTGATGTATCTCACAATCTATAAACCCTACAGTATTCAATCCAATTGGAGAAGTTGGATATAAAAGTCCTCTACAAGTTTCATTTTTTTCATTTTAGAGAGTTTAGTACAAATATTTCGAGTTATTGGCCATATACAGTAGGTGTGCAGATTCTGCGCACCTCGACCATTTAAATCATAACTAAATCATCGGACCTCGTCTCGGATTGAGAGAGCCGGCAAAACGAACCTAAGACCTGGAGCTATCTCATAATATTTTTCTCCTACTGGTCAAACCCACGAAATATTCTCGAAATACCTTTTTAACATAGTAGTCCATAATTTAAAACCCACAACATATGCAATCCTAGTTTTAACCCATTTCAAATTCACCCAATCTCATACAATGTCATAATCAATCTAATCAAAGTATAAACATGCATATATGAATATAAATACAAATAAATAATCAAAACCCATGAATGATAATATAAAAAAATGAATAAAAATCAAAATATTGAAGGTGCTTACTAATGAAGATGATAGAAGGATTCAAGAACAACCACAATTGATCAAGGGATTACAACACATACATCCAATTAGATTAAAAACTCAAGATTATTAATAATTTAAAATCAATAATAATCAGCCCTTTAGCAACTTGAATATGATGGTGATACTTGTTTTCTTGTGAAATGAAATCAAGAATAAGGCTAGTTAAACATTGACTTCATTAAGCCATGATTATATCTAGTAAAATCAAATTTGAATGAGTGGTAGTTTGTCCTTGTGATGGTACAACAATGAAAGATTAAAAGAAATATTTTGCTAGTTTTTTTATTAATAGGATGAATGGAGAGGTAATGATGTAGTAAGTACATGTAATAGATATCTAACATTTTGCAAACGCTAAGACAAAGTTAGGACCCGTGTCTTGTGAGTAAGGAGGTGATGCCACATATAAGATCGACAGACGGTGTATATTACTTTATTTGTCCAACAATATACAAAAGTGGGTATTATCGAAACCCGATATTTTTAAAGTCACACGATTTGAAAGATACGCGTAAAACACAAAAAAATAAACGCTCAATATAAAATAAAAACTTCGAAATTCGAAGAGCGTTGATATTTTTGTAAATAAATGAGGTCTTATAATTTAATAAGCGTTAACTTGTCGCAGAAAAGAATGACGCCTAAAGGCTTATCAAAATTTACGAATAATGCTCGTTAAATAAAAAATTAATACGAGGACAATAGAAAATAATTCTATGTCATAACGAGGATGTTTATGGAAATAGAATAATTTCGACTTTTTAGAGTCGAAATAGCCATCGGTTCTCGCTCCATCGAATCGGGTAAACTTTTTATAAAACACTTGCGAGTGCTTTTATATCAAAACTTTTTATTTAAATAAATATGGAAAAATAAAATAAAATTTTAATAATTCCAAATAAATTATTTTAAATTGTTAGAAAAATAATTAAAATAAAATTTAATTTAAAATTCTTAAATTCTCAGGATTTACGCATGAAAAAATTAAAAGAAACAGGTTAAACATTGTAAAGTCGAAAAGTACGAATGAAAGAATAAATTAATTACCAGGAAAAATTACGAGTTCTCACATCATTGCTGCTTTAAAGCCACTAGTCAAAGATGTAGCCACCACCACTTCCTTAAAGCAAGAGATGTCATCTCTTATGGACTCCATCAACAGTGCTTCCATGGAGTTTCCACCAGAATTCACACCAGTGCCTGGCCAAGTTAATGCTTTGTGTGATTCTGTGTCCAAGATAAAAGATAGAGTGGCGTTGCTGGAGAAACAAAAGCTGACCATATCTGATGAGGTTTAGTAGAAATTAAATGATCTTGAAACTGTTCTAGCCATGCTGGCCAAGGTATCTGCCACTCTTGATCATCTTTGTGGCCTCTTCCCTGCTGGTGGGTCATCAGAAGCTGATGGGCAGTCTTCTGCTAAGGGGAAGAAAAACACCATCCAACAGCTCTTTCAGAAACATGCCCAAAAGAAGGCTAAAAAACATTCTGTTGTCTATGAGTCACCTATCACTGAAAAGAGCCCAACAAAGGGTAAGGGGGAGTCATCAGCCAAAAATGATCATATGGACTGACCACAAGTGGGGAAACAACTGATAGTGGTTCACCTCCCTTTATACCCAAGAACAAAGGAGAGTTTACTCTGAATGATCGATTGATCAAAGCTAGGGTGGCCACTCAGGAAGAACTTGACAAGTTATACAAGCTTCAGCAAGAAGAAAAGCTAAGAGATCTGAAGCTAAGCTTCTATGAACAAATAGGGAAATATGAAGTAGAAAGTCTTTTCAAGAAGAAAATGTTATATGAAAAGTTTTGTATAACAAGGCTGAACAGAAGAAATATCTCACCAATCACCAACATTGATATGCTGACCAGCAGAGGCGATATCCATCTCAAGTTCTATAGGGGTGATGGAACTGATGAGATAATTGAAAACTTCCAAGGAAAAGAACTTTCTTACACTGAGTTAAATGAGTGTGAAGATCTAGAAAAGGAAATCCAAGAGATGGGATGAAGTTCGCACTAGAATTGAGCACTTTATAAGAAATCATGAAAGACTGGGTGAGATTCTGAACATCAACACTCAAGTTTCTCTGGAGGATCAAGATCCTATACTGGAGCTGAACAAAAAGGCCAATCTGATGCAATCTGAAGTGGGTGACATCTTTGTCACTACAAAGAAATACAAAGGCTTTGTTCAGTTTTAAAATCATCTCCCTGGTCATGTACTGGACGAACAAGAACTGGGAATGATAATGTTCAATCATCAAGAACGTCAAGACTTTGTGGGCATAAGTAACCTTGATGAAATGAACAACGAACTTCTCTCGAATGTTCAAAGTATTTTTTACTCTCAGTATGGAGGTCCAGGACGTACTGATGCTGCTAAAACCTTCAGCGTGTGCTTGCTTGCTATATTGGACCACGGAAACTCAGATCCATTAACTCAGACCCATTAACTCAGACTCCCGTAATTGAAGAACTAAGGCCTAAGGAGAACTGAATAATCATTTGTATTGTTTTTGTTGTAATTTATAATGTTTCATGAATAAATGATTATCAAATGTTTATAAGTATTTTATTGTTCAATGCAAGTAAAAAGAAGTTGTTATGCTCACTTACTACTGACATTAGATTTAGGCTATTTGTATATCCAAATAGGGGGAGATTGTTGGGTCAGTATTTACTGACCCTGAAGCGACTCTAGGATTTGAATATAAAATCCCCCTAAGTGTTTCATGCTCAGCAGTAAGGCCAGTCTGCTGAAGGATGACCAGAGAAACAAAGTTCCTACTAAAGACTTTGTAGCTGAAGAACGTTCAGGATTCCTCTTCCAGTTAACTTAGAAGACAAAGGAGTCTTCGCTTCAAATACTAGGCGGTCTAGTTGTTGAAGAACAAGGACTGAAGAAGAGCTTTCAGTTCAGTTTGATTTGACAATACCAAACTGAATGATGTCAATCTCCTTTAGGATACTGAAGACTCATCAGTATTCTGATGGTTTGCATTATGCGGGAAAAGATAATTTTAAGTCAAAGTAGGTTGCTTGTATACTTAGATATAAGTACAACCTTTATCTTTTTTAGAATATTTTAATATGTACTTTGTACTATTTATCCAACATGGGCATCAACCACCCACTGGATAAACCCATGCATTGAAACATGCAAATACAAACCTAGTTTACACTGCCTATAAAAGGAGTGTACATTGAGAGAGAAAGAGTTAACCAATACAAGAGTAAAAACTCTAAAAAACCTTTCTCTCTCGATACCAACTAAACCATATAGCCAAATAGCATATGAACAATTAGATTGGAGCTTAGACTTTAACTTTGGTTATAGTTTAAGTAGAGAAGATCACAACCCATTGTCATTCAACCACTTTGTTATTCCGCAAACAAAGTGGGTTATAGATTCTTTATTTGATTCTAATAAAAGTCTATACGTTGAAAAGTTATTGGTATTGTTGTTTTAATTGTTCATAGTTCTTATCTATTGTTAAAACAACACAATTGAGTCTTGGTAAAGAGTTATTACTTAAGGTTGATAAGTAATAACGATTTACAAAAGACCAACAGTTAGATTTGTCAAACATTAAACTACAAGTACTTAAAATGTAACTTGCTTAAAAGAATAAGCAGGTGAATTCATCTTTATTCTTGGAGTAAAACATCCAACAAATCATGATGGTGAAATACCAAAATGTGATTGGCACAAGTCAATAAACACACTTAAAATGAGAAATTTTTAACTCTAAGCTACATAGGATGTACCAAATTAATTAAATATGGTATCTAATATAACCTAAAGCAAGAACATCATGTAACCAACTAAGCTAGTTCAGTTGGCTACCAAAAATAAATTTGAAAATAATTTTCAAAAATCTCAAGTTCTATTCTTACTAAAAGAATTTAGAGGCTCAAAATAAATAAAAACAAGAATAAGGTTTATCCTTTAAAAAAAGGTTCAAGACTTGCTCAATTAAATATCATTATAATATCGAATCAGTAACTATCAACTCGCCGTTAAAAAAAACTATCAAATTATATGATGTAGACAACCACACAATAGTCACACCTTTATCAGATTTCACAATTCTTAGTAAAATAAGCTACAAGTGTGAAAGGCACAAATCAAGCATATGTTCCATTTTCCATTAAAAAAAATAATAAGTCGTGAAATGTCAAAATGTATACAAATTTAAAAATATAGAATCGCATAATAATCTTTAAAAAAAAAGTTTTTGAAATAGGTGAATGTAACAATATGATCAATCGAAAGATTATACATCATGGTCATACATGTAGTCAAAATAATTTAGAAAATAACGAACTACAAAAGGTACAGAGTAAATTACATCGTTCGTCTTTGTGGTTTACGTTGACTGACACGATTCGTCCCTTGACCAAAAAAAATGCACCACCCGTCCTTAAGTGAGAAACCTTATGTAGCGTTGGTCCCTTCCTATTAATAGCCCAAGTAACACTGGTTAAGTCTTACCAAACAAGGGCATTTTCGTCCTTTCGCGCTTGCCACTAGCTTTTATCAATAAAATATTATAAAATAAATTTTTTCACACACCAATTTTTTTCTTTGTCTTCTCCGCTTAGTTTTTCTTCTTTTCTAACAAAATATCTACAACCCATTTCTACCATTTACCATTTTCTTTAATCATAACTCATCTTCTAACATTTATTTAAATCAAGTAATAATAATGTTTAAACATATCCTCATCAAACAACATCTTTATCTTACTTGTACCATTCACCACCAAACACCCCCTTGTCATTTTCGTAGATCTAATACTGACAACCACGACACCACCTGCGCATCCTTATCCCCACCCTCACCATTATCATCTTCAACATGTAAATCACGGTTTTCATTAACGACGTCGTTGAAAGCACAAACCACGTTGCAAATCAATAACACAGGCTGAGACTTAATATCTTCTTCAAAAAGGGTCTTGGGTAGGTTTTTATTTTCTTTGTTTTTCAAAATCAGCGATGGGTTTTCCAATAGATATTTGATGTCTTGTTGAGAAACTCAATAAACACGAGGTGGTGTTATTTTGTTTTCTTTGTTAGCTGGGAAAGTGGTGGTTGTTTATGAAGAATGGGGTCGTGTTATTTATTTGTGTTTATCCGGGGTTGATGATGTTTGTTTCACCTTGATTTTTATTTTTTTTATAACTCGGAAAAGTTAGTTGTTTATTTATGTTTTTATCTTGAATTATTTGTTTTGTATAATTTGTTAAATGTGACTAGCATGGTACCCGCGCAATGCGGCGGCGAATACCCGGTGATAAGTTTTGCGACGAATAAATGTTACACTCTATCGTCAAGTTTGTATTTTAATTAATGTTAAAGTTGTACAAAAATTGAATCAAAATAAACCCACTAAAAATGTAAAAATAAAAAGTTATAAATATATGTTAAAATGGGTGTTGAATTAAAGAGCAAAAATTTTTAAGAAATATGGTGAAATTAGATTTTGAAAAAAATAATTAAATAAAAAGATATTTTCAATTTTCAATTTAAAATTATTTTTTAATAGGTTGTTGCAAAAGTTTGTTACAAATGGTTGTTAGTTTGGTATATAATGTGGGAATGACATCAATAAATTGCTTTATTTAGTAAGAAAAAATGTCTTAAAATTCAGCCTTGCTTTTTATAGAAAGTCCCAAATGTTTTATATAGTAGTATAGATAGTGGTGATTCTATAAATATGGGATGTCGATAATTATGATTTATGAAGAATGATGATTATATTTTCATTAATCATTTATGTGTGTTGATTTAGTGGTATGTAAAGTGTCCTGAGGTGATGGGTGTGGCGTGTGGCGGTGGTCTGAAATGATGGGTGTGGCGGTGACAGTCGGAGATGGTGGACTGCTGACTGAATATTGTATGGTGAAAGAAGAGAGAGAATATAAAGTAAAGTGATAGAAGAAGATGAGGGGGTATAGAAAAAATAATAAAAGACTAATTAGAAGAAAAAAAAATTATATTTACTAGTAAAAGACTTAAATAGCCTTAGAGGGTGGGTGTATAATTATAGTTAGTGGAACTTTTGAAAAGGAGGGACTAACGGTACATAAGGTTTCTCACTTAAGGACGGGTGGTGCATTTTTTTTGGTCAAGGGACGAACCGTGTCGGTCAACGTAAATCACAAGGACGAACGGTGTAATTTACTCAAAGGTAAAATATAAGCAAAGCAAATGGGAATTGAAAATATACAAAATACGTACATACCATCTACATGGATATATGCTAAAGCGGACAAAAGTGATGTCAAAGTCGCTACGTAGGATTTTGAGGTTTTGGCAATCGAAACTTTTTGGCAACATATTTACGGGAAATAGTTGGTACGAGAAAAAATGATGCCAAAAAGGTATAATGAGCTCATAAATACCCACTTTTATTACTAAAAAAAAACTGAAAAACTCTTGGCGCTGGTCAGTTTCGCGCGAGCCACTTTAGCGCCAGCCAAGGAGTGGTGCGCCAACGAAGGACTGACGCTAAAGGCTTACCAGCCCAGCCACCAGCCCCCGTTCCCTCACTTTAAACTGTGTTCCCAAGTATAAAATTGAAAGAAGAGAAAAGAAGAGAGCACGAAAGAGAGAAAAGAAGAGAAGAACACATTTTTTTGATTTCTAATATTGGTTCCCGAGATTGAAAGAAAAGAAGGGGGATATAAGCCAAAAAGGCTATAAAATCACTTTCTTTCCAAATCATCCCAATTTGTGAAGAAGATTAGGAGAGAAGTTTTGGTATAATTTCATCCTCTATTCTCTTCTCTTCTTTCTGAAAAAAAATTCAGGAACACAACATTTTTCTAATTTCCTCTCCACTTCTCTTCTTTTCTTTCCAAATAAAAACTCGGGAACACAGTGTAAAGGTGAGGGTAGGACTAAATTCTCACTTGTGATGTTCATGTGTCAAAAGCCACTTTATTAACCTCATTATAAACTCACACGTGGGTTAGGTCCGAAAACCCATTACAGGTGAGTTTCTTACTATTTGGCAAATGTGCCAATTTTTCCTTGTTAATTATTTTTAATGTTTTTTGTTAGGTTTGTGAGTGAGTTAAAGTATTTAATGAGATATAATTTATATAAAAGCCTAATACATCCTAAAAATCTAGATCAATGATCAAAAAAGCAAATGTAAAATAAGTGGAGGTCTTGGGTTCAAGACCTGCCAAGGGCCTTTCAGGTGAAGCGGATAAGGAGTCTAACATAACTAGGCGAGGGTTCGAAGAATACATTCTTCCGCTTGGATGTCATTGCACGACTTGACCCACTAACCACTAACATTTGTCGTTCTAAAAAAAAAATGACGAGTCTTGAAATTAAACACAAGGGTACTATGCAGTAACCCAAAAATCAGTCGTTTTAAAATAGTTATGTTTGGCAAGATTAGCGATAAGGTGTAAATTATAAGCTGTTAATTATAAAGTTGTTAACATGAAATATAAGCTTTATTTTTTTAATAAAAATGTTTGGTGTAAAATTAAGATGTAAATTATTTAAAATAATATATTTAAATAAGTTATGATTGGAAGATATATCAGTAATTTAAAGTTTTTACAGCTCTTAACAATTTAAAAAGTTTTATCAATCAACTTTTTATTTAAAAACTACTTGTTTAAAAAATGTTGTACTAAACTACTTATTTTAAAAAAATTACTTTTATAAAATAAAAACAATTCTTAGCAAATGGACTAGTCTCTTGCAATATCGAACTAGTTACCTAAATGTAAATTGTAAACTTTTATGTATGAGTTGGGCTGTAACAAATGATAATTAATATGTGGGTTTCATACATGTACAAATTGCACATCCAAAATGGGCCTATTTATCGAGACAAAACTTCAAAACCATAACTCACTATGTGCACTCTTTGTAAATTCATTAACAAAACTTCAAAACCTATTTTTTACACTACAATGAACCACACAGAATATGCACGTGCATACACTGTGATGGCTGTAGATCCGCCCCTGTGTGAAATTGTCTTGAGCAATGGGGTTTAATAACAGTGATACAGCACTGTATTCTCTCTTTCATGTTCCTCGGCATGTATCAACCTATATTAGGCTATTAATGAAAGATAATCGATGGCCAACAAAGTAAACAAAAAGAGCATTTTATAATGAATATTGGCATGACCGATTATATATCCGAGTGATGGGTGATGCGAGATTTGTAGAGATACCGGATTCTTCAACCTAACGTCGTTGTCTTTCCAAGGAAGTGGATTATACACCCATCAATTAGATTGATGACTTGATCCATCAATTTTCTGAACACAAGCGGAAATATGTAGGCATATATACACATCCAATGCACGAACCACTTAGAATTGAAGATTGCATCATCTAAATGGTGACCATAACCGCAACCATAAGTTTACGAGACTAATAGCTCAACTAATGAAAATGCCAGTAAGAACATTACACCTTATGTATATCCAGTTCCACATTCCATTCACAAAAAGAATAGTTACTCGGGAAATGTCAAAATGTATAAAAACAAAAAATGACATATATAATCACATATAGCATAAAACTGAGGCAGTCACTGCATAAAATTTGCATAGCAAACAAACAACCAAACATGTTTGTCTACCATTTGAATGACAGTTGACCAAATTTTTGTACTGATGGTTTACGTCCTCGTAAACTTATGCAAAATATTTGGAGAAAAGACAACGACAAAATGAAGTATATGATCACATTCATACAGGGAAAAGGAATCATGGGCCACGGGTCGTGGTGAAACAAAAACAACCTGTCGCTTGGCCTTCGGGTATCATCCCGCCACCTTTACTTGTGTCTATCGCCTCTAACAACCTCACGACCTCATCCATCTCCGGTCTTCTGTCCGGATTTGCGTCCCAACATTTTTTCAATATGCTTGCAAATGCACTCGGGCAACATTTGGGGATGTCAGGGCGTAAATTCTATAACAATAATAACTTTAGAAAGTTAGTTTAAACAATGATGATATGTACCATTCTCGTTGACTAATCAATCTGCATATAAGTGGCAGACTGGGTTGGGGGGGTGTGTCGGTCAAAATGGATGGTTTTGTTACATGGCTGAAACAGGCCGGTTAACTCTTTTTCTAATGACAAATGGGTCAAATTTGCCAGCGCAAATCTACCAGTCTAAGTTAGTACTTTTTTGACCCGAGTGATATATGTTTCTAAGACAGCCAAAAATGCAGCCATCCTGTTAGGAAAAGTCTAGTTCCACTAGTCCAATAGACTCAGCAAGTATCAGTTGGAAAATAAGCTTTCGGTAAACTACATTGAACTCACCTAATGAGTGATATGATATTAAATAAATGAAGACATATAGACATGAGCATCTTTGAACATTCGAAAATATCGATAAATGAATGCCAAATTGCCAAGTAATTAACAAACCTGGCGAACAACTGCAGAGGATACTTCAGCAAAACTGAGATCAGCGTAAGGCATATCACAACAATATACTTCCCATAAGCATATGCCAAAACTATACACATCGCATTTCCGGTTGTAAGGTTTTCCATCAAGAACCTATAAAAATTAAATCCTTAAACATCCTTTCACAAGAAAAATTACTATAGATAACCAATCACGGTATAGAATGGTGCAAGACGTAGACACATAGTAATGGTATACAGTATCAATCAGGGAAATTTTTGTATTGGTTCAAGCAGACTGTTCAAGGCTGTTAGCTTTTACCCGTAATAGCTCGTCATGTAAGTAACCAAGTATTCCTATATTTTAGGGTGTTGGATGTGCACTAAAAGTGATTATGAGTAGATTTTGGGGTCAAATTATATATTAGG
The DNA here is from genome assembly GCA_025667525.1 of Glebionis coronaria. Classification (NCBI taxonomy): domain Eukaryota; kingdom Viridiplantae; phylum Streptophyta; class Magnoliopsida; order Asterales; family Asteraceae; genus Glebionis; species Glebionis coronaria. Next base: position 586,978,293 of record CM046874.1, on the reverse strand, counting down.
GTAAACTGCAGAATCCATCTATGTGCTTATTCCATTCTGGCAGGAACCATTCCTGTCAAAAACTACCGAGATGAATTATCCTTGGGAGGCCAAAAGTCTAACAAAAATCATTCCACTTAAAGTCTGAACTGATGATTCATGCAAAAAATTGACGAAAGTCAAGTAAAAACTATCAATAGGTTTCGACAACATGGCTTCTGCCAAAAGGTACAGACTATAGGCACGGATTTTGCAGTTTACTCTACCTGAAGACGTAGGTATTTTACTTACTGCTACAAAAAATGATTTTTTAGTGTAAATGTATAAGAGGATGTTTATCATTGTGCTTTGAAAGTCATTACGTCAGATAGAAGAAACAACATTAGACCCCATCAGAATCAGTTTCAGTTTCACTATACCAAAGGCTACATGTTGATTATTTAATACTTGAAAAAGTAATAATTAGATAAATGCTTTCACAAGGAAATACCAGCCCCCCTTTTCAACCAAACTATCCATTACTTTTAAACAAGATTCAGATTCTCTAAATCCCTACAGTCTCTTGCTAATGTATAGTCATACATACCTCAGGCGCCATGTAACCAAGAGTTCCTGTCTCACCAGTCATATCCCTGGGGTTTTGAGCTTCAACACGAGCAACTCCGAAATCAGCAATCTTTAACGTCCTATTCAGATCCAACAGCATATTTTCCGTCTTAACGTCACGGTGCACAATCTTCTTGGAGTGAAGGTAACTTAAACTGCAAAAGATCAAGAAGCCCCACAAAAAGTTTAAATAAAAGATGCTAATTTACAATCCATTATCATAAAAACATTGTTTATGAAAAAGATAGTTTTGAGCTCACCCTCTTGAGAGATCTAATGCAAGTTGAATAACGATCTTGAAAGACAGTTTCTTTCTAGAATTCCTGATTAGATATTTCTTTAGTGTCCCACCCGGAAGGTACTCCACCACAACACAGCAAGCCCTCGAGGGTAGAGAGTTGTGATCGGAATTCGATGTATTGTTTGATGGAATCTTTAGATCCGAGGTCCCCATTGAAGCTCCGACAAACTACAGTCATCATACAAAAATATTTGAATAACAAAACCATGATCAGAAACGAGTAAATTATATCTTTGAAGAGACATACTAGTAAACGGGTAAACGGACAAGGGAAGGCTAGCCTTTTTTACTAAGATGTACGCTGCATCATTACCAGGTTAAATCTGAGACCGTTTCCAACCCTTCCCTGGCTACCCCCAAATCACACCCCTGGCGAGGTTTGAACCCTTGACCTCTAGTTTGAAAGCCAAGGACCTTGGGGGTTAGAGTCAATTGGTCATACTAGTTAAGTTAAATAAATTAGTTCATATCTCTTAACAGATCGAAAGTTGCCCAAAGGGTATGTTGATGCATAAAACCTTCTAAATCATTTTATTTAAATAATTAGATAATTATAATTATTCGTATAAATATACTTTTGTAATCATAAGTAACACACCTGATTTACTAGAAAAACACATATATATTCGGACAAATATTTTCCACACCCACCTGTATGTGATATATCTACTACAAAAGTACAAATAGATAGAAACATCAGTAAACCTACAAGGAAGCTTAGGTGTGCACGAGCACATATAAAACAAAAGATATAAATATAAAAAAAAATTGTTGTAGAATCATGATGGATCCCCTTAAAATATTTTGTTATACTTATTTTAACGCAAAGCTTGTTTGGAATCTTAAATCTGCCACGGGCTAAAAATCGTTCTTAGATATACTAATATTTATAAGATTCTAGTAAATATCGGGATTTCAGTTCTAGTAGTTATAAGTTTTTATTAAGTATTGACCTTGGTGACATTTGGATGATCAAGCTTATGCCATACAGCAACCTCTTGACGGAAAGAAGTACGAAGATTCGCAGTCTCAGCAGCTGTGGCAAGACCATCCTCTCCCCAGTCCAATACCTTCACTGAAAGATTTAAAAGACATTCAAGCTGAGTAAAGTGCATGAAATAAAACTTAAACAAAGTAGAGGATTATCTTGCTGGTTACCTTACTTAAAAGTATTAAGTCGGTTTATAATACGTCAAGGATTCACAATAACAGGTTGTTTGACAAATGACTTCTAATTTATTGGGCCAGAAATATCAGGGTTAAAGAAACAGGTAAAAAGTAGTTACAGAAAAACTTGCGATTAAGAGTACGTGTAAAATTACCTAACGATCCCGATTTTTAATCAAACGGCCATTGCCTTATCTAAATTATACTGAAGTTGATATAACTACTTCCAAAATGCACATCTAAAAAGGCCAACGACATAAACCCTCTAAATCAGACTCCATGTCAGACATTTATGCATATACGCAAATAGTACTAAACATTATATATCTATAAACATGCAAATTCCTACAAAAAGGATTTCAGATTTTTGAATCTTATAAACCCTTGGGTGATCCTGGAAGCAAACTGGCCTAACCTTCAGCTGATTTAAAGCTGATGTCACTAAATGTTAACGAATACTACTATCGGAAGTGTGGTGAAGAATGACACGCATACATACATACATATACACGTTAAATAATAGCTCTGCTACAACAGCAAAGCTATAACGCTCGGGAAGTGTGGTGAAGAATGACACGCTATGAAAAACGTTGGGATACCGTGACCTCTAACAATTAAACCCCTTAAAAAAATCAGATTTTAAAATACCAAACACCTCTAATACAAAATATAAATATAACAATGAGCATAAACAATTTCATAATTTATTTATTTTTACAATAATTATGTACATAAAGTAGTGAATTTATACCAATCATGGACGACCTATATTGGAGACGCCAAAAGTTTCTACGTATTTTTGCTTAAAGGAAATACAACTTTAGCACTCGGCCCTCCCAATAATTTCACCCAAGTTGCGTCTATGATACCAATCACATGTTACACAATTACAAATAAATGGTAAGTATGAACAATATCACATAATCACCACATCATATAAATTCAAAGTTCCAAGTACCAAACAAAATAATTCATAAAAATAACAATAGTGACCATATTTAATCTTTAAACCTCAACCACCTCTATTTAATAACTCTATGAAATATATAAAAAGACAAAAAAAAAAAAAAGGTAAAATGAAATATACCTGCAACATCTTGACCATCATAAACACCTCTATAAACAGTACCATAAGTACCATGAGCAATAACATTCCTGATATCCAATTTAGCTAAATCAATTTCCCATTCTTCTTTTTTAGTAGAAGCATTAGCATTATTTGATGAGAATTCTCTATCTCTTGACCAAACTCTACTCAAATGTTTATCCAACTGAACATCCCAACTCTTGAAATCAATCTTATCTGCTCTTAGAAAACTGTCTTTATTACTCAACTCCTTTGACTTTGACCCTATTTGACTTCTCTTTGGTGATGAACCTACACTTCTTGATGATTCTGATTTCTTCATTTCCATTTCACCTACACCTTCCATTCTTAATATAATCCAAAAAACTACTTTTTTTTCAAACTTTTTATTATAACATGGTTTTCAAGATTTTTTATAAAAACCAAAACCCACAAAAACCCAGATGAGAAATGTTAAAAAGATGAATTTTTTTATAAAAAAAGCCCAGAAAAGTTGGAAAAGTGAAGAAAACTAGGAAAACAAATAAAAGGCTTATGTTTAAAAAAAAAGTAGATTTTTTTTTATAAAAGATTCTAATGGTGTGAACTAAAACTATGAACAAAATTGTTTTTATTTATAAAAAAATGAAAATAAAAAAGGGAGAAATTGTTGGTGGTGGAGAAGAAGGGAATTTTGTGGTGGAAGGAAGAATCGAAAAAAGGGGCGGGTGCCTTCTAAAATAAATAGCTGCTGCTTGCTTTGCTACTTGTAAAATGCTCTCATCTCACCATTAAATATTAAAATATTAAAATATTAAATAAAACAAAAAAACATTGAAAGTATAAAAAATTATATTTTAAATTTAAGATATCTTGCTTGTAAAATGGTTCTCTTCCAAACTATAGGTATGATAAAAATTTGGAAGATGGGATTAAACAAGTTAAATTAGGTGTAGACAAAAATATTCGTGTTTAATGTTTATTTTTATTTTTCATGTTGTGCAATAAAGAGATTAATACCAAAAAATAATTAAAGGTGAGTTTGGTTTATAAGTGAGATTGGAGTTAGATTGTAATTTGGATATGAATAAAATAAGCCTACCCGTGCTTTGTTGCGGGGGTTGCGTTGTAGAAAAGACTAATGAAACTTGAAATGACGTGTTTTGTGAGTTTCAAACATAGGTTTAGATAGGGCCATGTTCCCAAAAAAAGGGATACGCGTGTTATGATTGTAACCGTAAAACGGTGCTATACTAAGATACGGGTGATCTCACTTTCAAGCAGCCACTTTGAGTTCATCATAGCCTAAAAAGAATGAGACGTGTAGAAATTAGAGGGGTTGAATAGTTTCTTTATTTAAAATTATGTTCGTCATTAAAAATGACTATTACTTGAAAACTTGTTTCATAATAGTTAGGCGGTTAGGCCAATTTCCAATGTTTCAAAACATTTGCTATATCAAGTGATTATGATGATGAAAAGCTAAATGTAAAGACATGTAAGTAAAGAGTAAGGAAAGAAGCAACCTAAGGAAAGACACCAAAGATCTATAGTGGTTCGGCAACGAAGCTGTCTCTTCGTTCCTACTCCACTCTCGAGTACACCTTACTCGAGATTTCCACTATATCCACAAGCTCCCTTCTTTGCGGAGAAAACATTAAAACGTTGCTTACATTGTTTTTTCGACACTAAGATAAATGTCGAGTTCTAATCCTAGCTAGAACCAGTCTTCGTCACCCATCTTCTTTTCCGATACAAGGCTAGATGTCGAGTTCTAATCGTAGCTAGAACCAATCTTCGCCGCCCATCTTCTTTTCTGACATAAGATTAGATGTCGAGTTCTAATCGTAGCTAAAACCAATCTTCGCCGCCCATCTTCTTTTCTGACACAAGATTAGATGTCGAGTTTTAATCGTAGCTAGAACCCATCTTCGTCGCTCATCGTCTTTTGATGTCGGTCAATAAAGATGTATGATTGGATCTTTAATGTACTTAACTACTAGTAGATCTGACATTCAATTCTCTACTTGCCTTTGTGCAAGATATCAAGCAAACCCCAAGGAATCCCACCTTATTGCTATAAAGAGAATCTTCATGTACCTAAAGGGTACCCCCAGTCTTGGTCTTTTGTATCCCAAATTATCGGGATTTGATCTAAAGGGACACTTAGACTCTGACTATATAGGATGCAAATTAGACATGAAAAGCACATTTGGTGCTTTCCAATTACTGGGTGGCAAACTTGTGCGCTGGAGTGTTAAAAAGTAATAATTAGTTGTTATGTATTCAATAGAAGTTGAGTATGTGGAAGTTGTTGGATGTTGTGCCAGTATGCTATAGATAAAGAGTCAAATCACTTACTATGACATGGTGTATGAGAAGGTACCAATCTTTTATGATAACACTAGTGCTATTGAAATTTCAAACAATCCAGTCATTAGCCCAAGAACAAAACACATTGATATCAGATATCACTTTATCAGAGATCACATCATGAAAGGGGACATTGAATTACATTTCATCCCCACTCAATACCAGTTGGTTGATATCTTCACCAAACCACTGGATGAACTAACTTTCAAAAGATTAATAATGGAACTGGGTATAGAACATTGATGACACAAAACCTGAACCTTCAACATCCACTAAAGAGTCTTAAAGGTTCAATTTTCTTTCCAAATATTTGATTTGATTTAGTAGCAGTGCCTGAGTAAAGGAGCGTGCAATGTCATGTGTCTATTTCATAATTGTGAATGTGTACATGATGTTTTTTCTCCTTATTTGACGCACTGAAGCTGATGAAGAATCACCTAATATCATAAACCTTAAACCTTCAGCATTACTGAGGGTTCAACATTTCTGGAAGAATTTTGTGACCTAACTTAGTGGCGGTGCATGAGTAAAGGAGCATGCAACGTCATATGTCTTATTCACAATTGTGAATATGTATGTGGGGTGTTATCGCCTCATCTGACGTACTGAAGCTCATAGGCGTCACTCCTCATGTTCAACAAAACTAGTCCAACATTTAAAATATATCAATCACATGTTTGAATAATGAATTAAATGGAATTGAATTTTCTTTTAAAAAGAAAACATTCTTCAAAAAAGGACAATTAATTTATTAAGGACATTTCAAGCGTCAACATGACTTGTCACCCACTACCAACAACTTTTCTGACACTGCGGTTTTACATTGTTCAATGTGTCAGACGACCACTCATTTACCCAGAGTATTGATGACAAGGTTTCATACATTTCTACAAAACAAACCCTAAAACTTATGAACTTTTCACAAAAATGGTTTTATATCTAACCAAAATCTTTCAAAAGTTTATAAATCAAATCAGTTAACCCATAACACATCTCATTAACAAAAACCAGATCAAAAAACACGCACAACCTTTTCTCTTTCATCAAGAACATAAAAAACACAAACTCTAAAACAATGGCTGAATCATATTCAACCCCATCATTGACACCCTCATCTGACGTTAGTATCACAACCGATGAAATACTCATCAAACCCAATAACCATTTAATTCTTAACCTAGAAAACCTAACCTCCCTTATTGGAAGAAATGTTGTGAGTTTTGTGTCCAAATGTGTTTAACACAAAGCCCTTTTCACAGACCCCAAGAAGATGTTTAAAGACTTATTGGTTGAGTTTTGGTACACATACAAACCCTCCAAGAACAAGAAGTATATCGAGTTTACATCACCATTGGCCGAATTAAATGGGAAGTTTGGGGTACATACTTTTAGAAGGGCCATTGGATAAAATTATTTGGATCGTACAAATGCATATGAGCCCTTACCAGAATACTCTTTGGTGAAAAACTTTTTTGGGTCAATTGGGCATAACAAGGCTATAACAGAAAAGGGTATTTGAAGAGAATTTGTTTGCCCCCAAAGTGGAAATTATTGGTCACAATTTTGATAAGAGTGTCTCGGGGGCAAAATAGGAGGTCTAGATCAAATCAACCAAAAAGATTCGACCATTTTGTATTGTTTGGCTAATGGGGTTAAAGCAAATTTTGGGAAAATGATTTTTGAAGATTTCATGGGAAACTGGAGAAGAGAGCAAGAGAAAAAAACGTTGTTTACACTTGATTTATCTCTCTCTTATTTTGTAACACCCCACTTTGACAAGTGGACCGTTACATGATAATTATGGCGTGTCATCAAAGCATGCAAGGAAAATGTCTTAAAACATTAATGACCATAAAGGAAAACTGGAATCAAACGTCGGTCTCCAAACATAAGCTCACACATGCATAAAGTAAAGAATGTAGAAAAAGGACTAAACAATGTCCAAGCAAAGCATAAGTATATAAATGCATAAAGGAAATGAAGTCAATTGGAGCCTTCATCCTATGCACATACTCTTAAATGCCTAAGTTTTCCTTTAGTACTGCCGTATGGGAACATGGAAAGAAAATACGGCTGAGCAATACGCTCAGTGAACGGATACAATGAAATGCTATGAATAACTGAAACATAAATGAAGTATGAAATACAGCAGAAAATGTGTAAGTCCTGGAAAACCTGGAACATGTTTTATAAACTGGTTTATATCTGAAAAGTCTTATGTTTATTCATGAAAATGTAATTTAAATGCCAAAGAGCTCATATAGGTCATGAAAGTTATCAACGTGCATGAATACATAGAGGGGTGACCTCGTCATGCAATTAGAGGGGTGTCCTCTAATTATAATAGTCTGGGTAGAGGGATCAGCTCCAATGTGACGGATGTAGAGCACACACCACACTCACCGTGTAAATCTGAAAAAACATGTACTAGGATGCACCCATACGCCCTACATGATAATAATAACAATGGCCAAATAACTGAAAGGGACGCCGCGAGAAATCACTCACGTCGTGAAAGAGTCATAACACCGGTGCCTCAAGTGTTATAGTTATGGTACCTCCATAACTAGGTGGACATAGTCATGCATGTATATAGCTCATGCAAATTAAATGATAGCATGGTAATTACTGAAAAGTTTAATGACATGTAAACTACTGGGGAAAACAGATGGCAGCAAACGGGGAATCCTAATCATGCATAGAAAGAGAATTTCCTTACTAAAAGACCAAATATCAGTACCTTATGTCCAGTAACGATGAAAGATGAAAGGCAGAAAGTAATCTACTCCGACTTCACGAGTGCTACATAATAAAGGATGTAAATGAGTTGTACGTTCATGTATAACTTACCGATTCTTAGTTTACTTTACTTGTTCTTGACATGTTCTACTTGTTTTTGACTTGGTTTACATGTTCTTGACTTGTTTTACATGTTCTTGACTTGTTTTACTGTTTCATGTTCTATCATGTATTTCTTAGTGTTTCACGTGTTCTTGATTAACGTATTTCATGTTTCATGTGTTATTATACTTGATGTTTCATAATGAGTAACTTTCTAAAAATAGCAGGTTTCTATATATAGTAACTTTCCAAAAATAACAGGTTTCCATATATAGCAACTTTCCAAAAATAGTAAGTTTCCATAAATAGTAAGTTTCCATAATATAAAGTTTCCATAATTAGTAAGTTTCCAAAATAGAAAGTTTCCATAAATAGTATGTTTCCATAAATAACATGTTTCCATAAATAGTATGTTTCCATAAATAGCATGTTTCCATAAATAGCATGTTTCCATAAATAGCATGTTTCCATAATTAGTATGTTTCCATAAATAGTAATAAGCATGCTTAATAAGCATGTGATATAAGCTAAAGCTTAATGAATATATTTTATAAGTCATGGTTTTAATGTCATAATATAGTAAAGTTTATAAATAAATAAATGAAAGTTTATGGACTCATATTTAATAGTCGTGTGATAGGATCGAACTCAAGATTACGGGACTGCACACAATACGTAAAGAGTTAATTTATTTAATAAATACATTTATTATATTTATTAAACTAAATCGAGCTATAACTTTAATGATCGTTAAATAATTAAGAGTTAAGTATTAGCGAGCGTTGTGGAATAAATAGAAAGAAGAATGGGCTGTTTGGGCCGACGGTTATGGAGGCAAAAGGGGAAGGAAAAAACTTTCCTTATATTTGTTTGGGCTACAAGAATTCTAGGTCTATATAAACAAACCCACACCCTCATAATTCATACATACAATCTCTCTTTCTCTTCCTCTAGCCAATCGCAACACCAAATCCATCAAAGGGTTTCAATTGGTTTTGTTTGGTTTTTTATTTAGCTTAAAATCTAGTCCTAGCCCCTTTGTAGGGATGTTGGGTAGATTTTCCACAAGCGTTGAAGCTTGGTTTATACATGCTAGACTCACGGTTAGCTCGTTGTATTACGTGTGTACAAGAACGTGATATAGTCTTACTTTAGACTATATCTTGGTGATACGTATAAACCCTAATTCGGTAAATTTGTTCTTGTTCATGGGAATTGCTTTAGCTAAAAGGTTTTGTAGAAACTAGAAGGGGGGGGGGGGGTAATAAGTTTCTCATCGATTTATCTCCTAATTAAAATTCCTTTCAATTAGGTGAGTGCCAAAACTATCTTTTACTTGAAAGCTAGTTGCATAATGATTAGGTTCAATTCTAATGCATTAACAATAAGTAATAAGTGTAATGATGTTGAATGTAAGTAATGAGTAAGGAAAGAAACAACCTAGTAGGAAGACCCGAAGATTTATAGTGGTTCGACAACGAGGCTCTATCCTCGAGTACACCTTACTCGAGATTTCCACTATATCCACAAGCTCCCTTCTTGGAGGAGAACACCTTACAACGTCTCTTACATTATTTTCTGACACTAAACTAAATGTCGAGACCTAATCTTAGCTAGGACCAATCTACACAACGTCGCCCACTTCACCATTTTACGACACAAGGATAGATGTCGAGTTCTAATCCAAAGCTAGAACCAATCTTCACAACGTTGCCTACTTCACCATTTTCCGACACAAGGCTAGATGTAGAGTTCTAATCTAAAGCTAGAACCAATCTTCACGACTTTTCACTTTGAAGCTAAGTGAGAACTTCACACAACACAACTACACATCACTTTATAGTTTAGTGAGAACTCACAAGACACAACTGTTGGAAATACGTTTTACGTATTAGAAAGGATCGGTCACTCTAACAATAGTCTAGGTAATAGCTCGTAGTTTAGTTAACTTAATATTAAGCAAACAAGGCCAAGCCAAGCCTACAACATGTGTAGGCCAGCGGCCCATTGTAAGTCTAAGCCCATCTCATGGGCTTGGGTATATAAACCCTCTCCTTAGTTGTAGAGGGTGTGGTTTCATTTCATTTTACACATAGTTAATCACTTTCTCTCTCTAAAATGTGTGTGAAATCATCTATCTTTCTATCTCTTTCTCTCTCTAAACATAAGCAAGATTTACAATATCTTACAAATGGTATCAAGAGCCATGGAATGATTGTTTAGTTTATGTGTTTGTGTTCTTGATTCATACGCCTATTTTGATCCATTTTACACGAACCAATTTTTTTTGTTTGTGTTTTTATGGTTTTTTCTTGATAAAAATCTTCTACATAGTTGTGGTAGAGATTTGGTATAGTTACTTTGGCTAAAAACACAAAAAATTTGGGTGTTTTGATCATTTTTTGGCATAAAATCTCGAATTGGTTGAGTTTTGTCCGAGAAAAGTGGGAAATATTCCGATAGAAACCATCGGAAAAGGGTTTAAGTATTCCGACAGCTTCCATTGGAAAATGGTTTATCATTCCGACCATTATTCCGACGGGTATTCCGATTGTGGTATTCCGACACAGGTTATTCCGACGGTATTCCGATAGAGGTTATTCTGACACAGGTTATTCCGACGGTATTCCAATAGAGGTATTCCGATAGGTTTATTCCGACGGTATTTCGATAGGTTTATTCCGATAGAGGTTATTCCGATAGAAGTTGTTCCGATAGATTTATTCCGACGGTTTTCCGATTGGTATTCCAACAGTTTTCCGATCATTTATTCCGATCAATATTCCGACGATCCAAAAATTATTCCTTAAAATCGTGTGTTTTTTTGTCTTGGAACTTTTTGGTCATCGAGAACATATTTTAGGGGATTTCAACATTGTTTCTCGACTTCAACTCACAACAACAAACACATTTACTTTCTTCATTGTTCGATCAACGTTTGTAAATCTTAACTTATCGAAATGGAGTACACATCTCTTACGGATAAGTCCATCCTCTCGGGTACGGATAATCGTCCACCAATGTTGGAAAAGACCATGTACGAGGATTGGACTTCCCGAATGGAACTTTACATGTTGAACAAAGAGAATGGACATCTCATTTGGGCATTGGTGCTCAATGGACCATTAGATTATGGTACTATGACGGATGGTACAGTTACTCGTCCTCGCACAATGGGTGAATTGACCGGAGATATGAAGATTCAAGACAAATGTGATAAGTATGCTACAAACATCATTCTCCAAGCCCTTCCTCCAGATGTCTACAAACTCGTCAGCAAACATAAAGTTGCCAAAGAGTTATGGGATAGAATTCCTGTTCTAATGCAAGGCACCTCGTTAACTAAACAAGAACGAGAGTGTAAGCTATATGATATGTTTGATAAGTTTTCCTATGTTCCCGGGGAGACTCTCAATGATTACTATTTAAGATTTACTCTTTTGTTAAATGAGCTCAATATCTATGGCATGGCAATTCCTACGTTTCAATTAAACACCAAGTATTTGAACACCCTTCCTTCAGAATGGCGTAACTATGTGACAACTGTTAAATTGGCTAAGGACTTGCATAACACCAATGTGGATCAACTTCAAGCTTTTCTTCAACAACACGAATGCCATGTGATCGAGGCTCGGTTGTCTACACCCCAAGTTCATGATCCACTTGCCATTTATGCTTCTCAACAAAACATGGCTTATATTTATCAACAACTGTGACAACCGTGGTTTTGAGGTTCGTCACTTGGTCTTACTTTTAGGTTATTTTATGTGTGACTACTTGATTTTTGTGCTTACGTGTTTATGTTGTGTGAATGAGGTTGGTGTGGTTATTGTTTATGAGTATAGAGTACTCATAAGTAAATCGAGGTACGGTTAATTCATGTTCATGAGATCACAATTGGTGACTATGAAATGAAATGGTGGTATTTTGGTGGTTACGTATACGTATAAGTAATATAGTAATAGTGTATTTTTTTAGGATTTACGGTTTAGCATTTAGAGGTCTCGGATAAGGTAATTAGCCATATGGATATTTTTCGGGATGGTTTTAAGTCATTTAGGACATAGTTATAAAGTTTATTTAAAAATTTGAGATTTTTTTTAAAAGTGTATATTTTACGTCTTTTACGGTAAAACGCGTAAATTTGACTAGTTTTACGGTTTTGAGGTTTTGGGAGTTTTAGGAGCTGAAATAAATTAAGGTAAATTAAGGTAATATTAATAAGATATTAATTAACAATAAAAAGAAAAAAACGAAATTTAGGTGTTTGGGTCGGTTTAGAAGAAAAAAAAAAGGAAAAAGGAATTTAAGGTAAGTAGTGTTTGGGTTGGGCTAGGACTTTTGGTTATATAAGGAACCCTTACACCAAAACAAATCATTTTTTTTTTTCTCCTGGAACATCCAGTCGACGGCATAAGAGAGTTTTTAGGGTTTTCTGTATTTTTTTTTCATTCTCCATTTAATTAAAGGTAAACCTTCTTAAACCTTTTTGATTTAATTGTTTTTATGATTAAATTAATCATTCTTATGATGGATTAGGGTTAGGGTTTATATAAAATCTGTAATTAATGATGTTATAATCATATTATGATGATCATATAATCTAGGGCTTGTATTAGATGGGGTTATGGGTAATTAATTAGTTCAATTTGTTTAAAACCCGTTTTTAAAAACTAGGCAGATTTTGAGTCAGTTGTTTTGATCATATCGGGAGTTCTATAAACTCTTATTAAACGATCCAAGTACCCCTGGAAAGATATTTGAAGTGGCTTTCCAATGCAAGAAACGAGAACTAAATTGAAGGTCGGGAAGTGGGTCAAAAACAGGTTACAACAGTCGGAGGTCAAAACAGTTTTGAATTCAGCCTGTTTTCTTTTCAAGTTTTGGGTTGTTTGGGGCACTTAGGGTTGCATTGGGATCTTCTCACGAACGTGAGAGATGTTTTATATATTGTAGTTAATATCTGCACTTGGGCTAAGGTGGTGGTTTAGGGTAAGACCCCTTAATGGTAACAAACTTTTAGTACGTTTAAAATCAGGAAATCTGGAATGACAAAAGTAGATATATATATATCGGGTCCTTAACAGTAGCTTTAAGGTTAGGGCAAGTGGGAGGTGTTAGCCAACATATGTAAGGGTATGAATATTCCTTTTACAGAAACCATGGCTAGGTTTAAGTGGGCGTTTGACCTAAAGTTTTGAGACCTAAAACTGGGACTGTTTTGGGTAAAATACGAACGGGTTAGTTATTAAACTTAACCAAGTTAAGGACTTGTTAAGGAAGGGTATTGGGGTAATTAGAGCTTATTAATGAGGTATATATGTGAGAATATGCTAGATGTCCATCATAGGTTAATGAGCCATCTTAGTGATTGGTTCGTTTATTGATTTCGTGTTTTTGGTTTGTTAGCTTGTTGCTAGTGCAAGGACGTGTGAAGGAGCTATCAGGTGAGTGCTCATAGTCCCATGTTTATTTTTGTTTTTGACTTCCAGATGGGATGGAAGAGACACTGTGTTGAGTTGTTTCCAAATTGTTGCTGTGAATGTTTTATGGTTGTGATGGACTTGTGTGTACACTTATGTGATTAACTGCTATGCGATTTTTGATTTGTTATTGTGGTTTGACAAGGTAGTGGCCTTGTGGTTTGCCAAGGTAGTGGCCTTGGGATAGGTACATAAGGTGATCATCTAAGGTACCATGATGTTGTTTGGCAAGGTAGGAGCCTTGGATTGTTTTGGTATGATTGGTCTTGATTGATAGTTGTTAATACATAATTGTAACACATTGTCCATATGTTCTTTTGTTGATGATTGTTATTCACAGCTTGTAACTGATTTTTAGCGTTGGAGTCTAAACCTATGACTCTCACCAACTTTATGTTGACGTGTTTTAGTGTCTCTTTCAGGTGATACTATGGTTAAGCATGAGAAAATAAGTGGCTAGGATGGGAGAAGCATAGGATTGCATATAGAAGGAGAATCCCCGTTTCCTTCTTAGTTTTATTTGATTGTTCTTTTAATAAGTGATACTGTGGCACACATTTGTTTGTTGGTATGTTATTTGTTGTCTTGGGTAAGAAGTAGGACTGTTACTTACTTACCTAGACCCCTTGCATTTTGTTGAGATATTGTCATGACCTTCGTGTCACCATTTTTATGACATTTCTTATTTCATATAGTTGTCTCTATAGACACGCCATGTTGTGATGATATCCACACGTCGCGCCTCATGTTCCGCCATGGTGGGGTGTGACAGAATGGTAATCAGAGACAATGGTTATAGAGAATTAGGTTGCCTAGTCGCGTAGCCTAGTCTATAGCTTAAGGGTCCCTGCATATAGGCGTCATAGGAGTATGTGTGCATTTTATAATAATTGATGTGTTTGGATGTTATTTTGCGATGTTGTTAAGTTAGGAACTAATATGGTTCATACTTGACCACATAATATTTTCCTTTCGGGTTTTGACTAGTGCGGGTTTAGCTACCATCGCCCACGCTAGTCATCTTTGTAATTGCTAGAAAATGTATAATTATTTGTTTTAAATTTCCCGACTCTTATGGACGGCATGCCTTAAAATAATTTATGTTTTCGTTTGGATTATGTCTACGCTAGTTTAGCTAGACCATGGATTTGTGATTTTTCAAGTTTTGACTATGTTATTTTAATAAATGGAGTTTTGGATTTTATTTTGTGTGTTTATGTGCTTGTGAGTTGATAGATTATGTGTTATGTGTAGTATTAATTTCTTATAAGTGTCATCATAGGAGGGAGTACATTGGTGAAAGGGAACATGTATAATTATGGAGGCCTACATAATTATATATGTGCCATAACACCACTAGACTTTCAAGTATGATTGCATGAAAGAGAATTGATACATGCTTGTATAGCATATGTTGGTAGTATGTATGATTATGATTAGGCGTATGTATAGTGGTAAGTATACTATATGGAGTATTCTGGTAGTTGTTAACGGGTGTCATGTTTTTACTATCAGCATGGTGAACACGCGAAATGGTGCTAGTGGAAGTGGTGATGGAAATCCTGACTTGGCTACTTTGATTGCTGCTCAAATGGCCAACATAATACCAACCATTGTTCAACAGGTGACTAACAACCTGAACAACAATAATAACAACAATGGTCAAGGAGGAGGTGGAAACAATGGTTGTAGCTATAAGGCATTCACTTCTTGTGGTGCAAGAGAGTATGATGGGAAGGGCGGCGCGGTAGTACTTACCCAATGGATTGAGAAGATGGAGAATGTAATTCAGATGAGTGGATACTTACCAAATCAAATGGTCATGTACGTAACTGGTTCACTGGTAGGAAGGCTTTAACTTGGTGGAACACTCAAGTTCAAGCAAGGGGAAGAGTTGCTGCAAATGCTATGGCTTGGGCCGATTTTAAAGCTCTTATGACTACGGAGTTTTGTCCAAGCAATGAGATGGAGAAGCTGGAAAATGAGTTTTGGGGACATGCTATGGTTGGAGCGGCTCATGCAGATTACACAGATCGCTTCCATGAATTGGCAAAGTTGGTTCCCCATTTGGTTACCCCTGAGGCGAACAAGATTAAGCGGTACATTGCTGGATTACCTCCTCAGATCAGGGGAATGATTAAGGCTACTCAGCCTAACACAATACAACAGGCCATACTAACGGCAGGAATACTTACTGAGGAGGCGGTATCTAGTGGAATCTTGGTCAAGGCGGAAGATAAAAGAAAGGAGCCAGAAGCCGCGAAGTCGCCTGACACCAACTGGAAGAATGCTAAGAAGGCGAATGATGGAAGCAATTTTGCCATGAGGGTACCTCAAGGTTCTAGACATCCGAACAACAACAATGCTGCCTGCCGAACCTGCTCTAGGTTCCATCCAAGAGGTACGCCATGCCAGACATGCTACAATTGCCAGAAACCGGGACACTTTGCCAGAAAATGTGACGCACCTAACAGAAACGCAACACCAATCCAGTCTGTAAGGACGAATGTAACCGGGGGAAATTGTTTTGAGTATGGACAACCCGGGCATTTCCAGAGGGAGTGTCCTAGATTGGTTGGAGCAACCAACCAGGGCAGAGGCCAGTTAGCTTTGGAGGGAAGTCGAGGAAACCAAGGCGGTGGAAACCGGAACAATGCTAACCGCAACAATGGGAACAATGGGAATCAGAACTAGAACAGGAACAAGGGAAATCAGAATAGGGGAAATCAGAATGGAGGCAGGGTTTACCTTGCAAATGCAGTAGAAGCGGTTCAGGACCCGAATGTAGTCACGGGTACGTTTTCTGTTAACAATCACCTCGCTACGATTCTTTTTGACTCTGGGGCAGATTTTAGTTTTGTGTCGTCTCAATTCGTGCCTTTGTTAGATATGAACCCTAGTGTAGCGAAACCAGGATATGTGATTGAAATAGCTAGTGGTAAGCAAGAAGAAGTAGATGAGATATTTTTGAACTACAAATTAGAGTTGGGAGAATTTAAGTTCACCATAGATTTAATCCCTCTAGGACATGGGAGCTTCGATGTAATCATTGGGATGGATTGGTTATCGAAGCATAGGGCTGAGCTAATGTGTCATGAAAAGATTGTTAAGATACCCATAGGTGATATGAAGGTGTTATACGTGTACGGAGAAAGGAATGAGAAGAAGACCAGGTCCCTTATGAATGCCAAGGATGATGAGCCACAAATCAATAAGATTCGAGTAGTAAGAGAGTTCGTCGATGTATTCCCGGATGACTTGATGGGGTTACCACCGGTGAGACAAGTAGAGTTTAAGATTGACTTAGTACCCGGGGCAACACCCGTAGCGAAGTCACCATATCGTCTAGCACCGTCAGAGATGCAAGAATTAGCCGAGCAACTTAAGGAATTACAAGATAAGGGTTTCATTCGACCAAGTTCTTCTCCATGGGGAGCGCCGGTGCTATTTGTCAAGAAGAAGGATGGATCTTTCCGAATGTGTATTGATTATCAAGAGTTGAACAAGCTGACCATTAAGAACCGTTATCCTCTCCCAAGGATTGACGATTTATTTGATCAGCTGCAAGGAGCAAGGTACTTCTCAAAAATTGACCTTAGGTCCGGTTATCACCAACTAAGGGTCTGTGAGGAGGACATACAAAAGACCGCGTTCAGAACAAGGTACGGACATTTTGAATTCACCGTTATGCCATTTGGATTGACGAACGCGCCAGCAGTGTTCATGGATCTAATGAACCGAGTGTGCAAGCCATATCTAGACAAATTTGTCATAGTCTTCATTGATGACATACTTATCTACTCTAAGACGGAGGAGGAGCATAACCAACATTTGAGATCGGTATTGGAGCTGCTCAGGAAGGAGAAACTTTATGGGAAGTTCTCTAAGTGTGAATTTTGGCTGCAAGAGGTACAATTTCTGGGGCATGTAATCGATAATGATGGCATACATGTAGACCCAAAGAAGATTGAGGCAGTAAAGGATTGGAAGGCACCTACTACACCGTCAGAAATAAGGTCATTCTTAGGCTTGGCAGGATATTACATGAGATTTATAGAGAATTTCTCTAGAGTATCAAAGCCTTTGACACTGTTGACCCAAAATAATCAGAAGTATGAATGGGGCGAAGAGCAAGAACATGCGTTTCAGACACTAAAGGATAGGTTGTGTAATGCACCTATCTTGTCTTTACCAGAAGGGGTGGAAGATTTTGTGGTTTACTGTGATGCGTCCAACCAGGGTTTGGGATGTGTTCTTATGCAGCGAGACAAGGTCATAGCTTATGCATCACGACAATTGAAAAACCATGAGAAGAATTACACCACACATGACTTGGAACTAGGAGTTGTAGTCTTTGCTCTCAAGATATGGAGACATTACTTGTATGGGACGAAAAGTGTGATCTTTACGGACCACAAAAGTTTGCAGCACATCTTTGATCAGAAAGATTTGAATATGAGGCAGAGACGATGGTTGGAGTTATTTTGTGATTATGACTGTGAGATTAAGTATCACCCTGGGAAGGCCAATGTGGTGGCAGATGCGCTAAGTAGGAAGGAGAGGCTAAAACCAAAGAGAGTAAGGGCAATGAGCATAACAATTCAGACAACTCTTAAGGATAGAATTCGGGCAGCACAAATAGAGGCCGTAAAGGAAGAAAGGCTGGTTGAAGAAAATCTACATACTATGGATCAGTACATGGAAGAAAGAGGAGATGGTTGCAAGTATTACTTGGATAGAATCTGGGTTCCGTTGTTTGGCGATACAAGGAAGGTGATATTGGATGAAGCTCATACGTCGAGGTATTCGATACACCCAGGAGCTGATAAGATGTATCGAGACATGAGAGATATGTATTGGTGGCCAGGAATGAAGAAGGATGTAGCTTTGTACGTTAGTGAATGTTTGACTTGCTCCAAGGTGAAGGCTGAACATCAAAGACCGTCAGGATTACTGCAACAACCAGAGGTTCCTAAATGGAAGTGGGAGAATATTGCCATGGACTTCATTACAAAACTGCCAAGGTCTAACAGTGGAAATGATATGATTTGGGTAATAGTGGACAGACTGACTAAGTCTCCCCATTTTGTGGCAATGAAGGAGGATGATAAGATGGAAAGGTTTGCCAAGAAATACTTGGAACATGTGGTGGCAAAACATGGAGTACCGGTGTCGATCATATCAGATAGAGATAGCAGGTTTACGTCTAGATTTTGGGGACTATTGCAGAAGGCTTTGGGTACGAGGCTAGATATGAGCACAGCTTATCATCCGCAGACGGATGGACAGAGTGAGAGGACTATACAAACACTAGAGGACATGTTAAGAGCATGTGTGATAGATTTTGGAGAAAGTTGGGAGAATCATCTGGCGTTGGCAGAATTCTCGTACAATAATAGCTACCATGCTAGTATAGAGTGTGCACCGTTTGAGGCACTCTATGGTAGGAAGTGTAGGTCACCGCTGTTATGGGCTGAAGTAGGAAGTAGCCAACTAATTGGACCGGTGATGGTACAGGAGACTACGGACGCAATTACCGTGCTTAAGGAAAAATTAAAGGCGGCTAGAGATCGACAAAAGAGCTATGCGGACAAGAGGCGTAAGCCGTTGGAATTTGGGGTTGGGGACAAGGTGATGCTAAAGGTTTCACCATGGAAAGGGGTGATGCGGTTCGGGAAGAAAGGGAAGTTAGCACCTAGATTTGTGGGGCCATTTGAAATCCTTGAAAGGATTGGGCTAGTGGCATACAGGTTGAGATTACCGGAAGAGTTAAGTAGTGTACATGACGTGTTTCATGTCTCAAACTTGAGGAAATGCTTAGCAAGAACTGACTTGCAAGTGTCGGTGGACGATATTAGTATAGATGCGAGCCTTCGTTTTATTGAAGAGCCGATAGAGATTATGGACCGTGAAGTTAAAATCTTAAAAAGAAGTAAGATACCGTTAGTTAAGGTTAGGTGGAATTCTAAACGTGGACCGGAGTTCACGTGGGAACGGGAAGAGTTTATGAGGAGTAAGTATCCTCAGCTGTTCGTTAATGACGATCCTAAGGAGTAAATCTCGGGACGAGATTTCTATTAGGAGGGAGTGATGTGACAACCGTGGTTTTGAGGTTCGTCACTTGGTCTTACTTTTAGGTTATTTTATGTGTGACTACTTGATTTTTGTGCTTACGTGTTTATGTTGTGTGAATGAGGTTGGTTTGGTTATTGTTTATGAGTATAGAGTACTCATAAGTAAATCGAGGTACGGTTAATTCATGTTCATGAGATCACAATTGGTGACTATGAAATGAAATGGTGGTATTTTGGTGGTTACGTATACGTATAAGTAATATAGTAATAGTGTATTTTTTTAGGATTTACGGTTTAGCATTTAGAGGTCTCGGATAAGGTAATTAGCCATATGGATATTTTTCGGGATGGTTTTAAGTCATTTAGGACATAGTTATAAAGTTTATTTAAAAATTTGAGATTTTTTTTAAAAGTGTATATTTTACGTCTTTTACGGTAAAACGCGTAAATTTGACTAGTTCTACGGTTTTGAGGTTTTGGGAGTTTTAGGAGCTGAAATAAATTAAGGTAAATTAAGGTAATATTAATAAGATATTAATTAACAATAAAAAGAAAAAAACGAAATTTAGGTGTTTGGGTCGGTTTAGAAGAAAAAAAAAGGAAAAAGGAATTTAAGGTAAGTAGTGTTTGGGTTGGGCTAGGACTTTTGGTTATATAAGGAACCCTTACACCAAAACAAATCATATTTTTTTTTCTCCTGGAACATTCAGTCGACGGCATAAGAGAGTTTTTAGGGTTTTCTGTATTTTTTTTTCATTCTCCATTTAATTAAAGGTAAACCTTCTTAAACCTTTTTGATTTAATTGTTTTTATGATTAAATTAATCATTCTTATGATGGATTAGGGTTAGGGTTTATATAAAATCTGTAATTAATGATGTTATAATCATATTATGATGATCATATAATCTAGGGCTTGTATTAGATGGGGTTATGGGTAATTAATTAGTTCAATTTGTTTAAAACCCGTTTTTAAAAACTGGGCAGATTTTGAGTCAGTTGTTTTGATCATATCGGGAGTTCTATAAACTCTTATTAAACGATCCAAGTACCCCTGGAAAGATATTTGAAATGGCTTTCCAATGCAAGAAACGAGAACTAAATTGAAGGTCGGGAAGTGGGTCAAAAACAGGTTACAACTGTCGGAGGTCAAAACAGTTTTGAATTCAGCCTGTTTTCTTTTCAAGTTTTGGGTTGTTTGGGGCACTTAGGGTTGCATTGGGATCTTCTCACGAACGTGAGAGATGTTTTATATATTGTAGTTAATATCTGCACTTGGGCTAATGTGGTGGTTTAGGGTAAGACCCCTTAATGGTAACAAACTTTTAGTACGTTTAAAATCAGGAAATCTGGAATGACAAAAGTAGATATATATATATCGGGGCCTTAACAGTAGCTTTAAGGTTAGGGCAAGTGGGAGGTGTTAGCCAACATATGTAAGGGTATGAATATTCCTTTTACAGAAACCATGACTAGGTTTAAGTGGGCGTTTGACCTAAAGTTTTGAGACCTAAAACTGGAACTGTTTTGGGTAAAATACGAACGGGTTAGTTATTAAACTTAACCAAGTTAAGGACTTGTTAAGGAAGGGTATTGGGGTAATTAGAGCTTATTAATGAGGTATATATGTGAGAATATGCTAGATGTCCATCATAGGTTAATGAGCCATCTTAGTGATTGGTTCGTTTATTGATTTCGTGTTTTTGGTTTGTTAGCTTGTTGCTAGTGCAAGGACGTGTGAAGGAGCTATCAGGTGAGTGCTCATAGTCCCATGTTTATTTTTGTTTTTGACTTCCAGATGGGATGGAAGAGACACTGTGTTGAGTTGTTTCCAAATTGTTGCTGTGAATGTTTTATGGTTGTGATGGACTTGTGTGTACACTTATGTGATTAACTGCTATGCGATTTTTGATTTGTTATTGTGGTTTGACAAGGTAGTGGCCTTGTGGTTTGCCAAGGTAGTGGCCTTGGGATAGGTACATAGGGTGATCATCTAAGGTACCATGATGTTGTTTGGCAAGGTAGGAGCCTTGGATTGTTTTGGTATGATTGGTCTTGATTGATAGTTGTTAATACATAATTGTAACACATTGTCCATATGTTATTTTGTTGATGATTGTTATTCACAGCTTGTAACTGATTTTTAGCGTTGGAGTCTAAACCTATGACTCTCACCAACTTTATGTTGACGTGTTTTAGTGTCTCTTTCAGGTGATACTATGGTTAAGCATGAGAAAATAAGTGGCTAGGATGGGAGAAGCATAGGATTGCATATAGAAGGAGAATCCCCGTTTCCTTCTTAGTTTTATTTGATTGTTCTTTTAATAAGTGATACTGTCGCACACATTTGTTTGTTGGTATGTTATTTGTTGTCTTGGGTAAGAAGTAGGACTGTTACTTACTTACCTAGACCCCTTGCATTTTGTTGAGATATTGTCATGACCTTCGTGTCACCATTTTTATGACATTTCTTATTTCATATAGTTGTCTCTATAGACACGCCATGTTGTGATGATATCCATACGTCGCGCCTCATGTTCCGCCATGGTGGGGTGTGACAACAACCATCATACTTGCAACAACCACCACCACACACCTATCAGCAACCACATCAACCATCTTATCAACCACTAATGATGCCACAGCAAGCATTTAAACAAAGTGTTCATCAACAATCTTTTCCACAGCAACCACCACATCAGACATCACCATCACAAGCCAACACTTCTCCAATGGGCTATACTCCTCAGCAAGGATATTTTCCAATTGATGCACAACCAGCACAAGCCTTCTACTCCAATGAACTTCCACCAATCCAAGCACCGGTCTTTACTCCAAATGATACGCCAGCTGATGTTCTAAACCATCTCACTGCCTACTTATCAAAACTTGTTGCAACTAGAGGATTTCCATCAACAAGCAATCAGCTCTGCACCTCTCCAAATCCTCGACAACAAGCCACTGTTCAAGATGGTCAAGTGACGGTGCAACCTATTCAGGGAAGGCAAAATTCATATGGACCTCCTACAAGGACTGAATGCTCAAGTTGTGAATTCTCAAGCTAATGGAAATGGAAGCTCTATTGGTCCACAAAAGGTTGTGACTTGCTACAATTGTAGAGAACAAGGTCATATGGCTAGGGAATGCACTCAGCCAAAAAGGAGAAGGGATGCAACGTGGTTTCGTGAGAAGATGTATTTGGTCGATGCTTAGTCTAAGGGAAAGATTCTGGATTCAGAAGAGTTAGCATTTCTTGCAGACCCAGGGGCAGCAGATAATGAAGGCATTGCAGTCGTTTCCACTTCTAATGCAGCTTATCAAGCAGACGATCTTGACGCCTATGACTCGGATTGTGATGACATTCACTCTGCCCAAGCTGCTCTCGTTGCTAATCTCTCTCACTACGGTTCTGATGTCGTCAGTGAGGTACCCACCACAACCAATCTTGGTAATGATGATAACCAACATCAAGTTAGGCATGAAAATGACAACCTCGAACATCATTCGGGAACTAGTAACTCAAATGATGTGGTACCCAATCCTACACATTTGAGTGAACCTCAACCAAATGCTACGACGGGTATGGAATCTTATGTTCAACATGATTTGGTCATGATGACTAAACATATTATTGATCAAATGCATATGGCTCTCAGACAATCTGTAGATACGAATTCCACCCTAACAGCTGAGCTTGCGTTGCATAAAGAAAAGGTCAAAGCTTTTGAAATGGTCCCTCAAGCAGAGAAAATAACATGTTCTGAATTTGACCAATTTCGTTTTGAAAAGATTGAACACTTAAATGAAATAGAATCATTAAAAGCTAATCTTTCCAATGAATTAAAAGCAAAAGAGTCGATTGTACATGATTTTCAGAAACTTAAAAAGGATTTTGAAACTCTCGAGTCTAAAAAGTTTGAAACGGAAATTAATGCTACCAAACTTCTTAAATTCAAGGAACAACAGCTTTTAAAACAATACGCTTCCACAGAAAAGGTTCATCTTTTAACTAAATCGTTTAAAGAACTCGAACTTAAGCGTCTTCAAGATTTACCACCTAATCCCGGTTATGTAAAACAAGCTCAGGAATATATTCCTTGTCTTTATGATGTGACCCTAATTGGAAAATCGAAAGAAGCACCTTATGTTCGTAGTACTGAGGAGACACAGTCACTTGCGAAAGAAACTCATTCTAAAATGCTTTCAAAATTCCATAAGATCGATTATGATCAGCTTAATAAAGATCAATTTTCTAAAAAGACCCGCATTCGCTTACAAAAGGAATTAGCTCAATTATCAGCTTTTGTGCCCCAAAATTTGTCAACGGAAAACCTTCCTAGTACGTCTCCTACACTTGTCAAAAAGGATTTAACTAAGTTAATTCCACCGGTAAGTAAGGTGTCAGATAGCTTAAATGCGGTGCACCAATACTTTGTCGATTTTGATAAGGTCATTTTGGAACATACGACGGCTTCGGCCATAACGGAAGGTGAATGGAATTTTGAGCACACTAGAATTGCGTTTCGAGACGAAATTGTTCCGTTTGTAAAGAATGTTAAAGCTTGTCTTAGTAATATTGATCAAGATTTGCTTTTGGAAATAGAAGAAGTTAGACGTGTTTTCAAAGAAATGGATGATGCTTATGAAAACAGTTTACTTGAAATAGAACGAGTTTCACGCCAAAATGATCAGCTTCTGAAGCAAGTGATGTCTTATGATATTGTTTCCGTCTGTGTGAATAAAAGTGTTGATAATGATTCTATTGTGCATAATGTTGAATCTGTGGATAATGTGGTAGATAGTACTAGTCACAAGTCTGACGCTGAATTTTTAAAACTTCAAGATTCTTATACTTCGCTTTCAAATTTTTTTGATGAGAGCCAAAAACATTGTATTTCGCTTGAATGTTATTCAAGAGATATTTAAAACTTCATTCGAAGATGTTAATATAGATGAGGAAAATTTTGAAAACAAATTTCGATTGAATTTACAATCAAAACAACGTCAGCCAAGTGACAAAGTTGCTAAATCTTTGCCGATAGACATAGAGAAATCTAAGAAGCTTAACTGTGTGAACGTACTTGAGTGTGACACCCCAGGCAAATCCCACATCGGCTGTGGCCAGGAGAGATCCATGGTTCATAAGATAATAGTCGCCTTCTCATGACACAACGCGTTTTGTGGTCTACTGCAAGTGGGGTTCTTTGGAACTGGCAGTTAAGTGTGCTCATGTCAGAGTAGTACTAGGTTGGGTGACCAGCCGGGAAGTACATACAAGAGGGCCACAAAGCAAAGCCGTGAGCCTGCGGGTAAAGCGGACAATATTGTGGTCTGAGTAGGCGGAATGTTACAAGTGGTATCAAAGACACTCCTGAGCCGTTCGGGATGGTGGGGCAAACCTCATCGAGGACGATGAGTCCTGAAGGGGGGGCGATTGTGACACCCCAGGCAAATCCCACATCGGCTGTGGCCAGGAGAGATCCATGGTTCATAAGATAATAGTCGCCTTCTCATGACACAACGCGTTTTGTGGTCTACTGCAAGTGGGGTTCTTTGGAACTGGCAGTTAAGTGTGCTCATGTCAGAGTAGTACTAGGTTGGGTGACCAGCCGGGAAGTACATACAAGAGGGCCACAAAGCAAAGCCGTGAGCCTGCGGGTAAAGCGGACAATATTGTGGTCTGAGTAGGCGGGATGTTACATTGAGGCCGCTGAGAATATTAAACTTGATCTAGATAATCGAGTTTCCAAGATTTTGTCCAAAGTTGATAACTTAAAACAGAAAAATACACAACTCTTCGATTCAGTAAAGCCCGCATGTGCTAATACCACTGCACAGAATCAATCTTTGATTGAACAATTGAATCAAAAGTCGGTGGAAATATGTGATTTGAGGGAACAAATTTGTGATAAAAATCTGCCCTTGGCTGAGTTAAAGGAAACACTTCATACTCTAAAAGGTAAGAATGTTATGGATAACACAGCCACTGTCTCAGCATCGTCCTCTAGTGCAATCAAAAGGAACCTTATATCCGTCACACCATTTAATAAGGGCCCTAGGACTAAACCATCTCAAACATTGGTCACTAAAGATAAGGCAAAATCAAAACAAGCTTCTAATATTCCCGTGTTGCCTTCTACAAGAGTAATCACCACTACTAAGGCTCAAAGATCTAAGCTTAAAAGAAACAAGAAGAATGATAGGATCTTGCCCCCATCTAGTAGTCAAAAGAAGAAGAAAGTAGAAGCCCTCCCAATGAATGTTATTTCTGCTTTGAATAAAAAGAATCATGTAGCTAAACCTAAAGGCTCTGCGGTTGTGCAGCGTTCTAAGCCTACTGTGAATTCTAATTTGAAATGTTGGAATTTTAATGAATGTATGTTTTCTAGTCGTCATGATTCTTGCCTTATTGACCATGTGAATGAGATGAATGCCCGGAAAAATGGGTTAGAATGGAAACCGACTGGGAAAGTGTTAACCCAAGTTGGTTGGATGTGGCGCCCCACTGGTAGAACTTTCACTATAGTAGAAAATATGTGCCCTTTAACTAGGATCACTCCCACTAAAGCGAAGAAAGCGTGCCCCTTAACTAGGAGTACCAAGACTACCAAAACACCAGCGTGTCCTTTAACTAGGAACACCAACACTACTGTCGGAAACAAGTGCCCTTTAAATAGGTCTACTCCCATTGTAGTGCCCGCTAATAATCCAAAACCTAAGAAAGTTGGAACACTAAAACCTGTTAGTGTTGGGACTTATATATCTTGAGTTGATATGACAAAAGAAGATGAAGGACTTAATAATAAATAGGTAGCTTTGTAAGTAAGCTAGGGTTGTGATGTAACCCTAGTACCTCTATTATGTAAAGAGGATTAGACACACATGGTTATTCACGATTTCATAAACAATGTAAACCATAGGTGTGTGTGTGTTCCTCCTGGCGTCAAGCCTATAAGGCGCCAGGACTAGTAGCTTATTAGTAGTCAGCTTATTAGTAAGCTTATTAATAGTAATCATTTATTAGTGAAAGCCTTGTTCTTGGTTATGATTGTTCTTATTCTTATTCCGTTGTGCATGTTACAGTCATGATCATGATATCTCAGATGAGTCTAGATCCTAAGACTCAACAAGTGGTATCAGAGCTTGTTGGCTCTCGATCTGGTTGATCTACAAGGTTTTCACTTGTATTTTGTGTTTTTAGAATTTTGTTCCTCCTGATCTAGGGTTACAAACCCTAGATGATTCGAATATGTTATTGCTGTTACATAATTGTTGCTGCTGGTACTCGTGATGTGATTATACTAGCTTTGGTGAGTTGATTCTCAATCAACAATGAACCCTAGTATGGTCAAAGGTGTATGATGGTCAAAGCTGATGATTGTTCGAGACTACTGATGGTTGAAAAATGGAGGTGATATGGCTGTTGTGAGGTTCTTAAATTCGTTTAGGGTTGTATAACCCTAGATTCATTTCTATGAAGGCAATGGAATATATGTTGATTGTGAACAACTTATTAGGGTTTTACAAACTCTAGAATACATTCGAATCACATCAGGTTCGTATGTTACTTTTGAAGCTGATCGTACCATACTCGTGTAGGTTGAAAGAATGGTTTAAGCATGGCTACTCTTTCAAGGACCACCGTATAAGGATGGGCAGAATACACTTTGTTTTGCTGCCAATAGAAGGTACGTACTATCAATACAATCTAACGGGTTCGTACTTTTATAAAAGAAGTGGACGTAAGATAAAGTTATTGTTTGCCTCGTATTTTTTATTTTCGAGTGGTCTATGAAGAAGCAGCATGGTTGAGAATTGTACCATTTTCATTGGTTGTTTTAATTGGTTTATTGCCTGGTGAGTAGTCCAAAAGGCTATAAAAACAAGGGTGCATGTGACGTGACCTTGTGAACCAGAAGTTTGCATAACTTCACATGCATATTTTTGGAAAAAGTAGTTTTTGGTTACTATTTTGTAGGGAATATATTGGACCATATATTTGCTTGCGATTTGCTGGATGCGTGAATTGGGAGAACACGGTTTGGTTTGGCAAGTTTTTAGGGTTTGAACTTATTGCGTATATTCAAGGACTTGGGATCTATTTATTCCAAAAATAAGGTGTCTATTTTCTGAAAGTATGCTAATATTATGGATGCTGATTTTTTTTGGAGTATATGCGTTTCACTTTGGACGTGTTCAATTTTTATACGAAAAATATGGGAGTAGTTGATTAATCATATATGGATCAGTTTTGTTTCCATATTATTAGGGATTGTGATAGATTTCTATTATTATTCCCTTTATATTTGGAAATATGAACTGCTCAATGCAAATTATATGATGGACGTGTGTATTCATGGGCTGGACATTTACGGGCTACAGAAACAAAGTAACGTCCATACTATTCTATATAGCGCCCAGATTTGTGCAACTAACAGCAACAGTTTAGTGACAAACATTGTGTCACTAAAAGTTTAGAGGTGATGTCAGCAACAGCTTTAGCGACAGTGTGGTGACAGCATGTAAAAAAAATGAAAAAAAAGAAAAAAAAAGAAAAAAAAGAAAAAAAAAGAAGGGTTTTTGAGATGCTCCTGGTTGGTTATTTCTTGCTACTGGTCGGTTCCTCCTGGTCAGTTCCTACTGGTCGTTTCCTCCTGGTCGTTCCTACTGGTGATCTTGAACAATGAAGAGGTATATGGTTTATTTCCAAAATTCAGTTTATGCTATAATTCTTGATTGGAACAGTTACACGCTCTTTTACAAATATTTAGGGGGCATATGATACCATACAGTTCATGATATGATCATCACAAAATTAGACTAATCATAAGCATCGAGTGGTTTCTGGTTGATCCGTCAGAGCTCACTGAGACTATCGGCCATTGCATGTGATCGCCATGCGTATATTGATTACAAGAATTATACAAAGACATTTTCTTACATGTTATTGTAATAAGCATGTCTTTTTCACACTGAATGAGTGGATGAACTGTACTACTGAGTTTAAGATGTAAGAGATGGTTCTTTTATGGTTCCTACTGGTGAGTTATGGTTCCTTGACGAAGACAATTGATAATTGCTAATTTAATGTTGGAGTTGATTTTCACAAATTTGTTCTTATATCTCAATTAGGTGAGCAATACACCTTGTCTTTGGACTAAATATATTATTACAGCTTACAACTGGCTCATAGTTGAGAAGGTTACCAGTTCCCATGTACCAAAAACTGTTGGTGAGCAATACACCTTATCGTTGGATTAATATATTGTTATAGCTAACAACTGGCTTATAGTTGTGGGGGTTATCAGTCCCATGTAATAAAAACTGAGATGATATAAGACACAAGTTTGAGATATTTCACTTCTTCATAAAACTTGTTATACTTGATTTTCTTCATCAGTGATCACTCCAAGGAAGCCTACTGGATTCGACATGCACTTCTTAAGGGGAAGACGATCCTTTTTTAGTTGATGTGACAAAAAGGGGAAGAATGCATGGATCGAGGAGAAGCTTAGCCTTCATCTATATTAGCTTCAGGGGAAGCTCGTGCTTACTGCTTTTGTCAAATCAATTTGGGGAAGATTGTTGGTACTTATATATCTTGAGTTGATATGAAAAAAGAAGATGAAGGACTTAATAATAAATAGGTAGCTTTGTAAGTAAGCTAGGGTTGTGATGTAACCCTAGTACCTCTATCATATAAAGAGGATTAGGCACACATGGTTATTCACGATTTCATAAACAATGTAAACCATAGGTGTGTGTGTGTTCCTCCTGGCGTCAAGCCTATAAGGCGCCAGGACTAGTAGCTTATTAGTAGTCAGCTTATTAGTAAGCTTATTAATAGTAATCATTTATTAGTGAAAGCCTTGTTCTTGGTTATGATTGTTCTTATTCTTATTCCGTTGTGCATGTTACAATCATGATCATGATATCCCAGATGAGTCTAGATCCTAAGACTCAACAGTTAGTGCTAAAACTCACATTAGAAAACGCAGGAAATCTAAGGGTCACACAAATGTTAGCAATTCTGATAATCTTATATCTGTATCTGCTAACAATCCGGAACCAATAGTTTCCAATGCATTGTCTACTGTTGTTACTGAAAACAGGTGGTCCAAATTGTTCTCTGGTATTTGGACTATGGTTGCTCCAAGCATATGACCGGAGATTGCTCTTAGCTCAGAAATTTCATCAGCAAGTTTCTTGGTACGGTTCGATTTGGAAATGATCATATTGCAAAGATAATGGGTTATGGTGAATATCATATTGGGAATGTTATAATTTCAAGAGTGTATTATGTGGAAGGTCTCGGTCACAACTTATTTTCTGTGGGACAATTTTGTGATGCAAACCTAGAAGTTGCTTTTAGAGAGCATACCTGCTTCATACGTAATTTGGAAGGGGTTGATTTATTGAAAGGTACTCGATGGAATAATTTGTATACTTTGTCTCTACAAGACATGATGGCCGCTTCTCCCGTATGTATTCTCTCCAAAGCATCAAAGACTAAGTCATGGCTATGGCATCGACGGTTATCTCATCTTAACTATGACGCTATTAATCATTTGGAGAAAAACGAACTTGTTCGTGGTCTTCCTAAACTTTCATTTTACAAGGATCATTTGTGTTCCGCGTGTACAATGGGGAAAAGCACTAAGAAATCATACAAACCCAAGACTGAAGACACCAACCAAGAGAAACTTTATTTGTTGCATATGGATCTTTGTGGGCCAATGCGTGTTGAAAGTCTTAGTGGCAAAAAGTACATCCTCGTAATTGTCGATGATTACTCTCGGTTTACATGGGTGAAATTTCTTACAACAAAAAATGAGGCACCTAAATTCATCATTGGATTTCTCAAGATGATTCAAGTGCGTCTCAACACTACTGTCCGACGCATTCGCACAGATAATGGAACCGAATTTGTGAATCAAATTTTGCGTGATTATTATTAAGAAGTTGGCATATCTCATGAAACATCTGTTGCTCGCACTCCACAACAAAACGGTGTCGTTGAAAGGCGAAATCGCACACTTATGGAAGCTGCTCGCACGATGTTAATTTATGCAAAGGCTCCATTGTTTTTATGGGCAGATGCAGTATCTACCGCAGTGTACACCCAAAACCAATCACTAATTCGTAAACGCCATGGTAAAACACCTTATGAGCTTCTACATGGAAAAGTACCAGATTTATCATATCTTCATGTATTTGGTTCTCTCTGCTATCCAAATAATGATGGTGACAATTTGGGAAAACTTCAACCCAAGGCTGATATTGGTATTTTCATTGGTTATGCACCTACAAAGAAGGCATACCGAATCTACAACCGTAAGTCTCGTAAGATCCTCGAAACTATGAATGTTGATTTTGATGAGATGACAGCAATGGCTTCTGAGCAAAGCAGCTCTGAACCCGCACTTCATGAAATGGGACCCAGTAACATTAGTTTTGGTCTTATCCCAAACAACCCTACTTCATCATCATTTACACCACCTTCTAGGAATGAATGGGATACGTTGTTTCAGCCGTTCTTTGATGAATTCTTTACTCCTCCAAGTATTGTTGCTCCTGAACCTGAGGAAATAGCTCCGGTAACCGAAGTTGTCGCTCCAGCAACCGAAGCACAATCAGACACATCTGCACCTACAATTGGTCAAGATATACCTTCAACGAGTAATTCTCAAGCACCACATGTTTCAACTACCCATGTCATGCCTATTGATGATGAAGAGAATGATGATGATCACGATTTAGAATTCTCTCAAATGCATGAACTTCTATTCTTTGGTGTACCAATTCCCGACCATAATCAAGTCAGGTCGTCCACCTCAGAGGAAGCTCCTACTACGGTATACTCCAATCCATGGATTCGTGAACATGACAACAAGTGGACAAAGGATCATCCTATAGATTCTATTATTGGTGACCCTAATCGTTCGGTATCCACACGAAGTCAGTTACAAGAAAGTGCAATGTTTTGCCATTTTTATGCTTTTCTCACTGAAGTTGAACCTAAGACATGACAAGAAGCTTTTACTCAATCCTGTTGGATAGAAGCTATGCAAGAAGAACTTAATGAATTTATAATGTATGGGAACTTGTCCCATGCCCGGATCAAGTGCAATTACTCACTTTGAAATGGGTTTACAAGGTAAAACTCGATGAGTTAGTTAGAATATTGAAGAACAAAGCTCGACTAGTAGCTCGTGGATACAAGCAATTATTAGGCATCGACTTTATTGAATCCTTTGCACCTGTTGCCCGCTTGGAAGCTATTAGACTATTCCT
The DNA here is from genome assembly GCA_025667525.1 of Glebionis coronaria. NCBI lineage: Eukaryota > Viridiplantae > Streptophyta > Magnoliopsida > Asterales > Asteraceae > Glebionis > Glebionis coronaria. The sequence goes on along the minus strand of CM046874.1, from coordinate 586,946,110 downwards.
CGCTTATACAGCCCACATGAATATGATCGTCTATCAGATGGATGTGAAGACGGCATTTCTGAATGGTGAAATCAAGGAAGAAGTCTATGTTCAACAGCCGGATGGTTTTGTGAATCCTAAATATCCTAATCATGTGTACAAGCTTAAGAAGGCTCTCTATGGGTTGAAGCAAGCTCCACGCGCATGGTATGATCTATTGTCACAATTCCTCATCACGTAAGGCTTCGTTAAAGGCAAGGTGGATCCCACGCTGTTTATTCAGAAACGAGGTAAAGATATGATTATGGTACAAACATATGTTGATGCTATTATATTTGTTGCCTCGATCCAAACCTTATCGGATGAGTTTGGGACACTCATGTCTTCCAAGTTTAAGATTTCAATGATGGGCAAGGTATCATTCTTCTTAGGTCTTCAGATATCTCAGAGTCCTAAAGGCATGTTTATCAATCAATCCAAGTATGCCCTTGAATCTCTTAAGAAATATAAGATGGAATCTTGCGACCCCGTAGATACTCCATTGGTGGAACGAACTAGGCTTGATGCAGATCCACATGGAGTTGCCGTTGATCCGACACTTTATCATGGAATGATCGGTACTCTTCTATATATCACAGCTAGTCGACCTGGTCTTCAGTTTGCTATATGTATGTGTGCTCGGTATCAAACTCGACCTACTGTGTTACACTTAGCTAAACGGATCTTTCGATATCTTAAAGGAACCATTAATCGGGGACTTTGGTATTCGAAGGACTCTTCGATTGCACTAATGACATATGCAGATGCGGATCACGCGGGTTGTCAAGATACAAGGCGTAGCACGAGTGGAACTTTGCAACTACTAGGAGATCGACTAATCAGTTGGGCATTAAGGCAGAAAAGCGCTGCAATTTCAAGTACGGAAGCAGAATACATAGCTATGTCTGGTTGTTGTGCTTAAATTCTTTGGATGAGATCGTAATTAACCGACTATGGTCTAGGTTTCAATAAAATTCCGATGTACTGCGACAACAAAAGTGCAATTGCCTTATGCTGCAACAATGTTCAATTCTCCCAGTCGAAGCATATTGACATTCACTACCACTTCATCAAGGAGCAAGTGGAAAATGGAGTAATCGAGCTTTACTTTGTCCGATCTGAGTATCAATTGGCGGATATTTTCACGAAGGCTTTAGATCGCGCTCGAATGGAATTTTTGGCCGACAAGCTAAAAATGAGAACTTTCTCGCCTGAGACTCTTAAGGAACTGGCAGATGAAGCGAAAGAATAGTGGTGGCAAACTATTCTCCGTATCTTTGGTGATCATTCGTATATATTGTCTATATTTTTATCCACAAAAGAAAATTACAAAAATATAAAACCATATAAAAACCCTAAAAATTGAAAATTTTCAGAAAAATCCAAAAATATTTTTACTGTATTTTTTTTCAAAGGCATGTCTTTTGTTAAGATAACATTTACGGCCTTAGAAATGTTGATTAATATTGACACGGCGCCATAAATAGAGTTCGTACAAAAGTTGTAAATATTTCATAAAACATGCCCATATGGCTTGTAGTTATTTCAGACTGCAACCCCGTTTTCACATTAAAGTCAAGTATTTATTATGAAAGCTTTGGCTCACAACGGGAATTGATTTTCTCGGGCAATGTTTACTTTAAAACCTTGTAAGGGATCAAGTTTACTTTATAACTTGGTCTAACACGGATATATGTACGCATCAGTGCATTTATTTGTTAAAACAAGAGAAATCTTGTTTTTATGAAGTTATCATCTCTACAACCATAGCTATCTACATTTGGTATCTACATACTCGACGATGCGACTACTCAAACGACGACTACAGATCTTTCGATAGAACACGGGTCAACAATTGAGGGGGAGCAATTGTCAAGCATTCAGAATCTTCGATGCCGAAAGTGCCAAGTTCACCAACTGGTGTCAAGACAAGAATACCAATCGTACATGTGGTGTCAAGAGATGACTTCAGACGTGACGAGGCGACCAACATTCGTGAACAAGAACCATTTGATCTTATCATATGATGTTCTCATCAATCAGGTCCAACCTTGTCAATACATTCTTATATGGTGAATATGTGATCATGTTACAAATCGGTATCATTTCTCACAAATTGGTCTTATGAAGATTAAACGGACTTGTATGTTTCTTCCCAAAACCTTTGTTAAAACTTCATTAAATCAATTGATATTAAAAACATCGATTGGGTTAATATTTTTAATATGGGGGCGAAAATGTGATTTAATATGGGAAATTATCACAAATGGTTTGACTTAACATGATGGCTCATCCCGACATGTGCGAAATGTTTTCAAATATTGTGGCATATGTTAAGGGGAAGCAAAATGGATTTGCTATATCAAAATGGACTTCATGGTGACATATACTTACCCTAAACCCATTTATTTCACGACGATGAAGATTGTGGTTACATAAGGAAGGTAGGATAGGTTAAGTCCAATGATTCTTCCAAAACCGGAGGAACCTTCCCGGGGACATTCCATAGCTAGAAATAGTAGTCCTTAGAAAAGATGGAGAAAGATTGTGAATGTAGCTGAATGCCGACCAAGTACTTAAGTTAGCACTGGAACAATCACAACAAGGTGCTAGTTATGACGTATTGGTAAGCATTGAAGGGGTTGAAGAATGAAAAAGAATTGTAAAGATAAAGGGTGTAAAGAAAGAAGCCCTCCTTACAACCTTAGGCAGAAACCGGGTCAATACATATGCTATTGAGATCATTTTATTGATGCTCGATATTGAAGATAGACATCATGGACCTAGTGATGCATTGCACAACCCATCCCAGCTAACTCAGATATCTCTTAAAAGGTATTTGTTTTATTCACACGCAGACAACGCATTATCTATTGATTTATTCACTCCGAATAAATTAGTATTGAAATGGTGGCACTCCTCTCCAGCCTCCGATCACTAAAATCCAAAATGCACGATCGAGTCTAGAGCCATTTGACATCATCAAATATCTCATTAGGACACACTTCCATATTTCCTTGCTTCTTCACACACTGTAAAAAGTAAGAAAGATATTAAGAGTCCTACGCAAAATCTTCATGATCTTGCCTGAACATCAGAGTAATACGAAAGTACTTACAATGAAGATGGAAATCCTTCTTGAGAGAATATCAAAAAGCTCATGGTAGGTGACTTGTGCGATTCTTTATGAATCAAACTCGTGATAACTGGAAAGCAACAATTGTTTAATTCTTAAATGAATTTAAACAAGTTCCAGGCCTCTACGCAATATCTCAGTGATCTTGCCAGAACACTCAGAGTGATACCTTAGTGTTCACAGTGATGAGTGGAAATCCTTCTAGTGTTAACATCAAACAACACTTGGTAGGTAACTTGCAAGATTCAATATGAATCAAGCTCGTGACAACTAGAAAGCAACGATGGTGCGATTCTTTAATGAATCAAACTTGTTCCAGGAATCAAAATTGACGGCTTCAATCATGCGGATAATTTAATCCAAATGATTCACTCTTTACGTTCACAATCAGCTTTGGACGGTCGAGTAAAGAGAATGGGTTTACCCGCAAAATCTTGTCAAGGAGATTTTTAATTAAATCTACCTGCCACAAGTACGATATTTTATATCGTCCAACGGTCTTCAACGACCGGAGGTAAAATGCTACCGAATTAGAATAAAATGTTCAAAGCCATTTTGTTCGTGTCTACTTATGTTGCGGCATTTGAAGACGGTGGCGTTGCGGAATCCAAGAAGAAGTCGTCCTCGCATGCTTATACTTTATGCACTTAATACCTCATCTAATTCAAGAAAGCCTAAAAGTTAAGTCTTCCGCTGTATCGAACTCTGAAGCTTTCAAGAATTACGAAGGTATAAGTATGTGGGACATGAAGTCAAGAAGAGGCAAAAATCACAAGTGATGGATGCACAAGATCAAGGCAAGAGATTATTGCTCAAGATTGATATCAATGATCAGATCAGCATGCTCACCAGAAAAAGAAAAGAAAGACGAAGACTACGAGCTCAAGACAAGCATAGTATGCTAGGTTTATTTTATTATTGTAACTTGGGTAACACCCTTGTTTGGAGTGACCTCCCTTAGGGGGAGATTGTTAGAAATACGTTTTACGTATTAGAAAGGATCGGTCACTCCAACAATAGTCTAGGTTATAGCTCGTAGTTTAGTTAACTTAATATTAAGCAAACAAGGCCAAGCCAAGCCTACAACATGTGTAGGCCGGCGGTCCATTGTAAGCCCAAGCCCATCTCATGGGCTTGGGTATATAAACCCTCTCCTTAGTTGGAGAGGGTGTGGTTTCATTTCATTTTACACATAGTTAATCACTTTCTCTCTCTAAAGTGTGTGTGAAATCATCTATCTTTCTATCTCTTTCTCTCTCTAAACATAAGCAAGATTTACAATATCTTACAACAACCACATCACTTTATAGTTTAGTGAGAACTAACATAACTTATTACAACTCAACTAAACATATCCAAGTACACACATGTAGCTTGGATCTACACAACACAAATCCAAGCACACACATATGCAAAGGACTTACACAACTCTAAACCAAGTATTCACACATAGATTGGATGAACACAACTAGTCCAAGTATTCACAAATACATTGGATCTACACAAGACACAAATAAACAAATGATGAACATGACTAGATCTTTAGGAGAGGATGATCTTCATCAAGGCTTCATCTTTAATCACATCACAAGTGTGTGAGTGATCTTCTCTTTGGACAAGGTAAAGAAGGAGATCAAGAGGATAATCATAGGTAAACATACTTAACACATTAAGTGATCATTTACAAATGACTAGGATTAGATAGGAGAAAGAAGGCTCAAAAGAGATGTCCAAAAAGGGTTAATGAAAATGCAGATTTGATCCACTATTTATAGAAGACAAATGCCAACGGCTATCTGGGGCGGTTCCTTAACTACCCAGGTGGTTCCTTATCGATAGGGAACCGCGTAGGCACTTAAGGAACCGCGGAGTGTAGACTCCGCTCCTTTTTGTATTTTAGTGAATTTGAAATATCTGAGGCTGTTTAGACCTTCAAAGGATATTCTTATGGCATTTGGAATATGCCATATTCAAATTTACATTTTTATTTTAATAAAACATTTTCTTAAAAATAAAGTTTATTAAAAATCTTTTGTTACATTTGACAAAAGTGAGTTTTAAGGCTAATCACTTTTATGATCACTAAGCATGATTAAGATATGTTAGTGTAATGATTATTACCTTGATGATAGTGTTTGTTAGATAATTTGTTTTATGATTGTGTTTGACAATAAATGTCTTTGTAATTTGTCGTGATCAAAACTAAGAAAGATTAATTAACTAACGATGTTTTTAGGCATTGCTTTGCATTAACAATCTCCTCCTTTTTGATTACGACAAACTATAAACTCATTTACGTAAAATACAAGAGTATTCAAATTATTAACGAGTTTATCACTATCATTTCTCCCCCTTTATCGAAGCAAAAAGGTTAGCATAAGTCTTTGAAGAAGAAAAGAACCAGACTTTGCTAGTAACTCCCCTTTTGTGCTTACTCCCCCTTGCTTGGGGCACCAAGTAAATGAGCTAAGGTGACATGCTACACAAAGGTTCGAAGAAAGAAAAGAAACACCAATGTAAATATGTGCACTACCTACTAACTAACTTGATAGGGAGAAGGAAAAGAAATCTCAAATTAGAAGCAAGCATTTGCTAAGTATGTCCAAAGAGTGTGTGTTGACAACATAATAGTTCAATTGGTGGAATAAAGGAATAAAAGAAACATCCAAACCAATCAAAGATGATTAAAATGTCAAGGGGTTAAAATTTAGAATTTATGGAATAACCCATAATTAATTGTAAGTTTTAACCATGATCAACTTTTTAACAAATATGTGAAAAAGAATTAGTGGGAAAGATAACACACATAACATTCATATTACACAAATATGGAATAACATACAAGAGAAATATTCATACACACAATATGAATATTTAAATCAAAAAATATGGAAAATAAACCACAAAGCATAGACTATTCTAATAGTGATAATCTTCTAAGATTGCTTAAGTTTTATTGACTCAAACAACTAAAGTACAAAATGTGCCTTAGTTGGAAAAGAAAGACGACGAAGCATCATTCGAAGTTTTGTTCACGAGAATGAAAACTTTAAGAGGAGGTCGAGTGAGGAGGAATCCAAGGAAATTTATCTTGTCATAGATATGAGCAAGTTCAATTTGTTGAAAACGACAACAAGCACACGAGGAACCATGATGCAAAACAAAGTCGTTAGATGGGGGAGGTCCATCAAAATGAGAGTTTGGTGGAGAGGGAGATAATGGATAAGAGATGTTTTCACAATGCCTAGTGAGATTAGGGAAAGAAGATAGGTCATTGAGTTGAGGAGAGTTGAAAGGTTTAGGTGGTGGTGGAAGAGTTTCCTTTTCTCCGGTAATTAGATTTATAGAGTAAGTCTCATTCCAATATTTAATCAGAGAGAAAGAAGAATTCTTGGAGGATTTTGGAGAAAAAGAATCATGAGGATTCTTGTTCTTTTTTATCCAAACGGGTCAAACCGAGATTTTTGGTTTCTTTGAAAGCTTAGAAGAAGAAGCTTTAGTTTGAGAAGATTGTGACAAAGAAATGTCAAGGTTAGGAATGGAAGAGTTAGGCATTATGAGGGATGAAGAGAAGAACTCACAAAGGAGAAGAATTTAAAGAAAATAGACAAGGCAAAGATTTGAAATGAAAACAAAAGGTTTTAGGGAATGTTTAGCCAAATTGGGCAAACAAAGAATCTTAACCAAGACAGTGATCAAAGAAGAAAGACCAAAAATAAGCTAAAAGTAGCTTTCCTGTACGTGGTTCCTTATGGGAGCCCGCGGTTCCATATCGATATGGAGCCGCCTAGTGGCTAAGGAGCCGCGTCTAGTGGACCAGAGACCATGATTTTCAAAAGTTTTTGAGAAAAATAAGACTTTTTCAAAATTTTGCAAATCTTGGATTTTACCTCTTTTAGCACTAGAGTATGCTAGGGTTGCATAAAAGCAACACATTCACAAAGAATGTCTTGACAAAGGGTGACAAAATATTTAGATACCATTTTGATCCAATTTTAAGTCAAGTTTTTAGAGGTTGTGATAGATTTAGGTTCAATTTTAAATAAATTGAAGTTGATTAATGTGACCACATAAGTTAAAACACATAAAACTAAATCCATAGATCATCCTCATGAGAAAATCATGAAGGAAAGGAAATACAAGAAATAAAATAACAACTAACTAATACAAAGTTAGTTAAAACTAGGTCTTGAATGCATAGTCCTCTTTGGCTTGACCTTCTTTAAAAAGCATTTTATTTTTAAAACCATCATTCATCTCCTAGGAGGAGGAGGCATGGAGAACAAGGCAAACAAGAAATCATGAAACCATCTATGAAGACCAATCATCTCCAACCTTAGGTTTTGAATGATTTAGTTATTATAGAGACAACATGGGCAATTTGCACCATGAGCTTCTAGGAACCCAAATAAGTAAGGATCACCCATGAAGTGAGGAATAGTAATGCCCAAAATAGGAGCATTAGTGTTTGAGGGTGGAGGAGGTGGTAGAGGCATCATGTCCAAGGATGAGATGGGAGAATTTGGTGGAGTGAAAGGAGAGGTAACAAAAGGCTCAAGGATAAAGGGAATGCTTTGTAGAGGTTTAGGTTGAGAATTCCCATCCAAATGAGGACTAGGAGTAAAATGTGAAGAAAGCTCATTCATTCTTGATTGGAATTAAGAAGAGGTAGAACCATGTGAATGGTTAGTACCATGAGTTGAGTTTGTCTTGCATGGAGCAAGAGGTGGTGAAGGTGAAGAGGAAATGAGAATAGGAGAAATCTCGTTTTTGGGAGTGTGAAAAGATGAAGAACCAATATTAGGTAACTTAATCTTAATTTTAAGGCTTCTTTTGGAAGAGGAAGTTTTGGAAGAAGTGGATGTTCTAGTGGACACCATGGTTGTGTGTTAAGGTTTAGAGAAGAGTTGAAGGGATGAAGAACACAATCAACAAGAGAGGGTTTAAGAAGAGAAGGGAATGATCCAAACTAGTAATGGGTTAACATAATTTTAGGTGAATAATGAAATTAGGTAGTCTAGTTTAGGAAAGTGTAGGTTTTTGCAAAAATTTTATCAAAGTTTTACACAGATTAAGGAAAACAGTGTAAAGCAAAGATTATGTCAAAACAGTGGCATGCAGTTCCTTATGTAGGGCCGTAGTTCTTTATCGCTAAGGAACCGCGGGTTCGATATGGAACCGCGACCAGAGATGTAAAAAATGTGCATTTCCTCAAACTTTGGTTAGTCCAGATTTCACACAAGTAAATAGCAAGCCAAAGTTAACTATTAATCAAAATCTAGGAAGCTAACAAACACATAATATGCACAAAGCTATGTAAATTAAAAGATCGATTACATAGGTAACTAAAGATTAAAATAGTGAGTAATCCAAACAAGTAGTATTAGTTAATACAAACATAATAATAAAAGAAAAGTTCAACACCACAAAACATGTCCAACAACATGTTCATCTTGAATCAATTCCAAGTCATCATCTCTTCTTCTTGCCAAGTCCTTTGATCAATTTTCCAAGTACTTGAATCCACCTCTTGACTCCACTCGATGATCATGCAACTCACCTTATGTCCTAAGATTTGACGATAGACATCCTCAAGACTAAGGTTCTCCGAATTTTCACTAGTAGCATGGTGAGGAGGAGGAGATAGGTCTTCTAACCCGTCCATGAATGAGTTAGTGGATGGGTGGGAGTTACTCGAAGAGCTAAAATGAGCACTAGTACCTATGCCATCACCATCACTTGTTGGCATAAAAGTTTCCTCATCATCGGACTCTTGTTGGTCGGCTTTTCTTGAACCTCTATCACTTCTAGGCTTTTTTCATATACCTCTTGAATAGGTAGCATAACCCGTTGAACCGGTTGAAAGCGAGAAAGATCGAGATTAGGGAAGTCACGAGCAACCCTTTTTAAAAGGCGAGTAAGGAGCATGGCATAAGGGAGGTTTGTTTTTGGCTTGGAGATAGCATAACTGATTCGTTGAGCGATAAAATATGCTAAATTGTACTTGGTTTCGGTAAAGATGCAAAACATCATATGCACTAAACATGCCGGAACATGATCCCGGTTTCCACCAAGACAAAACACATTTTCCCTAAGGATGTTGGCCCATCGGACCATATCATCATTAATGTCGCTTAAGAGAACCTCATGACGTTTCACCGAACGTCTTTTAGTATGAAGGCTTCTTACAACGGTTCCATTACGATCTTTGGAAATGATGTCAAGGATGAAGTCAAGGTCAACTTCCAAGTGGTCATTTGGAGGACAATCGTTGGACTCAAGGAGAGCATCAAGATTCCATTTATCCGTAAAACGACAAGTGCCCTCAAATGTCACACCAAGAATTTGACCAAAGGCTTCGAGAGAGTATTGAATGAGTTGACCATTCAAGATGAACCTAACAAATATTCTACCATTTTATATAGTGAGAGAATAAGTGATAAAGAACTCCAAGAGGAATTGGGGGTAAATGTCTTCTTCTATGTATAACAAACAATCGAACCCAATTTGTTCAAACATAGACTTAATGTAAGCATAATTTCTAATGTCCTCTTGGACAACTCTAGCCTCGTGGAAACAACGAGTTTGAAGGGAATGATAGGTGTGGGCAAGTTGTGTTGAGTGACAAAAGTCGGCAAGGTTAGGCATATATTGTCTAGTGTCTTGGTGATCTTTTTGATATCTTGAAGGCATGATTTGTACCTAAATACAATAAAAAGATATATGTCCAATCACTCACATGTTACATATAAACTAAAAATAAAAATATGAGAATATGTTTCATCAATCTCTTGACAAACAAAGGTTTAAATCCTTATCATTATCATGCTCACAGTATACCTAGTTCATTATTGACAATAACACATTGATCATGTAAGATTAACAATGAACCTGAACATTGGTTTTTCAAAACAAGGTTTTTAGGCAAGCATTCAACAATGCCATTACCAACTTGTTCATGGGTTCATATCAATTCCATCAATCAACCAAAATAATTTAGTCAAAAATTCGGATTTGTTCTACAAGTGGGTTTTAGTGAAATCTCAATGAATATGAACCTAAGGAATCATAGTAACAATACTATGTCAACTCTTATTCCTAGTAAGGTTCTAATTCAATGTCAATTTTACAAATCCCCAATTATGAATGTATGAACCCTGGAACAAATTAGATGAGATTGTAAGAAATGACTTACAGATAATTGATCTTGGATGAAAGATGAGTGAAACCCAAAACTTGGAATCAATTAATCTTGAGTGATTGAAGGTTTTTGAAGAAACAACAATGGTGGAATGTCAAGAACACGTCGGTTGTGTGTGTGAGGGATAGAGAAGGTTTTGTTTGAAAAGGGTATTTTAATAAAACTGGCGCTTTAGCGAAGTTTCTGCCCGCGGTTCCTTATCAATAAGGAACCGCATATATGAACCGCATACATAAAGAACCACCTACAGTGGCCGGTTTTTATCTAAGAAAAACAAAGAATTTTTGAAAACCAATTTTTTTTAAAGTACTTAAAAATATATCTTAAACCTTTTAGGATATCACTGGATCACCACAACACTAGGTAATAATGCTTTATTGAATACGAGTTGAATTAAGATAGGAAAAGACCGAAACGAACAAACGACTACTCGTAGAAAAGAAGCAAAGGGGAGAGGAGTCAAGAGAAGTGAATCAAGACCAAGAACATTGCTCAAGAGACAAATGACATTCTTCAAATCGAGGAGACGAAGAGCTTGTGTCATATATAGTGGTTTAAGACGTGCCTTTCCAGCGAATGTCTAAACGGATTTGGTAATGAACTATACCAAGAAACTATGATACATAGAACAAGATCATTTTCAAGAGTAGTCTTATTCTATTTCAAAATATGAGTAAAGTATAGATTCACTTTCTCTCCCACATGATCGGATAATTATTGCTAGGATAAACAATAACAATATCCTTGGAATATTTCAATTCCAAATGTGTAAATTCCACCTACAACTTAATGAAGTAGTTTGGTATCTCAAGGGATTCACCAATCATCCTAGAGATGAGCTTAATTGCACAAGTTACACATGATATTGGGCCTACTAACTGTAAGAGTGCAAACCATGGAAATCATGCTTGATACTTTAAGCTTCTACTAACTCACTCTACATCTCCATAGTGAGTCAAGTATCCAAGCAATGAAGGTTTGAGAGGGAAAAAGAGAAGAATCACAAACCACAAACAAATGTCAAGGCAAGGATGCCAAGAACAAGCATATAGTCAATTAATGATCTAAAGAATGATCAATAGGGCGTGTGCAAGAACAAAAACGTACCTTGGCCACAAATTGCATTCCAAGCTTTCAAGGAGCCAATGCAAAGCCCAACCATGACTAAAGTGACAACTAAGTCTTAAAGGACTAGTATCACTTCCATCCATCTTGATATAATCATTCAATGATGTTGGAAATTAAAGAATATGAGTCTTCTACAAGTGTAAGTAACTCAATCCACAATCAATTGAATGATTGATCTTCATGAGTACCTACACATAACAAGATGCAAACTAGTAGATACATTTCAAGAGTAAATCTAAAATGCATTTATACTACTAATCTAAATGAGATGAAATATTATCAATTTAAAAGGCTTATTTTCAATAAAAAATAGTTTTGACCAAAGAAAAACTTTAGTACAACTTAACCTTCTAATTTGAGGAGACAATGGATCGATCTAAGTTTCAAAGTACAATATACTTCAAAGATCTTGTGTCATCATCGCTCTGATACCAATTGTAGAAACTAGAAGGGGGTTGAATAGTTCTCATCGATTTATCTCCTAATTAAAATTTCTTTCACTTAGGTGAGTGTCGAAACTATCTTTTACTTGAAAGCTAGTTGCATAATGATTAGGTTCAATTCTAATGCATTAACAATAAGTCATAAGTGTAATGATGTTGAATGTAAGTAATGAGTAAGGAAAGAAACAATCTAGTAGGAAGACACCAAGATTTATAGTGGTTCGACAACGAGGCTCTATACTCGTTCCTACACCACTCCTCGAGTACACCTTACTCGAGATTTCCACTATATCCACAAGCTCCCTTCTTGGCGGAGAAAACATTATAATGTCGCTTACATTATTTTCTGACACTAAGCTAAATGTCGAGACCTAATCTTTTTTGGGGTATACCTAGGTTTCCGACTCGACATTGCGAGCCGACTAATCCCAGGGCGACTACCCTTTTGGATAGCCCGGAGTCGTCGAGACCTAATCTTAGCTAGGACTAATCTACAGAACGTCACCCACTTAACCATTTTACAACACAAGGCTAGATGTCGAGTTCTAATCCAAAGCTAGAACCAATCTTCACAGCGTTGCCTACTTCACCATTTTACGACACAAGGCTAGATGTCGAGTTCTAATCCAAAGCTAGAACCAATCTTCACGACTTTTCACTTTGAAGCTAGGTGAGAACTTCACACAACACAACTACACATAACTTTATAGTTTAGTGAGAACTCACAAGACACAACCACATCACTTTATAGTTTAGTGAGAACTAACACAACTTATTACAACTCAACTAAACATATCTAAGTACACACATGTAGCTTGGATCTACACAACACAAATCCACGCACACACATATGAAAAGGATTTACACAACTCTAATCCAAGTATTCACACATAGCTTGGATGAACACAACTAGTCTAAGTATTTACAAATACATTGGATCTACATAAGACGCAAATAAACAAATGATGAACATGACTAGATCTTTAGGAGAGGATGATATTAATCAAGGCTTCATCTTAAATCACATCACAAGTGTGTGAGTGATCTTATCTTTGGACAAGGTAAATAAGGAGATCAAGAGGATAATCATAAGTAAACATACTTAACACATTAAGTGATCATTTACAAATGACTAGGATTAGATAGGAGAAAGAAGGCTGAAAGAGATGTCCAAAAAGGTTAATGAAAATGCAGATTTGATCCACTATTTATAGAAGACAAATGTAAAGGGCTAGCTGGGGGCGGCTCCTTAACTACCCAGGCGGTTCCTTATCGATAGGGAACTGCGTAGGCACTTAAGGAACCACGGAGTGTAGACTCCGCTCCTTTTTTGCTTTTAGTGAATTTGAAATATCTAAGGCTGTTTAAACCTTCAAAGGATATTCTTATGGCATTTGGAATATGCCATATTCAAATTTACATTTTCATTTTAATAAAATATTTTCTTAAAAATAAATTTTATTAAAAATCTTTTGTTACATTTGACGAAAGTGAGTTTTAAGGCTAATCACTTTTATGATCACTAAGCATGATTAAGATATGTTAGTGTAATGATTATTACCTTGATGATAGTGTTTGTTAGATAATTCGTTTTATGATTGTGTTTGACACTAAATGTCTTTGTAATTTGTCTTGATCAAAACTAAGAAAGATTAATTAATACTAACGATGTTTTTAGGCATTGCTTTGCATTAACAAGTATTTAACCCTAATTCGATTAATTATAATTGTGTTATTATGATCTTGTTAAATCGCTTACTCTATATGTGTGCTTTAATCTCGTTTAGGGTTTTGTGTAATTGATATGAATATATAAACCTTCAGTGATATCAGATCTGTTTTAACATGTTATAATTATCGAAAATCTAAAGTTTTTTAACTAATAATTGTTTTGAGTTAAAACAACATGTTTTTTTAGGTTTTCTTATAAATTAGGTTTTTGTTTTTAAAAAAAATTAGGGTTTGGCCAATTTTTATAAAAAAAAGGAATTGTTTTGAAACCCTAAATTACATGTTGTATAATTTTAGATTAAATTACATGATTAATTGTTATGTCATGTAAATGAAAGGTTAAGATCCGAAGAGATTTAATTATTAAGATTTGAGGGTGGATCCATGATGAACATGCATGTTTTTATGGATCGTAAAATCGTATGTTTATATGATTTTATGTGCTACTTGCTTTTTTTGATTCAATAAATCTTGAATTAGGGAAGACTTTTATATGAATATAAAAACTTAATTTAAAGGTTATTAAATAAATCGTATGCATGTGGCTATTTGATTTATTTATTGCACATATTAATTGTTATTATGTGTTTATGATTTAGTTTTTTACTTGTTTATGTTAAAAATTGTACGAATTATTGTAAACAAGGTTTTTTTTTTAAGAAAAACAAATATGGACTAAATCATATTAAAATTTAGATTTGTTTGAGATCTAATTTACATAGAATTACGTTGATTGGTGAATTGCAACAATAATCTAACGGCATACTCCTTTTGACAAACTATAAAGTGGGTATAACGCACCGTTACTCATGTACCCGGTTAAGGAAAGAAGTGTTAAGCCATTAGTCGCTGACCAAATTCCTGGCTCGCCTGTGCGTCAAATTGAAATTACCTACGAATATTATTTGAATTATACCTTAAGATGGATTTACCACAAATTCACATCCGAATCATAATGAATAAGGTTATTGCTTTGTGCTTTAGCCGTAAGTACGTTGTGAATAGTTGTGGGTAAATTCTTTGATTGGTTAAACCAATACCTCAACATAATTTATGTAGAAATTTAGTCTCGTGAAAAAGTTTACTAAATGTTTTATTAAACTTATGTTGTGGAGTTGTATGCATGCTTCTCCATACATCGATTTTGACATCAAATTTATAACCTTAAAAATTTAAGTCGAATGCTCCTAATTGACGAACACTTGAAATTACTATGTCAATAAATGAGATTTTTGGACGATGTTGTAATGGAGAGAAAACCTTCATAGAATGAGAATTCGTATGACGGTTTTACGTTATTCGGATTAGATGACTTAATTAAGTTACTCAGTGAGATCTGAAAACTTAAGGCATTAAGAAGGGATGAAACATGTTTACAATGCAAAACGTTTTTTTCACAATGTAAATCCCTTAAATATCTAGAAATTGAAAATTGTTTGTCAATTGAATTGTTCGACAAGTCCCTATGTTGAGTACATTCATTACTAGCAGATCAACCGATGTAATGGATCTATGTCAATACATGTTCTAGGATTCAAGGAAAATACTATGGCTTATATACCGGGGTAATTTTATTTTCTTGAAAGTATTTTATTATCGAAAATACTAATATTTGAACTTATTTATGTAGAAATGGCTCAACCCGACAATAACACTATAAGTTCGGCGTTCAAAACGTTTTATGATAGTCCTTAACTTACTGACCCAAACTTCAATGATTGGTACCGCTCACTAAGAACTGTCTTGAGAGTAGCGGGCACTATTGATATCTTGACCACTCCTTATCCGGAGGATCTTGCCGAAGGAGCTTCTAAAGGGCAAAGGCTTGAACACGCTGTTAATATTAAGAAGCACTCAGAGGTGGCTTGCTTAATGTTAGGGAAAATGTCCCCTCCGCTTCAAAAAAAATATGAGCTATTTTCGCCTAAGCGTATGCTTGATGAGCTCAAGGCTATGTTCGAGAAGCCGCAAGCTGTGGAGATCTACGACTTAGTAGATGCTTTGCATAGTTGCAAGCAAACTCCTAGAACGTCTGTTAGTGCACATTACATGGAGATGAGGGGTTATATGGAACAACTCATTGCACTAGGACAAACCTATGATCATAATATGGCTATCAACTTGATCAATAGGTCCCTTAACAAGGACTTCAATGATTTTGTTAGAAACTATAATATGCATTGCACGGGGAAGACAGTTAATGATTTGCATGCAATGCTCATTGACTACGAAAAGGGGTTAAAGGACAAGGCAACTAAATCTACTCCTCCTGTACTAGCAATACAAAAGGGTAGAGTGAGTAAGCCAAAACCGCAAGCGAACAAGAAGAAAAGCAAAGGCAAGGGTGATAAGGGCAAGCAAGTTGCGACTTATTCAAAACCTAAGCAGAACTTTGTTAAGAAGAATCAATCTCAGAAGGATGAGACTTGTCACCATTGCAAGGCAAGTGGTCACTGGAAGAAGAATTGCCTTCTTTACCTCGAAGAGTTGCGAGAAATAAAGAAGAAGTCTTAGCAGAGCGCTACAGCTTCAGGTAATTTATTTATGATCGAATTATTTAATTTGACATACAAATTAAATTCCTGGGTATATGATACGGGATGCGGTATTAACATTTGTAATACGCTACAGGATTTAATCTGGAAAGGAAGCTATCATATGGGGAACAATTTCTGCAAGTGAGCAATGGCGCACAAGCAGCGGCTGAAGCTATAAGAACATTTAATTTAGTTTTACCTTCGGGTTTAATACTGATTTTAAATGATTGTCATTATGCACCTACAATTGTTAGGGGTGTTATTTCCTTTTCTTGTTTGTTGATCATTCACACTATTGATAATAATTGAATTTCTGTTTGGAAAGATGGTATTTTCTATTTTAATGCAATTTCTGTGAATGGTGTGTTTAAAATAGACATGCATGACAATGAATCCAAGTATAATAATAATTAAAAAGAAGAGAAAGTTTGACAAGAACTCTTCTTATCTTTGGCATTGTAGACTTGCCCATGTTCGAAGACTCGTATACAAAAGCTTCAACGTGAAGGTCTTTTGGAAAATATCAATGATGAATCATTTGATAAATGTGAGTCTTGTATCTCTAGAAAGATGACCAAGAAACCTTTTAATAAAAATATTGAAAGGGCTACTGATTTACTTGGTTTAATACATATTGATGGTGTGGACCACTTAGACATGTGTCAAGGAAAGGTGCTAACTACTTATTAACATTTACGGTTGATTATAGCCGTTATGGTTATGTTTATTTACTTAAGCATAAACATGAGGTATTTGAAACATTCAATGTGTTTAAAGCAGAAGTAGAATTGCAACTAGGAAATAAGATTAAAGCTCTTCGTTCCGATAGAGGTGGTGAATATTTAAGTCAAGAGTTTAAAGATTATCTAAGATATAATGGAATTGTTCAGCATCTTACTTCTCCCTATACTCCACAAGAAAATGGTGTATCCAAAAGGATAAATCTTACATTATTAGATATGGTGCGATCTATGTTTAATCTTACAACTTTACCATTATCCTTTTGGGATTATGCTTTAGAATCCTCTGTTCGCATTTTAAATATGGTTCCCATGAAGAAGGTGAATAAGACACCATATGAAATATGGCATGGCAAGAAGCGATATTTGTCTTATTTAAAGGTCTTGGGTTGCGAGGCGTATGTGAAAGGTGACTCGGGTGACAAACTCTAACAGCGATCTGTGAAATGTATCTTTGTAGGATACCCTAAGGAAACTATGGGTTACTACTTTTATTATCCACCTGAGAACAAAGTGATTGTTGCTAGGTATGGTGACTTCCTTGAAAGTGATCTTGTAAATCAAGAATTCAGTGGGAGAAATTATGATCTTGAAGAGAGTCATATAGATACATTACCTTCTGAAAACACTAACAAAATAATTTTTGTAGAACCAGAAAGTCTGGCGGTTCCACCAGAATTAGTTCCTCTGCGTAGATCTGAAAGGATTAACACAAAAATAGCAATATATGTCTTAATATAGAGGATGATAAAGAAGTAGGGGATCTTGGAGAACCTGCTAATTATAAATCCGCCATGCTTGATCCTGAGAGGGATAAGTGGATGGTTGCTATGGATGAGGAAATGAAATCCATGAAAGTTAATAATGTTTGGATTCTTGTAGACCACCACCAAATGCTAAAGTAGTGATACATAAGTGGATATACAAGAAGAAAACCGACATGGACGGTATAATACAATCCTATAAAGCTCGTTTAGTAGCTAAAGGTTTTACTCAAACTTTTAGCGTAGACTACGAGTAGAGATTTTCTCCTGTAGCAAACTTAAGAGCTATTAGGATTCTCATAGCTATAGAAGCATACTATGACTATGAGATATGGCAATGGGTGTTAAAACTGCCTTCTTAACGGTCGTTTAGATGAAGACATCTATATGCAACAACCGGAAGGGTATGTTGATCCAAAGAATCCAAAACACGTGTGTAAACTTCAAAAATCTATTTATGGTTTGAAGCAAGCATCACGTCAGTGGAATAAACGATTTGATGAAGAAATCAAAAAGTTTGGATTTATTCAAAATCATGATAAGCCATGTGTATATCACAAAGCTAATGGGAGTGATGTAGTATTTCTAGTCCTATATGTTGATGACATATTAATCATGGGAAGTAACATTCCAAGACTTAAAACTGTTAAGGATTATCTTGGTAAATGTTTTTCTATAAAGGATTTAGGAGAAGCTACATACATTCTGAGAATTAAAATCTATCGAGATAGGAAAAGACGGTTAATTGGTCTAAGTCAGGATGCTTATATAGATAAGATATTGAAGAAGTATAATATGCATAATTCCAAGAAAGCTTTTCAACCTATGGAAGTTAAGCATAATCTGAGTCATGAGATGGATGCATCAACTCCTGAAGAGGAGGCATACATGCAGAAGGTGCCTTACGCTTCGGCTGTAGGATCTATTATGTATGTTGTAAGATGCATAAGGCCTGATGTGGCGTTTGCTCAGAACTTGGTCAGTCGATACCAACAGGATCCAAGGAAGCTCCACTGGGCTGTTGTTAAACATATTCTAATGTATTTGAGGAGTACGAAAGATATGTTTTTGGTATTCGAAGGGAAACCAGACAC
The DNA here is from genome assembly GCA_025667525.1 of Glebionis coronaria. Classification (NCBI taxonomy): domain Eukaryota; kingdom Viridiplantae; phylum Streptophyta; class Magnoliopsida; order Asterales; family Asteraceae; genus Glebionis; species Glebionis coronaria. The sequence continues at coordinate 586,927,318 of CM046874.1, read as the reverse complement.
ATAACTAAATGTGACAGATTTATGTGATGCGTCTTGACAATGTGATAAAGACGATACGAAGTCTCAGACGGGTTACGTGTTTGTTATCAATAGAGGAGAAGTTGTCTGGAAGAGCAAGAAACAGACAACGATTGCAATGCATGCTACTCAATCTGAGTACATGGCTGCTTCAGAAGCTGCAATGGAAGCTGTTTTGATTAGGAATTTTATTGGAGATCTTGGAGTGATGACTTCAATTAAAGAACCTATTGATATATATTGCGACAATTCTGCTGCAATAATATTCGCCAATGATTATAGAGTCATGAAAGGCGCCAGAATCTTTAAGCGTATACATCACTACGTCTGAGAACAAGTAGAAGCTCGTGAAATCAAATTAATAAAAGTTCACACAGATGATAATGTAGCTGATCCTTTTACTAAGGCTTTGCCTAGACCAAAGGTAGTTAAGCATGCTAAGGCTATTGGGTTACAACTAGCTAGTGAACTCATGCAATAAATCTGTGATTAGTATTTGGATAAGGATGTTAAGACATTATTATTTAATAAAATAAAGATTGGGTTTTGTTTATTCTTATTACTTAATTTTGTATCCTATTTTACATGCTTTAATCCATGAATAAGTAGTTATGCTAAATGTCCGTTGTCGATTAATAATATGGGAATATTATTAAATTAAGACAAATCAAAATTACGATAGAGTATACTTGAAAGTATACTGATCGATTTTGGATGATATTCGATGAATCAGATATTGGACTTATCCCAACTATATGATTTTACTTTGTGGATCTTTGTCATCAAGTAAATCAGAAATAGTTATCCTTAGACGCGAGATACCAGAAAACTGTTTTGAATCTACTACATTTTTTGGAATAATCTAACGCTAAACGTAACTAGTAGCTATAAGGATTATTTTCAAAAGTGTTGCAAAATTCATTGGTTTTGCTTGTATTCAATATGGGATTTATTTCCTCCAATTTTGTTTTGGAGTTTTAATACAGCCGGGCCCCTCGTGGGATTAGTAAGATGTTTGTGTGGCCGCACCCAAATTTGTTTTGGTAATCTTGCTAAATATGTGAACGAGAAACAAAATGGTTAATGAAAGGAATGACTGAGATCCATATCCTTATTAACGTTGTATTAGAAATAAAAAGATAATAATAATGATGAATCATTAAAAGGTTTTATCCAGGAGACCTTACTCGAGTTGTACTAGAGACATTACTAGTGTAACTAGACGCTAGTCAATGTAACCACGATATTCAAAATATGTCCAAGTAAGAGCTGAAAGTTTATGGACTTATATTTAATAGTCGTGTGATAGGATCGAACTCGAGATTACGGGATTGCACACAATACGTAAAGAGTTAATTTATTTAATAAATATATTTATTATACTTATTAAATTAAATCGAGCTATAACTTTGACGATCGTTAAATAATTAAGAGTTAAGTATTAACGAGAGTTGTGGAATAAATAGAAAGAAGAATGGAAGGTTCTGGAACACCCCTGAGGGGTGTTTGGGCCGTCGGTTATGTAGGAAAAAGGGGAAGGAAAAAACTTTCCTTATATTTGTTTAGGCTACAAGAATTCTAGGTCTTTATAAACAAACCCCCATCCTCATAATTCATACACACAATCTCTTTTTCTCTTCCTCCAGCCGATCGCAACACCAAACCCAACAAAGGGTTTCAGTTGGTTTTGTTTGGTTTTGGGTTTAGCTTAAAATCTAGTCCTAGCCCCTCTCTAGGGTTGTTGGGTAGATATTCCACAAGCGTTGAAGCTTGGTTTATACGTGCTAGACTCACGGTTAGCTCGTTGTATTATGTGTGTACAAGAACATAATATAATCTTACTTTAGACTATATCTTGGTGATACGGTATAAACCCTAACTCGGTGAATTTGTTCTCGTTCGTGGGAATTGCTTTAGCTAAAAGGTATGTAACCCTAATTCGATTAATTATAATTGTGTTATTATGATCTTGTTAAATCGCTTCCGATAGATGTGTGCTTTGATCTCGTTTAGGGTTTTGTGTAATTGTTATGAACTATATAAGCCTTCAATAAATACTTTAGTATTATCATGATAATTATTAATTAATAATATAATACATGATTTATAAATGATTATTAATTAATAATATAACTTGATTCTATATTAATAAACTTTATCATAACTTTTTGTATAACTAAACTAAGTGTTATAATTAATTTAATTACACCATGGATAAAATGTATTTAATTAAATAAGCTAAGTCCAAATTTAATTAAACTAAAATGTGCCATGTTATATATATCATGAATAATTATATAAATAACTATTATAAGAGTATGGTTAATTAATTAAATGTATCATGTTAATTTCATGAATAATTAACTAAAATAACTTATATCCTAAGTTTTAATTTAATTAAGCAAAACAAAAACCAAACACACCCTTGGTGTGTTTCGTGTATCCGAACCCCGAACCAAGCATTCACCGAGACCCCCATGGTCTCAGCAGCACCAACATCACCACCACAGCCACCAGGCTGTGGTTTCTGCCACCGTCCATGTGGTGGTTCCCGCTGGCAGAAGCCAGTTCCCATCGCTGCACAGCCAAGACCCACCGAGAGCCAAAGGCTCTCTGTTGCCACTGTCCGAACCAAACACCCCATGTTTGGGGTTTGTGTGTTGTGGTTGGTCAAGCGAAACAGCAGCCGACCCCTTATGGGGTGCGGCTGGCCGAGCAAAACCCACACAGAGACCCCTTGTGGTCTCGGTTCTCGTGACAACCAACCCAAAACCCGACTTAACCTTGTTTAATTCATGTTTTTAATCTTCTAAACACATGTGCTCATAACATATTTCCATAAATTCATGATCAAAGAAATAATTAAAAGAAAAGATTAAAGTTTTTAGGATATCGTATGTGATACGATTAAAGAAGCAAACACGAACACAAACTTGTAATTGATTGATGATCAAAGACCTTTTCCTTCCCCTTTTTATTTTGTGTAACCAGCGACACCAAGAGAGAAACAAAGTTATGGTTTTTTATTTTTCTTGTTAAAACTTGATTATGAACTCCGTGGAGTCTTTTTGTGATTAGTTAGTTCGCTAAACGGGCCGGGCCATGGGCCCTTTTGTTTCTTCTCTTGTAACCGGCCAACAAACATCCCCTAAGTATATATTTCGTCTTCGTTTTTACTAAATCCCGTGTATTATTATTCGTGACATGTGTTCGTGTTTTATTTATTATATGTAAATACTTGTAAATACTAAATGATAACATATGTAATACTTGTATTTATACATTAAATATCCATGATACGTGTCTTGTATTAATTAACTATAAAGTTTTAATTAATCCGTGTTTTCATGTATTTAATACTTTCATGTATATGCGGGTTTTATAACTCTTCTCCTCTAAAATAATAATTCGTCCTCGAATTAGAGATACGATAAGCTGAAAAGGACATACCCGAATCATAGACGAAAGTGAGGGTAAGAAGTTCGGATTGACTCCTCCGTTTCCCAAGTGGCTTCCCGCTCGGGATGGTCCCTCCAAAGGATCTTGACAAATGGAATCGTCTTTCTCCTCATGACCCGATCTTGATGATCGAGAACTGCCTCGGGTTCCTCAACATAGGATAGATCCTCACGAATCTGATCGAGTGGATACGTGACAATGTGTAGATTATGATAATTGTATCCTCTGAGTAGGGACACGTGGAACACATTGTGAACATGAGATAGCTGAGGAGGTAACGCCAAATGATACGATACCTCACCGACACGTTCGAGGATCTCAAACGGTCCAATGAAACGAGGACTGAGCTTGCCCTTAATACCAAAACGCTTGACTCCACGTGCTGGTGATACCTTTAAGAAAACATGATCACCAAGATGAAATTCTAACGATCTACGATGTTTGTCAGCATAGCTCTTTTGACGAGCACGAGCTTCCTAAAGCTTCCCCTTGATGATGGCTACCTTCTCATTGGTCACCTCAATTATTTCTGTACCCTCAATGATGCGTTCACCAACCTGATCCCAGCAGATTGGAGCACGACACTTTCTGCCATACAACATCTCAAATGGTGCACACTTGATACTTGCGTGCCAACTGTTGTTGTAAGCAAACTCAACCAAGAAGATGTAATCATCCCAATTCCCTGTCCACTATAACGCACAATCACGCAACATGTCTTCTAAATTCTGAATAGTACGCTCTGACTGAGCGTTAGTTTGAGGATGAAAGGTTGTGCTAAGCTTGAGTCTGGTGCCCCAGGCTTTCTGAAAGCCTCTCTAGAAACGAGATGTAAATTGTGGATCTCTATCTGATATGATATCCGATGGAGTACCATGCAGTCGCATGAGCTCCTGCTGGAATATTTCTGCCAATCTACTAACTGGGTAATCCTTGCGGATTGGAAGGAAATAAGCATACTTGGTTAAACTATCGACAACGACCCATATAGCATCATGTTTTCTATTCTGCGGTACTTCGGTAACAAAATCCATGGATATCTTATCCCACTTCCATTTGGGAATTTCTAATGGTTGTAGTAAACCACTAGCTCGCTGATGTTCTATCTTAACCTGCTGGCAGGTCAGACATTTAGAAACGAAGGTAGCAACATCTTGTTTCATGCCGCTCTACCAAAAATGCTGCTTGAGGTCATGATACATTTTGGTAGAACCTAGATGAATAAAAAATAGAGAGTTGTGAGCCTCAGTCAATAAGGCTTCTCTTAGTGTAGAATCTTCTGGAACACATAACTTGGTACCCTACCATACAATCCCATCATCGTCTATACGGAACTCTGTCTGCTAATCGATATTCTGAATAATCGCCCATATCTCACCGTCATCCTTCTGAGCTGCCTTGATCCGAGAGATTAAGTCTGGCTCAACTCTCAGATTAGCCCAGTAGTCGTGTTGTCCACGTACAAAAAGCTCAATGTCTAAACGTTCTAGATCGCGAATAATTTCCTCTTCAACCTTGATGCCAGTAATCATGCCTGATTTCCTTCTTAAAGCACCGACCACCACATTAGCTTTACCAGGATGGTACTGAATGTTGGTGTCATAATCCTTTAGTAGCTCTAACCACCATCTCTGTCTCATGTTTAGTTCTCGCTGAGTGAATATGTATTTGAGGCTCTTGTGATCAGTGAAGATGTCACATGACTCACCATAAAGATAATGCCTCCAGATTTTGAGTGCAAAAGCAACTGCAGCTAATTCCAGATCATGAGTGGGATAATTTTCTTCATATGGCTCAAGCTGTCGTGATGCATAGGCAATCACCTTCCTATGTTGCATGAGTACACAACCAAGTCTTTTTCCCGAAGCATCGCTATAAATCTGAAATCTACTTGTGCCAGATGGGAGAGTAAGAATAGGTGCAGAAACCAAATGCTGCTTAAGTTCTTCAAATCTCTTCTCCTGCTCATCATTCCAAACGAATTTCTCTCCCTTACGCATCAGCTTAGTCAAAGGCAAGGCTAACCGTGAAAAATTCTCCACAAACCTGCGATAATATCCAGTTAAACCCATAAAACTAGGAACCTCTGTTGCAGATGTCGATCTTGGCCTTTTTGTGATAGCTTCAACCTTCGCAGGATCCATGGTGATCGCTTCTGCGGTAACAATGTGGCCCAGAAATGCCACGTTACTTAACCAGAATTTACACTTGGAAAATTTTGCATACACTTGCTTCTGGTGGAGAATCTGCAATACCGTGCGAAAATGCTCCTCTTGTTCTTCCTTAGATTTCAAGAAGATCAGAATGTCATCGATGAATACAATAATGAACTCGTCAAGAAACTCATGAAAAACGCGGTTCATCAAGTCCATGAATACCACTAGAGCGTTTGTGAGTCCGAAAGGCATGACTACGAACTCAAGTGACCATATCGTGTGCGGAAAGCAGTCTTAGAAATATCCTGCTCCTTCACTCGCAGCTAATGGTAGCCTGATCGTAGATCAATCTTAGAAAAGTGCTTGGCATCTTACAGTTGGTCAAATAAATCGTCAATACGTGGTAATGTATAACAGTTTCTGATCGTGATCTTGTTCAGTTCACGATAGTCAATGCACAGTCGCACGCTGTCGTCCTTCTTCTTAACGAATAACACCGGTGCACCCCATGGTGATATACTCGGGCGGATAAAAACTCGCTCCAGTAACTCCTACAGCTGGTCTTTCAACTCCTTGAGCTCAATGGGAGCGATGCGATAAGGATACTTGGAGATAGGTTCAACTCCTGGAATGAGCTCAATGTCAAACTCCACTTCACGGATAGGTGGTATACCCGGAAGTTCTTGTGGAAACACATCTGGGAATTCTGAGACAATCGGCTAATCATGAATAGATGGAGCTTCAACAGTAGTGTCATGAATAGTAGCTAAGAAACCTTCGCAGCCATGAGCTAGTAAGGCACGTGCTTGCAAGGCAGAAATGATTTGTTCAGACTTTCCTGGTATAAAACTATTATGAATCTATTATGGGGCATGAACTTCACCAAATATGACTCATTATGTATGGCAATCAATCGTGGCGTGGTGTTTTGCTAACCAGTCCATGCCTAATGTGAGACCCCCAAAATCAGGCAAGGAAACACGTAGGCAGCATAGGGGTGCCACGTCATGGTACAAGAATCAATAAAAATACAGTTGACACAAAATTTACGTAATAAAACATTTACATTACATCATAAAATATCAGAGTTTTTAAACAAAGGTCCCATAGTTTTATAAGCGGAAAAATCTACTATTTAAACATGGTTTTGTAACATATAGTTACCAAGAATGTAGGATAAACTTCTGACACTTTTTATCAAAACCAAAGTTTAAATATAACACAGAAATCTCCAAGCTGCGATAATATCCTGCGGGCTCCCATCCAAGCAAAATTAAGTATTATTACCTGAGAATAAACATGAAAATGGTCAACACAAAGTTGAGTGATATTCATAGATTTAGCAGTAAAGGTGTGGAAAACAAGCATTCATTTGTAATACAAGTAAATAGGGAAAATGGTTATGTACATTAAGCATAGTCTGAAACCATTGTTATTGCTATTTAGTTTATGAACCAAAGCTTAACAATCATTGTAAGTTCCTCTAGTTAGTATTCAGCCTAAATACTCAAGTATAAACAAATGCAATGCGTCAAAGTAATACGAGACGGGGATTGTCAATCTCGATGGTGTAAGAACTCGTATTTTTCCCGGTATTATTTTATTCTTTTATTCTTGCTTCTTGAATTTTCTAACGTATTATATTTTCTTGTATTCTTATATGTAAATCCTGAGATCATGATCATTTTAATAAATTATACTTTTTGAGTATTTCCTGATCATTGATAATACTTTATTTCGAATTATAAAATTTTTATTTTATTTTTCCATATTTATTTAAATCAAAGTTTTTGATTTAAAATCACCCGCGTGCATTTTACAAAGAGTTTACTAAAATCAATAAATAACGAGAATTACTAATGATCACGATGCCGACGGATGCCCGATATTTTACATTTCATTATCGATTGTTTCAATGTTCGATGTTTTCGATGTTTTCTTTTAAATGACGTGTTAAGTCGAGTTGGGAGACTATAATATCACATTTTGATGCATTTTAACTTTTGAAAAGTATTTTTATGAAACCCGAGTCCCGTAAATATTTTCAAAATTTACTAATAGTCATTTTCTACCCTTTAAACTATTAAATTACTTTTGAGCCCAAAAGATTATACAATTGGCAAAACAAGTCCCTAACTCCACTATATATTGATTTTTCACCTAACTAACTTCATTTTTATCATACAAAAAACACACACAAAAAATTATCATCTCTCCCATTCTTCTCTCTATATGCCGCCACCCTCACCACACCAAAACCACCTTTGATCATCAAATTTTACATTGTTTTAACAAAATCTAACCAAAGTCCCTTGTTACAAATCAAAAGGTGATTCTATTTATACACAAATCTCACACATGTATCAAGTTTTCAAAATCTTATGATTTCATGGTTGATATGAGTTTTGAGCATCATGCATGTGATGATCTTGATAAGATCACCATGTTTTGATGATAAAAAGTTTATGTTTTTTTATTTTAATTTTTGTTTATGTTACATGCAAGTGTTAAGGTTGATAAGGGTTGATTATAGGATATTAGTTATGGTAGAAAAATGGGTGATTTGTGTTGAAAAAAGTATTTTGGTATGATTTTTAGAGTAGTGGTTTAGGGTAGTAGGTTGAGGCTGATTTTTGGGTATCTTAAGCTTGAATAACTGTTAAACTAACAAGTTAGTCTTGTAGAGATTTTCAATATCTTTGTTTTGATATAAATTATAGCTTCTAACTCAAAACGAGGAGGAAGTTACGATAGTTTGATTATTCGTGTACCGGGAGACGAGTATCGGCACAATCCGAATTTGTTGTCGATATTTGGATCGAATCTCGGAGACTACAAAATGAGTTTTACAAATGGTCAATGGCTGTTCTCAGGACCTAAACTTAGCATTTTGAGTCTATTTTTAAAGTCAATGGTCGGTTTTGCTAATGGTAAAGGTTAGGATGGTCAAAATGGTTTCACGAGTCAAGTGTACAAATCTGTCCGGTTTTTCAAGTATAGAAATATGTTGAGCAGGTGGTTCTAAAATGTAAATCATTAGATTAAATTTAAACTGAGTTTTATTCAGGTTATAATTGACTTTCTCATCAAGTTTCATAAAAATCCGAGTTGTCTAAGTATGGGAAATAAGCTTGTACATTTGGCATGTACCGACAGATTTTTACCGAGAAAGTAGTTTAATAAAGTAAACGTATAGAAGGGTATTGTAGTACCACTTGCATTGTTATTCTTTCGGGTTTGTCATGATTTTGTAAAGTTGAGTTTTATGATTGTAAAGTATGGTTTATACTTGAGTCAATTATTAATAAAGTGCGCGCCTTATTTGGTAGGTTGCGGCTTTCGTGTTTACCGGGCATCCATATCGTTGGCGATCGTCTTACCACTACTGTTTCTACTCAGTTTCTGAGTACCGTGATTCACTTACCTCGTGGATAAGGTGAGTTCATAGACCCTTTTTACTTGCACATTGTTTCTAAACGCGGGGTAAGATTTTAAATGGTGGAACACATCCATTTAAAAACTGTATGCTATCCAGAACTTGTATGCTATCCAGAATTGTATGCTTTTCAAATAGTTTTCATTGATATTATTGCTTTTAGTCAATAGCCTTAAGTTTCCTCTCTTGATCATGAACCTTTAATTTACTTGTGTTTCTAAGCGCGAATGTTGTGGGTGGAGCCATCGGGATCGACAATACCCGTCCCGATTACCTTGACGCATTTAACATTTGATTTGTTACTTGAGTATTTAGGTTGAATACTCACTAGAGGAACTTACATGAGTTAAGCTTCGGTTCATGAACTAAACAGAAATAATAATGTTTCGGACTATGGTTAATGTACATAACCATTTCCCTATTTCTTGTTTACAAATGAATGCTTGTGTTCCACACCTTTACTGCTAAACCAATGGATATCACTCAACTTTATGTTGATGATTTTACATGTTTAATCTCAGGTATTATTACTTAGCTTTGTTTGGATGGGAGCCCGTAGGATATTATCGCAGCTTGGAGATTTCTATGTATATTTAAACTTTGGTTTTATCTAAAAACTGTCAGAAGTTTTTCTTGTATTCTTGGTAACTATAAGTTACAAAACCATAGTTATATAATAGATTTTCCGCTTATAAAACTCTAGGACATATGTTTAAAACTCTTATCTTTTATGATGTAATGTATATGTTTTTATTACGTCAACTTTGTGTCAACAGTATTTTATTGTTTCTTGTACCATGACGTGGAACCCCCTTGCTGCCTAGTTGTTTCCTTGCCTGATTTTTGGGGTCTCACAGATGGATCTACCAACATAATATCAATGAAAGGAGCTATAGACTAAAAGCAATAATATCAATGAAAAACTGGTGTAAATCATCGAGTTCTGGAAAGCATACAAGTTCTGGATAGCATACAAGTTTAGGATTGCATACAGTTTTAAATGAATGTGTTCCACCATGTAAAATCTCACCCCACGTTTAGAAACAATGTTCAAGTAGTAAAAAGGGGCTATGAACTCACCTTAGTGCAAGTGTGACGGATATGAGAATCGGGCTGAAGAAGGCTTATGGAAGTACTCCAAGGGCTACCCACGACCAACAAGAGTGATCACGACCCTTAAGTATGCGTTTTATTAAAATATAAAACAATTGTATCAAAGTGTTTTGTAAAAATGTAATATGTATATAACTTGCACAACCAATCGAGCTTAAGTGTGGTCATGACCTTCATGATACACAACCTGTAGAAAATGCATAACATAATATCCTAAGGTCTCAAATCAAGTAACCCAAGTGAATTGCACCTAAGAACGCCAACAATTTACTTAACCGTAGGCGTAAAGTCACATTTTTTGGTATAGCTGTTTTGTAAATGGCGGAGCTCCCAATACATAAGTGATGAGACTGCTTTTATACATAGTCTCATCGTCCAAAACGGGCTTAAAATGCATTAAATATCATTAAAACTACCAAATATATGCTCGTGTTTGTTGCTTGTTTATTTTAGGTACGGATATTGAGGAAATGACAAAAAGATCACAAGAATCAATCAAAAACGAACACGGGAAACGAAGCCGCACAATGAACCGGGCCCGAATCATGAATTTCCAAAATGGTCCTTGAAGAATTGAAGATTGGCAAGAATGGTCCCTCAACTTTAGAAGACTTGTCATTTTATACCCCTGTAAATCCTCAAAATTACTTGTGGGTCCCTAAAATATCAAGTATGTACAAGTACAACCCTTGAAGATTGAAGAAATTACATTTAAAGTCCTTGTTTAAAGTTGTGACAACTCTTGTGCCAAAAGTGACAAGTATGCCAAAGTTGTTATTAAGGAAAACAAAGTTGTTGGCTGGTTTTTACAAAGTAAACAAGAAAGGAAACTTGGGGGGCCAAACTGGCCAGACAAACAACCTCTCCTCCACCACTCCACAGCCGCCACGTGCCCCATTAAAACCCAACAACCAATCACGTTACTCCTCCCTTCCACATCAGATTCCACCCACATTTTTTAAATAACAGATTTATTTAATCTGTTTTCTTTTGGTGGTAAACACAAGTTTTAAAAATTAATCCCCCCCTTAACAAATCAAAACCATGCCTGCTACTATCCTAATCCCAAGAACCCTAATCCTAATCTGGTACAAAACAAAGGGCTATTATTTGATTAAGTCCAGATTGGTAATTCATCTAAGCCTAAACCAAACCCACATCCCAAATCAACCCCAGACACACTCATGTGTCTTGTGGGACCCTCACCTGCCCATCACTTTTGTCCCAAACCCCTATACCCGACCAGATAAACTCCCCACATGTATTCCTTGGTCCCTAATACAAAATGAACGCCCAAGATCAACAAGGATAGTTGTCAACAGTACAAGAGTCACAAGATGCCACTTTGACAAATTTGAAGACCATTGACCAAGGGCATTTCTGGATTTCCAGTTAGCTAGGGTTTTAGCTTCTAGTTTCGTCTATTCACTTGTATAAATACAAGCCGTATGTGGCTGTATTCTTTGTTCCCAGATTTTTCTCACAAATTTGTAATTCCTTTTTAATATAATGAAAGTTGGTATTTTTTATGCAAATGTAATTCCTTTTCCTTGTTAAAAGTTGGTGTTTTGTTGAGTAAAAATCTGAGTTCCAAGTTTACAAAAGTTTGTGGTTCAACCTGATTTATCAAGGTTGGTTTGAAGATTTCAAAACGTTTTTTAAGGTTTCTGAATTTGGTCTTGTTAAAAAATATGTTTTGAAAGTTTGGAAGTTGATTTGTTTAAGTTAATTGTAAGAAGAAGATTTTCAAAAAGTTCTAAAAAAAGAAAAGAAAGAAAACAGATTGTTTGTTATTGTGTTGCATTGTTCTTAGCAGGAAAGCAGTTGGAGATCTTGACTGTTCTTCCAAGGATCTGCACAAGCCCCAGCTTGTTTGGAGATGGCTATGCAGCCATTGAGGGGCCTGGATGTAGGCCCCTCTAGGTAAATTGGTCTAGAACCCTTATAGTCAAATTTTATGTGATTTTGTGTGAAATGGTTTGTATGTTGGATTTTTCTGTTTGATTTTGCTCTAAGATGTTTATTATGCATGTTTAGATAGCTGGATATCAGATTGGGTAGGATTAGGACACTATTGATTTGTTAATTTTCAGTTTTAAGAAATTAAGGGGTGTTTGGATCTGCAAATTAAGGCAGGGTTAGGGATAGCTTTTGGCTCATAAACAGGTTTAATACACTCATTATAGTAGTTATAGGTTTATTCAGTGTTTTGTTCTAAGCTTGGCATGATAGAAATCAGTTTTGCATGCTAGTTATTTGGTTAAAACAGTCAAGGACCAAAACTGAGATGTTTTAGTTAATTTTAAATCTTAAAATCTTGTAGATTGTTAGATAATCTGATTATAGAGGGTTGTTGATAGCTTGTTTGTGTTTTGGTGGTGATTTGATCAAGTGCTAGTAGTTTGAAATACGTTTGTGTCAAGTAGTTCAGATTACTGTTCACAGACACACCTTTGCTATATCAGTGACTTAATTGGCCCTTTTGTGTGTTAATTGTGCATTTCACTTGTTGTTTTTATTGTCTATTTGACTCCCCACAACCCAACTGGTTGTGGGGGTGCCTTTGGATCTGATTAAAACCAAGAAACAAGAAAGATACAATCAAAAACGTGCTCAGACCTGATTTTTACACTAACAGTGGGAACAAAGTTCCCCCCTGCTTGCACAATTTTTACCACTGCTCAGCTAAAAGACAAATCCTTTGCAAGTGTCACTATCAGGATTTTGACTTTTTTGTCTTTTGTGGCTTAAAATTGGATTTAGGACTTGAAACAAATTGCATTATTTTTCTTATTTAATTTGTGATTTTTCAGTTTAATTAATTTTTAATTTACTGTTCATTAAGTATTTTTTAGGATTTATAGCTATTTTTAATTAACTTTTAAATTTCTGATTTTGGCATTTAGTGACAAAAATTGTTATTTTTCAAATTTAACATTTTTTATAGATTAAGAAAAACATTTTAAGATTTTTAGTTAAAAAAGTTTTTACTGTTCACTTTTTAATTATTTTTTATAATTAATTTAGTTTAATTAGGGTTTTAATATTAATCTGTTTTGTCCTTTAGTGCAAAATTTATATTTTTCAAACTTTTTCATTTTTCTACTGTTCTTTAGAGTAATTTAGGATTTTTAAAATTGTCAAATTATTTTTGGCATTATTTTATTATTTTTTATAATTATTTTGGTTTAAAAATAGTTTTTAGTGATTTAAAAATAAAAAAATAGTTTTTAAAATTCAGGAAAAATACTTTTTAGTCTTTAGATAATATAAGTAAGTTATTTGTTCAATAAAATAATATTTTGGACATTTTGTTAATTATATTTAATTTTAGGGCTTTAATTAGCATTTAAAATTGAATATTTAATTAATAAAAGGTTTTAAAATATTTTTATTGGATTTTTATTCTTATTTATATTATTTTAGATTTAGTTTAACTTTTAATTAATTTTTAGGTTCAAAATTTTTAATTTTGTAGTTTTACGGTTTTACGTGAACGCCTTTTTCGTCTTAGCTTAATCCGTCTTCGTAACCGTCATTCTCTTCTCACCCCATTTCTATTTTCTTTTTCTCAATATAATCTCAAATCAGAATCAATTCATTACACAACGCATTAGCCTCCTCGAGAACGAACTCACTTTAGGGTCATTTGCACACGGTTTTCCTAAATCGTCGTGCTTACTTCCCTATTTTACGCTCTTTTTCCTAAAAGAGTGTGAATTTACAACTATCATTTTGGCGCCGCTGCCGGGGAGGCGTGTTGTGTTTTGATTGGAATTGTTGTTTTTATATACTAACCATAATTAGTATTTGTATTAGTAGCACTCTACTAATACGTATTATCGGTTTTCGGTTTTTGTGTGAATACTATTACTATAGTGTATACGTAGAACAATAAATTCACAAGTACCCCAAATACGTGAGCAATCACAACCTTGACTTGGGAGGTCATTACCCAATCATTGTATTCGAATCTCAAACCAAAGGAAAAAGGCAAAAATAGATAAATACTTTCGTGAAGCTCGATTTTGAAAATACAAACTATAAGGTGGGTATAAGGCGGTTGTATTTCACAACCTAAAGGAAAAAGGCTCTTAAGTGCTTCGCGCCGCCTCGTTTCCTCCGCTTGCTTGTGCGTATTTTGAGATTGAAAGCTAATCGAGGGTTTTGCCGCCCAAAGTATTATTACATATCATATATATTTTCTTGGTTTCATTTGATTAAACCCTCTTGAACGTTTTGGTGTTCCACCAACGTTCTAAAGTCATGGAAGGCGTTCACTTCACGTGATCATTTTCATTCCTTGAGGCTTCTTTAATCAAGAGATTTGATTAAGGAGGAGATTTGTAGATTTGTGTCTACTTAATACATTCACCAAGATCCAAAAAGGTTAATACAATCAAAAACCACAAAAAAAATTGAAAAATACAAAACACCAAAAAGACTCTTCTTTGCTCGTCTCCTCGTTGTATGTGACGTTTATGCTAACTCTTAATCAAGCAAGACGTGCACGAAACGAAAGAACAAAACTCCCACTCCAAATCATTCTAGTGAGGAGTCTCCTATTGACGAACCCATTGTAAGAGAAGCACCAACCATGGCGAATCGAACTATGATGGAGTTACTTCAAGCACCAACCGAGGGTTATGGAGAGGCTATTGTGATTCCCGCTATCCTTGCGGATAATTTTGAGGTGAAAACGGGTTTGTTGTCGATGATCCAAAACAACAAATTCCGTGGTGATGAGAAGGACAATCCACACAACCATATCCGCCAATTTAATCGTCTTACCGCTACTTGCAAATTTAAGGATGTCTCGAATGACTCGATTAAGATGATGCTTTTTCCGTATTCCTTAGCGGGGCCCGCTAAAATTTGGTTAGAGAAAGAGCCACCCAATTCTATATTGACGTGGAAGGATCTCGTTTCAAAATTCGTGAACCAATTTTGTCCGCCCTCTAAGACTACGCACTTGAAAAACGAGATTTCAAAATTTTCACAAGAATGTAATGAAAGTTTTTCAACGGCTTGGAATAGGTTTAAGGAGATGTTACATGAATGTCCTCATCACGGTTTTTCCGACTTGCATCAAATTGACACGTTTTACAATGGAATTAATGATCATGAAAGAGATTATTTAAATGCCGCCGCGGGTGGTAATTTTTTGTGTAAAACGGTTGAGGAAGCTTTGGTGATAATTGAGAATAGGTCTAAGGTTTATAGCCCTCGTAACACACCGAGTGTTGCCAAAATGGGCTCATCATCGTCTCGTAGCAGTAATGCTTTACATGATGAAGCAAATGAAGAAAATCGGTTTTTTGATAGATTTGCTAACCTTATGTCCCATTGGAAAGCTCAAGAAGCTTCGAACTCCGCTTCGGTTAAAGCGGTTGCTAAGAGTTGTTTGTCTTGTGGTGGAGCTCATGATCTTTCCGAGTGCATTACCGCGGATGGTAACACTTCGAGTGCTTATGTAGCAACGGGAACTTATAACCAAAACGGTCAAGGTTCCCGCCAAAATTAAGCTCCACCAAATCAAAATGCTAATAACTATCGAAACAACAATCAAGGTAGTAATTATCAAGGCAATCAACGTAACTACAACAAGGGTAATTATCAAAGTGGAAATGGGCAAATTTCAAACCAAAACCAAAACCGTGATTTTCAAACTACCACACAAGGTTTTCAAAATGATCACACCAAAAATCTTCAAGGAGAATTTTTGAATTATGCTAAGGCAAACGATGCTAAGTTTGATAATATGCAACGTGAAATGGTTAGCTTAAGATCCGAGTTGAAAAACGAGCTTAAAAACGAACTTGCTAATGAACTTAAAACTCATGCTAATAAAATGGAAGGAAATGTTCAACGACTCCAACAAAATCAACAAAAAATGGAGCAAGGTCAACATGAGATTAAGCAAGAATTGTTAAAAGCGGACGCTAGGCAATCTAAGTTTGAAGACCGAATGGGAAAAATGTTTGAAGCTATCATGTGTAAACCTTCTTCTTCGGGTGGTCTTCCTAGTGATGCCATCGTAAACCCGAAAGGAGAATTGAAGGTTATTACTACTCGTAGTGGTAAAACTTTCAAAGAACCCATTTCTCGTCCAAGTACTTCTATGGAGAAGGAAAAAGAGAAAGAATCCGAGGTGGTGGTAGAAAAGGAGCAAATTCCAAGCCCACAAAGTACCGCTCAAACCACACCTACGGTTGAACCAACACCAATAGTGGAACCCGAGATTCCAAGGCCTTTGCCTATGCCCCAACCCACACCACTCTTACCTTACCCTTCAAGACGAAACAAGGAAAAGGCACAAGAACGAAATAAATATCAATTTGAACTTTTTATGAAAATGTTTCGTGACTTGCATTTTTATATAAGTTTTGCCGACGCCTTGGTCATGATGCCTCGATTTGCCGCGAACTTCAAAAGTATGTTGAATAACAAAGAGAAATTGCAAAAATCGTCTAGTTGTTCTTCGGTTTTTCTTAGCCGCATACCTCAAAAAGTCGGTGATCCCGGCAAGTTTTTAATCCCATGTGCTATACAAGACATGGAAGAATGCTACGCCTTGGCCGATCTTGGTGCTAGTATTAATTTGATGCCTCTTGAGATTTTTAAGTCGCTCAATCTTCCCAATCTCACTCCTTCAAGAATGTCAATCGAGATGGCCGATCATTCTACGATTCTAGCTTGTGGAGTAGCCGAGGACGTCTTCGTGAAATTTGGAAAGTTCTACTATCCCGTAGACTTTATTATTGTTGACATCCCCATCGATCCTAAAGTTCCTTTAATTTTAGGTCGATCATTTTTGGATACCTCGAGAGCACTTATCGATGTGCATGCTAGGAAAATCACTCTTCGTTTCAATGAGGAAGAACTCGTCATAAATGCAACTCAAAACTCCACACTTTCTCATGTGTATTCTATCACGTCTTTGTACAATGTCAATCCTATCAAAAAAATTTGCAAAAAGATTTCAAAAAGAGTTTTAGGAGTTGATGATAAAAACGATTTTCCGTCCCCTCCGCCGGTGGAGGTTAAGAGTGTTAAGCCTACGATTCCAATCACGAATGATTCTTCGGATGATGAATATGTTAATCCCGATGGGGGAGTTTTCTTTGTTGACAAACGTTTTGAGAACTTACCACCACCTTTACCAAAACGGTTTTCAAATGTGAGAATTTTTAGTGTGACTAATATTGCTTTAGAAACACCAAATATTTTTGACATAATTAAGTCGGGTTTTCACAAGGAGAGTTTAAAAGATGAAAAAGGGAAAGATTTTAAATTAAATTTAAAAGATTTTTCTACAACTCTAACTCCGTCATCACCACGTGTATTGAGTACTACAAGCTCGTCTTCTCCTTTTGACGATGCTTTGTGTGGACCTAGTGTGGGGGAAGCCCATTATGTTCCCTCCCCTTTCTCCACCGAGGACGAGATATTTGATCCTGGAATTGCATATAAAGGGAAATCTCGGTCTTCCACCGATGCAATAAATGGAAAATCTTTCTATTTGATTGGTGCGAGTCTACCTCGAGTAGCTCAATGTTTTTATGACTTACCCATTGTCCCACCCTTCTATTTCTTCTCATCTATTTTCTTGAAACCCTTTGGGTTTGTGTTGACACACGATGAAGTGGCGATGATTTGTTTTTCCAATGAAAACGAGAACGCCATCTTCGATCCCGGTATTTTGCACCATCAAAGGACTTAGTCCTTAATACCGGTTGTTTTTGGGCCTTGTTTATCATGTAAGCCCCATCAAAAATTGACCATACCATGATAATCCCTAAATGATCACATTTATGGGGATTCGAGTCGAGCTTTTGACTCGGTTATCAAAAACAAGGTGCCTCGTGGGGGAGACCCATGCTTATCCATGTACATATTATTGCTTTCTAATTAGTTTAATGTGAGGGGATTTGTGCCCTTCCAACCTTTGTTTCGTGGTTGTTTGTGCATTGCGGTTTTTAGATCATGATCTTCACGATTGGGGCCTCTCGTGTTCGTTTTATGGGAGCACTCGATCGTTTGCTTTGAAGACTTTCTCAATATCCAAATGATATATCCTTTGATGTTCTAACCTTATGTTCTTAGCACACTTCATAAACGGCTATTAATTTATTGGTTATACCCTTTCCATGCTAGATTAGGCATTCGACTACGTCTCTAGTATGGGGGTGTTTGCACCCCTAGACTCGAAACATTGAGGAAAATGTTTAACTTTAGTATGGGGGGGGGGGGGGGGGGTGAATAGATACTTGCCTTGCCAAACCTTCACGCTTTCTAAAATTTATCTTTTTGTTTATCGTTTTGTTGCAAAATTTATTAATTTATATATTAAAATTTTTACGTGCACGTCTTGCTTGATTACGAGTTAGCATAAACGTCACGTACAACGAGGAGACGAGCAAAGAAGATTCTTTTTGGTGTTTTGTATTTTTCAATTTTTTTTTGTGCTTTTTGATTATATTAACATTTTTGGATCTTGGTGAATGTATTAAGTAGACACAAATCTACAAATCTCCTCCTTAATAAAATCTCTTGATTAAAGAAGCCTCAAGGAATGAAAATGATCACGTGAAGTGAACGCCTTCGATGACTTTAGAACGTTGGTGGAACACCAAAACGTTCAAGAGGGTTTAATCAAATGAAACCAAGAAAATATATATGATATGTAATAATACTTTGGGCGGCAAAACCCTCGATTAGCTTTCAATCTCAAAATACGCACAAGCAAGCGGAGGAAACGAGGTGGCGCGAAGCACTTAAGAGCCTTTTTCCTTTAGGTCGTGAAATACAACCGTCTTATACCCACCTTATAGTTTGTATTTTCAAAATCGAGCTTCACGAAAGTATTTATCTATTTTTGCCTTTTTTCTTTGCTTTGAGATTCGAATATAATGATTGGGTAATGACCTCCCAAGTCAAGGTTGTGATTGCTCACGTATTTGGAGTACTTGTGAATTTATTGTTCTACGTATACACCATAGTAATAGTATTCACACAAAAACCGAAAACCGATAATACGTATTAGTAGAGTGCTACTAATACAAATACTAATTATGGTTAGTATATAAAAACAACAATTCCAATCAAAACACAATACGCCTCCCCGGCAACGGCGCCAAAATGATAGTTGTAAATTCACACTCTTTTAGGAAAAAGAGCGTAAAATAGGGAAGTAAGCACGACGATTTAGGAAAACCGTGTGTAAATGACCCTAAAGTGAGTTCGTTCTCGAGGAGGCTAGTGCGTTGTGTAATGAATTGATTTTGATTTGAGATTATATTGAGAAAAAGAAAATAGAAATGGGGTGAGAAGAGAATGACGGTTACGAAGACGGATTAAGCTAAGACGAAAAAGGCGTTCACGTAAAACCGTAAAACTACAAAATTAAAAATTTATACTAAAAATTAATTAAAAGTTAAACTAAGTCTAAAATAATATAAATAAGAATAAAAATCCAATAAAAGTATTTTAAAACCTTTTATTAATTAAATATTCAATTTTAAATGCTAATTAAAGCCTTAAAATTAAATATAACTAACAAAATGTCCAAAATATTATTTTATTGAACAAATAACTTACTTATATTATCTAAAGACTAAAAAGTATTTTTTTTGAATTTTAAAAACTATTTTTTTATTTTTAAATCACTAAAAACTATTTTTAAACCAAAATAATTATAAAAAATAATAAAATAATTCCAAAAATAATTTGACAATTTTAAAAATCCTAAATTACTCTAAATAACAGTAGAAAAATGAAAAAGTTTGAAAAATATAAATATTTGCACTAAAGGACAAAACAGATTAATATTAAAACCCTAATTAAACTAAATTAATTATAAAAAATAATTAAAAAGTGAACAGTAAAAACTTTTTTAACTAAAAATCTTAAAATGTTTTTCTTAATCTATAAAAAATGTTAAAACTGAAAAATAACAATTTTCGTCACTAAATGCCAAAAACAGAAATTTAAAAGTTAATTAAAAATAGCTATAAATCCTAAAAAATACTTAATGAACAGTAAATTAAAAATTAATTAAACTGAAAAATCACAAATTAAATAAGCAAAATAATGCAATTTGTTTCAAGTCCTAAATCCAATTTTAAGCCACAAAAGACAAAAAAGTCAAAATCCTGATAGTGACACTTGCAAAGGATTTGTCTTTTAGCTGAGCAGTGGTAAAAATTGTGCAAGCAGGGGGAACTTTGTTCCCACTGTTAGTGTAAAAATCAGGTCTGAGCACGTTTTTGATTGTATCTTTCTTGTTTCTTGGTTTTAATCAGATCCAAAGGCACCCCCACAACCAGTTGGGTTGTGGGGAGTCAAATAGACAATAAAAACAACAAGTGAAATGCACAATTAACACACAAAAGGGCCAATTAAGTCACTGATATAGCAAAGGTGTGTCTGTGAACAGTAATCTGAACTACTTGACACAAAAACGTATTTCAAACTACTAGCACTTGATCAAATCACCACCAAAACACAAACAAGCTATCAACAACCCTCTATAATCAGATTATCTAACAATCTACAAGATTTTAAGATTTAAAATTGACTAAAACATCTCAGTTTTGGTCCTTGACTGTTTTAACCAAATAACTAGCATGCAAAACTGATTTCTATCATGCCAAGCTTAGAACAAAACACTGAATTAACCTATAACTACTATAATGAGTGTATTAAACTTGTTTATGAGCTAAAAGCTATCCCTAACCCTGCCTTAATTTGCAGATCCAAACACCCCTTAATTTCTTAAAACTGAAAATTAACAAATCAATAGTGTCCTAATCCTACCCAATCTGATATCCAGCTATCTAAACATGCATAATAAACATCTTAGAGCAAAATCAAATAGAAAAATCCAACATACAAACCATTTCACACAAAATCACATAAAATTTGACTATAAGGGTTCTAAGACCAGTTTACCTAGAGGGACCTACATCCAGGCCCCTCAATGGTTGCATAGCCATCTCCAAACAAGCTGGGGCTTGTGCAGATCCTTGGAAGAACAGTCAAGATCTCCAACTGCTTTCCTGCTAAGAACAATGCAACACAATAACAAACAATCTGTTTTCTTTCTTTTCTTTTTTTAGAACTTTTTGAAAATCTTCTTTTTACAATTAACTTAAACAAATCAACTTCCAAACTTTCAAAACATATTTTTTAACAAGACCAAATTCAGAAACCTTAAAAAACTTTTTGAAATCTTCAAACCAACCTTGATAAATCAGGTTGAACCACAAACTTTTGTAAACTTGGAACTCAGATTTTTACTCAACAAAACACCAACTTTTAACAAGGAAAAGGAATTACATTTGCATAAAAAATACCAACTTTCATTATATTAAAAAGGAATTACAAATTTGTGAGAAAAATCTGGAACAAAGAATACAGCCACATACGGCTTGTATTTATACAAGTGAATAGAAGAAACTAGAAGCTAAAACCCTAGCTAACTGAAAATCCAGAAATGCCCTTGGTCAATGGTCTTCAAATTTGTCAAAGTGGCATCTTGTGACTCTTGTACTGTTGACAACTATCCTTGTTGATCTTGGGCGTTCATTTGGTATTGGGGACCAAGGAATACATGTGGGGCGTTTATCTGGTCGGGTATAGGGGTTTGGGACGAAAGTGATGGGCAGGGGAGGGTCCCACAAGACACATGAGTGTGTCTGGGGTTGATTTGGGATGTGGGTTTGGTTTAGGCTTAGATGAATTACCAATCTAGACTTAATCAAATAATAGCCCTTTGTTTTGTACCAGATTAGGATTAGGGTTCATGGGATTAGGATAGTAGCAAGCATGGTTTTAATTTGTTAAGGGGGGGATTAATTTTTAAAACTTGTGTTTACCACCAAAAGAAAACAGATTAAATAAATCTGTTATTTAAAAAATGTGGGTGAAATCTGATGTGGAATGGAGGAGTAACGTGATTGGTTGTTGGGTTTTAATGGGGCACGTAGCGGCTATGGAGTGGTGGAGGAGAGGTTGTTTGTCTGGCCAGTTTGGCCCCCCAAGTTTCCTTTCTTGTTTACTTTGTAAAAACCAGCCAACAACTTTGTTTTCCTTAATAACAACTTTGGCATACTTGTCACTTTTGGCACAAGAGTTGTCACAACTTTAAACAAGGACTTTAAATGTAATTTCTTCAATCTTCAAGGGTTGTACTTGTACATACTTGATATTTTAGGGACCCACAAGTAATTTTGAGGATTTACAGGGGTATAAAATGACAAGTCTTCTAAAGTTGAGGGACCATTCTTGCCAATCTTCAATTCTTCAAGGACCATTTTGGAAATTCATGATTCGGGCCCGGTTCATTGTGCGGCTTCGTTTCCCGTGTTTGTTTTTGATTGATTCTTGTGATCTTTTTGTCATTTTCTCAATATCCGTACCTAAAATACACAAGCAACAAACACGAGCATATATTTGGCAGTTTTAATGATATTTAATGCATTTTAAGCCCGTTTTGGACGATGAGACTATGTATAAAAGCAGTCTCATCACTCCCCCATACTAAACCATTGTCGTGCCCTCACGCAATGCTAGAATAAAGTATCGTAGCACCTCCAAAATTCATTTTTATTCACTTTATTGAAAGATAAACTAGCTACACTACTACTATTACTACTACTTGCGTTTTAGACATAATGTATGATTTTCATCGCAAAATGGGACGTTTAGGTTCATAGAATAAGAAAACGTGAATGCTTCGTTAGAAATAATTTCATCGTCCTCGATTTTCACCCAAATTCCATGCCAAGCGTGTAACGAGATCATTGTCATTATAAGTTAGTAATGCTAACACTACTCATATGTCCTAATCACGTACTTATCCTCCCATTATTCCTAAGTTGTATCTCTTATATTTTATTTTGTCTTGAATGTTTCACGAGGATACATTGTTTGACTTATGCGATAATAGAGATTTAGGTCTAAAAATAGAGTCCTAATGGTGTAACCAAGACCATCAAATCAATAACCCCTCCTAATAGACAACGATGTCAAAAAATTAAGTCAACAAGAAGGATCGATAAACACGGTTTTATAACGGTTTTGAACATGAGACTTATTACCAAGACTTTTATACGCCCCCTAACGAAAGGGCCTTATTATCTTTGGTTTACCTCCATCTTTTATTCAACTTCGCCATGAAGCTTTTATTATGACTTCGGTCTTGCCTTGCCTTTTATTATCCGCCTCATCGGTGGTTTTATTAGCCAAAGACGTATATCCTCACGCTAAGGCGAATTTTGTATCTTTAAAGCTTCGAAGATTAAGGCTTGATTCACTTTCAATTTTGCATAGATTTTTCGGCCTTGTGGGGCTTCAAATTGTTTGCTAGATTTAGGTGAGCACTTGAAATCTTATTATTGGGTGAAGCTTTCGATTATTAGGGTGCCAATACTTCAAAACCGTGACGCTGGCGATACCTTAATGTATTCCCAATTTAATTACACGGAAGCTACTAGAAAAGACTAGAAACCCAACAATCCCAACTAAACCGCTAAGTCAATATTTATTAAGCAAAAAATATTTACAAGCGAATGGAGAATAAACAAACAACGAGAACACATGAGTTTTTGAAAGAATACGAGTACTCTACGTTTAGCATAGTAACTTATAATTAACTCTATCATTTCTCGTCCTCATTTAAGAGACTTAGCCTAATGTGTAGTTAAGGAATCAAAGCTAAGTGCTCAACACGCACGGTCGAGTCAAAAATTACTCTTATTCTCGCCATCGGAAAATCTACATTCGTGTCTTCAAACACTTATAAAACATGAGAAAAATTAAAATTTGGCCATTTTTAGCCTTATTTTGCAACAAAACGATAAACAAAAAGATAAATTTTGGAAAGCGTGAAGGTTTGGCAAGGCAAGTATCTATTCACCCCCCCCCCCCATACTAAAGTTAAACATTGTACTCAATGTTTCGAGTCTAGGGGTGCAAACACCCCCATACTAGAGACGTAGTCGAATGCCTAATCTAGCATGAAAAGGGTGTAACCAATAAATTAATAGCCGTTTATGAAGTGTGCTAAAAACCTAAGGTTAGAACATCAAAGGATATATCATTTGGATATTGAGAAAGTCTTCAAAGCAAACGATCGAGTGCTCCCATAAAACGAACACGAGAGGCTCCAATCGTGAAGATCATGATCTAAAAACCACAATGCACAAACAACCACGGAACAAAGGTTGGAAGGGCACAAATCCCCTCACATTAAACTAATTAGAAAGCAATAATATGTACATGGATAAGCATGGGTCTCCCCCACGAGGCACCTTGTTTTTGATAACCGAGTCAAAAGCCCGACTCGAATCCCCATAAATGTGATCATTTAGGGATTATCATGGTATGGTTAATTTTTGATGGGGCTTACATGATAAACAAGGCCCAAAAACAACCGGTATTAAGGACTAAGTCCTTTGATGGTGCAAAATACCGGGATCGAAGATGGCGTTCTCGTTTTCATTGGAAAAACAAATCATCGCCACTTCATCGTGTGTCAACACAAACCCAAAGGGTTTAAATAAGGCTAACAACTATGGGGTTTTCACCCTGGAACGGGTCTCTCATGAGGTTTCCAGAATGTCCAACCATTCGATCTAAGAGTTTACAAAACTTTTTAAAAGTCCAAAACACTAACAGCCACCCCGTAAGCACTTAATGGTCAAACTGCACTAGTCAAACTTGGGACAAAATAATCCGTTAACCTACAGTAGAAACTCGATAAATTAATACTCGATTATTTAATAAACTCTCTAAGATAATATTTTTTGCCGGTCCCGACTCGGGGATAGGGTGCTAAATTAATAATTCGCTAAAATTATTAGATAATACATTTTTGATAATTTTTTTATACCCCATATAAAATATAAATTAGTAATTCCTTATATATAGCATATTACATGAATGATTTATGAAGGTTTCTTGAAAAATGACTAAATTGTCTTTTATTTTTTGTTGAAATCATTTTTCCCTTGAATCCCGTCTCTAATTTTCCTTAGCATGGTAAGAACTTCTGGTGTTGTTTTCTCATAGCTCAACAAGAAATTGTTCAATATGATTGCCGCTTTAATAGCTTCGTTTCGCGAAGGGGGCTCCATTGTAGAACTTTCATCATCTTCTTCATCGATATCATCTTTATTAATTCCAATAACGCTTTTAATAATTTCTTCATCAGTCAACAACTATGCAACTACATTTTCTTCTGGGTGAGTCAGAACATCTTCTTGAAAGGTGTTTGTAAACTAAGTATTCTACTATAAATTAATAAAATATTAATTAATATATAAATTTATAATTATTAATTTATCGATTAATTAATAATTCTTTTAATTAATAAATTTTGGTGGTCCCAAATGTATTATTTTATAGAGTTTCTACTGTATAAGGTTTAAGGGCATGAGATTTCCACCATTGGAAAGCCTCAAGACTCTACTTTCAGCCCATACCAACCACGAGTAAATAGCTACTACCAATTAGCGGGAAAGTTACATTCTTTGAAGGTTACAAAATTAGAATTTAGGTTTTTAAACTTGGGTTTACTGTTTTAGCCATAAAAACCATTTTGTGATAGACATCGATGTGAGGTCAGCGGTGTTAGTTCGATTATAATGTATACTAACTCACTAGGTTTTAAAAAGTCAAATATATAGTCCATGACCTGGAGCAAAAATCTATACAAGTCTGTTGGGTCAGATTGGGTTCACAACCGTAAATCAGCCATAACGCACTCATCCGGAGGAGTTGATCGCCATCCAACTCGCTAATAACATATAAAAGGGTCAGTGAATCCATCTAAGCTATTAAAACACAGTCTATAGTGGGAAAATATATGAGTTTTGGGCTCACAAACCTGCTGTCCGAATTTAGACCTTCTAGCTTAATTTGGCCATAACTTCCTCATCCGAAGGAGTTGTGCATCCATCCAACTCGCCACTATCATCTACAATGGTCAATATACCTATTAAAGCGATAATATCAGTGGCTTCAAGTCAAAAATTCGGGGGTTTTGAGGTCCATAACCTGTTTTCCAGAATCTACTTAGAATTCTACCCATCAATCAACCATCAATAACACTTCAATCAACTCACAAAGTCACCAATTCCTCACATGCACTCATCAAAATCTCTCATCAATCAATTACATGTTCTTATATAATTAATAAATCAAGAAGGTAAAGATGAAGATACTTACAATGATTCACTACTAAAAATAATGATAAATCTTAAAATCTTAAATCTTGAAACATATTGATCTTCCAAATTTCTTTGCATGTGAATAATAACAATGGCCAAATAACTGAAAGGGACGCCGTGAGAAATCACTCTCGTCGCGGAAGAGTTATAACACCGGTGCCACAAGTGTTATGGTTATGGTACCTCCATAACTAGGTGGACACTGGTTATGCATGTATATAGCTCAGGCAAATTAAATGATAGCATGGTAATTACTAAAACGTTCAATGACATGTAAACTACTGGGGAAAATAGATGGCAGCAAACGGGGAATCGTAATCATGCATAGAAAGAGAATGTCCTTACTAAAGGACCGAATATCCGTACCTTATGTCCAGTAACGATGAAAGATGAAAGGCGGAAAGTAATCTACTCTGACTTCACGAGTGCTACATAATAAAGGACGTGAATGAGTTGTACGTTCATGTATAACTTACTTATTCTTAGTTTACTTTACTTGTTCTTGACTTGTTCTACTTGTTCTTGACTTGTTTTACATGTTCTTGACTTGTTTTACATGTTCTTGACTTGTTTTATTGTTTCATGTGTTCTTGATTAACGTATTTCATGTTTCATGTGTTATTATACTTGATGTTTCATAATAAGTAACTTTATAAAAATAGCAGGTTTCTATATATAGTAACTTTCCAAAATTAGTAGGTTTCCATATATAGCAACTTTCCAAAAATATTATGTTTCCATAAATAGTAAGTTTCCAAAATAGAATGTTTCCATAGTTAGTAAGTTTCCAAAAATAGAAAGTTTCCATAAATAGTATGTTTCCATAAGTAGCATGTTTCCATAAATAGTATGTTTCCATAAATAGCATGTTTCTATAATTAGCATGTTTCCATAAATAACATGTTTCCATAATCAGTACGTTTCCATAAATAGTAACAAGCTTGCTTAATAAGCATGTGATATAAGCTAAAGCTTAATGAATATATTTTATAAGTCATGATTTATTAAACGTCATAATATAGTAAAGTTTATAAATAAATAAATACTTTAGTCTATCATGATAATTATTAATTAATAACATAATACATGATTTATAAATGATTACTAATTAATAATATAACTTTATTCTATATTAACAAACCTTGCCATAACTTGATTATTGTATAATTAAACTAAGTGTTATAATTAATTTAATTACACCATGGATAAATGTATTTAATTGAATAAGCTAAGTCCAAATTTAATTAAACTAAAATATGCCATGTTATATATATCATGAATAATTATATAAATAATTATTATAAGAGTATGGTTAATTAATTATATGTATCATGTTAATTTCATGAATAATTAACAAAAATAATTTATATCCTAAGTTTAATTTAATTAAGCAAAACTAAAACCAAACACACCCTTGGTGTGTTTTGTGTACCCGAACCCCGAACCAAGCACTCACCAAGACCCTATGGTCTCGGAAGCACCAACATCACCACCACAGCCACCGGGCTGTAGTTTCTACCACCGTCCGTGTGGTGGTTCCCGCCGGCAGAAGCCGGTTCCCACCGCTGCACAACCAAGACCCACCGAGAGCCAAAGGCTCTCGGTTGCCACTGTACGAACCAAACACCCCCTGTTTGGGGTTTGTGTGTTGTGGCTGGTCAAGCGAAACAGCTCTGGGGTGTGGCTGGCCGAGCAAAACCCACACCGAGACCCCTTGTGGTCTCGATTCTCGTGACAACCAACCCAAAACCCGACTTAACCTTGTTTAATTCATGTTTTTAAGCTTCTAGACACATGTGTTCATAACTTATTTCCATTAATTCATGATCAAAGAATTAATTAAAAGAAAAGATTAAAGTTTTAGGGATACCGTATGCGATACGATTAAAGAAGCAAACACGAACACAAACTTGTAATTGATTGATGATCAAAAACCTTTTCCTTCCCCTTTTTCTTTTGTGTAACCGGCGGTACCAAGAGAGAAACAAATGTAGGTTTTTTCTTGTTAAAACTTGATTATGAACTCCCTGGAGTCTTTTTGTGATTAGTTAATTTGCTAAACGGGCCGGGCCATGGGCCCTTTTGTTACTTCTATTCTAACCGGCCAACAAACATCCCCTAACTATATATTTCGTTTTCGTTTTTACTAAATCTCTGTATTATTATTCGTGACGTGTGTTCGTGTTTTTAACCCGTGTAAATCTTGCCGTGTTTTATTTATTATACGTAAATACTTGTAAATAATAAACAATAACATACATAATACTTGTATTTATACATTAAATATTCATGATACGTGTCGTTATTAATTAACTATAAAGTTTTAATTAATCCGTGTTTTCGTGTATTTAATGTTTTCATGTATTTTATGCGGGTTTTACATATTTGTTGACCAAATGGAAGATTCATACCTCCAACATACTCGCAAAGAAGTGCATGCTCCAACTTTTGGGGTTAAGCAATGGACAATTCCAGTTAGTACCGATGACCCCTCTTTCACACATCCCATGCTGGAAATCTACACAATAGCCGGGCTAGTGGTGTACAAAGCTCCAAAGGACACTTCTCCAACTAGAGAAGGGGATTCAAAAGGCAACAGCCTAGAGCTAAGACTGTACGACGCATGAAGCGAATGGAAACTAATACAAAAATGTCGTCCAACAAGAGGGCACACAACACTGATAATCCCTCTTAGGATTCGACAGATGCTTCCTAAGGCCAAGCTTTCAAGAAACAGAAGTCCTCCCTGGCCAAGGACAAGAACCTAAGACAACCGTTAGGTATTGCTCCAACAGTTTCTAGCGTGCATAAAGAGGCCCTGCAAGTAACTCATATCTCAACTTCTTTAGGGGATAAGAGTGAAGGAAGAGCCGACCCTCAGCTCAGTTGAGTAGATTCAACATTGGTAAGTACTTTAAATTTAAATTCTTTACCAACTTCTTTCATTTGTCACATTGAGTCTGCATCAGGGGTGAAGCTTCAGCAAATATAACATGTGAAGCTACCCTTGGCCCATATGTTCCACATATGTAGTGCCTCAATGACAGGGGATGACTGGAGGAACCAAAAACATATTCATTGATCTTAACATATCAAGTACTTTTTCTTAGGATCCATCAAGTCAATCTAAGCTTGGTGGTGAAGAAGATCAATCTAACCACAAAAAGGATCATCTTGAAGCCCCCAAAGTTATTGAAGATCCAAAGGTAGTGTCCACTACCACTGAAGCTAAGGTAGGGCGCTTACCTCCATTTATGATGAAGGTCTCTTCTGAAGACATTATTAAAGAATGGGGCTTGATGAAGACTCACCAGTAAATCTAGATGAGAGTGAGCCAGAAGATGGTTATGCTGGAGATGCTGATATACAAGATACTCAAGAAGTTCCAACTCCACCTTCTCCACGAACAATTCAGGTAAAAGAATTAACCAATCAGGTTTTAATTCTTCAGACTTAGAATTCCAAGCTTCAGCATGCGATGCTACAAGCTGAAGATGAAGTGGCAGCTTTGAAGTCTCAGCCAACACCACCAACAATTGAAGAACGTACCAATTTTCTTATGGCTACCCTTCAACCAACCATCCAAGACCTAGTACTTCCTCCACTCTCAAGAGTTCTCTGAATTTGATGAGGGGGTCACTGGCCATGCTACTTTGGAGCTGCCACCACCTATTATACTAGTTCATGTCTAAGTAAATGACTTATGTGATTCAGTATTCAAGATCAAGGATCGGGTTTCTAGGCTAGAGGAGCAAAAGCTAGATGTGTCCTTAGAAGTTCAAAATAAACTTCAAGTACTAAATGAAGTCCTAGCGTTGCTCACCAAGGTATCTTATTCTTTGGATCAGTTTGCTGCTATTTTGTCTAGTGGTACATCAACACACGTTGCTAGGCAATCTCATGCTAAGGGGGAGAAAGCTACCACCAGCAACACTATTGCAAGATTGTTTCAACATCATTCCAAAAAGGAGGCACAAAAACAATAACAACCACCATTATCATCTCAACCAAATCTCACAAGACCAGTATAACAATCTTTGATTGTTGACATCCCTACAAAGTCTAAGGGGGAGTCATCAGAAGATCCTGATCATGTTGATGGGCTAACCACAAGTGAAGACACTTCAGATGATGGGTCGCTAGTACACGTTCCAAAGAACAAAGGTGATTCAACAGTTCAGGAAAGACTTGTGAAGGTTGGAGTCCTTATTTAAGATGAAATGGATAAGTTGGTCAGACTTGATGAGAATCAAAGCTTAAAGAACCGAATCAAAGACTATACCATGATATTGGGGAAGAAGTTGTAGAGAACACTTACAATAGAAAGATGATGTATGAGAAGTTTTGCTTAACAAGGCTCAATAGAAGACATCATTCGGAGATTACAAAGTGTGGACATGCTGACCATCAAATGGTCAATTGATTTCAAATTTTATAGGACTGATGGTTCTAAAGAAACACTAGATGACTTTAAAGCTAAGGAACTTTCTCTGACTAAATGGTTGAAACTAGAGAGGAATGCAACCAAAAAAACTTCATAGAGATGATTGGAAGTCCTTAAGAGGGTTGAGCACTCCAAACATAATCATGATAAGATTGGTCAGTTCATGTCCATTGACCTTAACACATCATTGGAGGAGCAAGACCCAATCCCGGTGCTGAACAAATTGGCTAATGAAGTTAGGCTTGGCGTGAGTGAACTCTTCACAACCACAAAGAAGTTCATTTCCAAAATCAACTCCCTAGACATGTACTGGAGGAACCACAATTGTGGATGATTTTATTTAACCACCCTAAAAGACAAGATTTTGTGGGCATCGATGAATTGGATGAACTCAACAACGAGTTACTATGGAATGTTCAGAGGGTCTTCTACATTCATCACAAAGGACCGGGTTTAACTAAAGTTGCAAGGACCTTCAACTTATGTCTGTTGGGAGTTTTTGGTGTTAGGAACATGGATCCATAAGTATAAACACCAGTCATAGAGGAGCTAAAATAAAGGAAATTAGAATAATCATTTGTATCAATCTTTTTTAATTTGTAATGTTATTAATGAATGATTATCAGTATGTTTTTAGTATCTTTCAGTTGCACTGCAAGTAAGAAGAAGTTGTTATGCTCACTTCAACTGATTTTAACTTAGTCTATTTTGTTAATACAATGATGCCTAAAAATGTTACTTGCATTTTTCGGTCTCGCTTTGTTTTGATTACGATAATATGTAAAAACAAGCATTTACGAAAACAATGAAAAACGAATTCTTAAGTTCAAGTATTTTTCATATCAACCATTATCACTTAAGGTATGAACAAATAAGTAATTATACTAATTAAGTGATCAAGGATTTAATCTTTTCTTAAAACTCACTTTTTATTAAGTGTGACAAAGTTTTATTATTAAACTTTCTTTTTAAGAAAATGTTTTATTAAATTAATTATTTGAAAGTTTGAAATTTGAAAATGGCATATTCTATCTTGGTTTGGAATATCATTTCAGGATATTTTAATCCCCAGATTCGAACCAACCCACTAAAAGACAAAAGGGAAGATATAGCCGTTGGACATTTGTCTTATAAATAGTGGACCATTCTCAGACTTTCAATCCACCTCTTTTGCACATACATTTCCAGATTCTTTCATACTTCTTAAATCACTCAAATCTTAGATCATTTGTTTGATTACTAATTGTTTAGAAGTGAATCTTTCTCCTCTCATCTTTTCCTCTCTGAGTGGAAAGAGAAGAACACTATCATTGTTGAAGTGTTGTGTCTACCTCAAAGATCCATTGAAGATCCAAACTTATTTATTCATTGTTGTGAAAATCCAAGTAGTTCTGTCTATTTGGAAGTTGTGTATGTATTAGGGTTAATACTTAGTCCTCAAAGTATATTGGTGTAGATTGGTCCTAGCTAAGATTAGGGCTCGACTTTTAGCTTAGAGTCGGAAATTGGTTAAGCGACGTTGTGTACGGTTTCTCCACCTTAAGGAGCTTGTTGATTAGTGAACTCTCAAGTAAGGAGTACTCGAGGAGTGGAGTAGGAACGAGGAGTGAGCTTCGTTGCCGAACCATTATAAATCCTTGGTGTTTGGTTTGATCTTTCCTTCCCTTATCTCTTTACATTCATTATTCTTTATACTTGTGATTATTAGTTTAGTTACATTATACATTCATTATTCTTTATACTTGTGATTATTAGTTAGTTGCACTATACCTTGTTCATATTGTGTATAAGAAGGTTTCACATAAATACTCAAGCGTAAGTTTTTTAAAAAGGATTTTTTTAAAACCAAACTTTAACAAGCAAATTTAAGAAACTATTCAACCCCCCCCCCCCCCCCATTCTAGTTTCTACAATTGGTATCAGAGCGTGGTTTCTCAAGACTTTTTAAAATATATTGTATTTTAAAACTTGAATCGATCTATGGATTCCAACAAGTATCTAGAAGGGCAATCCATGCAAATACCACCTCTTTTTGAAACCGATAGTTTTATTTATTGGAAAAATAGGTTTGAGACTTATGTGAAATCAAAAGATTTAGATCTTTGGCATGTTATTACCAATGGTGATTTTTTGCCCATTTCAATACAATGAAGTTTCTAAAAGTAAGGAGATAGTTACTTTTGATAAAGCTAATGATGATACTAAAAGAAAACTTGCTAAAAATAATAAAGCTAAAATGGTGATTTATAATGCTTTACCAAAGAAAGAGTACGAAAGTATTTTTATGTGTGAAACCGCTAAATACATTTGGAATACTCTTTTAGTAACCCACCAAGGTAATAGCCAAGTCAAAGAAAGCAAAATCGATCGTCTTGTTCAACAATATGAACAATTTGTCATCTTAGAAGATGAAACCATAGATAGTGCATTTGCTAGATTTAACACTATTATTACTAGTCTAAAAGCACTTGATGAAGGTTTTTCTAGCAAGAACAATTTTAGGAAGTTTCTTAGGGCGTTGCATCCCAAATGGAGAGCTAAAGTCACGACGATTGAAGAATCAAAGGATCTCGCCAAATTATCACTTGATGAACTCATTGGTAACTTAAAGGTTCATGAGATGATAATTTTGAAGGACTCGGAAATGGTGAAAACTAAGAGTGAAAGAAAGTCTCTTGCACTCAAAGCCAAGAAGGCACAGAGTGACCATGAAAGCTCCTCGGATAGTGACGATGAGGAATATGCCTTGGCGGTTAGAGACTTTAAGAAGTTCTTCAAAAGACGAGGTCAATACGTGAGGCAACCAAACAACGACAAGAAACCCTTCTCCAAAAACCGATTTGCCAAAGACGATATAGGTGATAGGAAATGCTTTAGATGTGGTGATCCAAATCATTTCATCGGTGATTTTCCTAAGCCTTCACTCGACAAGAACCACAAGGCATTCGTTGGAGGTTCATGGAGTGATAGCGGTGAAGATGTTGATGACAACCCCAAAGATGAGAAGTGTCTCATGGCTCACACTTCTAAAGAGGTACTTTCTAAAACCGAGTATTATAGCAATACTAGTTCTTCTCAAGGTGATAGTAAATTAGAAGGCCAATACAATAACTTGCATAAGCTTAGTCTAAAATTTATTGAAAAGAACAAAGTGCTAAAATCAACTAGAACTAAGCTTGAAAACGAGATTAGTGAGCTAAAAGAAAAATTAGCTAAGCTTGAGAAAAATAAAGAAATAGATCTAGGATGCTTAAAATGTGAAAACCTTAGACAAGAAAATGAAAACCTTAAGAGCACCTCCATTAGACTTGAAAAGTTCATGAGAGGTACTAATGCTCTTGATGATATGTTAAACAAGCAAATTCATTCTAAGGAAATACTTGGGTTAGGATATAACACTAATGAAGCATCAACTAGTGAACCAAAACAAGTTAGGTTTTCAGAAAAACAATCCCCTGTACGCGGTGCTCCAATATATGGGGTGGTTCCTTATCGCTATGGAACCGCCGATGGAGCTAACAGAAGAAGATTTTTGTGAAAATCCTGAACTTTCTGAAAAGTCAATTTTAGATGAAGGACCAAAACATATTTTAATTAACAAGGTCAAAGTACCTATAATTGAAAAGTCTACTCTAGATAAATTCTACAAGCCCTTGAGTAAACCTCTAATAGGAACTAGAAACTTATCCAGACAAACATCTACTCCTCCAAGAGTAAGAAGTGAATCTAAAACTAGAAGTAGAACACCTACGCCAAAAAGAGATAATCAAGCTAAACCACGACCTATAAGTAAAACTCCAACACCTAGGAGGAATAATAATAATACTAGATCAAGATCAAAGACACCTAGGAGAAACTATGGACAACAAAATGGCCATATGAATTGGAATAATTTTCAACAACAATACTTTTACCCATGTGGATTGTCTCCTTCATTCATGCATCCCAACCAAATGCAAGAGATGTTTAGAACTAACAATTTTGGACCCATGAGATATTGGGGACCAAATGTTTGATCTTGTTTGTTGTTACCTAGATATGCTTGGGAATCGATCTAGAGCCCGACGAGTGGATTAAGGATAGTGGTTGTTCTAAACACATGACGGGTAATCGAAGTTTGTTCTCACACTACAAAGCATATGATGGAGGTAACGTTACATTCGCAAGTAATAGACGTGGTAATATCATTGGCAATGGTACGGTCTCTCTTGACTCTATGACTATAGAAAACGTAGAGCACGTAGATAACTTAGGTTTTAACCTTCTAAGTATAGGTCAAATTTGTGACAATAAGTATAAGGTCATCTTTTCAGAATATGACAGTGAAATCGTAAAAGATGGAAACTCATTGGAAAAGGTGTTAGAAAGCATGGGCTTTATGTCAAGAAGGTTAATAGGAAGTCAAAGGACAACTTATGTCTAGCGACTTTAGATGATAGTTCTACTCTTTGGCATAGGAGATTAGGCCACGCTAATATGCGTTTAATTCAATCTTTAGTCTCTAAGGAGTTGGTAAGACATCTCCCCAAGATGAAGTTTGATAGTCACTTTTGTGATGCTTGCAAAATTGGGAAGCAAGTTCACTCAAGTCATAAAGCCAAGAATTTGGTTTCGACCTCTCGGTGTTTAGAGCTCCTACATATGGATCTCTTTGGACCTTCCGCCATACGGAGTTATGGAGGTAACCTTTATACCCTAGTTATAGTTTACGACTACTCTAGATTCACTTGGACTAGATTTTTGGCATCTAAGAATAAAGCTTTCGATCACTTCGAAACCTTTAGTCGAAGAATTCAAAATCAACTAGGATGTTCAATTGTCTATATTAGGACAGATCATGGTAGGGAATTTGATAATGAAGTACAATTTGGTGCCTTTTGTGAAGCTCATGGTATTACCCATAACTTCTTGGCTCCTCGCACTCCACAATCAAACGGGGTAGTTGAAAGGTAGAATAGGATCATCCAAGAGATGAGTAGGACGATGTTAAATGAGCAATCTTTGCCTCAAAAAATTTGGTGCAATGCCGTGGACACATCGACTTACATTCTCAACCGAATTCTTATTTGACCTTTTCTAGGAATGACCCCCTATGAGATTCTTAAAGGTAAGAAGCCCTCATTGGAATACTTTAGGGTGTTTGGAAGCAAGTGCTTCATTCTCAACACCAAATATTACCTTACAAAGTTTGACCTAATGTCTTACGAAGGTATCTTTTTAGGTTATTCTCAAACTAGCAAAGCCTACATAGTCCTCAATAGAACCTCAGGTGTAATTGAAGAATCACTTAACGTGACATTTGATGAAACCCCACCTTAATCTAAGACACCACCTTTGGTAGATGATGACTTAGATGAAATAGACATAGTTAATGCCAAAGATGTTAGAATCATAGGAGTTGAAGACCTTAGTGTTGAAAAGGGAGTAAACATTAAGGAGTCTAAGGATCATGCTCTTGATAACGTCATAGGCAAATTAAATCAAAGGACCCTAAGATCTCAAGTCCAAAATCAAAGTAACGTCTTTTGTTTCGTCTCCTTGATTGAACCAAATAATGTTAAATAAGCTTTAATGGATGAGAGTTGGGTCATCGCTATGCAAGAAGAATTGAATCAATTCATTGCTAATGACGTTTGGGAACTTTTCCCTCCGCCTAGAAGTTCGACCATCATAGGAACCAAATGGGTATATAGGAATAAGTTATATGAGAATGGGGTTGTGTCTCGTAACAAGGCTATAATCAGCAAGAAGGTATTGATTATGACGAGACATACGCACCCGTAGCTAGATTAGAATCCATTAGAATCCTCTTAGCTTACGCTTGTGCTTTAGACGTTAAGCTTCAACAAATGGATGTAAAGAGTGCATTTCTTAACGGTTTGATCAATGAGGAGGTATATGTGGCTCAACCTCCCGGCTTCATTGATTTTGAGAAACCGGACCATGTTTACAAGCTTAAGAAAGATCTTTATGGTCTCAAACAAGCACCCAAAGCTTGGTATGAAAGACTTAAAGCGTTTCTTGTAAAACATGAGTATACCATGGGGATGGTAGACAATACACTCTTTACAAAGAAGAAAGGTTCTCACCTCATTATCGTAGAAATATATGTTGATGACATTATATTTGGTTTAACTTATCAATCGTTATGTGATGACTTTTCCAAAATCATGCATGACGAGTTTGAAATGAGTATGATGGGAGAACTTAACTTCTTTTTAGGACTCCAAATTAAACAAATGGACGATGGTATTTTCTTTAATCAATCCAAGTATGTTAAAGAAAATCTAAAGAAATTTGGATTAGAAGACTCTAGACCTATGAAGACCCATATGACCTCGGATACTAAACTCACCGTAGATGATGATTGTGAATCGGTAGACAACACCAAATATAGAGGTATGATTGGTAGTTTGTTGTACCTAACGACAAGTCGACCGGATATCATGTTTAGTGTTTGCCTTAGTGCTCGCTTCCAAGAGGCTCCCAAAACCTCTCACCTTAAAGCGGTTAAGCGTATCTTCCGATACATTAAGGGCACTATATATTTAGGATTATGGTATCCTAAAGGGACCAGCGTAGAAACCGTTGTCTACGCAGACTCGGATCATGCGGGAGACTATTTGGACCGAAAAAGCACTAGTGGAGTTTATACCTTCATGGGTTGTTGTTTAACTTCTTGGTTCTCCAAGAAACAAACCGCTCTTGCTATATCCACCACGGAAGCCGAGTATGTGAGTGCCGGTAAAGCTTGTCAACAAGCTCTATGGATGAAGCAAGCGCTTGTTGATTACGAGATTTCTCTTGATGATGTTCTCATCATGTGCGACAACAAGGGTGCAATAGACTTTAGCAAGAATCCCGTGCAACATTCGCGAACTAAGCACATAGAGATTCGCCACCATTTTCTTAGGGATAATGTTCAAAAGGGGAACATTTCGGTAGAGAAGGTACCCTCGGTAGAAAACTTAGCCGATATCTTCACTAAGCCATTTAAGAGGGAACCTTTTAATTACTTGCGTCTAGGTCTAGGTTTAATGGAACATATTCCTTAATTGTGCATTCTTATTATCTTTTATCTTTTGAGTCTTTTCTTTGAGCTTTTAAGTTTAATAAACTCTTTTTGGAAAACTTCTCTTCTCTTTTTCAAAATTCTCAAAGTTCTTTCGAAAATGGTCGAGAAATGTTTTTGCATTGTTAATACAATCTAAAAACGTTTTTCATAGCTTCTTGCTATTCATAATGAGCTTACATAATTCATATGTACGGGTCTCTCAATTATAGCAAGAACAAAATAGAACTATGGAGGATCTTTGTGTCATGACCTTGTGTCTAGTTCTACACACCTCCTACATTGATTTCATTAAAAAATCTATGTATTTTGGTCAAAACCTTGTTTGGTGAGCTCTTGTGTGTTTTCTTTTTCTATCTTTGCTTCTTAGCATATCCCCATGATTAGTTAGACTAAAAAATTAGGATTTGCTGAATTGGAAAATCCTCCCTCATCACCAAACTCAACCCACTGTGGGCGGTTCTTTATTGATACCGCGGTTCCCCAGTGATAAGGAACCGCCGGCTGAATTAAGGAACCGCGCCTAGTACCCTACTTTTCGGGTATTCCTGAAACTCTAGATTTGTTCCAACACTTTTTGGAATCTTTGTTTCAACCCTTTGACCACCCCCAAATTATCTTGGACTTTCTCTATATAACCTTAAGCATTTTGCATTCTTTCTCAAATCAAAATGTCTTATTCCCCAAATGAAAGCTTTGATTCTCCTCCATTCTCTCCAATTGATTTCAACCCCAAGTCACCCAAGAACACTCAAAATCACGTATCTTCTCCTTCTAAGAATGTTCATTATGGAACCTCTTATCTTCCACCACTAGCCTTTAGTGTTCTACCTCCTTCACATGATAATGTCATGCATCATGGAACATATTGTCAATGTTGTCAATATCAACATCTTGCTATGGCTCACATCTATGAAAAGTTGAATTACATCAAAAGTCTCTTAGTTAAACCTCCTCTTTACTATAACTATTAGATCTCTACCAAGCCACCACTCCTTCCGCCACTATCTTGTCTTTTATCTAAGCATTGGTTGCTTATCTTCAAGATATCTAGTTCAAGCAAATCTTAGAGTTCTAGCTTAACTATGATTAGATTTATGCTTTTTATTTTGGCTTGTGTTTGTGTCTCATACATCTTTGTATGATTTATTTCCTTGTATCTTTTATCATGTTTTCTTTTAACATGACTTATCTTGGATATTTTGTTTATTTTTTTTGTGATCTTTGCTATATCTTGTTGGGTGTCTCTTCTCTTCTACTAATCCTTCTATGTAGCTTGTCACCATATTTTGATTCCTTGGTTCCCCGAGCAAGGGGGAGCATTTGCAAAGTCCGGTTCTTTTCTTCTTCAAAGACTTTTGCAACCTTTTTTCTTCGACAAAGGGGGAGAAATGATAAACTCGTCTTTGAAAATCTTGTTTTATTAGATGATTGAGTTTATGGATTGTCGAAATCAAAAAGGGGGAGATTGTTAATGCAATGATGCCTAAAAACGTTACTTGCATTTTTCGGTCTCGCTTTGTTTTGATTACGACAATATGTAAAAACAAGCATTTACGAAAACAATGAAAAACGAATTCTTGAGTTCAAGTATTTTTCATTTCAACCATTACCACTTACGGTATAAACAAGCCAGTAATTATACTAATTAAGTTATCAAGGATTTAATCTTTTCTTAAAACTCACTTTTTATTAAGTGTGACAAAGTTTTATTATTAAACTTTCTTTTTAAGAAAATGTTTTATTAAATTAATTATTTGAAAGTTTGAAATTTGAAAATGGCATATTCTATCTTGGTTTGGAATATCCTTTCAGGATATTTTAATCCCTAGATTCGAACCAACCCACTAAAAGACAAAAGGGAGCGGACTCTACGTCGGCGGTTCCTTAGCGCCTATGGTGGTTCCTTATCGATAAGGAACCGCGGGCTCCCATAAGGAACCGCAGGCAGATATAGCCGTTGGACATTTGTCTTATAAATAGTGGACCATTCTCAGACTTTCAATCCACCTCTTTTGCACATACAGTTCCACATTCTTTCATACTTCTTAAATCACTAAAATCCTTGATCATTTGTTTGATTACTACTTGTTAAGAAGTGAATCTTTCTCCTCTCATCTTTTCCTCTCAAAGTGCAAGGAGAAGAACACTATCATTGTTGAAGTGTTGTGTCTACCTCAAAGATCCATTGAAGATCCAAACTTATTTATTCATTGTTGTGTCATTTTTGTGAAGATCCAAGTAGTTGCGTCTATTTGGAAGTTGTGTATGTATTAGGGTTAATACTTAGTCTTCAAAGTATATTGGTGTAGATTGGTCCTAGCTAAGATTAGGGCTCGACTTTTAGCTTAGAGTCGAAAATTGGTTAAGCGACGTTGTGTACGGTTTTTCCACCTTAAGGAGCTTGTTGATTAGTGAACTCTCGAGTAAGGAGTACTCGAGGAGTGGAGTAGGAACGAGGAGTGAGCTTCGTTGCCGAACCACTATAAATCCTTGGTGTTTGGTTTGATATTTCCTTCCCTTATCTCTTTACATTCATTATTCTTTATACTTGTGATTATTAGTTTAGTTACATTATACATTCATTATTCTTTTATACTTGTGATTATTAGTTAGTTGCACTATACCTTGTTCATATTGTGTATAAGAAGGTTTCACATAAATACTCAAGCTTAAGTTTTTGAAAAATGCTTTTTTAAAACCAAACTTTAACAAGCAAATTTTAAAAACTATTCAACCCCCCTTATAGTTTCTACATATTTGTATATCCAAATAGGGGGAGATTGTTGGGTTAGTATTTGCTGATCCTAAAGCAAATTTAGTATTTGAACATAAAATCTCCTAAGTGTTAAGTATTCTGGAAAAATGTGGTTCAACTGAAGCAATCCCAGAGGAACAAGTATTCATACTGAAGAAAGTCTAGCTAAAGACAATGTTAAGCTATAACTCTCATAGAGTACTTTGAAGATAAGAAGTCTTCACTTTAACAACTAAGGCGGTTCAGTTTATGAAGACAAGTCCTGAAAGGAGAGTTTCAGTCAAGTATGATTTGACAATGTCATACTGAATGATGTCGATCTACTCTTGGATGCTGAAGATACTTAAGTCATTCTAAATCTTTACAAAGGCGGGAAAAAGATGTGCTTTAAGTTAAAGTATAAAGCATATCTCATTAGGAATAAGGTTGCTTGTAAAGTTAGATAAAAGTACAAGCTATATTATGTGCATTACTTTATAGACAATACTAGGTGTGGTTTATCCCATGAACTTTCAGCCACCCATTGGATAAACAACACGTGTAAAGTAATGCCCTTTGTAAACCCTAATATGTTGCCTATAAAAGGAACATATATGGGAGTGAAAAATGTATCTCTTGTACTAGAAAGTTTTAACACTTCCAAGAGCGTCTTCGCTCCCAACATCAAACTAATTGTATCACTTACCGATGAACGTCAGGTTTGAGACTTAAACTCATAATGTTTGATTCGTAGTTTAAGTAGAGAGATCGCCCAAATATTGTCATTCAACCACTTAGCTATTCCGCAAGCAAATGAGTCATATATTCTTTATTAAGTTTTAATTAATCTCTATACGTTGAAAAGTATTTTGGCGTTGTTGTTTTACATTTACTTAATAGTTTATTTACTTGGTTAAACAACTCACTTGTAACCATGAAGCTAGGTAATACTTACGGTTCGTAAGTATTATCGAGATAAAAGGGACCAACACATCTTCTAACCCACACATAATCAACTAAAACACAAGAACAACAACAAAAAAGAAGGACCCATCGTATGAGCAGGTAAACATGATGCAATGACCGATTAGCCGAGACATGGTGTGAAGGATGCGCTAGTAAGTAGGCTAGTGATTTGAAGCCATGTCAACTACCATGATAATCCCTAAATGATCACATTTATGGGGATTCGAGTCGAGCTTTTGACTCGGTTATCAAAAACAAGGTGCCTCGTGGGGGAGACCCATGCTTATCCATGTACATATTATTGCTTTCTAATTAGTTTAATGTGAGGGGATTTGTGCCCTTCCAACCTTTGTTCCGTGGTTGTTTGTGCATTGCGGTTTTTAGATCATGATCTTCACGATTGGGGCCTCTCGTGTTCGTTTTATGGGAGCACTCGATCGTTTGCTTTGAAGACTTTCTCAATATCCAAATGATATATCCTTTAATGTTCTAACCTTATGTTTTTAGCACACTTCATAAACGGCTATTAATTTATTGGTTATACCCTTTCCATGCTAGATTAGGCATTCGACTACGTCTCTAGTATGGGGGTGTTTGCACCCCTAGACTCGAAACATTGAGGAAAATGTTTAACTTTAGTATGGGGGGGGGGGGGGTGAATAGATACTTGCCTTGCCAAACCTTCACGCTTTCTAAAATTTATCTTTTTGTTTATCGTTTTGTTGCAAAATTTATTAATTTATATATTAAAATTTTTACGTGCACGTCTTGCTTGATTACGAGTTAGCATAAACGTCACGTACAACGAGGAGACGAGCAAAGAAGATTCTTTTTGGTGTTTTGTATTTTTCAATTTTTTTTTGTGCTTTTTGATTATATTAACATTTTTGGATCTTGGTGAATGTATTAAGTAGACACAAATCTACAAATCTCCTCCTTAATAAAATCTCTTGATTAAAGAAGCCTCAAGGAATGAAAATGATCACGTGAAGTGAACGCCTTCGATGACTTTAGAACGTTGGTGGAACACCAAAACGTTCAAGAGGGTTTAATCAAATGAAACCAAGAAAATATATATGATATGTAATAATACTTTGGGCGGCAAAACCCTCGATTAGCTTTCAATCTCAAAATACGCACAAGCAAGCGGAGGAAACGAGGCGGCGCGAAGCACTTAAGAGCCTTTTTCCTTTAGGTCGTGAAATACAACCGCCTTATACCCACCTTATAGTTTGTATTTTCAAAATCGAGCTTCACGAAAGTATTTATCTATTTTTGCCTTTTTTCTTTGCTTTGAGATTCGAATATAATGATTGGGTAATGACCTCCCAAGTCAAGGTTGTGATTGCTCACGTATTTGGAGTACTTGTGAATTTATTGTTCTACGTATACACCATAGTAATAGTATTCACACAAAAACCGAAAACCGATAATACGTATTAGTAGAGTGCTACTAATACAAATACTAATTATGGTTAGTATATAAAAACAACAATTCCAATCAAAACAGAATACGCCTCCCCGGCAACGGCGCCAAAATGATAGTTGTAAATTCACACTCTTTTAGGAAAAAGAGCGTAAAATAGGGAAGTAAGCACGACGATTTAGGAAAACCGTGTGTAAATGACCCTAAAGTGAGTTCGTTCTCGAGGAGGCTAGTGCGTTGTGTAATGAATTGATTTTGATTTGAGATTATATTGAGAAAAAGAAAATAGAAATGGGGTGAGAAGAGAATGACGGTTACGAAGACGGATTAAGCTAAGACGAAAAAGGCGTTCACGTAAAACCGTAAAACTAAAAAATTAAAAATTTATACTAAAAATTAATTAAAAGTTAAACTAAGTCTAAAATAATATAAATAAGAATAAAAATCCAATAAAAGTATTTTAAAACCTTTTATTAATTAAATATTCAATTTTAAATGCTAATTAAAGCCCTAAAATTAAATATAACTAACAAAATGTCCAAAATATTATTTTATTGAACAAATAACTTACTTATATTATCTAAAGACTAAAAAGTATTTTTCGTGAATTTTAAAAACTATTTTTTTATTTTTAAATCACTAAAAACTATTTTTAAACCAAAATAATTATAAAAAATAATAAAATAATTCCAAAAATAATTTGACAATTTTAAAAATCCTAAATTACTCTAAATAACAGTAGAAAAATGAAAAAGTTTGAAAAATATAAATATTTGCACTAAAGGACAAAACAGATTAATATTAAAACCCTAATTAAACTAAATTAATTATAAAAAATAATTAAAAAGTGAACAGTAAAAACTTTTTTAAC
The DNA here is from genome assembly GCA_025667525.1 of Glebionis coronaria. Classification (NCBI taxonomy): domain Eukaryota; kingdom Viridiplantae; phylum Streptophyta; class Magnoliopsida; order Asterales; family Asteraceae; genus Glebionis; species Glebionis coronaria. The sequence continues at coordinate 586,883,385 of CM046874.1, read as the reverse complement.
TAAAAATCTTAAAATGTTTTTCTTAATCTATAAAAAATGTTAAAACTGAAAAATAACAATTTTCGTCACTAAATGCCAAAAACAGAAATTTAAAAGTTAATTAAAAATAGCTATAAATCCTAAAAAATACTTAATGAACAGTAAATTAAAAATTAATTAAACTGAAAAATCACAAATTAAATAAGCAAAATAATGCAATTTGTTTCAAGTCCTAAATCCAATTTTAAGCCACAAAAGACAAAAAAGTCAAAATCCTAATAGTGACACTTGCAAAGGATTTGTCTTTTAGCTGAGCAGTGGTAAAAATTGTGCAAGCAGGGGGAACTTTGTTCCCACTGTTAGTGTAAAAATCAGGTCTGAGCACGTTTTTGATTGTATCTTTCTTGTTTCTTGGTTTTAATCAGATCCAAAGGCACCCCCACAACCAGTTGGGTTGTGGGGAGTCAAATAGACAATAAAAACAACAAGTGAAATGCACAATTAACACACAAAAGGGCCAATTAAGTCACTGATATAGCAAAGGTGTGTCTGTGAACAGTAATCTGAACTACTTGACACAAAAACGTATTTCAAACTACTAGCACTTGATCAAATCACCACCAAAACACAAACAAGCTATCAACAACCCTCTATAATCAGATTATCTAACAATCTACAAGATTTTAAGATTTAAAATTGACTAAAACATCTCAGTTTTGGTCCTTGACTGTTTTAACCAAATAACTAGCATGCAAAACTGATTTCTATCATGCCAAGCTTAGAACAAAACACTGAATAAACCTATAACTACTATAATGAGTGTATTAAACTTGTTTATGAGCCAAAAGCTATCCCTAACCCTGCCTTAATTTGCAGATCCAAACACCCCTTAATTTCTTAAAACTGAAAATTAACAAATCAATAGTGTCCTAATCCTACCCAATCTGATATCCAGCTATCTAAACATGCATAATAAACATCTTAGAGCAAAATCAAATAGAAAAATCCAACATACAAACCATTTCACACAAAATCACATAAAATTTGACTATAAGGGTTCTAAGACCAGTTTACCTAGAGGGACCTACATCCAGGCCCCTCAATGGTTGCATAGCCATCTCCAAACAAGCTGGGGCTTGTGCAGATCCTTGGAAGAACAGTCAAGATCTCCAACTGCTTTCCTGCTAAGAACAATGCAACACAATAACAAACAATCTGTTTTCTTTCTTTTCTTTTTTTAGAACTTTTTGAAAATCTTCTTTTTACAATTAACTTAAACAAATCAACTTCCAAACTTTCAAAACATATTTTTTAACAAGACCAAATTCAGAAACCTTAAAAAACTTTTTGAAATCTTCAAACCAACCTTGATAAATCAGGTTGAACCACAAACTTTTGTAAACTTGGAACTCAGATTTTTACTCAACAAAACACCAACTTTTAACAAGGAAAAGGAATTACATTTGCATAAAAAATACCAACTTTCATTATATTAAAAAGGAATTACAAATTTGTGAGAAAAATCTGGAACAAAGAATACAGCCACATACGGCTTGTATTTATACAAGTGAATAGAAGAAACTAGAAGCTAAAACCCTAGCTAACTGAAAATCCAGAAATGCCCTTGGTCAATGGTCTTCAAATTTGTCAAAGTGGCATCTTGTGACTCTTGTACTGTTGACAACTATCCTTGTTGATCTTGGGCGTTCATTTGGTATTGGGGACCAAGGAATACATGTGGGGCGTTTATCTGGTCGGGTATAGGGGTTTGGGACGAAAGTGATGGGCAGGGGAGGGTCCCACAAGACACATGAGTGTGTCTGGGGTTGATTTGGGATGTGGGTTTGGTTTAGGCTTAGATGAATTACCAATCTAGACTTAATCAAATAATAGCCCTTTGTTTTGTACCAGATTAGGATTAGGGCATGGTTTTAATTTGTTAAGGGGGGGGATTAATTTTTAAAACTTGTGTTTACCACCAAAAGAAAACAGATTAAATAAATCTGTTATTTAAAAAATGTGGGTGAAATCTGATGTGGAATGGAGGAGTAACGTGATTGGTTGTTGGGTTTTAATGGGGCACGTAGCGGCTATGGAGTGGTGGAGGAGAGGTTGTTTGTCTGGCCAGTTTGGCCCCCCAAGTTTCCTTTCTTGTTTACTTTGTAAAAACCAGCCAACAACTTTGTTTTCCTTAATAACAACTTTGGCATACTTGTCACTTTTGGCACAAGAGTTGTCACAACTTTAAACAAGGACTTTAAATGTAATTTCTTCAATCTTCAAGGGTTGTACTTGTACATACTTGATATTTTAGGGACCCACAAGTAATTTTGAGGATTTACAGGGGTATAAAATGACAAGTCTTCTAAAGTTGAGGGACCATTCTTGCCAATCTTCAATTCTTCAAGGACCATTTTGGAAATTCATGATTCGGGCCCGGTTCATTGTGCGGCTTCGTTTCCCGTGTTTGTTTTTGATTGATTCTTGTGATCTTTTTGTCATTTTCTCAATATCCGTACCTAAAATACACAAGCAACAAACACGAGCATATATTTGGCTGTTTTAATGATATTTAATGCATTTTAAGCCCGTTTTGGACGATGAGACTATGTATAAAAGCAGTCTCATCACTCCCCCATACTAAACCATTGTCGTGCCCTCACGCAATGCTAGAATAAAGTATCGTAGCACCTCCAAAATTCATTTTTATTCACTTTATTGAAAGATAAACTAGCTACACTACTACTATTACTACTACTTGCGTTTTAGACATAATGTATGATTTTCATCGCAAAATGGGACGTTTAGGTTCATAGAATAAGAAAACGTGAATGCTTCGTTAGAAATAATTTCATCGTCCTCGATTTTCACCCAAATTCCATGCCAAGCGTGTAACGAGATCATTGTCATTATAAGTTAGTAATGCTAACACTACTCATATGTCCTAATCACGTACTTATCCTCCCATTATTCCTAAGTTGTATCTCTTATATTTTATTTTGTCTTGAATGTTTCACGAGGATACATTGTTTGACTTATGCGATAATAGAGATTTAGGTCTAAAAATAGAGTCCTAATGGTGTAACCAAGACCATCAAATCAATAACCCCTCCTAATAGACAACGATGTCAAAAAATTAAGTCAACAAGAAGGATCGATAAACACGGTTTTATAACGGTTTTGAACATGAGACTTATTACCAAGACTTTTATACGCCCCCTAACGAAAGGGCCTTATTATCTTTGGTTTACCTCCATCTTTTATTCAACTTCGCCATGAAGCTTTTATTATGACTTCGGTCTTGCCTTGCCTTTTATTATCCGCCTCATCGGTGGTTTTATTAGCCAAAGACGTATATCCTCACGCTAAGGCGAATTTTGTATCTTTAAAGCTTCGAAGATTAAGGCTTGATTCACTTTCAATTTTGCATAGATTTTTCGGCCTTGTGGGGCTTCAAATTGTTTGCTAGATTTAGGTGAGCACTTGAAATCTTATTATTGGGTGAAGCTTTCGATTATTAGGGTGCCAATACTTCAAAACCGTGACGCTGGCGATACCTTAATGTATTCCCAATTTAATTACACGGAAGCTACTAGAAAAGACTAGAAACCCAACAATCCCAACTAAACCGCTAAGTCAATATTTATTAAGCAAAAAATATTTACAAGCGAATGGAGAATAAGCAAACAACGAGAACACATGAGTTTTTGAAAGAATACGAGTACTCTACATTTAGCATAGTAACTTATAATTAACTCTATCATTTCTCGTCCTCATTTAAGAGACTTAGCCTAATGTGTAGTTAAGGAATCAAAGCTAAGTGCTCAACACGCACGGTCGAGTCAAAAATTACTCTTATTCTCGCCATCGGAAAATCTACATTCGTGTCTTCAAACACTTATAAAACATGAGAAAAATTAAAATTTGGCCATTTTTAGCCTTATTTTGCAACAAAACGATAAACAAAAAGATAAATTTTGGAAAGCGTGAAGGTTTGGCAAGGCAAGTATCTATTCACCCCCCCCCATACTAAAGTTAAACATTGTACTCAATGTTTCGAGTCTAGGGGTGCAAACACCCCCATACTAGAGACGTAGTCGAATGCCTAATCTAGCATGAAAAGGGTGTAACCAATAAATTAATAGCCGTTTATGAAGTGTGCTAAAAACCTAAGGTTAGAACATCAAAGGATATATCATTTGGATATTGAGAAAGTCTTCAAAGCAAACGATCGAGTGCTCCCATAAAACGAACACGAGAGGCTCCAATCGTGAAGATCATGATCTAAAAACCACAATGCACAAACAACCACGGAACAAAGGTTGGAAGGGCACAAATCCCCTCACATTAAACTAATTAGAAAGCAATAATATGTACATGGATAAGCATGGGTCTCCCCCACGAGGCACCTTGTTTTTGATAACCGAGTCAAAAGCCCGACTCGAATCCCCATAAATGTGATCATTTAGGGATTATCATGGTATGGTCAATTTTTGATGGGGCTTACATGATAAACAAGGCCCAAAAACAACCAGTATTAAGGACTAAGTCCTTTGATGGTGCAAAATACCGGGATCGAAGATGGCGTTCTCGTTTTCATTGGAAAAACAAATCATCGCCACTTCATCGTGTGTCAACACAAACCCAAAGGGTTTAAATAAGGCTAACAACTATGGGGTTTTCACCCTGGAACGGGTCTCTCATGAGGTTTCCAGAATGTCCAACCATTCGATCTAAGAGTTTACAAAACTTTTTAAAAGTCCAAAACACTAACAGCCACCCCGTAAGCACTTAATGGTCAAACTGCACTAGTCAAACTTGGGACAAAATAATCCGTTAACCTACAGTAAAAACTCGATAAATTAATACTCGATTATTTAATAAACTCTCTAAGATAATATTTTTTGCCGGTCCCGACTCGGGGATAGGGTGCTAAATTAATAATTCGCTAAAATTATAAGATAATACATTTTTGATAATTTTTTTATACCCCATATAAAATATAAATTAGTAATTCCTTATATATAGCATATTACATGAATGATTTATGAAGGTTTCTTGAAAAATGACTAAATTGTCTTTTATTTTTTGTTGAAATCATTTTTCCCTTGAATCCCGTCTCTAATTTTCCTTAGCATGGTAAGAACTTCTGGTGTTGTTTTCTCATAGCTCAACAAGAATTTGTTCAATATGATTGCCACTTTAATAGCTTCGTTTCGCGAAGGGGGCTCCATTGTAGAACTTTCATCATCTTCTTCATCGATATCATCTTTATTAATTCCAATAACGCTTTTAATAATTTCTTCATCAGTCAACAACTATGCAACTACATTTTCTTCTGGGTGAGTCAGAACATCTTCTTGAAAGGTGTTTGTAAACTAAGTATTCTACTATAAATTAATAAAATATTAATTAATATATAAATTTATAATTATTAATTTATCGATTAATTAATAATTCTTTTAATTAATAAATTTTGGTGGTCCCAAATGTATTATTTTATAGAGTTTCTACTGTATAAGGTTTAAGGGCATGAGATTTCCACCATTGGAAAGCCTCAAGACTCTACTTTCAGCCCATACCAACCACGAGTAAATAGCTACTACCAATTAGCGGGAAAGTTACATTCTTTGAAGGTTACAAAATTAGAATTTAGGTTTTTAAACTTGGGTTTACTGTTTTAGCCATAAAAACCATTTTGTGATAGACATCGATGTGAGGTCAGCGGTGTTAGTTCGATTATAATGTATACTAACTCACTAGGTTTTAAAAAGTCAAATATATAGTCCATGACCTGGAGCAAAAAGCTATACAAGTCTGTTGGGTCAGATTGGGTTCACAACCGTAAATCAGCCATAACGCACTCATCCGGAGGAGTTGATCACCATCCAACTCGCTAATAACATATAAAAGGGTCAGTGAATCCATCTAAGCTATTAAAACACAGTCTATAGTGGGAAAATATATGAGTTTTGGGCTCACAAACCTGCTGTCCGAATTTAGACCTTCTAGCTTAATTTGGCCATAACTTCCTCATCCGAAGGAGTTGTGCATCCATCCAACTCGCCACTATCATCTACAATGGTCAATATACCTATTAAAGCGATAATATCAGTGGCTTCAAGTCAAAAATTCGGGGGTTTTAAGGTCCGTAACCTGTTTTCCAGAATCTACTTAGAATTCTACCCATCAATCAACCATCAATAACACTTCAATCAACTCACAAAGTCACCAATTCCTCACATGCACTCATCAAAATCTCCCATCAATCAATTACATGTTCTTATATAATTAATAAATCAAGAAGGTAAAGATGAAGATACTTACAATGATTCACTACTAAAAATAATGATAAATCTTAAAATCTTAAATCTTGAAACATATTGATCTTCCAAATTTCTTTGCATGTGAATAATAACAATGGCCAAATAACTGAAAGGGACGCCGTGAGAAATCACTCTCGTCGCGGAAGAGTTATAACACCGGTGCCACAAGTGTTATGGTTATGGTACCTCCATAACTAGGTGGACACTGGTTATGCATGTATATAGCTCAGGCAAATTAAATGATAGCATGGTAATTACTAAAACGTTCAATGACATGTAAACTACTGGGGAAAATAGATGGCAGCAAACGGGGAATCGTAATCATGCATAGAAAGAGAATGTCCTTACTAAAGGACCGAATATCCGTACCTTATGTCCAGTAACGATGAAAGATGAAAGGCGGAAAGTAATCTACTCTGACTTCACGAGTGCTACATAATAAAGGACGTGAATGAGTTGTACGTTCATGTATAACTTACTTATTCTTAGTTTACTTTACTTGTTCTTGACTTGTTCTACTTGTTCTTGACTTGTTTTACATGTTCTTGACTTGTTTTACATGTTCTTGACTTGTTTTATTGTTTCATGTGTTCTTGATTAACGTATTTCATGTTTCATGTGTTATTATACTTGATGTTTCATAATAAGTAACTTTATAAAAATAGCAGGTTTCTATATATAGTAACTTTCCAAAATTAGTAGGTTTCCATATATAGCAACTTTCCAAAAATATTATGTTTCCATAAATAGTAAGTTTCCAAAATAGAATGTTTCCATAGTTAGTAAGTTTCCAAAAATAGAAAGTTTCCATAAATAGTAGGTTTCCATAAGTAGCATGTTTCCATAAATAGTATGTTTCCATAAATAGCATGTTTCTATAATTAGCATGTTTCCATAAATAACATGTTTCCATAATCAGTACGTTTCCATAAATAGTAATAAGCTTGCTTAATAAGCATGTGATATAAGCTAAAGCTTAATGAATATATTTTATAAGTCATGATTTATTAAACGTCATAATATAGTAAAGTTTATAAATAAATAAATACTTTAGTCTATCATGATAATTATTAATTAATAACATAATACATGATTTATAAATGATTACTAATTAATAATATAACTTTATTCTATATTAACAAACCTTACCATAACTTGATTATTGTATAATTAAACTAAGTGTTATAATTAATTTAATTACACCATGGATAAATGTATTTAATTGAATAAGCTAAGTCCAAATTTAATTAAACTAAAATATGCCATGTTATATATATCATGAATAATTATATAAATAATTATTATAAGAGTATGGTTAATTAATTATATGTATCATGTTAATTTCATGAATAATTAACAAAAATAATTTATATCCTAAGTTTAATTTAAATAAGCAAAACTAAAACCAAACACACCCTTGGTGTGTTTTGTGTACCCGAACCCCGAACCAAGCACTCACCGAGACCCTATGGTCTCGGAAGCACCAACATCACCACCACAGCCACCGGCTGTAGTTTCTACCACCGTCCGTGTGGTGGTTCCCGCCGGCAGAAGCCGGTTCCCACCGCTGCACAACCAAGACCCACCGAGAGCCAAAGGCTCTCGGTTGCCACTGTACGAACCAAACACCCCCTGTTTGGGGTTTGTGTGTTGTGGCTGGTCAAGCGAAACAGCTCTGGGGTGTGGCTGGCCGAGCAAAACCCACACCGAGACCCCTTGTGGTCTCGATTCTCGTGACAACCAACCCAAAACCCGACTTAACCTTGTTTAATTCATGTTTTTAAGCTTCTAGACACATGTGTTCATAACTTATTTCCATTAATTCATGATCAAAGAATTAATTAAAAGAAAAGATTAAAGTTTTAGGGATACCGTATGCGATACGATTAAAGAAGCAAACACGAACACAAACTTGTAATTGATTGATGATCAAAAACCTTTTCCTTCCCCTTTTTCTTTTGTGTAACCGGCGGTACCAAGAGAGAAACAAATGTAGGTTTTTTCTTGTTAAAACTTGATTATGAACTCCCTGGAGTCTTTTTGTGATTAGTTAATTTGCTAAACGGGCCGGGCCATGGGCCCTTTTGTTACTTCTATTCTAACCGGCCAACAAACATCCCCTAACTATATATTTCGTTTTCGTTTTTACTAAATCTCTGTATTATTATTCGTGACGTGTGTTCGTGTTTTTAACCCGTGTAAATCTTGCCGTGTTTTATTTATTATACGTAAATACTTGTAAATAATAAACAATAACATACATAATACTTGTATTTATACATTAAATATTCATGATACGTGTCGTTATTAATTAACTATAAAGTTTTAATTAATCCGTGTTTTCGTGTATTTAATGTTTTCATGTATTTTATGCGGGTTTTACATATTTGTTGACCAAATGGAAGATTCATACCTCCAACATACTCGCAAAGAAGTGCATGCTCCAACTTTTGGGGTTAAGCAATGGACAATTCCAGTTAGTACCGATGACCCCTCTTTCACACATCCCATGCTGGAAATCTACACAATAGCCGGGCTAGTGGTGTACAAAGCTCCAAAGGACACTTCTCCAACTAGAGAAGGGGATTCAAAAGGCAACAGCCTAGAGCTAAGACTGTACGACGCATGAAGCGAATGGAAACTAATACAAAAATGTCGTCCAACAAGAGGGCACACAACACTGATAATCCCTCTTAGGATTCGACAGATGCTTCCTAAGGCCAAGCTTTCAAGAAACAGAAGTCCTCCCTGGCCAAGGACAAGAACCTAAGACAACCGTTAGGTATTGCTCCAACAGTTTCTAGCGTGCATAAAGAGGCCCTGCAAGTAACTCATATCTCAACTTCTTTAGGGGATAAGAGTGAAGGAAGAGCCGACCCTCAGCTCAGTTGAGTAGATTCAACATTGGTAAGTACTTTAAATTTAAATTCTTTACCAACTTCTTTCATTTGTCACATTGAGTCTGCATCAGGGGTGAAGCTTCAGCAAATATAACATGTGAAGCTACCCTTGGCCCATATGTTCCACATATGTAGTGCCTCAATGACAGGGGATGACTGGAGGAACCAAAAACATATTCATTGATCTTAACATATCAAGTACTTTTTCTTAGGATCCATCAAGTCAATCTAAGCTTGGTGGTGAAGAAGATCAATCTAACCACAAAAAGGATCATCTTGAAGCCCCCAAAGTTATTGAAGATCCAAAGGTAGTGTCCACTACCACTGAAGCTAAGGTAGGGCGCTTACCTCCATTTATGATGAAGGTCTCTTCTGAAGACATTATTAAAGAATGGGGCTTGATGAAGACTCACCAGTAAATCTAGATGAGAGTGAGCCAGAAGATGGTTATGCTGGAGATGCTGATATACAAGATACTCAAGAAGTTCCAACTCCACCTTCTCCACGAACAATTCAGGTAAAAGAATTAACCAATCAGGTTTTAATTCTTCAGACTTAGAATTCCAAGCTTCAGCATGCGATGCTACAAGCTGAAGATGAAGTGGCAGCTTTGAAGTCTCAGCCAACACCACCAACAATTGAAGAACGTACCAATTTTCTTATGGCTACCCTTCAACCAACCATCCAAGACCTAGTACTTCCTCCACTCTCAAGAGTTCTCTGAATTTGATGAGGGGGTCACTGGCCATGCTACTTTGGAGCTGCCACCACCTATTATACTAGTTCATGTCTAAGTAAATGACTTATGTGATTCAGTATTCAAGATCAAGGATCGGGTTTCTAGGCTAGAGGAGCAAAAGCTAGATGTGTCCTTAGAAGTTCAAAATAAACTTCAAGTACTAAATGAAGTCCTAGCGTTGCTCACCAAGGTATCTTATTCTTTGGATCAGTTTGCTGCTATTTTGTCTAGTGGTACATCAACACACGTTGCTAGGCAATCTCATGCTAAGGGGGAGAAAGCTACCACCAGCAACACTATTGCAAGATTGTTTCAACATCATTCCAAAAAGGAGGCACAAAAACAATAACAACCACCATTATCATCTCAACCAAATCTCACAAGACCAGTATAACAATCTTTGATTGTTGACATCCCTACAAAGTCTAAGGGGGAGTCATCAGAAGATCCTGATCATGTTGATGGGCTAACCACAAGTGAAGACACTTCAGATGATGGGTCGCTAGTACACGTTCCAAAGAACAAAGGTGATTCAACAGTTCAGGAAAGACTTGTGAAGGTTGGAGTCCTTATTTAAGATGAAATGGATAAGTTGGTCAGACTTGATGAGAATCAAAGCTTAAAGAACCGAATCAAAGACTATACCATGATATTGGGGAAGAAGTTGTAGAGAACACTTACAATAGAAAGATGATGTATGAGAAGTTTTGCTTAACAAGGATCAATAGAAGACATCATTCGGAGATTACAAAGTGTGGACATGCTGACCATCAAATGGTCAATTGATTTCAAATTTTATAGGACTGATGGTTCTAAAGAAACACTAGATGACTTTAAAGCTAAGGAACTTTCTCTGACTAAATGGTTGAAACTAGAGAGGAATGCAACCAAGAAAACTTCATAGAGATGATTGGAAGTCCTTAAGAGGGTTGAGCACTCCAAACATAATCATGATAAGATTGGTCAGTTCATGTCCATTGACCTTAACACATCATTGGAGGAGCAAGACCCAATCCCGGTGCTGAACAAATTGGCTAATGAAGTTAGGCTTGGCGTGAGTGAACTCTTCACAACCACAAAGAAGTTCATTTCCAAAATCAACTCCCTAGACATGTACTGGAGGAACCACAATTGTGGATGATTTTATTTAACCACCCTAAAAGACAAGATTTTGTGGGCATCGATGAATTGGATGAACTCAACAACGAGTTACTATGGAATGTTCAGAGGGTCTTCTACATTCATCACAAAGGACCGGGTTTAACTAAAGTTGCAAGGACCTTCAACTTATGTCTGTTGGGATTTTTTGGTGTTAGGAACATGGATCCATAAGTATAAACACCAGTCATAGAGGAGCTAAAAAATAAAGGAAATTAGAATAATCATTTGTATCAATCTTTTTTAATTTGTAATGTTATTAATGAATGATTATCAGTATGTTTTTAGTATCTTTCAGTTGCACTGCAAGTAAGAAGAAGTTGTTATGCTCACTTCAACTGATTTTAACTTAGTCTATTTTGTTAATACAATGATGCCTAAAAATGTTACTTGCATTTTTCGGTCTCGCTTTGTTTTGATTACGATAATATGTAAAAACAAGCATTTACGAAAACAATGAAAAACGAATTCTTAAGTTCAAGTATTTTTCATATCAACCATTATCACTTAAGGTATGAACAAATAAGTAATTATACTAATTAAGTGATCAAGGATTTAATCTTTTCTTAAAACTCACTTTTTATTAAGTGTGACAAAGTTTTATTATTAAACTTTCTTTTTAAGAAAATGTTTTATTAAATTAATTATTTGAAAGTTTGAAATTTGAAAATGGCATATTCTATCTTGGTTTGGAATATCATTTCAGGATATTTTAATCCCCAGATTCGAACCAACCCACTAAAAGACAAAAGGGAAGATATAGCCGTTGGACATTTGTCTTATAAATAGTGGACCATTCTCAGACTTTCAATCCGCCTCTTTTGCACATACATTTCCAGATTCTTTCATACTTCTTAAATCACTCAAATCTTAGATCGTTTGTTTGATTACTAATTGTTTAGAAGTGAATCTTTCTCCTCTCATCTTTTCCTCTCTGAGTGGAAAGAGAAGAACACTATCATTGTTGAAGTGTTGTGTCTACCTCAAAGATCCATTGAAGATCCAAACTTATTTATTCATTGTTGTGAAAATCCAAGTAGTTCTGTCTATTTGGAAGTTGTGTATGTATTAGGGTTAATACTTAGTCCTCAAAGTATATTGGTGTAGATTGGTCCTAGCTAAGATTAGGGCTCGACTTTTAGCTTAGAGTCGGAAATTGGTTAAGCGACGTTGTGTACGGTTTCTCCACCTTAAGGAGCTTGTTGATTAGTGAACTCTCAAGTAAGGAGTACTCGAGGAGTGGAGTAGGAACGAGGAGTGAGCTTCGTTGCCGAACCATTATAAATCCTTGGTGTTTGGTTTGATCTTTCCTTCCCTTATCTCTTTACATTCATTATTCTTTATACTTGTGATTATTAGTTTAGTTACATTATACATTCATTATTCTTTATACTTGTGATTATTAGTTAGTTGCACTATACCTTGTTCATATTGTGTATAAGAAGGTTTCACATAAATACTCAAGCGTAAGTTTTTTAAAAAGGATTTTTTTAAAACCAAACTTTAACAAGCAAATTTAAGAAACTATTCAACCCCCCCCCCCCCCATTCTAGTTTCTACAATTGGTATCAGAGCGTGGTTGCTCAAGACTTTTTAAAATATATTGTATTTTAAAACTTGAATCGATCTATGGATTCCAACAAGTATCTAGAAGGGCAATCCATGCAAATACCACCTCTTTTTGAAACCGATAGTTTTATTTATTGGAAAAATAGGTTTGAGACTTATGTGAAATCAAAAGATTTAGATCTTTGGCATGTTATTACCAATGGTGATTTTTTGCCCATTTCAATACAATGAAGTTTCTAAAAGTAAGGAGATAGTTACTTTTGATAAAGCTAATGATGATACTAAAAGAAAACTTGCTAAAAATAATAAAGCTAAAATGGTGATTTATAATGCTTTACCAAAGAAAGAGTACGAAAGGATTTTTATGTGTGAAACCGCTAAATACATTTGGAATACTCTTTTAGTAACCCACCAAGGTAATAGCCAAGTCAAAGAAAGCAAAATCGATCGTCTTGTTCAACAATATGAACAATTTGTCATCTTAGAAGATGAAACCATAGATAGTGCATTTGCTAGATTTAACACTATTATTACTAGTCTAAAAGCACTTGATGAAGGTTTTTCTAGCAAGAACAATTTTAGGAAGTTTCTTAGGGCGTTGCATCCCAAATGGAGAGCTAAAGTCACGACGATTGAAGAATCAAAGGATCTCGCCAAATTATCACTTGATGAACTCATTGGTAACTTAAAGGTTCATGAGATGATAATTTTGAAGGACTCGGAAATGGTGAAAACTAAGAGTGAAAGAAAGTCTCTTGCACTCAAAGCCAAGAAGGCACATAGTGACCATGAAAGCTCCTCGGATAGTGACGATGAGGAATATGCCTTGGCGGTTAGAGACTTTAAGAAGTTCTTCAAAAGACGAGGTCAATACGTGAGGCAACCAAACAACGACAAGAAACCCTTCTCCAAAAACCGATTTGCCAAAGACGATATAGGTGATAGGAAATGCTTTAGATGTGGTGATCCAAATCATTTCATCGGTGATTTTCCTAAGCCTTCACTCGACAAGAACCACAAGGCATTCGTTGGAGGTTCATGGAGTGATAGCGGTGAAGATGTTGATGACAACCCCAAAGATGAGAAGTGTCTCATGGCTCACACTTCTAAAGAGGTACTTTCTAAAACCGAGTATTATAGCAATACTAGTTCTTCTCAAGGTGATAGTAAATTAGAAGGCCAATACAATAACTTGCATAAGCTTAGTCTAAAATTTATTGAAAAGAACAAAGTGCTAAAATCAACTAGAACTAAGCTTGAAAACGAGATTAGTGAGCTAAAAGAAAAATTAGCTAAGCTTGAGAAAAATAAAGAAATAGATCTAGGATGCTTAAAATGTGAAAACCTTAGACAAGAAAATGAAAACCTTAAGAGCACCTCCATTAGACTTGAAAAGTTCATGAGAGGTACTAATGCTCTTGATGATATGTTAAACAAGCAAATTCATTCTAAGGAAATACTTGGGTTAGGATATAACACTAATGAAGCATCAACTAGTGAACCAAAACAAGTTAGGTTTTCAGAAAAACAATCCCCTGTACGCGGTGCTCCAATATATGGGGTGGTTCCTTATCGCTATGGAACCGCCGATGGAGCTAACAGAAGAAGATTTTTGTGAAAATCCTGAACTTTCTGAAAAGTCAATTTTAGATGAAGGACCAAAACATATTTTAATTAACAAGGTCAAAGTACCTATAATTGAAAAGTCTACTCTAGATAAATTCTACAAGCCCTTGAGTAAACCTCTAATGGGAACTAGAAACTTATCCAGACAAACATCTACTCCTCCAAGAGTAAGAAGTGAATCTAAAACTAGAAGTAGAACACCTACGCCAAAAAGAGATAATCAAGCTAAACCACGACCTATAAGTAAAACTCCAACACCTAGGAGGAATAATAATAATACTAGATCAAGATCAAAGACACCTAGGAGAAACTATGGACAACAAAATGGCCATATGAATTGGAATAATTTTCAACAACAATACTTTTACCCATGTGGATTGTCTCCTTCATTCATGCATCCCAACCAAATGCAAGAGATGTTTAGAACTAACAATTTTGGACCCATGAGATATTGGGGACCAAATGTTTGATCTTGTTTGTCGTTACCTAGATATGCTTGGGAATCGATCTAGAGCCCGACGAGTGGATTAAGGATAGTGGTTGTTCTAAACACATGACGGGTAATCGAAGTTTGTTCTCACACTACAAAGCATATGATGGAGGTAACGTTACATTCGCAAGTAATAGACGTGGTAATATCATTGGCAATGGTACGATCTCTCTTGACTCTATGACTATAGAAAACGTAGAGCACGTAGATAACTTAGGTTTTAACCTTCTAAGTATAGGTCAAATTTGTGACAATAAGTATAAGGTCATCTTTTCAGAATATGACAGTGAAATCGTAAAAGATGGAAACTCATTGGAAAAGGTGTTAGAAAGCATGGGCTTTATGTCAAGAAGGTTAATAGGAAGTCAAAGGACAACTTATGTCTAGCGACTTTAGATGATAGTTCTACTCTTTGGCATAGGAGATTAGGCCACGCTAATATGCGTTTAATTCAATCTTTAGTCTCTAAGGAGTTGGTAAGACATCTCCCCAAGATGAAGTTTGATAGTCACTTTTGTGATGCTTGCAAAATTGGGAAGCAAGTTCACTCAAGTCATAAAGCCAAGAATTTGGTTTCGACCTCTCGGTGTTTAGAGCTCCTACATATGGATCTCTTTGGACCTTCCGCCATACGGAGTTATGGAGGTAACCTTTATACCCTAGTTATAGTTTACGACTACTCTAGATTCACTTGGACTAGATTTTTGGCATCTAAGAATAAAGCTTTCGATCACTTCGAAACCTTTAGTCGAAGAATTCAAAATCAACTAGGATGTTCAATTGTCTATATTAGGACAGATCATGGTAGGGAATTTGATAATGAAGTACAATTTGGTGCCTTTTGTGAAGCTCATGGTATTACCCATAACTTCTTGGCTCCTCGCACTCCACAATCAAACGGGGTAGTTGAAAGGTAGAATAGGATCATCCAAGAGATGAGTAGGACGATGTTAAATGAGCAATCTTTGCCTCAAAAAATTTGGTGCAATGCCGTGGACACATCGACTTACATTCTCAACCGAATTCTTAT
The DNA here is from genome assembly GCA_025667525.1 of Glebionis coronaria. NCBI lineage: Eukaryota > Viridiplantae > Streptophyta > Magnoliopsida > Asterales > Asteraceae > Glebionis > Glebionis coronaria. Next base: position 586,867,568 of record CM046874.1, on the reverse strand, counting down.
TTGACCTTTTCTAGGAATGACCCCCTATGAGATTCTTAAAGGTAAGAAGCCCTCATTGGAATACTTTAGGGTGTTTGGAAGCAAGTGCTTCATTCTCAACACCAAATATTACCTTACAAAGTTTGACCTAATGTCTTACGAAGGTATCTTTTTAGGTTATTCTCAAACTAGCAAAGCCTACATAGTCCTCAATAGAACCTCAGGTGTAATTGAAGAATCACTTAACGTGACATTTGATGAAACCCCACCTTAATCTAAGACACCACCTTTGGTAGATGATGACTTAGATGAAATAGACATAGTTAATGCCAAAGATGTTAGAATCATAGGAGTTGAAGACCTTAGTGTTGAAAAGGGAGTAAACATTAAGGAGTCTAAGGATCATGCTCTTGATAACGTCATAGGCAAATTAAATCAAAGGACCCTAAGATCTCAAGTCCAAAATCAAAGTAACTTCTTTTGTTTCGTCTCCTTGATTGAACCAAATAATGTTAAATAAGCTTTAATGGATGAGAGTTGGGTCATCGCTATGCAAGAAGAATTGAATCAATTCATTGCTAATGACGTTTGGGAACTTTTCCCTCCGCCTAGAAGTTCGACCATCATAGGAACCAAATGGGTATATAGGAATAAGTTATATGAGAATGGGGTTGTGTCTCGTAACAAGGCTATAATCAGCAAGAAGGTATTGATTATGACGAGACATACGCACCCGTAGCTAGATTAGAATCCATTAGAATCCTCTTAGCTTACGCTTGTGCTTTAGACGTTAAGCTTCAACAAATGGATGTAAAGAGTGCATTTCTTAACGGTTTGATCAATGAGGAGGTATATGTGGCTCAACCTCCCGGCTTCATTGATTTTGAGAAACCGGACCATGTTTACAAGCTTAAGAAAGATCTTTATGGTCTCAAACAAGCACCCAAAGCTTGGTATGAAAGACTTAAAGCGTTTCTTGTAAAACATGAGTATACCATGGGGATGGTAGACAATACACTCTTTACAAAGAAGAAAGGTTCTCACCTCATTATCGTAGAAATATATGTTGATGACATTATATTTGGTTTAACTTATCAATCGTTATGTGATGACTTTTCCAAAATCATGCATGACGAGTTTGAAATGAGTATGATGGGAGAACTTAACTTCTTTTTAGGACTCCAAATTAAACAAATGGACGATGGTATTTTCTTTAATCAATCCAAGTATGTTAAAGAAAATCTAAAGAAATTTGGATTAGAAGACTCTAGACCTATGAAGACCCATATGACCTCGGATACTAAACTCACCGTAGATGATGATTGTGAATCGGTAGACAACACCAAATATAGAGGTATGATTGGTAGTTTGTTGTACCTAACGGCAAGTCGACCGGATATCATGTTTAGTGTTTGCCTTAGTGCTCGCTTCCAAGAGGCTCCCAAAACCTCTCACCTTAAAGCGGTTAAGCGTATCTTCCGATACATTAAGGGCACTATATATTTAGGATTATGGTATCCTAAAGGGACCAGCGTAGAAACCGTTGTCTACGCAGACTCGGATCATGCGGGAGACTATTTGGACCGAAAAAGCACTAGTGGAGTTTATACCTTCATGGGTTGTTGTTTAACTTCTTGGTTCTCCAAGAAACAAACCGCTCTTGCTATATCCACCACGGAAGCCGAGTATGTGAGTGCCGGTAAAGCTTGTCAACAAGCTCTATGGATGAAGCAAGCGCTTGTTGATTACGAGATTTCTCTTGATGATGTTCTCATCATGTGCGACAACAAGGGTGCAATAGACTTTAGCAAGAATCCCGTGCAACATTCGCGAACTAAGCACATAGAGATTCGCCACCATTTTCTTAGGGATAATGTTCAAAAGGGGAACATTTCGGTAGAGAAGGTACCCTCGGTAGAAAACTTAGCCGATATCTTCACTAAGCCATTTAAGAGGGAACCTTTTAATTACTTGCGTCTAGGTCTAGGTTTAATGGAACATATTCCTTAATTGTGCATTCTTATTATCTTTTATCTTTTGAGTCTTTTCTTTGAGCTTTTAAGTTTAATAAACTCTTTTTGGAAAACTTCTCTTCTCTTTTTCAAAATTCTCAAAGTTCTTTCGAAAATGGTCGAGAAATGTTTTTGCATTGTTAATACAATCTAAAAACGTTTTTCATAGCTTCTTGCTATTCATAATGAGCTTACATAATTCATATGTACGGGTCTCTCAATTATAGCAAGAACAAAAGAGAACTATGGAGGATCTTTGTGTCATGACCTTGTGTCTAGTTCTACACACCTCCTACATTGATTTCATTAAAAAATCTATGTATTTTGGTCAAAACCTTGTTTGGTGAGCTCTTGTGTGTTTTCTTTTTCTATCTTTGCTTCTTAGCATATCCCCATGATTAGTTAGACTAGAAAAATAGGATTTGCTGAATTGGAAAATCCTCCCTCATCACCAAACTCAACCCACTGTGGGCGGTTCTTTATTGATACCGCGGTTCCCCAGTGATAAGGAACCGCCGGCTGAATTAAGGAACCACGCCTAGTACCCTACTTTTCGGGTATTCCTGAAACTCTAGATTTGTTCCAACACTTTTTGGAATCTTTGTTTCAACCCTTTGACCACCCCCAAATTATCTTGGACTTTCTCTATATAACCTTAAGCATTTTGCATTCTTTCTCAAATCAAAATGTCTTATTCCCCAAATGAAAGCTTTGATTCTCCTCCATTCTCTCCAATTGCTTTCAACCCCAATTCACCCAAGAACACTCAAAATCACATATCTTCTCCTTCTAAGAATGTTCATTATGGAACCTCTTATCTTCCACCACTAGCCTTTAGTGTTCTACCTCCTTCACATGATAATGTCATGCATCATGGAACATATTGTCAATGTTGTCAATATCAACATCTTGCTATGGCTCACATCTATGAAAAGTTGAATTACATCAACAGTCTCTTAGTTAAACCTCCTCTTTACTATAACTATTAGATCTCTACCAAGCCACCACTCCTTCCGCCACTATCTTGTCTTTTATCTAAGCATTGGTTGCTTATCTTCAAGATATCTAGTTCAAGCAAATCTTAGAGTTCTAGCTTAACTATGATTAGATTTATGCTTTTTATTTTGGCTTGTGTTTGTGTCTCATACATCTTTGTATGATTTATTTCCTTGTATCTTTTATCATGTTTTCTTTTAACATGACTTATCTTGGATATTTTGTTTATTTTTTTTGTGATCTTTGCTATATCTTGTTGGGTGTCTCTTCTCTTCTACTAATCCTTCTATGTAGCTTGTCACCATATTTTGATTCCTTGGTTCCCCGAGCAAGGGGGAGCATTTGCAAAGTCCGGTTCTTTTCTTCTTCAAAGACTTTTGCAACCTTTTTTCTTCGACAAAGGGGGAGAAATGATAAACTCGTCTTTGAAAATCTTGTTTTATTAGATGATTGAGTTTATGGATTGTCGAAATCAAAAAGGGGGAGATTGTTAATGCAATGATGCCTAAAAACGTTACTTGCATTTTTCGGTCTCGCTTTGTTTTGATTACGACAATATGTAAAAACAAGCATTTACGAAAACAATGAAAAACGAATTCTTGAGTTCAAGTATTTTTCATTTCAACCATTACCACTTACGGTATAAACAAGCCAGTAATTATACTAATTAAGTTATCAAGGATTTAATCTTTTCTTAAAACTCACTTTTTATTAAGTGTGACAAAGTTTTATTATTAAACTTTCTTTTTAAGAAAATGTTTTATTAAATTAATTATTTGAAAGTTTGAAATTTGAAAATGGCATATTCTATCTTGGTTTGGAATATCCTTTCAGGATATTTTAATCCCTAGATTCGAACCAACCCACTAAAAGACAAAAGGGAGCGGACTCTACGTCGGCGGTTCCTTAGCGCCTATGGTGGTTCCTTATCGATAAGGAACCGCGGGCTCCCATAAGGAACCGCAGGCAGATATAGCCGTTGGACATTTGTCTTATAAATAGTGGACCATTCTCAGACTTTCAATCCACCTCTTTTGCACATACAGTTCCACATTCTTTCATACTTCTTAAATCACTAAAATCCTTGATCATTTGTTTGATTACTACTTGTTAAGAAGTGAATCTTTCTCCTCTCATCTTTTCCTCTCAAAGTGCAAGGAGAAGAACACTATCATTGTTGAAGTGTTGTGTCTACCTCAAAGATCCATTGAAGATCCAAACTTATTTATTCATTGTTGTGTCATTTTTGTGAAGATCCAAGTAGTTGCGTCTATTTGGAAGTTGTGTATGTATTAGGGTTAATACTTAGTCTTCAAAGTATATTGGTGTAGATTGGTCCTAGCTAAGATTAGGGCTCGACTTTTAGCTTAGAGTCGAAAATTGGTTAAGCGACGTTGTGTACGGTTTTTCCACCTTAAGGAGCTTGTTGATTAGTGAACTCTCGAGTAAGGAGTACTCGAGGAGTGGAGTAGGAACGAGGAGTGAGCTTCGTTGCCGAACCACTATAAATCCTTGGTGTTTGGTTTGATATTTCCTTCCCTTATCTCTTTACATTCATTATTCTTTATACTTGTGATTATTAGTTTAGTTACATTATACATTCATTATTCTTTTATACTTGTGATTATTAGTTAGTTTCACTATACCTTGTTCATATTGTGTATAAGAAGGTTTCACATAAATACTCAAGCTTAAGTTTTTGAAAAATGCTTTTTTAAAACCAAACTTTAACAAGCAAATTTTAAAAACTATTCAACCCCCCTTATAGTTTCTACATATTTGTATATCCAAATAGGGGGAGATTGTTGGGTTAGTATTTGCTGATCCTAAAGCAAATTTAGTATTTGAACATAAAATCTCCTAAGTGTTAAGTATTCTGGAAAAATGTGGTTCAACTGAAGCAATCCCAGAGGAACAAGTATTCATACTGAAGAAAGTCTAGCTAAAGACAATGTTAAGCTATAACTCTCATAGAGTACTTTGAAGATAAGAAGTCTTCACTTTAACAACTAAGGCGGTTCAGTTTATGAAGACAAGTCCTGAAAGGAGAGTTTCAGTCAAGTATGATTTGACAATGTCATACTGAATGATGTCGATCTACTCTTGGATGCTGAAGATACTTAAGTCATTCTAAATCTTTACAAAGGCGGGAAAAAGATGTGCTTTAAGTTAAAGTATAAAGCATATCTCATTAGGAATAAGGTTGCTTGTAAAGTTAGATAAAAGTACAAGCTATATTATGTGCATTACTTTATAGACAATACTAGGTGTGGTTTATCCCATGAACTTTCAGCCACCCATTGGATAAACAACACGTGTAAAGTAATGCCCTTTGTAAACCCTAATATGTTGCCTATAAAAGGAACATATATGGGAGTGAAAAATGTATCTCTTGTACTAGAAAGTTTTAACACTTCCAAGAGCGTCTTCGCTCCCAACATCAAACTAATTGTATCACTTACCGATGAACGTCAGGTTTGAGACTTAAACTCATAATGTTTGATTCGTAGTTTAAGTAGAGAGATCGCCCAAATATTGTCATTCAACCACTTAGCTATTCCGCAAGCAAATGAGTCATATATTCTTTATTAAGTTTTAATTAATCTCTATACGTTGAAAAGTATTTTGGCGTCGTTGTTTTACATTTACTTAATAGTTTATTTACTTGGTTAAACAACTCACTTGTAACCATGAAGCTAGGTAATACTTACGGTTCGTAAGTATTATCGAGATAAAAGGGACCAACACATCTTCTAACCCACACATAATCAACTAAAACACAAGAACAACAACAAAAAAGAAGGACCCATCGTATGAGCAGGTAAACATGATGCAATGACCGATTAGCCGAGACATGGTGTGAAGGATGCGCTAGTAAGTAGGCTAGTGATTTGAAGCCATGTCAACTAGCCAACCTTGGCGTATCCTCTTATTGCATTACATCACAAACACATACATCACGACTTTTAATAAAACTACTTTCATGTAACCATACCAAACATATAAATTTTGTTGTTACCAAGCTAAAAGAATCACAATTTATGCTACTCAATCAAAAAGGCATCATCATGTTTTGATGATCCGAGATTAAGGACATTTCGTGTTATTTGTTTGCCAAAATGGTGTTAGTTGAAAAATGAGAATAAATGTCTCTGTGATTTCTTTAATTTGTCTAAGGCGACTCATAATGGTTAATCGTGACTCGCACTATCACTCATGACTTGATAGCGGAGCCTTCATTTTACACGTCAATAAGCAAAAGGAAGTAAAGAAGGGCGGGCCTTCCCAGTACTCGAGTAGTTTGTTTGAGGGCCCTCATAAATGATTGATGTGTGAGAGAGAGGTATTTTGTGGGGGTATGTTTATATAAAACATGCATTTTTAATGGTAGTGAAGGGAGTGGTGACCATTGTGGGTGAAAGGCGATGAGAGTTGTGTGTGTTGAATAATAATGTAACACTAAGGTGAAATGTGAAAAAATGTGATAATTGTGTCTACTCTAATGGTGATGTAGGGCATGTTTGTATAAAACATGTATTTAATGGTCATGAGGGGAGCGCTGCCTAATGGGTAAAAGACGATGAGAGTTGTGATGTGTTAAATACTGATGTAACGCTAAAGTGAGATGCAAAGAAATAATGTGATCATTGTGTCAAGTCTAATGATAATCTTTACTGGCTTTATTATTGTATTTCACAGAGTGAACTATACATAGACTATGCGAGCTTATAATTAGTTAACTTATATAATATTCTCAAATTATTACTCCCCTTATTCATTTGGCAGAATGTAAAAATGGAATAAAAAATAATATAAGTTTGTGAGACAGAACTAATGGGAGCCGTTCAAAATGAGACACATCTAATAGGAGCCGTTCAAAAAAGCCTCGCCCATCCCTTCTCTTCACCAAACACAACATCTCACCTCCATTATCAGATCTATTATTTACAATCCCAAATCATATTCATAAAAAACCCACCACAAGATTTTCGTCTTCTAATCCCAAATCATATTCATAAAAAACCCACCACAAGATTTTCGTCTTCTAATTCCTGTGTAATAGATCTGATAATGGATCTCGATATAACCTATTATATAGAAAAAAAATAATATTTAGATTATCACAGGTAATGTTGATTCATTTTTAATTTTTAGTTTTTTAGATTTTATCCTCGGGGCTTGATGGAAACAAAAGTTCTTGAATAAAAACCAGGGTATGCTTTTTTGTCTAATTTTATTTAATATTAATATTCATATTCATGTAGATATAATATGGTTTTTGTTTTTGTTTTTAGATTTATAAATGAGTAATTAAGATCGAAGATTAAGAAGGCAAACAAGTGATAATACTAAATACTAAGAGTTCACAAAGTGCTTCTGCTGATGAGTAGAAGAAGGCTTAATATCTTTGGTAAGTTTCTCTTAGTTCTTTTTTTCTGAATATCGAGTCGAGGTGTTTTTGTTTTTGAGGATTTTATTTAACTTATATATAATTTGATTGGAAGTTAAATGACGGTTTAGTAAATATAGGTACAGAAAGCTTAATCTTTTATTGGGTTTAGATTTAGAGTGTTGGTAGTGTTTTTGTGGAATGAATATATAAGTGTAGTTGAGGTTATCCACATCTTAACACGGAAATTACTAAACTTGCAGCCATGGCGGGTATACCCTTCTTTATTGTTGTTATTGTTTTTGCTTAGAAATCGTTACATTTGGATTTGGGCGTCTAAAATAGGCTCATAAGATCATATGCGTCTTTATCAGGCCTGCAACCATGCTAGGTGTTCACTTTTTCTGTTTCTTTAGCTCACTTAGCCTTATAGATAGGTAGGCTGAGAAGTAGTGTTGTGACGGTGCTCGGGCGCGCACGCTGAAGTTGGCCTGTATATGTTGATGTTTGGTTTCCCAAGTTATTCTATACTGATGTTGTTACTATTAAGTGAAACTATGCATAAGAAGAAGCAATAATGTATTTGAACTAAAAAGGTAACCTAACATTACAATACATTAAGATATAACATAAATCAGGTTAAACGATAGATAAATGATAAGTTAGATGCTAAATAATGCAATTTAGATTTAATTAGTAAAAATGATTAGGAGGGTGTTAAAAAGGTGTGTTAGAAGATACAAAAGTTTATTTCAAAGAAGATATTGATGAAAGAATTGATTTTTGATAAAAATAGATAATATTATACACTAAAGAGATGTGTAATTAAACTTCACCTGTAAGGGTCAATAAACGTTGTAAGCTTCTAACTAAGAAAGAGTAATAATGTTTTCTTTAAGAATTCAATTCTACTAGATTACAAGTTCATTTCAGTTACGCTTTAATAAATAAAATGTTTCTGTTTTTGTATTCACATAGCCAGAAGTAGATATGTTTTCTTTTTCATCATATTTTTCAATAATAATGGCATATTATTTATATCAGGAAACTAAATCTGCAAGAAAACTGTTACTTGCTTTATGCAATGGAAAAACATTACTCCATTTTCTGTACAATTATCTGATTATTATATCTCATGATTTATGGTGTTTAGACGTTGGACCCTGGGACGTTGTCTGTGATGAATTCGTATGATGTGAGTGGGGACTTTGAAGGGGCGTCGCCGATTCTAGGGAAGGATGAGAGTGTGTTGGAGTTTAATGTGAATGTGAGGACGGATGGACGAGGGAAGTTTAAAGGGATGAAGTTTTCGTCTAGGTGTAGAGCGAGTATTTTGACGGAGCTGCATAGGATTAGGTGAGGGAAGATTGGGACGGTTGGTGAGTTTTCTGTGCTTTATTTGCGGAGGAAGACGGCCGAGTGGGCTCTTTATGTAAGTCTCCGATTTTTTTAATGTGTTTTCATATAGTTTTGTGAGATTTGATAGTTGCTTGTCTTAGAATTTTAGGAGTGTGTTTGGATGTGATTATTAGTGCTTGAATCGGCTTATATAGCGGGGTTATGGCTTATTTGGTTTTCGGCTTATGTTTCATACACTTACTTTTTTTGCTTACTTTGAAACTTTTGGGGTTATATAAGCTTATCATGTCATAATAAACTTATATAAGCCGAAAAGTTTGAAAATAAAGACAAAAAAGTACGCTTTTGAAACATAAGTTGAAAATCAAATAAGCTATAAGCCCACTGTAGCTTATTTTTCACAAGCTGCGAAAGAGGCAATGGGCAAGAAGTGTGTTTTTTTTTCACATAGCAATGTTTATTTTTCACATAGAATATTGAGCTCAGCTCATAACTTAATCTGATTTCAGAATTAAAAAAAAACTTTACGGGCATCAATAATAGAGCTTAAAGCCTTCTTTTTTTTATCATCAAGGTGGCTGTTTTTGTCATGGTGGATCTCAAGGACATCTTTTTTTTGGTTTTCTGAATAAAAAAGTTGAAGCCTAACTTATTTTCTATGGTTTCAACATCGTGCGGTAGTCATGGGTTTGTGATGATGGATATAAGTTGATAAACTGTAAAACAAGCTGAAAATTGTGGTTGGGGCAACAACAAGTGTTTAGTATTGATTCTATATATGTACTTATGAACTTCCCGTGTTATGTAGACTATTATACAGGCGGTGATGATGAATTTATATATACGGTGTGTATCTCACCAGGACCCATATCTTGCAACAGTATCTCCAATAGTTTTCGAAGTTCTTGAGGGATACAACTGCACTATATTTGCTTACGGGCAGACAGGAACGGGGAAAACATACACCATGGAAGGAGGAGGAAGGAAAAAGGTATACATAAGCTCATTTTTGAAAAAATTTCCTTACATGTTCTCGGCAGAAGAATAGAGGCTTATACTTTGGTCTCATAATGTAGAATAATAGTATCATTTGGATCGGTGCAGGATCGGCATACAAGTAGGACTAATATGTGAAAGAGGGTGCGGGTCTAAAGATAAGAAAAAAGGTATGAAGCAGCAAAGTTGATAGCAGTCGAGGGTTTACAGGCTGCGAAAGAGGCAATGGACAAGAACTGTGTTGAGGCTGCGATTAGTGCTCGCAGAGGAACGTATGCGCTGTAGTATAATCAATTCCCTGCTGTGCATAAGGATTATTCAAGGATATACATAATACTACTGATCTTGCAGAAGCAATGTGAGTATAAAATGTATTTTTCACTTCTTTTTATTATGTTATGTGTGCCTTATGTTGCAAGTTTACACCGTCATCATTCTGCAGCTGCTTTGCAGATGAAATCTATAAGTCAACTCAGCCTTGCACCCAACTTTTTCTTATTGTATCTGATTATATATTCTGTTTGAACAATGTATGTACATGAAAAGCTAGATATTTAAGAAATATACATATAAGGACCACAAGATACTAAAAAGGAAACGCTTTAGTTAAATAAGAAACTAAAATGAGACGAGACATACAGATATACAAGAAACCAAAGACCTTAACTGCTTTGGGAAATCTTCGTAAATACATCAAATGAAACTTGAAAATGACCAGCTCATTTATGACATGTTAATACTTTTAGTTGATTGCATGGATGGTCCTACAAAACACATGATTAACCAAAACACATGATGTAGCTGTTTAAAGTGGCTTTGCTTCGCGGGTAATAAACCACCTTATTAACCATTTTCACATCCTTCTTTAGTTTTTTTGAATGTTGGCCAACGTTTCGATGTTTCTACACGCAAAATAGTTTTGTGAAAATAAATTGGTTACTTTTTTATTTAAAGAACAACATTAATTCCCATCCTTTATTCTTAACTTTCAGTATTGCAACTTTATATGCAGATGTTAGCGAGGATCACCACTGAGCGGTAATAGAAAGCAATGGAAATCAGGATGTCATGTCAGGACTTTTTTAAGTGGATGTACGGTATCTAGAGAAACTAATTGTTGGTTTTGCTCACGAGCCTGCAAGTAAGTTTTGAAGTGGTTGCCGAATTCAGTTACGACTAGCTGAAAGTGTTGCATTTTTTCCCTAAAATGTGACGTGCTTTTGCTGATTTTTTTACTGCAATTTGATTTCCAGGACAGCCTGATTGGATACGCTGTGCTAGCTGCTTTAAATTAAGGAGTATTTGTATTCTGCTGTGCTAGCTGCTTCAACTTCGTAAGATAACAAAGAAATATGATAGAACGGTGTCTAATAAGTTATGTAGTCATCGATGATGTGCAGGCCTCATAATGCTAGCCTGATCATTTCAGCAAAGTGGGTCAAGAAAGAATCAAAGATTCTGTACACGACCTGCTTCTTCCAGTTCTAAAGAAGTTCACCAAATGATAGAACGGTGTCTAATAAGTTCTGTAGTCATCTAAAACTTATGTTACTATCTGCGTTTCGAACGCCTGTTCATTATATGTTCATTATATGTTCATTATATATCGCTTCTTGACTTCTACCAATTCTTATTATAACATCTTCTATATCTAACCCGCGGCAACGCGCGGGCATCAATCCTAGTATATATCATTACGCAAACCTGGAAATATACTTGAATTTAGTTTGATGTATTTTACGATTTTAGATTAATAAGCTTCATATACATGTCCAACTCCGACCCTAGCTCTAGCCTATTTCGGCAAATATACCCATAAACGCAATAAATTTTCGTGAAGAACCGTGGTTAATTGTAATAGTCACCTTCTCTTCACCTCCAGATGCATATCATATCAACATTTTATCATACCATCGAACCCACTACCTTAAAACCTTAGTAGTGACAACCAAACCAAACACATAAAAATATATCTTCTTGTAAAAAAATCCACAAACATCAAAACACCCCACATCAATTTGTTTTTTTTTTCGTCAATAACTTCACTGAAACACTGCTGTTGTGACCTTTGCACCAACAAAATACCCATGCCATAGGGTTCACTCACTATGAATGGCCCTTTGCGTGTGATAATGTCTACCATAACGCTTCACCTAAGATAAAACGATAAAACATAACTAGTCTTAAAATTTATTTTGTACCAATAGGCTTTGTGTTTTAATGCATGTGAAAAATTTTCCAATCAAATGTTGTGAGTTCAAGTTATATTTAAGATATTGTGAAATTGAGTTGTGCTTTACATGTTGCGAGATCGTTAAAAGTTATCGTTTCAAAAAGTAAAATAAAAATATTTTATGTAATGTAGGATGTGTTTGGTGATATGTGTCGGTAAGTAGTAGTAGAAGCAGGAGTACTAAGCAGTAAGCAGTAGCTTATAAAGGTGTTTGGTAACGTATGTGTAAGATATTGTTAAAAAGTGTAAAATTATTAAAAAAAGACATATAACCTAATTGAATAATTCATAAATGTTATATTTAAAAATATAAATGTAATTTTATAATCAAACTGTTTGGAGCAGTTCTAAAATGCTTCTCCAACGAGCATTTGAGATTAGAGCAGTTAAACAATATTAAAATGCTTCTTGAGGTATTATAAAACAAACTTTTTATCTAAACTGCTTATTGCTTGTCGTTTCCAAATATTCTAAAACGCTTGTTACCCAAACACAACCATACACGTATAAGAAAAGAGGAAGCTTTGACAAATACTAATGGTTCCTAAATATTAACCAATTGACTTTTGCAACAAACTTTTTCTACGCTCGTCTAGATTTTTCGACTTGAGTTATGGCCATATTCATAAAGGAATAATCAACCAGCGTTGCATTTTTAAGCTGGCTTGACTTGATCAATAATACTAACAAGTAGGTTGGTGAAAGAATTAAAAAGTCGCATAGCCCATACCATATATTGTCGTCTTATTCGTAATTGCTAATAAATGATCTCTTTGAATAAGAAATAATAGAAAAATACCAAAAGCGCGTATCTGAGTCAAGGTAATTTAGCAATTTAAGATGTTTGATTATTATGTATTAACTTTTTGGAAAGACGAACTATGTAATGTATGATATATGGATCAAAATCCTCTAAAGTTGAAGGTAACTTTATTGATTATGTTGTTGGGACTCATATGCATTTATCTCTATTGTGATTGGAGAACTTGACCTATCAAGTTGTCTTCAACTCAGAAGATCTTCTTCCATGATATATATATATATATATAGAGGAAATTGCAAATTTGCTACCTGTGGTTTGCCAAAATTGCATGTATGCTCCCCAACTTCATTAAAATGCAGGCGGCCTCCCGGAGGACGAAGGTAATTAGCAACGATGCTCCCTGGACTTAACTCCCGTTATATGGCTGTATTTTTGTGGGGGTAAATTTGTCCATTCCCTTATTAAATAAATCAAATCTGGTTTGGGTACATGGGCTTACCCACATAACTCGGGTATACCTTTATTTTTCAAACCGATCGACCCAACCTTTTCATATTCTAGTATCTCCATTACCAGTCTTCCATTTTCATACGCCTCCCCAAAGTTTCTTAATCATGGATGATCCTGTTCCAGACTTTTTTTATCAGACCCGAAGGTGAAGAATTTGACTTTGCGATATATGGTAAGAAGTTTGATACACATTGTTTAATTTCATGATTTGTTACCGTAAATGTGTTTAATGCGCCCTAATTACCAATTATGATAATCGTTATTTTCTATGTTAACAGATGTGTATGAACAATTGTTTAGCATCAAATGTCATTACTATGGAAGGTTTAGTGATGGTCCGAATATGGAATACATTGAAGGTGAGATTTGTTTTGTTGATTTGGTCAATAAGCATGACTTTAGTGATGCTATTATGAATACCGTTATGAATAGTTTAGGTTATGAGATGGACCAGCAGTTACTTTTCTACTATAAGATTCCACTTAAGACTTTAGAAGTTGGTGTAAAGCCTTTGGTTAGTGATGCTGATTACCAAAACTTTTTAGGTTACGTTCATTTGCACAAGGTTATGTATGTGTATGTTGAGTTAGTTGAGAAAGAAGATGAAAGTGAGAGTGGGTCTGAAACGGAAAATGAGCCTGATAATGACCTTGTGGATGATGAACATGTAGTTGAAGATGTAGAAGTTAACATGAATGAGTTCCATTTTGAAGTAGCTGACAATGATCCTATGGTACCTAAGGTTACTTTGAATGAAGATACCTTAGAGGTTTTAGATTTTGATTCAATGGAAAGTGACATAGAGGATGTCCCAGAAAATGCAAGGAGACTAGGGCTTAGAAAGTTAAAGAAATTGCACTCATCAGCCAAATTTTATGTAGGAAGAGAGTTTGCTAACAGAGATGTTGCTAAACAATTGATTAGAAGCTATGCTGTTGAGAGTAGGAGAAACTTGCATTTTAAGAGGAATGATCCAGTAAGAATTATGGTAGTTTGTAATGGTGTTGTTCCTAGCAATAACCATAAAAATGAGAAAGTACAAGGGCCAAATGAGGTCAGTGGAAAAATTTCAGAAAAGGACAAAATATGCTGTCCATGGGTGTTGTACTTATCAAAAGGAGAAAAGGGCAAGTGGGTCATAAAAACATACAAGGATGATCACCACTGTTTGCAATCTAGAAAGATAAAATACTGTACTTCTACTTTTCTTTCAAAACACATCACAGATCTGTTGATTATGAATCCAAACATCCCTGTTAAAGCTGTTCAAGAACAAATGCAGAAAAGGTTTCATGTTGCTATTTCAAGGGATAAAGCCTTTAGGGCTAAGGCAAAAGCAGAAGTGTATTTGAGAGGTGATGTTAAGGTTCAATATTCTTTATTGAGAGACTATGTAATGGAGTTAAAGAGGTGTAATCCAGATACAACTTGTAAGATTGATGTTTATGGTGAAGCAAATCATGAAAGTCCAACTAGGATGTTTAGGAGAATCTATGTTTGTTTAGGTGCTCTGAAAAGGGGATTTAAGGAAAGTGGAAGGGAATTACTAGGTTTAGATGGTGCCTTCATGAGAGGACATTATCCAGGTCAAATGTTGACTGCTGTGGGGGTGGATGCAAATAATGGCATCTATCCTGTTGCTTATGGAATTGTTGAATCAGAAAACCAACATTCATGGACATGGTTCTTAAAGTGTCTAGCTGATGACTTGGATCTCTACACCAACTCTAATTTCACCTTCATCACAGATAGACAAAAGGTAATGGAACTTCTTGACAAATGTTTAGTTTATTTGTGAGTTTTTTTTTATTTTTAACCAATCTGATGTTTCTTGTAGGGATTGTTACCTGCACTTGAGAAGTTGTTTCCTAGTGCAGAGCATAGGTACTGTGTTAGGCATATATATGAAAACATGAACCAGACTTGGAAAGGGATTGAGTACAAGGAAATGTTGTGGAAGTGTGCATCGTCAACAACTACTGTTTTGTTTGAGCAAAACATGAAAGAATTGAAAGACTTCAACCTAAAAGCATATCAATGGCTTAAAAAGATACCTGCTGAGCATTGGAGCAGAGCTTATTTCTCTGGTAAATGTCATATCCTTTAAATTTTAAACATATGTTAACTTAATTACTTGTCTGATGAATAACATTTCCCAAAAACGATAGGTAGAGCCCATTATGACCTGTTGATAAACAATGTTTGTGAGGTCTTCAATAGACAGTTGTTAGATGCCAGAGACAGCCCTATAATTACAGCCTTAGAACATGTGAGGGAATATCTTATGAAAAGGATTGTAATTGTGCAAAAAGTTATTGAAAAAAGTGACGGACCATTAACCCCTGCTGTTGCTAAGGTGTTTGAAAAGATTAAGACTACTGCTAGTGAGTGCATAGTTGATTGGAATGGGTCAGATCTTTACCAGGTTAAGGGTCACCTACAAGAACAATATATGGTTAACTTGCCTCAAAAGACATGTTCCTGTAGGAAGTGGGAGATATCAGGAATACCCTGCAAGCATGCTGTTGCTGCAATACATGATATGCTAGACAATGGTTATGATGTAGGAATACCTGAGGATTGGGTCCATGAATCATACAAATTGGCCACTTGGAAAGCTGTGTATTCACATAAGGTTAACCCTGTTAATGGCAGAGATTTATGGGCCAAATTTGACTGTCCAACCACTCTTCTGCCACCAAAATTCATCCACAGATTGGGAGACCATCAAAAAAAAAAAAAGAAGAGTAAAGGAGAGATTGTGATGGTGAAAGGTAATAAACTAAGCAGGGCTGGTAAAGGGATTACATGTGGTTTGTGTAAAAGTGCAGGGCACAACAAAAGAAGCTGTGATATGAAGAATGTTGCTGTTGGTGCAAGTAATGCAAGGAAAAGGAAGAATGCTGCTGTTGGTACAAGTAATTCAGGGAAAAGAAAGAATGCTGATGTTGGTACAAGCTCTGGTGCTGGAACAAACAACACACAGCCAACACAACCAAGCCAATCTGCTGCTGTTGGTACAAGCTCTGGTGCTGGAACAAACAACACACAGCCTACACAACCAAGCCAATCTGCACAGGCAAATAATCAAGGATCACAGGCTCACACTCAACCTTCACAAACTGATATGATTAGAATTAGAAGCCCCAGTGGAAGAACAAAAAGGAGTGCCTGCAGACTTAATCTTTAATAGTCATGCTTCACAAACTTATGTTTAATGTTTCAAATAATGGCTTATGTTATTTCCTTGTTTAATGTTTCATGTTAATGACTTATGTTATTTCCTTGTTTTCATGTGAGGCCATTATCCAGGTCTAGACTTATGTTACTCCTTTTGTTTGGAAAAACAGTTGTAAGACTTATGTTATTTCCTTGTTTTCATGTGAGACTTATGTTATCCAGGTCTATACTTATCTTACTTCTATCAATTTTCTTGACCCAATTTCCTGGTCAAAGTCATGCTTAGACCCATTGTAAACCGTGTCACATTGGTCTTTCATTTTTGTTGACCCATTTATATTATCTGACCAAGTAGTTGAACAGATGGAAGATGGAGTTAATTGTCACATTAACTTTTCTACTTACCACACAACATAAATACTACCCGGGTATTTCAATTGTTTCATCACTTTTTTTCTAAACACCACACACAATGTCACAACTTCCACCTTTTGGATCAAAAGAAAGACCAAGACCATGTGTAACACCAAGTGTTGCAAAAATGTTTAAGAAGGGGGATGTCACTGATGAGTTGATAGAATGGTATGGCTATGTGGATTTCTATGAGTATCTTGATGATGATTACTGGCATAAGTTTAAATATAATAGTAAGTCTGCTGTTATAACCATAGATGACACAAGTACTGAAACATTGGATGACACAGGTTATCAAAGCTTAGATGAAACAAGTGATGAATGCCAATCATCAAAGCCAAACATACCTGCTGCTAGCAAATCCATTGATGTAAGCTTATCTGGGAAGTACATTCCTCTTTGAAAATGGACCTCATCAAAGACAATCATCAAAAGCCCTAAAGCCATCACTGGGGTCGTGCTAGGACTACCATGTCAAAGGACTTGGTCTTCCATTGAAGAAAAACTTATGAAGAGGCCTTTGAACAACAAGGATGGAAAGGACAAGGGAAAAGGCAAAATCTAATGTGCTTTGTTGCTTGTGTTATTTCACTTTTATTTGTATGCTTATCTAGCTTTAAGTTCATGTTTTGTATGCTGATGTTTTTCTGTTTTGGGACTACATTGTAATGGCTTTTATGGAATGAATGAATGCATTAGCTTATTATCAAGAACATAACATTAGATTATAAACAACAACATAACAAAAGTCATGACATATCATAATATGAACTTCATTAAGGAAAATTATTGACCAGTACAATAGCTATAGCTGGGCAATTAGTTCAATACAACATAACATTATTCAACCATTGACAAATTACATGAAGTAGCAGAAACAAAAAACCAACCAACTGCAAAACAAACAAATCTTCAACCTTCGATTACCAGCCTCCATTGCATTCAATGATTCTTCAAGTGCATTTCTTGATCTTAACAACCCTGGAATAATGGCTACAGCTCGAGCACACATTGGGGGATCAACCCACGAAAAAAATGGACAAGTGTTAGAAAGACAACAACGAAATCTTCTTCCAGGATTAGTGTTTGTCCATGATGTACGAACAATGGATTGGTTCCCACAAAAACAGTTCATGTTTAGGGTTTGTGTGTTTTTATGAAAATGAGGATTTGATCTATGCGTTTGTTGCCAGATGTGTTAAGGTAAGTTATTTGATTGCAAACCACAGGGAGTAGCAATGCAATAAAATTAAACTAGGGTAAGCATAAATTATGAAAGGACATCAATACCCTTGAACAATGAAAAGTTAACTACCAAAAACTAACGGGAGTTAAGTCCAGGGAGCATCGTTGCTAATTACCTTCGTCCTCCGGGAGGCCGCCTGCATTTTAATGAAGTTGGGGAGCATACATGCAATTTTGGCAAACCACAGGGAGCAAATTTGCAATTTCCTCATATATATATATATATATATATATATATATATATATATATATATATATATATATATATATATATATATATATATATATATATATATATATATATATATATATATATATATATATATATATATATATATATATATATATATATATATATATATATATATATATATATATATATATATATATATATATATATATAGTAGACGATTACCTGCGCATAACGGCGGAATTGCCTGGCGACAGAAAATTAACGATACGATATATCGTGGTGAAGTAGAAATAAATGTTATGGGATGTATTTTATAGGTATTTATTTGTACGGTGGGATTTTGTAGTATTTTGGTATGGAATATTTTTTTAGGTTTTGAATTTTGATTTGGTGTGTAAATTTTGGTTTGGATGGTGGGTATTAGGGTTTAGAGAGAGATTAAAGTTTGTGTGTGTAGTATGACCCAAATTTCAACTTTCAACATTTCAACTTTCAACTAAAGAAATACACCTTTTATAATGTAACTAGACGAGTACCCGCGCATAGCGGCGGAATTTGGTTAGTGGCAAATAATTTACCGTATGCGATATTGTGGTAAGTGTTTCGTGTACGTTCAAAATAAAGCATGAAAAAATCAAATTGAAATTATAGAATGTTTTAACATATGACAATACAATGCTAGATAAAATATTAAATAAACATGTATCAAAAAGTCTATAAAAACTTTTGGTAAAGCTGAAAGTAAAACATTACATCACAGTTTATGAGCTAACTAATAATACACGTTACTCATTACGTAAACCCTACATATTATATTAGTTGATAAACAATTTAGAAAACCGGGTTAATTCGAGTTTACCCGATGATTCGACCAGGTCGATTTAAAAACCGGGTTTCAAAACATTGAAAAATGGCATCGTTCATAACTTCATATGTTTATTTATTTTTGTTGCACGTCAATAATTCATCTCCAAATGACTTTAATGTGTTCACATAATATAATTTATATATTCATTAAGATGTTTGAATTATAAATGTAGTATAGATTAGTGGGACCCACATTTTTCAACCATTCAATATTTTCAACTTTCAACCAAAAGGATACACCCTTTATAATGTAATATAGATAAAGATGATGATTTGGTTTTTGACATTGAAATTTTAATTACTTATAACTCTTGTGCACAAAACATATAAATTTATAAAAATTTAATATTTTAATTTAATTTCATAATATAAAAAAAAGTTGTGTTTAGTATTTTGTAATTATAATATTATTAGGTTATAAAGTTTAAGAGGTATTTATTAATTTTTTAAACTTATTAAAAAAATATTAAAATTTATAATTTTTACTTAAAATCATATAATTTATCTAAATTTTAACCACTAAAATTTTATTTATTATCTCTTTCTTGTTAAAGATTTTTTCATCACAAACTTAACTATTATAATTTTATGTCTTTTTCGCTCCATCAAATTTCACTATCAATTTTTAAAAAAACTTTCACTAAATAAGAAATTTTTTATACTTCTTTGAAAAACCAAAAAATAAATAAATAAAAAATTCAAATATTTTCTATAAAAAATATTTTTTTTGAATAAATCCCAATTTTAAGTTTTCTTTTACAGAATAAAATTATATAGTTCATAATATTGATTAATTCTTGTCTTAACTTGGAGTCAACAACATGTTCGGATCAAGTTTTGTTCCCCTTGCTACTACAAAAAGCAGATAATACAAAATGAGATATGACAAATGATAGTACTTAAATAACCAAGAATAGTAACTTAGATATTAACTTTCCAAAATCCAAACACCTCTAACTTAGAGACAAATGAAAAAAAAATGAAAAATGCATCTTAAAAAGTATTATGCCATTTTAGAAAGAAAAATAAAGTTAGAATAAAAACAAAGTGTAAAAAGATTTGGTATGATATGAAAGAGGAATGTGGGTCGTGGAAGACATTGGAGGCACCGAACGCCAAGTAAACGACGTTTGGATCTAACAAAAAAGGACAATTTAAAGTTGTACCATGCGTACGTCAATATCCACCTCTCTATCAATGTCAATTGCTTTTTTATTATTTCTTCAACTATCCTTCAATTATTGTCATTTTATATATACAAAAATTCCACAACTATAAGCAATTTGTGGTAAATGTACAAACAAAACTTTTCTTTGTAAGATATAGCATGAAGACACCATAATGACTCTTGTTTTGGCTAACAATAAGGTTTTGGATTTTGTTATTGTTTTGGCTAACAATAAGGTTTTGGATTTTGTTATGTCCATATGTGCTTCTCTAATTGATGTTTACTAAATATCCCACTTTTTGATCATTGGTTTCCTTGCTATAAAACAATCTTAGATATACTATATTTTTTAATTCATATTAACATGACATATTTGTCTTGTTAGATTCACCCAAATATCTAAGAATCGTAGATGCATGCATATGTAGAGCGTACACTTTATTGTATCTACGCAAGGAGTTTGTAGTTTGCTAGATGTTACTGGTTCCACTTTCGTCACGCAATCTTCAACTTCGAATGTTCATATCAATAAAACAGTGTCTTTGATAAGCCCTGAATCGAGCCAGGATGGATCTAGAAAATTCTAAAAGGTGTTGCAAAATTTTTTTTCTACCATAACTAAACTTTTAGCTTAAAATTGCATAAAGAAAATAGGAGAAATATCGGGATTGCATATAGCAAAAAAAATTGACACTTTTTGAAGAAAAAAAATCATTTTCCGACCCAAAATTAGGTCACACCTAGTATTCATGTAGGTTCGTTCCTAGTTGAGCCCATACAAGTTTGAGGTCGATAAAAGTTTGTCCTGTACGTATTTTTGACTTGAGCATTGGAGTTTCTCGAATAAAACACGCATATATGTTGAAACGTCAGGTTAGACCATTAAATTTTTTATGCAAAAATTAATCGTGTGAAACATGAAAGTCCAAATGTTATATACGGGGGTATATCCCAATTTGGCCCCTTTACAACTTGATGCTATTTTTTCAATTTATTGAATTGACTAATCGTTCCACAAATTTTGACATTTGAAATGGATTGGCAACATGATTTTGACCGAAACAAACTCCCATGGATGAAGGCATCCTTCGAGCTTTCTCCACATATTGAAGGGCTCTCTTCTACAAGAACTTTATAAAACTATTAATTCTGTAAGATCAAAATTGGTATTTGTCTTGGCAACATATCAGAACTCTCAAATTCATGTTCAAAAAAAAAATAATAATAATAATAATAATTTTTTGGTAACATGTACATATCATCTAGTCGGGTTCAATTGTTCAAACTGAATGTGTTTATGTTGTGTTGATGGACATTTCAAAATATGACCAATGACTTTTGACCAAATAGATACCAGTCAAGACATCTAACTAAGCGTAATTAGTTGGTGACCCATCAACAACATTAAGTCATCTTCTAAAAAAAAATGTCTAACAACAACAAATTATGGATGTGCTTGACCTATTGTCTGTTAAACGATGGTGACAAATATAAACAACACCACATGCATTATCAACAAATTGAGAGTGGGGCAGTGGAGTAGTAGGTAAGGTATTCTTTGCTTTCAAAATTCGTCCTAAGAGCACTTAAGTACACATCCTGTCATAGGTAAAATTGTTGTTAACAACCTATATAACTCGACACAAAACAGTCTCCTATAAGGCCAAGTACAGTGGTATAATAAAACTCACGTACTCACTCGCGAGTTTTCATCCCGTGCACCCAAAAAAACTCACGGGTGAGTTACAAATTTAGAAGAGTGAATGCTGACGACGTGAGTTATAAAACTATGGGGTCTGTCTCTTTTTATTTTGATGTTTTTTATTTGGGTTCTCAGTGAGTGTGAAGGATTTAGTAGGACATGTTTTGTATAATAAAATAAGCATTATAATGATAAAGAAGTTTGTTGTGACCACTACGGTTGAACGGCACGAGAAGCTATGCCGCCACCCACGACATCTTGTTCACGTCATCAACTAGCATTTCCGAATAGGGCCTAACAGCCGACGCACCTCGTGCTCTAAAATTCTAACTAGAAGGCATACAAGGGCTTTAACAAACTAATACGTAGTGTATTTGTTTTATCCTAACATGATTCCAAATAGAAAAATTTCAATCATTTCGATTTATTTAAAAGAGAAAAAAGAGAGGGTTAAATAAACATCCAAATAGCCCATGAATCTCAATGACCAATAATTGGCAATTGAAGCAGGAAGTAACTATAGAATACCTGAATCTCACAAAAAGATTTTTTAAATTGTTCATTCAATGAATTTATAATAGTTTTCCGCATATACCCATAAAGAGAGCTAGGTTATAGTTGAAGCCACCAAAACCAAAATAAGTAGTTATATTCTAATAGGCATGAAGGAGGTAAATGAGATACGTTTTTATATAGTTGTAATAACTAGAACTCTTTTAAGTTTATTTACCAAAAATGCCGAATTGGGTTAAAATTGCATCCTGTGAGCCAAATGTTATAGACCTGTGACGAGCCTTATGAGGTATTTTAGACATTTATCAAGTACACGAATACATTCGACAAGTACAAGGGCACATTGAGACATCAAGTCATCAATGACTTAAAACAGACATAGGGTACATGATGTAAGTGAGAATTGTTCTTTTGTCATGAACACTTTATAGAATATACTCTATAATATACATGGCCAAACGAGTCTTTACCTCCAACGCCATCGACTGCTGCCTGGCCACAGTATGTTACAGTTACTTGGGCAATACTTGCACCTGGATGTTATACAGCCTGTCCAAACAATTTATAGGTTGTTTCATCGGTTAGAAGCAACAATATGCATGAATTCGGTGAAAATCGTTAAAAGTTATCCAGATTTTCCTGCATAAATGTGTAGTGTAAAGAAAAATATTATTCAACGTTTATGCAGATTCAAGAAGTTTAGATCCAAGTAACGGGATACATGCGCAGATGACTAATATGTTTACCACAACTTTTTTAACCATTATGAAATTATATACGAGTATCTAGGATATGTCTTTCCGTACACGTCTAATCAATATTTTAGAAAAAAATACTACGTACTTTTTAATATGGGTTAAATACTTAAATGGATCGGGACTAGCAAGTTCAGAAAAAATAGTTTTTAATATGGTTTAAAATGGATCGGTACTAGCAAGTTCTTAAATTTTACTCTTTTTTTTTACTCGTTTGATCCTGAGAAAATAACCCAGTTAAAACCAATTCTACATATATGGATCAAGTAATGACAACTTTAAGTCTATAGGGACTAGCAATTAGTTGCAGAAAGAGGGCTTACTTAAATCCAGAGATGGTAGCTAGTCAGATCACTAATCTAATATGGGTTGGCCAGCAGACAGCATTTATGAGAAAAAGGTGGCTGGTCAGAAAATTTTGAGCACATGATAGAATTAAAGAGTTAAAAGACACCTTAAATCCTTAATTGTGTTTTATCAGAAGGTAACAACTGCCTACCTCGACTTTAAAGAGAACACTGTTGTCATTAACTTGTTGGCCAGGTGTTAGTTGAAGCCCGCTCACGAGACCCGAGGTTGGTGCTTTGATCACGTGCTATTATTAAAGCAAGGAAAAAATTGGTAAGTATTAGTAGTAAAAGTATTAGTTTTGCATCTAGAGTTTTATTTAGGATGGGTTGATTTCAAACCTCCATTTTCATTGCTTCCATGACTACCAGAGGTTGACCTTCTTCGACTTTCATTCCATCCTTGACCAGAACCTTGACCACAAGACCAGCCATGGGTGCGATCACTGTTCCTAGAGGGTGGGATGCAGATTCATGATTTCGGTGTTGATTAGTTTCTAAATTATCTAACAAATCAAGCCCAACTTTTTGCTTGAAGTGATGGTGGTCTGAACCATGCCATATGTGAATATGCTCAGTCTTATCCTGCAAGTTGCAGCAAGAGAAGAGTTCCGGTTACCTGTGGGCTTGAAATGACCTACCTGACTTGCTTACGTTTTTAGCAGAGTTGCCAAAATGGGTTATTTCACTTATTTAAGTAACAGCGCAAAGCGGGAAACTTTTTACAGGTCAAACTGATCCGGCCAAAGTACTTTTTATCCTAGATTTTGTAATTGTCAATACTCAATTTTGCATGTCAAATATTATTACAAAAATCATATTAAAATAATGTAATTTTCTAATAAAGTAATTTAGAAGGTTTTATGAAATATTACAACACACTTTTCGTGACTTTTAACCCGTTTCCTTTTTTGTTACTTCTTCTGATTTTACCTGTTAGAGATAAAACATAACCGGCATTGGCCCATTCATAAGCAAATGGGCCGATATTAGTATATTACCTTTTTTCTATAAATATTCTTCTTGCAACATAACCTTTTAAGCTTTGTAAATAAATTTCTAGCGGCAAAGTGGAGATTTAGGAGTAAACTGCAGCAAAATAAGTTTACTCATGGTGTAATTGTGAGTCTACTTTTGGACCATAATATAACACAATTGTGAAACGCATCCAAGAATAAATATGCCAAGTGTGTAACATGAATATAAAAGAGGTGCCTCACCGTGAAATAACTAGCCAGATTCACACTCTTGCTTATACCATCAGCCTCAACTCTGAATTCATGGTCTCCAAGGTGTGTTATTGCGACTTCGGTAGCGGAAAAATCGTTTCCCTCTATCTGTAAATACATTCAAAATTGGAATAATATAGAGATGCTAAAATTTATAAAAGAGTTCCTGAAAATTGGACCAAGTGTTCCGGGTCAACCAAGCCCGACGCCTAAAAACTACCCATTTTGACCCGTGGCCCACCCGCACGACCTCCCTAATTTTGCCACCTCTAGTTACAATTACTTAAATATTACATTTAAAACAGTTTAAAGCAGATACACATGTAACAAAGATGTAGATGAAAGGAAGGTTTGTGAATTAAACTTTGAATGATATTACCTTGACGAGATAATTCCCATTTGGCAGGTGACTGATGGAAAGAGTGAGGTGCTCTGTGTTGTTATCACGATATTCGTTCTCCCACTCTAGTTCTATCGTACGTGTAGCATAATGATTCAGTCTAAACGGAGGATGTGTATACCACACAGACAACCCTCCTAAGTAATGTTTAACAGATTATTAGTAGCCCCACTCGTAATAACATGCTCATTTTTTAAACAAAAAGGTCTTGAAGTTTACCAGGAGGACTTCTCTTTACCAGTGTATGCTCCTTTTCACAAATACAAGCAGCTACTAAGGCTGCACTGTGCTTAGCAGCATCATATGCTGCCTCTGCTGATACTGAATCATCTTGTTTCACAAATAAGTCGTCTTTAAATTGATCGATAAAATGGGTTTCTAGTTCACCGTTCTCGAATGCCCTGTGGTTAGCAAGTTTGTAGAGAAACTCAATATTTGTGGGCAAACCTGCGACCTGCATAAAGATATGCATACAAAATTAAAATTAATTTTAAGAATCTGACGATGCAAATCACATTAAGTTGATAAGAAAAGTGATCTGATTTTCTTTAACGGCATGTCAAGTAAGATTCAAGAAGTGTATGCAATTACTAGAATCATCCGAACTAGCTTCACAATAACCCATTCTTGAGGCATAAGAATGTATAAGATTACTAGAATCAAGGTTCCATACCAAAGTAGAAAAGTAGTATGTCACATGTCCTTTATAGACATTGACTGATATAAGAGCATGCACAACGGAGCTTTTAAAAAGCTTTATAACCTTGCCATGTCATAACATACCATCTAACTATAAACTTTTTTTTATTTTTAAACCTATTTACACTATGGATGATGAAGCTTTTAAAGGTTTATAATGAGTCTTATATAATTTTTGAAACCTCTACATAATCCTAGACCTTTTCAATCCACCTAAGCATATACACTATGGTTCAGAAAACTTAAACCTCTTCATCTTATTATAATGCTTTTCATTAACCCGTCATTTTGGATGCCCTAAGACCTTAAAAAAGGAAAATCCACGCTCCACCAAGGTAGAAAAGTTGTTTTAAAGAGCCAGTAGAATGAAAAACTGTTGAAACTATCTGTAGTAAGATATCAGCAACCAATCATACCTGAAATTTCGATAAAGAATCCTTTAATTTAACTAAGGCTGCAGAACGGTTCTCTCCCCATACTACGAGCTTAGCAATCATGGGGTCGTAATGCATGCTTACAGTGTCCCCTTCTTCGACTCCAGTCTCAACGCGAACTGACATACAGTTGACGAGATGCATCAGAATTAAAGGTTACGTGGAAAATTCGACTTATTTACTCGTGAGTAGGTTCCATTGGGTTGCTTATTGTTGTGATAATATTGTTTTTATAACATAATAATGGATCAATCATCCCATTAGTAGTTCTCCGACTTGCAACTTATATGGATGCATATAAACAAAATTGAATAATCCATTCAGCTAAGTTGAGCACTGATTTGTCTCTAACAAGCACCGGTGAATTTATAAAGCTACTATTTTATCAAGTTCACAGAAATATCCAAATTGATCATACCATATATTCTAAAGAAAAGATGTGTGAACTTATTGGTCTATAGTGGTCATAAACTACCCTTATGTTCTATCATGACTACTATCAACCATATTTTATGTCTTGCAATCAGAAGTATTTTGTAAAAAATGTACCACTTGCTGAGACCGGAATGGGACGGTAATATTGAAGAACTCCAGTTGCTGGCAGAAATCCTTTTGGCACATTTTCAGCATATATTCGGGCTTCAAAAGCATGCCCTGCAAGTTGTAACAAAGTAAAGAAACTTATATGATGGAAGCCATTCTGAACTGCCAAAGCAAAGACTGAAAATGAAAAAAATTATTTAACCATTTTTATTAGAGGTGATAACAAGAGCAGCATGGGAATCAGGTCAAAACAAGCGTCAGTTGAAATGACCTTTAATGCGGGTCAAATAGACCAGCTCGGAACCACTTCTTGTCTATTTTCTCATAGATAATAAATTTGTTACTTATGATTACAAAAACAAAAATATCACTACAATATAATCTAAATCACTGGTTGAAAACTATTTAAGAGTTTTTATGCATTAGTATAGAAGTGAAGCGATTTCCGACAAACTGGACCCATTTGACCCGTGCCCGATTTACCTAACTATTTTTAACTTGACCCGTCTGCGATAAATGAAATTGCCGCCTCTTATTTCATGCATTGTCAGCTTCCCTCCCCCCTTTTGAGGTATAAATGCACAGTTTAATGCACTAAATACTTTAATAGTTATATAAAAACCTAGCCTTAAAGAAACTACTACAGTAGTATTTACTGGAGACAACACATAATATTACTGTAAGCACAAATTCACCTGACAAAGGAATTTGTTCTTGACCAAGAGGGAGTGATTCTCCATTTGCAACACGAATTTGCCATTCTACAAGATCTTGACCAACAATCATCTCAGTCACAGGATGTTCAACCTGAAAAAAAATTGGAGTGTGTCCTTCATTAGCTACCATGTATCCCTTGCCAATACAAAATGACGGCACAAGCAAGTACCTGAAGACGCGTGTTCATCTCCATAAAGTAAAATTCCCCGGAGAGAGTATCAACAATAAATTCTACTGTGCCAGCATTGTGATAACCAACTGCCTTTAATAATCAGAAACAAAATGAATTAGTGAGTCACAACCAAGACAGCTAAGTAATTTAATTAGATAGGATTCATGATATAGAGTTTATGTGAAATGAAACTTCTCGAACTTTTTTGGTTTAGAGGTGGCGATTTCAACCCATGCAGTTATGAATGGATTGAATCGGGTTATGGCGCTCTCTAAATAGAAAATTGAGAATAACTAAAAAGAAAGTTAAAAAGGAAGCGGATCAAACAAGTTGAAAGTTGGCCAAAAATGTACTTTTAATGCATACAAGTATATTCTAAACCGCTTTATAAAAGAAACCAGATTTCTATTCCAAGTCCGCCTGAAACACCGATTTGCCACCTCTAATGGTTTACAACTTTACATCGTTTATACTTAATCGCAAAATTTGCAATTATTTTGGTCAGAATCTGGATATTCATCTTACCCAGGGACATACTCTAACTGATACCTCTATTAAAGTAACTCACCTGATGCTTGTATTAGCAACCATATTTACGCTTTGTGCAAAATAATATAGGCTCCTTACCTTCGCAGCAGATACAGCCGCTTGACCCAGGCGGGATCGGAAGTCACTAACAATATCTGGCTGTAGAGCAGAGATTAATCACAATTCTGGAAGAATTAAAGGGAAAAAAGAACATAAAAACAAGTATTACAGCTGGTGCTTCTTCAATTATTTTTTGGTGTCTTCTCTGCACACTGCAATCTCTCTCGTATAAGTATACAACGTTGCCTTGCTTGTCCCCGAATACCTAAACATTATAAAGTTAAGATCAAAGCTTAGGTGACTACATGGTTAGATACCTGGTTTTCATAATCTTCATACTAAAATCAGTTAAGGCTCTTGTGAATAATGGGTTGAGATCACAAGAAGCTCTAGATAATGAAGTGGCAAAGAATGATAATCTATCAGTTGGAACTTACTAGTTACAAATCGGGGTTATAGCATATAAATCCGATTTCTGTTCCAGTTAACCATCCTTGTTCACTCATTAACGGGTAGCCAATTTAAAATAATTAACTTATGGTAATTGTCATCCTTGTCAGCAGATAACCGGTTTTCCAGGAGCCATGCCAGAAAAAAAATCAACACAGTCAAACTTACTGGCACATCATCTGCCAGATCACCAATTTGACCTGGTAACCTGTACCGGTTACCCTAAATCAAAGTTTCAGATCTTTTATCAAGAATTAGACGCTTATCGATCTTTAAAGAAGGATATAAAGATGATTAGACATACCGGAACTCACATCAAAGTTGGCTACCCTCAAATACTTTAATTTACAAAAGGTTTAAAAACATCATGTGTAACGAGATTACATTACCTGGACTTCTATATGCCTTGGCCTTGTTATATATTTCTCCAGTAATATAGTGTTTACGCCAAAAGAAGCAGCAGCCTCCCTTTGTGCTCCTAAGAATGAGTCGACAAATTCCTTTGGACTTTCCACAATCCTCATACCCTGTTCAACAAATAATTACACGAAGATGACATAGATATTATACGTATCTGTAAAACAGATCATAACAAACTATTGCAGAAAGATATATACATATATTATCTAGAATTTTTACATAAGATTACCTTTCCTCCACCTCCATGGGTGGGTTTTATTAGTAGAGGGTATCCAATCTTCTCTGCTTCTGATTTCATGACATCAATATCTTGTTCATGACCATGATACCCAGGCACAAGTGGCACACCTGCTGCACCCATTATTCTTTTTGATGCACTATAGGACACATAAAAGCATCGAATGAGAGAAGAGTTAAATCATAAATATGAGATCACGCTTTTTTAAGGAAAATGAAATAAAGAAACACATGAAGGCAGGAACAGTAAAACTTTTCAGCCCCATAACACTTTTGCATAAGTAAGAACAAACATAAGCCGGAGGCACCAAAAAATTGAACAATGAAATACATTAAGCTCCTAATAGAATCTAGAAAGAAAAAAAAAAGTTGGGAGATATTTATACCTTTTATCACCCATTTCACATATGGCAGATGCAGGTGGCCCAACAAAAGTGAATCCCTCATTTTCACATAGTTGAGCAAAGTCTGCATTTTCTGACAAGAAGCCGTAGCCTGGATGTATAGCCTATTATCAAAAAAGGACATCTACTCTGAACTATGTCCTTGAATGTGTAGAAATATAACAGTCAACACGAAACTAAACTACAAGCTCAGCATATGATGAAATTTGAACCACAATTTACCTAAGAGAAGGAACCTAATATGCTCATAATGTAAACTGGCATGTCTCCTTTTTTTTTTTTTTTTTTTTTTTGTAACATAAACCATTAACAGTACAGTGAAGGGTTGCTGGTACTAGTAGTACCATGCGTATCTCATTAGGATACATACCTATCTTTCCGCAAGTACTTGATATTTAGATTACATGAGAAATTATCATGGTTAACAAGTACTTGCTCGTCGGTACTCAGCACGCCTGTAAATTCACCTCTAATGGAACATAGTAGCCTAAAAATCAAAGTTATAAGAAAAGCTGAAAGCATTATAGAAGAATAATTTAGTGACAGATAGATAAACCTAAACACCCATGACTCACCTACGCAAACTACTTCCTCCAGGTAGAAGAATTAAACAAATCCATTCACAACAAAGAAGAGAAAAGTACTACTACGCCCATCTACATACTTAACCTGATGAAAGAAAAAAAAAAACATAGCACTGCATATTGGATAGGATGTTTGGCATTGTGTTTATAAGTAATTGTGTGGTAGAATGGTCATAATCAATCATGTAAGATACATTCTCATACAATATTGTGCCTGAGTGATTCTTTTATGAATATGATGGTGACATGTGTCCACGTATTTTTCTCACTTCTCAACTACTCTCTTGATTTTGCTCCGTTTCATCATTAGTCCGACACATTTTAAAAGAATAGTTAGCTGTAACGAAACTGGTAACGACAGATAGTGTTTTAAATGTGGATGTGTCGTCTGATGTAGTGAGAGCCAGTTGTTTGAGTGTTAAGTGCATAAAATACGTATTTACATGTAACATCACCCCTAAATTATGTAAATTATGGCTACTCTATTCTGATTGTTAGAAACAGATTACTTGACCCCTAAACAATCAACTTATCAAAATCGGGATTAGTTTTGCTGCTGCTATACTTGGGCTGCGTTTGGCTACGAACTTTTTGAAGCGTTTAAATTTTCGAAAATACTGCTTATTTGGCAATGAGCATTTAGCTTCTGGATTTTGTTAACGCTAATAAACAAAGTGTCTTGGTCTAGCATTTAGATTTTACGTCATTTTACACTATATTACTACAGTCACAGCTATATATATTACCAGCTACTGTGACTAGTTTTTCCAAGCATAGGCTATGCTTGCCGAAACTAACTGTGGTTATTAGCATTGGCAGTTTGTCTAATAAAAGTGTTTGTAGTTGTATAAAGTGTAAAATAACGAAAAAGCTAAATGCTAAACACTATGTAGTGTTTAGTAAAAAAAAACAAAAACGCTCATTTCTAAACCAGCTTTTAATCTAAGCCAGCCTAAACTCAGACATTTTACACCTAAATAATGAAATGATCATAATCTGATACGCCTGGGTTTCATGATAGGTTAGGATAACCATCATGCTTATCACTTATTCAGGATATGTGTTAGAATATGGGTTGGGATAAGTATTTGATGTTTTTGGGATAAGTCTTGTGTTTATGTGAGTTATCACATAACTAGTATCTAAGGTTTCATTATGTAATCATATTATCACCCAATCAAGTTAATCAAAAGCAATTCTCTAGTTCTTTTCTCTAATTTCTTAAGAAGCAAGCACTCGCTTGATGTGGTGCTATCTATCCCGATACAACCCTAACAGGGTCGTATCATAATCATTTGATTCATTTCACTACATCTACACTATAAGTTACTCCATACTGATAAGAGTTCCAGGTAGATGAATGTAGCAAGTAACATGCTGGTTGTTGTGTGTGAGAGTGCACACCTCACATTTTACGATGTGTTTGGCAATAGTAGTAGTAGTAGCAGTGAGGAGTAGCAATTTTTTTTCTATAAAAACTGTTGGTAACGTAGCTAATCATAATGTGTAAAACATCTCACGTTGGAAAATGAGCATTCTGAAAAAATAGATAAAGCTACTTGCTACTTGCAAGACGAGCATTTTAAATCACAACGCTCACCGCTCCTAAATACTCGGTGTGTTTTGCACAAAAAAAAACAGAAACCACTCATTACCAAACCACCTATTACTGTAAACACGCCTAAACTTGTCATTTCACCAAACAACCACAATCATATCACATCAACACTATAATTACAGCTACACCTACATTACCAAACGCCTTTATAAATCAAACAATACCTGAGCATCAGTTCGTTTGGCACAAAAAAACACTCGCGGCTCCTAGATACTCCTCGTGTTTGGCACAAAAAAACAAAAACACTCATTTCCAAACCACCTATTAATCTAAACGCGCCTAAACTCGTCATTTTACACTTTATAATCACAATTACACCTACATTACCAAACTCCTTTGCAAATGAAACAATACCTGAGCACCAGTTCGTTTGGCAGCATTAACGATCACATCCTTATCCAAATAACTGAGCCTCGCAGAAGCAGGACCAATCCTAACAGCTTCATCAGCAGATTTAACATGCAAACTATACCTATCTGCATCACTATACACCGCAACCGTTTTTATACCTAATCTTTTAGCAGTACGGATGATCCTACACGCTATTTCGCCTCTATTCGCTATCAATATCTTCTCTATCTTACGGTTATCATTATTTTGAACTTTACTTGATAAGGTTGTTAGTGATCGGATGTATGTGAGTTTGTTATTACGGTTACGGGAGAGGAGTGTGGTGATCAGTGACATGGTGGTTGGTGTGTTGTGTCTGTGTGTTTTTCTGTTTTTTTAGTGTGGGTTTTTGTTTGTTATAAAGGGGGGAGTTTATTGAGTTGTGATGACACGTTGACTTTGACTATTGGTTTCTTACGGCTAATTTTTTTGGTTTTTTTTGTCAGGTTGTGATTTTGGATAAGTGTGACAAGTGTTATTGTGAGTGACTTGATAAGTTCTTTTGTATCTGATTTGTCATCGATGATATCTATGTTTCAGGGAGAGTCGGGTCTGTTCCCGAGTTTATATTTTGGAGTGAAAGGGAAAGGTCTGGGATGGAAATAAAAAAACTTTATGTTCCTGAGATTTTTAAGGAGAGAAGTAGAATGTAAAGGAGAGTAAATTACACAAAATTTACTCTCCAAATCTTCTTCCCAAATTGGAGAGTAAAGGAGTGAAGTTGTTTTTAAGGCTTCTTTTTAGTTACATGTTTTTTCTTTCTTTCCAACTCAGGAACACAAAATAAAAAAATTATTTCATACTTCTCTCATCTTTACTTCTCTCCTTTTTTCCATCTCCATCTCTCTTCTTTCCATTTTTTCTCGGGAACAGCTCCGATCTAAAATTTGGGTTTAAAGACGGTAACATTTTTTTAATACTTTTAAGTAATCTTTCAATAAAAGCTTTCATAAGTTTTTCACTATTAGGAATCATATTAGAACATAATAATGTCAATTTCTAAAGGGTAAAAGTTATACAATACCATCGTAGTTATCAAAATGTATCGACTTTAAACACTTACAATTTAATTGTTAGACATTATCAATGAACTTTCAAATTGACTGCAGACTTTATCAATATGACCCTAAAATGATTGAATTACCCTTCTCTTCTTTTACATAATTACATATATTGTCATATTCATCTTTTCTCTCACCATAATCATTAAGCCGAGTAGCTAAAAGTTGTGATGATTATGTTGCAAGTGTTGTGTATTGATTGCATCATTAAAATTATTATTACAATGCAACAATTTGTTTCTTTTTATTCATTGCATTAGCTAATGTATTCTGCTTATGCAACAGTCTTCATACGTTTACTTACGCTGGTTAAAGAAGAGGAGAAACTAATACAAGCTGTCTTGGGGAGAGAATTTCACATAAGTCTTGGAAGAACTGTTCCCATACGTGTGCACCAAATAGACTCGGTGGTTGCAATGCTTAAACACAAGCTTCAGTTTCACAAACGATATGAACACACCTTAACACATTAGATGTTTAATACTAATCACTCTATGTTTTTTACTTTTCAATATGAAACTTGGTTTAAGTTAGGCGTGGTTCATATTAGTTTTTGGGCTCGCTAATGCTGCACAATCTTCCTGAATTTTACAAGGTTAGTGGTCATTAAGACATGGTTTAAGGCTCGCTAATGCTCTTTAAGCTTTTAATTTACTATATTTACATCACACATGGGGATCTACATTTTGATTATCGAAGTCAAAGAAACTAAATTTGAGCTCAAAATGACATTGAAGAAACTGGTATACCGAGTAAGAAAGTAAACGTTTGCATTAAATTAAGTGAATAAACATGACCTTAAAAGTCTTTGTTGTACCGATTTTCTGGAAAAAGAGGTGTAAACTGAATTTGTTTCTTGTATAGTACTGTATTGTACATGTCATCTATTTAAACAAAGTTCTGTAACAAGATACTTTTTCTATTAAAATATTAAAGAAGACAAAGGTAATATAGTTATTTCAGGGTCATGTTGGTAGAGTCTACAATCAATTTAAAAGTTCATTAGTAGTGTCTAGCGATTAAATTGTAAGTGTTTAAAGTCGGTATATTTTAATAAATACGATGACATTGTATAGCTTTTACCCATTTCTAAAATTTTAGGATATAAGTTTTAAGATTATTCTTTTTTACTGTCAGATTATATAATTCTTCTTCCATCTTTCAAATCTCGTTGCGAGGACAATACTTCTTAATCAGCATATTCTTAAATTCACTCCATGGAGTCTGACAAGTTTGTTTTATTCCGATGGGTTGTGCATATGCACTCCACCAAGACAAAGCTTCCTCAATTAGCGTACCCGTAGCAAATTTCACTTTACAATCTTCAGCACACTCACTGCGAACAAATACTGATTCAGTTCTCTCGAACCAGCAAATAAGTCCAACAGCTCTTTCAGATCCTTTGCAGTTAAAAGACAGTTCATGAAATCCTTGTAAGTACACTTCTTTGCCATGTGAACTTCTCTTTGTACAGGATTCCGGCTACTTGAACTAGCTATATTGGCGGCTTGTGCTTGCAAAGCTGCAGTCACACTCTCAACAACCAATTTCCTTATTTCTTCTAGTGTCACATTCATAGTTGCAGATGTTGTTGATCTCGTATGAGACATTCTATCAACATTTACAAAATAACACTAGATACGAA
This sequence comes from Glebionis coronaria, assembly GCA_025667525.1. Classification (NCBI taxonomy): domain Eukaryota; kingdom Viridiplantae; phylum Streptophyta; class Magnoliopsida; order Asterales; family Asteraceae; genus Glebionis; species Glebionis coronaria. The sequence goes on along the minus strand of CM046874.1, from coordinate 586,832,355 downwards.
TGATATCGTTGTTTTAGATTTCATACATTCGAGTATGGAATCAATTTAACATATCATAAGACAACGAAAACTTCTAATTCTTTCGATAAAATTTTATGGAATTCATATATGATGATTCATAATACGAATGACGATAAATGCGAAAATAAAATGAATTAACAAGAATTTTGAGAACAAAAGCACACTTCTTTATTTATTAACAACTCGTCGTTCATATTTACATGAAAAGCTTCTTTGTTACTAAAGAAAATTGTACATATATTACAACCTGAAACTAGATTTCTAAGCTTAATTTCTCATCTTAATCTCCTCAATTCTATCCAAGATATATCAAGAATCAGATTGTTGAGTTGTTTTGAGATCATCAATAAGAGTCTCTTAAGTGAAGCCCAGTCCTTATTATTCCTTCTTTCAGTTCGGAGTTCTCGTGATCCAATCTTGCCATATTCACTTCATATTGATGCATTCTTTCGCTCAGTTTAATACTATGGCGTCGAGTAACGTCCAATTTATATTCTAACTGGCTAAGATGTTCTTGAATTTCCATCATTCCCTTCATCAGATTATTGACACTCCTTTCCAATTTTCTGAAAGCTTCTAAGGATATCTCGTCGAGATGACTTTCAATTGCGGATAACTTTTTGTCACGTCTCTCCACAATCCGTTCTTCAGAAACTTCTTTAGCTTCATTTAGCTCTTCACGGCTTCGGTTGGGAGATGAATAAAGATCCTCAGGAAGAAGGAAACGTGACGTAGATGAAGGCGTACTATTCAATATCTCATTTTGGAGCGTAAAATATTCTTGTACTCTAGGCCTATCATAGAAAGAGAAGGCATGAACACGTACATCTGTGGGAGATGGTGTGTACATAGGGATTTCTCGTTCATCATCATCGGAGACGATAATATACGTAGAGATAGACATCCTTGTAGTTTTTATAATATAATAACATAAGATATGCTATTATAGGGATAAAAAACTTACACTAGCGCTGGTGATGGCTAATGATCTTGAAAATTTAAAAACTCAGTTATAGTTTAAGAAAAATCTTTATTCTCTATAATCGTATGCTCTGATGCCAATCTGTAACACCCTCATTTTACCATATATCATCGGAAGCTAATCTGGGGTATTACTTTTAAGGTATCATAGTTACAATAATAGATGCTCAAAGAGACATTTTATTAAAATTTACTTTATCATTTATTTATTCATCAGAATTTTAATAAAAACAATTGTACAAACACTGTACATCACATGTTTTCCCAAAGATCTAATCTTATTTATTAGAATGATAACTTTTCAAGATACACCATCCTCATCCCGTCAGTCTTCATTCACCGGAGACACATGCTTTAAAGTCAACACAATGGTTGAGTGAATTCATAGGTTTAAACAATATTTGAATACAAGTATGACTCTAGGGCTATGTTATTATACACCCATAATTTAAAATCATCAATTATTATTATTGTACTAGCTCATGACCCCGCGACTAGACATTATCAGAAAAACCAACAAATTGCCCTTATGAAGGAAGTTTGCCGGACTATCCTGAGTTTAGCAAATAAAGTGTATCCGTTTAGTCTAGGCAGGAACCATTAGCATTCCAGCAAGTGAGACTTTCTCAGATAGAGGATGCCAGTCCTCAAATAGTACTATTCATAATATTAGCGCTCATTTCCTAGAAATGATTAGCGGTTCATGATTAAAAAGGGACTTTAATGGCAATAGGTAAACGTAGTGCTAATAATCACATTAGATAGCACACAAAAACACTTGTATTCCAGTTTTAGCATATATCCCCCTCACGGGTTTTCAAATCATTTACAAACTTTCAAAAGTGAGGCTATGATCTCACCTTAGCTTATAGAGTCTTGAATTACTTTGGATTCACAATTCGTCTCACAAATCTGGGTTTCCACACAAATATGTATTTATATCAAGTCGCAATCTCTGAGTTCAATCTCTTTAAGTAATAATTATATTTTCTTTGATTCATATATTTTGGGATTATAGCATCATTTTTCGGGTCATTATACTCAGAAGTCATTCTATAAACGTTTGAGAAGCGAGGACATTTTAAATCGTAAACCCAACCACTGAGTCAGAACGTAATATCGAGATGGAATATCTTTGTACAAAGTTTCCAACTAACATGATACATTTTATATTATCTCATTATTATATTTTATGATCCTTAGTTTCATAGTTTTCAAAAATAATCCTTTTAGTTATAAGTTTGGTATATTTACACTTTTAACCCTTAAGGTATATAGTTTAAATATTTACATTTTCAATCTTCAAATATTAACCTTAGGGTTTCAAACTTTGCAAAATCAATCCTTATAGTTTTAAATTTGATAAAATGACACTTTTGTCCCAAATATTTATAGTTTCAAAAATGACAGTTATAGTCCCTAGACTTGTTTAAAATTACATAACAACCTCAAAATTGTATCAAATGATCTAGGAACTTAAAACAAAGTTTATAAACACATTTATAATCATAAAAAAAATTAGTTTTCCATATTTACCGATTTTGAAATAGATTTTAACTCATTATTTTATATAAATTACAAAACTAGGGTTTTATTATATCTTTAGCTTATAACTTCCATTTTAAATGATCATATGATTTAATTATTTTTAGATTAGCTTATTAACATCTTATTAACATTATAAAAAGTCTTATAAAAGTATTATAACAAGATCTAAGATTAGATAACATAGTGATTACCTAGGTAGCTCTAGAATGACTTTTAGGCTCATTATGAACTTATTTTGCTTCTAAAGCTTCAAGAACTTCAATGAATACTTCTTAGACCTGTTTTTTGGTCTCAAGGCTTCCTTAGGACTTTTATATAAGTGGAATATCAGAATGTATGGCTATTGAGGTAAGAAAGTTGGGGATGAAGACAATTATGAGTAAATCGCCACTATTTATACCCATTTGAAGCCTAGGAGTCTTAGTTCTAGCTTAGAAACGTGTTAGGTACTTAGATTAGTAATTCATGAAGGCTAATAATGATTCATACAAGATATAGTTGAAGTTATTCTTGGTTTGTGGCTAAAAACATGTCACGGCAACATATAGATAGGATTGTTGATTTAGCAACTACAATTAGGTGATAAAGATGCTATTAGGGATTATAAAGGACCAAAATATCTTGAAAATATCTGATTTTAAACTTAGAATGGGAGATAAAGAGTTTAAACTTAGTTTTGGAGGGATAAACCTAGGCGGATTGAATTCTAGGGCTTGTAACTTTGTAACTTTGTAATTATGATAATTAAGGACTTATAAATTTGATTATTAATAGATTATGGTGTATTTAAGGTTTACACATTGTAATTATAAGGTTTGAGTCCTTGGTTTGAAGTTTAACAAAGGTTTGAAGTGAAATTGGGAAGAAAACCTAGCCTCGTTAGGGTTCTAATGATCTATGGTAAAATCCTTGTTAAAGTCATTATCCTTCACTTAGATACTGATGTAAACTCAATTTATATCCTATAAATTGTGTTTTATGTATCTAAAGAGGTTCTATAGTTGGTATGATAAGTTATTCTAGGTAAACATGTCTAAAGAGTGAAAATACCTATTTTGACCTAGTTTATAAGTCATGCATTGAAATGTTGTACCTTGTGCATTAGGATGATTTTACCTTGGTTTAATATAATTTTATAACTTAAATTTAATGCTATGATTGTTGGTAGACTTGTCCTAAAAGACTATGCATTGATTCTAAGTAAAATACTTAATATAAGAGTATTTAGGTCATTAAGCCTAATGACTTTGTACTTTGGGTAATTAATGTTTATATCATTGTCTTAGATTATTCTAGGTCTTATATGTTGTTTTTATGACCTCTAATGATTCTACATGCTTAGTTTAGGGATTTGTATAAGGTAATCGTAACCTGGGTGTAATTAGGTTAGCCTATGGTTCTATGCTTCAATAACTTGTTCATTGTGATTTAGTAATTTGTAACTTAGCTTGAGATAAATGTATGATCTTATATGATACTTAGTTAAGTTTTATAATTGGTTGCAAAATATTAGACTCTAATTCAATGTAAAATGGATTTTAGGTGCTAATCTAGGTTACTAGGTCTTAATACTTGTACTTAGCTTTGGATGACTTGTACTTAGTATTTTTTGATCAAATATTACCTCTAAATAATATATTATAACTTGTACATTTGTATTTGATATTCATATATAGATATTGTGTAGTTATATTACTTGAAACTTTAGTTTACAATGGATTTCTAGGGTTTCTAAGGCTCTTTGATGATTTAGGGCATCTTTGTTATATTTGGAATGCTCTTGTTCATAATATATCCATATGATTAATTTTAGAACTCAGACTTGATATATACATACTGGTTACAACATATAGGCATATGTTGAAGTGGCAGTTGAGATTGTGAGAACCCATATATTTCATAAATCAATCATATATCATAGCATAAAGCAAAAATTTCTTACTAAATTCACTTCTTTATTTATTTATCAAATGTGAAATACACATATATTGATATTACATTATCAAAATATATTGGATGTTATACCCACCCTACCAAAATAGATGCAAACATGTTCATCAAGTATTACAATGAACCAAACTTATAAATCATATATAAGATGCTACAACAATTAGGAGTCTGCATGCCAGCCAAAGTCTTAGTGCAAAAAAACTAAACTACGTTTCAAAGGTCAATGGATTCTACACCATGGAAGTAAAAAAAAAGCAACGCCCACAAACTTAAACAAAAAAACAAATAAGGATATGTTGTACATAAAAAGATAATGTAAATTATGCATTTACAGTATCTACATATGTACTATCTTGTAAGGATATGGAAAGTATGATCACATAAAACTACATTGGTGGTGGGTGGTAGTAGATCGAGTAGATTTACCAGTCTTGAAGGGTTTTGTGATGGTGGGGGTTGGCGGCGGTGGTAGCCAGAGGGTGGCCGGAGAATAGAGTGTTAAAAGGGTGGCTAGGGGTTATTTGTGTGTGTGTTGATGACAAAAGGTACAAGGAAGAAAATGAGGAAATGAAGAAGATAAGGGGTATTTTTGTAACTTTTATCCATTTATTAGTGGGCCTTAAAAAGGATGGTAGAGCATGATACATGTCGGCGCATGAATAAGTAGAGCACATGTTGGGTACCATAACGAAAAACAAAACATTGTTTGACCACAAAACATTTACACCATGAGAAACATGGCTAAAAAAAACTTCCTCCTAAAAAAGAGCCGTTTATCAGCGATTATTTTTCCACGGAATGAAAAGTGTGCACTTTATTCTTATTTACATCCACACGAAGTTGCGTGTAAAAGAACATGAACAGACAAAGAAGCACGGTAAAAAGCGTGGACTTTTTATTAAACATCGGCTTTTAATTAAAACTAGCAAAAGCTAGGGAAATATTACATAGAAGCTATAGTAGAAATATGGTCTTGAAACCAACCTAAACAACTAATCTTACAATTAGGATTCCGATAAGTAAACTACAAAAAAGATTGCGAAACTATGAAATCCCAAAGAGTAGCCTTTTTCGGAGGAGGACTAGAGAAGATCATTTGGTTCCGGAAGTTCTAGATGACCCACATGAGAGTTCCACCAACACCTTCGAGAATCAAACGAGCCTTTGCAAAAACACGAACTTTACCAATCCAATCAAACCAATCCAAAATATTATTACAAACAGGAATATCAAGGTCCCACCATTTAGCTAACAGATGCCAAAGATCTTTGGCCATCCCACAAATGAAGAAAATATGATTAAGATGTGCCTTTTCGATGAAAGTCTAAACGACTTTGGTAATGAACCATACCAAAAAATATTGTAGAAATAGATTAAGATCATTTTCAAAAGTAGTCTTAATGCTATTTAAAACAATGAGCAAGTATAGATTCACTTTCTCTCCCACATGATCGGACAATTATTATTGCTAGGGCTTACAATAACAACATCCTTGGAATATTTCAATTCCTAATATTCTAACTAAAACTTGTGGGGTAGTTTGGTATCTCAAGGGATTAATCAATCATCCTAGAGATGAGCTCAATTGCACATATTACACATGATGTAGGGCCTACTAACCGTATGGGTACAAACCATGGAAATCATGCTTGATACTTTAAGCTACTACTAACTCACTCTACATCTCCGAAGTGAGTTAAGTATCCAAGCAATGAAGGTTTGAGAGGGTATAAGAATAGAGTCACATACCACAAAAAATGTCAAGGCAAGGATTCCAAGAACAAGCACATAGTCAAGTAATGATCAAAAGAATGATCAATAGGGCATGTGGAAGGACGAAAACGTACCTTATCCGCAAAGAGCATTCCAAGACTTCAAGGAGCCAATGCAAAGCCCAAACATGACTAAAGTAACTACTAAGTCTTCAAGGACTAGTATCACTCTCATCCATATTGTATCATCATTCAATAATGTTAGAAATCAAAGAAGATGAGTCTTCTACAAGTGTAAGTAACTCAATCCATAATCACTAAAGTGATTAATCTTCATGAGTACCTACACATAGCAAGATACAAACTAGATAATACATTTTAAGGATAAATCTAAAATGTATAAATACTACTAATCTAGATGAGATGCTATATTACCAATTAAAAGGCCTATTTTCAATGAAAAAATAGTTTTGACCAAAGAGAAACTTTAGTACAACGAAACCTTCTAATTTGAGGAGACAATGGATCGATCCAAGTTTTATAGTACAATATACTTCAAAGATCTTGAGTGACCATCGCTCTGATACCAATTGTAGAAACTAGAAGGGGGGGGGGGGGTTGAATAGTTTCTCTTAGGTTTATGTCCTAATTAAAATTCCTTTCAATTAGATTTGTCTCAAAACTACCTTTTACTTAAAGCTAGTTACATAATTATTAGGTTCAATTATAACGCATTAACAATGATAAATAGTAGATGTGTGTGATGTGATAATAAGAGTAAGTAAAGAGTAAGGAAATAAACGACCTTATAGGAAGACACCAAGATTTATAGTGGTTCGGAAACGAAGCTCTATCTTCGTTCCTACTCCACTCCTCGAGTACACCTTACTCGAGATTTCCACTATATCCACAAGCTCCCTTCTTGGCGGAGAAAACCTTACAACGTCTCTTACATTATTTTCCGACACTAAGCTAAATGTCGAGACCTAATCTTAGCTAGGACCAATCTATATAACGTCGCCCAATTCACCATTTTACGACACAAGGCTAGATGTCGAGTTCTAATCGAAAGATAGAACCAATCTTCACAACGTTGCCTACTTCACCATTTTCTGACACAAGGCTAGATGTCGAGTTCTAATCGAAAGATAGAACCAATCTTCGCAACGTTGCCTACTTCACCATTTTTCGACACAAGGCTAGATGTCGAGTTCTAATCGAAAGATAGAACCAATCTTCACGACTCTTCACTTTGAAGCTAAGTGAGAACTTCACAAGACACAACTACACATCACTTTATAGTTTAGTGAGAACTCACAAGACACAAACACATCACTTTATAGTTTAGTGAGAACTCACAAGTCACAACTTTTACAACTCAATAAAACACATATCCATGTATACACATGTAACTTGGATCTACACAACACAAATCCAAGTATAGACATATACAATGGATTTACACAAGATATACACATGTAACTTGGATCTACACAACACAAATCCAAGTATAGACATATACAATGGATTTACACAAGACTTAATCCAAGTATTCACTAATACAATGGATTAATAAAACTAATCCAAGTATTCACAAATACATTGGATCTACACAAGACTCAAATAAAACAAATGATGAACATGACCAGATCTTTAGGAGATGATGATCTTCATCAAGGCTTCATCTTTGATCACATCACAAGTGTGTGAGTGATCTTCTCTTTGGACAAGGTAAAGAAGGAGATCAAGGGGATAATCATAAGTAAACATACTTAACACATTAAGTGATCATTTAAAAATGATTTGGAATAAGAAAGGAGAAGGATAGCAGAAAGAGTGTCCAAAAAGGGTTGTGTAAAATGCAAATTTGATCCACTATTTATAAGAGACAAAAGCCAACGGCTCTGCCCGCGGTTCCTTAATTGTCCTGCGGTTCTTTATCACTTAGGAGCCGCATAGGCATTTAAGGATCCATGGTAGTAGACCGATCCCTTTTGTCTTTTAGTGGGGAAGTAATATTTGAGGTAAGTTTTTACCTTCAAAGGATATTCCTATGGCATTTGGAATAAGTCATATTCAAATTTATATTTTCCATTTTAATAAATCATTTTCTTAAAAAGAAAGTTTGTTAAAAAATCTTTTGTCACATTTGACAAAATGTAAGTTTAGGACTAATCACTTTTATAATCACTAATCATGATTAAGATATGTTAGTACAATACTTAAATGATTATTAACTTGATGATAGTGTTTGTTAGATAATTCGTCTTATGATTGTGTTTGACGATAAATATCTTTTTAATTTGTCGTGATCAAAACTAAGAAAGATTAGTTAACACTAATAATGTTTTTAGGCATTAATTTGCATTAACACAACTCAAAAAAAGATGTCTAGCATGACAAGAGCACACAAGGCTATGGTATAAGACTCAAACACCTTTTAGTCCTTTATCCCAAACACCCTTTTACAGTCTCTTAACAAGTTTTTAACAAAGCTTTTATGTTTAAAACACCTCACACATGCAATCTTATAGCTGATTAAGACCTAATAACACTAAATGAGCAATATTCAAGCAATATAGCACACTCTCATAGCATAGCACACAAAATCACATGACATTCTACTATTTGACAAAAAAATAGGAACAAGAGATCAAACCTGCAAGGTGTACTTCCACACCTTGGAATGGTAGAGCTTTGGTGTTAGCACAACAAACACCAACTTCCAAGCTGCTAAGACCAAAGACAAAGCCAAAATCCAAAGCTTTTAAACCTTGGACAGTGGGATTAGTACAAATGAACAAGGATGCTAGAAAACTTAACTTGGTGATTACAAGTCACCCCACAAGCTTTGTTACCCAAACTTACCCACTCACAACACTTATTCTTCAAAGATTAGGGTGTTATGATCATGAATAGTCCCAAATAACAAAGATTTTGAGCCTTGTGTTCAACCAAGGATCTTGACAGAAAAACAAAGGAAACCTTTCCTTTCACTTTAGAAACCTTGAAGCCTTTTGAAAACTTAAACAAAACCTTAAAAAACACTTTTTTGATACAGATTTATTAACTATAAAACATGAGAAGAGGCCCCCAAGAATATTTAAGCAGTCACAACCTATACCAACTTCTTTACTCAAATGGAAAGAAAGGAATTACTAGGTTAATGTGCTTTCTCAAAGATTTTGTTGCACTATGAAATGAGACAAGATAAACAGATTATGGAACTTGGACTCATCAACAAATTATACCAACTTCTTTTTTCATTCAATAAAAAAGAAAGGAATTACAAATGTGTGAAAAGGAAATCCAAGAACAAGAAACTATGCTACGCCTAATGCCTCATTATATAGGGATTACAGAAGTTCTAGAATGCATAAAACCCTAACTAGTGAAGTACCTAAGTTGCCCTTGATGAATTTGAATATTTCTGGCCATGTGCTTGATTCTTGGCGTTTTGTTGATGCATAGTTGTCAAAAAAAGATCACAAGCGTCCATTTTGAAGTAGCCAATAAGAAAATCCCATAAGCTGTTGATTCTACTGATGGTTCTTGTTTGGAGGCGGAAGAAGCTCTATAGCTTGCCACGTGGAAGTGGTACAAGAGGGTGGGGTGTATTTTGAAAGTGTAAACGTGATTAGGCCAAGGTTAATCATAATTCTGGAGGATATTAGGGTTTAATTACACGGGATTAAGAAAAACCCAAATCGTGTTCATCACTAAAGAACACTCTTTTGATCCGTATTAGGAAAAGTGTTAGTGTTTGGCAGGTATTTTTGAAAGGGGTTAAACAAATATTAAACGGGCTTAGTGGGTTGTGACATGGCAAGGTGATGTGGAAAGTGTGGTGATGTGGCAGGGTGTGGTTGGTGGAATATCTTTGGATGTTTGACGGTTTTAGTCCTCTAATTATATAAAAACCTTCACATAATTCTTTTGCACATTTCATTCCATTTCCTTTGAAAACAACTTTGCGCAGCTTGTCATTTTTGGCACATGTTTTTACATAACTTTGATCAAGGACCTTTTATGTAATAAATGCATTCTTCAAGGGCCAAATATGAATATTCTTAAAAATTTAAGGACCTAACTTGTATTTTTTAGTTTTATAAGGGTCTAAAGAGACAAGTCTTCAAACTTGAGGGACCATTCTTGACAATCTTCAATTCTTCAAGGTCTTTTTGGAAAATTCATAACATGGGCCCGGTTCTTTGTACGGCTTCGTTTCCCGTGTTCGTTTTTTATTGTTTCTTGTGATCTTTGGTTTTTTTCACGATATCCATACCTAAAATACACAAAGAGAAAACACAAGTATATTTCATGGTATTTTACGATATTTTTGTACATTTAAAGCCCGTTTCAGACGATGAGACTATGTATAAATGCAGTCTCATCACTCCCCCATACTAAACCATTTTCGTGCCCTCACGCAATGCTAGAATAAAGTATCATAACACTTCTAAAATTCAGTTTTATATGACTTTTATTGAAACGTAAACTTACTAAACTACTACTACGTGTGTTATAGACATAATGTAGGATTTTGTTAGCCTCAAAATATTGAGTCAGACAAGAATGCTCGGTCATATGTTTATTATGTATCGTATTTTATAACGTTGTAATAGGTAGTAGATTAGTCGTGTTTTACGGACTTAACTTTAAGCTAAAGTTCATTCATAAGTAACTAAAGCCTAAAAGGAAAGCCCGACCTATTAGAATATAGTCCTAACAAAGCCCGCATGTGGGTGGACTATATATACCCTTCCTAGCATGTTAGGAAGGGTGTTGGTCATTTTTGTTTTTCTCTCTCTATCTAATATTCCCAAGTTTCCAACCATTCTCTCTCTTTTCTCTCTCTACTTTCTCTCTATAGAATTCATATCTTTTCATCTCTATTTTCTTGTTTAATCATCTTATTATATAGGGCAACAATTGGTATCAATCGCGACAAGGTAGATATGTGATTGGTTTTGGTTTTGTTATTGAGTTCGTGTGCTTTTCTTCAATATATAGCTCGGATCATCAATTTTTTTGTGTTTTCGTGGTGTTAGTGAGTAGACAAATCGACTACATAGGCGTGATAGTGATTTGGGTTACTTAGATTGGTCAAAAACGCGATTTTTTTGGTGTTTGGCTTCATTTTTGGCTTGAAATCTCGTAAATCAAAAAGTACTTCCAAGATCCACCTTTTTAGCATAATTTCGCAATCTTGTTTCATATTGCGAAATTGAATCTAAGCCTATATTGCGGAATTGTGTGTTATACAAGTATTGCGGAATCATATACTTGTTGTAATTGCGGAATTGTCACATCTCTCTATATTGCGGAATTATGTATATTACACATTGCGGAATTGTGTATTACACATTGCGGAATTATAACAGCCTAAACATTGCGGAATTATACCATTTTGCACCTTGCGGAATTATACCATTCTGCACATTGCGGAATTATACCATTTTGCACATTGCGGAATTATACCATCTTGGTTATTGCGGAATTGTAACATCCAGTGTATTGCGGAAGTATAACTGTGATTGCGGAATCCTATCCTCTTCACACTTTGCGGAATTGAATATCTACTTTGCGAAATCTTTGTAAATCTTCGAAAAACGTGTTTTTGAAAATTTTTAACTCGCGAGTTTTGGTCTAAGAATTTTTTGGTTCCTCAAGACGACATTGTTTAGGGTTTTTCACATAGTTTCTTGGAATATCAACCACAATCCAATCACACCGCATCTACTTAAGATCCTATTCACTTCAACACTTCAGAGATTATCGAGATAGATTTTACTACTGAGTATCGTGTTACGAATAAGAACATCATGGTGGCGGGTAACAAAGAAAGACCACCAATGCTTGTGTCGGGTCGATATGATCAATGGCAATCTCGTTTTCTACGTTATCTTGACACAAAACCTAACGGTGATGCTTTAAGGCAATGCATTTTTGATGGACCCTATAAATTCTCAAGGGTACAAGTTCCTGCAGTACCAGCCACAGTCACAAGTGACGAACAACCCGCATATGAATGTGATGAAAAGAGAAACGACCTCACTCCAGAGAATCGTGCTTGGTTTAATGCAGAGAAGGAAGCAATCTGTAATACCCCCATAATGGTCAAATGCAGCGGAATAATACGTGGGGTGTTACTTTGGTGGATCGATAACAAACAGTATATAGAGCAATGATCATAATAGTCATTTAAAAACATATCATATGAATTAAATTGTACACATTTAGTATCTTGTTTGAAATACAACATTTATTAATAATGTGAAAAATATCCCAGCCCGATGGTAACATAATGCTTCAATGATGTTGGGATCCAATGCATGAACCTGTTTATTTTCCTGAGAAAACATATAAAATAAAATGTGGGGGTCAACACGAGGTTGGTGAATTTATAGGTTTAATTTAATAAATAAATGTACTAATATGCCAAACACCACGATCATAGTAGGACAATCACATCCAATACTATAGAAGTTCCTATTGCCCTGTAATAGAAGCTAGACATGATGCTCAGGCGCCATTATGGTCAAACCCGATGTTGTTTCCCTCAGCCCGACAATGAAATAAACCTGTTGCTTGGCCTAAGCGTTTCATGATAGCAAGTCACGCATGCCGGGTGTTGTCAATACCCGAATAGATCTATTCATAATATTTCGCGCTACACTACTAACTATTACAGTCCACGGGAATGGGGCAAACAATAGGCAATAAGTTGTTATATGTTAATGTTATCCGTGCATGTTTGCATATCAAAAGTTAAGTATGTTGTCTCTCCTAGTTATAAATACAGTAAAGATGGGGCCATGAACTCATGTCAGTGGTAATGATATAGTGATTATGTCACTGAATAAACTGGCACAATAATCACAAGGTGATGAAATTACCTAAGTAATTTAGATGACTCAGTAAATGCAATATAATAATGCATGATAAATGTAACTGATGAAAATGCATGATCACGAATTAATAAGTCGTTACGATTGTTTAAGTGTTTACACTTATAGTGAGCTGTCAATTAATATAATATATATATTTAGTTTCTAAAAATATATTTTAAATTGTCCAATAAAAGGGGTAATATATTAAATAAATAGATTTTTATTTAATTTAATTAATATATTCCATTTAATTTTCTTAAAGATCTAAGTATATTTAATAAGATTTGTCTGTTTATAAGGTTTCGTAAATAAATCTTAATAATTTATTTAATTATCAAAATGACTTAATTTAATTTATTAATAAAATAATTTATTAATACTTTTAATTAAATTAAAATTACTCGTAAGTCCTCGTAGTATAATAACTTCCCAAAATAACCTTTAAAGTTTCGTTCGTTAAGTGTTTCACCTCGTTAGTCCTTGTTCGTTAAGTTTATTTCTGAAACACGCCCCTAGGGCTCATAATACTTCCGTTATATGGCAAATTTGGTCCCTAGGGTTTCCTAGTCTCGAACTAATTACAAACCGAGTCCCTAGGGCTCGGTTTAACTTTGTGAAATGGCAAAACACCCCCTCAAGTCTCGAAAACATTTAAAATAGGACTTAAGGTTCGAATTAAGTTTTGATAATGACACAACTAGTCCCTCATATCTCGAAATTATATATTAAGATTTCTAGGGCTTGTATTAAGTTTCCAAAGTGACACTTTTAGTCCCTTGAGTCTCGAAAACATTTAATAAGATTTCTAGGGCTTGTATTCAGTTTCAAAAGTGACACAATTAGTCCCTTAAGTCTCGAAAACAATTAATAAGATTTCTAGGGCTTGTATTACGTTTCCAAAGTGACACTGTTAGTCCCTATATGTTGGTTAGCTCTCGGTTTAAACACAAACATACCCTATAGTTTTAGAAGTGACAGATTTGGTCCTCGAACTTCTTTAAAGCCAATAATAACTAGATTTTATATATTAAAAGTTCTTGAATTGGTCTAATCGAATTGATCTTGGATTAAAGTGTGACTCAGTTGTTCTTGGTGAAAAGAAAGAATAGTCGTTGATTATCTATTTAAAATGAAAATGTCGTTGAGTAATTAATTAAAATAAAATAAAATAAAAGCTTGAAAAGATTTATACTAAAAATAAAGGCTTTAAAAATAAATGACGAAAAATTAAAACTTGACAAAAAATAAAATTTGCAAACTTAAAAATAAAACTAGGACAAAACACGTTAAAAATAATAGTAAGTAAAATAAGAGAAAATTTAAATTTAAAACTTAAAAATAAAAACAAGAAATAAAAATCAAAACTTGTGAATGGATCGTAGCTGGGATCGTGGCCCAGATCGCAGCCTCAGATCGTAACAGGCGATCGTGGTCTTGGATCGCAGCCCAGATCGTGGCCTGTATCGTGGTCTTGGATCGTGGCCTGGATCGTGGTCTTGGATCTCACCCGCGGATCTTACCACTCGATCGCACCCACGAATCGTGGTCCAGATCGCAACAAGCAATCGTGGTCTAGATCGTAGTGTGTGATGTCAGTGTAGATCGCAAGTAGTGATCGTACTTTGTGATCGTGGTATTTGATCGCAAGTAGAAACCCTAAGGCTTATGCGATGCGATCACAATAGCCGATCGGAACCATGAAAACCCTTAGAAGACATTACGATGGAATGCAATAAGCAAATACTATATAAGCACTTTAATAATAAGCAGTTACCAAAAACTTAATTGAAACAATAATAAGAAGAACTAAATAAGCACGAATTTAAAAACTTTCAAGACAAAAAATAAGCAAACTTTATAAAATCAACTTTTTCTTTTAAAAAGATTAAACTTTTGATAACACTTAAATGAAAATAAGCTAAGCACGGAATAAGCAAAAAGCACAACAAGGTAAGACTATCAAATGTATGAATTTGATAAGAATAACAAGATGAACTTTTTAATCAAATAAGCATTAAGATGAAACAAGATACATACTTGATCCGAATCAAAATCAAAATGAAATACAAGAAAGGTAGAATAAGAAAGATTATGAAAAGCTTGAAATTAAACTTAAAGATTCAACACAAAATTAAAGACTTACTTGAAAGAAAGACAAGTATGTAAATGATAATATGAAAAGTGCATAAAATAAAGTGGAGAACTAATTGGTGAAATTAGCTAACACCTCTCAAATGAGGTTAAGGGTGGTATTTATAGGGAAGGGGAGTGTATGGTGGTTGTGCTTCTTTCTTTCTTTCTTTTGTCTTCTCGTATTTCGTCTTTGACAATAAACTCGTCATTCTCGACTTTGTCTCGAGATTTGTCGATAAATAATTTGAACTCGTCTTCTAATTTCTTCGTTAATTAGATTTGGTTCTTCGACTTCGTTAAACTTCCGTCTTTAGACTTTTTCTTCGATAAATCTTCAGAATAGGCCTTTGACTTCCGTTCTTTTTTCACTCTTGATCTTTTGACTTCGTCTTTTGTCTTTTTCTTCGATAAAAGCCCGTGAAAGCCCGTGTTTTCTTCCTTTTTCATATTTTGATCCTAAAACACAACAAAAACACAAACCACGTATAATTCCGACATTTACGACATAAAATACACGTTATGGTCTCGTTTTTAATTGTTTTAAGTGGTAAAAGGATGAGTGTTTCCACACCTATCAAATCCCCTACATTTGACCATTGCAATGCCCTCATGCAATGCATTAATTACAGAGCAAGATTTACATTTTCCATCATAATTAACCCACCTTAGCCTTTATTAAATACAAGACATTAATGAAATTAAAAAGATAGAAAATAACAAAATACTTGAAGGGAGAAAAAGTAAAGAGATCGAAGACTTACATTAGGGCTTTGGATGTTGTGGAAACCTTGGTTTCCAGATCTTTGAGGCTACTAGGAATGCATCATGTTCATATGATTATACAATCAAAGCGGAATTAGAACATGACACATTAACAAGGTGTTTAGGGCACAAGAACATGAATTAAAACAAATGGGTTGCTCATTATATTAATAATAAACAACCACTAGACGTGTATACATTGAATCCCACGTCTAGTGCAACACACGCTTTAGGTTTACATTGTGAATATGAATGATATGAAAAACCTAATAACCCTTGATTCCTTTCATAGTGTAAGGATTAGGGTTGTACAAGAGATAATAACAAATAAATAAGTAAATCTTCTATTTAAATAAACTTATGCAGAATATATCTTGCATGTTTATCTAAATAGAAGCTTCCATAAGCTTCTTGTCTACGTTTCTATCAACTCTTAAATTGCATGTGACAATGCTTAGATTGCACACGACAACTCTTGAGCCAACAATGCTAGTTTGCTCTTGTCAACGCCTAAATTGCTCTTGACAACGCTTAGACAATATCTTCATGTTTTCTTCGTTTTTGAGTTTCTGCCACATCAACTTTTTGACCCAACAGATGTCATGAATGTTTATCACCCTCAAGTTTCACGTCTCCAACCAAGCTTAAAAACGAGATCATTGTTATTATAAGTTAGTAAGCTAACACTCACTCATGTGGCTCAATTATTCACTTAGACTCCCTTATTCCTAGGTGTATCTCTTATATTTTATTATTGTCTTGAATGATCACGAGGATGCATTGTTGACTTATTTCGATAGTTTATTTAGGCTAAAAATAAAGTAGGATGATTTAATTAATAGTTAGGTAAAGGATAAAATCTTTTAAAACTGCTTCTCGGGACCTCATAAAGTTCATATCTTGGCCTAACTTGCTTCAAGATTTGATACCTTTCTCGGACCGATATTTGGTAGTGACTTCATACTTCGAATCTTGAGAGACGTTCTTGAAATAATGGTCTTCTCTTCATAATAGGAATTTCTTCACTTGAAGTTTCTGAGAGATTCTTCAAACTTGGACCACGACTTCTTCATTTTTCTCCAATCTTTATTTGGGATTTTGATATAAAACGATCCGCCTCCTTTTAGGACTTGGATCTATTTATCCTCATACCTTGCTAGGGTCTTTTCGGATAGACTTCTCTATAATCTTTAGGGGAGTATTTGCTTTTCGTCGTGTGTCTCGATCCTTCATATTGATTTTTGATAAATGATTCTTCACATCACTTTGGATATTTAGCAACAAAATGTAGCCCTCATGTCTTGTTAGGACCTTTTCGGACTCGCCAATCTTCGCATCCCGCTTCAATAAGTTATGCCTTGGCTATGAACTCTAATTAATACCGAGCAACTTTTAAACGATCTTGTGCTAGAAGCTAAGTAACTTTTCAAATCGTACAACCTTACTTATTGCAATTATATTATTAACAAGTGATGGGAGAAGAAGCTCATAATAAACTCACATAAATTCATGAAAGAATACCAGACTTATAATTGACTCTATCATCTCTCGTTCTCCATAATTTAAAATCTCAAGGAATGAGACTCGTGGATGCTTAGCCTATTAAATCAAAGTTTTGGGTTTTCAAGTCAACTATAGGATCTTGCAACTTCTTATACTTTTCAAGTTTAGAATTCGCATTTTAAAGTTCCCTTGATAAACGACTTTCTAGGATCAATTATAGGAACTTGCGAAAAGTTCTTGTTCTTAACCCGTAAGAGTTAAGACTTTCGCGTTTTAAAGTTCCCTATATAAAAGCCTAGAAAAACTTGACTTAAACATGTTAAGGATACTAGCTAGAGTAAATTTGGACAAGTAAACTCGGGTTGAGTAAAAAAAATTCAAGACGGGCCTAATATATCAAAGACATCTAAACTTATTAAAACCATTTATTAAAATTTATTCTAATGAAAGAAAATTAACGATAACAAAGGAAAATACTAATAGGCCAAAATAGATCAAAATTTTTGAAAAATGTCGAAAAATCAATTTTCCGGTTAAAATGAGGACAAATACAAGGAAAAGCCCACTTAACTTCGATAGAAGTCCCCCTATACTTAAGATAAACATTGTCCTCAATGTTTAAGCATGTGGGAGTAAACTCCCCTACACTTAGGACATTGTGCACGTTGTTTAAATCTTGCTAAGGAAAAGACAACTAAAGTGATCCCTATTTTAATATTGAAAAATATAAAATGGTGAATCTAAAGAGTTTAGGATAGAACCGGGAAGACGGGTACACGGAATCACGGATCGTCAAAAGTCATCAAGAATGGATATTTGATAGCTCGAATCCCTGCACATGATAAGAAAGAAAACAACAAAAACATACTAGGGTCTCCCCTACACTTATTAGAAAAACGGAATAAAAGGATAGATACTCGGGTTGCCTCCCAAGAAGCGCTTGTTTTTGTTCACCGAGTCGTGAGCGTGACTCGACCTTGATTAGAATGGTAAGAACCTTAAAGAACATCCACCTGGGTCAAATACATGGTTTTCGTCCATCAAATAGCACAAGCTTAAGGTGAACAAGACAAGCCAAAGCAGAGTAGGCGAGGTTCCCTTAGCGGTTGTTGAGCACGGTGGTAAAAGGTATGATTAAGTGAAAGCATAGCTCCATTATTTCCAAAAGTCTTTCCTTTTATTTCATCAGATGGATACTGAGATGGCTTAAGAATTGTGATACCTGGATCGAACACCTTTTCCTCCAGGGGAAAATAAGACTTAGACTCAGTAGACCTTGAAGATTCGCCCATAAACCACACAATCTCATCTGAAGAAGGTGGATAAAGAGGTGTCAAGACATAGGTACTACAGATATTGGTGTCGTTCGGTTTCTTTTCCTTTGAAACGGGTTTCTAATATCTGAAGGAGGATAAAGACCATAATCAAAGTCCAAAGGAGGAGATTCATGCTCATTGGGAAAGTATGTATTGAGAAAAGTAGCAAAATCTTCCTCAAATGAGTAATCATCCAAAATAGGATCAAGCATTGTTGGCGGAAGATCTTCATCAAAAATAGGAGCAAGGTCATCATTTGAAGAATCACTCGAAAGAGTATCAACATCATCAAAGTCATCATAAGTTGGCGTGTCTTTATACTCTAAAGAAAAATCATCATAATCATCCACATCGGAACTAGAATCATCATCAGATGCATCATAGATTGGTGGAGCATCATATATTGGTGGGGCATCCAAATTGGGAAAAGAATCATCAGAATCATCCACATGGTCTTGAAAAAGTGTATTATCATAGCAAGTCTCGAAAGAGGATTGTCATATACAACAAAATCATCAAGATTTATACTTTCCAAAGTAGTTTTAAGCTCTTCTTGAAGCATATCAATTATTTTCACTGATTCTTATCCATTTGATTTACTTGTAATTTTCCCCATCTTAAAAATTTGTTGATCATTCCCGACCCTTAAAATGAGTTCACCTTCGGCAACATCGACTAAAACTTTTCCGGTTCTAAAAAATGGTCGTCCAAGTATTAACAGAATACGAGGGTCCATTTCATAATCAACAACAACAAATCGACCGGAAAAGTGAAGGTACCAACTTTAACAAACACATCTTCGGCAATACCAACGGGGTAAGCGAGAGTGCGATTTGCTAGCTCAAGAGTCATATTTGTTGGTGTAAGATCGGGCAATGATAACTTTTTCCAAACACTTAATGGCATTAAATTGATACTTTCTCCGAGATCGGCTAAGGCAGTAAATTCTTCGGTTTTAGAAAATGTACAAGGTAACACAAAACGACTGGGATCTCTAAGTTTTTCCGGAAGTTCTTTAAGAAGGACTGCAGAACAATTCTCATTTAATAGAGTGTTGACAAACTCTGCCATTTTTTTCCTTCTTATTAAGCAAATCTTTAAACATATTTACAAATTTGGGCATTTGGGCAAGAGCTTCAATAAGGCTAATGGTGATGTTCACTCCCGAAATCTTTTTCAAAAAGTTTGTCACTTGAATGTCATCCTTGGTGAGAAATTTGCACTTGTCTAACCGAGATGGATAAGGAATATTGGGCTTAGGAGGTGTAGGTGTAGAAGGTAAAGGTGTAGTAGGTGTAGATGTAGAGGTTGAGGGTTGAGAGGTAGAAGGTGGGGATGATGAAGGTTTTGTCTTTGGTACTTCTTCCGTAAGAGGTGGATACGGTAATGTAGAACTAGTACTAGACGTGGAAGTAGGAGGAATAAATAGGGGTGGAGGAGGTGTAGATGGAGTAACTGGGGGAGGGGTAGATGGTCCTACTAGAGTTGCTCCACTACGTGTAGTAATAAAACTCACATTAGATCTTGGGTTGGTCACGGTATTCGAAGGAAGAGAACCCGAAGTAGAGGGTTGAGTACTTTGGAAGAAACTAGCCAGCATATCCCTCAAATCATTCATTTGGTTGCTTAAAGAAGTTTGCATATCATTTCTAAGCTCGGTTCGAATATCATTCCCTTGTTTTGTGATATCACCTTTCAAGTTAATGATTTGGCTTTGAAGATTTTTCACCACCTCTCCGTGGGTCCTCATGAAAGTTTCAACATCTTGATTAAATGTCGTGGGTTGAGTGAGGGGTGGAGCTTGGTGAGCGGGTGGGTGATATGGACTAGAAGATCGAGGTTGGTTTGGATTGCTTCTATTGAAGTTGTTTGGGTTGTGGTTTTGAGGAGAAAAACTGGTTGGTGAAAGAAAGTTGTTGGAACGATATCTTAGCAAGTTACGATCACCTTGACGTCGGGCTTGATAGCCTTCCGTGGAATAGTTACCGTGAGCCGCATACACGTTTTCCGGATTGTCATGAGTGGAAGGACAATCAGTGTATGAATGAGGACCGCCGCAAGTCTCACAAGAAATTGCTACAACTCTAACTTGTTGAAATTGATTCGCAGCCATGGCGATTTTTTTTTGCTTATTTCGGCTATTGTGCGGGTGAGTTCGGTCATCTTGAGGTTGGAGGAAGTAGAAGTAACATTGACCCTCGGGTTATTTCTTGAATATGCGGATGAATCCCAATTTATGTGATGAGCGGTCATGTTCTCTATAAGCTCTCTACACTCCTCGGGTCTTCTTTTCATAAACGTACCACCGGCGGCAGCATTAATCGTATCACGATCACGAAAATTTAAACCGTTGTAGAAAGTATCAATTAAGGTGACGGGGAGCATATTATGGTTAGGACAACGATCGATCAAGACATTATAACGTTCCCAAGCATCAAAAAGAGACTCATCAGGTTCTTGAGTGAAACCACTGATTTGATTCCGAAGGCTCGTTACCATGGATGGTGGAAAGTAGCGTGACAAAAATCGTTGAGTCATTTCGTCCCATTTATGAATTGAATTCTTAGGAAGATGATCAAACCATTTTTCGGCATGGTGGGATAAAGTGTGTGTAAATAGATGAAGGCGAAGAAAATCCATGGTAACACCGGGCAATTTCATGCTTTGAGTAACGGTTATGAATTTATCGAGGTGTTTGTTGGCATCATCATCCGGTAATTCGCGAAATGGACAAGTATTTTGAACTTGTTGGATCATGTGATGCTTCAACGAAAATTCGGGAGCCGTGATTTGCATCGGCGCAGTCGGTCCTCCACGTCCATTCATAGTCGGTTGACATAGATCCTCCATCGTACGAAGGTCGGGTTGAGGGTCATGGCTGTTATTATTCACATTGGGGTGAGGTGGGTTGTTATTATTATGCACATGGGCCATATCTAAGTCTCTACGACTCTCGGGCTCAGGATAAGACGAAGATCGAGTATGCATACATGAAAAAGAAAATACAATATTTTTTATTTTTTATCTTTTTTTATTTTGTTTAGATTTTGTGAAAATTTTATAATTTTTAGGATTTTTGAAAATGTTATGCTTGAAAATAAGGTTCCCAAGAGAACGGATCCCAAAATCCAACGCGTCTCTCACAAAAAACCGTTAATCTTTACGAAAAGAGCCGGCAGCGGCGCCATTTTAATAACTAGATTTTATATATTAAAAGTTCTTTAATTGGTCTAATCGAATTGATCTTGGATTAAAGTGTGACTCAGTTGTTCTTGGTGAAAAGAAAGAATAGTCGTTGATTATCTATTTTCAAATGAAAATGTCGTTGAGTAATTAACTAAAATAAAATAAAAATAAAAGCTTGAAAAGATTTAGACTAAAAATAAAGTCTTTAAAAATAAACGACGAAAAATTAAAACTCGACAAAAAATAAAATTTTCAAACTTAAAAATAAAACTAGGACAAAACATGTTTAAAATAATACCAAGTAAAATACGGGAAAAGTTAAATTTAAAACTTAAAAATAAAAATCAAAACTTGTGAATGGATCGTAGCTGGGATCGTGGCCCAGATTGCAGCCCCAGATCGTAACAGACGATCGTGGTCTTGGATTGCAGCCCTGATCGTGGCCTGGATCGTGGTCTTGGATCGTGTCTTGGATCGTGGTCTTGGATCGCACCCACGGATCTTACCACTCGATCGCACCCACGAATCATGGTCCAGATCGCAACAAGAAATCGTGGTCCAGATCGTAGTGTGTGATCTAAGTGTAGATCGCAAGTAGTGATCGTACTTTGTGATCGTGGTATTTGATCGCAAGTAGAAACCCTAAGGCTTATGCAATCACAATACCCGATCGGAACCATGAAAACCCTTAGAAGACATTACGATGGAATGCAATAAGCAAATACTAAATAATCACTTTAATAATAAGCAGTTACCAAAAACGTAATTGAAACAATAATAAGAAGAACTAAATAAGCACGAATTAAAAAACTTTCAAGACGCAAAATAAGCAAACTTTATAAAATCAACTTTTTCTTTTAAAAAGATTAAACTTTTGATAACACTTAAATGAAAATAAGCTAAGCACGGAATAAGCAAAAAGCACAACAAGGTAAGACTATCAAACGTATGAATTTGATAAGAATAACAAGATGAACTTTTTAATCAAATAAGCATCAAGATGAAACAAGATACATACTTGATCCGAATCAAAATCAAAATCAAAAACAAGAAAGGTAGAATAAGAAAGATTATGAAAAGCTTGAAATTAAACTTAAAGATTCAACACAAAATTAAAGACTTACTTGAAAGAATGACAAATATGTAAATGACAATATGAAAAGTGCATAAAATAAAGTGGAGAACTAATTGGTGAAATTAGCTAACACCTCTCAAATGAGGTTAAGGGTGGTATTTATAGGGAAGGGGAGTGTATGGTGGTTGTGCTTCTTTCTTTCTTTCTTTTGTCTTCTCGTCTTTCGTCTTTGACAATAAACTCGTCATTCTCGACTTTATCTCGGGATTTGTCGACAAATAATTTGAACTCGTCTTCTAATTTCTTCATTAATTTGATTTAGTTCTTCGACTTCGTTAAACTTCCATCTTTAGACTTTTTCTTCGATAAATCTTCAGAATAGGCATTTGACTTCCGTTCTTTTTGCACTCTTGATCTTTTGACTTCGTCTTTTGTCTTTTTCTTCGATAATAGCCCATGAAAGCCCGTGTTTTCTTCCTTTTTCATATTTTGATCCTAAAACACAACAAAAACATAAACCACACATAATTCCGACATTTACGACATAAAATACACGTTATGGTCTCGTTTTTAATTGTTTTAAGTGGTAATAGGATGGGTGTTTCCACACCTATCAGCCATGAAATCATATCCACATGTTTTATTAAGTTATATTTTTGATTATATCTTTCACCAAATGATAATAAGGGCACGAAAAATTCCCAAACATGGTTTTGGGCTTGGTTGGTCCAGTAGGGTCACGTTTTGGGCTTTATAGGCCTAACGGACTAGCTTTTGGGCTTGTCTAGTTTTCTACTAATCTCATTAAGCATACTAAATAATATACTAGTTAATTTGGGCTTATGTATGGGCTTATATGTCGCGGCTTATATGAGCTTATATGGCTTATTTGTTTCGGCTTAAATAAGCTTATGGCTTATTATGGATAATTTATTATTTCTTCTAATCCTAAAAATATTCTAACTATATAAGCTTATCAAATATGTGTTTCCTATACGACTTAATATTAAGCTGTGAATAAGGGCTTATAGTTTGAGCTTATAGTTTAGGTTATAACACTAAGTTATTTAACTAAGGCTTACATAGGTTTCCTTAAGCATGGTTCTTACTAGTTCGTCATGAATATAGTGTTTTGAGGCATACTTGCCCACGAAAACAATATAAGCCGTGGGCTTATATGTTGTTGGTGGGTTGACTTAGGGTGTTTTACGTGTGCATGTAATCCTAGCTTCATTTCCTTGGCTTATATATGCATGACATGTAAAGAGAGGTATGAAAAGATTGAAATGGAGTCTTAGAGGGTTTACACGTACTTGTTATTAGAAGAGATGGTGGATGATCAAGGATTAGGGCTCCTATGCGTCGGGTTCTTCCTAAACGTGACCTAGGAGGGTATTTGACTTGTCTTGAATGCTATGAATCTTGTATAAACTAGCTTTAAATGTCTTGGAACCAAGATTTGGGTGTAGTAAATGTTTGTGTATGAGTTTGTTGTGTCTAGGTGTTATGTGAATTGGTGATCCGAATTTTGAGTGTGGTAAGTGAGAAGTGAAGTCCAATGTGTTAGCTAAATATCAAGGTGAAGATGATGGATGTGATCTAGGGTGAAGCCACAGCAAGAAAGAGGTTCATAATACAAGGCTTTTGACACCCCGTATAAAAGATTCTTTGATGTGTGTCTAATCGAATTGATCTAGGTTCTATGTGTGACTCAGTTGAATTTGGTGAAACAAATATTTTTGGTTGTAGTATATTAAAAGTGCAAAGACTTAAAAGTAAATGTCGTTAAAGTAAAATGGCGTTGAAATAAATCTAGGTCTAAGTAAACGAAAGGGTGCGATATTTAAAAACTTTGAAAAATAAAATAATTAAATGACTAAAAATAAAAGCGTGACGAGAATTAAAATTAGACAAAGTATTAAAATTAGACAAAGTATTAAAATGAGAATGTAAAAATTAAACAAGACAAAAACATAAAACAAACCTACCGTCGGAATATATTCCGATCAGACCTCAATCGGAATGTGCAAACCGTCCAATCAGTTGGTCAATCGGAACCCCAAGATCGGAATAGCTGTCACCTACCTGATCAGAATAACCAAAAACACACTGATCGGAATGTTTACCTCTGATCGGAATATGGAGTGGACTTTGGTCGGAATGTTAATCGGAATCCCTAATCGGAATAGCTGTCACCGACCTGATCGGAATAACCCAATGAACAACTCGATCGGAATGTGTAGAAATGGACTCAGATCGGAATGCTGTCACTCACCTCTTGATCGGAATACCAAATGCACCTCTAATCGGAATACCAACGTCCTCCGATCGGAATGATTAAAACCCTTTTCCGACCAAGCCAAGAAGCTATGGTCGGAATATATAAACCCTTTTCCGATCTACCCAATCGGAATACAGTAAAGGAGAATGGAAATAAGCTAGAACAATAAGCTATAACTCTAATAAGCAAACCACGAAAATCCTAAGGCAGACCGATTAAGAAAAAGCTAATAAATAGAATTTTAAAGACCTTTAAAACACGAAAAGGATAAGCTTTACGAAAAACAAACTTTTTATACGAAAATAACTTTTAATAAAACTTTATAAACTTAAGGTTAAACAAAATAAGCTATAAAAACCAATGATCCAAAACAATCACAAGCATAAAAATGTAATCTTTTCAAATAAACAACACAATAAGCATGTAAACATAAAGATCAAGCAAGAAAGAAAGGTAGAATGAGAAATTTAAAACAAGAAAATTAAAGAACACTTACTTGAAATTAAATGGTAAATAAGGTGCAAGACATGTAATTAAAGGTGCAAGTAATTAAAGGTGCATAAAAGTAAAGGTGGAAGAACTAGTGTCACTCTAGCCAACAAAAACTAGTGAAATGAATAAGAGGGGTATTTATAGGAGATTAGGGGAGTGGTTAGAGGAAGCTTCCTCCTCTCCTTCCTTTCTTTTTAATTGCGCCATTAAGTCCTTCCTTATTAATCTCTTTGTTAATCTTGGACTTTGATGACTTTTGGCTCGGGATTTCTTTGGACTCGTCTTTTAATTCTTCGATAAATAAGACTTGAGTTCCTCGGCTTTAAGTAAACTTCCGTCTTTTGACTTTTTCTTCGATAAATCTTCAGAATTGGTCTTGGACTTCCGTTCTTTTTGCACTCTTGACTTTTTGACTTCGTCTTTCGTCTTTTTCTTCAATAAAAGTCCGTAAATGCCCGTGAATGTCCGTGTTTTCTCCACTTTTCACCATTTCGTCCTAAATCACAACAAAAACACAAACCACGCATAATTCCGACATAAAAGACATAAAATACACGTTTTGGTCAGGTTATTATTGTAATTAAGTGGTAGAAAGGATGGGTGTTTACACACCTATCAAATCCCCTACACTTGACCATTGCAATGTCCTCATGCAATGCATTAGTTACAAAGCATGTTTACATTTTTCATCAAAATCAATCCATAGTGGCCTTTATTAAAGAGATAGAAACTATAAACATTCAAAGTAAAGAAATCAAAAACATACCTTGGGTTTTGGAAATGTTGTGAATGATCATCATCCTCAAGTTTTCACTTTCTCCAAGCCAAGCTTAAAAACGAGATCATTGTTATTATAAGTTAACAAACTAACACGAACTCATGTGGGCCAATTATTCACTTAGACTCCCTTATTCCTAGGTGTATCTCTTATATTTTATTATTGTCTTGAATGATCACGAAGATGCATTGTTGACTTATTTCGATAGTTATTTAGTCCGAAAATAAAGTGAACGATTTAATCAATAGTTAGCTAAAGGACAAAATCTTTTAAAACTGCTTCTCGGGACCTCATAAAGTTCATATCTTGGCATAACTCGCTTCGTGATTTGAGACCTTTCTCGGACCGATATTTGGCAGTGACTTCATACTTCAAACCTTGAGAGACGTTCATGAAATAATGGTCTTCTCTTCATAATTGGAATTTCTTCACTTGAACTTTTTGAGAGATTCTTCATATATGGACCACGACTTCTTCATTTTTCTCCAATCTTTATTTTGGACTTTGATATACAACGATCCGCCTCCTTTTGTGACTTGGATCTATTTATCCTCATACCTTGCTAGGGTCTTTTCGGATGCACTTCTCCATGACTTTTGGGGAGTTTTTACTTTTCGTCGTGTGTCTCGATCCTTCATATTGATTTTCGATAAATGATTCTTCACATCACTTTGGATCTTTAGCAACAAAATATAGCCCTCATGCCTTGTTAGGGACTTTTTGGACTCGCCAATCTTTGCATCCCGCTTCAATAAGTTATGCCTTGGCTATGAACTCTAATCCAAACCGAGCAACTTTTAAACGATCTTGGGCTAGAAGCTAAGTAACTTTTCAAATCGTACAACCTTATTTATTAGCAGATAAATTATTTAGCAAGCGATGGGAGAATAGGCTCATAATTACACATAAATTCACGAAAGAATACCGAACTTATAATTGGCTATATCATCTCTCGTTCTCCACAGTTTAAAATCTCAAGTAATGAGACTCGTGGATGCTTAGCCTATTAAATCAAAGTTTTGGGTTTTCGAGTCGTCTATAGGATCTTGCAAATTCTTAGACTTTTTCAAGTTTAGAAATCGCATTTTAAAGTTCCCTTGATAAATGACTCTCTAGGATCAATTATAGGAACTGATAGGTGTGTAAACACCCATCCTTTTACCACTTAATTCTGGCTAAAATGAGACCAAAACACGTATTTAATATCATTTGTTTGGAATTATGCGTGGTTTTTGTGTTTATTGTGTTTTCAGAGCCAACCGGATGAATATTAAAGAAAATATGGGATTGCACGGGTTTTACTGAAGAAAAAGACTCAAGATAAAGTCTATTGTCCAAGAGATGCAAAAGATTTGAAGTCACTGGGCCTATTCGAAGATTTATCGAAGAAAAGGACCAAAGATGGAAGATTTACATAAGTCGAAGAAACTCAAGTCTATTTAACGAAGAAATTAAAAGACGAGTTGAATTTAATCGACAACAAATCCCGAATCAGAATCGAAAACGTCAACTTTTCTGAAAAGACGAGAAGACAAGAAGAACGGGAGAAAGCCCACTCACCAACCAAAAGACAAGGCTATATAAAGCCCACACCTCACACACTTAGTGCCAGCTTTAGTTTTTCCTCTCCTCCCCTTTTTTCTCCCTTTTAGTTCGTATCATCACCAACACCACTAGGGTGTTTGGTGATCTTGATCTTTGATTTTTAATCTTGTAATTTTAATTCTTGTTTTGTGATTGTTACAACATTAATCATCAATACAAGTTCTTGTTTAATCTTTCCATTTCATCTTGTTCATCATCATCTTTTATTTCAAGTTTTCAAGTTTTTATTTGATTGATTTGATCTTCAAAAGTTGTTGGGTTTTGTGTTTTTATTGATGGGATTTGTAGTTTATGGTTAGTAGATGCTTAGTGATTAGTTTTGTTTAAGTTTTGGTGAAAAACTTGGTAGATTTTTGGTAAAAATCGTGTTCTTATAGTGCTACTGTTCTTCGTCTTCATCATATTTTTGGTTGATTTATGAAAAACACTTCATTCGGAACTTTTTCCTTCATTCGGAACTTTTTCCTTCATTCAAAACTTTTTCCTTCATTTGGAACTTTTTCCTTCATTCGGAACTTTTTCCTTCATTCGGAACTTTTCCTTCATTCGGAACTTTTCCTTCATTCGGAACTTTTCCTTCATTCGGAACTTTTTCCTTCATTCGGAACTTTTCCTTCATTCGGAACTTTTTACTTCATTCGGAACTTTTCCTTCATTCGGAACTTTTTCCTTCATTCGGAACTTTTTCCTTCATTCGGAACTTTTTCCTTCATTCGGAACTTTTCCTTCATTCGGAACTTTTTCCTTCATTCGGAACTTTTTCCTTCATTCAGAACTTTTTTCTTCATTCAGAACTTTTTCCTTCATTCAGAACTTTTCCTTCATTCAGAACTTTTTCCTTCATTCAGAACTTTTTCCTTCATTCAGAACTTTTTTTTTCTTCATTCAGAACTTTTTTTTCCTTCATTCAAATTTTTTTTATTAGTTATTTTTGGCTTATTTTCTCTATTGCATGCATTTGATCTTTTTTAGCAGCATAGAAAATCACAACCCTTTTTGTACCAAGAACAACTATTCCACTTTGAGCTGTAAT
The DNA here is from genome assembly GCA_025667525.1 of Glebionis coronaria. Classification (NCBI taxonomy): domain Eukaryota; kingdom Viridiplantae; phylum Streptophyta; class Magnoliopsida; order Asterales; family Asteraceae; genus Glebionis; species Glebionis coronaria. The sequence continues at coordinate 586,803,086 of CM046874.1, read as the reverse complement.
CAATTCGAGAGGATACCGAGATTTAATCTGAACCCATACAAAATCATTGTATCCAATGGCGCCGCTGCCGGCTCTTCTCGTTAAGATCAAAAGTTTTTTGTGAGAACTTGGATTTTGGGATCCGTTCCCCGTGAACGTTACTTTTTCATAAAAATTTTCAAAAAATATAAAATTTTCAAAAATACAAAAAAAAAAAAAATTTAAAAAAATTAAAAACCAAAAAAATATTTTTGTATTGTTTTTGCCTTGTTAGTTCTTTTGCAGGTGTATGCGCACTCGATCCACGTCTTATCAAGAGCCCGAGCCTCTCGATCACTTAGACATGGCCGGTGTACCACCTCCAAACAATAATAACAACAACAACCCACCTTTCAACAACATGAACAATAACAACCACAATGAGCCCCTTCCGGATAATCGCCCGATGATTGAATTGCTGCAAGCTCATGTAGATGGCAACACTAACCCAATTGTTATACCACCAATTGCCGCCAACAATTTCGAGCTAAAATCAGGCTTTATCCAGATGGTCTCCGCTCAACCATTCTTGGGACGAACCATTGATGATCCACACGACCACATCAAGAGATTCTTGCAAATAACCAACACGGTCAAATTCAATGGCGTTCCACAAGAGGTTATAAGGTTACAACTTTTTCCCTTTTCTTTAGAGGGACAAGCCCGGCATTGGCTTGCTAAGGAACCGCCACAGAGTATTCTCTCGTGGACGGATTTGGAAACAAAGTTTATCAATTACTTTTTCCCACCCTCTCGTACTACCGCTTTGCGGAATGAAATCATAAATTTTGAACAAAAGTACGATGAGTCGTTCAGTGAATCTTGGGATCGCTTTAAAGATCTTTTAAGAAAATGCCCACAACATGGTTTTACCAAAGTACATCAAATTAATACTTTTTACAATGGTTTAAGCATGAGTGACCAAGATTCACTGAACAGTGCCTCGGGGGGTAATCTATTGGCTAAGACTTCCAATGCTGCTTGGGACATCATCGAGAATAAATCTTGTGTGCAAACCAAGAGTGTTCGGACCAATGTCGCTAGTGCTAGCACTAGTGACAGCGACAAGCGATTGGACAAAATCACTACGCTTCTTGAATCGCTTGTCACCCACACCGTCAGCAACAACAACAACAACAACGCTAAACACGCTCAAGTTAACGCTGTCAGCCAACCTTGTGAGATATGCGGTGGTCCTCACTCTTACACCACTTGTACCGCCACCCAAGACTACCCTTTTGAGAATGTTAATGCAGCTTATGGCACCTATCCTCAACCTGCTTATCAAGCTAGACCTCAAGGTGACCGCAATTTACTTAGATACCGCAGCAACAACTATCTTTCACCACCTGGTTTTCCTCCAACCAACCCAAACCAACAATCAAACCTCAATCGCCCTCCTCAACAACAACAACAACCTCGACAACCATACATCCCTCCTCACAAGCAGCAACAACCACCTCAACGTAACAACCAAGTTTACCAACAACCTGCTTATCAACCACCCGCATACAATGTTCCTCCCAACCAATCCACCGCTCTACACCAAGAAGTGCAGACCTACATGAGGACAAACGATGTGATCATGGAAAATCTTCAGCGTGAAGTGATCAATTTGAAAGCAGACTTGGTCAAGCAAGGAAACGATTTGAGAGCCGACATGAGAAATACGTTGGATAGCCAAACAAATGACTTGAGGAACATGATGGCTAGTTTCTTCCAAGGTAATCAACCCTCTTCTTCGGGTACTCTTCCGAGTAACACCGTTGCGAATCCAAGAGGGGAGATGAAAGCAATCACTACTCGAAGTGGTAAAGGTACCAAGGAACCCGAGCTTCCTATACCTCCACCGGTGGTTGTGACTAAGGAGAACGAGTCACCTGCTCCTATTCCTCATCCTTCTCCTTCCCCAATTTCTCCACCTCTTCCTTCTACCCCTCCTCCACCCAAGGATGTGAGTGATCCTATTCTTCCAAAGCCTTCCTCTTCTTCCAATATACCTTATCCATCTAGGTTGAGGAAAGATAAGCTCAAAAGCAAGGACGATATTCAGGTTTCGAATTTCCTTAAAATGTTCAAACAACTGAATTTCAATATCTCCTTCGCTGAGGCTCTCGCTCACATGCCTAAATACGCAAAAATGTTTAAAGATCTTCTGAGCGATAAGGAAAAGCTCCTCGATATTGCCAACTCCCAACTTAATGAGAATTGCTCTGCAGTGCTCTTAAGGAAATTGCCAACTAAGCTTGGTGATCCGGGTCGTTTCCTTATCCCTTGCAATTTCCCGGGAGTAGAGAATTGCATGGCCCTAGCCGATCTAGGTGCCAGTATTAATCTTATGCCTCTAAGCGTTTGGAAGCAATTATCTCTCCCAGAGCTAGTCCCCACCAAAATGACTTTGGAATTAGCTAACCGTACGGTTGCTTATCCAGTGGGGATAGCCGAAGACGTCATTGTAGGAGTCGACAAATTCACCTTTCCTGCTGATTTTGTTGTCGTCGACTACGAGATGGACCCTCGTGTTCCACTAATTGTTGGTCGTCCATTCTTGAGGACCGGTCGCACTCTCATTGATGTTGAAGCCGGTGAGCTTATCATGAGAGTGGGTGACGATAAAGTAGTCTTCAACATGGGAAAGTTGTCTAAACAGCCTTATTCATATGAGAGTGTTAATTGTATTGACGTTCTTGATGAGGCTTGTGAAGAACACTTTAATGATGCTTGCAAAAGTATTCCTGCCTCTCTTTCCAATGTTGAGACCGTGTCCTCTATTGATTCATCATTGTCTCTATTTGGAGATAGTGATTTATTTTGGAACAATCTTGAAGATACCACGGGAGATGTGAATTTAGCTACTAATGATTCTCCCACCGATGGGGATGAAGACATGAATTTCTTTGACAATCTTCTCACCGAAGACAATCCTTCTCCTCCATCTCCCACGGTCATTGCTATCGATACTCTGACTTTAAATACGCCTCCCGTCGAAAATCCTCCGGATTTAGAACTTAAGGAGTTGCCGCCCCATCTTGAGTATGTATTCCTTGAAGAAGAGAAGAAGTCGCCAGTCATCATTGCTAAGGACCTAAAGGAAGAAGAAAAAGCCCGACTTATCAACGTGTTGAAAGATCATAAGAAGGCTATTGCTTGGAAGATTTATGATATTCGTGGAATTGATCCTCACTTCTGCACACACAAAATTCTCATGGAGGACGACTTTAAGCCCACAATTCAAAGCCAACGAAGGGTGAATCCAAAAATACATGAAGTCATAAAAACAGAGGTTATCAAACTTCTTGATGCGGGTATGATTTACCCTATTTCGGATTCACCATGGGTTAGTACAATCCATTGTGTGCCCAAGAAGGGCGGAATAACCGTTGTTCCCAATGAACACAACGAGTTGATTCCCACTCGTCTCGTTACTGGGTGGAGAGTTTGTATAGACTACCGCAAACTCAATGATGCCACGAGAAAGGATCATTTCCCTCTACCTTTTATGGACCAAATGCTTGAACGTTTAGCCGGTAATGAATATTACTGCTTTCTTGATGGTTTCTCGGGTTATTTCCAAATACCCATCGATCCCTAAGATCAAGAGAAGACGACATTCACTTGTCCCTATGGCACATTTGCTTACAAAAGAATGCCTTTTGGCTTATGTAATGCGCCCGGGACTTTCCAAAGGTGCATGTTAGCTATCTTCCATGACATGGTTGAACAAACCATGGAAGTCTTCATGGATGATTTCTCGGTCTTCGGGGATTCTTTCTCTTCTTGCCTTGCCAATTTGGAACGTATGCTCAAGCGGTGCGAAGACACTCGCCTAGTTCTGAATTGGGAAAAATGCCATTTTATGGTAAAAGAAGGCATCGTGTTGGGACATAAAATTTCCAAAGCCGGTCTTGAAGTAGACCGTGATAAAGTCGATGTTATCGCAAAGTTGCCTCCACCTTCAACCGTGAAGGGTGTGAGAAGTTTCCTGGGTCATGCGGGCTTCTACCGTCGATTCATCAAAGATTTTTCTCAAATCGCTCGCCTGATGACCCACCTCTTAGAAAAAGATACTCCTTTTATCTTTTCCAAAGAGTGTCTTGAAGCCTTTGACTCGCTTAAGGATAAGCTTACTAAGGCACCTGTCTTGGTTACCCCTAATTGGGAGCTGCCTTTTGAGTTGATGTGCGATGCTAGTGATTTTGCTATTGGAGCGGTTCTGGGACAAAGAGTGAACAAACACTTCCAACCGATCCATTACGCTAGCAAGACAATGACAGGGGCACAATTGCATTATACGACAACCGAAAAAGAGCTTTTAGCTGTTGTCTATGCCTTTGAAAAATTTCGCCCCTATCTTGTCCTTTCCACCACAATTGTGTATACCGATCATTCCGCGTTGAAGTACTTGTTGACAAAGCAAGATTCCAAACCAAGACTTCTTCGCTGGGTTTTGCTGCTCCAGGAATTTAAAATTGAAATTCGCGATAAAAAAGAGCTGAAAACCTAGCCGCGGACCATCTCAGCAGACTTGAGGATCCTTACCAAGGGGATCATCCGACCAAAGAAATCAATGATTCTTTTCCCTTGGAGACCTTAATGTCTATAAATTTGAATTCTAATGAAACCCCGTGGTTTGCGGACTTTGTAAACTACTTGGCGGGTGGAATTCTCAAGGAAGGGTTGACGTCCCAACAAAAGAAAAAGTTCTTCACCGACATTAAGACTTACTTTTGGGACGACCCTTACCTATTCAAACAATGTGCCGACCTGATTATCCGCCGATGTGTTGATGGACCGGCAGCGTCAGAAATCCTTGATGCTTGCCACAAAGGACCCACCGGTGGTCACTTTGGTCCCAACTACACCGCTAAAAAAGTGTTTGATTTGGGATTTTATTGGCCCTCCATATATCGTGACGCTCACGATATGGTTAAAAGATGTGATGTTTGCCAAAAACAAGGCACGATCACACATAAAGACGAGATGCCTCAGAATTTCATTCAAGAGTGTGAAATTTTGATGTTTGGGGTATCGACTTTATGGGGCCATTACCTTCTTCTAAAGGAAACAAATACATCCTTGTAGCCGTTGATTACGTTTCAAAGTGGGTTGAAGCCAAAGCTTTACCTACTAATGACGCCAGGGTGGTTTGTAACTTTTTGAAAGCTCTTTTCGCTAGATTTGGTGTGCCTCGTGCCATTATTAGTGATCGTGGGACTCATTTTTGCAATGACCAATTTGCTAGAGTCATGGCTAAGTACGGTGTAAATCATCGTCTTTCCACAGCCTACCACCCACAAACTAATGGCCAGGCTGAAATATCCAACCGAGGTCTTAAGCGAATTCTAGAAAGAACCGTGGGAGAGCATCGTGCCTCATGGGCTGATAAACTTGATGATGCTTTGTGGGCTTTCCGTACTGCTTACAAGACCCCGATCGGCTGTACGCCTTATCGTCTTGTGTACGGGAAAGCGTGCCACCTCCCCATTGAGTTGGAGCACAAGGCTTACTGGGCCTTGAAGTGGACCAATTTTGATATTAACAAAGCCGGTGACCTACGCAAGATCCAACTCAATGAGCTCAATGAACTCCGTAATGAGGCTTATGAAAATTCTTTAATCTATAAGGAAAGGACTAAGCTCATTCACGACTCTAAGATTAAGAACCGAGAGTTCCATGTTGGAGACAAAGTCTTACTTTTTAACTCTCGGTTGAAAATCTTCTCGGGAAAGCTCAAATCTCACTGGTCCGGCCCATTCACCATTGCCCAAATTTTTCCATATGGTACTCTCGAGCTCGCTCAACCTAATGGACCTAATTTTAAGGTGAATGGCCAACGAGTGAAGTTGTACTTTGGTAAGGACACCTCTCAGGAGGTGATTCCATCCCTCACCACGTTCCCCATGAACTAATTTTGGGTCGAGTCAGGCTCGTGACTCGGTTATCAAAAACAAGCACTCCTCGGGAGGCAGCCCGAGTATCTATCCTTTATGTTTTAACCTCCTAAGTGTAGGGGGACTTCTATACGTGTTTGTCTTTGTGTGGTGATGTGATTACAGGGATAAGTGCACTCTTGGAATCTTTGAAGAACCGTGCTCCCGTGTTATCCAAAATCCGGTTCTATCTCTCAACTATCGTGATTCAATTTTCTTCATACTCACATTTGAAATTGATCACTTTAGTCGTCTCTTCCTTAACTTGAGTTAACCAACGTGCACAATGTCATAAGTGTAGGGGAGATTTTTCCCACATGCTTAAACATTGAGGACAATGTTTATCTTAAGTGTAAGGGGGACTTCTATCGAAGTTTTAAGTGGACTTTTCCATGAAAATGCCTTCATTTAACCGGAAATCATATTTTTCAACATTTTTCAAATTTTTTATTAACTTTGGCCATTTAGTCGTAGTTTTTAAATTTTTATCGTTGCTTTCATATGTATATATCCCGCAATAAAGTCAAATTTTAATAAAGTGGTGTAGCTAGTTTAGAAGTCTTTGACATATTAGGCCCGTTGCGTTTATTTTGACTCAACCCAAATAGACTTATCCAAGTTTATTCTAGCTAGTATCCTTAACCATGTAGACCTTAATTGGTTTATTAGGCTAAGTGTCCACGAGTCTCATTTTTTGAGATTTTAAATTGTGGAGAACGAGAAATGATAGAGTCAATTATAAGTCGGTATTCTTGCGCAAGCTCACTTGGTGTAATTATTTGCCTTTTCTCCCATCACTTGCTAATAATTTATCTGCAATAAGTAAGGTCGTACGATTTGAAAGGTTACTTAGCTTCTAGCCCAAGATCGTTTAAAAGTTGCTCGGTAATGATAAGAGTTCATAGCCAAGGCATAACTTATGAAGCGGGGCGCGAAGATTGGCGAGTCCGAAAAGGCCCTAACAAGGCATGAGGATTCCATTTGATTGCTAAAGATCCAAGGTGATGTGAAAAGCATTATTCCCAAAGTCAATATGAAGGATCAAGACTCACGACGAAAAGCAATCAAATCCCATAAAGATCATGGAGAAGTCTATCCGAAAAGACCCTAACAAGGTATGAGGATAAATAGATCCAAGTCCGAAAAGGAGGCGGATCGTTGTATCTCAAAATCCCAAATAGAGATTGAAGAAATAATCATGAAGTCGTGGTCAACAAATTTGGAGTACCTCTCAAAAGTCTCCAAGTGAAGAAACTCTATGAACGATGAGAAGACCATTATCTCAAGCACGTCTCTCAAGATATGAAGTATGAAGTACATGCCAAATATCGGCCCGAGAAAGGTCTCAAATCGTGAACCGAGTTATGCCAAGATATGAACTTTTTGATATCCCGAGAAGCAGTTTTAAAAGATTTTGTCCTTTAGCTAACTATTGATCAAATCGTCCTACTTTGCTTTCAGCCTAAATAAACTATCGAAATAAGTCCAAAAATGCATCTTCATGATCATTCTAAGACAAAAATAAAATATAAGAGATACACCTAGGTATAAGGGAGTTTAAGCATTTAATTAAGCCATGTGTGTAAGTGTTTGATTTGCTAACTTATAATAACAATGATCTCGTTTTTAAGCTTAGTTTGGGGAACATGAAACTTGAGGGTGATAAATCTGCGCAGCACCAAAGCCCTAATGTAAGTCCTTGATCTCTTTGCAAGTTATTTCCATGTAGCTATTTTCAAGTGAAAATTGTTTTCTATCCTTTTGTTTCCTTTAAAGTTTTAACTCCTTTTAGTACTTTAATTTTTGTTTAGTAGTATTTGAATAAGGCCAAGGTTGATTAATTATGAGAAAAGTGTAAATTTGCTTTATCACTAAGCATTGCATGAGGGCATGGCAATGGTTAAGTGTAGGGGATTTGATAGGTGTGTAAACACCCATCCTTTTACCACTTAATTCTGGCTAAAACGAGACCAAAACACGTATTTAATATCATTTGTTTGGAATTATGCGTGGTTTTTATGTTTATTGTGTTTTCAGAGCCAACCGGATGAATATTAAAGAAAACATGGGATTGCACGGGTTTTATTGAAGAAAAAGACTCAAGATAAAGTCTATTGTCCAAGAGATGCAAAAGATTTGAAGTCACTGGGCCTATTCGAAGATTTATCGAAGAAAAGGACCAAAGATGGAAGATTTACATAAGTCGAAGAAACTCAAGTCTATTTAACGAAGAAATTAAAAGACGAGTTGAATTTAATCGACAACAAATCCCGAATCAGAATCGAAAACGTCAACTTTTCTGTAAAGACGAGAAGACAAGAAGAACGGGAGAAAGCCCGATCACCTACCAAAAGACAAGGCTATATAAAGCCCACACCCCACACACTTAGTGCCAGCTTTAGTTTTTCCTCTCCTCCCCTTTTTTCTCCCTTTTAGTTCGTATCATCACCAACACCACTAGGGTGTTTGGTGATCTTGATCTTTGATTTTTGATCTTGTAATTTTAATTCTTGTTTTGTGATTGTTACAACATTAATCATCAATACAAGTTCTTGTTTAATCTTTCCATTTCATCTTGTTCATCATCATCTTTTATTTCAAGTTTTCAAGTTTTTATTTGATTGATTTGATCTTCAAAAGTTGTTGGGTTTTGTGTTTTTATTGATGGGATTTGTAGTTTATGGTTAGTAGATGCTTAGTGATTAGTTTTGTTTAAGTTTTGGTGAAAAACTTGGTTGATTTTTGGTAAAAATCGTGTTCTTATAGTGCTACTGTTCTTCGTCTTCATCATATTTTTGGTTGATTTATGAAAAACACTTCATTCGGAACTTTTTCCTTCATTCGGAACTTTTCCCTTCATTCAGAACTTTTTCCTTCATTCAGAACTTTTTCCTTCATTCGGAACTTTTTCCTTCATTCGGAACTTTTCCTTCATTCGGAACTTTTCCTTCATTCGGAACTTTTTCCTTCATTCGGAACTTTTCCTTCATTCGGAACTTTTTCCTTCATTCAGAACTTTTCCTTCATTCGGAACTTTTTCCTTCATTCGGAACTTTTTCCTTCATTCGGAACTTTTTCCTTCATTCGGAACTTTTCCTTCATTCGGAACTTTTTCCTTCATTCGGAACTTTTTCCTTCATTCGGAACTTTTTCCTTCATTCAGAACTTTTTCCTTCATTCAGAACTTTTTCCTTCATTCAGAACTTTTTTTTTTCTTCATTCAGAACTTTTTTTTCCTTCATTCAAATTTTTTTTTATTAGTTATTTTTGGCTTATTTTCTCTATTGCATGCATTTGATCTTTTTTAGTAGCATAGAAAATCTCAACCCTTTTTGTACCAAGAACAACTATTCCACTTTGAGCTGTAATCAATTCGAGAGGATACCGAGATTTAATCTGAACCCATACAAAATCATTGTATCAGGAACTTGCGAAAAGTTCTTGTTCTTAACCCGTGAGAGTTAAGACTTTCGCGTTTTATAGCTCCCTATATAAAAGCCTAGCAAAACTTGACTTAAACACGTTAAGGATACTAGCTAGAGTAACTTAGATAAGTAAACTCGGGTTGAGTCAAAAGATTCACAACGTTTGAAAAATAAAACCACTTTATTAACTTTTATTCTAATAAAGAAAGAAAATAACTATGCAAAGGGAAAAACTAATAGGCCAATTTAGATCAAAAATTTTGAAAAATGTCGAAAAATTGATTTTCCGGTTAAAATGAGGACAAATACAAGGAAAAGGCCACTTAACTTCGATAGAAGTCCCCCCTACACTTAAGATAAACATTGTCCTCAATGTTTAAGCATGTGGGAGTAAACTCCCCTACACTTAGGACATTGTTCACGTTGTTTAAATCTCGTTAAGGAAAAGACAACTAAAGAGATTCATATTTTAATATTGAGAAAATATAAAATAGTGAATTGAAAAGTGTTTAGGATAGAACCGGGAAGAAGAAGTGGAACACGGGATCACGGGTCGTCAAGAATCATCAAGAGTGGATCATTGAAGCTCGAATCCCTGATAATAAGAGAGGAGAGGAAAGCAAACCAACGGGTCTCCCCTACACTTATGATAAAGAAAGCGAAAAGATAGATGCATGGGTTGCCTCCCAAGAAGCGCTTGATTTTTGTTAACCGAGTCATTAGCCTGACTCGACCTTGATCATCAACGGAAGAAGCATGAAACATATCCACCAGGATCAAAGACATAGTTTTCGTCCACTAAATAGCACGAGCTTAAGGCGAACAAGGCAAGCCAAAGAAGAGTAGGCAAGGTTCCCTTAAGCAACCATGGAGCACGGTGGAAGCAAGGGTGAAGTGGTGCAAGCATGTCTTCAATAATTCCAAAGGTTTTTCCTTTTATTTCATCAGGTGGATACTGAGATGGCTGTAGAATATCGATACCGGGGTCGAACACCCTTTCCTTTAAGGGAAAATAGCACTTAGGCTCACCAGAATGGGAAGAAGATCCGTGAAGAAGCACAACCTCGTCCTCAGAAGTGGGACAAAGAGGTGGTAACTCATACGTGCTGCGGATATTGGTGTCGACCGGTTGCTTCTCCTTTGAAAGAATGTGCTTCAAATCCAAAGTAGGATCAAGACGATAATCTTCAAAATCTAAAGGAGGTGCATCACTCTCATGAGGGAAGTAAGTGTTAAGAAACATAGAGAAGTATTCCTCAAATGAGTAATCGTCCAAAGTAGGATCGAGTGATGGCGGAGGATCTTCATCAAATGTAGGTGCAATGTCATCAGTAGAAGAATCGCTCGAAAGAGTATCGGGATCCTCAAAATCATCAAAGGTGGGCATGTCCGGATACTCAGAAGTAAGGTCATCATAATCATCCGAATCTGAGCTAGAATCATCATCATAAGCATCAAAGACCGGTGGAGAATCATAAATGGGAGAAGCTTCCAAAGTAGGGAGAGAATCATCGCAAGACTCGAATAGAGGATTGTTGTAAACGACAAAGTCATCGAGCACATTAATCATATTCACAGATTCTCGTCCTCCAAAGGATTTGCCTGTAAGCTTCCCTATTTTAAAAACTTGTGAATCATCTCCGACTCGTAAGATTAACTCACCTTCGGCCACATCAACTAAAGCGCGTCCGGTTCTCAAGAATGGCCGACCAAGTATTAAAGGAATACGAGGGTCCATTTCATAATCAACAACGACAAAATCGACCGGGAAAGTAGATGTGCCAACTTTTATGAACACGTCTTCGGCTATACCAACGGGGTAAGCGAGAGTGCGATTTGCAAGTTCAAGAGTCATCTTTGTTGGAGTGAGGTCGGGCAATGATAGTGTTTTCCAAACACTCAATGGCATCAAATTAATACTGGCCCCGAGATCAGCAAGGGCAGTAAATTCTTCAGTTTTGTTGAAAACGCAAGGCAACACAAAACGACCGGGATCTCCAAGCTTTTCTGGAAGTTCTTTAAGAATAACTGCAGAGCAGTTTTCATTTAAGCTGTGTTGGCGAGTTCAATCAGCTTCTCCTTCTTGTTAAGCCATTCCTTAAATGCTTTAACAAATTTGGGCATGTGGATAAGTGCTTCAAGAAAGCTAATGTTGAAGTTCATCTGAGAGATCATCTTCACATAGCGTGTCACTTCAGAGTCATCCTTGGTTAGCATTTTGGTCTTGCCTAAATGAGAAGGATATGGGATATTGGGCTTTGGTGGTGAAGGTGAAGGCGTAGCAGGTAAAGGTTGGGATGTTGAAGGGTCCTTCCTAGATACATCGTCATGACGAGGCGGAGACGGTAATGGTGCACTAATACTAGGTGTAGGAGGAGTAGGGATAAATGGTGGTGGAGGAGGTGTAGATGATGGGGGTGGGATTGGTGGATCGACAATGGTAATTCCACTACGAGTAGTAATAGCACTCACATTTGCTCGCGGATTAGTGACGGTGTTTGAAGTTAGAGAACTTGAAGTAGAAGGTTGAGCAGGGGGCAAGAAACTAGCCAGCATATTCTTTATATCATTCGTTTGAGTGCTGATGGAGGATTGAAGATTATCTCGAAGTTCAGATCTAATCTCATTTCCTTGCTTGGTAATATCTCCTTTCAGATTGATAATTTGGCTCTGCAGGTTCTTGATTTGCTCACCGTGGGTTCTCATGATGGTGTCAACATCGGGATTAATGGGTGGGAGTTGTTGAGCGGGTGGGTGATAAGGATTAGAAGCTCTTGGTGGGATTCGGTTGCTTCTATTGTAGTTGTTGGCGGGGTTTTGGTTTTGAGGAGAAAAACCGGGTGAAAGGTAGTTGTTTGATCGGTAACTCAACAGATTTCTATCCCCTTGAGGTCGAGCTTGGTAATTTTCCGGTGAATAATTACCATAAGCTGCATACACATTTTCCAGATTTCCTTGAGTCGAAGGACAATCGGTGTATGAGTGAGGACCGCCGCATGTTTCACAAGGAGTAGCAACAGCTTTAACTTGTTGTTGTTGTTGTCGGTTTGAAGCCAAGAGTTGCATACTTCTGCTCATTTCAGTCAGCACACGGGTGAGTTCGGTCATATCAGGGTTTGCTGAGGTGGAAGAAACATTGACTCTCGGGTTGTTCCTTGAAGAAGCAGAGGAATCCCAGTTTTTGTGGTGAGTAGTCATGTTCTCAATTAGCTATCTACACTCCTCGGGTCTCCTTTTCATGAATGTGCCACCGGCGGTTGCATTAATCGTATCACGATCTCGAAAAGTCAAACCGTTGTAGAAAGTATCAATTTAGGTCACAGGGAGCATGTTGTGGTTTGGACAACGATCAATCAAGACATTATATCTTTCCCAAGCATCAAAAAGAGATTCATCAGGATCTTGCATGAAACCACTTATTTGATTGCGAAGGCTCGTGACCATGGATGGTGGAAAGTAGCGCGACAAAAAGCGTTGAGTCATGTCATCCCAAGTGTGAATTGAATTCTTCGGGAGACGATCAAACCATTTCTCGGCATGATGTGATAAAGTATGTGGGAAGAGTTGTAGGCGAAGAACATCCATTGTGGCACCAGGCAACTTCATGCTTTGGGTGATTGTAATGAACTTGTCGAGGTGTTTGTTGGCATCATCATCAGGCATTCCTCTAAAAGGATTTATTTGAACTTGCTGAATCGTGTGGTGCTTCAACGAAAACTCAGGAGCGTTGATTTGCATCGGCGCAATCGGTCCTCCTCGTCCAAACATGGTAGGTTGACAAAGCTCCTCCATTGTCCGAAGATCGGGCTGTGGAAGAACATTGTTGTTATTGTTGAGGTGCGGTGGATTATTGTTGTTGACACCTGACATACTTAAATCTTCTTGAGTCTCGGGCTCTTGATAATTAGAAGATCTAGTACGCATACACCTGAAATGCAAAAGAAAAGGAAACCAAACACAAAGACAATATATATACACAATAAAGATAAAATCTTTTTGGATTTTTGAAATTTTTAATTTTTATGTATTTTTATCAATTTTTAATTTTTTATGGTTTTTGAATTTTTTATGCAAGGAAAATAACGCTCACAAGTGAACGGATCCCAAAAAGCAACGCGTCTCTCACAGAAAACCGTTAATCTTTACGAAAAGAGCCGGCAGCGGCGCCATTTAATACAAGGCTTTTGACACCCCGTATAAAAGATTCTTTGATGTGTGTCTAATCGAATTGATCTAGGTTCTATGTGTGACTCAGTTGAATTTGGTGAAACAAATATTTTTGGTTGTAGTATATTAAAAGTGCAAAGACTTAAAAGTAAATGTCATTAAAGTAAAATGGCGTTGAAATAAATCTAGGTCTAAGTAAACGAAAGGGTGCGATATTTAAAAACTTTGAAAAATAAAATAATTAAATGACTAAAAATAAAAGCGTGACGAGAATTAAAATTAGACAAAGTATTAAAATGAGAATGTAAAAATTAAACAAGACAAAAACATAAAACAAACCTACCGTCGGAATATATTCCGATCAGACCTCAATCGGAATGTGCAAACCGTCCAATCGGAATGTCAATCGGAACCCCAAGATCAGAATAGCTGTCACCTACCTGATCGGAATAACCAAAAACACACTGATCGGAATGTTTACCTCTGATCGGAATATGGAGTGGACTTTGGTCGGAATGTTAATCGGAATCCCTAATCGGAATAGCTGTCACTGACCTGATCGGAATAACCCAATGAACAACTCGATCGGAATGTGTAGAAATGGACTCAGATCGGAATGCTGTCACTCACCTCCTGATCGGAATACCAAATGCACCTCTAATCGGAATACCAACGTCCTCCGATCGGAATGATTAAAACCCTTTTCCGACCAAGCCAAGAAGCTATGGTCGGAATATATAAACCCTTTTCCGATCTACCCAATCGGAATACAGTAAAGGAGAATGGAAATAAGCTAGAACAATAAGCTATAACTCTAATAAACAAACCACGAAAATCCTAAGGCAGACCGATTAAGAAAAAGCTAATAAACAGAAATTTAAAGACCTTTAAAACACGAAAAGGATAAGCTTTACGAAAAACAAACTTTTTATACGAAAATAACTTTTAATAAAACTTTATAAACTTAAGGTTAAACAAAATAAGCTATAAAAACCAATGATCCAAAACAATCACAAGCATAAAAATGTAATCTTTTCAAGTAAACAACACAATAAGCATGTAAACATAAAGATCAAGCAAGAAAGAAAGGTAGAATGAGAAATTTAAAACAAGAAAATTAAAGAACACTTACTTGAAATTAAATGGTAAATAAGGTGCAAGACATGTAATTAAAGGTGCATAAAAGTAAAGGTGGAAGAACTAGTGTCACTCTAGCCAACAAAAACTAGTGAAATGAATAAGAGGGTATTTATAGGAGATTAGGGGAGTGGTTAGAGGAAGCTTCCTCCTCTCCTTCCTTTCTTCTTAATTGCGCCATTAAGTCCTTCCTTCTTAATCTCTTTGTTAATCTTGGACTTTGATGACTTTTGGCTCGGGATTTCTTTGGACTCGTCTTTTAATTCTTCGATAAATAAGACTTGAGTTCCTCAGCTTTAAGTAAACTTCCGTCTTTTGACTTTTTCTTCGATAAATCTTCAGAATTGGTCTTGGACTTCCGTTCTTTTTGCACTCTTGACTTTTTGAATTCGTCTTTCGTCTTTTTCTTCAATAAAAGTCCGTAAATGCCCGTGAATGTCCGTGTTTTCTCCACTTTTCACCATTTCGTCCTAAATCACAACAAAAACACAAACCACGCATAATTCCGACATAAAAGACATAAAATACACGTTTTGGTCCGGTTATTATTGTAATTAAGTGGTAGAAAGGATGGGTGTTTACACACCTATCAGTTCACAAGATTTATTATGATTTTCCAAGGTACTATGTAGTACTAGGTTATTAATGAACTTGTTGTACACTTGGCTTTTGGTATGCCCCTACCTGTCGCATCTATACAAGCCAAAGGGGACAAAATGGAGTTGCATAGTGTATCTATTAATGAGAGTGATGTACATGTAAAAGGTTTGTATGGTTTGGGCACTTCACACGTCTAAAGGAAAAGATGTGTGTTTGATGTCTTAGTTTCTATACTACTTGCATATCTAAGCTTAGATATTACCTAGTACATTCCATAAATGCATAACATGTATACCTTTTCTTTGGTTTGAATTGTGGCTGATGGTTTTGGCTAGTCAAAAGGGTGTGAGGTGACTTGAATAGTATAAGATTTAATTAGGGTGTGTTGATACAAAAGTTGGATGATCCTTGCTTGACCCGAATTAGGCTTAATCCGGGTAGGCTGGGCTCCGGCTCTTGCACCAAGTGAATAACTTGCTGAGATCCTGCACACTAAAGCAACACGCGTTAGACTTACCGTCGGATCGTATCCCACGATTAGACTCCGACGTGAGAGTAAGTAATCGGTTTAGGGTTATGAATCGGCTGTAGGTTAAGAGAATAGAGAATGTAATACCTTTGTGGAACCCTTGGGGGTTCCTTATATAGGCAGTGAAACCCTAATGGGCTGTCATTGTTACTTCGGCCCCAAGCATAAGATAATCACCATAATTAGCTTGATTGTTATCTTCTAATTATTATGAGTGTATATCCTATACTTTGATGCAAATCCCAATCCTGATAAGATTGTGATTCCGTCTAACCCTGTATCGGCCGTGCCGGGTCGTGGGCCACACACATCTTATACAGCCACTATTCATTCAAGCCCATAAGCTTAAATGACATTAATCCAACCCATTCGTGATGGGCCGGATGCGGGTAGTATCCGTGGGCCGGGTTCATGACCCGGTTGGGGACTATACATCATCATGTCCCCTAGTCTATTTGTTACAGCCGTAGGCGTTACCTGTAGACTAATCAATGCCCTTTATATATCATTGTCGCAAACATAGCCGTACTCCAAAAAGGCCGGCCGGGACAATAATAATTAATGCATTAATGGTAGTCATTAGTCGGATGTTTTGTCTGCAAAAGTGCACCAGACATGCCCACTATTGAGCCACGTAAAACTGTCAAGAAGTGACCCATGGGTCCCTTCTGACGTTTCAGAAGTGTCAGAAATCCCATCCGTTATATGGGCATTGTGGTTTACACGTGGCAAACATCCATGGCACCTCGTAACTCGAGGCAACCCTATAAAAGAGTTGGTGTTGTAACTGTGTAAACACACAGTTAACAACTCTATTTCCGCCATTGTTATACCTTCGTTCAATTCTTCATTTCCTCTCCTTCTTTTCCACGGAAATCCATCACACCAGGTTAGACCACCGCGCCTTTCTAATCCTATTTATAAATCATGGTGAAAGATAATCCTGTGATCACGGACGTCCTCAACGTGATGTCCGCGGAGAAGTATATAGACTTTTTGTCTGAATATTACATTTCTGAGAGCGTACACTCCACCTATCCAGGTGACGGTGAAGCTATCACGGACGCCCCTGAGGGGAAAATAGGCGTGTACACACGCCTATTTGACTCGGGTAACTACCGCATCCCCTATCTAGGTTCCTCATAGATGTGCTATTGTATTATGATTTCCACATAACCCAGCTTCACTGTATAGGGACGTGCAAGGTTAACCAATTTAAGGTTACCTGCCACGCCTGCGAAGTGACTCCTATCGTTAGCCTATTTAGGTTCTACTCCCCTAAAATGGTAAATGGGTGGCTGTCGTTTAAAAAACGATCCGCAACCGCCCTATGACTTATAGGAAACCCCTAGATTCCCTCAAGAAGTGGTACGACCACTACTTTTTCGTAGATGCCAAGGTGTTCCCAACCCCCTTTGTTCTGAAGTACAAAGTACACTTTGACTATCCACCATCCTCCAAGGATTATAGCAGTCGGGACGTGAAAACGTTAGATACCAACCACACAGACTTCCATAAGGGGCCTGCCGGAACATTTCTTATGCCTAGTAGGAATCAACCGCAATTATTTTGGGAGGGAGGATAGATATCCATGATTTCTAACCGATCGTAGACAGGGTAGGTACTCCTGACATATATGCCTATTAACGTGTCCAAAATGCTTGTAAACTTACTAACACTTATGCGTGCTTATGTCCATAGAGATGAAGTTGTTTGGTCTACTGCGCCAAGGGGATCCAAGCAAGGTTCCAGAAGGATCTCGACCCCTGAAAGAGGGAGAGCCCCCATTATTAGTCGCCACTGCCAACATGACTATCGCATTGGAAGAAACAACTGAGCAACGGTCGGATGAGCAGGGACCAGTGATCCAGAAGTCGCCACTGGATTTCACCAATGAAGATGGTGGTGAGCTGCTACTAGAAAATGCCACCTCTATCCAAGGTGAAGAATAAACAACAAATCCATCTATCAACCGCATGTTTAATGATGATGATGAAGGAGAAGAGAAAGTGGCGCAGGAGGCCAGATCCTCCCAACCATCAAAACCTGTGTCCAAGAAGCGCAAAACCATTAGGAAGGTGGTGAAGAATGTAGAAGCTAAGGCGGGGGAACACAATGTGCCCGCCAAGAAACTGAGGAAAGACCATCAAGGAAACCCCCCGCCGTAAGTAGATACTCATGTTTGGAAGGCAACACCAGTGAGCGCCGTATCTCCCACCATCACGGAGCCAATGATAGTTGTGACGTAAGTACTTGTTATACTTCATAATACTTGCTCCCCTCTAAAAAAACTCATAATTGTATGTTTAAATAATAGGGTGGATCCTTCTATAGTGGCGCATGAGAAGGAAGTAGAAAGAGAAACCTCTCCCATGATATCCGTGGTGCCCCCATCACCTCCCCCGACTCACGAGGAGGAGCCTCGTGCCGAGGGTCGGGACACCAACCTTCGGCCGGCGTGGAACTTGTCCAACCTAACAAGACTAGAGGCGAAGTCTAAGTGTAAAGAGTTTATGGACCACCTAACTCCTCCCCCGCTGGCACAAGATCTAGATGAACTTGAGCATGGGACTCTTCTCGAGCAATATGATGTTGCCACGACGCACCAGGTAACAGTTGGTGTAGCCTTACGTCGTCGCCTGGAGGAAGCTTTAGCCAATGTGAGCCGCGCGGATAAGAGGATTGCTCGTAGGGAAGAGATGGTGGAGAAGCATGAGAAAACAATAGCCTCCCTGTAGGCAGACTTGGCCGTGGCAGAATCGACAATAAAAAAACAGACCAACCATGCCAATGCCCGTGATGAGCGTATTGCTGAGTTGGAGGTTCTCCTTGAGGCGGCCAACAGCAAGGTACGCGCCATTTTGTATACCAATTTATATGTGTAACATCCATGTCTTTCTTTGTAGTAACCCAAGTGTTGTTCACAGGTATCTGCGGCCGAAACCGCCACCAAAACCGCAACGGACCAATCCTCCGCCTTGGCAGAAGAGCGTGACACGCTGGAGGAGGAACTTATCAAGGAGCGGGCTGTTATGGAGGAGCGAACAGCGGCAATGGAGCGAGAACTGAACATGCTGGCAACAGAATGCGCCGAAGTGCTGTGCCCCCCACTGCTTACGGCCATAGCTGGTCGTAGGTGGATGGTGGGCCAAGGGATGCGCCTAGCCGTGACAAGGGTAACGGAGGCTCCTCAGTTTGTGCAGGCCTTCACGGATGTTGTGTCAGACGGTATTGACCATGGAAGGCATGAGGGATTGACCAAAGCTGCGGAACTGATAAGCAAGAAAGAGGACATCTCCAAGCATGCCTATCATAACCCCGAAGCAGAGGCAAAAATGACTGCCTCCATGGCCGCTCTTGGGGATATGCAATACCCCTTCCTAGATGACCTTGAAGCTTTAAAGGATGCCTCCAACGAGGAGATCATGGCAAAGCTCACCCCAGACCCAATCCAGCTTACTCTACCAACATATGATGCCAGTCTGAAGGTCGTGAAGGGTGAGAGGCCCTTAGCTGAGGCGTTGGAAGCCAACCTGGCCAGGGTGCAGAGTGGAAAGAATGCTTGTGGTGAAACCCTCCGCGCCATGATAGTCGAAGGGAAGAAAGAAGTAGGAGAGTTTCTCCCTCCTTTGTAGTTAAACTGTTGTAGACATTTGCATCTTGTATTTATTCGTCCGTGTATGTACACGGCTGGAATTCGCAACTCTATGTGTAAACACTTTAGAATATCATATGTATGTGTCCATGGTGATCACGACAATTTTGTTTATTTAAATTGAACCTTGTTTATATTCCTCAGATATCGTGTATCTGTTCGCATGACATGTCACGACTTATCAAGGATAAAACTGTCTATAATTTACTAGACGTGCATCGTGTGTCTTTATCATGTCCGGCACTATGTAAGTACGACATGCGGAAACTTATTACAACGTCTTGTAAATAAGGTGTCTAGTAAGGATACATGATCCGTGTCACTGGGGTTGCATCCCTCTTATGCGACAAGTTGAATTATTAGGTTCACTTAATCCTGTTACCCCGCCTGGGAGCGAATAGTACATGTACGGTTTAAATGAATGCATATGAATAAGAAATAGCACACTATGGAAATAACAAATAAATCTAAAAGACATAAGACAATAATTTGCACAAGAACAGACCGTGGAGCTAGCTAGGCACCACGACATTTTATTAGAACAGTTACGATTTTTTGACAGAATTAAAATCCTAAAACAAATAGAACCTAGAACGCATGAAAACAAAAAATACATGGATCTTCATTGAAGCTGACCACAACGAAGTGTCCATGCGAAGGCCGTAGCCCTCTCAGAGGTAGCATATTTTAAGGTTGCAAATATTCCATATACGATCCAAGTCACGACCATCCATATCACACAACTTGTACGCACCTAGTCCCAAGGCTTCCTTGACCTCATACGGCCCTTCCCACTTTGGACCAAGCTTCCCTGTGTTCTCCGCGCGACTTGCCTCGTCAGCACGATAAACAAAATCCCTCGGTTGGAAGGAAACACCCTTGACTTTGGAATCGTAATAAGCTTTCATACGTGACTTAGACTTGGCCTCATTGATGGCTGTTATCTCTCGTTTCTCCTCTAACAAGTCCAGATTGACCCGGAGTTGCTCGTCGTTCGTGACGATTTTAACATCCGCAGTGCGGATTGTTGGCATCCCAGTTTCTGCTGGGATAACGGCCTCGGTTTCGTAGGCCAGCGCGAATGGAGTGTCCCCATTGGCTGTTTTGATCATCGTCCTATGTGCCCATAGGACATGCGACAGTTCATCTACCCACTTAGCACATTGTTCATCTAGGCGTGCTTTAATACCTTAACCTAGGCTTCTGTTTTCCCGCTTCACGAGACCATTAGTCTGTGGGTGTTTAACTGATGAAAAACGCCGTGTGATGTTCAACGCCGCACACCAATCCTTGAATGGATGATCCGCGAACTTCTTTCCGTTATCCAAGATGATCTCGCCTGGCAAGTCAAAGCGGCATACAATATTTTCCCAAACAAACTTTTTTACATGTTTGCCCGTAATCGTTTTGACCGCCTTAGCTTCTATCCAGCGTGTAAAATAGTCCATTGCGACGATCAAGAACTTAACGCCTCCTGCGGCAACAGGAAAAGGTCCTGCGATATCAATCCCCCACTTATAGAATGGCCATGGGGACGTGATGGGTGTTAGTTCTTGCTGTGGATGTCGCGGTACTGGCCTGTGTACTTGGCAATCGCTGCATTTAAGAATCATGTCTCGTGCGTCCCGATGCATAGTCGGCCAATAGTACCCTATGCGTAAAGCTCGTACCACTACTGATCTGGGGCCTACGTGCATGCCGCACAACCCTTCATGTATCTCACTAATCACATAGCTAGCCTTGCGCGGTCCGACGCATCGCAACCACGGCTGTAGGAAGGAACATTTGTATAGAACACCATCTCGGAGTTTGAAATGTTGCGACTTCCTTTTGATACGCCGTGCCGCCTTTTCGTCCTCCGGAAGGATTTCATCAGTTAGATAAGTGATGATCGGGTTCATCCATGTAGGTCCCTCTTCTTCAACTATGGTTGCGATTTCTCCTCCGGTAATGGATTTTCCTCGAGTATTTCAACCAATACTTGTTTGGATAAATGAGCGAAGCTTGTAGACGCAATCTTGCTAAGAGCATCTGCCTTCTTGTTCTCGCCTCTTGGTACCTGCTTGACGGAAAACTTCCCAAAAGTGGCGATGAGTGACTTGACTTTCTCCAAGTACTGGATCATGTTATCCTCCTTGGCTACATACCCTCCTAGGATGTGATTCACGACAAGCTATGAGTCCACGTAGGCCTCAAGGTTGCGGACTCCCATCCTAGTGCCGATTTTTAAACCCGCAATCAATGCTTCATATTCTGTCTCATTATTCATGGCTGTGAACTCAAAGCACAAGGCGTAGGTAAATTCCATTCCTTCCGGATTCGTGAGAATGAGGCCGGCTCATGATCCGTCCGTGCACGAAGATCCGTCAGTAAACAAAACCCATGGTTCCGTTGGAATTCCCTCTTTTTGCGCCATTGGTTCGTCCTCCTTAGGTTTCTCAATTAGGAAGTCTGCCAAAATTTGGCCTTTGATGGCTGTCCTTGGTCTATAGGAGATGTTATGTTCTCCTAGTAGGACGCTCCACTTCTGTAGCCTCCCGGCCACGTCCGGTTTAGAGATGATATGTTTTATTGGTTAATCAGTGATGACCACAATTGGGTGCGCCTGGAAATACCGGCGCAACCTTTTCGCGGCGTAAACCAGTGACAAAACCAACTTCTCCATTGATGAATAGTTCAACTCCGACCCTTGCAATGCTCTGCTTATGAAGTAAACCGGAGTCTTGACTGAGTCCCGATCAGTCATAAGGACTGCGCTTATTGCTCCGTACGTAGCAGACATATACATAATGAGCTCCTCCTTAGGTCGGGGTGCAACTAGCATGGGAAGAGCCGCAAGATGTTGTTTAAGCTGCCCAAAGGCTTCCTCTGCTTCTTTTGTCCAGCGGAAGCCTCCTTTCTTTAAGAACTTCTTAAGTGTTTTGAATAGAGGTAGCGACTTCTCCGCGGACTTTGACAAGAACCTATTGAGCCCGACCAGCTTTCCATTGAGTGATTGTACCTCCTTGAGTGTCCGAGGGGATGATAACTGTATCACGGCGTCCGTATTCTCCAGACAAGGCTTGATGCCGTTTGGATTAATCATATACCCAACGAACATTCCTTCGGTTGCCCCAAACGTGCACTTTTTTGGATTCAGTTTCATGTTGATTCTCCTCAACGTGTTGAACGTCTCCTGGATATCAAGGAGAAGTGCCTCTTCCGTATGGCTCTTGATGACCAAATCGTCAACATAGACCTCAAGGTTACGACCTATCTGGGAGTCGAAGGCTTTATCAACAAGTCGCTGATATGTCGCTCCAGCGTTCTTTAGTCCGAACGGCATTTTCTTGTAACAATACACGCCTTGACTAGTGTGGAATGCCGTCTTCTCCTCGTCCTCCTCCACCATCTGGATTTGATGATATCATTTGTACGCATCTAAAAAACACTTGAAAGGGTATCCGCATAAGGATTCTACCTTCCAAATCAATTTCTGGTAATGGATAGCAGTCTTGCGGACAAGCTTTGTTCAAGTCCGTGAAGTCCCCACACATGCGCCAGCTCCCATCATGCTTCTTGACCATGACCGGATTGGATAACCATTCGTGGTAATATACCTCGCGCATAATTCCTGCGTCCACTAATTTCCGTACCTCGTCCAGTATTACCTGGCTGCGTTCTGGTGCTTGACCACACTTCTTTTGCTTAACAGGGGGATATCCCTAGCGGATTTGAAGTCTATGTTCTGCTATCGAACACGACACGCCCGTCATATGCTTTGGCTCCCATGCGAATATATCAAGGTTTTCCTTTAGGAGAGAGCACATGGCCTTCTTCCTTTTATCCGATAGCGTTCCCCCTATGGCTACCTCTTGCTCAGTGTAGTCGGGGTGGATTACCACCTTCCAATTGGGGGGGGGGGGGGGTGGTGATCCTTCCTTAATGAGAACCGACTGGACTGGTGCTGTCACGGCGTGGCATTCGGATGCCGGTACGATCGAATTGTAAACTGTAACAATTCCCCCTTCGACTGGGAATTTAATCATGCCATGAGCCGTGGACGGGACCGCCCGTATGGCCAAGATCCCTGGTCTTCCGATAATACCATTATACGGAGAGTGTGAATGTATCACCATAAGTTCATCCATGCCGTGGTGGAATTCTCTTTATCCCCAATAGTTACCAGTAGATGCAGTTGTCCTAATGGCCAGATAGTGTCTCCACTAAAGCCAATGAGCGGCGACGTGGCCGGCACTAATTGGCTTTTTATCTCTGGTCCTAGCTGTACGAAGCAGTGTTCGTAGAGTACTTCCACCGATGATCCTCCGTCCACATACATACGACGAACGTTGTGTGTTCCAATGCTTACCTCTAGGGCTGAGCTTCAGGCCGGAACCAACACGACCCGACCCGTCCTGACAAATACCGAAACCAAAAAAGGGGAAAAACCTAAACCGAAACCGAAAATGTCGGTTTGGTTTGGTTTTATATCGGGCTAACTCGGGTTTCTGTCGGGTAATACCGAAACCGACACCTGCAAAAAAAGAAAAGAAAGTCTAACAGTGGGTTAACTATGTTAAAAAAATTAAAAAAATTGGCTTTAATTAACAAAAACAGGGTAGGCAACAAAAAAACTAATAGTGTCATTAATTAAAACCCTATAAGTGGATTAACAAAAAACAGTGTAGATTAAAAAAAAATCGTGACTTCAACATTGATTCATTCTTGTAGATTTACCAATTATAAAAAAACTTAACTAATTATAAAAAAACTTATTTGAACATTAATAGTGTTTTGTTGAGATGAATAAGATTCATATGTGGAGGCATGAATGATGAAATTGATTGATTGATTGGGTTTTGTTGAGGTGTTTCTTCATCTTGATGCATTGATTGGGTTTTTGGGGATGTTTTTTTGCTATCTACCAGTATTTATTTTTTTGAGAGGGAGAAAGAGAAGCATAAAAGCCGCTGAGTAATAAACTAGTATACCCTAATCATTAGTTCGGGTTCTGTCGGGCTAGTCGGGCTGAACTCGATTTTTGGACCAAACCGGCCTGAAATCGAAAAATGCATAAATTTCAAACCGAATACCGAACCGAATAAGTCGGTTTCGGTTTCGGTATGCTCGGTTTTTTAGGTTCGGTCGGGCCAAATCGGTTTTGGTCGGGCCTGCTCAGCCCTACTTACCTCAATCGTGAGAGGTGCATCGGCCATGTTGCGTGTCGTAATGGGAGGGAATGAGATCTCTCTGCCGCGTGAAATTTTTTGACTAACTTTCTGCTTTGTACGGTGCTGCCATGATGGATCATATATATGGTTGAAGGCTTGTCCTTTTGGGAGTCCTTCTTGTCATATTTTTTGTTATCCTTCCCATCCTCCAATCTTTGACCAGGTGTTTGAGTTTGCCTGATTTAATCAGTGACTCTATATGCTTCTTGAGTTGGATGCACTCCTCCGTGCCGTGGCCCTTGTCATTGTGGAATTCACAGAAGCGATTTCCTTGACGGCGATCAACTGGAGTTGTCATTGGGGGATGCCTTGGGAAGTTTGCCCCTTCCGTCAACAAGATATCTCGGTAAGTCATCTTTAGAGGGGTGAATTTGTCATCCGATCGCCCTCCTTTATTCTGGCTCTTGTAATCCGAGTTCCTTCCGTTACCTTGGGTGCTTTGACCACCTGATTGCCTCTTGGTCTGGTCGTTTGATCGATAGTTATGATTTCCCTTTGTAGGGTACGTCGCAGCTACCACGGTTTCTCATTCTACAGAGTTCCTTACCCTTTCCATGAGGTCGTCGTACCTCTCCGCTCGTTTGTCATTGAGACGCCTAATTAACTCCTTGTCCGTTATGGCATGCATGTAGTTAGAAGTTTTTAGGAGCTCGGGGCACGTTTTTGTGCGCGTGCACTCGTCATTGAAGCGTTCCGTGAAGTCCTCCGTAGACTCTCCGGGTCGTTTCTTGACGGTTGCTAATGAGACCGGATCCCTATTATACTTCTTTCGCTGAGTATATTTTTTTTTGAACGTAGTGCGCAGCTCGCCGAAGCTATCAATACTTCGGTGAGGGAGCCTTTCAAACCAATCACGGGCATAGCCAATCAAGTTTGAATTGAACATTTGTCACCATATAGGCATTGGCCATCGTTCATTTTTCTCTTGCGTATCAAATATCTTTAGGTGATCATCCGGTTCACAAGACCCATCATTGGTTTTAACGCACGCCGACATACGACGCTTCCTTTCCGCAGACTAGTTCCGTATGCGAAGAGTGAAGCATCCTCTTTGTCGTCGCACCATGGACGGGAGAGATCCTCCTCTTCGTTCTGATAGTAGGGATCATCATAGTATCCCTCATCGTCCGATGGTGGTGGGGGGTATACCTAGGTCGGTGATGCTTGGGAGGATGGTCATCCGAATCTGACCCTAAAGGACCGTGAGGAGGGGGCGGTGCCCCACTTCTCGGCTGATGACCACTTATGTGAGAAGAGCTATGAGCTTTCTTCCCACCATTCACCCTATCCCACACGCTGGTGCGGCGATTGTTCACGGGTGTTTCCAACACCGGGCGTTCGGTAGAGCCTTCGTGTTGGAAACTCACTTTATGTGACGACATTTAAGAATTCCCGTTAGTTATCATAGTCACGCACATTTAGACTAGACTAGGCTCGTTGTATAGTTTAGGTTGTGTGCGTGACTATATATACCCCTCCTTAGCTTCCAAGGAGGGGTGTTGATTGTATTTTGTTCATTGGGGAACACACACACTTTTACTCTCAACCTCTCTTTCTCTCTCTCTAAGCCAACAATGGCTTCCACCACCATTTACCATCACATTAGACCACCGGATCCATTTTAGCATTTCTACATTTGGCATCAGAGCCTCGGTTCTATCCTTGGATCGTGTTTATATATGCGATTTGGTGGTCTATATTATTCTTTGAGTCTCGTTATATTATTACTGTCCATTTTTTATCACAAAATTTTTGTCACGTCATATTTTTGTCCATCTGTCCAAACCGTTGCATCTGTTGGGTCTCAACTTATTAATTCATTCCCTGGGTTTCATCATTATCATGGTCAAAAGTCTTATCAAATCTGGTCAATGTTTCTGGGTTTCTTGTTTATACAATCAGAAAAGGACAAGTTTGCAGATCCATCTTTTTCGGGTCCTTCAAAACCCTTTTCAGATTGGGTTTTCAGATTGGATATTCATATTGCACATTCAGATTGGGTTTTCAGACTGGATATTCATATTGCACATTCAGATTGGGTTTTCAGATTGGGGTTCAGATTGGATATTCAGATTAGATATTCAGATTGTACTTTCGGATTGGTTATTCCGATTGGGGAGATTGTTTGATTCCGATGACAGACTCCCAAAAACTTTCCGATGAGACCAATTTAAAAGATATTCCGATGGGATTCTTTTTGACTATTCCGATGGAACATTTTTGACTTTTCGATTGGACTGTTCTTAAAAGACTTGTGAACCAATAATGTGACTTAGACCAAAACTACCCATCGTCTAAACTAACCGATTCAACTCGGTAATTACCGAGTTGACTCAGTCAACCCAACTGAGTTTAACTCACTGATTCAACCAACTCATTCCATCCTTATAACTCCACAACACCAAATCTATCTATTTCCCATCGTCTCCTAATTCCTCTATACATCCAACCAAAGACTCGACTTAAAACAGAAAAAACTGATCTCAGACTTGTCGTGTTATGCATGTGTAGATCAGTTTAAATCTAACATGAAAACGACCACTTCATCATCGATCTGTAGGTGCATTACCAATTAATATTCGAATATGAAGCAAAGGCCTTAACAATTTCTGTGAGACCTCAACTTTGTTTCGATTCATTACCAAATAATAATCGTAGATCTTTTGATGAACACCACAAAGTAACCCATCTTGTTGATATACGAATTTAAAGAATGAACATAACAATTTCGTTTGGTTCATATCTTATATTCGATATAAAGTCTAACATGTACGAAATAAATTATACCTACCTGAGATCTTTTCATAAAGATCTTGAAGTTGAATACTTGTTGGTCTTCATGGTTCGATTGATTTATGAGCTTATCAGATTAAAGGGTATTGATTCGTGGTGACTTGGTTTGAATTGAAGGATCGAGAGTAGATGAAGGTTTGGTGGGATATTGATGGATGTTGAGATGAGGTTTGAGAGAGTTTGGGGGACGGTGAGTTTTAGGTGAGAGAAAAGGGGTGATAGGTTTGAGAAGGACGAAGTTTACAAGAAACGGGAGCGACATAAACGAGGTATGTGTTTAGTGTTGACTTCTGAGAGTTTATTTAGGGTTGGGGTTATTTAACTCAAAAGTCTGGACCGGGTTTCACATTGTGTCAGTTGGGCCAGGCTAAGTGATATGGGCCACGAATTGATTTGTCACATGGCTATGGGCCGCTTGTGTTTAAACACAATATATACAAATTTTTATTTCACAATTAACTATTTTGAATAAAATTTTTTGTGTATATTGTCGGGATTTAACTGTGACATCGGGTCGAGACAAAAGTGACGAGACATTGTTAAGGAGAATGGATGCTCAAACAAACAAATTCCTTTTTTGAATTTGTAGTTTTTTGTTGCATTTGTGGTTCTTTAATTTTTTCTTGACACTGATTGGATGACGAGAAATGTGACGCGACAAATTGACGTGACAATTATGACGAGAATTTATTTTAACGAGACCAAGAAATATGGGCGATTTTTTAGTGGCTTCAGATTTTGTTTGATCGGGTATTAATTACGTGATGTTGAAGACGGATTTTTCGAAGGCGTGTATTTATTTTCTCTTTTAATAGATAACTTGCTCGTGCTTAATCCTAGAATGAAGACTTGGTTATCTGGTTTCCGGGTTCGGGGGTGGATGGTTGATGACTCGGATAACTATCACTTAAAGGGGTTACATTTTTGTACTCAGTGTCACGCGCTTAGTCGACGTGGATAATTTCAAGAAGTGTTGTGCTTATAGACTTCTTCAGTGATGCATTGAGTACTTAGAGATTTCTCCACCGTTCTTCATTCAACAATAGTGCAAGCTTAAGTCACAAGATCGAATGATTTTTATTCAGCTTCACGTTTGATGTATCCGGTTCATTCTTTCAGTGGTCACTTCAAATTGCTTTCATGTGGGTTGGTAAAGGTGGCCATGGAGAGTTTATGAGAAGAGATTTTCGATCAACAACTGATTCTCACAAAATATATATAATTCAGCTTATTTATTATTCTCACGAGATTTCAGGTTCATGTGCGTACAATTGATTGATGGTTCCGAGTTTCGAAACCATCAAGGGGGAAGAAGAAGACACATTGAACGCACAACGAGTACACGTGATGAACTTCATACCTTCTTTTGATTTGAAGATATTCCGGGATGACATTTGTCATAGCCGCAGAGAAAATCAGTTTTTTAACTCGTGTCGTTATCAATCTCCAAACGGTACACTACTGATTCGAGGTTTAATTGTTTGATTGTTGCAATTAAACATCATCATTATCCTATATGCATTCCCGGGACTTAATTGACTCTGGTGCATCTTCGGAAGAAGACGTGTGCATTTCCGGGACTTAATTGACTCTGGTGTTACGATGTCAACTTCATGAATGGGATAAAGTGTCCACTTCAGTATTTGAGCTTCATAATTGGGATTGACTTACCTTCTTCAACTATGTGGGGGAAGAAGTGTCTTGATTCTTTCTGGTATGCATAACTTGAATTCTCAGGGGGAAGAAAAATTCAGAAGAATTATTCAAGCGTGAGAAGAAAAGTTGTTGATCTACTTGGTGTGCCCCAAACTTTCAATCCCTCTTAGCAACATTATCATGTTATATGATGGGATTTGCTAGTTAGATTCCGCTGTGCGCTTAATCATTCTAAGCTTTATTGAAAGCTTTGAAGTTGCTTACGAGGATTGTCGGCTTAGGGGGAAGCTATTTAAAATGCTTCTACATCAAGTTTACGTGGCATGAATTAGGGGGAAGCTAATTCAGAAGCTTCTCCTTAACCAGAAGTGTATGGGTTACTTAGCTCGTGCCGTTACAGTATTTCTACTACAAGTTAAAGATGAGTCGTTTTGAAGTCAAAGGCCTCAGAAGACATCATCAGCATTAGACGCTTCATGAAAGCTCTTGTTCTTAATTATTTTGTACTTGTTAGGAAGAATATTGTAAGGAATTCTACACGTCGTCCCATGGGGGAAGATTGTTGGAAACTCACTTTATGTGACGACATTTAAGAATTCCCGTTAGTTATCATAGTCACGCACATTTAGACTAGACTAGGCTCGTTGTATAGTTTAGGTTGTGTGCGTGACTATATATACCCCTCCTTAGCTTCCAAGGAGGGGTGTTGATTGTATTTTGTTCATTGGGGAACACACACACTTTTACTCTCAACCTCTCTTTCTCTCTCTCTAAGCCAACAATGGCTTCCACCACCATTTACCATCACATTAGACCACCGGATCCATTTTAGCATTTCTACACGTCGGACCTATCCCCTTCCTCACAGGCTTGTAGTAATTCCTGCATGATGCGATCCCCTATGCGCTCGAATACATTCCGAGGTTGAGGGTTTTCCTCAAGGGGAGTTCGTTCCTGTGGGCGCGCCCTCATTCTCCTCTTTTGAGTTCGAGGGGAGGTGCCATGCGCGGTACTGCCAAAGTTAAGCCTAGATTTGAGGTTCCTTCCCAGGTCTAGCCTTGACGCGATACCTGGGATGATCCTGTCAAAGTTCTGCGTGAGAACACGCTCGAGGTCTTCGTCACCGAGTGATTCTACTTATAATTTGTCTCGATTTGTGGTCTCTGTGGCTCCTTGTTAGGGGCCTTTGGCGCACTCCCCGGATCAGGATTATCCATGGTGATGGTTGGTGGCAGGGTATTGTCGGACGTGCCTGTCCCACCAAAAGACTGAAAGACGTTTCGATTATTCAGTCCGCCTGTTTGGCTGCCAGGGGACTGGGTGGAGATGAATATCCCATCACCCGTGGACTTTCGGTTCCCAGGATTCGTGTTCCTCGGATTCCCTTGTGGATGTCCCTTCGTCATTAGAAGAGATCGAGATTAAGATTTTATCTTAGTGTTTGGGTCCCACGGATGGCGCCAACTTGTTGATACAAAAGTTGGATGATCCTTGCTTGACCCGAATTAGGCTTAATCCGGGTAGGCTGGGCTCCGGCTCTTGCACCAAGTGCATAACTTTCTGAGATCCTGCACACTAAAGCAACATGCGTTAGACTTACCGTGGGAGCGTATCCCATGATTAGGCTCCGGCGTGAGAGTAAGTAATCAGTTTAGGGTTATGAATCGGCTGTAGGTTAAGAGTATAGAGAATGTAGTACCTTTGTGGAACCCTTGGGGGTCCCTTATATAGGCCGTGAAACCTTAATGGGCTGTCACTGTTACTTCGGCCCCAAACATAAGATAATCACTATAATTAGCTTGATTGTTATCTTCTAATTATGGTGAGTGTATATCCTATACTTTTAGGCAAATCCCAATCCTGATAAGATTGTGATTCTGTCTAACCCTGTACCGGCCGTGCCGGGTCGTGGGCCGCACACATCTTATACGGCCACTATTCATTGAAGCCCATAAGCTTAAATGACATTAATCTAACCCATTCCTGATGGGACGGATACGGGTAGTACCCGGGGCCGGGTTCATGACCCGGTTGGGGACTATACGTCATCAGGGTGTGTTGTACATATTTGTAAAGTCAAATGTATATTAAAAAGGTTCCTAGGTAAGTATAGTTGTGATGTTTTGGGTATTCGGCTAGAATATATGTTTAGGATAGGTTTTGGTTCAAATTTAGTGTCTTGGTATGGTTACTAGGAGGCTAAGTATAATATAGTAGAAGTAGGTTCAAGTCCTAAGTCATTTTGGTTAAGTTTTAGGATCCTTGGTGAAAGTATAGTCATAATTAAATAAAACTACAATTTACTTTATTTAAACTGTAAGACATTTGTTATAATGAGTTAAAGTGGATATTTGTAGTGTTTAATGATAAAGAGTAGTTTATGTTGAATCATAGTAATGTTTATGAGGTGAGGAAAATATATAAATATATATTTTAAGCATAAAATAGTACCTTGGTAAGTGTTATTAATTATGATCATGAGTTTAGATTTTTATAAATCAAATTGATGAATGCTTATGATCATGTGTTTTAGGTGACTTAATAGTCCTAATGTATGATTGTTTAAAGCCTTGTATGCTCATATAATGTAGTCATACAAATGTTCTTATGATTAAATACTCATAATCATAATATAATGTCATGTGATCAAATGTTTCCATGTTCTGATGATTTAAATGGTGTATGATCATGTATGATGCATATGATTGCTCAAATGATTTCATGCAAAGGTGGTAATATATATAGATATCATGAGGTGACATGCATAATGATGTCATAGTCAAAACCTGAAATTTACAGGGTTTACAGCACTATCTCGTTATTTTAGCTTTGTCCTCAAAGCTTAAGATGACGTTACTGCTCAGGTGAACAGGTGTGGGTACTTATCTCTAAATGAGTCTTCGCGCTCCCAGGTGAACTCATGACCTCTCCGAGAGTTCCAACGTATCTTAGCTAATAGGATTTGGCTTCGCTTTAGTTTCTTGACTACCCTCTCCATGACTTCAACAGGTTCTTCTATTAATTGGAGTTTGTCATCAAAGTGGACTCCCTCCAAGGGCATGGCTAACGTCTCATCTGCGTAGCACTTCTTCAGGTTTGAGACATGGAATGTAGAGTGTACCCGGCTCAACTACTGGGGTAACTGTAAACGATAAGCGACTTCACCGATTATGGCGATCACTTTGAAGGGCCCTACGTAACGTGGATTTAATTCCACGTTTTCGAAATCGTACAAGGCCCTTTCAGGGTGATACCTTGAGCATAACACGATCACCTACTACGAATTCCATAGGTTTCCGTTTGCGATCTGCATAGCTCTTCTGTCTGTCTTATGCAGCTTGAATTCTTTGTTTGATGAGGGTGATCTTCTTAGTAGTCTCTTGGATTAGTACGGGTGATCTGAACTTGCGGCCATAGAGGGCCTCAAATGGTGCTGCCTTGATGCTGGCATGGTAGCTGTTGTTGTAGGAGAATTCAACCAATGGTATATGTTCGACCCATCCTTTTCCAAAGTCGATCACACATGCCCTCAGCATGTCTTCCAATGTTTGGATGGTTCGTTCACTCAGATCGTCAATCTGTGGGTGATAAGCAGTACTCATGTCCAAGTTTGTTCCCAAGGCTCGTTGAAAAGGTTTCCTAAAGTTTGACGTAAATCTACCATCTCGATCACAGATGATTGAGACTGGTATACCGTGTCTAGTCACAACTTCCTTGAGGTATAGTTTGGCCAACTTGTTCAGAGAGTCATTTTCTCTGATGGGCAGGAAATGAGCTGATTTTGTGAGTCGGTCGACGATTACCCAAATTGTATCGTAACCGTAAGATGAAGTAGGAAGTTTGGTAATGAAGTCCATGGTGATGTTGTCCCATTTCCATTTCGGTATCTCGGGTTGCACTAACAAACCGGATAGTCTCTGATGTTTTGTCTTCACTCTGGCACAAGTTAGACATTTCTTCACGTATGTGGCAATGTCTGCCTTCATGTTTGCCCACCAATGTAATTTCTTCATGTCCTGATACATCTTTTCAGATCCGGGATGTATGGAGTATTTAGACTTATGAGATTCGTGCATGATCACGTTTCTCAAGTCTCCTTAACATGGTAACCAACTTCTTCCATGTAAACATAACGTTCCGTCTGCTCTGGCTTCTAACTTCTCCTTGCTTAGATCGGTCCTAATCATTCCTCCTATGTCTCCCGTTCTAATGTTTTCAGGCTTCTGTGCTTGGAGTTGAGTCTCGAATATCTGCTTGGGTAGATCCAAGCTAATGGTCATAACTAGGGCTCGAACTCTCATGGGAGGATCAGTTCCCTTTCGGCTTAGTGCATCTGCAACTACGTTGGCTTTACCTGGGTGGTATTTGATATCACAGTCATAGTTACTGAGCAATTCTATCCAACGACGTTGTCTCATGTTCAGCTCCTTCTGGTCTAGAATATGTTTCAAACTTTTGTGGTCGGTATGCACTGTGCACTTTGTTTCATATAGGTAGTGTCTACAAATTTTTACGGCAAAAACTACAAATCCAAGCTCTAGATCATGAGTAGAGTAATTCTGCTCGTGCTTCTTCAGTTGCCTTGAAGCATAAGCAACCACTTTCTATATCTACATTAGCACAGCTCCTAAGCCTTTGTGTTAAGCATCACAATAGACAACAAAGTCTTCGTTGCCTTCTGGTAAGGCTAGGATAGGTGCACTACACAATTTCTGTTTTATGGTTTGGAATGCGGCTTCTTCTTTTTTTCCCCAATCAAATTTCACGCCTTTCTGAGTAAGCTTCGTCATAGATTTAGCTATCTTAGAAAATCCTTCTATAAATCTTCGGTAGTAGCCGGCAAGATCTAAGAATTGGTGAATTTCCTTTGGCGAGGTGGGTGCTGCCCAATCCTTTACGGATTTAACTTTTGCGGGATCTACCTAAATTCCTTTGTTGTCGATCACGTGACCAAGAAAATGCACTTTAGGAATCCAAAAATCACATTTGGAGAATTTGGCGTATAGCTTCTCTTCCTTGAGTAATTTCAGTACTTGAGCAAGATGTCCTCCGTACTCTTGCTCATTCTTGGAATAAATGAGTATGTCGTCGATGAACACGATGACAAATTTATCCAAATACGGTCTGCACACTCGCTTCATGAGGTCCATGAATATGGCTGGTGCGTTGGTCAATCCAAATGGCATGACCTGAAAATCGTAGTGACCGTAACGAGTCCTGAATGCTGTTTTTGGTATGTCCTCGTCTCTGACTCGCAGCTGATGGTATCCAGATCTTAAGTCAATCTTAGAATACACACTTGATCCTTATAGTTGATCAAATAGGTCGTGGATTCGTGGTAGTGATTAACGATTCTTTATAGTTAACTTATTCAGTTCCCTGTAATCGATGCACATTCAGAAAGAACAATCTTTCTTTTTGACAAACAGCACATGAGCTCCCCAAGGTGAGGAACTAGGTCTGATAAAACCTTTGTCTGATAGTTCTTGAAGTTGTTCAGCGAGTTCTTTCATCTCGATCGGTGCTAATCGGTATGGTGCTTTAGCTACAGCTGCAGCTCCTGGTATCAAGTCAATTTGAAATTCCACTTGACGGGTCGAAGGTAAACCAAGTAAGTCATCTGGGAAAACTTCGGGATAATCACAGACAATTGGTACGTCCTTGATTTGTTTCTTCTCTGGTTCCTCTTCTTTGTTTGTCTTTGAAATATGTGCTAAAAAGATAGGGCATCCTTTTAGTATATACTTCTAGACTTTGGTGCATGAGATAACACTCAGTCTGATGTCAGTCAACTGTCCCTGTCGGAAATTAGGATTGGTTCTATATGAATTTCCTTCTCCTCGGACAATTAGATTTTCCTTTCCCCACGGCATACGGACTAGCTTTTCGTCACACACAATGGTTGCGTGATATTTTGCTAACCAGTCCATACCAATAATGACGTCAAAGCTACCCAAATTTACAGGTATCAAATGAATATCGAATGGATGATTTAGAAGATTTAAGGTACAACCTCTTAGAATAGTGTTAGTTTTGATGATTATACCGTCTGCTAATTCGACTCTGTAACAGTCGTCTAGCTGTGAAGGAGTGATTCCTAGTAAACTACTAAACTCGGTGGATATAAAACTTCTATCGGCTCCCGTATCAAACAAAATAGTTGCATAACGATTGTTCAAAAGAAACGTATCGGTAACCATATTGGAGTCGGGGTTGGTCTTGGTATCTCCTATACAGAAACTCTGGATGGTGCTCCTCCTCTGTTCTCGTTCCTAATTGCTCGCTTTGGGCACTCAGGCTTGATGTGTCCGATCTCCCCGCAACCATAGCAACGAACTTCCCTACGTGTCATACTACCACTGCTAGTGTGTTGGCGGTTTCCATGTTGTCCACTTCCGCATAAGTTCTGACTGTTGCTATTGTTGGGCCTGTAGTTGGTACTGGATTTGTTCTTGATGGCTGGAGCATGTGTGTTGCCCTGTCCAGGCCTTCGGCATTCAGCAGTAGGGTAGTGATGGAAATTACAATTGGAATACTTTGGCTTGTTACCTACATATGGAGGTGGTACTGAGGAAACAACACTGCAGACCTGACCGAAGTTTTGTCTCTTTGGTTGCTGGGTCTGGTGATGACTATGGTAGTTCTCATCAACTTTCCTCTTGTACTTTGACTGTCTAAGCAAGTGGTCATGCCCCCGTTTGTCCATCAACTCTGTGGCAAACTCTATGGCACTCTCGACCATAGTGGGTCGGGATGCGAGTACACTGTCATGAACAGAATCAGGAAGTCCACTAACGTACTTCTCTATCTTCTGTTTCACGTCAAGGAACATTCGAGTATACATCAAAGTCAACTCTTGAAACTTCTGATTGTAGGCCGTGATGTCGTGATTTGAGCATTTGAGGTTCCACAAATCAATATCCAGTTTCTTGATTTCGCCGCGAGGACAGTATTTCACGGTAAGTCTTTCTTTCAATCCAGTCCAGGTCATCCCATAGGCTTCATCATGCCCAAGGGTAGCAACTAGTGAGTTCCACAATGTGAGAGCATGTTCTAAAAGGGTAAAGGTGGCAAATTTCACCTTGTTTTCTTCAGTACAATCACTGATGCGGAACATAATCTCGGTCCTCTCGAACCATTGCATAAGTTCTACTACCTCTTCCTTGCCCTTGAAGTAACTAGGCTTGCATTTCAAGAAGTCGGGGTAGGTACACCCTCTGGCATTTCGATCTCTGGCATTTGAGTTTTGGCTGTCGCCCTGGTTTCTGTTGGGAGGTGTTTCCCTGGCGTCTAGAGCATCAGCAATGCCTTGACCGATAAGAACTCTAAGTTGTGCTTCTAAAATAGTCGCCGAGGGAGTAACGTTGGGATTCAGTCGAGTGACTCTGTGTGCCATATTTCTATAATACACAAAGATGAGATTTATTAGCTGATCAATAAGATTATTATATTAAGCTTCATGGAAACTGTGTATGCATAGAATTCACAACAAATTGGATAACATGTCAAGAGTTCATAATAATATAAATACAAGCAAACAAGTAGATGATAGCATGTCAATTCTGGTGAATAACAATATAATGTAAGTACAACCAATCTAAGACATGGATACAACAATCCTGTCTGAAATAGTGGTACACATGTTCGTAGTACAACAAAAGAAAACCTACATACTCAGGTTAGGTGCTAATGATAAAGATACAACTGAAATGAAGCATAAGTACAAAAGACCTAAATCATGCGAGCTGAGATGCAACTTAGTGCTTGTCATGATGTACAAAGATATCTAGCCTACACTAGTATGGCTGCCTGTAGGTGCAGACGGTCCAGCTGGTGGTGTGGGTGCACGAGTATCCTGCATGTGAATCATAGCTCTCCTGGTCTCTCGGGAGAACCTCATAGTCTCGAGAAACTGAACCTGGCATGCAGTATCGGCACTCCGAAGAAGATTTGTCTTTGTAGTGACCCCCTGGTGATGAAGATCTGCCAGGTCGATGAAGGTCCTGAAGGTCTCCTCATGTGTGAGTATGGAAGCCTAGGTCTCGTACTGATGACCCTCCAGTGAAGCTAGGCGATATCAGAGGTAAGAAACCTCATTCAAAAGCCACTGTATGGTTCCCTGGGTCATACCTAAAGAACTCTGAGTGGTATGTGACTCACCAGCCACTGTCGAGTAGAGAGAGTTAAATCTCTCCTGAAGTATGGCGCGACCCTGCTGGTCCGCCTGAAGTAAGGCATGGATGAGTGCAGTATCCTGTGCCTGTCGGGCTACAAGAGCGTCAACCTGTGCCTATAGAGCGCCGAGTCTAGACTGGCTAGCTCCCGAACCCTCTCCTATCTCTAAGTTCGATTCAGGAGTAGAGTTACGCCTCCTCTTGCGAGGTGGCAAGGCACTGGTGGGATAAGAGTGGAGTACAAAAGGTGGTGGCAAGGGTGGTAGAGTAGGTACAACCTGGTCCGCCTTCCTAGGTGGAGATGCAGGTACGAACAGTAGTGGTGATGTAGGAGATATAGCATGTGGTGATGGGGTAGGAGAATTTGATAGTATGATAACTCCATCAGGCTGGTCACCTCTGGACTCGGTGTCGGATGCATGTCCAGCAAGTACCGATGTCGGCGATAGCGGTGCAAGGGTAGGAACCATGAGCTCCTCGAAAGTAGTCACGATGGTAGGTGTCGTCATGATAGTAGCATTTTAAAGTTTAGTAAGTATTAGCTTACACAATTCAAAAAGTTTTTAAAATGCATATACAATGCGGTTTATGTCTCTTTAACAATGCTTGTTAAAAGTATGCGTAGATACTTAAGTGATTTAATAACTCAGAGGTTATAAATCGGCGTACAGTTAGTTCACATAATATGCATGCTCTATATGCTATATGCCTAACTATAAGGGTTCCCCAAAAATCAAATTTTCATTTTGATTGATTTAAAATTTCAGTTATAGTCCAGTTTAAATTTTTATTATTTAAAAATTTTATTTTTGATCTGGTTCTCTATAACTATGCGCTCTGATACCATTCTATAACACCCCCATAATGGTCAGATACAACGGAATAGTACGTGGGGTGTTACTTTGGTGGATCGATAGCACACAGTATATAGAGCAATGATCATAATAGTCATTTAAAAACATATCATATGAATTAAATTGTACACATTTAGTATCTTGTTTGAAATACAACATTTATTAATAATGTGAAAAATATCCCAGCCCGATGGTAACATGATGCTTCAATGATGCTGGGATCCAATGCATGAACCTATTTATTTTCTTGAGAAAACATATAAAATAAAATATGGGGGTCAACACGAGGTTGGTAAATTCATAGGTTTAATTTAATAAATAAATGTACTGATATGCCAAACACAACGATCATAATAGGACAATCACATCCAATACTATAGAAGTTCCTATTGCCCTATAATAGAAGCTAGACATGATGCTCAGACACCATTATGGTAAACCCGATGTTGTTTCCCTCAGTCCGACAATGAAATAAACCTGTTGCTTGGCCTAAGCGTTTCGTGATAGCAAGTCACGTAGGCCAGGTGTTGTTAATACCCGAATAGATCTATTCATAACATTTCACGATACACTCCTAACTATTATAGTCCACGGGAATGGGGCAAACAATAGGCAATAAGTTGTTATATGTTGATGTTATTCGTGCATGTTTGCATATCAAAAGTTAGGTATGTTTTCTCCCCCAGTTATAAATACAGTAAAGATGGGGCCATGAACTCACCTTAGTGGTAATTATGTAGTGATGATGTCACTGAATAAACTGGCACAATAACCACGAGGTGATGAAATTAACTAAGTAATTTAGATGACTCAGTAAATGCAAAATAATTATGCATGATAAATGTAACTGATGAAAATGCATGATCACGAATTAATAAGTCGTTACGATTGTTTAAGTGTTTACACTTATAGTGAGCTGTCAATTAATATAATATATATTTTTAGTTTTTAAAAATATATTTTAGATTGTCCAATAAAAGGGGTAATAAATTAAATAAATAGATTTTAATTTAATTTAATTAATTGTAAGAAAATAATATATTCCATTTAATTTTCTTAAGGATCTGAGTATATTTAATAAGATTTGTCTGTTTATGAGGTTTCGTAAATAAATCTTAATAATTTATTTAATTATCAAAATGACTTAATTTATTAATAAAATAATTTATTAATACTTTTAATTAAAGTAAAATTACTCGTGAGTCCTCTAGTATAATAACTTCCCAAAATAACCTTTAAAGTTTCGTTCGTTAAGAGTTTCACCTTGTTAGTCCTTGTTCGTTAAGTTTATTTCTGAAACACGCCCCTAGGGCTCAAAATACTTTCGTTATATGGCAAATTTGGTCCCTAGGGTTTCCTAGTCTCGAATTAATTACAAACAGAGTCCCTAGGGCTCGGTTTAACTTTATGAAA
This sequence comes from Glebionis coronaria, assembly GCA_025667525.1. NCBI lineage: Eukaryota > Viridiplantae > Streptophyta > Magnoliopsida > Asterales > Asteraceae > Glebionis > Glebionis coronaria. The sequence continues at coordinate 586,763,522 of CM046874.1, read as the reverse complement.
TGGCAAAACACCCCCTTCAAGTCTCGAAAACATTTAAAATAGGAGTTAGGGCTCGAATTAAGTTTTGATAATGACACAACTAGTCCCTCATATCTCGAAATTATATATTAAGATTTCTAGGGCTTGTATTAAGTTCCCAAAGTGACACTATTAGTCCCTTGAGTCTCGAAAACATTTAATAAGATTTCTAGGGCTTGTATTAAGTTTCAAAAGTGACACAATTAGTCCCTTAAGTCTCGAAAACAATTAATAAGATTTCTAGGGTTTGTATTAAGTTTCCAAAGTGACACTATTAGTCCCTATATGTTGGTTCGCTCTCGTTTTAAACACAAACGCACCCTATATTTTTAGAAGTGACAGATTTGGTCCTCGAACTTATTTAAAGCCACGAAAACATATCCACATGTTTTATTAAGTTACATTTTTTATTATATCTTTCACCAAATGAAAATAAGGGCACAAAAAGTTCCCAAGCATGGTTTTGGGCTTGGTTGGCCCAATAGGGTCACGTTTTGGGCTTTATGGGCCTAACGGGCTAGCTTTTGGGCTTGTCTAGTTTTCTACTAATCTCATTAAGCATACTAAATAATATACTAGTTAATTTGGGCTTATGTATGGGCTTATATGAGCTTATATGGCTTATTTGTTTCAGCTTAAATAAGCTTATGGCTCATTATGGATAATTTATTACTTCTTCTAATCCTAAACATATTCTAACTATATAAGCTTATCAAATATGTGTTTCCTATACGACTTAATATTGAGCCGTGAATAAGGGCTTATAGTTTGAGCTTATAGTTTAGGTTATAACACTAAGTTATTTAACTAAGGCTTACATAGGTTTCCTTAAGCATGGTTGTTACTAGTTCGTCATGAATATAGTGTTTTGAGGCATACTTGCCCACGAAAACAATATAAGCCGTGGGCGTATATGTTGTTGGTGGGTTGACTTAGGGTATTTTACGTGTGTATGCAATCCTAGCTTCATTTCCTTGGCTTATATATGCATGACATGTAAAGAGAGGCATGAAAAGATTGAAATGGAGTCTTGGAGGGTTTATAATTACTTGTTATTAGAAGAGATGGTGGATGATCAAGGATTAGGGCTCCTATGTGTCGGGTTCTTCCTAAACGTGACCTAGGAGGGTCTTTGACTTGTCTTGAATGCTATGAATCTTGTATAGACTAGCTTTAAATGTCTTGGAACCAAGATTTGGGTGTAGTAAATGTTTGTGTATGAGTTTGTTGTGTCTAGGTGTTATGTGAAATGGTGATCCGAATTTTGAGTGTGGTAAGTGAGAAGTGAAGTCCAATGTGTTAGCTAAATATCAAGGTGAAGATGATGGATGTGGTCTAGGGTGAAGCCACGGCAAGAAAGAGGTGCACAAGACTTATTGTGATTTTCCAAGGTACTATGTGGTACTAGGTTATTAATGAACTTGTTGTAAACTTGGCTTTTGGTAAGCCCCTACCCGTCGCATCTATACAAGCCCAAGAGGATAAAATGGAGTTGCATAGTGTATCTATTATTGAGAGTGATGTACATGTAAAAGGTTTGTGTGGTTTGGTCACTTCACACGTCTAAAGGAAAAGATGTGTGTTTGATGTCTTAGTTTCTATACTACTTGCATATCTAAGCTTAGATATTACCTAGTACATTCCATAAATGCATAACATGTACACCTTGTCTTTGGTTTGAATTGTAGTCGACGGTTTTGGCTAGTCAAAAGGGTGTGAGGTGACTTGGATAGTATAAGGTTTAGTTAGGGTGTGTTGTACATTTTTGTAAAGTCAAATGTATATTAAAAAGGTTCCTAGGTAAGTATAGTTGTGAGGTTTTGGGTATTCGACTAGAATATATGTCTAGGATAGGTTTTGGTTCAAATTTATTATATTGGTATGGTTACTAGGAGGCTAAGTATAATATAGTAGAAGTAGGTTCAAGTCCTAAGTCATTTTGGTTAAGTTTTAGGATCCTTGGTGAAAGTATAGTCATAATTAAATAAACGTATAATTTACTTTATTTAAACTGTAAACATGTGTTAAAATGAGTTAAAGTGGATATTTGTAGTTTTTAATGATAAAGAGTAGTTTATGTTGAATCATAGTATTGTTTATGAGGTGAGGAAAATATATAAATATATATTTTGAAGCATAAAATAGTTCCTTGGTAAGTGTTATTAATTGTGATCATGAGTTTAGATTTTTATAAATCAAAATTGATGAATGCTTATGATCATGTGTTTCAGGTGACTTAATAGTCCCAATGTATGATTGTTTAAAGCCTTGTATGCTCATATAATGTAGTCATACAAATGTCCTTATGATTAAATACTCATAATCATAATATAATTTCATGTGATCAAATGTTTCCATATTTTGATGATTTAAATGGTGTATGCTCATGTATGATGCATATGATTTCTCAAATGATTTCATGCAAAGGTGGTAATATATATAGATATCATGAGGTGACGTGTACAATGATGTCATAGTCAAAACCTGAAATTTACAAGTTTTACTCAATCTACTTAATTCTCAGTGGCATTGGAGATGACATTTATTCCATGGTTGATGCATGCCCTACTGCTCAAGAAATATGGAAAGCTATTGAAAGATTGCAACAAGGTGAATCACTTAACAAACAAGATATGAAAACTAAGATGTTTTGGAACTTTGGCAAGTTTACTTCCAAGGATGGGGAATCAATTGATTCTTATTACTCCTGATTCTACAAAATGATGAATGACATGACCCGAAACAACTTGCAAGTTTCCACCATGCAAGTCAATGTCCAATTTCTACAACAACTTCAACCTGAGTGGAAACGATTTGTCACCTTGGTGAAAAAACAACAAAAGTTAGATGAAGCTTCATATCACACACTCTTTGACATTTTGAAATAGTTTCAGAATGAGGCAAACGAACTTCTAGCTGAACGGGTAACAAAGGTTGCAAATCCACTTGCTTTGGTGTCTATGTCACACCCCACCATGGCGGAATATGGGGCGCGACGTATGGATATCATCACAACATGGCGTGTCTATAGATATAACTAAATGAAATAAGAAATGTCATAAAATGGTGACACAAAAGTCATGACAATATCTCAACAATGTAGGAGTCTAGGTAAGTAGGTAACAGTCCTACCACTTACCCGAGACAAACAATTAACATAAACAAAGCAAACATATAGGTGTCAACAGTATCACTTATTAAACAATCAAAAGAAATTAAGAAGGAACGGGGATCTCCTTCTAAAATGCATTCCTAATTCCTCCAAAACTAGCCACTTCTATTCTCTAGCTTAACCACATTCTCACCTGAAAGAGACAATAAAACACATCAACATAAAGTTGGTGAGGGTCATAGGTTTAGACTCAAACGCCAAAATCAAACCATAAGCTGTGAATAATAACCAAATCTAAGAACATATGGACAATGTGATACAAACATGCATTAACAACTAATATTCAAGATTTAACAAACCAAACCTAATCCAAGTCCAAGGCTCCCAGCCTTACCAAACACCATGGTCCCATAGGCGCCCATACACCTATGTACTAATCCCAAGGCCCCGCCTTGTCATCAACCCCTTGGTACCAAGTCAAAACATAAAACAATCAAGAATCAACTAGCAGTTAAACACATATGTATGCACAAGTCCATCACCAAACACAAAACATTCATAGCATAATTATAAAAACAAGACAGTGTCTCTTCCATCCCATATGGAAGTCAAAATCATTAGTAGACATGGGACTATGAAACTCACCTGATTGAGCTTCTCCCAATAGTCTGTGCACTAGCAAAAAGCTAACAAACAAAAACACAAAATCAATACATGAACCAATCTCTAAAAATGGCTCATCAACCTATGATGGACATCTAGCCTTCTCCCATATATGTTCCTCATTAATAATATCTAAACACCCCATTACCCTTCCCTAACAAGTCCTTAACTTGATTAAGTTTTATACCTAACCCGTTCATATTTTACACAAAACAGTCCCAACTTTTAGGTCTCCAAACTATAAGCTAAACACCCACCTAACCATACCCATGACCTCTGCAAAGGAAACCCTATTCCATTACATATGTTAGCTAACACCTCCCATTTGCCCCAACCTTAAAGCTACTGTTATGGCCCCTATATATATATATACTTTTGTCTATCCAGATTTTACTGGTTTTGAACATACAAAAAGTTTGTTATGATTAGTTGGTCTTACCCTAACCCACAATCTTAGCCCAAATGCAGATACTTCCTATAATTTATAAACCAACTCCCACGTTCGTTTGAAAGTCCCAATGCAACCCTAAGTACCCCAAACAACCAAAAACTTAAAAAGAAAACAAGTTAATTTCAAAACTGTTTTGACCTCCGACTGTTGTAACCTGTTTTTGACCCACTTCCCGACCTCCAATTTAGTTCTCGTTTCTTGCATTTGAAATCCACTTCAATTACCTTTCCAGTGATACTTGGATCGCAAAATAAGAGTTTGTATAACTCCTTATATGACCAAAACAATTGACCCTAAATTCTGCTCAGTTTTTAAAAACGGGTTTAATTAAATTAATCTAATTAATTACCCATAATCCCACTAATTACAAGCTCTAATTCACCTAATCATTATAATATCATTAATATACATATTTCAATTTAAACCCTAACCTAAATCCATCATAAGATGATTGAGAAAGAATTAAAACACTTTAATTAAAAAGGGTTTAAAGATTTTACCTTTGATTTATGAAAACCCCCAAATTTTTTGATGAAAACCTAATTCTCTTGATTGACAGTCGACCAAAGACTTCCAGGAACAAAAAAAATGCGTTTGACATAATGAGAGGTGTTCCTTATATAGTACACCAATCATAGTCCAACCAAAAGCCCACTTACCATAAATTTTTCCCTTTTTTTGTTTAAATCGTCTATAACCGACCTACACCCCTTTTTTATTATTATTTTTTATTTATTATTACTACTTTACTAATATTTCCTTAAATTTACTTAATTTATTTCAGCCCCTAAAGTTTCAAAAATCTCAAAACCGAGAAACTTGTCAATTTTTACGTGTTTACCGTAAAAGACGTAAAATATACAGTTTTAAAAAAATATTAAATTTTTAAATAAACTTTATAACTACGTCCTAAATGACTTAAAACCATCCCGAAAAATACTCACATGACTAAACCCCTTACCCGAGACCTCTAAATGCTAAACCCCAAATCCTAAAAAAAATACAATTTACTATAATACTTATACGTATACGTAAACACCAAAATTAACACCATTTCATTTCATAGTCACTAATTGTGAGCTCATGAACATGAAATAACCGTTCCTCAATTTACTTATGAGTACTCTATACCCATAAACGATATCCACACCAACCTCGTTCACGCAAAATAACATGTAAACACACTAAACAAATAGTCACACATAAATTAACCTAAAAATAGGACCAAGTGACGAACCTCCAAAACCACGGTTGTCACATCACTCCCTCCTAAAAGAAATCTCGTCCCGAGATTTACTCCTTAGGATCGTCATTATCAAACAGGTGAGGATACTTATTCCTCATAAACTCTTCCCGTTCCCACGTGAACTCCGGCCCACGTTTTGAATTCCATCTAACCTTAACTAACGGTATCTTACTTCTTTTCAATGTTTTAACTTCACGGTCCATAATTTCTACCGGCTCCTCAATAAAACGAAGACTCGCATCTATACTAATATCATCCACCGATACTTGCAAGTCAGTTCTTGCCAAGCATTTCCTCAGGTTTGATACATGAAACACATCATGTACACTACTCAACTCTTCCGGTAATCTCAACCTATACGCCACTAGCCCAATCCTTTCAAGGATTTCAAATGGACCCACAAATCTAGGCGCTAACTTCCCTTTCTTCCCAAACCGCATCACCCCTTTCCATGGTGAAACCTTTAGTATAACCTTGTCCCCAACCTCAAATTCCAACGGCTTACGCCTCTTGTCCCGTAACTCTTCTGTCGATCCCTAGCCGTCTTTAATTTCTCCTTAAGCACAGTTATCGCATCCGTAGTCTCCTGTACCATCTCCGGTCCAATTAGTTGACCACTTCCCACTTCAGCCCATAGCAACGGTGATGTAACACCCCCAAATTACCACGCAGCGGAATACCACTTTGGGGCGCTACTTATACAATCTTGTCCAAAAAGTTTCCCATCCCAATATATATAAAATCAGAGTAGCGTTGGTCCCAAAAACCGCTACCAATTACAATACATTAAATGCTTAAAAGCAGTTTATTCATTTCAAGGATGGAAAAATAAACAAAGATTTAGACAAGTAAGCACCAACTTCCTCCTCGCATGCTCCGCTGCTATCCGTCTTGATTACCTGAAATACATGTGTAAAATCATCAACACAAAGGTTGAGCAAGTATATAGGTTTTACAAATCATTTGAACACAAGTAAAGATTATAAGTTTGTGGCATGCTTAATAAGCATCAAATAATAATTTGCATCAACAATAATAATTGTATATAGCATAAATTGCATTAAGCTCATGGAACTGAGCCCTTAGACACTCCGTTAGGTCTAATAAGACAAGAGATTTATTAATTGTCGTTACCTCCAGATTATTGGTACATTACCGTATACCCGACTTCTCAATACAATATGTTCAAACAGTGTGGAGGTCGGGCCTAAGCTTCTGTAACAAGTCCACACAAACTGAACCGGGGCGGCTTCCCCCATAGATCTATTAATTGTACTAGCGGCTAGCCCATCATTAGCTAGTTAACGGTCCATAATTGAGGCTTTAACAAAGGCAATCACTTAATGCAATTCAAAGGCAACCACGGGTCCATTCATAGAGGGACAAGCATACCATAAAAGACTTGTGTTATAAGTTTATGAAAAACATGTATTCCCCCTCGCGGGTTTAAAAACCATTTACAAAATAGTGTAAAAAGCGAGGCTATAGACTTACCTTAGATGGGATACGAAGCTAGTAGTAGTAGTAATCGCCGAAGTGAAGATGCCTCCCAAATATATACACATCAAAAGTCGCCACCTAACAAATAAGGTGCGCGCTTAGCCACATACTTAAGTATTTCAAAACATACTTAATACAATAAAATCAATGACTCAAAATAGTATGTACATAGACATGACCAATCAATGCAAGTGATTCCTTCTAAACCCACGACAAGTACTAGCTTTCCAAGACTAGCACCTTCGATATTGATCCATCTCAAGATGCCAAATCAATACGGTTCAAGTACCCTAAATGGGTCTCTAATCTCAGAATATACAATCTTACATAAGACTTATATCCTTTTAAAACATTGAGAAGTTAATAGATTGGCCTCTCATCTTAAACTATGACGCGAGGTTAAGTTCCTCCCAAAAATACTCAGCCGGTACTTACCAAAAGTACACGCTATTTTACCATACCTAAACAACTCCGTTTTCGGCGAAACTTGGTGACAAACTCATTTATAATCTGTAGAAGAATCAGTTTAAATTTCATCCAATGATTCACATTTTAGAACCACCTGCTCGATACATCTTTAGACATTAAAAACCGGACAGTTTTGCACACTTGTATCGTAAAACCATTTTGACCTTGTTAAGCATTTCCATTTATAAAATCGCCACTTGACTTTGAAAATAGACTCAAAATGATAAGTTTAGAACCTAACAACAGCCTTTGATCAGTTTTAAAACCCAACTTATAGTCCCCGAGATTCGATCCAAATATCGACAACAATTTCGTATTGTGTCAATACTCGTCTCCCGGTACACGAATATTCAAACTAGCATAACTTTTGACTCGTTAGAAGTTAAAAGCTCTATCTTATATCGAAACGAGCGTCCCGACGACTACTACAACAATATCTAATAATATCAAACTTTATCCAACATTTACTGTATGAAAAACGGCCTCAAACCTACTGATGTAAAATGACTCTTTAAAAATCATACCAACAACCATTTTGATCCATTTTTAACATCATCTACAACTCAAATATGCTATACCCATCATCTACAACATCTCATATAATCCCTAAATCACTTGCATGATTAATACTTTCAAAACCCACTACACAAATCATACATGCAAATCTTTTAAAATCAAATATAATAATAATAACACATTACTACAACACCACAATAGATCAAACACCATTGTTCTTCACTAAGAATATTTGAAAATTAAAAGTACTTGCATGTTAATAAAAATCATACCATAAGAATCACCATTGAATTTTAAACATGGGTCTTGTTTTATTTTCTTAAGATTCAAGCTCAAAATTGTGATCAAAGGGGTGTTTGTTGTGTGTAGGTGACGGCACAAAAGAAAAGGGGAGGAGAGAAGAAAAGTTTTTGCATGTGTGTTTATTTTGAGGTTTATATATGGTGGGCAGAGGGTAGATTTTGAAATTGGTGCATTCTTGTGGACTAAAATGTAAATATTAGTTAAAAAGCGGGAAATGACTTCCAGTCAAATTTATAAATATTTACGAGAGTCGGGTTTCATAAAAATGTAAATCTCGTTTATTAAATCGATCGTTTTAATAATTAAACGCACACAAAACAAAATAATAAAGTTCGACTCGACTTAAAACGTAAATGAAATAAAAATTTTCAAAAATATCAAATATCGAAATAATCGATATTTAAATATAATATTTGGGCATCCATTGGCATCACGATCACTATTAGTACTCTGCATCGTCACAACAATAAATTATAGTCACACATTATCGGTTTCAACTAAAACCGTCAAAAATAATAATACTCATCATTACTTAGAAATTACAAATCCGTTATATAATTAGGATATAATAATGACGTCAAGTTTGGGTTATTATAGGTGATCTACACTTTCTACCATAAAGTGCTTCAAACGGTGCACACTCTATACTAGCATGGTAACTATTATTGTACGAAAATTCTGCCAACGCCAGATGATTCTACCAACTTCCTCCAAAGTCTATCACACACGCCCTCAACATATCCTCTAGTGTTTGTATAGTCCTCTCACTCTGACCATCCGTCTGCGGATGATAAGCTGTACTCATATCCAGCCTTGTACCCAAGGATTTCTGCAATAGTCCCCAAAACCTAGACGTAAACCTGCTATCCCTATCCGATATGATCGACACCGGCACCCCATGTTTTGCCACCACATGTTCCAAGTATTTATTGGCAAACCTTTCCATCTTATCATCCTCCTTCATTGCCACAAAATGTGCAAACTTAGTCAGTCTGTCCACTATTACCCAAATCATGTCATTACCACTGTTAGACCTTGGCAGTTTTGTAATGAAGTCCATGGCAATATTCTCCCACTTCCACTTAGGAACCTCTGGTTGTTGCAGTAATCCTGATGGTCTTTGATGTTCAGCCTTCACATTGGCGCAAGTCAATCACTCACTAACGTACAAAGCTACATCTTTCTTCATTCCTGGCCACCAATATATATCCCTCATGTCCCGATACATCTTATCAGCTCCTGGGTGTATCGAATACCTCGACGTATGAGCTTCATCCAATATAACCTTCCTTGTACCGCCAAACAACGGAACCCAGATTCTATCCAAGTAATACTTGCAACCATCTCCTCTTTCTTCCATGTACTGATCCATAGTATGTAGATTTTCTTCAACCAACCTCTCCTCCTTAATGGCCTCTACTTGTGCTGCTCGAATTCTATCTTTAAGAGTTGTCTGAATAGTTATGCTCATTGCCCTTACTCTTTTAGGTTTTAGCCTCTCCTTCCTACTTAGAGCATCCGCCACCACATTGGCCTTTCCAGGGTGATACTTGATCTCATAATCATAATCACTAAATAACTCCAACCATCGCCTCTGCCTCATGTTCAAATCTTTCTGGTCAAAGATGTGCTGCAAGCTTTTGTGATCCATATAGATCACACTTTTCGTCCCATACAAGTAATATCTCTATATCTTGAGAGCAAAGACTATAGCCCCTAGTTCCAAGTCGTGTGTGGTGTAATTCTTCTCATGGTTTTTTAATTGTCGTGATGCATAAGCTATCACTTTATCTCTCCGCATAAGAACACGCCCTAACCCCTGATTGGACGCATCACAATAAACCACAAAATCTTCCACCCCTTCTGGTAAGGACAAGATCGGTGCATTACACAACCTATCCTTTAGTGTCTGAAACGCCTGCTCTTGCTCTTCGCCCTATTCATACTTCTGATTCTTTTGGGTCAACAATGTCAAAGGCTTTGATATTCTAGAGAAATTCTCTATAAATCTTCTGTAATATCCTGCCAAACCTAAGAATGACCTTATTTCTGACGGTGTAGTAGGTGCTTTCCAATCCTTCACAGCTTCAATCTTCTTTGGGTCTACATGTATGCCATCATTGTCGATTACATGCCCTAGAAATTGTACTTCTTGCAGCCAAAATTCACACTTGGAGAACTTTCCATAAAGTTTCTCCTTCCTGAGCAGTTCCGACACCGACCTTAAATGCTTGTTGTGTTCCTCCTCCGTCTGAGAGTAGATAAGTATGTCATCAATGAAGACTATGACAAACTTATCCAGATATGGCTTTCACACTCGGTTCATTAGATCCATGAACACTACTGGCGCGTTTGTCAACCCAAATGGCATAACGGTGAATTCAAAGTGTCCATACCTCGTTCTGAACGCGGTCTTTTGTATGTCCTCCTCACAGACCCTTAGTTAGTGATAACCGGACCTAAGGTCAATTTTTGAGAAGTATCTTGCTCCTTACATCTGATCAAATAAATTATCAATCCTTGGGAGAGGATAACGGTTCTTAATGGTCAGCTTGTTCAGCTCCCGATAATCGATACACATCCGGAATGATCCATCCTTCTTCTTAACGAATAACACCGGTGCTCCCCATGGAGAAGAACTTGGTCGAATGAAACCCTTATCCTGCAACTCCTTGAGTTGCTCAGCTAATTCTTGCATCTCTGACGGTGCTAGACGATATGGTGACTTCGCTACGGGTGTTGCCCCGGGTACTAAGTCAATCTTAAACTCTACTTGTCTCACCGGTGGTAATCCTATCAAGTCATCTGGGAATACATCGATGAACTCTCTTACTACTCGAATCTTATTGATTTGTGGCTCATCCTCATTGCCATTCATAAGGGACATGGTCTTCTTCTTCTTCATTTCTCCGTACACGTATAACACCTTATTATCACCTATGGGGATCTTAACAATCTTTTCATGACACATTAGCTCAGCCCTATGCTTCAATAGCCAATCCATCCCAATAATCACATCGAAACTCCCATGTCCTAGAAGGATTAAATCTATGGTGAACTTAAATTCTCCCAACTCTAATTTGTAGTTTAAAAATATCTCATCTACCTCTTCTTGCTTACCACTAGCTATCTCAATCACATACCCCGGTTTCGCTACACTAGGGTTCATATTTAACAAAGGCACGAATTGAGAAGACAGAAAACTAAAATCTGCCCAAGAGTAAAAAAGAATCGTAGCGAAGTGATTGTTAACAGAAAACGTACCCGTTACTACATTCGGGTCCTGAACCGCTTTTACTGCATTTGCAAGGTAAACCCTGCCTCCATTCCGATTTCCCTTATTCTGATTTCCTTCGTTCCTGTTCTAGTTCCGATTCCCAGTGTTTCCATTGTTGCGGTTAGCATTGTTCTGATTTCCACCGCCTTGGTTTCCTCGATTTCCTTCCAAAGCTAGCTGACCCCTTCCTTGATTAGTTGCCCCGACCAACCTTGGGCACTCTCTCTTGTAGTGTACGGGCTGTCCACACTCAAAGCAGTTTCCCCCGGTGACATTCATTCTCACAGATTGGATTGGTGTTGCGTTCCTGTTAGGTGCTCCACAATCCTTAGCAAAGTGTCCCGGTTTCTGGCAATTGAAACATACCTGGCATGGTGTACCTCTTGGATGGAACATAGAGCAGGTTCGGCAAGCTGCATTGTTGTTGTTCGAATTTCCAGAACCTTGAGGTACTCTCACGGCAAAATTTCTTCCATCTTTTGCCTTCTTAACATTTTTCTAGTTGGTGTCATGTGATTTCCCGGCTTCTGGCTCCTTTCTTTTATCCCCCGCCTTTACCAAGGTTCCACTAGATACCGCCTCCTCAGTAAGTATTCCTGCTGTAAGTATAGCTTGCTGTATCGTGTTAGGTTGAGTAGCCTTGATCATTCCCCTAATCTGAGTAGGCAATCCAACAATGTACCGCTTGATTTTGTTTGCCTCAGGGGTAACCAAATGGGGAACCAACTTTGCCAATTCATGGAAGCGATCCGTGTAATCTGCATGAGCCGCTCCAACCATAGCATGTCCCCAAAACTCATTTTCCAATTTCTCCATCTCATTGCTTGGACAAAACTCCGTAATCATAAGAGCCTTGAAGTCGGCCCAAGCCATAGCATTTGCAGCAACTCTCCCTCTTGCTTGAACTTGAGTATTCCACCAAGTTAAAGCCTTTCCTACCAGTGAACCAGTTACATACATGACCCTCTGATTGGGTAAACAACCGCTCATCTGAATCACATTCTCCATCTTTTCAATCCATTGGGTAAGTACAACCGCGCCACCTTTCCCATCATACTCTTTTGCACCACAAGACGTGAATGCCTTATAGCTACAACCATTGTTTCCACCTCCTCCTTGACCATTGTTGTTGTTGTTGTTGTTGTTCAGGTTATTAGTCACCTGCTGAACAATGGTTGGTATTATGTTGGCCATTTGAGCAGCAATCAAAGCAGCCAAATCAGGATTTCCGTCACCACCATTTCCTCCAGAACCATTTCGCGTATTCACCATGCTATAGTAAAAACATGTCACCGTTAACCACTACCAAAATACTCCATATAGTATACTTACCACCATACACATGCCTATCATAACCATACGTACTACCAACATATACTATACAAGCATGTATCAATCCTATTTCATGTAATCATACTTAGGAATCCATAGAAGTTGTGGTACTTGTATAACCATGTTAGCCACCATGCTTATACACTTACCCTTTCTCCAATGCACTCCCTCCTATGATGACACTTATAAGAATTTATACAACACATAACACATAAATCCATCAACTCACAAGCACATAACCACACAAAATAAGATCCAAAACTCCATTTATTAAAATAACATAATCAAATAGTTGAAACATCCCAAATCCATGGTCTAGCTAAACTAGCATAGACATAATCCAAAAGAAAACATAAATAATTCTAAGGCATGCCGCCCATAAGAGTCAGAAAAGATTAAACTTTTCTTTTTTTTTAAAACAAATAACTATTGGATGCAGTGGATTCTGTATCGGATTCTCCTCCTCCATTATTGTTACTATTTGGATAAACTGGTTTAGTCTTGACATTCCTCAATAATACTTCCTTATTCCCTTCTTTAGCCGTTATCGTTAGGACAGTCTTATAGACCCACATATTGTTCACTTTCACCTTAGACATGCGTTCTATCGCCTCACATGGATACCACTCATATGGAATTGTCCTCCTATAGTTTGTACGTCTGTGGCATCCTATTCTCGTAATTCTAGTGGCTTGCACCACTACTTGTCTCTTAGGGGGCATGATTTAAACATCAGAAGAAAATCTTACTCATCAGATACATAGAATAACATAACAAAAGGCAGATGCTATCATGTACCAATCTATGTACTATAATATACATTTCTAAGCAAAGTACAACAATGACTAGCGTGGACGATGGTAGTTAAACCCGCACTAGTCAAAACCCGAAAAGGAAAATAATATGTGTCCAAGTATGAACCATAGTAGTTCATAACTTAACAGACATAAAAAAATAACATCCAAACACATCAATTATTATAAAATGCACACATACTCCTATGACGCCTATATGCAAGAACCCTTAAGCTATAGACTAGGCTACGCGACTAGGCAACCTAATTCTCTATAACCATTGTCTTTGATACCATTATTTCACACCCCACCATGGTGGAATATGGGGCGCGACGTATGGATATCATCACAACATGGCGTGTCTATAGAGATAACTAAATGAAATAAGAAATGTCATAAAATGGTGACACAAAAGTCATGACAATATCTCAACAATGCAGAAGTCTAGGTAAGTAGGTAACAGTCCTACCACTTACCCGAGACAAACAATTAACATAAACAAAACAAACATATATGTGTCAATAGTATCACTTATTAAACAATCAAAAGAAGTTAAGAAGGAACGGGGATCTCCTTCTAAAATACATTCCTAATGCCTCCAAAACTAGCCACTTCTATTCTCTAGCTTAACCACATTCTCACCTGAAAGAGACACTAAAACACGTCAACATAAAGTTGGTGAGAGTCATAGGTTTAGATTCAAACGCCAAAATCAAACCATAAGCTGTGAATAATAACCAAATCTAAGAACATATGGACAATGTGATACAAACATGCATTAACAACTAATATTCAAGATTTAACAAACCAAACCAAATCCAAGTCCAAGGCTCCCAGCCTTACCAAACACCATGGTCCCATAGGCGCCCATACACCTATATACCAATCCCAAGGCCCCGCCTTGTCATCAACCCCTTGGTACCAAGTCAAAACATAAAACAATCAAGAATCAACTAGCAGTTAAACACATATGTATGCACAAGTCCATCACCAAACACAAAACATTCACATCATAATTATAAAAACAAGACAGTTTCTCTTCCATCCCATCTGGAAGTCAAAATCATTAGTATACATGGGACTATGAAACTCACCTGATTGAGCTTCTCCCAATAGTCCGTGCACTAGCAAAAAGCTAACATACAAAAACACAAAATCAATACATGAACCAATCATTAAAAATGGCGCATCAACCTATGATGGACATCTAGCCTTCTCCCATATATGTTCCTCATTAATATGCTCTAAACACCCCATTACCCTTCCCTAACAAGTCCTTAACTTGATTACGTTTGATACCTAACCCGTTCATATTTTACACAAAACAGTCCCAACTTTTAGGTCTCCAAACTATAAGCCAAACGCCCACCTAACCATACCCATGACCTCTGTAAAGGAAACCCTATTCCCTTACATACGTTAGCTAACAGCTCCCATTTGACCCAACCTTAAAGCTACTGTTAAGGCCCCGAATATATATATATATATATATATATATATATATATATATATATATATATATATATATATATATATATATATATATATATATATATATATATATATATATATATATATATATATATATATATATATATATATATATATATATATATATATATATATATATATATATGCTTTTGTCTATCCGGATTTTACTTGTTTTGAACATACAAAATGTTTGTTATGATTAGGGGGTCTTACCCTAACCCACAATCTTAGCCCCAATGCAGATACTTCCTATAATATATAAACCAACTCCCATGTTCATTTTAAAGTCCCAATGCAACCCTAAGTACCCCAAACAACCCAAAACTTAAAAAGAAAACAGGCTGATTTCAATACTGTTTTGACCTCCGACTGTTGTAACCTGTTTTTGACCCACTTCCTGATCTCCAATTTAGTTCTCGTTTCTTGCATTTGAAAGCCACTTCAATTACCTTTCCAGGGATACTTGGATCGCAAAATAAGATTTTGTAGAACTCCTTATATGACCAAAACAATTGACCCTAAATTCTGCCCAGTTTTTAAAAACGGGTTTAATTAAATTAACCTAATTAATTACCCATAATCCCACTAATTACAAGCCCTAATTCACCTAATCATTATAATATCATTAATATACAGATTTCAATTTAAACCCTAACCTAAATCCATCATAAGATGATTGAGAAAGAATTAAAAACCTTTAATTAAAAAGGGTTTAAAGATTTTACCTTTGATTTATGAAAACCCCCAAATTTTTTGATGAAACCCTAATTCTCTTGATTGACAGTCGACCAAAGACTTCCAGGAACAAAAAAAATGCGTTTGACATAATGATATGTGTTCCTTATATAGTACACCAATCCTAGTCCAACCAAAAGCCCACTTACCATAAATTTTCCCCCTTTTTTTTGTTTAAATCGTCTATAACCGACCTACACCCCTTTTTTATTTTTTTTTCTTTTTATTTAATATTACTACTTTACTAATATTTCCTTAAATTTACTTAATTTATTTCAGCCCCTAAAGTTTCTAAAATCTCAAAACCGAGAATCTAGTCAATTTTTACGCGTTTACCGTAAAAGACGTAAAATATACAGTTTTAAAAAAATCTCAAATTTTTAAATAAACTTTATAACTATGTCCTAAATGACTTAAACCATCCCGAAAAATACTCACATGACTAAAAACCTTACCCGAGACCTCTAAATGCTAAACCCAAATCCTAAAAAAATACAATTTACAATAATACTTATACGTATACGTAAACACCAAAATTAACACCATTTCATTTCATAGTTACTAATTGTAAGCTCATGAACATGAAATAACCGTTCCTCGATTTGCTTATGAGTACTCTATACCCATAAACGATATCCACACCAACCTCGTTCACGCAAAATAACATGTAAACACACTAAACAAATAGTCACACATAAATTAACCTAAAAATAGGACCAAGTGACGAACCTCCAAAACCACGGTTGTCATAGTCTACACTCAACATTACCCAGATTATCGTTCTCGTGCTCCAAAGACCTGCTCTACTCAATCATCATCACCACGATCATCCACTATCTCTAAGTCACATGCTCCAACAAGATCCAGAGGAAAAGAAGTTGCAAGAGTACCATCACCCACACCTGAGCAATCATCCGAAGAAGACAGTGATGAAGAACTAGCTCAAAAGGATAGGGAATCCAAGCAACAGATGGCTTTCATTATGAAGCAATACAGGAAAATCTACAAACCCACCAACAACAACCTTAGAACATCATCTAACACGAGGAACAACTATGCTCAGAGTCCTCCAAGGAATGACACACGAAGGCGTGCTGAGAGTCCTCCAAAATATGATCGACAACCCGCTAAGTATGATAATCAGAGGGTTCATACTGTTGTTGGAAATAGGGAAACTGTTGGTACTCTAGTTGTGCAACAAAGTGGGATTCAATGTTTTAACTGCAGAGGTTTTGGGCATTTGGCTAGGGAATGCAGGCAGTCAAAGAGGGTTAAAGATTATGGTTATCATAAGGAAAATATGCTGCTATGCAAGAAGATGGAAGTTGGGATCAAGTTATCAGCTGAGGAAGGAGAAATGCTTGACGACATGGATGATGAACTCTCCGACCAAGAACTAGAGGCACATATTCATACATGGCAAAGATTCATGAGGTTCTCACTTTCACTGAAGATGAAAATGGTCCTATCTTTGAGACCGATCCAATTGATAAGGTACAACATGATGATGAATATAATGTGTTTGGTGATACACATGAGCATAGTGATCTACCAACAACAATTATTGACACACGTATGATGGAAACGGTTGATAGCAATACCACACCCGATTCATCAGACATGTGCAATAATGAGTTTGAGGATGATCAACATGCAAATGAGTATGATGACGAGGAGCGTTTCGTGCTTGCTAATTTAATTGCTAGTTTACAAAAAGATGTCAATGAAAATAGAAAGAGTCAAAAGCAATTAAAGAAGGCAAACGCACCGCTCACTTAAAACTTTAAAGAAAGCAAAGCTGCTCTTATAAAATTTAGTGAGACCATTGATAGTTATGGGGCTCAACTTCTTCAAAGAGAAAAAGAGCTTGAGGGGTAAAAAATTCGTTTAATTAACGTTAAAAAGGACGATTTTGAAAATAAATACAACGAAGCTATTGCCTTGTTAACTAAAGAAAACGTCCATTTAATGCTTTATTAAGTGATGAACGTCAAAAAAAGTATCTTGCCACAACAAAGTTAACGAACTTGAACAAAGGCTTTCCATGAATACCATCGATTCTGCTAAAATTATTGAGGAAAATAAACAAGAGGTTGAAACGTTAAAACAAGCTTTCAAAAATAACAAGGCAAAGATTCTGAAAAAGTTACGAATCTCGAAGAACAAGTCGATTTTTGAAAAAAGTTGTTTATAAAACGCATGACTCTGTCCAGACCGTTAGAATGATAGCACCTCGGTCGTTTTTCAAGGGTCAAGCTAGTTTTGAAATTCCAAAGTACCTCGAACAAGCTCAAGCTGGAACCCCCACTTATATCTTGACAAGTCCGAATGGACCGATCATGATTGCCCAGTAGCTAGGCTCGATAGTGAAGAGACATCCCTTTGGGACGAGGAGAGTAGATCACCGGTCAATAAAGATTTGTGAAACCATATAATTATGCTTACGAAAACAGTCTTTATGGTCTTTTCACTCTACAAAAATAGAAGTCTCGTGAGGAATTATTTCTTGAAAGCAAACAACGAAGAATTCAATGGAAGAAATATTTTGCCAATAAGAAATCAAATGTTTTTAAATATATTAACTATTTGCCTCTTGATGTTTCTAAAAACAAAAGTAGAAAAACACTTGGTATTCTTAAACACCACATTGATAATGTTCAATCAATTGTTAAAAATGATTGGGAAAAACGTGAAAAGGATAAGTGGAAAACAGAGATTCCTCAAGACATAATTGTGCTTGTGAAAGAACTTTTAATACCAAATACGAAGATAGTCAAAGAAAATGTTCTTAAGTTTGAAAAATTAATTCGATCCGAAATGTTTGATGATTTGAAATATGTTGAGTCTCTTGAAAAAGAAATTGATGACCTTCAAAATGACAAATCAGAGTTTTCAAACAAATATGATCTACTCTTAGAAGAATGTCTCTCCAAAGATATTTTATGTGTTACTCTTCAATGTTGTGCTGATATCGATGAATATTCTGATGTGATGCAAATATCTTGATAAGATCAAAGAATGTGAGCGTCTTGAACTTGAGCTTTCGAAACGTAAAGAAAATATTGATAAAAAGGCAATTGAGTTACTTCAACACAAAACTGATTTCCTTCAAAAACAATGTGATTCTCTTGAACTTGATTTACAAAAATAAATCGGAAGTTTTCCACATGATAATAAATTGCAAGAAAAACTTTCCCAAATGTGTCGAGAAATGAATGAAAAGAGTTTGTAACTTAAAGACTTGAAAGCTCATCTACAAGACAGGGAAATAGCGAGAGCAGAGTTGAAGAAACTCGTTGCTAAGATGGGTGGGAAAATTGTGGAACCTACCATTAAGAAACCTGTTGTAAGACAACCCAATGCGCACAAAGTGACTAAACCCTATGTCTTGGGAAAACCATTTGTTTTCTCCAATTCTACATTTGCAAAACCTGGGTTTGCCCCCAAGACGGTTGGGAAGGATAGGTTACCACAAATTACTCCCAAAACACATATTCGATCACAAAGCATTAAGAACACAAATGTGCTTAAACTAGGGATGTATATATTGGTCACTAAACCCACACACAACAATGAAAGTCAATCGTCTCAGACTTCTAGAAACACTAATAGACGTGTGTCTTTTACTATAGGAGTAGTCCTCACTGCTAGTGTTAGCCGGACTCAGCTTAAGAGCACTCGAATGAATGAAAAGGTTTGGCAAAACAAAAGTCAAGGGAAGATGAAGAAAGTAGAAGACCACCCTAGGAATTTAATGTTTCTAAGAATAAAACGTTTGTAATCGCGTGTAATGACGATTTAAATGATTCGACTTTGAATGCTTTGAATGTTAAGTTTGTTTGTGTGAAATGTGGAAAATGTGCTAATGCTAATCTTGCTATGTGTGTTTTGAATAATGTTAAAGGCGTAGATACTAGAACTAAGAAGCAAGTTGTGATGCCTATTAGTGCTAGTAAACCCAAACGTAAAATGAACCTTTATGGTGCAACCCACCTTAAGAAAAATATTGCATCAGAGTCCACTCCTAAGAACTCTAGAAGCAGAATTAGAGAATTATATGAGTCTGCTAGCAAGTATTGGAAAATGGTGGTTTGCTAATCAATGTCCTCCGGGATATAAATGGGTGCCTAAGGTTAGGAACGAAAACGTGACAACGAGCATTAGTTAGCCTTTAAGTGTTGCAACTAAGGAAACTAGTGATTCTAAAATCACAACTAACATGGAATCCAATTTAGCAAATGCTCCATCGTGTTCTAATTCTTCTGCAGGTGATAGAGATAATTCTCTTCATACTGGACTCCGGGTGCACCAATCACATGACAGGGAATCTCAAGCTTCTAATTAACTTCGTGGAGAAGTTCCTGGGTACGGTCTGATTCGGAAATGATCTATTTGCACCGATCCTAGGATACAGAGATTTGGTTCAGGTGTATATCATAATCAAACGGGTATACTACGTCGAAGGGCTCAATCACAATCTTTTCTCGGTTGTTCAATTCTGTGATGCGGATTTGGAGGTTGCTTTTAGAAAGAAGACATGTTTTGTTCGTGATTATGATGGGAATGACTTACTCACCGGTTCACGGGGTATTGATCTCTACACTATTTCACTTCAAGACTCCACTTCTTTAACTCCAATCTTCTTCATGGCTAAAGCTTCAACGACTCAAGCATGGTTATGGCATCAACGATTATCTCATCTTAACTTTGATACCATCAACTTTCTTTCCAAGAAAGATATTGTGAGAGGCCTTCCGAACTTGAAATTCATCAAAGATCATCTTTGTTCTTCTTATGAACTTTGTAAAGCTAAATGGAGTAGTTTCAAGACAAATACTACACCAAGCTCTAAAGGACGGTTAGATCTTCTTCATATAGATTTTGTGTGGCCCCATGCGTGTTCAAAGCATCAATGGGAAGAAATACGTTATGGTAATTGTCGATGACTACTCAAGGTACACGTGGACTCACTTCTTGAGGTCTAAGGATGAAACACCCGACGTTCTCATCAACTTCCTTAAACTGATACAACATGGTATTCAAGCTCAAGTAAAAGTGGTACGTACTGACAAAGGCACAAAATTCTTGAATTCAACTCTGAAGAATTATTTTGAAAGCCGAAAGGATTGAACATGAAACATCTATTGCTCGAACACCTAAACAAAACGGAGTTGTTGAAAGACGAAATCGTACTTTAGTTGAGGCTGCTCGAACATTATTATCCGCTTCAAAACTTCCACTCTTCTTTTGGGCCGAAGCCGTCTCAACCGCATGCTACACACAAAACTGCTCTTGAATTATCCCATGACACGAAAAGGCACCATATCACATAATTCATGATCGCAAACCCTCACTCAAACACCTTCATGTTTTTGGATGTACGTGTTACATAATTCAAGATGGTGAAAATCTGGACAAGATGAAAGAGAAAGGTGATGCATGTATTCTAGTGGGATATGTAACTTAGTCTAAGGGATACAGAGTGTACAACAAGAGAACAAAATTGATAGTCGAGACTACTCGTATCAGATTTGATGAATTACAAGAAATGACACTTGAACAAAGCAGTTTAAGTCCCGATCCACAAAGTCAAAAGACTTCTATACACAACTGCACGGATCTCAGAACTCAAGACCACAACAACGAACCGTCAAGTTCAAAGCTGGTTCCTGAACATGTTCCAAGAGCAGATATGACAGTGGACATGACACTTGAAGAGTTGGACACGTTATATGGACCAATGTTTGATGAATATTTCACGGAGGAGAAACATGGTGTATCAAAGTCTTCCGTTGTCACTCATGATAAGAATGATGATACTGATCATCGTCAACAAAAGGATACAACTTCATCTACTTCAACACGGGTTGCTGCAGATTTACCTCCCCAGAATATCACTTCTACAATCGATCCTACAACATTCACAACTACTGTCATTGCTCTAGAAAACAAAAATCAAGCAGACGATCCATTATCTGACGACGACGATTTTCACAACCCATTCGGTACATCGGTACATGAAACTGGAGAGTCTTCTACTCGCCATGTTGTTCCGTCAAATATGCATACGTTCTATCAACGACATCCTTCAACACATCATTGGACCCGAGTCACCTACCGTAGCGCTGTTTGAGGTTGACGCTAGAAGGATTTCCATTCGTCACTGTGAATAGTAATGAATATCACTCTGAATGTTCTGGCAAGACCATAAAGATATTGCGTAGAAACCTAAAACGAATTTGAATCAATTCAGAGTCAAACCACTGTTGTTTTTCAGTTTTATATATGTTTAATTCATAAAGAATCTTACATATGACCTACCGCAGTGCTGTTTGATGTTAACACTGGAAGGATTTCCACTCATTATTGTGAATATTGAGTAGTATCACTCTGAGTGTTCTAGCAATATCGCAAGGATATTGCAAAGGACTCTCTTGTTCGTCATCCGTGTGTCCTAACGAGATTTGATTAATCTATTGGCTCTAGACTCTATTTGTGCACTTTTAGTGCTTGGAGGCTGGAGCACATGCCACCTATTCGATATCAACTATCTCGGAGTGAGAAAGCTAATAGAAGTCATGTTGATCTTCGTGAGAATAAAACAAACTTCTTTTGAGAGAAGCCTGAGTAGCTAGGTAAGGGTTGTGCATTACATCACTAGGTCCATGATGTGTAGTCTTCATGATGTGTTGACCCGGTTTCTGCCTAAGTTGTATGGAGGGCTAATTTTTTTACACCCTTTATCCTTACATTTATTTTTCATTCTTCAATCCCTTCAATACTTACCAAGACATCATTACTAGCACTTTGTTGTGATTGTTCCAGTGCTAGCATCAGTACTTAGTCGGCATTCAGCTACGTTCACATTCTACTCCATCTTTTCCTAAGGACTTCTAATAATCTATTGGATTGTCCCTGGGAAGATCCCTCCGGTTTTTGTTAGATCACAGGACTTAAACCTAACCACCATTTTGACACCAATAACGTTGTGGATTAAAGATAGGGATGGAAATGGGTCAGGTTTGGGTCGGGTTTTAGTGAACCCGCACCCGTACCTGTTTATAATATCCGTACCCGTATCCTCCCCATCACCCGACGGGTACCCGATTAGTATTATCCATCGGGTTTTCGGATTTTATCCGCGGGTATCGGGTATCCATTATTAAATTTTTATCGGGCATTATTGCACGTATAATGTTAAAAAACACTCAAAAACAACCAAAATACCCTAATATATTTTTATGTGTTTAGAAGATAAAAAAATACTTTTTAATATTATTCACGCGATTTAATATATCGAATAAATCATGTTTTATATTTTAAAATTACAAGATCCAAATATACTTGATCACAAACATGTTAATGCACAAAAAAGTAACTAATATGATCATTCAATTCGTTCAGCAATCTTCGTCTACTATTTCACACAGATATAGAACTTTTATAAAATAGCAACAAAAGCGGGTACGGATTCGGGTAAACGGGTACGGATTCGGATACGGGTAAACGGGGCGGGTATTAGTATAACCCGTACCCGAACCTGTACCCGCGAAAAAAAGAATATTCAAACCCGAACCCGTATCCAAACCCGTAAACCCGACTCCGAACCTGACCCAACCGGTTCGGGTTTAGGTTTTCCCCATCGGTTTCGGGCGCTTTTGCCATCCCTAATTAAAGATGTTGTGGGTATTTGATCGTAACCATAAACCACTTTAAATTCTAACAAAGTGTTTGAAAAACATTTAACACCTTGCTAGTTTTGTCGTTTCAGAAAAGCTCCCCCTACACATGTGCATCGATAATCGAAAGTGTTCCGCACATGTGGGTAAGAGATAAAGTGTATGAGTCTTGCCAAATAGATCACATTTTAATCATATTTTCTACCATATCTCTAATATATAAAATCTTTTGATATTAGAGATACCAAATTTGATTAAAGTATATCGCAAAAAATAGTCTTGAAAATATTCGGGAGAAAAATGTGTCTTACTAGCATGAATTTTGAAAGCTCCCCCTAAAAAATTGATCCAATTGAATTGTCATTGTGAGGATGTGATCCACATTTCTCTTTTTGAGGTTGGGAGTTGTTGAACACACAATTTTTGAAATATTTTGAATAATTATTGAAAAATTCTTGAAAAAATTGTGTTCAACGCTTTTTGAAAAACTCTATTTCCCTTTTTTTTGGCGAAGAGGTTTTTCTAAAGCATAAACTTCAGTTCATAGACTTTGAATGTCTTGACAAATCCACTCAAGTGTAAGAAGATTTCTCTTCTTTTGCTGAGGGTAAGCACACTAAATCGTACACTCCCCCGTGAATATCGATCCAGATTGCAATCTGAAAGTAATTACAAACCATCGTGTTGAGCTCAAAATGTTGAATGTTTTGTGACAAGCTCAACCCAAGATAGATTGCTCTACCCGTTCTTTGGAAATATTGTCCAAAATAGAAAATTTCCTTTATTAAATAAAAGAAATGACATGTTTTGAAAAAAATTTACAACTTTCATTCGAGCTTTATGTACACACCCGTGTCGTTATTGAGCGACATTTCTAGGTGCGTCCATATTATCGATACTGAAAGACATGTCGAGAAGAATATTTTTGGATTTTGAAAGATTTTTAATTTTGTGTTTTGTTTTTATATGTTTTATATTTTTGTATTTTGCTTTTTCAAAGATATTTACAAGTGGATGTTTAATAGATGAATCAAGCAGGCACCTTTGCCAGAATCTCCAATTCTTTTGGAGTCAAACATCTCATACCAATTTGCCTAACGAGGTACTCAAACCTATCTTTCGACAGAGCTTTCATAAACAAGTTGGCTAATTGGTAATCCGTTCCAACAAAGTATAGTTCAACAATACCTCTTTCAACTTGTTCCTTTATGAAGTGAT
Organism: Glebionis coronaria; assembly: GCA_025667525.1. Taxonomy (NCBI): domain Eukaryota; kingdom Viridiplantae; phylum Streptophyta; class Magnoliopsida; order Asterales; family Asteraceae; genus Glebionis; species Glebionis coronaria. Next base: position 586,738,719 of record CM046874.1, on the reverse strand, counting down.
ATCTGACATCAATGTGCTTCGTGGGGGAATGTTGTACCGGATTGCAGGAGATGGCTATGGACGACTTTGAGTCATAGTACATAGGTAATTTATCAAAGTGGAAGCCATAATCCGTGAGTTGTGTTCTCATCCAAAGAACTTAAGCACAACACGCAGATAGAGACACATACTCCGCTTCGGCTGATGAAAGTAACGTGCAATCCTGCTTCTTGGAAGACCATCCCACAAGCTTATCTTGACCTAGATAGTGTGCACCACCAGAAGTACTTTTTCGTGTATCAATACACCCTGCATGATCAGAATCTGAATAGGCCGTTAGAAAGAAACCGGTTTGCCTCGGATACCAGAGTCCCAAATGAATGGTATTCTTGAGGTACCGAAAGATCCGTTTAACCTCCTTGAGGTGCTTTTTAGTGGGTCGTGCTTGATATCATGCACAATAAAACGTAGCATGTGAAATATCGGGTGTGCTTGCTGTCAAGTACATGAGGGAGCCGATCATGGAACGATATCTCGTTTAATCTATGGCAATTCCCTCCAAGTCAGCATCTAGCGATGTGGTTGATAATGGTGTCCCTACGGGGTAACATGAGGTCATACCATGCTTTTTGATTATCTCTTGACAATACTTAGCTTGGTTAATAAAGATACCACTTGGGGATTGGTGAACTTGAATTCCTAGAAAGAATTTTAGTTCGCCCATCATTGATATTTCAAATTTATTGTGCATTATTTTTCAAACCATTTTGAAAGTTTTGGGTTTGTAGACCCGAAAATAATGTCATCAACATAAATATGCACAAGCAAAATGTCATCCCCATATTTATAGGTGAATAAAGTTAGATCAATGGAACCTTTTGAGAAACCTTTGGATACAAGAAATGTCGAGAGCTCGTCGTACCACGTCCTTGGAGCTTGCTTGAGTCCATAAAGTGCTTTATGGAGACGATACACCTTGTCAGGATAATGAGTATTAACGAATCCTTCCGGTTGCGTGATATAGTCTTCTTCCTTCAAAGGACCGTTAAGAAATGTTGTCTTCACGTCCATTTGATAGACAGTGAATCCCTTATGTGCAACATAAACAAGGAAAATCCTGACCGCTTCCATATGAGCAACTGGTGCAAATGATTCGTCAAAATCAATTCCCTCTTTCTGGCCATACCCCTTAGCCACTAGCCTAGCTTTGTTCTTGATGATCGTGTTTTCTTCATCCATCTTGTTTTTCTAGATCCATCGAAGATTTAACGGTGTTACATCGTATGGTATGTCAACAAGTTCCCATACCTTAAATCTTTCAAATTTTTGAAGTTCATCCGTCATTGATTCAATCCAAGCATGATCGCCATGGCTTCTTTGATGTTTTTCGGTTCAGCTGTACTCACGCCGATTGCGAACATACAAACATCGCCATCGGTTTCTAGTTGTCGTCTAGTACGAACAGGCTGTGAAGGTTTTCCAATTACTTGAACTAAAGGATGATCTCGGGTTCAATGATGTGTTAAAGGATGTCGTTGATAGAACGTATGCATATTTGACGGAACAACATGGCGAGTAGAAGACTCTCCAGTTTTATGTGCTGATGTATTAAATGGGTTGTGAAAATCGTCATCATCAGATAATGGATCGTCTGCTTGATTTGTGTTTTCTAGAGCAATGACAATAGTTGTGAATGTTGTAGGATCGATTGTTGAAGTGATATTCTGAGGAGGTAAATATGCAGCAACCCGTGTTGAAGTAGATGAAGTTGTATCCTTTTGTTGACGATGATCAGTATCATCATTCTTATCATGAGTGACAACGGAAGACTTTGATATAATATGTTTCTCCTCCGTGAAATATTCATCAAACATTGGTCCATATAACGTTTCCAACTCTTCAAGTGTCGTGTCCACTGTCATATATGCTCTTGGAACATGTTCAGGAACCAGCTTTGAACTTGACGGTTCGTTGCTGTGGTCTTGAGTTCCGAGATCCGTGCGGTTGTGCATATAAGTCTTTTGACTTTGTGGATCGGGACTTAAAATGCTTTGTTCAAGTGTCATTTCTTGTAATTCATCAAATCTGATACGAATAGTCTCGACTATCAATTTTGTTCTCTTGTTGTACACTCTATATCCCTTAGATTGAGTTGCATATCCCACTAGAATACATGCATCACCTTTCTCTTTCATCTTGTCCAGATTTTCAGCATCTCAAATTATGTAACACGTACATCCAAAAACATGAAGGTGTTTTAGTGAAGGTTTGTGATCACGGATTATGTGATATGGTGCATTTTCGTGTCTTGGGATAATTCAAGAGCAGTTTTGTGTGTAGCATGCGGTTGAGACGGCTTCGGCCCAAAAGAAGAGTGGAAGTTTTGAAGCGGATAATAATGTTCGAGCAGCCTCAACTAAAGTACGATTTCGTCTTTCAACAACTCCGTTTTGTTCAGGTGTTCGAGCAATAGATGTTTCATGTTCAATCCTTTCGGCTTTCAAAAAAATTCTTCAGAGTTGAATTCAATAATTTTGTACCTCTGTCAGTACGTACCACTTTTACTTGAGCTTGAATACCATGTTGTATCAGTTTAAGGAAGTTGATGAGAATGTCGGGTGTTTCATCCTTAGACCTCAAGAAGTGAGTCCACGTGTACCTTGAGTAGTCATCGACAATTACCATAATGTATTTCTTCCTATTGATGCTTTGAACACGCATGGGGCCACACAAAATCTACATGAAGAAGATCTAACCGTCCTTTAAAGCTTGGTGTAGTATTTGTCTTGAAACTACTCCATTTAGCTTTACAAAGTTCACAAGAAGAACAAAGATGATCTTTGATGAATTTCAAGTTTGGAAGGCCTCTCACAATATCTTTCTTGGAAAGAAAGTTGATGGTATCAAAGTTAAGATGAGATAATCGTTGATGCCATAACCAAGCTTGAGTCGTCGAAGCTTTAGCCATGAAGCAGATTGGAGTTAAAGAAGTGGAGTCTTGAAGTGAAATAGTGTAGAGATCAATACCCCGTGAACCGGTGAGTAAGTCGTTCATATCATAATCACGAACAAAACATGTTTTCTTTCTAAAAGCAACCTCCAAATCCGCATCACAGAATTGAACAACCGAGAAAAGATTGTGATTAAGCCCTTCGACGTAGTATACCCGTTTGATTATGATATACCCCTGAACCAAATCTCTGTATCCTAGGATCGGTGCAAATAGATCATTTCTGAATTGGACCGTACCCAGAAACTTCTCCACGAAGTTAATTAGAAGCTTGAGATTCCCTGTCATGTGATTAGTGCACCCGGAGTCCAGTATGAAGAGAATTATCTCATCACCTGCATAAGAATTAGAACACGATGGAGCATTTGCTAAATTGGATTCCATGTTAGTTGTGATTTTAGAATCACTAGTTTCCCTAGTTGCAACACTTAAATGCTAACTAATGCTCGTTGTCACGTTTTCGTTCCTAACCTTAGGCACCCATTTATATCATGGAGGACATTGATTAGAAAACCACCATTTCCAAGACTTGCTAGCAGACTACTATAATTCCCTAATTCTGCTTCTAGAGTTCTTAGGAGTGGAGTCTGATGCAATATTTTTCTTAAGGTGGGTTGCACCATAAAGGTTCATTTTGCGTTTGGGTTTACTAGCACTAATAGGCATCGCAACTTGCTTATTAGTTCTAGTATCTACGCCTTTGACATTATTCAAAACACACATAGCATGATTAGCATTAGCACATTTTCCACATTTCACACAAACAAACTTAACATTCAAAGCATTCAAAGTAGAATCATTTAAATCGTCATTACACGCGATTACAAACGTTTTAATCTTAGAAACATTCAAATTCCTAGGGTGGTCTTCTACTTTCTTCATCTTCCCTTGACTTTTGTTTTGCCAAACCTTTTCATTCATTCGAGTGCTCTTAAGCTGAGTCCGGCTAATACTAGCAGTGGGGACTACTCCTATAGTAAAAGACACACGTCTATTAGTGTTTCTAGAAGTCTGAGACGATTGACTTTCATTGTTGTGTGTGGGTTTAGTGACCAATCTATACATCCCTAGTTTAAGCACATTTGTGTTCTTAATGCTTTGTGATCGAATATGTGTTTTGGGAGTAATCATGGTAACCTATCCTTCCCAACCGTCTTGGGGGCAAACCCAGGTTTTGCAAATGTAGAATTGGAGAAAACAGATGGTTTTCCCATGACAGAGGGTTTAGTCACTTTGTGCGCATTGGGTTGTCTTATAACAGGTTTCTTAACGGTAGGTTCCATAATTTTCCCACCCATCTTAGCAACGAGTTTCTTCAACTCTGCTCTCGCTATTTCCCTGTCTTGTAGCTGAGCTTTCAAGTCTTTAATTTACAAACTCTTTTCATTCATTTCTCGACACATTTGGGAAAGTTTTTCTTGCAATTTATTATCATGTGGAAAACTTCCGATGTCTTTTTGTAAATCAAGTTCAAGAGAATCACAATGTTTTTGAAGGAAATCAGTTTTGTGTTGAAGTAACTCAAAGGCCTTTTTATCAATATTTTCTTTACGTTTCGAAAGCTCAAGTTCAAGACGCTTACATTCTTTGATCTTATCAAGATATTTGCATGCAACATCAGAATATTAATCAATATCAGCACAACATTGAAGAGTAAAACATAAAATATCTTTGGAGAGACATTCTTCTAAGGGTAGATCATATTCGTTTGAAAACTCTCATTTGTCATTTTGAAGGTCATCAATTTCTTTTTCAAGAGACTCAACATATTTCAAATCATCAAACATTTCAGATCGAATTAATTTTTCAAACTTAAGAACATTTTCTTTGATTATCTTCGTATTTGGTATTAAAAGTTCTTTCACAAGCACAGTTATGTCTTGAGGAATCTCTGTTTTCCACTTATCCTTTTCACGTTTTTCCCAATCATTTTCAACAATTGATTGAACATTATCAATAGGGTGTTTAAGAATACCAAGTGTTTTTCTACTTTTGCTTTTAGAAACATCAAGAGGCAAATAGTTAATATATTTAAAAACATTTGATTTCTTATTGGCAAAAAATTTCTTCCATTGAATTCTTCGTTGTTTGCTTTCAAGAAATAATTCCTCACGAGACTTCTGTTTTTGTGGAGTGAAAAGACCTTAAAGACTGTTTTCGTAAGCATAATTATATGGTTTCACAAAATCTTTATTGACCGGTGATCTACTCTCCTCATCCCAAAGGGATGTCTCTTCACTATCGAGCCTAGCTACTGGGCAATCATGATCGGTCCATTCGGACTTGTCAAGATATAAGTGGGGGTTCGCAGCTTGAGCTTGTTCGAGGTACTTGGGACTTTCAAAACTAGCTTGACCCTTGAAAAACGACCGAGGTGCTATCATTCTAACGGGCTGAATAGAGTCATGCGTTTTATAAACAACTTTTTTCAAAAAATCGACTTGTTCTTCGAGATCCGTAACTTTTTCAGAATCTTTGCCTTGTTTATTTTTGAAGCTTGTTTTAACGTTTCAACCTCTTGTTTCTTTTCCTCAATAATTTTAGAAGAATCGATGGTATTCATGGAAAGCCTTTGTTCAAGTTCGTTAACTTTTGTTGTGGCAAGATACTTTTTTTGACGTTCACCACTTAATAAAACATTAAATTGACGTTTTCTTTAGTTAACAAGGCAATAGCTTCGTTGTAATTATTTTCAAAATCGTCCTTTTTAACGTTAATTAAACGACTTTTGTACCCTTCAAGCTCTTTTTCTCTTTGAAGAAGTTGAGCCCCATAACTATCAATGGTCTCACTAGATTTTATAAGAGCAGCTTTGCTTTATTTAAAGTTTTGAGTGAGCGCTACGTTTGCCTTCTTTAATTGCTTTTGACTCTTTCTATTTTCATTGACATCTTTTTGTAAACTAGCAATTAAATTAGCAAGCACGAAACGCTCCTCGTCATCATACTCATTTGCATGTTGATCATCCTCAAACTCATTATTGCACATGTCTGATGAATCGGGTGTGGTATTGCTATCAATCGTTTCCATCATACATGTGTCAGTAATTGTTGTTGGTAGATCACTATGCTCATGTGTATCACCAAACACATTTTGTTCATCATCATGTTGTACCTTATCAATTGGATCGGTCTCAAAGATAGGACCATTGTGATCTTCAGTGAAAGTGAGAACCTCATGAATATTTGCCATGTATGAATATGTGCCTATAGTTCTTGGTCGGAGAGTTCATCATCCGTGTCGTCAAGCATTTCTCTTTCCTCAGCTGATAACTTGATCCCAACTTCCATCTTCTTGCATAGCAGCATCTTTTCCTTATGATAACCATAATCTTTAACCCTCTTTGGCTGCCTGCATTCCCTAGCCAAATGCCCAAAACCTCTGCAGTTAAAACACTGAATCCCACTTTGTTGCACAACTTGAGTACCAACAGTTTCCCTATTTCAAACAACAATATCAACCCTTTGGTTATCATACTTAGCGGGTTGTCGATCATATTTTGAAGGACTCTCAGCACGCCTTCGTGTGTCATTCCTTGGAGGACTCTGAGCATAGTTGTTCCTCGTGTTAGATGATGTTCTAAGGTTGTTGTTGGTGGGTTTGTAGTTTTTCCTGTATTGCTTCATAATGAAAGCCATCTGTTGCTTGGATTCCCTATCCTTTTGACCTAGTTCTTCATCACTGTCTTCTTCGGATGATTGCTCAGGTGTGGGTGATGGTGCTCTTGCAACTTATTTTCCTCGGGATCTTGTTGGAGCATGTGACTTAGAGATAGTGGATGATCGTGGTGATGATGATTGAGTAGAGCAGGTCTTTGGAGCACGAGAACGATAATCTGGGTAATGTTGAGTGGTAGACACCAAAGCAAGTGGATTTGCAACCTTTGCTAACCGTTCAGCTAGAAGTTCGTTTGCCTCATTATGAAATTGTTTCAAAATGTCAAAGAGTGTGTGATATGAAACTTCATCTAACTTTTGTTGTTGTTTCACCAAGGTGACAAATCGTGTCCACTCAGGTTGAAGTTGCTGTAGAAATTGGACATTGACTTGCATGGTGGAAACTTGCAAGTTGTTTCGGGTCATGTCATTCATCATTTTGTAGAATCGGGAGTAATAAGAATCAATTGATTCCCCATCCTTGGAAGTAAACTTGCCGAAGTTCCAAAACATCTTAGTTTTCATATCTTGTTTGTTAAGTGATTCACCTTGTTGCAATCTTTCAATGGCTTTCCACATTTCTTGAGCAGTAGGGCATGCATCAACCATGGAATAAATGTCATCTCCAATGCCACTGAGAATTAAGTAGATTGTGTAAAACCTGTAAATTTCAGGTTTTGACTATGACATCATTGTACACGTCACCTTATGATATCTATATATATTACCCCCTTTGGATGAAAATATTTGAGCAATCATATGCATCATACATGAGCATACACCATTTAAATCATCAAAACATGGAAACATTTGATCACATGACATTATATTATGATTATGAGTATTTAATCATAAGGACATTTGTATGACTACATTATATGAGCATACAAGGCTTTAAACAATCATACATTGGGACTATTAAGTCACCTGAAACACATGATCATAGGCATTCATCAATTTGATTTATAAAAATCTAAACTCATGATCACAGTTAATAACACTTACCAAGGAACTATTTTATGCTTCAAAATATATATTTATATATTTTCCTCACCTCATAAACAATACTATGATTCAACATAAACTACTCTTTATCATTAAACACTACAAATATCCACTTTAACTCATTTTCACAAATGTTTAAAGTGTAAATAAAGTAAATTATAAGTTTATTTAATTATGACTATACTTTCACCAAGGATCCTAAAACTTAACCAAAATGACTTAGGACTTGAACCTACTTCTACTATATTATACTTAGCCTCCTATTAACCATACCAAGACACTAAATTTGAACCAAAACCTATCCTAGACATATTCTAGTCGAATACCCAAAACCTTAAAACTATACTTACCTAGGAACCTTTTTAATATACATTTGACTTTAAAAAATGTACAACACACCCTAATTAAACCTTATACTATCCAAGTCACCTCACACCCTTTTGACTAGCCAAAACCGTCGGCCACAATTCAAACCAAAGACAAGGTGTACATGTTATGCATTTATGGAATGTACTAGGTAATATCTAAGCTTATATATGAAAGTAGTATAGAAACTAAGACATCAAACACACATCGTTTCCTTTAGACGTGTGAAGTGACCAAACCACACAAAACTTTTACATGTACATCACTCTCATTAATAGATACACTATGCAACTTCATTTTATCCTTTTGGGCTTGTATAGATGCGACGGGTAGGGGCTTACCAAAAGCCAAGTGTACAACAAGTTAATTAATAACCTAGTACCACATAGTACCTTGGAAAATCACAATAAATCTTGTGCACCTCTTTCTTGCCGTGGCTTCACCCTAGACCACATCCATCATCTTTACCCTGATATTTAGCTGACACGTTGGACTTCACTTCTCACTTACCACACTCAAAATTCGGATCACCATTTCACATAACACCTAGACACAACAAACTCATACACAAACATTTACTACACCCAAATCTTGGTTCCAAGACATTTAAAGCTAGTTTACACAAGATTCATAGCATTCAGGACAAGTCATCCTAGGTCACGTTTAGGAATAACCCGACGCATAGGAGCCCTAATCCTTGATCATCCACCATCTCTTCTAATAACAAGTAATTGTAAACCCTCCAAGACTCTATTTCAATCTTTTCATACCTCTCTTTACATGTCATGCATATATAAGCCAAGGAAATGAAGCTAGGATTGCATGCACACGTAAAATACCCTAAGTCAACCTACCAACAACATATAAGCCCACGGCTTATATTGTTTTCATGGGCAAGTATGCCTCAAAACACTATATTCATGACGAACTAGTAAGAACCATGCTTAAGGAAACCTATGTAAGCCTTAGTTAAACAACTTAGTGTTATAACCTAAACTATAAGCTCAAACTATAAGCCCTTATTCACGGCTCAATATTAAGTCGTATAGGAAACACATATTTGATAAGCTTATATAGTTAGAATATGTTTAGGATTAGAAGAAGTAATAAATTATCCATAATAAGCCATAAGCATATTTAAGCCGAAACAAATAAGCCATATAAGCTCATATAAGCCCATACATAAGCCCAAATTAACTAGTATCTTAGTGAAGATAACCTATAGACTGAAAATTACCATAGGGTGGTAAGCACTGTCCAATCATGCACACTTGCTTAAGCAAGATAAACATAATTGTCTTCAAGTGTCCCTTGCTAACCAAAGTTCTTAACAATGAAGTTATCTTATAAAATCCTTTGTAACTTCCCAGGTAAGCCCAATAAAAATCATACTCAAGTCTCCCAACATAGCACATCCAATTCTAGGTCAAAAAGTCTTGACAGCGTGCAAAGTATATCAACTTTTCATGCTACAGTGCCTCACGATTTAGTAAACTAACTCGTACTCAACAGTGGACATAATCTAGAATTATGATAAGAGTATTATATGAATACCCAAATGTCCTAAAGGTTTCCTAAACCTCCCCTTAAAATAAGATATACAAGTTTCTAAATAAAATACGTGCAATAAAAATTTATGTCAAGATAGGAATATAAATATTCCAACCATCATCCATAAACTTGAACATGCTCCAAGTAAGCTCCAAGGATCCATAAGCAACTTTGTATCCATTTGTACAATACTAACAATGCCTGCATAATTAGATCAAAAACCACAAAACTAACATATTGCTGTCAACGTCATTTTAACACTTATCAACGTTAAAATAACTTTTGTCAGCGTTAGATAAATAAAGTGGAAAACCTAATTTACGACAAATACCAATAACAACGCATATCCTGTACATACTTTTACAATAAGTTCCAAAAATACATATTAGGTAAGATTGATCATTCCAATACTTGTTACCAAGTATTGAAATCTCCCAGTATCAAAAGGTTTAGTTAATAAATCAGCCACATTTTCTTCTGTGTCAACCCTATCTGGTTGTATTAAACCTTTTTCAAAACAATCTCTTATAAAATGATGTCTAATTTCTATGTGTTTTGTTTAATAATGATGTACAAGATTTTTAATAATGCATAAAGTACTGTTATTGTCTAGAAAAATCTTGGTATGCAAAAAATTATACCTATAATCCAACAGTTGGTTCTGAATCCATAAGACTTGTCCACAACAAGCAGCTGCAACTACATATTCTGCTTCAGTTGTAGATTTGGCCACCACTATTTGTTTCTTGCATTGCCAAGATATCAACCTACTCCCAAGAAATTGGCATCCACTAGTTGTGGATTTTCTATCAAACTTGTCACCCCCATAATCACTATCTAAATAAGCAATAAGCTCCAATAGAGAATCCTTTGTATACCATAATCCCAAGGTGGGATAGCACCTAAGGTATCTAAAAATCCTCTTGACAGCATGAGGATGACATTCTTTGGGAGTCACTTGATGGCGTGTACATGCACACACAACAAACATAATGTCAGGTCTAGAAGCTGTAAGATACATCAATGATCCAATCATTGACCTATAATGTCTGACATCCACCTCTTTTCCATCTCCAACCTTTCCCCAAGGGTGTTCCCTATCTATGGGTGTGCTAGCCCATTTTTCATGTGGAGAAAAGCCAAACTTCTTCAAGATCTCTGCTACATATTTGTCTTGAGAGATGAAGATACCATCTTCTTTCTGCTGAACTTGTAACCCCAGAAAGAAGTTCATCTCTCCCATTGCACTCATCTTGAACTTGTCTGTCATGAGCTTGGAAAAGTCTTCACTCATCTTTGGACTTGAAGAGCCAAAGATGATATCATCAACATAGACCTGAACAAGTAAGAAGTCCTTGCCGGTCTTCTTAGTAAACAAAGTCTGATCTATGGTGCCCCTCTTGAATCCATTTTCCACAAGATAGGTGGACAATGTACCATACCATGCTCTTGGGGCTTGGTGAAGTCTATACATTGATTTCTTCACTCTATACACCTTGTCTGGATGTTCAGAATCTTCAAAACCAGGAGACTGCATAACATAAACCTCCTCTGCAATTGTGCGATAAAGAAAATCACTCTTCACATCCATTTGATAAACTGTGAAGCCCATACAAGAAGCATAGGCTAGTAAAATCCTTATTGCTTCAATCCTTGCAACAGGTGCAAAAACCTCTTCATAGTCTATCCCTTCCTCTTGTGTATAGCCTTGAGCAACTAAACGTGCCTTGTTTCTGACCACAATTCCTCTCTCATCCTTTTTGTTTCTAAGAACCCATCTTGTCCCTATAGGTCTGACATATCTAGGACAATCAACTAGCTCCCAAAAATCTTGAATAGCAAACTGGTGAAGCTCATATTGCATTGCTTCCACCCAACTTGGTTCTTTGAGAGAATCAAATATCTTCTTGGGTTCCTGTTGTGACAGAAAACAAGCAAACAAACATGCCTGAACAAGAGGGGTATCAACCTTCATGTGAATATCGGAAATAAATCCTCCATGATTCTAATGAGACCTTCTAGTTTGTACAGGAGACATCTCATCACCAATAATTAGAGAAGAAGGGTGATTCTTGATAGTAGATGTAAGCACTCCTCCTTCAATAATTGTGTTATCTTCAATTTCAGTCTCCAAGTTGCCAATATCATCTTCAAATTCTTCTTCATCATCACCTGAATGAACCTCTCCATGTATTTTGGAAGGTTCACCTTGTTCAAAAACACTGGAAGAGAATAAATGGTCAAAAGAGTTATCAACGCCTGAATTATGGTTGTCAACGTATGAGCCATCAACGTCTGAATTTGTCTTGTCAGCGTTGGATTTTTCCTTGTCAGCGCTTGAAGATTCATGCATGTTTTCATCAACTGGTGTTTCTTGTGGACCACCTTTTTCCTTTCCAGTAGCAGCAGTAGCAGCAAATGCATCTGTCCAAATAGGAATGGTAACATACTCAAGTATGCGAGCTGATTTGTCTGCATGTGATCCTACCTCCTTATCAACATGTATACTTGAAATTTCAACAATAGAAATACGTTCTCAAAACGCAAATTGTTGGTGATAAGAGTGCCTTTGCCAGTAATGGTTCCATATCCTCCTCCAAAGTACACTTTGTCACCATCCTTAATGGGGGTAAAGTTTGTCAAATAATCTTCCTTCCCCGTCATGTGCCTAGAGCATCCACTATCCCAATATCCATGATCATCAACCTGTTTTTGAATGCCCTGCACATAAAGAAAACAAATGAGTTTTCTTTGGGAACCCAAGCGTAAGCAGACTTGGATTCATTTGGTTGTTCAACAAGAACAGACTTAGTCCTTATAACAACCCCTTGTTCATCCCTTTTTGGATTAAACACCCAGTTAACCCCAATTGGTTTAGTTATGACCTTTCAAATATAATGAAATCTGTTACAGATCATGGAAATCCCATCTGAATTAGGGTTTTGGTCTTGTTTGGGTCTCCATGTCAAGCTAGAAGAAGCTTTAGACCCCTTCCCTTTGGTTGCAAGTATTTGTTATTACTTGGTCTAAAAGTGTTGGAAACATTCCTGTCAGCGCTAAAATTGTTCTTGACAACGCTGAAATTACCCTTATCAGCGTCAAACCTAGGGTTTGCTACATGAACCCATTGTCTGTTAGACCCTTTAGTAAATAATGGAGCTAGTCTAATGACTTGTGGACTTTGCTGGACAAAAGGTTTGAGTTTGACCATGGTTAACTTTCTATCAGCGTTGACCTTTGAAGCATTGACACACTTATAAGCCAAATGTAAATAACTCCCACAAGTATAACAGGCTTTTCTAGACATAACTCTAGGTCTAGATGAAAAAACCTGTCCCATTATCACTAGCTTGACTTTTTGGTGACCTAGGTTTTCTATACATTTCTGCATATTTAATACTAGGTTTTCTATCAACGTTTAAGCCAAGGTCAACAATCTTTCCAGTAGTAGGGTTGGTCACTTTTATGGGTGATGACTCATTTGGGCTTTCACTAAGCATGCCACCTTTAACAAATAAAGTAGGATTGGCTTTCTTCCATTGGTCCAAATCTATCAATTTCTGCTTATATTCCTCTATTGGAGTAAGAACTCTTGGTGGAGGAATAAATTCCATTTTTTGGAGTTCTGGGATACCAGTCCAAGACAAATCCTTTCTAAGGACACCATAGAAGTTCCCAGTAGGAGCTGGAACACCAGCATACTCTTTCATCCCAATCCCAGTCATATCCTTAGAATCCATTTGTTCACTAACACATTTTTCTAGGGTTTGAGAAGCTTTATCAAATCTTTGAATTTTAAGCCCTACATTATCTTTGTTTTTAATGGCCTCATCTAACTCAGCTTGTGTAACACCTTTGGATCTCTCCAAGATGTCCCTAATCTTAATACTAGCATTTAGGTCATGAGTCAAAACATTGATATGATCTCTTAGGACAAGCTCCATTTTCTTATATTCAGCCACAGTCTTTTCAGTTTAAACAAGAGCAAGTTGATAGTTAGATAACTTGCATTTTTCATCAAAAATATCTGATTTAACTTTAAAATTTCTTTGTTAAGTTTTTCAGTGATCAAACGACAACCTTTACTACAAAATACATCATCATATACCTCATTGTCTGATGAAGATGAAGAATGTGCCATGAGAGCATAGTGAACATGATCATCTTCTTTCTTTTCTGCAACCAAGGCTTTGTTCTCTTCCACATCTTTGGCCAAAAAGCTCCAGTCCTAGGCAACACCATCAATCTCTTGCATGGCAACCATATCTTTTGTATCTTCAACCTTGATGATTTGGCTTGCAGGCTTTCCAGCATCAGATCTTCTTGGAGATCTGGACTCTCTCATAAAGTGACCCATTCTATGGCAATTGTAACACTCAACCTTGGATTTATTAAACCCAGCAGTGTCTTTAGCATTAAAAGTCATTTTCTTCCTGAATGTCCTATTCCATCTATTTTCCCTTATGCTTGCAAGTGCCATACTCCACTTTATGTCTATCTCCTCCAAATACCCATCACTAATTTACTCAAGGTCCTCATATGTAATCACTGAACCATTGGGCAATGAAGCAATGTATGCACACACTGTATCTAGATCAATACCAGCAGGCTTAACTCTTGGTGAGTCAACATTGTATGTGTCAGCGTCTGAATGTGGGGCGCTGACAAAGCTTGATCCAATGTTGACACAAGGTGATCCAGTAACAGGGTGCATGTATGACTCCCTTTTATCAAATTGACCTTCACAATGTGAGAAGAAGGCCATATTTCCATTGGTAGATTTGCTTCCTTGATCTAAAAGGATTTCACTCTCTACAATCCTCAGTTTATTGTAGACGTCATCAAAAGTGGAACTTTTGTGAGCATTATTAGCAATCATAGACCTTGCTTCAATCTTCCATGCATCACCAAAACTTTTAAGGAAAGTGGTGATGATATCAGCATCATCATGTACTGTTCCCATAAATGACAACTTGCTTGTGATGTCAAGAAGTCTGCTTCTCACCCCACTTAGCTTTTCATTGGGAAGAGCTTTGAACACAACATACTCATGCAAGAGTTGCTTCTTTTTCTATGAGGCAGTATCATCATTACCACCATAAATGACTTGAAGGGATACCCAAAGATCTTAGGCAGACTCATAGCCTCTATACTTGTGCTGATTGGCTTGTCCCAAAGAAAGTTTAAGGATGCTTAGAGTTTTCATGACATTCCTTCTCTTTGCAATTTCCTCAGCTGAGACAGCTCTCCCATCTCCAGTTTGTTCTTTTCGATCAGCTTCACTTGAGCCTGGAGTTGATCTCAAAGTAATAGCAGCTTGAATCTTGGCAGCCTTATCGAATGTGTTTCCATATTCAATAATTTCCCATAGGGTGTGGTCATGGATTTGAAGGTACTGCTCAAATATGAACTTCCATAGCTCAAAGTTGTCTGGGTCTAGCATGGGGATTTTTAGGTTATGGCTTGAGGAGGAGGTCAACTCTAGAGTGGACATATTGTCTAGTTTTTAGAGTTTCTTGAAAAATTAGGGTTTTTGGCGATTTAAGGTTTTTAGGGTTTTGTGTTCTTTGGATCAAAGTTCCTCAACAAGCTCTGATACCACTTGTTGATCCCAAACTTAGATCGATTTAGCTTGTGTAAACAAGAATGAATCAAATTAAACACTTAGAGAAACTTTATTGTATATGAAACAATTTAAGTATTATGCGGAATTAATACTTAAACAAGAACACACAAACAGAATAAACCAAACTTTCACTTGATTGATTAATCGAACTTACGTACAATGAAAGTGTGAAAAACATATATTGAACTAAACCTAAAGGCCTCCTTTTATAGATTAAGGAACCTTGTACAAGAGTCTATGTATCAACTATTTTAGGTAAAGATAAACATAAGAAATACATTCTCGAACATATATTTACTAGAAACATAAAACGTGTAGACTAAGTATCCTATCAGTGCTTGACTTCTTCTTATCAACGCTTGACTTCTTCCTATCAACGCTTGTCATGACAACGCTTGATTTCTTCCTATCAACGTCCAATTTCCTCTTGTCAGCGTCTAAGTGTCTTGGCTTCATTTTATTACCAACACATTACATCACTGGGTCCATGATGTGGATCTTTAATAACATATGAGTTGAACCGGTTTCTGCCTAAGGTTGTAAGGAGGGCTTCTTTCTTTTCACCCTTTATCATTACAATTCTTTTTAATCCTTCAACCCCTTCAATGTTTACCAATACGTCATAGCTAGCACCTTGTTGTGATTGTTCCAGTGCTAACTTAAGTACTTGGTCAGCATTCACCTACGTTCACAATCTTTCTCCATCTTTCTTAAGGACTACTATTTCTAGCTAGGAATGTCCTTTAGAAAATTCCTCCGGTCCATGATGTGGATCTTCAATAACATATGAGTTGACCCGGTTTCTGCCTAAGGTTGTAAGGAGGGCTTCTTTCTTTTCACCCTTTATTCATTACAATTCTTTTTAATCCTTCAACCCCTTCAATGTTTACCAATACGTCATAGCTAGCACCTTGTTGTGATTGTTCCAGTGCTAACTTAAGTACTTGGTCGGTATTCACCTACGTTCACAATCTTTCTCCATCTTTCTTAAGGACTACTATTTCTAGCTAGGAATGTCCTTTGGAAGATTCCTCCCGTTTTGGAAGAGTCATTGGACTTAACTTATCCTACCATCCTTATGTCACCACAATCTTCATCCTCGGGAAATAAATGGGTTGAGGGTAAGTATATGTCACCATGAACATATATTTTTTATGTGCAAATCCGTTTTGCTACCACGATATTCTAAAACATTTCGCACATGTCGGGATGAGCTATCACGTTAAGTCAAACCATTTGTGATTCATCATTCCCTATATTAAATAACATTTTCTCCCCATATTAAAAACTATTAACCCAACCTGTAAAACCCGCATGCTTTTACCATGAATAGTACCCTTAAGATCGTACGTACTAGATTTAAACTTTCCTTTTATAGTATGATTACGTTCAAGTATTAGAATTTTAAGTATTACGTACGTGTTAGAACACGATAAGTATTTATTGATGATCCCTATAGATCGTTGGGCTCAATGGTTATGAACCATATATCTAGGTTTGATCATCGTTCATATGATAACATAGCGGAAAAGAACAATGATCATGACAAGGTGTTTAGGCACAAAAGACACGAATTAAAACAATAGGGATGTTCATTATATTAATAACAAACATCCACTAGACGTGTATACATTGAATCCCACGTCTAGTGCGATACACACTTTAGGTTTACATTGTGAATGAATGATGATGTGATATATAAAACCTACGTCCTATGTTTTCTTTATATACTAGAAAACATAGCTTACAAAGAAAGCTAAAGTAATAAAAAGACTCCAACGGCTTGTTCTTTTGCAACTTGTACTTTTTAGCCCTTGTCTTCTTATTTTGTTGTGTTTTGACTTATCAACTCAATAATTCGACCCAACAATCTTCCCCTAGTTGATGATGTCAAAACACTCCTCTTAAGCATGAATCCTTTGTATGTAGTACATGATCTCCAAGAAGCTTCCCCTTAAGTATAGCACATATTCTTCCCCTTTTTGACACATCAATAGGGAATATGTGAAAGTATGCAATCTTGTAGATTCTCCAAAAGTAGCTCTATGTAATGATCCTGAAGAAAAATAAATAAAGTATTCTTGATGTTGAAGTAAAACAACCCAAACCTATGTTCCATGTCTTGTTTATCCATGTGATGAAGAACTTATACCAGATAGAAAATATAAGTAGACCTCGATCCCTTGTCAATATTCTCATCCTATGTGAGACACTGAGCACGATAATGTAACTCCTTCAAGTGTTATGACAAGTCTTCATCACCATCCATGTAAAGCACGAACAAGTTACCTTTAAAGTGTGAGTGCCACTGAAAACACCACGACTTTAAGATATGATAGAACACAAACTTGCGAAAATCTTCTTCAATCATCAAAACTTACCATAAGAATTCTTCCCCTTAAGTCAACACCTCTTCATGACAAATTTAATGGAATAACATCTTCATACCATATGTAAAAGTATCCTGATGGATAACTCTTTCACAAGGCTATCCTGATTACATAGTTTAAAATATCCATTAAATTCCCACGAATAATTGCTAACTCGCTTTAAAATCATTAATCCCTTTCAATATATCCGAGCCATAAATATCATCATGATATTCTGAATTAAACGGAGATTCCATGTACCTTTGTGTGTATTATCCTCCTTTTTGTATGCTTAAAACGTACCAGTTTTCTCAAACAGCAGCAAACTTTGTGTTGTCCAATATCTCTTCTGTCCAATATCTTGGTCAGATGTATTGTCCGATATCTGACAATACGTATCAGCGTTGAAGCTCATATATCGGACGACACTGTCAACTCTATCAGTGTTGACTTATTCCTGTCAGCGTCGAAACCCTTCCTGTCAGCGCCCAAATAACAAACGTCAGCGCCAACCTAAAATCCTGTCAGCGTTCATCTTTAAACCTGTCAGCGTCTATATTAAACCTTGTCAGCGTCTAAGGTTTAAACGTGTCAGCGTTTAATTTTTTAACATCAGCGTCATAATCTGTCAACGTTGAACCACACTCTTGTCAGCGTTGTAAATATCTTGTCAGTGCCTCGTCTGCTGACGTCATCTATGGCCACATCTCCTATCAGCGTATGATAACAAGTTATCTTAATTCTCATCAACAAATACTGATCCAAATAATCCAAGTCAGATATGCTTTGTTCGCAAAATATTTGCAAAAATCATATTCGTGTGAACACACAATCTTCAACCAATAAGAAACGAATGATTTACTCATCCTCATGTGAATAACCGTATACTGGCATGTAGCAGATTCGAATCTTAGGGTTTTGTTTTGGGCCGTGTGAATGCAAGATATCCAAACCGTGTGAAAGCAAATCTCCACCAATGAGCAAGGAATGGCCGTGTGAACGCGTTAAACTTCAACCAATAGGAATTTACAAACCGTGTGAACGCATACTTTTGCTTAACCTCATGTGAACACTCACTATCAATCGTGTGAACACATAAAGTAATTACTCCAATCAGAATCGGATGATTTAAGTCCTACGTGAATTACCTTGGACAAGCATGTAGATAATCAGTAATAACGAATCATTCCATGCGTATAGTAAATTATCCATATTCTGCATGTACCACGTATTATAGTAAACCAACTCTTGGAAGTATGCATGATGATCTTTTTGCAATTCACTGTTGCTGCTACAATATAAGCCTCGATCTAGGGTTTATTTAAAATTTGAGCATCGAAACCCTAATTAGGGTTTGTAAATAACCTTAGATCGTGTATCTTCACATGTTTTAACAGCCACGAACATCAATTCTTCCTGCTTTTAAATAGATCTAGGGTTTGAAGAACCCTAGTTCATTATGTAAAAGCAGAAAACTGAAAATCTTCCATCAGCCAACTTCGACGCTTAATAACTTTTGCCTGGGGATAAAACTCGACAATCCCTCCGGTGGATGTTTAGATCTATGTATGTAGAACACACATCTAAAATTTCGTGACGATCCAACGGTTCAAACAAAAGTTATAACCTTCTGAATACTGCTGCGCACACAAAAACGTCCAGAAAAATTCAATACTAATTTTTCTTCTTCACGATACACGAACACCTCGTCGGACCTAGATATCACGAGCCTTAGTCTCTGATACCAATTGATGATCCCTATAGATCGTTGGGCTCAATGGTTATGAACCATATATCTAGGTTTGATCATCGTTCATATGATAACATAGCGGAAAAGAACAATGATCATGACAAGGTGTTTAGGCACAAAAGACACGAATTAAAACAATAGGGATGTTCATTATATTAATAACAAACATCCACTAGACGTGTATACATTGAATCCCACGTCTAGTGCGATACACACTTTAGGTTTACATTGTGAATGAATGATGATGTGATATATAAAACCTACGTCCTATGTTTTCTTTATATACTAGAAAACATAGCTTACAAAGAAAGCTAAAGTAATAAAAAGACTCCAACGGCTTGTTCTTTTGCAACTTGTACTTTTTAGCCCTTGTCTTCTTATTTTGTTGTGTTTTGACTTATCAACTCAATAATTCGACCCAACATTTATTACGTATGAACACACAATAATTATTCAAACAGTAATAAATCACGAACATGCGATCATGAAATAATGAACGTAAATTCATCACGAGCTAATATTAATTACGTATATATATTTATTACGAACACGAATAAATATATTAAGTCACGGTTAATAATTAACGAGAACACATAAAACACGAACACGATAAAACACGAACGAACACTAAAATAATTAGACTCGGAAAAGGTACGGGTTACCCCAAGTGGGGCCCCCTACCCGCGGCTACACCAAGACAATGGGCCAAGCCCATTTAAATTTTACTAACAAGGGGGTTAAGGGGTAAAACAAGTTTCACTTTTCACATTACAGGAAAATAACAAAAACCCTAAAAAGTTTTTCTCCTTCTCCTTGTTCTTTCCTTTGGCCGCTGAATATAAAGACACAAAAGGGGGTGTTCGGTTGATTTTTGATCTTGAATTTTGTGCAAGCATTGGTGTGTGTTCATCCTCGTTTGATCCACGCATTCGGTATACCTTTTTAATCCTTTTCTTTTATGTTTTGATTTAATAAATTACATAAGATCATGATGTTTTTAAAAAGCTAATTAAAAACATTTATTAAACAAGTAAATGGTTATGGGGTAAATCAAAACAAGGGATTTAGGGGTGTTTGATGTAGGCCGACGCCTAACCAAGACCAAGGGGGGTCTCGGCTTGGCTTACGAACCACCACCGAGACCTCATGGTCTCGGTTTGGTGGTGTGGGTCCCACGGCAGCAGCAAACAGGGGGGAATCCCGAAGTGGTTCGGGGTATGGTGTTGATTACGGGTCCGGTTCATGGTTTCTAGTCACGGTCTGGTTCATTGTTTATGTTAAGGTTTATGATTTTAATAATTATATGTTAACAATTAAATTAATAAAGCATGACATAATTAATTTAATAAACATGACTTAGGTTATAATTTAATTATTAGATCATGAATTTTTAACCTAAGTATTTATATTTTCTAGACTTTATAATTAATTAATTATTAAAAACCATGACTATAATTAATTAATTAACATGACTTAGGTTATATTATTAATAATTGATAATACATGTTTTAACATAAGTATTTAATTTTATTTAATTAAAAACATGATATATTTAATTAAATACTTTTAACCTATAGTTTATTTAAATTACATGTAATAATTAATAAACTATACCTTATATCAATATGACTTAGAATAATAATCAGAAACACTTAAGCTTATATAATTAGCTTATTTAACCAACTTATATCTATTTATGGAAACTTTCTATTTTTAGAAACTTATTTAATTAAGGCAGCTAATCTATTTATGGAAACTTTCAATTTTTAGAAACTTATCTATTTTAAACAGTAATTCTATTTTTGGAAACTTTCTAATTTTTCATAAATTTTCTATTTTTGGAAACTTTCTATTTTTGGAAACTTTCTATTTTTGGAAACTTTGTATTTTGGAAACTTTCTATTTTTGGTAACTTTCTATTTTTGGAAACTTTCTATTTTAGGAAACCTGCTATTTTTAGAAAGTTACTTATTATTACACAATAAGTATAATAATACATGAAATACAAGTAATACTTAATCAGAATAGACAGAATATAAGATAGATATAGTGTAAAGCTTTAAACAGTAAAACATGACATGAACGTATGAAATAAGCTAAGACAAGACATAAAACCAGTTACGTATTTAGTAATCAGATACTTATACACGTATGTATTTATGTAGCATTAGTGATACCTAAGTAGGACTCTCTTCCGTTCGTCTTCTTCGTTCACTGGACATAAGGTACGGATTCCCGTCCTTTCAGTATGGACATTATTTCCTTATTAGGATTCCCCGTATGCAGCCAAATGTTTTCCCGTAGTATAAGTTTATATGTTTGATTTGCTTATGTTTAATTTAAAATACCTATATCCATATACATGCATGACCAGTTTCACCTAGTTATGGAGGTACCATAACCATAACACTAGAGGCACTGGTGTTATGACTTCCCCACGGCGGAGTGATTGCTCGTGGCGTCCCTTTAGCTTTTGGCCATATTATTATATTTATCATGTGGGGCATTTGGGTGCATCCTAGTTACATGTTTTTAGCAGATTACTCAGTGTGAATGTGGTGTGTGCCTTTCATCCTTCACAAGGAGCTGATCCCTCCTACCTAAACTAGTATATTAAATTAGAGGCAGCCCCTCTAATTTGCATGATGAGGTCACCCCTCCAAGTATTCATGCACGGTGGATTTTCATGACCTATATTGGCTAATGGTAGAATATGTTAAACAGTTTTTATAAGATAAACATAAGGCTTTTCAAACTATAAAACCAGTTTTACCAAGACTTAACCGGGTTATTCGGGACTTAGTTTCTTCCGCTGTTATATGCTTATATGCTTATATTGTTCATGCTTTATTGTACATCCGTGCACTGAGCGTATTGCTCAACCGTTTTCATTTTATATGTTACCAAAACGGTAGGTACTCAGGGACGCTTGTAGACTTTAAGCGTACATGCATATGGACTGGAAGCTTTCTAGCCTTTCATTGCTTTATGCATTATCTTTACGTTGATACTCTTTCCACGAACATTGTTTAGTCCTTTCATTTACAGTACTTATGTTTGTGTGTGATGAGCTTTACTTTTGGACTACCGATGTTTGATTCCGGTATTTCCGTTTATGGTCATGTAATGTTTTAGACATTTATCCTTGTATGCTTTGATGACACGCCATAATTACGTGTGACATTCCATTATCAAAATAGGGTGTTACAATTATGGTATCAGAGCCAAGGCTTCGACCTGTAGGCTCTCAAATTATGACATGTGATTAGTGGGTAGTCACTATGGTCTTCCTAGAACTGACAGTCGTTTTCATGCATTCATCATTTTTATTGCATACATATATATGTCATTGTCGCAGGTTTATGACTAAGTAATGGTTGGTACAGGACTGACCCTATTTAGTCGCATGTGTTTTATCGAAACTTTTAAATTTGGGACTGACCCATAGGCGTCCCCTCACCATGTCTTTTAATTTGGGTGAACTGACCATAGGCGTTCACTCTCGAGCATACAAAAGTTTTCATAAAACTGCATTATGCATTCATACACAAATTTTCTTGTATAAAATTTTTCTCTTAATTTATTGGTATAAATTTTTTTCATGTATATATATCTTATGTTTTGATCTGTTTAATCATATGTTTTATGTTATACTGTCAGATGGTTCTCACACGCGAACAGGAACAACTCAATGCAGCAATCCAAGCTGCAATGCAAGCTTTGCTTCCTCAACTGAGGAATGACATCAGGGCTAAGGTTCAAGCTGCCAACAATCAGCAGCATAACCAAGCACCTCCTCCTCCTCCTCCAGTGACATTGGAAATATGGCTGAAGAGATTCAACAAGCTCCGTCCTCGAGCTTTTGAGAAAACAGATAGCCCTAGTGACGCTGAAAGATGGTTGGCTCACATCGAGAAGATTTTAAATGTTATGGGTTGTGACTCCATGAGGTTGGCATGCTACCGGTTCGAAGGCGATGTGTTAAATTGGTGGTTAGCATTGAAGCAGTCCGAGGGAGGTGACGATTGGGTGGCTGGTTTGACATGGGCTCAGTTCAAAGATAGGGTGATGGAACAGCTCTTTCCCAAGGCTGAGCAAGACAAGCTCAAGAGGGAGTACCATGGGATCCGACAGAGAGCTAGGGAGAATAGTAATGAGTTTATGCAGCACTTTCTTCGCTTAGCTGGTTTCCTTGGTGCAGCAGCAAGTACTCCTGAAGAGCAGGCACATCACTTTAGGTGGGCTCTTCGCACATCGGTCGCAAACAATCTGGTGTGTGCTACGTTCAACACTCTTGCACAAGTGGCCGATGCGGCACGTAAGCTGGAGATGCTGCATGAGAGAGATGAGTTCAGGGAAGTTGAGAAACCCGACAAGAGGTAAACATTCGTATTCAAGCGGTGAACAATCCGTATTCCTTCTATATATGTCAATTATTCATCTCTTAAATTTTATCTTCCAGGCAGAAAACTGGGGACCGGTCTCAGCCGGCTACTCAGCACCAGCCTCATCAGCCCAAGGGAAACGGTCAGACTAACGACCGTTCTGCTATGGATAGGCGTGGCGGTAACGATAATTACCGTAACAACGCTGGACACTCCAAAGGCAGCAGGTCCTAATACTTACAATTTTTCTTATGATTTCATGTTATAACTCATATTCTGACACTCTAGCAAATCTTCTACAAGGAACCATGGAAATGGTAGGGACCAGAATCAGAGAGGTTCACAGCCTAGCCATCTAGCTATCACTGGTATTCAATCTTACGCTTATTCGCATTGTCCTTTGTACCCTATTATTATGTCTTATGAAAAATGTTTTATCAGGTCCTCAGCCAGCCAGAGCACCTGCTAGAGGATATACTCATCCTCTTTGCTCTACTTGCCACCGTAGGCACCCAGGGCCATGTCGTCGTAACACTAACGCATGCTTCAAGTGGTCTTCCTGGCCATATCATGAAGGATTGCCGTAAGGGCGAGATGGAGGGCACATCGGGACATGCTGATACCAAGCCGCCTCCTACCACTGGACGTATCTACACGACATCTCGAGACCAGGCCAATAAGTCTACAGGTACCATCACTGGAATCTTGTATATGTATGGTCAAGCTGCGTGTGTTCTTTTTGATACGGGTGCTACTCACTTGGTCATTTCTACTGCCTATGCTAAGAACATTAGGATGCTCCCTATGCCACTAGAAAATAGACTTACTATTTCCACGCCTTTGAGGGACTCTGTATTAATCACCCATGTATACAAGAGTCTTCCCCTAGAATTTGACGATAAGGTTCGTCCTGTTGACGTACTTCCGCTGGACATGAATGACTTTGACATGATTTTGGGCATGGATTGGTTATCCAAGCATCATGCTACCATAGACTGCCATTCATATCGAGTTATCTTCGGTGATGTTAATGCACCATAGTACAGTCATAACGGGTTCGTACCTGGACGGTCTGTACAAATCATATCTACCCTGCAATCGCGTGCACTACTATCACATGGCTGCGAGGGTTATCTAGCTATAGTTTACGACATGGATGATGAATCTCCATCAATTCAGGATCAACTAATAGTGTCGGAATTCCAAGATGTATTTCCAGAAGAACTTCCGGGCAAACCACCTACACGAGAAGTGGAATTCAATATCGAGCTTATCCCAGGAGCGGAACCGATCTCCAAAGCTCCTTATCGCATGGCTCCTATAGAGTTAAAGGAGCTGAAGGATCAACTGCAAGAACTTCTAGAACGAGGTTTCATTCGACCGAGTGCATCTCCATGGGGCGCACCGGTCTTATTTGTTAAGAAGAAGGACGACAGTATGCGTCTTTGCATAGACTATCGCGAGCTCAACAAGATTACTATCCGGAATAGGTATCCACTGCCGCATATAGACGATCTGTTTGACCAACTCCAAGGGGCCAAACACTTCTCCAAAATTGATCTTAGGTCAGGCTATCATCGGCTACGGGCTAAGGAGCAGGACATTGCCAAGACTGCTTTTCGTACCCGCTATGGCTACTACGAATTTGTAGTTATGCCATTCGGCCTGACCAATGCTCCAGCAGTGTTCATGGACTTGATGAACATAATCTTCCATGAATTTCTGGACAAGTTCGTCATTGTCTTCATCGATGACATCCTGATTTTCTCAAATTCCAAGGAGGACCACGAAGACCATCTTCGTACAGTACTACAGATTCTTCGCCAGAAGAAGTTGTATGCTAAATTCTCCAAATGTGAGTTCTGGTTAGAGAAGGTGGCATTCTTAGGTCACATTGTATTAGCAGAAGGAATCACTATGGATCCAACGAAGGTTGAGGCCATTACTAAGTGGTCGAGGCTGACATCAGCGACGGAAGTCCGCAGTTTCTTAGGCTTAGCTGGCTATTACCGTAGGTTCGTGAAGAACTTTTCCCGCTTAGCACTACTATTGACCAAACTGATGTGGAAAGGGGAGAAATTCGTCTGGACTGAAGAACGAGAGAAGAGCTTTGAAGACCTGAAGCAGAAGCTAGTATCTGCACCTATTCTTACTCTCCCATCTGGTACGGGTGGATTTCAAATCTATAGTGATGCATCGGGGAAGGGACTTGGCTGTGTTCTCATGCAACATGGGAAAGTGATCGCGTACGCTTCATGGCAGCTTAAGCCTTATGAAGAAAATTACCCTACGCATGACTTGGAACTTGCTGCATTCGTGTTTGCATTGAAAATATAGAGGCACTACTTATATGGAGAATCATGTGACATTTTCACGGACCACAAGAGCTTGAAGTATATCTTCACTCAACGTGAATTGAACATGAGGCAGAGGAGATGGTTAGAGCTGTTGAAGGATTATGACATTAATCTAAAGTATCATCCCGGAAAGGCAAATGTAGTAGCAGATGCACTTAGCAGGAAGTCTGGAATGATCAACGACATTAAAATTGAGGAGGAAATCATAAGATACTTGGAGCGACTAGACATCGAGATCATGGTACGTGGACAGCACGGTTACTAGGCTAATCTTAGAGTAGAACCCGAGTTACTCTCTAAGATCAAGGAAGCTCAGAAAGATGATGGAGAAATCTGGGCGATAGTTCAGAATTTGGAGAAACAGACGGAATTCAGAGTAGATGCAGATGGTATCGTATGGCAGGGCACGAGACTTTGTGTTCCTGATGATCAAGAACTCCGAGAAGCCTTGTTAGCTGAAGGTCATAGCTCCCCATTCTCTCTACATCCTAGTTCGACTAAGATGTACCATGACATCAAGCAGTACTTTTGGTGGAGTGGTATGAAACAGGATGTGGCCACTTACGTCTCCAAATGTCTTACCTGCCAGCAGGTCAAGATCGAGCATCAGCGATCTGGCGGTCTCCTTCAACCGTTAGATATCCCAGAGTGGAAGTGGGACAAAATCACCATGGATTTTGTTACTGGTCTTCCGCCTACCAAGAGGAAGCACGATGCAATTTGGGTTATTGTAGATCGACTTACCAAATCAGCTCATTTCTTACCGATCCGCAAGGAAGATCAGGTAAGTAAACTCGCCGATGCATATAGAAGAGAGATCATGAGACTCCACGGTGCTCCATCTAGCATCGTCTCAGACAGAGATCCTCGTTTCACTTCGCGATTTTGGAAGAGTCTGCAGAAAGCTTGGGGTACACAACTTAAGCTTAGCACGACTTTTCATCCTCAAACAGACGGACAGTCGGAGCGAACGATTCAAACATTAGAAGACATGTTGAGGTCATGTGCATTGGAATGGACGGGTGATTGGGACGATTACATCTGTTTGGTGGAGTTTGCATACAATAATAGTTGGCACGCAAGTATCAAGTGTGCTCCTTTCGAGATGTTGTATGGCAGAAAGTGTCGCACCCCAATCTGCTGGGACCAGGATGGCGAGCGAACACTAGAAGGACCATAAATCATTGAGATGACCAATGAAAGGATCGTAGTAGCTAAGCAGAAACTTCAGGAAGCACGGTCACGTCAGAAGAGTTATGCCGATAAGCATCGTAGGGACATAAATTTTAACGTAGGAGATCACGTCTTCCTTAAGGTTTCGCCGGCACGTGGTGTTAGACGCTTCATGATTAAAGCGAAGCTCAGTCCTCATTTCATCGGACTGTTTGATATCATTGAACGAGTCGGTGAAGTATCTTACCGGTTAGCGTTACCTCCGCAGCTTTCGCATGTACACAATGTGTTTCATGTGTCCTTACTCAGAGGGTACCAGTATCATCCCCTTGACATGGTTCAATATCCACTGGAACAGATACGTGAAGATCTCACCTTCATAGAAGAACCCGAACGAGTTCTTGACAGACAAGAACGAGTCATGAGAAGGAAGACGATTCCATTCGTCAAATTCCTCTGTAGGGATCATACCGAGCGGGAAGCCATTTGGGAAACAGAGGAGTCTATCCGGGCTTCTTACCCTTATTTCATATTTTGAATTCAGGTATGTTTTTCTTTTTCAGATTACTTTATCTATAATTCGGGGACGAATTATTCTTTTTAGGGGGGAAGAGTTGTAAAACCCGCATGCTTTTACCATGAATAGTACCCTTAAGCTCGTACGTACTAGATTTAAACTTTCCTTTTATAGTATGATTACGTTCAAGTATTAGAATTTTAAGTATTACGTACGTGTTAGAACACGATAAGTATTTATTACGTATGAACATACAATAATTATTCAAACAGTAATTAATCAAGAACATGCGATCATGAAATAATGAACGTAAATTAATCACGAGCTAATATTAATTACGTATATATATTTATTACGAACACGAATAAATATATTAAGTCAAGGTTAATAATTAACGAGAACACATAAAACACGAACACGATAAAACACGAACGAACACTAAAATAATTAGACTCGGAAAAGGTACGGGTTACCCCAAGTGGGGCCCCCTACCCGCGGCTACACCAAGACAATAGGCCAAGCCCATTTAAGTTTTACTAACAAGGGGGTTAAGGGGTAAAACAAGTTTCACTTTTCACATTACAGGAAAATAACAAAAAACCCTAAAAAGTTTTTCTCCTTCTCCTTGTTCTCTCCTTTGGCCGCCGGATATAAAGACACAAAAGGGGGTGTTCGGTTGATTTTTGATCTTGAATTTTGTGCAAGCATTGGTGTGTGTTCATCCTCGTTTGATCCACGCATTCGGTATACCTTTTTAATCATTTTCTTTTATGTTTTGATTTAATAAATTACATAAGATCATGATGTTTTTAAAAAGCTAATTAAAAACATTTATTAAACACGTAAATGGTTATGGGGTAAATCAAAACAAGGGATTTAGGGGTGTTTGATGTAGGCCGACGCCTAACCGGGACCAAGGGGGGTCTCGGCTTGGCTTATGAACCACCGCCGAGACCTCATGGTCTCGGTTAGGTGGTGTGGGTCCCACGGCAGCAGCAAACAGGGGGGAACCCCGAAGTGGTTCGAGGTATGGTGTTGATTACGGGTCCGGTTCATGGTTTCTAGTCACGGTCCGGTTCATTGTTTATGTTAAGGTTTATGATTTTAATAATTATATGTTAACAATTAAATTAATAAAGCATGACATAATTAATTTAATAAACATGACTTATCTTATAATTTAATTATTAGATCATGAATTTTTAACCTAAGTATTTATATTTTCTAGACTTTATAATTAATTAATTATTTAAAACCATGACTATAATTAATTAAATAACATGACTTAGGTTATATTATTAATAATTAATAATACATGTTTTAACCTAAGTATTTAACTTTATTTAATTAAAAACATGATATATTTAATTAAATACTTTTAACCTATAGTTTATTTAAATTAAATGTAATAATTAATAAACTATACCTTATATCAATATGACTTAGAATAATAATCAGAAACACTTAAGCTTATATAATTAGCTTATTTAACCAGCTTATATCTATTTATGGAAACTTTCTATTTTTAGAAACTTATTTAATTAAGGCATCTAATCTATTTATGGAAACTTTCTATTTTTAGAAACTTATCTATTTTAAGCTTCTATTTTTGGAAACTTTCTATTTTTGGAAACTTTCTATTTTTGGAAACTTTCTATTTTTGGTAACGTTCTATTTTTGAAAACTTTCTATTTTAGGAAACCTACTATGTTTAGAAAGTTACTTATTATTACACAGTAAGTATAATAATACATGAAATACAAGTAATACTTAATCAGAATAGACAGAATATAAGATAGATACAGTGTAAAGCTTTAAAAAGTAAAACATGACATGAACGTATGAAATAAGCTAAGACAAGACATAAAACCAGTTACGATTTAGTAATCAGATACTTATACACGTATGTATTTATGTAGCATTAGTGATACCGAAGTAGGAGTCTCTTCCGTTCGTCTTCTTTGTTCACTGGACATAAGGTACGGATTCCCGTCCTTTCAGTATGGACATTCTTTCCTTATTAGGATTCCCCGTATGCAGCCAACTGTTTTCCCGTAGTATAAGTTTGTATGTTTGATTTGCTTATGTTTAATTTAAAATACCTATAGCCATATACATGCATGACCAGTTTCACCTAGTTATGGAGGTACCATAACAATAACACTAGAGGCACTGGTGTTATGACTTCCCCACGGCAGAGTGATTGCTCGTGGCGTCCCTTCAGCTTTTAGCCATATTATTATATTTATCATGTGGGGCGTATGGGTGCATCCTAGTTACATGTTTTCAGCAGATTACTCAGTGTGAATGTGGTGTGTGCCTTGCATCCTTCACAAGGAGCTGATCCCTCCTACCCAAATCAGTATATTAAATTAGAGGCAGCCCCTCTAATTTGCATGATGAGGTCACCCCTCCAAGTATTCATGCACGGTGGATTTTCATGACCTATATTGGCTAATGGTAGAATATGTTAAACAGTTTTTATAAGATAAACATAAGGCTTTTCAAACTATAAAACCAGTTTTACCAAGACTTAACCGGGTTATTCGGGACTTAGTTTCTTCCGCTGTTATATGCTTATATGCTTATATTGTTCATGCTTTATTGTACATCCGTGCACTGAGCGTATTGCTCAGCC
This sequence comes from Glebionis coronaria, assembly GCA_025667525.1. Taxonomy (NCBI): domain Eukaryota; kingdom Viridiplantae; phylum Streptophyta; class Magnoliopsida; order Asterales; family Asteraceae; genus Glebionis; species Glebionis coronaria. The sequence goes on along the minus strand of CM046874.1, from coordinate 586,708,337 downwards.
GTTTTTCTTTTCTATGTTCCCAAAACGGCAGGTACTCAGGGACGCTCGTAGACTTTAAGCGTACGTGCATATGGACTGGAAGCTTTCTAGCCTTTCTTTACTTTATGAATTATCTTTACGTTGATACTCTTTCCATGGACATTGTTTAGTCCTTTCATTTACAGTACTTATGTTTGTGTGTGATGAGCTTTACTTTTGGACTACCGATGTTTGATTCCAGTATTTCCTTTTATGGTCATGTAATGTTTTAGACATTTATCCTTGTATGCTTTGATGACACGCCATAATTACGTGTGACATTCCATTATCAAAATGGGGTGTTACACAACCGATATTTTTGATATCAATTGATTTAATGAAGTTTTAACATAGTTTTTGGGAAGAAAAATGCAAGTCCGTTTTTCCTTCATGATACCAGTTTGTAAGATATGATACCGATTAGTAAAATGATCACATATTCACCATATTAGAATAAATTAACATGGTTGGACCTGATTGATGAGAACATCATATGATAAGATCACATAGTTCTTGTCGGTAAATGTTGGTCGCCTCATCACGTTTGAAGTCACCTCTTGACACCACATGTACGATTGGTATCGTTGTCTTGACACCAATTTGTGAACTTGGCACTTTCGACATCGAAGATTCTGAATGCTTGACAATTGCTCCCCCTCAATTGTTGACCCGTGTTCTATTGAAAGAGTTGTAGTCGTCGTTTGAGTAGTCGCATTTTCGAGTATGTTGATACCAATTGTAAATTGCTATGGTTTGTGGAGATGATAACTTCATAAAAACGAGATTTCTCTTGTTTTAACAAATAAATGCACTGATGCGTACATATATTCGTGTTAAATTGTGTTATAATGTAAACACAATCCCTTACATGGTTATAAAGTAAACCATGTCCGAGAAAATTAATTCCCGTTGTTGAGCCAAATCTTTCATAAGAAATACTTGACTTTAATATGAAAAATGGGTTGTAGTCTGAAATAACTACAAGCCATATATGCATGTTTTAAAATATATACAACTTTTGTACGACTGTATTTATGGCGCAGTGTCGATATTAATCAATATTTCTAAAGCCGTAAATATTATCGTAACAAAAGACATGCCTTTAAAAAATTTAGTAAAAATATTTTTGGATTTTTCTGATTTTTTCAGTTTATATGGTTTTATATTTTTGTATTTTTCTTTTGTGGATAAAAATATGACCAATAAATACAAATGATCATCAAGGATATGGAGAATAGTTTACCACCACTATTCTTTCGCTTCATCTGCCAATTCCTTTAGAGTCTCGGGCGAGAAAGTTCTCAATCATAACTTGTCGGCCAAAAATTCAATTCGAGCGTGATCTAAAGCCTTCATGAAAATATATGCCAATTGATACTCAGATCTGACAAAGTAAAGCTCAATCACTCTATTTTCCACTTAATCCTTGATAAAGTGGTAGCGAATGTCAATATGCTTCGACCGGGAGAATTGAACGTTGTTGCAGCATAAGGCAATTGCACTTTTGTTGTCGTAGTACATCGAAATTTTGTTGAAACCTAGACCATAGTCGGTTAATTGTGATCTCATCCAAAGAATTTGAGCACAGTAACCGGACATAGCTATGTATTCTGCCTCCGTACTTGAAATTGCAAAGCTTTTCTGCCTTTTTGATGCCCAACTGATTAGTCAATCTCCTAGTAGTTGCAAAGTTCCACTTGTGCTACGCCTTGTATCTTGACAACCCGCGTAATCCGCATCTGCATATGCCATTAGTGCAATCGAAGAGTCCTTCGAATACCAAAGTCCCCGATTAACGGTTCCTTTAATATACCGAAAGATCCGATTAACAGTAGCTAATTGTAACTCAGTAGGCCTAGTTTGATACCTAGCACACATACATATAGCAAACTGAAGATTAGGTCGACTAGTTGTGATATACAGAAGGGTACCGATCATTCCACGATAAAGTGTCGGATCATTAGCAATTACATTTGGATCTGCATCTAGCTAAGTTCTTTCCACCATTGGAGTATCCACGGGGTCGCAAGATTCCATCTTATATTTCTTTAGCGATTCAAGGGCATACTTGGATTGATTGATAAAGATGCCTCTAGGACTCTTTGATATCTAAAGACCTAATAAAAATGATACCTTGCCCATTATTGACATCTTAAACTTAGAAGACATGAGTGTTCCAACTCATCCGTTAAGGGTTGGGAAAGGCAGCAAATATAATATCATCAACGTATATTTGTACCATAATGATGTCTTTCCCTCGTTTCTGAATGAACAACATGGGATCCACCCTTGCCTTTAGCGAAGCCTTGCGTAATGAGGAATTGTGACAATAGATCATACCACGCTCGTGGAGCTTGCTTCAACCCATAAAGAGCCTTCTTAAGCTTGTACACGTGATTAGGATATTTAGAATTCACAAAACCATCCAGCTGTTGAACATAGACCTCTTCCTTGATTTCATCGTTGAGAAACGCCGTCTTCACATCCATCTGATAGACGATCATATTCATGTGGGCTGCATAAGCGAGAAATAGTCTAATGGCTTCCAAACGGGCAACGGGTGCAAAGGATTCCATGAAGTCAATGCCTAATAAATGCTTGTATCCACGAGCTACTAGTCGATCTTTGTTCTTCAATATTCCACCTAACTCGTCGAGTTTCACCTTGTAAACCCATTTCAAAGTGAGTAACGTCACTTGATCCGGGCATGGGACAAGTTCTCATACATCAAGACGTATAAATTCATTAAGTTCTTCTTGCATAGCTTCAATTCAATGTGATTAGGTAAAAGCTTGTTGCCACGTCTTGTTACACTCCCAAAATATCAGAGTATAATGGCAACAAGGGAGTGGTGACGTCATGATTATCATACACACACAGTTACAAAGAACGACCTCTAAATGAGACGTTCAGAAAATAGATCACTTATATTTGATAAAATAAATAGCTTTAACATAGTGCGGAAGCATAAAACTGATCACAGTTACAAAACATAGTTTCCAAATAATACAAATGATCTTTGTTTCAATAGAAATGACGGCAATGCATGAGACCTCACTTAGCATCTTCCTTCTTAATACCTGAGAAAAACATTGCTAAAGCGTCAACATAAAGTTGGTGAGTTCATAGGTTTAGTTAATTTGAAATGTTTAATGAACCACAAGATTTTCCCAAAAGTGATGACAATATAACAAATACAAAGTCATCATAAAAGTATTTATTACAGTCTAAGCTCGTGACACCGAAGCGTTAACAACACCGGTAGTTTAATCATTTAAATGTAGCCCAACTGGATGCCTAAACCCACGACATCCTATCACAGACTCAAATGAAACTGTGCCCGCTTTTCCCTTGTTGGACCAAGGCAGACATGGGCGTCAACCCCGATAGATCTATCCATGACATTTGCGCTTACACAAAGTAATTAACGGTTCACGATTCACGGGCCAAATCAACTGGGTTTTTAGTGGGACTTAGACAAGTATATAAATTAGTAATTGCACTTGTGTTCATACGTTAAATCAAGCAATGTCTCACCCTAAAACCAGTGAAAGCAGTTAAAAAATGGGGCTATAAACTCACCTCGTGAAATCAGCAAAGAAATGGAAATATGAATGTAGCTCGAGAATACGGTTTCGCTACCCGTGACCTATTTGAATATAAGAATCGTGTTACGACATTTAAATTTATACTAGTAAGAACATAACATCCTAGTTGTGCTTGACGGTACTTTTCATTTACGGAAAACACGACACTTAAAACTCGGGTATTTAACAAATGAGGTTTTTGGGCTAAAAATTACACTTTAAGTTAATAATTCGGTTTGGGCCTTATATAACCCAATACAAACGAATGGCCCAACAATTATCCCAATTCAACCCATACTAGGGTTCGGTCCATTGACCTTTTGACCCAGCCCGGCCCAACAGGCGACACAAACGAGAAAAAGGGGGTTATAACCCTTTTACCTTCCCCAAAACACACAGACACCATCTCTCTCTCTCTCTCTCGAAAAACACTCCCAGCCGTCCCATTTCTTTCTCTCTCTAGAAATTCGGATCTAACACTCCTCCCATGGCCAAAATGACTTCTCAGATTAATAAACATCAATTATTATGAAGGCTTAAGGTGTGTATCCTGCGTGGGATGTGGGGTTTCATCCCCACATCAAATCAAGTCCGTTTCGAGATGTTTTCCCAGGAAGATTTAATGGTGTTATTCCTCACAAAAGATAAGTTTTTATCTCCTTTCTTCTAAATAATTGGTTCAAACTGCTTTTTGCTTTATACATTCGAAAATAAAAGGGATTCACAAGATTGAAATCATTTGTCTTTTCACAACATGCATAAGGATTTTCGGATTAAATAAAAATCAAATTAGGGTTTTCGAAATATTGGGGGTTTTGATGGATCTTGCGTTCAGTTGAAATTAATTAGTGTTTTTGAAGACTAATTGATATTAATTACTAAATGGAATCGTTTTATAAAAATTAGGGTTTTGAAAATATTGGGCGTTTCTTTAATATTGCGATTCATTATAATTAATTAGTGTTGTCATGCTCCTCTTGTTATTAATTATCAGAATAATATAAGTTTCGAAAATTAGGGTTTATAAATTTGGGGGTTTTTATATACGGTTGTTTATTTATAATTAAATAATGTTTTTGGGTAATAAATTGTATTAATTTCATAAATAAAAACGATTTACATAAATTAGGGTTTCGAAATATTTAAGAGTTTTTATACCCGCGGTTTAATTAAAGTTAATTAGCATTTTATGATGTAGATTGAGTTACTTTTATGTTGGTACTGATTTTTGGTTAAGTCACGGTTTGGCCGATTGGTGAGGGTTTCAAGTAGGTCTTAATTTGATTCTGAAAGTAACAGTATTAACCAACAATAATTAAATGGATAATAAATAATTTAAATGTGGTCAAATATAAAGGGTGCCAAGAATAGGTCTGGGGGTTTCGGTTTGGTCATGGCAGAAACAATGGGGGGGGGGGGGGGGTTTATGGGTCAAAGTCCAAGTTGATATTGCTATCCTATATCACTATATTTTTGTTTAAACCGAACAGTAACAAAAGACTAATCCATTTGCTTTATTTTCGCAGGTTAGTTTTACGATTGACGAGCACAACTAAGACGTATGCAGGAAATAAAAGAAGGTGGTTAAAAGACTCACGACGAGGGTTTTGTTTCGGCTTGCGGGTTCGGACGAGAAGAAGATGGATCGGCTGGTTCAATGCTTGACACTACTCTCTATACTTTTTACCCAGAATTTGTAGTTAAAACTGCTTAGCAGGGACAACTTGTAGTATTTGGACTGTGAATGTGTTTTGTGTTGTGTTTGGACTGTGAACAATTTGGGATAGTATTTAACTTTGTAATACTTGCTTAGGGTTAGTCCATATCTGGAAATGGAGGTCTTGTGATGTACCCATTTTGGGTAAACTAGGCATGTGTGCTGGACTTTTGTGGGTAGTGGGTTGTATAAACAAAGAATATAGTTTCCAGGTCTGAATGTTTGACTAGTGTTGACCAAGTTTTGAAAGATCTAAATAAAAGTTCACCAATTTGATTTTTGTATAAATTGTATCATTCGGCCCAGCAGGGTTTGTCAAATGTCATAGTTTTAAACGCGAAACATAACAAGAACAATGATAAAATTCGACACACAACTTAAACAAAGATGGATACGCGTATTCTCGAGGGATTCAGCAACAATCCTAACCGGCGCAACGGTTAATACATAAAACGTTTAATAACGCACACGTTTCATTCATAATATAATAGACGCGAAAACTTGAGTTGTTACATTCGCTCTCCCTAAAGAGGGCTTTGTCCGCAAAGCAAAACAAACAATATACCTACATCGACACCACATTAGTAAACAATTAGGGTACTTCATAAATATGATATAACTTCCCAATTCGTTAAATCCACCAAGTTCGAAGCTCACGTTAAATCAATATATGAAGAAATAAGGATGAAAAATTTGACGGATGTCATAGTATTCCCATGTTTTAGAGATTTCGTCACGAAATCAAGACGTTGTTGTAGTAGGGTGATTAGCGAAAAGATGAGGATACTTGCTCTTGAATTGGTCTTCACGTTCCCACGTGTATTCTGGACCTCTACGTACATTCCAACGGATTTTTACGATAGGTATACGACTTTGCTTGAGCTGTTTGACCTGGCGGTCCATGACCTCCACCGGTTCTTCTACGAAGTTGAGTTTGTCGTCGAGTTGGATCTCTTCTAAAGGAATGACGAGTGTCTCGTCGGCTAAGCATTTCTTCAGATTGCAAATGTGGAACACGTTATGCACTCGGCTAAGTTCTTGAGGTAACTCCAAACGATAGGCTACGGGGCCAATCCTCTCTATGATCTTGAATGGTCCAATATAACGAGGATTCAACTTTCCACGCTTTCCAAAGTGAATCACACCCTTCCAAGGTGAGACCTTCAACATGACTCTATCACCAACCTCAAACTCAAGGGGTTTGCGTCTCATGTCAGCATAACTCTTTTGTCGATCTCTTGCGGCTTGCATACGGCTCTTGATCTTAAAGATCTTCTCAGTGGTCTCGTGTATGATCTCGGGTCCAGTGAGTTGGGCCTCACTAACCTCTGCCCAACACACGGGTGAACGACACTTTCTACCATACAATGCTTCGAACGGTGCTGCCTTTATGCTAGTGTGATAACGATTGTTGTATGAGAACTCCACCAGAGGTAGGTGCCTATCCCATCTATTTCCAAAGTCGATCACACAAGCTCTCAGCATATCTTCTAAGGTTTGAATGGTCCTTTCACTTTGACCGTCAGTTTGGGGATGATATGCAGTGCTCATATCCAACTGCGTTCCCAATGCCTTCTGCAGCGACTTCCAAAACTGTGAAGTAAATCGGCTATCCCGGTTAGAGATTATAGACACAGGCACACCATGCCTCGTGACTACCTCCTCCAAGTAAGTTCTTGCTAACTTATCCATTCCGTCAGTCTCCTTGATTGGTATGAAAGGAGCCGATTTGGTGAGTCGGTCGACGACTACCCAAATAGTGTCAAATCCAGCTGAGGTTTTAGGTAGCTTTGTAATGAAATCCATAGTGATCCTTTCCCACTTCCATTTTGGCAGTTCGGGTTGGACCAATAATCCTGATGGTTTCATATGTTCGGCCTTGACCTTGGCACAAGTCAAGCACTTGCTAACATATGTAGCAATGTCCGCCTTCTTGTTCGGCCACCAATACAACATCTTAAGATCATGATACATCTTGTCAGATCCCGGGTGTATGGAGTATTTTGACTTATGAGACTCATGCATAATCAAAGGTCGTAGGTCACCATGGCACGGTAACCAACTCCTATTATCAAGGCATAATGTCCCATCCGAGCGAGCTTCTAACTTCTTTATCATGCCTTCAACATCTTCAGTCTTGAGAATTTCTTCCTCGACTGCCTCCTTCTGAGCCTTGAGAATTAAGGATGGAAGGTCTAAGTCAATGGTCATCACTAAGGCCTTCACCCTAAGGACTCTCTCCTTTCGACTCAAGGCGTCAGCCACGACATTTGCCTTGCCTGGGTGATAACGGATCTCGCAATCGTAATCACTGAGCAACTCTAGCCAACGTCATTGTCTCATGTTGAGTTCTTTTTGATTCAAGATGTGTTGTAGACTCTTATGATCAGTGAATACAACACACTTTGTGCCATAAAGGTAGTGTCTCCAAATCTTCAGGGCAAACACCACTGCTCCTAACTCTAGATCATGAGTTGTGTAGTTCTTCTCGTGCACTTTTAGTTGTCTTGATGCATAAGCAATGACCTTAGTCCTTTGCATCAATACCGCACCTAACCCTTTTATGGATGCATCACAATACACCACCAAGTCTTCATTACCCTCGGGTAGGGCTAGTATAGGTGCTTCACACAACATCTGCTTCAATGTCTGGAATGCCAAATCTTGATCCTCTTTCCACTCAAACTTCTTGTCCTTTTGAGTTAACTCCGTCATTGGTTTAGCTATCTTGGAGAAACCTTCAATGAATCTCCTATAGTAACCAGTAAGACCTAAAAATTGGCGGATCTCCGTGGGTGTTGTAGGAGTCGCCCAATCCTTCACGGCCTCGATCTTAGCAGGATCAACGTGAATACCACTGCTATCGATTACATGCCCAAGGAATTGCACCGTGTTTATCCAAAACTCACATTTGGAAAACTTTGCATATAACTTCTCCTTTCTCAGCAGCTCTAGTATGGTCTTCAAATGTTCTTTGTGTTCTTCTTCATTACGAGAGTAGATGAGGATATCATCGATAAATACAATCACAAACTTGTCCAGGTATGGTTTGCAAACTCGGTTCATGAGATCCATGAATACCGCGGGTGCGTTTGTCAAACCAAAAGGCATAACTTGGAACTCGTAGTGTCCGTACCGGGTTCTAAAAGCCGTCTTATGAACGTCTTCTTCTCTAACCCTTAGCTGATGATATCCTGACCTTAAATCAATCTTCGAGTATATGCTAGATCCTTGCAATTGGTCGAAAAGATCGTCAATTCTCGGCAATGGGTAGCGGTTCTTTATCGTCAGATCATTCAACTCTCGGTAATCAATACACATCCTAAAGGATCCATCTTTCTTTTTGACAAATAGGACCGGTGCTCCCCAAGGTGAGGAACTCGGCCTAATGAAACCTTTTCCAGAAAGTTCCTTTAGTTGTTCAGCTAACTCTGTCATCTCGGCTGGTGCTAAGCGGTATGGGGCTCTAGCAACAGGCGCGGATCCTGGTGTAAGCTCTATGTGAAACTCCACTTGTCGTGTTGGTGATAATCCCGGTAAGTCTTCTGGGAATACGTCTGGAAAATCTCTAACGATCGGTACATCTTCAACTTTCTTCTCATGCTCTTCTTCTTCCTCCTTTCGCGTTACTTGAACCAAGAACACTGGACATTCCTTCTCAATGTATCTTTGGGTTCTAATACATGAGATGACTTCCAGTCTTGATCCATTCTTCACTCCACTTCTTTCGCCTTGTATGACTAGTACATCGTTTCCATAAGGAATACGGGCGCACTTCTCATGACATACAATTTCCGCGTGATGCTTCGACATCCAATCCATTCCAACGATGACATCAAAACTTCCCAATTCTATGGGGAGTAAGTCGATACTGAACGAACGATCTTGTAACCTTATACTACATCCTTTCAGAATAGCATCGGTGGTTACTGACTTCCCATCGGCTAGTTCTACATTATACTTAATATCTAACGCAGTAGGGGTAATATTTAGGCGTTCACTAAATACAGATGACACAAAACTCCTATCCGCACCAGAATCAAATAGTACTGAAGCATAGTTGTTATTGACTAGAAACGTACCAGTCACAACATTGTTGTCCTGCACCGCAGCCTCAGCACACAGATGATACACTTTGCTAGGTGCCATGAATCCTCCAGGAGTACTAGTTGTGGCTCGGTTATTTCCTCCCCGGTTCCCTTGGTTCTGCTTCTGGTTCCCTTGGTTGTGATTCTGGTTGCCTCGAATTTGATTACCACGACCTTGGTTCCCATTGCTTGGACACTTATTCTTGTAGTGACCTTTCTCTCCACATCCAAAGCAAGTGACATTTGCTCCTTGGCCACCCTGTGTTCCTGGTCCTCTTTGGTTAGCAGGAAGGGGTGGTGCTCGACATTCTTTTGCTTTATGTCCAGCCTTTCCACAGTTGTAGCATGTAGGGGGACATGCTCCCTCGTGGTGTCGGCCACACTTTCTACAGAAAGGAAGTCTTCCAGCATAGTTTCCAGCATTACTTTGCCCAGCAGTAAACACCCTTGCCACTTCTTGTCGCTTGTTCTGACTGTAGTTGTTAGTGTTGTTGCTGTTGTTGCTATTGTTGTTATTGTGGTTGTAGTGGTTGCCAGACCACTTCCTCTTATCTCCAGTATTTTCTCCCAGCTCTTGTACCACTTGGTACATCAAACTCTGAGCCATATCGATTGCCTCATGCAAATCAGTTGGCTTTGATGAAGTCACATTCCCCTTGATGCTCAAAGGTAATCCTTCGATGTATCGCTCCAACAATCGGTCGTCGTTGGGCACCATTTCGGGACATAACAAGATCAGCTCTTGGAAGCGCTGATTGTAAGCAGTAAGAGCGGTACCCTTGACTTTCAAGTTCCATAGCTCAACCTCCATCTGCTTGACTTCATTTCGTGGGCAATATTTCCTAACAAACATAGCTTTGAACTCACTCCAAGGCGTTGCTTGGGCAACATCAATGGTCACTGCACGAGCATAGACGTTCCACCAAGTCAAAGCACCATCCACCAATGTGCTTGACGCAAACTTTACCTTATCAGCTTCAGCAACATTGCTAATCCCAAATTGGGATTCCAACTTCTCAAACCATCTGGTCAAACCTACTGCTCCTTTAGTACCGCGGAAACTCACTTGCGTAATCGTACGGAATTCCTTGTAGGTGCAGGTCCGTGCAATGGCAACAGTGGCTCCTTGGTTTGTCTCCTCTTGCGTGCTCGCTGTACGATTCGCTTCAGCTGCTGCGAATGCCTCAGCCACCCGTTCCGCGATCATTTGACTGAGCATGACGGGGTCAATACCACCAGTAGCAGCTGGTGGATTCTGTGTCTCAGATCTTCTAACTGGCGCCATAATCTAAAAAGGGTAACAAGACAATGAGTTTTGCCAGTCATAACATGCATGGCACGCACAATACAATTATGAAATGCTCCATGGTGTAATAAACAATATATAATGATCTCATATTTTTTTGTAACCCAACTAACATAATGTCATTCATAGGAATGTTTTGCAATACATCATAATTCGTCATACATAATAAAGAGAAAAAAAAAGAAAATGCCAACTAGCTGAGATAAACCTCAAAGCTTAGTGGTCGTACAACAATAAGTCAACAGTACATGGTAAGTCTAACTAGTGCCCTCACGGCGCTGGTGAAGCTCTCTCTCTAACTCTGCCAACCTCCTCTCAACCACGATCTCACGAGCCTGGGAATCCCTAAGTCTGACATCGGTATCATAACAAGCGGCCCTAAACCTCTTATCCAAGTCAGCAATAGGGTCCTCCACAGGTGCCTCTAGTCCACCTGTCTCAACCAATGGCTCTACTCCCCAACGGGTCATCAGGCTCTCGATCTCCTCAAGGCGAGCATTCGGCATGGTATCTATCTGGTCGAGAACAGCATGGAGTTGTCCTCGTAGACGGGTCACACAAACCGTCAATGCCGTCTCATCCCTAACTGGACTCTTCTTCGTCAGTGCCTCCAGCTTATCCTGCACCTCATTATACTCCTCACCCAAAGCCTCCACAGCATCCTCCAACCTGTTTAAACGGGTCGTCACACATCCATCTGTTGCTCCATGCATCACAACTGTCGAGGTAGTTCTTCTAGGAAGAGGAGTCGCAGCTCTCGGCCCAGTAGAGATGCCAACATCAGCAAGCATCTCCTGATACACAGCAGGTACAGTCTCTGGTGGTGGTGGTGGTAGTGACGCCTCTGGGGCAGGACTGGCAGGTGTGCGGGCTGCATGCCTGTCAGTGGCAGAAAAGGGTATGAGGGGTCGGTAAGGTGAAGGTGGTGGTCGGGCGGCTCTCCCCCGAAGACGTCGCCTAACATAGTAGAAAGGCAGAGTACCAAGTGCTGGAGTAGGGATGTCTGTCCTTTCCCCTTCGTCTTCAGACGAAGACGAGGAGATGTGTGTGATGGAAACCTTAGGAGTAGCATCATATGTAGCAGGGGGTCCTCAGTGTCAGTGACCTCCATGGGTTCACCTTCTCCATCGGTGAACTCCATATCATCATCCTCTGTTTCCTCCATCGACTCATCCCTAGTGACTGATGCCTGTCCTGGTGACTGCACTACATCAGCGGCTAGGTCGTCCTCTCCTCCGCCTTCTAGGCTAAGTACGTCATCTGCTGATGCATCAGGGATATGGATCGGTGAACGGTAAACCTCCTCAGTCTCTCTCTCAGTCTCATCATCTGAAGTCATCCGGTACCACGGATATCCTGATGGTGATCCTCTAGGTAATCCTACCGATGAACTGATAGTCGACAGTGAACTGCGGTTGTAGTATGCTCCTGTAGACGTGGAATCATCAGAAGAAGACATCGCTGTAACATAAACAGAATAGATGTGTGTAAATATCTCGTATAATTAGTCCGTAAAAAGGACATCGACATAACATATAGCAATCATTGTTCAAACCACATGTATCCCATATAACATAATTCAGATTTTGTTGTTACACATGTACCCCATGTAAATATACCTCGTTATTGTTAAATCACATGTATCCCATTTATTACTTATATATATATCCAGGTATATATATGTACTTAATACTTACAATCTGTATGATAATCGATTAAACACATAACAGTTATAGTCTAGAGTTACTAAATGCAACCTAGTTCTCTATAACCATGGCTCTGATACCAATCTGTCACACTCCCAAAATATCAGAGTATAATGGCAACAAGGGAGTGGTGACGTCATGATTATCATACACACACAGTTACAAAGAACGACCTCTAAATGAGACGTTCGGAAAATAAATCACTTGTATTTGATAAAATAAATAGTTTTAACATAGTGCGGAAGCATAAAACTGATCACAGTTACAAAACATAGTTTCCAAATAGTACAAATGATCTTTGTTTCAATAGAATTGACGGCAATGCATGAGACCTCACTTAGCATCTTCCTTCTTAATACCTGAGAAAAACATTGCTAAAGCGTCAACATAAAGTTGGTGAGTTCATAGGTTTAGTTAATTTGAAATGTTTAATGAACCACAAGATTTTCCCAAAAAGTGATGACAATATAACAAATACAAAGTCATCATAAAAGTATTTATTACAGTCTAAGCTCGTGACACCGAAGCGTTAACCACACCGGTAGTTTAATCATTTAAATGTAGCCCAACTGGATGCCTAAACCCACGACATCCTATCACAGACTCAAATGAAACTGTGCCCGCTTTTCCCTTGTTGGACCAAGGCAGACAGGGGCGTCAACCCCGATAGATCTATCCATGACATTCGCGCTTACACAAAGTAATTAACGGTTCACGATTCACGGGCCAAATCAACTGGGTTTTTAGTGGGACTTAGACAAGTATATAAATTAGTAATTGCACTTGTGTTCATACGTTAAATCAAGCAATGTCTCACCCCAAAAGCAGTGAAAGCAGTTAAAAAATAGGGCTATAAACTCACCTCGTGAAATCAGCAAAGAAAGGGAAATATGAATGTAGCTCGAGAATACGGTTTCGCTACCCGCGACCTATTTGAATATAAGAATCGTGTTACGACATTTAAATTTATACTAGTAAAAACATAACATCCTAGTTGTGCTTGACGGTACTTTTCGTTTACGGAAAACACGACACTTAAAACTCGGGTATTTAACAAATGAGGTTTTTGGGCTAAAAATTACACTTTAAGTTAATAATTCGGTTTGGGCCTTATATAACCCAATACAAACGAATGGCCCAACAATTATCCCAATTCAACCCATACTAGGGTTCGGTCCATTGACCTTTTGACCCAGCCCGGCCCAACAGGCGACACAAACGAGAAAAAGGGGGTTATAACCCTTTTACCTTCCCCAAAGCACACATACACCATCTCTCTCTCTCGAAAAACACTCCCAACCGTCCCATTTCTTTCTCTCTCTAGAAATTCGGATCTAACACTCCTCCCATGGACAAAATGACTTCTCAGATTAATAAACATCAATTGTTATGAAGGCTTAAGGTGTGTATCCTGCGTGGGATGTGGGGTTTCATCCCCACATCAAATCAAGTCCGTTTCGAGATGTTTTCCCGGGAAGATTTAATGGTGTTATTCCTCACAAAAGATAAGTTTTTATCTCCTTTCTTCTAAATAATTGGTTCAAACTGCTTTTTGCTTTATACATTCGAAAATAAAAGGGATTCACAAGATTGAAATCATTTGTCTTTTCACAACATGCATAAGGATTTTCGGATTAAATAAAAATCAAATTAGGGTTTTCGAAATATTGGGGGTTTTGATGGATCTTGCGTTCAGTTGAAATTAATTAGTGTTTTTGAAGACTAATTGATATTAATTACTAAATGGAATCGTTTTATAAAAATTAGGGTTTCGAAAATATTGGGCGTTTCTTTAATATTGCGATTCATTATAATTAATTAGTGTTGTCATGCTCCTCTTGTTATTAATTATCAGAATAATATAAGTTTCGAAAATTAGGGTTTATAAATTTGGGGTTTTTATATACGGTTGTTTATTTATAATTAAATAATGTTTTTGGGTAATAAATTGTATTAATTTCATAAATAAAAACGATTTACATAAATTAGGGTTTCGAAATATTTAAGGGTTTTTATACCCGCGGTTTAATTAAAGTTAATTAGCATTTTATGATGTAGATTGAGTTACTTTTATGTTGGTACTGATTTTTGGTTAAGTCACGGTTTGGCCGATTGGTGAGGGTTTCAAGTAGGTCTTAATTTGATTCTGAAAGTAACAGTATTAACCAACAATAATTAAATGGATAATAAATAATTTAAATGTGGTCAAATATAAAGGGTGACAAGAATAGGTCTGGGGGTTTCGGTTTGGTCATGGCAGAAACAATGGGGGGAGGGGGGGGGGGGGGGGGCGGTTTATGGGTCAAAGTCCAAGTTGATATTGCTATCCTATATCACTATATTTTTGTTTAAACCGAATAGTAACAAAAGACTAATCCATTTGCTTTATTTTCGCAGGTTAGTTTTACGATTGACGAGCACAACTAAGACGTATGCAGGAAATAAAAGAAGGTGGTTAAAAGACTCACGACGAGGGTTTTGTTTCGGCTTGCGGGTTCGGACGAGAAGAAGATGGATCGGCTGGTTCAATGCTTGACACTACTCTCTATACTTTTTACCCAGAATTTGTAGTTAAAACTGCTAAGCAGGGACAACTTGCAATATTTGGACTGTGAATGTGTTTTGTGTTGTGTTTGGACTGTGAACAATTTGGGATAGTATTTAACTTTGTAATACTTGCTTAGGGTTAGTCCATATCTGGAAATGGAGGTCTTGTGATGTACCCATTTTGGGTAAACTAGGCATGTGTGCTGGACTTTTGTGGGTAGTGGGTTGTATAAACAAAGAATATAGTTTCTAGGTCTGAATGTTTGACTAGTGTTGACCAAGTTTTGAAAGATCTAAATAAAAGTTCACCAATTTGATTTTTGTATAAATTGTATCATTCGGCCCAGCAGGGTTTGTCAAATGTCATAGTTTTAAACGCGAAAACATAACAAGAACAACATGATAAAATTCGACACACAACTTAAACAAAGATGGATACGCGTATTCTCGAGGGATTCAGCAACAATCCTAACCGGCGCAACTGTTAATACATAAAACGTTTAATAACGCACACGTTTCATTCATAATATAATAGACGCGAAAACTTGAGTTGTTACATTCGCTCTCCCTAAAGAGGGCTTTGTCTGCAAAGCAAAACAAACAATATACCTACATCGACACCACATTAGTAAACAATTAGGGTACTTCATAAATATGATATAACTTCCCAATTCGTTAAATCCACCAAGTTCGAAGCTCACGTTAAATCGATATATGAAGAAATAAGGATGAAAAATTTGACGGATGTCACACGTCTTGGGTTCAAATTCATTGAGAAAGCATCAAAATGACAAAACAATGCACTTTCTTGTAGCTGACTTCGTGTGGATACCGGACGATTTGGGTCACCAATAATAGAATCTATAGGATGATCCTTTGTCCACTTGATGTGATGTTCATGAATTCGTGGATTGGAGTAGACCGTAGTAAGAGCTTCCTCTGAGGTGGACGACCCGACTTGATTAGGGTCAAGAATTGGTACACTAAAGAATGGAAGTTCACGCATTTGAGCGAATTCCAAATCGTGATCATTATCATCCTCTTCATCATCAATAGGCATGACATGGGTAGTTGATACAGGTGTAGGTTGAGAATTACTAGATGAAGGTATATCTTGACCAATTATAGGTGTAGACACATTTGATGTGCTTCATTTACTAGAGCAATAACATCGTTGACTGGAGCGATAACGTCGTTGACTGGAGCTATTACTTCAGGTTCTGGAGCAATAATACTTGGAGGAGTAAAAAGTTCATCAAAGAACAGTTGAAACAACGTATCCCATTCATTCCTAGAAGGTGGTGTAAATGATGATGAAGTAGGGTTGTTTGGGACAAGACCATAGCTAATGTGACTGGGTCCCATTTCATGAAGTGCGGGTTCAGAGCTGCTTTGCTCAGAATCCATTGCTGTCAGCTCATCAAAATCAACATTCATAGTTTCGAGGATCTTATGAGAATTACAATTGTAGATTCGGAATGCCTTCTTTGCAGGTGCATAACCAATGAAAATACCAATATCAGCCTTTGCTTGAAGTTTTCCCAAATTGTCACCATCATTATTTGGATAGCAAAGAGAACCAAATACATAAAGGTATGATAAATCTGGTACTTTTCCATGTAGAAGCTCATAAGGTATTTTACCGTGGCATTTTCGAATTAGTGATCGGTTTTGGGTGTATACTGCTGTAGATACTGCTTCTGCCCATAAAAAATAGAGCCTTTTCATAAATTAACATCATTCGAGCATCTTCCATAAGTTTGCGATCTCGCCTATCAACGACACCGTTTTGTTATGGAGTGCGAGCAATGTATGTTTCATGAGATATGCCAACTTCTTCATAATAATTACGGAAGGTTTGATTCACAAATTCGGTTCCATTATCTGTACGAATGCGTCAGATAGTAGTGTTGAGACGCACTTGAATCATCTTGAGAAATCCGATGATAACCTTAGGTGCCTCATCTTTGGTTGCAAGAAATTTCACCCATGTAAACCGAGAGTAATCATCCACAATGACGAGGATGTACTTTTTACCACTAAGACTTTCAACTCACATTGGCCCACAAAGTTCCATATGCAACAAATAAAGTTTCTCTTGGTTGGTGTCTTCATTCTTGGGTTTGTATGATTTCTTAGTGCTCTTCCCCATTGTACACGTGGAACACAAATGGTCCTTATAAAATTTAAGTTTAGGAAGACTGCGAACAAGTTCGTTTTTCGCCAAACGATTGATAGCGTCAAAGTTAAGATGAGCTAACCGTCGATGCCATAACCATGACTTAGTCTTCGAAGCTTTGAGAGAAGACATACGGAGAAGCGGCCATCATGTCTTTTAGAGACAAGGTATACAAATTATTTCCTCAAGAACTTTTCAATAAATCAACCCTTTCCAAATTACGAATGAAGCAGGTATGCTCTCGAAAAGAAACTTCTGGGTTTGCATCACAAAATTGTCCCACAGAAAATAAGTCGTGACCGAGTCCTTCCACATAATACACTCTAGAAATTATAACATTTCCAATATGATATTCACCACAACCCATTATCTTTGCAATATGATCATTTTCGAACCGAACCGTACCAAGAAACTTGCTGACGAAATTTCTGAGCTGAGAGCGATATCCGGTCATGTGCTTAGAGCAACCGGAGTCCAAATACCACAAGAAGATTTGGACCACCTATTCGAAACAACAATAGTAGACAATGCATTGGAAACTATTGGTTCCGGAGTATTAGCAGATACAGATACAATATCAGAATTGCTAACATTTGTGTCATCATTAGATTTCCTATGTTTTCTAACATATGTTTATTTAATTGCCGGTTTTATGGTTCCATCTTCTTGAGGTTTTGGATTAGTGACAGGAACTAGAGTGGGAGTAGACCTATTTAAAGGGCACTTTGTTCCTACAGTAGTGTTGGTGTTCCTAGTTAAAGGACATGCTTGTGTTTTGGTAGCCTTAGTACTCCTACTTAAAGGGTATGCTTCCTTCGATGTAGTGGGAGTGATCCTAGTTAAAGGGCATGCATTTCCTACTATAGTGAAAGTTCTACCAGTGGGACGCCACATCCATCCTACTTGGGTTAACACTTTCCCAGTCGGTTTCCATTGTAAGTTATGCTTTCGGGCATACATCTCATTCACATGGTCAATAAGGCAAGAATCATGACGACTAGGAAACATACATTAATTTCAATTCCAACATTTCATATTAGAATTCAAAGTAGGCTTAGAATGCTACACAACCGCAGAGCCTTTAGGTTTAGCTACATGATTTTTTTTATTCAAAACATAAATAACGTTCCTAGGGTAGGCTTCTACTTTCTTCTTCACTTGACTACTAGATAAGGTCAAGATCCCATCTTTCTTCTTGTTTCCTTTAAGCTTAGATCTTCGAGCCTTAGTAGTGGTGTTTACTCCTGTAGAAGGCAACACATGAATATTAGAGGCCTATTTTTATTGTGCCTTATCTTTTGTGACCAAGTTTTGAGATGGTTTAGTCCTAGAGCCCTTGTTAATTGGTGTGACGGCAATGAGGTTATTCTTTGGTTATCTCACTTTAAGAACACTAGAGGGCGGGGTTGAAATGGCGACTGTATTCTTAACACGAATCAATTCTTTTAATTCAGCCAAAGTCATATCCTTATCATGAATTGTCGCATGTAAATCTGAGATTTCCACCGACTTATAATTAAGGGTCTCAATCAAAGATTGAGTGTCAGCAGCCTCTAGTGTCATTTCCACATTCTTATTTACTATCAGTAATGATTTAGCAACTTTGTTACGTTTCCGACGCTGTTTTGTTCGTTTATTTAATTGAAAATACTTTTTAACATTAGGAGCATCTATATTAACACTTTCGTGTGACGTTTCAAAAATCTCTTGAATAAATTGTTTTTCACATTCAAGCGAAATACAATGTTTTTTAATAGCATCAAAACATTTTGAAAGCGAATTATAGGAATCTTGAAGCTTTAAAATTCAGCATCAGATTTGTGACAATTACTATCTACCACATTATCCGTAGATTCAACATTATGCACAATAGAATCATTATCAACACTATTATTCACACAGACGGATACAATATCATGCGACATCACTTGCTTCCGAAGATGATCATTTTGGCGTAAAATTCATTCCATTTCAACTAAATTGTTTTCATGGGCATCATCCATTCCATTGAAAACACGTTTAACTTCATTTAATTCCAAAACAAAATCTTGATCAATATTGCTAAAACACGCTTTAATATTTTCCACAAACGGAATAATTTCGTCTCGAAACATAACTCTAGTGTGTTCAAAATTCCATTCACCTTCCGTTATGGCCGAAGCCGTCATAAGTTCCTTAATGACCTTGTCAAAATTGGCAAAGTGTTGGTACAATGCATTTAAGCTATTAGACACCTTACTTACTGGTGGAATTAACTTAGTTAAATCCTTTGTGACAAGTGTAGGAGACGTACTAGAAAGGTTTTCGTTTGACAAACTTCGGGGCACACATGCTAATAATTGAGCTAATTCCTTTTGTATTCTGAAGCGGGTCTTTTTATCAAACTGATCTTTATTATGCTTTACATAATCAAACTTGTCGGGGAATTTTAAAAGCATTTTTGATCGATTTTCTTCAGCAAGTGTCATCGTCTCCTCGTCATCATGAACATAGGGAGCTTCTTTCGATTTTCCAATTAGGGTCGCATCATAAAGACAAGGAATATATTGAATAAATTGGTTAATAGATGAACCTTTTTTGTGGAAGCGTATTGTTTTAAAAGCCGTCATTCTTTGAATTTAAGAAGTTTGGTATCATTAATTTCCGATTCAAACTTTTTAGACTCAAGAGATTCGAAATCCATTTTAAGTTTTTGAAAGTTATTGACAACTAACTCTTTTTCCTTTAATTCATTTGAAACATTAGCTCTTAATGTTTCTATTTCATTTAAGTGTTCTATCCTTTCAAAATGAAATTGGTCAAATTCAGAATAAGTTATTTTCTCTACTTGAGGGACCATTTCAAAAGTTGACCTTTTCCTTATACAACGCAAGCTTAGCGATTAGATTGACATTCATATCTATGGTTTTTCAGACAGCCACATACATGTTATCAATAATATGTTTAGGCACCATTACCAAATCATGTTGAGCATAAGATTCCATACTCGTCGTAGCATTTGGTTGAGGTACAATCAAATGTGAAGGATTGGATACCCCAACATTTGAACTACTATTTACCAAAGGCTATTCGGGGTTGTTATTTTCATGCCCAACTTGATGTAGATTATCATGAATATTATTGGTTGTGGTTTGTACCATCACTTAACCGTCTTGAATAGTGGCTTGTTGGCGAGGCTTTGAAGAAGTGCGGAGCTAATTGTTCGTTGGTGGAAAACCTCTAGTTGCAACAAGTTTCGACAAGTAGGTAGTGAGATGGTTTAAAACAACGGTTGGAGAATCATTTTGGCTTAGGACTGGTACTTGAATTGCTGGAAGTTCATTGGAATAAAGGCTTGAGTTGTTGTGCTTCAACTGGAAAATATCCTTGCTGAGGAGTATAGCCCATTGGAGAAGTGATAACTTGTGATGGTGATGCCTGATGTGATGGTTGCTGTGGATAAGGCTGTTGAAGATCACTTTGTTGTTGAAATGATTGTTGTGGCATCATTGGTGGTTGATATAACGGTTGTTGTGGTAGCTGATATGTGTGTGGTGGTTGTTGCATATATGACGGTTTTTGATAAGAATATGCCAAGTTTGGAGAAGTCATTTGATGAGAAGCAATCATGGCAAGTGGATCATGAAATTGAGGTGTTGACAACCGAGCCTCGATTACGTGGCATTCATGTTGTTGAAGAAAAGTTTGAAGTTGACCCACATTGGTTTAATGCAAATCCTTAGCCAATTTAACAGCCGTCACATACTTGCTCTATTTGGAAGGAAGAGTGTTCAATTAATTGAAATGTAGGAATTGCCATGCCATAAATGTTGAGCTCATTCATCAATAGAGTGAATCTCAAATACTAATCATTGAGAGTCTCCCCGGGGACATAGGCAAACTTATCAAACGTATCATATAGCTCACACTCTCGTTCTTGTTTAGTTAACGAGGTGCCTTGCATTAAAACACGAATTCCATCCCATAACTCTTTGGCAACTTTATGTTTACTCACGAGTTTGTAGACATCTGGAGGAAGGGCTTGGAGAATGATGTTTGTAGCTTGTTTATCACGCTTATCATGAATCTTAGCATCTCCAGTCAATTCGCCCGTTGTGCGAGGACGAGTAACTGCCCCTTCCGTCACAATACCATAAACTAATGGTCCATTTAGAATCGATGCCCAAATGAGATGTCCATTTTCTTTATTCAACATATAGAGTTCCATTCTAGGTGCCCAATCCTCGTACATTGTCTTCACCAACATTGGTGGAGGATTATCCGTACCAGAGAGGATGGACTTATCCGTAAGAGAAGTATACTCCATTTTGATAAGTGAAGATTTACAAGAGTTGATCGAACAATGAGAGAAAGTAAATGTGCTTTTTGTTGAAAAATACGGAGTTTTACTAATCGTGGAGAAACCGATAAATAAATTCGCGGGATTTTACAAACTACCGATTACACCGTAATTATCCAAAGGTTGTATGTTGAAGTCGAGAAACGTTGTTGAAATCCCTTAACAATGTCTTCTTAAGAAACCAAAAATTCCAAGACCAAATAACTCGCAATAAAAAATTTTCAAAATCACGTTTTTGGAAAATCTCGGAATATTTGTGAAGACTCCGCAATATAGAAGATCTCAAAATAACTTGGAAGATCTCGCAATATTCCAAGACACAGATCTCGGAATGTTCCAAAACACAGATCTCACAATGTTCTAGATCAAAGATCTCGCAATGTTCCAGATCAAAAGATCTCGCAATATCTGGTATACACTGATCTCGCAATAACCCTTAGATAACTAAGATCTCACAATATTCAGACAAGAGATCTTGCAATAACTCGAATGATGCCAGATCTCGCAATATCCAATACGAAATACCTCGCAATATCACTAAAGTTTCCGCAAAAACCAGTTTTTAAAACCCTAAATATTGCGAGAATTTACACTGAAGATTCCGCAATAAATGGATTAATTCCGCAATATTCTCGAAAAAACGTACTTTTTCGCTTCAATCGAGCCAAACGCCCCAAAATTTTGTGTTTTTAGCCAAAACAAAGATACCAAATAACTACCACACCTATGTAGATGATTTGTAACAAGATTAAATCATAAAAAATATGAATTTTTTTTGGGACGCGAGGTATTTTGACAAAAAACACACGAACTAAAACAAATACAAACACATAAACAATACAATCATCCCATGGCTCTTGATACCTTATGTAAATCTTGCTTAATCTAGAGAGAGAGTAGAGATACAAAGATGGTAGATCACACACACACTTAGAGAGAGAAAGTAGTGTAAAACACACTTTACTATGTGTAAACCAAATGTGAACCACACCCTCTCCAACTAAGGAGAGGGTTTATATACCCAAGCCGTATGATGGGCTTGGGCTTGACATTGGGCCACCGACCTACACATGTTGTAGGCTTGGCTTGGCCTTATTTGATTAATAATAGGACTTAATTACGAGCTACTTACTAATATACGGTCGGAGTGACCGTCCTTCTAAATACGTAAAAACGTATTTCTAACAAAAAGCAACACTTGATCCCCAACGTTAAAAACCCGGTTTTTAATTTTAGCATCATGAAACTTTTTAGTCTTTTCCTTAAAAATCAATGAATTTTCATAAGAAAGATATCTCAGTTCATCCAATTCATTAAGTTGTATATTCTGGTGATCTCCCGCGGTCTTCATATTAAAATTTGAATGCTTAAGGGCCCAATATGCCTTGTGTTCAAGTTAAATAGGCAAATGGAAATTCTTCCCATACACCAACTTATAAGGAGTGCACCCAATGGGTATCTTATAAGCGGTGCGAAAGGCCTATAAAGCATCATCAAGTTTGTCGGACCAAGATGCACGGTTTTCTCCTATTGATCTTTCCAAGATCCTCTTCAAAGCTCGGTTAGAAACCTCGACTTGCCCACTCATTTGCGGGTGATAAGCTGTAGAAAGACGATGTGTAACCCCATATTTCTTTAGAACCTTTTCGAACTGGTCATTACAAAAATGGGCTCCACGATCGCTTATAATTGCACGAGGGGTTCCAAACCGAGAGAACAATTGTTTCAAGAACTTGAGTACAACACGAGCATCATTCTTAGGCAAAGCCTTAGCTTCCACCCACTTAGATAAGTAGTCAACCGCAACGAGGATATACTTGTTACCATGAGATGATGGGAAGGGTCCCATAAAATCAATTCCCCAAACGTTAAAGATTTCACAAACTTGGATTATATTTAGAGGCTTTCATCCTTTTGTGAGTATTTTCCTTGACGTTGGCATGAGTCACACGACTTGGTAAGTGCGTGTGCATCTCGATAAATAGTAGGCAAAAGAAGCTGGCATCAAACACTTTCTTAGCCGTGAGGTTAGCACCATGATGACCTCCCGTAGGGCCTTCGTGACAAGCTTTAAGTATATTAGTAGCTTCGGTGCTAAACACACAACGTCTAATGATTTGATCCGCACAAACTCGAAAAAGATAAGGGTTGTCCCAAAAATAGAACTTGACGTCACGAAATCATTTTTGTTTTTGTTGTGTCGTCATACCCTTGATTATGAAGTTTCCCACATGGTAATTTGCGATGTCTGCAAACCATGGGGTAGATGAATCTTACTTAGAATTCAATACACCAAGTGTCTCGAGTGGAAATGTTTTGGTGATTCCTTTGTTTTCGAGCACACTTTGGTGAGGATCTTCCAAACGAGAGAGGTGATCGGCCACAAGATTCTCGGCTCCTTTTTTGTCAAGTATTGTGGCATCAAATTCTTGTAGGAGGAGAATCCAATGAAGCAATCTCAGTTTTGCATCAAGTTTAGCAAAGCGATACTTGAAGCCGAATCATCCGTATACACTATGCTTTTTGTTAAGACGAGATAAGGTCAGAATTTATCAAATGCATACACCACAACAAGTAACTCTTTTTCCGTTGTGGTGTATTTAAGTTGAGCCTCAGTCATCTTCTTACTAGCATAGTGGATAGGCAAGAAGTGCTTTTTATGACGTTGTCCCAAAACGACCCCTATTATGTAATCACTAGCATCACACATAAGTTCAAATGGGAGATTACAATTTGGAGAAACAAGAATGGGTGCTTTGGTAATTTTCCTTTTAAGAGTCTCAAAGGCTCGAACACAATCCTCGGAAAAGAAGAAAGGAGCATCTTTCTCGAGAAGGTGTGTCATGGGTCGAGATATCTTTGAATTTTTTTTGATGAATCGACGAAAAAAGCCCGCATGGCCTAGGAAACTCCTAACTCCCTTAATGGTCTTGAGATGAGGTAATTTGGCGATGACGTCTATCTTAGCTTTTTCTACCTCAATCCCTACTTTTGAGACCTTGTGCCCTAAGACGATTCATTCTTTACAAATGAAATGACATTTTCCCAATTAAGCATAAGGTTGGTTTCCTCACAACGTTTTAACATTTTTTCTAAGTTGTCTAAACACGACGTGAACGAATTACCAAACACCAAAAAGTCATTCATGAAGACTTCCATCGACTTCTCGATCATATAATGAAAAATAGCCATCATGCACCTTTAAAAGGTTCCCGGTGCATTGCAAAATTCGAATCGCATTCTGTAGAACAATGATAATCTTATAACTAATCAAGAGGGTTGTTGTTATTCTAGAGAGAGAAACTAGAGAGAGAAAGAAAGAGAACTTTATTAAGTGAAATATCAAATAAACAACCAACACCCCTTTCCATGGTGGAAAGGGGTTTATATACCCAAGTCCTTAAGTGGACTTGGGCCTCCGGCCCATGAACATGCTCATGGGTCGGGCTAAACATAAACATTACTTAAACAATACTACGAGCCT
Organism: Glebionis coronaria; assembly: GCA_025667525.1. Lineage (NCBI taxonomy): Eukaryota > Viridiplantae > Streptophyta > Magnoliopsida > Asterales > Asteraceae > Glebionis > Glebionis coronaria. The sequence goes on along the minus strand of CM046874.1, from coordinate 586,683,366 downwards.
ATAACTATATTGTTGGAGTGATCGAGACTTTCTTAATACAAAAAACGTATTTCCAACAATCTCCCCCAAAGGGAGGTCACTCCAAATTTACAAAGTCCTAATCTAGCATGTTAGATCTTGTTCTTGAGCTCGTAGTCCACTTTCTCTTTTCTTCTTTAACTTTTCTTCTTTTTGTGAATATGTGTTGAATAACATCAGGCTTTTTTTGGAACATGTTCTTTTGGCCTTTCACGTGCAATCTTTATCTTCTTGTGATGTTCTCCTCTTCGTGACTTCATGTCCCACACACCTATCCTTTGTTGAATTCTTGAAAGTTTCAGAGTCGATACAACGGAAGACTTTTAGGTCAGACTTTCTTGAATTTGCTGAAATATTTGATGCAGAAGGAATACGTATGTGAGGACGACTCCAACTGGTACACCGCAACGCCAACGTCTTCAAATGCAGCAACATAATAAGACACGAATAAAATGGCTTTGACATTTTATTCTGATTCGGTAGCATTTTACCTCCGGTCAGTGAAGACCGTTGGACGATAATAAATATCGTACTTGTGACAGGTAGCTCTAATTAAAGATCTCCTTGACAAGATTTCGCGGGTAAACCCGTTCTCTTTATTCGACCGTCCAAAGCTGACTGCGAACATAAAGAGTGAATCATTTGGATTAAAAATCCGTATGATTGAAGCCGTCAATTCATGAAACCTGGAACAAGTGAATTTCAATTAAGATTTTCACCATCGTTGTTTTCCAGTTATCACGAGCTTGATTCAAATAGAATCTTGCTTGTCACCTACCGTAGTGTTGTTTGATGTTGACACTGGAAGGATTTCCACTCTTCACTGTGAACACTAAAGAGTGCCACTTTGAGTGTTCTGACAAGATCACTTGGATAATGCGTAGAGGCCCTGGAACAAATTTAATCTCAATTAAGAGTTAAACCATCGTTTCTTTCCAGTTATCACAAGATTAGTTCTTAGAGAACCGCACGTGTCACCTACCATGAGCTTGTTTGATGTTGGCTCAAGCAGGATTTCCATCTTCATTGTAATACTTTCGTATTACTCAGATGTTCTGGCAATATTGCAAGAATATTGCGTAGGATTCATAAACAAATCTTTCTTGTTTTTAAAATCATGTCCTAATGAGACATTTGATGATCTCGTGGCTCTAGACTCAATAGTGCATTTTTTGTTTTGGTGAGCGGAGGCTGGAGAGGATTGCCACCTTTTCAATATCAATTTATTCGGAATGAATAAACCGATAGATAACATGTTGAACTCCGTGACATTAAAACAAATATCTTTTGAGAGATATTTGAGTTGGTTGGGAGGGGTTGTGCATCGCATCACTGGGTCCATGATACTTTGTCTTCAAAAATGAGTTGACCCGGTTTCTGCCTAAGTTGTAAGGAGGGCTTCTTTCTTTACACCCTTTATCTTTACATTTCTTTTTCATTCTTCAACCCCTTCAATGCTTACCAATACATCATCACTAGCACCTTGTTGTGATTGTTCCAATGCTAGCATCAATACTTGGTCGGCATTCAGCTACGTTCACAGTCCATTCTCCATCTTTCCTAAGGACTTATATTTTCTAACTATGGAATTGTCCTTGGGAAGATTCCTCCGGTTCTTGGAAGAATCATTCGACTAGCACCTAATCCTACCACCCTTTTGTCACCACATCCGTCGTGAATTAAGTGTGTTTTGGGTAAGTACTTGTCACCATGAAAAATCCTTGAAAACTCACTTAAGATACTTGTGATATAGATATCAAAGTTTTGTATCTTAAGTGTTTTGTTCATAAAAAAGGCTCCCCCTTAACATGTGCATTACACATATTAAGTTGGTTTATCTCTTTTAAGTCTTTTTCATTTTTTAGCCAAATATCATTAAGTCTCCTTAATCCCATTTTCTCCCTTTATCCAAAATGTTAACCATTAATATTTGGGATATTGAATGGATTAACCGGTCTTTGGGTAAAAATGAAATCAATCTATGGCCATAAAACATATTAATGCTCCCCCTCAAGTTAATGAGGGTTAGTTGTAGTGTTTGAGTATGATAGATTTTGAAAGATTTAGAATCTCATGAGAAATTCTTGAAACATGATCATACTTTCACACTACAACAAGCCACAAAAGCACAATATTCACAATATTTACATATTTACAAATTAAACAATATGGAGATGACCTGAGATAAGACCCATTAGATGGATCGTTTCATTAGCTTGTGGTGCGCTCCATATGGTCTACCACCAACAAATCGTTCAAGACTCCTCATCAAGCGTCTTTCCCACAGCTTGTCATTAATCTTGTGGATCAGGTAGGTTGCACTTGTTTCGTACCCTTTGTGCCACTGGATGGTAAGTTGGGGATGCTTCTTGGTTCTGTTGATATGAATCAATGTGTCCCTAACTTGCTCAAGAGTCCCGTTACTAAACTTAGAGACTTCCGCTATGCTCAGGAATTTCTTCTCACCGGATCCATTCAAGTAGAAAGTGCCTGGAACTGGTTTTGTAGTGCTTGTGTAGGGGATTTTGTCGTGATGAATGTAACACCCCAAAATGTGATATGCGGAAGCGGTGAAGCTCGGGGGCTGTTACGTCATTGTATCATAGTTCAAGGTACAAGAGAACGACTCTAAATGAGACGTTTTATAAAAATACCTCGTTGAAATTAAAGTAAAAGCATCACAGTACAAAAGGTCTCAGTTTCAAATGATAGTGCAGCGGAATGTAAAAGTTTTAAACATCAACGAGATAATAATTCAAAAGCATAAGTAAATAAATGTCCGAAGATATCCAAGAAATGCATGCGGACTCCAAGTACTTCACACAGCAGATACAACTCATCATCAATTACCTGAGATAAATGCTAAATTGGGTCAACATAAAGCTGGTGAGAATATAGGTTTCAAGTAAAAATTCATAGTAATTCAATTTCAGATTTCATTTCATGTACGCGTGCAACTATAGGATATATAGTGCCAAGTGTAGGATAAATTGGGTGTTCACAGTATTTATGATAGCTAAGCTCGTGACATCGAAACTAGTGATCCAGTGCATACAATAGATTGCATACATAAATTTTGCCCCAATGGAGTACCTAGCCAAGATAACTCCGTTCATACAAATGGTACACACTCGTCCGACGTCAGAATGCCCGAGTGGAGGTTGTCAACCCTCAATAGATCTATCCGTAACATAAGAGCTTACTCCAGCAGAGTAACTAACGATTCACGATAGTGGGGACTATGGCTAAAGCAACTTAAGCTATCTCATAAATAGTGTTCACAAAGCGTTCACAGAAATTAAGTTTTACTTGCGCCCAGAAGCAAGCATCATAGCATTTATCACATCCCAAAACATTAAAGATATAAAAACAGTTTAATAGGGATCTATAGACTCACCTCAAGCAACGATTCGAACCGCACAAGTATGATCAAATAGTAGCGAGCAACTCTAGCAACAACCTAAATATAATACTATAGTTTAGGCACTAGCAAATAAGTCACAATAGTTCGTCACGTACGTTACTCATCAATCATATATATATATCGTTGTTAAAATCGTGACTTGTAAATGTTATATCGTTATAAACATTATGGTATATATATACTTAGGCAAAAATATTTATTTTGACTCGACGAAATTTCGACAGCCTTTCGGCATAAATTTTAATTTACCCAAATTTATCTTAATAAATTTTCCAACACGGTTTTTAACGAAAATTCGGCAGCGTTTCGGCGTCACATAAAAATTTGCCATTTTTAGTAAGTACTCAAATCTTGTCCTAAAACCCCTATTTTCAACACTTTCTCAATCGCCAATATTTCAACAAGTCATTTTCCGCACTAGTATCAATTTCCACTTTCACCGTTCAAACTTTTAACGTTACACCAAGTATTCACATTTCGCGCTAATACCCTTTTTCAAAACAAGTCCAACATTTATACACAACTTTTAGTAACCATTTCGACACTTAAAACAACTCCGTTTGACTCGAAAACGTCGTTTCGACCACTTTAAAAATCTAGACAGCGAACACATTATAGTGTTTTTCACAAAAATTAAGTTTTCCGAGAACGAAATTTAAACGACCATATCTTACTCATTTTAGCTCCGTTTTTAGCCAATAATATATCGAAACGAATGTATTAACTTACATTTTCATAATATCGTAGTAAACTAGTGTCAAAACAATTTTTACGACCCTCTACGCCTCTTATAAAAATCGGACAGATTGTATGTTTTTCGTAAAAACTCGTTTTCGACCATTTTCAAGAGTAACCACTAGTAGTAACACTACTAGTTCCCTCCAATTATTCATAAACACCATCAAAATCAAAGATTTAACTTCAAGTTCACAAATCTAAAAATATACATTTTTATATTTTTACAAGTCTTTCAATTAAACCATTTTTATGCATGGATCTAATAGATCCACACAAAATTTTCATAGATCTAAAATATTTCATGACCAAAAATAGTTTTTCTCATTTTATGAAAAGATGAAAAAGGTTTAAGAAGTAACCTTGAGTAACGACTCTACGTAATCACAACAATCCGATCTACGCTCTAACCCACTAATAATCAACAAGAACTCTACTTCTATAACTTCAACCAAAAACTACTCAAATCAACAAACCAAGAAAAATCATTCTTCTTTATGCTTGTACAAACTCTAGGATGTATTTATTTTGTGTTAATTCTTCTTAAAATGGAGCTTTAAGAAAATCAACAATGGTGGAAAATGGTGTGTGTTTTGTGTCGTGTGTTTTGAGAGAGAAAGAGAGTGTGTGTGTTTTTTTTAGTGAAGTGAAAGAGTGAATAATGGTGAGGTGAAGTTAGGGTTAATATGGCTAATAAGTTAAAGGTTGTAAGGGTTTGTAACTTAAGCTAAAAAGGGTAAAGAGTAGAAAATTGGTGCATCTTGCATGTGTGTGATGTTTGGCCGGTTATGGGGGGGTCCCACATGGGTAAATTATTCAAAAATTTTACCATGGTAACTAGTTAAAAGGTTTAAGGTAAAAAGGTTAGTTAGTTTTAGGTAAATATCAAAAAGTATATAGTTAAGTTTAAAATTACGTAAAACTTAAAATTTGACGAAATATATTAAATTTACGATTCTTCGACAAAAACTGATATTTTATAATTGGTAAAGTATTTTATGCATGTTAACGACGGTTAAACGTAAAAACGACGTAAACACGAAAACGCGATACGTTAATTAAATATTCACAGAAAATACGATTTATTATTATAAATAGCAAAAATACTAAAATACAGACATATATAAACGTATACAGAAATATTTAAATACGCTGCTCATGAAAATACGATCACGCTGTTAAAAACATAAAAGTTAAGCACATAATTCACAGATAACGAATAATCTCATGGATTATCGTCAATTCATTGACCGTCTCAGCACTTTGGTCAGGTTCACAGAAAATGTTCAGAATAATGACTGAGCACAATGTCAGGTCATTACTCGTCAGCAAACCGTTTTTCAGAAAACGCGGGATAACTTCCCGGTTCCAACACAGTTAAATCACATAGTTGACTAAATAAAAGTCAAAGGGTAAAATAGTCATTTTACAATGTAGGGAAAATTACCAGGTGTTACATCATCCCCTTGTCCTCAAAGCTTAGGAGTGTCACGGTTTCTAGAGTTGTCAAAGAGTTGCAGATATTTCTTGCGAAATTGATCCTCACGCTCCCAAGTGAATTCAGGTCCATGTTTAGAATTCCACGTCACCTTGATGATTGGAATACGACTATGCTTCAATCGTTTGACCTCACGGTCCATGATTTCAACAGGTCTTCGACAAATTGCATCTTGTCGTCTATTCGGAGTTCCTCTAATGGTATAACGAGTGTCTCATCAGAAAGGCACTTCTTCAAATTCGACACATGAAAAGTGCTGTGCACGCGGCTCAACGCTTGCGGTAATTCAAGATGATATGCTACGGTTCCAACCTTTGCCAGGATTTTGAAAGGTCCAATATAACGGGGGTTCAACTTTCCTCGCTTGCCAAAACGTACCACACCTTTCCAAGGCGATACTTTTAGCATCACTTTGTCTCCCACTTGAAATTCGAGAGGCTTACGTCGAGCGTCGGCGTAACTCTTCTGTCGATCACGGGCTGCTTGAATTCGGCTCTTGATTTGAACAATCTTCTCAGTCGTTTCACGGATGAGTTCAGGGCCAGTGAGTTGACTATCCCCAACCTCACTCCAACACACATGCGAGCGACATTTACGACCATACAACGCTTCAAACGGTGCAGCCTTAATACTGGTATGATAACTATTGTTGTAAGAGAATTCCACTAGAGGCAAATGTCTGTCCCATTGCTTTCCAAAGTCAAGCACACAAGCACGCAACATGTCCTCCAGTGTTTGAATAATTCTCTCACTCTGTCCGTCAGTCTGCGGGTGATAAGCAGTACTCATGTCCAATTACGTACCCAACGCTTTCTGAAGTGATTTCCAGAATTCCGAAGTAAATCTACCATCTCTATCAGAAATTATCGAGATCGGTATCCCATGTTTTGCGACTACTTCCTTTAGATAAAGTCTCGTAAGCATATCCATCGAATCATCTTCCTTCATAGCCAAAAAGTGTGCAGATTTCGTAAGTCGATCCACAATTACCCAAATTGTGTCGTATCCGTTGGTCGTCTTAGGTAGCTTAGTTATGAAATCCATGGTTATGTTTTCCCACTTCCACATAGGAATTATAGGTTGAACCAACAATCCAGATGGTTTTTGGTGTTCCGTTTTCACTCTAGCACAAGTCAGACACTTCCCTACGTAAGTAGCGATTTCAACTTTCATATTTGGCCACCAATATAGCTTCTTCATATCTTGATACATTTTGTCAGATCCTGGGTGAATCGAATACTTAGATTTATGCGACTCGTGCATAATCACGTCCCTTAGTCCTCCAAACCATGGTAACCAACTTCTACCATTCAGACATAGCGTTCCATTAGTGCTAGTCTCCAATTTCTTAGTAACCATTCCTCCTAATTTCTCAGCTTCAACATGTTTAGGCTTAAGGGCTTCGGTTTGTGCTTCACGAATTTGCACAGGTAAGTTCGGATTGATAACCATAGCTAACAATCTAACTCTACGTGTCATCAATTGTTCCTTTCTACTTAGCGCATCCGCCACTACATTGGCCTTCCCAGGGTGGTAGCGGATTTCACAGTCATAATCGCTGAGCAACTCGATCCATCGACGTTGTCTCATGTTCAGTTCCTTCTGATCAAGAATATGTTGTAAACTCTTGTGATCGGTATAGACGACACACTTGGTTCCATACAAGTAGTGTCTCTACAATTTCAAGGCAAATACTACCGCTCCTAGCTCCAAGTCGTGCGTAGTGTAGTTTTTCTCATGTGTTTTCAGTTGTCGTGACGCGTAGGCGATAACTTTCTTCCTTTGCATCAACACAGCTCCCAATCCTTTTACTGATGCATCACAATAGACCACAAAGTCTTCTGATCCTTCTGGTAACGATAGAATAGGGACACTAGACAACATTTGTTTTAACTTTTGGAATGCTAATTCCTCCTTATCTCCCCATTCGTATTTCACCTTCTTTTGAGTCAACTTCGTCAATGGTTTCGTGATCTTCGAGAATCCCTCGATGAACCTTCGGTAGTATCCGACGAGTCCTAAGAATTGGCGAATTTCAGTCGGTGTCGTAGGAGCAGTCCACTTCCTAATTGACTCAATCTTGGCAGGATCAACATGAATCCCCTTGCTATCAATAACGTGACCTAGAAATTATACTCTTGGCAACCAAAAATCACACTTCGAGAACTTAACGTACAATTCCTCCTTCTTAAGCAATTCCAGTATTATCTTAAGATGTTCCTCATGTTCCTTCTCATTCCTTGAGTAAATCAGTATGTCATCGATGAACACAATGACAAACTTGTCCAAATACGGTTTACACACCCGGTTCATGAGGTCCATAAACACAACAGGTGCGTTTGTCAAACCGAACGGCATCCCTTGGAACTCATAGTATCCATACCTAGTCCTAAAAGCAGTCTTTGCAACATCTTCCTCACGGACTCTCAATTGGTGATAACCAGACCTAAGGTCAATCTTCGAATAAACGCTCGATCCTTGCAACTGATCAAACAGATCATCGATCCTAGGTAACGGGTAACGGTTCTTGATGGTAAGTTTGTTCAACTCACGATAGTCGATACACATCCGAAAACTCCCATCCTTTTTCTTCACAAATAAGACTGGAGCTCCCCAGGGTGAAGAACTCGGTCTTATGAATCCTTTATCAGTCAACTCTTGTAGTTGCGTCGCTAGTTCTTGCAATTCCGACGGTGCTAAATGGTAAGGCGCTCGAGCAACAGATGCAGCTCCCGGTATTAAATCGATCTGAAATTCAACTTGTCTAGCCGGCGGTAATCCAGGCAAATCTTCAGGAAAGACTTCCGGAAAATCCCGTACGATAGGTACATCTTCCAACCGTTTTTCTTCCGTCTGCTTTTCAGTAACACAGGCTAAAAATACGTAGCAACCTTCCGACAACAACTTCTGAGCCTTGACACGCGAGATAATGTTCAGTCGTGACTTCCCTTTTCCGTTACTTGTATCCCCTTGTACCTCCAAAACTTCATCACCAAATGGTAAACGAACGATCTTCTCGTCGCATACAATCGTAGCATGATATCTCGACAACCAATCCATTCCGACAATCACGTCAAAACTCCCTAACTCAACAGGCATAAGGTCTATTACGAAAGGATGACCTAGAAGATTTAAAGTGCATCCACGAAGTATAGTGTCGGCTTCTATCAACTTCCCATTAGCTAACTCAATAGTGTACTTAGTGTCTAAGGGCGAAGGGGTCACATCAAGTAAAACACTAAAAGCAGTCGACACAAAACTCCTATCAGCTCTAGTATCAAATAAAATAGAAGCATAACGACCATTGAGAAGAAACGTACCCGTCACGACGTCGGGGTTTTGTTTCGCTTCTCCTCCTCCTATCACATAGACCCTTCCACGAGCTTCCCCATCTTTAGCAATCTTTCCTTGGTCCTTGTTCTTTTTCTTTGGGCACTCATTGCTGTAGTGTCCCTTTTGCTGACATTCAAAGCAAGTGACGTTGGCTTTCGTGTTGGGTGGTGACTTACAATCTCTAGCGATGTGTCCAGTTTTCTTGCAGTTGTGACATTGTACATAGCATTGTCCATTACGGTGACGCTTGCATCGATTGCACAAAGGTAACGTCCCATTGTATACTCCCTTTTCCCCAGTACCAGCAGTGTACGCTTTCACGGTGTCTTGCCTCTTATTAGGATAGTTCCCATGGTTGTTCCTTTGGTTATTTCCCCATTTTATCTTGTTGTCCGAGGCATTCCCAGCATTTGCTCGAACAACTTGGTCCATCAGACTGTGATCCATCCTTATAGCATCACTAACTTTTGTCTGTCCAGACGATGTCACATTCCCTTGAACTCTACCAGGTAAACCCCAAATATAGCGCTCAAACTTCTTTCTTCATCCGGAACCATTCTAGGACATAGCAAACACAACTCTTGGAACCTCCTTGTGTACGTTCCAATGTCATTGTTCTTCACAGTCAAGTTCCACAGTTCAATTTCCATTTTCTGAATCTCATTACGAGGACAGTATTCCTTAGTCAACAACTTCTTAAGTTCCTCCCAACTCATTCCATACGCCTCCTCGGCTCCAGCCGTCTGCACATGGGTGTTCCACCATGTCAACGCTCTAGCAGCTAAAGTACAAGTAGAATAAGTCACTTGGTTTTCAACAGTACATCCACTGACACGGAACACAGATTCCATCTTTTCAACCCAACGAGCTAATCCGACAGCTCCTTCAGTACCGTTAAAATTAAAAGGGTCACAACTCCTAAAGTCCTTGTAAGTACACGGCTTAGGCGGTCGATTGTCAACATTGTTCGGTGGTGCATCGTTCGCGTTGTTGTTAGTTTGAATGTTTGCCAGTGCAGCAGTCACTCGTTGCGTAATCAGTGCTTCCAATTGTGCGTCAGTCATTCCGTTACGTGTGTTCACCATTGTTTCTCTGCGTTAAGACAACAATGCAATTAAGGTTCAAGCACGAATATACACATTATATATTTCTTATGCTAAAATAGAATGCAGAATTTGACAGTACAACATAAAAAGGATAGTCACTGGTCAAGGTCATAAATTTAAATTCCCATTCATAATCAAAATATCGAGTACATAGTCATAAAATAAGAGTATGATTACATCTAGTCTACTCCAACTAACCGAGTACTACTCTAGTTTAGTGGATACAATTCCCAAAAGATAAAGATGTCAATCTACTCTAGAATTAAGTACAATAATGATGAATCTCTAAGTGCGACGACGACGATCACACTCAGCACATCTCGGTGAGTCACTCCTCGGGTCTCCATTTGTAGCTCGGTCTCCTCCACGAACTGACTCCAACTCACGCCTCAACCTAGCAACCTCCTCAAGTGTGGTATCCAACAAGTCACGGGTATCCTCGTTATCCTCTAACAATCCAAACACCGCATCCTCAAGTAGACGAAAACGAACAGCATCTGGATCCCTAGCAGATCCTATCGTAAAAACACATGACCTAGGTCTAGAGGGCTCTCCAACATGATGAGTAGGTGGTGTAGAAACAGTAGTAGCAACTCGACTCCCATGAGTAGGAGATGCCTCAGGTGTAGTGTGTGAATCAGACATACGAATCTTCTTCCGTAGGCATGACGAATCAGAATCGGACAAAGCTCGAGATCTAACACCGGATGGTCCAGCTCCATCAGCAGGTGGTACAGTATCATCAGAATCAGTATAAACCTCAGCTGGTGGCGTACCCCATAAGGCTTCCCTCTCCTCTCTAAACCGCTGACATGGAACAGCAGGCTTCTTCCTCAAGTTGGACGTCTTCCTAATCTCACTCCTCCTACTAGGCTCAACTCTCTTAGGTACAACAGTCAAAGCATCAACCCTACTATCTTCATCAGCCTCAGCACCCTCGCTATCACTACTAGCCACAACCATCCTAACGTTAGTATCACTCTCAATCTCATCATCCATGTCCTCATCATCCTCACGATGTACCTCATATCCATCCATATCATCATCTCCCTCACGATCTACCTCAACACCATCCATATCATCCTCATGACCTACCTCATGTCCATCCATACCCTCATCGCCCTCGTGATCTACCTCAATACCATCCACGTCATCCTCATCATCCTCATCGTCCTCACTACCACTAACCCACTCGATCAAAGTACGATGCACAACAGGTGGCATCCCATCAACAACATCGGAAGTATCAGACAACACATCAGGCTCACCCTCATCATCCTCCTCTGGATCCTCGTCAGGGTCATACTCCGCACCTTCTTCCTCAGGATCAGCCTCCTCTGGGTCATTCTCCGGCTCGACATGATCTGGTATCATCTCAATCTCCTCTTCCCACTCTTCGTCAGCAGAGTCGGGCTGGTAAGTAACAGTAGATGACGACATAACCTGCAACAACCAAAATGCGTATTAAAGCAGTTGTAAGGTATGCATGAAATAATCATGTATAGAAATTAAAGTATGCAAATCAGCGAAATGCATATGTATATAATACATATTACGTATTACATAATATATATTACATATTACTTATAGTGTTATCCTACGTAATACTACGTAGTACACATATATATACAGAGTAACAAGTAGCCACATCGTTTATAGTCTAGGTCTAAGATGCAAACCTAGTTCTCAATAACCAAGGATCTGATTACCAAATCTGTAACACCCCAAAATGTGATATGCGGAAGCGGTGAAGCTCGGGGGCTGTTACGTCATTGTATCATAGTTCAAGGTACAAGAGAACGACTCTAAATGAGACGTTTTATAAAAATACCTCGTTGAATTTAAAGTAAAAGCATCACAGTACAAAAGGTCTCAGTTTCAAAAGATAGTGCAGCGGAATGTAAAAGTTTTAAACATCAACGAGATAATAGTTCAAAAGCATAAGTAAATAAATGTCCGAAGATATCCAAGAAATGCATGCGCACTTCAAGTACTTCACACAGCAGATACAACTCATCATCAATTACCTGAGATAAATGCTAAATTGGGTCAACATAAAGTTGGTGAGAATATAGGTTTCAAGTAAAAATTCATAGTAATTCAATTTCAGATTTCATTTCATGTACACGTGCAACTATAGGAGATATAGTGCCAAGTGTAGGATAAATTGGGTGTTCACAGTATTTATGATAGCTAAGCTCGTGACATCGAAACTAGTGATCCAGTGCATACAATAGATTGCATACATAAATTTTGCCCCAATGGAGTACCTAGCCAAGATAACTCCGTTCATACAAATGGTATACACTCGTCCGGCGTCAGAATGCCCGAGTGGAGGTTGTCAACCCTCAATAGATCTATCCGTAACATAAGAGCTTACTCCAGCAGAGTAACTGACGATTCACGATAGTGGGGACTATGGCTAAAGCAACTTAAGCTATCTCATAAATAGTGTTCACAAAGCGTTCACAGAAATTAAATTTTACTTGCATCCAGAAGCAAGCATCATAACATTATCACATCCCAAAACATTAAACATATAAAAACAGTTTAATAGGGATCTATAGACTCACCTCAAGCAACGATTTAAACCGCACAAGTATGATCAAATAGTAGCAAGCAACTCTAGCAACAACCTAAATATAATACTATAGTTTAGGCGCTAGCAAATAAGTCACAATAGTTCGTCATGTACGTTACTCATCAATCATATATATATATATATATATATATATATATATATATATATATATATATATATATATATATATATATATATATATATATATCGTTGTTAAAATCGTGACTTGTAAATGTTATATCGTTATAAACATTATGGTATATATATACTTAGGCAAAAATATTTATTTTTGACTCGACGAAATTTCGACAGCCTTTTGGCGTAAATTTTAATTTACCCAAATTTATCTTAATAAATTTTCCAACACGGTTTTTAACGAAAATTCGGCAGCCTTTCGGCGTCACATAAAAATTTGCCATTTTTAGTAAGTACTCAAATCTTGTCCAAAAACCCGTATTTTCAACACTTTCTCAATTGCCAATATTTCAACAAGTCATTTTCCGCAATAGTATTAATTTCCACTTTCACCGTTCAAACTTTTAACGTTACACCAAGTATTCACATTTCGCGCTAATACCCTTTTACAAAACAAGTCCAACATTTATACACAACTTTTAGTAACCATTTCGACACTTAAAACAACTCCGTTTGACTCGAAAACCTCGTTTCGACCACTTTAAAAATCTAGACAGCAAACACATTATAGTGTTTTATACACAAAAATTAAGTTTTCCGACAACGAAATTTAAACGACCATATCTTACTCATTTTAGCTCCGTTTTTAGCCCATAATATATCGAAACGAAGGTATTAACTTACATTTTCATAATATCGTAGTAAACTAGTGTCAAAACAATTTTTACGACCCTCTACGCCTCTTATAAAAATCGGACAGATTGTATGTTTTTCGTAAAAACTCGTTTTCGACCATTTTCAAGCGTAACCACTAGTAGTAACACTACTAGTTCCCTCCAGTTATTCATAAACACCATCAAAATCAAAGATTTAACTTCAAGTTCACAAATCTAAAAATATACATTTTTATATTTTTACAAGTCTTTCAATTAAACCATTTTTATGCATGGATCTAATAGATCCACACAAAATTTTCATAGATCTAACATATTTCATGACCAAAAATAGTTTTTCTCATTTTATTTCAAGAAAATAGTTGATGAGCAACATGCATGCATAGATCTACAAAGATTATGCATGAAAAATAAAAAGATAAAAAAGGTTTAAGAAGTAACCTTGAGTAACGACTCTACGTAATCACAACAACCCGATCTACGCTCTAACCACTAATAATCAACAAGAACTCAACTTCTATAACTTCAACCAAAAACTACTCAAATCAACAAACCAAGAAAAACTATTCTTCTTTATGCTTGTACAAACTCTAGGATGTATTTATTTTGTGTTAATTCTTCTTAAAATGGAGCTTTAAGAAAATCAACAATGGTGGAAAATGGTGTGTGTTTTGTGCCGTGTGTTTTGAGAGAGAAAGAGAGTGTGTGTGTTTTTTTTAGTGAAGTGAAAGAGTGAATAATGGTGAGGTGAAGTTAGGGTTAATATGGCTAATAAGTTAAAGGTTGTAAGGGTTTGTAAGTTAAGCTTAAAAGGGTAAAGAGTAGAAACTTGGTGCATCTTGCATGTGTGTGATGTTTGGCCGGTTATGGGGGGTCCCACATGGGGTAAATTATTCAAAAATTTTACCATGGTAACTAGTTAAAAGGTTTAAGGTAAAAAGGTTAGTTAGTTTTAGGTAAATATCAAAAAGTATATAGTTAAGTTTAAAATTACGTAAAACTTAAAAATTTAACGAAATATATTAAATTTACGATTCTTCAACGAAAACTGATGTTTTATAATTGGTAAAGTATTTTATGCATGTTAACGACGGTTAAACGTAAAAACGACGTAAAATACGAAAACGCGATACGTTAATTAAATATTCACAGAAAATACGATTTATTACTATAAATAGTAAAAATACTAAAATACATGCATATATAAACATATACAGAAATATTTAAATACGCTGCTCATGAAAATACGATCACGCTGTTAAAAACCTAACAGTTAAGCACATAATTCACAGATAACGAATAATCTCATGGATTATCGACAATTTATTGAATGTCTCAGCACTTTGGTCAGGTTCACGGAAAATGTTCAGAATAATGACTGAGCACAGTGTCAGGTCATTACTCGTCAGCAAACAGTTTTTCAGAAAACGCGGGATAACTTCCGGGTTCCAACACAGATAAATCACATAGTTGACTAAATAAAAGTCAAAGGGTAAAATAGTCATTTTACAAAGTAGGGAAAATTACCAGGTGTTACAATGAATATCAGGAACCTGTGATACAGGTGTTTTGCTTGGGGTTCAGATTAATCTCGGTATCTTCTCGAATTGATCACGGCTCAAAGTGGAATAATTGTTCTTGGTTGCTAAAAAGGGATTGGTTTCCTATTCTACAAAAAGGATTAAATGCGTAAAGTGATAAAAATAAGCTAAAAGCAATTAACTAATAAAAACAAAACAATATAAATAATAAAACGTAGATTTAGAACGAAATAACTAATAAAAATAAAACTAAAAGACGAAATTAGTTATCGACTCGAAAATAAAGTTTACTAAATGAAAAATGAGAGAATAAAACTAAAATGGTACTTTAAAGCTAAACGAGGCAAAACCTAAAGCGGGTACTAAATAAAAGATAAAACTTAAACTTTACGAAAAAATATTAATAGTAAAAATCGCCGAAAAATTCAACTAAAAATATGTAACTTTCAAAAATAAAATCGGAACAACTTTTAGATAAAACTAAACAATTACGGAACAATACTATTAAATAAACAAGCTAGCAGGTTAGCTGCTGGAAGCAGCCAGGCAGCCTGGTGAAAATGGCGGGAAACGGTGAAAACAGGCTGGTGAAACTTTAATACTTTGGTTCGGAAGATTTTTTTGTTGGTTCGGAACATTTATTTTTGTTCGGAAGATTTTCATTGTTTATTCGGAATTTTTTTTAAAAATCTGGATCGGAACTTTCAAACAAAATCTGGTTCGGAACTTTTAGATAAAGTTGGTTCGGAAGTTTTAGCAAAAATCTGACTTGGAACTTTTTAATCAACTTGGTTCGGAACTTTTTCAAATATCTGACTCGGAACTTTTTAATAAACTGGTTCGGAACTTCAAAAAGAAAAGCACTCATTCGGGACTTTTAAAATACACACTCATTCGAAACTTTTTCAAATGGACTGATTCGGAACCTGGTAAAATGATGAAGACGAAGAACATTAGCAATATAAGAACACGATTTTTAGCCAAAATCCACCAAGTTTTTAACCAAAACTTAACCCAATTTAACCACTAATCATCTACTAACCATAAACAACAAATCCCAACAATAAAAACATAAAACCCAACAACTTTTGAAGATCAAATCAACCAAATAAGAACTCTAACTTTAAATCAAGAAGATGAAGATGAACAAGATTACGGGAAGGCTTATATTAAATGATCAAGGTTTAGACAATCAAAGGAAAAGATTAAAACTACAAGATTTATGAAAACAAGAATAAAAATCACCAACACCTTAGTGGTGTTGGCTTCTTCCCTACGAAACAAAAAAGAAAGAACTGGAAAATGAAAACTAGCCCCAAATGTGTGAGGGGTTTGTCCTTATATAGTCCTTGTCTTTGGCTGGTGAGTGGGCTTTCTTCCTCTCTTCTTGTCTTCTCGTCTTTTCAGAAAAGTGGACGTTTTCGATTCTGATTCGGGATTTGTCGTCGAATAAATTCAACTCGTCTTTTAATTTCTTCGTTTAATAGACTTTAGTTCTTTCGACATATGTAAATCTTCCATCTTTGGTCCTTTTCTTCGATAAATCTTCAAATAGGCCCATTGACTTCAAATCTTTTGCATCTCTTGGACAATAGACTTCGTCTTGAGTCTTTTTCTTCGATAAAACCCGTGCAATCCCATGTTTTCTCCAATATCCATCCGGTTGGCTCTGAAAACACAATAAACACAAAAACCACGCATAATTCCAAACAAATGATATTAAATACGCGTTTTGGTCTCTTTTTAGCCAGAATTAAGTGGTAAAAGGATGGGTGTTTACACACCTATCAAATCCCCTACACTTAACCATTGCCATGCCCTCATGCAATGCTTAGTGATAAAGCAATTTTACACTGTTGTCATAATAAATCAACCTTGGCCTTATTAACATACTACTAAACAAAAAATAAAGTACTAAGAGAAATTAAAACTTTAAAGTAAACAAAAGGATAGAAAACCATTTTCACTTGAAAATAGCTATATGTAAATAACTTGCAAAGAGATCAAGGACTTACATTAGGGCTTTGGTGCTGCGAAGATTTAACACCCTCAAGTTTCACGTTCCCCAAACTAAGCTTAAAAACGAGATCATTGTTATTATAAGTTAGCAAATCAAACACTTACACACATGGCTTAATTATATGCTTAAACTCCCTTATTCCTAGGTGTATCTCTTATATTTTATTTTTGTCTTAGAATGATCATGAAGATGCATTTTTGGACTTATTGCGATAGTTTATTTAGGCTGAAAGCAAAGTAGGACGATTTGATCAATAGTTAGCTAAAGGACAAAATCTCTTAAAACTGCTTCTCGGGATATCAAAAAGTTCATATCTTGGCATAACTCGCTTCACGATTTGAGACCTTTCTCGGGCTGATATTTGGCATGTACTTCATACTTCATATCTTGAGAGATGTTCATGAGATAATGGTCTTCTCTTCGTTAATAGAGTTTCTTCACTTGGAGAATTTTGAGGGGTACTCCAACTTTGTTGACCACAACTTCATCATTATTTCTTCAATCGCTAATTGGGATTTTGAGATACAACGATCCGCCTCCTTTTCGGACTTGGATCTATTTATCCTCATACCTTGTTAGGGTCTTTTCGGATAGACTTCTCCATGATCTTTATGGGAGTTGATTGCTTTTCGTCGTGAGTCTTGATCCTTCATATTGATTTTGGGAATAATGCTTTTCACATCACCTTGGATCTTTAGCAATAAGATTGAATCCTCATGCCTTGTTAGGGCCTTTTTGGACTCGCTAATCTTCGCGCCCCGCTTCATAAGTTATGCCTTGGCTTATTGCAGATAAATTATTAGCAAGTGATGGGAGAATAGGCAGATAATCACACGAAGTGTGCTTGTGCAAGAATACCGACTTATAATTGACTCTATCATTTCTCGTTCTCCACAATTTAAAATCTCAAGTAATGAGACTCGTGGATGCTTAGCCTAATAAACCAATTAAGGTCTACATGGTTAAGGATACTAGCTAGAATAAACTTGGATAAGTCTATTCGGGTTGAGTCAAAATAATCACAACGGGCCTAATATGTCAAAGATTTCAAAACTAGCTACACCACTTTATTAATATTTTTGACTTTATTGCGGGATATATACATATGAAAGCAACGATAAAAATTTAAAAATTACGACTAAATGGCCAAAGTTAATAAAAAATTTGAAAAATGTTGAAAAAGATGATTTTCCGGTTAAATGAAGGCACTTTCATGGAAAAGTCCACTTAAAACTTCGATAGAAGTCCCTCCTACACTTAAGATAAACATTGTCCTCAGTGTTTAAGCATGTGGGAAAAGTCTCCCCTACACTTATGACATTGTGCACGTTGGTTAAATCAAGCTAAGGAAAAGACGACTAAAGTGATCAATTTCAAATGTGAGTATGAAGAAAATTGAATCACGATAGTTGAGAGATAGAACCGGATTTCGGATAACACGGGAGCACGGTTCTTCAAAGGTTCAAACAGTGCACTTATCCCTGTAATCACATCACCACACAAACACAAACAACCTATAGAGGTCCCCCTACACTTAGGAGGTTAAAACGGAAAAGGATAGATACTCGGGTTGCCTCCCGAGGAGCGCTTGTTTTTGATAACCGAGTCACGAGCCTAACTCGACCCAAAACTAGTTCATGGGAAATGTGGTGAGGGACGGAATCATCTCATGAGAGATTTCCTCACCAAAGTACAACTTCACTCGTTGGCCATTCACCTTAAAAATAGGTCCATTAGGTTGAGCGAGCTCGAGAGTACCATATGGAAAAATTTGGGCAATGGTGAATGGGCCGGACCAACGAGATTTCAGCTTGCCCGAAAAGATTTTCAACCGAGAGTTAAAGAGCAAAACTTTGTCTCCAACTTGGAACTCTCGGTTTTTAATCTTAGAGTCGTGAATGAGCTTAGTCCTTTCCTTATAGATCAAAGAATTTTCATAAGCCTCATTACAGAGTTCATTGAGCTCATTGAGTTGGATCTTGCGTAGGTCACCGGCTTTGTTGATATCGAAATTAGCCCACTTCAAGGCCCAGTAAGCCTTGTGCTCCAACTCAATGGGGAGGTGGCATGCTTTCCCGTACACGAGACGATATGGTGTACAACCAATCGGAGTCTTGTATGCGATACGAAAAGTCCACAAAGCATCATCAAGTTTATCGGCCCATGAGGCACGATGCTCTCCCACAGTTCTTTCAAGAATTCGCTTTAGTCCTCGGTTAGAGATTTCAGCCTGGCCATTAGTTTGTGGGTGGTATGCGGTGGAAAGACGATGATTTACACCATACTTAGCCATGACTCTTGCAAATTGATCATTGCAAAAATGAGTCCCGCGATCACTAATAATGGCACGAGGCACATCGAATCTAGCGAATAGCGTTTTCAAAAAGTTACAAACCACTTTGCGTCATTAGTGGGTAAAGCTTTGGCTTCAACCCACTTAGAAACATAGTCAACGGCTACAAGGATGTATTTGTTTCCTTTAGATGAAGGGAATGGCCCCATAAAGTCGATACCCCAAACATCAAAGATTTCACATTCCTGTATGAAATTTTGAGGCATCTCATCTTTATGTGTGATCTTGCCTTGTTTTTGGCAAGCATCACAATGTTTAACCATCTCGTGAGCATCACGATAAATGGTGGGCCAATAAAATCCCGAGTCAAACACTTTTTTGGCGGTATAGTTGGGACCAAAGTGACCACCGGTGGGTCCTTTGTGGCAAGCTTCGAGAATGTCTAAAGCTGCCGGTCCATCAACACATCGGCGAATAATCAAATCAGCACATTGTTTGAATAGATACGGGTCATCCCAAAAGTAAGTCTTAATGTCTTTGAAGAACTTTTTTCTTTTGCTGGGATGTTAACCCGTCAATGAGAATTCCACCCGCCAAGTAGTTTGCAATGTTCGCAAACTACGGGGCTTCATCTTGATTCGAATTGATAGACATTAAGGTCTCCAGGGGAAAAGAGTCATTGATCTCTTTGTTCGGATGATCCCCTTGATAAGGATCCTCAAGTCTACTGAGATGATCCGCGGCTAGGTTTTCAGCTCCCTTCTTATCACGAATTTCGATCTTAAATTCTTGAAGTAGCAAAACCCAGCGAAGAAGTCTTGGTTTGGAATCTTGTTTAGTTAACAAGTACTTCAACGCGGAATGATCGGTATAAACGATTGTGGTAGAAAGGACAAGATAGGGGCGGAACTTTTCAAAAGCATAGACAACAGCTAAAAGCTCTTTTTCGGTTGTCGTGTAATGCAATTGAGCCCCCGTCATTGTCTTGCTAGCGTAATGGATCGGTTGGAATAGTTTGTTCACTCTTTGGCCCAAAACCGCTCCAATAGCAAAGTCGCTAGCATCGCACATCAACTCGAAAGGCAGCTCCCAATTAGGGGTAACCAAGACGGGTGCCTTAGTTAGCTTATCCTTAAGAAGGTTGAAGGCTTCGATACACTCTTTGGAAAAGATAAAAGGAGTATCTTTTTCCAAAAGGTGGGTCATCGGGCGAGCGATTTTAGAAAAATCTTTGATGAATCGACGGTAGAAGCCCGCATGACCAAGGAAACTTCTCACACCCTTCACGGTTGAAGGTGGAGGCAATTTAGCAATAACATCGACTTTAGAACGGTCCACTTCAAGACCGGCTTTAGAGATTTTGTGTCTTAGCACGATGCCCTCTTTTACCATGAAATGACATTTTTCCCAATTAAGAACAAGGCGAGTGTCTTCACACCGCTTAAGCATACGTTCTAAATTGGCAAGGCAAGCAGAGAAAGAATCGCCATAAACCGAGAAATCATCCATGAAGACTTCCATAGTTTCTTCAACCATGTCATGGAAGATAGCCATCATACACCTTTGGAACGTCTCAGGAGCATTGCATAACCCGAAAGGCATGCGTTTGTAAGCAAATGTTCCGTAGGGACAAGTGAATGTGGTCTTCTCTTGGTCTTTGGGATCGATGGGAATTTGAAATACCCAGAGAAACCGTCTAAGAAGCAGTAATAGTCATTACCCGCTAGACGCTCGAGCATTTGATCCATGAAAGGAAGAGGAAAGTGATATTTTCTCATGGCATCATTGAGTTTGCGGTAGTTGATACAAACTCTCCACCCAGTAATGAGACGAGTAGGAATCAACTCGTTGTGTTCATTGGGAACAACGGTTATTCCGCCCTTCTTGGGCACACAATGGACGGGACTTACCCATGGCGAATCCGAAATAGGGTAAATCAAGCCGGCATTTAGAATTTAGATAACCTCTTGTTTGATGACGTCATGAATGCGAGGATTAACCCTTCTTTGGCTTTGGATTGCGGGTTTAAAGTCATCTTCCATGAGAATCTTGTGTGTACAAAAGTTTGGATCAATTCCGCGGATATCGGAAATTTTCCAAGCAATTGCCTTCTTATGATCTTTAAGCACGGCGATGAGGCGAGATTTCTCTTCTTCTTTCAAGTCCTTAGCAATGATGATAGACGACTTTTTCTTATCTTCAAGGAATACGTACTCGAGATGGGGCGGCAACTCCTTAAGTTCTAAATCCGGAGGATTTTCGATGGGAGGCGGATTCAAAGTCGGTTCATTGATAGCAATAACCGTGGGAGATAGTGGAGAAATATTGTCTTCTTTAAGAAGGTTCTCAATGAGGCGAATATCTTCATCCTAATCGGTGGGAGAATCGTCATTTTCTAAGTTCACATCTCCCATGGTTGCTTCAAAATCTTTCCAAAGGAAATCACTTTCTCCAAATAGAGATAGTGATGAATCAATAGAGGAAACGGTCTCAACATTGGGAAGAGAGGTAGGAATACTTTTACAAGCATCTTTGAAGT
This sequence comes from Glebionis coronaria, assembly GCA_025667525.1. Lineage (NCBI taxonomy): Eukaryota > Viridiplantae > Streptophyta > Magnoliopsida > Asterales > Asteraceae > Glebionis > Glebionis coronaria. The sequence continues at coordinate 586,661,469 of CM046874.1, read as the reverse complement.
GTTCTTCACAAGCCTCATCAAGAACGTCGATACAATTAACACTCTCGTATGAATAAGGCTGTTTAGAAAGCTTTCCCATGTTGAAGACAATTTTATCGTCACCCACTCTCATGATAAGCTCACCCGCTTCAACATCGATGAGAGTGCGACCGGTCCTCAGGAATGGACGTCCAACGATTAATGGCACACGAGGGTCCATATCGTAGTCGACCACGATGAAATCGGCAGGAAAAGTGAATTTGTCGACTCCTACAAAGACGTCTTCGGCTATCCCCACTGGATAAGCAACCGTACGGTTAGCTAATTTCAAAGTCATTTTGGTGGGGACTACCTTAGGGAGAAATAATTGCTTCCAAACACTTAAAGGCATTAAGTTAATACTGGCACCTAGATCGGCTAGGGCCATGCAATTCTCTACTTCCGGGAAGTTGCAAGGGATTAAGAAGCGACCCGGATCACCAAGCTTGGTTGGCAATTTCCTTAAGAGCACTACGGAGCAATTCTCGTTAAGTTGGGTGTTAGCAATGTCAAGAAGCTTCTCCTTTTCGCTAAGAAGATCTTTCAACATTTTCGCATACTTAGGCATGTGAGCGAGAGCCTCAACGAAGGAGATGTTGAAATTCAATTGTTTAAACATTTTGAGAAAGTTCGAAACCTGAATATCGTCCTTGCTTTTGAGCTTCTCTTTCCTCAACCTTGAGGGATAAGGTATATCGGAAGAAGAGGAAGGCTTTGGAATAGTAGGATCACTCACATCCTTGGGTGGATGAGGGGTAGAAGTAAGAGGTGGAGGAATTGGGGAAGTAGAAGATTGAGGAATAGGAATAGGGGACTCGTTTTCCTTAGTCACAATCACCGGTGGAGGTATAGGAAACTCGGGTTCCTTGGTACCTTTGCCACTGCGAGTGGTGATTGCTTTCATCTCCCCTCTTGGATTCGCAACGGTGTTACTCGAAAGAGTACCCGAAGAAGAGGTTTGATTACCTTGGAAGAAACCAGCCATCATGCTCCTTAAGTCATTCGTTTGACTACTCAAAGAATTTTGCATATAGTTTCTAAGATCGTTCCCTTGTTTCACCATGTCTGCTTTCAAGTTGAGTACTTCCCCCTGGATATTTTCCACGATCACATCATTAGTCCTCATGTAGGTTTCAACATCTTGGTGTAATGCGGTGGGTTGGTTGGGAGGAGGAGCATGGTAGGCGGGTGGTTGATAAGCAGGTTGTTGGTAAACTTGGTTATTTCTTTGAGGTGGATATGGTTGTCTTTGAGGTGGTTGGTATGGTGCACTAGGTTGTTGTTGAGGAGGGCGATTAAGGTTTTGTTGTTGGTTTGGGTTGTTTGGAGGAAAACCGGGCGGGGAAAGAAAGTTGTTAGAGCGGTAGCTAAGCAAGTTGCGGTCTCCTTGAGGACGAGCTTGATAAGCGGCCAGAGGATAGGTACCGTATGCTGCATTAACATTCTCAGAAGGATAGTCATGGGTGGTGGTACAAGTGGTGTAAGAGTGAGGACCACCGCATATTTCACATGGTTGGCTTACAGCATTGACTTGAGCGTTTTTAGCGTTGATGCTGTTGGTGTTGCTAGCGGTTTGGGTAGCAAGCGATTCAAGAAGTGACGTAATTTTGTCAAGTCTCTTGTCGTTGTCACTAGTACTAGCACTAGCGGCATTGGTCCGAACACTCTTGGTTTGCACACGAGACTTATTTTCAATAATATCCCAAGCGACATTAGAAGTCTTAACCAAAATATTACCCCCCGAGGCACTATTTAGTGAATCTTGGTCATTCATGCTTAAACCATTATAAAAAGTATTAATTTGGTGCACTTTGGTAAAACCATGTTGTGGGCACTTTCTTAAAAGGTCTTTAAAACGGTCCCAAGATTCACTAAAAGTCTCATCGTACTTTTGTTCAAAATTGATAATTTCATTCCGCAAAGCGGTAGTACGAGAGGGTGGGAAAAAGTAGTTTATAAACTTGGTCTCCAAATCCGTCCACGTCAGAATACTTTGTGGCGGTTCCTTTGCAAGCCAATGCCGGGCTTGTCCCTCTAAGGAGAAAGGAAAGAGTTGTAAACGGATTACCTCTTGTGGAACACCATTGAATTTGACCGTATTCGTGAGTTGCAGGAACCTTTTGATGTGGTCATGAGGATCATCAATGGTACTCCCCAAGAATGGTTGAGCAGAGACCATCTGAATAAAGCCGGATTTGAGCTCAAAGTTGTTGGCTGCAATCGCAGGTATGACAATTGGATCATTGTTGCCGTCTACATGTGCTTGCAAAAGTTCAATCATCGGGCGATTGTCCGGTAGAGGTTCATTGTTGTTGTTATTGTTTTGAGGTGGATTATTGTTGTTGTTGTGTACACCGGCCATGTCTAAGTCTTCGAGAGGCTCGGGCTCTTGATAAGACGTTGATCGTGTACGCATGCACCTGCAAAAGAACTAACAAAGCAAACAAGAAATATTTTTGGTTTTTATGGTTTTTTTAATTTTTTTGTATTTTGAAAATTTTATATTTTTTGGGTTTTTGAAATTTTTTATGAAAAAGTAACGTTCACGGCGAACGGATCCCAAAATCCAAGTTCTCACAAAAAACTGTTAATCTTAACGAGAAGAGCCGGCAGCGGTGCCATTTGATACAGGTGTTTTGCTTGGGGTTCAGATTAATCTCGGTATCTTCTCGAATTGATCACGGCTCAAAGTGGAATACTTGTTCTTGGTTGCTAAAAAGGGATTGGTTTCCTATTCTACTAAAAGGATTAAATGCGTAAAGTGATAAAAATAAGCTAAAAGCAATTAACTAATAAAAACAAAACAATATAAATAATAAAACATAGATTTAGAACGAAATAATTAATAAAAATAAAACTAAAAGACGAAATTAATTATCGACTCGAAAATAAAGTTTACTAAATGAAAAAGGAGAGAATAAAACTAAAATGGTACTTTAAAGCTAAACGAGGCAAAACCTAAAGCGGGTACTAAATAAAAGATAAAACTTAAACTTTACGAAAAAATATTAATAGTAAAAATCGACGAAAAATTCAACTAAAAATACGTAACTTTCAAAAATAAAATCGGAACAACTTTCAGATAAAACTAAACAATTACGGAACAATACTATTAAATAAACAAGCTAGCAGGCTAGCTGCTAGAAGCAGCCAGGCAGCCTGGTGAAAATGGCGGGAAACGGTGAAAAGCTGGCAAGCAGGCTGGTGAAACTTTAATACTTTGGTTCGGAAGATTTTTTTGTTGGTTCGGAACATTTATTTTGTTCGGAAGATTTTCATTGTTTATTCGGAATTTTTTTTAAAAATCTGGATCGGAACTTTCAAACAAAATCTGGTTCGGAACTTTTAGATAAAGTTGGTTCGGAACTTTTAGCAAAAATCTGACTCGGAACTTTTTAATCAACTTGGTTCGGAACTTTTTCAAATATCTGACTCGGAACTTTTTAATAAACTGGTTCGGAACTTCAAAAAGAAAAGCACTCATTCGGGACTTTTAAAATACACACGCATTCAGAACTTTTTCAAATGGACTGATTCGGAACCTGGTAAAATGATGAAGACGAAGAACAGTAGCAATATAAAAACACGATTTTTAGCCAAAATCCACCAAGTTTTTAACCAAAACTTAACCCAATTTAACCACTAATCATCTACTAACCATAAACAACAAATCCCAACAATAAAAACATAAAACCCAACAACTTTTGAAGATCAAATCAACCAAATAAGAACTCTAACTTTAAATCAAAAAGATGAAGATGAACAAGATTAATGGAAGGCTTATATTAAATGATTAAGGTTTAGACAATCAAAGGAAAAGATTAAAACTACAATATTTGTGAAAACAAGAATAAAAATCACCAACACCTTAGTGGTGTTGGCTTCTTCCATACGAAACAAAAAAGAAAGAACTGGAAAATGAAAACTAGCCCCAAATGTGTGAGGGGTTTCTCCTTATATAGTCCTTGTGTTTGGCTGGTGAGTGGGCTTTCTTCATCTCTTCTTGTCTTCTCGTCTTTTCAGAAAAGTGGACGTTTTCAATTCTGATTTGGGATTTGTCGTCGAATAAATTCAACTCGTCTTTTAATTTCTTCGTTTAATAGACTTGAGTTCTTTCGACATATGTAAATCTTCCATCTTTGGTCCTTTTATTCGATAAATCTTCAAATAGGCCAATTGACTTCAAATCTTTTTCATCTCTTGGACAATAGACTTCATCTTGAGTCTTTTTCTTCGATAAAACCCGTGCAATCCCATGTTTTCTCCAACATCCATCCGGTTGGCTCTGAAAACACAATAAACACAAAAACCACGCATAATTCTAAACAAATGATATTAAATACGCGTTTTGGTCTCTTTTTAGCCAGAATTAAGTGGTAAAAGGATGGGTGTTTACACACCTATCAACCTACGTGTATGGAGCAGTTAGGTTTAGCTTCTTCTGATAACTCTCAACGCCAAGTTGCAAGTCTTCAACTCTTTTCTTGATCACAATGCGACGAGTATGCATTCGCAGAGCTGAATTCAGGGCCATGTAGTCTTTAGTGTCCAAGTGTTTGAGTGTGTCTTGAGTCATCAATAGTAACATGTCTTCAATGTCAACAAGAGGAAGATTCGAGAAGTCGCCTTCCATGATGGAGTAGTATTTGTCGTCTTCTCTTTTTAATCTGATTCTGTTATGTGATGATAGCCGACTTTGGGTTCAATCCTTACTCCTAGAATAGCGTTGATTCTGAACTCGGATTTTACTGGAGTCTTTGACTTGAAACCACATGCGTAGCTGTAAGCTTTCTGTATGGTTTTCCCCAATGTGATGCACCCAATTCAGCATACTGATCACACTCAGGGATTAATTTCCTTACCCATATACAATCAACCTTTTCCTCAATCCAGGGTATTGACCCCTAATTTGCAGCTTTGACTAAGGTTCAGGACGTCGCATACTTGTTGGCCCCTTTTACCAAATACTCGAGGTCATAGCAGACAAAGAAATCACTTATAATTTGATTGTCAGTGTCAGCAATCGGAAGAGGAGCATTTTCAGGCCTGTGATGACATGTTCGTTGAGGAAGGTTCATTGCTTTCAACAGCTCATTCGCATTGTATTCAGCCTCTATTCTACTGATTCTTGAAGTAGGAATGATGTTGGGATCATGAAAGGCTTGAGTTACCATCGCTGGAGTGACATTGTCAGTTCCATACCTGTAGATTAGATATGCTGAGAAGTCAATGGGATTGTTGAGGATTTGGGAGAAATCTGGTTCATCTTCTCGAGTTAGCAGACGAATGCTAGCAGCTTCTGTGACCCAAGGTTGCTCAGGTGCATCTTCATCTACATTAACTGTATCCACCCATGCCGGTTCGCTCGATTCTGGAATATCATGACCTTGCGCAGATTCTGGAGCTCGATTCGGAAAAAATACTCAAATTGTCTGAGTACGTTGAATGTCCTTTACTGGTGTAGACTTAGACGTTTCAGGTATTTGTTGATCAGGTTCTCGGATGGGTAGTTGTTGTGGTGGGGATGTAGATGTGATAGCTGAAGCTGATTGAAGTGAACTCGATGTCAAATTAGCATCAACATCATGACGGTGTTTGGTGCGTTTGTCGGTTGGAGTTGACTCAGAGTCTGGAGTTTCCTCGGCTGTTGAAGTTGTTTGATCTTTAGTAACATTATCCTTTTGAGACTTGTCACCTTTTCCTAAAGTTTGATCCCCTTCACCATCTGACTTATCTTTGTTATGATCATCCTCTTCCTCTTCTTCGTTCTTTTCCTCTTCATCATCATTCTCTGGTTCATCTTCATCATTTATTCGTTCGTCCATGCTGTCATCATCATCATTGTTACGCTCACCCTTATCATCATTGTCACCATCATCATTATTGTCATCTTCATTGTCATCTTCATCTTCATTCTCGGATGGTTTATTGGGTTTCTCTGACTCATCCTCATCTTCATCGTCTTTTTCTAGATCGAGACTGCTGTATGGGACGACGGTGCCATGTTTTTCAAAGATCTCGGTGTCTTGATCCATTGCCGTCTTTAAAGCTTTGTGAAGTGCTTGTTGGTTTGGCGTTTGGTTGTAGGACCCAACTTGAATCATCTTAGCATGCAACAGCTTCTTCAACTCGTAGTCTGTGAGTCTTTGAGCTATGAGAAAGTCGGACTGCTGAGTGTCGGAAGACTTGATCATCATTTTGCTTGCAGCAATATCTTTTAGTTCATCTTGCAAAGGAGGGAGTACAGTTTCAATAGATTCTTGAACCTTTTCATCTATTGATTCAATCAATGTAGCATTAGCTTGAACAAGTTCTTCTTTCTCCTCTTTGTATTTGTTTTTGAGTGCGCGAAGACGTTTGATTGATTCTTGCTTCCTTTCAACTATAGCTTCTAGACTTTCTCTCATTGATTCTTCAGATTGTTGACGACTTGTTAATTCTTTTCGAAGCTGGTCGATTTCTTTTTCAAAATCTTTCTTGCTTGCTAACTCATCACGAAGACTAGTGAGTTCCTTTGCATAGGCTGTCTTTGCAGATTCTAATTGCCCTGTAACTAGAATAGTCTTATCCTCTTGAGCCTTCAATGGTTGTTCGATGATTTTCATAAAATCTGGGGTGACGGGTGGAGATGTCAGCAATGGTGTTGGATGAGCAGTTGCTTGTGTAGGTGTGACATGAGTTGTTACAATGGTGCTGAGTACAGATGTCGTGGCCTCAGTTACAGGGACATTTACCATGTTCGGGTTTGTTGAAAGATCAGTGTTAGTAACTTCAGATTCAAGAGAGTCAAAGTTCAAGTACTTACCTACTAGATCTGACAAAGATGAGGATTTGGTAACACTTTTGTCCTTGTGGATGTTCCCTGTAACTGTTGTCTCTAGTTGAATAGCATCAAGGAATGTATCTTGTTGTTCATATTGTTGATCATCTTCGTCATCCTGAACTGGTTCGTCAACGAAATTATCTAGATCTCCAAATTTAGCAATGTCAGGCAAGACGACATCCTTTGTCTCTTTCGATCCACTACCTCCCGTCTCCCTTCTACTCTTAATTAAAGCCTTCTTCAATTGCTTGGATTGTTGTTTCTCAGTCAACGGTTGTTGTTGTTCGTCCACGTCTTCAAGCAAGTCTTCATCGAAGAGAAGTGTTTTCTTTCCCTTGGATTTTTTCTCCAATAAAGACACTGTTTTTGTTCTTTTGCCTTTGTCTTGTGTTGGAGTATCAGCTTCTGAAGAATCAGTTTCCTTACTTTTTCCTTTGGGTTTTGGTGTCTTGAATTCTCCCGCGACTAGTTTCTTTATATGGTCTTCATTTTCCTTTAGAAGTATCCTATATGTAGCACTCTTCTTGATTTTGTCATTGAGCATGGTATCCGGAACTGGAGCTGGAATACTTGAGTAAGTGTTCTTTTGTCCTTCAGGTCTCATGGCTAGCACGAAGAAATCATCATCTTCTGAGTTAACAAAGAATCCTCCACGTCGAACTATAGCTTCATCGACTTTCATGAAGTAATTGATAATGAGCTTAGTGAAGCGTGGAAACTAAAAGTGGTCAGATTTCTTCTTAGCGTTTCTGAAGGCTTGATAATGAAATTCTTCCCATATGAGAGCATCATAATCCAAATCTAGTCTCTTGTAGATGCCATAGAAAATACGAGCCTGAGAAAGTCTCATAGAATCTGCTCCTTTGGATTTTCCCGTCAAGCATCGGATAATGATACTAAAGATTTCCTTCCATGGTTGTCCAAGCTTAGCTGTGTTAAAGTTAGATATGATAGGCAATTCTCCATCATAACCGATAGACAAAATCAAATCTATTATTTTGTTTGAGTCTGGAACATTATCATATGTTTTCGCTTTAGCTAAAGGAGGGAATCCAAAGATTTCTCGAAATTGTTTAAGAGAAAATTCCTGCTTTTGACCATTGATGTTGAAAGAAAACTTGGTGTTTGTTATGGCTTTGATGGATGACCAAAATTCATGCATGTAGATTTCGGGAACACTTGCTGACATTCGTAGTGCATTTTTGATCGGGGAGATATCAAGGACTTCGATGGCAATTCTGAATGCTACTTATGATGGAACAAAGTCATCTTTCAGTCGTTGATTATTGGATGTGATTGGAAGACGGTTTTCTTCTGGAACGAGTGCATTGTCAAGTTTAATTTGTTGCTCTTTAGTGCGATACATGATAGTTGCTAAGATGAAACATACATGTTGATACACAAAACAAATATATCATACTGTATAAACCTTAAAAGCATCATATTTCAGTATCCTTAAAACATAGCAATAAACACATGAAATACCATACAATCACTACCCAAAATACTCATCAAGTAGAAGCACATGCAAATCAGAATCCAAAGCTAGCATATCAAACAAGAATTCAAGTAAGAAAGCATAGTTCGGAAAACATCATTCCAACCCTTATCCGGAATACATAATGTCCCTGCTTATCCGGAATGCGTTTTTCCCATGGTATCCGGAATCCAGTTTCTAAGTCTTATCCGGAATCCAGTTCCTAAGTCTTATCTGGAATCCAGTTCCTAAGGATTATCCGGAATACAATTCCTAAGTCTTATCCGGAATCTAGTTCTTAAGTCTTATCCGAAATCCAGTTTTTAAGGCTTATCCGGAATACAATTCCTAAGTCTTATCTAAATTATGTATTTCGAAGGCTTATCCGGAATATGTTTTTCTAATGCTTATCCGGATTATATATTTCGAAGGCTTATCCGGAATATGTTTTCTAATGCTTTTTTTTATTTCTAATGCTTATCCGGAATACTGTTTCAAAGGCCTATCTGGAATATGTTTTCTAATGCTACTAGTTGAAGGCTTGATCCTATTCTTCTTGTCTTGAGATCCTTTAGCCTTAGTAGATACAATTACTCCTGTAGAAGCCATGGTAACATTTGTTACATATTTTGATTTAGCCTTGATGGGTGTGTTTAATATAGGCTTAGATCCTGGATACTTATTGAATGGGGTCATGGCAATGGTGGTGATTTGTTGTTTAAGTGGTGCAGAACCCGGGTGTCCTATGTACTTCAAGTGCTCTAAGCATTTTTGTACTCTCTTAATTTAAGCCTGAGCATGGTAATAGTCACTATTCCTAGGATTAAGTTCATAAATATCATCTACCACTTCCCTAGTAAGATCCGCGTACTTAACTGCATGCTCCAGATATAACTTATGTGATAGTGGATTGTCTTTATTGTACGGGTTCCTAGTGATCACCACCTTGTTGGTTTTTGAAGCACAAGAGGTCGGGGCAGAGATTGTAGCTGGATTATCAACAACTTCTTGTCCTTTGAGTTGAAGTGTCTCCTTTAATTCAGCCAAAACCATGTTTTTGTCTATGAGTTGAATATTTAAGTCAGAGATTTCCTCACACTTATGGTTCAGTTGGTCAACGAGTGACTTTTGCTCTGCCGCATTAATAGCGAAGCGATCTTCTAACGAACCATAAATTTGTGAAAAACCATGCTTTACTTTATCAAACTCCCCTAGCATAGAATTACTTATATCTTCTAGGGCATGATTTTTAATCTTTGCAGCCTCTAGTTCCAATTTCTCTGCTACAGAGTCACTCTTAAGTCTCATAATTTCTTCTTCTAATGCCTGAACCACCTGAATCATCTTGTCACTAGTTTCAACGGATTTTTCACAATCATTTGTTTTTGAAAGAGTTTCATTTTTAGATTGATTTCAATTTCAAGAGATACACAATGTTGTTGAAGCTCATCAAAACGTTTTGAAAGTGAGTTATAAGAATCTTGAAGCTTTAAAAATTCAGTGTTAGATTCATGACAAGAATGATTATCTACATTATTCACAGGTTCAACAATATTCACAGATATATCATGCACATTATCACATTTATTCATAGCAGATGTCATCACAAAAGCAAATTCAATAGTAACAACTTGCATCACTTCGAGAGACACTATATGTTCTAAGAATCGGTCATATTCGGACAAAATCTTTTCTTTCTCGATTAAATGTTGTTCATAAGCATCATCCATTTCATAGAAAAATTTTCGAACTTCACCCATTTCAAAACTAAGATTTTTCGTGAGATCGAAAAATCCCTCTTTAATATTGTCTACAAACGGAACGATCTCTTTCTCAAACACCGTTTTCATGTGTTCGAAAGCCCATTCTCTAGCGGTTTGAGCCGTTGAAGTCGTACATTCCTGGAAGACCTTGTCAAATTCGGTTAGGTATCGCTGAATCTCTTCCAAGCTTAGCAATACCGTACTTACCGGTGGAAGGTTCTTAGGAATTTCCTTAGGTTCGTCCGAATTAACAAGTGTAGGAAGTATACTAAGGCTTTCTCTAGTAGGCATGTAAGCTGGTGTATGGATAAATTCCTTTTGCATATTAAAGCGGATTCTAAGATCTATTTTTGCATATGTTGCATTAAGTTGTGCATAATCATACTCAGGATATGTAAAAATTACTTTTGACCGATTCTCTTCATGTAGTGACATGCTCTCAGATTCATTTGAAAACACACTCGGATCTAAGACCAATCCTAACTTTGTTGCATCATAAAGTCGTGGGTTGTGGTTAAATGCTTGCTTTGCATACCCAGGGTTAGGTGGTAGGTCTATTAGACGCGATAGGGTGAATTCTTTAAAAGAAGAATGAAAAAAGTGTACTAAATGTGAAGCAGAGTATTATTTTAAAAAGCAAAATTTCAGTCTTTTTAACTTTCTCAGACGCCTTAATTTTCGTTTCAACCCTTTTAGACTCGAGAATTTCGAAATCTGTTTGTAGTTTTTGAAAGTTATTAACGACTGACTCTTTTTCTTTAAGTTCTTTCGAAAGATTTGCTCTTAAACTCTCAATTTCTAGCAAATTATCCATTTGGACTTTCCTAAACCTATCAAATTCAGGATTGGTTAAGGTAGTGGTCACTGGAGTTAATTCCAAGGTTTTAACCTTTTCCTTATACAAAGCAAGCTCGACAGATAATGTCTGATTAACACTGAGGGTTTCAAGGACCGCATTATTCATTTGGCCAAGCATAGATGCCGACACCATAACCAAATCGGGTTGAGCAAACAAATTTGTAGTCGTAATAGCTCCCGGTTGTGGTTCACTCAAAGTCTGGGGACTTGCATTGATATTGCTATCATTGTTTGTCTCCTCGTTTGAGTTACTAACCACCGAAGGCTGTTCCGGATACTCAAACACTTGCTCAACTTGATAAGGTACAATACTAGTATCTGTGGCAGTATTTGGTACCTCAGAAATTGTGTCAGCTCCATAAAGTGAAAGATTTGCCATGAGAGTTGCCTTGGCGGTATTGAGATCATCACAGTCAGAGTCGTATGCATCCAGATCATCACATTGATATGCGGCATTGTTTGTGATGGCTGTTGTGAGACCTTCAGTGTCCGCAACTCCAGGATCTGCGAGAAATGCTAACTCTTCTTCATCGAGCTCACGTCCTTGGGCTTGAGCATTCACCAAGTAGATCTTCTCCTGAAACCATGCGCTATCCCTTTTCCTCTTGGGCTGCTTACACTCTCGAGCCATGTGCCCTTCCCCTTTGTAGTTATAACATATAATCATCTTCATTTTGCAAGTGTTATTACCCCTTGTAGCAACAGTGTTAGATGGACGTGCACCAGTATTAAATGAGATTGGTCTCCCCTGAAGTGGTTGCACCGTGACTCTGCCATCTTGAATTGTAGCTTGTTGTCGAGAGTTAGAAGAGTTCCTCAACTAATTGTTTGTTGGAGATGGTCCTCTGTAACCTCGTTTGTTCAACGATTGAGTGATGTAAGCAGACATTTGAGCAAGTATATCAATAGGATTATCCCCTTGTCTAAACTAAGGGACTGGAATCTCATCCTCACAATAAAATACTGGTGCTGGTTGAGCTACAAACTGATTTGAAGGAACACTAGCATGTTGTGAGTAATGGGGTTGAGGAGCCTCAGGTTGTTGATAGGTGATGGCAGGGTTTGTTGGAGGTTGATAAGGTGAATATGGTTGTGAAGCATAAGGTAAATGATGTGAGTCTCCTTGTGATGATGTTGCTGGTTGCTTGTATTATTGCTGATAAGATATAGGTGGTTGTGGCAAGATCGAATAATGTGGAAAGCTTGGCGTTTGATACAATGGTTGATAGGAAGATTGGTGTCCCAAAGCAAACGGAGAGTTGTGATATGACAACGTTGGATGATTTGCCATTAATGCCAATGGTTCTTGATAAGATCCCTGAGAGATGCGTTTTTGGATCACGTGCTTCTCATGTTGCTGCAAGAAAGCATAGAGTTGATCTAAATTTGACTTGTGTAAATCTCGAATCATCTTAACATCAGTGACATATTGACTCCACTCTTAGGGTAACGTGTTCAAGAACTTGGTGTTTAGTTGAAACTGAGCAATCCTTAGATTATACACGTTCAAATCATTCATCAAAGTGGTGAAACGCCAGTAGTAGTCATGAAGTGTTTCCCCTGGAATGTATGTGAATCTATCAAACAAATCATGCAATTGACACTCTCGTTCCTGCTTAGTTAGTGAAGTCCCTTGTAACAAAACAGATAAGCGATCCCAAAGATCCTTTGCCACTGTGTGTTCACTTACCATTCGATAGATATCGGGTGGAAGAGCTTGAAGTATTGTCTGAACGACCCTTTCATCTGCATCGGCAATGAGTTTGTTAGCATCCGGTAACTCATGATACAACCTTGGCCGCGTCACATTGTTGACAGTAACTTCTTCCCAATCGAGTGGACCTTTTTCAATGGATTGAAGCATAAGTCTACCATTGGGTTTACCCATGATGTAAGTTTTCATGCGGCCTTGCCATGCTTCAAATAAGTCTTTGATGAGAAACGGTGGGCGAGTATCGGTACTCAAAATGATTGAAATATCGGTAAGCGATGTCATTGTAGGCATAAATGAATGAGGATTCATTTTTTGAACACTTGATAGAAAAATATTATCTTTTTGATCGAGCAATGAAATAAGGTTATGAAATTTGTTGTGAGTTGATGTGGAAATCTAAAGCTTATCCTGAATACAAATTCGACTGCTTATCCTGAATACACTTTCTGACCTCTTATTCGGAATACAGTATCTGACCTCTTATCCGAAATACAGTATCTGACCTCTTATCCGGAATACAGGAATCTGACCTCTTATCTGGAATACAAGAATTTTCTTATCCGGAATACACCTTCAGGCCTCTTATCCGGAATTACAGGAATCTGACCTCTTATCCGGAATACAGGAATTTTCTTATCCGGAATACACCTTCAGGCCTCTTATCCGGAATTACACCTTTTGCTTATCCAGAATATGGCGTCAGTCTTCTTATCCGGAATTACACCTTCTGCTTATCCGGAATATGGCGTCAATCTTCTTATCCGGAATTACACCTTCTGCTTATCCGGAATATGGCGTCGGTCTTCTTATCCTGAATTACACCTTCTTGATACTATCCTGAATAATGTAAAACCCTTGTATTCCGACTAATAAAACCCTTATAACCCGAATAAGAAAAAATTTCGTACCTTTTGATTTTACCCAAAAATCAAGCCAAAAATTCCAACTTTTTAATGAAAATCACCAATATGAATAACACAAATGCCTACCACAAATATGTAGGCAATTTGTAAGAAAAATTTTGTGGTGAAAAACACAAAAAAAATTGAAAACACTGATATATCTTGATTAAAAGAGTATAAAAACTAAAAAATAACACAACAAAAACCTTATATCATCCCATGGCTCTTGATACCAATTGTAGAACAATGATAATCTTATAACTAATCAAGAGGGTTGTTGTTATTCTAGAGAGAGAAACTAGAGAGAGAAAGAAAGAAAACTTTATTAAGTGAAATATCAAATAAACAACCAACACCCCTTTCCATGGTGGAAAGGGGTTTATATACCGAAGTCCTTAAGTGGACTTGGGCCTCCGGCCCATGAACATGCTCATGGGTCGGGCTAAACATAAACATTACTCATATGGCATGTCGTATGGCTTAGTGTGTTCAAGCGCTGCTTGAGGTTAATGTGGTACTCAGCCACATTCCATTGTACTTCATTGTTTTTTTTGTATATATATTTTACCGGGGTTGTTTCCCCTTTACCAAAAAAATAAACATAAACATTACTTAAACAATACTACGAGCCTATAACTGTATTGTTAGAGCGACCGAGACTTTCTTAATACGAAAAACGTATTTCCAACACATTCTACGATTGGCCAACGTTCCATATGGACATGTAAACATAGTTTTTTCTTGATCACGAGGGTCGATGGGTGAAAACTGTGAAAACACTTATCTATTATCACCTAAAAACCACTAAAACGAGCCAAAAATACTAAACTATGTTTTGTAAAAGTCGGAATTATGCGGTTTTTGTATTATTTGTGCTTTTGTAGGCAAAACAGGTACATTCAGAACAAATACGCGTGTTCACAGGATTTATCTGACAAAAGATGAAGAAAAGAAGAAACCAAGCATTCAAGGACTTAAGTTGCTGAAATTTGAAAGATTAAGCCTTTCAAATACAAGTGGTAAAAGATAAAAGAATGAAATTGCAAAGTGAAACAATGATGGAAGTTCATGGACTAAAGGGGAAATAAGATTTTTAATAACAAATTAATAAATAAAAAATCATTATTTCCCTGTACATTGCGTCTTCTCCAAAAGTCCAGAGAGAGAAAGGGTGTTTACTTCGAAGTGCTTCAAAGGCAATTTGCAGGAGATCAAGAGAGAATCAAAGGAAGCTTAAAACTACAAAAATGATCACCATTTAATTCTCTACAAGAAGATGCAACTCAATTAGATCATGAGCAAGGAATAAGAAATCCCCATTTTTTTTTAAGAATGATGAAGAACCCTAATTGGGATAACTTAGTATTTTCCACATGGCATCTTCCCATTGGCTTAATCACGTCACAAGGATGCTTTAATTCTCCAAGACCTCTATAAATACTTGTATTCTTCTTCAATTGTAGTAGATAGTCATAGTGTAGTTTCACACAGTTCTTAGTTCTCAATTTACTTTCACATCTACACCTCTAGTGTGTGTTTGACATACATACACAGGACGGTTAGATTAGTTAGAAATTAGTTGTAACTACTTTACCGTAATCAATAAAACTCACTTCCATTACTCTCAATTCTGTCTACTCTTATCTTTACTGCAAAACAGTTACATTCTTGATCTTATTCTGAGTTCTTGCTACGTTTAATTACTGTTGCCAGCTGTTGAAGTTTATGTTTCTTGATCGATTATTCCTCAGATGGAATGATCTTCAGAGCGTTTTTTGATCGAAGTCCTCTTTGACTTGTGTTTGTTTACTGTTATGATACTGTTCACTCGAACAGTTCATGAAGCTGTTTTAAGACTAAAGCTGTAGCCAACCGTAGCAGGGTAGATTGTTAATGTAGCGGATTAGTGTTCAAGAACATATTGTAGATCGAGTTTGAAGCAGTGAAGTATGTTTTAATCAATTAGCTGGTGGATCGAAGAAGTAGTGTTAGCTTTGCTTTAAACACTGAAGCTTGATGTAGTTTGATCTAAGTTTCAAATAGGTTACTATTCGTATAGATGAGTTCAGTTTCGGTTAGCATCGATATCAGTTTCGTTTCGTCCAGATAGCACATCGTCGACAACGGGCTGACCTGGATGTACAGGTCACAATTGTTCATTTTTCTGCAAAATATTTTGTGATATTCTGTTATAGAAATAGAATATAATTAATTTCACTTGCAAACTGTTTTTTTTCTTGCTTGTTCTACTTGTTCAATTTTTGATTTCATCTAGTTGCTCTTAAATCTACAGTGTGTTTAGTATAAGTATATGTTTGTAGCGTAAATTTTGGGCTGTCACACTTAGAGTACTTATCGAACCCTTAGGGCATGTTTCTTTTTTTACATGCTTCCATATTAGGCTCTTAATTAGCCTCTTAGTGGGAAGAGAGAGATATTTGTGTGAGTGTGGAACAAGATGTTTAAAGTGACTTGGGTCAGGCATATAAAGAAAAAGAAACACCCCCTTAGTCTTTTACTATAAAAGACGTGTAACAAGTTTTAGGATGAGTCTTCATAAAATTTTTTTTTGCGTTATTCGGTTAAACACGAAAAAAAGTAACATGTTACTAAAGAGTAATGTTATTTATACCTACAATGTATACCTAAATACATGCCTAATGCATAATTTACTTGTACATTTATATTATACACTTTCTCTCTCCAAATCTCCACCAATCATTATTTCAAAACAACCAATCAAATCATTAGGTTCATTTGTAGGCATGATTAGTAGGCATACTAATCATTTTTCTGTTACTAAAACTGAGTCAAACGAATTATCAGTTGATTAGCTGTATATTGGACTAGTTAAGATACATGGACTATTAGCCCATTAGATGTCCTTTTAGGATAAGAAAAAACCCTTTCACACAGCGAATATTTTTTATGTTGCAAATTACAAATTCTGATTGAATTAAGTTTAGAATTGTACACGTTTTACCCTTCATTGTGTAGTTTGTTATTTCACTCACAGTCCAAGTTCGTAAGATAGTTGTTACTGTTAATCCTTGTTTGTTGAATTTAGTCAGTTTTAGTCCTTCATGTTGTATTCTATCGTTATAGTCACAGTCCAAAATGGTTAGTTAGGTTCATTGTTAGTCCCTGTTAATAGGATATAGTTAAGCCCGTTACTTAGCTAGTTGGCCTAGTTATAGTTTTTAGTAAAATCTGTTAGTTTAAATAGGATTTATTCTTTTACTTTTATAATATTTGTACTTTTAGCTTTTAATTAAATTGCATTCTTAGTTATATAAAAATTGTTCATATTTTAGTTTTAAATTTGTATTTTGTATTTTAAATTTGTATTTTGCATATTTGTTATTTTGTGCATTTAATTGTAGTAATTGAAATTTATTTATAGAGTAGTACGTATACGTAGTAGATATTATTTTTACCATTTTTGATTGCTTTGTGATTAATAGAAATAGATACGAAATCCACGATTTTAAACCAAAAACGATAAAGTCTTTGCTTGATACTTGAAAATCAATTCGATAAGATTCCGAGAAAAACGAGATACTAAAAACGGAATATTATATGGCCTGCCACCAAAGTAGTATTACGTATATACTTTCTTGTGGATATTAATTATCGAACCTCGCTAGGGATAATCTCTTCCCTTTCAAAGTCGACCAAGGGCATTTCCCTTATTCCTCAGGTTTAGTTGTATGCGCACTCGAGCGCATACATACATACCAAGTGGTGTAACTCGTCCTTCTAAAAAGAAGACGACAATAAACCCGTTTCTCAAGCCGATCACGAGCATCGTGCTTTCGACACTGCTAAGAACGTAATTATGGATAATCGACTGATGTAGTGGTTTTACTACTCTTTAGGAAAAGAGAGCAAAAGTGGCAAGTATTAAGTACGACGATTTAGGAAAACCGTGTACAAATGACCCAAAATGGGGATCGTTCTCAAGGAGGCTTAGTTTGTGTGAAATGAATTGATTATCTTTGTGATTATATTTTTGAGAAAGAAAAATAGAAAGGGGATAAGAAGAGAATGACGGTTATGAAGACGGATTAAACTAAGACGAAAAAGGTGTACACGTAAAACCGTAAAAAGCACTAAAATTAAAATTTTACCCTAAAAATCACTAAAAATCCACAAAAATATTCTAAGAGTTTACAAAAAATCCAAACTTGCCAAGACCATTTAATTAATTAAATAATGACTTTTCAATACTAATTAAAGCCCTAAAAATCAATATTAATTATTAAGAAGTCCAAAACAAGATCTTAAAGTTTGTAAACCATTAAAATAACTTAACTAAACTAAAAAGTATTTTTCAAAGTTTTAAAACCACTAAAAACTAATTTTAAACAATTTAAAACTATTAAAATTAATTAAAACTTAATTAATTCTAAAAAAATAATTAAAAGACCCTAAAAATATTTGGAAAGTTGCAAAATTCCTAATTAAGTTTCTACAATCTAGGAAAAATATAAAAAACTTAGAAAATCAGACTTTTAATTTTTAACAATAAAATAATATTAAAATATTATTAAAAATCCAAAAATCATAAAAAATTCTAAAAACTTGCAAACTAGCTTAATTTAACCTAAATAACTCAGAAATGAACTTGAAATTACCTAAATACCCTTAATGGGCCTAGAAAATGGGCTAAACCCAAAACAGATCACTTAATGGGCTCAATTGGGCCCAAAATCAAAAAGTGTCCAAAATAAGCCCCAAAAGCACTACTTGACTCAAAACTTGATTTTAAACAACTTTTTCCAAAGGCCCAAAAGCTGAAAGTGTGAAATAAGCTAGCTTATACCAAACAACTTATTCTTAATGGGCTTTTTGGCCCATTAAGCTATAAGCCAATGCCATAAGCTCAAATTAGACACACAGGCTTCTTTTGTCCTAAATAGACTTCTGTAAAAAGAAATTTGAAATAAGCCCAAGGAATAAGCCTGAAAATGCAATAAGCAATATACAGAAAACGACAAAATAGTCGTTTTTGAGTTCTAGGCCACCCAAGAGCTGATTCAAGTTTCTAAAGCTTTTAAATGACTTAATAAGCAAAATCAACAAAAAGTTTTCAGATAAGCTGACTCAATAAGCTGGAAAAAGCAAATAAGCACTTATGTAAAAGTCAAATAAGTTGGTTTTCTAGCAAAAAGTCAAAGTCAAAGTCCAATAAGCTCCAGTCTAATCAAATGGGTCAAATAATGAAGATCTATCACAAAAAATAAGTTGTTGCAGGTCTGGATAAGCTAAAATAGCTTATTGATAAGCTGATGACAAAATAACACTAGCAGGGGCTAGTTTTGGGTGTTGAGCAGTGGAAACTTTTTCCACTGCTTGACTTGTTTGACTTTTTGTCTTTAGTGAACTCCTTTGAGATTCAGATTACACAAAGGCACCCAAATGATCTTTGGATCATAAGGAGTCAATAACAATCAATAAATCACAAACACAATCACCCAATTGATACAGTTTAATCAATAAAGCACCAGATCAAGTACAAACATGAACAAATAAGCAGAACAGGTTCAATAAGCACTTAGAGCAATATTCAGCCAGCCAAACTCAACCAAATGCATACACAAGCTATAATAAACTCAAATGAACAAGTCTAAACAGGTTTCATGCAATGATTCAAAGAGTTAAGCAAGATTCAAGCACCTTAAGTTACTGAGGAACATAAGAACATGCAGTTTTACACTTTGCTGATGTATTTGACCAATAAGCTAGATTCAAACCTCAAGATCTATCAAATAAGTTATAATAATGATGTTTTAACAACTCTTAACCCTAAGCATGCACAAATACTAGATTTCACCAAAATCTTAGGTCAAAAACAGTTAAACTCATCAAGTTATATCAGATTGTTTGATTCAAGGTTTCAAACCCAAAAACTTGCAGCAAAACACTCTCAACCAAGCATATATCAGATATAGAGCACAAACACAAACTTCCACAAACACAATAACAAGATTTCAACTTAAAAAGGTAGACCCAAACACCCTTTTAACTTTTCAAAACCAAGTTTTTCAAATCAAAAGTAAGATTCAGTTTACCAAATGATCAATCTAGCATATAAAAAACATTATCATGCAAGACTAAGCAGATTTAAGCCAAGAAATCAACAAGAACAACAGTAGAGCACAAATCCATAAAAAAATCCAATTTTTATCAGATTTTCAAGGTTTTAAGGCAAACCTCATGGATGTACATCCACACCCACGAATTTATGAGCTTATGTGCTAGCTAGAACAAGCACAAGCTTCCAATAACAACCCTGCTAAGATTCAAAAAGGTTAGAAGCAAAAAATCAAAACAGAAAGGTGACTTTTGGAAAATAAACTTGATTGATGCAACCTTGTTACCCCACACTTGATTATCCCCAAGTTATAAGCCTCGCCACACCTTAATATCACAATTAGGATGCTATGATCAGCCCTATAACCCAAGAATTCCAAGGTTGAAACAAGAACTTAGCAAAATATCAAATTTTGATCCAATGTGTAATTTCTTACACAAGGTTTAAAAAACGTCTTAAGGTCCAATTACAGTTAACAAATATCATAAACAAGCTTAAAATAAGGTGGCACTTGGTCTTTCTTCAATAAAACTCAACACACTTTCATTAATTGAAAAGATGATTTACAAGTAGTTGAACTAGGAAAAACCAAAAGCAGCTGAAATGTAAAGTCCTAATGCCTTTATATAGGCATACAATGTATCTAGAAAGCTGAAAAAGAAGTGAAACCCTAGCCTTGAACTTCCAAATTTGCCCTTATCTTGTTTGAATTTCTTGAAGAATCATGTGACGAATTTTGTTGTGTTGTGATAGCTGGCAAGTAAAAAGAGTATCCAAGGGTTTATATCAAGCTTAGGATGTAAGCACAATTATGGGACCTTGGATGACTGGCTCTCTTTGTCTTCTTCCTCTTAGACGTAGCAGGGGTGGTCCTATGCAGCATGTGGGTTGGTGGGGTGTCATGTTTAAGTTTTGGGATGTGATTATGATATCATTAATCATAAATCTGGATAATATTGGGGCTTAATTTTTGCTTAATCAAAAAGCCCTAATCCTTGTTCTTGAGTGAATAGTGTGACGTTTGATCCAGATTTGGGTTTAAAAATGTGTTAAGCGCCAAGTTTTAACTAATCTGTTAGGATTAGTTATTTAAATAAGTGAGTGGATAGCTGAGGTGGAGGATTGGTGGGATGTGATTGGAGGAGAGGAGTAAGTGGGACAGGTGTCTCCATTTGGTTGGTCTAGGTAAGAATTGTGTCGGCCATTATTAAACCTCCATCTTTATTCAACTTGTCTTTTCACTTCAAAACCTTGTCAACGCCCATTTTAAGCTATAACAACTTTTCATTCTTTACACTTTCGCCCCAAAACATTTTGCAAAGTGAATTCAGGGGAATTCTTGTCATTTTGTGATTCTTGAGGGACTGATTTGGCATTTTCTTCAATGGTAATGGTCTTGACTTGTATGATTGGCATTCTGGAGGACTGAAATTGCCAAGTCTTGTTTGATAAGGGACCATTCTTGCCAAATGTTGAAAGTTAAAGGTCCTTTTTGTAATTTTGGGATTTTCAAAGGACCAAACTTGTAGTTTCTTGTACTTTGAAGGACTTCATGATATATTTGACTTTATGGAGGATAATGGTTGACAATTTAGCTTTGTTGAGGGGCTAAACTTGCCAATTCTTCAAAGTGGAGGGCCTGTTTTGTAATTTTGACAAACTTTAGGGACCAAAATTGTAATTATGAAGATACAAGGGTATAAAGTGTCAATTCTTCCATATTGGAGGACCCTTCTTCATAATTCTTCAAGTCTTCAACGGTTTTCTTGGGAAAATTCTTCATTAGGGCTTGGTTCATTGTGCGGCTTCGTTTCCCGTGTTCGTTTTTGCATGATTCTTGTGATCTTTTGTCATTTTCTCAATATCTGTACCTAAAATACACAAGCAACAAACACAAGCATATATATGGGTATTTTGATGATATTTAATGCATTTTAAGCCCTTTTTGGACGATGAGACTATGTATAAAAGCAGTCTCATCACTCCCCCATACTAAACCATTGCCGTGCCCTCACGCAATGCTAGAATAAAGTATCGTAGCACCTCCAAAATTCTTTTTTATTCACTTTATTTGAACGATAAACTAGCTACACTACTACTATTGCTACTACTACTTGCGTTTTAGACATAATGTATGATTTTCATCACAAAATGGGATGTTTAGGTTCATAGAATAAGAACATGTGAATGCTTCGTTAGAAATAATTTAATCGTCCTTGATTTTCACCCCAATTCCATGCCAAGCGTGCAACGAGATCATTTTCATTATAAGTTAGTAATGCTAACACTACTCATATGCCCTAATCACGTACTTATCCTCCCATTTTCCTAAGTTGTATCTCTTATATTTTATTATGTCTTGAATGTTTCACGAGGATACATTGTTTGACTTATGCGATAATAGAGATTTAGGTCTAAAAATAGAGTCCTAACGGTGTAACCAAGACCATCAAATCAATAACCCCTCCCAATAGACAACGATGTCAAAAAATTAAGTCAACAAGAAGAATCGATAGACACGGTTTTATAACGGTTTTGAACATGAGACTTATTACCAAGACTTTTATACGCCCCCTAACGGAAGGGCCTTATTATCTTTGGTTTACCTCCATCTTTTATTCAACTTCGCCATGAAGCTTTTATTATGACTTCGGTCTTTCCTTGCCTTTTATTATCCACCTCATCGGTGGTTTTATTAGCCAAAGACGTATATCCTCACGCTAAGGCGAATTTTGGATCTTTAAAGCTTCGAAGATTAAGGCTTGATTCACTTTCAATTTTGCATAGATTTTTCGGCCTTGTGGGGCTTCAAATTGTTTGCTTGATTTAGGTGAGCACTTGAAATCTGATTATTGGGTGAAGCTTTTGATTATTCGGGTGCCAATACTTCAAAACCGTGACGCTGGCGATACCTTAATGTCTTCCCAATTTAATTACACGGAAGGTACTAGAAAAAACTAGAAACCCAACAATCCCAACTAAACTGCTAAGTCAATATTTATTAAGCAAAAAATATTTACATGCGAAGGGAGAATAAGCAAACAACAAGAACACATGAGTTTTTGAAAGAATACGAGTACTCTACGTTTAGCATAGTAACTTATAATTAACCCTATCATTTCTCGTCCTCATTTAAGAGACTTAGCCTAATGTGAAGTTAAGGAATCAAAGCTAAGTGCTCAACACGCACGGTCGAGTCAAAATTACTCTTATTCTCGCCATCGGAAAACCTACATTCGTGTCTTCAAACACTTATAAAACATGAGAAAAATTTAAAAATTTGGCCATTTTTAGCCTTATTTTGCAACAAAACGATAAACTTTGGAAAGCGTGAAGGTTTGGCAAGGCAAGTATCTATTCACCCCCCATACTAAAGTTAAACATTGTCCTTAATGTTTCGAGTCTAGGGGTGCAAACACCCCATACTAGAGACGTAGTCGAATGCTTAATCTAGTATGGAAAGGGTGTAACCGTTAAATTTAAAGCCGTTTATGAAGTGTGTTATAAACCTAAGGTTAGAACATCAAAGGATATATCATGGATATTGAGAAAGTCTTCAAAGCAAACGATCGAGTGCTCCCATAAAACGAACACGAGAGGCTACAATCGTGAAGATCATGATCATCTAAAGTCCACAATTCACAAACAACCACGGAACAAAGGTTGGAAGGGCACAAATCCCCCACGAGGCACCTCGTTTTTGATTACCGAGTCATGAGCTCGACTCGATCCCCTCAATTCTAATTATCATTAGGGAAAGTGATTTGGTCGAGGTAGTTCAAGGATGGAACTTCCCCGCCAAAGTAGTGCTTCAACCTATGTCCATTCACCTTGAAATTGGGGCCATCATTTTGAGCTAGCTCGATGGTCCCATATGGAAAAACTTGAGTCACGGTGAATGGACCGGACCAACGAGATTTCAACTTACCGGAAAAGATTTTCAAACGAGAATTAAAAAGCAAAACTTGATCCCCAATTTTAAAAACCCGGTTTTTAATTTTAGAATCATGCAACTTTTTAGTTTTTTCTTTATAAATCAATGAATTTTTATAAGCAATGTCCCTCAATTCATCCAATTCATTTAATTGCATTTTCCGGTGTTTTCCCACGGTTTCCATATCATCATTACAATGCTTTAGGGCCCAATAAGCCTTGTGTTCCAATTCGATTGGCAAATGACAATTTTTCGCATACACAAGCTTATAGGGAGTGCACCCAATGGGCGTCTTATGAGCGGTCCTAAAGGCCTATAAAGCATCGTCCAACTTATCCGACCAAGATTGTCAGTTTTCCCCAACGGATCTCTCCAAGATCCTCTTCAACGCTCTCTTCAACGCTCGGTTTGAAACCTCGACTTGCCCACTCATTTGTGGGTGATAAGCCGTAGAAAGCCGATGTGTAACCCCATATTTCCTTAGGACCCTTTCGAATTGCTCGTTACAAAAATGGGTTCCACGATCGCTTATAATCGCACGAGGGGTTCCAAACCGAGAAAACAAACTTTTCAAAAACTTGACTACCACACGAGCATCATTGGTGGGCAAAGCCTTAGCTTCCACCCACCTAGATATGTAGTCAACCGCAACGAGGATGTACTTATTACCACGAGATGATGGGAACGGCCCCATAAAGTCTATGCCCCAAACTTCAAAGATATCACACACTTGGATGATGTTTTGTGGCATTTCATCTTTTTGTGAGGCTTTTCCTTGTCGTTGGCATGAGTCACACGACTTCACAAGATCTTGTGCATCTCGGTAAATAGTAGGCCAAAAGAAGCCGGCATCAAAAACCTTCTTAGCCGTGAGATTAGCACCGTGGTGACCACCCGTGGGTCCCTCTTGGCAAGCTCTAAGGATGTTAGAAGCTTCGGTGCCAAATACACAACGTCAGATGATTTGATCCGCACAAGTTCGAAACAATTAAGGGTCGTTCCAAAAGTAGAACTTGACGTCACGAAAGAATTTTCGTTTTTCTTGAGTCGTCATACCCTTGATGATGAAGTTACCCGCATGGTAATTTGCAAACTCCGCAAACCATGGGGGTGGAAGAATCAAGCTTAGAATTCACTACACCAAGTGTCTCGAGCGGAAATGTTTCGGTGATTTCCTTGGGCTCGTAAACACTTTGGTGAGGATCTTCCAAACGAGAAAGATGATCGGCCGCTAGATTCTCGGCTCCTTTTTTGTCAACAATTTTGTGGTCAAATTCTTGAAGGAGGAGAATCCAACGAATTAATCTCGGCTTTGCATCATGTTTAGCCATGAGATACTTGATAGCCGAATGATCCGTATACACTATGCATTTCGTCAAGACGAGATAAGGTCAAAATTTCTCAAATGCATACACCACGACAAGGAACTCCTTCTCCGTTGTAGTGTATTTAAGTTGAGCCTCGGTCATCGTCTTGCTAGCATAGTGAATAGGCAAGAAGTGCTTTTCATGACGTTGCCCCAATACGGCCCCAATAGCGTAATCACTAGCATCACACATGAGCTCAAAGGGGAGGTTCCAATTGGGAGCAACAAGAATGGGAGCTTCGGTAAGTTTCCTCTTAAGGATTTCAAAGGCTCGTACACAATCTTCGTCAAAGATAAAACGTGCCTCTTTTTCAAGAAGATGTGTAATGGGTCGAGAGATCTTTGAAAAATCCTTGATGAATCGACGATAAAAGCCCGCGTGGCCTAGGAAACTCCTAACTCCCTTAACGGTTTTGGGATGAGGTAATTTGGCGATGACGTCTACCTTAGCTTGATCTACCTCAATCCCCGCTTTCGAGACCTTGTGCCCTAAGACGATTCCACTCTTAACCATAAAATGACACTTTTCCTAATTGAGCACAAGGTTGGTTTTCTCACAACGTCTCAACATTCTCTCAAGATTCGACAAACACGAAGTGAACGAATTACCAAACACGGAAAAGTCATCCATGAAGACTTCCATCGTCTTCTCGATCATATCATGAAAAATAGCCATCATGCACCTTTGAAAGGTTCCCGGTGCATTACAAAGTCCGAATGGCATTCTACGATAGGCAAACGTTCCATATGGACACGTAAACGTAGTTTTTTCTTGATCACGAGGATCGATTGGAATTTGGAAGTAACCGGAAAAACCATCTAAAAAGCAATAGAAATCGTTTCCCGCAAGACGCTCCAACATTTGGTCCATGAAGGGCAAGGGAAAATGGTCTTTTCGAGTGGCTTCATTCAACTTACGATAGTCAATGCACACTCTCCATCCGGTCACGAGTCTAGTGGGAATTAACTCGTTGGCATCGTTTGGCACAACGATCATTCCTCCCTTTTTAGGGACACAATGAATAGGACTCACCTAAGGGCTATCGGAAATAGGGTAAATCATTCTCGCGTCAAGGAGTTTAAGGACTTCCTTTTTGATGACGTCGTGAATTTTGGGGTTCACCCTCCTTTGACATTGGATTGCGGGCTTGTAATCCTCCTCCATTAAGATTTTGTGGGTACAAAATTTGGGATCGATCCCCTTAATGTCGGATAACGTCCACTCAATTGCCCCTTTGTGATCCTTTAGAACATCGACAAGTGCGGTTTTTTCATCATTCGAAAGTTCCTTCGCAATAATAACCGGCAACTTGTCGTCCTCCTACAAATAGACATATTCGAGATGAGGAGGTAAATTTTTCAACTCGAGGATAGGTGGTTACTCAAGTGAAGATTTGGGCTCGATACTCATAACCTCCTCGGGTGGAGGAAATGGGAATCGTTAAGAAAATCCTTGATAATCGAGAAGTCCTCATCGTTGTCGAGGTCTTCGTTACAAGTACGTGGAACATCGAATTCTTCCAACGTAAAACCACCGCCTTCAAATGGAGTGAAGGTTGGTGTCGAATTATCAAGGATAGGATCTAACATAGTGGGATTGCCACTAGTTTCTTCATCACCAAAACCTAGAACTTCTTGTGAAAATTCCTCGCAAACCACGTCAATCATATCAACGAGGTTTATGGTTGCAACAGAATAAACATGAGAAATTTGAGAGTTTTGAGTTGCGTTTATAACAAGTTCCTCGTCGTTGAAACGTAAGATGATCTTTCTAGCATGAACATCGATCAAAGCCATAGACGTATCTAAAAACGAACGACCTAAAATGAGAGGAACTTGAGGATCCGTTGGGATATCAACAACGATAAAGTCTACGAGATAGTAGAACTTCCCCACTTTTACAAAAAACGTCTTCCGCCAATCCACATGCGGGAATCGTGGAATGGTCGGCCAACTCGATAGACATTAGTGAAGGAGTAAGATTAGGAAGATGGAGCGACTTGAAGATTGCAAGTGGCATCAAGTTAATGCTAGCACCAAGATCGGCCAAGGCGAAGCATTCCTCCATATCTTGGATTGCACAAGGGATCAAAAATTTACCGGGATCACCGACTTTTTGAGGTATGCGATTAAGATAAACCGACGAATAACTAGACAATTGGTGCAATTTCTCCTTGTTGTTCAACATACTCTTAAAGTTAGCGGCAAATCGAGGCATCATGACCAAAGCATCGGCGAAACTCACATTAAAGTGCAAATCACGAAACATTTTCATAAAAAGCTCCAATTGATAATTTTCGCGCTCTTGAAGTTTCTCCTTTCTAAGTCTCGATGGATAGGGCAAAGGTGGTGTGGGTTGAGGCATAGTAGGCATAGCCTTTGGAATCTCGGGTTCCAATATTGGTAAAGGGTCAACCGTAGGTGTGGCATGAGCGGTACTTCGTGGGATTGGGACATGCTCCTTTTGGACCACCACCTCGGGTTCTTCCTCAATTGCTTCCTTCCTAGGAGCAATTGGTTAAGGAGTCGGTTCCTTAAGTGTCTTACCACTACGTGTGGTAATCACTTTCATCTCACCCTTAGGGTTTGATACGGTGTTGCTAGGAAGACTACTCGAAGACGGTTTACACATTATTGCCTCAAACATAGATGAGATTTTATCTTCAAACTTGGATTGCCTCTTCTCGGCTTTAACCATTTCTTGTTTTATCTCATGTTGACCTTGTTTCATTTTTTGTTGGTTTTGTTGTAACCTAGTTACGGTTCCTTCCATCTTGTTGGTATGGATCTTAAGTTCATTAGCTAACTCATTTTTCAACTCTTTCTTCAAGTCGTTCTTAAACTCGGATCTTAGGCTAATGATTTCTCTTTGAATATTATCAAACCTAGCATCATTCCCATTAGCGTATTCAACAAAATCATTTGGAAGATCTTTCAACGTTTGCAAACCTTTGTTGTTGTTTTGAAAATCATTTTGATTCTTGTTTGAAACTTGATTATTAGCCCCTTGATTACCATAGTTTCCTTTGTTGAAATTGTTTTTGAAACCAACTTGATTGTTGCGATAGTTGTTGTTAGCATTTTGATTTGAACCAAAACCCGGTGGAGTCAATTGATTAGAGCGGGTAACTTGACCGTTTTGGTTGTAATTTCCCGTGGCCGCGTAGGCACTCGAAGTGTTACCACCGTTGGTAATGCACTCGGAGAAATCATGACCTCCACCACAATACATGCACGAAACCTCAACCTCTTTAGCCGTAGCGGGAGCACTTGGTTCACCAAATTTAAACTCAATCAAAAGACCTTTAAGCTTATCAAAAATCTTGTTTTCCAAGTTCGCCTCAATTTGGCAAGCATCGATGGTAGTAGACAAAGAAGGTGAAGCCGAAGACGAAGCCTTACGAACACTAGACGTGCTACAAGGACTATACACCTTAGATCTATTCTCAATTATCACCAAAGCTTCCTCAACCGTTTTACACAAAAAAATTACCACCCGCGGCGGCATTTAAATAATCCCTTTCGTGATCATTAAGTCCATTGTAAAACGTGTCAACTTGATGCAAGTCGGAAAAACCGTGATGAGGACATTCATGTAACTTCTCCTTAAACCTATTCCAAGCCGTTGAAAAACTTTCACTAAACTCTTGTGAAAATTTTGAAATCTCGTTTTTCAAGTGCGTAGTCTTAGAGGGCGGAAAAAATTGGTTCACAAACTTAGACACGAGATCCTTCCACGTCAATATAGAATTGGGTGGCTCTTTCTCTAACCAAATTTTTGCGGCCCCGCTAAGGAATACCAAAAAAGCATCATCTTAATCGAGTCATTCGAGACATCATTAAACTTGCAAGTGGCGGTAAGACGATTTAATTGGCGGATATGGTTGTGTGGATTGTCCTTCTCATCACCACGGAATTTGTTGTTTTGGATCATCGACAACAAACCCGTTTTCACTTCAAAATTCTCCGCAAGGATAGCAGGAATCACAATAGCCTCTCCATAACCCTCGGTGGGTGCTTGAAGTAACTCCATCATAGTTCGATCCGCCATGGTTGGTGCTTCTCTTACAATGGGTTCGTCAATAGGAGACTCCTCACTAGAAAGATTGGGAGTGGGAGTTTTGTTCTTTCGTTTACGTGCACGTCTTGCTTGATTACGAGTTAGCATAAACGTCACGTACAACGAGGGGATAAGCAAAGAAGATTCTTTTTGGTGTTTCGTATTTTTCAATTTTTTTGGTGGTTTTTGATTGTATTAACCTTTTTGGATTTTGGTGAATGTATTAAGTAGACACAAATCTAAAATCTCCTCCTTAATCAAATCTCTTGATTAAAGAAGCATCAAGGAATGAAAACGATCACGTGAAGTGAACGCCTTCGATGACTTTAGAACGTTGGTGGAACACCAAAACGTGCAAGAGGGTTTAATCAATGAAACCAAGAAAATATATATGATACTTAGTAATACTTTGGGCGGCAAAACCCTCGATTAGCAATCAAAATCAAATACTCACAAGCAAGCGGGGAAACGAGGCGGCGCGAAGCACTTAAGAGCCTTTTTCCTTAGGATATATTTTATAATATCCGCCTTATACCCACCTTATAGTTTGTATTTTTCAAAATTGAGCTTCACGAAAGTATTTATCTATTTTTGCCTTTTTCTTTGGTTTGAGATTCGAATACAATGATTGGGTAATGACCTCCCAAGTCAAGGTTGTGATTTCTCACGTATTTGGAGTACTTGTGAATTTATTGTTCTACGTATACAATATAGTAATAGTATTCACACAAAAATCAAAAACCGATAATACGTATTAGTAGAGTGCTACTAATACAAATACTATTGTGTATTTTGCATATTTGTTATTTTGTGCATTTAATTGTAGTAATTGAAATTTATTTGTAGAGTAGTACGTATACGTAGTAGATATTATTTTTACCATTTTTGATTGCTTTGTGATTAATAGAAATAGATACCAAATCTACGATCATAAACCAAAAACAATATAGTCTTTGCTTGATGCTTGAAAATCAATTCGATAAGATTCCGAGAAAAACGAGATACTAAAAACGGAATATTATATGGCCTGCCACCAAAGTAGTATTACGTATATACTTTCTTGTGGATATTAATTATCGAACCTCGCTAGGGATAATCTCTTCCCTTTCAAAGTCGACCAAGGGCATTCCCCTTATTCCTCAGGTTTAGTTGTATGCGCACTCGAGCGCGTACATACATACCAAGTGGTGTAACTCGTCCTTCTAAAAAGAAGACGACAAAAAACCCGTTTCTCAAGCCGATCATGAGCATCGTGCTTTCGACACTACTGAGAACGTAATCATGGATAATCGACTGATGTAGTGGTTTTACTACTCTTTAGGAAAAGAGAGCAAAAGTGGAAAGTATTAAGTACGAAGATTTAGGAAAACCGTGACAGATTAAACTAAGACGAAAAAGGTGTACACTTAAAACCGTAAAAAGCATTAAAATTAAAATTTTACCCTAAAAATTCCTAAAAATCACTAAAAATCCACAAAAATATTCTAAGAGTTTACAAAAAATCCAAACTTGCCAAAACCTTTTAATTAATTAAATAACGACTTTTCAATGCTAATTAAAGCCCTAAAAATCAATATTAATTATTAAAAAGTCCAAAACAAGATATTAAAGTTTGTAAACCTTTAAAATAACTTAATTAAGCTAAAAAGTATTTTTCAAAATTTTAAAACCACTAAAAACTATTTTTAAACAATTTAAAACTATTAAAATTAATTAAAACTTAAATTAATTCTAAAAAATATAATTAAAAGAACCTAAAAATACTTGGAAAGTTGCAAAATTCCTAATTAAGTGTCTACAATCTAGGAAAAATATAAAAACTTAGAAATCAGACTTTTAATTTTTAATAATAAAATAATATTAAAATATTATTAAAAATCCAAAAATCATAAAAAATTCTAAAAACATGCAAACTAGCTTAATTTAACCTAAATAACTCAGAAATGAACTTGAAATTACCTAAATACCCTTAATGGGCCTAGAAAATGGGTTAAACCCAAAACAGATCACTTAATGGGCAAAATTGGGCCCAAAATGAAAAAGTGTCCAAAATAAGCTCAAAAAGCACTACTTGACTCAAAACTTGATTTTAAACAAATTTTTCCAAAGGCCCAAAAGCTGAAAGTATGAAATAAGCTAGCTTATACCAAACAGCTTATTCTTAATGGGCTTTTTGGCCCATTAAGCTATAAGCCAATGCCATAAGCTCAAATTAGACACACAGGCTTCTTTTTTCCTAAATAATACTTCTTTAAAAAGAAATTTGAAATAAGCCCAAGGAATAAGCCTGAAAATGCAATAAGCAATCTATAGAAAACGAGAAAATAGTCGTTTTTGAGTTCTAGGCCACCCCAAGAGCTGATTCAAGTTTCTAAAGCTTTTAAATGACTTAATTAAGCAAAATCAACAAAAAGCTTTCAAATAAGCTGACTCAATAAGCTGGAAAAAGCAAATAAGCACTTATGTAAAAGTCAAATAAGTTGGTTTTCTAGCAAAAAGTCAAAGTCCAATAAGCTCCAGTCTAATCAAATGGGTCAAATAATGAAGATCTATCATAAAAAATAAGTTGTTGCAGGTCTGGATAAGCTAAAATAGCTTATTGATAAGCTGATGACAAAATAACACTAGCAGGGGCTAGTTTTGGGTGTTGAGCAGTGGAAACTTTTTCCACTGCTTGACTTGTTTGACTTTTTGTCTTTAGTGAACTCCTTTGAGATTCAGATTACACAAAGGCACCCAAATGATCTTTGGATCATAAGGAGTAAATAACAATCAATAAATCACAAACACAATCACCCAATTGATACAGTTTAATCAATAAAGCACCAGATCAAGCACAAACATGAACAAATAAGCAGAACAGGTTCAATAAGCACTTAGAGCAATATTCAGCCAGCCAAACTCAACCAAATGCATACACAAGCTATAATAAACTCAAATGAACAAGTCTAAACAGGTTTCATGCAATGATTCAAAGAGTTAAGCAAGATTCAAGCACCTTAAGTTACTGATGAACACAAGAACATGCAGTTTTACACTTTGCTGATGTATTTGACCAATAAGCCAGATTCAAACCTCAAGCTCTATCAAATAAGTTATAATAATGATGTTTTAACAACTCTTAACCCTAAGCATACACAAATACTAGATTTCACCAAAATCTTAGGTCAAAAATAGTTAAACTCATCAAGTTATAGCATATTGTTTGATTCAAGGTTTCAAGCCCAAAAACTTGCAGCAAAACATTCTCAACCAAGCATATATTAAATATAGAGCACAAACACAATAACAAGATTTCAACTTAAACAGGTAGACCCAAACACCCTTTTAACTTTTCAAAACCAAGTTTTTCAAATCAAAAGTAAGATTCAGTTTACCAAATGATCAATCTAGCATATAAACAACATTATCATGCAAGACTAAGCAGATTTAAGCCAAGAAATCAACAAGAACAACAGTAGAGCACAAATCCACAAAAAATACAATTTTTATCAGATTTTCAAGGTTTCAAGACAAACCTCATGGATGTACATCTACACCCACGAATTTATGAGCTTATGTGCTAGCTAGAACAAGCACAAGCTTCCAATAACAACCCTGCTAAGATTCAACAAGGTTAGAAGCACAAAATCAAAACAAAAAGGTAACTTTTGGAAAATAAACTTGATTGATGCAACCTTGTTACCCCACACTTGATTATCCCCAAGTTATAAGCCTCACCACACCTTAATATCACAATTAGGATGCTATGATCAGCCCTATAACCCAAGAATTCCAAGGTTGAAACAAGAACTTAGCAAAATATCAAATTTTGATCCAATGTGTAATTTCTTACACAAGGTTTAAAAAACGTTTTAAGGTCCAATTACAGTTAACAAATATCATAAACAAGCTTAAAATAAGGTGGCACTTGGTCTTTCTTCAACAAAACTCAACACACTTTCATTAATTGAAAAGAGGATTTACAAGTAGTTGAACTAGGAAAAACCAAAAGCAGCTGAAATGTAAAGTCCTAGTGCCTTTATATAGGCATACAATGTATCTAGAAAGCTGAAAAAGAAGTGAAACCCTAGCATTGAACTTCCAAATTTGCCCTTGTCTTGTTTGAAGTTCTTGAAGAATCATGTGACGAATTTTGTTGTGTTGTGATAGTTGGCAAGTAAAAAGAGTATCCAAGGGTTTATATCAAGCTTAGGATGTAAGCACAATTGTGGGACGTTGGATGACTGGATCTCTTTGTCTTCTTCCTCTTAGACGTAGTAGGGGAGGTCCCATGCAGCATGTGGGTTGGTGGGGTTTCATGTTTAAGGTTTGGGATGTGATTATGATATCATTAATCATAAATCTGGATAATATTGGGGCTTAATTTTTGCTTAATCAAAAAGCCCTAATCCTTGTTCTTGAGTGAATAGTGTGACGTTTGATCCAGATTTGGGTTTAAAAATGTGTTAAGCGCCATGTTTTAACTAATCTGTTAGGATTAGTTATTTAAATAAGTGAGTGGATAGCTGAGGTGGAGGATTGGTGGGATGTGATTGGAGGAGAGGAGTAAGTGGGACAGGTGTCTCCATTTGGTTGGTCTAGGTTAGAATTGTGTCGGCTAGTATTAAACCTCCATCTTTATTGAACTTGTCTTTTCACTTCAAACCCTTGTCAACGCCCATTTTAAGCGATAACAACTTTTCATTCTTTACACTTTTGCTCCAAAACATTTTGCAAAGTGAATTCAGGGGTAATTCTTGTCATTTTGTGATTCTTGAGGGACTGATTTGGCATTTTATTCAACGGTAATGGTCTTGACTTGTATGATTGGAATTTTGGAGGACTGAAATTACCAAGTCTTGTTTGATAATGAACCATTCTTGCTAAATGTTGAAAGTTAAAGGTCCTTTTTGTAATTTTGGGATTTTCAAAGGACCAAACTTGTAATTTCTTATACTTTGAAGGACTTCATGATATATTTGACTTTGTGGAGGATAATGGTTGACAATTTAGCTTTGTTGAGGGGCTAAACTTTGTAATTCTTTAAAGTGGAGGGCCCTTTTTGTAATTTTGACAAACTTTAGGGACCAAACTTGTAATTATGAAGATACAAGGGTATAAAGTGTCAATTCTTCCATATTGGAGGACCCTTCTTCATAATTCTTCAAGTCTTCAAGGGTTTTCTTGGGAAAATTCTTCATTAGGGCTTGGTTCATTGTGCGGCTTCGTTTCCCGTGTTTGTTTTTGCATGATTCTTGTGATCTTTTGTCATTTTCTCAATATCCGTACCTAAAATACACAAGCAACAAACACAAGCATATATATGGGTATTTTGATGATATTTAATGCATTTTAAGCCCTTTTTGGACGATGAGACTATGTATAAAAGCAGTCTCATCATCGACCTATGTGGGAGATTCTTCAATCCAATGTGGATGGAAACGTTGATGCTATTGTAATCCCTGCTATAAACGCCAATACCTTTGAACTCAAGACATGCATCATTCAAATGGTTTCCACTATACCTTTCTTAGGCAGACCCATGGATGACCCTCACGACCATATCAAGAGATTATTGTCATTAAGTAACACCGTGAAGTACAATGGGGTATTGCCCGAGGTTATGAGACTTATGCTTTTCCCTTTCGCATTGGAAGGGAATGCTAGGTTTTGGCTAGAAAAGCAACTTTCCAATTGCATACTCACTTGGGATGACTTAAAGAAGAAGTTTGTAAACGAGTTTTTCCCATCGTCACGAACAACTGCTTTAAGAAATGAGATAATTGGTTTTCAACAAAAGAAAAATCAATATTTTAGTGAAGCTTGGGACGAGTTTTAAGATTTGTTAAGAAAGTGCCCTAATCATGGTTTTGACCTAATTGACCAAATCACCACTTTCTATAATGCTTTGAGATCTAGTGACCAAGATTTACTTAATTCTGTCGCGGGTGGGAATATTCTTGTAAAATCTACACAAGTTGCTTGGGATATCACTGAAAACAGGTCTAAGGTCCCTACTAGTAGAGATATAGAGATCAAGTGGCAAGTGCTAGTAGAGTGAGTGCTCCTTTATCAGATGAATATCTTCTACTAGTTAAACCAACTAATCAAATGCTTTAAAAACTTTATGATCTTCAAATTCAATCAATGAGCACTCCTCCTACTAACACTCTCAATGCCATACAACAACAATGTGAGACTTGCGGTGGACCTCATTCTTATTTGAACTATGATAAAGTTTATAATGACCCCCAAGAATGCTATGCTTTTAATGATGATGGGAGGGCACATTTTAAACCCAATATCAACTCTAACCACTTGTTCTATAAGTATACCAATTACCTTGCCCCATCTGATTTTCCACCCTAATAAGTGTGAAAACACTTATCCTTTTACCACTTAATTATAATAAAAACAAGACCAGAACGTGTATTTTATGTCATAAAATTCGGAATTATGCGTGGTTTGTGTTTTTATTGTGTTTTAGGGCCAAAAGATGAAAAAGGAAGAAAACACGGGCTTTCACGGGCTTTTATCGAAGAAAAGGACGAAAGACGAAGTCAAAAGGTCAAAAGTGCAAGAAGAACGGAAGTCAAAGGCCTATTCTGAAGATTATCGAAGAATAAGTTTAAAGACGGAAGTTTGGCGAAGTCGAAGAACCAAGTCAACTAAATGAAGAAATTATAAGACGAGTTCATATTATCATTCGACTAATCCCGAGACAAGGCGGAGAAAGACGAGTCATTTAAAAAGATGAGATGACAGAAAGGAAGAAAGAATGCAACACACCACACCATCCCTTCTCCTATAAATACCTCCTAATGCTTCATTAGGAGGGTGTTAGTTTTTTTTTAGTTAGTCACTTTTATTTTTAGTTTTCATATCTTTAGAGAGAAGTAGGTGTTTCTACTTTCTCTCTCTAGATTTCTTCATTTTTCTTTCAAGTTTTAAGCTTTCATTTAATCTTGTATTTGGAATCATTAATCTACAAGTTCAAGTTTTTGCTTTTTATCATCTATCTTATTCTACCTTTCTTGTTCTTGAGTTGATTTTGATTCGGATCAATGTTGCATCTTGTTTCAACTTGATGTTTGTTGATTAAAAAGTATATCTTTTGTTCATATCAAAGTTCTTATACGATTTAAGCTTTTAGCTTATTATGCTTTTTGGCTTATTTCGTGTTTTGCTTATTTCTTTTTAAGTGTCTTCAAAAGTTTAATCTTTTTAAAGTTATTTTATAAAATCTTGTCTATTTAAATGTTTGAAAGTTTTTAAATTTGTGCTTGTTTAGATTTGGTTAAGTTTTGGTGGTTGCTTATTATTAAAGTGCTTATTCGGTTATTGCTTATTTGCTTTATTGTGTACCATCATTATATTCTAAGGGTTTACTTGTTCCGATCTAGTTTCGTGATCGCATCAACCCTGGGGGGTTTCTACTTGCGATCCAAACTACGATCACTCATTAAGATCACTGAGTAAGATCACTGAGTAAGATCACTGAGAAAGATCACTGAGTGTGATGACTGAGTGTGATCACTGAGTGCGATCACTGAGTGCGATCACTGAGTGCGATCACTGAGTGCGATCACTGAGTGCGATCACTGAGTGCGATCACTGAGTGCGATCACTGAGTACGATCCAAGAGTACTTATTTTATTTCCTGTTTTTATTTTAAGTTTTCAAATTAATCTTTTCCCGCCAGTTTTACTTAGTGTTATTTTAAATTAGTTTTATCTTATTTTAATACTAGAGTCTTCAAATTTACTTTTATCCGAGTCTTAACTTTTTGTCGAGTTTAATTTTAAATTGTCTTTTCTTATTTTATTTTCAAATTTACTTTTAATTTAGTTTTTAATTACTTCTATTACCTTGTCATTTCAATTAATCTTAGTATTGTTACCTTGTCATTTAATTTAAAATAGATAATCAAAAGCTCCCCCTTTTAGTGACCAAAAATATTTTATTTCATTTTAGTGTATGCGTACTCGATCTACGTCTTATTCTGAGCCCGAGACTCTTAGAGACTTAGATATGGCCGGTGTGCATAATAATAATAATAACCCACCTCACCCCAATTTGAATAATAACAACAACAACAACAACCATGTCCCTCCACCCGACCTTCGAACGATGGAGGATCTTTGTCAACCAACCATGAACGGACGAGGAGGACCGATTGCGCCGATGCAAATCACGGCTCCTGAATTTTCGTTGAAGCATCACATGATCCAGCAAGTTCAAAACGCTTGTCCATTTCGCGGATTACCAGATGATGATGCCAACAAACATCTCGATAAATTCATAACCGTCACTCAAAGCATGAAATTGCCCGGTGTTTCCATGGATTTTCTTCGCCTTCACTTTTTTCCACACACTTTATCCCACCATGCCGAAAATGGTTTGATCGTCTTCCCAAAAACTCAATTCATACATGGAATGACATGACTCGAAAAAATTTGTCGCGCTACTTTCCACCATCCATGGTCACTAGTCTTCGCAATCAAATCAGTGGTTTCACTCAAGAACCTGATGAGTCGCTTTTCGATGCTTGGGAACGTTATAATGTCTTGATCTACCGTTGTCCGAACCATGACATGCTCCCCGTTACTTTGATTGATACTTTCTACAATGGTTTAACTTTTCGTGATCGTGATACGATTAATGCTGCCGTCGGTGGTACATTCATGAAGAGAAGACCTGAGGAGTGTAGAGAGCTTATAGAGAACATGACCACTCACCACAAAAATTGGGATTCAACTGTTTCTTCAAGAAATAACCCGAGGGCCAATGTTTCTTCTACTTCATCAAACCCAGAGATAACCGAACTTATTCGCCAAATAGCCGAGATGAACAAAAACTTCTTAACCATGGCTATAAACCAATTTCAACAAGCTAAAGCTGTAGCAACTTCTTGTGAGATTTGCGGGGGTTCTCATTCATACACCGATTGTCCTTCTACTCATGACAATCCGGAAAATGTGTATCCCGCTAACGGTAACTTTTCTATGAGAGGCGATCAAGCTCGTCCTCAAGGTGACCGCAATTTGCTAAGTTATCGTTCAAACAACTTCCTTTCACCACCCGGTTTTCCTCCTCAAAACCAAAACAATTTCAATCGCCACAATCAAAACCAAACTCAAGCTCCTAATAAATATCAAACCCAAAGAAAACCATATCCACCTCAAGGAAATAATCAAGTTTACCAACAACCCGCTTATCAACCACCTGCCTACCATGCTCCTCCTTCCAACCAACCCACAACATTTAACCACGAGGTTGAAACTTACATAAGGACTAATGACATGCTAGTGAAGAATCTTCAGAGTCAAATCATCAACTTGAAAGGGGATATGGCGAAACAAGGGAATGATCTTCGAGCCGATATGCAAAACTCTTTGAGCAGTCAAACGAATGACTTAAGGGATATGATGGCTAGTTTCTTCCCAAGTAATCAAACCTCTGGTTCGGGTTCTCTTCCGAGTAACACCGTTGCTAATCCAAGATGGGAGATGAAAGAAATCACCACCCGAAGTGGCAAAGGTTTAAAGGAACCCGAGATTCCTACACCTACACCGGTGATTGTGACAAAGGAGAGCGAGTCCCCTTCACCGATTCCTCCACCATCTACTTCTACCCCTCCTCCACCCACGGATGTGAGTGAGAATTCCATTCTAAAGCCTTCATATCATCCTGATATACCTTATCCCTCAAGGTTGAGGAAAGAGAAGTTAAAGAACAAGGATGATATTCAAGTTTCAAACTTTCTTAAAATGTTTAAACAATTGAATTTCAACATCTCCTTTGCTGAGGCTCTCGCTCACATGCTGAAATATGCTAAAATGTTTAAAGATCTTCTCAGTGATAAGGAAAAGCTTCTTGATATTGCTCAGACTCAACTTAATAAGAATTGCTTCGCGGTTCTTTTAAGGAAATTACCAACCAAACTTGGTGATCCGGGTCGCTTTCTCATTCCTTGCAACTTCCCCGGGGTAGAGAATTGTACGGCCCTAGCCAATCTAGGTGCTAGTATAAACTTAATGCCATTAAGTGTTTGGAAACAATTATTTCTACCCGAGCTAGTCCCCACACGAATGACATTGGAGTTAGCTAACCGTACGGTTGCTTATCCGGTGGGGATAGCCGGAGATGTCTTCGTCGGTGTCGACAAATTCACCTTTCTGGCGGATTTTGTTGTCGTTGACTACGAGCTAGACCCCGTGTTCCATTAATCGTTGGACGTCCATTCTTGAGGACCGGTCGCACTCTCATTGATGTAGCCGCGGGCGAATTAATCATGAGAGTTGGTGACGATAAAATCGTTTTCAACATGGGTAAACTCTCTAAGCAACCTTATGAACACGAGAGCGTTAATTTCATTGACGTACTTGATGAGACTTGTGAAGAGCATTTCAAAGACGCTTGTAAAAGTGGTTCTTCTTCTCTACCCATTGTTGAGACCATTGCCTCTATTTCTTCCTCACTAACTCCATTTGGATAAAGTGATTTCCTTTTGAAAGAATTTGAAGCAACTTTAGGGGATGTGGACTTACAATATGACGATTCTCCCACCGATTGGGAAGAATACATTCGTACCATTGAGAAACTTCTCAATGAGGACCATATTTTTCCACCTTCTCCTAAGGAAGTTACAATCGATGATCCGAATTTGACTAAGCCTTCCATTGAAACTCCTCCGGATTTAGAGCTTAAGGATTTACCGTCTCATCTCGAATACGTTTTCCTTGAAGACAATAAGAAGTTACCCGTCATCATTGCAAAGGACTTGAAAGAGGATGAAAAATCTCGACTTATCGACGTGCTGAAGAATCATAAGAAAGCAATTGCTTGGAAAATTTCCGATATCCGCGGAATTGATCCGAACTTTTGTAATCATAAAATTCTTATGGAATATGACTTTAAACCCGCAATCCAAAGCCAAATAAGGGTTAATCCTAAAATTCATGACGTCAGCAAGCAAGAGGTTATCAAACTTCTAGATGCCGGAATGATTTACCCTATTTCGGATTCG
This sequence comes from Glebionis coronaria, assembly GCA_025667525.1. Taxonomy (NCBI): domain Eukaryota; kingdom Viridiplantae; phylum Streptophyta; class Magnoliopsida; order Asterales; family Asteraceae; genus Glebionis; species Glebionis coronaria. The sequence continues at coordinate 586,621,446 of CM046874.1, read as the reverse complement.
TCATGGGTTAGTCCCGTCCATTGTGTGCCTAAGAAAGGCGGAATAACCGTTGTTCCCAATGAAAACAACGAGTTGATTCCTACTCGACTTGTCACGGGTTGGCGAGTTTGCATAGACTATCGCAAGCTCAATGATGCCACTCGCAAGGATCATTTCCCTCTTCCTTTCATGGATCAAATGCTCGAGCGATTAGCGGGTAATGACTACTATTGCTTCTTAGACAGTTTCTCCGGGTATTTTCAAATTCTCATCGATCCTAAAGACCAATAGAAAACCACATTCACTTGTCCTTATGGAACATTTTCTTATAAAAGAATGCATTTCGGCTTATGCAATGCTCTTGGGACTTTCCAAAGGTGTATGATGGCGATATTCCATGACATGGTTGAAGAAACTATGGAAGTCTTTATGGATGATTTCTCGGTCTATGGTGATTCTTTCTCTACTTGCCTTGCCAATTTAGAACGTATGCTCAAACGGTGTGAAGACACTCGTCTCGTTCTTAATTGGGAAAAATGCCATTTCATGGTAAAAGAAGGTATTGTTCTTGGTCATAAAATCTCCAAAGCTGGTATTGAAGTTGACCGTGCTAAAGTCGATGTGATTGCTAAATTATCTCCTCATTTAACCGTGAAGGGTGTGAGAAGTTTTCTTGGTCATGCGGGCTTCTATCCTCGATTCATTCAAGATTTTTCTAAGATTGCTCGCCCGATGACCCACCTCTTGGAAAAAGATACTCCTTTTATCTTTTCTAAAGAGTGTCTCGAATCTTACAATCTTCTTAAGGATAAATTAACTAAGGCACCGGTCTTGGTTACCCCTAATTGGGAGTTACCTTTTGAATTGATGTGTGATGCTAGCAACTTTGCTATTGGAGCGGTTTTGGGACAAAGAGTGAACAAACACTTCCAACCAATCCATTATGCTAGCAAGACAATGACGGGGGCTCAATTGCATTATACCACTACCGAAAAAGAGCTTTTAGCTGTAGTGTATGCTTTTGAGAAATTCCGCCCCTATCTTGTCCTTTCCACCACCATTGTCTATACCGACCATTCCACGTTGAAGTACTTGTTAACTTAACAAGATTCCAAGCCAAGACTTCTTCGTTGGGTTTTGCTCCTACAATAATTTAAAATCGAAATTCGTGATAAAAAGGGAGCGGAAAACCTAGCCGCGGATCATCTTACTAGACTCGAGGATCCTTATCAAGGGGGCTCCCAAATCAAGAGACTAATGACTCTTTTCCCCTTGCGGCCTTGATGTCTATTAACTCCAATCTTGATGAAACCCCATGGTTTACAGACATTGCAAACTATTTGGCGGGTGGAATTCTCATGGAAGGGTTAACGTCCCAACAAAAGAAAAAGTTCTTTAAGGACATTAAGCACTATTTTTGGGACGAGCCTTACCTTTTTAAACAATGTGCGGATCTTGTCATTCGTCGGTGTGTTGATGGGCCAGCAGCTTTATTAATCCTAGAAGCTTGCCATAAAGGACCCACCGGTGGTCACTTTGGTCCCAATTACACCGCGAAGAAAGTTTTCGACTCTGGATTTTATTGGCCCACCATTTATCATGACGCTCATGAAATGGTTAAACATTGTGATACTTGCCAAAGACAAGGCAAGATCACACATAAAGATGAGATGCCTCAAAATTTCATCCAAGAATGTGAAATCTTTGACGTATGGGGTATCGACTTTATGGGGAAATTTCCATCATCTAAAGGGAACAAGTACATCCTCGTAGCCGTTTACTATGTATCCAAATGGGTTGAAGCAAAGGCTTTACCTACTAACGATGCGAGAGTGGTTGTGAACTTTCTGAAACAACTATTTGCTCGATTCGGTGTTCCTCGTGCTATCATCAGTGATCGTGGGACTCATTTTTGCAACGATCAATTTGCTCGAGTCATGGCTAAATATGGTGTCAATCACCGTCTTTCCACCGTTTATCATCCCCAAAAAATGGTCAAGCCGAGATATCTAACCGTGGACTGAAGAGAATATTAGAGTGTACTATGGGAGAGCATCGTGCCTCATGGGCCGATAAGTTAGATGATGCTTTGTGGGCTTTCCGTACCGCATATAAGACACCTATTGGTTGCACTCCATATCGTCTTGTGTACGGGAAGGCATGACACCTCCCTATTTAGTTGGAACATAAGGCTTATTGGGCCTTGAAATGGGCTAATTTTGATATCAACAAAGCCGGTGATCTTAGGAAGATCCAACTCAATGAACTTAATGAACTGAGGAATGAAGCTTATGAGAATTCGTTGATTTATAAGGAGAAAACCAAGGTCATTCATGATTCTAGGATTAAGAACCGAGAGTTTCACGTAGGTGATCAAGTTTTACTCTTTAACTCTCGGTTGAAAATCTTTTCGGGCAAGCTTAAGAGTCGTTGTTCTGGTCCATTCACCGTCGCCAAAGTCTTCCCTTATGGCACCATTGAGATTTCTCAACCAAATGAGCCTAATTTTAAAGTGAATGGCCAGCGTGTGAAGTTGTACTTTGGTGAGGACATCTCTCATGAGATGATTCTATCCCTCACCACGTTTCCCTTGAATTAGTTCTGGGTCGAGTCAGGCTCGTGACTTGGTTAACAAAAACAAGCGCTTCTCGGGAGGCAAACCGATGATCTATCCTTTTTACCCGTTTTCATAATAAGTGTAGGGGGGCTACATAGGGTTTGTTGTCTTGTTTCTTATGATGTGCAGGGATTAAAGCTTCAAAGAGCACTTTTGATGATATTTTATGACCCGTGCTCCCGTGTACCCGTCTTCCCGGTTCTATCCTAAACTGTCGTGATTCAATATTTCATATCTTATATGTTCACATTGAAATCACTTTATTTGTCCTTTCCTTAACAAGATTTAAACAACATGCACAATGTCCTAAGTGTAGGGGAGTTTACTCCCACATGCTTAAACATTGAGGACAATGTTTATATCAAGTGTAGGGGGACTTCTATCGAAGTAAGTGGGCTTGTCCATGAATTTGTCCTCATTTTAACCAGAAAATTTGATTTTTCGACATTGTTCAAAATTTTTAATCTATTTTAGCCTAGTAGTTTTTCCTTTGTCATCGTTATTTTCTTTCATTTCTAGAATAAATTTCAATAAAATGGTTTTGCTTTTTCAAACGTCTTGAATCTTTTGACTCAACCTGAGTTTACTTATCTAAGTTTACTCTAGCTAGTATCCTTAACGTGTTTAAATTAAGTTTTGCTAGGCTTTTATATAGGGAACTTTAAAACGCGAAAGTCTTAACTCTTACAGGTTAAGAACAAGAACTTTTCGCAAGTTCCTATAATTGATCCTAGAGAGTCGTTTATTAAGGGAACTTTAAAATGCGAATTCTAAACTTGAAAAAGTCTAAGAAGTTGCAAGATCCTATAGATGACTTGAAAACCCAAAACTTTGATTTAATTGGCTAAGCATCCACGAGTCTTATTCCTTGAGATTTTAAATTGTGGAGAACGAGAGATGATAGAGTCAATTATAAGTTTGGTATTCTTTCATGAATTTATTTGAGTTAATTATGAGTTTTTTCTCCCATCGCTTGTTAATAAATTTAACTGTAATAAATAAGGTTGTACGATTTGAAAAGTTACTTAGCTTCTAGCACAAGATCGTTTAAAAGTTGCTCGGGATTAATTAGAGTTCATAGCCAAGGCATAACTTATTGAAGCGGGATGCGAAGTTTGGCGAGTCCGAAAAGGCCCTAACAAGGCATGAGGGCTACATTTTGTTGCTAAAGATCCAAAGTGATGTGAAGAATCATTTATCAAAAATCAATATGAAGGATCGAGACACACGACAAAAAGCAAAAACTCCCCTAAAGATCATGGAGAAGTCTATCCGAAAATACCCTAACAAGGTATGAGGATAAATAGATCCAAGTCCGAAAAGGAGGCGGATCGTTGTATACCAAAATCCAAAATAAAGATTGGAGAAAAATGAAGAAGTCGTGGTCCAAGTATGAAGAATCTCTCAGAAACTTCAAGTGAAGAAATTCCTATTATGAAGAGAAGACCATTATTTCAAGAACATCTCTCAAGATTCGAAGTATGAAGTCAATGCCAAATATCGGTCCGAGAAAGGTCTCAAATCATGAAGCGAGTTATGCCAAGATATGAACTTTATGAGGTCCCGAGAAGCAGTTTTAAAAGATTTTGTCCTTTAGCTAACTATTGATTAAATCATCCTACTTTATTTTCGGTCTAAATAAACTATCGAAATAAGTAAAAAATGCATCCTCGTGATCATTCAAGACAAAAATAAAATATAAGAGATACACCTAGGAATAAGGGAGTCTAAGTAACTAATTGATCCACATGAGTGCGTGTTAACTTACTAACTTATAATAACAATGATCTCGTTTTTAAGCTTGGTTTGGGAACATGAAAATTGAGGGTGCTAAACATTCATGACAACCAAGACCCCAATGTAAGTCTTATATTTCTTTACTTGTTATCTTCCTTTAAAATATTTTGTAAATTTCTATCTTTTTAAGTTTCTCGTCTTGTGTTTTAATAAAGGCCAAGGTGGGTTAACTATGACGGGAAATGTAAACTGTGCTTTGAAATTAATGCATTGCATGAGGACATTGCAATGGAAAAGTGTAGAGGATTTAATAAGTGTGAAAACACATATCCTTTTACCACTTAATTTTAATAAAAACAAGACCAAAAGGTGTATTTTATGTCGTAAAAGTCAAAATTATGTGTGGTTTGTGTTTTTATTGTGTTTTAGGGCCAAAAGATGAAAAAGGAAGAAAACACGGGCTTTTATCGAAGAAAAGGACGAAAGACGAAGTCAAAAGGTCAAAAGTGCAATAAGAATGGAAGTCAAAGGCCTATTCTGAAGATTTATCGAAGAAAAAGTTTAAAGACGGAAGTTTGGCGAAGTCGAAGAACCAAGTCAACTAAATGAAGAAATTAGAAGACGAGTTCATATTATCATTCGACTAATCCCGAGACAAAGCGGAGAAAGACGAGTCATTTAAAAAGACGAGATGACAAAAAGGAAGAAAGAATGCAATACACCACACCATCCCTTCTCCTATAAATACCTCCTAATGCTTCATTAGGAGGGTGTTAGTTTTTTTTAGTTAGTCACTTTTATTTTTAGTTTTCATATCTTTAAAGAGAAGTAGGTGTTTCTACTTTCTCTCTCTAGATTTCTTCATTTTTCTTTCAAGTTTTAAGCTTTCATTTAATCTTGTATTTGGAATCATTAATCTACAAGTTCAAGTTTTTGCTTTTTATCATCTATCTTATTCTACCTTTCTTGTTCTTGATTTGATTTTGATTCGGATCAATGATGCATCTTTTTTCAACTTGATGTTTGTTGATTAAAAAGTATATCTTTTGTTCCTATCAAAGTTCTTATACGATTTAAGCTTTTAACTTATTATGCTTTTTGGCTTATTTCGTGTTTAGCTTATTTTTTTTTAAGTGTCTTCAAAATTTTAATCTTTTTAAAGTTATTTTATAAAATCTTGCCTATTTAAGTGTTTGAAAGTTTTTAAATTTGTGCTTGTTTAGATTTGGTTAAGTTTTGGTGGTTGGTTATTACTAAAATGCTTATTCGGTTATTGCTTATTTGCTTAATTATGTATCGTCGTTATATTCTAAGGGTTTACTTGTTCCGATCTAGTTTCGTGATCGCATCAACCCTGGGGGTTTCTACTTGCGATCCAAACTGCGATCACTCATTAAGATCACTGAGTAAGATCATTGAGTAAGATCACTGAGTAAGATCACTGAGTAAGATCACTGAGTAAGATCACTGAGTGTGATGACTGAGTGTGATCACTGAGTGCGATCACTGAGTGCGATCACTGAGTACGATCACTGAGTGCGATCACTGAGTGCGGTCACTGAGTGCGGTCACTGAGTGCGGTCACTGAGTGCGATCACTGAGTGAGATCACTGAGTACGATCCAAGAGTACTTATTTTATTTCCTGTTTTTCTTTTAAGTTTTCAAATTAATCTTTTCCCACCATTTTTACTTAGTGTTATTTTAAATTAGTTTTATCTTAGTTTAATACTAGAGTCTTCAAATTTACTTTTATCCGAGTCTTAACTTTTTGTCGAGTTTAATTTTAAATTGTCTTTTCTTATTTTACTTTCAAATTTACTTTTAATTTAGTTTTTAATTACTTCTATTACCTTTTCATTTCAATTAATCTTAGTATTGTTACCTTGTCATTTAATTTAAAATAGATAATCAAAAGCTCCCCCTTTTAGTGACCAAATACGATAGTTCCACCTTAAACCGTGATCAATTCGATTAGATACCGAGACGATTGAGTAAACACATCTAAAACCAAAACAAATCACACCCCATCACCCACCTCCACCCCAAGGTCAAAACAACCAATTTCAAAATAAGAACCAAGGACAAAATAGGGGCAATTTTCAAGGGAATGATAATTTGAGAGGCCAAAATCAATTTCAAGGAAATAACTTTCAAGGTCCAAATCAAGGGTGTAGAATACATAGGATCGTTAGACTCAATGGTTTACACCATTTATCTTGGTTGTTAATTGTATATGTGATAAACACAGCAGAATAATACAATTAACTAGAACAAGATGTTTGACAAAGATGAATTTTCCCAAAGGGTTTGTATTGATCATTAACATAAACCACTCTAGGTGTGTTTATATTGAATCCCACACCTAGAGATCAAACATAACAATAGGTTACATTGTGTATGGAAGATATGAATAATAAACCTACGCCTGGTTCCTTTTATAACATAAGAAAACCTAGATTACATGGATACTAAATAAAGCAATAATGACTAAATCAAAACTGACTTATTCATACTTATCTAGTATTTTGACCAAATCTTCATTCTTCAATATATGGCCGGGGAAACTTCTAGAAGTGGAAAGTATTATAGTAGGGGAACTTCCTTGTATTTTGTCCACCAACTTGAAGTTTCACATAATGTGTTATTTGGTCCTTCTTGTTTTCATGGTGATTTGACTCATCAACTTTTGACCCAACAATCTTCCCCTAGTTGATGATGGTCCTTCTTGTTTTCATGGTGATTTGACTCATCAACTTTTGACCCAACAATCTTCCCCTAGTTGATGATGTCAAAACACTTCCCTTAAGCATACAACACCAAAGATCAATAGGCTGCACATTCTTTGTAAACATCTTCCCCTTTTTGACATGATCAAATAGGGGTCTTCTATGTGAGTAACCTTGATTTTCAACTACTATTAATCAATACCATACTTCTAACACAAGCATTCCACTTTTCAAAATACCCTCCATGAAGCACATAGGGATGCAGTTTTAACACCCCCAAATTTACACGCAGCGGAATATATCTTTGGGTGCTAAACAATGATATAATAACACATAATTTATAAAGAACGACTCGAAAAGAGACGTTTTAAATTTATCGTTCCTAAAACATTTATCAGAGTAGCGTAGTCCCAAGACATCGTAACCAAAGTACAAATAAAACAAAAGATTTAAATTCTTTTAAACAAAGGAACAATAATTATTCAAAGAGTTTATATTGCAAAATTAGTGCACAACGTCATTCCCGTGACCTCCAAGCTTCACACTTCTTGATTACCTGAAATACATGTGAGAAAATCGTCAGCAAAAATGCCGAGTGAAATCTATAGGTTTATATAATCATTTTGAACACAAGCAAAGATTATAAGTTTGTGGCATAATTGAAGGCAAGAAGCATCGAGTAATAATTTGCATCAACAATAATAATTGTATATAGCATAAATTTCAATAAGCTCATGGAACCGAGCTTTTTGACACTCCCTTGTAGGTTTAATAAGACAATAGATTTATTAATTGTCGTTACCTCCAGATTATTGGTACATTTCTGTATACCTGACTTCTCAATACAATATGTTCAAACAGTGTGGAGGTCGGGCCTAAGCTTCTGTGACAAGTCCACACAAACTGAACCGGGGCGGCTTCCCCCATAGATCTATTAATTGTACTAGTGGTTAACCCATCATATGTTAATTAACGGTCCATAATTGAGGCTTTAATAATGGCAATCACTTAATGCAATTTAAAGGCAACCACTGGTCCATTCATAGAGGGACAAGCATACCATAAAAGTCTTGTGTTTGAAGTTTATAAAAACATGTATTCCCCCTAGCGGGTTTTAAAATATTTGAATGAGCTCAAACGAGGCTATAGACTCACCTTAAGTATTTATAGTAGTTGAAGACGATCGCCGACGATAGATGATGCCCGATAAACACGACAACCGCAACCTAGCAATTAATGTGCGTACATTAATAATAGACTCGAGAAATAAATGATACATAATAAAATCAAACTCAAGTATAAAATCACGAAAATTCGAGAGAAAACGATACAAGTGATTCTATTATGCTCTCCTATATATTCATTTTATTTTTCTATGCTTTTAGTAAAAATCTGCCGGAACATACCGAATGTCCAAGCTGTTTTCCCATACTTAGACACATCAAAATTTCATCATACTACCTAAGGAACTCACATACTATATGTAGAAAGTCCTCCCAATATCCCATCAAAAGATTTTACTTCTAAAGTTCCCTGCCCAACACATCTTTGATTTACAAAATTCGGACAGTTTAGCGACCTTGACTTCTGAAACCATTTTGACCATTCTAAACATCTCCATTTGTAAAACCAACACTTGATTCTACAAATAGACTCAAAACAATAATTATAGGGCCTGAGAATAGCCCTTAACTCCTTTTGAAACTCATTTTATAGTCCCCTAGATTCGATCCAAATATTGACAACAATTTTCGGATTGTGTCAACACTCGTCTCCCGGTACACGAAAATCAAACTAGCGTATCTTCCACCTCGTTTGGAGTTGGAAGGCCTACTTTATGTCAAATCGAAGCTCTCGAAATTATCTACAACATGATCCCATCATATCAACCTATACTCAGACTTAAGACCTCCGAAAGTGGCCTTAAACCCACGGCTCAAAATTAATTATTTGAAAACCATGCAAAAATAAATTTTTCAACACAATTTACCTATTTCCTTACTCCTAATAACAACTAATAATCATCCAAATCAAATAATAATAACCTTAGACCACTTGCATGTCCAAATCTTATAAGATCCATACCAAAAATCTTGCATGCAAACATTCCCACTTCTAATATAATAATAACTAGGTTTTGTGCCCGCGCTCCGCTGCGGGGGGAGCACGGGCGATATAATGACGGTGTATAGGTTTAGTATAACAAAAGGGAGATCATTATAGTATCATGTTGCATAACAGTGTTAGTGTTCCGTAACGTTGTTAGAATCCAATCAGGCAATGACCAAATAAAAATATAGATGATGGAAATTTCAATACCTAACAGAAAATAGGAACGTCATACATGTTATTGTGTAAAAACACCATTGTAAATGAGTATGTTCGCAACCTATTATCAGTTTAGTCAATCTAGAGTACCCATGTCAAATATAAATATCAAACAGTTCTCAAATCCTGGTAATTGTAATCTTTCGAGAAACTATGTTAAGAAATCCATCTCCGCCCTCGTCACAATCATTTTTATAAGTGTCTTATCATCATCAGTTCCCAGCGTTGCAGATTATCACCAATTCGTAGCCGCAATAAATCTTAAACCACTTGGGTAGCATCCTGCCTTATTGCCTTGCAGCTCCGGCCCCTACATCACACACATACACATAGTATAAATGAGTTGCCTAAACACACTTAAAATCAAATCCAATAAGCATTTATGAATAAGGAAACAATAGACTAAACCGACAATAGACAACAACAATCATATTCTTATAAACCACTAACACCAAACACATCAAGAACCAAAATATAATCACAAAAATTGTAACCTTCAAACAAATGCTCTTACTAATTACACGCCGTATAATAAGCACACAACTCTGCGATCGGAAGCCACCAACCCGCAGGCAGTAATCTTTTTCCATTCGATTATGGTATTTCCATAAAAATTTCAAGATACTAAGAGCAAGTACTTATCCCCTAAAATATAGAAGAAAAAAAATGGACTATGAGGGGGAAGTTGAACGGGTACAGACCAAAAACCCGAACCAAAACTAAACTAACTGCATATATTAGATTGAAAAGCGAGTAAGTAGTACCTAAAGCAATAGGTAAGAATGGTCCCATCTTGTTATCAGTTGATCGATTTCCGGGCAATAATGCTCCACACAAATCTAAACTCTGGAAAAAAGCATGAAAGCACGTGAATAAGCAATGGTAAACAGTAAAGACATTCCTTTTTTATTTCTAGTAATTTGTGGAACAAAAGTTATACGAATTAGTGGCTTACTTATTGATATGTTCACCGGTTTAGTTTTATGTAGTATCCAGTTCCCCATCTTTTGTTTTCTAGCTCACTCGCCGGACCACCTGCCCAAATATGCAGGCATGTGAAACATTCAATTAACATTAGAAACAACCATGAACATGACAAAAAAATAGTTTTAGAAGTACCTTGAAACACGATGAATATTGCTGATGTAATATATGAAAAACATAAATCCGCAAATGATCAAATAAGCAGATTGAATAAGGTACCTTGAAACACGCTGAATATTGCTGACCGGTTCCACACACCTCGATATTAAGTGCTCATATCATACGCATTCATGTTCTTAAAGAAAGCAAACACATTTTCTGTTGAATGTACTAATCCACCCTGGCAGCCGTACTTTGAAGCTCACTATGAGGCTCAGATAAGTAAAAAGGCAGGAAAAGTGGACACGTGCATCATGGCTGCAAACTTAGGAAGATTACCCCGCCAAGATGCACATACTCCAATCTTTAGTCGTCCCGCTTAGATATACCATATTATTGTTTTATCATCACAGCCTGATAAAAGTCACATCATTAACATGTAACCGAAAAGGAAGCAACCAAATTTGAAACCTCGTCACACACCCGTCACTATCGCGGCACGCGTTATACAGCTGCAATGAAACCAACAGCCGTGCCACATCCACCATGGCCGCAAACCAAGTAAGGTTGCCCTACGAAGTTGCGGACGTTGTGAACACATAAACGTGGCTTTGCCAAAGCTCATTGTAACAATCAACAATACCCCATATAGTATCCAGTTCCCCATCTTTAGTTTTCTAACTCACTCGCCGGACCACCTGCCCAAATATGCAGGCATGCAAAACATTCAATTAACATTACAAACAACCATGAACATGACAAAAAAAACAGTTTTAGAAGTACCTTGAAACACGATCAATATTGCTGATGTAATATATCAAAAACATAAATCCGCAAATGATCAAATAAGCATATTGAATAAGGTACCTTGAAACACGCTGAATATTGCTGACCGGTTCCACACACCTCGATATTAAGTGCTCATATCACACGCATTCATGTTCTTAAAGAAAGCAAACACATTTTCTGTTGAATGTACTAATCCACCCTGGCAGCCGTACTTTGAAGCTCACTATGAGGCTCAGCTAAGTAAAAAGGCAAGAAAAGTGGACACGTGCATCATGGCTGCAAACTTAGGAAGATTACCCCGCCAAGATGCACATACTCCAATCTTTTGTCGTCCCGATTAGATATGCCATATTATTGTTTTATCATCACAGCCTGATAAAAGTCACATCATTAACATGTAATCGAAATATAAAGGAGGAGAATCACGCATCCATAGGAGCAGTGATTCTCCTCACAAACCGAGTTTTATATATTAACCTCTCCCTCTCACACCCCTTTCTTTCCCCTCACAGAGGAAAAACGCACTGGCACACACATACAGTGATTTGGCTCAGCTAAGCATGCAACCGAGTAAAGAGCATACATCCCATATGGCTGCCACCGCATGGGTTTCGCGCCAAATCAAGGACAACCTCGGTTTTGCTGACCCCATTTAAAATAATCACAGCCTCATACAATGGATACCATCCGAAACAATTTTTCAGCTCACAATATGTGCTTTACCAAACCCATTCAGGAGGCGCACGTTTGGTACACAATTTTGCGCAATTTTCAATGACAATACAAAAAAATTTAATTTATTGTTTTGAGGATCAGATAAGTAACAAATCGGGTGTTTCGAAGATGAGGATACGGCACCATGGCTGAAAATTTTGCAATTTTGCCCCGCCAAGATACCCGCCATCCAAAATCTAAACGAAACCGCTTATGAACGTTAAAATCTTATCATCACAGCCTATTGGGACCATTATCTCGCCATACCACGAACAATCAACATAGACCAAACACCAATCGCGAACCATCGTCACCAACCCAATAAAAATTTGGGCCAACGATACAGATAAAAACAAATTGGCATCACAGATCGTCACCAACCCGTCAATGATGGGGGCAACGATCTCCATCCCACAACCCTAATCGAAGGTCAAATCAGGCCTAGGTGCAACACATCGAAAACTTGTCTCATGAAGTATATTGTAGTTTTGCCATAAAAGCCATATACGACAATTTAAGGATGAAAAGGTTAACCATTTTTTTGCAATATTTGCACACATATAAGTTGGGGGCAACGACACAGGTAAAAACAACTTGGCATCAGAGATCGTCACCAACCCGTCAATGATGGGGGCAACGATCTCCATCCCACAACCCTAATCGAAGGTTGAGATATAACAATTATAGCTGATATTAACCTTTATATAAAGGAACCATACACAAATAAACAACATGACTATCAACTAATTAGACCAAAAGTAACAATCACCAAATAAAAAAAAAACAGAGATTACCTTATTTAGCTGAAGGTTAGCAACATCAATATTAGGTCGTCTAGTTCAAAACCAACCAAACCCATATATAGATCATATCGAAACAGTGATCCCCCAATATATAGATCATAGCGAAACAGTGGCCATAGATCACATCGAAACAGCGACCCCCAAAACCGATCAAAATTAGATCGAAAAACAGTGATCCCCCAATATTAACCTTTGTTAATATAAAGTCAGGAAAAGTGGACACGTGCATCATGGTTGCAAACTTAGGAAGATTACCCCGCCAAGATGCACATACTCCAATCTTTAGTCGTCCCGCTTAGATATACCATATTATTATTTTATCATCACAGCTGATAAAAGTCGCATCATTAACATGTAACCGAAAAGGCAGCAACCATATTTGAAATCTCGTCACACACCCGTAACTATCGCGGCACGCGTTATACAGCTGCAATGAAACCAACAGCCGTGCCACATCCGCCATGGCTGCAAACCAGGTAAGGTTGCCCTGCGAAGCTGCGGACGTTGTAAACACATAAACGTGGCTTTGCCAAAGCTCATTGTAACAGTCAACAATACCCCATATAGTATCCAGTTCCCCATCTTTGGTTTTCTAACTCACTCGCCGGACTACCTGCCCAAATATGCAGGCATGCGAAACATTCAATTAACATTAGAAACAACCATGAACATGACAAAAAAAGGTTTTAGAAGTACCTTGAAACACGATGAATATAGCTGATGTAATATATCAAAAACATAAATCCGCAAATGATCAAATAAGCAGATTGAATAAGGTACCTTGAAACACGCTGAATATTTCTGACCAGTTCCACACACCTCGATATTAAGTGCTCATATCATATGCATTCATGTTCTTAAAGAAAGCAAACACATTTTCTGTTGAATGTACTAATCCACCCTGGCAGTCGTACTTTGAAGCTCACTATGAGGCTCAGATAAGTAAAAAGGCAGGAAAAGTGGACACGTGCATCATGGCTGCAAACTTAGGAAAATTACCCCGCCAAGATGCACATACTCCAATCTTTAGTCGTCCCGCTTAGATATACCATATTATTGTTTTATCATCACAGCCTGATAAAAGTCGCATCATTAACATGTAACCAAAATATAAAGGAGGAGAACCATGCATCCATAGGAGCAGTGATTCTCCTCACAAACCGAGTTTTATATATTAACCTCACCCTCTCACACCCCTTTCTTTCCCCTCACAGAGGAAAAACGCACTGGCACACACATACAGTGATTTGGCTCAGCTAAGCATGCAACCGAGTAAAGAGCATACATCCCATATGGCTGCCACGCCAAATCAAGGACAACCTCGGTTTTACTGACCCCATTTAAAATAATCACAGCCTCATACAATGGATACCATCCGAAACAATTTTTTAGCTCACAATATGTGCTTTACCAAACCCATTCAGGAGGCACACGTTTGGTACACAATTTTGCGCAATTTTCAACGACAATACAAAAACATTTATTTTATTGTTTTGAGGCTAAGATAAGTAACAAATCGGGTATTTTGAAGATGAGGATACGGCACCATGGCTGCAAATTTTGCAAGTTTGCCCCGCCAAGATACCCGCCATCCAAAATCTAAACGAAGCCGCTTATGAACGTTCAAATCTTATCATCACAACCTGTTGGGACCATTATCTCGCCATACCACGAACAATCAGCATAGACCAAACACCAATCGCGAACCATCGTCACCAACCCAATAAAAATTTGGGCCAACGATACAGATAAAAACAAATTGGCATCACAGATCATCACCAACCCGTCAATGATGGGGGCAACGATCTCCATCCCACAACCCTAATCGAAGGTCAAATCAGGCCTAGGTGCAACACATCGAAAACTTGTCTCATGAAGTATATTGTAGTTTTGCCATAAAAGCCATATACGACAATTTAAGGATGAAAAGGTTAACCATTTTTTTGCAATATTTGCACACATATAAGTTGGGGGCAACGACACAGGTAAAAACAACTTGGCATCAGAGATCGTCACCAACCCGTCAATGATGGGGGCAACGATCTCCATCCCACAACCCTAATCGAAGGTTAAAAATATAACAATTATAGTTGACATTAACCTTTATATAAAGGAACCATACACAAATAAACAACATGACTATCAATCTAATTAGACCAAAAGTAACAATCACCAAATACAAAAAAAACAGAGATTACCTTATTTAGCTGAAGGTTAGCAACATCAATATTAGGTCATCTAGTTCAAAACCAACCAAACCCATATATAGATTATATCGAAATAGTGATCCCCCAATATATAGATCATAGCGAAACAGTGGCCATAGATCATATCGAAACAGCGAGCCCCAAAACCGATCAAAATTAGATCGGAAAACAGTGATCCCCCAATATTAACCTTTGTTAATATAAAGGAGTATAGATCATAGCGAAACAGTGGGACAGATCATATCAAAACAGCGACCCCCAAAACCGATGAAAATTAGATCGGAAGATGAGAGAGATTGAGACAGTATTATTAATTAACCTTTATATAAAAGGGCAAATGATAAGGAGGTAATATAAAAGGGCAAATGATAAGGGGGTGACAATTTATGAGGGGAAACCCATCATCAACAAAAGCACAGTAAAGGGCAACCCAACATTAATTGAGTAACGAAGGGCCAAATCACTATATGTGTGTGTCAGTACGTTTTTCCTCTATGAGGGGAAAGAAAGGGGTGTGAGAGGGAGAGGTTAATATATAAAACTTGGTTTGTGAGGAGAATCACTGATCCTATGGATGCGTGATTCTCCTCCTTTATATAAAGGTTAATAACACTTACTTACAACTATAAAATAGATCAAAACAAGATGATCTTTCAAGAAAAATAATTTTGAGAAAAAGTTCATACATGTTGTAAATTTTTATACCAAAATGTTCCAAATCATATTACAAACATGGGACTTACTTTGGTTTTCAAGGATTCAAGCTAGAAATTAGAATCCAAGGGTGTTTTGGCTTGATGGTGTCACGGCAAAAAAAAGAAAAGAAAAGAGAGAAGAAAAAAAATTAATTTGGTAGTGGTTTTTGTATGTTTTTAATTGATAGAAATTGATCAAAATTCACAAAATCAAAAGAAATTTAATGCATGTAAAATTTTAACAAAGATCAAAGATCAAAATACAACTTTTTAACATGAAAACATGATGATCCTACCTAGATCATCACATGCATGATGATTTAAACATAAATCAACCATGGAAAATCATAAAATCTTGAAGGTTAATGCATGTAGGAGATTTTCATACCAAAATGTAGATCTTGAGATTTCCAAGATGGGTCTTTGATTAGATTTTGAAGATTCAAACAACAAAATCAAAATTTCTGATATTTATGTTGAAGGGGGGTACACGGACAAAAAAGAAAAGAGAGAAAGAGTGGGTTGATTTTTGGTTTAGTGAATTTTTAAATGAAAATAGATAGTGGAAAATCTATATATAGTGTAAGGTTTGGGTAGTTTTTGCAAAAAATGCATTCTTTTGGGCTAAAATATAAATATCAGCTTAAGTAGCGGGAAATGACTAAAAGTAAACTTTTAAAATATCTACGGGACTTGGGTCTCGTAAAAAAAATATTTTTCAAAAGTTTAAACGCACACGAAAAATAATAATATAACGACTTAATACGCAATTAAAACGATATCATCGAAAATATAAAATATCGAAACGATCGATAATAAAATATAAAATTTTGGGCATCCGTCGGTATCGCGATCACTAGTAATCCTCGTTACTCGTCAAAATATTAAAATAAAATATTCAATATAGGTTTCAACTTAAACCGTTAATCAATATAGTATTTAACGTTAAAATATTTCAAAACACTTGAAAGATAGAACTAAATAATGACCTTATTTTTGCGGGTTTTACATCCTCACCACCTTAGGAGAGCATCATCCCGGGGCTTACTTCTCCTTAGGTCCGTCTACGAACAAATGCGGATACTTACTCTTGAAGTAGTCCTCTCGCTCCCATGTGTATTCGGGTCCACGTCGGGAATTCCATCGCACTTTTACTATCGGGATCCGACTTTGTTTAAGCCGTTTCACCTCTCGATCCATAATCTTCACCGGTTCTTCAATGAAAAGAAACTTGTCATCCAGTTGAATCTCCTCAAGTGGAATTATAAAATTCTTGTCCGCCAAACATCTCTTAAGATTGGAAACGTAAAAAGTGTTGTGAATAGCACTTAACTTGTCTGGAAATTCCACCTTATACGCCATAGGACCAACCCGATCAATGATCTTGAATGGACCAATATAGCGTGGACAAAGCTTTCCTCGCTTGTCAAATCGAATTACTCCCTTCCAAGGTGATACTTTCAACATAACCATGTCGTGAATATCAAACTCCAATGGTTTTCTCCTCTTATCCGCATAGCTCTTCTATAACACCCCAAAATGTGATATGCGGAAGCGGTGAAGCTCGGGGGCTGTTACGTCATTGTATCATAGTTCAAGGTACAAGAGAACGACTCTAAATGAGACATTTTATAAAAATACCTCGTTGAATTTAAATTAAAAGCATCACAGTACAAAAGGTCTCAGTTTCAAAAGATAGTGCAGCGGAATGTAAAAGTTTTAAACATCAACGAGATAATAGTTCAAAAGCATAAGTAAATAAATGTCCGAAGATAGCCAAGAAATGCATGCGGACTCCAAGTACTTCACACAGCAGATACAACTCATCATCAATTACCTGAGATAAATGCTAAATTGGGTCAACATAAAGTTGGTGAGAATGTAGGTTTCAAGTAAAAGTTCATAGTATTTCAATTTCAGATTTCATTTGATGTACACATGCAACTATAGGAGGTATAGTGCCAAGTGTAGGATAAATTGGGTGTTCACAATATTTATGATAGCTAAGCTCGTGACATCGAAACTAGTGATCCAGTGCATACAACAGATTGCATACATAAATTTTGCCCCAATTGGGTACCTAGCCAAGATGACTCCGTTCATACAAATGGTACACACTCGTCCGGCGTCAGAATGCCCGAGTGGAGGTTGTCAACCCTCAATAGATCTATCCGTAACATAAGAGCTTACTCCAGCAGAGTAACTAACGATTCACGATAGTGGGGACTATGGCTAAATCAACTTAAGCTATCTCATAAATAGTGTTCACAAAGCGTTCACAGAAATCAAGTTTTACTTGCGTCCAGAAGCAAGCATCAAAGCATTTATCACATCCCAAAACATTAAACATAGAAAGTAGTTTTATAGGGATCTATAAACTCACCTCAAGCAGATTCAAACCGCACAAGTAAGATCAAATAGTAGCGAGCAACTCTAGCAACAACCTAAATATAATACTATAGTTTAAGCGCTGGCAAATAAGTCACAATAGTTCATCACGTACGTTACTCATCAATCATGTATATATTTTGTTAAAATCGTGACTTGTAAATGTTATATCGTTATAAACATTATAGTATATATATACTTAGGCAAAAATATTTATTTTTGACTCGACGAAATTTCGACAGCCTTTCGGCGTAAATTTTAATTTACCAAAATTTATCTTAACAAATTTTCCTACACGATTTTTAACGAAAATTCGGCAGCCTTTCGGCGTCACATAAAAATTTGCCATTTTTAGTAAGTACTCAAATCTCGTCCTAAAACCCCTATTTTCAACAATTTCTCAATCGCCAATATTTCAACAAGTCATTTTCCGCAATAGTATCAATTTCCACTTCCAACGTTCAAACTTTTAACGTTATACCAAGTATTCACATTTCGCGCTAATACGCTTTTTACAAAACAAGTCCAACATTTATACATATCATTTAGTAACCATTTTGACACTTAAAACAACTCCGTTTGACTCGAAAATGTCTTTTCGACCACTTTAAAAATCTGGACAGCAACCACTTATAGTGTTTTTCACGAAAAATTAAGTTTTCCGACAACGAAATTTAAACGACAATATCTTACTCATTTTAGCTCCGTTTTTAGCCCATAATATATCGAAACGAAGGTATTAACTTATATTTTCATAATATCGTAGTAAACAAGTGTCAAAACAATTTTTACGACCCTCTACGCCTCTTATAAAAATCGGACAGATTGTATGTTTTTCGTAAAAAATTATTTTCGACCATTTTCAAGCGTAACCACTAGTAGTAACACTACTAGTTCCCTCCAATTATTCATAAACACCAACAAAATCAAAGATTTTACTTCAAGTTCACAAATCTAAAATATACATACTTATATTTTTCACAAGTCTTTCAATTAAACCATTTTCATGTATGGATCTAATAGATCCACACATAATTTCCATAGATCTTAAAATATTTCATGACCAAAATAGTTTTTATCATTTTATTTCAAGAAAGTACTTGATGAGTAACATGCATGCATAGATCTACAAAGATTATGCATGGAAAATGAAAAGATGAAAAAGGTTTAAGAAATAACCTTGAGTAACGATTCTACGTAATCACAACGACCCGATCTACGCTCTAACCCACTAATAATCAACAAGAACTCTACTCTACAACTTCTACCCAAAAACTACTCAAATCAACAAATCAAGAATAACCATTCTTCTTTATGCTTGTACAAACTCTAGGGTGATTTTGTTTTGTGTTAATTCTTGTTAAAATGAAGCTTTAAGAAATCAACAATGGTGGAAAATGTATGTGTTTGTGCCGTGTGTTTTGGGAGAGAAAGAGAGAGATGTGTGTTTTTTTTAAGTGAAATGAAGTGAATAAGTGAATTATTTGAGGTGGTTTTGGTTAGTAAGTTAAAAATGTAAGATGTGTAAGTAAGTGTAAGCTTAATATGGTAAAGAGTGGAGTGTTGGTGCATTATGCACATGGTGCTTGTTTTGGCCGGTTATGGGGTCCCATATGGGGGTAAATTATTCAAAAAATTTACTATGGTAACTAGTTAAAAGGTTTAAGGTAAAAAGGTTAGTTAGTTTTAGGTAAATATCAAAAAGTATATAGTTAAGTTAAAAGTTACGTAAAACTTAAAAATTTGACGAAATATATTAAATTTACGATTTTTCGACGAAAACTGACATTTTATGATTGGTAAAGTATTTTATGCACGCTAACGACGGTTAAACGTAAAAACGACGTAAAATACGAAAACGCGATACGTTATTTAAATATTCACAGTAAATACGATTTATTACTATAAATAGCAAAAATATTAAAATGCAGACATATATAAACATATACAGAGATATTTAAATACGCTGCTCAAGAAAATACGATCACGCTGTTAAAAACTAAACAGTTAAGCACATAATTCACAGATAACGAATAATCTCATGGATTGTCGTCAATTCATTGACCGTCTCAGCACTTTGGTCAGGTTCACAGAAAATGTTCAGAATAATGACTGAGCACAGTGTCAGGTCATTACTCGTCAGCAAATAGTTTTTCAGAAAATGCGGGATAACCTCCCGGTTCCAACACAGTTAAATCACATAGTTGACTAAATAAAAAGTCAAAGGGTAAAATAGTCATTTTACAAAGTAGGGAAATTTACCAGGTGTTACATCATCCCCTTGATAGAGAAGCTTTGTCCTCAAAGCTTAGGAGTGTCACGGTTTCTAGAGTTGTCAAAGAGTTGCGGATATTTCTTGCGAAATTGATCCTCACGCTCCCAAGTGAATTCAGGTCCACGTTTAGAATTCCACCTCACCTTATAATAGGAATACGACTATTATTCAATCGTTTGACTTCACGGTCCATGATTTCAATAGGTTCTTCGACAAATTGCATCTTGTCGTCGATTCGGAGTTCCTCCAATGGTATAACGAGTGTCTCATCAGATAGGCACTTCTTCAAGTTCGACACATGAAAAGTGTTATGCACGCGGCTCAACGCTTGCGGTAATTCGAGACGATAGGCTACGGTTCCAACCTTTGCCAGAATTTTGAAAGGTCCAATATAACGGGGGTTCAGCTTTCCTCGCTTGCCAAAACGTACCACACCTTTCCAAGGCGATACTTTTAGCATCACTTTGTCTCCCACTTGAAATTCGAGAGGCTTACGTCGAACGTCGGCGTAACTCTTCTGACGATCACGGGCTGCTTGAATTCGGCTCTTGATTTGAACAATCTTCTCAGTCGTTTCACGGATGAGTTCAGGGCCAGTGAGTTGACTATCCCCAACCTCACTCCAACACACAGGTGAGCGAATTTACGACCATACAACGCTTCGAACGGTGCAGCCTTAATACTGGTATGATAACTATTGTTGTAAGAGAATTCCACTAGAGGCAAATGTCTGTCCTATTGCTTCCCAAAGTTAAGCACACAAGCACGCAACATGTCCTCCACCGTTTGAATAGTTCTCTTACTCTGTCCGTCAGTCTGCGGGTGATAAGCAGTACTCATGTCCAATTGCGTACCCAACGCTTTCTGAAGTGATTTCCAGAATTCCGAAGTAAATCTACCATCTCTATCAGAAATTATCGAGATCGGTATCCCATGTTTTGCGACTACTTCCTTCAGATAAAGTCTCGTAAGCTTATCCATCGAATCATCTTCCTTCATAGCCAAAAAGTGTGTAGATTTCATAAGTCGATCCACAATTACCCAAATTGTGTCGTATCTGTTGGTCGTTTTAGACAGCTTGTTATGAAATCCATGGTTATATTTTCCCATTTCCACATAGGAATTATAGGTTGAACCAACAATCCAGATGGTTTTTGGTGTTCTGTTTTCACTCTAGCACAAGTCAGACACTTCCCTACGTAAGTAGCGATTTCAGCTTTCATATTTGGCCACCAATATAGCTTCTTCATATCCTGATACATTTTGTCAGATCCTGGGTGAATCGAATACTTAGATTTATGCGACTCGTGCATAATCACGTCCCTTAGTCCTCCAAACCGTGGTAACCAACTTCTACCATTCAGACATAGCGTTCCATTAGTGCTAGTCTCCAATTTCTTAGTGACCATTCCTCCTAGTTTCTCAGCTTCAACATTTTCAGTCTTAAGGGCTTCGGTTTGTGCTTCACGAATTTACACAGGTAAGTTCGGATTGATAACCATAGCTAACGATCTAACTCTACGTGTCATCAATTGTTCCTTTCTACTTAGCGCATCCGCCCCTACATTGGCCTTCCCAGGGTGGTAGCGGATTTCACAGTCATAATCGCTGAGCAACTCGATCCATCGACGTTGTCTCATGTTCAGTTCCTTCTGGTCAAGAATATGTTGTAAACTCTTGTGGTCGGTATAGACGACACACTTGGTTCCATACAAGTAGTGTCTCCACAATTTCAAGGCAAATACTACCGCTCCTAGCTCCAAGTCGTGCGTAGTGTAGTTTTTCTCATGTGTTTTCAATTGTCGTGATGCGTAGGCAATAACTTTCTTCCTCTGCATCAACACAGCTCCCAATCCTTTTGCTGATGCATCACAGTAGACCACAAAGTCTTCCGATCCTTCTGGTAACGATAGAATAGGCGCACTACACAACATTTGTTTCAACTTCTGGAATGCTAATTCCTCTCTATCTCCCCATTCGTATTTCACCTTCTTTTGAGTCAAATTCGTCAATGGTTTCACGATCTTCGAGAATCCCTCGATGAACCTTCGGTAATATCCGGCGAGTCCTAAGAATTGGTGAATTTCAGTCGGTGTCGTAGGATCAGTCCACTCCTTATTTGATTCAATCTTGGCAGGATCAACATGAATCCCATTGCTATCTATAACGTGACCTAGAAATTGTACTCTTGGCAACCAAAAATCACACTTCGAGAACTTAGCGTACAATTCCTCCTTCTTAAGCAATTCCAGTATTATCTTAAGATGTTCCTTATGTTCTTTTTCATTCCTTGAGTAAATCAGTATGTCATCGATGAACACAATGACAAACTTGTCCAAATATGGTTTACACACTCGGGTCATGAGGTCCATAAACACAGCAGGTGCGTTTGTCAAAATGAACGGCATCACTTGGAACTCATAGTGTCCATACCTAGTCCTAAAAGCAGTCTTTGCAACATCTTCCTCACGGACTCTTAATTGGTGATAACCAGACCTAAGGTCAATCTTCGAGTAAACGCTCGATCCTTGCAACTGATCAAACAGATCATCGATCCTAGGTAACGGATAACGGTTCTTGATGGTAAGTTTGTTCAACTCACGATAGTCGATACACATCCGAAAACTCCCATCCTTCTTCTTTACAAATAAGACTGGAGCTCCCCAAGGTGAAGAACTCGGTCTTATGAATCCTTTATCAGTCAACTCTTGTAGTTGCGTCGCTAGTTCTTGCAATTCTGACGGTGCTAAACGGTAAGGCGCTCGAGCAACAGGTGCAGCTCCCGGTATTAAATCGATCTGGAATTCAACTTGTCTAGCCGGCGGTAATCCAGGCAAATCTTCAGGAAAGACTTCCGGAAAATCCCGTACGATAGGTACATCTTCCAACCGTTTTTCTTCCGTGTGCTTTTCAGTAACACAGGCTAAAAATACGTGGCAACCTTCCGACAACAACTTCTGAGCCTTGACACGCGAGATAATGTTCAGTCGTGACTTCCCCTTTCCGTTACTTGTATCCCCTTGTACCTCCAAAACTTCATCACCAAATGTCACACCCCACCATGGCGGAACATGGGCGCGACGTATGGATATCATCACAACATGGCGTGTCTATAGAGATAACTATATGAAATAAGAAATGCCGTAAAAATGGTGACACGAAGGTCATGACAATATCTCAACAAATGAAAGGGGTCTAGGTAAGTAAGTAACAGTCCTACTTCTTACCTAAGACAACAAATATCATACCAAAACAATCATATGTGTGCCACAGTATCACTTATTAAAATGAACAAACAAATAAAACTAAGAAGGAAACGGGGATATCCTTCTATATGCATTCCTACTCTCTCCAAGTCTTAGCCACTTAAGTTCTCATGCTTAACCATAGTATCACCTGAAAGAGACACTAAAACACGTCAACATAAAGTTGGTGAGAGTCATAGGTTTAGACTCCAACACAATACAAGTCATAAGCTGTGAATACCATAAACCAATAAACATATGGACAATGCGCTACAATCATGTACTAACAACTAGCATTCAAGTTCAATCAATCATTACAATTCCAAGGCATCACGCTTTACCAACAATCACAATTTCCAAGGCATCACGCCTTACCAACAATCACAATTTCCAAGGCATCACGCCTTACCAACAATCACAATTTCCAAGGCATCACGCCTTATCATTAACCATAGGTCCCATAAGCGCCCATACACCTATGTACCTTTCCAATCCAGATCACACACAAACAAGAATCACATAGCAGTTAATCACATAAATGTACACACAAGTCCATCTCAAACCTTAAACATTCACAGCATTAATTTAGAAAATAATTCAACACAGTGTCTCTTCCATCCCATCTGGAAGTCAAAAACAATAATAAGCATGGGACTATGAAACTCACCTGATAGCTTCTTCACAAGTCCTCGCACTAGCAACAAGATAACAAACCAAAAACACGAAATCAATACACGAACCAATCACTAAGATGGATCATCAACCTATGATGGACATCTAGTCTATTCCCATATAAAAACCTCATTGATAAGCTCTAACCATCCCATTAACCTTCCCTAACAAGTCCTTAACTTGATTAAGTTTAATAACTATCCCGTTCATATTTTACACAAATCAATCCCAGTTTTTAAGTCTCAAAACTTTAGCTCAAAAGTCCACTTAAACATACCCATGGTTTCTGTAAAAGGAATATTCATACCCTTACATATGTTGGCTAACATCTCCCACTTGCCCTAACCTTAAAGCTACTGTTAAGACCCCGATATACATATATCTACTTTTGTCATTCCAGATGTCCTGATTTTAAACGTACTAAAGGTTTGTTACCATTAAGGGGTCTTACCCTAAACCACAACCTTAGCCCAAGTTCAGATACTTACTACAATATATAAACCATCTCTCACGTTCGTGAGAAGATCCCAATGCAACCCTAAGTACCCCAAACAACCCAAAACTTAAAAAGAAAACAGGCTGAATTCAAAACTGTTTTGACCTCCGACTGTGTAACCTGTTTTTGACCCACTTCCCGACCTCTAATTTAGTTCTCGTTTCTTGAATTGGAAAGCCACTTCAAATATCTTTCCAGGGGTACTTGGATCGTAAAATAAGAGTTTATAGAACTCCCGATATGATCAAAAGAATTGACTCAAAATTCTGCCCAGTTTTTAAAAACGGGTTTAACAAAAACAACCTCATTAATTAACCCTAATCCCTCTAATTACAAGCCCTAATTTATGTAATCATTATAACACCATTAATATAACATTAATTTAATGTTCTTAAATTAAACCCTAACCTAAATTCATCATAAGATGATTATAAAAACATAAAAACAATTAAATTAAAAAGGGTTATGAAGGTTTAACTTTGATTTATGAAAACCCCCAAAATTATGAAGAACCCTAAAAACCCTCATGAAAACCCACGAATTTTTTTAATCTCCAGGGAATAATAGTGAATATTTATTGTGATTAAAAACAATATATAGGGTGTACATAAAATCCTAATCCAAAAATAAGCCCACTTTCCTTTTTTTCCCTCTTTTTTTCCCTTTTTCCCTTCTTTTCTGCGTCCAAAACCGACTATGCACCCTTAAAATTCGTTTTTTTTTCCTTTTTATTATTAATATATGTATTAATAATATTACCTTAATTTTCCTTAATTTATTTCAGCTCCTAAAGCCTCCAAAACCTCAAAACCGTAAAACTAGTCAGTTTTTACGCGATTACCGTAAAAGACGTAAAATATACACTTTTAAAAAAATCTCAAATTTTGAAATAAACTTTATAACTAAGTCCTAAATGACTTAAAACCATCCCGAAAAATATTCATATGGATAATTACCTCACCCGAGACCTCTAAATGTTAAACTGTAAATCCTAAAAAAAATACACTATTACGATAATAATACTTATACGTATACGTAAACACCAAAATATCACCATTTCATTTCATAGTCACTAATTGTGAGCTCATGAACATGAAATAACCGTTCCTCGATTTACTTATGAGTACTTCTATACTCATAAATGATAACCACACCAACCTCGTTCACACAAAATAAACACGTAAACACACAATTCAAGTAAGCACACATAAAATAACTTTAAAGTAAGACCAAGTGACAAATCCAAAACCTAGGGTTGTCACATCACTCCCTCCTAATAGAAATCTCGTCCCGAGATTTACTCCCAAACTCCAACTTATTCTCAGCAAACAAACGAGGATACATATCCCTGATAAAGCCTCCACGTTCAAACGTGAACTCAGTTTATACTAAAATAATCTCAACCAACAAGACATGAGCCTTAACCGTCCGCGAGGAAACTTATTAAAACCATAAAGTTATGTAACCAACCTAACTAAATCTCGCAACTCATCAAACAAGAACTGTCTTGAAACCAAGTTAGGAGCCATCACATAACTCGACGGGTTTAAAACTGTCACCCCGATTTCAGTCTTACTCATAAATACCATAAATCAAAACTCATCAAATATAACCACGTATTCTAAAGTCTAAAGACCTCTCACATTCCATCCCAACTCATCTCTATGTTAACCCTCCAAGTGTTCATTACCACAAAATACCCAAAACACAAGTTTAATCAATGTTGTCCGAAAATTAACCTTGAACTCGACACTTGCACAATTAATTCGACCAAGCTACTGACTTCTAATTACCAAAATTTCTGAATATTCGAAAAGTACGTTCCGATTACATAATTTTAGGCTTTTGAATCACTCAAAAAGCTTTAAAAACGAATAAGTTATGACCAAAACGATTTTACCTAAAATCTGCCAAGACATTAGCGACAGTTTCTGACAGTTTAACGACGAATTTTGACAGTTTAGCGACAGTTTCTGCCTACTCCGATTTATACCCAAAAAAAAAGATTTTAAACCCTAATTTATTTTAATTCCAGAAAATTAAAACTCTCATCCATCATATGATTAAATACATGACTTTAACATATTTAATTTAATAAAGAAAATTTCTAACTAAAGAACAATAACTTTAGGTGATCAAAACCAAAATATTTTAAAATAAACAAGCCATGCTTAAATGTAAAAAAAAATTTATATTCCACTTTATTTCAAACACGTTTTCGACACTTTACCCTCATTTTATGGACTACCAACAACTATTTTTTTTTACTATTTGCAAGTTCCATTTTTTACCATGTAAGACTCAAAACAAAAGATATCGTTATTCCAAAATAAATCTTCACCCTCCCAATAGCTTCTACACCAAAAGTGCCGTACAAACAACCACGTGAAATGAGAACTCGATAAATGCGCTACTACAGAAGTTGAACATCCCAAAGAGAACAGAGCTAGAAAACCATCCTAAGAATACAACCGATAAGTAGAAGGGATATATACATATATAGGCATACGCGTACATACACTCAAATCCATCCAACGTATACTATACAAACATGTATTAACCCTCTTCCATGCAACCATACTCAGGAATCCATTAATGTTGTGGTACTTGTATAACTATGTTGGCCACCATACTTATACCAGTCCCCTTTCACTAATGCACTCCCTCCTATGATGACACTTATAAGAATTAATACTACACATAACACATCAGTCTACCAACTCAAATAAGCACATAGATCCTACAACTCATATAAGCACATAACCACAACATAAAGTAAGATCCAAAATCCATGTATTAAAATAACGTAGCCAATGCATGAAACATATAAACTCGTAATCCAGCTGAACCACCGTAGACAAAATTCAAAATATACAAAGAACATGAAAACGTAATTAAACGGAATCCAACAATGATGAACGTATACGACTATAGTTCAACTCGCACTATTCAAAACTCGTAAAGAAAATAACATGTAGTTAAGTATGAACCATAGTAGTTCATAACCTAACAAATACTTCGAAAATAATAATCAAACACATCAATTACTATAAAATGCACACATACTCCTATGACGCCTATATGCAGGGATCCTTAAGCTATAGACTAGGCTACACGACTAGGCAACCTAATTCTCTATAACCATTGTCTCTGATACCATTCTGTCACACCCCACCATGGGGGAACATGGGCGCGACGTATGGATATCATCACAACAAGGCGTGTCTATAGAGATAACTATATGAAATAAGAAATGCCGTAAAAATGGTGACACGAAGGTCATGACAATATCTCAACAAATGCAAGGGGTCTAGGTAAGTAAGTAACAGTCCTACTTCTTACCCAAGACAACAAATATCATACCAAAACAATCATATGTGTGCCACAGTATCACTTATTAAAATGAACAAACAAATAAAACTAAGAAGGAAACGGGGATATCCTTCTATATGCATTCCTACTCTCTCCAAGTCCTAGCCACTTAAGTTCTCATGCTTAACCATGGTATCACCTGAAAGAGACACTAAAACACGTCAACATAAAGTTGGTGAGAGTCATAGGTTTAGACTCCAACACAAGACAAGTCATAAGCTGTGAATACCATAAACCAATAAACATATGGACAATGCACTACAATCATGTACTAACAACTAGCATTCAAGTTCAATCAATCATTACAATTCCAAGGCATCACGCCTTACCAACAATCACAATTTCCAAGGCATCACGCCTTACCAACAATTACAATTTCCAAGGCATCACGCCTTACCAACAATCACAATTTCCAAGGCATCACACCTTATCATTAACCATAGGTCCCATAGGCGCCCATACACCTATGAACCTTTCCAATCCAGATCACACACAAACAAGAATCACATAGCAGTTAATCACATAAATGTACACACAAGTCCATCTCAAACCTTAAACATTCACAGCATTAATTTAGAAAATAATTCAACACAGTGTCTCTTCCATCCCATCTGGAAGTCAAAAGCAATAATAAACATGGGACTATGAAACTCACCTGATAGCTTCTTCACAAGTCCTCGCACTAGCAACAAGCTAACAAACCAAAAACACGAAATCAATACACGAACCTATCACTAAGATGGCTCATCAACCTATGATGGACATCTAGTCTATTCCCATATAAAAACCTCATTGATAAGCTCTAACCATCCCATTAACCTTCTCTAACAAGTCCTTAACTTGATTAAGTTTAATAACTATCCCGTTCATATTTTACACAAATCAGTCCCAGTTTTTAAGTCTCAAAACTTTAAGTCAAAAGTCCACTTAAACATACCCATGGTTTCTGTAAAAGGAATATTCATACCCTTACATATGTTGGCTAACATCTCCCACTTGCCCTAACCTTAAAGATACTGTTAAGTCCCCGATATACATATATCTACTTTTGTCATTCCAGATTTCCTGATTTTAAACGTACTAAACGTTTGTTACCATTAAGGGGTCTTACCCTAAACCACAACCTTAGCCCAAGTTCAGATACTTACTAAAATATATAAACCATCTCTCACGTTCGTGAGAAGATCCCAATGCAACCCTAAGTACCCCAAACAACCCAAAACTTAAAAAGAAAACAGGCTGAATTCAAAACTGTTTTGACCTCTGACTGTTGTAACCTGTTTTTGACCCACTTCCCTACCTCTAATTTAGTTCTCGTTTCTTTAATTGGAAAGCCACTTCAAATATCTTTCCAGGGGTACTTGGATCATAAAATAAGAGTTTATAGAACTCCCGATATGATCAAAACAATTGACTCAAAATTCTGCCCAGTTTTTAAAAACGGGTTTAACAAAATCAACATCATTAATTAACCCTAATCCCTCTAATTACAAGCCCTAATTTATGTAATCATTATAACACCATTAATATAACATTAATTTAATGTTCTTAAATTAAACCCTAACCTAAATCCATCATAAGATGATTATAAAAACATAAAAACAATTAAATTAAAAAGGGTTATGAAGGTTTACCTTTGATTTATGAAAACCCCCAAAATTATGAAGAACCCTAAAAACCCTCATGAAAACCCAGGAATTTTTTTAATCTCTAGGGAATAATAGTGAATTTTGATTGTGATTAAAAACAATATATAGGGTGTACATAAAATCCTAATCCAAAAATAAGCCCACTTTCCTTTTTTTCCCTCTTTTTTCCCTTTTTCCCTTCTTTTCTGCGTCCAAAACCGACTATGCACCCTTAAAATTCGTTTTTTTTTCCTTTTTATTATTAATATATGTATTAATAATATTACCTTAATTTTCCTTAATTTATTTCAGCTCCTAAAGCCTCCAAAACCTCAAAACCGTAAAACTAGTCAGTTTTTACGCGATTACCGTAAAAGACGTAAATTATACACTTTTAAAAAAAATCTCAAATTTTGAAATAAACTTTATAACTAAGTCCTAAATTACTTAAAACCATCCCGAAAAATATTCATATGGATAATTACCTCACCCGAGACCTCTAAATGCTAAACCGTAAATCCTAAAAAAATACACTATTACGATAATACTTATACGTATACGTAAACACCAAAATATCACCATTTCATTTCATAGTCACTAATTGTGAGCTCATGAACATGAAATAACCGTTCCTCGATTTACTTATGAGTACTTCTATACTCATAAATGATAACCACACCAACCTCGTTCACACAAAATAAACACGTAAACACACAATTCAAGTAAGCACACATAAAATAACTTAAAAGTAAGACCAAGTGACAAATCCAAAACCTAGGGTTGTCACACCAAATGGTAAATGAACGTTCTTCTCGTCACATACAATTGTAGCACGATATCTCGACAACCAATCCATTCTGACAATCACGTCAAAACTCCCTAACTCAACAGGCATAAGGTCTATTACGAAAGGATGACCTAGAAGATTTAAAAAGCATCCACGAAGTATAGCGACCTCTATCAACTTCCCATTTGCTAACTCAATAGTGTACTTAGTGTCTAAGGGCGAAGGGGTAACATCAAGTAAAACACTAAAAGCAGTCGACACAAAACTCCTATCGGCTCCAGTATCAAATAAAATAGAAGCATAACGAACATTGAGAAGAAACGTACCCGTCACGACGTTGGGGTTTTGTTGCGCTTCTCCTCCTCCTATCACATAGACCCTTCCACGAGCTTCCCCAGCTTTAGCAATTTTTCCTTGGTCCTTGTTCTTTTTCTTTGGGCACTCATTGCTGTAGTGTCCCTTTTGCTGACATTCAAAGCAAGTGACGTTGGCTTTCGTGTTGGGTGGTGACTTACAATCTCTAGCAATGTGTCCAGTTTTCTTGCAGTTGTGACATTGTAAATTGCATTGTCCATTATGGTGACGCTTGCATCGATTGCACAAAGGTAACGTCCCATTGTACACTCCCTTTTCCCCAGTACCAGCAGTGTACGCTTTCACGGTGTCTTGCCTCTTATTCGGATAGTTCCCATGATTGTTCCTTTGGTTATTACCCCATTTTCTCTTGTTGTCCGCGGCATTCCCAACATTTGCTCGAACAACTTGGTCCATCAAACTGTGAGCCATCCTTATAGCATCACTAACTTTTGTCGGTCCAGACGATGTCACATTCCCTTGAACTCTACCAGGTAAACCCCAAATATAGCGCTCAACCTTCTTTTCTTCATCTGGAACCATTCCAGGACATAGCAAACACAATTCTTGGAACCTCCTTGTGTACGGACCAATGTCATTGTTCTTCACAGTCAGGTTCCACAGTTCGATTTCCATTTTCTGAATCTCATTACAAGGACAGTACTCCTTAGTCAACAACTTCTTAAGTTCCTCCCAACTCATTCCATACGCCTCCTCGGCTCCAGCCGTCTGCACATGGGTGTTCCACCATGTCAACGCTCCAGCAGATAAAGTACAAGTAGAATAAGTCACTTGGCTTTCAACAGCACATCCACTGACACGGAACACAGCTTCCATCTTTTCGACCCAACGAGCTAATCCGACACCTCCTTCAGTCTCATTAAAATTCAAAGGGTCACAGCTCCTAAAGTCCTTGTAAGTACACGGCTTAGGCGGTCGATTGTCAACATTGTTCGGTGGTGCGTCGTTCACGTTGTTGTTAGCTTGAACGTTTGCCAGTGCAGCAGTCACTCGTTGCGTAATCAGTGCTTCCAATTGTGCGTCAGTCATTCCGTTACGTGTGTTCACCATTGTTTCTCTGCGTTAAGACAACAATGCAAATAAAGTTCAAGCACGAATATACACGTTATATATTTCTTATGCTAAAATAGAATGCAGAATTTAACACTACAACAACATAAAAAGGATAGTCATTGGTCAAGGTCATAAAGTTAAATTCCCATTCATAATCAAAATATCAAGTACATAGTCATAAAATAAGAGTATGATTACATCTAGTCTACTCCAACTAATCGAGTACTACTCTAGTTTAGTGGATACAATACCCAAAAGATAAAGATGTCAATCTACTCTAGAATTAAGCACAATAACGATGAATCTCTAAGTGCGACGACGACGATCACACTCAGCACATCTCGGTGAATCACTCCTCGGGTCTCCATCTGCAGCTCGTTATTCTCTAACAATCCAAAAACCGCATCCTCAAGTAGACGAAAACGAACAACATCTGAATACCTAGCAGATCCTATCATAACAACACATGACCTAGGTCTAGAGGGCTCTCCAACATGATGAGTAGGTGGTGTAGAAACAGCAGTAGTAGCTCGAATCCCATGAGTAGGCGATGCCTCAGGTGTAGTGTGTGAATCAGACATACGAACCTTCTTCCGTGGGCATGACGAATCAGAATCGGACAAGGCTCGAGATCTAACACCGGATGGTCCAGCTCCATCAGCAGGTGGTACAGTATCATCGGAATCAGTATAAACCTCAGCTGGTGGCGTACCCCATAAAGCTTCCCTCTCCTCTCTAAACCGCTGACAGGGAACAGTAGGCTTCTTCCTCAAGTTGGACGTCTTCCTAATCTCACTCCTCCTATTAGGCTCAACTCTCTCAGGTACAACAGTCAAAGCATCAATCCTACTATCATCATCAGCCTCAGCACCCTCGCTATCACTACTAGCCACAACCATCCTAACGTCAGTATCACTCTCAATCTCATCATCCATGTCCTCATCATCCTCACGATCTACCTCATATCCATCCATATCATCATCACCCTCATGATCTACCTCAACACCATCCATATCATCCTCATGACCTACCTCATGTCCATCCATATCCTCATCACCCTCGTGATCTACCTCAATACCATCCACGTCATCCTCATCATCCTCACTACCACTAACCCACTCGATCAAAGTACGATGCACAACCGGTGGCATCCCATCAACAACATCGGAAGTATCAGACAACACATCAGGCTCACCCTCATCATCCTCCTCTGGGTCCTCGTCAGGGTCATACTCCGCACCTTCCTCCTCAGGATCAGCCTCCTCTAGGTCATTCTCTGGCTCAACATGATCTGGTACCATCTCAACCTCGTCTTCCCACTCTTCGTCGGCAGAGTCGGGCTGGTAAGAAACAGTAGATGACGACATAACCTGCAACAACCAAAATGCGTATTAAAGAAGTTGTAGGGTATGCATGAAATAATCATGTATAGAAATTAAAGTATGCAAATCAACGAAATGCATATGTATGTAATACATATTACGTATTACATAATATATATTACATATTACTTATAGTGTTATCCTACGTAATACATTACGTAGTACACATATATATACAGAGTAACAAGTAGCCACATCGGTTATAGCCTAGGCCTAAGATGCAAACCTAGTTCTCTATAACCAAGGCTCTGATTACCAATTCTGTAACACCCCAAAATGTGATATGCGGAAGCGGTGAAGCTCGGGGGCTGTTACGTCATTGTATCATAGTTCAAGGTACAAGAGAACGACT
This sequence comes from Glebionis coronaria, assembly GCA_025667525.1. Classification (NCBI taxonomy): domain Eukaryota; kingdom Viridiplantae; phylum Streptophyta; class Magnoliopsida; order Asterales; family Asteraceae; genus Glebionis; species Glebionis coronaria. The sequence continues at coordinate 586,587,742 of CM046874.1, read as the reverse complement.
CTAAATGAGACGTTTTATAAAAATACCTCGTTGAATTTAAATTAAAAGCATCACAGTACAAAAGGTCTCAGTTTCAAAAGATAGTGCAGCGGAATGTAAAATTTTTAAACATCAACGAGATAATAGTTCAAAAGTATAAGTAAATAAATGTCCGAAGATAGCCAAGAAATGCATGCGGACTCCAAGTACTTCACACAGCAGATACAACTCATCATCAATTACCTGAGATAAATGCTAAATTCGGTCAACATAAAGTTGGTGAGAATATAGGTTTCAAGTAAAAGTTCATAGTATTTCAATTTCAGATTTCATTTGATGTACACATGCAACTATAGGAGGTATAGTGCCAAGTGTAGGATAAATTGGGTGTTCACAATATTTATGATAGCTAAGCTCGTGACATCGAAACTAGTGATCCAGTGCATACAATAGATTGCATACATAAATATTTCCCCAATGGAGTACCTAGCCAAGATGACTCCGTTCATACAAATGGTACACACTCGTCCGGCGTTAGAATGCCCGAGTGGAGGTTGTCAACCCTCAATAGATCTATCCGTAACATAAGAGCTTACTCCAGCAGAGTAACTAACGATTCACGATAGTGGGGACTATGGCTAAAGCAACTTAAGCTATCTCATAAATAGTGTTCACAAAGCGTTCACAGAAATCAAGTTTTACTTGCGTCCAGAAGCAAGCATCAAAGCATTTATCACATCCCAAAACATTAAACATAGAAAGCAGTTTAATAGGGATCTATAAACTCACCTCAAGCAACGATTCAAACCGCACAAGTAAGATCAAATAGTAGCGAGCAACTCTAGCAACAACCTAAATATAATACTATAGTTTAGGCGCTAGCAAATAAGTCACAATAGTTCATCACGTACGTTACTCATCAATCATGTATATATTTTTTTTAAATCGTGACTTGTAAATGTTATATCGTTATAAACATTATAGTATATATATACTTAGGCAAAATATTTATTTTTGACTCGACGAAATTTCGACAGCCTTTCGGCGTAAATTTTAATTTACCAAAATTTATCTTAACAAATTTTCCTACACGATTTCTAACGAAAATTCGGCAGCCTTTCGGCGTCACATAAACATTTTCCATTTTTAGTAAGTACTCAAATCTCGTCCTAAAACCCCTATTTTCAACAATTTCTCAATCGCCAATATTTCAACAAGTCATTTTCCGCAATAGTATCAATTTCTACTTCCAACGTTCAAACTTTTAACGTTATACCAAGTATTCACATTTCGTGCTAATACGCTTTTTACAAAACAAGTCCAACATTTATACATATCATTTAGTAACCATTTCGACAATTAAAACAACTCCGTTTGACTCGAAAATGTCGTTTCGACCACTTTAAAAATCTGGACAGCAACCACTTATAGTGTTTTTCACCAAAAATTAAGTTTTCCGACAACGAAATTTAAACGATAATATCTTACTCATTTTAGCTCCGTTTTTAGCCCATAATATATCGAGACGAAGGTATTAACTTATACTTTCATAATATCGTAGTAAACTAGTGTCAAAACAATTTTTACGACCCTCTACGCCTCTTATAAAAATCGGACAGATTGTATGTTTTTCGTAAAAACTTATTTTCGACCATTTTCAAGCGTAACCACTAGTAGTAACACTACTAGTTCCTTCCAATTATTCATAAACACCAACAAAATCAAAGATTTTACTTCAAGTTCACAAATCTAAAATATACATACTTATATTTTTCACAAGTCTTTCAATTAAACCATTTTCATGTATGGATCTAATAGATCCACACATAATTTCCATAGATCTTAAAATATTTCATGACCAAAATAGTTTTTATCATTTTATTTCAAGAAAATACTAGATGAGTAACATGCATGCATAGATCTACAAAGATTATGCATGCAAAATGAAAAGATGAAAAAGGTTTAAGAAATAACCTTGAGTAACGATTCTACGTAATCACAACGACCCGATCTACGCTCTAACCCACTAATAATCAACAAGAACTCTACTCTACAACTTCAACCCAAAAACTACTCAAATCAACAAACCAAGAATAACCATTCTTCTTTATGCTTGTACAAACTCTAGGGTGATTTTGTTTTGTGTTAATTCTTGTTAAAATGAAGCTTTAAGAAATCAACAATGATGGAAAATGTATGTGTTTGTGCCGTGTGTTTTGGGAGAGAAAGAGAGAGATGTGTGTTTTTTTTAAGTGAAATGAAGTGAATAAGTGAATTATTTGAGGTGGTTTTGGTTAGTAAGTTAAAAATGTAAGATGTGTAAGTAAGTGTAAGCTTAATATGGTAAAGAGTGGAGTGTTGGTGCATTATGCACATGGTGCTTGTTTTGGCCGGTTATGGGGTCCCATATGGGGGTAAATTATTCAAAATTTTTACTATGGTAACTAGTTAAAAGGTTTAAGGTAAAAGGTTATTAGTTTTAGGTAAATATCAAAAAGTATATAGTTAAGTTAAAAGTTACGTAAAACTTAAAAATTTGACGAAATATATTAAATTTACGATTTTTCGACGAAAACTGACATTTTATGATTGGTAAAGTATTTTATGCACGCTAACGACGGTTGAACGTAAAAACGACGTAAAATACGAAAACGCGATACGTTAATTAAATATTCACAGTAAATACGATTTATTACTATAAATAGCAAAAATATTAAAATGCAGGCATATATAAACATATACATAAATATGTAAATACGCTGCTCAAGAAAATACGATCACGCTGTTAAAAACTAAACAGTTAAGCACATAATTCACAGATAACGAATAATCTCATGGATTATCGTCAATTCATTGACCGTCTCAGCACTTTGGTCAGGTTCACAGAAATGTTCAGAATAATGACTGAGCACAGTGTCAGGTTATTACTCGTCAGCAAACAGTTTTTCAGAAAACGCGGGATAACCTCCCGGTTCCAACACAGTTAATCACATAGTTGACTAAATAAAAAGTCAAAGGGTAAAATAGTCATTTTACAAAGTAGGGAAAATTACCAGGTGTTACATCTTCTGCCTACTACGGGCTGTCAATAAACGATTCTTGATTTGCACGATCTTCTCAATCATTTCTCTAATCAATTCAGGACCCGTCAATTGACTTTCTCCAACTTCACACCAACCAACTGGTGATCTACACTTTCGCCCGTAAAGTGCTTCAAAAGGCGCTGCCTTGATACTTGCGTGATAACTGTTGTTGTATGAGAACTCCACCAAAGGTAAGTGTCGGTGCCAACTACCTCTAAAGTTTATTACACACGCTCGTAACATATCCTCCAAGGTCTGAATAGTCCTTTCACTTTGTCCGTCCGTTTTCGGATGATACGCAGTGCTCATGTCCAATTGAGTCCCCAAAGCTCGCTGAAGCGATTTCCAAAACTCAGATGTGAACCGACTATCTCGATCAAAAATAATTGACAAAGGAACTCCATGTCTATAAACAACTTCCTTCAAATACAACCGAGTATGTTTGTCTAAGTCATCGGTTTTCTTTTATCGGCAAGGAATGAGCCGACTTAGTCAACCGATCAACAATCACCCAAATCGTATCATAACCACTAGAAGTTCTCGGAAGTCCCGAAACAAAATCCATAGTGATCTTCTCCCATTTCCATTCTGGAGTTTCAGGTTGTTGCAGTAAACCTGAAGGTCTCTTGTGCTCAAACTTCACCTTAGCACATGTCAAGCATTTACTAACATAAGTAGCAATGTTAGCCTTCATATTCGGCCACCAGTAGCATTTCTTCAAGTCTTGGTACATTTTATCCGATCCTGGGTGAATCGAATATTTAGACTTATGAGATTCGTGCATAATTAAATCTCTCAGTCCTCCATACACCGGTAACCATACACGATTCTCGAAATACCGAATTCCGTCATCATGAATTTCGAATATAGGTGTCATCCTTCTACCCAAATCTTCATTTCTCACATTCTCCTCTTTCATTGCCTTTGTTTGAGCTTTAAGTATTCGATTAGATAAATCAGAATAAGTTGTCATGGCTAAAGCTCTAACCCTTTTGGTTATTTTTCTATCCTTCCTACTAAGAGCATTACATTCGCCTTGCCAGGATGATAGCAAATTTTAATGTAATAATCACTCAACAATTCTACCCATCTTCTCTGCCTCATATTGAGCTCCTTCTGATCCAAAATATGTTGCAAGATTTTATGATCGGTATATACCACACTCTTTGTACCGTAGAGATAATGTCTCCAAAGTCTAAGAGCAAAGACAACAACTCCTAATTCCAAGTCATGTGTAGTATAATTCTCCTCATTCTTCCTCAATTGACGAGATGCATACGCGATCACTTTATCCCTTTGCATCAACACAGCACCAAAACCCTTACGTGATGCATCACAATATACCACAAAGTCTTCAGCTCCATCGGGCAAAGCCAAAATTGGTGTAGAACACAGCTTCTGTTTCAAAGTTTAGAATGCTTCTTCTTCTTCTGAACCCCACTCATACTTCTTGTTTTTCTGTGTAAGTTTGGTAAGAGGTTTAGAAATTAAAGAGAATCCGTCTATGAATCGCCGGTAGTATCCAGCCAATCCCAAGAATTGTCTAACTTCAGTCGGGGTTGTAGGTGTAGCCCAATCTCTAATAGCTTCAATTTTGGAAGGATCAACATGAACACCATTACTTTCAATCACGTGCCCAAGGTATTGGACATAATCCAACCAAAAATCACACTTCGAAAATTTTGCATACAATTTCTCCTTCTTCAAAAATTCCAAGATAATCTTCAAATGACCTTCATGCTCTTCCCGACTCTTAGAAAAAATTAGGATATCATCGATAAATACAATCACAAACTTTTCAAGGTATGGTTTACACACACGATTCATTAAGTCCATGAATACTAAAGGTGCGTTGGTTAACCCGAACGGCATCACTTGGAATTCAAAGTGTCCATAACGCGTTCGAAAAGCTGTAATATGTATGTCCTATTCTTTAACACGAAGTTGATGATAACCCGACCTCAAGTCGATCTTCGAGTACACACACGAACCTTGAAGTTGATCAAACAAATCATCGATCCTAGGAAGTGGATAACGATTCTTGATAGTTAACTTGTTCAACTCTCGGTAGTCTATGCACATTCTGAATGATCCGTCCTTCTTCTTCACGAACAATACTGGAGCTCCCCAAGGTGAAGAACTTGGTCTAATGAACCCCTTATCCATTAACTCCTTCAACTGATCTACCAACTCCTTCATCTCAGACGGTGCTAAACGATAAGGTGCACGCACCACCGGTGCAGCTCCTGGCACTAGATCAATCTTGAATTCAATTTCTCGCTGAGGCGGAAGCCCTGGCAAGTCACCGGGAAATACTTCAGGAAAATCACGAATAACCGGATTATCTTTAATGCTAGTTTTTTTTACAATCCTATTTATTCAATGAAAGTTCGTTTTCCTCGACTCACTCGAAATTGATTTTCAATTAACGTGGGACAAACTTTGTTTTTGGTAAAATAGATTTTTGGACTTTTAAACTAAAAATTAATTAACTAGTAACTAATTTAAAATAATAAAAACTATTTTAACTATATTTAAAAACTATTAAAACAAATGTGAAAATTGATTTTAACTTTTAATAAAACGTAAATCTAATTAAAAAAATACTTTCAAATAAAACTTAACCAAACTAAAAGCTAACTTTTAATAAAACGTAAATCTAATTAAAAAAAATACTTTCAAATAAAACTTAACCAAACTAAAAGGTTTTAAATGACAATTATTTTAAAACAAAACGAATTTATAAAATTTAAACTAAATTTAAAACAATTTAAAATTTCTAAAAGTAAATAAAATTAAAATATTTTTTTATCTTTTTATATTTTTTATAAAAACTGAATAAAAGAAAATTAATATAAAACTTTCTAATCAAATTTTAAATAAACTAAAAACATGTATTAAAACTTTAAATCTGCCAGACACTAAAATAAACCCTATTTTAATTTAATGACGGAGAGATAAACACAAGAAAGTGTCTAGCTCAACTGGTTAAGGTGATGGGCTGCTATGCGAAGGGTCCTGGGTTCGAATCCCAGCAGGACCTAATATTTGCTATTTATTTATATTTTTTGGATTTTTTTATTTTTGAACTTTATACAGATAAATTGTATCTGTATGTTTGAGATAAGACAAAACAGCAACTATTAAATATCAAAATAAGCTAGAACCAAAAGCAGTTAATAAGCAATAAGCAGTTAACACTTAAACAAACATAAACTAAAAAAATCAAACAGGAAATATATTACAAAAGTTAAGCAGATCTAAACATCTAAATTCCAAAACTAAATTAACAAGCAGAATATAAAAACTTTATCCCAACAAAACCAAAATAATCATTAACAGTAAATAAAGCCTCGAACATAAGCATAAAAATAAGATAAAAATAAGCAAATATTAAAACTGTTAATCAAAAGCAATCCAATCATAAGCATAACCAGATAATTAAAAAAAAACTCAACGCAGTAACTTCTAAACTTAAACAAGCAGCTAACTCAAATAAGCTATAATCCAATCAAATACAAATTTTATCCAAACAAAAGCAGATCAAAATAGATTAAGCTGATTAAACAAAACTTATACTAAATAATAACTTAACAATTAAATGAAAAGAGAATCAAACCTATTGTCGAATACGTTGTGACGAAGGATGGGCGCTGAGCCTCCTTGTTAAACCGAATCAACACCTTAACCACCAATCATCAACATCATCATCTCGAATCCAACAATATGCTCGAACCAAATACATCAACAATAATGAACAGTAACCTTTAATCTTCCCAGTAGGGGAAAATTTATATCACTTTCTTTTTATTTATTTATTTTTTTTAATATTAATAATAATGGAACGAACAGTAACAAAAACAGGATTTAAAGATTAAAATGTAAATTCGACTGAAAATTTAAAGGAGACGAGAATTTAATTAATAAACTTTTCATTAATTAATAAAGAACTACAAATACTGAAAATGAAAAATTACAATATTAAATCTAAAAACCTAATTTGCAGAAAAATTAAATAAAGAATAAGTGCTATCTTAAAATTACAGATTAGGGGTTTTTATAGGCAAACCCTAGGAAACCTTCTTCATAGCTTCATGATTAAGCATTCAATCTTGGCCCTTAGATCTTCTCTTCTATCTCTTCTCTTCAAATCAACGGTTGAAAATGATCCTTGTGAGCCACGGATTGCCAGGATGGCATTTGGGTGTATTTGTTGTGTTTGTTTAGGCTGAGGTGGAGCAAGTTTATTGGAGGGATTGGGATGGTGATGTGTTCCATCCAATCACAACATAGGATTAGGCCACGTTTGATAGGACCACCACTAGTTCTTCCCGATTTTCATGGGGATTTATTTCCCCTCTGTGTGAATTACATGATTTGGGTAAAAGCCCCAATAATTAATGGGTAACTTTTGGGAATTGGGTGAATTAGGGTTTGGAGAAAAGGGTAAAAAATGGAGGCTGTGGGAGAGATACGTTTGGGAGAGAGAGAAAAAGGTGTGGGTGTGTTTTCTTGTTAATATCGAATGTGAGAGTGGGGTAAAAAAATAATACGTTTTATTAAATAAGTGAAGTGAGGGTGAGAGTTGTACGTAATACGTTTGTGTGATGTTGACTGGACCTTTGACTAGCAAATCTTATTTCTTCGTTGGTTTATTCTTGTACTTGGGCTTTGCCCAATTATTTTTTTCTTCTTTCGCATAGCAAAATGGGTTTTGGGCCATAATTCCCATCCGTCTCATGTTAACAATGGGCTATGAAATTGGGCTTTGTCCCAAAAATAGATAGATTGTTATCCAATATTGGGCTTTAAGGCCCAATATAAAATGTGAGACCCACTAAACTCGAATATCTTCAAAAAGATTAAATCCGCTTAAAACGAATTTGATTTCGGCTTCTTTGATCTTTTTCTTCAAGCTCGTGTCAGTTTAGCCGGTTTTCGTGATCTTGGCACACTTTTGGTCTTTGACATTGTCTTTGTCTCTTTCTTGGACTTTTCTTCGACATTTGACCGTGAAATCCCGTGTTTTCTCTTCTTTTGATCATTTGTACCTATTTATCACAAAAACACAAAACCACGCGTAATTCCAATTTTTACGATATAAAACACATGATTAGGTCTTGTTTATCCTTGATTTTAGTGGCAAAAGGATAAGTGTTTGCACACTTATTAAATCCCCTACACTTGACCATTGCAATGACCCCATGCAATGCATTATTTTAAAGCATAAAGTTACATTTTTCTCATAATTAACCCATCTCGGCCTTTATTAAGATATGCTATTACTACCACGATGAAAATATACAAACTTAAAAAGAGACAAAAGTTATAACAATTTATTAACTTGAAAATTATTTGATGGAAGAAACTCGTAAAGAAATCTAAGACTTAGATTAGAGCTTTGGTGTCATGAATATTAATCACCCTCAAGTTTCACGTTCCCCATACCAAGCTTAAAAACGAGATCATTGTTTACCATAAGTTCTTAGGTTAAGACTACTTATATAAGACAATTGTGTAAACTCTTTCTCCAATTCCTACGTTGTATCTCTAGATTTTATTGATTGTCATTCACCCGTAGGCTCGTTTGACTTATTTGATAATTATTATTCCAAAAATAAAGGCCAAACGATGCAAACCCGACACTCAAAACCTAACCTCGTCCTCAAAAACGTTGTCACTAAAGTAAGTCCACCTCAAGGATGATTTAACACGATTTGGGGAATAAATTCCCGGACCCAAAATTTGGCCAATAGTACTACTTATTAATTATTACTCCAAAGTCATGTAGACGTTATGTGGAGTTTAGCAAGTTCACATCATATACCCTTAGGTTCTTTAAGATGTAAAAATTCTCCCCGTCTATTGTCCACACCCTAAGGCTCCTTGAACGATAAATGAGGGAATTGATTTTTGATCAATTTTTATTCAACACTTACCATGCCATACACCCTAAGGCTCTAATGAAAAGGTTCGTGATACATGCCTCACACCCTAAGGCTCCTTGAGGTCATGTTTTAATCTTATTCTTTCTTTATTTATGATATATATAGTAGGCCAAATTCCGCGGTCCCATGGTCTGAATACCTCCTACTTAGTGGTTATGAGCCACCTTAGTCGGAAGTCCACAACGTTGGCACCCTCAATGTGTTCATGCTTTAATTACAAGGAGAATAAAGATTTGGCTAAGAGTTAAGATATCGAATCTACACCGCAAAAATCCTCATTTATTAAGCAATTAAATATACAAGCGGGAAGAAAGAGCCACAAAAACCATATAAGCAAAAATTAACCCTTAAACTTATTATCAACTCTATCATCTCTCGTTCTCCACAATTTAAAATCTCAAGGAATGAGACTCGTGGATGCTTAGCCTAATAAACCAATTAAGGTCCATATAGTTAAGGATACTAGCTAGAGTAAACTTGGATAAGTAAACTCGGGTTGAGTCAAAATATTCACGACGGGTCTAATATATCAAAGATATCAAAACTTGTTAAAACCATTTTATTCCTTTATTTATTTTTGACTTTTATTCTTAAAATGGAAATTAATACGATGCGATGATAAAAGGAAAAATAAATGAAAATACTACAAGGCCAAAATAGATCAATAATTTGAAAAACATTGAAAAATGTTTAAATTTTCCGGTTAAATGGGGTCAAATTCATGGAAAAGCCCACTAAAACATCGATAGAAATCCCCCTACACTTAATATAAAAATTGTCCTCAATGTTTGAGCATGTGGGAGAATAAACTCCCCTACACTTAGGACATTGAGTACGTTGTTTAAAATCGAGCTAAGGAAGGGACAACTAAAGTGATTACATTTATTTGTCTTATTTATATACAAGATTGAATCACAATAGCAAAAACTTATCGAAGGAACCGGGTACACGGGAAACACGGGAACACGGGTCGCGTCAAAAGCACCAAAAATGGATCATTAAGCACATGTCCCTGCACAATCATAACACAAAGAACCTACTTGGCTCCCCCCTACACTTATTGGTGGAAATAGGTAAAAAGGGTAAAAAGGGTAAAAAGGGTGGAAAAGGGTGGTAAAGGTAAAAATCTAACCTAGTTAAACGATGCTTGATTTATTATCACGAGTCTCTAGCTCGACTCGAATTCCCGAATGTCATCATTCAAATGGGAAAATCATGGAAAAACCGAGATTTCCAAGGGAGGAAAATCTCTCCATGATAAAGGTGAAACAAAGTCATACAAGGCATACCCCATGAAATCCACCCGGGTCAAACACATAATTTCCATCACAAAAGGAAATAAACCCGGAGGTGGTACGCAAGTCAAAGAAAAGTGGGGTATCCTTAGGCAACGATCTCTTAAATGAAAGGGTAGTATGGTGAAAAGCAATGAAAGCACAAAAGTCTCTATTCCGGGATCAAACACCGGTTCCTTAAGGGGAAAATAGCAAGAGGTGTTGTCATTTAAGCTCAAAATATCATCAAAATCCAAAGTGAGAAGGTCATCCTCTTCCAAACTTGATGTGAAAACAAAAGTATCATCGGAGTCATAGGAAAACTCATCCTCGTGAGGAAAATAGGAGTTTAGAAAGTTATCTAAATCCTCCTCAAATGGAATATCCTCTAAAATAGGGGCAACCTCTAAAGGTGGAGGATCGGCCTCAAAAGTCGTAACCCCCAATTTAGGAATATAAGAGTCAAAGGGAGACTCAAGAATGGGAGAATCACTCATGATAGGATCATTAGGCTCACTAGGTGTTTCGTCAAAACCCAAAGAAATGAGATCACTTAAAGAAGGTCCGTCACTAACATTAGCTTCTTCATTTTCTTCAAAAAGTGGATTATCATTTGACATTTCAAAAAGTGGGTTTGAATGTACCACAAAATCATTAATGTTAAACTTTTTAGTTTCAAACGGGTTGATAAAACTTTCTTCATTATCAAAATTAAGCACATCAATCATATTGACCGACTCTTTTCCATTTGATTTTGTTGTGATTTTTCCCATTTTAAAAACTTGTTGTTCATCCCTAACCCTAAGAATTAACTCCCCTTCGGCCACATCAACTAAGGCTCTTCTGGGCCTTAAGAATGGTCTACCAAGTATTAACGGAATACGAGGATCCATCTCATAGTCGACGACGACAAAGTCCACGGGAATAGTGAATGTACCAACTCGAACAAAAACATCTTCGGCAATACCAACGGGGTATGCGAGAGTTCGATTAGCTAACTCTAAAGTCATACGAGTCGGTACAAGGTCGGGTAATGACAATTGTTTCCAAACCGAAAGTGGCATAAGATTGATGCTAGCGCCGAGATCCGCTAAAGCCATACAATCATCGATTTGAGGAAACGAGCAAGGTAACACGAATCGTCCAGGATCTCCTAGCTTTTCGGGAAGCTCTTTGAGAAGAATCGCGAAACAATTCTCATTTAAACGAGTGTTCACGAGCTAAACCATTTTTTCTTTCTTATTAAGCAAATCTTTAAACATTTTCACAAATTTTGGCATTTGAGAAAGTGCTTCAATAAGGCTTATGTTAACATTCACATTGGAAATCATTTTTAAAAAGTTGGAGACATGAACGTCATCTTTGGTGAGCACTTTAGCCTTGTCTAACCTAGATGGATAAGGAATATTAGGCTTAGACATCGAAGGTTGAGAAGGAGAAGGACTCGCTTCTTGAACAACCATAGGGATAGGCTCTTGGGGCAATGGAGCACTAGTACTAGGAGTGGTAGTGGGAGGAATCACCGGAGGGGGAGTAGGATTACTCATTATGACCTCCGGGCCTTGTCTCTCCTTTATGGGCTAAGAGATGGAAGGTCCCACTAAAGTGGCTCCACTTCGAGTATTGATAGCACTCACATTAGCACGAGCGTTAATCTCGGTATTAGAAGGTAAGGCTCCTTGGGGTTTAAGGGCTTGAATCATTGTCAAAAATCTCTTATCGTTGGACTCTTGCATTTGTCTAGTAGATTCTTGCATTGCTTTCATGATTTTCTCATGTTCGGTCAATTTTTGTAGAACCAAGTCCATTTGAGGGTTCTGCATGTTCATTTGATTAAACCCTTGATTGTTAACCCCTTGATTAGGAAAACCTTGGTTTTGATATTGAGATTGAAAACCGTTGTTATTATAAAAACCTTGGTTATTTTGAAACCCTTGATTTTGACCATTAAAATTCCCTTGATTTGCATTCCCTTGAAAATTACCCATTTGAGGACCTTGGTTCCTATTTTGGTATTGGGTATTTTGGGCGGGTGGGGTGGTCTTTGTGGTGCTACAAAACCCGGGGGAGCCAAATAATTAGTACTCTTGTAAGACAAATGGTTAACATCAACATTCAGTTTAAATGGAACCCTTTCATTAGCATTAAAAGCACAAACTTGTTGTTGTTGATTATTGTAAACCTTGTCACAATTGAAATATGAATGTGGTCCACCACAAGTCTCACACGTTTCACAAGTTTCTTTCAAGGCATTCACTTGACCTTTGAGGGCTTGGGTTTGTAAAGCAATTGTTTCAACAAGAGAAGTGAGTTTATCGATTTTCTTGTCACTCTCACTAGAACTAGCACTAGCCAAAGTGGCCCTAACACTCTTGGTTTGTACTTTAGCCTTGTTTTCAATTATGGCCCAAGCCTCGTTCATGGTTTTCACAAGAATATTGCCCCCTGCGGCACTATTAAGTGAGTCTTGGTCATTTAGAGTTAAACCATTGTAAAACGTATTAATTTGATGCACTTTAGTGAAACCGTGTTGTGGACATTTCTTAAAAGCTCTTTAAATCGATCCCAAGATTCACTAAAAGTTTCCCCATATTTTTGTTCAAAGGTGATGATTTCATTCTTAAAGAGGTGGTCCGTGATGGTGGAAAAAAGTAGTTAATGAACTTGGTCTCTAAATCAATCCATGTAGTAATACTTTGGGGTGGTTCCTTATCAAGCCAAATCCGGGCTTGTCCCTCGAGGGAAGAAGGAAAGAGTTGTAAACGAATAGCCTCTTGTGGCACCCCATTGTATTTCACCGTATTAGTCAAATGAATAAATCTCTTGATATGATCATGGGGGTCATCTTGGGAATGACCCAAAAATGGTGTAGCGGAAACCATTTGAATAAAATCCGATTTGAGTTCAAAATTATTTGCTTCAATTGCGGGGACAACGATAGCGTCATCGTTTCCCTCAACGTGTGATTGCAAAATCTCGAGCATAGGTCGGTTATCCGTTTCTATCGTATTGTCGAAAGCTCGATTCTCGGGATCGGCTTGAATGACGGTCTTTTTGTTTTTCTTCTTCTTCTTTTTGGAAGAATTAGAAATTTCTGGTACACCACTTGGTATGTGTGCACGCGCGCGAGTGCGCATACAACTAAACACAAGGAATGAGGTAGGTGACCTCGGTCGACTTTGAGAGGAAAAGGATTTTCCCTCTCGAGGTGCAATATTAAAAAGCTACAAAAATATATACTTAATACTAATTGAGTTGGCAAACCAATAATCGGTCGTCCCTCTCAATATACGCACAAGCAAGCGGGGAAACGAGGTGGCACAAAGCACTTAAAAACCTTTTTCCTTAGACGGCCTTTTATAGCGCGTCGCCATATACCCACCTTATAGTTTGTATATATCGAGTTCAAACGTCTTACTAGTATTTATCTATTTTGCCTTTTTATTTCGTTATGGATGCGAATACAATAGTTAGGTGATGAAATCCCAACTAAGGCTTATTTGAAAAGTAGGTAAATTATTGTTCTACGTAATAAAAAAATATTTTTGTATTTTTTAGAAAAATATATATTCACAATAAAAATCGAAAGAAATCGAACTAAAAAAATAACACTAATACGTAATATTTTTGGTGTAATACTTTTAGAAAAAAGTATTACTTTTGTATTTTTTTTAATTTTTTTGGTGCAAATCTTAGGAAAGAATTTGCTTTTGTTATTTTTTAAATTTTTTGTATTTTAATCTTTTTGATTTTTTTGTATTTTTGATTTTGTTGCATGAAACGTAACGTTCAAAAAGAACAGATCCCAAAATCCAAACGTCTCGCGAAAAGTCGTCAATCGTACGAGCGAAGCGGCAGCGGCGCCATTTTAATGCTAGGGTTTTTTTTACAATCCTATTTATGCAATGAAAGTTCGTTTTCCTCGACTCACTCGAAATTGATTTTCAATTAACGTGGGACAAATTTTGTTTTTGGTAAAATAGATTTTTGGACTTTTAAACTAAAAACTAATTAACTAATAACTAATTTAAAATAATAAAAACTATTTTAACTATATTTAAAAACTATTAAAACAAATGTGAAAATTGATTTAAACTTTTAATAAAACGTAAATCTCATTAAAAAAATACTTTCAAATAAAACTTAACCAAACTAAAAGCTTTTAAATGACAACTATTTTAAAACAAAACGAATTTATAAAATTTAAACTAAATTTAAAACTATTTAAAATTTCTAAAAGTAAATAAAATTAAAATATTTTTTATCTTTTTATATTTTTTATAAAAACTGAATAAAAGAAAATTAATAAAAAACTTTCTAATCAAATTTTAAATAAACTAAAAACATGTATTAAAACTTTAAATATGCCAGACACTAAAATAAACCCTATTTTAATTTAATGACGGAGAGATAAACACAAGAAAGTGTCTAGCTCAACTGGTTAAGGTGATGGGCTGCTATGCGAAGGGTCCTGGGTTCGAATCCCAGCAGGACCTAATATTTGCTATTTATTTATATTTTTTGGATTTTTTTTATTTTTGAACTTTATACAGTTAAATTGTATCTGTATGTTTGAGATTAGACAAAACAGCAACTATTAAATATCAAAATAAGCTAGAACCAAAAGCAGTTAATAAGCAAATAAGCAATAAGCAGTTAACAGTTAAACAAACATAAACTGAAAAAAAATCAAACAGGAAATATATTACAAAAGTAAAGCAGATCTAAACATCTAAATTCCAAAACTAAATTAATAAGCAGAATATAAAAACTTTATCCCAACAAAACCAAAATAATCATTAACAGTAAATAAAGCCTCGAACATAAGCATAAAAATAAGATAAAAATAAGCAAATATTAAAACTGTTAATCAAAAGCAATCCAATCATAAGCATACCCAGATAATTAAAAAAACTCAACGCAGTAACTTCTAAACTTAAACAAGCAGCTAACTCAAATAAGCTATAATCCAATCAAATACAAATTTTGTCCAAACAAAAGCAGATCAAAACAGATTAAGCAGATTAAACAAAACTTATACTAAATAATAACTTAACAATTAAATGAAAAGAGAATCAAACCTATTGTCGAATCCGTTGTGACGAAGGATGGGCGCTGAGCCTCCTTGTTAAACCGAATCAACACCTTAACCACCAATCATCAACATCATCATCTCGAATCCAACAATATGCTCGAACCAAATACATCAACAATAATGAACAGTAACCTTTAATCTTCCCAGTAGGGGAAAATTTATATCACTTTTTATTTATTTATTTATTTATTTTTTTAATATTAATAATAATGGAACGAACAGTAACAAAAACAGGATTTAAAGATTAAAATGTAAATTCGACTGAAAATTTAAAGGAGACGAGAATTTAATTAATAAACTTTTCATTAATTAATAAAGAAATACAAATACTGAAAATTAAAAAATTACAATATTAAATCTAAAAACCTAATTTGCAGAAAAATTAAATAAAGAAAAAGTGCTATCTTAAAATTACAGATTAGGGGTTTTTATAGGCAAACCCTAGGAAACCTTCTTCATAGCTTCATGATTAAGCATTCAATCTTGGCCCTTAAATCTTCTCTTCTCTCTCTTCTCTTCAAATCAACGGTTGAAAATGATCCTTGTGAGCCACGGATTGCCAGGATGGCATTTGGGTGTGTTTGTTGTGTTTGTTTAGGCTGAGGTGGAGCAAGTTTATTGGAGGGATTGGGATGGTGATGTGTTCCATCCAATCACAACATAGGATTAGGCCACGTTTGATAGGACCACCACTAGTTCTTCCCGGTTTTCATGGGGATTTATTTCCCCTTTGTGTGAATTACATGATTTGGGTAAAAGCCCCAATAATTAGGGTTTGGAGAAAAGAGTAAAAAATGGAGGCTGTGGGAGAGATACGTTTGGGAGAGAGAGAAAAAGGTGTGGGTGTGTTTTCTTGTTAATATCGAATGTGAGAGTGGGGTAAAAAAATAATACGTTTTATTAAATGAGTGAAGTGAGGGTGAGAGTTGTACGTAATACGTTTGTGTGATGTTGAGTGGACCTTTGACTAGCAAATCTTATTTCTTCGTTAGTTTATTCTTGTACTTGGGCTTTGCCCAATTAATTTTTTTCTTCTTTCGCATAGCAAAATGGGCTTTTGGGCCATAATTCCCATCCGTCTCATGTTAACAATGGGCTATGAAATTGGGCTTTGTACCAAAAATAGATAGATTATTATCCAATATAGGGCTTTAAGGCCCAATATAAAATGTGGGATCCACTAAACTCGAATATCTTCAAAAAGATTAAATCCGCTTAAAACGAATTTGATTTCGGCTTCCTTGATCTTTTTCTTCAAGCTCGTGTTGGTTTAGCCGGTTTTCCTGATCTTGACACACTTTTGGTCTTTGACATTGTCTTTGTCTCTTTCTTGGACTTTTCTTCGACATTTGACCGTGAAATCCCGTGTTTTCTGTTCTTTTGATCATTTGTACCTATTTATCACAAAAACACAAAACCACGCATAATTCGTACTTTTACGATATAAAACACATGATTAGGTCTTGTTTATCCTTGATTTTAGTGGCAAAAGGATAAGTGTTTGCACACTTATTAATCTTCTACACGCCTTGCCGGTAGTTCTTTCTCCACTACTTGAGCCAAGAACATGTGACAACCTCTTTCTACATATTTCCTTGCCTTGATACAAGATATCACCGTCAGACAAGATCTACCGACATCACCTTGAACTACTAACACCTTGTCCTTAACTGGTATGTGAACAACTTTTTCCCCACATACAATTACCGCATCATGTGCAACCAACCAATCCATACTAACAATCACATCAAATTAACCCAACTCTATCGGCATCAAATCAATTTCAAACAAATGATTTGCTAATTTTAGAGGACACTTCTTAAATATAGTGGTAGTACTAACTAATTGTCCATCAGCTAACTCGACCTCATAACTAGCATTTAGGTTTGTTGGCTCAATATCTATTAAACGACTAAAGGAAGTACTTATAAAGCTCCTATCAGACCCTGAGTCAAACAACACACTAGCATAACGATGGCTGAGTAAGAACGTACCCGTCACCACATTTGGACCTTGTGCCTGATCAGCATCCTTAACAGCATAAACTGCCCCAGCAGCTTCACCTGCTTTCATGTTCTTCCACTTTAGACATTTAGGGCGAATATGATCACGTTCTCCACATTCAAAACAAGTCCTGATTGGAATAGCATTTGCTCCAGTGACATGGACCATTGTCTTGCATTTCTCCACAACATGCCCAACTATTCCACATTTAGTGCACCTTGGTGGACAACTACCAAAGTGACAAACACCGCAGCTCCTACATCTCTAGGCTGGTCCCCCATGGTCAGCATTATCATTCTTGTTCGTTGTAGCTCTAGCCCCATCATTTCTCCACTTATTGTACTGCTTATGGCGGTTATTACCCTGGTAATTCCCACGATTATTGTTACCCTGGTTATTACCTTGGTTACCACTCTGTGAATTCTCCCATTTCCTTTTACTACTCTCAGCAGCTTTCTCAGCCCTACCTTGAACTTTCTGCCCCATAAGTGTATGAGCCATTCTCACAGTTTCAATAAAGTTCTTGGGTCGAGATGAAGTTGTCTCACCTTTTATGTACCCAGGCAGCCCTTTAATGTATTGATCCATCTTTTTCTTCTCAGTAACAAAAGTATCTGGACACAATAAAACCAACTCATTGAATCGGCTAGTATAGGCAACAATGTTGTTATCCTTCAGCTTCAGGTGCCTCAACTCATCCTACAAAGCAGATAATTCTTCTTCTGGACAAAACTCTTCTTTCAACAACCTTTTGACTTCATCCCAAGGTTTCCTGTTGGCAGCTTCTAACCCAACTGTAGCAACTTGAGTCTTCCACCAGCTTAAAGCTCGATCCTTGAAAGTAGCAACTGCGAACTTAACCTTGTTCCTTTCTGAGCAATCACTAATCTCAAATGTTGTTTTTGTTTTCTCAATCCACCTGAATAATTCTAGTGCTCTACCAGTTCCCTGAAATGTAGTGGGTCTACATTTCATATATCCAGAAAAATTACACTCTTTTACTGCTGCAGCAACCTGAGCAACCTCACCCGCAGGATTCTCAGCTACACCTGCTCCTCCAACAGTTTCTGGTTCGACATGTTCAACAGGTTCACCTGCACCTCCAGCATCAGCACCTCCAGAGCCACCTACTCCTTCAGTGTTAACACGTGTAGCTCTATCCGCAGCTAGTGCTTTAGCTACCTCTTCAGCAACTAGCCTTGCAATGGCATCATTTGTCATTCTCCTAGGTGGCATGATTCTGTCACATCACAAAGAGAGAAGATAAAATGAATGAGTTAATTGTAATCATGGTATAGTCATACCATCTACAAAATTCAGTCATCAAATGCATGCACATTATAAATACAAGGAATCACAAACATTATAAGGATCAAAGGAAACTATTATCATAGATCAACAAGTAATGATCTTAAAGATAAATAGAGTACAATGACACAAAATAATATACACTAATCACGTAGGGATCGACATAACTTAGTTGAATTTATAACCTTGTTGAATCTTTACAGCAACATGAGCAGATTGGATGAGCCTTTACCAAGTAGTTGCTCGCTCTTGGGATAGCTAGTCTTTGTGGTGGAATAAGCATCACCCTGGGAGACCAGAACCCAGCCCAACTCTTAGAACGTGAATCAATGGTGACTGGGGGTACCCTGATGATTCAGGGCAAACCATCACAGCCGTCAACGGATTTGATTAGTCTTTACCAGAAGCCGTACCCTTCCGGACTCGCCAACTCTTAGCAATGAAGCATCAGTGAGCTGAAAACCCTATAGATTTGAGCAAGCTATTACAGCTATCAACGGATTTGAAATAGATATTTACCAAGAGTCGTACCCCCTTGGACTAGCCACTTTTCAGTCTAGGACCAAGGCAAGTGAAAACCTTCCAGTTTTTGGTAACCTGGCAACCATCAACGGATTTGATACTCACACCAGAGCCGTACCCTCATGGTGAATCAACTCTTTCTTGTCTGTGAAACATGGTGAGTTGAGCACCATTTGTTGTGTGGACTAGGTCCAACACCAGAAGTACCTCTCAAAAACAGCCCAAGTGTGAAAATGTCAAGTGAAAAACAATGTCATGATGGAATAGTATAAGCAGATATTATATTATGTACAAGTTGGAAATTCCATCACATGTTTAAAGTATAAGCAGATATTATATGAAAAGTATATATTTTTTATTATTTTTTATTTTTTTAACTATAATGTGAGTCACCAATCACTATACACATTGGTGAAAAGAATGTTAGTATAACACAAGAATAGAAGAACCATACCAATTGCATACCAGAAGCTACAAGCTTGTCTGCATGTAACCGGGCTTGAATACCTCCAACCAAGGTAGTGGCCATGGTAGACTCATTCCCAGAAGGAGCATTGGATACCTGTAGATGACATTCCAACATAGCTTCCATGGTAGCAATCGTCAATGGATACTCTATATCCGTAAGCATAAACACCACAGCACCAGTCTCAAGCTCCAACACATGAACACCACAACCAGCATACAGTTTCCACCTCTTGATCACCCATCGAGGTTGATCCTTCCACACACCAGCATGGGGAGAATCAGGAGGGGAAACTAACATCAGCTTCAAATCACCCCAGATAGTCAATCCAGGCCAGTCGGGAAGCTCACTCGGAGATTGTGGAATCTCAGCATCCACCAAACCATATAACAACATAAGATTACGACGCTCCACCCATGTCAAAAATTTTTGCAATCCCGAGACATAGCGAGCATAGCCATCACTGGTCGTAATCTTATGAGTAAAAGTACCACGAACAATAGGACATGGTCGAACTTCCCAAGCCACAATCCAACCCTTACCCATGTGCAACTCTGTCTCACTATCTGAAGCAGCATCAATGAGATTTCTAGGATCTCTTTTCTCAAACGGGACAGACTTACCACGACGAGCCTTCTTCTTCCTAATAGAACGACGCGGTGAAGGAGCACCAAAAGAAGATTCAACCTTTACCTTTCCAGCAGCAGTAGCATCAGCAATAGTAGACTCAAAGTCCTTACCAACCATAGGATCAGATTTTGCTGCACCAGCGGAGGAGGTAGGTAGTGGTTCAGTCACCGATGTTGATGTTGGGTTCACAGCAGAAGTAGCAGGGGTGGGATTAGCAGCAGGAGTGGTAGTAGCTTCATTGGTGGTGGTAGTATGAACCTAAGAGTGAGTGGGATGAAGAGTCGAAGTGGTGGTAGTAGGAACAACAGTAGAAGTAGCACCAACATATGGAACACCAGAAGTATCCTTAGGAACACCAGACGAAGAAGTGTGAGCAGCAGCAAACTGAGAAGGGAGAACAACACTTGGAGGTGGGCGATAAATAAAGCGTTCTGAAACTGGTGTATTTTGACGCTTGATCATCCTTGTGTACAGATCTTTAAGCTAATCAAAGGACAGCCCCCTCACCCGTTCCCATGTCCATCTAGTGTGAAAGTAAGCAGCCGATTGATTCTTAACATATTGCTGCATCAACCTCCTCTCCTCGGTTCTCGACATAGGTCTGTTACGGCGCTTTTCACGAAGCTTGGCAGCAAAGGGACAACTGTTGGTGACGCATCAAAGCCATTGCCCGTTGAACACAATTTCCTTGATTCACATCAGCTCCCAACAAATATGTGATCTGCGAGTAATCAGAAGTAAGAATGGTAAGCACCCATCCAGTCATTGTCATCCCAATGCATGGCATCATGCCTCAACTGCTCACGCCTTTGCTGTTGTAGGGCTTCATCCTCAGCCCTAGCTTGTTGATCAATCTCCTCTTGCAATAGATGAGCAGCCTCTTCCCCCAACCTTTCTTCCTCTATATGTCTGCGAGTACGCTTCCTTGGAGGAGAGGGTGCATCAGTCATAGGGGCTTTGCCCTTGGGATCATGAGAAGGGCCAGCAGATGGACCAGTAGAAGCATCCATTGGCTTGGGATCAGCAGTCTTAGGAATGGATGAAGGACTAGGATGAGCAGGCAAATCATCACTCGGCTTATCAGCAAAGGCAGCCCTGGCCAAAATAGTCAGCCCATCCTCCTCAACATCCTCATCAGAATCAGAAAGCACAACTTTCTTCTTGTGGCGGTTCAGCTGTGACTCCAATGCTTTGATCCTGTTCGCCAATGGAAGCACGAAGTCCTGTGTGAGCTTGCGGTGCTGATTAAGATCATCTTCCAAAGCAACAACCTTCGCATAATACATGTGCATAAGAGCTAGCAAAGAAGTTAGTGTAACAGGTTCCTCAGTTTCCCTACCAAGAGGACTTGGGTTGGGGAATGCATCATTGGGACCAGAAGCAACAGATGGGTCATCCATATGAGCATCAGAGCTAGATGGCTTCTCAACAGAATACGGAGCTGGACTAGAAGGGGGAGTATCAGCAAATGGGGACTCATGTGGGCGAGAGGAGGGGGCAGCCTTTGAGGTGGATGGCATGTCTACCACCACCTCTCTAGCAGGCTCCTCCACCTCCACATGAGGCACACCAGTAGTATGGTGATCCTCCTCCATAGGATCATCCTCCAATGGAAGTTCCTCCTCGGCTTCATCAGCCGGAGGAATCACATTAGGATCCCCTTGGGTAAGGCCCAACATAGCATCAGAAAGAGGCCGCCAAAGACCCTTGAAACCAAGTGCCATATTCGAATACACCTTGGAACTAAGCTTTGGGGTCTCATATTCCTCCTTATTCCTAGGTAGGCACATAAGAACCTGCTGCAAAAACCTAGGGTACATCAAGAACTTCTTCCTAGAGCCAGTACTACTAAGGTTAAAAATATTCCATCAAACAAGTAACGATAAAAGTTAAAAACACGACCCTGGGCAATACAAATCAAACCAGTAGCCAGGAGGATGGGAAATGCATCCCAACTCCCAGACTTTGGACTCAAGCAATGAATCAAGAAGTGAACCAGAAGCTTCCATTGGGGGGAAAACCTATTTTTCTGGAAGTTAAACTTCCCCTCATGATTATAGCCTAGAGCAGCCATCCCATCCAATACTTCTGAATTGGGGATAGAGACAATGCCACCTTCATCCTGGATATGAAGGGCAGACCTAATAGATGCCTCAAACACCACATATGAGCGACCATCTATGGTAGCATGGAGCTCTAGTGGGCGTCCCAAAACATCAACTAGATGGGCAGTTTCCCAGAATTGACGAATAACACTATCATACACAGTAGGGCAAACCGTAAAAGCATACCTTAGATTGGAAGCCTCAATGTATTCCAAAATGTTTGTGAACTCCTGTTTAGGACCTTCGCCAAGATAGGCCACCTTTTTATGATCGGGTTTATACTGGAGAGCAGTCATTGTTGATGATTGAAGTGATGGAAGATGATTGGTTGAAGAGGGAAAGAGTAGGAGCGTATGTGTGTGTGTATGGTTGGGATGAATGAGTCAATTGAGGGATTTGACCATAAATAATGGTCATAAAATTGTTCATTAACCCCTAATTATGGGGGTTGCCCTTTCAAAATTAAGTCATTAATGCAAGAGTATCCACTTGCCCCTTAACCATTATTTGCAAATCCCAGTTACCAAAGATACATAAAAAGATATACACCAGAAGCAACTTACGTTGACTAAAAGTCAAAACGCGTAATGGTCAACACTAGAAGCACCAAGTGGTCAATGAAAGTCAACAAAGTGAACAGTGACCCAAAAGCAATACTAGAAGCCAACCATGAGTGAACTAGAAGGGTTTGTACCCACTAGGAGCTGAAGACTGCCACTAGGAGTAACCAAAGCTTCCATTAGAAGTTGCACACACCGCAAATACCCATAAAAAATGTTGTTAGAATCTACCATATGTTAGACTATACAATGAAATATGTACTCTAAGCCTCCCCTTAGGCTTAGCCTCCCCTCAATCCTAGACCTCAAGGATTGACCATTCCAATATGAACCACTGATATGAGTGATTTTACTCATATCATTTGTATCTTAAAATGAGTTTAAAATGCATAAATATCATGAAAATGGCATTGTATATGCTTGCTTTGTTGTTTGATGTGTGTAGGTACCAAGTTCACGAAAACCGGCAAAACCGACACGAAGTTTGAAGAAAAGATCGACGAAGCCAAAAACGAGACCGGTTTTAGTGTATTTAATCGTTTATGAAAGTTATTGGGCCTTTGTGGGACCCACATTAGCTTAATGGGCTTGAAGGCCCATTTATGGGATATTAAGTTCATTTTTAACCAAAAGCCCATTAAAAGCCCAATTATTTACAACATGGACGGATGGAAAGTGCTTATTGAGCCCAATTTGTCCCCAAGCCCAACAATATCAATATGAAACGTGGAGTTAAAAGCTTTCGGACTCAAAGCCCATTAGGGTTAACAAGTTTTGGACGGATAATAAGTTATTTAAGTGAAAAATTATTCACTTTCCTTTGTCAAACCCACACAAACTATTTTTGATACTCTCTATGTTTACATCTCTCTCATCTCACCCCACCCCAAATAACCAGACGCATATTTTTTACCCTTCACACAAACCCTAATCAACCATAATTACATAAATCACTCAATGAAAATTAGGGGTTTCACTTGGAGCATTTGATTCCACGCTTGAGGAATTAAATCCCCAAGTTTATAGGAAGGTAGAGGATGGAGGCATCTTCGACGTGGCTTCTTATAACTGGTTGTGACAGCACATCATTCCTAATCCACCAATAAAAAGGAGACACCTCATCTCCAAACTAGCACAACTAGCACACTCGGATGCCACATTGGTGATCCGTGTGCTAGTTGGCTCATCTCAACCGTAGGATCAAGGAGAAGAAAGAGAGAAAAGAAATCAAGGGCTCAACATCGTTCTCTTCACCAACAAACTCCCACCCCAATACCTTTGGGTTCCCTATAAAAACCCCCTTGAAAGATGAGTGAGGCATCCCATTTTTTATCTTAGAGTTATTATGCAGAAATAGATTAGGAATAATTGTAATTTCTTTTTCATAGTATTGTAATCAATTTTGATTATTAATATAAAAGTTTGTTTTGAATTAATCAATGTTCGATTCACTTACTGCTTAAATTTGTATTGCAATTTTTAATTCCTTCTTAAATCTATTCTTGTCATTATAATGATTAAGTTTATTTGATTAAGCTAATTAATAGCTTCAATTAAATAATTAACATTAAATTTGGGGACAAATTTCCCCACTGGAAATTTGTTTTAAACTGTTCGAATGATTTTATGGTGGTTCGGGTAATGATGATGGTGGTGTCGGTTTTCGTTCAAAGAATGTTCAACACATTCTTCTTCTCAAAGGTTACTCCAAAATGTGCATTTCTATTTTATTTAACATATCTATTAGATTAATTTTTGTTTAGATGTTAATGTGATTTAAATATTTGAGATGTTTATGTGTTTTTTTATCTGCTTTAAGTCTATTTCTTTTTAGTGGTTATCTGCTTATATTCTGAGTTTGTGATTTGATTTGTAATCATTTTATGAATTAACTGATTTGCTTAGTTTGATATTCGGCTGGCTATGATGTTTGTTCATTACTGTTTGAGTTGAATTTGCATAAGTCTCTTAATCTATTAAGTTTTTAGTATTAGTTGATACTGATATCTGAGAGTTTAAATTATAAGGGTTATGCTGATTTTTAACTGAGCTTGGTATAATCTGTTTAAAATGGGGTTTAGATAAATCTGCTTGATCTAGGTTTGGTAATTGTTTAGAATTTGCTGAATAGAAAGGAGCTATTTTGGTAGTCGTTAAAGTCTGCTGAGTTTAGTTACTGCTTATCTGATTTAGATGTTTGCTTGTTTGAATTTTAAATGCTTATTTGTTGTTGGATAGGTCTGCTAGTTTTGTGGTTAATATATGAGTTAATTGTTTAGTTTTGCTAACTGTTTTCAGTTTAACTTTATTAGGCAATTGATAGTTGAGCATACATTAAAAGCGTTGATAGCTGGTTTTACTTATACTAGTTTTAGCTTTGCTGATAACACATGATTTGCTGAGTACAAATGCTATCAAACTCAACTGATTTGATAGTTCAGATCTGATACTCTTATCAGTCCAAGTAATTCATTGCAAATAGTCACCTCCTGTGACTGTTAAATTTTCTTTGTCAAAAATAAATAAATTACCAAAATTTGTCTCCAAATAGATTCGAACCCATGACCTCCTGGTCATGGGCCAAGCACCTTAACCATCTGAGCTAACTGCTCTTTTGAGTTTATTTTCAGTCAAGTTAATTAATATAGTAATTCGTATTAAAGCTGTCATTTTTTTATTAACTACTCTAATTTACTTTAATTTTCATTTAAAATCATTTTATAATTTTTCTTCTATAAAGTTTTTAGATAATAAATAAATTAAAAAAAATGTTTTATTTTAGAAATTTAATTAGTTTTTAAATAATTAGATTCTAATAAAATTAGTTTTTAAATAAATTAAATTTGATTCATTTTTAGAAGTTAACTAGTTTTTATTAGACTTTTAAAATAGTGTTAAAGTCATTTTAATTAAATAGATTAATCTTTAATAGATTTTTAAGTAGTTTTAATTTTTAATAGCTTTAATTTTTAAATAGTTATTTTTAGATTAATAATTCAGGGTAACGATTCATGCACTTAGGATTAATAAGTTTTAAATTTGGAGAATTAATTTTAGTTTTAAAAACCGAAACCCCATTCAAATAAATTGTCCAAATCGAATCAAAACGTCTCAAATTCATAAGATCTTCGTGTACAACGAACTTGGTTCACCAACATGTTTAATTGAATCCTTCTTTGGTAATTTTAGTCTATTACTTTTTCCTAAAGGTAATTTTCTAATTTACCCTATAATGTATCTTAATTATCACATATACTATCACGATCACATCAAAATATTTTGGCGCCGCTGCCGGGGATCTTGTGTACGATTCGTTTCGTAGAGATTTGTTGATCATTGATTTGAAGACCCTTTCCGTCCTCGGAAAGTTTTGTTATTTTTCTATTATTATAGTATGTATCGTTTTTCGTGTTTTTTGTGATTAATATATTGTATTACATAAAATTTACCTACTTTCCAAATAAGACCTTAGTTGGGATTTCATCACCTAGCTATTGTATTCGAATCCAAAACGAAAATAAAAGGCAAAATAGATAAATACTAATAAGAAGTTTGAACTCGATTTATACAAACTATAAGGTGGGTATAAGGCGACGTGCTATAAAAGGCCGTCTAAGGAAAAAGGTTTTTAAGTGCTTTGTGTCACCTCGTTTCCCCGCTTGCTTGTGCGTATATTGAGAGGGACGACCGATTATTGGTTTGCCAACTCAAGTAGTATTATATCTTATTTTTGTAGTTTTCTTATTGAACCTCGAGACGTTTAGGTTTTCACCTATCGTTTCAAAGTCGACCGAGGGTAATTTACTTCCATAGTAGTTATCCTTATTCCTTGTTTTTATCGATCATTTTTTATTGAGCAATACCAAATAAAAATACCAAAAATAATCTTCTTCTTGTCTAATTTCTTTTCTTCAATCCTCTAAAATTCTCGTCATTGTAGTGTATCCAATTACGTTCTTCTCGACTTGTGATTGATTTTAATAGGCTTGAAAATATTCCTCATAGAAAAATAAATCGTCAACAACGAATAGTGGAACCCGAGCTTCCACCTATTGTTGTAGAGATGGCCGATAACCGAACAATGGAGGAATTGCTCTGTGCACCCACTGAAGGGTATGGGGAAGCAATCGTTGTGCCGGCTATTTTGGCGGATCATTATGAGATTAAGTCGGGTCTTTTATCGCTCATTCGTGCCGACCAGTTTCGTGGCAATGAGACCGATAGCCCGCACTCTCACATTCAGAATTTTCATCGTATTACCTCGACTCTCAAGTTTAGAGATGTGCCGAATGACTCGATTAAGCTCATGCTTTTTCCGTACTCGCTCGAGGGTAACGCTAAGGTTTGGTATGAGAAAGAACCACCGGGTTCGATTTTGACATGGGATGATTTAGTGTCTAAGTTTATGAATTACTTCTTTCCACCATCCAAAACAACACACTTTAAGAACGAGATCACTAGATTTGAACAAAAAGTGCATGAATCGTTTGGGGTTGCTTGGGAAAGGTTTAAAGATTTGCTAAGACAATGTCCACACCACGGTTTCTCAGAATTGCATCAAATAAATACTTTTTATAATGGGCTTAATATGATTGAACAAGATTCTTTAAATGCCGCCGCGGGTGGTAATCTTTTAAGAAAAACTCCGAGAGACGCGTGGGGTATAATTGAGAATAAGTCTAGAGTGCAATATTCACGAAACACACCGGTTGTTTCCAATGTGAATTCATCTAATACCGAGATTTCTAGATTGGACTCTAAGATTGACACGCTTTTGAATGAGCTTAGGAAGAATCCTCATGGATTGATTAATATGGTTGAGAATTTTTGTGTATCATGTGGTGGAGCACATCCTAATTATGCTTGTTCAACCACGGGGTTTGATCAAGCTAGTGCTTTTGCCGCGACGGGAACTTATGGCTCCAACGGTCAAGTTCCTCGTCAAAATCATGTTGCTCCACCGGGTTTTCCACCGGTTCAAAATAGGTACAACAATGGAAATAATGGGAATAATTTTAACCGTGGTAACCAAGGGAATTATAATCAAGGAAATGGGTTTAATGCTAATCAAAACAATCAAGGTTTTTACAATAACCAAAATGATTTGTCAAGCTACATTAAAACGAATGAGGAAAATTTGAAGGCTTTTCAAAATAATATTCTAGGACAAATTGTAACTTTGAAAAATGAGTTTCAAAATACGATCAAGGGGCAAAATAACAAGATTGAGCTATTTGAACAAAGACAAGAGCAAAACCAAAACCGTTTTGAGCAAATATTAGAGCAAAGTCAAAATCGTTTGCAACAAAGTATGGAACAAGGTCAAAACAAATTGCTTTCGATGTTTAAGTCTTTTATGAGCAAACCCTCCTCTTCTTCGGGTGACTTACCTAGCAACACCATTCCAAACCCGAAGGGTGAGATGAAAGCTATAACCACACGTAGTGGGAAGGCTTTAGACGGAACTTTGATTCCACATGTGAGTACCTCTCCAGTGAGGGAAGTGGAGCAAGAACCCGAGGTGGTTAAAGAAAAGGAAATTTCTATTCCACCAAAGGTAGACCAATTGCCTATTCCAGAACCCGAGCTTCCGAAGACTAAACCCACACTACCCTACCCTTCTAGACTTAACAAACAGAAGCTCCGCGAAAAGACCAATGCTCAAGTGTCTACGTTTCTTGACGTATTTAAGAAAATGTATATTAATCTTAGTTTCGCGGATGCATTGCTTAGCATGCCTAAGTTTGCTTCAACAATCAAAAAGTTGATGAACGATAAGGAGAAATGGGTTGAAGTATCTACATCCTTAAATGAAAGTTGTTCCGCGGTTCTCTCTAGAAAGTTTCCCAAAAAGCTGGGAGACCCCGGTCAATTTTTGATACCATGTGATTTCCCTAATATGAAAGAATGCTTAGCATTAGCCGATCTTGGCGCTAGCATTAATTTGATGTCTCTTTCCGTGTGGAAAAGGTTATCACTTCCCGAGCTTACACCTACTAAGATGACTATCGAGCTAGCGGATCGATCGACCGCCTTTCCAAAAGGTATAGCTGAGGACGTGTTAGTCAAAGTAGGAAAGCTCATCTTCCCAGCGGATTTTGTAATTTGTGATTATCCGGAAAATTCTCGTGTGCCTCTTATTTTGGGAAGACCGTTTTTAAATACGGATGGTTCTTTAGTTGACATGCAAGAGGGAAAATTGACTTTACGTTTTGATGATGAAATTATCACTCTTTATGTTGGTAATATCTCGAAGCCTTCTTCCAAGGACGACGAGGAATCAATCAATCAAATCGATGTGATTGATGTTGCTAGTGAAGAAGTTTCGCAAGATATGCTTGGTTTTTCGGATACTTCCAAAAGTGGCAATCCCACTTCATCGAATCCTATTATCTCTTTGGCTAAACCTCCACTCACTCCATTTGAGGGAGGGGACTTCGTTCTAGAAGAGCTCAAGGATAATGGTCATTCAAAAATCGATAAGGAAATTGATGACTACCTTAGCAAACCATTCGATCCTAGTGAGTTTGATAGTGAGAATTTTGATCCCGAGAGAGATATTGCATTGATTGAAAAGTTATTGAATATGGATCCTTTTGAATCACCACCCATGGAATTAAAAGTTGTGAGTGAAATTGAGACTAAAGTGAAAACATCTATTGAGGAAGCACCCGAATTAGAACTTAAGGAACTTCCCACTCGTTTGGAGTATGCTTTTCTTGAAGGAACGAATAAGTTACCGGTGATTATTGCTAAAGGATTAAAGTAAAATGAAAAGGATGAACTTATTAAAGTGCTTAAAAAACATAAACGGGCCATTGCATGGAAAATCTCCGACATTAAGGGTATAGATCCAAAATTTTGTACTCATAAGATTCTAATGAAGGATGATTATAAACCTGTTATCAAAAATCAAAGAAGGGTCAATCCAAAGATTTATGAGGTGATCAAAAAGGAAGTCACCAAACTTCTAGACGCCGGAATGATCTACCCTATCTCGAATAGTCCATGGGTTAGCCCCGTGCATTGTGTTCCAAAGAAAGGAGGAATGACGGTTGTTACTAATGAGGATAATGAATTGATTCCTACTAGACTTGTGACCGGTTGGCGTGTTTGTATTGACTATAGGAAGCTTAATGATGCCACTAGGAAGGATCATTTTCCATTACCTTTTATGGATCAAATGTTAGAGAGACTAGCGGGAAATGAATTCTATAGCTTTTTGGATGGATTTTCCGGCTATTTCCAAATCCCCATTGACCCTTGTGATCAAGAAAATACCACATTCACTTGTCCTTATGGAACATTTGCCTAGCGTCGAATGCCTTTTGGACTATGCAATGCTCTGGGGACATTCTAAAGGTGTATGATGGCCATTTTCCATGATATGATCGAAAAACCATGGAAGTCTTCATGGATGACTTTTCGGTTTTTGGGGAATCTTTCACTTCATGTCTCTCTAACTTGGAAAGAATGTTGCAACGTTGTGAGGAAACGAATCTTGTGCTTAATTATGAAAAATGTCACTTCATGTGCAAAGTGGGAATTGTGTTAGGACATAAGATCTCTAAGGCCGGTATTGAGGTTGATAGGGCTAAAATCGAAGTGATTGCCAAATTACCTCCACCCACCACCGTTAAGGGAGTTAGGAGTTTTCTCGGCCATGCCGGCTTTTATAGACGTTTTATACAAGACTTCTCTAAGATAGCTCGGCCTATGACCCATCTTTTGGAAAAAGAGACTCCTTTCATCTTTTCGGATGAGTGTATTCAAGCCTTTGAGATGCTTAAAAAGAAATTAACCGAATCTTCGATTTTAGTTGCTCCGGATTGGGACTTACCTTTTGAGATTATGTGTGATGCTAGTGATTACGCGGTAGGTGCGGTTTTGGGGCAACGTAAGTCAAAAAATTTCTTGCCTATACACTATGCAAGTAAGACTATGACGGATGCTCAAACAAAGTACAATACAACGGAAAAGGAGTTTCTTGCCGTTGTGTATGCTTTTGAAAAGTTTAGACCATATCTCATCTTGTCTCAAACCATATTGTATACGGACCACTCGACTATCAAATATATTCTTAATAAACAATATGTTAAGCCAAGGTTGCTCCGGTGGTCTCTCCTCCTTCAAGAATTTAATGTCAAAATTCTAGACAAAAAAGGAGCCGAGAATCTCGCGGCTGATCATTTATCTCCCGACTTGAGAATCCTTACCAAAGCGATCGAGAGAACAAGGAAATCAATGAAACATTTCCTCTCGAGACGCTTGGTATGATTGCTTTTCATGGTGATGATAGTATCCCATGGTTTGCGAACATTGTAAATTACCATGCGGGGAAGTTTTTGATTAAGGGTATGGCGTCCCAACAAAAACAAAAGTTTTTCAAGGATATATCCTATTACTTTTGGGACGACCCCTATTTGTTTCGTGTGTGCGCGGATCAAGTGATTCGTAGGTGCGTGTTTGGCAAAGAATCTCAAGATATCCTTAAATCTTGTCATGAGGGACCCACCGGGGGACATCATGGTGCCAACGCCACCGCGAAGAAAGTCTTTGATGCCGGTTTCTTTTGGCCTTCCATACATCGTGATGCCCAAGACTTGATCAAGACTTGTGATGCTTATCAACGTCAAGGAAAGAACTCACAAAAGGATGAAATGCCTTAAAACATTATCCAAGTTTGTGAAATCTTTGACATGTGAGGGATCGATTTTATGGGGCCATTTCCATCTTCGAAAGGAAATAAATACATTCTCGTAGCCGTGGACTATTTGTCTAAATGGGTTGAAGCTAAGGCTTTGCCCACGAATGATGCTCGAGTTGTGGTGAAATTTTTGAAACAACTCTTCGCTAGGTTTGGAACTCCGCGGGCTATTATAAGTGACCGTGGGACCCATTTTTGTAATGAACAATTTGAAAAAGTTCTAAAGAAATATGGTGTCACTCATCGACTTTCGACGGCTTATCACCCTCAAACGAGTGGTCAAGTGAAGGTTTCAAACCGAGCTCTAAAAAGGATTTTGGAGCGTTCTATTGGAGAAAATCGCACTTCATGGTTGGATAAATTGGATGATGCATTGTGGGCTTTCCGTACGGCTCACAAGACGCCAATTGGTCGCACACCATTTAGGTTGGTCTACGAAAAAGCATGCCAC
Source organism: Glebionis coronaria (assembly GCA_025667525.1). Taxonomy (NCBI): domain Eukaryota; kingdom Viridiplantae; phylum Streptophyta; class Magnoliopsida; order Asterales; family Asteraceae; genus Glebionis; species Glebionis coronaria. The sequence continues at coordinate 586,555,610 of CM046874.1, read as the reverse complement.
TTGCCAATTAAACTCAAACATAAGACGTATTGGGCTCTTAAGCATTGTAACTTTGATTTGAGGACCGCGGGTAATCATCGCAAGGTTTAATTGAATGAACTAAGTGAATTAAGGGATCAAGCTTATGAAAACTCTTTGATCTATAAAGAGAAGACTAATGGGATTCATGACTCTAAGATCAAAAATCGCATTTTCAATGTTGGTGATCAAATCCTCTTATTCAACTCTAGACTTAAGATTTTCTCGGGCATGCTTAAATCCCGTTGGTCCGGACCATTCAACATTTCATAAGTTTTCCCTTATGGCACCATTGAGCTAGCTCAAAAAGACGGGCCTAACTTTAAGGTGAATGGTCATCGTGTGAAACACTATTTTGGAGGGGACATACCTACGGAGATTGTCCTGGATCTTCAAACTTTCCCTAAGGACCAATGAATGCAGGGATCGAGTCGAGCTCATGACTCGATTAACAAAATGAGGTGCCTTGTGGGGGAGAACCATACATTCTATCTTCTTTCTATTTTCTAACAACTAATAAGGCTTGATCTTTCAAGCTCGTGCTCGTGTTTTGTTGTGTTGTGAATCTTAGGTATGACCCTAATATTTGAAGACTCTCGTGTTCGGTTTTTGCCGGTCCACTTGATCTTCCATTCTTTGAATGCCAAATAGGGGCACACTCTCTATCCTTTGATTTTTATCGACTAACGTTTTATCTTGAGGCATAATTAATAAACGGCTTATAGATTTGCGTGCTCTTACCATGTTAGGATTTTGCATTAGACTCTTCGTATTTTAGCAAGGGGGTGTTGCTCTTGAGTTAAGATACATTGAGGACAATGTTTGGTTTTAGCATGGGGGAGTCAATTGATATAATCGCTTGCTATTGCTTTTGTCGTGTCTAAACGTAATTGTTTTTCTCATTTTTCATAAAAATTTTAAATTTTTAGTGTTATTTTTAAGTTTTAATAAAGGAAATAAGTGCTTTTGACACAAATGTAGGCTTTCCGTTGGTGAAAATAAAAATAGTTTTTGACTCGACTTGGTTTTTACCTTAGCTTTTCCTTAACGTATTTGAATTAAGTTTTGCTAGACTTTTATATAGGGAGCTTTAAAACGCGAAAGTCTTAATTCATACGAGTTAAGAACAAGAACTTTTCGCAAGTTCCTATAATTGATCCTAGAAAGTCGTTTATCAAGGGAACTTTAAAACGTAAATTCTAAAACTTGAAAAAGTATAAGAAGATGCAAGATCCTATAGATGACTTGAAAAACCAAAACTTTGATTTAATAGGCTAAGTATCCATTGATTTCACATTTTTGAAATTTTACAATATAGAGAACAAGAGATGATAGAGTTTAATCATAAGTTTCTAAAATTAACTCTTCTTTGTGCAAGTATTTTTGTGTTTGATTTAATCTCCTCGTATTTATTTTCCACACTTGAATAATAATTGCTTAATAAATGAAGTTTTTAGCGGTTTAGGCTTGATATCTTAACTCTTAACTCCTTCTTTTTCTTCCCTTGTAATTAAAGTGAGAACACATTAAGGGTGTCAGCGTCATGGACTTTTGATCATGGGATTGCGGAAATTTTGCTTACTATAAATATCATATTAATAAGAAGAATAAATAAAAACATGTTCTCTAGGAGCCTTCGGGTGGGAGTCATGTAGCACTAACTTTGTCATTAGAGCCTTAGGGTGTATGGAAAGGGGACGTGTTGAATAAAAATTGCTTCATCGTCATGACCCATAAGGTGGGATGGTGATGTCAATTCCCTTATTTTTGTCCAAGGAGCCTTCGGGTGTGGATTTTAAATAAGGAGCACAATTGCATCTTAAAGAGCCACAAGGTGTTATGATGTGATTGTTGCTAACTCCATTTATAAGGTCATAATTGACTTTGGAGGTTTTATTGTTGCTTTTAAGTAGTCCTATTAGCCAAATTTAGGGTCCGGGGATTTATCCCTCAAATCGTGTTAAGTTATCCTTGATGTGGGCTTTCTTTAGTGACAACAGTTTTTGAAGTCGAGGTTAGGTTTTGAGTGTTGAGTTTACACCGTTCTTGCCTTCATTTTTGGACTAATAAATATCAAATAAGTCAAATGAGCCTTTGGGTGAGTGACAAATAAAATCTAGAGATACAATTAGGAATAATAGGAGATTGAGTTTAACACAAATTACTTGTATGAGTTGGTTTAATTTTGGGGCTTATGATTGACAATGATCTTGTTTTTGCACTTGGCATGGAAAAGTGAAAAGTCGGGGACGATGAATCTATTTTAGTTTTATGATCCTAAAAGTTATTTTTCAAATAATGAAAGCAATACATTATGTCTTTGCGAAATAAAGTTTCAAAAGTTGAATAATGGTGTAGCAGGAGTTTTATTTTATCATTGCGTGAGGACACGACAACTGCTTAGCAAGGGGGAGTTTGATATGAGTGATTTTACTCATATCATTTGTATCTTAAAACGAGTTTAAAATGCATAAATATCATGAAAATGGCATTGTATATGCTTGTTTTGTTGTTTGATGTGTGTAGGTACCAAGTTCACAAAAACCGGAAAAACCGACACGAAGTTTGAAGAAAAGATCAACGAAGCCAAAAACGAGATCGGTTTTAGTGGATTTAATCGTTTATGAAAGTTATTGGGCCTTTGTGGGACCCACATTAGCTTAATGGGCTTGAAGGCCCATTTATGGGATATTAAGTTCATTTTTAACCAAAAGCCCATTAAAAGCCCAATTATTTACAACATGGACGGATGGAAAGTGCTTATTGAGCCCAATTTGTCCCCAAGCCCAACAATATCAATATGAAACGTGGAGTTAAAATCTTTCGGACTCAAAGCCCATTAGGGTTAACAAGTTTTGGACGGATAATAAGTTATTTAAGTGAAAAATTATTCACTTTCCTTGGTCAAACCCACACAAACTATTTTCGATACTCTCTATGTTTACATCTCTCTCATCTCACCCCACCCCAAATAACCAGACGCATATTTATTACCCTTTACACAAACCCTAATCAACCATAATTACATAAAGCACTCAATGAAAATTAGGGGTTTCACTTGGAGCGTTTGATTCACACGCTTGGGGAATTAAATCCGCAAGTTTATAGGAAGGTAGAGGATGGAGGCATCTTCGATGTGGCATCTTATAACTGGTTGTGACAGCACATCATTCCTAATCCACCAATAAAAAGGAGACACCTCATCTCCAAACTAGCACAACTAGCACACTCGGATGCCACGTTGGCGATCCGTGTGCTAGTTGGCTCATCTCAACCGTAGGATCAAGGAGAAGAAAGAGAGAAAAGAAATCAAGGGCTCAAGATCGTTCTCTTCACCAACAAACTCCCACCCCAATACCTTCGGGTTCCTTATAAAAACCCCCTTGAAAGATGAGTGAGGCATCCCATTTTTTATCTTAGAGTTATTATGCAGAAAAAGATTAGGAATAAATGTAATTTCTTTTTCATAGTATTGTAATCAATTTTGATTATTAATATAAAAGTTTGTTTTGAATTAATAAATGTTCGGTTCACTTACTGCTTAAATTTGTATTGCAATTTTTAATTCCTTCTTAAATCTATTCTTGTCATTATAATGATTAAGTTTATTTGATTAAGCTAATTAATAGCTTCAATTAAATAATTAAGATTAAATTTGGGGACAAATTTCCCCACTGGAAATTTGTTTTAAACTGTTCGAATGATTTTATGGTGGTTCGGGTAATGATGATGGTGGTGTCGGTTTTCGTTCAAAGAATGTTCAGCACATTCTTCTTCTCAAAGGTTACTCCAAAAGGTGCATTTATCTTTTATTTAACATATCTATTAGATTAATTTTTGTTTAGATGTTAATGTGATTTAAATATTTGAGATGTTTATGTGTTTTTTTTATCTGCTTTAAATCTATTTCTTTTTAGTGTTTATTCTGAGTTTGTGATTTGATTTGTAATCATTTTATGAATTAACTGATTTGCTTAGTTTGATATTCGGTTGGCTATGTTGTTTGTTCATTACTTTTTGAGTTGAATTTGCATAAGTCTCTTAATCTGTTAAGTTTTTAGTATTAGTTGATACTGATATCTGAGAGTTCTAAATTACAAGGGTTATGCTGATTTTTAACTAAGCTTGGTATAATCTGTTTAAAATGGGGTTTAGATAAATCTGCTTGATCTAGGTTTGGTAATTGTTTAGAATTTGCTTAATAGAAAGGAGCTATTATGGTAGTCGTTAAAGTTTGCTGAGTTTAGCTACTGCTTATCTGATTTAGATGTTTGCTTGTTTGAATTTTAAATGATTATTTGTTGCTGGATAGGTCTGCTAGTTTTGTGGTTAATATATGAGTTAATTGTTTAGTTTTGCTAACTGTTTTCAGTTTAACTTTATTAGGCAATTGATAGTTGAGCATACATTAAAAGCGTTGATAGCTGGTTTTACTTATACTAGTTTTAGCTTTGCTGATAACATATGATTTGCTGAGTACAAATGCTATCAAACTCAACTGATTTGATTGTTTAGATCTGATACTCTTATCAGTCCAAGTAATTCATTGCAAATAGTCACCTCCTGTGACTGTTAAATTTTCTTTGTAAAAAATAAATAAATTACCAAAATTTGTCTCCAAAGAGATTCGAACCCATGACCTCCTGGTCATGGGCTAAGCACCTTAACCATCTGAGCTAACTGTCTTTTGAGTTTATTTTCAGTCAAGTTAATTAATATAGTAATTCGTATTAAAGTTGTCAGTTTTTTATTAACTACTCTAATTTACTTTAATTTTCATTTAAAATCATTTTATAATTTTTCTTCTATAAAGTTTTTAGATAATAAATAAATAAATAAAAAGTTTTATTTTAAAAATTTAATTAGTTTTTAAATAATTAGATTTTAGTAAAGTTAGTTTTTAAATAAATTAAATCTGATTAATTTTTAGAAGTTAAATAGTTTTTATTAGACTTTTAAAATAGTGTTAAAGTCATTTTAATTAAATAAATCTTTAATAGATTTTTAAGTAGTTTTAATTTTTAATAGCTTTAATTTTTAAATAGTTATTTTTAGATTAATAATTCGGGGTAACGATTCATGCACTTAGGATTGATAAGTTTTAAATTAGGAGAATTAATTTTAGTTTTAAAAACCAAAAACCCATTCAAATCAATTGTCAAAATCGAATCAAAACGTCTCAAATTCATAAGATCTTCGTGTACAACGAACTTGGTTCACCAACGTGTTTAATTGAATCCGTCTTTGGTTATTTTAGTCTATTACTTTTTCCTAAAGGTAATAGTCTAATTTACCCTATAACGTATCTTAATTATCACATATACTATCACGATCACATCAACCACCAAGTGGTTGAACCGCGGACCATCAAAGGCTTTAGTCAATAAATCAGCAACATTATCATATGTATGCACTTTAAGGACCTGTATCAGTTTCTTCTCATTGGCATCCCTTATAAAATGGTGCCTAATCTCAATATGCTTGGTTTGTTGATGAAAAACAGGATTCTTCACAATGCAGATAGTGCTTTGATTGTTAATGAACATTTTGGTGTTCATGAAGTTGAACCCATAATCCAGCATCTGATTTTGTATCCACAAGACTTGTCCACAACAACTAGCAGCAGCTACTACGTATTCAGCTTCTGTTGAAGAAGTATCTACTATTGTCTGTTTCTTACATTGCCATGAGATAAGTCTGCGACCCAAAAACTGACAACCACCAGTAGTAGATTTCCTGTCATTATTAGCACCTGCATAGTCACTATCACTATAGGCTTCAAGAACAAAAGGTGATTCCCTAGGATACCACAAGCCTAGCTTGGGTTGTGCCTTGATATACTTCAAGATTTTCTTGACTGCATTCAAGTTAGATACGGTTGGAGCAGCACTTACTTTAAACATAATGTCCAGACGTGATGCTGTCAAGTACTTGAGTGAGCCAATCATTGACCTGTACATGTGAACATTTACCGGAGGATCTAGCTCATTCTTGAGTTTGACTTTAGTGACTTCATAAGGTGTTGCTGCTGGTCTAAGAGGTTCCACATCAAACTTCTGAAGAATCTCATGAACATACTTGTCTTGAATTATGAAGATACCATCCGACTTCTGCTTGACTTGAAGACCAAGGAAAAATTTGAGTTCTCCCATGGCACTCATCTGAAATTCGCCTTTCATTAGCTGTTCAAACTCATCACATTATTCCATCTTAGTAGAACCGAAGATAATATCATCCACATACACTTGAACTAGGATGATGTCCTTGGCATTCCTTTTATGGAACAGTGTTTTGTCAATAGTGCCTCTTCTGTAGCCGTGTTTCAACAAGAAAGTGGACAGACCCTCATACCAAGCTCTAGGAGCCTGATGAAGTCCATAGAGAGCTTTGACCACCTTGTAAACTTTCTTGGGATGAATTGAATCCACAAAGCCCTTAGGTTGAGTGACATAGACTTCCTCATCAATCTTGCCATAGAGAAATGCACTCTTGACATCCATCTGAAAAACCGTAAAGCCAACATAAGAAGCAAAAGCCAAAAACAGACGAATGGCCTCAATCCTAGCAACAGGAGCAAAAACTTCAGTATAGTCAATGCCTTCAAGTTGTATGTGACCTTGTGCAACCAACCTAGCCTTATTTCTCACCACAATACCCCTTGCATCTTTCTTATTTTTGAGAATCCATTTGGTACCAATTGTTGTCTTTCCATCTGGTAAGTCAACTAGGATCCAAACATTCTAAAATAAGAACTGTTGCATCTCCTCCTGCATAGCCTCCACCCAACTTTGATCCTCAAGAGCATGTGAGACTGACCTAGGTTCCACCTATGAAAGAAAACAAGCAAACAAACAATGAAGAAAGTCTGTGTGATTATTACGCTTTTGGTCTTCAATATAGCTCACAAAAGCATGATGATCAAACGTTGCTTTCTTATGCATGCGGCGAGTCTTGACAGTAGAACCAGGATCTCCAATGATATGAGTAGTAGGATGGTCTGTATTCATCTGCTTAACAGGAATAGGAGCTACATCCACTTCTGGTGCCAAGTTATTAAGATCCCCAACAATGTCATCATCATATGAAGCAGAGTTAAAAATGCCATCTATTGGTTGCTTATGAATATCATCCAGCTTAGTAGAAGTCTTCTTTTGATAGTTTCCCAGGTCAGAAGGACCAGAGAATCTAGTTAAGGAAGTTGGATCACTAACCGGACTACCAATAGGTGTTAAACTTGCACTAGGAGTAACATTAGGAGCACTAGGAGTAACTTGGACAACAGGGGTACTCAAAGGAAACTCAAAGCCTCCTTGAGCAACTGCTGTAGTAGCATCTTGTTATTGCTTGAGCAATGTGTCAAGAGCTCCTTGTGAGTCCACAATGTCTGATGGAGAAGCATCAATAGGAGTAGCATTGTTATTTGGAGAGACTGTGGTGGAATAGGACGGAACAACAAAAATATCATCCTCCTCATCTGAGTCAGAAAAACTAGAATGAGCACCTACACTAGAAGTTGCAAACACTTGTGGACCTGCATCTTGGTTAGTTTTGAAACGAAAATATCCCAATGAGTCACTAAGATAATCAAGATCAAAATACCATTCAGGACCTTTGCCTTGGATGTTTGTCTTCTCCTCAAAGTACCTGAGATTAATAGTTTCAATGACACGCTTGGCATGGAGATTATAGACACGATAGGCCCGAGAGTGAGCTGAATATCCCACTATGTATCCTTCATCTGCCTTGCCATCAAATTTCCCCAAATAGTCACTAGTATTCAGAATGGTGACAGGACAACTAAATGGATTCAAATGAGCAATGCTTGGTACTTTAGCTGTGAGTAGCTCATAGGGAGTCTTCTTGTGTGGATTGGTAATTGAAACCCTATTCAACACATAACTTGTAGTGTTGATAGCTTCTGTCCAGAACATGGTCGGAAGCTTGGAATCTACAAGCATGGTTCTCGCAGCTTCTATTAGAGTCCTGTTCTTCCTTTCTGCAACACCATTCTGTTGAGGAGTCCTTGCAGCACTATAATCTCGTTTGATACCTTTGGAATTGCAAAGTGCTATGAGGTATTCATTTTTGAATTCTGTATCAATGTCACATCGGATACCTTTCACCTTCTTGGACAGCTGATTCTCAATGAGTGTAATGAAGTCCTTGAGAATTGAGTAGGTCTCACTTTTGGCAGCCAGAAAGAAAACCCACGTGAACCTGCTATACCCATCAGTTACCACAAGACAGTATTGTTTATGGTCAATGCTCTTAATGGAGGTAGGACCAAATAAATCCATGTGTAGTAGCTGCAATGGTTCAGTTATGAGACTGAGAGCAGTAATGGCCTTGAAGGATGCTTTGTGTTGTTTGCCTTTGTTGCACGCAAGGCAATTGATGTCATTTCTGAAAGTTTTGGGAGGTAAACCAGAGACCAAGTTCATATTTGCCAATTTGTGAATGGTCTTGAAGTTTACATGTCCCATCCTTCTGTGCCATTTAGTGGCTTCATCTTCTGAGGCTTTAGCAACCAAACAAGCTAATTGACCATAGGATTAACTTCATTCAGCTTGATACTATAGAGATTGTGTCTTCTAGGGATTCTGAGTAGAACTTGAGAGTCATCCGGGATCTTAAAGTCTTTGGATGACACCAGTGCTTCAGTATCCGTAAAGAGAACAAACTGCTTCTTGTCACAAATCTGAGAGACAAAGATCAAGTTGAAGTGTTGAAGTGCTTCCACATAGTAGACCTGCTCAAAATTAAGGTTAGGTGTCTGAATAATTCCTTTGCCAGAGATCCTTCCTTCACCTCCTCCAAAGTAGACCTTTCTGCCTTAAAATGGTACAAAGTTAAATAGAAGTCCTTTATTCCCTGTCATGCTCCTAGAGCATCCACTATCAACTATTCCTAGAGTAAGATCTTGGTATGGAGTAACCTAAAACAACAGAAAAGATATATGCAAAAGTTAGTGTCTTACGGGGACCCAGACCTTTTCAGGTTTGAGTCTGCCTTGTGGATCTGTTGTAGATAGCCAAGAAGATTGATGAGATCCACCACTGTTCTTAGGTTGCCTATTCATCATATGGGTGTTATTGTTTGACCAAGAACAACCTGCTGAGGGCTTAACAGCAGTACCTAAATTTCCCAACCCAAAATACATTTGGTCTGAATTAAAAGCATAATTCTGATTAAAGTTCTGAAAATAGTTGCTGGTTGGTCTATTGTAGGTGCAACCATTGCTTCTCCAAAGATCAGAAGCTAAAGGAGAGGTCTTTCTAGAAGAAGAATAGGATTGGGCACATGGGTTTAGTCTTCTAGAAGAAAAAGGAGCAACTCCTGGTGGACCAGGAGCAGGATAAGCTTGATAAACAGAAGGAGGTTGATCATAAAAATCACAATCCTTAATCAAATGAAATTTACTTCCACAAACAAAGCATGTTTTAACAGACCTTTTATTCAAATGACATTATTTCACACAGCTAAATTTATTACACACAACTCTAGGAGAATCAACATTCCTAGGACTTAATAAACTAGAACTGGAAACAGTAGAAGCAACTCTCTCTCTCTCTCTTCACTCTTCCTAGCACTAGTAGCAGCAGGGTCATTTGTCTTGGAGCTTGTAGGTCTTGACTCTTCACTTGAACCACAGGATGCATAGTCACTGGCCTTGTCACTGAAAGTACAAGAAACAAAGTCATTAGAATTAGTAGAGCTTTTTGGAGACTCATGCATCTGTGAACCATCCAAGTCAGTATGCCTAGATATGGGCATAAAAGTTTCTGTAAGAGGTGTAGGAACAGCATGCATTGCTACAGCTGATTGAAACCTATTGTAACTAGGTTTTCCCTCCTCCTTCTTGTCAGGATCAAAGACACTTGAAAAAGATAAATCAAACACATCTTCTGAATCAATATATTTATCAAAGCCCAAACCTCTCTTAGTTCTACCAGACATGCTACTATCAATTAACTTAGAAAGATTCTTGGGTGCTTTTTGCCATTTTTCAAATCGTAAAAGTGTAGCATCCAATTTTTTCTTGCATGTCTTGCTTATCTTTAATACTGTCATTTTTTAGTTTTTCAGTATATTTAAGCATGTTAGTGGTGTTTTCTAAATCAATGTTTAGAATTCTAATTTTATCCTCATATTCATGTTGAGTATCTTGAAGCCACCTCTTTTGTTGTTCCAATGTTTTTAAAGAACTCTTATATGCTTGAACATCTAAAAAATATTTGTCATTTTGTTCATTTAGCTCATTGTATTGAGACAACAGTTCTGAATATTTATCATGACAACCAAGAGGGCAATTTTGTACCTGAGGTGAGATGCCCATAAGAGAAAATTCTTCTGCTTCCTTGGCATCAGATAGGTTCCTAACAATCATTGCAAATACATCAGTAGAAGCTTCAGCTGTCTCCAAGGTAGCAGTTTGATGATCATTCCAGTTAACCATAGAGTCAACAGACACCAAAGCTTTCTTGTCATCCTTGAGCTCTTGAACCTTGAAGGCTGAATACATGTTCTTCTCCTGGTCAGTTTTGTTAGGGCATTCCCTAGCAAAATGACCTTGCTGCTGGCAGTTATAGCATCTAACCTTGCTTCTATCAAACTTGGCTGGCTCTCTTGGGTTGTAGTTAAATTTTGGACCGGCTTTCTTTTCAAACTTATGAACCCGGAGAGTGAGCATAGCCATCTACCATTTTAGATCCATTTCATCCAATTCAAGTTTATCAACCTGTTTGAAATCATCAAAAGCAAGTTGTTGTTGTGGATCAACATCAGCAACAAAAGAGTGAAGAACAGCTTCTACCATGCTACCATTCTTGGCTTTTGGTTCAGGAGTAGAAGTATGTTGAGAAGACATAGTGTAGCTTGGGCTACTAGCATAAGACATTGGACTAGAACCATGGAACTCACAAAGCAGAGTTAGCAGGAGTAGGAAAGGAATCACTTGAGTATCCTCTCACATGAGGCTCAAAGGTTTTGAGTTTATAAAATAGGTCATCACAATTAAGATAGTCGAGGCCACCTTTTGCTTTGAGAGAGATGACTACCTGATTCCATGAGTGAGGGAGAGCTCTAAGAAACCTGACATTGATGTCTCCATTGTCAAGTTTGGACCTGAGTTGATTCAACTGGCTAAGTATCTTTTAGAACCTATCATACCCTTGATGAATACCTTCAGTTTCAGAGATCTTGAATTCTGTGAATTCATTTCTCACCATGGATCTGCGCATTTTATTTGATTCCTCATTCCCTCCAAACCTTGCCTTTACTCCATTCCAAATCTCTCTAGCATCATCCAAGTGATAAAAATCACCCATGTGATCATCAGTAAGGGACTGAAGCAAAATAGTTTTTGCTTTGATTTCCTTCTAAACAGCTGTAATTTCTTCATGAGTTTTAGGATCTAGAAGGATGACATTACCATTCTTGTCTCTTCCAGTAAGTTTCTTACTGTTTCCATTCTGAACAAATTTCCAAAGGTCTAGATCAGTATTGGTGATCCAGCATTCCATCTTCATTGCCCAGCTATCATACTCATCCTTTTTCAAGAGAGGGAATTTTCCATTTGTATTGGAAACAGTAGCCACGATTTGCTGAGGTTGCTGTGTTTTAGAGGTGCTTGCATCTCCTGTTTCAGTAGAACTAGAGGCAGGCATGATTAAACAAAGATGTTAGTAAATAGAAAAATTGATTCTTCTTGTGTAGAGACTCTCCCAGGCTCTGATACCACTTGTTGGGTCCACTAGATATGGATCTTGCAGCCTGTTAAGGATGGTGAACGACTTATGTAATCACAAGTCTATTCACAGAGAGACTCTAGATGAAACACACAGTATAAGTGCGGAATACAAATAGTATGAACAAGAAGAAATAGAATAACTATAATGACTTGATCCTTACTAAGGATATCTAATATTAATATGAACTCGAATAATGTTTGATGAAGGTGTGTTTAACCCTTCTGTCAATGGTTCCTTTTATACTACAAGGAAACCCTAATACATCATTAAACCAAAACGTGTAATTCTGATATGCATATCCTTTCCTAACATATCTCATGCATATCCTAACAAACTACTCAAAATAATAATGTTTGACTTTCTAAAGACCAGGAGCACGTATTGCTCCTACTACTACTAAGACCAGGAGGAACTACATACCTCCTAGCATACTTATTACAAATGACTATTATAGAGGTCCTAACACCGTCTGTCTGAGGATGCAAAGTTTATTAAACTTGAGTCTGGCCTCCCAAGCTTTCTGCAACTTTCTAGAACAAAAGGGGAAACGTAAATCGTAGGCTAGACTACGATCATGGACGTGAACAGTGTCATGAACGTGAGTGCGAAAGAAAATTGTAAAATTAAACAAGGACGTGAACGTAATAATGACCACAAACGTGAAGATTTATCTGATCTGATAGCTGAAGGAGTGCCAAGTGATCGTACGATATTTGGCTAGAATATGTATGATAATCTGCAATTGATAAAATTCTTGCAGTTGGAATAGATATGCAGACTTGGTCAAACTGTTGACAACAACCCAGATAGCACCATGCTTCTTCTGATCCTGCGGTAGTCCGGTGACAAAATCCATGGAGATCATGTCCCTTTTTCGTTCACAATTTCTAATGGTGGAAATAACTCCTGCGCCTGTTGGTGTTCTATCATAACCTGTTGGTATGTCAGGTACCTAGATATGAACATAACTACATCTTGTTTCATAGAAATTGGATACATAGAAATTTGGAAAAATATGAGTTTCTGAATTTAGACTTCTCTTAGCGTAGGATCCTCTAGAACACCTAATTTAGTGTAGGGTTCTCTCCTTTACACGTAAGCTTAGTCATGGTAAAACTAGTCGTGAGAAACAATGTGATTCAGCGTGTCACTGTAATCAATCAAAATTCGTACCTGAAAAGGGTTCAGTGTACTAATTCTCCTGTCTTAGAATTCGTAACATATTATGAAGATGGTCTTCGTGCTCTTCTATCGACTTAGAGGCGATCAAGCGGTCGTCGATGAAAACAATAATGAATTGTCTATGAGTTCATGGGGAAACTCCATTCATCAAGTCCATAAATGTTGTTGGAACATTCGTGAGACCAAAACAAAATTATGAATTTAGCATGACCGAATCGTGTGCGAAAAGCAGTCATGGAAATGTCGTGTCCTTTCACTCGCCACTATTGGCAGCATGATCATAAGTCGATATTGGAAAAGTGCTTGGCACCCTATAGTCGATCGGACTCGTCGTCAATACGTGGAGGAGGATGATGGTTATGGATGGAGATTTGTTTAAATCAACGATATTCGACACATAATCTCATGTTACCGTCCTTTTCCTTAATAAACAGGACTGGTGCACACCATGATGATACACAAGGGTGAATGAACTTCGTTCCAGCATCTCTTGTAGCTGATCCTTCAACTCCTTAGTTCAAGGAAATCATGCTATACAGATCCTTAGGAATTAGTTGTGCTCCCTAACCTGCTAGATGTTATGATCCACCTTGCGAATATGAAGTATACTTGAAGGTTTTTCTGGAAATATATCTGGAAAAAAATTCTGGAATAATCGGCTGATTATGAATAAAAGGAACTCCAGGAGTCCTGTCATAACTGATAGCTAGAAAATCACAGCCATGGTATGACAGACACGTGCTTGTAACGCATAATGACTTGCACAGATTTTACTGATGGAAAATCATGCTGAATGTATTCAGGAGCCTGAATATCGTTATACATAATTTGATATGAATGCGACCAATCGCAGCGCGATGTGTTGTTCATAGTCCATAATCAGAATCATCTCTAACTTGCATCTATCCGAGGTAAGTGCGTTAGCAGATTGGATCTTATCATTAGACTAAAAGGAAAAACCTTCATACACATGGGTGATACGAATGACGTCCTTTATGGTCATGGATACATGAAATATGTGATCAAGAAATGAAAGTGCCATGTCATTACATGGAGTAAACGTTGCAGATTTCACCGAATGTGTTTTGCCTGCCTCACGCGGAACGAACATTGCGTGTTCAAACGTGAACAACATGCCGGTGATGGTGCTGGGATTCTTATGGTCTGATTAATACATGGCACAATAGAATGGGTATATTCCTTAGGGTACTCCGAATCACTTAGGATTGTTTCAAATTATAGACGTGAGTCATGTGTCCTGACTCGTGTCTTGAGAAACTATGCGTATGACATGTGTCTTGACGGATTTCTTGACGTGTGTCTTCAGAAAATATATGTGAGACGTGTGTCTTGAGTGATGTCTTGACATGTGTTCCGAGATGTGAAACGAATAAGATTGAAAATCTTAGGTTGTCATGCCAGAATTGGCGGATCAGTTGGATTGCTGACATTTAGTATTTCCGACCACGTCCGTTACCGGAGTTTTTGTCGTTATAGTCAGAGTGTTTTCTGTCACGGTAGTTGTTACTATTCCCTTGTCTGTCAGTTCCATGACACTCATTATCATGACTGTGATTCATGAAATTTTCAGCTGAGTGGTCGGCAGATGTCGGTTCCCACTCATATGCTGGAAAGACAACTACATGGCACGTGACATTTGACTGAGATGGTAAAGATATGGAATAAAATGGTAACGTCTGGTGGATTAAGAAAAATTCTAATATGGTTTCTCCGATCTATTGCCTTTGTCTTTGTTCCGTAGAATCTCCAAGCTACGAACTGCGTCATTCTCTTGAGCTACATTGGTAAGTGTAAAAAATGTTTAAGAAGATTGAAAAATTGGTTAGTAACACATATGAAGTGCGGTAGCTGGAATACATTTGGAGTATGGTACAAGGAGTACAATATGGGACATGGTACATGGAGTACACATGGAACTTACATGAGATGATTGATACGGTGTCAACCATCTGACATGATTAGAGGAAGGTACCGATTAAATGGTTAAAAACCAAATTGAAGAGGATAACATAATAACCTAGCTCATATAGCGTAGACATAATTTCATTTGCGTAAGGAGTACAAAAGCATGATTAAACAGAACTGAATGATGGTCAGCATGAAAGTATGATTAATGAAAACCAACCATGACTATCATGAAAGCATGATTAAATACATTACATCAATGTCTAGCACGGTAGCAAAATAAACACGAAGAAACATGAAACAAAATTTACATAAGGGAGCATGAAAACAAAATCAGTATGAAATGAAATCAACCATGATAGTATGACAACATAATTGACATAAAGATAACATAATAATTAATGAGGGAACCTGAAAGAACTATGACTGCAATGAAATGAAATTTAGAAATCGCTGGTGTGGACGACTTTGAGTCGGTTCACAAAACAAGATTGACATGAACAAGGGTGAATGCCTATGGGTCGGTTCACAAAACAAAATTGTCATGAGCATGGTTGAACGCCTATGGGTCGGTTCACAAAACTAGATTGACATAAGTAAGGGTGAACGCCTATAAGTCGTTCACAAAACAAAATTCGAATGAAAAGAAAATGCGACTGAATATGGCCAATCCTATACCAACCATTAGCTAGTCAAAAACTTAGCAGAAGACGTGTGAATAAGTATGTACTACTGTGATCAGTCCATACTAGTCACAATTCGCAAGGAAACATCATGCATAAAACAACGACATATAACTAAGTATGGATGACTGTTGTTCAATCCAAATTAGTAAAAACAATTCCGAGAGAAAACATCATGGTTAAAGACAATAAAGTTCTGAAATTGTCAATACGTGGAATGACAAGCGTCGGCTTAAGAAGATCATGGTGACTACCCACTAGTCATATGTCAAGTTTTAGAGCCTACAGGTCGAAACCTTAGGCTCTAATACCATAACTGTAACACCCCACTTTGATAAGTGGACAGTTACGTGTATTTATGGCGTGTCATCAAAGCATGCAAGGTAATATGTACTAAAACATACATGACCAAAAGGGAAAACTGGAATCAAACATCGGTTCCCAACATAAGCCCAAAACATAAATAAAGTAAATGAAATGATGAGGACAAAACAAGTATCCAAACAAGCATAAGTATAAGAGGGCAAAAAGGAGAAGAAGTCTAAGAAAACTTCCATCCTATGTACGTCCTACAAATGCTTAAGTCTGTCCTTGGGTACTTGCCGTTTTGGGACATGGAAAGGAAATATACGGCTGAACAATACGCTCAGTGAACGGATATATAACATGGTATGAATGACTGAAAAATAAGCAAATACTGAAAAAGCAGCGAAAATGTATAAGTCCTGGAAAACCTGGAACATGTTTATAAAACTGGTTTTATACTTTGAAAAGCTTATGATCAACTTGTGAAAATTGTATTTTAAATTTAGCCAAGAGCCCATATAGGTCATGAGATATCAACGTGCATGAACACTTAGAGGGGTGACCTCATCATGCAATTAGAGGGGCTTCCTCTAATTATACTGGTCTGGGTAGGAGGGATCAGCTCCAATGTGAAGGATGCAAGGCACACACCACATTCACCATGAAAATCCTGACTAAAAACATGTAACTAGGATGCACCCATACGCCTCACATGATAATATAAATAAATGGCCAAACTGAAGGGACGCCACGAGCAATCACTCCATAGGGGGGTAGTCATAACATTGGTGCCTCTAGTGTTATGGTTATGGTACCTCCATAACTAGATGAACTGGCATGCATGTATATAGCTCAGGCATTTAAATTATAACATAAGCATTCAAAACATATAAAATAACTAGGGAAAACAGATGGCTGCAAACGGGGAATCCTAATCAAACATACGAAGGAATGTCCATACTGAAGGACAGAATATTCGTACCTTATGTCCAGAAATGAATTGAAGAAGAAGCTGAAGAATCTACTCCGATTCCACGAATACTACATAAATAAGGGACGTGAATGAGTTGTCTGATTATTGTATGCTTTACTAATTTTGTGTGTTCTTAGCTTATTTTATCTATTCTTATCATCTTTTACTGTTTCAAGGATTATCTTGTACTTATTCATGTTTTTCATGTATTCCGATTATGTATCTCATGTATTCTTGTGTTAATATACTTGTTGTGTCATAGTAAGTAACTTTCTAAAAATAATAGGTTTCCATAAATAGTAAGTTTCCAAAAATAGTAAGTTTCCAAAATTAGTAAGTTTCCAAAAATAGAAAGTTTCCATAAATAATAATAAGCTTGTTTGATAAGTCTAATAATATAAGCTAGAGCTTATTAATCATAATTATAAGTCATGATGGTTTAAATGTCATAATAGTAAAGTTTAATAATAATAGAATACTTTAGTCTATACATGATAATTATTAATTAATAATATAAGGCATGGTTTATTAAAGATTATTAATTAATAATAAAGCTTGATCAAAATTAATAAAACTTTACTATAAGTTTATACTTGTATAATTAAATTAAGGTATTGTTTTAATTTAATTAAGTCATAAATAATTACTTAGGCTAAATTCATGTATTATTACATTTAATAATTATAACCTAAGTGTTCATGATTAATTAATTATAATGTCATATAATTAAATTAATTAATTTACAAAATGGTTTAGCCAAATAAACCCTTGTGTACCGAGTACTTAACCCGAGCCTACCGAGACCCGTCTCGGTCGCACTTAGCAAAACAAACACAAAGACCAAACTGACCAACACAGCCGGCGGCTGTGGTTTCTAGTTGGCGGCCATACAGTAGCCACTGGCTGCTGTCGTTGCCACTGTTCGGCCAGCACAACCCCTGGCCTAGCCAGGGTTGCCGTTGTTGCCTTCCTGGTTCCCCCTGGCCACGCACTACCCATCGAGCGCCATAGGAATCTCGGTTTGCCACTGCCTTAACCAAACAGATCCCGCCGGGGTGTTTGGTGTTGCCATTGAGCAAAACAAACAGCCACCGCCCCATAATAGGGTGCGGCTGGCCGAGGCAATTACACATCGAGAGTCTTGAGACTCTCGGTTTGCGTGACAAAACAAACCGGAATCCCTTGTTAACTCGTGATATAATCTTTCATAACCATGTATCCATATATTTAGATAGTTGTTTCATAATTAAAAGAGGGAGTAAAAGATTAAGGAAACAATAATTACCATTGCGTAATGATTAAAGGTTTCAGACCCGAACACGAACCCGAAATAAATCAATGATCAAAACATTTTCCCCTCTCCCTTTTCTTTGATTCTGCCGGCGTCCAAGAGAGAACAAATTAGGGTTTCTTTAACTTTTTAGTAATTTGTAAATGAAAAGTATTTGCTCCTTTCATGTGTTTTACTTTATATCATGGTTCAGGCCTTGGGCCCTTGTTTTCTTCTTCCCCTTACATGCCAGCCCAACATAACACATACGTGTGTTTTCGTTTCCATTTCGTGTTATAATATTTATCACGTGTTCGTGTTTAATTATCGTGTTTTAATTCTAGTCGTGTTTTAATACTTAATTATACGTAATACTTGTAGTAATTAATTAATATACGTAGTTCTTGGATTTAAATGTTCGTGACACGTGTCGTATATTTAATTAATAAAAGTTTTAATTTAAATCATGATTTCGTGCATTTAATATTCTAGGTGTTTAATGCGGGATTTTCAGTTTCGGTTTCGTCATTGTGTTGTTCATGGTTTTCATTATTTCCTCCGGCACCCGAGGGTCCGGAGTGGGTGACTGGTGATTGAGAAAGAACCGCCATAAAATAATCAAGGTAGTTTGAAGTTTGGGTCCCACGGATGGCGCCAAAATTTTGATCTTAAAATCCTCCGGTAGAGCCTACGGGACAAAACACCTTCCACGTAATCTGGATGAGAATGATGCACCTACACACAAGAAACAACACACCTTAACTCGCCCCGGGTGTTATCCCAGGACCAAGCTCCAGTGTGAGAATGAGTATGGGGAGTGAGGTATGAAGTATGGTATTAAGTTTATTGTCAGAGCATTCAATGTGTGTGCAATAATAAATATGAGAGCTATATATAAGGTATTGTTGATACCTGTGATGTTGACAGTTCACACTTTGTCAACTTTCCCGAAACGGGTCTGTGTACTCTTAGGTTCTAACATTGTTCCTTTCTTCTTTGAGTATGCGCCAAGGCCCTAGGTGGGACCTAGGATTTACTTGACGTCATGGGTGTCGTCATAGATACTGTTCATACCACGTGGGCCAGGTTCATGCTACATGTTCCGGCTTTGTTCCGGTATTTCTTCTGGGGAGCGACACCTGTCGTGGTCTCCGGGACCACACACGAACATGATCGGAATGAACGATTAGAGTGAATGATCGGAGTGAATCACCGGAGCGAATAATCAGAGCGATTAACCAACTCGATTGATCGAAGCGAATGACCTGAGCGGATGATCGGAGCGATTAACTGACTAGATTAATTGTGCGGTTGTCCAACTCGATTTATCGGAGCAATTATCAGATGGTATGGTTTCGAATCGATTATTGTTTAATTATCCATTTTTATATAAGAAATTAGGGATGAATTTTAGATTGATTATTAAGTTACAGATAACTATTGATGTACTTTGTGATTATGCTTTTGTTACTTAGGGTTAGGTCTTCAGATTTAGGTCAAAATTAATGACGACGAGTTCGATAGACATTTCCAAAGAACTGACATCGACACATGGTAATATCAGCATCAACGAGTAGGCTTAGAAGGTGAAAATGTTGTCTTAATATCGAGAAAGGTAAGCAAGTTACACAATGTGTTTTCTCATTGAAATTTTGTATGTACTCATTGATGTATTTTGACTTTGTTTTGCAGTTGAAAGGTAGTGGTCAGGAAAAAACCGCAGCTTGTGAGTTTAAGTCTCTAAATTATACTTGTGATAGTTTTGTTGCGTGAATCCCTTATATGTAAGTCTTTCTTTCATATTCTAATTTTTGTGGTTGAGTAAATAGTTTGTTACACAAGCTCTAATCGATAGTTATGGAATGGAATAAAATTATATGTAACATTTTTAACCATCTTAATACATAGTTATGTTTGAGCACTCTATGAATTCATATGAATTTAGGAGATTAGGATATTAATGTGTGTAGTTTAACTAAGTTTTAAATTTATGACATAATCTGTCACCCATACTTAACCATATGGAATAATTATGTTCATGTTTAATCTTTCAGTTATAAGATTGGACTTGCTGTGCACTTTGGCTTAACGTGGAGGGACTATTGTTGCTGGATGTTGATACTTATTGTGGACTCTCAAGCCCATGATTTGCAGTCCATTTACCCAACGGCTATTTTAGCCCATCTCATTCTCTTGATATGATGGAGCGTCTCATTCTCTTATTTGGGTCGTTCATTCATTCTGTATGTTATCTTCACACAGTTACTCTCTCTATTATTAGATCTTGAAACCCTAGTTTGATTATCTTTCTTTTATGTCTTAAATTTGTAAAACTATTATCATGTATATAATAGGACTACACGTGATTAGCACTGGTAGTCTTTGTTTGTTATTTTATGTTTGATCGTTAAATCTTGTTTAATCTTTATAAAAAGTGTTTTGGGATCTCTTGTATCATGTTTTTCTACATGGTATCAGAGCCAGGTTCATAAAAATCGATGAAATTTTTTTAGGGTTTATAAAATTTGGGGGTTTTTGTTTAAACATACTTTTTGGCTAGATCTGCTATTGAGATAGCTGGATCTGTTAATATTATTTCTTGATCTTCTGTTTTGGTACTTTAATTTTTTTGAGAAAAAATTAGGGTTCGGAGATCTGTTACCCTTTATCAATTTTGTTACTGATTATTCATATTGGCTCTCTTTTCCTTCGATTGGGGTGATTTTCCCTAATTTTCCTTGAGAAAAAAAATAGGGCTTCACTTTTTTTGGAAGGATTGCTTGATTGGTGGTGGTTACTGTGGTGGCTTGTTTGATTATTGTTTGATCTGTTCGTTTTAGTCATTTTCCCTAATTTTTTCCCGAGAAGAAAAATTAGGGCTTGTGGCTTGGAGGTTCTTTTACTTTCTAGACTAAGTAAATTTAGAAGTAACAGTTCGATTGTGCTTTGTTGCATGCACTGTAACACCTATCTTCACTCTCTCTTTATTTGCTTTTGTGTTTGTGCTGATCTGCTTTATTATCTGTTTATTGGCTTGGGTTGGTTGTCTTTTATTTTCTTACCCTATTTTTTGGATCCTCACCCTCTGCCTTACCCTTGACCTGCCACCCTTGAGTGGTTTGGAAGCTTGGGAAATTTGTTGGCTTTGGGTTGAGTTCATTTTTTGACCCTTGTTGACTTTCACCATGTCTGAACATGGTGAATCTGATACTAAGAGTGTTACTGATTCACACTCATCAGTAAGTTGGACTTGAGAAACCATTTGCATTTACACCCTAATGACTCAGTAGTGTTAACTGTTGTTACTGTTAAGTTAAAAGGAACTAAAAATTATCAAGTTTGGGCTAATGCTATGTTACTTGCTTTGGAAGGAAAAAATAAAACTGGTTTTATTGATGGTACTTGCAAGAGATCTTTAACTGATGAAGTTTTGGGAAAACAATGGGACAGGGTAAATGTTGTTGTTTTAGGGTGGATTCTTAACTCTGTATCTGAGGAATTATTCCTTGGTCAGATTTTCTTAAAAAAGGCTAAACATGTTTGGAAGGAACTAAAGGAAACATATCATAAAGTTGATGGTTCTATCATTTTTAACTTGCATCATAAGATTAATACTCTTAAACAAAATAGATCTAATATGTCTGACTACTATCATAAGTTGAATGCTTATTGGAAACAATATGATGCCATGATTGAATTACCTGTTTGTGTGTGTTCTGCTTCTAATGATTTTAAAAAGCATAATCAATTGTTGAATCTTATGCAATTTTTGATGGGTCTTGATGATTCTTATATGAGTATTAGGAGTTCTATTTTGTCTAGGGAGAATCTACCTAACGTTATGGGAGCTTATGCCATTATTTCTAGTGAGGGGTCTCACAGAATAGCATCTGGTAGTAGTTCTAGGTCCTCCTAAAGAGCCCAGACCTCTGCCTTCTTGTCTAGTGGGCCCACCATGAACAATTTTCAAAGAAACCAGAACCCTAATGCTAAAATTTTGAGACCTATCAATAGCAATACTGGATTTAGACCTAACAATCAGAATGTTATTAGACCTAATTTTACTTCTAATGCTGAGTTGGTTTGTGAGAATTGTGGGTACAATGGTCACACCATTGATAGGTGCTTTAAGATCATTGGCTACCCCAATGACTTTGTACATGGGAAGAAAAAAATTGGTCAAAACTTTAAAGGGAAAAGTGTGTCTAATAATTATGTTGGTTCTACATGTGCTACTGGCTTTTCTGATGAACAAATGGCAACCTTGCTTTCTCTTATTAAGGAAAACAATGGAACTGGAAAGAATGTACAAGCCAATATGACATGTACTTATTTCAATTCCAGTAAAATTTTCAATGATAACTTTAGCAAATTTTGTTCCAACACTAGCTCTAAAACTGGTATGACTTATAATGGAAAGGTAATTGACTCTGGGGCAAACCAACACATGACCAATAGTGATAAATATCTTGATAATGTGTTTTATATTTCTCATCTTAAAATCAAAGTTGCTTACCCAAATGGAACTGAGGCTATTTTGGTAATCTTAGACTTCCTAATGGGTTGACCTTAGTTGATATGCTGGTTATACCTGAATATTGTGTTACCCTGATTTCTGTTCATAAGTTAGCTAGGGATACTAAAATATTTGTTGTGTTTGATGAAAGTAAGTGCTTCTTTGTGAATCAGGATTTGAATCTGAAAAATGTGTTGGGGACTGGTAAACAGTGTGGTGGTTTATACTATTTTGATACAGAAGGTATTAAGTGTAAAAATCAAAACAATTTTGTTACCTGCTCCTTATCTCATTTTGATTGGCATTACAGACTTGGCCACCCAACTGACCCTGCTCTTAATGTTATTAAACAATCTTTAAACATTGATAAAAATGAAAAAACTCTTTTTTGTGAAATCTGTCAAAGAGCTAAGCAAACTAGGAAACCTTTTCCTTTGAGTGATCATAAAACTAAGAAACTTGGTGATATTTTGCACTTAGATTTGTGTGGTCCCTAGAAGGTGGCCAGTCACTCTGGCCACAAGTACTTCTTAATTGTTGTGGATGATTATACAAGGGCAGTTTGGCTATATCTTATAAAAACTAAAGATGAAGTTATGTATTACATTCAAAGTTTTTATAATTTTATTAAAAAAATTTAAGAGTACTGTTAAGACTTTTAAAAGTGACAATGGCACAAAATTTGTGAATCAAAATTTCAAAAGTTTTTATGATTAAAAGGGTATTATTCACCAAACTTCCTACATATACTCCACAACGAAATGGCATTGCTGAAAGGAAACATAGACATCTGTTAAATGTTGCTAGATGCCTTATGTTTCAGGAGGAATTCCTCTTAGATACTGGACTAGGGCTGAGCAATACCGACCGAGCCCGAAACAGCCCGACCGAACCGAGGTAACCGATCTAACCGAGCCCGAAACCGAGATATTCGGTTCGGTATTCGGTTTGCAAAATGGCATTTTTTCGGTTTCGGGTCGGGTCGGTCCAAAAACCGAGTTAAGCCCGAGTCAGCCCGAAATGGCCCGATAGAGTTTTATTATTAGGGTATAAGGTATTTCTCAGCCGTTTTTTTTCATAACAAGTTGAGATAAGTTTCATCTCTTTCGTCTAATTCTCTTTCATCTCTTTCTCATTCTCTTTCATATACTAATTCAATATAAAACAGTGTTCATTCGTGTATATTGATTCAAGTATCTCATTTAGGATTGAGCTTTGGGTATCTGTAATTCAAGTATGTGTAACAGCAATGCATTATTAGTGGGTATCCTGTATATTGATTCTCTTAGATCAATGTATATTGATTTGATTTGATTTGTGGAATTGTATTAAACCCTACTGTTAACTTAGCAGCAGGTATTCAAAAGGGTGTTTGGATTTTTATTTTTTTTGAAATTATTTTCTGCAAAGGGGTGTTTGGATTGTTGAACAACAGCAGATTAATTCGGTTTCGGGTTGAACCCGACTGTAAACCGAGTGAACCCGAGATGAAACCGAACCGAACCGACATTTTCGGTTTCGGTTTCGGTTCAGGTTTTGGCCCTTTTTCGGTTTCGGTATTTGTCGGGACGGGTCGGGTCGGGTCGGTTCCGGCCCGAAGCTCAGCCCTATACTGGACTAAATGTGTGCTAACTACTACTTATCTTATTAACAGATTGCCCTCCTCTGTGCTTAATGGAAAACCCCCTTTTGAAATGATTTACAATACTTATCCTAATCTCTCTCATATCAGAATTTTTGGATGTCTTTGTTTTGCTACTATTCTTAATAGTCATGATAAGCTTGCTTACAGATCTGAAAAATGTGTTATGATGGGTTATTCTAGTTCTCAGAAGGGGTATAGGGTTTATAGTCTTGATAGGCATCAGTTTCTTGTTTCTAGAGATGTTAATTTTTTTGAGACCATATTTTCTTTTAAAGATTTTGCTACTAATGTCAATAAAGATAAGAACTCAAATGTTTTTCAAGACTTAAATTTTTTAAACTTCTTTGACTTTGATAACCCTGAGCTTTCCTATGATGATGGGAGAGTATTAATGAAACATAATGGTGACCTTGGGTCACCAATTGCTAGTAGCCCACCTTCTAGTCTAGGTGACACTAGAAACATTGCCTCAGGTAATGATACCAGTGATGCCAGCTTGGATAGGGAAGAGGCTGCCACACTTGATGACAATGAAAATTCTTAGGGAAATCTAGAATTCAATCCCAATCCTCCCTTCCATGATCAAAGCATGGAAGGAAACTTGGGGGAAATTCAATCACCAATGCTCAGGGTGGTCAAGTTTTGAGAAGGTCTTCAAGACCTTCTGTTTTTCCAAAAAAACTATAATGACTTTGTTGTTAACTCATAAGTTAAGTATGGTCTTGAAAAACTTGTTGGTTACTCTAAACTTAATAGACAGAATTTTTGTTTTGTCACTCAACTTAATAAAAACAGTGAACCAAAAAGCTTCTTTACGCATCTCAAAATTTTCTTTGAGTTGATGCCATGAATTCTGAGCTTGTTTCCCTTGTTAAAAATGATACTTGGGATATTGTTGAGCTTCCTAAAGGTAGGAAAGCCTTACGAAGCAAATGGATTTGGAAATTGAAATTTAAGTCTAGTGGTGAGATTGAAAGGTATAAGGCTAGGGTTGTTGCCCAAGGTTTTGGTCAAAAGGAAGGAATATATTATGATGAAACCTTTGCCCCTGTTGTTAAGATGGTCACTATTAGGTGCTTGCTTAATCTTGCTATTGTGCAATCTTAGCCTGTTTTTCAACTTGACATCAATAATTCATTTTTATATGGTGATCTTGATGAGGATGTGTATATGAAGCCACCCCAAGGATATCTTCCTGGGGGCGAAAACATGGTTTATGGCTTAAAAAATCTTTGTATGGTCTTACAAAAGCTCCTAGGTAATGAAATGCTAAACTTACCTATGTTTTGAGTGAAAATGGCTTTGTTCAGAGTAAGTCTGATTACTCTCTATACACCAAGTCTCATGGTGATTTATTCCTTGCTTTACTTGTGTATGTGGATGACATTATTATAACTGGGAATAACACTGTTGAGATTGAAAAATTTAAAGTTTTCTTAAGAACCAAGTTTATGATTAAAGATCTGGGAAAATTAAAATATTTTTTGGGAATTGAAGTTGTTGATACTGACAATGGTGTTTGCTTAAATCAAAGAAAGTATGTGCTTGATTTGTTGTTTGGGTAAGGCATGCTTGCTTGCAAACCTGCCAAAACACCCTTGCCATCTAAACTTGTTATTACCAATGAGCCTACCAATAAGGACCCTTTTCTTGCTAATATTGTTGATTATCAGAAACTCATGGGTAAACTTATTTACTTAACTAACACTAGGCCTGACATTTCTTATGTTGTGTAGTGTTTAAGTCAGTTCATGCACTCTCCTTTGAACTCTCATCTCAAAATTGCCTTTAAGATATTGAGATATCTTAAGAGCTCTCCAGGTTTGGGTATTCATTTCACAAGGAAAACTGGTATGATTCTTAATGCTTATTCTAATGTTGATTGGGCTAAATGTGTTGTTATAAGAAAATTTGTGACTGGTATTGTGTTTTTGTAAATGAAAATTTAATATCTTGGAAAAACAAAAAATAAAACACTCTCTCTAAGTCATCTACTGAGACAGAGTATAGGGCTCTTGCCTTAGTAACCAGTGAAGTGATTTGGGTGCTTAAAGTCTTAAAAGACTTGCAATGTGAAAACCTGCTCCGAGTCACCCTTCACTGTGACAGTAACTCTGCTATTAAGATAGCAGCCAACCCTTTTTTTCATGAGAGAACCAAGCACCTTGAAATTGATCTTCACTTTGTAAGGGAAAAAATATTAAGTGGTGTTGTGAAAACTAAAAAAGTGGACTCTGCAAATCAAATTGCAGATATCCTTACTAAAGTGTTGGAAACAGAATTGCACCAAAAGTTTGTTAACAAACTTGTATGATTAACTTGTATGGAATGTTAGATTAAGGGGGATGTTAAATTTATGAGCTAATTTGTCACCCATACTTAACCCATAGGAACTAATTATGTTCATGTTTAATCTTTCATTTACAAGATTGGACTTGCTGTGCACTTGGCTTAACATGGAGGGACTATTGTTGCTGGATGTTGATACTTATCTTGGACTCTCAAGCCTATGATTTGCAACCCATTTACCCAACGGCTATTTTAGCCCATCTCATTCTCTTGATATGATGGAGCGTCTCATTCTCTTGTTTGGGTCGTTCATTCATTTTGTGTGTTATCTTCACACAGTTACTCTCTCCATTATTAGATCTTGAAATCCTAGTTTGATTATCTTTCTTTTATGTCTTAAATTTGTAAAACTATTATCATGTACATAATAGGACTACACGTGATTAGCACTAGTAGTCTTTGTTTCTTATTTTCTGTTTGATCATTAAATCTTGTTTAATCTTTATAAAAATTGTTTTGGGATCTCTTGTATCATGTTTTTCTACACTAAGCTGAGGTGATTATGCCAGTCATAGTCGAGGTTTGAATAAGCCAAAGCTTTTAAAGTATCTATTTGTGTCTATTGCTTTTAGTTATGTTTTAACGCTATGTTTTGAAGATTTATTTTGAGTAGAAAAGAAATGATTTGGAAAGAAACTAAAACTTATTTACATTCTTGAGATTTTTTAACAAGAGAATATAAAAGAAGAGAAGGGAAGATTTAAGCCATTTTGGCAACAAAATCTTCTTCCTATTTTTGGGATAATTCGTTTTTCTCTTTTTTTTCTCTTCTCTTCTTTAGTTTTTACTTCTTTTCCTTTCTAATCAATAAATGGTTTCTGTGTACATTGTGATGTGTATTGAAAGGAGTCAAGATGGCGAAAAATATGAGTAAATTTAAGCAATTATTCGTAGAAGAATCCGACTTACATACATATTTGCTTATATAAGTTTTTCGTTCTGTCCAAAATGTTACAAGCTGTTTATGGAGGTTAAATTTATGAAATCTTCTACATTGTTCAATGCAATTATAGTTGAAGTATGGTGATCCCTGGTCTTGGGTCTTAAAATACATATGGCATCAACTGTAACCCAACTTCAGTATTTATGTATGTTATAATGTTCAACAGAATGTACTACTCTTTACAAACGAAGACGGTTCAGTATTGATGATTGCAAATTCTGGGTTTGCGAGGTAAACTGATTTTAGGGCACTTTTGTGTTAAGTTATGTGCTAATATGAATACTTTACTTTATAGGACATAGTTGATCTAGTGTTAACCATGAGGATAGAGTAACTGTGTAAATCTGCACTATCATGAATATCATACTTACCCATATAACAAGCATAACTTTATATATTTAGTAGAATGATACACCCGGGGTTGTGTGGGTCGGGCCAGACGGGCTATTATTATCTATCTTAGGGTTAGGGTTTTATTAGTCTACTTTATAAACACATGTCATTGTTATCAGTGTAATCAATCAAGTTAATCAATAAATTTCTGGTTTTCTCATCTCAAGTTCTTATGGAGCAAGCACTCGCTTGAAGTGGTGCTATTTATCCTGATACACCCTAACCGGATCGTATCAACTGGTGCTTTCATTTAGAGCCCTCAATTCGTTGAGGGGTTCTAATTTAGTGTTTCAATCATTAAAAAAACAGTTATTGTTCATCGAGATCATTGTTCATCAGACGGCGGTACTGTTCATCGGTGGCATTGTTCATCAAACGGGTATTGTTCAGTTGCGTCATTGTTCATCCGGTTACTATTCATTGTCGTACTGTTCATCCTACATACTGATCATCCGACGACACTGTTCATCCGGTTACTATTCACAGGTACTGTTCATCAGCAAAAAAAAATTATTTTTTTATTTTTCTCGATTTATTTTTTATGGCATTAGGCACTAGCGATTGGGATGCATTATCTAAGCTCTTGCATAAGGGTATTGTGGCGGAATATGAAAAGGAGTTTGTGATACTTTCAAGTCGAGTAACGGGAATTTCGGGAGATTTACTTACATATTTTTATGTATGTGGACTTAAACCGCTTTTATAATGTGCACTCTCAAGATCGGCTCCTACAAATTTAGGAGAAGCCTTTTCCTTAGCCCGTATAATGGAGGCTCGTTTTGCGGTAATTGAAGGGAAATAACTAAGCATTGGAGAAAAATTAGATGTCCTTCTATCATGGTCAAGTGAAGAAGCTCCACCCATGGTTCAAAGGTCCTTAGATGTTAATGAATATATTAGTGTTGTTGAGGTTAGTGGCGTGATAGATGATACTTTTGATATTATTGAGAGTAATGTGGGAAGCATGGAAGTTCTTAACGAGTTTGACGAGTTTTCAGAAAATAAAGGGAGCGGTGGTGAAGTTCTTGTGGATGGAGGTGAAGTGTGTGAGGTTGACGAGGATGAGTTGAATAAAGTGATATCGGTATTTAAAGATGGTGGTGATTATTCAAAAGCTTCGGGTCCAGAGACACGAACGGAGGGAATAGTGAACAACGAAAATAGTTCTACACTCATTTCTTTGGTTGAACATAAAAAATCGCTAACTCTCTAATTATGGAAAAGAATTGGTATCGGTGATGTTCATGAGCTCGTGAATATTTGGTGCCTCCATAATTTAGTTCAACAAAATGTGTGGGAACGGATTTCGGACTCTCAGTCGGCATATTCTTCGTATCACCTTGAGGGAAAAGAGAATTTTGAAGGAATGAGGAGTATTAGAGCTTGGGCAGCGGGAGTGGGCAGAATGGTGTTGTGTTATGTCCAATGTAGCGGAAGGTGGAAGAGGAAAAAGGGCGTTGCTTGTGGTAGCGGAAGCTAGGGTAACCGCGGGAGTGAAAGGCGAGGTTGCGGTATGATTAGGATATGGGATCCCAGAATCAAGTATGTTTTTTAAGAGGTCACCTTGAGGGCAAGGTGAATTCGAAGGAGTGAGGAATGATACACCCGGGGTTGTGTGGGTCGGGCCGGACGGGTCATTACTATCTATCTTAGGGTTAGGGTTTTATTATTCTGCTTTATAAACACGTGTCATTGTTATCAGTGTAATCAATCAAGTTAATCAATAAATTTCTGGTTTTTTCATCTCACTTTCTTATGGAGCAAGCACTCGCTTGAAGTGGTGTTATCTATTCCGATACACTTTAACCGGGTCGTATCATAGAAACTCTTTAACAAACTACTTTTGATTTTCTTTTTCTATATTTAGGATCTTGTTGAAGATGTGAAGAATTAAGAAGATTTCAATGAAATTTCCGTCTCGTCTAATAGAGGATGTTTTGTAAACTTGGTTTATATGAGTAGGTTAAAGTCACGCGTGACTTAACAAAAGTTACCCTCTGCTTCCATTCCTCTCAAAATAGTCGCACGCGACTTACTCCCACCAAGCAAAAAATAGGGGGCAAACTCACCCAAGTGAGTTGTAATGTTGTGGGCCCGAGTGATTTTATTTTTTGGGTTAGGTTTATTTGTGGGTGTTTTTTGTGAGTGGGGTGTGTTTAAATAATAAAAAATAGGTATGAAAGGTGAGTGTGGGTGAGTTTGGGTGAGTGTCATTATCTCCGTGGGTGAGTTTTTGTGAGTTTGTTAAAAGCTGAGGTGGCGCTGACGTGTAGGCGAGCGGGTTTGCTTCTACTCCCACCAGCCTTAGAAATATTGTCTCAGATAGTTGTGCTTTATAAAAAAAATCGGTTCAGTTAGTCATGCTGTGGAATTATGATTTGTATGTTGTGCTTTATAAAAAATCGATTCTTTTTTGGTTGAAATTCTGTGTGTGAATAAAAATATGGTTGTACAGGGGTGGTAACTACAAAATATATTTGTATAAGGGGCAAAAATTACATAATATGTTTGTTTATGGGTGAGGATTACCAAATAAAAAGTGACCCCAAGATTCTGCACCGTGTCATGTATTCTACACGCTTTTTTGTGTGAATATACACACTTTTTTTTTTGTGTGGATATTCATTTGACCTCTACACGCTTTTTCCTGTCTAAACTTTATTCACGCCACGTAGGAGTGTGGATTAAATATTTTTTTCACGGTACATGTTTAATAAAATGCGTGTACATGTCATGCATTTGTTGTAGTGCGCCTCTTTTAAAGCCAACGGAGGACATTGATTGTATATAAACTAAATGCATTTTTAGGTTTAGGGTTTAGTGGAAGATTATTGCTAGTAAGATAAGATGCGTGTGAAATATAAAATGGTCGGGGATGAAGGTATTCTTGTGATTTGTTTTTTCAGTATTTATGTCTAGAGTATGGGTAGTGGAGAAAGCAAGACAAAATCTCGAAATGACGATTTTTCCCTCAGCTGAAAGATACGTGAGGATTGTAACTGGTATTGACTAACAGACGTTGAGGAGTGCTAGTGACTTCATTTCAAAATTGGGACCACAGACATGTATGTTCGGACGAATGATGTATTTTACACTAGAAAATTTATGTTATAATCTCACCTAATCACAAAAAGATCTTTTATTTATATGTTACAAATTGGTATTTGAGTTCCAGCTAATTTGTTTAAGCAAGTTTATTTAATGATGTTACGTCAGTTGTGGTCCTGCTTGCCATCTTCTATAAAATAACAGGAGAAGCGGAAACTAGTCTATGTCTAAACATTTCAAGATTAGAAAATCAAAATCTCTTCTTGTTCTAATCTTCCCTTTCTAAAAGTGGAATACATTTCATCTTTCTCAAGTTCTTCTTCTCTTAATCATCAAGTAAGTAAGTTTTCTAAGTTACTTTATGTGGCAATAATAGTAGCAAGTATATTTTACTGGTTTAGTGTTTTATGTATTATGCTTGTAATGATTTGTGTTAACGGTTTATGATGTTGAAATAGTATTTGAATATATGTTGTTGGTACTTTTAAATATGCAGTTCATCGATCCGAACAAATAATGTTTGTGAGACACGGACATATCTGGTTTTTGAAGAAAGACGATAAGAATTCGTGGAAGTTGTTGTTTTTGTTTTACATATACGTTAACCTCCTTCGTTCGGGTTCCTGAGTTCTGTTCTCTTGTTCAAACCCAGATCATCTTTTTTTTTCTTCCTGTTTTAATTTTCAGCCTTCAGTTTTAGTCGCTTTTTAGTTCATTATGGACTATCGTACCACAACCATGTTTGCATCTGTTAAAGAAAACAATCTTGATTTTGTTGTACCGAACCAAATGTCCCCTGATGATGCCTGGTTAAATACTCCTAACATGTCTTGCTCAACCCTCATGAATTTTTCATCTTCTTACCCTGATTCCGCAGACTGTGACGTGTCATGTTTCGATCCAAACATGTGTTATGAGGAAATAGACATGAAACGTCTTGATGAATATCTTGAATTCTTTGATGATCGATTTATTCAAATGATTGAATATTTGAATGAAAGATGCATATTGAACACGGATCTTCTTGTTCAACTATGGCTGCCTGTGATTAGGAATGGAAAGCGAGTCCTGACGACAGAAAATCAACCATTTATGGTCACCTCAGACAGTACAAGTCTCTCTTGTTACAGAGAGATTTCCAAGGACTATCAGTTTGCTGCTGAGTATGATTCTAATGAGATACTAATTGGTTTGCCTGGATGCGTTTTCTTGAAAACATTTCCTACTTTTACTCCAGATCTTCGGCTCGCCGCAGAAGGGAGCGATCCACGTGTCACTTATGCTCAAAAATTTAATCTTTACGGGTGCCTCAACCTTCCTTTATACAAACTAGATGGTGAAACTTGCGTAGGTGTCGTGGAGGTCGTGACAACTTCCCAGAATGCTAACTTCCGTGATGAACTTGAAAGCATCTTTAAAGCACTTGAGGTTTACATTTTTTATCTTCTTTTCCTTTAAAGCTTATAGACTAATGGGACCCGTGCGCCATCCCGCATTCTTGTAACTTTAACTTCATGAACAAGTTACTTGCTTGGATTCTTGGTTTAATCTTGATTAATTGTTTGTAGGTTGCTGATCTAAGGAGTTCCGATTTCTTGATTCATCGAAAGCTTAAGGTAAATATCATACATCATATAATTAATTGACGCTATTGTAGTTTGATACTTCTTTTTTCTGATGACGGGTTTGTTTTTTATTTATTCAACAGAATTTCAGCGAACCATATGAATTGGTGCTTGCTGAGATCCGAGACGTTTTCAGATCCATATGTGACACACTCAAGTTGCCGTTGGCGCAAACATGGGGTCCGTCCAAAGGAAGCTCAAGACAAGATGTTGATTCAATCACCATAATTGAATCAGCTTCTTATGTGTTTGATCCTCAGATCTTGGAATTTTTCGAGGCGTGCTCAATTCAGCAGCTCGTGCAAGGAGAAGGTATTGCTGGTAAAGCGTTGGGTACAAACCAACCTTGCTTTACTAACGTTGATGATTTTTGTAGGGCTGATTATCCACTAGGTCATGAAGCTAGGATGTTTGGACTCAATGGTGCTGTCGCGATACGCCTTCATAGTACCCACACAGGACCGTTGGATTTCATCTTGGAGTTCTTTTTGCCTCGTGATTGCAAAGGTCATGAAGAACAAAATCAAATGCGAAACTCAATTGCTTCTATGATAAAAAATCTTTCTTGGAGCTTGCACGTGATTAAAGACGAAGAATTAGTGAAACCAGCTTCAGTTCCAGTTAAAGAAACGAATACCCGCGATGAATCTTGGATATCCCATTTGTTGGAAGCTCAGAATAGTGGCAAAAACGTCATTTTGTCTATGGGATGTCACAAGGAAGAACCAGAAGAAAAGTTTCATGTGATGAACCAATATTATCATGAACTCACATTCGCCAAACCCGAAAATCAGACTTACATAGAGTGGGGATCCAAATCAAGAATTGCTTCATCAGGCGCCAAACGGGCAGGTGAAAAGAGCCGAGTAAAGACAGAGAGAAATATTAGTCTGCAAGTTCTGCAGCAATACTTTCCAGGGAGTCTTAAAGACGCTGCCAAGAGCATTGGGGGTTAGAACACTACTACTATTTTCATAAATTGATCTACATGATATAGCTTACCTCAAGATCTCTAACTTAACCATCTGAATTGCCTCGATGTTTTCAGTATGCCCAACGACGTTGAAAAGGATATGCAGGCAGCATGGAATCATGAGATGGCCTTCTCGAAAGATCAAGAAAGTAAGCCATTCATTGAAAAAGCTCCAACTTGTCATTGATTCAGTCCAAGGTGCAGACGGGATGCTAAAGCTCGGGTCATTCTACACAAACTTCCCAGAACTGAACTCCCAGATTCCACCTAGTCCAAAACCAAAAGTCAGTGACCGGATTAACCATTTGAAAACTCAAGCAACGCCATCCAATTCTTCATCTTCTTGCAGTCGTGATTTCAGTTCTTCATCAGGAAATGCCATACATGCGGAAAAAACTCGTGGGTTGGTTCATGAAGAAACAAAATTACCAGTAAGATCTGAAAATGTGGTTATAGTGCATGCACCGGAGAACAGCAGCCCCGTATCACAAGATGAATGTGTTTTCAGAGTAAAAGCAAGTTATGGTGATGAGAAAATTCGCTTCAAAATGTCGAAGCACTGGGGTTTTGGAGACTTGCATAGAGAGATAACAAAGCGTTTTAACATATACGACATGGGTAACATGACAGTTGAGTACATAGATGATGAATTTGAATGGGTATTGTTGGCATGTGATGCTGATCTTGAGGAATGTATGGATCTACATACATCTACCAAAAATCCAACAATTAAGCTATTCATCCATGAGTCTGCACACCCCTCATTCATGCCAATGGTACATTCAAACGACAACATCAACCTGTCGTAGTTCTCGGTAGGCATCCCACATGGGCGTTATTAGGTTCCGTTGGGGTATTCGGTATTCCCTTTATACTGATCTTTATAAATCATGATATTAAAAGCTAAATATGAATTGTAAAACTTCTGGTTCAGAAGCTGCTCCTAGTGGTTACTAGTTTGAATCCTTTTGTATGATGCTCGGGAATCTCTTAGAAATTGAGATTATAACGAGTAGAAGAGTTAAATTGTATCTATTGTTTTAGGGGTGCAAACGAGTCGAGCCGAGCCCGAGCTCAACAGGGCTTGGGTTCGACTCGAAACATAAATAGTGAGCTTAAGCTTCGATAGCTCGTCGAGCTTTTACCTTTAAGGATTGAGCTCGGCTCGATTAGGATTCGAGCTTAGCTTGAAAACCTTGAAATTATATATATAAAACAAATATATCACTATCGTTTACACACCACAAACAAATTTTATGTTTGTATAGTAAACTATGATAACGACTACGGCTAATTTAGAAAGAGGACCAAAAGCATATGGGCACCTAAAAAAGAGTCCAAAGGAGTATCAATTAGCCAATTAGCCTATTCGACCTATTCGACCGGTGACAATTGTCATTTTCTCTAATCATTGGATAGTACATGTGGGACCTACTCAAGTACATACAAGTACAATATGTGTAAGTGTATTTGTTATTCGACTACCCGTCACATCCATTATTCGACCTGTACTTTTTGAATAAAATAATATTTATTAATAAATTAATCTCCAGTTATTATGTTATTCGACTTTGACTTAAATATTATTTGACCCGTACTTTTAATTAATAAAAAATATAAAAACTTTCTCCCAAATAGATCCTTTTGTTATTCGACTACCAGTCACATACATTATTCGACCCGTACTATTTTAATAAAATAATATTTTTTTATGAATTAATCCCCAATTATTATGTTATTCGACTTTGACTTAAAAATTATTCGACCCGTACTTTTAGTTAATTAAAAATATAAAATCTTTTTTTATTTGTAACGACACATAAAAAAACTTATCCATTTACCCACTCAACTGTTGTAGGAAGGTCACTTATGTAGCCAAGTTAGCTAGCTCTGTTTCCATTAGCTAGATAAAATTGTATGTTGGTTCTCAGTTTCTCCTTGTAACGTTTTCTGGTGCACAAACTGAGTCGCATGTTGCTGCACATATGATCATCGACTTAGTTATTCGCACGTTCAATGCAAGTACCGTCCTTGCCTGTGGGAACGAGGCCATGTAAAACAAGAGACTCCATAGTCGAAGCTCCCTTCATTTTATTGCATGCTAGATTGGTTTCTTTTGTTGTGTCTTAGCTATGAGCTATCTAACAATGTATGCTTTTTGGTTGTACTTATACACTAGACGGGTCTAAATCAGGTGAATCGAGTAATAAAACACTCGTATAGACGTATACATGAGGAGTTAAGTACAGTTCACTTAGTTGAACACCTTTTGTCAAATGAACTAAAAAAAATCAATATAGTATGATCAAAAAAGAAGTTGAGTTTACATGTATTCATACTCT
This sequence comes from Glebionis coronaria, assembly GCA_025667525.1. Classification (NCBI taxonomy): domain Eukaryota; kingdom Viridiplantae; phylum Streptophyta; class Magnoliopsida; order Asterales; family Asteraceae; genus Glebionis; species Glebionis coronaria. Next base: position 586,519,668 of record CM046874.1, on the reverse strand, counting down.
TGAGGCCCATATTACATGGGAGAAAACGCAGCAAAAATTTCTTGTAGTCCACCTTAGATTTACACACACAAAACTGCTAATCAAGAATGGATTTGTATCGAAGAATCGTCTAAGTAAACAATACAAATAAATTGCTGATATATGTCTTCTTAACATGTGATGATGATAGTAATGTCCGAAAACAAAACCAATTTCACTGTTGTCTATTTAAGCCTTTTGCCTGGTTGTTAGAGGAGTATACTTTTTCAGCAATATCCACAATGATGATGATTTCTTCATAATACACCATAAAAGGGTTTTTTTTCTTCTTTATAATTGTGAATCTTCTGTAATCTCCGGATCCAGAAAAGTACTTCAAAGAAGAGACCTGCATTGACCATCGCATATTTAGATCATATCAATGTATCATTTTTGGAGTTTGTAACACGGCCATGTCAGGGGGTTGGGCAACGGGCCGAAAAGTAGAGTACTGCTTAAAAAGTTGACTCAAGTAATGAGTACACGGGTTACTCCGGCCCTGTTGTTCCTTCTGCAAAGACAAACAAAATTGATACATACAGAAGCATACTTTCAAAAACTAATCACCTATTCAATTATGACTATCATCATTGTAAGTCAATGGAAAAGAACCAGAAATAGAACTTACATATTCTATCGCTGAAGAACCCAAGAGAGAACTTCCATGGGCAACTGCAGCATACAGAATCGTCTAAGTAAACAATACAAACCTGGGCACATTCGGGATAGGACTCTTATGGCCTAGATTTTTTGAAACACGTCCCCAGATGTACACCCACAAGAATGATTCTTATATCTATCACCTATATTACATGGGTTTTGATACGCTTTTAAATAATGTCATCACCTCCCTGATTTTCCTAAAAAAATGCAAACCAGCAATAGCAAATAATAGATATGACGAACTCGAGCACAACACTTCCATACTACAACACATCAAATAAAACAAAAGAAGGTAACACACTTTTAAAACTCCGCATTAAAAAGAAATTGTAACCCCTTCTATAGCTTAAGCCTTATTTAGCTATTTACAGCTATTGCATTTGTGAAAGGTCGGTAAAAGAACTGTGGCCATTTGACTACAACATGAAGTTTCAAAATATTGCTTAACCTAACGTCTCTATAGTCTTTACCCGAACTATATTAATCAATATTATGTTCCTTGAATATGAACCAGCATACCCCTGTGACAGAACATAGTGGTCCAAATAAGAAAAGTAATTATGCTTTCTATTTTTTGATTATTCATGATCAAAATAACACAACATAATCCAGTTATCGTAAAAGACTATCACCTTCTAGGCATGGACTAATCACTTTCAAGAAGCAGATCCCAAAATCTGATTTAGAATGTGTTTGGATTGCTTATAAGAAAACTACTCAGTTTTGCTTACGACTTTTTTGACTTAACAAAGATATATTGTAATCCCTATACGAAGAAAGACAGTAATGATCAACAATCGTAATTCTATCTTAGCATTGTAACTAATAATAATAAGTAAATAACTTGTTTTGCTCAAGTCAAGTTTAATAATCAGGTTTTTACCGAAGATTCTGGGTGCTTATGCTCCATTGATATTAACATCTCTAAAAGACCATATTTGCACATTGATGCAAACTTGCTCTCTAAAATATGTTCCAACATCTTGCACTTTTTTAATTAACGCAATAATACTATCACAAAGTGGGTTTCAATTATCAGCTCAAATTAAAATGTGTTAGTGAATCAACTAAAAAAGTAAACATTGTACTCGTATCACATTGAAATAAAGTGTCTTATATGATTCAAATAAAGTGTTTGGGAGTATAGTGCAGCCATAATACAATTTGACAGACTTTCAACCACTTTAATTGCTTCCACTAGAGCAATATTTCTATTTCGCCCATCTGGCCCATTATAGATTAATACTAATATAACATCAATCGACCCATTTATGAGTAAATGGGTTACAATATATAAATAAAAACTGCTAGTGAATGATTACCTGTGATTGCTCTGAACTTGCTCCAACTCCAGTTCTCCATTTTCATCTTCTTTCACTTTCGCAAGGGGCGAAAAGAACTGGAAAAAAGAAACAGGCAAAGGGTAAATCACATATCAACACAGCTCATTGAGATGACAAAACTCTTTTTGTCATACCTGATGCATTGAGATGAAGACAACAAAAATTCCTAGCATAAAATTTATAGTCAGTGTGTGACCAAACAAAGCTGTAGACGCAAAGCCTGTGAAGATCGTTGCAACTGTTGAAGAGTATTTTTTTCAAAATTGTATTTGCATGCAACAAGCCATTTACCATTCTTTAGGATAAGTGAATAATACTAGTATAGCTTAAACAAAGACAGTATGATATGTTGTAGCAAAATGCTTATGATCTTTCAAGATGATCAACTATATATTTTGAACACGCTAACAAGCTTACCGGCATATTGGAAGAAAAATGAAGATAAAATTCCTTGAGTTGCATTGTTAACAATTAATAGCAGTGTAGCTCTTGAATGTCCTTCCAAAATATTGAAGCTTTAAGGTATGTTGATAGTAGGACTAAGCATCTACTGTAGTTTAACCATTCTCTCGTGGAAGATGGGCCACTTATGTAGCCAAGTTTAACCATTCCAGCGTATGCTTGCCTATGATAGTTGACACATGCTAAATTTAGTAAATCTCACGCAAGGCATTTCATCAAACAGCTAGAACGCGTAGCTATATCCATAAAACGCAACAAAAACATTTCATCGGATAGAATGCGCGCATATTAGCTAAAATCAGTAAACTTCACTAGAGCATTTCATCAAACATTTGGTGATCAGTTACATAATAAACAACAATAAATTTCACTGAAACATTTCATCAAACACGTAGCCCGCAATATGATAAAACTAAACAATCCAACAAAGGTACACCTAACTTAGTAGCTCTAAGTCCACCTTAGTTCGCCAAATTTATCGATAGTATAGATAAATGAATTCTACAAACATATACTACAAACATTATACTCACAAAATTAAAAAAAGAAAGATGAAGAAACTAACGCAATAGTTTGGCAGATGGCGCTGAGCATCAGGACTTAGTTTGCTTAAATTGACAGGGGTTTTGTGTCTTCTTACTATTAGATCCCGATTTGGAAGTTTGTCGAAAACAAAAACCCTCATCCTTCTTTTCCGACAGAGCTATCTCTCCCAACTCTTGGGCCCCAGTTTCAATAGCCATGTCAGAAACCTTTTCCCCAACCTCAATACAGTCTTCTTTGGTGATGGTTCTTAAACTTGACCAATCTCATTAGGTTAAGATTTGGGAAAATGGTGGCTAGTAGTGTTAACCCAAAGGAATAAAAAAAGATTTATTTGAGAAAATGTTTTTAATTTTTTATTAATAAAAAGTATTGGTCGAATAATGTAATAGTACATGTCGAAGAACTAGAGGATATATTTGGGAAAAAGTTTTTTATTTTTTATTAATAAAAAGTACGGGTCGAATAAAATATAGGTCAAAGTCGAATAACAAAACTATTTGGTATTATTTTATAAAAAATAATTTTTTATTATAAAAAGTGCGGGTCGAATAATCGATTTGGCTTATGGTCGAATAGCAAGTACACTTACACATTTTGTACTTACATGTACTAGGTGAGCCCTACTAGTACAAACCAATCATTAACCCAAAATGTCATGTGTCAACAAAATATGAAGGTCGAATAGGACGAATGGGGTTAATTAGCTATTTTTGTTTTGAGATGTCCTTTTTTTTAGTGTCATGTACCTTTTAGTCCTCTTTCCAAATTAGCCCGACTATCAATAATTATTTACTTTTTTATATATTTACTTTTTATAATAAAAGCTAATACTCAAATCAACATTTGCTTACTTATATAAAAATATATTTATATTAAGCTTCGAAAAGTTCGATAAGGTATCAAAAGCTTGAGCTCGGCTTATTATATGTTTCGAGCCATATTATTGGGCTTGAGCTCACGCTTGGGTTCGATAAAATTTCGGCTTGATCGAATCGAGCTTAAACTCAAGCTCAAATAGCTTGATAAAAGATCGGCTCGTTTACACCTCTAATTTCAACAAGTATCTATTGAAATGCAGTAATAAGGGCACGGCTTATGACATAGTCAAAAGCTTATGAGATGTGTGATGATGTTTTGACAATTTTTTGCTACATTTTTTAATCGCAGATCAAACATAACCTAATACTAAAACTAAAAGATTAAGGTTAACAAAAAAACAAAGTAAGAGGATCATCAATAAACCATTTCCGGTGACGACGGACAAAAGAATGACGTCATCACCACCAACAACCACGATCCGTGACTTAATCCAGCCCTGGTCCACTTTCATCTCCCAGCTCTCCCTCCCACTTTCCCGCCAAATATCCCTCTCAAACCGCTTCACAACAAACCTCCACTTTTTTCACGGAAATTACGTCATCATATCCCTCTTCATCTTCATCCTAACCCTGATAACCCATCCCTTAACCGCCGTCTTTTTCATTATCTTAATTGCGGCCTGGATATTCCTATTCTCCCCGCGAGGTGAGCCGTATTGTTTTTTTGACTTCTTCGAGCTAGGGGATAAACTTGTTTGCGTTGTTTTGAGTGTTGTCACGGTTATTGGTGTAGCTGTGACTGGAATTTGGTGGAATTTGTTGCTTTCGGTGTTCATCAGTGGCTTGGTGGTGAGTTTACATGCGGTTTTGAGGGATGCTGAGGGGGACGGCGAGTCCCTTTCGGTTGTTGATGATGATATGCAGGTTTAATTTAAATTGTTAGTGGATGTATCTATATACCCTATAAAGGGTTTATCCCATTTGTTGAAAGTTGAATGTTGAAACTTGAAAACCAAACAAATTAGGCAAGTTTAACAAAAACTCTGTGATTGAAAAAATCAAATCATAATTAACCGTGTGAAAAATTAAGCCAGTAAGGAAATAATATCACACAATAAAACACATAGGAGCGAAACATGAAATATCTATATAATTTAGGAAATGTTATTAAGTTTCAATTCAATTTTGAATTATTACGTTTCAATTCAGTTTCCATCTTACAACACATACAACACTTCTATCTTTTTTATCTCCTCTATGTGAACCAAAACCCTAAACCAGAATGCTCTCTCTTACTATAGACCCACAGCCGACGCCACTTTTATTGCCGTCTACCAAACTAATGACATGGTTTTGGTAGACTAGGTGGTTTTGGTGGACTAGGTGGCTTCGATGTGTTTGTGGTGGTTTGAGTTGTTCTGGTAACTTTGATTTGTGTTGTTGTTTTCATATCTTTAATGTGAAAATGAGTAGTCCTTCGATCAAACCCTCAAAGAAAACCCGAGTCTTAGGTCTAACAGGAGGCCGCGTACAAATTTAGTAGCGATGATGTATTAAGGATTTCAAGCGGGTCTATGTATGAAACTGTAAGGTATGGTTAAAACTACATTGCTCATGGGTTTATGAATTAAGTGGGTTTTAATTTTTGCTTGTTGTTTTAATTGTAACATGTTCATATAATTTAATGAATTTTAAAATTAGGGTTTATGTGATAAAATTTTGGGTTTTCTTAATTACTTAAGTCTTTTTTTCTGGGATTTTTTCATTTTGTATCAGGAAAGTATGGCTCCAAGAATGCACGAGTGAGAACTTTTGAGGGGTTGTAGATATGAGTTTCATGGTATATGATCTGAATTTACGATTCATGATTTGCTATTGTATATTTTTCTTGATTTGTTATTGTTGCGCTGCCGTTGTCAGAAACCATCGTTGCTAGCGTGTTGTCTGCTAAGGCTACTTCCGACTTGCACAATACTCGGTAAATGATTTCTGATTACGCGGCTGGTTGAGCCATAGATAATTACAAGTACATTAAATTAGTTTGCGTTGAAAATAAATACACGCTGGTAGTTACTGCCATATTCGGCTTGGTCTGAAATTCCTCATTTATGCTCTGAGTTGAAATGTTTTTTGTACCAACTTATAGATTTCCTTACAAATTTGATTTCAAATGCATCATTAGTTCAAAATTAATTATTTTATTACTCCACTTTGGGTGACTTTTGACGCGTTAACACTTGCAACTCATTTGGCCTCTATAAGATATTGCATTACGACATGCTCCATAAGGCCTCTATAGTTGTATTGACCCTTCATATGTAAATATATAACTATAACTAAAAAGCACAAGTTAATAAGTTAATTCGTCGAAACTGTTACCTCTATCAAAACTGCTTTCGTTGCAATCGGAAGAACCTTTGTTGCAATGAAGGACTACCAGGTATATGGGAACAAAGAAATGAAAGCATTAGGAATAACTAATGTTGTAGGCTCAATGACATAATGCTTTGTAGGAAAAGGTAAAAAGATACAATAAAAACTTCATAAACTCTAAAACATTTATCAGGTCCTATTTATTAAGTCGCGCCTTTAAAGCTATTAGTAGTTGTTTATCTGATGTTTGTTTGCAGGATCTTTTTCACGTTAAGCTGTAAATTATATGGCAGAGTGCCTAACAACAGTCTCTAACATAGTGATGTCATTGGTCGTCTTTTTAGTTTTGAATTCCCTAACACCTCTTTTTGGGTACACTTCGAACGAAATACTTTCGTCCATCATCATATCTGTTGTCGGTTTAATATATTACGAAGCAATTGTGATCTGGAAGATTGACAAATTTGATTTTGTTGCTTGTATGTGATCCTTTCTTGGCGTGGTTTTTGCTTCAATTAGATTGTTCTTTTGATTTTGATTGTTGTAATAACTGAATCATCTTGTTATTTTTTTTATGTTGATATTTTCATATTTCCACACTAATTTTGACTTAATTTTGTTGTTTAGGTCTCTATCTTTTGCAAGGATCCTTCTTCAAGTTACAAAGCCACAAACAACTATGTCAGGTAGGATTCCAGTGACAAGTGCGCATAAGAACATCCAATAATATCTCGAGGCAACTAAAGTCCCTGGGGTTCTCCTTGTGAGAGTTGATTCTGATATCATTAAAGAAAGGTAACAGGCTTCCCTAAACTTTTACTTTTGTGGTTGTATTAAATCATGTGTTTTGGATTTGTAATTTTATGGATAGGGATTGAATAAATGTTAACACATCACTTTTAACCGGTTGCAATGTTTCAATCGGGACTCCCACAAAGTACACAGAATTTTTATCCCTGCATTGTAATGTTTCGGAACTTTTAGAATGTGCTCTTGTTACAGAATATTGACGTGGGTAATTGAGGAGGAAGATCAACTAAAAGCAGCATACCAACGAGATCAATTCTTGATTAAGGAATTTCCGATTTTTATTTCATTAGGTTTTTTAACTCTAGCAAGAATTGGGTTTTTGAACTATATGCATCTGTCTTTTTGCAGTTGTTACCGAAATTGATACTAGCGGAGTTCACGCATTTGAAGAGTTGCACAAAAGTCTCGTTAATAGAGATATTCAGGCCACTAGACATTCTCCAATTTTACAAATTTGTTAACACTTTAGTGTTTTAGCATGTAATTTTTTGAACAATAAAATATATTATTAGGATGTTTATTATATCTTCTAAGCTTTGTCCATAGGTGTTTACACTTATTTATAGAGATGGGCCATGATCGCCATAAATATCTTGACTATAACTCGTGGTAGCTAAATGGAAAGCTGTAGTATTAAGTACTTTGTTCCAATGATTTTATATTTATTTGTAAGCTAAATAATGTGAGCTTGCCAATGGTATACGACAGTGCTGACTTTGAGCCATGGATGAAGTTGGGTCAGTGGTGTTATAAGGCAATATTAAAACTTCCCACATTGTCACGCCGCCGAGAAACTCTTCTCTTGCGCATGCGTGCATATAAAATCTTGTCATTGCTGCTAAAATTGTTTGTCAAGTCTCTTCTAAAGGGGAGTAGGTGGTGCCCCGCATGTCTATCACTAAAAATGATAGAAGTTCCGATGGTTTTATATATGAATTTGCTTGAATACATAATGACATAGAGTATGAATGAGGTTACTATCACTGTGGTATGTAACTATGTACGATAAGTAGCTACTGTTATATATAAGGATTATCACCTTGATTTTTTTAAAGATCGCCCTTATTTTGATTATGTCTTATGAAAAATATGATCTTTTCAACCAAATACCATCAGAAGAATACATAGAGGAAATGTTTTAGGCTAAATCAAATTTTTGTTCAAGACACGAAGCTCCATAGGGAAACGATATTATGATGAATTTGGGTGGTGTCAATAATCAAGAAACACATGTTGATTCCTAATTTCTAAAAGTTCAAGTGCCTGTTTTTTGACATCTTTATTTTGGTTGCTTATTCTATTGCGCATTGTTTGTATCAGTTTAGAAGTTATTTTTAGTTGTATTTTGTTAGCTGGATATTTGTTCTATTACAAGTTACAATTTTTCTATTGAATTTTTTATTACATTGACATGCCTGGATGTTTGTTATTAAAAATGTTCAAATTCGATCTCTAATTTCTCATTTTATTGTTTATTTCTATACATTTTACCACGAGACAAAATTGTATATTGTTAATTATACAAACTTCCACCGTTATGCGTGAGTTTCGCAAAATTGTTTGCTTTACAACACGTTACTAAAGTTTTTATATGTTGCTTGATACATGATTATTAAAGATATTGTCTAAACTTGAATTATCGCACGCTACAATATTTACAATATTTTGTAATTACAATTTGATCTTACCGCGATATAAGATATCGTCAAAAATCTCCCGCTAGGCAATTCCGCCGCTATGCACGGGTAATCGTCTAGTATATATATATATATATATATATATATATATATATATATATATATATATATATATATATATATATATATATATATATATATATATATATATATATATATATATATATATATATATATATATATATATATATATATATATATATATATTGTTGAATAAACAGATTGATTCATGATTATTAAAGTTTGTTTTGGTTTTACACTTTTACGTTCTATGTACTGTTTAATTGGCGTAAGAAATGAAATTGATTAGTTTAAGGGAATCCGTGAGCCGTGGCTTGGTGCCATGGCTCAAAAAATGCTATTACGTCAGTTTTTTTTCTCATGACACCAGTTTTTCTCACGGCATCAGTTTTCATTGATATCTTTGAACCGTGTGAAAACTGGTGCCGTAGGAAAAAAATTTATTTTTTTTTAAAAGTAAATAATAATAAACATTTTAAAATTAAAATAAAATTCATTTAAATTAAAAAACATTACATAAAAAAACATAAAAAATATAAATTTAAAAAACATGAAATTAAAAGACATAAAACTGAAGAAAAAAAAAACATTATTATTCGAGCGCCGACTAGTCACGTGGTTGATACGTTGCCCGGATTCGTGCCTTTTGGGACTCGACGATTGTGGGTTCGGGTTCGGGTTGGGGTTGGGGTTGGGGTTGGGATTAGGACTCATTTTCTATTTTTTTTTTTTGAAAAAATGGGAGATAAAAGTATATATGAAAGTGTGTGTGAAGTTTGGTAATAAATGGGGGTTTTTATAGGTTTTTTATAAGGGTAAAAATAGAACTTTGGGGTTTTTTTTAAAAAAAAATCTGCCCCAAACGGTAATAATACCGTTACATTCAAAAAAAAAATACAAAAAACCCATGCGCGAGGGCTGGCGGCTATGGCGCCAAGTCGACGGCGCAGGGGGGGAGTCCTGCGCCGTGGTTTTTTCCTGCGTTATGCTGATGGCGCCTCGCCATATAGGTGGACTCCTCCCGCTCTTAAGGGCAATTTCACCCTTATCCACTCTTTCTCTCTCACCTACTAAAACATCCTCCGTAATCTATTTAGATCAGCCTGCGGTTGGCTTCAGCTGACCGCCCGAACCTCTTTTATCTTCCCACTTTGTATATTTATTCCATTAAAGTTTGTTCTATCCCTACCTCTCACAATTATAGGCCTTTTCCTTCAGATCTGTCATCTCCCACGCCATCTGTCATCGTTGCTCTACCATCTCACAGCCTGCTACTATGGTTTTGTTTCTCTTATGCTCAGATGTGTGCAGTTCACTGATGATTTGATGATGCTTGGGGTTTTGGAGTTATATTTGTTTGGTTTAGGTTTTGATCTTTTAGGGATGTTAGGTTTTATTTTTTTTTGTATGTTTTTATGTACTTTATGTACTTTTGCTCCAAGTTACACCTTTGTATGGTTGTGTCTATCAAAAGTTCACATTGGTGATTCCCCCTCACCCTTGTTTTGTGTTGTTGTTATGGGTCACAACGTGTACGGTGTATGTCTTGGTTTGGCTTAACTTGTTACTTCGTGTATTTTGCTTTGGCAAATCGGTTTCGATTTTGTCCTTTATGTTCGGTGTAACATGTTTTGTTCAATGTACCTCCGTTTGTGAGGAGTGATATGAAATATATTCCAGTTTTAGAAAAAAAAGATTAGTTTTAGGGGTTGTTTGATTAAAAAATATGATTTACCGATAAATGAATCAAAGCTGCTGAATGATTTTAATATGCTGAGCGAGCCTGATTTTGAGTGAAAATGATTATTTGATAATTGTTCTGAATAAACAATCTGAATTGACTAAAATCTTCAATTTGACTTTCTGTCTAGCCTTAGAAAAAAAAAGAACATATGAAAATTAGGTAGTTGACAAAGATGTTGAATATATCCGAAAAAAAGAACGTGTGAAAATTTATCTAAATCGACGTTTTGATGATTAAAATTTATCATTATTTAGGTACTTGATATTAAGAAATATAATTTTGTATGTAAATTTCTTTTTTTAAATTATAGTGCATAACATTTCAATAAACTAGTAAAAATGATAAGTTATTATGTCAAAGTTTTTAAAATTAAAATTATCATTTTATACCGAGCGGCATGCGAACTTGTGAAATGCACGTTTCTTTCTTCGAATGAAATACATGTTATCTTATAAAGGTTGTTTTTGTAGCATTTTTAATAAAAATCTTGTTATTAAAAAAAGTATAAAATGATACGTAAGCAGAGATTAAACAATAAAACGAAGTGTGAAGTAAAAGAATGTGGACCACTGAATGATTTTCCATCTTCTTGGCTCTGCCTGATCCAGAGGCTCTCTAAATGAAACAGTGACATCTACTTTTTTATCAAACAGGAAATATACTTACCGATTCATTGATTTTTTCTTAATCATTCAATTCAAAGGCTATCAAACATTCTCTTAGTAGCTCTTGCATTGTATAACAGTTTAAGGTTACCACAATGTAATTTGTAAATGTTATCACACTCGCATAGTCGCTGAGCGGTCAGTTAGTTAACGATTAATCGATTAAGCGAGAATTAATCGAGTCAATCAGATTCGAACTCTGATTTTTGAACGGATAATCAGTTGAATCATGACTCGATATCTCAACTTGATCAATTAAAAAACCGATTTTCAAAACATTGCTTTTTTACGCTAAAACACGTTCGGATAACATATTTTGTTATCACCTCCCTTACTTTAACATGTTTATATAATCATGGAGAGTAGTGTTATAGACGGTAACGAATTTTTATTAAAAAAAAAAAAGTTTTGAGCAGAATTTATGTACCCATAATCTTTTCTATATGTCGACTTAAAATATATTACTTTACACATTGGTTTGAATATTTAGAAAAAGTGTTACAATGTGTATTGGGCCTGACCCAACTCGTATAAACAGGCCGAGCATGAAAAGAGTGTTTTTCTTTTATGAGTTAATCCATATGTAACTGCAATATATTAAGTTTTGTAATGGTTTCTCAAGTGTTCAAAACTTAAAAGAAACAAGTTATGAATAACATTATTCAATTTTACGTATAAAATCAAATTAGCAAAAATTCATTTATGAGTGTGTTTGTGCTAAGTATTTCATACTTCCTCCGTCCCACTTTTAATGTCTTCATTACTATTTTAATTTGTCAACATTGTCCACTTTCTTAAATAATAAATATAAATTAATTATTTTTTCAATTTTACTCATGTCATTAAATTTTTATAAGGAAACTATTTTTAATATTTAACATAGTCAAAGGGTAAGTTTGTGTTTTTAAACACAAAGTTTCTACATTCATTGAATATATCATAAATCATAAAAAAAATTGTTGGAAGACAAATAAAATGGAATGGAAGGAGTACAAATGTATCATTTAAGAGTGTTGGACATTTAGAATCTATTTGTACACATTATAATTATACTTACATACTAAATATTTTTATAAAAAAAAAAACTATTATCACTTATAGCTAATGCTTACAAGTTACAACTAGGCCAGATGATTATTGTTACTCACCCACTGCTACTTTTTTCAAACAAAGATAACAAGCTTTACTTCAAATTACAGTAATTTTTAAGTACATGTTCAAACTTGGTGTAGAAATTTAACCACCAAATGTACGAGTAAATCTGGACAAGCCACAATGCCACATGAAGCATATGTGGTATAAACTAATAATACATAATTTAGTCAATGATAAACGTTGAAAACTATGTCTTAAGACTTAAGAGGTAAGCTAATTCGATAGTATTATAGTTTAGCTAATCAAGTCATAATTTTTGTAACATTAAAATATTATTTGCAAGCAAAACATGTTGAATGCGTAAATCTTCTATTCGTCTTTTGGAGTTATTTTAAATTTAAGCATCAAATGTCTTGACTTGCTATTGAAGAGTCAAAGACTATTTTTAATACGAATTAAAGCAACAAGCTATGTTTGAAAATCAAGCTTTTTAAGTTATTACTTATTTTGGTTGATTTAGACCACGTCCAAACTAAAGTACCCGTTCTATAAAACATAGTCAGCAAATTTATAAATGAAAATTGATGAAAAATAATTGTTGGAAGGCAGAAGCTACTAGTGGTTTCAATGATGATTGATTGTTAGGTGATTGACTTTATGGTCACTTTTATCATGTTATGAAAGTTATATGATGTTCCATCATAGATGTTAAATTGGAGTTAGCAGCCAGATCCATGCATTTTAGACAACCAGCAATTTTTATAAATAAATTTGTGTATCATTTACAAATACGTACAATTTAGCTTGTTAGACAAACTTAAAAAATACTGCATATAGAAATATTTTATTAAATAAATTCTTTGGCTTTGTGCATTTTCAGCCCCACAAATCCACAAATGGTTCTTCACGTACGTAACTATAGTATGTACTCTTGTGTATACAGTTATTAGGGTATTTATTTACACATGTATAAAAGCATTACCTCCACATTTCATCACTATATGATAGTTGTACTCATAGTAGTACACAAAGGTTTTGTTGATGTTTTTATGATCATGCATTTATAACAAGGGGACAACATCGTCTATAAGCATGTGAAAACGTTGGTTTGATAAGGTTTTAAAAGAAATCATGTTACGAAACATTATTTCTTTTGTCTTTAAATCCATAAAATGGCTAAATTGAATGCAGAAAAACTACAGTACTAACGATCAACGATGATATAAATAATCTAATTATATCGTTACCTAATAAATATTTAAATTTGGCGATTACAGATCCACGTCCTAAACTTTTCAGCAATTGTAAACACAAATAAACCACTACAAAGTTAATAATCTTACTAAACATGACAAAGATGTTGTGTTGGATGTGGTTTTCAATCACAATCAGAATTAGATTAGTACATAATTTTTGTTTCAAGTTATGTTATGTGTAATCATGTATCCACTAGATTTATGGTCTGAAGTTCATTTCTTTTACCAACAATATATCCCTTTACATGCACTATATATTTGAACCCAAGTATTATACAACATGAAACAACATGAAACTAATTATTACGGTGTCAAAACGTTACAGCATCCAAATTTTCTATCACATGATGAAACCAAACCACACGATCATGTCAGAACATAAAAGTGATTGGAGGGATCATAACACTCTGTATTGTTGTTGGTTAGCACTGATCCAAGTAATGAATGCGTATAAATTGAATGATATACTCTCCTATGAGTATGGGCGGAGATAAAAGGGTCACAAGGGTCATATGATTTTTTTTAGCAAAAAAACTGAAGTGTAAATTTTCGAAATTTTATGAATTTTTTTAAAATCTGATTCTATTAAAAATAATTTTTTAGTATAATTTATAAAAAATATTACAGTTTGACATCCGAACCGAATTTTCTAACCCCTCTACCTATGAAGCTATGATACATGATACTATAAGTGTAGGTATGCAATGAGAACAACTTTCGTTTTTCGTGGATCAAAAGTTTGATGAGTTTCTCAGATAATACTTCATATGTCGTCGCATGTTGAATGTTCAGTTTAAAATTTTAATTATACATGTAAAATATATAAATGAATTTAGTTTTGAATATATTTTTATTAATATAATTTTAGTTAAGTATTATATAATATAAATAAAAATATTTTATCAAAGTTAAAAATTAAACTAAACACCTAATACATGATGTAAAAAGTTTTTTTCTTCTTTTAAAAAAAATAACTAGCATCAACAAAGATGTCTAAAGACCATCTTAAAATAACTTTTATCAACTAACTTAGGGGGTGTTTGTTTTGAGTTATGAATCTTAAACTTATTTCATTTTATATTTTATAAACTTCAAATTTGTAGCTTATTTGAAAATTTATAGACTTATTAAAATTAATTATATCATAATAAACTTGTATAAGCTTAAAAGTCTCATGACAAGTTATAAAAATTAGAGTTTAGACCACCACAACAGAGACCTGATGCGACTTTCATTTTTTCTTAACACATCAATTTTCTCTCTTCGGCGACCTACAATGACCCATTTACCACAACAAAGTGACTAAATTTAATTTTTTTAATATTTTTTTTATTCAAATAATTATATAATAAAATAAAAAAATATTACAATAATATTTATACTTCATATTGTTAATAAATGATTAAAAAAAGATTTAATTAGAGATAAAGAATGTAAAATGCATTAACTAAAAATAATTCTAAAAATGGTCAAATTAATTTATTTATAAGGAATTAAACAAAACACAATATATTAAAATTTTACAAATTTTACAAATTTTATCTAATTAAAACATAATTAAAATTAATATAATCTTATCCAAAAATATAAATGAAAAAAAAGAAAATAGAAGACCGAGTTGGCCAAATAGGTCGGGAGTACGATCTAGTTCTCTTTTCGACCGATTATACAAGGTCGTCGCAACGGATCGAAATCGATAGATTGATTTGTCGACCGATCCGTTCCAAGCAACCTTATGAAATATAAGTCGAAATATGATTTTTTTTCAACTTATATTTTATAGGTCTCAATTTTGTGATTTATTTGAAGCTTATAATCTTATATAAATTTATCATAATATAATAATTTTATAAATCTTTAAATAATTTGCAAAATTAAAGCTTAAAAATATAAACTAAAATAATTACATTTCATAAGCCAAAACAAACTATCTTCTAATGTAACATGTGACTTCAATTTATTCTCATATATATATATATATATATATATATATATATATATATATATATATATATATATATATATATATATATATATATATATATATATATATATATATATATGTTTGCCAAAAGAAATGGTTGGAAAATTTGCACACATACATAATGATGACGTATAGTCCCCAACCGGGTCATGGACCCGGCCCATGGGTACTACCCGCATCCGGCCCATCACGAATGGGTTGAATTGATCAGTTAAGCTTACGGGCTTGAATGAACAGTGACCGCATAAAGTGTGTGCGGCACACGGCCCGGTACAACCGGGATAGGGTTAGACAGAATCACAATCCTATTAGGATTGGGATTTACCTTCAAGTATAAGATATACACTAACCATAATTAGAAGATAACAATCAAACTAATTATGGTGATTATCTTATGCTTGGGGCCGAAGTAAACAGTGAGCCCATTAGGGTTTCACTGCCTATATAAGGAACCCCCAAGGGTTCCACAAATGTATTACATTCTACATACTCTAAACCTCACATCCGATTCTTAACCCTAACCGATTACTTACTCTCATGTCGGAGTCTAATCGTGGGATACATTCACACGGTAAGCCTAACGCGTGTTGCTTTAGTGTGCAGGATCTCAGCAAGACTATTCACTTGGTGCAAGAGCTGGAGCCCAGCCAACCCGAATTAAGCCTAATTCGAGTCTAGCAAGGATCATCCAACTTTTGTATCAACAAGTTGGCGCCATCCGTGGGACCAATACACTAAGCTAGAACAAATTTCATCTCGATCTCTTTCAATGACTAAAGGACATCCGCACGGAAATCCCAGGAACACGAGTCCTGCGAATCGGAAGTCCACAGGGGACGGGATAATCATCCCCACTCAGTCCCCTGGCAACCAAACAGGTGGACCGAATAACCGAAGCATTTTTCATTTTATGGGTGGTACAGGCACGTCCGCTAATACCGCACCACCAACCATGACCATGGACAACCCTGACCCAGGGAATGCGCCTAACGCCCCTAACAAGGAGCCACGTAGACCATCAATCGAAGAAGAAGTAGAAGTCGAACCACTTAGTGACGAAGACCTCGCTCGTGTTCTCACGCAGAACTTTGAGAGGATCGTCCCGGGTATCGCGTCAAGGCTAAACCTAGGTAGGAACCTCCAATCTAGGCTCAACTTTGGCAGGGTTGTGTCCGGCACCTCTCCTCAGACTCAAAAGAAGAAGAGGACACGACCCCAGGAACGAAACCTCTTTGAGGAGAACCCTCAACCTTGGAATGTGTTCGAGCGCATAGGGGATCGTGTTATGCAGGAACTACTACAATCTCGTGAAGAAAGAGATAGATCTGACGGCTCAGCCGAACGACCGGACATGGAATTAACCAGGAACAATCGCCGCACGAGCGTATAGGATAAGGTGAATACTAGGAAGAAGGATCCTAGCTCTTCTCATAAAAGTGGTCCTCAGCCGAGAAATAGGGCACCGCCCACTTCCCCCGGTCCCTCGGGAGAAGATTCGGATGACCATCCACCCAAGCGTCGCCGACCTAGGCGTACTCCTCCACCACCATCGGAGGATGAGGGATACTACGATGGCCCTTACTATCGTGAGGTGGAAGGGGAAGATCTCTCCCGCCCATGGTGTGGTCCTAGGGAAGATCCCTTCACCCTCCGCATACGGAATTACTCCGAGGATAAGAAGCGTCGCATGCCAGCGTGCGTCAAAACCTATGATGGGTCTGGTGATCCGGATGATCACCTAAATATATTTGACACACAGGCAAAGATAGAACGATGGCCCATGCCTATGTGGTGCCAGATGTTCAATTCGACCTTGATCGTCAATGCCCGTGATTGGTTTGAGGGACTTCCTCCCCGAAGCATCGATAGGTTCAGTGGGTTGTGCACCGCGTTCAAAAACAATTATACTCAGCGAAAGAAGTATAATAGGGATCCGGTCTCATTGGCAACCATCAAGCAACGGACCGGAGAATCTACGGAGGATTTCACGGAACGTTTTAATGATGAGTGCACGCGCACAAAGACGATGCCCGAGCTCCTAAAAATTTCTGATTATATGCATGCTATAACGGACAAGGAATTAATTAGGCGCCTCTATGACAAGCGACCGGAGAAGTATGACGACCTCATGGAAAGGGTCAGGAACTTTGTAGAAGGAGAAACCGCGGTAGCCGCGGCCTGTCCTACAAAGGGAAACCACAACTATCGATCGAACGACCAACCCAGGAGGCAGTCGGGTGGTCAAAGCAACCAAGGCAATGGAAGGGGCTCGGGCTACAAGAGCCAAAATAAAGGAGGGCGGTCGGATGACAATTTCACCCCTCTAAAGATGACTTACCGGGACATCTTGTTGACAGAAGGGGCGAACTTCCCAAGGCCTCCCCCAATGACAACTCCGGTGGACCGTCGTCAAGGAAATCGTTTCTGCGAATTCCACAACGACAAGGGCCACGACACGGAGGAATGCATCTAGCTCAAGAAGCACATTGAGTCACTGATCAAGTCAAGCAAACTCAAACATTTGGTCAAGGATTAGAAGGATGGAAAGGATAACAAAAAGCACGATAAGAAGGATCCCCAAAAGGACAAACCTTCGACTATATACATGATCCAATCTTGGCAGCGCTGCATAAAGCAGAAAATTAGTTAAAAAAATTCACGCGGCAGAGAAATCTCATTCCCTCCCATTACGGCAAGTGACGTGGCTGATGCACCTCTCACGATTGAGGTAAGCATTGGAACAAACAATGTTCGCCGTATGTATGTGGATGGAGGGTCATCGGCGGAAGTACTCTACGAACACTGTTTCATACAGCTGCAACCAGAGATAAGAAGCCAATTAGCACCGGCCACGTCGCCGCTCATTGGATTTAGTAGAGACACTATTTGGCCAATAGGACAACTGTGTCTGCTAGTAACCATTGGGAATGAAGAGCATTCCACCACGGCGTGGATGAACTTTATGGTGATACGCTCACACTCTCCATACAATAGGATTATTGGAAGACCAGGCATCCTGGCCATACGGGCAGTTTCGTCCACGGCTCACGGTATGATTAAGTTTCCTGTTGAGGGGGGGGGGGGAATTGTTACTATTTACAATTCAATCATGCCAGCATCCGAATGCCACGCCGTGACGACACCAGTCCATCATGTTCCCATTAAGGAAGGATCACCGCCCCCCCCCCAATTGGAAGGTGGAAATCTATCTCGACTACCCGGAACAAGAGGTGTCCATAGAAGGAACGCTCTCGGATAAAAGCAAGAGGGCCATGTGCTCTCTCCTAAAAGAGAACTTGGATGTATTCGCATGGGAGCCTAAGCACATGACAGGTGTGCTGCGCTCGATAGCAGAACACAAACTTCAAATCCGCCAGGGATATCCTCCTGTTAAACAAAAGAAGTGGTCAAGCACTAGAGCGCAGTCAGGTAATACTGGATGAGGTACGGAAATTAGTAGACGCAGGAATCATGCGTGAGGTATACTACCACGAGTGGTTATCCAACCTAGTCATGGTCAGGAAGCATGGGAGTTAGCGCATGTGTGTGGACTTCACGGACTTGAACAAAGCTTGTCCGCAAGACTGCTATCCGTTACCAGAAATTGATTGGAAGGTGGAATCCTTATGTGGATACCCTTTCAAGTGTTTCTTAGATGCATACAAAGGATACCATCAGATCCAGGTGGCGGAAGAAGATGAGGAGAAAACGGCGTTTCATACTAGTCAGGGCGTGTATTGTTACACAAAAATGCCGTTCGGACTAAAGAACGCCGGAGCAACATATCAGCGACTTGTTGATAAAGCCTTCGATTCCCAGATAGGCCGCAACCTTGAGGTCTATGTTGACGATCTGGTCATCAAGAGTCATACGGAGGAAGCACTTCTCCGTGATATCCAGGAGACGTTTGACACGTTGAGGAGAATCAACATGAAACTGAATCCAAAAAAGTGTACGTTTGGGGCCACGGAAGGGATGTTCCTTGGATATATGATTGATCCAAACGGCATCAAGCCTTGTCCGGAAAAGACGGACGCGGTGATACAGTTACCATCCCCTCGGACACGAAAGGAGGTACAATCACTAAATGGAAAGTTGGTCGGGCTAAATAGGTTCTTGTCGAATTCCGTGAAGAAATCACTACCTCTATTCAAAACACTCAATAAGTGCATCAAGAAAGGGGATTTCCATTGGACAAAGGAGGCAGATGAAGCTTTTGATCAGCTTAAACAGCATCTCGCAGCCCTTCCCATGCTAGTGGCTCTCCGACCTAAGGAAGAGCTCATTATGTATCTGTCTGCTACACACGGAGCAATAAGTGCAGTACTCATGACGGATAGGGATACATTCCAGACTCCGGTCTACTTCATAAGTAGAACACTACAAGGGCCGGAGTTGAACTATTCCTCTATAGAGAAGTTGGTTTTGTCATTGGTATACGCCACGAAAAGGTTACGCCGGTACTTTCAGGCGCACCCAATTGTGGTTATCACTGATAAGCCAATAAAACAAATCATCTCTAAGCCAGACGTGGCCGGTAGGCTACAGAGGTAGAGCATTCTACTAGGAGAGCATAACATCTCCTATAGACCAAGGACAGCGGTCAAAGGCCAAATCTTGGCAGATTTCCTAATTGAGAAGCCAGAGGAGGACGGACCAATGATACAACGAGAGTAAGTTCCAGCAGAACCATGGGTTTTGTTTACTGACGGATCTTCGTGCACGAACGGGTCAGGAGCTGGCCTCATCCTCACAAATCCGGAAGGAATGGAGTTTACCTACGCCCTGCGTTTTGAATTCACAGCCACTAATAATGAGGCAGAATATGAAGCGTTGATTGCGGGTTTAAAAATCGCCACTAGAATGGGAGTCCGCAACCTTGAGGCTTACGTGGACTCACGGCTTGTCGCGAACCACATTCTAGGAGGTTACATAGCCAAGGAGGATAACATGGTTTGTTACCTGGAGAAAGTCAAGTCACTCATAGCTACTTTCGGGAAGTTTTCTATCAAGCAGGTACCAAGAGGTGAAAACAAGAAGGCGGATGCTCTTAGCAAGATTGTGTCTACAAGTTTCGCCCACTTATCCAAGCAAGTCTTGGTAGAAATACTAAAGGAAAAATATATAATGGGAAGGGAAATCGCAGCTATAGTTGAGGAAGATGGACCTACATGGATGACCCCGATCATCAGCTATTTAACTGATGAAACCCTTCCGGATGATGAAAAGGCGGCACGGCGTATCAGAAGAAAGTCGCAGCACTATGAGCTCCGAGAAGGTATTCTGTACAAGCGCTCCTTCTTACAGTCGTGGTTGCAGTGTATCGGACCACGCCAGGCTACATATGGGATCAGTGAGATACATGAAGGGTCATGCGGTATGCACGCAGGTCCCCGATCCGTAGTAGCACGAGCTTTACGCACAGGATATTATTGGCCTACTATGCATAGGGTTGCACGTGACTTGATTCATAAATGCAGTGATTGCCAAGTGCACAGACCAGTACCGCGACATCCGCAGCAAGAACTGACACCCATCACATCCTCATGGCCATTCTATAAGTGGGGGATCGACATCGCAGGACCTTTTCTCGTTGCTGCAGGGGGAGTTAAGTTCTTGATCGTCGCAATGGACTACTTTACACGCTGGATAGAAGCTAAGGCGGTTAAATCCATTACAAGCAAGCAAGTTAAAAAGTTTGTTTGGGAAAATATTGTGTGCCGATTTGGCTTACCAGGAGAAATCATCTCGGATAACGGGAAGCAGTTCGTGGATAATCCATTCAAGGATTGGTGCGTGACATTGAACATCACGCGGCGCTTCGCATCTGTTAAGCACCCGCAGACTAATGGTCTTGTAGAGCGGGCAAACAGAAGCTTAGGCGAAGGCATCAAGGCACGCTTGGATGAACGAAGTGCCAAGTGGGTAGACGAGTTTCCGCATGTTCTATGGGCACATAGGACTATGATTAAAACAGCCAATGGGGACACTCCATTCGCGCTGGCCTACGGGACCGAGGCTGTTATACCAGCAGAAATTGGAATGCCAACCATCCGCACGGCGGAGGTTAATGTCGTCACGAACGATGAGAAACTCCGGATTAATCTGGACTTGTTGGAGGAAAAAAGAGAAATAGCGGCCATCAATGAGGCCAAGTCCAAGGCACAAATGAAGGCTTACTACGATGCCAAGGTTAAAGGTGTTTCCTTTCGACCGGGGATTTTGTTTATCGTGCTAACGAGGCAAGTCGCGCGGAGAATACAGGAGAGATGGGCCCCAAGTGGGAAGGACCGGATGAGGTTACGGAAGCCTTAGGACTAGGGTATAAGTTGCGTGATATGGATGGTCGTGACCTGGAACGTACATGGAATATCTCCAACCTTAAAAAATGCTATCTTTGAAAGGCTACGGCCTCCGCATGGACACTTCGCTATGGTTGGCTTCAATGAAGATCCATGTATTTTTTGTTTTCATGCTTTCTAGGTTCTATTTGTTTTAGGATTTTCATTCTTGTCAAAAATCGTAAACGTTCTAATAAAATGTCGTGGTGCCTAGGTAGCTCCACAGTCCGTTCTTGTGCAAATTATTGTCATGTCTTTTAGATTTCTTTATTATTATTATAATATGCCATTTCTTGTTCATATGCATCATTCAAAACCGTACATGTACTATTCGCCCCCAGGCGGGGTAAGAGGATTAAGTGAACCTAATAATTCAACTTTTCGTATAAGAGGGATGCAACCCCAGTGACGCGGATCATGTATCATTACTAGACACCTTATTTACAAGACGTTGTAATAAGTTTCCACATGCCGCACTTACATAGTGTTGGACATGGTAAAGACGCACGTCGCACGTCTAGTAAAATATAGACTTAGTTTTATTCTAGGTAAGACGTGACATGTCATGCAACACAGATATATAATATCTAAAGAATATAAGTAAGTTTCCAACTATCAAGTTGTCGTGATTACCACGGACTCATAAACATTATATTCTAAGTGTTCAGATAAGGTTACAAAAGAGAAAAGTGTCGTGGACATCCACGGATGAATGTTTGTTACAAACCGAATTGTTCAAAAATCACATTAATAAAGGAACGCCCTACATTGAGGGGAGAAACTTCCCGATCTCCCTTTGCTCTTCAGCTAAACGAGACAATGCCTCACCATGGTTTTGCTTGTTCAGAGCCTGAGCCGCATTCGCCTCCACCACTTCACTTAATAATTGCTCACCAACTACGATCATGGTGACGTCCTCATAGATGGGAAGAGTGAGATGGCTGGGGGATGGTGTGAAGTGGGTTCGGGAGTGTCCCTCGCCTTGCGAGAATGCACCTAGGCTTAGCTTCTCCATAATCTCCTTGTTGGACGCATCCTTTGTAGACTCAAGCTCAGCCAAGAAGGGGTACTCCAGATCTCGCATGGCAGCCAGGGACGCGGTCATCTTCTCTGCGGCTCCAGTGTTAAAGTAAGCATGTTTAGTAAAATTCTGCTTCTTACTTATTAACTCTGCGGCCATAACCATCCCCTCATGACGACCGTGGTCGATGCCATCTGATACAAGATCTGCAAATTGTTGCACGAATTGAGGGGCCTCCAACACTTTTGTAACGGCCAGGCGAGCCTCATGACTCACCATCCACCTGCGGCCGGCAATGGCTGCTAGTAGTTGGGGGTACAGTACTTCATCGCGGTCTGCGATAAGGGCGTTCAGCTCTATATCTTTTTGTGTGGAAGCCTCCATCAACTGTTCCACCATGACTCTTTCTTTGGCAAGCTCCTCTTTAAGCATCTCCTTGCCTTGGATCAATGCATGTGCGTCTTCAAGCTCCTTCATGTGGGTGGATACTTGGTCAGTAGAGGTCTTTGCCAAAGCTTCTGTCGCGGTCACCTGCATGTGGTACCTTAAGGTTAGAATAAAGAATGATGTGGACGTGGGTGTGATGCTATACGGATACATACCTTAGCGGTTGCAGTCTCAAGTTGGGTTTCAAGCTCGGCTACACGTGATCATGAGCATTGGCATGCACGGCTTGTTCTTTAATGGTGGCATCAGCAGTGGCGAGTTGGGACTGAAGGGCGGAAATCTGGGATTCATGGTCTTCAATCATTTTATCTCTTCGGCCATTCTTCCTTTTCAGATAGTCAACATGCTCTAGGGCGGCCTCAAATCTTACCCGCATGGAAGTACCCATAGCCATCTGATGCACCAAGGCACCATTGTGTTCATCTACCAAGTCTGCATGACTTAGTGAATTTATATCCTTTACCAGGTCGGGTGGAATGCAGTTGTTCAGATAGTCCCGACATTCTTCAGCTTCCCTCATTCTAGAAGTGGTGGTTATCTTCCAATCAGGGTTGAAGTGTGTGTGGGGGCCGGACACCAGTATCTCTTGTGAAGCCGTGGGAGTGCCTTCCTCAAAGGTTGGGCCAGATTTGGTCACTGCGGCATGCAGGACGGGTTCCTTCTCCTTCCTTGTCCCTTGGACAGTTGCGGCACCAGCTTGTTCATCCCTGCAACAAAAAATTGACATACACATTAATATTATTACGGAAGGACGTACATTTTACTTGGAAGAGAGAAGTAATAACAAAACATGTGCGGAGGACTTACATGTTGGTTTTCTCAAGCTTTGACGTAGTGGGAGGCACCTGGGTGACCGGATCCACAACTGGTAGCGGCACGTGCTGAGTTGTGGGAGCACCCTGCGCCGTCCATGAGGCTTGGTTGGTGCTCTCACCAGATTGGTAGAGGGGGTGGTCCTCACGCAGTCCTTTGGCAGGGGTATTGTGTTCCCCGATCATAGCCTCAGTGACTCTCTTTACCCGCTTATTCTTCCTACGGGTGCGCTTGGGGACGGGTTGGGGTTCTTCCTCCTCCTCTTCTACTCGTTGCACCTCCTCCTCGTCATCGCCAGCATTTGGCGGAGGCTGTAGGTAGTTCTCTCTATGTTATCACCCTGCTCCTCCTCATGAGCAGGGGTGGCAGTCTTCGGCAGGGAGAAGGGCCCGACTTCATTCTCTAGCATCAAATTGTCCCCATCTTAATTGGCAAAGTCTTTGGGAGACTTTAGAATTGTTGTCTCTTCTTCATCATATTGGGGGTCAGGTACGGCCGCTAGGGCGATGGTCACATCTCTGGTATGCTGAAGAAGGGGTAGCTCGTTTTTCTCGTCTGGGGCGTGCTCCCTCCGGTATGGTCTTGGGATCTCCCTGGCGTAGGACTCCAAAGAAGTTCATTTCTGTAAAGCAAAGTATGTTAGTTACGGACAACGGATTTATATATATTCAAGGGTGCGAATACTATACCTACCTTCACCACGGCTTCTCCAAAATACATGGTATCTATTTGACGGGCCAAAATAGTTGCGGCTAATCCCTAGCAGGCAAAGGAATGACTCGGGTAGATTCCTATGAAACCCTGTCCTATTCCTATCTATTTCTTAGGAGTGCTGGGAGTTGTATGTACCGGCCCGGGGAGGAGGATCAGGGGATAATCTTCGTTTAAATACAAAATCAGTCGACCAAACTACTACATCAATAAAAAAGTAGTGGTCGTACCAATTTTTCAGCGAATCCATGGCTTTATTTTGAGCTGTGGGGCTGGTTGGGGATCGTTTCTTAAAGGAAAGCCACCCATTCACTAAGTTGGGGGTATAAAACAGCCTAAATAACTCTACGGTTGGGGGAATACTTCGTGCACGGCATAGGATTTCAAACTGGCTAATCTTACATGCGCCTATACAGTGTAATTGGGTGATATGCACATCATATTAACCTAGTAGATCTATGAGGAATCTGGTAAATGGAATGCGGTAATTGGCCGCGTCAAACAGACGAGTTTATAAGCCAATCTTTCCCCGGGGTGCCTCAGTTATGAGGTCCCCGACACCAGGGAGAGAAGGATGAAGGTTGCTAGGAATAAAGAAATCAGAGCAAAAGTGCCCTAGTTTCTCTTCTGTCATTATATTGAGCACGAATCCGATGGAAGGGTTGTTTCTATGAGCCATAATTAACTAAAGCAAGATGAGGACGTGGTATTCTAACCTGTGTAAGGGAGGATCCGTGCGAAAGAAGGTGGTGATAAGGAAGAAAGCGTTAATGGCAGAAATTGGAAAAAAACTGTGTGTCACACACAGCCGTATGGGCAACCTATTTATATGGTTGCCTTAATGGTCATGGTTCGTTGGATTCATGACACGTGTCTTCCACTAACCTAAATCGTGAGGTTGGGAAGAGAGTGGCAAGTGAGTAGTCAGGTGGGACCCACGGGTCACCTCTGACTCAGAAGATTGCGTCGCTTGAGGTACTGACTATTTTCACTTTGTCAGTCACAATGGCAGAGGAACAGTCACTTGTGTCGGGATATGAGGTCATACGTAAGACCATATTCCATGTTTCATTTAATTTGTCTCGGTCGTCACGTGCGACTGGGATACTATAGGAATAAATTCCTAACAAAGTTGCCACGTGCGGCCGAAACATGGTTTTCAAAGTTCAGCATTTCAAAATGTTCTTTTTTGGTACGTCTGGGGGGGCATCTTTTTAGTCTAGATATTCCGCCTACGGCTGTAACAACTAGACTGGGGGACATGATGACGTATAGTCCCCAACCGGGTCATGGACCCGGCCCATGGGTACTACCCACATCCGGTCCATCACGAATGGGTTGAATTGATCAGTTAAGCTTACGGGTTTGAATGAACAGTGGCCGCATAAAGTGTGTGCGACCCACGGCCCGGTACAGCTGGGACAGGGTTAGACAGAATCACAATCCTATTAGGATTGGGATTTACCTTCAAGTATAGGATATACACTAACCATAATTAGAAAATAACAATCAAGCTAGTTATGGTAATTATCTTATGCTTGGGGCCGAAGTAAACAGTGAGCCCATTAGGGTTTCACTGCCTATATAAGGAACCCCCAAGGGTTCCACAAAGGTATTACATTCTACATACTCTAAACCTCACATCCGATTCTTAACCCTAACCGATTACTTACTCTCACGCCGGAGTCTAATCGTGAGATACATTTCCACGGTAAGCCTAACGCGTGTTGCTTTAGTGTGCAGGATCTCAGCAAGACTATTCACTTGGTACAAGAGCCGGAGCCCAGCCAATCTGAATTAAGCCTAATTCGGGTCTAGCAAGGATCATCCAACTTTTGTATCAACACATAATACAGTATAGTTGTTGCTATTATGAAAGCATATTTCGTTTAGCTTTCAAAAACACACTAAGCTAATCTAGTATGCATCTTTGTTCATCCTTAAACTTCAACTTATGTTTTAGTTTAGGTTTAAGAGAGTTCTGCCATGAGTATTAATATATATTAAAAAAATTTCTACAAGGTATCTACTTTGGGCTTTGGTGGCACCTGTGGAATTTCCGTAACAAACTGTTGTTCGATAGAAGACCCCGGAAAAGGCTATCTTGTTCGATAATTTAGTTTCTAGCTCTTTTTATTGGTGTAAATTCAGGTGTAAAGTTTCGTTCAAATGGAACGATTGGCTTAAGAACCTTTATGTTATTTCTGTTTGATCTGCCTCCTTGTTAGTTTCTTAATAAATCGCTGTTCAAAAAAAATATATGCTTACAAATAAAACCTAAAAATATAACTACTTTATATATTTAGTTCATTTGATTTTACCATCGTATATTGTTCAAGTATGATCATATGTGTGTAACTGATATGAAAATTGTTCTTTCTTTTTCACAACAAATTAGGTACATTGTCAATTTAAGTGATTATTTGTAATGATTTTGTCTTTTTATTTCACAAATTTCATCTTTCTAGAAGTAACCATGATAACCTCTTTTGTTTGTCTCCAGATAGCTCTAATACTTTTCTATATGCATGAGCGGAGACAGAGTATAAAGTTGTCGGTTGAATAAAATTTTTAATACGAGTATCTATGTAGCATATAAATTTAGAACCGGTTTATTTTGAAAAAATAAAGTTTTTTAACAAATATATACAATACGCGATAAAATTTCGTCAGATTCTTGTACATCCCAGGAACCCCTAACTCCGCTCATGTCCATATACTAATGCTTTATTTACTTTACACATTCTATGCAATATGCATGCTAGAATATACATACTCTTACTCTAAATAATATCGTAATCAAATTGGTTTTTTTAGCGTAATTAAGATGTTCATATGACATCGATTTTGGTTTTCAAATTTCTTTCTTCAACATTAAAATAGATTTCAAATATTTTATTATTGATAAGATATTATTATCAAATCATGTCCCAACTCACATGCTGTAATAATATTGCAACACATGCAAATCCAGCATTAAATTTTCAATCTTATTAATGGTTTTCAGACCTAAGAATTTTTAGCACATCACATGCACTATATGGTTACTTTCAGACTTTCAGTAGTAAAAGAACAGGTCAATATTCAAGAGAATATAAATTCATTTTGCAAATTGAAAAATATAATGATGCAAACTAGCCTCTTGCCATTACAGGCAGTCTTATTTCATTTGATCTCATAATGTGATCTTTATCATGATCACTCTATTTCTCATTTTGTTTTACTAACTTAAGCCAAGTTTTACTTTTGGGTAGGTTAAGAGCTCTAGGTACAGTCGAGTCATGAAGCTTGAGTCGTGGGCATAAAGTACTGCCACGTCAGCTTTTTCTCCCATAACTCAAAAACACTTTATAATCCACCAAACCCCTTCCTTGGTTAACACCAACTTTTCTCGGTTTATCGTGATCTCATCACTTTTTTTTCCTAATATATTTCAAACTAAAAACACATTTCATTCATAATAAAAATACAAATACAAATTAAAAAAAAATACACGGAACAGAAATTGCAACTTAAAAAAAATTAAAAACATCAATGATTAAGGTTCCACAAATGCTCAACGAGATCACGTCTAAGATCATCGTGAACTTTCCTATCCCGAAGTTCCTTGTTTTTCCTTCTATACGTCTCACACCGTTCTACCCAAGTACGTTCGAAATTTGCTTGTGGCGGAGCATACATATGATCGTATTCACTAATGTCAAATTTTTGGTATTCCAATATCATGTTATGTAGTATGATTCCACAATACATGATTCTTTTAAGTGTGATGACTTGGTAACTTCGTGTTGGTTGTTGAATAATCCCCCATCGACCTTGTAATACCCCAAACGCTCGCTCAATATCTTTTCTTGCACTTTCTTGAACACTTTTAAATTTCATTTTCTTTTCGTCCGTTGCAATTGTATATGACTTAACAAACGATGACCATTGATGGTAAATTCCATCTGCTAAATAATACCCTTGCTTGTATGTTTTACCGTTTACAACAAATTCAGTATCTGGAGCCTCGTCTAAAAGAAGGTTATCAAATAACGGTGAACCATATAAAACATTAAGGTCGTTATTTGCCCCCGGCACCCCAAAATAAGCATGCCATATCCATAATTGTTGGTCTGCAACAGCCTCGAGCATAAGTGTTGGGTATTTTTTATCACGCCTTTTAAATTGACCATGTAAGGCTTTAGGACAATTTTTCCATTCCCAATGCATACAATCTATGCTCCCGAGCATACCCGGGAGATTATGTTTCCTATTGTGCAAATCATAAATATGTTCTACATCAACAGGAGTAGGCGTTCTAAGATACTTCTCTACATACAACACGTAAATGCATTTAGTAAAGTTCCATAAGCATTCACGTGAACAACGTTCGGCTACTTGCAAGTATTCTTCTAGTAAATCGGGTGTTGAACCATACGCCATTTGGCGTATTGCCGATGTGCATTTCATAGTTGCGCTAAAACCTAAACGACCCGTTGCATCACAACGTTGTTTACAGAAATAGAAGTAGGAGGTAGTGGTTGAACGTTGTGACTAGTTATATCATGAACTATTTTTCTAAAAAGGGTAGAACTCATACGATACCTTCGACGAAATCGATCCTCCGGATACTTTGGCGGAGTTTCAAGGTCACCAAAGTAGTCGGCCATAAGTTTTCTTTCCGCATCTTCCCGTTCACGCGGGATGTATGTTCTAACTTTAGGAACATAATTACCCATAGTTTCTTGCTCTTCATCGTCTAACATCTCGATTTGTTCTCAATATTCAAGATATCGGGCATAATCTTCCATATCATCTTTATCATATATTTCATAAATAGCGGACAAATCGGAAGCCCCGGCATTCATATTGGGAGAAAAATTGTATGTATATGTTTTTTTTGTAAATTATAGTGAATATAGGTGATAAAATGAGGTATTTAACACCTACAAACGGTAAAAAACAAGCAAAAAAATAGTCGTTACCCAACGGATATATTTTCAAAAAAATTTAAATTTTTTTTTTAAAAAAAAATGATAACTCAGCTCCATGGCGCGAGCACGGTGTGGTTGTCTGCGCCATGGGGTCGCGCCGTCGGCCTTAACACTGGCTGGAGATAGCCAATTTTCTCCCCATAACTCGAGGTGCGGTGTGGTTGGCTCAGCCTTATGTCTCGTGCCATGACCATAACTCAAGCCATGACTCATTGTACGCAGCTCTCTAAGCACTTTTAAGAGCTGAAGTAAATTGTTAAAGTTGAATGCTAAAATATATAGCTTGAGTTTATTTGTACATGCTCAGGATTTCCTACTAGCTATCCCTATAAACGGGCTCGGTCAACATATGTCACCAGTGGAATACCGTTCTATTCTTAAGTATCGCCTCATGATCCCATTATTTTCGGCTGATACAATATGCCCTGTTTGTCGCAAGGCATGTTTGAATTCTTTTGGAGAACATGCGGTTCATTGTAAAGAGCTCCCGGGCTTCAAGTATCGACATGATATGGTTAGGGACGTTCTTTTTGACATATGTAGTCGTGCTGGCATCTCCGCCAAGAAAGAAGCACCTGTGAACTTCTTGACTGACCCGTTAGATGGAAGATCCACACTCAGACCGGCGGATATTTTGGTTTTTGGATGGGCTGGAGGAAAACATGCGTGTGTTGATCTGACTGGGATTTCTCCTCTAGTGGGGTTGGGTAGCCGTTTTACAGCGGGTCAGGCTGCTTTGAAAGCCGCCTCATGCAAAGTGACAAAACACGAAAAATCATGCATTGAAAATCAACACGTGTTTATTCCTTTTGCATTTGATACCTTCGGTTTCCTTGCACCTGAAGCGGTGGAGCTTCTGAAGAGAATTCAGCGCGTTATGAATAACAACGTTATAACACCTAAATCCACAGATGTGGTTTTTCATAGAATTAGTTTCGCTATTTAGAAAGGGCGTGCGGCGCAGCTTGTTGCTCGCTTGCCTTCTACAGCTGTGTAATTAAATTTTAATCGTTATGAAACACTCAAAAATGAAAAAAAATACCCTTTTGAGATTGTGATTTAACAAATATTTTATTTAGCAATTTATTTTTTAAACATGCTTCTTCAACATCTGTCAGTTAAATGTAAATTTGGCAAAACGGACGAGCAGGCGGGCACGGGCGGCGGGCTAAATGGGTGACGGGCTAAACGGGCGGCGCCTAAAAGCGCACGGGCTAAACGGGCGCAAGCTAAAACGGGAAAAAAACATATGAAAACGTATAATTAAAAAATAAAAATACTTGTTTGAAAGTCATGGACTAATTTAAATATAAAATATTCGCCGAGTAGCCTAATTAGTATTTTGCATGTACGTCCACTAAGCCTATTTAGTTTCTTGCATGCGTGCCCGTTTAGCCCATCAATAATAAAGAATAGGCAAAAAAGATTTCTCATCCTTTTTTGAAAAATATAATTTAATTAATATAAAAGTGTCCATGTTTAAATAACTTAATTGATAATTCAACATTTAATTATGATAATCATTCCATGTTTAACTACACATTCCATAATTATAATTTTTAAATACATATAAATATGGAAATAATCAGTGCATTAAATGCAATTTTATACAATGGTAGCCTTAAAAAAACCATATAAGATAGCAAAACCCATATCTAAATGGGCAAGATTTATCATCTCTATTTAAATGTAATTTTGTTAATAATAATCTATTTTTTTAAAAACAATAAACTCATGATACAATAAATTTTGATAAACTCACACACTAAAAACATAATTTTTGTAGAAACTAAAAATAACAATAAACTAGATCTTTCAATTTTTTACACTAGTTTATTATAAGCTTATATTGACTGAATCTTTGTATTAAAAAAACAGAAAAAAAAAAAAGAAAAAACATGTGCAAGTAAAGATGCAAGGCTGGAGGAGGGTATAAGTGGGAAATAATAATCTGGACCTACCGGAAGGAAGAGTATCGTATAGAGAATGACAAAGATGGGGCCACCGTCCACCGCACGCCACCATATCATCAACAACTTTTCCGACCGACCCACTCATACACATATTAGCCAATTTTTTTTGTTTTTTATTGTTTGAAAGATTGCGTCATTCTTTTTAATATACTTTATTCACATCATTTTCGTACGTCAATAATGTAGAGAAAATGAAAAATTACATGAGATCCAAAAGCCATATGTACACTGGACTACTGGAGCCGTCGGACTGTGTCATGGATATCTATATTTATACAATATATAAAAGTTGCATATATATACATTGTAACTCTAAATTTAACTAAAAACAAAAAATTAGGATAAATATATTAATAATTTAATCAGATCATTTTTAATTTAAACTTAAATTCAAATCTTAATCATCTACGTAGTATTTCTTTTGTAACAAACTTTTGTTACATCTTTTTAACAACTTATTAAAAACCTACTTTTATTTTTAAATTGAAAAATCTTTTAACTCATTTATTTTTTTCATAATATAGTTTCACCATATTTTTTAAAATTTTGTTCTTTTTAATTCAACATCCATTTTGATATATTTATATTTTTTTATTTTTATTGATAATATATATTTTAATTCAAAATTTTTACACTTAAACATTAATTTGATTGTCAAAAAATAATCATCAAATATTCGTCGCTGCATTAATATTTGTCAATTTATGTTATGTTAGTATTTTTTTCATAACACTAAATTCACTATAACATTAAAAAGTGATTCTTTGATTGACACTATATTTTCCGATGTTATTATGATCCTACCTATTTTTAGAAATTAAGAAAACAGTTTATTTTAAGATATAAGTTCTTTTGGATACCAAAGTTTTCTAGGATACAAGGGGACTCATCCCCACCATCCATCTCCATCTCATCCAAAGGCTGAGATTAAATCCCCAATTTACACTGCAAGGGTATTTCCGTCAATTCACTCGCTGACTATATAAGCCACTTTATCCTTTCTTTTTCATAAAAACATACACCCCGTTCTTTCACTTCTCTCTCTATCCCGATCTAATTTCTCTCTCTACCCCGATCTACTTTCTCTCTCTAAAATTTGAAGCGAATAATCACAACATCATCATGAATCCATCACAATCGATTAATTAGATCGATTACTTAACACGAATTCGTACCAGGTTTGTATTCTCATAATCTATGCTTATCTTTTTTTTAGCTTATTTGATTTTGAATAAGCTTATCAATTTATTTTCATTAGCTTGTTTGAATGAAATATACCGATTGATAGTTCTTATTTTGATCGAATTATTTCGATTGATTGTTCTTATTTTGAACAATTTATTCTAATTAGCTTTTAATTAGATTATTTATGTGAATAAGCTTGTTTGTTTGAATAAGATTTTGAATTAGATGAGAGTTACAAATAATCTTGGGAATTAGATAGGAGTTATGTGAATAAGCTTACAAATTACACAAGAGTTATGAATAAGCTAGCTTATTAGCTTATTTTGACAAATCGTAAGGTATTTTATGTAAGTTGAATTAAGTTTGCTGATGTAGGCTGCAA
Source organism: Glebionis coronaria (assembly GCA_025667525.1). Lineage (NCBI taxonomy): Eukaryota > Viridiplantae > Streptophyta > Magnoliopsida > Asterales > Asteraceae > Glebionis > Glebionis coronaria. Next base: position 586,486,324 of record CM046874.1, on the reverse strand, counting down.
TAAGCTTGATGTATCATATATGATATATATATCATATATGATATATTATCACTTTTCATATATGATAGATATATCATATATGATAACTGATGATATATCATATATGATATAAGTATCATATATGATATATCAAATAAACCATAGGAAAAAACAGATTATGTATGAGTATTTTTTAGAAAATCAGTATAAACTCTTGAAACTTGTCTTCTATCATATATATGAGTAATTTATTTTGGTGTTAAAATGTTGCATAATATGTTCTTTTTATCTTTTATAAATGCAGTCAGACAGAGATGTGCGATTGGCTGCTTTGGAACAAAGCAGAGAGGGATGTTGATTATAACAAGAGGTTGTGCATGGATATGTTTTAAGGATCAAGACGGAGTAGGCGTTGTTCATGAATTCATCATTCGATAATCTGTTTTTTTGGCATTTTTTTGATTTTGTATAAATCGTTATCATATATGATATCAGAGGTATATCATATATGATTTTACATTAGGTTACGTTCTGTTTGAATTATCATATATGATTCTGTTCAAAAGTACATTTTTTATGTTATGAACAAGTGTTTGATTATTAATTGTGCATACTCTTTGTTGTAATCATGAATTCATTAGATTCTTTGTTTAATAAATCCAAGTTTTTCTTGAGTGTCATATATGATAGTGCATGATCATATACTCCGTATGACTTAATTTATAAAAACCATCATGACATAATACCAAGAAAGTTAAATCATATTAACAAGATGTTGTACGAGATACCAATTGATTACAAAATTGTCCATATACTTCAAAACTTCATTAGGAGATTACAAGAAAAAACAAACAATAAACGTAAAAGAAAAATTCACGAGCTTCTTCATTAAGCTTCTTGGCCTTTTGATGCTTGTAATGTTCAACACGCCTTGTAAACAGCCTTCTCTACACAAAAAAGAAGATTTAATTCAATTTTCAAGCACATAATGATATATGATATATCTGATCATATATGATATTTGGCTTATATCATATATGATATAGCATATCATATATGATACTTCATTAGCAAGTCATACTAAATATGTTCAGCCAAATTAATGCATAAAAAAAAGAGTTAATTCAATTTTCAACCACATTATCATATATGATATATCTCATCATATATGATATTTTAGCTTATATCATATATGATATAGTATTTCATATATGATATTTCACAAACAGGTTACACTAAATATGTTCAGCGAGATTAAGCCAAAAAACCTTATAATTCATGAAAATAAGCTAATAAGTTAGCTTATAATTCATCATAATAAAGCTGATGATTATCAATAAGCTTATTCACATTAAGCATCAAGTTACCTTATCATTCGACATGTTAAATTCACGTAACTTATCAAATAAGCTATAAAAAATAAGATGAATTATAAGCTTATTCACATCCAATAAGCTAAAAAAGATGAATCAAAACAAATTGAATGAACTTTACCTTATTTATGAAGAGGATGATCGATTTACGAAGGTGATTATTGATGGATTTGATGTCTGTGTTGATAAATTAAGATGTAAATATGTGTGTGTGTGTGTGTGTCTGTGTGTGTGTGTTTGTTTTAGAGGGAAGAAGAAGAAATCGATCCCAGATCTGTGAGAGTGGTAGAGGGTGTTAGGTGGGAGGGGTAAAATGACGAAATTACCCCTCCGCTTTTTTTTTGTTTTTAATCTGGGCTGTTGGATGAGATGAGATAGACGGTCCAGATTTGTCCCCTTGTATCCAAAGGATACAAGGTATCTTAAATAACCGGACTCTTATTTTAAAATAAAAACATTTTATTCATTAATAAAAATAAAAATTACATTACAAGTAAAACACGGTACATAAAAATTATAATAGTTATAAAAAATCACTAGTCAATGATTAAGGTTCCACAAATACTCTACTATATTGTGTCGAAAATCGTCATGAACTCTCATATCCCGAAATTTTTTGTTTCTCCTTCGATGTGTCTCACATCATTTGGTCAAAGTATGTTGAATATTTGCTTGAGGCAGGGTATATGTCTATATTTACTAATGTCAAATTTTGATTTTTCAATATCATGTTATGTAATATGATGCAACAATGCATCATTTTTTTAATCGTGTTGACTTGATAAGACCATTACAGTTGTTGAATAATTTTTCAATGACTTTGTAAGACCTCGAAAGCTCGCTTAACATCTTAATAAAAGTGATGACGAATGCGCTTTTAGATGCTCCTTGTCAGGGCCGTCTCGTGGATTTTGGTGGCCTCGTGCCATCACCGTTAAGAGGCCCTTTAACACAAAAAAAAAATACACGTGTATGAAAATTCTATGTATTAATTAAGCTCGAGCATCATACTATCTATATACGTATATAATAGAAGAACATGAAAAATGAAGGCCCTCATTAAACGGTGGTCCTGTACGATCGCACTTATTGCACTCTCCTAAAAAAGACCCTGCTCCTTGTTACGATAGCTAAATGAAAATATTTTTTTTAATTGCAAAATTGAATGTCTTGCTAGACGTTAATACAACGTAGGAAAAAAGTTTGGATCATGTCCAAAGTACTCTAGAAGTTGTCGTGTTAGTACATTGTCCTTTATATAGCGATGTTGGGGTTTCTATCTTATCTTGTTTTGATGCAATCGTCAAAAACTAGTGTAAATATAGAGCTCGCCAAACTCACTTTTTTTGCTCGTGAGCTAATCATGCTTATCCTTAATAATTTAACTTTAGAAGTTTTAACTGAGTGATTAAGGTCTAAATTCATACGCTTATAACACGCCCATAAAATAAGCTAAGACAAAGATCCCCTCAACGCTATGCATCTGTTTCGTTTTAAAATGTTATTTACACTTCAAAAATACACTAATATTGTACTTTTACATGACATGTCAAAATTTGTTCAAAACTATTAAAATCTTGGTCAATAATGGTTTAGATAGGCTAAAACACGTACTTGTTTTCTTAAGCAGTGTTTTGTGGGCCAACCGGTTGATTCAGTTCTGATCGAAAAACAGGTCATTTTGACCTGCGTTTCACATTTTAGAAACCCGATTAGACTCGCTGGGTTTGGGGTGACCTAGGTTAACCCGGTTCTCGAGACCCGGCCGAGTTTCGATTTTTTCGAGTTTTTTTTTTTTGCAAAAAACTATGTAAATTTTACATATTTGCGATGAAATTTAATTTTACATATTATATTAGTTGGTAACAATTTATATCTTCAATATACGGAAGCTTTTATGGTTTATATATATAATTTTTGCTAATTATAAAAAATATGAAGGAAAAAAAATATTTTTAAAAAACCGGGTTAACCCGAGTTGACCCGATTCGTCCCTGGTTGACCTGGACCGGGTGACTCAACCGGATCGATTCAAAAACCGGGTTTTAAAACATTGTTCTTAAGTATTTTTCAAGCTTTCAAACCTTTTTAAAAAATACAAATATCAATCAAAAATTTAAAACCTGAATTTCTAGTTGATTCGGTCTAATAACCGGTTTATGGGTCAATTGATTCAACCGTCAGGTCGAACCGGTTCAATATATGTATATTTATATATATGTATATATATATAATATTTAATATTATATAATCTTATAACTTATCTTACATCTAATTATACCATTGAAAAATATTTAATTTTTACTCATTAGGTTTACTTTTTCTATATCTGTAACGTTATAGATATGTAAAAATAATTAATTTATGATTACAAGTTATAATACATTATAATAAAACAATATTTGTTAGTGTTTTTAACTACCGTTAGTTACAATCATTTTAATTTATTTTTAAAACTTAAAAATGTTTACGGAAAAAAAAATTATTATATTCTTTTTATAAACAATAGTGATCCGGCCGAATTAATGAAAAATCGACGATTCAATCTTATTCTAAAAAAAATAAAATTTCGATCACATTCAAAACTGACCAGTCTTCAATTTAATTTACGAATCAACTGATTCAACCATGTGAATCAATCCGACTTTTAAAACATTGATCAAAACACTCGTCAACCATCTATAAAGATCATTAACAGGAAAGTTATTAATAAAATGCAACCCTTTAATTTCCTTCATATCTAAATTCAACAACTAATATTCATTACTTTAAACACATTAAATAAAAAGATACCAATAACTTTATACTATGGTATACTCCATAATTGGTCAAATGATATAGGATCAATTCTAAACAGGATTTTAGCATAATGAAATTTAAAAGTTTCCATAATCAGTCTTACTATTTAAAAAGAAAGAAAAAAATTTCAGAAAAATACATAGAATAATTGAAGCATGATTTTAGCACATGAGTCAGTTAATGCTCCTAATCTCAAATTCATGTAGTTAGGTACACAACTACACAAGTTAGGTTAGTCATTGAAGTGCGGCACCAACTCCTCTTAATCGAACCACACTGGTCAATCAATTCTTAACCTAAGAGCGATAGCAATGGTGCCAAGTCTTTTAGGACTTTTTGTAAATTTGCATTTATATTACAATAACTATCACAAAGCAAAAAGCCATTTCTATCAAACAACTCCAATGCAACAAAGCTTTTCAAAAGCTTTTTACAAACATTTTTTATAAACTACCCTTATCTATTTATATTTGTACAAACTACGCTCCATCTTCACTGACATTAATATAAACTAGTTTTATGGCATGGCTATTGTGCTTTTGCAACTATCACAGGTGCAGTTGCACAAAAAAACTAAAGAATCCATTCATACAACGATTCATTAAACTACTAGTATCTCATAATATGAAAACTGTTAACACACTACCAAGCTAGGAAAGTACCAACTGATATGGTGAAATGATTCTATGGAACATTGGTCACATGTGATTTTTATATGTGAACGGAATTATATATAAATACTATATATATCATACGTGTGCCTACAATTTGCATAACAATCAATAAATACATCATGTGATTTTCATACTCATGAATCATCAATAATAGCTCTTACCTTTCTGCACTTCTAAAGTGGTAAAATCCATAATTCTTACCTTGTTTAGTTCAGCTTCATTGTTTTCATACTCATGAACCATCCATAATAGCTTCTCTATCAACCTAACTAATCATTAGCAAATTTCATATTAATATATTTCTCAAGTCAAATTCCCATGCATACTTGTAAACCAGTTAAACATTCACATAGTTGATTTGTGACATATGTACATTAAACATCTCACTCTCTTCCAAAAAATTATTAAAGCTTCACATATAACAGACCAACAACTACATCAAATGAAAAAACTATGCAGATGGTAAATTGGTAATGGGCCAAAGTAGTTTGCAACCCATGTATATATACACTTAAAACAGACCAGCAACTACATCAAATGAAAATGGAAGAAAGTGAAAGAAATGTACTTGATAAAGAGTATAAAATGAAAACTCAACAACTTTACATTTAATGAAAACAGCTTGTTGCAAAATGTGTCAAACGCTTGCTATTTCACAAGTCTTCCAATGAAAAGTCATTTGCCAAGTCTTCACTACAATGCAACAAGTCATGCCATAGCTTTTTGAAACAGGGAAAAGCTATACAAAAACAACACCATTGCAGTTGCTCTAAGGCCAATCATGTAATCTTACGTGTCTTAACATCAATATTTGTTCAAGGGGTGGTACTATATGTACTCCTCTTGGCCCACTAAAAAATGATAAAAAGTAAATTGTTTGTGTACTTTTTGTCCGCCTGTCATTCTCTGAACAGTATTTTTATCAGTTTTTTCCTGTATTTTTGTCAGTTTAACAGTTTTAACCTGTTAAACTTTATTTTTTTCATTCCGTATTTTCCGTTTCACAGTTTTATAACAAAACCAAAATTATAAAAATAAAATAAAAATAAAAAAAATAAAAAAATTCAAAATTCTAAGGGGTATATATAGGGTTTTAGGGGGGTTTATATAACCTTGCCCTTGTTCTAGGCTTCATATTGTCATGCTTACCCCCATAGTAGTGGGAACTATCAGAGTCCGGGAACATTGAAACTTTAAGACTAGTGGGAGTGGGGTGAAACCCACTCACCTCCACCTTAGCGTCACGACAGCTTTTTATCAAACTCACCAAAACTCACCCAAACTCACCACAGGAGGTAATGGCACTCACCAAAACTCACTCTACATCACTCTATTTTTTCATTAAATATTTTTATTCATACATTTTATTAAAACACATGTACATAGAAAATTAAAACACAGTACGAAATTAAAAGACGATACATAGGAAATTTAAAAACAACATTTAAAAAAAACATAAATTTTAAAAAAACTTAATAAATAAAGCATTGGCATACAAATGCTCGACCAAATCTGCTCGAAGATTGTGATGTTCTTGCGTGGAGCTGATATGCCGCATAACTTGTAGCATGTGTTCTTGGGTTTGAAACACATTGTCCGGTTGAAGTTGTTCTTCTGGGAACCATTTAGGAGATATTGCTTTTTTTTTAACTTTCGAACCATATTATGTAATATGATGCATGTGTACATCATATTCATGATTCTTTCTTTCCGTAAAGGTCGTGCAGGATTGGCTAATATGGCCCATTTTTTTTACAAAACACCAAAAGCTCTTTCAATATCTTTCTTGCGGATTCTTGTTTCTGCTTATATAAAATCCTCTTATGGTCATTGGATGATGGTTCGGGAATTGTTTTAACAAGTGTTGTCAATTCCGGATATATTCCGCCCGTAAGATAGTATCCCCATGGATAGTGTACACTGTTAGCCTCAAACTCCACCTCAGGTGCTCGTCCGGTTTCAAATCATTAAATAAAGGGGACTGATAAAAAACGTTGATGTCGTTGTTCGACCCAGAAACACCAAAAAATGCATGCCATATTCACTAGTCCTGCGACGCAACAACTTCAAGTAAAATGAATGAATTCGGTCCATGATCTCGTCTAACATATTGCCCTTTAAAGGCAACTGGACAACCGAACCACTCCCAGTCTGTACAATCAAGACTTCCTATCATCCCTGGAAACCCGTGCTTTGCTTCATGATGCGCATAAAGTTTCTGAACATCAGTATACGTGGGTTTTCTCAAATACTCAGGCCCAAATATTTCCATAACAGCACTACAGAAATGATCAAGTGATTCTCGAGAAGTTCTTACGCTCATTTGCAAATACTCATCTAGAAAAACAGGAACGACGTCGTATGCCAATTGACGAATCGCCGATGTGCACTTTAACAACGGCGAAATACCTTCTTTTCCGGTACAATCAACATTATTACGAAAGTATGCATAATGGTGAGTCACTTCACTAACTATCCAGTTGAAAAGGGGGCGACCCATTCGAAAAATATTTTTGAACTCTTTCGCATCGTATCTTGGGTTCGCCGAAAAAAAAGACGCAACAAACCGATTATGAGCACCTATTTGGTCTCGAGTTATGACGTTTTTGGGTACTCGATTAGCAATACGTCGTCTTTTAATAAAATGCAACACTTTTTTAATAAAAGCCCACTTGCGTTTCGTTGCGACTACCGGATTTTCAGTGGCAAAAAATAACTCGTATTCGTAGATATTTTTCATTTTTTTGTGATTTGGGGAGAATGTGTGAAATGTGAATGGAATTTGAATGTGTGTTTGAAAATAAGAGTTTTTGTTAGGTATTTATAAGTAAAAAGGGGTATTTGAAAAAGTTTTTTTTTTTATAAAACTAACGGTATAATTTGAATGTGGGCCCCATTACTTTATAACTCACCCAGGTGAGTTTGGCATGGGATTTTGGTTTGCAAAAGACAACTTGCGCGCGGGTTATTTAGGGGGGGGGGGGGGGGCTGCGCGTGGCTTAGGCCATGCAGCTCGTGGGTTATAACCCACTCCCACCAGCCTAAAGGTGATGTCCTAAAAAAAGACGTCATATTTGATGTTATAACAAAAGTTTAAATACAATTTTGTTTTTTTCTCGTGAGCAGGGACAAATCTCACTGTCCATTTTACTTTGATTTAAAAGTAGATATTAACCTAAAACTTAAAAAAAAACACGTAGGGATAATTTTTATCAAAATGTCTAAAAGTTTTAAAAATCGGACGAAATGACAAAAGTTGTAAATTTTCCGAACTCATTTTTATTAATAGTGATGTTTCACTAGTGAAAAAAATAATGAAATATCACCGATGATAAGATAATTTTATCAATAATGATATTTCATTTTATCACTGGAGATATTTCATTATTTTCTCACTAGTGAAATACTACCGTTGATAAAAATAAGTTCAAAAAATTTACAATTTTAATCACTCCGTTATTTTTTTACATTTTAACAAAAATGATTCCTCCGTTTTTTTCCATGAGATTTGATATGTAGTATTAGATAATAAATGGTTATGATTACTCCTTTTGATCGCAAGTAGAAAAAAGTTTGTAAAATAACTCTCTGTTTTCAATAAATTGTTCATTATATATATATATATATATATGTAAATATATACTATATATTTTATAATAATAAAATATAGAATAATAAAATATAGAATAATAAAATATACATTTTATACTATCTTTAATCTCTCATAAATGAAATACAATTCAATTCAAATCATAATCCAAAATTTAAATCCATATCAAAATCATAATCTTAAATCCACCTACAAACCAAATGGCCCTAAGATTAACAATTTTTTTTTATTTTTTTTTAAAAAAAAAACGCTTTTTTATGTTTTAATTTCTCCGCTAATTTTATCAAACATAGATTTTTTTTTCATTTTTTACATTCTATTTGGTGGATAACAATATCTGAGAGTCGTGTCAAACACTTTCAGATCAAAGTATTTCGATGGTTCTATCGAAATCTCTAATCGGATAAACTCAGAATCGAACTGTAATTGTGCTTTTTATGTTATGAACGGAACCAGAGAACAGAAAACTACATATATGACCAACAGGTTTTCAACCTACGGTTGTAACTGCCAAGCAGTTATCCAACAACCGAAAAGGTGAAAAAACGGGCAGAAAAAACCGAGTCCAAAATCCGGGATTCTTATTTTCAAGTGTGTTTTCGACAAAGCACTTTATACCAAATAAAATTTTTCCGCCAGGAGCGCTGCCCCCGGACCCCCGTATGATAACCGTAATAATGTCATACAAGTGTGCACTTCGCACAACCCTGACTTGATGAACTTATCACAATCGCACATTGGTCAACTAAGTCAATCCATTACACTTAAATCACATTGGTAATACAAAAATCACCAACAATCCTCTCCCATTTAAGTGTAATTTTTATTAACTTAAAGAAAATCATAACACAAACAAACTGATGCATAAATGAAATATCGACATGATTGAATTTCACATTAGTATATCAGCATTCCAAATATTCGAATATTAGAGTGTCACTAAGGATTGAACTCTTCTATTCATAATGAATACCTGAAGATAATATACACAACAGTTTACACATTTACATGTTCTACTTGACACTATTTTTTACTAGCTTGTGTCCTATCCTTCAATAAGCATATCAAAGCCAAGTCCCAAACTTCTTGAATCAGCTAAACTTCATGCTTATATATGTGATCTTTTCTTCTTGCACATGCACATGCAATTTGTCAAAAGATCATTAAGAAATATAATTTCAACCTCCTTTACTTGCAGTTCTGAACACATACCGTGGGATGATGTAATCATGCGTTCCAAATCAAAATATCAAGCTTTCCACATTGAATTCAGCACCTAACATTACGTTAGATGGGAATTGGGTATCTTGATACAAGGATTTTATTAGGTGGACTTTAAACCCATCCCAATAGCCGCCTTTCGTACGAGATCTCTTGCTAAACCTTTGGTTAAATGGTCGGCTAAATTCAACTGATTTTTTACAAACTCCACAGATATCACACCATTCATGATAAGCTCATGAATCATATTATGTCTAACACCTAAGTGTCTATACTTACCATTGTACACTTGTCTATAAGCCCTAGCCAAGGTAGCAGCACTATCACATCTGATAGAAATGGTAGATTCCAGTTTAGGCTACAAAGGAATTTCATAAACCAAATTCCTTAGCCACATAGCTTCATTACCAGCTGCAGCTAAAAGCCACAAACTCAGACTCCATAGTTGAGCTTGTAATACAGGTTTGTTTCTTAGAAGCCCAAGAAATAGCACCTCCTCCAAGTAGGAATACCCAGCCACTCGTAGACGAGTGATCCTCCATGTTATTAATCCAACTAGCATCTGAGTAACCCTCTATCACAGAAGGGTAACCACTATAAGTCAAACCAAAATTTATGGTTCCTTTCTGTAGAAACTAGACGAGGGGGTTGAATAGTTTCTTAAATTTACTTGTTAAATGTTGGTTTTAAAAAAAATCCTTTTTCAAAAACTTAAGCTTGAGTATTTATGTGAAACCTTCTTATACACAATATGAACAAGGTATAGTGCAACTAAACTAATAATCACAAGTATAAAGAATAATGAATGTCAAGAGATAAGGGAAGGAAAGATCAAACCAAACACCAAGGATTTATAGTGGTTCGGCAACAAAGCTCACTCCTCGTTCCTACTCCACTCCTTGAGTACTCCTTACTCGATAGTTCACTAATCAATAAGCTCCTTAAGGTGGAGAAACCGTACACAACGTCGCTTAACCAATTTCCGACTCTAAGCTAAAAGTCCAACCCTAATCTTAGCTAGGACCAATCTACACCAATATACTTTGAGGACTAAGTATTAACCTTAATACATACACAACTTCCAAATAGACACAACTACTTGGATCTTCACAATAATGACACAACAATGAATAAATAAGTTTGGATATTCAATGGATATTTGAGGTAGACACAACACTTCAAGAATGATAGTGTTCTTCTCTTTGCACTTTAAGAGGAAAAGACGAGAGGAGAAAGATTCACTTCTAAACAAGTGGTAATCAAACAAATGATCAAGGATTTGAGTGATTTAAGAAGTATGAAAGAATCTGGAAATGTATGTGCAAAAGAGGTGGATTTAAAGTCTGAGAATGGTACACTATTTATAAGACAAACATCCAACGGCTATATTTGCCTGCGGTTCCTTACTGGAGCCCGCGGTTCCTTATCGATAAGGAACCGCCGTAGGTGCTAAGGAACCGCCGGCGTAGAGTCCGCTCCCTTTTGTCTTTTAGTGGGTTGGTTCGAATCTGGGGATTAAAATATCCTGAAAGGATATTCCAAACCAAGATAGAATATGCCATTTTCAAATTTCAAATTTTCAAATAATTAATTTAATAAAACATTTTCTTAAAAAGAAAGTTCAATAATAAAACTTTGTCACACTTAATAAAAAGTGAGTTTTAAGAAAAGATTAAATCCTTGATCACTTAATTAGGAAAATTACTTGTTTGTTCATACCTTAAGTGATAATGGTTGAAATTAAAAATACTTGAACTCAAGATCTCGTTTTTCATTGTTTTCGTAAATGCTTGTTTTTACATATTGTCGTAATCAAAACAAAGTGAGACCGAAAAATGCAAGTAACGTTTTTAGGCATCACTGCATTAACAATCTCCCCCTTTTTTATTCCGACAATCCATAAACTCAATCATCTAATAAAACAAGATTTTCGAAGATGAGTTTATCATTTCTCCCCCTTGGTCGAAGCAAAAAGGTTGCAAAAGTCTTTGAAGAAGAAAAGAACCGGACTTTGCAAATGCTCCCCCTTGGTGCTTACTCCCCCTTGCTTGGGGCACCAAGGAATCAATATATGGTGACAAGCTATATAGAAGGGTTAGTAGTAGAGAAGAGACACCCAACAAGATATAGCAAATATCACACAAAAAAAATAAGAAACAAAAGATCCAAGATAAGTCATGTTAAAAGAAAACATGATAAAAGATACAAGGAAATAAATCATACAAAAATGTATGAGACACAAACACAAGCCAAAATAAAAAGCATAAATCTAATCATAGTTAAGCTAGAACCCTAAGATTTGCTTGAACTAGATGTCTTGAAGATAAGCAACCAATGCTTAGATAAAAGACAAGGTAGTGGCGGAAGGAGGTGGTGGTGGCTTGGTAGAGATCTCATAGTTATAGTAAAGAGGAGGTTTAACTAAGAGACTCTTGATGTAATTCAACTCTTCATAGATGTGAGCCATAGCAAGATGTTGATATTGAAAACATTGACAATATGTTCCATGATGCATGACATTATCATGTGAAGGAGGTAGAACACTAAAGGCTAGTGGTGGAAAAAAAGAAGTTCCACAATCAACATTCTTAGAAGGAGAAGAGATGTGATTTAGAGTGTTTTTGGGTGAATTAGGGTTGAAAGCAATTGGAGAGAATGGAAGAGAATCAAAGCTTTCATTTGGGGAATAAGACATTTTGCTTTGAGAAAGAATGCAAAATGCTTAAGGTAAATAGAGAAAGCCCAAGATAATTTGGGGTAGTCAAAGGGTTGAAAAAAAGATTCCAAAAAGTGTTGGAACAAATATGGAGTTTCAGGAATACCCGAAAAGTAAAGTATTGGGCGCGGTTCCTTACCTAAGTTGGCGGTTCCTTATCACTGGGGAACCGTGGTATCAATAAAGAACCGCCCACAGTGGGTTGAGTGTGGTGACGAGGGAGGATTTTCCAATTCAGCAAATCCTATTTTTCTAGTCTAACTAATCACGGGGATATGCTAAGAAGCAAAGATAGACAAAGAAAACACACAAGAGCTCACCAAACAAGGTTTAGACCAAAATACATAGATTTTTTTAATAAAATCAATGTAGGAGGTGTGTAGAACTAGACACAAGGTCATGACACAATGATCCTTCATTGTTCTCTTTTGTTCTTGCTATATTTGAGAGATCCATACATATGAATTATGTAAGCTCATTATGAATAACAAGAAGCTATGAAAAACGTTTTAGAATTGAATTAACAATGCAAAAACATTTCTCGGCCGTTTTCGAAAGAACTTTGAGAATTTTGAAAAATGGAAGAGAATTTTTCTAAAAAGAGTTTATTATACTCAAAAGCTCAAAGAAAGAAAAGACTCAAAAGATAAAAGATAATAAGAATGCATAATTAAGGAATATGTTCCATTAAACCTAGACCTAGACGCAAGTAATTAAAAGGTTCCCTCTTAAGTGTCTTAGTGAAGATATCGGCTAAGTTTTCTACCGAGGGTACCTTCTCTATCGAAATGTTCCCCTTTTGAACATTATCCCTAAGAAAATGGTGGTGAATCTCTATGTGCTTAGTTCGTGAATGTTGCACGGGATTCTTGCTAAGGTCTATTATACCCTTGTTGTCGCACATGATGGGAACATCATCAAGAGAAACCGCGTAATCAACAAGCGCTTGCTTCATCCATTGAGCTTGTTGACAAGCTTTACCGGCACTCACATACTCGGCTTCCGTGGTGGATATAGTAAGAGCGGTTTGTTTCTTGGAGAACCAAGAAGTTAAACAACAACCCATGAAGGTACAAACTCCACTAGTACTTTTCCGGTCCACATAGTCTCCCGCATGATCCGAGTCCGCGTAGACAATGGTTTCTACGCCGGTCCCTTTAGGATATCATATCCTAAGGAAGATACGCTTAACCACTTCAAGGTGAGAGGTTTTGGGAGCCTCTTGGAAGCGAGCACAAAGGCAAACACTAAACATGATATCTGGTCGACTTCCCGTTAGGTACAACAAACTACCAATCATACCTCTATATTTGGTGTTGTTTACCGACTCACAATCATCATCTACGGTGAGTTTAGTATCCGAGGCCGTAGGGGTCTTCATTGGTCTAGAGTCTTCTAATCCAAATTTCTTTAGCATTTCTTTAACATACTTAGATTGATTAAAGAAAATACCATCGTCCATTTGTTTAATTTGGAGTCCTAAAAAGAAGTTAAGTTCTCCCATCATACTCATTTCAAACTCGTCATGCATGATTTTGGCAAAGTCATCACACAATGATTGACAAGTTGAACCAAATATAATGTCATCAACATATATTTGTACGATAATGAGGTGAGAACCTTTCTTCTTTGTAAAGAGTGTATTGTCTACCATCCCCATGGTATACTCATGTTTTATAAGAAACGCTTTAAGTCTATCATACCAAGCTTTGGGTGCTTTTTTGAGACCATAAAGAGCTTTCTTAAGCTTGTAAACATGATCCGGTTTCTCAAAATCAATGAAGCCTGGAGGTTGAGCCACATACCTCCTCATTTATCAAATCGTTAAGAAATGCACTATTTACATCCATTTGTTGAAGCTTAAAGTCTAAAGCATAAGCCTAAGCTAAGAGGATTCTAATGGATTCTAATCTAGCTACGGGTGCGTATGTCTCGTCATAATCAATACCTTCTTGTTGATTATATCCTTGAGCTATATGTCTAGCCTTGTTACGAGACACAACACCATTCTCATCTAACTTATTCCTATATACTCATTTGGTTCCTATGATGGTCGAACTTCTAGGTGGAGGAACAAGTTCCCAAACGTCATTAGCAATGAATTGGTTCAATTCTTCTTGCATAGCGATGACCCAACTCTCATCCATCAAAGCTTCTTTAACATTCTTTGGTTCAATCAAGGAGACGAAACAAAAGAAGTTACTTTGATTTTGGACTTGAGATCTTACGGTCCTTTGATTTAATTCGCCTATGACGTTATCGAGAGCATGATCCTTAGACTCCTTAATGTTTACTCCCTTTTCAACACTAAGGTCTTCAACTCCTATGTTTCTAACATCTTTGGCATTAACTATGTCTATTTCATCTAAGTCATCATCTACCAAAAGTGGTGTCTTAGATGAAGGCGGGGTTTCATCAAATGTCGCGTTAAGTGATTCTTCAATTACACCCGAGGTTCTATTGAGGACTATGTAGGCTTTGCTAGTTTGAGAGTAACCTAAAAAGATACCTTCGTAAGACTTTGGGTCAAACTTTGTAAGGTAATCTTTGGTGTTGAGAATGAAGCACTTGCTTCCAAACACCCTAAAGTATTCCAATGAGGGCTTCTTACCTTTAAGAATCTCAGAGGGGGTCATTCCTAGAAAAGGTCAAATAAGAATTCGGTTGAGAATGTAAGTCGATGTGTCCACGACATTGCACCAAAAACTTTGAGGCAAAGATTGCTCATTTAACATCGTCCTACTCATCTCTTGGATGGTCATATTCTTCCTTTCAACTACCCCATTTGATTGTGGAGTGCGAGGAGCCCAGAAGTTATGGGTAATACCATAAGCTTCACAAAAGGCACCAAATTTCACTTCATTATCAAATTCCCTACCATGATCCGTCCTAATAGAAACAATTGAACATCCTAGTTGATTTTGAATTCTTCGACTAAAGGTTTCGAAGCGATCGAAAGCTTCATTCTTAGACGCCAAAAATCTAGTCTGTTGGGAATAAAATATAGCCAAGACACTTGGATGCTGACAAGAGCAATTTGGACGTTGATAGGAAGAAATCAAGCGTTGACAAGACAAGCGTTGACAGGAAAAGTCAAGCGTTGATGAGAAGAAGTCAAGCACTGATAGGATATTCTAGTCTACACGTTTTATGTTTCTAGTATGTTTCTAGTAAAGATATGTTTGACAATGTATTTCTTATGTTTATCTTTACCAAGAATAGCTGATATGTAGACTCTTGCACAAGGTTCCTTAATTTATAAAAGGAGGCCTTTAGGTTTTGTTTTGATATATAAGTTTTATAAGTTTTACACTTTCATTTTACGCAAGTTCGATTAATCAATCAAAGTGAAAGTTTGGTTTAACTTATTTGTGTGTTCTTGTTTAAGTATTAATTCCGCATAATACTTAGATTGTTTCATATACAACAAAGTTTCTCTAAGTGTTTAACTTGATTTATTCTCGTTTACACAAGCTAAATCGATCTAAGTTTGGGATCAACATAGTCCAAGTGAATCTAGAGTAGTCCTCAACTATAACTAGAGTATAAAGGTTACCTCCATAACTCCGTATGGCATAAGGTCCAAAGAGATCCATATGTAGGAGCTCTGAGCACCGAGAGGTCGAAACCAAATTCTTGGCTTTGTGACTTGAGTGAACTTGCTTCCCAATTTTGCAAGCATCACAAAAGTGACTATCAAAATTCATCTTGGGGAGACGTATTACCAACCCTTAGAGACTAAAGATTGAATTAAACGCATATTAGCGTGACCTAATCTCCTAGGCCAAAGAGTAGAACTATCATCTAAAGTCGCTAGACATAAGTTGTCCTTTGACTTCCTATTAACCTTCATGACATAAAGCCCATGCTTTCTAACACATTTTCCAATGACTTTTCTATCTTTTACGATTTCACTGTCATATTCCAAAAAGATG
Organism: Glebionis coronaria; assembly: GCA_025667525.1. Lineage (NCBI taxonomy): Eukaryota > Viridiplantae > Streptophyta > Magnoliopsida > Asterales > Asteraceae > Glebionis > Glebionis coronaria. The sequence continues at coordinate 586,470,017 of CM046874.1, read as the reverse complement.
ACCTTACACTTATTGTCACAAATTTGACCTATACTTAGAAGGTTAAAACCTAAGTTATCAACGTGCTCTATGTTTTCTATAGTCATAGATTCAAGAGAGACCGTACCTTTGCCAATGATATTACCACGTCGATTACTTACGAATGTAACGTTACCTCCATCATATGCTTTGTAGTGTGAGAACAAAATTCGATTACCTGTCATGTGCTTAGAACAACCACTATCCTTAATCCACTCGTCGGGCTCTAGATTGATTCCCAAGCATATCTCTTTAGAAGTGTGAGCCATGAGACACTTCTCATCTTTGGGCTTGTCATCAACATCTTCATCGCTATCGCTCCATGAACCTCCAACAGACGTTGTGTGGTTCTTGTCGCGTGAAGGCTTAGGACAATCACCGATGAAATGATTTGAATCACCAAATCTAAAGCATTTCCTATCACCTTTATCATCTTTGGCAAATCGGTTTTTGGAGAAGGGCCTTGTTTGGTTGCCTCACGTATTGACCTCGTCTTTTGAAGAACTTCTTAAAGTCTCTAACCGCCAAGGCATATTCCTCATCATCACTATCCGAGGAGCTTTCATGGTCACTTTGTGCCTTCTTGGCTTTGAGTGCAAGAGACTTTCTTTCACTCTTATTTTTCACCATTTTCGAGTCCTTTAAAATTATTATCTCATGAACCTTCAAGTTACCAATGAGTTCATCGAGTGATAATTTGGCGAGATCCTTTGATTCTTCAATCGTCGTGACTTTAGCTCTCCATTTGGGATGCAACGCCCTAAGAAACTTCCTAACATTGTTCTTTCTAGAAAAACCTTCATCAAGTGCTTTAGACTAGTAATAATAGTGCTAAATCTAGCAAATGCACTATCTATGGTTTCATCTTCTAAGTTGACAAATTGTTCATATTTGTCGGTCCCTAGTAATTCGTTATTACTTATTATCTTAAGTAATAACTCTTACTTCGACTCAAGTGTGTTGTTTTAACAATAGATAAGAATTATGAAAGATTAAAACAACAATACCAATATACTTTTCAACGTATAGACTTTTATTAGAATCAAATAAAGAATCTATAACCCATTTTGTTTGCGGAATAACAAAGTGGTTGAATGACAATGGGTTTTGATCTCCTCTATTTAAAAGTCTAACCAAAGTTAAAGTCTAAGCTCCAATCTAAACATTCATATGCATCTTGGCTATATGGTTTAGTTGGTGTCGAGAGAGAAAGGTTTTCTAGAGTTTAAGCTCTTGTATTGGTTAACCTTTCTCTCCCAATGTACACTCCTTATATAGACAGTGTAATTAGGGTTTTCATTTTGCATGTTTCAATGCATGGGTTTATCCAGTGGGTGGTTGATGCCTATGCTTGATAAACAGTACAAAGTACATATTAAACTATTCTAGAAAAGATAAAGGTTGTACTTATATCTAAGTATACAAGCAACCTACTTTGAATTAAAGTTATCTTTTCCCGCCTAATGCTAACCATCAGAATATTGAAGAGTCTTTAGTATCCTAGAGGAGATCGACATCATTCAGTTTGGTATTGTCAAACCAAACTGAACTGAAAGCCCTTCTTCAGTCCTTGTTCTTCAGCAACTAGAACGCCTAGTATTTGAAGTGAAGACACATTTATCTTCTAAGTTCACTGGAAGGGGAGTGCTGAACTTCCTTCAGCTATAAAGTCTTCAGTGGGAACTTTGTTCCTCTGGTCATCCTTCAGCAGACTGGCCTTACTGCTGAGCATGAAACACTTAGGGGGATTTTATATTCAAATCCTAGAGTTGCTTCAGGATCAGTAAATACTGACCCAACAATCTCCCCCTATTTGGATATACAAATAGCCTAAGTCTAATATCAGTTAATAAGTGAGCATAACAACTTCTTCTTACTTGCACTAAACAATTAATAACTTATAAACATAAGATAGTAGTTTATTCAATAACATTACAAATTACAACAAAAATATTACAAATGATTATTCAGTTTTCCTTTGGCCTAAGTTCTTCAATGACAGGGTTCTGTACTGATGGATCAGAGTTTCTGAAGTCCAGTATTGATAGTAAGCACATGCTAAAGTTTTTTGCAGCTTTAGTGAGTCCTGGACCACCATGGTGAGCAAAGAAGATTTTCTGAATGTTTCCAAGAAATTCATTGTTTAGATCATCAAGATCACTAATACCCACAAAGTCTTGTCGTTCACGATGGTTGAACATAATCATCCCCAATTCTGGTTCTTCTAACACATGTCGAGGGAGATGATTTTCAAACTGAACAAGATATTTGTATTACTTGGTGGTGACAAAGATATCACCCACGCCAGGTTGAACCAGACTGGCTCTCTTGTTCAGTTCCAGAACTGGATCTTGATCCTCGAGTGAGATTTGGTTGCTGATGTTCAGATGCTGACCAAGCCTTTCATGATTTCTCACAAAGTGTTCAATTCTTGTGCGAACCTCATTCCATCTCTTGGATTTTCTCTTTTCGATATTTCTGCTCATCTCTAGCCATTCAGTATAGGAGAGCTCCTTCCCTTGGAAGTCATCTATGATTTCATCAGACCCATCCGCCCTATAGAACTTCAGATTGATATCTCCTTTGTAAGTCATCATATCAACGTTTGTGATTTCTGAGAGACACCTTCTGTTCAACCTTGCTATACAAAACTTTTCGTATAACATCTTTTTCTTGAAGAGGCCTTCAACCTCAGATTTTCTAATTCTTTCATATAAGCTCATCTTTAGATCCCTGAGCTTTTCTTCATATTGAAGCTTGTGTAATTTATCAAGTTCTTCTTGAGTGGCCAGCCCAGACTTGATAATTATTTCATTTAATGTGAATTCACCTTTGCTTTTAGGTTTGATGGGAGGTGACCCATTTTCAGATGATTCAGTGCTGGTGGTAAGGCCATTAACGTGAGTGTCCTTAGCTGAAGACTCCCCCTTAGGCTTAGTTGGACTGTCTTCACTGAAGGGAGATACATACACAAAAGGTTGTTTTTGGGCCTTCTTCTGTGCATGTTTCTTAAAGAGCTGCTGAATATTAACTTTCTCCCCCTCAACACAAGAGTGCCCTGCAACTTATGATGAACCCACAGCAGGTAAACATGCACACAGAGAGTCTAAGGTGGATGATACCTTGGTCAACAATGCTAGAACATTTGCAAGAGCATTCAGTTTCTACTGAACTTCATCAGATAAGTTCAGCTTTTGTTGTTCCAGCAGACCTATCCTATCCTTGATCTTTGATACTGAATCATATAGCTCATTAAGCTGATTAGGAATCGGCTTGAATTCAACATGGAGCTCAAAAGATGTAGTATTAATGGAGTCCATGAGGGAGGTGATCTCTTGCTTGATAAAAGTGGTAGTGGCCACATCCTTCACTAATGGCTTCAGTGCAGTGAGAATTACATCTTTGATCTGTTCAGCAGTGGGAGGAACTGGCCTTGCTTTAAGAGTAACTAGTTGAGCATCAGCAATAGCCTTTTCCTCCTTGAGCTTGGTCACCTATGATTATAGAACCAACACCTGATTTATCAGTTCATTTACCTTAACGGTTCTGGAGCTCTTTCACTTAGCCCCAACTCCTTTTCCAAGTCATCAACAGACATGCTGAATATAAATGTAGGCAAGTGTCCCCCCTTGGCGCCAGTGGAGAGAGGCACTTCCTTCATTGTCTGCTGATCGCCACCTTCAGTGTGCTGGTCAGTTTCAAGTCCTTTACCACCAGGGTTGGTTTTACCTGATGGATCCTGAGAGAGAGTCCCTGATGAGTTAAGATCAATGATAATGTTTTTTCTTTCTTCAATAGGACCCTGTTGTGAGGGAACTACATCATGAGAAACAGAAGGGCCAGGGTCAGCGTCAGCTGTTGTATTTGCTGACGCCTCATGCCCTGATGCAGACTCAGAGTGACAAATGATAGAGATTGGTAATGAAATTTGAGATGTATTCAGATTTAAATTACTTACCAATGTTGACTCCACTCTACTGAGCTGAGGGTGCGCTCTATCTTCACCCTTCTCTCCTAAAGAGGTTGAGAGATGGGTTGCCTTCAGGGCCTCTTGATGCATGCCACCTTCAGCAGAGACTTATGGTAGCGGCTCGCTTGGGTTCTGGTCCTTGGCCGAGGACTTTTGTTTCTTCAAAGCTTGGCCTTTGGGATCATCAGAATGCTTCTTCGATGAAGATTCTGTGGGGTGCCTCCTTTTCTTAGACTCACGTCTACACTTAAGAGTATTCACAGACGTGATCTTTTGACGTGGTCCAGAAGAAGCTCCAGACTTTGTGCCTATTAGATCCCTTTCTCCAGTTGGAGGAGTGTCTTTTGGAGCTTTAAACACTACTGGAGCATTTGCTGAGCAAATGTCCAGCATGGGCTGTGTGAAAGGAGGTTCAGTTGTGCGGACTGGAATGTTCTAGCGATTGGTATCAAAGATTTGAAAAACCAGTTTAACTCCTTGATTCTTAGGATACTCTTCACCAAATTGGTCAGCAAAAAGGAGGGATAAAAATCTGGTGTAAACCACATTCTTTTCCCTAGTTTTCTTCTCCATTTTTCCATGGAGATCTTCAAAGATTAGTTTTCCAAAATCAGCTTTTATGCCATTTGCCAAACAATACAAAATCAGGGCATCCTTTTGGTTGATTTGATCAAGCCCACCAGTTTTCCCACCCAGACACTCAATTAAGATGGACATCAAAAGTTTCCACTTAGGTGGTAAACAACTTCTCTTCAACCCCCCCTTTATCACCAATCTCTTAAGTGTACCCAATTTCTTTAAAAAATGACTTGACAACAGAGAAATCATTGGGTACAGCCTCATATTCACTATAGTCCTCCAAATAGTTTAACCTTAAAACCCTTCTAAACAACTTTAAACTTATTTTTCCATGAATACCTAAGGTTGTAGACACAAACTCAATAGATTTTTTGTTCTTTGACCCTTATGCTGTGAACCAAAATTCTTTTAACACATTTTTAAACATAACTCCTGGATCTTTGAACAAAGCATCACGAATCACACATTTGGATAAAAACTTTAGTACTTGCTTCCCAGGTTCAGATGTTAGGGTTTCTGGTTTGATCAAGGTGAGGTTGTTGGGTTAAAGAATATGTCCTCAATGGGATAGTTAACATGGAAGGATGGATTGAGGGTGATCTCAATCTCTTGTGGTTATGAAGAAGATTCAGCCGCCATTGATGTTTGTTGTGTGTGTTTTCTTTTGAAAGAGAGAGAGTTGTGTGTGTTTTTTTAAAAACTTTTGCAAATGATATGAATCTTCAATCTTCAAAAGACATATGTAAACACTTTTTGAACAGAGTTGTCAATGTTTGTAAAACATTTGAAAAGAGAATGAAACTTTTAGAGTTTTTTTTGAACAAATGGCACAAACTCTCTCATTAATGTTCTGAAAAAGGTGATGATTTTCTATTGCTCTGAACAGTGAAACGCCTCATTATGTCAGAAAGCTGTTGACTTTGATATGGTCGCTTGATATTTCCTAGTTAAACAATTGACACCTTTTGAAAGAATGTTTTGTATTTATTCTTAAGAAATTTAATGCCATTAACTCTATTGAGTCACATGATTGATTTGTTTTAAAAGCAGTTGCTCAGATATGCTGAAGCTGATGGCAATACTTGTGAGCTTCAGTGCGTCCGATGAGGCGACAAAACCCCATATACATGTTCACATAAGTGAACAAGACATATGATGTTGCACGCTCCTCTACTCAGGGTCTAGCTACTCAGTTGTAAAAATTTGTTCATCATTGCTGAAGGAACCTTTTGATGACTGGTGATTATTTGTTCAGCTTCAGTGAATCAGATAAGGCGACAAAACATCATATACACAATCACATAAAGTGAAATAGACACATGACATTGCACACGCCTTTACTCAGACAATGCTACTTAACATTAATCAAAATCTTTTATAAAATGTTGAACCTTTAAGCTTCTTCAGTAAATGCTGAAGGTTCAAGTTTTGTATCATCAATGTTCAACATACCAAGATCCATTATCAATCTTTTGAAAGTTGGTTCATCCAGTGGTTTGGTGAAGATATCAGCCAATTGGTATTGAGTGGGGATGAAATGTAATTCAATGTCCCCTTTCACAATGTGATCTCTGATAAAGTGATATCTGATATCAATGTGTTTTGTTCTTGAGTGGAGGACTGGATTGTTGGATATTGCAATAGCACTAGTGTTATCATAAAAGATTGGTACCTTTTCATATTCTATGTCATAATCAGCCAGTTGGCTTTTCATCGAAAGAACATTGGCACAACATCCAGCAACTGCCACATATTCAGCTTCTGCTGAAGACATGGCAACTGTTTGTTGCTTTTTAGCACTCCAACACACAAGTTTGTCACCTAGCAATTGGCAGGCACCAGAAGTGTTTTTTCTGTCCAAATTGCATCCAACATAGTCAGAATCTGAATACCCCTTTAGATCAAATCCTGAGGATTTGGGGTACCAAAGACCTAGACTTGGTGTACCTTTTAGGTATCTAAAGATTCTCTTTACAGCAGTAAGGTGTGATTCCTTTGGATCTGCTTGGTATCTTGCACAAAGGCATGTAGAGAAGTGGATGTCAGGCGTACTTGCAGTTAAGTACATGAGTGACCCAATCATACCTCTATACTTAGTCTCATTGACTGATTGTCCATTGAGATCAGGTCCTAAGTTGTTAGGGGGTACCATTGGAGTCTTTACTGAAGCACAATTGATATCATACTTCTTCAGCAGATCCTTGACATATTTTTCTTGATTGATGGAGATGCCTTGGTCAGATTGTTTAATCTGAAGACCAAGGAAGTATGTGAGTTCTCCCATCCTACTCATCTCAAACTTGTTGGTCATAAGCTTGGCAAATTGTTTGCAAAGTTTCAAGCTTGTAGAACCAAAGATTATGTCATCCATATAAATTTGTACCAGAATGGTGTCAGTTTTAGATTTATAGATAAAACAAGGTGCTATCTATTTTTTTTCTAACAAATTTATGTTCAATGAGAAATGTTGAGAGAGTTTCATACCATGCTCTTGGAGCTTGTTTCAGTCCATATAAAGCTTTGTAAAGCTTGTAGACATGATTTGGGTATTTACTACTCTCAAAGCCAAGAGGCCGAGTAACTTAAACTTCTTCTTTTAGGTCACCATTTAGGAATGCACTTTTGACATCCATTTGGTAGATGGTGAAGTTCATGTAAGTGGCATATGCAAGGAAGATTCGTATGGCTTCCATACGTGCAACTGGAGCAAAGGTTGGATCAAAATCAACACCAGGCTCTTGATTGAATCCTTGGGCCACCAGCCTAGCTTTATTTTTTGTCACTGCATTGGTTTCATCTCTTTTGAGCTTGTAAACCCATTTGGTGCCAGTGGTTGATTTACCATATGGAAGAGGAACCAATTTCCATACTTTGTTTCTTTCAAATTGATTGAGTTCCTCTTGCATGGCATCCACCCATCCAGGGTGTGTGAGTGCTTTAGAAACCTTTGTAGGTTCAATTTCTGAGAGAAAAATTTGCATAGAGGCATTCTCTAGATGAAGCAGCACTCAGTTTCTTTGCCATAGATCTAGTGACTCTACCTTCACCAGGATTACCTATTATGTTCACCAGCTGTATGTGACTATTTTGAGTCCAAGATTTTTGTGGAGTTGGAGAATAGGTAATGGTATTATTATTAGAGCTAGAGCTTGGAAGTCTATGACATGGACTTGGACTTGGAATGTCTCTAGTGTCTACTGAAGGATATTCAGTGGACAAAGGTTCAATCATTGGAGGGCTTCCTTCTTGGTCAGAAGCAACATATTCAAGACCTAATTCCCTAGAGATGATAGAAGAGCTTTGAGCAAGGGTCTCAGATTGTTCCTCAACAGCTGCATATGATTGATCATTTTAATCATGGTGTCAGCATGCTGATTGTTTTGAGACTAACCATTTTGGTCATTTGTGTTTCCTTACTGATCATTTTGATCATTTTGAGATTGATCATTATTTGATTGACAACCATCAGTATGGGATACTAAAGGATTTCCTTTTGTAGGACTTGTCATATCTTCAAATGGATTAATATGAGGGACTGAGTTGCTTGTTTGATATTTTTGAGAAGGCTCATAGTGATGAAATTCATCAGATGGATAATTGTGAGATTCATGTATATGAAGTTCATCATCTAATGGATTTGTAAAAGTGAGAGCTTCAGAACTTTCATTGAATGTGATGTGATAGGTTTCTTCAATACATTGTCTTCTTGTGTTAAAGACTCTCTATGCTTTAGATACTAGGGAGTATCCTAGAAAGTAACCATCATCAGATTTCTCATCAAACTTTCCAAGGTGATCCTTGTGATTGTGAATGAATACTAGACACCCAAACACATGTAAGAATGAGATGTTTAGAATTCTCCCCCTGAAGACTTCATAGGGAGTCTTAATGTGTCTCTTCACAATGATGGATCTATTTTGAGTGTAGCAAGCAGTGGCTACAACATCAGTCCAAAAATGCTTAAAAAGAGCAGATCCAACAAGCATTGTTCTTGCTGCTTCAATCAAAGTTTTGTTCCTTCTTTCAGCCACACCATTTTGTTCAGGTGTGTAAGGAGATGAGAAATTTTGGGAAACTCCTTTGTCATCATAGAATTTGATCAGTGAGTGATTTCTGAATTCAGTGCCATTGTCAGTTCTGAGTTGTTTGACATGAGTGTCATTTTGATTTTCAACTCTTTTGATGAATGACATGATGGCATCTGGTGCATGGTGTTTCTTTGTCAGAAAATATACCCAAGTGTACCTAGAGTACTTATCAACAATGAAAAGTGTATATTTTTCATGACAAATGACCCTAGGTGATACTGGGCCAAATAAGTCCATGTGAAGCAAATGAAGACTTTCTTTGATTGAGAAAGTTTGCTTTGTTTTGAAACTGGCCCTATGGTGCTTTCCTTTTTCACATGCTGAGCATGGTTTGTCCTTGGAGTAGACAAGTGAAGGAAGACCAATAACAAGATTATGTTTTGCCAGCAGAGTTATTGATTTGAAATTGAGATATTAGAGCCTCTTATGCCAAAGCCAATTGGTAATATGGGAGGCTTTAGCAAAGAAGCATGTCTCCTGAGTAGAGTTCATGTTCATGACATAAACATCTTTAACTCTTGGAGCAATCATCACAACTTCATGATTGGAGTTGAAGATTGTACCTTTTTTGTCATCAAACAGCACAAGATACTTTGCATCACAAAGTTGACTTATGTTGATGAGGTTGTGCTTCAATCTATTGACATATGCTACCCTTGAGAAAACTATACCATTGCATTTTACTGAACCAAATCCTTGAGTGGTAGCTGATGAGTTATCACCAAAAACAACTTTAGGACCTTGTTCCTCCTTATACTTGTGTAGATAACTTTTGGTGCTAATCATATGCCTTGAGCAGCCACTATCTAGGTACCAAATAGGCTTCTGAGATCACACTGCACAAGTTAAGGAAATGGTCAGTTTTGTTTTGAAACCCACCTTTGTTGGGTGGGGGTTTTAGATCTAGAAGGTGTTCTAGATCTGAAGGGTCCTCTAGTAGAGGGTATGCGTGATTGCTTAGAAGAAGAAGAGGTCTGAACAGCTTTTGCTTTCTTAGCCTAGAGGGCTTCACCTCTTCTGAACCACTCTATATGGTTGTGATCAGATGTAGTGTGGACATCGCTTCCACAAGTCTCACAACATTTGGTAATAGAGTTTGGGTTTCTTGGTTTAATACCTCTTCTGAGTGAGATGATTTGATTATGTCCATGAGTGTCATGGTCATAACTTCCACAAATATTATAGACAGGGTAATAGTGGCAGTCATTTGAGTGATGATTGCCCATACCACAATGAATGCATGGTGGGAAAGGCATATTTCGCCTGGAATGAGATGCTTCAGTTTTGTGAGCATCAGCACTTGTTTTAGCTAGCATATACTGAGTGTGTTCACAAGTGCGATGATCAGTTCTTTCACATTTAGTACAATAAATCACTCTTAGGCAAGTTTCAGTGAGATGATTGTTTAGACCACATAAATCACAAGCCTTTTTAAATTGTGTCTTGTACTTAAAATGAGGAGAATCTGAAGGTTCATCTCTGAATCGTGTTGGTGTTTGCTGCTGCCTGAGTTGCAATTTAAGATCATTGATCTCTTGCATGACAAGAGACATTCTCTCATCTTCCTCAGATCTAGCATTCTTTAGTTTATTGGTTGAAACTGAAGAGGTAGTTCCCATATATGAACCTTCAGCATGAGCTGAAGAGTTATTTGAAGTGTCAATTTTGACATGTTTGGAAGAACTACCTTTGTGTGTGGTGTGTGACTTGATGATAGACTGGCTAGTATTGGGTCTAGTAGAGGGTTCAGCACCAGCCAACTTCTCCAAAGGAGGAAGTGGGGTACTTACTTCATTCTGTATATCATCATCTGAGTCATCCTCAGTAACTGAGGACTCAACTGGTGCTGAAGTGTCAACACTTGCTTGAAACTCAGGGAGAAGGATTCGTCCAGTGTCATGATTGGGTAAATTCTCTTCACCTGACCTTTCAATGTCAGGGATCGAGCTACCATCCTCATTTGAGGCTTTGACAAAGACAATAGATTTGGTGCTGGGGGAACCTTCAGCACCAAGCATTTTCTTCTTTTGAACAGGTATTTGTTCACTTATGCATTGATTTACCCTATCAGAGTTTCTAAGCCAATATTTAACAATATCTTTTGCTTCTTTTAGTTCCACTCTAATGGAGTTATTTTCCTCCAAAATTTCTTTGTTCAATTGTTGAAAAGTAAGAATATCAAGTTTAGCTTCTTTTAGCTCTATTTGCTTACTTTCAAAATATTCAAGTTTTAGAACAAGTTTATGAAATTTTTCAAGCAAATTGTTTCTTTGCTCTTCAACAATTTTTAGATCAATGCACAAGTAATCAAAGACAAATTTAATGTCATCTTTATATTTTAATACAAGAAGAGTTTGTAACTTTTTAATTTTGGCATTGACCCATTCACCATTTCTGGCATTTCTCTGGTCACAACATTTGAATTAGCCCCTTCATCATCAGCAAGTGCCATCAGCACTTTCACATTTACCATTTCATCATCATCTGAAGAAATATCTTCTTCATCCCATTCATAGGCTTCAGCAACAAGCCCTTTGTTCTTGTCTTGCTTGGGAGTCTTGGATGAGGAGCTTTCAGTACTCATTAAGGCCAATCTTGCCTTGATTTCTCTGTATTTGGCCTTGAAATTGAGATTTTACTAGTTAAAAAAGTTCGTTTTCTCGGTGTCTTAACGAATTGATTTCCGGTTCAAAGTGAGACTCAAATGTTTTTGGTAAATAAAAAAAGAAAGTTGATTATCTATAACTAATTAAAAAGTAAATGCGAAAAGTATTTAAAAACAAACTAAAGACAAGTACACATAACAAAAGTAAAACAAGGCGAATATTAAAAACTAAAAATTAAAACGATATTAAAACAAATATTAAAACAAATATTAAAACAAATAATAAAACGAAATTTAAAGCAAAAAAATTAATAAAAATAAAACTAAAAGACGAAATCAACTATCGACTCGAATATAAAGTTCACTAAATGAAAAAGGAAAGAATAAAACTAAAATGTCACTTTAAAGCTAAACGAGGGAAAACCAAAAGCGGGTACTAAATAAAAGATAAAACTTGAACTTTACGAAAAAATATTAATACTAAAAATCGACGAAAAATTCAACTAAAAATACGTAACTTTCAAAAATAAAATCGGAACAACTTTCAGACAAAACTAAACAATTACGAAACAATACTATTAAATAAACAAGCTAGCAGGCTAGCTGCTGGAAGCAGCCAGCCTACTAGGTGAAAATGGCGCCAAACAAAAGCATGCATGCATGACATTTCCATCGCACTCATATTGTTCCATCGTACTCTTATTGTAGAGTTAATTTCATCGTAGTAATGAAAATGCCATCGCACCCAGGGCAATTTTTGACTCAATCGCAGTCAAGGATCGTAGCCACGGATCGCACCCACGGATCGCACCCACGATCGCAACAAGTGATCGTGGTGAGGATTATGGAGTGTGATCGTGGTGACGATCGTACTAAGGATCGCAGTAATGGATCGCAAGTAGAAACCCTCGGGGTTTATGCGATCACACTTACTGGATCGTGCTAGTAAAACCCTTAAGCATTACGATGGCATACAATAAACAAACAAGCAAATACCAATAAGCACTTATCTAAAAACTTAACCAAATCAAATTTAAGAAAAAGCTAATAGACCAAAATTTAAAAACTTTTAAAAATACTAAATAATAAAAAATATTTAAAAACAACTTTTTATAAAAATAAACTAGAAAGCACTTAATCAAAAATAAGAAAATTAACACAATAAGCACAAAAACACTTTAAGCTATAAAAATCAAACATTAAAAGATCAATAAGCATAAATTTGAAAACTTTAAAATTACGAAATAAGCAAACTTTAAAAAGACTAAACTTTTTAAGAAAATTAAAAAGCAAATAAGCTAAATGCAAAATAAGCCAATAAGATTGTCAAACTTATAGCTTAATTCGTATAAAATCTTAGATGAAACAAAAAGATGAAATTTTTAATCAAACATCAAAATCAACAAGACATGTATATAAAGAGATCGAATTTAAGATCATATATAAAAAAACTAAGAAAGATAGAATAAGATTAAGATTAAAACAAGAATTAAGCTATTTGAAAGTAAAGTTTTGATTACAAACAAGAAAGGAAGATAAAAGATTGAGATCCTAGTGAGAGAAACTGTCAATTTCTCTCTCTAGAACCACCTACCAAAATGAAAATGAAAACTACCCTAAACTAAACCTAACCAACCCTCCTAAATGAGTTTAGGAGGGTATTTATAGGAAATGGGGAGGTGCATGTGTTGCCTCCTCTTTCTTTCTTTCTTCACGTCTTCTCGTCTTTTAAGTTCTTCGACTTTATCGACTTTGTCTCGGGATTAATTAAACTCGTCTTATAATTTCTTTATTTTATTAGACTCGAGTTCTTCGGATTTATTAAACTTCCGTCTTTAGACTTGTTCTTCGATAAATCTTCAGAATAGGCCTTGGACTTCCGTTCTTTTTGCACTCTTGATCTCTTGACTTCGTCTTTTGTCGTTTTCTTCGATAAAAGCCCGTGAAAGCCCGTGTTTTCCTCCCTTTTCACATTTAGGTCCTAAATCACAACAAAAACACAAACCACGCATAATTCCGACATTTACGACATAAAATACACGTTTTGGCTTGGTTTTTATTATAATTAAGTGGTAAAAGGATGGGTGTTTTCACACCTATCAAATCCCCTACACTTGACCATTGCAATGTCCTCATGCAATGCATTAATTACAAAGCAAGATTACACTTTTCATCACAATTAATCCACATTGGCCTTTATTAAAGAGATAGAAAATAACAAAACATTCAAAGGAAGAAAATAAGTAAAGAAATCAAAGACATACCTTGGGGTTTTGAAAATCTCATGAATGATTATCATCCTCAAGTTTTCACGTTCCCTACACCAAGCTTAAAAACGAGATCATTGTTATTAGAAGTTAGCAAAATATCACAAACTCATGTGGGCCAATTATTTACTTAGACTCCCTTATTCCTAGGTGTATCTCTTATATTTTATTGTTGTCTTGAATGATCACGAGGATGCATTGTTGACTTATTTTGATAGTTATTTAGGCTGAAAATAAAGTGGACGATTTAATCAATAGTTAGCTAAAGGACAAAATCTTTTAAAACTGCTTCTCGGGACCTCATAAAGTTCATATCTTGGCATAACTTGCTTCACAATTTGAGATCTTTCTCGGACCGATATTTGGCAGTGACTTCATACTTCAAATATTTGAGAGACGTTCTTGAAATTATGATCTTCTCTTCATAATAGGAATTTCTTCACTTGAAGTTTTGAGAGATTCTTCATCTTTGGACCACGACTTCTTCATTTTTTCTCCAATATTTATCTTGGACTTTGATATACAACGATCCGCCTCCTTTTAGGACTTGGATCTATTTATCCTCATACCTTGTCAGGGCCTTTTTGGATAGACTTCTCCATGATCTTTTGGGGAGTACTTGCTTTTCGTCGTGTGTCTCGATCCTTCATATTGATTTTCGATAAATGATTCTTCACATCACTTTTGGATCTTTAGCAACACAATGTAGCCCTCATGCCTTGTTAGGGCCTTTTCGGACTCGCCAATCTTTGCATCCCGCTTCAATAAGTTATGCCTTGGCTATGAACTCTAATTAATACCGAGCAACTTTTAAACGATCTTGTGCTAGAAGCTAAGTAACTTTTCAAATCGTACAACCTTATTTATTACAGATAAATTTATTAGCAAGCAATGGGAGAATAGGCTCATAATTAACTCACATAAATTCATGAAAGAATACCAAACTTATAATTGACTCTATCATCTCTCGTCCTCCACAGTTTAAAATCTCAAGGAATGAGACTCGTGGATGCTTAGCCAATTAAATCAAAGTTTTGGGTTTTCGAGTCATCTATAGGATCTTGCAAATTCTTAGACTTTTTCAAGTTTAGAAATCGCATTTTAAAGTTCCCTTGATAAACGACTCTCTAGGATCAATTATAGGAACTTGCGAAAAGTTCTTGTTCTTAACCCGTGAGAGTTAAGACCTTCGCGTTTTAAAGTTCCCTATATAAAAGCCTAGCAAAACTTGACTTAAACACGTTAAGGATACTAGCAAGAGTAAACTTGGATAAGTAAACTCGGGTTAAGTCAAAAGATTCACAACGTTCGAAAACTTAAAACCACTTTATTAAAAATTTTATTCTAGCAAAGAAAGAAAATAACTATAACAAAGGAAAATACAACTACACAACTAGGCCAAAATAGATTAAAAATTTTGAAATATGTCGCAAAATCAAATTTTCCGGTTAAAATGAGGACAAATACAAGGAAAAGCCCACTTAACTTCGATAGAAGTCCCCTCTACACTTAATATAAACATTGTCCCCAATGTTTAAGCATGTGGGAGTAAACTCCCCTACACTTAGGACACTGTGCACGTTGTTTAAATCTTGCTAAGGAAGAGACAACTAAAGTGATTCCTATTTTAATATTGAATAAATATAAAATAGTGAATCGAGAAGAGTTTAGGATAAAACCGGGAAGACGGGCACACGGAATCACGGGTCGTCAAAAATCATCAAGAGTGTGTCTTTGAAGCTTTAATCTCTGCACATAATAAGAAAGAAAACAAGAAACACCAACGGGGCTCCCCCTACACTTATGGTGAAAACAGATAAAGATAGATACTCGGGTTGCCTCCCGAAGAGCGCTTGTTTATATTAACCGAGTCACGAGCCTAACTCGTCCCGATATAAATGTTCCATGGGGAAGCCTCGAATGTAATACCGGGATCAAAGACCTTGTGCTCGTTCCCGGAGGAAAATAATAAAGGAGAGGCCGGAGGATAAGTTTTGAAAGGTAGAAAAGTCCTTTCAACATATGAGAAGTATGTGAAGTCTTGATCCACGGGAGGTGGGGTGGGTAAAGGAGACAAATTGTCATCCCCCAAAGATAATGGATGGTCACTATTCGGCAAAGCCGTAAAGGTATCAATCATAGAATGGTCATTGTCACCTCCCGGGTCAAAGCACTCATCCTCATTTCCCGGTATGAAACGAGGAGAGTAAAAGCGATACATCACCCGCTTGGGTGTGCACGCGGTAGGATGAGGTGGCAATATAATATGAGAAGTATGAGAACAATTACCTTCCACCTGCATAGAGTTAAGTCTTTCCACCTCTGCGATAGAAGGAGGCATGGCTAACAAAGTATGCTCATTAATAGCAAGAGAAACAGGGCTATCAATGTCCTCAATCCCTTCGTCAAAAAGGGGATTCACCTCACTAGATATGTAGGTGTCATCAAAATCAAATAAAGGGTTCGAATAAATCTTGAAAGTTTCTTTCGGAACGTCTTCATCGGATAGTGACTCGTCATCACTAGAAGTAAAATCATCATCTTGATCAAAAAGAGGATTAGAGAAAGCCAAAGAATCATCTCCCAAAGTGTTGATGGAAGGAACATCATCATTAAGAACGACCTCTTCCGTAAGTTCCTCAAAAGTTAGCACATCACAAACCTCATCAAAGAATTTATCAAGACCAAAATCACTAATCTCACTCGAAGTATCACAATCCTTAGAGGCATTGAGGATATTAAGAGAGGGAAGTGCAATTGCGCTAGGACATTGAGCAACTAGATCATTCCAAGAAATAGTATTCTCATCGTCATCATCATCATAATAGTATGGACGCACAAGAGGAGGGGTATAATCACTAAGATTAGATACTTGCTCTTGTTGCTGTCGCTTTTCCTCCTCCCTAACTTCTTTTAGCTGAAGAACGGCTTCTTGAAGTTGCAAAATAATGGCTTGTGTTTCGTCATTCAAAGTAGTGACTTGTTGGGCAATACGAATTCTCTGAGAGGATTGATGATTGAGGGTGGGATGTGGGGGCTCACAGTTATGAAAACCAGAATTATAGCACGGATGTGGCTCATAGGAAGTCATTGGTTGAGAAGAATTAGAACACGGATGTGGTTCATAATAATCCATCGGTGAAGAAAAATGAGGACACGGATTTGGCTCATAATAATTCATTGGTTGACAATAAGAAGTATCGTGAGGGCCCTCACAATTTTGGCAACATGGGTATGGAGAAAAACCCGGTGAGTTTTGTGGATAGCTATTTCCATTGTCATAATTGTAACCCGGTTCTTGCCCGTGACCATACGGGTATCGAACCGGACACGAAACATGCCAATGAGAATCGCTTCCACAATAGACGCAAGGGGGAATAGGAGGTGGATTAGAAAAGGACGAATTAGTCGAGTTGCACGATGGACAAAATCTGAATTGTGTATTATCGATATCGTTTCTGCACCGCTCACATGTACACCATTGACATGAGTCGTTCCCGTATAATCGTCTCCCACACCCGACGCAATGGACATAAGGATCCATAAAGAAAAATAGATAAGCAAGAAGAATATTTTTGGTGCAAGATTTTGAAAAAGAGATGCTTTTATGATTTTTCAAATGTTTTTGGATTTTTAAAAATTTTTGACACGAAAAATAACGTTCACGAATGAACGGATCCCAAAATCCAACGCGTCTCTCACAAAAAACCGTTAATCTTCACGAAAAGAGCCGGCAGCGGCGCCATTTGAAATTGAGATTTTGCTAGTTGAAAAAGTTCGTTTTCTCGGTGTCTTAACGAACTGATTTCCGGTTCAAAGTGCGACTCAATTGTTTTTGGTAAAGAAAAAAAGAAAGTTGATTATCTATAACTAATTAAAAAGTAAATGCGAAAAGTATTTAAAAACAAACTAAAGACAAGTACACATAACAAAAGTAAAACAAGGCGAATATTAAAAACTAAAAATTAAAACGATATTAAAACGAATATTAAAACAAATAATAAAACGAAATTTAAAGCAAAACAATTAATAAAAATAAAACTAAAAGACGAAATTAACTATCGACTCGAAAAAAAAGTTCACTAAATGAAAAGGGAAAGAATAAAACTAAAATGGTACTTTAAAGCTAAACGATGGAAAACCAAAAGCGGGTACTAAATAAAAGATAAAACTTGAACTTTATGAAAAAATATTAATACTAAAAATCGACGAAAAATTCAACTAAAAATACGCAACTTTCAAAAATAAAATCGGAACAACTTTCAGACAAAACTAAACAATTACGGAACAATACTATTAAATAAACAAGCTAGCAGGCTAGCTGTTGGAAGCAGCCAGCCTACTAGGTGAAAATGGCGCCAAACAAAAGCATGCATGCATGCATGCATGACATTTCCATCGCACTCATATTGTTCCATCGTACTCTTATTGTAGATTTAATTCCATCGTAGTGATGAAAATGTCATCGCACCAAGGGCAATTTTTGACTCCATCGCAGTCAAGGATCGTAGCCACGGATCGCACCCACGATCGCAACAAGTGATCGTGGTGAGGATTATGGAGTGTGATCGTGGTGACGATCGTACTAAGGATCGCAGTAATGGATCGCAAGTAGAAACCCTCGGGGTTTATGCGATCACACTTATTGGATCGTACTAGTAAAACCCTTAAGCATTACGATGGCATACAATAAACAAATAAGCAAATACCAAATAAGCACTTATCTAAAAACTTAACCAAATCAAATTTAAGAAAAAGCTAATAGACCAAAATTTAAAAACTTTTAAAAATACTAAATAATAAAAAATATTTAAAAACAACTTTTTATAAAAATTAACTAGAAAGCACTTAATCAAAAATAAGAAAATTAACACAATAAGCACTAAAACACTTTAAGCTATAAAAATCAAACATTAAAAGATCAATAAGCATAAATTTGAAAACATTAAAACTACGAAATAAGCAAACTTTAAAAAGACTAAAATTTTTAAGAAAACTAAAAAGCAAATAAGCTAAATACAAAATAAGCCAATAAGATTGTCAAACTTATAGCTTAATTCGTATAAAATCTTAGATGAAACAAAAAGATGAACTTTTTAATCAAACATCAAAATCAACAAGACATGTATATAAAGAGATCGGATTTAAGATCATATATAAAAAAAACTAAGAAAGATAGAACAAGATTAAGATTAAAACAAGAATTAAGCTATTTGAAAGTAAAGTTTTGATTACAAACAAGAAAGGAAGATAAAAGATTGAGATCCTAGTGAGAGAAACTGTCACTTTCTCTATCTAGAATCACCTACCAAAATGAAAATGAAAACTACCCTAAACTAAAACTAACCAACCCTCCTAAATGAGTTTAGGAGGGTATTTATAGGAAATGGGGAGGTGCATGTGTTGCCTCCTCTTTCTTTCTTTCTTCACGTCTTCTCGTCTTTCAAGTTCTTCGACTTTATCGACTTTGTCTCGGGATTAATTAAACTCGTCTTATAATTTCTTTATTTTATTAGACTCGAGTTCTTCGGATTTATTAAACTTCCGTCTTTAGACTTGTTCTTCGATAAATCTTCAGAATAGGCCTTGGACTTCCGTTCTTTTTGCACTCTTGATCTCTTGACTTCGTCTTTTGTCGTTTTCTTCGATAAAAGCCCGTGAAAGCCCGTGTTTTCCTCCCTTTTCATATTTAGGTCCTAAATCACAACAAAAACACAAACCACACATAATTCTGACATTTACGACATAAAATACACGTTTTGGCTTGGTTTTTATTATAATTAAGTGGTAAAAGGATGGGTATTTTCACACCTATCAGGCCTCAAAGTCTTTTGTTGGTCTGAGTTCAACCCTGTTTTGCTGAAATGGAGTAGAAGCAATTTGTTTTGGTTGAAATGATGATTGACCAGATGGTCTTGATTGAGCTGGTGAGGAATATGAAGGGAGAGATGTTTTTGAATAAAAATCCCTAGCATAGTGACCAGTCTTCCCACATTTGTAGCAATCAGTGTCAACTGAAGCTTTTGTGGAGCTAGAGAACTTGCCTCCTTTCTTAAAGAACCTTCTAGACTTGGCCAGAAGTGCTCTTTCATGAAATTCCTCTTCGAGGTCATTCAGATATTCCTCACTAGATCTAGTATCTTCCTCATCATCAGGACTATCTTGGTAGTCTTGAATGACAACCTCACTGAAGAAGGTTGTGGACAAGGGTGTAGCAATGGTAATGCTTTACTCTTGATTGAGCCTTCATAAATCCTATCAACTAGATTTTCTTCATATTTAAGTTTCCCAAAAAGAGACGCTAGATCACAATCTTTAATGTGATTAGCATTTCTCAAGCTTTGGCAGAAACTGAGCCACTTTTTTGGCAATGCATTAACAAAAACTGTGTTGATTTCAAGTTTTGAAAGCTCAACACCATCATTCACAAGTTTATTCATCAGTGCTTTGTATCTGGTGAATGTCTGTGTGAGGGTTTCCCCTTCTTTGTGCTTGAAGGTGTTGTATTGAAGCTTTAAATCCATGATTTTGGTTTCTTTTACATCAGAGGGTCCCTCATGGTAAAGAATAAGGTCCTCCCATGTTGCTTTAGCTGTTTTACAATTTACAACAGAATTCATTTGGTCATCTGGGAGCACATACATGATGAGAATTTTGAGACGCTGATCTAGGTTAGCAGTTTTTCTCTCATCAGCAGTCCATTGTGCTTCAGGTTTTTTATTGTCCCCAACTATGGGAGCAAAAGGACCATTTTCAATGATTCTAAGGAATTGAGGTTCAATTCTAACTATGTGGACAAGAAAACTCTTCTTCCAATTTGTAAAGTTGGCTACCTCTAGTACATGAGCAGCATTGAGTTGGACACCCCTATATTCTAGGGGTTGTGGTATAACTTGAGCCATTTTGGATCTTGATTTGAAAACTTTTAAATGAGCAGTTTAATAAAATAAGAGTTTAGCTAATCAAACCGCTCTGATACCACTTGTTGGTCCCTAGTAATTCGTTATTACTTATTATCTTAAGTAACAACTCTTACTTCGACTCAAGTGTGTTGTTTTAACAATATATAAGAACTATGAAAGATTAAAACAACAATACCAATATACTTTTCAACGTATAGACTTTTATTAGAATCAAATAAAGAATCTATAACCTACTTTGTTTGCGGATTAACAAAGTGGTTGAATGACAATGGGTTTTGATCTCCTTTACTTAAACGTCTAACCAAAGTTAAAGTCTAAGCTCCAATCTAAACATTCATATGCATCTTGGCTATATGGTTTAGTTGGTGTCGAGAGAGAAAGGTTTTCTAGAGTTTAAGCTCTTGTATTGGTTAACCTTTCTCTCCCAATGTACACTCCTTATATTGGCAGTGTAATTAGGGTTTTCATTTTGGATGTTTAAATGCATGGGTTTATCCAGTGGGTGGTTGATGCCCATGCTGGATAAACAGTATAAAGTACATATTAAACTATTCTAAAAAAGATAAAGGTTGTACTTATATCTAAGTATACAAGCAACCTACTTTGAATTAAAGTTATCTTTTCCCGCCTAATGCAAACCATCATAATACTGAAGAGTCTTCAGTATCCTAGAGGAGATCGACATCATTCAGTTTGGTATTGTCAAACCAAACTGAACTAAAAGCCCTTCTGCAGTCCTTGTTCTTCAGCAACTAGACCGCCTAGTATTTGAAGTGAAGACACCTTTGTCTTCTAAGTTCACTGGAAGGGGAGTGTTGAACTTCCTTCAGCTATAAAGTCTTTAGTATGAACTTTGTTCCTCTGGTCCTCCTTCAGCAGACTGGCCTTACTGCTAAGCATGAAACACTTAGGTGGATTTTATATTCAAATCCTAGAGTTGCTTCAGGGTCAGTAAATACTGACCCAACAATATTGTTGAACAAGAAGATCAATTTTACTTTCTTTGACTTGGCTATTACCTTGGTGGGTTACTAAAAGAGTATTCCAAATGTCTTTAGCGGTTTCACACATAAAAATCCTTTCGTACTCTTTCTTTGGTAAAGCATTATAAATCACCATTTTAGCCTCATTATTTTTAGCAAGTTTCCTTTTAGTATCATCATTAGCTTTATCAAAAGTAACTATCTCCTTACTTTTAGAAACTTAATTATATTGAAATGGCAAAAAATCACCATTGGTAATAACATGCCAAAGATCTAAATATTTTGATTTCACATAAGTCTCAAACCTATTTTTCCAATAAATAAAAATATCGGTTTCAAAAAGAGGTCGTCTTTGCATGGATTTCCCTTCAAGATACTTGTTGAAATCTATAGATCGATTCAAGTTCTAAAATACAATATATTTTAAAAAGTCTTGAGCAACCACACTCTGATACCAATTGTAGAAACTAGAAGGGGGGGTTGAATAGTTTCTTAAATTTACTTGTTAAATGTTGGTTTTAAAAAAATTCTTTTTCAAAAACTTAAGCTTGAGTATTTATGTGAAACCTTCTTATACACAATATGAACAAGGTATAGTGCAACTAAACTAATAATCACAAGTATAAAGAATAATGAATGTAAAGAGATAAGGGAAGGAAAGACCAAACCAAACACCAAGGATTTATAGTGATTCGACAACGAAGCTCACTCCTCGTTCCTACTTCACTCCTTGAGTACTCCTTACTCGAGAGTTCACTAATCAACAAGCTTCTTAAGGTGGAGAAATCGTACAGAACTTCGCTTAACCAATTTCCGACTCTAAGCTAAAAGTCGAGCCCTAATCTTAGTTAGGACCAATCTACACCAATATACTTTGAGGACTAAGTATTAACCTTAATACATACACAACTTCTAAATAGACACAACTACTTGGATCTTCACAATAATGACACAACAATGAATAAATAAGTTTGGATCTTCAATGGATCTTTGAGGTAGACACAACACTTCAAGAATGATAGTGTTCTTCTCTTTGCACTTTGAGAGGAAAAGATGATAGGAGAAAGATTCACTTCTAAACAAGTAGTAATCAAACAAATGATCAAGGATTTGAGTGATTTAAGAAGTATGAAAGAATCTGGAAATGTATGTGCAAAAGAGGTGGATTGAAAGTCTGAGAATGGTCCACTATTTATAAGACAAACATCAAACGGCTATATCTGCCCGCGGTTCCTTATTGGAGCCCGCAGTTCCTTATAGATAAGGAACCGCCATATGTGCTAAGGAACCGCCGGCGTAGAGTCTGCTCCCTTTTATCGTTTAGTGGCTGGGGATTAAAATATCCTGAAAAGATATTCCAAACCAAGATAGAATATGCCATTTTCAAATTTCAAATTTTCAAATAATTAATTTAATAAAACATTTTCTTAAAAAGAAAGTTTAATAATAAAACTTTGTCACACTTAATAAAAGTGAGTTTTAAGAAAAGATTAAATCCTTGATCACTTAATTAGGATAATTACTTGTTTGTTCATACCTTAAGTGATGATGGTTGAAATGAAAAATACTTGAACTCCAGAATTCGTTTTTCATTATTTTCGTAAATGCTTGTTTTTACATATTGTCATAATCAAAACAAAGTGAGACCAAAAAATGCAAGTAACGTTTTTAGGCATCATTACATTAACGCTTTCAAATACTGAAACACTCTAGATAGAGCTTGCCAATGTAGAGCACTAGGATTGCTAGTATACTTACTAAGCTGTCCTACAACAAAAGCTATATCAGGCCTAATGCTAATCATGGCATACATAAGACATCCAACAACACTAGAGTATTCTAGCTGAGACACTGTAATTCCCTTATTAGGAATCAACTTCACAGTAGAATCAAATAAAGTATGAGCAGAAATACAATCAACAAAGGTAAACTTGCTAGAATTTTTTCAATATAATGAGATTGAGAAATCGAGATACCATTGTTTCCTCGTTTGATTCTAATACCAAAAATCACCTCAGCCTCCCCCAGATCTTTCATATCAAACTTAGATGACAAAAATTCCTTTGTCTTATCAACTTGATCTTGGTCAGTGCCAAAGATCAACATGTCATCTACATTGTTGTCCCTAATAATATGATGATAGATTAAGAAATAAGATGGAAATGATATGAGTTTTAGAGAGATAAAGTAGTGAGAGAAAGTAGAGAGAAGGAGAGGATTAACTTGTAGAATATTAGATTAAGAAAAGATTAGTTACAAATGACCATCCACCCTCCTAACATGCTAGGAGGGTAGTATATATAGTCCACCCACATGCGGGCTTTAATGGGCTATATATTAGGCCGGGCTTGTCTTTTGGACTTTAATTAGTTTAAATCCAAGCCCGTGAACCACGACTAATTAACTACTTATTACAACGGTCTAATAAATATTACAATAGAAACCTATGACCGAACATTCTTGTTTGACTCAATATTTTGAGGCTAACAATCTCCCCCAATGTGAGGTCATTCCTCTTCGATATTTGGATTCCAGTGGAGATTTATGAATTTCGTCATAAGTGAGTCTTGAACGTGTAATAGTAGTGTTGTTCCTTCATGTTGTGATCTTTGAGCCTTTGTCGTTGTCTTTTGACTTTGTCTTTTATCTTGAGATCTTCAAATCATCCTTGACTTGTCTTTGCCATCTTGCGATCTTGTGTCTTTATCCACATGCTCACACTTTTAATTGCTGAATAAGTCTTTGGGCCTGAATATGTGGTTTTGAATCTTTGACTTTGCTGAGTACACCGTGACGCCACCTTCTCGAGACAAAACATAGACACGGACTGATTGGCTTTGACATTCGTCCTAAATCGGTAGCGTTTTACCTCCGGTCGGTGAAGACCGTTATACGATATTAAATACCGTACCTGTGATTAGGTAGATTCAATTAAGAATCTCCTTGATAGGGTTTCGCGGCTGTACTAGCCGTTCTCTTTACTCGACCGTCTCAAAGCAAGACTACGAACATAAAGAGTGAATCAATTGGATAAATATCCGCTTGATTAAAGTCGTCAATTCAAATTCCTGGAACAAGTTTGATTCATTAAGAATCTTACCATTGTTGCTTTCCAGTTGACACAAGTTTGATTCACAAGAATCTCACAAGTCACCTACAGTATCGCTGTTTGATGTTGACGCTAGAAGGATTTCCATTCGTCACTGTGAATATTAATGAATATCACTCTGAATGTTCTGTCAAGACCATAAAAATATTGCGTAGAAACCTGAAACGAGTTTGAATCAATTCAGAATCAAACCACTGTTGCTTTTCAGTTTTACATATGTTCAATTCATAAAGAATCTTGCATATGACCTACCGTAGTGCTGTTTGATGTTAACACTGGAAGGATTTCCACTCATCATTGTAAATACTAAGTAGTATCACCCTGAGTGTTCTAGCAATATCACAAGGATATAGCGTAGGACTCTCTTGATCTTCATCCGTGTGTCCTAACGAGATTTGAATGATCTCTTGGCTCTAGACTCGATTTGTGCACTTTTAGTGGTCAGAGGCTGGAGCAGATGCCACCTATTCAATATCAACTATCTCGGAGTAAGAAAGTCAATAGAAGTCGTGTTGATCTCCATGACAATAAAACAAACTTCTTTTGAGAGAAGCTTGAGTAGCTAGGAAAGGGTTGTGCTTCACATCACTGGGTCCATGATGAGTTTGTCTTCATGATGAGTTGACCCGGTTTCTGCCTAAGTTGTATGGAGGGCTTCTTTCTTTAGACCCTTTATCCTTACATTTCTTTTTCATTCTTCAACCCCTTCAATGCTTACCAAGACATCATTAATAGCACCTTGTTATGATTGTTCCAGTGCTATCATCAGTACTTAATCGGCATTCAGCTTCGTTCACATTCTACTCCATCTTTCCTAAGGACTTCTAATAATCTATTGGATTGTCCCTAGGAAGATCCCTCCGGTTCTGGTTTGATCATAGGACTTAAACCTAACCACCCTTTTGACACCAATAACGTCGTGAATTAAAGATGTTGCGGGTATTTGATCGTAACCATGAGTCTTTGAGTCTTTAGATCACATTTTAATTACATTTTCTCCCCTATCTCTAATATATAAAATTGTTTGATATTAGAGATACCAAAATTGATTAAAATATGAAAATCTTCGGGAGAAAGATGTGTCAAACTTAGCATGAACTTTAAAACGCTCCCCCTCAAAAATTGATCCAATTGAATTGTCATTTCGAGGATATGATCCACATTAAACTTTTGAGGAAAGGAGTTGTTGAACACACAATTTTTGAAAGATTTTGAATATCGTTGAGAAATTCTTGAAAAAATTGTGTTCAACGCTTTTTGAAAAATCAATTCTTTTTGTCGAAAAGGTTTTTCTAAAGCATAAACTTGAGTTCATAGAGTTTGAATGTCTTGACGTATCCTTCAAGTGTAAGAAGATTTCTCTTGTTTTGTTGAGGGTACGAGCACGAAATCGTACACTCCCCCGTGAATATTGTTCCGGGTTGCAATCTGAAAGTGATTACAAGTCTTTGTGTTGAGCTCAAAACGTTGAATGTTTTGTGACAAGCTCAACCCAAGATAGATTGCTCTACCCGTTTTTGGAAATATTGTCCAGAATAGACACTTTCCTTTAAAAAAAATAGAAATGACATGTTTTGAAAAATATTTACAACTTTCATTCGAGCTTTATGTACACACCCGTGTCGTTATTGAGCGACATTTCTAGGTACGTCCATATTATCTATACTGAAAGACATGTCGAGATGTATATTTTTGGATTATCAAAGATTTTTTAATTTTGTATTTTGCTTTTTGATTAATATTTACAGGTAGATGTTTGATAGATGAATCAAGCAGGCTTCTTTGCCAGAACCTCCAATTCTGTTGGAGTCAAACATCTCATACCAATTTTCCTAACAAGATACGCAAACCTCTCTTTCGAAAGAGCTTTTGTAAACAAGTCAGCTAATTGGTAATCAGTTCCAACAAAGTATAATTCAACAATACCCTTTTCTACTTGTTCCTTAATGAAGTGATATCTGACATCGATATGCTTCGTGCGGGAATGCTGTACCGGGTTGTAGAAGATGGCTATGGCTGACTTTGAGTCACAATACATAGGTACTTTATCAAAGTGGAAGCCATAATCCGTGAGTTGTGTTCTCATCCAAAGAACTTGAGCACAACACACAGATAGAGACACATACTCCGCTTCGGCTGATGACAGTGACGTGCAGTCCTGCTTCTTGGAAGACCATCCCACAAGCTTATCTTGTCCTAGAAATTATGCACCACCAGAAGTACTTTTACGTGTATCAAGACACCCTGCATGATCAAAATCTGAATATGCCGTTAGAAAGAAATCAGTTTCCCTCGGGTACCAGAGTCCTATGTGAATGGTATTCTTAAGGTACCGAAAGATCCGTTTAACCTCCTTGAGGTGCTTTTCAGTGGGTCGTGCTTGATATCGTGCACAATAACACGTAGCCTGATGAATATCAGGTCTGCTTGCTGTCAAGTACATGAGGGACCCGATCATGGAACGATATCTCGTTTGATCTATGGGTAATCCCTCCAAATCAGCATCTAGGGATGTGGTTGATAATGGTGTCCCAATGGGGTCACATGATGTCATACCATGCTTTGTGATTATCTCTTGACAATACTTAGCTTGGTTAATGAATATACCACTTGGGGATTGGTGAACTTGAATTCCTAGAAAGAATTTTAGTTCGCCCATCATAGACATTTCAAATCTGCTGTGCATTACTTTTTCAAACCATTTTGAAAGTTTTGGGTTTGTAGACCCGAAAATAATGTCATCAACATAAATCTGCACAAGCAAAATGTCATCCCCATATTTATAAATGAACAAAGTTAAATCAATGGAACCTTTTGAGAACCCTTTGGAGACCAGAAATTTCGAGAGCTCGTCGTACCACGCCCTTGGAGCTTGCTTAAGTCCATAAAGTGCTTTGTGGAGACGATACACCTTGTCAGGATAATGAGGATTGACGAATCCTTCCGGCTGCGTGACATAAACTTCTTCCTTCAAAGGACCGTTAAGAAACGCCGTCTTTACGTCCACTTGATAAACGATGAATCCCTTATGTGCAACATAAGCAAGGAAAATCCTGACCGCTTCCATTCGAGCTACTGGTGCAAATGATTCTTCAAAATCAATACCCTCTTTCTGTCCATACCCTTTAGCCACTAGTCTAGATTTATTCTTGATGATCGTGTTCTCTTCATCCATCTTGTTTTTCCAGATCCATCGAAGATTTAATGGTGTTACATCGTATGGTCTGTCAACAAGTTCCCAGACTTTAAGTCTTTCAAATTGTTGAAGTTCAGACGTCATGGATTCAATCCAAGCATGATCAGCTAATGCTTCCTTGATGTTTTTCGGTTCAACTGAACTCACGGCGAGTGCGAACATACAAACATCGGCATCGGTGTTAAGCTGTCGTCTTGTGCGAACGGGCTGTGAAGGGTTTCCAATGACATGAACCAAAGGATGATCTCGGGTCCAGTGATGTGTTGAAGGATGTCGTTGATAGAACGTGTGCATATTTGACGGATCAACATGGCGAGTAGAAGACTCTCTAGTTTCGTGTACCGGTATACCGAATGGGTTGATAAATTCGTCTTCGTCAGATAATGCATTGTCTGCTTGATTTATGTTCTCTAGAGCAATGACAGTAGTTGTGGATGTTGTAGGATCGATTGTTGAAGTGATATTCTGAGGAGTTAAATCTGCAGCAACCGGTGTTGAAGTAGATGAAGTTGTATCCGGTTGTTGACGATGATCGGTATCATCATTCGTATCATGAGTGTCAGCGGAAGACTTCGATACAACTTGTTTCTCCCCCGTGAAATATTCATCATACATTGGTCCATATAACATTTCCAACTCTTCAATTGTCGTGTCGACTGTCATATCAGCTCTAGGAACATGTTCTGGAACCAGCGTTGAACTTGACGGTTCATTGTTGCGGTCTTGAGTTCCGAGTTCCGTGCTGTTGTGAACGGAAGTCGTTTGTCGTTGTAGATCGGGACTTAAATTGTTTTGTTCAAGTGCCATTTCTTGCAATTCATCAAACCGAATGTGAATGGTCTCGACAATCAATTTTGTTCTCTTGTTGTACACTCTATACCCCTTAGACTGAGTTGCATATCCCACAAGAATACATGCATCACCTTTCTTTTTCATTTTATCCAAATTCTCACCATCTCGAATAATGTAACAAGTACATCCAAAAACATGAAGGTGTTTGAGTGAAGGTTTTCGATCATGAATTATGTGATATGGTGTCTTTTCGTGTCTTGGGATAATTAAGGAACGGTTTTGTGTGTAGCATGCGGTTGACACGGCTTCGGCCCAAAAGTATAGTGGAAGTTTTGAAGCGGATAGTAAAGTTCGAGCAGCCTCAACTAAAGTACGGTTTCGTCTTTCAACAACTCCGTTTTGTTCGGGTGTTCGAGCAATAGATGTTTCATGTTCAATCCCTTCGGCTTCAAAATAGTTCCTCAGTGTTGAATTCAAAAATTCTGTACCTTTGTCAGTACGAACCACTTTAACTTGAGCTTGAAGACCACGTTGTATCAATTTAAGGCAGCTAATGAGAATGTCGGGTGGGACCACACATTGAGTAATCATCTACTATTACAAGAATATATTTCTTTCCATTGATACTCTGAACACACATGGGACCACACAGATCCATGTGAAGAAGATCTAACCGTCCTTTAGAGCTTGGTGTGGTTTTTGTTTTGAAGCTACTGTGTTTAGCTTTACAAAGTTCACAAGAAGAACAAAGATGATATTTGATGAATTTCAAGCTTGGAAGGCCTCTTACAATATCTTTCTTGGAAAGCAAGTTAATGGTATCAAAGTTGAGATGAGAAAGACGTTGATGCCATAACCATGCCTGAGTCGTTGAAGCTTTAGCCATGAAGCAAATTAGAGTTGATGAAGTTGTGTATTGAAGTGAGATTGTGTAAAGATCAGTACCCCGTGTACCGGTAAGTAAGTCATTCTCATCATAATCACGAACAAAACATGTCTTCTTTCTGAAAGCAACTTCCAAATCCGCATCACAGAATTGACCAACCGAGAAAAGATTATGATTGAGCCCTTCGACGTAGTATACCCTTTTGATGGTAATATTCCCCTGAACCAAATCTCCATATCCTAGGATCGGTGCAAATTGATCATTTCCGAATCAGACCGTACCCAGGAACTTCTCCACGAAGTTAATTAGAAGCTTGAGATTCCCCGTCATGTGCTTCGTGCATCCGGAGTCCAGTAAGAAGAGAATTATTTGTATCACCTGCAGAAGAGTTAGAACACGATGGAGCATTTGCTAAATTGGATACCACAGTATTTGTGATTATAGAATCATTAGTGTCCTTAACAACATTTAAAGGCATACTAACACTCGTAGTCACATTTTCTGTCCTAACTTTAGGCATCCATTTATATCTAGGAGGACATTGATTAGCAAACCACCATTTCCAAGACTTGCTAGCAGATTCATATAATTCCTTAATTTGGCTTCTAGGATTCTTAGTGGTGAAGTCTGAAGCATTTCTTTTCTTAGTGGGGGTAGCACCAGAATGGTTCACTTTGCGTTTGGGTTTACTAGCTCTAATAGGCATCGCAACTTGCTTCTTAGTTCTAGTATCTACGCCTTTGACTTTATTCATAGCACACATAGAATGATTAGCATTAGCACACTTGCCACATTTGACACAAACTAATTTCACATTCATAGCATTCAAATCATTCACGTCATTCATATCGTCATTACATGCGATTACAGACTTTTTATTCTTAAAAACATTCAAATTCCTAGGGTGTGCTTCTACTTCCTTCATCTTCCCTTGATTCTTGTGTTTCCAGACCTTATCATTCGCTTGAGTGCTCTTAAGCTGAGGCCGGCTAACACTAGTAGTGGAGACTATTCCTGTAGTAGAAGACACACGAATATTAGTGTTTATAGAAGTCTGAGGCGATTGAATAACTTTGTTTGTGGGCTTAGTGGTCATTCGATACATCCCTGGTTTAATCACATTATTGTGCTTAACGCTTGGTGCTATAATATTCTTATTGGTTGAGCTTGTGGTAACCTTTCCTTTCCATCCATCTTGGGGGCAAACACAGGTTTTGCAAATGAGGAATTAGATAAAGCAGATGGTTTTCCCAAGATAGAGGATCTATTCTCTTTAGAGGCATTGGGTTGTCTAACAACATTTTTCTTAATGCTAGGTTCCATAACTTTCCCACCCATTTTAGCAATGAGTTTCTGCAACTCTGCTATCGCTCTGTCCCTGTCTTGTAACTGAGCTTTCAATCCTTTAATTTCCAAATTCTGCTCATTCATTTCTCGAAATGTTTGGGAAAGTTTTTCTTGCAATTTATTATCGTGTGGAAAACTACCGACGTCTTTTTGCAAAGCAAGTTCAAGTGAATGACAATGTTTTTGAAGGAAATCAGTTTTGTGTTGAAGTAACTCAAAAGCCTTTTGTCAACATTTTCTTTACGTTTTGAAAGCTCAATTTCAAGACGTTCGCATTCTTCGCTTTTATCAAGATATTGGCATGCAACTTCAAAATATTCATCAATATCAGCGCAAGATGTAAAATAATCACACATAACATCTTTAGAAACGCATTCTTGCAAGAGTAAATCATATTCATCTGAAAAATAAGACTTTTCCATTTGAAGATCATCAATGTGTTTCTCAAGAGATTCAACATATTTAACCCCTGACAATTTAACCCTTGCTTCCATTTTCTTGCATAGCAACATCTTTTCCTTGTGATAGCTGGAGTCTCTAACCCTTTTCGGCTTCCTACATTCCTTTGCCATATGCCCATAACCTTGGCAATTAAAACATTGAATCCCACTCTGCTGAACCACTTGACTTCCAACCGTTTCCCTATGCCCAGTAGCAGCAGTAATCCTCTGAGTATCATACTTGGCAGTTTGTCGATCATATCTTGCAGAACCCTCAACATGTGTTGGATTATGTCGATCATACCTAGAAGGACATTCACCACGTCGACGTGTGTCATACCTTGGAGGACTCTCAATATATCGGTTATTGGTGTTGGATGATGTACAAAGATTGTTGTTGGTGGGTTTGTAGATTTTCTTGTAAGTCTTCATTATGAAAGCAATTTGTTGTTTCATCTCTCGGTTCTTTTGAGCTTGGTCTTCATCACTATCTTCTTCAGATGATGACTCAAATGGTGGTGATGGTGCTCTTGGAACTTTACCTCGAGATCTTGTGGATAATGAAGACTTAGATGATGTGGAAGATCGTGGTGAAGATGATGTAGTGGAATATGGCTTAGGAGCACGGGAGTTATGACTTTGAACATGTTGAGTTGTAGTCACTAAAGCAAGTGGATTAGCCGTCTTGGCAACACGTTCAGCTTGAATCTCATTGGCTTCATTCTGAAATTGCTTCAAGATGTCAAATAGTCGATGATATGAGACCTCGTCTAACTTTTCTTGTTGTTTCACCAAAGTGACGAACCGTGTCCACTCGGGTTGAAGTTGTTGAAGGAATTGGACATTGACTTGCATGGTGGAGACTTGCAGATTATTTCATGTCATGTCATTCATCGTCTTATAAAACCTGGAGTAGTAAGAGTCAATTGATTCTCCATCCCTTGAAGTAAACTTGCCAAAATTCCAAAACAAGTTAGTTTTGACATCTTGTTTGTTGAGTGATTCTCCTTGTTGCAATCGTTCAATAGCAGTCCACATTTCATGTGCTGTAGGACATGCATCAACCGTGGAGTAAATATCATCTCCAATTCCACTTAGAACCATATAGATGGCTTCCTTATCCGCATCATGCCAAGCATAATTTTGATGTGTGAGATCGGCTCTTGTTTCATAACGTTCACTTGCAGGTATTGGATCAGTAGTATCTGTGGCAGCTCTTGGAGGAATTGAGATTTTCTTGAATACATAGGGTCCATGAGTAAGCATTTCCTCAAGGCATCACCATTGGGTCTTGTATCAAGATATCGTATGAAGCGTGATTGCCATTGAGCATACCTACCAGACACAAGCATTGGTGGTCTCTCTTTATTCCCTGCCACCATGATATTGTTGTTTGTGACACGATATTCTTGAGTGGAATCCATCTCAAAATGAATGTGGAGTGAATAAGATCTGAAGTAGATGAAGTTGTGAAAATATTGTGGTTGAAACTTGACGAAATAGTGAAGAAAATTTTATCCGGAAAAACAAGTAGTTATCCGGAAAAAATTCAATGACCTTATCCGGAAAAATTCAATGCGTGGCTTATCCGAAATGTTTCACTTTGCTCTTATCCGAAATGTTGTGAGATAAGTTATCCGGAATAATTTGTCTCTCTCGTATCCGGAATAAATGTTCTTCGACTTATCCGGAATAATACAAAACGACCTTATCCGAAAAAACTGTTTATCCGGAATGTTTATCATTCTTTATCCGGAATAAATCTCCTTTGGTTTATCCGGAATAAAAATCTTATTCGGAATAATCTAACAAAACTCGTATCCGGAATAAACTCTTATCCGGAAAAATTAGGAACCTCTTATCCGGAATAAGCGGTTATCCGGAATATCATCAAACTCTTATCCGGAATAACGTGCTACCTTCGTATCCGGAATACCCTGCAAGACTAGCTTATCCGGAATCTACTGAAGAAGTGCTTATACGGAATCCTCCCGTCTCGCTTATCCGGAATACCTTGCAACTGTGCCTTATCCGGAATCTTCCCGAGGTGCTTATCCGGAATAAATCAAGTCACCCTTATCCGCAATATTTGCCAAGCTGCTTATCCGGAATACACAGGTGATGCTTATCCGGAATATTGATAAACCTCTTATCCGAAAAAACGAATTCGCTTTATATCCGGAATAATGAAACCCTAAAATTCCAAATAACACTCCAAACTTGCTTATCCGTAATCTACCAAAAACTACTATCCGGAATAATGAATCCCTAATATTCCGGATAACAAAACCCAAACCGAAACTGTTCAAAACGTGATTTTAGCCAAACTTTTCCGAAAATGAAACCAAATTTAGCAACTTTTTATAAAAAATCAAGAACAATGATAAACACAAATTCCTACCACTACTTTGTAGGCAATTTGTATGAAGATTTTGAGCAATAAAAAAACAAAACTTTTTAATACGAGATGACTTATAAGATGAAAAATCACACGAAATCAAAAAGTTGATAACCACAATCGAAACACAAATCTACCTCATGGCGATTGATACCAATTGTTGTCCCTAATAATATGATGATAGATTAAGAAATAAGATGGAAATGATATGAGTTTTAGAGAGAGAAAGTAGTGAGAGAAAGTAGAGAGAATGAGAGGATTAACTTGTAGAATATTAGATTAAGAAAAGATTAGTTACAAATGACCATCCACCCTCCTAACATGCTAGGAGGGTAGTATATATAGTCCACCCACATGCGGGCTTTAATGGGCTATATATTGGGCCGGGCTTGTCTTTTGGACTTTAATTAGTTTACATCCAAGCCCGTGAACCACGACTAATTAACTACTTATTACAACGTTCTAATAAATATTACAATAGAAACCTATGACCGAACATTCTTGTTTGACTCAATATTTTGAGGCTAACATACATATAAGCAAATTATTACTCCCTTACCAGAAGCATCAAATCTGCTATACACACATTTGTCAGATTAGTTTAAAGAAAAACCATTAGACAACACCACATCATCAAACTTTTGATGCCATTGTTTTGGTTCTTGTTTTAGACCATACAATGATTTCTTCAATTTACATACCTTGTTTTCATGTCCAGGCATCACAAACCCTTCAGGTTGTTTCATGTAAATTTCCTCATCCAAATCACCATTCAAGAATGCAGTTTTCACATCCATTTGGTGAATAACAAGATCATTAATAGCTGTTATAGCTAATAACAATCTAATATTAGATATCCTGGCATCAGGATCATAAGTATCAAAGAAGTCAATTCCCTCCTTTTCCTAAAGCCCTGGATCACCAATCTGGCTTTAAATTTATCTATGCTTCCATCTACTTTCATTTTCCTTTTTAGGATCCATTTACATCCTAATGCCTTGCATCCAGGAGGTAAATCAAATAATTCCCAAGTATCATTTTGCATGATAGAATCAATCTCACTTTGAATTGCTTCTTTTCAAAAAACAACATCCCTAGACGCCATTGCTTCACTCAAGGTCTTTGGATCCTCCTCAATAATGAAACAATATTCACGTAGAGGTACAATCTTATATCTCGTTCCTTCAACCAAATAAAGTTGAAAATCAGAACGAAAAGACTTAGCTTTTCTTGTTCTAGTGCTTTTCCTAGGAACTGATGGACCAGGTACATCATCTGCACCTTCAACCTCATATTCATCTATCTCACTTGAAGATGGTTGTATCATACCTCTTGGTCTAGGTATAGATGAAAAACGTTCTTCATCAAAGATTGCATCTCTTGACTCTAATATAGAGTTCACCGACACATAATCATTAGGTTCTATAACATAAAACCTATAACACTTGGAATGCTCAGCATACCTAATGAAGATACAATCTATACCTTTCTCACCCAAAATTTTCATTTTGGGTTGAGTCAACCTTACAACTGCTCTACAACCCAAACCCTTAAATAAGCCAAATTCGGTACCTTCTTGGTCCAAATTTATAAGGAGTTTGTTTGCTATGTTTGTTTGGAGTTCTATTCAGAATATAACAGGCTGTCAACATTGCCTCACCCCAAAATCCTTCACTTAGACCAGAATAGGATAACATGGATTTAACCATTTCCTTTAAGGTCCTATTCTTCATTTCAGCCACCCTATTGGGTCCACTAGATGTGGATCTTGCAGCCTGTTAAGGATGGTGAACGACTTCTGTAATCACAAGTCTATTCATAGAGAGACTCTAGATGAATCACACAGTATAAGTGCGGAATACAAATACTATGAACAAGAAGAAACAGAATAACTATAATGACTTGATCCTTTACTAAGGATTTCTAATATTAATATAAACTAGAACAATGCTTGATGAAGGTGTATATAACCCTTCTGCCTAAGGTTCCTTTTATACTACAAGGAAACCCTAATACATCAATAAACCAAAACGTGTAAAACTGATATGCATATTCGTTCCTAACATATCTCATGCATATCCTAACAGAATACTCAAAATAATAAAGTTTGATTTTTTAAAGACCAGGAGCACGTGTTGCTCCTACTACTACTAGGAACAGGAGGAACTACATACCTCCTAGTATACCTATTACAAATAACTATTCTAAAGGTCCTAACAATCCTCCCATAAACTTAAATTTGACCTGTTAAGTTCAAGTTTCCTGGTATATCTTGCAAAACAGCTTGAGGATTGGAACAGTAAAACAAACAGCAGCATCATAACCATCAGCATAAATAACAGAAAGACCGCTGCAACAAGTAACACCTAGAAGCTTCTTGAAAGCTTGAAACAAATCTGCATCTTGTTGAATCTTCACAGCAACATGAGCAGATTTTATGAGCCTTTACCAAGTAGCTGCTCGCTCTTGGGCTAGCCAGTCTTTATGGTGGAATAAGCATCACCCTGGGAGACCAGAACCCAACCGAACTCTTAGAACGTGAATCAATGGTGAGTGGGGGTACCCTGATGATTTTGGGCAAACCATCACAGCCGTCAACGGATTTGATATGTCTTTACCAGAAGCCGTACTCTTCCGGACTCGCCAACTCTTAGCAATTAAGCATCGGTGAGCTGAAAACCCTATAGCTTTGAGCAAGATATTACAGCTATCAACGGATTTGAGAAAGATCTTTACCAAGAGCCGTACCCCCTTGGACTAGCCACTTTTCAGTCTAGGAACATGGCAAGTGAAAACCATCCAGTTTTGGGTAACCTGGCAACCATCAACGGATTTGACTATCACACCAGAGCCGTACCCTCATGGTGAATCAACTCTTTCTTGTATGTGAAACATGGTGAGTTGAGCACCATTTGTTGTGTGTACCAGGTCCAACACCAGAAGTAACTCCAAAACAGCCCAAGTGTGAAACAATCAAGTGAAAAACAATGTTATGATGGAAAAGTATAAGCAGATATTATATTATGTACAAGTGTGAAATTCCATCATATGTTTAAAGTATAAGCAGATATTATATAAAAAGTATATTTTTTTATTTTTTTAATTTTTTTAACTATAATGTAAGTATAACAGAACAATAGAAGAACCATACCAATCAATTACCAGAAGCTGCAACTTTGTCTGCATGTAATCGGGCTTGAATACCTTCCACCAAGGTAGTAGCCATGGTAGACTCATTCCCAGAAGGGGCATTAGATATCTGCAGATGACAATCTAGCATAGCCTCCATAGTAGCAATCGTTAATGGATACTCCATATCCGTAAGCATAAACACCACAACACCAGTCTCCAGCTCTAATACATGAACCCCACAACCAACATAAAGCTTCCACCTCTTGATCACCCATCGAGGTTGATCTTTCCACACACCAGAATGAGGAGCATTAGGAGGGAAATCTAACATAAGCTTCAAATCACCCCAGATAGTCAATCCAGGCCAGTTGGGCAACTCACTCGGAGATTGAGGAATCTCAGCATCCACCAAGCCATATAAGGACATAAGATCACGACGATCAACCCATGTCAAAAAATTTTGCAGTACCGATACATAGCGAGCATAACCATCACTGGTTGTAATCTTATGAGTGAATCTACCACGAACAATAGGGTATGGCCTAACCTCCCAAGCAACAATCCAACCTTTACCCTTGTGTAACTCTGTCTCACTAGTAGACTCAAAACCTTGAGCGACGAGGTGAAGGAACACCAGAAGAAGATTCAACCTTGACCTTTCTAGCAGCAGTAGCATCATCATTAGTAGACTCAAAACCTTGACCAGCCATAGGATCAAATTCTGCTGCACCAGCGGATGAGGTAGGGTGTGGTTTAGTCACCAGTGTTGATGGTTGCTCCACAACAGGAGTAGCAGGGGTAGTAGTAGTGGCAGGAGTGGTAGTAGCTTCATTGGTGGTGGTGGTATGAACCTAAGATGGAGTGGGATGAACAGCCGAAGGTGTGGTAGTAGGAACAGCAGTAGAAGTAGCAGCAACAGATGGAACACCAGAAGTATCCGTAGGAACACCAGAGGAAGAATTATGAGCAGCAGTAGGTGGAAAAGTGTGAACAACACTTGGAGGAGGGCGATAAATAAAGCGTTCGGGGACCGGTGTGTTTTGACGCTTGATCATCTTCTGGTACAGATCTTTAAGCTCATCAAAGGACAGTCCCCAAACCCGTTCCCAAGTCCATCCAGCATGAAAATAAGCAGCCGACTGAATTTTGACATATTGTTGCATCAACTTCCTCTCCTCTGTTCTCGACATGGGTCTGTTACGACGCTGTTCACGAAGCTGAGCAGTAAGAGACAATTGTTGTTGACGCATCAAGGCCAGTGCCCATGGGATACAATTATGTTGTTTCACATCAGCTCCCAAAATATATGTGAACTGCGAGTAATCAGAAGTAAGAATAGTAAGCACCCGCATCCAGTTATTATCATCCCAATGCATGGCATCATGCCTCAACTGCTCACGCCTCTGCTGTTGAAGGGCTTCTTCCTCAGCCCTAGCTTGTTGATCAATCTCCTCTTGCAATCGTTGGGCAGCCTCTTTTCCCAACCTTTCTTCCTCAATCTGCCTGCGAGTACGCTTCCTTGGAGGAGAGGGTGCATCGGTCATAGGAGCTTTGCCCTTGGTGTCATGAGACGGTCCAGCAGACGGACCAGCAGAAGGACCAGTAGACGTATCCATTTGCTTGGGATCAATAGGCTTAGGGATTGATGAAGGACTAGGAGGAGGAGGTAAATCATCATTCATCTTATCAGCAAAAGCATCCCTGGCCAACAAAGTCAGCCCATCCTCCTCAAGATCCTCATCAGAATCAGAAAGCACAAGTTTCTTCTTTTGGCGTCTCTGTTGGGACTCCAATGCTTTAATCTTGTTCGTCAATGGAAGGAAAAAGTCCCGGATGAGCTTGCGGTGCTGATTTAGATCATTCTCCAAAGAAACAACCCTTGCGTAATACCTGTGCATAAGGGCTAACAAAGAAGTTAGTGTAACAGGTTCCTCCGCTCCCCCACCAAGAGGACTTGGATCAAGAAATGCATCATTGGAACCAGAAGCAACAAAGGGGTCATCTTTATGAGCATGAGAGCTAGATGGCTTCTCAACAGAATGAGGAGCTGGACTAGAAGGGGGAGTATCAATAAATGGGGACTTATGTGGCAAAGAAGAGGGGGCAGCCTTTGAAGTGGATGGCATTTCTACCACCACTTCGGTAGCTGGCTCCTCCACCTCCACATGAGGCACACCAGTAGCATGATGCTCCTCTTACATAGGATCATCCCCTAATGGAAGTTCCTCCTCGGCTTCACCAGCCAGAGGAATAACATTAGGATCCCCTTGTTCAAGGCCCAGCATAACATCTGTAAGAGGCCTCCAAACAACCTTAAAACCAAGTGCCATATTTGAATACAAGTTAGAACTAAGCTTAGGGGTCTCATATTCCTCCCTATTTCTAGGTAGGCACATAAGAACCTGCTGCAAGAACCTAGGGTACATCAAAAACTTCTTCCTAGAGCCAGTACTACTAAGATTGCAAATCATTCCATCAAACAAGTAGCGAGAAAAGTTAAAGACACGACCATGTGCAATACAAATCAAACCAGTAGCCAAGGGGATGGGAAATGCATCCTGATAGGTGTGTAAACACCCATCCTTTTTACCACTTAATTACAATAATAACCGAGCCAAAACGTGTTTTTTATGTCATTTATGTCGGAATTATGCGTGGTTTGTGTTTTTGTTGTGATTTAGGACGAAAAGGTGAAAAATGGAGAAAACACGGGCATTTACGGGCTTTTATTGAAGAAAAGATGAAAGACGAAGTCAAGAAGTCAAGAGTGCAAAAAGAACGGAAGTCCAAGACCAATTCTGAAGATTTATCGAAGAAAAAGTCAAAAGACGGAAGTTTACTAAAAGCCGAAGAACTCAAGTCTTATTTATTGAAGAATTAAAAGACGAGTTTAAAGAAATCCCGAGCCAAAAGTCATTAAAGTCCAAGATTAACAAAAGATTAAGAAGGGAAGGACTTAATAGTGCAATTAAGAAGAAATGAAGGAGGGGAGGAAGCTTCTTAAGCATTCCTTAATCCTCCCCTATATATAGTCATTAGGATTCATCTTTTCATTTTTGTTGGCTAGAGTGACACTAGTTCTTCCACCTTTTAATTACTTGCTCTTTAAATACATGTCAATTTAAATACTTGTCTTGCCACTTTTAATACCTTTTAATTCCAAGTAAGTGTTCTTTAATTTTCTTGTTTTAATCTCTCATTCTACCTTTCTTTCTTTGCTTGATCTTGTTGTTTACATGCTTATTGTCTTGCTTATTTGATTAAAGGTTATGTTTTTTATGCTTTTGATTGTTTGGATTATTTATTCTTATAGCTTATTTGTGTTTATCTTCAATTTCTTAAGTTTTTACAAAAGTTATTTTTATATAAAATTATTTTTCGTAAACTTTGTTTCATTTTGTGTTTTTAAAAGTCTTTAAATTGTAGCTTATTAGCTTTTTCTTACACGTATTTGCTTAGGATTTTAGTCTAGTTCTTATTTGAGTTATAGCTTATTAGTTTAGCTTATTTGGTGTTCTTTTTACTGTATTCCGATCTACTTGATCGGAAAAGGGTTTATTATTCCGACCATAGCTTCATTTGCTTGGCCGGAAAAGGGCTTTGGTATTCCGATCAGGGTGATTTTTGGTATTCCGGTTAGGAGTTGTGACAGCATTCCGATTGGGAGTCCATTCCTCATTCCGATCAGAGGTGTTCGTTTGGTTATTCCGATTAGGATAGGTGACAATATTCCGATTAGGGGTTCCGATCAGCATTCCGACCAGGGTCCACTCCTTTTTCCGATCAAGGTGAGTTCATATTCCGATCTGGGATTTGTTTGGTTATTCCGATCAGGATAAGTGACAGCATTCCGATCAAAGGTTTCCGATCAACATTCCGACAGGTTGGGTTTGATATTCCGACGAGGTACATTCCGATCAGATTCAGATCGGAATATATTCCGATTGGGTTATTTTTTTTATGTTTTGTCTTGTTTAATTTTTAAGTTCACATTTTAACACTTTGTCAAATTTAAATTCTTGTCACGTTTTTAAATTCCCGTCATTTAATTATTTTACTTTTCAAAGTTTTTACATTTTGCACCATTTATTTTAATTAGACTTAGATTTATTTTAACGCCATTTAACTTTAACGTCCATTTACATTTACGTCTTCGCACTTTTTAATTTAAAATCAACCACAAATATTTGTTTTACCAAAATCAACTGAGTCGTACTTTAAGCCGGAAATCAATTCGAGAAAATACTGAGAAACGAACTTTTCAACTAGTAAAATCTATGTATTAAATGGCGCCGCTGCCGGCTCTTTTTGTAAAGATTAACGGTTTTCTGTAAGAGACGCGTTGTTTTTTGGGATCCGTTCACTCGTGAACGTTATTTTTCGTGTCAAAAATTTTCAAAAAATCCCAAAAACATTTGAAAAATCATAAAAAGCATCTCTTTTTCAAAAGTTTTGCACCAAAAATATTCCTCTTTATCCTCTATCATGTTTAATTCTTTTCTTTACCCCTCTACTTTATAATTCTTCATGGATTCGTCTTGTGTGCGGTGTGGGAGACCATGGCATGGTTTTCAAACATGTCAATGGTGTACTTGTGAGCGGTGTGGTTTTGATATCGACGATACACAATTTGGATTTTGTCTATTTTGCAATTCAAAAAATTCATACTTCAACTCTTACAATACTTTCCCACCCTCTCCCGTCTATGACAATCCCTATCCTCAAGTTGCACCGGGTTTTTCTCCATACCCGTGGTGCTATATTTGTGGGGGCCCTCATGATGCTTCTTCTTGTGATCCGTCGAAGGTCTTTGAGAAACCACCGTGCTATCATCCCAGTGTATATAACTTTGAGCCCCCACGTCACACCGTCAATCATCAACCCTTGTGTGCACTTCCTCCTGAGCAAATGGCCCAACTTTTTGACACCTTTCAAAAAGTTCAAGAAGCTTGCAAAAAGATGATGGAGAAATATCAAGCGGATCAGCAACAAGAGCAGGTATCTAACCTTGATGCTTATACTCCTCCTCTTGTGCCTCCATATTATTATGACAGTGATGACGATGAGAGTCCTATTTCTTGGACCGATGAGAATGCTATTCCTTCTCACGACTTGCCGGCTCTGGAACCTAAGGATTCAACCATCCTAATGGATGAGGATCTTAGCACAATTCCTGCAAAGGAATCCGACGAATTCAATAAGTCTAGTGCTGATTACCTTGTCCCAATTCCAAGTGAATCTGAGTTGACATCCGACAGTGACGATGAGTGTGATGCACTTTCTTCTGATGATGTTCCTTCCACAACACTTTGGGAGAGGATTCTTTGGCTTTCTCTAATCCTCTTTTTGATCAAGATGATGATTTTACTTCTAGTGATGACGAGTCACTATCCGATGAAG
Organism: Glebionis coronaria; assembly: GCA_025667525.1. Lineage (NCBI taxonomy): Eukaryota > Viridiplantae > Streptophyta > Magnoliopsida > Asterales > Asteraceae > Glebionis > Glebionis coronaria. The sequence continues at coordinate 586,427,884 of CM046874.1, read as the reverse complement.
ACGTTCCGAAGGAAATTTTCAAGATTTATTCGAACCCTTTATTTGATTTTGATGACGATTACATATCTAGTGAGGTGAATCCTCTCTTTGACGAAGGGATTGAAGACATTGATAGCTATGATTCTCTTGCTACTGATGAGCATACTTTTTTAGCCATGCCCCCTTCTATCGCAGAGGTGGAAAGTTCTGACTCTACTGGAAAGGTACCACAGGTGGAAGGTAATCCTTCTCTTACTTCTCATACTATCTTGCCCCCTCATCCTACTGAATGCACGCCCAAGCGGGTGATGTATCAATTTCCCTCTCCGGGAAATGAGGATGAGTGTTTTGACCCGGGAGGTGACAATGACCATTCTATGATTGCTAATTTTACGGCTTTGCCAATTGGTCCGCATCCATTGTCTTTGGAGGATGACAATGTGATTCCTTTACCCACCCCACCTCCCGTGGATCAAGATTTCACATACTTCTCGTATGTTGAAAGGACCTTCCTACAATTCAAAACTTATCCTCCTGCCTCTCCTTTATTATATTCCTCCGGGAACGAAGACAAGCTTTTTGATCCCGGTATAACATTCGAGGCTTCCCCATGGACCATTTAATTTGGGGACGAGTCAGGCTCGTGACTCGGATAACAAAAACAAGCGCTTTTTGGGAGGCAACCCAATTATCTATCTATCTTTTTCTTTGTTTTTATCATTAGTGTAGGGGGAGACCCTTGGTGTTTGCTATTTCCTCTCTTCTACTAATCAGGGATTCGAGCTTCAAAGACACACTCTTGATGATTTTTGACGACCCGTGATTCCGTGTTCCCTTCTTCCCGGTTCTATCCTAAACTCTTTTCGATTCACTATTTTATATTTTCTCAATATTAAAATAGGAATCTCTTTAGTTGTCTCTTCCTTAGCGAGATTTAAACAAAGTGCACAATGTCCTAAGTGTAGGGGAGTTTACTCCCACATGCTTAAATATTGAGGACAGTGTTTATATTAAGTGTTCGGGGGACTTCTATCGAAGTTAAGTGGCCTTTTCCTTGTATTTGTCCTTATTTTAACCGGAAAATCAATTTTTCGACATTTTTCAAAATTTTTGATCTATTTTGGCCTATTAGTTTTTCCCTTTGTATAGTTATTTTCTTTCTTTGCTAGAATAAATCTTTAATAAAGTGGTTTTAATTTTCAAACGTTGTGAATCTTTTGACTCAACCCGAGTTTACTTATCTAAGTTTACTCTAGCTAGTATCCTTAACGTGTTTAAGTCAAGTTTTGCTAGGCTTTTATATAGGGAGCTATAAAATGCGAAAGTCTTAACTCTCACGGGTTAAGAACAAGAACTTTTCGCAAGTTCCTATAATTGATCCTAGAGAGTCGTTTATCAAGGGAACTTTAAAATGCGATTTCTAAACTTGAAAAAGTCTAAGAGTTTGCAAGATCCTATAGGCGACTCGAAAAACCAAAACTTTGATTTAATCGGCTAAGCATCCACGAGTCTCATTACTTGAGATTTTAAACTGTGGAGAACGAGTGATGATAGAGCCAATTATAAGTTTGGTATTCTTTCGGGAATTTATGTGAGTTAATTATAAGCCTATTCTCCCATCGCTTGTTAATAAATTTATCTGCAATAAATAAGGTTGTACGATTTGAAAAGTTACTTAGCTTATAGACCAAGATCGTTTAAAAGTTGCTCGGTATGGATTAGAGTTCATAGCCAAGGCATAACTTATTGAAGCGGGATGCGAAGATTGGCGAGTCCAAAAAGGTCCTAACAAGGCATGAGGGCTATATTTTGTTGCTAAAGATCCAAAGTGATGTGAAGAATCATTTATCAAAAATCAATATGAAGGATCGAGACACACGACGAAAAGCAAAAACTCCCCAGAAGTCATGGAGAAGTGTATCCGAAAAGACCCTAGCAAGGTATGAGGATAAATAGATCCAAGTCATAAAAGGAGGCGGATCGTTGTATATCAAAGTCCAAAATAAAGATTGGAGAAAAATGAAGAAGTCGTGGTCCAAATATGAAGAATCTCTCAAAACTTCAAGTGAAGAAATTCCTATTATGAAGAGAAGACCATTATTTCATGAACGTCTCTCAAGGTTTGAAGTATGAAGTCGCTACCAAATATCAGTCCGAGAAAGGTCTCAAATCGCGAAACGAGTTATGCCAAGATATGAACTTTATGAGGTCCCGAGAAGCAGTTTTAAAAGATTTTGTCCTTTAGCTAACTATTAATTAAATCGTTCACTTTATTTTCGGACTAAAAAACTATCGAAATAAGTCAAAAATGCATCCTCGTGATCATTCAAGACAACAATAAATATAAGAGATACCCCTAGGAATAAGGGAGTCTAAGTGAGTAATTGACCCACATGAGTTCGTGTTAGTTTACTAACTTATAATAACAATGATCTCGTTTTTAAGCTTGGTTTGGAGAAAGTGAAAACTTGAGGATGATGATTATTCATGACATTTTCAAAACCCAAGGTATACTTTTGATTTCTTTACTTTGAATGTTTATAGTTTTCTATCTCTTTAATAAAGGCCAATGTGGATTTATTATGATGAAAAATGTAAACGTGCTTTGTAACTAATGCATTGCATGAGGACATTGCAATGGTCAAGTGTAGGGGATTTGATAGGTGTGTAAACACCCATCTTTTTTACCACTTAATTACAATAATAACCGAGCCAAAATGTGTATTTTATGTCATTTATGTCGGAATTATGCGTGGTTTGTGTTTTTGTTGTGATTTACGACGAAAAGGTGAAAAGTGGAGAAAACACGGGCATTTACGGGCTTTTATTGAAGAAAAAGATGAAAGACGAAGTCAAGAAGTCAAGAGTGCAAAAAGAACGGAAGTCCAAGACCAATTCTGAAGATTTATCGAAGAAAAAGTCAAAAGACGGAAGTTTACTAAAAGCCGAAGAACTCAAGTCTTATTTATTGAAGAATTAAAAGACGAGTTTAAAGAAATCCCGAGCCAAAAGTCATTAAAGTCCAAGATTAACAAAAGATTAAGAAGGGAAGGACTTAATGGTGCAATTAAGAAGAAATGAAGGAGGGGAGGAAGCTTCCTAAGCATTCCTTAATCCTCCCCAATATATAGTCATTAGGATTCATCTTTTCATTTTTGTTGGCTAGAGTGACACTAGTTCTTCCACCTTTTAATTACATGCTCTTCAAATACATGTCAATTTAAATACTTGTCTTGCACTTTTAATACCTTTTAATTCCAAGTAATTGTTCTTTAATTTTCTTGTTTTAATCTCTCATTCTACCTTTCTTTCTTTGCTTGATCTTGTTGTTTACATGCTTATTGTCTTGCTTATTTGATTAAAGGTTATGTTTTTATGCTTTTGATTGTTTGGATTATTGATTCTTATAGCTTATTTGTGTTTATTTTCAATTTCTTAAGTTTTTACAAAAAATATTTTTATATAAAATTAGTTTCCGTAAACTTTGTTTCATTTTGTGTTTTTAAAAGTCTTTAAATTGTAGCTTATTAGCTTTTTCTTACACGTATTTGCTTAGGATTTTAGTCTAGTTCTTATTTGAGTTATAGCTTATTAGTTTAGCTTATTTGGTGTTCTTTTTACTGTATTTCCGATCTACTTGATCGGAAAAGGGTTTATTATTCCGACCATAGCTTCATTTGCTTGGTCGGAAAAGGGCTTTGGTATTCCGATCAGGGTGATTTTTGGTATTCCGATTAGGAGTTGTGACAGCATTCCGATTGGGAGTCCATTCCTCATTCCGATCAGAGGTGTTCGTTTGGTTATTCCGATTAGGATAGGTGACAATATTCTGATTAGGGGTTCCGATCAGCATTCCGACCAGGGTCCACTCCTTATTCCGATCAAGGTGAGTTCATATTCCGATCTGGGATTTGTTTGGTTATTCCGATCAGGATAAGTGACAGCATTCCGATCAAAGGTTTCCGATCAACATTCCGACAGGTTGGGTTTGATATTCCGACGAGGTACATTCCGATCAGATTCTGATCGGAATATATTCCAATTGGGTTTTTTTTATGTTTTGTCTTATTTAATTTTTAAGTTCTCATTTTAACACTTTGTCAAATTTAAATTCTTGTCACGTTTTTAAATTCCCGTCATTTAATTATTTTACTTTTCAAAGTTTTTACATTTTGCACCATTTATTTTAATTAGACTTAGATTTATTTTAACGCCATTTAACTTTAACGTCCATTTACATTTACGTCTTCGCACTTTTTAATTTAAAATCAACCAAAAATATTTGTTTTACCAAAATCAACTAAGTCGTACTTTAAGCCGGAAATTAATTCGAGAAGATACCGAGAAACGAACTTTTCAACTAGTAAAATCTATGTATTACATCCCAATTCCCAGACTTTGGACTTAAGCAATGAATCAAGAAGTGCACTAGAAGCTTCCATTGGGGGGAAAACTTATTTTTATGGAAGTTAAACTTCCCCCCATGATTATAACCAAGATCAGCCATCCCATCCAATACCTCTGAATTAGGGATAGAGATAATGCCACCTTCATCCTGGAGATGAAGAGCAGACCTAATAGAAGCTTCAGACACCACATATAAGCGTCCATCTATGGTAGCATGAAGCTCTAATGGGCGTCCCAAAACATCCACAAGGTGGGCAGTTGCCCAGAACTAACGGATAACACTATCATATACAGTAGGGCAAACCGTAAAAGCATACCTGAGGTTGGAAGCCTCAATGAATTCGATGATGTCTGTGAACTCTTCTCATTTAGGAGCTTCGCCAAGATAGGCCACCTTGTTATGATCAGGTTTGCATTGGAGAGCAGCCATTGTTGATGATTGGAAGTAATGGAAGATGATTGATTGAAGAGGAAAAGAGTAGGAGCATATGTGTGTGTTATGGTTGGGATGAATGAGTCAAGTGAGGGATTTGACCATAAATAATGGTCATGTAACTGTTCAGTGACCCCTAATTATGGGGGTTGCCCTTTCAAAATTAAGTAATTGATGCAAAAGTAACCACTTGCCCCTTTCCAAATATTTACAGATCCCAGTTACCAAAGATAAATAAAAGGATATGTACTAGAAGTAACTCGCGTTGACTGAAAGTCAAAACGCGTAAAAGTCAACACTAGGAACACCAAGTGGTCAATGAAAGTCAAAAAAGTGAACAGTGACCCAAAAGCAATACTAAAAGCCAACCATGAGTGTACTAGAAGGGTTTGTACCCACTAGGAGCTGAATACAGCCACTAGAAGTGACAAAAATCTTCCACCAGAAGTAGCACACACCGCAAATCCCCATGTAACTGTTGTTAGAAACTACCATATGTTAGACTGTGCAATGAAATATGTACACTAAGCCTCCCCTTAGACTTAGCCTCCCCTCAATCCTAGACCTCAAGGATTGACCATTCCAATGTGAACCACCAAGTGGTTGAACCGCGGACCATCAAAGGCTTTAGTCAATAAATCAGCAACATTATCATCCGTATGTACTTTAAGAACCTGTATCAACTTCTTCTCATTGGCATCCCGTATAAAGTGGTGCCTAATTTCAATATGTTTTGTTCGTTGATGAAAAACATGATTCTTCACAATGCAAATAGTGCTTTGATTATCGATGAAAATTTTGGTGTTCATAAAGTTGAACCCATAATCCAGCATCTAGTTTTGAATCCACAAGACCTGTCCATAACAATTAGAAGCAGCTACGTATTCAGCTTTTGTTGAAGAAGTAGCTACTATTTTCTGTTTCTTATATTGCCATGAGATAAGCCTTCGACCCAAAAATTGACAACCACCAGTAGTAGACTTCCTGTCATTATTAGCACCTGCATAGTCACTATCACTATAGGCTTCAAGAACAAAAGGTGATTCCCGAGGATACCACAAGCCTAGCTTGGGTTGAGCCTTGATGTACTTGAAAATTTTCTTGACTGCATTCAAGTTAGAAACGGTTGGAGCCACCTGATGTCTAGAGCAAGCACTTACTACAAACATAATATCCGGACGTGATGCAGTCAAATACATGAGTGAGCCAATCATTGACCTGTACATGTGAATATTTACTGAAGGATCTGGCTCATTCTTGAGTTTGACTTTATTGACCTCATAAGGTGTTGCTGCTGGTCTAAGAGGTTCCATATCAAACTTCTGAAAAATCTCATGAACATACTTGTCTTGACTTATGAAGATACCATCCGACTGTTGCTTGACTTGAAGACCAAGGAAAAATGTAAGTTCTCCCATAGCACTCATCTGGAATTCGCCCTTCATTAGTTGTTCAAACTCATCACACAATTCCTTCTTAGTAGAACCAAAGATAATATCGTCCACATACCCTTGAACTAGGATGATGTCCTTGGTATTCCTCTTAAGAAATAGTTTTTTGTCAATCGTGCCCCTTCTGTAGCCGTGTTTCAACAAGAAAGTGGAAAGACGCTCATACCAAGCTCTAGGAGCCTGATGAAGTCCATATAGAGCTTTGACCACCTTGTAGACTTTCTTGGGATGAAGTGGATCCACAAAGCCTTTAGGTTGAGTGACATAAACTTCCTCATCAATCTTGCCATAGAGAAATTCACTCTTGACATCCATCTGAAAAACTGTAAAGCCAACATAAGAAACAAAAGCCAAAAACAGACGAATGGCCTCAATCCTAGCAACAGGAGCAAAAACTTCAGTATAGTCAATGCCTTCAAGTTGTGTGTGACCTTGTGCAACCAACCTAGCCTTATTTCTCACCACAATACCCCTCGCATCTTTCTTGTTTTTGAGAATCCATTTGGTACCAATTGCTGTCTTTCCATCTGGCAAGTCAACTAGGATCCAAACATTTTGAAACAAGAACTGCTGCATCTCCTCTTGTATAGCCTCCACCCAACTTTGATCCTCAAGAGCATGAGAGACTGATCTAGGTTCCAACTGTGAAAGAAAACAAGCAAACAAACAGTGAAGAACTTCTGTGTGATTATTACGCTTTTGGTCCTCAATATAGCTCACAAGAGCATGATGATCAGACGTTGCTTTCTTATACATGCGGCGAGTCTTGACAGTAGAACCAGGATCTCCAATGATTTGAGTAGTAGGATGGTCTTTATGCGTCTGCTGAACATGATTAGAAGCTACATCTACTTCTGGTGCCAAGTTATTAAGATCCCCAACAATGTCATCATCATATGAAGCAGAGTCGAAAATGCCATCTATTCGTTGCTTATGAATATCATCCAGCTTAGTGGAAGACTTCTTTTGATAGTTTCCCAGGTCAGAAGGACCATAGAATCTAGTTGAGGAAGTAGGATCACTAACCGGACTACCAATAGGTGTTAAACTTGTACTAGGAGTAACATTAGGATCACTAGGAGTAACTTGGACAGCAGGGGTACTCAAAGGAAACTCAAAGCTTCCTTGAGCAGCTGTTGTAGTAGCATCTTGTTGTTGCTTGAGAAATGTGTCAAGAGCTCCTTGTGAGTCCATAATGTCTGATAGAGAAGCATCACTAGGAGTAGCATTGGCATTTGGAGAGATTGTGGTGGAATAGGATGGAACAACAAAAATATCATCCTCCTCATCTGAGTCCGAAAAACTAGAATGAGCACCTGCACTAGAAGTAGCAAACACTTGTGGACCTGCATCTTGGTTAGTTTTGAAATGAAAATATCCCAATGAGTCACTAAGATAATCAAGATCAAAATACCATTCAGGACCTTTGCCTTGGATGTTTGTATTCTCCTCAAAGTACCTGAGATTAATAGTTTATATGATACGCTTGGCATGGAGATTATAGACACGATAGGCCCATGAGTGAGCTGAATATCCCACAATGTATCCTTCATCTACCTTGCCATCAAATTTCCCCAAATAGTCACTAGTATTTAGAATGGTGACAGGACAACCAAATTGCTTCAAATGAGCAATGCTAGGTACTTTAGCTGTGAGTAGCTCATAGGGAGTCTTCTTGTGAGGATTGATAATAGAAACTCTATTCAAGACATAACTTGTAGTATTGACAGCTTCTGTCCAGAACATGGTTGGAAGCTTGGAATCGGCAAGCATTGTTCTCGCAGCTTCTATTAGAGTCCTGTTCTTCCTTTCTGCAACACCATTCTGTTGAGGAGTCCTTGCTGCACTATAATCTCTTTTGATACCTTTGGAATTACAAAGTGCTACGAGGTCTGCATTTTTGAATTCTGTTCCATTATCACATCGGATACCTTTTACCTTCTTGGACAGCCGATTCTCAATTAGTGTAATGAAGTCCTTGAGAATTGAGTAGGTCTCATTTTTGGCAGCCAGAAAGAACACCCACGTAAACCCGCTATACCCATCAGTTACCACAAGACAGTATTGTTTGTGGTCAATGCTCCTAATAGAGGTAGGACCAAATAAATCAATGTGTAGTAGCTACAATGGTTCAGTTATAAGAATGAGAGCAGTATTGGCCTTGAAGGATGCTTTGTGTTGTTTGCCTTTGCTGCACGCAAGGCAATTGATGTCATTTCTGAAAGTTTTGGGAGGTAATCCCGAGACCAAGTTCATATTTGCTAATTTGTGAATGGTCTTGAAGTTTACATGTCCCATCCTTCTGTGCCATTTAGTGGCTTCATCTTCTGAGGCTTTATCAACCAAACAAGCTAGTTGACCAGTAGGATTAACTTCATTCAGCTTGATACTATCGAGATTGTGTCTTCTAGGGATTCTAAGTAGAACTTGAGAGTCATCCAGGAGCTTAAAGTCTTTGGATAACACCAGTGCATCAGTATCCGTAAAGAGTACAAACGGCTTCTTGTCACAAATCTGAGATAAAGAGATCAAGTTGAAGTGTTGAAGTGCTTCCATATAGTAGACCTGCTCAAAATTAAGGTTAGGTGTCTGTATCGTCCCTTTGCTAGAGATCCTTCCTTCACCACCTCCAAAGTAGACCTTTCCGCCTTGAGATGGTACAAAGTTAGATAGAAGTCCTTTATTCCCTGTCATGCTTCTAATGCATTCACTATCAACTATTCCTAGAGTAGGATCTTGGTATGTAGTAACCTACAACAACAAGAAAAGATATATACAAAAATTAGTGTCTTAAGGGGACCCAGACCTTTTCAGGTTTGAGCCTGCCTTGTGGATCTTTTGAAGATAGCCAAGAAGATTGATGAGATCCACCGTTGTTCTTAGGTTGCCTATTCATCATATGGGTGTTATTGTTTGACCAAGAACAACCTGCTGAGCGCTTAACAGCAGTACCTAAATTTCCCAACCCAAAATACATTTGGTCTGAATTATACGCATAATTATAATTAAAGTTCTAAAAATAGTTGCTAGTTGGTCTATTATGGGTATATCCATTGTTTCTCCAATGATCAGAAGCTAAAGGAGAGGTCCTTCTAGAAGACGAATAAAATGGGGCACATGGGTTTAGTCTTCTAGAAGAATATGAAGCAACTCCTGGTGAACCAGTAGCAGGATAAGCTTGATAAACAGAAGGAGGTTGATCATAAAAATCACAATCGTTAATCAAATGAAATTTACTTGCACAAACAAAGCATGTTTTAACAGACCTTTTATTCAAATGACATTGTTTCATACTACTAAATTTATTACACACAACTCTAGGAGTATCAATATTCCTAGGACTCAATAAACTAGAACTAGACACAGTAGAGTAGAAGCAACTCTCTCTTCACTCTTCCTAGCACTAGTAGCAGCAGGGTCATTTGTCTTGAAGCTTATAGGTCTTGACTCTTCACTTGAACCATAGGATGCAGAGTCACTGGCTTTGTCACTGAAAGTACAAGAGACAAAGTCATTAGTATTAGGAGAGCTTTTTGGGGACTCATGCATCTGTGATCCATCCAAGTCAGTATGCCTAGATATGGGCGTAAAAGTTCCTATAAGAGGTGGAAGGACAGCATGCATTGCTGCACCTGGTTTAAACCTATTGTAGCTAGGTTTGCCCTTCTTCTCCTTGTCAAGATCAAAGACACTTGAAAAAGATAAATCAAACACATCTTCTGTATCAATATATTTATCAAATCCTAACCTCTCTTAGTCCTACCAGACATGCTACTATCAATTAACTTTGAAAGATTTTTAGGTGCATTTTGCCATTTTTCAAATCTTAAAAGTGTAGCATCCAATTTTTCCTGCATGTCTTGCTTATCCTTGATACTGTCATCTTTTACTTTTTCAGTGTATTTAAGCATATTTGTGGTGTTTTCTAGATCAATGTTCAGAATTCTAATTTTATCTTCATATTCTCGTTGAGTATCTTGAAGCCACCTCTTTTTTCGTTCCAATGTTTTTAAAGAATTCTTATATGCTTGAACATCTAAAAAATACTTATCATTTTGTTCATTTAATTCATTGTATTGAGACAACAGTTCTGAATATTTATCATGACAACCAAGAGGGCAATTTTGTACCTGAGGTGAGATGCCCATAAGAGCAAATTCTTCTGCTTCCTCGGCATCAGACAGATTTCCAGCAATCATTGCAAACACGTCAGTAGAAGGTTCAGCTATTTCTAACGTAGCATTCTGATGATCACTCCAGTTAACCATAGAGTCAACAAACACCAAAGCTTTCTTGTCATCCTTGACCTCCTGAATCTTGAAGGATGAATACCTGTTCTTCTCCTGGTCATTCTTGTTAGGGCATTCCCTAGCAAAGTTACCTTGTTTCTGGCAGTTATAGAATCTAACCTTGCTGGCTCTCTTGGGTTGTAGTTAAACTTTCGACCGGCTTTCTTCTCAAACTTGTGAACCCGGAGAGTGAGCATGGCCATCTGCCACTTGAGATCCATTTCATCCATATCAAGTTTATCAACCTGTTTGAAGTCATCAAAAGCAAGCTGCTGTTGTGGATCAACATCAGCAACAAAAGAGTGAAGAACAGCTTCTACCATGCTACCAGACTTGGCTTTTGGTTCAGGAGTAGAAGTATGTTGAGTAGAAGTATGCTGAGAAAACACAGTATAGCTTGGGCTACTAGCATAAGACATGGGACTAGATCCCATGGAACTCACAAAGGCAGAGTTAGCAGGAGTAGGAAAAGAATCACTTGAGTATCCTCTCACATGAGGCTCAAAGGTTTTGAGCTTATAAAACAGATCATCAAAATTAAGATAGTCAATGCCACCTTTTGCTTTGAGAGAAATTACTACCTGATTCCATGAGTAAGGTAAAGCTCTAAGAAACCTGGCATTGATATCTCCATTGTCAGGTTTAGACCTGAGTTGATTCAACTGGCTCAGTATCTTTTGGAATCTATCATACCCTTGATGAATACCTTTAGTTTCAGAGATCTTGAATTTTGTGAATTCATCTCTCAGCATGAATCTACGCATTTTCTTTGACTCCTCATTCCCTCTAAACCTTGCTTTTACTCCATTCTAAATCTCTCTAGCATCATCCAAGTGATAAAAATCACCCATGTGATCATCAGGAAGAGACTGAAGCAAAATAGTTTTTGCTTTAATCTCCTTCTGAACAGTTGTGATTTCTTCATGAGTTTTAGGATCAAAAAGAATGATATTACCATTCTTGTCTCTTCCAGTAAACCTCTTATTGTTTCTATTTTGAATAATCTTCCAAAGGTCTAGATCAGTGTTGGTGATCCAGCATTCCATCTTCATTGCCCAACTATCATACTCATCCTTTTTCAAAAGAGGAAATTTTCCATTTGTGTTGGAAACCGTAGCAACGATCTGCTGAGGTTGCTGTGTTTTAGGGGTGCTATCTTCTCCTGTTTGAGTGGAACTAGAGGCAGACGTGATTAAACAAAGATGTTAGTAATAAGAAAAATTGATTCTTCTTGTATAGAGACTCTCCCAGGCTCTGAGACCACTTGTTGGGTCCACTAGATGTGGATCTTGCAGCCTGTTAAGGATGGTGAACGATTTCTGTAATCACAAGTCTATTCACAGAGAGACTCTAGATGAATCACACAGTATAAGTGAAGAATACAAATACTATGAACAAAAAGAAGCAGAATAACTATAATGACTTGATCCTTTACTAAGGATTTCTAATATTAATATAAACTAGAACAATGTTTGATGAAGGTGTATATAACCCTTCTGCCTAAGGTTCCTTTTATATACTACAAGGAAACTCTAATACATCAATAAACCAAAATGTGTAAAACTGATATGCATATCCTTTCCTAACATATCTCATGCATATCCTAACAGAATACTCAAAATAATAAAGTTTGACTTTCTAAAGACCAGGAGCACGTGTTGCTCCTACTACTACTAGGACCAGGAGGAACTACATACCTCCTAGTATACCTATTACAAATAACTATTCCAAAGGTCCTAACACACCCCATTCTGTTGTGGTGTATAAGGAGCCGTGGTTTGATGTATTATTCCAGTAGATTGGAAATAAACTGGATCATAATACTCACTACCTCGATCAGTACGAAATACTTTTATTGAATCTTGTCTTTGAAGTTCTACTTCTTGTTTATAAATTTTAAATTTATCAAGAGCTTCATTTTTAGCATGCAATAGATATACATAACAATATCTAGAAGCATTATCAATAAAAGTTATAACATACTTATTTTGTCCTAGTGAAGGATTGGCATGAAAATCACATAGATCACTATGTATGAGATCTAATATTTTGTCCTAGTAATCTTTGTTAACATACAAGTCTTACAACTTTTATTTGTCATGTCAAAAGCAGGTATTAAACTCATTTTAACCATATCTATCGTTCTCTTGTAATGAACATGTCCTAGTCTAGCATGCCACAATTCAGAATTACTTGTATCATTACTATGACTAGAAGTAATCATACAAGCAGAAGCATTAAAAAAGGATAATCCAGATTTAATCTGATCATTCCATTACATACATAACCAAATCCAACAAAAGTACCATGTCTTGACAATATATACTTGTCACTTTCCAACACCTGTTTGTAGCCAAACTTATTCAACACAATTTCAGAAACGAGATTCTTTCGAATACCGGGTACATACAACACATTATCTAAACATAAAGTTTTTCCAGAAGTGAAAGTTAATAAAACACGCCCTATTCCTTTGATTGGTTCAGTAGCAACGTTTCCCATCTTTACAAATGATCAATCTTCTATTGATTTACAGGCTTGAAACCAACGAAGATCCTTGCAAATATGACTTGTTGCACCCGAATCAACCCACCAAGCAACATCATCATCCTGAACATAAAATGCATTAGAAATAATAGAAACATAATGTAATTCATTTTCACTATTCTGAATAAGATCAGAATTATAACCTTGTTGCTTTTCAGGATCCTTAGACCCATTTGAACCAGCGCCTTTTTTGTCCTTAGAGCGACAATCCTTCTTCATGTGACCAGGTTTGCCACATTTCCAACAAGCCCCCACAATCTTCTTGTTGCCAGACTTATTATCACCGATGTTGTTGTACTTACGTTTGTTCTTATTGTTGTTTGAATTCTTGGCTCCATCTCCTTCAACCATGTTGACAGAAGATGACCTAATTTGGTTTTTTCCTTTAGGGTTATTTTCAAGTTCCTGATTTCTTAACCCTTCATCAATTCGGAGAGCACTACCAAGTTGAACCAAATTTAATTCTTCCTTCTTATGTTTCAAACCATGTTTGAATTCTTTCCAAGAAGGGGGCAGTTTATCAATGATAACTGCAACCGAGATGGCCTCATCCATCAACAAATTGTGTTGGGTAATTTGTCCCAGAATCCTTAACATCTCATGATATTGGTCCATTATAGGCGTGGAATCAACCAGCCTGTAATTCATGAAATTGTTTACCAGAAACTTCTTTGCAAAAGCATCTTCAGCCATGTATTTGGATTCTAGGGACTCCCACAGTGCCTTTGCAGATTCAGTATTTTGATAGATATCAAAGAGTGAGTCAGACATACCATTCAGAATATGACCACGGCATATGTAGTCGTCGTTTTCCCACTTCATCCGCTTCCTAGTCGTTTCCAGCGTTTCATCCTCCGACCATTCGGGACTTGGTGTACTTAGAACGTACACAACTTTCAGAGTGGTAAGAAGAAAGTGCATCTTCTTTTGCCAACGACGAAAATCCTGCCCTTCAAACTTAGCCAACTTATCGAACTTGCTCGTCATGTCCTTCACAGATTCTCTGTTCGTCATGACCACATAATACTTTGATCTTTGTTAGAAAATTTGGTGGATCACAATATCTGATAGTCGTGTCAAACACTTTCAAATCAAAGTATTTCGATGGTTCTATCGAAATCTCTAATCGGATAAAACTCAGAATCGAACTGTAATTGTGCTTTTTATGTTATGAACAGAACCAGATAACAGAAAACTACATATATGACCAACAGGTTTTCAACCTACGGTTGTAACTGCCAAGCAGTTATCCAACAACCGAAAAGGTGAAAAAACGGGCCGAAAAAACCGAGTCCAAAATCCGGGATTTTTATTTTCAAGTGCGTTTTCGACAAAGCACTTTATACAAAATAAAATTTTTCCGCCAGGGGCGCTGCCCCCGGACCCCCGTCGTACGAGGGTTTCACCCCCGTATGATAACCGTAATAATGTCATACAAGTGTGCACTCCGCACAACCCTGACTTGATGAACGTTTATCACGATCACACATTGGTCAACTAAGTCAATCCATTACACTTAAATTACATTAATAATACAAAAATCACCAACATGGAGTTAGAATTTATATATGCGCTTTTTATATATTAATTATAGATAATTGGCGGGATATTAATCTACTCGTTAAATAATACTAGAAACTCCTCGCAATAAAACTAAAAAAGTTATTCATGTTGTGAAATTTTTGACAAAGAAAATTGTGTCTCATGAATACATTGCATTTAAGTCATTAAATTACTGAAAACTTCGACATTAACGGCGGTATTAGTTATCATAATCGAGTTGCCTTGTTTGCTTTGAATACCACTTTTGTAACATTGGTTGATGTCGACATTTCTATGGTCACATATAGTTAAACTTCAATATATGATATCAACAAGAATTGCATGATGACTTATAAATGGTTCATTATAATGTGTAGAGATATGAATGTCACTATCATTTTCCTTGTGAAAATTGCTAAAAGTATGGTTATGAATAATATACTAACTTTGATTTTAAGATTTTATGATATTAAAAAGTAAAAGCGATCTTGTTTTTATGTTAGAAAAATATAATCGACTGATCATAAAATTTTAAAATCTCGTCTAATTTAGTATCCAACTTTTAATTTTTTCGAACCAAGTTAATAAAAAACTACAAATTTATGTATTAGAATTTGTAGGATATCAAAACCAAAGGGTTCATGATATAATTTTAACTTATATTTTCATGATATATAATACATAATAGAAACTCACCGTATTATAACGCTGAACCAAGTGTTAAGCAACGTTATGGTAAGGGGCTTTCCCAAAAACCAACACCGTTGGCCTTCATGTTGATACGCTGACGCCTCAAACGTGCAACTTTTTTCTTGTTTTTCATTTTAATTTGGTTTTGGTGTGTATGATTATCGTGTGTGTAAGATTAAGAAGAAAAAAGACGTGAATAATGCGTGTGTTAGTTAGTAGCCCATTTTTAGTAGTGTTTTTTTAATGCTAATTGTATTTTTAATTAGTTTAGTATATGAATAAATAGTTTAAAGATGGTCGGTGGTGGGCTTGTGGCTCACGACGCACCACCTCTAGCCCCATAAGGTTTTACGTAGGGATGGCAACGGGGCGGGTTTGGAGCGGGGCGGTTATCCCCATCTCTAAACCTGATTAGTAAAGTTCTCCCTAAATCCGCTCTTATCTCCGTCAGGGATTTAATCGGGGCGTCCCGTTGGGGCGCTATGCTCTCCCAAACCCGCCCCATACTAATCGGGGATCTTATCGGGTGCCCTCTTTGGGTGAAATTTTCTATTAAAGCCGCATCATTTTACATTGATTATTAGTTTTAAACCGTTAGAAATAAGCTTGAAGTATTAGAAACTTACTAATAATATAGTAATAGTGAATTACAAGCAAGACTTATAAGGTTTTAAACGATATTATATTATTATATAATATAGTAATAATGATATGTTACACCACAAAAAACTTACAATACATTAAACAAGTTTTTATAATAACAATTTACAATACTGAAAAGAATAAATGCTAAAAAAATATTTATTATGACGTCAATAGTAAGAAAATATTATATAAAAATTCTTTTATTTGTATATGAGTATATATTAATCGGGCGGGGCGGGTCGGGGACCTTAATCTCCGCTTTTGCCCCAAACCCGCTTAAAAATCCCCGTTTAAGCCCCAAACCCGTCCCATAACCCGATAAAGATAACACGCCCCGCCCCAATTATTTCGGGTTTCGGTTTTCCCCATCGGATTCGGGTTTTTTGCCATTCCTAGCTTCACGCCGTAATTGCTAGTCACAAAAAGTACCGTTTGAAATTTTTTTTCTTTTTTTTTGTTATTTTTTTTAAAATTCAACTCACTGAAAACTCTAGAAATACATCCTTATTCGATCAAATTCTAACTCACCTTATTTTCTACACTAAAATGAACCCAATAATCAATGTATTAACGATATGCTCAACGACCTGTGTAACCAAATCTTACCTTCGCCTTCGAATCTGAATACAATCCAGGCACGTCTTCTAATCTGACTTAACATTCATTCATCAGATGCCCTACTTTCGAAACTTTGACCCATTTACTCTAGAAAATCAAATGCTTCTAAATCAATTTCATCTTCTACAATAATTTGTTCAAATGTCTTAACAATCTCAACCACAAACCGGTTCATAACCACCATACGACCAACAATCCCATAAACCCAAAGATGAAGATGAAGAGCAACTCCCTATGTGGACCTCCAGAAAAGGAAAACGGATGAAGTCCAAGTCCAAGAAAGTAAGTGAACCATAAGACAATCTGGGTATTCAAAATTGTTGGACCCAAAACGAGGAGTTGCTTTTGATGGAATGTTCCATACAAGTATTTGAAGATTCAAAGTACGAGTTGGGTAAAAAAAGGATACATTTTGGTCGTGGCAAAAAATGTTCTATTTTCTAAAAGATTCAACATACAAGAAGCATACAATACTTTAGTCGTGGCGAAAAAATTTCTGACTCGAACCAACAACATGTTGACGGGAAAAAGGACTTTGATGAATCGAGATGTGGGTAGGTTTAATTATCTTGTTGAATAAATGAATGTGATAAGTTGGGGAACGATAAAGGGGTTTTTTACGAGGGTTGAAATCACCTTTTAAAATGGCACGTATTCGAAGTTTAAGTAAAAGAGTGCTCGAGGCTTTTTGAAAGAAAAAGTACAAGTGGAAAAATCCCGATTAGACCATTGCAAAAAAAATCGTCTTCGGTTACTAATGAGGAACTCGAACTTTTTGGACCGAACGCGTTGCCTCGTTCGGAGGAGTTATATCGTGTTTTAAAGAGTCAACGTTCATCAAACTCCACGCCTAATTGAAGTTTAATCTCGAAAATGTTTAAAGCGATGATCGAAGAACAATACAAGAAGGATGGTAAGACGAAAATAGACGTTATCCAAACTGATAAAAACACAAGAATTGAACTAATGAATTCTCAACAGTTTGATTCGGACATGAGAGTGTTACAAGTTGACACGAGCAACATGGATCTGATTTACGCATCTATTGTGAAGGCCAAAAATAATGTTATTTGGGCTCGTTATGCAATAAATAATTAGTTTTTATGTCGTTTTTCATAGTGATGTCTTTTTTATTTATGTTTTTTAATGTAATATTTTTTTATTAATTAATTAATATTTTTTTTATAACATTACTTTTTTTTCAATCACTATAGCATCAAGAGTTGAGTTATTTTGCAATCTTCTTTTTACTTGCAAGCAAGAGGATTAATCCTAGTCATTCATTAACTAAGATTAAATTCCATGAAGAAAAACACGAAGGAAACATTTTTGCCTGTCAAAAGGTCGACTGAAGGACTAAAATTATAAATTTTCCGAATTGATTTTTATCAATGGTGATATTTCACTAGTGAATAAAATAATAAAATATCACCAGAGATAAAATAAAATATCAATAGTGATAAAATTATTTTATCACCTCTGATATTTCATTATTTTTTTACTAGTGAAATATTATCGTTGATAAAAATCAGTTCAAAAAATTTATAACCTTCTGATTTTTGAAACTTTTAGACATTTTGGCAAAAATGGTCCCTCCGTAATTTGTTTAAATCTTATATTAATATCCACTTTTAGATCACACTAAAATAGATTGTGAGGACCTGTCCCCCTACTTGCGAGAAAAAACAAAATTCCATTTGAACTTTTGTCATAATATATTGAGGAGTGCCTTTTATATTAAAAAAGACAAAGAAATGTTAGAAAGTCGAGCACAAACCAGGGAGGGACCGTGACTTTTGTTAAGTTTAGGCTAACATTTTACTGTTTGAACTCTAAATATCTCAAATAAAGAATTATGTTTACCATGACGACTAAGCCTAAAATCAAAGGTCCCGTTTGTTTTATAGTATATTTGGAAGAGATTTGTAATTGGTGAAAAAAATAATAATTTAAATAAATTGTAATTGAAATAGATGTAATATGTTATAATTGTAATGTGTTATAATTGTAATCGATATATTTTATGATTATGTTGGGTTGATTATCAACGTAATGTAATTCAAATTTATTAAAATAAAATAATACTCCTTTCGTCCCAAATTAATAGTCATCCGACAAAAAATACATTATTTTAAAAAACATTATTATCACTACATTCTCACTCTTACGCTTTTGCAAAATGACACTCTTACCCTTATGTAATTAATTAAAACTTTATATGTAGTTTGTAATTTCTAGTACCACTAGGTGCAATATAATGAACTTACTACATTATTTACATTTATTTTTGGAAGAGGATTATAATTTTGAGACAGCCGAAAATGATATAGAGGATTAAAAATTTAGGATGGAGGGAGTAATAAATATAAAAATAATTAAAAATAAAACGATAATTAAAAATATAATAATAATAATAAAAATATAAAATATAATAAAAGAATAATAATAATAATAGATATAATAGATAATAATTAATAATAAATTATTAAAACTTTGAATAATAAAATTTCTATTGTAATATTTAATAATATTATTAATAATATTTAATAATAATAATAATAATACTTGAGAGGTATGGAGATGATGTTGGTTTTTCGATGTTATTAGTGGATTTTTAAAATGCTTTCAATTTGGTTGATCAAGAGGTTATGTTGCGTGAGGTTCGTCTTCGTTGTCCCTCCATCTCGTCTTGGGTGGAGTTCCTGTTATTCTAGTCCGACGAGGTTGTATTATGGTGAGCATGTTTTGCGGTCCTGTCAGGGGGTTCAGCAGGGTGACCCTCTTGGTCCGTTACTCTTTGCTCTTGTACTTCACCCATTGATATGCAAGATTCAGGATTCATTCTCTCTTTCTTTACAAGCCTGGTATTTGGACGATGGTACTATTGTTGGGGATACTTTGGTTGTAGGGAAGGTTCTGGAGTGTATCATGAAGGATGGACCCGCGTATAGCTTGTATCTAAATGTTGATAAGACTGAACTTTTTTGGCCGACCGAGGATCCTCGTAGCAAGTTTGTGGGTGTGTTCCCGGATAATATTGCTGACCTACACGCGGTGTTAAGTTACTAGGGGGGCCTGCGAGTGTGGACCTTGATTTTTGTAGTCAACTTGTGTTGAAGCGTGTGGCTAAGACTATTGAGCTTATGGATGCTGTGGCCAAGATTAATGACCCTTAATGTGAGTTGTTCCTTCTTCGTTCTTGTGCGGGTATTTCCAAGTTATACTTTTCTATGCGTACATGTTCACCCTGTGCTTTTAAGTCTGCTCAATGTTCTTTTGATATAGCTCTTCGTTCTTCTTTGGAGCGTATCGTTATTGCTTTTGAACCGGAATTTGGTGACTGGCAGTGGAGACTTGCTACGTTGCCCTTTTCCTTTGGGAGGTTGGGTGTTTATTCTGCGGAAGATGTATTGCATTATGCTTTTCTTGCTTCTCGGTTACAGTCAGCTGATTTGCAGTCTAAGCTACTTCAACACACTCATATTAGAGCTTATGGAATCTAGTTTGGTGATGCCTTATATGTGTTTAACTCGGTAATGGAGATCGATTTTCTTAGTAATCCAAGTGAAGTCGCTGCCCCCAAACTCATGAAGAAAATGGCAGATATATATTTTACTCATGTTACAAAGAATGCATAATCCACTTTCGCTTTGTCTGCTAGACAGATGGCTTTATGGGCATCTCAGATGGAGGATCATACTTCTGATTGGCTTAGGACGGTCCCTATTTCGGGGTTGGGTCAGACTATGAACGGTAGGACTTATCGATGTGTTTTGTGTTATCGCTTAGGTATTCCCTTGTTCTCTGTTTCGAAGCCTTGTTCAGCTTGTTCGAGAGTATTTGATGGGGATATATTTGGGGATCATGCGGTATCGTGTGCTGGTATCGTTGTGATTAAGCATCGTCACAATTTGGTACGTGATACTCTTGCTGATATATGTTATCGTTCAGGGATATCTGTCGGGAAGGAAGTTAATATCGGATTAGTTGGAGGACATGATAATGCATTACGTCCGACAGATATTTTGTTTTATTCGTGGGATGGAGGTAAAGATGTTTGTGTAGATTTGACTGGTTCTTCTCCTTTGACTCGAACGGGGATGAATGACTTTGTACCCGACCGAGCTGTGATTGATGCTGCACAGCGTAAACGATGCAAGTATATGGCTAAGTGTGCAGCTCTCGGATATGGGTTTCTTCCTTTTTCTTTCTCTTCTCTAGGTGAGTTACAGGATGATACAGTTGCGTTATTAAAGCGGATTTAGAGATTTTCTAAAGCTCAGGACATTGGAGCACGCGTTGCTGTACATATTTTTCATAGAATAGGTTTTGCTATTGCTAAAGGGGTGGGAGCGCAGATAGTATCTCGACTCCCATCCAATTTGTAAATCCCTTTTTGATTCTAATAAAGTGATGGTTTAATAAAAAAAAAATAAATAAAAAAAAATAATAATAAAAATAAAAGCATTATTATTATTATTATTATTATTTATTATGTAAATAATATAATAATAATAAAAATAATATTTTTTATATTATTTTTTTATTTTTTACATTAATATTTAAATTATAACAACAAAAATAATATTTAATATTTTTTTTAGTTTTTATATTAAGTATTTTGTTAATAATTATTATATTAATATATTAAATATAAAATTATATTTTATTAATAATAATAATTTTAATGATAATAACTTAGTTTGATATTTTTAGCTTCTTTGAAAATAATTATTTTCATTATAATTATTTAATTAATATTTTTTAATATAATTTTTTAATATAATATTAATTTTTTTATTTTCTGTTAGTAGTTTTTTAAATTATAATTAATTTTTTAAAATTATTATATTAATAAATAATTCTTTATCTATTTATATTAAAATTTTATTAATTATTTTATTATTATTAATTGATTATTATTATTATCATTATTATTATTTATAAATAATGATGTTTTAAAGTATAAAAATACTGAATTACAACGTAATTCAAAACTTTTCATACAACTTCCTCTATAATTTGAATTTTTTCCATGGATGTAATTGTAATGTTTGAATTACAATTAACGCAAGCTAAACAATATACATAATGTAAATGAATTACTATTCTATTCTTTATGCCAACTAAACATCCTATGTAATGTAATCGAATTATAATTACATCCGGTTACGTTGAATACGACGAACCAAATGGGGGCCTTAGTTTTAACTGTTGCCACTATAAAAACAAGATCAATATTGTTCTCATTATATATTTTATATAATAAAAGAATAAGATTTTTTAAGAAATTTAGTGAAAAGTGGAGGTTGTAGAAAAAACAATTGAACCAATAAAATGACTTGATTTTGACACATAAGCAAAATCGAGCGATTTGATTTGTGAAAAAAAGTCAAATTTGAATTCAATTTAGTCAAAACAAAAAATTTATGTGGAGAAATTTGATGTAAATACACAAAGATATATGTGTCAAATTTTTGAAAATAAAAACTTATAAAAAAAGAAGGAGATTAATAAAACTTTATTAGTTGAATTTTAAATAAATTAGATGGCATCAATGAAAACTTGTAATTTTTCATATTTTTTTAGTAACTTTATAAAATAAACAAAATACCTCCTTAAACTTTATACCCTCTAGACTTTATATTTTAAAAATACAACATATATGTTATATTAAAAAATCAATGAATCACAAGATTATATATGTTCAAATAAAAACACAAATTATTGTCTATTTTTATTTTGACCTTTAACAAAGTCAAGCAATGCAATCTACGTAAATTATTATTTACATGAATATAAATATCAAAATGAATGCATGACCTCAGACATCGGTATGAGATGAAAATAAATATATGAGATTCTACAAATTACAACAACATATATTTTCTCAAGATCGTTATGTGTTACTAAACACACAATGTCTAGAAAAAGACATCTAACATTTCACTTAAACAAAGTCAAATCCTTTGTGAAATAAATATTTATACAAAAGTATCAATTAAAATTATCACATAATAAAAAATCATGTAAAACTTAGGGGTCCATGAGCATCGTAACTATTTACGTATTAAAAATTTAATATTGTTTTATTGAATAATATTAAGCATTACAAAATCATGAATTATAAATCGTATACGTGTAAAGTTGATGTAAATGATTTGTTAATTTATAATTATGATAAAAATATTTAGAATAAAAATATCGAGATAAAAAATATGAAATTCGAAAAATAAAAATTGACGCGAGTTATATTAATTTACACGGTGCGCAGTAAAATAACAACATAACAAACATATAAACATTAGATATTGTTAAAAAAACATATATAATATATATAAAATTGCAATAACAAATTATTATTTAATTTAACCTATATGTTCAAGTTCCGTACGTACACGGACATTAAAACTAGTTGACATGACCAGACCACATTGCATGCTCTTACTTATATTTTTCGATTTCTGTTTGTAGACGGGTTATTCTAATACTCTATTCATTTCATAAAAAAATATTTAAAACATTTTATTATATGCGTAATAAATGTATACTTATATCAATATAAAGAAGTTTTTCGTGATGCATATTATGAAACTTAATAGAAATTTATGATAAGAATGCGTTTTGCTAAACAATATTCACTATTAAAATTTATGATGTATTTAATACGCACAAACTTTCTTGTTTCTTTATAAAACGTATTAAATATACAGTAAATGAGTTTGTAATTATGTTTAAATATATCACAGTAATTTATAAGTTTATTTAATATGCATTTATTGCATTTTTTAGTTAATAAGAAATTTTGTGTGTTAAATCTAACCCAGTGGATATTGTTTAGCAAAACTCAAATTTTATTTATTTAAAATCATTTGATTTAGAAATACCAAAATACAAAAGATTAATTGCTTAAAATATATAATACTTGCTATTTTTGTTATTATGTACTGATTTTGATTATTTGTGTTTTGTGACTTTTATAACCTTATTTTTTTAAATAAAAAAAAATAATCATTTTAAATAGTAAAATAGTCAACAATAGTAGAAGTTTCAAAAATGAATAAAAAATAAGAAAAAACATATGTATAAAAAAAGTAAGAAAATATAAGAGAAAACTTATTTTGGATATTATATTTATGTTAGGTACCAATGACTCATCTCTATCATTCATCTCTAACTAATCTAATAGATAAGATTAAATATATTTAATTAATAGGTTTTGCTAATGACAGCCCTTAGGGTTGTTGTTAAAAGAAATGTTTTATTAGAAGTTATCTTTGAATATTGGATGTCAATTCCGAAATATATGGATACAAGCCTTAAAAATTCGGATGCATAACAAACACTTGATTCTGCTCGGAGGATTTCATTTTTTACATTAAATTGTAATAAAATAATTTCTCTTAACGACAACCCTAAGGACTGTCATTAGTAAAACCCTTAATTAATTAACTTATTTTTATAATTTAAATATCTCTTAAACCGTTAAGTGTTAAACGAAAAAAAAATATATCATCGTGACGAACATTTAGTTATCTTTCTACCAATATACACTATGTTATACTTTGAAAGAAAAAAAATTTGTTTTTTTTCTTGTCGTTAAAATTTACGTAAAATATCATATATGATAATAGTGTTTCATCAAACATGATAACAATGTTAAATCATAAATTATTGTTAAATCATATATATGATATTAGTTCATATCATATATCATAAGTTATATCATATATGATAATAATGTTTCATCATTTATTATATATTTGTGTTAAATTATAAATTATTATTAAATCATTTATGATATTGATTTATTTAAGATATGATAAATTATACTCTATCATATATTGCATCATATATGATATTAGTATATAAAAATTGTCGATAATAATTTTTTTTTGAAAAAAACGATTTTTTTTTGTCGAAAGTGTATCATATAGCAAATCTATAGAAAAATAATTAAATACTCTTCGTAAAGGTATATATTTTTTTATAACGATTAACGGTTCAAAAGATATTAATATTTAGAAAAAAGATAAAATAAAATTTATATTTAATTTTACCAATTAAATTAAAATAGATATGAAATATAAAATTTGTCTGGCATTCAAGTAAATTTTAGTAAATCATACAATAAACCCAAATAAATACAAGAAAGAAAGAAAGGCGGAGTAAAAAAAGAAAGTAAAGTGGTACATAGTACATTCCATAAGTTGTGACACATTTTGGTGTTGCATTGTATTCAGGTCTTTGTTGTACAACATCGTTTCTCACTTTAATAATTCGATAACCGACAGCTCAACATCTCTCTCTCTCTCATCAAACAAAAACAAAACCCAAAAATAAGAAAAACACAACAACAAAGTATCAAAAGAAACTACAGTTACTTTACAAAGACTTAACAACACAACGGTATAACAAACAGATCAACCAATTACCAAAAACCTCACATGGGTTGAAATTCAATCCTTAGTTTTCATTTTCTAGATTCCATTCACAACTCTATTTTCATCCTTTTCGTAAGTTTTTTCATTTTTTTTTCAACGTCATTCTATGATCAAACTAGTTCTGATTGTTTTTTAGTTAGTTATGTTGCGATCACAGTTAAGATTTTGTTATTTTTTTAACTTTTTGGATCTTAAACTGGTTTTTATTTGATTTTAATTTAGAAACTGATTTTTTTTTTCTGGTTTAAAGTTTTTATATATAAATTTGAGGACAAAACTGAATATTATTGATAAATAAATATATAAAATTTTAATCTTATATACCTTTTTAATTTTACTTATGTAGTATTTGTTATTATTATTATATTTTTTACTGATTTATTTGTGATTTTGTGATGATTGACTGTTTTGTGAATATTTAAAGTTGAATTCCTAATTTTTTGTATGTATGTTTTTTGTTAGGGAAGACTGAGGTTTATTCGGTACAGAATTGCGGGTTGGATTGTAAAAGTTTGGTGTCTGTGTGTGTGACGAGATTTAGGGGTTCTGGTTTGTTTAAAAAGTTGGGAGGATGGCGTCTTTGTCAAAGGCGGATTCAAGAAAATCTTACTCGTGGTGGTGGAATAGTCATATTAGTCCCAAGAATTCTAAATGGCTTCAAGAAAATCTTACAGGTATAGCTGCTTTACACATCTTCATTTCCGCGTTAAATCAGTAATACACACTCTTCTGTACTAATGCAGTATAATTCGGATCTACTTTGTTTTTGTTTACTCTGTTCTACAAGAACAATGTGTTGTCTTTCATGATTATGCGTCCTAACATTATGAGTTTCTCTTTGTTGGTACTATGGAAATAATTTAAAGCTCGTTGAAAAGGTTTTATAATCAGTTTATGGTTTACCTTTTCTTATATGAGACTCTGGATCTTATTGGATTTCGAGAATATATCAGCTGGTATACAGATGAAACGGTACGGTTGCCAAAGGAAATGTGTCTAAATTAGCTATCGCGTAAGAATGTGTAATAAAGATTGCAACTTTAATGCAGCAAGATGATAAAATGTTAGACGGTTATCAAGGTTGTGAAAATGGTCGGAGTTATTGCAACCTGAATCTGTATTTACTTTTTTTGGATATGCAGGGTGTGTGGGATACAATAGGAATTTTGTGACTTTTTTTAGAGTGTTTAACGCGTTCTTATCTTCTAACGACTAGAATTTAGGTTTTGGTTCTTTATATAGCATGCATCTGATTGCTATGAAAGCTTAAGTTCTTTATTTATAGCCAATAATGTATATGGTAAAACAGTTCCTCATTCATCTGATTATATATTTGTTTTACGGTTTTTTCAAAATTCTAATCTCTATTTTTCTTTACATGAATGAACAGATGTGGACATTAAAGTAAAAGCAATGATAAAGCTCATTGAAGAAGACGCAGATTCATTTGCTAGAAGGGCAGAAATGTACTATAAAAAGCGTCCCGAGCTTATGAAACTGGTGGAAGAGTTGTACAGAGCTTATCGAGCCTTAGCAGAAAGATATGATCATGCAACCGGGGCCCTACGTCAGGCCCACAAAACAATGACGGAAGCTTTTCCAAATCAAATGCCTGCATTCTCTGATGATTCATCTGCTGCTTCTCCCTATGATGCTGATCCTCAAACCCCGGATTCAAAAAGCTACCCTGGTGAGTTTCATAAAGATGAAGAGTCTGATGCTGGTCACAAGGGTTCGAAACAATCTAATGAATTATCAGGGTCCGCCGGAACTGCAAGAAGGACCCTTAAATTTGGCGATTCAGAAGATGGCACGGCGGATAAAGAAATTCTAGTACTAAAAGAAGCCTTGGCCAAATTAGAAGAAGAAAAGGAAGCTGAAATGCAGAAATATCTTGAGAGTTTGGAAAGATTATCCAAGCTAGAATCGGAGATCATAAACTCACAAGAAGATTCTAGAGAACTTGCTGACCGTGCAAGCAAAGCCGAGGCTGAATCTCAAGAATTAAAAGACGCTCTTCAAAGATTAGAAACAGAAAAGGAAGAAAGTCTTGACCTTTACCATCGGGCACAAGAGAAAATTGAAGAATTGAACGAGAAATTAAGGGAAGGTGTAAATGTAACTGAAGATTTGAAGCAAGAAATTGCTAAATTACAAAATGAACATGATTCCGCTTATGATCAGTACAAGAAATCCACGGAGACGCAATCAGAACTGGAGAAGAAATTAGTGGAAGCAGAGAACGAAGTAAAGAAGCTTCTAGAACGTGCTGAGAAAGCTGACAGTGAAGTTGAAAAGTTACAGCTACAAATTGTGAAATTGACCGAAGAGAAGGAAGCCCAAGCTCTTTTATACCAAAAATGTTTGGAGACTATTTCAAGTCTCGAGCTTAGACTTGCTTGTGCTGAAGAGGAAGCTAAAAGGCTAAATAGTGAGATCGATAATGGAGTCACGCTCTTGAAGGATGCAGAAGAACAATGTCTAATTCTTGAAAAGTCAAACAGGACTCTTCACTTGGAATTAGAAACTATGGGGGTGAAATTCGGGACTCAAACTCTGGAACTTACTGAGAAACAAAAAGAACTGGGAAGACTCTGGACTTGCATTCAAGAAGAACGATTGCGGTTTGTTGAAGCCGAAACTGCTTTCCAGACTTTGCAGCAGTTGCACTCTCAATCTCAAGAAGAACTAAGATCGTTAGCAGCAGAACTACAAAACAAGGCTCAGATTTTACGGGACATTGAAACCCGTAATGAAGTTTTGCAGGGAGAGATTCAGAAACACTTTGAGGAGAACAAGAAGCTCAATGAGCTCAATTTGTCATCCGCCATTTCATTAAAAGACATGCAGACCGAGATCTTTAGCTTGAAAGAATCGAACGGGAAACTTGAGGAAGAGGTTGGCCTCCGAGTTGATCAAAGAAACGCTCTTCAGCAAGAAATATATTGCCTAAAGGAGGAATTGAATTCCTTAAACAAGAGTCACGGGTCTATTTTGGAGCAAGTTGCTTTTGTAGGTTTGAGTGCAGAAAGCTTAGGATCGTCAGTTAAGAAGTTGCAGGACGAGAACTCTAACGTGAAAGAAGAATGGAAAGCCGAAAGAGACGCAAAAGAAGCTTTACTCGAGAAACTGAAGGTCATGGGTCAACTTCTCGACAGAAATGACGTTTTGGAGAATTCATTGTCAGATTTAGGTGCTGATTTGGAAGGTGTAAGAGGGAAATTAAAATCACTTGAAGAATCGTATCAATCACTTTCAGAAGAAAAATCAAATCTTGCTGTTGAAAAAGCGAATTTATTAGGTCAGTTACAAGTAATGACTGAGAATTTGAGTCAAGTGTCGGAGAAAAACACTGTTCTTGAAAATTCCCTATTCGACGCACATGTCAAACTTGAAGTCTTGAAGCAACAGTCAAAGGTATCTGAAGATGAAAAGTCGGCGATAATTAGTGAAAAGGGTACTCTAGTTACACAGATGGAAATTACCGAAAAGACCTTGAAAGATCTCGAGCTGAAATATTCAGATTTAGAAGAGAAGTATTCATTAATGGATAACGAAAGAGAATCTACTCTTCGTAAAGTAGAAGAGCTTCATTATTCGCTCTCTTTACAAAACGAAGAACATGTCGCTTTTGCTCAAAAGAATGACAAACATTTGCATAGTTTGAAAGGCCAGTTACAACTCCTACAACAAGAAAGTCAAAATAAAAGTAGAGATTTTCAACAAGAGTTAGATAAATCTTTTGGTGCTGAAATCGAGATTTTTGTGCTAATGAGATGTGTGCAAGATCTCGAAGAACAAAACTCCTCTTTATTCAACGATTGTAATAAACTTCAAGAAGCTTCCAAGTTATCTGAAAGTCTTGTTCATGTCTTGAAGAACGAAAAAAGTGAAAATCAAGTAAAGATCAAGTCTTTATCCGATCATAACAATAGATTGAGAACGGGAATTCGCCAATTGCTCAAGGTTGCTGGCTGCGAAAATGGGGAAGATCAAGCATGTTTTGATAGAATACAGAGAAAGTTTGAAAGCACATACTGTACCCTAATTGAAAATGAAGACAAAAACATGGAACTGATGGTTGAGATATCGATTCTAGTTACACTTCTGAGGCAGTTCAGAGCAGAAATAGCGGATCTTGAGGCTGAAAAGTGCGGTCTACAACAAGAGTTACTTGTTATGGGTGAGAAGATTCTTGTGCTGCAAACTGAGGCCCAAAAACTTTCAGAAATAAAAGAAGATCTGCGATCAAAAGTGAGTGAAGGAGATAATACTGAAAGAATGCTAAGAAATCAGCTAGAGGATTTGCATGGGGATTTGTTGATCGTTCAAGGAGCTTACAAAACTTTGCAAACAGACAATTCGGTGGTCATTGAAGAAAGGAAGTCTTTGTCAGAGGAGAACATTCACATGAACAAAAGGATACGTCTTCTCGAAGAGGAAAGTGATATTCTATTTGATGAGGTTTTAAGTAAGAGTATCTTATCTGAAACTCTAAAGAAGTACATTGATGAGAAGCATGCGGAAATCAGCGTGCTCGATGTCGATCTACAAATGCTTCACGGTGTCAACAACACAATTACCGAGAGAGTGTCTATGGTTGAGAAGAAATTGGAAGAGGTGGAAATGGAGAATCTTGATCTGAAAAAGACCTTGGAAAAATCCGAGCTTGAGTTGGTGACAGTCATATCTAACCGTGATCTATTGAACTCGGAGTTAGTGAATGGAAAGGATCTTTTGCATCTAAAAGAAACCGAGCATAAGGAAGCAGTCAAACGACTGATGAGTTTAGAGAATGACAAGACAGAGTTGTCTGAGATAGTAGCTGGTCTGCAAAGAGAAAACAATGAGCTTAAAATGACCAGAGATGAACAAGGGAAACAGATTCTTGAAGTTTCAGTAGATAATGATCGTTTGAGCAATGAAAGCCGGATTTCGGAGGTTAAACTTCACCAGTTGACCGAAAAGCAGGAAGAAACAGAGGAAAAGGTCCGTTCCTTGGAAACGGATGTGTTTGAAGTTTACGGTGATTTGCAGACCTATGACGTTTATCAAGTTCTATTGGAAGAGAAGATCCGTGAGCTTACTGATGTTTGTATGAGTCTTCAAGAGGAAAGTACTTCCAAGGACATGGACAACGAATTGCTTAAAGAAAGAACCAGTGTTTTGGAATGTGAGAATGAAGACCTAAAATCTCATTTGGCTGCATACGTTCCAGCCCTTAATTCTTTGAAGGATTGCATCGCATCTCTGGAAAACCATACCTGCATCCAAACCAAAGCCCCACAGTCTGAGAACGAGGAGGAGAAGGTAATTGTCACCATTCTATTGCATAATGCACATGCATACACAAAAGTTTTGCCTCGTCTTACTAATGATAAAATAGGTTTACTATCTCCTGAATCATACTTTGATAAATTATATTATAAGCATTATTTCTATAATAATTTAAATGTCTAATAGCGCTTTCATTATGATTTACAAAAACAATATTATATCAATAGTAAATTGAAACTTTGTTAGAACGATTTGGAAGATTGGGCGTTCAATTTTAACCATTCACCTTTTAGCTAATTTTTGTTAACTTGCCTTATATAATGACTTTGCCCGAGCTTTTATTATCTACCATGCTGTAAGATTATCAAAGGTTGACAAGCATTTGCCAGAAAACGTGCGATTTATTTGGTAACAAACACTCGATAAACAAATTTCTTACAGTCATTACCATTGCAATCTTTGCTTCATAAAGACAGGAAATTCACAGAATGCCGTTATTTCTAGATTTACACGTGGTAAATTGTTGCGAATATAGTATTATATGATTTAGTGCATGTTTTAACACAAGCATGTGACGCAGTATACTGATATACGCATTTCACTTGCATTAAATTACTTCTATTTCTTCGCATTCTGTGTCATACTAAATATCATCTCAAGTTTAATGTCCAAAAACTAATGATGTATTTCCATAATGGCTATTTTCAGGGTGCTGAATCTGTAAATATAGAGCGAGATGGAATTGCTGAGTTGCAGGATCTACAAAGTAAGGTTAAAGTTATCGAAAAGGCTGTGATCGAGATGCAGATGCTTACGGTGCAGGAAAAACTAGACGCAGATGCCAAGCTCGAGTCTGCAATGAAGCAGATAGAAGAGTTAATTAATCAAAAGAATTCCAGAATACCAAACGGTAAACCGAAATCAACATCTGAAATCTCAGAAGCAGATCCAAAAGATATCATGCTCGATCAGGCATCCGAATGTTCATCTTACGGGGTCAGTAAAAGAGGACTAAATGATGGTGAGATATGGGAAACAGCTGATAAAAGCAATACATTCAAGCATCATCCAACAGCTTCAGAGGTATCTCTTGATAACGATTTCGACATGGTGGACAAACTTGAAGTATCTAAAAGATTCAAGGAGCATCGTGATGACGGAAACAAGAGAAAAGTACTCGAAAGACTCAATTCCGATGTTCAAAAGTTAACAAATCTTCAGATCACAATCGAGGATTTAAAAAGGAAGGTTGAGATTACATCACAGAGCAGAAGAGGAAAAGCTATGATCGAATGCGAGACATTGAAAGGTCAACTTATGGAAGCAGAATCCGCCATCCAGAAACTATACGAACTGAACGGGAAACTCGTGAAACATATCGAAGGTAATCCGGAAAAGTCAACTTTGGAATCGGGAGAAAGTGACATCATGAGAAGGAAGAAAGTATCTGATCAAGCAAGACGGGTGTCGGAAAAGATCGGCCGGTTACAACTCGAGATACAAAAGATACAGTTTGTGCTGTTAAAACTAGACGATGAGAACGACCAGAAGGGAAAAGCAAGGTTTCTTGATGCTAACAAACGGGTCTTGTTAAAAGATTATCTCTATGGCGGCGGAAGAACAAAAGCAACAGTTAGCAGCAGCAGCAGGCGGAAGAAAAGCCATTTCTGTGGGTGTGTTGAGCCTTCAACAAAAGGAGATTGATGGCGCGATTGTTTAGTAATGTAGTGGGTGCTTTTTAATTTTGTTTATATACTTATGAATAACTTTTGTTGATTTTGGTTTAGAGAAAACTGTATGAGGCCTATAAGTTGTTCTATTTGATCTTTAAGAAGCTATTTTTAGACAGCTTGTTTTGTTATAAATTTGGCATGGTAGCACAAGCATTTCAATAAGTGCTGTACTTTGCTTCTTTAAGCTTGTTTTCACTGTAGTTATATAAATTGTTTGCAAACAAGCTGAGACTGGGCTGATTTTGACTCGATTGTATGAAGCTGAGACGAGCCCGAGTTTGACTGTAGAACAAGAAAGTTTTGTTGTTTAACATGTAACTGGAAAATCAACGAAATATCGAACTTGATTTCATTTTGGATTTTACGTGCAACCGAATAACTAGTAAAAAGGATCGCTCAAGTTACTCGGCTGACGAAATCGTGAACAATTGGTTGTACTTGTACAGGAGTCGAAGTTACTGAAGTTCAATAACAGGTCGAGCTTGAACTTGACTAGCCTTCATTTTAATTGTATGTTTGATTTACAACAAGCATATATTTAGCTTCATCTCGAGTTCCTTCCACAAACATAGCCTTATTAGATTAAGAAGACTTAGGTAGTGAGTCTTAATTGAAAATTTTGTAACTTAATTATAGTTTTACATATTTACCTTATAACTTCTTCACATATAATTACAAGTAGGGCTGAGTAAATGAACCCGAAAACCGAACCGAACCGATAAACCGAACCGAACCGAGCCGAGCCGAACCAAACCGAGCAAATTCGGTTCGGTTTTCGGTTTTGTATATTTCTGTCGGTTTTGCTCGGTTCGGTTCGGTTCGGTTTGATTTCGGGTTAAAAACATGAAAAATAAGCCTAAAATATATATTCGGTTCGGTTTTACTCGGTTCGGCTCGGTTTCGGTTTTACTCAATATAATTCGGTTCGGTTTTCGGTCAGATATTTTTTCAAAATCGGTTTTCGGTTCGGTTCGGTTTTATTCGGTTCGGTTCGGTTTTGAACCGATGCTCATCCCTAATTACAAGTAACTTCCTTTTAAGGTATATAAGTAATTTATTTAAATTTAGACACTTTATTCAGCACATAAAACAAACATGCATATATTTATCTACGAATAGACACCATATATATAAACAGACACTTTAATTTTACATGACTTAATAAAAAACCGAAACAAACAAGCTCTTAATGGTCATGTGGAATGACTTAAACTCCTTAATATACTAGGAGAATGGGCCGCGCAAGGCGGCGACGGTTTATATTAGCGTTATGCAACTTTTTTTGTTTAGATATGAGCAGGGGGAGATAAGGGAGGGTCACAAGGTCATGTAACCTCTAGCGAAAAAATTATATTGTAAATTTTTGAAAATTTGATTCCTTTAAAAACCATTTTGTAACGTAATTTATAAAAATATCAAATTTTGAGCCGAGCCGATTTTTTTTTCTTCGCTGAGTGTCACTAGGTAAGTATTTACATATTTAACGAATTACACGTTGTCCTTTTATATGTTGGGGCATTTTTGTTTAATTTTTTCAAGTTTTCAAGCTTTAAAGAAGTTATTCACAATCTTTTAAAACCCGGTTTTTTAGTTGACTCGGTCTAGTGACCGGTTTATGGGTCAATCGGTTCAATCGGTTGAACCGCCAGGTCAACTCGGTTCTATATATATGTATTTTTTTTTATATTTAATATGTAGTATTGAGTTATCTCATAACTTATCTTCCGTTCAATTAAACGGATGAAAAATATGTATTCTTTACTTATTGTTTTTAGTTTTATATTTATGACATTATAATACAAGTATGAAAAATAATTAATTTATAGTTACAGTTTCTAATATATCATAATATAACAATATTAGTTAATGTTTTAAGTTAATTTTAACTAATATTAATTACTATCACTTTAATTTATCATTAACATTTAAAAATATTTATGAAAAAAAGTTTTTGAAATATTTTTTTATTAAAATTTGTGACCCGGCCGGGTTTATCAAACCGGATCAACCCGAGTTAACGAAAAACCGACGGTTCAATTCAGTTCTCAAACAAGTAAAAACCCGGTCACATCCGGTCCGATCTTCAAGCCGATTTACGGTTCAACCGGATCAACCTGGTTTTTAAAACATTGGTTATTATGTTTGCTTTATAGTTTATATATAGTAAAGTCATGTACATACAACGTGTTTACACAAAAAATGAAATTTATTCTAATATTATAATCTAATATCGTATACATGAAAATTTTCTTGTGCTTGGAGCCCGAGGTACATTATGGTTGTTATGAAAAAAATCTATGTTACGTTAGTTTTTTTATACATAATGGTAAATGTCGAAAATACACAACGTACTTTCTCAGATTATCCATTATACCCATTAAACTATTTTATGTACGAATTATATACTTGACTAGAAAATGACATTTGACTTAACGGAACCGTTAGTATTTTCGTTAACTTAGAAATTAGTTTTACAATTTTAATCCTTTCTTTAACTTTTCATCCAAAAGTTAATATCATCTTCATCATGTTCATCATCTTCTTCATCTTCATGATTTTCTCAAATCCAAAATCTAAATCCCCAGATCCAAAATCTAAATCATTACATATCAAAGGCCTTCCAAGTTCCAAATCTAAATCCCTAGATTATCTAAACTATTTTATGAGCACGTAAGATATTTAACCCTTTGGAGCTGTTGAAACAAACAACCCATTTTATGAGCACTTGCAATGCTATGAGTTACACAAAGTTCCACCTTCTCCAAATAATCGAAACGTTCGGTTGAAAGGTGCAAAGGATAAAAATAACTTGTATAACACAAGGAGACAAGGTTGGGTGCCGAAATCACATATGGATACTTATCATACATATTTCTTATAGTAAGATTCATGAGTTGAGGTGCAATCACATTGACAGAATTCATCTGAGGATGAACATCTTGAAATGTGAGATTAAACAGTAAAGGAAGACAGATATTTAAATAACTCAAACCTTTCATGCTGCAACCTTTTAAGGTGAGTATTTTTAAGTTTTGCACACTCTGAGAAAATATCAATATAATTGTCACTATCGTCATTACACCAGAAAATGACGTCTTCAAGATACAACGATGTTAAGACTGGGAGCTTCAAAGTTGACGTAGATGTAAAGCCATATCCCTTACCGATCGGATAAACATATTTCTTTCTCAAACTGAGATGTGTGAGAGACTGAGAACAAATGATGGAAAGTGGGTATTGAATTACAACCCTAGCTTGATGAATTTTGGACTCACCTTATACAGTCTTAGATACAGGTCATCTATTACATGTCTCAATTTAACCAAATCGAATAAAAAAATTAGGGTTTTCAGTTGAGGCTAATAGATCTATTAGATCTGTAACAGATGTATCGGATTAGATGATGATCGATTTGGATCTGGGGATTTAGATTTGGGGATTTAGATTTTGGATATGGGGATTTAGATTTTGGATTTGGGAAAATCATGAAGATGAAGAAGATGATGAACATGATGAAGATGATGTTAACTTTTGGATGAAAAGTTAAAAAAAAGGATTAAAATTGTAAAACTAATTTCTAAGTTAACGAAAATACTAACAGTTCCGTTAAGTCAAAGGTCATTTTCAAGTCAAGTATGTATTTCGTACATAAAATAGTTCGATGGGCATAATAGATAATCTGATAAAGTACATTGTGTATTTTCGACATTTACCCTATACATAACACTAGAAAATGCCTCATCACTGTACATAGTTAACACTACATTTATGGTGTTATGATGACCTTACCAATTTTTTATTATTTTTTAAAATTTAAACTATATAAAAAAACTTTTAAATTTTATTAATAAAAAACATTACAGATAAAAAAAACATTACGTGAAATAATAAACCAAAAAGCATTTACTTAAAATACAAAAACAATAAAAAAAATGCAAATATTCTTTTCGTTTTTCTTCTTTAAATTTTCCGAATTTTGCCACGTCTCGAAAAGCCCACCCGGTAGTGTCAGTACCAAGGGTCTTCAAAGCCTCATTTCTTTTTTGTAGTTCAACAAATTCGAGCATTTCATTATCTCATGTTCCATTTGGACTTGTTTATTTTCATGCTCCAAAAGTAATTGTTCAATTCGGAAAATTGATCTTTTGATGAACTGGAAGTGGCGATTGAGCTTGTACAACGTTGAGCTTTTGACTTTTGTAGAGCCCTGGATGGACGCGGGATTGCATCATCGCCAAACATCTCTGGGTCGCCGAAGGTGATACGTCCCCGGTTTCTTTGGGCTTGGGTAGACTCGGGATTTTTTTCATTTCTACTTGTCTTTCAAAAAAAAACAAGCACTTTTATGAGAAAACTCGTAGTTATTATTTTGTTTTTTATATAGAATTTAAACTCGGGTCAACAAATTATCTTGGTTTTCGCCACTAAGAAGCTTCTTTGAATTATAAAGCGTGTTAAACTTTAATATTTCGTGATTCATCAGTGTCCACTTACCCATCAACATATTTTTGTTACGCTCATTTAGATTTTTTCCCAAAGCCACCTCATTATGTATATCAAGTATTTTATACCAAAACGTATCGCGGTCTTGGTCATCTCCAACTTTCGGGTCTTTCGAAATTTCGATGAAACGTTCGACCAAAACATCTTCCTTTTCTTGCGTCCAAAACATATGATCCAATTTTTTTTGTCGCGGATTCCCGGGTATGCTTTGCCATGTGTTTTTTGCCCCTTTCTTGATGTACCCGCGGGTTTGGTGGTTGAGTCTCGGGGACTTCGATTCCTTGAGTCGGTTCTTGAGAAGAATGTTAAGGATAGTGTTGGGATTGTTGGAATTTTTAAAATTGTTCGAACGTAAAGTTGAGAAACATGTTTTGGGCCGGGGCTTGATAGTTAGAAAAAGTAGGGAAGGTGCTTGTTAACAAGTTGGTGAATGATGGGGATTGGATTGCCACTTGTGGAGTTTGCGGATGAGGAAGTATTCATATTAGAAGAGGATTAAAAAACCGGTAATTGGGTATACGTATTTTTGTGAAAAAAGTATTTTATATGTGTAAAAAATATATTAAATGTGTAAAATATATAGGGTATTATATAGGATGAAAAAATGATTTTTGTGAGGAAAATCTCAATTAAACCGCTATCTTTTTTATTAAAAAATGGCATTTTTTTGAAAAAAATGATTTTATATACTTTTTAAGGGTCATTTCACCTCGTTATTTGTCCTAAAATGCCCTATAAACGTCTTAATTTTTGTTGTTGTTGTTGTTGTTGTTATTTTAACAATTTGGAAGCATTTGGAGCGCTTGGATGGTTTTGGAGGTGTTTTCAAGCATTTTCGAAGCTATTTGAACAAGTATGGAAAATACCAAATCAAGAATGCACGGATTTCAAAGAGTGTTGTTAACAAGCCGTATCGACGGTGTCACTCCCAAAGCACGATCGACCAGACGGTTTCACGTTCTATTTCTGACAACGTCACAACCAGCCGACTATAGAAGCCCATGGAACATTCGACGGGCCTGACGACGTCGTACTCATAACCCGACGCCGTTGCGACCCAAAATCTTTATATGGAGCCCTTTTTAAACATACAATATGTTAATGCAATGACGCCTAAAAACATTACTTGCATTTTTTGGTATCGCTTTGTTTTGATTACGACAATATATAAAAACAAGCATTTAGCAAAACAACTAATATCGAATTCTTGAGATTATTAATCTTCCATTTCATCTACAATCACTTAAGGTATGAATAAGCAAGTTGTTAACCTAATTAAGTGATCAAGGATTAACTATTTTCTTAAACCTCACTTTTACTTAGAAGTGACAAAAATCTTTTTTAATAAAATTTATTTTTAAGAAAATGTTTTAATGAAAATGAAAAAGCTTATAGGATATTTTTAGGATATTACTTAGGATATTCCATAGGATATTTTTAAGATATACCTTAGGACATTCTCTTTGAGATAATATCCTCATCAAATAAGCTTTCCATACTACTAACAAAAGAGAGCGAAGTCTTGAGCTCGCGGTTCCTTATAGGTACCTGTGGTTGCTTAAATATATTGAACTGCGGGAACATTTATTGAACCGCGGGAAGATATAGCCGTTACCCTCTTTTTTTTTTTATAAATAGTGGATCATTTCCAGCTTTTCTTTCCACCTCTTTTGCACACACTTTCTCAGATTCAAAACCACTTCTGTAATCTTTGTTTAAGAAGTAAATCTTTCTCCTCCCATATCATCCTCTAAAGTGCAAACAGAAGAACACTATCGGCCTTAAAGTGTTGTGTCAAGTTCAAGATCCAAACTTTATTTTATTCTTGTGTATTTGTGAAGATCCAAATTGGAGTATAATTTGTAAGTTGTGTATGTATTATGGTTAATACTTAGTCCTTAATTATATTAATGTAGATTGGTCCTAGCTAAGATTAGGGCTCGACTTTTAGCTTAGAGTCATAAATTGGTTAAGCGACATGTAAGGTTTCTCCACCTTGAAGGAGCTTGTTAATAAGTGAACTCTCGAGTAGGATACTCGAGAAGTTGTTAGAAGTATTTAAAGTGATGGTCATATAATATACCGTTGCGAAGCTCGTGGAAATGCTACTTAACGGTGTTGAGATTTCTAGCATAATGTTATGTATGTAACGGGAATAGTCCCGAACTCACAAATGAGGAAGGCCTTCCATACACTAGACGTGTAGTATAAAAGGCCCAAGGCACCTCATTTGTGTGTGTGTCTTCCATTCCATAGTTTGTAGAGAGAGAAACATATGTATTTCTCTCACTAGGAATTCACAACCTTTTTGTTTTCTTTTTTTTTCATCTAATCTAATCTTTCTTTTTTGGTTTAATCTTGTTCTTCATCATCTCTATTTCTTGTTTTATAAGTCGTGTGTTACGTCCTACAAGTGGTATCATTCGCCAAGGGATTCGTGGATTGCTACTTGGTGTTGTTTTTGGTTATTGGTTTTCGTGAGTTTTGGACCAAAAACCTCACGGTTTTAATAAATTTTTGTGATTTTTGTGAGTCCAAGTGTTCCATATATCTTCTACATAGTTGTGGTAGATATTTGGGTACTTTGGATTGGTTAAAATCACGGATTTCTTGTCAAAAATCTCATTTTTTCCCCAAAAATCTCAGAACAGCACCATATTGCGATTGGAACCCATCGCAAAGTAAAAGGGTTTATCTTTGCGATCGATATTGAGATTGAGATTGCGATTGG
The DNA here is from genome assembly GCA_025667525.1 of Glebionis coronaria. Lineage (NCBI taxonomy): Eukaryota > Viridiplantae > Streptophyta > Magnoliopsida > Asterales > Asteraceae > Glebionis > Glebionis coronaria. The sequence continues at coordinate 586,388,595 of CM046874.1, read as the reverse complement.
GTGATATGGCGATCGAGATTGCGACTGGTTATTGTGATTGAGATTGCGACTGGGTGATATTGCGATTGAGATTGCGACTGGCTATTGCGATTGGGATTGCGACTGGTTATTGCGATTGGGATCGCGACTGGTTATTGCGATTGAGATTGCGACTGGTGATATTGCGATTGAGATTGCGACAGGTGTTATTGCGATTGAGATTGCGACTGGTAATATTGCGATTGAGATTGCGACTGGGGATTGCGATTAGGATTGCGACAGAATTACTTCCACATTGTGATTGGATTGCGACAGAACTGTGACACTGCCATGAGACATTGAGATCTGTTTGGTTAAACTTTTGTTTGAGTATTTTGTAGACTTAGCCACTATCTAGACTAGTCCCGGAATATAGTTTACACGAAGATTAAAAAAAAAAACAGTTAAAATTTGTTAGGTCAAGTAAAATCAAATTTTTCCCTACTAGTTTTGGCTATTTCTGTAACACCCCATTTTGGAAATGGAAATATCACAGTAATTATGGCGTGTCATCAAAGCATACAAGGTAAAATGTCTAAACATTACTTGACCATATAAAGGAAAATACCGGAATCAAACATCGGTAGTCCAAAAGTAAAGCTCATCACACACAAACATAGTATAGTAAAGGGAAAGGACTAAACAATGTCCAAAGCATATGTATCATAAAGAAAGGAAATGCATAATGTAAAGAAGGCTAGACAGCTTCCAGTCCATATGCACGTACTCTTAGTGTCTACGAGCGTCCCTGAGTACCTGCCGGTTTGGGAACATAGAAAAGGAAAACGGCTGAGCAATACGCTCAGTGCACGGATGTACAATAAAGCATGAATAGGATAAGCATATAACATAATAACATCGGAAGAAACTAAGTCCCGAGTAACCTGGTTAAGTCTTAATAAAACTGGTTTTATAGTTTGAAAGTCTTATGTTTATCTTATAGAAACTGTTTGTCATATTTTACCGTTAGCCAATATAGGTCATGAAAATCCACCGTGCATGAATAATTGGAGGGGTGACCTCATCATGCAAATTAGAGGGGCTGCCTCTAATTTAATATACTGGTTTTATGGGTAAGAGGGATCAGCTCCTTGTGAAGGATGCAAGGCAGACACCACATTCACCATGTAATCCTGAATAAAAACGTGTAACTAGGATGCACCCATACGCCCCACATGATAAATATAAATAAATGGCCAAAAGCTGAAGGGACGCCACGAGCAATCACTCCGCCGTGGTGAAGTCATAACATCAGTGCCTCTAATGTTATGGTTATGGTACCTCCATAACTAGGTGAAACTGGTCATGCATGTATATGGCTATAGGTAATCATATTTAAACATAAGCAATCAAACTCATACTTATACTATGGGAAAACAGTTGGCTGCATACGGGGAAATCCTAATAAGGAAAGAATGTCCATACTGAAAGGACGGGAATCCGTACCTTATGTCCAGTGAACGAGAACGATGAACTGCGAGAATCCTACTTCCGAAACACTAGTGCTACATAAATACGTACATGAAATAAGTATCTGCTTACTAAATACATAGCTGGTTTTACGTCATGTCTTAGCTTATTTTATATGTTCTTACTATGTTTTACTGTTTAAAGCCTTAAACAGTGTTAAATCTTATATTCTGTTCATTCTGATTTAGTATTTCTGGTATTTCATGTGTTATTATACTTACTGTGTAATAATAAGTAACTTTCCAAAAATAGCAGGTTTCCTAAAATAGAAAGTTACCAAAAATAGAAAGTTTCCAAAAATAGAAAGTTTCCAAAAATAAAAAGTTTCTAAAAATAGAAAGTTTCCAAAAATAGAAAGTTTCCAAATATAGAATGTTTCCAAAAATAGAATTACTGCTTAAAATAGATAAGTTTCTAAAAATAGAAAGTTTCCATAATTAGATTAGCTGCCTTAATTAAATAAGTTTCCATAAATAGATTAGCTGCCTTAAATAAATAAGTTTCTAAAAATAGCTGGTTTCCATAAATAAATTAGCTGCCTTATTTAATTAAGTTTCTAAAAATAGAAAGTTTCTATAATTAGAAATAAGCTGGTTAAATAAGCTAAGTATATAAGCCTAAGTGTTTTCATGATTATTTTCTAAGTCATATGATATATTGTATAGTTTAATAATTATTTCATGTAATTTAATTAAACTATAGGTTATAATATTTAATTAAAGTATAACATGTTTTTAATTAAATATATTAAGTACTTAGGTTAAAATATGTATTATTAAATACTAATAATATAACCTAAGTCATGTTAATTAATTATTATATCCATGGTTTTTAAAATAATTAATTAATTATAAGTCTTAATAATATAAATACTTAGGTTAAAATAATTTCATGACTATTAACAATTAATTAACCCAAGTCATGTTATTAAATTAATTACATCTTTATTAATTTAATTTTATCCTAAGTTCATAACATAAAAAAACTAACATAACCATGAACCGGATCTAAGCTTAAAAACATGAATCGGACATGAATCGACACCGTACCCCGAACCAAATCGGGGTACCCCTTGCTGCCGTGGGACCCACACACACCAACCAAGACCATATGGTTTTGGTGGTGTTGGCTAAGCAAACCGAAACCCCCTTGGGGTCGGTTGCAGCCTGCGGCCCAAAACAAAACACCCCTTAATCGACCCTTTGATTTATTTAATCATCAAAACATGTTAGATCTAGGTAGGGGTGTAAACGATCCGAGCCGAGTCGAGTTTTGGCCTAAACGAGCCAGGATTGTTTATTAACTGCCTGGCTCGAGCTCGGCTCGAGCTCGAATAAAACTTTATAATCTGGCTCGAGCTCGAACTCGAATATTTTTTTGTTGTTCGATCTCGAGCTCGAAGCTCGTTTACGATTTTTAACTTTTGTTTAGACTAACTTCTATTATAAATATAGTTGGATAGACTCGTTTATTAACTCAAGCTCGAGCTCGAAAGCTCGTTTATAATTATTAAAATGATATTAATACTTAATGAGTAAGCTACGGTGTATATACAATATATATTTATAGATTTATCATTAAGCTCGAATAGCTCGTTCGGCTCGTTAAGCTCGAATAGCTTGTTCGGCTCGTTAAGCTCGCTCGGCTCGAGACAATTAAACGAGTTTTCGAACGAGCCGAGCTTAATATTATTTTTCAAAGCTCGGCTCGCCAAATTAAACGTACACAACTATTTGTTCGAGATCGACTCGAGCTCGAGAGTATTAAGTTCGAACTCGAGTTAAACGAGCTCAAGCTCGAGTAGCTCGTTAAAAGCTCGACTCGTTTACACCCCTAGATCTAGGTTTAATTAATGTGTTTTTATAAAAACATCACATGTTCATAATTAATAAAAAGATTAAATTAAAAGAAAAGGTTTAAAAAGGTTTTACCGTATTCGTGGATCAAGGGAATGAAGAACAAACACGAACAAACAACAAATCTTTAAGATCCAAGATCAATGAATCACCCCGTATGGTGATGTGTAGGTGGCGGCACAAAGAACACGGGAGGAAGGGATTTTAGGTTTTTCTTAAAAATTCTTCTGTAACTTAATTTGAGTAGTGAAAACTAAATATAACCCTCTTTTAGTAAAATTGACAATGGGCTTGGCACATTGCTCTTATTTGGCCGCGGGTAGGGACCCCCCCGTGGGGTTCCCGTACCTCTTTTTGTGTCTTGTTATTTAGTTAGTCGTTTGTGTTTAATTATGTTCGTGTTTTAAATGTTCTCGTTACGTAAATACCATAATCTAATATATTTAATTACGCTCGTATTAAATATATATACGTAATTAATAATAGCTCGTGTTTTAATTACGCTCGTGATTTCGTGATCGCATGTTCGTGATTAATTATCGCTAAATAATTATTACGTGATCGTTCATATAAAATACTTATCGTGTTCTAACACGTACGTAATACGTAAACTCCTAACACGTAATCGTAATCATGCTATATTAGGAAAGTTTTTAACTAGTACGTACGATCCTAAGGGTACTATGCATGGTAAAAGCATGCGGGTTTTACAACTCTTCCCCCCTAAAAAGAATAATTCGTCCCCGAATTATAGATAAAGTAAACTGGAAATAAGAACATACCCGAATTCAAAATATGAAATGAGGGTAAGAAGCCCGGATAGACTCCTCCGTTTCCCAAGTGGCTTCCCGCTCGGTATGATCCCTCCATAGAATTTTGACGAATGGAATCGTCTTCTTTCTCATGACTCGTTCTTGTCTGTTAAGAACTCGTTCGGGTTCTTCTATAAAAGTGAGATCTTCACGTATCTGTTCCAGTGGATACTGAACCATGTGAAGGGGATGATATTGGTACCCTCTGAGTAAGGACACATGAAACACATTGTGCACATGCGAAAGCTGCGGAGGTAACGCCAATCGGTAAGATACTTCACCGACTCGTTCAATGATATCAAACGGTCTGATGAAACGAGGACTGAGCTTACCTTTAATCCCGAAGCGTCTAACACCACGTGCCGGCGAAACCTTAAGGAAGACGTGATCTCCTACGTTAAAGTGTAAATCCCTACGATGCTTATCGGCGTAACTCTTCTGACGTGACCGTGCCTCCTGAATTTTCTGCCTAGCTACCGCGATCTTCTCATTTGTCATCTCTATGATTTCTGGTCCTTCGAGTGTTCGCTCGCCAACCTGATCCCAGCAGATTGGGGCGCGACACTTTCTGCCATACAACATCTCAAATGGAGCACACTTGATGCTTGCGTGCCAGCTGTTGTTGTATGCAAATTCCACCAAACAGATGTATTCGTCCCAATCACCCGTCCATTCCAACGCACATGACCTCAACATATCCTCCAATGTCAGAATGGTTTGCTCCGACTGTCCGTCCGTTTGAGGATGAAAAGCCGTGCTAAGCTTAAGTTGTGTACCCCAAGCTTCCTGCATACTTTTCCAAAAGCGCGAATTGAATCGAGGATCTCTGTCTGAGACGATGCTGGATGGTGCACCGTGGAGTCTCATGATCTCTCGTCTATACGTATCTGCGAGTTTACTTACCGGATCTTCCTTGCGGATCGGTAAGAAATGAGCTGATTTGGTGAGTCGATCAACGATAACCCAAATTGCATCGTGCTTCCTTTTGGTAGGCGGAAGACCGGTAACAAAATCCATGGTGATTTTGTCCCACTTACACTCTGGAATGTCTAACGGTTGAAGGAGACCGCCAGATCGCTGATGCTCGATCTTAACCTGCTGGCAGGTAAGACATTTGGAGACGTAAGTGGCCACATCCTGTTTCATACCACTCCACCAAAAGTACTGCTTGATGTCATGGTACATCTTAGTCGAACCAGGATGTATCGAGAATGGGGAGCTATGAGCTTCAGCTAACAAAGCTTCCCGGAGTTCTTGGTCGTCAGGAACACAAAGTCTAGTGCCATGCCATACGATACCATCTGCATCTACTCTGAATTCCGTCTGCTTCTCCAAATTCTGTACTATCGCCCAGATTTCTCCGTCATCTTTCTGAGCTTCCTTGATCTTAGATAGCAACTCGGGTTCTACTATAAGATTAGCCCAGTAACCGTGTTGTCCATGTACCATGTACTCGATGTCTAGTGGCTCCAAGTCTCTTATGATTTCCTCTTCGATTCTAATGCCGTTGATCATTCCGGACTTCCTACTAAGGCATCTGCTACTACATTTGCCTTTCCGGGATGATACTGTAGATTAATGTCATAATCCTTCAACAGCTCTAACCATCTCCTCTGCCTCATGTTCAGATCACGCTGAGTGAAGATATACTTCAAGCTCTTGTGGTCCGTGAAAATGTCACATGATTCTCCATATAAGTAGTGTCTCCATATCTTCAATGCAAACACGACTGCAGCAAGTTCCAGATCGTGCGTGGGGTAATTCTCTTCATAAGGCTTAAGATGCCGTGAAGCGTACGCGATCACTTTCCCATGTTGCATGAGAACACAGCCAAGTCCCTTCCCCGATGCATCGCTGTAGACTTGAAATCCACCCGTACCAGATGGTAGAGTAAGAATAGGTGCAGATACTAGCTTCTGCTTCAGGTCTTCAAAGCTCTTCTCTCGATCTTTAGTCCAGATGAATTTCTCCCCTTTCCGCATCAGTTTGGTCAATGGTAGTGCTAGGCGGGAAAAGTTCTCCATGAACCTACGGTAATAGCCAACTAAGCCTAAGAAACTGCGGACTTCCGTCGCTGATGTCGGCCTCGGCCACCTAGTAATGGCCTCAACCTTCGCTGGATCCATAGTGATTCCTTCTGCTGATACAATGTGACCTAAGAATGCCACCTTGTCTAGCCAGAACTCACACTTGGAGAATTTAGCATACAGCTGCTTCTGGCGAAGAATCTGTAGTACTGTACGAAGATGGTCTTCGTGTTCATCCTTGGACTTTGAGAAAATCAGGATGTCATCGATGAAAACAATGACGAATTTGTCCAGAAATTCATGGAAGATTCTGTTCATCAGATCCATGAACACTGCTGGAGCATTTGTCAGGCCAAATGGCATAACTACAAACTCGTAGTGGCCATAACGGGTACGAAAAGCAGTCTTAGCAATGTCCTGCTCCTTGACCTGTAGCTGGTGATAGCCTAACCTAAGATCGATCTTGGAGAAGTGTTTGGCCCCTTGGAGTTGGTCAAACAAATCGTCAATGCGTGGCAGTGGATACCTATTCTGAATGGTAATCTTGTTGAGCTCGCGATAGTCTATGCAAAGACGCATACTGCCGTCCTTCTGCTTAACAAACAAAACCGGTGTGCCCCATGGAGATGCGCTCGGTCGAATGAAACCTCGTTCAAGAAGTTCTTGCAGTTGATCCTTCAGCTCATTCAGCTCTATGGGAGCCATGCGATAAGGAGCCTTGGAGATTGGTTCAGCTCCTGGAATCAGCTCGATACTGAATTCCACTTCTCGTGCAGGTGGTATGCCCGGAAGTTCTGCTGGAAACACGTCTTGGAATTCCGACACTATTGGTTGATCCTGAATCAATGGAGATTCAACATCCATGTCGTGAACCGTAGCTAGATAACCCTCGCAGCCATGTGACAGTAGTGCACGCGCTTGTAGGGTGAATATGACTTGTATAGACCGTCCGGGTATGAACTTATTATGAATGTACTCTGGTGCATTGACATCACCGAAGATAACTCGATATGAATGGCAGTCTATGGTAGCATGATACTTGGATAGTCAATCCATGCCCAAAATCATGTCGAAGTCATTCATGTCCAGCGGAAGTGCGTCGACAGGTCAAACCTTATCATCAAATTCTAGGGGAAGACTCTTGTATACATAGGTGATTAATACAGAGTCCCTCAAAGGCGTGGAAATAGTAAGCCTATTCTCTAGTGGCAAGGGAGGCATCCTAATGTTCTTAGCATAAGCAGTAGAAATAACCGAGTGAGTAGCACCCGTATCAAAAAGAACACATGCAGCGCGACCATACATATACATGATTCTAGTGATGGTACCTGTAGACTTGTTGGCCTGGTCTCGAGATGTCGTGTAGACACGTCCGCCAATAGGAGGCGGCTTGGTATCAGCATGTCCTGATGTACCCTCCATCTCGCCCTTACGGCAGTCCTTCATAATATGGCCAGGAAGACCACACTTGAAGCACACATCAGTATTACGGCGACATGGTCCTGGGTGCCTACGGTGGCAAGTAGAGCAAAGAGGATGAGTGTATCCTCCAGCAGGTGCTCTGGCTGACTGAGGACCTGATAAAACATTTTACATGAGACATAATATTTGGGTACAAAGGACGAAGCGAATAATCGTAAGATTGAATACCAGTGATAGCTGGACGGCTAGGCTGCGAACCTCTCTGGTTCTGGTCCCTACCGTTTCCATGGTTCCTGGTAGAAGTTTGCTAAAGTGTCAGAATATGAGTTATACATAAACATAAGGAATTTCGTAAGTATTAGGACCTGCTGTTGCTGGATTGTCCGGCGTTGTTACGGTAATTGTCATTACCGCCACGCCTATCCGTAGCAGAACGGTCGTTAATCTGACCGTTTCCCTTGGGCTGATGAGGCTGCTGCTGAGTAGCTGGCTGAGACCGGTCCCCAGTTTTCTGCCTGGAAGATACAGTTAAAGAGATGAATATTTGACATATGGAAAGTATACGGATTGGTCACCGCTTGAATACGAAGGTTTACCTCTTATCGGGTCTTTCAGCTTCCCCAAACTCATCCCTCTCATGTAGCATCTCCAGTCTACGTGCTGCATCTGCTACTTGTGCTACCGTATCCAACGGAGCACCTGATAAGTTATTTTCAATCCTTGGATTAAGAGCCCAACGAAAGTGTATTGCTTGTTCTTCAATGGTGCCCGCAGCTTCTCTCAGGACACCAGTATAGCGAAGGAAACGCTGCATGAAGTCATTGCTGTCTTCGTCAGGTCGCTGTCTGAGGCTATAGTATTCCCTCATGAGCCGATTCCTTCCCTCCATGGGAAAGATGTTAGGCGGGGGAGGATAACCGTCGTTATGAAGAAGAGCGTCTTGCATTTCTACATCAGCAGCTGCAAATATTGCCCATATATCGTTTGCGTTTGCCATCTGACAGTATGACATAAAACATATGATTAAACAGATCAAAACATAAAATATCAATATATACATGAAATTTTTTTTTATACTAAAAATTTCACGAGAAAAATTTTTATGCAAGAAAATTTTGTGTATGAATGCATGATGCAGTTTTATGAAAACTTTTTATGCTCGAGAGTGAACGCCTCTGGTCAGTTCACCCAAAACAAAAGACATAGCGACGGGACGCCTATGGGTCGGTCCCAAATCTAAAAGTTTCGATAAAACACATGCGACTAAATAGGGCCAGTCCTGTACCAACCATTACTTAGTCAAAAACCCTGTAACAATGACATGTATATGTATGCTTAAAAATGATGAATGCATGAAAACAACTGTCAGTTCTAGGAAGACCGTAGTGACTACCCACTAATCACAGGTCATATTTGAGAGCCTACAGGTCAAAGCCTTGGCTCTGATACCATAATTGTAACACCCCATTTTGGAAATGGAAATATCACAGTAATTATGGCGTGTCATCAAAGCATACAAGGTAAAATGTCTAAACATTACTTGACCATATAAAGGAAAATACCGGAATCAAACATCGGTAGTCCAAAATAAAGCTCATCACACACAAACATAGTATAGTAAAGGGAAAGGACTAAACAATGTCCAAAGCATATGTATCATAAAGAAAGGAAATGCATAATGTAAAGAAGGCTAGACAGCTTCCAGTCCATATGCACGTACTCTTAGTGTCTACGAGCGTCCCTGAGTACCTGCCGTTTTGGGAACATAGAAAAGGAAAACGGCTGAGCAATACGCTCAGTGCACGGATGTACAATAAAGCATGAATAGGATAAGCATATAACATAATAACAGCGGAAGAAACTAAGTCCCGAGTAACCTGGTTAAGTCTTAATAAAACTGGTTTTATAGTTTGAAAGTCTTACGTTTATCTTATAGAAACTGTTTGTCATATTTTACCGTTAGCCAATATAGGTCATGAAAATCCACCGTGCATGAATAATTGGAGGGGTGACCTCATCATGCAAATTAGAGGGGCTGCCTCTAATTTAATATACTGGTTTTATGGGTAGGAGGGATCAGCTCCTTGTGAAGGATGCAAGGCACACACCACATTCACCATGTAATCCTGAATAAAAACGTGTAACTAGGATGCACCCATACGCCCCACATGATAAATATAAATAAATGGCCAAAAGCTGAAGGGACGCCACGAGCAATCACTCCGCCGTGGTGAAGTCATAACATCAGTGCCTCTAATGTTATGGTTATGGTACCTCCATAACTAGGTGAAACTGGTCATGCATGTATATGGCTATAGGTAATCATATTTAAACATAAGCAATCAAACTCATACTTATACTACGGGAAAACAGTTGGCTGCATACGGGGAAATCCTAATAAGGAAAGAATGTCCATACTGAAAGGACGCGAATCCGTACCTTATGTCCAGTGAACGAGAACGATGAACTGCGAGAATCCTACTTCCGAAACACTAGTGCTACATAAATACGTACATGAAATAAGTATCTGCTTACTAAATACATAGCTGGTTTTACGTCATGTCTTAGCTTATTTTATATGTTCTTACTGTTTTACTTTTTAAAGCCTTAAACTGTGTTAAATCTTATATTCTGTTCATTCTGATTAAGTATTTCTGGTATTTCATGTGTTATTATACTTACTGTGTAATAATAAGTAACTTTCCAAAAATAGCAGGTTTCCTAAAATAGAAAGTTACCAAAAATAGAAAGTTTCCAAAAATAGAAAGTTTCAAAAATAGAAAGTTTCCAAAAATAGAAAGTTTCCAAAAATAGAAAGTTTCCAAAAATAGAATGTTTCCAAAAATAGAATTACTGCTTAAAATAGATAAGTTTCTAAAAATAGAAAGTTTCCATAATTAGATTAGCTGCCTTAATTAAATAAGTTTCCATAAATAGATTAGCTGCCTTAAATAAATAAGTTTCTAAAAATAGCTGGTTTCCATAAATAAATTAGCTGCCTTATTTAATTAAGTTTCTAAAAATAGAAAGTTTCCATAATTAGAAATAAGCTGGTTAAATAAGTTAAGTATATAAGCCTAAGTGTTTTCATGATTATTTTCTAAGTCATATGATATATTGTATAGTTTAATAATTATTTCATGTAATTTAATTAAACTATAGGTTATAATATTTAATTAAAGTATAACATGTTTTTAATTAAATATATTAAGTACTTAGGTTAAAATATGTATTATTAAATACTAATAATATAACCTAAGTCATGTTAATTAATTAATTATATCCATGGTTTTTAAAATAATTAATTAATTATAAGTCTTAATAATATAAATACTTAGGTTAAAATAATTTCATGATTATTAACAACTAATCAACCTAAGTCATGTTATTAAATTAATTACATCTTTATTAATTTAATTTTATCCTAAGTTCATAACATAAAAAAACTAACATAACCATGAACCAGATCTAAGCTTAAAAACATGAACCGGACATGAATCGACACCGTACCCCGAACCAAATCGGGGTACCCCTTGCTGCCGTGGGACCCACACGCACCAACCAAGACCATATGGTCTTGGTGGTGTCGGCTAAGCAAACCGAAACCCCCTTGAGGTCGATTGCAGCCTGCGACCCAAAATAAAACACCCCTTAATCGACCCTTTGATTTATTTAATCATCAAAACATGTTAGATCTAGGTTTAATTAATGTGTTTTTATAAAAACATCACATGTTCATAATTAATAAAAAGATTAAATTAAAAGAAAAGGTTTAAAAAGGTTTTACCGTATTCGTGGATCAAGGGAATGAAGAACAAACACGAACAAACAACAAATCTTCAAGATCCAAGATCAATGAATCACCCCGTATGGTGATGTGTAGGTGGCGGCACAAAGAACAAGGGAGGAAGGGGTTTTAGGTTTTTCTTAAAAATTCTTCTGTAACTTAATTTGAGTAGTGAAAACTAAATATAACCCCTTTTTAGTAAAATTGACAATGGGCTTGGCCCATTGCTCTTATTTGGCCGCGGGTAGGGACCCCCCCCCCCCCCCCCCCGTAGGGTTCCCGTACCTCTTTACGTGTCTTGTTATTTAGTTAGTCGTTTGTGTTTAATTATGTTCGTGTTTTAAATGTTCTCGTTACGTAAATACCATAATTGAATATATTTAATTACGCTCGTATTAAATATATATACATTATTAATAATAGCTCGTGTTTTAATTACGCTCTTGATTTCATGATCGCATGTTCGTGATTAATTATCGCTAAATAATTATTACGTGATCGTTCATATAAAATACTTATCGTGTTCTAACACGTACGTAATACGTAAACTCCTAACACGTAAATCATGCTATATTAGGAAAGTTTTTAACTAGTACGTACGATCCTAAGGGTACTATGCATGGTAAAAGCATGCGGGTTTTACAATTTCTAACTTAATTTCAAAATTTGGCGATACACAATTTTTTCAGCTTACCGTTTTTTCGGACTGAGGAATTTATTATCGGACTGAGAAAAAAATCGGAAGTTTCGAAATTTCAACAACATCACACGTTTCTACGAATTGAGATCCTGATTTTCACACGACTACTACGATGACGTCTCAACAAGATATTTATGTTGCGGGTACTGAGAATCGTCCACCCATGCTTACCAAGGAGAACTACACTACATGGGCTAGTCGTCTCCTTTGTTATGCAAAATGTAAACCTTAGGTAAAGTTGATTGTCAACTCGATTCAAAAAGGGTCGTATGTTAGAAGAACAATTCTTGTGCCTGTGGACCCTACGAATGCTAACCCAGTGGCTGACTCTAGTCATGAGAAAACGGATGAAGAATTAACTGAAGTTGAATCCAAACAACTCGACGCTGATGATCAAGCAATTCAAGTCATTCTCATGGGACTCCCAGAAGATGTTTATGCTGCTGTTGATAGTTGTGAAACCGCACACGAGATGTGGCTTAGGATTCAGAAAATGATGAAGGGCAGTGAAATCGGTTTACAAGAAAAGGAAACTAAGTTGCTTCGTGAATGGGAGAAATTTACATATACTGAAGGGGAACAAATTGAACCTTACTATCATCGTTTTTCAACCCTCATGAATCATCTTAGACGAAACAAACATGAACCTGCTCAAATTGCCGCCAACATCAAATTCCTTGATAATCTTCCTTCTGAATGGTCACGATATGTCACTCTTGTCAATCAAACCAAGGATCTTCATGTCGTGGACTACACTCAAGTATATGATTATTTGAAGATGAATCAAGATGAAGCTAACGAAGTTAGGGCGGAACGACGTGCTAAGACACAAGATCCATTGGCTTTTATGGCAAACTCTTCATCATCTATGTCATATCCCATGGTACCTTACCATCAACCCTCATCAAGTAACTTCATGCCACAACAACAACATTAACAACAACTCACCCCTTATGGATATCAACCTCCTACTGCTGTGAACTACTTACAACAACCCATTGCCTGTTTTGATGACATCACCGATCCTACTCATGCGATTAATACTGGTCTTGCACTTCTCGCAAAGGCATTCAAATTTACCATTAACCCCACCAACAACAATCAGAGAATCTCCTCGAACACTAGAAATAGGCAGATTGCTCAACCTTTCATGAATGCGAATCAAGATCGTCAATTGGTAGCTGCTGGGAACACGGGGACACAATATGGTCAGAATGTTGGGAATGCAGGAAATCAGTATGGACAAATCCGTGGTTAGAATCCGAATGTTCCAAATATGGGTAATCAGAATGGGTTAATAGTTGTGCCAGCGGTTGGTAATCAGATGGGAAACATTGTGGCTGCAAGGGCTGAGAATACTGGTACGGGAAATGGAAACAACAATCGTTAGGTTCAGTGCTACAACTGCAGGGGATTTGATCATTATGCTCGAGATTGCACAACCAAAAAGAAGAGGGATGCTGCATATCTTCAGACTCAGCTTCTCATAGCACAAAAAGAAGAGGCAGGGATTCCACTTCAAGCTGAGGAATTTGATCTTATGGCTTATGCTGCAGAATATGACAAAGAAGAAGAGGTGGATGCCAACTACATCTTGATTGCAAACTTACAGCAAGCATCCACCTCAGGAATGCATGATGACAGAGCTCCCGTCTATGATTCAGACGGTCCCTCTGAGGTACACCCAAGTTTTGATGATAATGATATATATAGTATGTCTAATCAGGAGGAAGAGTATACTGAGATGCTTGAGCCCTACAATGAGACACACGGGGATCAAACGAATAATAGTAATATTATTTCGAATGAGCCCAGTGTGGACCTTAGTGTGGATCAAGTTGCCCAGCCTACAACCCTTCCTGATGAGACACATGCGTATTATAAATCTCTATTTGATAAGCTTGCTAAGGATGTAGATCATGCTACGGTGGTTAATAATAAGTTTAGAGAAACTAATGCCAAATTGACCACTGAGCTTGCGAGATACAAGGAACGGGAGAAATGTTTTTGAAATTCATCAGGCTAAAATCAAAGAACTTGAACAAGCTCATGCTACATCGGTTTATCAAGAAAAATGCACAACTAAGAAACTAAATGTCTTACACTTAAGTAGTGCTAAAAAGACAAGCGAATTGAATGATGAAATCACTTCTCTTAATAAACAGCTTTCAACTGAAAAATCTACTATTTTGGATTTAAAAGTAGAACGAAAGAAGCTGAAACATGATTTCAAAATTCGTGAAGATGGGCTTCTTGAATATTTTTGCAAAGCTCAGGATAGGATTAGAGAATTAGACAACCTCTTAGTAAAACGTGGCCAAACTATGCAGATAATAAATATGCTCGCACCAAAAGTGAATGAGATAAATTACACTCGATACAAATTAGCTTTAGGTTGTCCTCTTCCCCCTAACCCTGGATATCTTAAGCAAGTTCAGGCCACTAATGAAACCTTATATAACGGTATTGTGCTTTTATCTGATGAGCATGATCCTCCTAGTGTGCATGATTCCGAGGAAACTACTGATCTTGCAGTAGAGACTCGTTTAAGAATGAAAAAGCTTGATAGAGAAGTGACACCCGTTTATTATCCAAAAGTTAATCCTCCAACTGTTTTTGTTCGGTCTAAAACGAGTACTGGAATGCTTTTGCTACCAAGTGAGGAATTGTCTGATGACCCTCCTAAACCGAGTATCACACGACGATTTCTAAACGAGCTTAAAGATAACTTTGTCATCCTTAAACGTGTCGTTAATTCCAAAATCACTGGCGGAAATTTTACATCAACTGTTCAGATAGAGGTCCAGAAAATTCTTCAAAACGATATTAATCCGATTATTAATCAAGTTGATGCTCGGTTAGGCAATTTGGAAAACGCTTTTCTAAAAGAATTTGCCAACTTTGTTAAGACTTTAAATCTTTGGTGAAGGAAGCTGATAAATCTCTTGATAAAATCAAAGTTTTGGAAAACAATCTTGAACGCCTCTCTAAAGCACGTGATTGTATTGATAGTAGCCCTGTTGAGTTAAGTACCTCTGTGTTGCATAATGAAAACCTTCAAACTAAGCTTGATCTTATGAAAGAGAAAATGGAATCTTATGTCATTAAAAATGATAAAGAATTCACCGATCTTTGGAATAAATTTGTCAAAAAATGTGATGAATGCAAATATGACAAGATTTCGTATGAAAAAGCTTATAATGAAATGCAACAAACTATCACACGGTTGCAGGCTCAGTTAGGAGAGGTTACGGAAACGAATTTGGCCTCTTCAGGGTTAGAGAGTGCTAGTGATAGTAATGTTCAGAAGCTTAAGGCTAAGATTGCAGATTTAGAATCTGTTTTTGTTTCATATAAGCGGGCTGTTGAACAAAGTAAGTCTGTCTATCAGAAACTTATTGATAAAATATGTGAGAACTGTAAGTTAAAGGTCTTGTTAAAAGATAAGACTTCTGAACCTAGCTCGATTGTGGATACGATGATCCAGAAACCAGCAACCTCGGGACCCACTCGTATTGCTGTGACACCTTTTCCCAAGGTTGCTGGAACGAAAACTGCTGTGATTGCCCCAGGAATGTTTCGTGTTAGTTCTCCCTCTGTGCCTAGCAAACAACGTAAATCAAGCGTTAGGACAAAACCGATCACTATAACTCAACCACAAGTTATTGATTTAAAAAGTGCTAATTCTAATAGACGCGTGTCTTCTTCTATAGGAATAAACAACTACACTAAGAGCAGGATGCCACAGCCTACGAGCAATACAAGGAATGATAGGGTCCCTTTTGCCTCTAGAATTAGTCGCCCCAAGATCATTAATGTGGAAGTAGAAGAACACCCTAAGAATTTATCGTTTTTTAATCATAATCAGAAACCTAATTCATCTGAATGTAATGACTTTAAGCTTGCTATTCGGAATGAAAAATATGAAGTTATTTGTGCTAAATGTAATAAATGTTTCTTTACTTTTAGTCACGATGCTTGTGGTTTGACTATGAATGGTTTGAATTATGGTGGTTACACTCGAATTGACAAGCTGTCAGTCAGTGAACAACAACGCACTCCTAAGGCTAAGGTGTATGTTCCAAAAAGTACGCATGTAGGGTCCACAAAAAGTCTTGCTAAGCCTAGTAGCCCTAGATTCACCTCTAAATGGTTGCCTACTGGTAGAAACTTTGACTGTAGTAGCAAAATCATCGACACTAGTAGATCTCATACTGACAGTGAAATGTCGGTATGTGATATGGCTTAATTATCATCTAACCCTACAGAAACCTATTTCATCGGTTGCCAAAATATTTTCTTCTCTTATCATTGGCAGGCTGCTGAAATTTGTCTCTGGTGCGTGGACTCGGGCTGTTCCAAACATATGACTGGGAATCGAAGCCTTCTCAAGAACTTTGTATGGCGTTTCATGGGAACTGTTCGATTTGGAAGTGATCATGTTGCGGCAATTCTAGGCTATGGTGATCTTCATTGGGGAAATATAATCATCACCAAAGTCTCTTTTGTTGATGGCTTGGGACATACTTTGTTCTCGGTTGGGCAATTTTGTGACTCGGACTTGGAGGTTGCTTTCAGAAGTCATACATGTTTTGTAAGAGATCTTGAAGGAATTGATTTGTTGAAAGGAAATCGTACCACAAACCTGTACACCATTGATCTTTTTCAAATGTCTGCTGCTTCTCTAATTTGTCTTATTGCCCGAGCCACATCAACAAAGTCATGGTTATGACATCAAATGCTATCTCATCTCAATTTCGATGCCATCACCCAACTTGCGAAAGATGATCTCGTTACCGGTCTTCCAAAGTTCAAATATACAAAAGACCATCTTTGTCCTTCATGTGAGCAAGGTAAAAGTAAGAAGAAACCTCACAAACCCAAACCTGTTCCCAACTCAACGAATAGGTTACATCTCCTACATATGAATTTGTGTGGCCCAATGAGAATCAAAAGCATTAATGGAAAGTGGTATGTCCTTGTCATTGTGGATGACTATTGTCGTTACACATGGGTTCATTTTCTTGCTTCGAAAGATGAAGCCCCTAATGTAATTATTAATTTCCTGAAGAAAACATCAGTACTACTGCAAGCCCCTATCATTATTGTGAGAACGGATAATGGCACAGAATTCACCAATCAGAAATTGAAAGCTTATTTTGACGAAGTTGGGATTTCTCATCAAACTTCGGCTGTAAGAACTCCAGAGCAAAATGGAGTTGTGGAACGGAGGAATCGTACGTTAGTTGAAGCTGCTCGAACGATGCTTCTATCCTCCTGTGTACCGTTATTTCTTTGGGCTGACGCTATAGCAACTGCATGTTATACTCAAAACCGCTCCATAATTCACACCCGTTTCAACAAAACACCTTATGAGATCATTAATGGAAGAAAACCGGATATCTCATTTTTACATGTCTTCGGTGCATTATGTTATCCCAAGAATGATGGTGAAGATATCGGTAAACTTGAACCTAAAGGCGATATTGGATTTTTCATTGGTTATTCTTCAACTTCTTGTGCTTACAGCGTTTATAATCGAAGGACAAGAAAGGTAATGGAGACTATGAACGTTACCTTTGATGAACTCTCGGGTATGGCCTCTCAGCATAGAAGTTCACATCCCGAGCTTCAAGGTCAGACTTCTGGACACGTAAGTTCAGGACTCGCGCTTCAATTTGCACCATCAGCAATCTCATCGTTACAACCATTGGAACGTGACTTAGAAGTTTTATTTGGGCCAATCTATGATGAATATATGGAGGGTCCTTCGTCATTTGGTGTTCCTCAAAATGCCCCGGCTGCACCTGCTACGATAGTTCAAGAACCTCCGATTGCATCTACACCAACGACATCTACTTCTGCACCATCTACGTCAACCTCAACCATATTGCCTCCAAATATTCCAACCACTTCTCCGACTGCTGACGCAACTCAACAACATTCTCAACAAATTCCTAATCATGTTCATCTTCAGTATGAAATAGTTGCTGAAAATGCAAACAATGCGATGCTCAACGAACATGAGTTTGTTAATCCATTTGCGGCTTCCACAAGTACTACTCAGCCTTTGACACCATATGTGGATCCGTCGAGCTCGCATCAAGTTTCTCATACACTTCCACATGAACACAAATGGACTAAGAATCATCCTTTGGTTCAAGTGATTGGCAATCTCACACGAACAGTCTCAACACGCAATCAACTACGTACCGATGGTGATATGTGTATCTATGCACTATCTGTCAACACAATGGAACCAGCAAGTGTGAAAGAAGCAATGACCGATGCATCATGGATTGAGTCTATGCAAGAAGAACTCAATAAGTTCATCCGGCTTGATGTATGGGAGTTAGTACCTCGACCGGACAATATCGATCCGCTTACCCTGAAATGGTTATTCAAAAACAAGATGGATGAGGAGAAAACGGTCATTAGGAACAAGAATCAGTTAGTTGTGAGAGGTTATAAACAGCAGGAGGGAATTGATTTCGCTGAATCCTTCGCCCCGGTTGCTCAGATGGAAGCTATTAGGATTTTCTTGGCGTATGCTGCACACAAATCGTTCACTGTGTATCAAATGGACGTGAAGACGGCTTTCTTGCATGGACCGTTAAAAGAAGATGTGTACGTATGTCAACCTAAAGGTTTCATCAACACCGAACATCCAAGCCATGTCTACAAGTTGAAAAAGGCAATTTATGGTTTGAAACAAGCACCGAAGGCATGGTACGTCGAATTGTCATCATTTCTTCTACAAAATCACTTCAGCAAAGGAACCATTGATCCAACGTTGTTTATCAAGCTCTACGGCAACGACATCTTGGTGGCTCAGGTCTATGTAGATGATATTATATTTGGTTCTACTAACCCAAAATATTCCATATTATTTTCCGACCTTATGAAAAGTCGATTCGAAATGTCCATGATGGGGGAAATGACGTTCTTTATTGTTCTCCAAGTTCACCAATCCCCCGTGGTATTTTCATAAATCAGTCCAAGTATTTGCTTGAGATTCTAACGAAATTTGGCATGGAAAACTGTGATCCTATTGGTACTCTAATGGACACTAAACACAAGCTTGATTTGGATAAGAAAGGGACATTGGTAGATGCTACAAAATACCGAAGCATGATCGGGTCCCTTATGTACTTAACCTCAAGCAGACCGGACATTGTGCATGCTACTTGTTTATTTGCTCGGTACCAGGCGAAGCCAACCGAGAAGCACCTCAAGGAGGTTAAAAGGATCTTTCGTTATCTCCGGGGAACCATTAACATGGGTCTCTGGTATACGAAGGATTCTGGTTTTAATCTCACTGTTTTTTCTGATGCCGACCATGCAGGGTGTCATGATACATTCAAGAGCACTTCCGGTGGAGCACAATTCTTAGGCGAGAAGCTAATGAGCTGGTCATCAAGAAAACAAGACTGTACGGCGTTGTCCACCGCGGAAGCAGAATATGTATCTTTATCCATGTGTAGTGCTCAAGTCCTTTGGATGAGAACACAACTCACGGATTATGGCTTTCACTTTAACAAAGTTCCTATTTATTGTGATTCACAATCAGCCATAGCCATATCCTGCAACCCGGTCCAACACTCCAAGACCAAGCACATTGCTGTCTGATTCCATTTCATAAAGGAGCATGTGGAAAGAGGAGCGATCGAACTGTATTTTGTCAAGACGGACTACCAACTAGCCGACATCTTCACCAAAGCTCTTTCTCAAGACAGATTTGAATTCCTGGTTCGTCGACTTGGTATGCGTAGTTTCACTCCAGATGAACTTGAACGTCTTGCACATTTGCAGTAATCGTGTATATATCTATCAGAAAATCAAAATACAAAATATAAAACCTATAAAAACAAAATAAAAAATGAGAAAATCTTTCAAAAATAAAAAAAATATTCTTCTCCGACATGTCTCTCAGCATCGATAATATGGACGTACTTAGAAATGTTGTTCAATAACGACACGGGTATGTACATAAAGTTCGAATGAGATTTCAAATGTTTTCAAAACATGTCTTTTCTACTTTTCTTCTCATAATGGCTTATAGTCACATGTCAGACTATAACCCGGTCCCCAAAGAAAGGAAAGTCTTTGACTTATCCTCAACAACAAGAAATTAATTTTTCTCGGTCATGGGCTTATATCAAAACATTCAAAGTATTAAGCTCATGAACACAAGGTAAATGTTCATTTATGTACATTATTCCTTAACAACGGGAAAGTAAGTTTTCTCAGGTTTTTGAGCATAATTTTTCAAAGTATTTCAAAACTGTGTGCTCATATACTCCCCTAATTCTAAATAGAATTTCTTTTCGAGGGGGAGTACAAACTTTCATGCAACATTACTCTCTCCATGTTTCATCACTAGTTTCACAAAAATTTCAATGTCATGCAATTTTTGAGGGGGAGAATAGTGATTAAAATGTGTTATCTTGGATAAGATCTTTGATATAAGTGCTTTCTCTTCCTAATATGTGCAAAAACCTTTCCTTTTATGATGCACATATGTAGGGGGAGCGTTTTGGTGATACAAAAAACCTTCAAGGTGTAAACATTGATTTCATCAACACCTTGATTGCTTTTTCAACAGGTTTTTCTGGTTACGATATCTATACCCTTCAACACATTAATTCACGACGGTATTGGTGTCAAAAGGTGGTTAGGTATTCGTCCTATGATCCAACCAGAACCGGAGGGATCTTCCTAGGGACAATCCATTAGTATTTAGATGACCTTAGGAAAGATGGAGTAGTTGAGTGTACGGAAAAAATACCGACTAATGACTTAAGCTAGCACTGGAACAATCACAACAAGGTGCTAGTTATGACGTCTTGGTAAGCATTGAAGGGGTTGAAGAATGAAAAAGAAATGTAAGGATAAAGGGTGTAAAGAAAAAATCCCTCCATACAACTTAGGCAGAAACCGGGTCAATACATCTATTATCAGAATCACTTTGATGATTTCTGATACTAAAGACAAAGCATCATGGACCCAGTGATGCAATGCACAACCCTTTCCAGCCTACTCAAGCTTCTCTAAAAAGAAGTTTGTTTTATTGTCACGGAGTTCAACTCATTTCTATCAACTTTCTTACTCCGAGATAGTAGATATTGAAAAGGTGGCAGTCTGCTCCAGCCTCCGATCACCAAATAAACGTGTATTTATAGAGTCTAGAGCCAACGAGATTCATAAAAAATCTCATTAGGACACTTATTCCATATATCAATTGTCGTTCATCACAAGAACACATGCGATAATTTACAGAGTCCTACACTCTATCCTTGTGATATTGCCAGAACATTCATAGTGATACTCATTAGTATTCACAGTGATGAATGGAAATCCTTCCAGTGTTAACATCAAACAGTACTGCGGTAGGTCATATGTATGATTCACTTGAATTGAACATATGTTAACTAGAAAGCAACAGTGGTTTGATTCTTTTGTGATTCAAACTCGTTCCAGGTCTCGACGCAATATCTTTATGATCTTGCCAGAACATTCAGAGTAATACTTCTTAGTATTTACTGTGACGAATGGAAATCCTTCCAGTGTCATCATCAAACAGCACTGCGGTAGGTAACTTGTGAGATTCTATACGAATCAAACTTGTGTCAACTGGAAAGCAACAATGGTTTGGTTCGTAATTGATTCAAACTTGTTCCAGGAAATGAATTGACGACTTAATCAGCAGAATGGAACTGCATGATTCACTCTTTACTATGAAACTATCTTTACATTTGAAATTGTATATAATGCAGTTCGTTTTTCTCAGTTCTTGCTAATTGAAAGTCCAACCAATATCGGGTTTTTAACTGTTTTTGGTTGTTAATCTTTTTTGGATATTCTATTTGCTAATTCAACAAAGCCTTGTAAAACTGAAAAACATTACCTACTTATATGTAAAACATTTTGCAATTACCAAATTTTTATTCAAGTAATATTGAAAATGTAAAATTTGAAACTTAAAGGACTGAAATTGTAAATTCTAAGAAATTTAAATGCTTGAAATGAAAATTCTAACAAGTCTAGGGACTGAAAGTGTAAATCAGTAAACTAAAAGGATCAAAAATGTGAAACTTGTAACAAACTAACCAATATGTAACCAATTACCAAACTTGCTAACTGATTTTAAACAAATTTTAAACTGCAAGGACTAACTTTTGAAAACCCTAAAAAGATGGAAGTTTAGCCCTTTTTACAAACTGCTTGAAACAAGGACTAAAAGGCAATTTTTGAAACTTTATAAGCAAAAAACGGGTTTGAGAACAAATAAGCTCGTTTGAGCTTATTACTGGACCAAAATCAATGAGACCAATTGCAAAACACTTTAAATCCAAAATAAGCTATGTCTGGAAGAGGACTTGGACTGAAAATGCAAAATAAGCAAATAAGCACTTCAAGATAAGCCCAAAATAAGCTATAGAACAAACCAGACAAACACAACTTGATTTTCTTGCCAAAACTGATTAAGCAACTCAAATGATGAACGGGAAATCAAACTAGAACGAATTTCATCAAGAAATAAGCTAGAAATCTGAATTAAGCTAAAATGTGCTTATCGTTGACCAGGCGTTGACCAAACTTTTTTGACAAAAAGCTGAATCTTTCAGAAATCATGTAACATCATATTCTAAGTGGATTTGTGCAATAAAATGGCTTGGTTAATGAAGAGAATCAAGAGATCTAAAAATTCAGTTTCAAGTTACAGAAACATGGCTTAACTCAGCCTTCCTGATTTTTGCTTATTTCTCCTGGCTTATTGAAAACTGTATAGAATGCTTATAGGATATAAAACTTCATATATGGAACTACAATTGAGAACAAGTTTGGCAAGATTTCATCAACAATCCAGTAAATGCAAGGCAAGTGAAATTGGCAACTTTTTAAGAGCAAAACTGAAAGAAATTCAACCCACACTTTTTCTTGCCATTTGCCTTTTTAAACAGTTACTTGACTTGAAACTTACTCAAAACACTTAGTAATGACCTTATAACTAGAAATAAACATTAATTTGCAAAAACTCAATGCTTGAAAACCAATAACAAACTAATGCCAAACACTCCTTATACTGAGATTTGAGAAAATTTCAAAGACTTTTAAAGACCTGGTTAAAACTGAATTAAACCTTTTAGCTAACCAAACTAAGGACTCAAAATGAGATGTTTTAAAACTATAAGCAAGCACTAAGAACAACTTTAACTCTATTAAGACACAAGAACTGAAAATGACTGAATTAAGGCTATGAATAAACACAATCCAAAATCTATGAGCAGGTAAACAAGAATTAAGCTACAAGTAAGTGAACTATCAAACAATCAGTCAACTAAACAGCTTTGATCATGCATTCAACAAGATTTACACTAGGAAATGTAGCATGCATTTGACAAATTTAGGTGAACCAAAATCAGAAACTTAAAACCTTTTGTAGTAATCCATTGAGAAGAAGAGGAGTGCTGAACTCTCTTATCCTAGTGATAACCACCACCTTATCACTAGATCATCTAATCAACTATCAACAACAGCTACTAAACACTAGGAATGATCATCAAGGCTTGAAATCTTCAAAAAGGCTAATGCTTGAACTGAAATCACTCAAACAGCTACCAAACTTCTTCAAAGTCAGTTATGATCATTCAATGATCATAACAAACTCAATTCAGCAACACAATGATCAAATAGTAGCAGGGAATGAACAGTAGAATGAGTATGATATTTGGCGGGAAAAAGAGAATTCAAATTTCATTAATGGAAAGTTGTTACAAAGTTGTTGGAATGAAGCTAACTAACTAACTAACTCAAGAGTTTGTCAGACTCTTGAGTAGTTAAGCTAAAAAGGAAGAAAGTTGAAAGGAAATTGAGAAGTGTGTGTTTTTACAAAATTTAACTACTCTTTACAAATGAGGACTAGTAGGCTATTTATAGACATGAAGAGGAAGTTTGTTGGGGATGATGACGTGTTGAGACCAATCCCAGGTCTCCACGTGGCATGATTCTGCAAAACTGATCTTCAAGGTATGAACATGATTTGGGGGTTTCTTCTAGGGTTGATTTCTTGTTAATTGATGTTTACCAATGGATTCGTCTCTCCAAAATAGGCACTTTTGATGTTCACAACTTTTCATGATATTCATTGTAGCTCAAAAACGATCCTGGAAATATTTTGGTAGCTTGAAGATGATACGTGGCACATTCTGAGTGGTGGAAATAAGATCACACGGATCAAATTGTAGAGATTTGGTTATTAATTGTGGCGGATGCTAGTGGGTAATAAATGCTCTTAGGTGGCAATCCGTGTGCATTATTTACTTGTTTCTTATTGGCCCAACTTGCATCACATGGATTGATCTTGAACAACTTTCCAATATTGGCAGTTTCAACCCTTGGACTTTGGTAGATTGCTTCTAAAGGCTTGTAACTTCATTTCTTTGACACTTTTAGTCCTCCAATCTTCATCTTTGAGCAGAATTGGTCCTTTGACTTTGTTGACTTGATAGTTGACCAATTTTGACTTTAATCTTGATTTTTTTACAAGATTTGCACTTTAGTCCTTCAACTTTGGCAATTTGTCAAGATAGGTCCTTGTACTTCCAAGTCTTGTCATTTTTTATCCTTCTTTGTCTTTTTCATCCATTTGAGCTTGATTTTTCCTTGTTTGCTTGAAAATGTATCCTTTTACCTACATAAGTGTACACAAACACAAACATACCACATAATACTGTTTTTGCAAGATAAATTGTTATTTTGCTTCATGTTTTAGGGTTATTTGTTGATAAAAGGATATGAGTTTAAGCTCATATCAAATCCCCTACACTTGAACATTGTCATGTCCTCATGCAATATTATATATTAAAGCTCAAATTCACATTCTCCTCATAATTAGCCCACCTTGGCCATATGAGATGCATCTACACTACTCTAAACTATATGATGCATGATTTTAACTTTTAATAATGTAATGATCAAAATACAATTCTATCTATATCTTTTTTATTTTTCTTGAAATAGTTTTGATGGAAATAACTCATAAAGAATTCAATGGCTTAGATTAGGGCTTGGGTACCATGGATATTTATCACCCTCAAGTTTCACTTTCCCCATACCAAGCTTAAAAATGGGATCATTGCATTCACAAGTAAAAAGTGCATCAACTTATTCATGACAATTAAATTCGGAACCGGTTATTATTTGAGCAAATTGCTTGTGAGCAAATTTGTCATTTATTCAAGTGTGAAGTATAAGAAGTGTAAAATCCAAAAATAAGGAAGCACGGTTTTAATCCTAGGTAATCCTCTCATCCATTACTTGAAAAACCGCTCACAATTAATACAAGTCCGTTTCAAGAGTAATAAGTCATTCACCATATGTGTAAAATCCTCATGTCATGCTTTCATAAGTAGCTACACACTCGCTAAGGAAAGAAAAATAAAACTCACGCAATAATTTACATCCGCCATCTTTTCGAGACTTTGGATCTTCAACCCCGCAACCCGTCAAGGCAATACTGGATTGGAGCAATCTATTGAATCCCCGCAACCCTTCAAGGTAATATTGGAACTCAATAGTCACTATAATTAACACCACACTGCCCCTCTTGGGAGTCTTGTATAATTATTTTTTTTCTTTTTCTTTTTCTTCTTTTTTTTTCTAGCCACTCATTTTTTTATAAGCCGCTCTTATTTTTCTTTATTCCTCACAAAGAAAGTTCAAAAGAATAAAAGGAAAAACACCCGCTAAATATTGAGCATGACATAAGTCTAGTACACATAAAACGTTCTAACTTAGAATCTTAAGACGTACTCATACCAACCATGAATGATTAGCCAAAAATGCATAAGAGATTACAAACCAATTAAAATCGTTCTTGATTATTTATTAACAATTATATACATGCGAAGAAAATAGAGGTTAAGAAGAGAAGGGTTTAGCCACAAGTAATTATCATGAAGTTTATCTAGCCCTTTTACACTTGCTTCAACTCTATCATTTCCCATTCTCCACAAATTTAAAATCTCAAATAATGAAATTGGTGGATGCTTAGCCTAATAGACAATGAAGGACTACATGGTTAAGGATACTAGCTAGAGAATGCTAAAATAAGCAAACTCGGGTTGAGTCAAAATATCCATGGCGGGCCTAATATGTCAAAGAAATCTAAACTTGTTAAACCATGTTTTATTATATTTTTTTTTTCTTTTATATATTTTTGATGAAAGGTAAAAGAAGAAATATATACAATGCAAATGTGTTATGCAAATGAAAAATGATTGATGCAAAAATTATGAATGCATATTTTTGTTGGCCAAAGTAGATCAAAAATTTGAAAAATGTTGTAAAATCAATTTTCCATGTTATCATGCAAGACAATGACAAGTTCTAGGTAAGGTCACTTCGATAGAAGACCCCCCTTCACTTAAGCTAAACATTGTCCTCAATGTTTAAGAACATGGAAGTATAAAAACTTCCCCTACACTTATAACAATGAATAGACTTTGCTTAACCCAAGTTAAGGAAAGGACAACTATTAGTGAAATCATGTTTAAGCACAAGGTGTCAATGAAAAATCACTATAGTAACGAAGTGAACCGGGTACAAGGGCCTCCTCCATAAGCTCCAAAGCATGAGATGAGTGAGCAACCCTACAAACAATCATGAAGACAAAAGAAGGTCTCCCCTACACTTATCTCCAAGTCTATACCTTTATTTCTAACCTACAACACTCTAAACCTAGTTATACGATGCTTGAGTTAATGAGTCTCTAGCTCGACTCGTCCCTCAATGAATTAATTCATGGGGAAAATGGGGATCTCTTGGACCATTTCAACGGAAATGTCCTCCCAAAAGTAATGCTTAACACGGTGACCATTCACTTTAAAATTTGGACCATCGGGTTGTGACAACTCAAGAGTTCCATATGGAAACACTTGAGCAATAGTGAATGGACCGGACCATCTTGACTTAAGCTTGCCCGCAAAAAGTTTCAATCTTGAGTTAAAGAGGAGAACCGGCTCTCCAAATTTGAACTCACGATTCTTGATCTTAGCATCATGCAATTTATTAATCTTTTCCTTTGTAAAGCAAAGAATTTTCATAGGCATTGGCTCTCAATTCATCCATCTCATTGAGTTGATCTTTCCTATGTGAACCGGCTTGGTTTAAATAAAAGTTAGCCCATTTGAGAGCCCAAGATGCCTTGTGTTCTAACTCGAATGGGAGGTGGCACGCTTTTCCATAGACAAGCCTATAAGGCGTACAACCAATTGGTGTTTTAAAAGCCGTCCTAAACGCCCACAAAGCATCATCAAGCTTATCCGACCAAGAAGCTCGATGCTCTCCCACCATTCTCTCTAAAATTCTCTTTAAACCACGATTTGTGACCTCGGTTTGACCATTTGTTTGAGGGTGATACGCGGTAGAAAGTCTATGATTCACTCCATATTTCTTCATAGAATTTTCCTCTCCATTTATTTCTAGCCCTCCCTTAAACATGAATGCTCAACCACAACCTCATCAAAGGACTCCCTTTGTTTTTTAGCCTCTTCCTTTCACTCCACCAAATTCACCCATATCACCTATTTCACCCTTGGATACCATGCCTTCCCCTCATCCTCCTACCACCAACGCTCCTCTTTTGGGTGTTCCCATTTCCCGTCTCTTGGGTGATCCACGCTTGTTTGATTTTTTCATGCACAATGGAACTAATTGTCCTTGTTGCTTGAACAACTTTCACCTCAATGATATCCTTAGGTTGGAGATGATTGGGGCTCACATCAAGTTAAAAAGCTTCTTGTTGAACCTATTTGCTAATCCTCCACCTCTTAGGAGATAAATGACGGACTTTAAAATTAACATGCTTTTCAAAATAAGATCAAGCTAAAAGAGAACTATGAACTTAAGACCTAGTTGTTAGCTATCTTTGTAGTAGTTAATTGTCTTTTTAATTCTTGTATTTCATTTCCTTTCCCTTATGATTTTCTCATGTGGATGATTTATAGATTTAGTTTTTATGTGCTTAAATCTATGTGATCACATTAAACAACTTCAATTTATTTAAAATTGAACCTAAATCTATTTCAACCTCTAAAAACATGACTTAAAATTAGACCAAAATGTTATTTAAAAAATTTTTCACCCTTTGTCAAGACATTCTTTGTGAATGCATTGCTTTTATGCAACCCTAGCATACTCTAGTGCTAAAAGAGGTAAAAATCCAAGATTTGCAAAATTTTGAAAAAGTCTTATCTTTCTCCAAAACGTTTGAAAATCAAGTTTTGCAGTCCACTGGACGCGGTTCCTTATCCTCCAGGCGGATCCATATCGATATGGAACCGCGGGCTATTTTAAAGAACCGCGCCCAGTAAAGCCGTTATTGGCTTATTTTTGGTCTTTCTTCTTTGACCACTGTTTTGGTTAAAATTCTTTGTTTACCCAATTTGGCTAAACATTCCCTAAAACCTTTCTTTTTTATTTCAAATCTTTGCCTTGTCTATTTTCTTTAAATTCTTCTCTTTTGGGAGTTCTTTCCTTCATCCCTCATAATGCCTAATTCTTCCTTTCCTAACCTTGACATTTGTTTGTCACAAACTTCTCAACCTAAAGCTTCTTCTTATAAGCTTTCAAAGAAACCGAAAATCCCGGTTAAACCCATTTGGATCAAAAAGAACAAGAATCCTCATGATTCTTCTTCTCCAAAATCCCCAAAGAATTCCTCTTTCTCTCCGATTCAATATTGGAATGAGACTTACTCTATAATCCAATTACCGGAGAAAAAGAAATTCTTCCACCACCACCACCACCACCTTTCAACTCTCCTCAACTCAATGACTTATCTTCTTTCCCTAACCTCACTAGGCATTGTGAAAATATCTATTATCCATTATCTATGTAAAACCCGCATGCTTTTACCATGATTAGTACCCTTACGATCGTACGTACATGATTAGAACTTTCTTTTTTAGCACGTTTACGTTTCACGAACAAGAATCACAAGTATTACGTACGTGTTATAACACGATAAGTATTTATTACGTATTAACACACGATAATTATTTCAATAAGAATTATAATCACGAACATACGAACATGAAAACATGAACTTAAATTAATCACGAGCTTAATATTACGTATGTATGTATATTTATTACAGTCACGAATAAATATATTAAGTCACGAACGATAACTAATTAAATCACGTAAACACGAACACGAGAACACACTAAATATTAGTAACGAGAAATGTTCGGGTTACCCCCCATGTGGGCCCCTACCCGCGGCTACAACAAGAGAAAAGGGCCTAGCCCATTAATTTTTACTAAACAAGGATTAAGGGGAAAAGTTATTTTCATAATAACAAAAATTTAGAAAAAGCAAGAAACCCTAAAAATATTTTCTCCTTCTCTTTGTTCTTTGGCCGCCGGGTTTACACACACAAAAGGGGGTGTTTGATTGATTTTTGGTGTTTGATTATTGCAAGGATCGTTGTGTGTTCATCCTCCTTTGATTCACATGATCGATATAAACTCAAACCTCTTTTATTTTATGTTTTTGATTTACTAATCACATAAAATCATGAATGTTTTTAATAACAAATTAAAAACAAGATATAAAACATGAAATTAAACATGGGGTAAAACTAATTATTGGTTAAGGGGTGTTTGTCTTGTGGCCGACGCATAACCGAGCCCCAAGGGGGTCTTGGTTTGATTTTCTCGCACCAACCGAGACCTCATGGTCTCGGTGTGGTGGTGGTTTGTCACGGTAGCAGCAAGAAAGGGAGACCTCGACCTCGGTTAGGGCATGGTGGTGTATTGGGTCTGGTTCATGGGTTAAAACACGGGTCCGGTTCACACATGTTTAGAATAAAACACGGTCCGGTTCATGAGTTATTTTTACAAGGTTAAATATTTTTACAAGTTATATTTTTTTACAAGACTTAAATTAAATAAATTAAAAACATGAACATGATTAATTTAATTTACCTGACTTAGGTTATTAATTTTATTATTAATACATGAATTTTAACCTAAGTATTTTTCCATTTAATTAGACTATATAATTAATTAATTATTAAAATCATGACCTATAATTAATTAATATACATGATTTAGGTTATATTATTAATAGATAATAATACATGTTTTAACCTAAGTATTTATTTTTACCTTTATTTATTTAAATCATGTTATATTTAATTAAATACTTTAAGTTTACTTAATTCACATGAAATAATTAATAAACTATACTATATAATCACATGACTTAGAATAATAATCAGTAAACACTTATGCTTATATAATTAGCTTAATTATCCAGCTTATATCTAATTATGGAAACTTTATATTTTTAGAAACTTATTTAATTAAGGCAGCTAATCTATTTATGGAAACTTTCTTTTTTTAGAAACTTATCTATTTTAAGCAGTAAATCTATTTTTTGAAACTTTCTATTTTTGGAAACTTTCTATGTGTGGAAATTTTTTATTTTTGGAAACTTTCTATTTTTGGAAACTTTCTATTTTTGGAAACTTTCTATTTTAGGAAACCTTCTATTTTTAGAAAGTTACTTATTATTACACAACAAGTATAATAATACATGAAATACATGTAATACTTAATCAAAATAGACAGAATATATGATAAACACATTATAAAGCTTAAATTAGTAAAACATGACATGAACATATAAAACAAGCTAAGACATGATATATAATCAGTTACGTACTCAGTAATCAGATACTTATACACGTATGTATTTATGTAGCATTAGTGATACCGAAGTAGGACTCTCTTCCGTTTGTCTTCTTCGTTCACTGGACACAAGGTACGGATTGTCCGTCCTTTCAGTATGGACATTCTTCCTTATTAGGATTTCCCGTATGCAGCCAACTGTTTTCCCCAGTATATGTTTTATATGTTTTCGAATTGCTTATGTTTAATTAGAATACCTAAAGCCATATACATGCGTGACCAGTTTCACCTAGTTATGGAGGTACCTTAACCATAACACTGGAGGCACCAGTGTTATGACTTCACCACGGTGGAGTGATAGCTCGTGGCGTCCCTTTCAGTTTTGTCCATATTATTATTATTATCGGGTGGGTCGTATGGGTGCATCCTAGTTTACATGTTTTCAGCAGATTATTCAGTGTGAATGTGGTGTGTGCCTTGCATCCTTCACAAGGAGCTGATCCCTCCTACCTAAAACCAGTATATTGAATTAGAGGCAGCCCCTCTAATTTGCATGACGAGATCACCCCTCCAAGTATTCATGCACGTTGATATTTCATGACCTATATTGGCTAATGGTAAATATGTTAAACAGTTTTTACGAGATAAACATAAGGCTTTTCAAACTATAAAACCAGTTTTACTAAGATATAACCAGGTTATCCAGGACTTAGTCTTTTCCGCTGCTTCATGTTTATATGCTTATATTATTCATGCTATACTTGTATATCCGTGCACTGAGCGTATTGCTCAGCTGTTTTCCTTTTCATGTTCCCAAAACGGCAGGTACTCAGGGACGCTCGTAGACTTTAAGCGTACGTGCATATGGATTGGAAGCTTCCTAGCCTTCTTTACTTTATGCATTGCTTTATACTTTGATACTCATTTCCATGGACATTGTTTAGTCCTTTCATTTACAATACTTATGTTTGTGTGTGATGAGTTCTACTTTTGGGGTACCGATGTTTGATTCCGGTATTTCCTTTATGGTCATGTGATGTTTAGACATTTATCCTTGTATGCTTTGATGACACACCATAATCACGCGTGACATTCCATTTATCAAAATGGGGTGTTACAATTATGGTATCAGAGCTAAGGCTTCGACCTGTAGGCTCTCAAAACATGACCTGTGATTAGTGGGTAGTCACTATGGTCTTCCTAGAACTGACAGTCGGTTTTCATGCATTCATCATTTTTATGCATACATATATATGTCATTGTCGCAGGTTTATGACTAAGTAATGGTTGGTACAGGACTGGCCCTATTTAGTCGCATGTGTTTTATCGAAAATTTTAAATTTGGGACCGACCCATAGGAGTCCCCTCGCCATGTCTTTTATTTTGGGTGAACTGACCATAGGCGTTCATTCTCGCGCATACAAAAGTTTTCATAAAACTGCATCATGCATTCATGTACTGGTTTTCCTGCATAAAATTTTTCTCATGATTTATTGCTATAATTTTTTTTCATGTATATAGTTTATGTTTTAATCAGTTTAATCATGTATTTTATGTTATACTGTCAGATGGTTCTCACACACGAGCAGAAACAACTCAATGCAGCGATCTAAACTGCAATGCAAGCTATGCTTCCTCACCTGAGGAACGAAATCAGGGCTGAGGTTCAGGCTGCCAACAATCAGCAGCATCACCCAGTACCTCCTCCTCCTCCAGCAA
The DNA here is from genome assembly GCA_025667525.1 of Glebionis coronaria. Lineage (NCBI taxonomy): Eukaryota > Viridiplantae > Streptophyta > Magnoliopsida > Asterales > Asteraceae > Glebionis > Glebionis coronaria. The sequence continues at coordinate 586,356,083 of CM046874.1, read as the reverse complement.
CAATGGCCACATGGTTGGAGAGATTCAATAAGCTCCGTCCTCGAGCTTTCGAGAGAACAGATAGCCCAAGTGAAGCTGAAAGCTGGTTGGCTCACATTGAGAAGATCTTCGATGCTATGGGTTGTGACCCCGTTTTCAAGTCGAGGTTGGCATGCTACCGGTTCGAAGGTGATGTGTTAGCATGGTGGATAGCACTGAAGCAGTCTGAGGGAGGTGACGATTGGGTGGCTGGTTTGACATGGGCTCAGTTCAGGGATAGCGTGATGGAGCAGTTCTTTCCCAAGGCTGAGCAAGACAAGCTGAAGAGAGAGTACCATGGGATCCAACAGAGAGCTGGGGAGAATAACAACGAGTTCATGCAGCGCTTTCTTCGCTTAGCTGGTTTCCTTGGTGCATCAGCAGGTACTCCTGAAGAGCAAGCACACCACTTTAGGTGGGCTCTTCGTACATCGGTCGCAAACAACTTAGTGTGGGCTACGTTCAACACGGTAGCACAAGTGGCCGATGCAGCACGTAAGCTGGAGATGCTGCAGGAAAGAGATGAGTTCGGGGAAGCAGAGAGACCCGATAAGAGGTAAACATTCGTATTCAAGCGGTGACCAATCCGTATTCTTCCAGTATATGTCAATAGTTCATCTCTCTAAAATATATCTTCCAGGCAGAAGACTGGGGACCGGTCTCAACCGGCTACTCAGCAACAGCCTAATCAACCCAAGGGAAACGGTCAGACTCACGACCGTTCTGCTACGGATAAGCGTGGCGGTAATGATAATTACCGTAACAACGTTGGACACTCCAACAACAGCAGGTCCTTATACTTACGCATTTTCTTATAAATACATGTTATAACTCTTAATTATGACAACTTAGCAAATCTTCTACCAGGAATCATGGAAACGGTAGGGACCAGAACCAGAGAGGTTCACAGCCTAACCGTCCAGCTATCACTGGTATTCAATCTTACGATTATCTGCATTGTCCTATGTACCCTATTACCATGTCTCACGTATAGTGTATTTATCAGGTTCTCAGCCAGTCAGGACACCTGCTGGAGGATATACTCATCCTCTTTGCTCTACTTGCCATCGTAGACACCCAGGGCCATGTGTCCGCGATAACAATGCATGCTACAAGTGTGGTCTTCCTGGCCACCACATGAAGGATTGCCGCAAGGGCGAGATGGAGGGTACATCGGGACATGCTGATACCAAGCCGCCTCCTACTACTGGACGTGTTTACACGACATCTCACGGTCAGGCCAACAAGTCTACAGGTACCATCACTGGAATCTTGTATATGTATGGTCAAGCTGCATGTGTTTTGTTTGATACCCGGTGCTACTCACTCGGTCATTTCTACTGCTTATGCCAAGAATGTTAGGATACTCCCCATGCCACTAGAGAACATAATGAGTATTTCCACACCTTTGAGAGACTCTGTACGTAAAACCCATGTGTACAAGAACCTTCCCCTAGAGTTTGACGACAAGGTTCGTCCTGTTGACGCACTTCCGCTGGACATGAATGAATTTGACATGATTTTGGGCATGGATTGGCTATCCAAGCATCTTGCTACCATAGACTGACATTCATATCGAGTTATCTTCGGTGATGTTGATGCACCAGAGTATATTCACAACGGGTTTGTACCCGGCAGGTCTGTACAAATTATATCAACCCTGCAAGCACGTGCACTTCTTTCACATGGTTGCGAGGGTTATCTAGCTACTATTAATGACATGGATGCCGAATCCCCATTAATTCAGGATCAGCCGATAGTGTCAAAATTTCCAGATGTATTTCCAGAAGAACTTCCGGGCATACCGCCTGCACGTGAAGTAGAATTTAACATCGAGCTCATCCCAGGAGCTGAGCTGATTTCCAAGGCTCCTTATCGCATGGCTCCCATAGAGTTGAAGGAGCTGAAGGATCAATTGCAAGAACTTCTAGAACGAGCTTTTATTCGACCGAGCGCATCTCTATGGGGCGCACGGGTCTTATTTTGTTAAGAATAAGGACGACAGTATGCGTCTTTGCATAGACTATCGCGAGATCAACAAGATTACCATCAGGAATAGGTATCCACTACCACGTATAGACGATCTGTTTGACCAACTCCAATGGGCCAAACATTTCTCCAAGATTGATCTAAGGTCGGGCTATCATCAGCTACGGGTTAAGGAGCATGACATCACCAAGACTGCTTTCCGTACACGTTATGGCCACTACGAATTTGTAGTCATGCCATTTGGCCTTACCAATGCTCCAGTAGTGTTCATGGATTTGATGAACATAATCTTCCATGAATTTCTGGACAAGTTCGTCATTGTCTTTATCGATGACATCCTGATTTACTATAAGTCCAAGGAGGAACACGAAGACCATCTTCGTACAGTACTACAGATTCTTCGCGAGAAGCAGCTGTATGCTAAATTCTCCAAGTGCGAGTTCTGGTTAGACAAGGTGGCATTCTTAGGTCACATTGTATCAGCAGAAGGAATCACTATGGATCCATCGCAGGTTGAGGCTATTACCAAATGGCCAAGGCCGACATCAGCGACTGAAGTCCGCAGCTTCCTAGGCTTAGCTGGTTATTACCGTAGGTTCGTGGAGAACTTTTCCTGCCTAGCACTACCATTGACCAAACTGATGCGGAAAGGGGAGAAATTCGTCTGAACTGAAGAACGAGAGAAGAGCTTTGAAGACCTGAAGTAGAAGTTAGTATCTGCACCTATTCTTACTCTCCCATCTGGTACGGGTGGATTTCAAATCTACAGTGATGCATCGGGGAAGGGACTTGGCTGTGTTCTCATGCAACATGGGAAAGTGATCGCGTACGCTTCACGGCAGCTTAAGCCTTATGAGGAAAATTACCCTACGCATGACTTGGAACTTGAAGCAGTCGTGTTTGCTTTGAAGATATGGAGGCACTACTTGTATGGAGAATCATGTGACATTTTCATGGACCACAAGAGCTTGAAGTATATCTTCACTCAGCATGAATTGAACATGAGACAGAGGAGATGGTTAGAGCCGTTGAAGGATTATGACATTAATCTGTAGTATCATCCCGGCAAGGCGAATGTAGTGGCAGATGCACTTAGCAGAAAGTCCGGAATGATCAACAAATTTGAGATTGAAGAGGAAATCATAAGAGACTTGGAGCGACTAGACATAGAGATCATGGTACGTGGACGGCACGGTTACTGGGATAATCTTAGAGTGGAACCCGAGTTACTCTCTAAGATCAAGGAAGCTCAGAAAGATGATGGAGAAATCTGGGCGATAATTCAGAATTTGGAGAAGCAGGCAGAATTTCGAGTAGATGCAGATGGTATCTTATGGCAGGGCACGAGACTTTGTGTTCCTGAGGACCAAGAACTCAGGGAAGCATTGTTAGCTGAGGCTCATAGCTCCCCATTTTCTATCCATCCTGGTTCGACCAAGATGTACCATGACATCAAGCAATACTTTTGATGGAGTGGTATGAAACATGATGTTGCTACTTATGTCTCCAAATGTCTTACCTACCAGCAGGTCAAGATCGAGCATCAGCGATCTGGCGGTCTTCTTCAACCGTTAGATATTCCAGAGTGGAAGTGGGACAAAATCACCATGGATTTTGTTACTGGTCTTCCGCCGACAAAGAAGAAGCACGATGCTATTTGGGTTATCGTTGATCGACTTACCAAATCAGCTCATTTCTTACCGATCCGCAAGGAAGATTCGGTCAGTAAACTCGCCGATACTTATAGAAGGGAGATCATGAGACTTCACGGTGCTCCATCCAGCATCGTCTTAGACAGAGATCCCCGATTCACTTCGCGATTCTGGAGAAGTCTGCAGAAAGCTTGGGGTACACAACTTAAGCTTAGCACGACTTTTCATACTCAAACAGACGGGCAGTCATAGCGAACGATTCAGACATTGGAAGACATGTTAAGGTCATGTGCGTTGTAATGGACGGGTGATTAGGACGATTTCATCTGTTTGGTGGAGTTTGCATACAACAACAGTTGGCACGCAAGTATCAAGTGTGCTCCTTTCGAGATGTTGTATGGCAGGAAGTGTCGCGCCCCAATCTGCTGGGATCAGGTTGGTGAGCGAACACTTGAAGGACCAGAAATCATAGAGTTGACTAATGAGAAGGTCGCAGTAGCTAAGCAGAAACTGCAAGAAGCACGGTCACGTCAGAAGAGTTATGCATATAAGCATCGTAGGGACTTACATTTTAACGTAGGAGATCACGTTTTCCTTAAGGTTTCGCCGGCACGTGGTGTTAGACGTTTTGGAATCAAAGGGAAGCTCAGTCCTCGATTCATCGAACTGTTTGATATCATCGAACGAGTCGGTGAAGTATCTTACCGTTTAGCGTTACCTTCGCAGCTTTCTCATGTTCACAATGTTTTCCATGTGTCCTTACTCAGAGGGTACCAGTATCATCCCCTTCACATGGTTCAGTATTCACTAGAACAGATTCGTAAAGATCTCACTTTCATAGAAGAACCCGAACGAGTTCTTGACAGACAAGAACGAGTCATGAGAAAGAAGACGATTTCATTCGTCAAAATCCTTTGGAGGGATCATACCGAGCGGGAAGCCACTTGGGAAACATAGGAGTCTATCCGGGCTTCTTACCCTCATTTCATATTTTTAATTCGGGTATGTTCTTCTTTTCCAGTTTACTTTATCTATAATTCGGGGACGAATTATTCTTTTTAGGGGGAAGAGTTGTAAAACCCGCATGCTTTTACCATGAATAGTACCCTTACGATCGTACGTACATGATTAGAACTTTATTTTTTTAGCACGTTTACGTTTCACGAACAAGAATCACAAGTATTATGTACGTGTTATAACACGATAAGTATTTATTACGTATTAACACACGATAATTATTTCAATAATAATTATAATCACGAACATACGAACATGAAATCATGAACGTAAATTAATCACGAGCTTAATATTACGTATGTATGTATATTTATTACAGTCACGAATAAATATATTAAGTCACGAACGATAACTAATTAAATCACGTAAAACACGAACACGAGAAAACACTAAATATTAGTCACGAGAAATGTTTGGGTTACCCCCCATGTGGGCCCCTACCCGCGGATACAACAAGAGAAAAGGGCCTAGCCCATTAATTTTTACTAAACAAGGATTAAGGGGAAAAGTTATTTTCATAATAACAAAAATTTAGAAAAAGCAAGAAACCCTAAAAATCTTTTCTCTTTCCCTTTGTTCTTTGGCCGCCGGGTTTACACACACCAAAGGGGGTGTTTGATTGATTTTTGGTGTTCGATTATTGCAAGGATCGTTGTGTGTTCATCCTCCTTTGATTCACATGATCGGTAGAAACTCAAACCTCTTTTATTTTATGTTTTTGATTTACTAATCACATAAAATCATGAATGTTTTTAATAAAAAATTAAAACAAGATATAAAACATGAAATTAAACATGGGTAACTAATTATTGGTTAAGGGGTGTTTGTCTTGTGGCCGACGCATAACCGAGCTCAAGGGGGTCTCGGTTTGATTTTCTCACACCAACCGAGACCTCATGGTCTCGGTGTGGTGGTGGTTTGTCACGGCAGCAGCAAGAAAGGGAGAGCCCGACCTCGGTCGGGGCATGGTGGTGTATTGGGTCCGGTTCATGGGTTAAAACATGGGTCCGGTTCACACATGTTTAGAATAAAACACGGTCCGGTTCATGAGTTATTTTTGCAAGGTTAAATATATTTACAAGTTATATTTTTTTACAAGACTTAAATTAAATTAATTAAAAATATGAACATGATTAATTTTATTTACATGACTTAGGTTATTAATTTTATTATTAATACATGAATTTTAACCTAAGTATTTTTTCCATTTAATTAGACTATATAATTAATTAATTATTAAATCATGACCTATAATTAATTATTATACATGACTTAGGTTATATTATTAATAGATAATAATACATATTTTAACCTAAGTATTTATTTTTACCTTTATTTAATTAAATCATGTTATATTTAATTAAATACTTTAACATATAGTTTATTTAATTCACATGAAATAATTAATAAACTATACTATATAATCACATGACTTAGAATAATAATTAGTAAACACTTAAAGTTATATAATTAGCTTAATTATCCAGCTTATATCTAATTATGGAAACTTTCTATTTTTAAAAACTTATTTAATTAAGGCAGCTAATCTATTTATGGAAACTTTCTATTTTTAGAAAATTTTCTATTTTTAGAAACTTTCTATTTGGAAACTTTCTATTTTAGGAAACCTGCTATTTTTAGAAAGTTACTTATTATTACACAACAAGTATAATAATACATGAAATACAAGTAATACTTTATCAGAATAGACAGAATATATGATAAACACAGTATAAAGCTTAAATCAGTAAAACATGACATGAACATATAAAACAAGCTAAGACATGATATTTTTGGTAACTTTCTATTTTTGGAAACTTTCTATTTTAGGAAACCTGCTATTTTTAGAAAGTTACTTATTATTACACAACAAGTATAATAATACATGAAATACAAGTAATACTTTATCAGAATAGACATAATATATGATAAACACAGTATAAAGCTTAAATCAGTAAAACATGACATGAACATATAAAACAAGCTAAGACATGATATAAAATCAGTTACGTACTCAGTAATCAGATACTTATACACGTATGTATTTATGTAGCATTAGTGATACCGAAGTAGGACTCTCTTCCGTTCGTCTTCTTCGTTCACTGGACACAAGGTACGGAGTGTCCGTCCTTTCAGTATGGACATTCTTCCTTATTAGGATTTCCCGTATGCAGCCAACTGTTTTCCCCAGTATATGTTTTATATGTTTTTGAATTGCTTATGTTTAATTAGAATACCTAAATCCATATACATGCATGACCAGTTTCACCTAGTTATGGAGGTACCATAACCATAACACTGGAGGCACCAGTGTTATGACTTCACCACGGCGGAGTGATAGCTCGTGGCGTCCCTTTCAGTTTTGGCCATATTATTATTATTATCGGGTGGGGCGTATGGGTGCATCCTAGTTTACATGTTTTCAGCAGATTATTCAGTGTGAATGTGGTGTGTGCCTTGCATCATTCACAAGGAGCTGATCCCTCCTACCCAAAACCAGTATATTAAATTAGAGGCAGCCCCTCTAATTTGCATGACGAGGTCACCCCTCCAAGTATTCATGCACGTTGATATTTCATGACCTATATTGGCTAATGGTAAATATGTTAAACAGTTTTTACGAGATAAACATAAGGCTTTTCAAACTATAAAACCAGTTTTACTAAGATATAACCAGGTTATCCAGGACTTAGTCTTTTCCGCTGCTTCATGTTTATATGCTTATATTATTCATGCTATACTTGTATATCCGTGCATTGAGCGTATTGCTCAGCTGTTTTCCTTTTCATGTTCCCAAAACGGCAGTGTCACACCCTCAATTTGGCCCATGTGTATTTTACACAAGGATGTGACTATCATGACAACCAAGAGACATAGATACAAGAACGACTAACAAAAGCCGTTTTTCAATCATAAAATAAAAGAGGTTCCAAAGGAAATTGTTTTACAACTCATGATAACATAATTTTAGTTTCCAAATGTCATACATCAAAAGCAAGTCTCAAAGTTAAATCATGATAATTTTTATTGATCTCCATAGCACAACCACGTCACTCCTCCGCCTTGACACCTGAGAGAAACATTGCTAAAAACGTCAACACAAAGGTCGGTGAGTTTATTGGTTCAAGTATAACTAGTGTGATGAACCATAAGATTTTAGTTAGACAAGCGGAAAATATCCTACGTCTAAGCTCATGACACTGAAGCGTTAACCGTACCAACAAGTTTATATTAGAGTGTGCCCAAGCAAATACTACCCCAAAGTATTCGTAACAACCTCAAATGTATTTGTATCTAATTTGGTCACACAACCAACAACAGATAAGGAGGCCAATCCCAATAGATCTATCCATAACATTTGCGCTTACACAAAGTAATTAACGGTTCATTATAGTGGGCTAAAGCATCTAGGGGTATCGCTACTTAGACATCATGTAGGCACGTATGAGTTTTAGGCACTTATGTTCATCCGTTTAAAACAAGCAATGTTCTCACCCCAAAGTGATAAAACAAGTAAAAGTGGGGCTATAAACTCACCTCGTTAGTTAAGCAAATGGATGAAATGCAAGAGAGCTTGAGAATACGACCACGTTATCCAAGACCTAGATTAAGTATAAATATCGTGTTACGACGACTATGAATTTACAAAAAAATGCAAGTCTTCCTAGTTGTGCTTGGCTTTACGTTTTTGTTTATAATGACTCGAAAACGTACATACGGTTTTTAGTGGGGCTTAAGTTTAAACAAGGTACTAATATATTTCGTTATTGGGCTTACACAGTCCGGTTCTAATTACCCAGCCCAAGTATATATAACTCGGCCCACAAGGATTTTCCAGTCCGGTCCACAAGAGTCCATAACTCAGCCCAATATCTAATTCACATATGTTTTGCCCATTTAGGTTTCGTCCAGCCCATGTTGGGCGTTAGTAATAAAGATATAGGGAGACAGAGAGTTATTACTCTGTTTTGGTGGGTTACGTGTTTCAAAACACACACATCACAAACACACCGCCCCAAACTACTCTCTCTCTCTCTCTCTCTTAAACTTATACATCTCTATGGTTCATACTTGGTTGATCCATCACACATAAAACCTTCTTGTTTTATCATATAATCTCACTCCATTGATTAATCTGATTTGAAAACATCATAAGAAAGTGTTTTTGGTTCGGTTCTTGATTCGAATAATCTAGGGTTTCATCTCTTTAAGTTCTAAATCTGATTCTTGATGAGGGTTTCTTGTTATCCACGATTCGTTTCTTCAAAAAGATAAGTTTCATACTTAATTAGTTTTTATAAATTAAGATCTTGTGTTCTTCTTGTAATACTTCGAAAATACATGGGTTTCTTGTCATAAAAACGTTTGTTTTGATCTCAATTAGATGTGTTTGATTCGGATTCAGTTAAGTTACAAATTAGGGTTTCTGGCAATTTGGGGATTTCAATAGGTCTTGCGTATTCATATGTTAAATTAACGTTTTCATTAATAAAATCATGTTAATTGTATTAATTGGACCGATTGATCAATTTAGGGTTTCGTTTGATTTAGGGTTTCATTAAATCTTGTTTATTTGTCTAATTAAATGATACATTCGTGTTTAATTAAGGTTTAATTAGAGTTTTAAAGTGTTTTATAAAAATTAGGGTTTATAAGATTTGGGGGTTTTCATAACCGATTGATTATCTGTGTTTGGCTAATGTTTCTGTACAAAATATAGTATTAATTTCATGTTTTTGTTGGTGATTGATGATTAAGGGTCTCGGCATAAATTTTGCAGTGGGTTAATGTGTGCTATTTCCAATGCTAATTCAATTTTTAGTGTAAATCTTGTAAGGCTTCCTAAGTGACTAATCCCGTTTAATTTGTTTCATAGGTGGTCTATATGGTCAAGCACAACTACATGTTATGGATGCGAAAAGGAGTAGAGAAGACTCACAATGGAAAGATTGTGGGGTTTCGGCTTGGAGTTACTTGGACAGGGAGGAAGATTGGACTCGGCTGATCAAAGCTTGGTGCTTTCTTCTAGCAATGTGTGCTCAAAAACTGCTTGTATAGGCAAGAACTATAATTTTTGTGTATGCTCAGATTATTTGTGTGTTGGGTTGTGTATGTTTAGGATAGTATATATCCTGGTATATTTTGCTTAGGGTTTGAGCAAATCTGGGTTAGGCAAGTCTGTGACTACTCATTTTGGGTAATTTCGTACAATGTGTTGGCTGCTAGTAGTGAGTGGGCTAATAAAATATGCCCAGGTTTCTTTGTTGACCTTTTTTGACTAGGGTTTGGATTAATTAATAAAACTTTTTGTTCCTAAGTTTTGTTTCCAGCTTTTGATGGATTGAAACCACCAGTGGGCTTCGGCCCAATATGACATACCCAATATTTGTCCATCAAAAGAATCCTCATGGCCCGTTAAGAGTTAGCCCGACATAACCTTAGGCCCATGAAAGATTATTCATACACGACTCATAAGGATTGGTTAAGACGTACATAAGATTTAACTCGTTTACTTTTCGAAAATGCAAAACGATTTTCGGATCTAGTTTACACGTTTTGGACGTCCTACGCGAAACTCAATAACACAAGTTATATAGTAGTGGATACGGGTATTCTCAAGGCTCAAACAATATTTGTCTACGGCACAAACCATTACGGACGAAACATCATGCAACGTATACGTCTTGTTAAAATAACAGAAAAATTCGAGTTGTTACATTCGCTCTCCCTAAAAAGGGCTTTGTCCGCAAAGCAAAACAAATGATACATTTATGTCGACGCCAAATGAGGGTACTTTGCTTTAAATTGGTCCTCGCGTTTCCAAGTAAACTCGGGTCCTCGGCGTGCATTCCAACGCACTTTAACAATAGGTATACGGCTTTGTTTGAGTCGTTTAACTTCACGTTCCATAATTTCGACGGGTTCTTCTACGAACACAAGTTTGTCGTTGAGTTGAATTTCGTCCATAGGTATAACAAGCGTTTCGTCGGATAAGCATTTCTTCAAGTTGCAAATGTGAAACACATTATGCACGCGATTTAGTTCTTGCGGTAAATCTGAACTATAGGCAACGTCGCCTATGCGTTGAATAATTTCAAATGGTCCAATATATCTAGGGTTTAGCTTTCCTCGTTTACCAAAACGAATTACACCTTTCCATGATGCAACTTTCAACATTACCCGATCTCCGACTTTAAATTCCAACGGTTTCCGTCTCTTATCGGCATAACACTTTTGTCGATCACGAGCCGCTTGCATACGACTCTTGATTTGTACGATTTTATCCGTTGTTTTGTGAATAATTTCCGGACCGGTAAGTTTTGCATCACCAACTTCCGCCCAACAAACGGGTGAACGACACTTTCGTCCGTAAAGCGCTTCAAACGGTGCCGCTTTAATACTAGTGTGGTAGCTATTGTTGTACGAAAATTCCACCAATGGTAAGTGTCGATCCCATCCGTTTCCAAAGTCGATTACGCATGCGCGAAGCATATCTTCCAATGTTTGGATGGTTCTTTCACTTTGGCCGTCCGTTTGAGGATGGTAAGCCATAGTCATGTCCAATTGCGTTCCTAACGCTTCTTGGAGAGATTGCCAAAATCTTGAGCAATATCGACCGTCTCGGTCCGATATGATAGAAATCGGTACGCCGTGCTTAGCAACGATTTCTTTCACATATAATCGTGCTAATTGATCCATTTTGTCGCTTTCTTTCATCGGAAGAAAATGTGCGAATTTCGTTAAGCGATCGACGATGACCCAAATGGTGTCGTATCCCGCGGACTTTTTTGGGAGTTTTGTAATGAAGTCCATAGTAATTCGTTCCCATTTCCATTCCGGGATCCTAGGTTGGACTAGTAATCCGGAAGGCTTTTTGTGTTCAACCTTAACTTTGGCGCAAGTTACGTATTTACCAACATAAGTCGCGATGTCGGCTTTCATGTTTGGCCACCAATAGAACATTTTCATGTCATGGTACATTTTGTCCGATCCGGGATGGATCGAGTACTTGGACTTGTGCGATTCATGCATGATTAATTCTCGGACATTACTCTAACGAGGTAACCAACTTCTATTGTCAAGGCACAATGTTTCATCGGTACGTGCAACGAGATTTTTGGTGATCATTCCACCGGCTTCTTCTTTATCGATGTTTTCTATATTAATAGCTTCTCGTTGGGCTTCTAAGATTTTTGCGGGTATGTTTAAGCCAATATTCATCACTAAGGCTCGAACCCTTAGAGGTCGCTCACGGGGTTTTCTACTCAAAGCATCGGCTACAACTTTAGCTTTTCCCGGGGTATAACGAATGTCACAATCGTAGTCTCCAAGTAGTTCCAACCAACGTTGTTGTCTCATGTTGAGTTCTTTTTGGTCTAAGATATGTTGAAGACTTTTGTGATCGGTGTAAACTACACACTTAGTTCCGTAGAGGTAGTGTCTCCAAATTTTGAGAGCAAAGACAACCGCGCCTAGCTCCAAATCGTGAGTAGTGTAGTTTTCTTCGTTCGGTTTTAGTTGTCGAGAGGCATAAGCTATGACCTTTTTCCTTTGCATGAGAACCGCGCCTAGACCTTTAATTGAATCATCACAATATACTTCAAAGTCTTCACTACCCTCGGGTAGCGCGAGAATGGGCGCGTCGCACAGTTTTTGTTTTAAAGTTTGGAAAGAAGTTTATTGGTCGTCTCCCCAAATAAACTTCTTGTTCTTTTGAGTCAATTCCGTCATAGACTTAGCGACTTTAGAGAATCCTTCGATAAACCGTCTATAATAGCCGACAAGTCCACGGAATTAGCGAATCTCCGCAGGTGTGGTAGAAGTCGCCCAATCCTTTACCGCTTCAATTTTAGCGGGATCCACATGAATACCACTACTATCGATTACGTGACCAAGGAAATGTACCGTGTGAATCCAAAATTCACACTTTGAAAATTTGGCGTATAATTGTTCTTGTTTCAACAATTCCAAAATTTTATTTAGGTGTTCCTCGTGTTCTTCCTTACTACGAGAGTAGGTAAGGATGTCGTCAATAAACACGATCACGAAGTTGTCCAAATAAGGTTTACACACGCGGTTCATAAGGTCCATGAATACCGCGGGTGCATTGGTTAACCCAAATGGCATGACTTGGAATTCAAAGTGACCGTATCGGGTTCGAAACGCCGTCTTGGAAATGTCTTCCTCTCTAACTCTAAGTTGGTGGTAACCCGACCTAAGGTCAATCTTTGAATAAATGCTCGAACCTTGAAGTTGATCAAATAAATCATCGATCTTGGTAAAGGGTAACGATTCTTTATAGTGAGTTTGTTCAATTCGTGATAGTCGATACACATACGGAACGATCCGTCTTTCTTTTTCACAAATAAAGTCGGGGCTCCCCAAGGTGAGGAACTCGGTCTTATAAAACCTTTGTCGGTAAGTTCTTTTAATTATTCGGCTAGTTCCTTCATTTCGGCTGGGGCTAAACGATATGGTGCCCTCGCGACAGGTGTGGCTCCGGGGTTTTATTCGATGTGAAATTCCACTTGGCGAAGTGGAGGTAGCCCGGGTAGGTCTTCGGGAAAAACTTCGAGAAAGTCGCAAACAATTGGTACGTCTCCAATTTTCTTCTCCTTTGGTTAGGGTTCGTTTTTGCTAGTGACTTGGATAAGAAAAATAGGACGACCTTCTTCGATGTACTTTTGGGTTTTAGGTTATGAGATGACATTTAAACTAGCCCGACTTTTCACACCGTTCTTCTCACCGAGGATGGTTAGGGTTCGGATTCCGTAGGGAATACGGACTTGTTTCTCATGGCAAATTATCTCCGCATGGTACTTGGATAGCTAATCCATACCAACGATAACGTCAAAACTTCCAAGTTCGATAGGTAAAAGATCGATGATGAAAGGAATGTTTTGGAGGCTTTGGGTACAACCCTTAAGTACGGTGTTTGTAGTGATCGATTTACCATCGGCTAATTCCACATTATAGTCGACATCTAATGGAGTGGGGTTCACATTTAATAGTTCACTAAAGGCAATGGAGGCAAAACTTCTATCGGCACCGGAATCAAATAATACGGAAGCATAGATGTTATTGATGAGAAGCGTACCGGTGACCATGTTGTTGTCTTGAATGGCCGCTGCGGCACATAGAGCGTACACACGTCCCGGTGCTCCCGTTTGATTCCCATTGTTCAGCCCATTCGGATTACCGTGGTTTTGACGAGGTTGTCGACGAGCTTGGTTGTTGTTGTTGCCTCGGATTTGGTTTCCTCGGCCTTGAGTGGTAGCTTTAGGACACCTATTCTTAAAGTGACCTTTTTTGCCACAACCATAGCAAGTGACATCCGCGTATTGAGCATTTGGAGTGGTAAGAGTCTGTTGATTCGTGGGCTTTGGTGCACTTCGACAATCCTTGGCGAAGTGACCGGTTTTCCCAAAATTGTGACATGTGCCTCCACATGCACCATTGTGGTGTTTAACACACTTACCACAAAACGGTAGTTTTCCTTGGTAACCGGATCCACCGTTCACGTTGAACACCTTTTCCACGTCTTGGCGTTTGTTAGGGTAGTCACCATGATTGGGGCCATGGTTTCCTTCCCATTTTTGTTTGTTATCACCACTTTCCAAGGTGACGGAGTCCATCAAACCGTCCGCCATTTCAATGGCTTCGTTCAAATCATTGGGTTTTGAAGAGATGACGTCTCCTCGGATTTAAGGCGGTAGTCCAACGATGTACCTTTCCACGGCTTGTGTCTCATTTGGTATCATTTCGGGGCACATCAACCTCAACTCTTGGAAGCGTTGAGTGTAAGCCATCAAGTTAACTTCATGTACACGGAGGTTCCACAACTCGGCTTCCAACCTTTTCATCTCATTTCTAGGGCAATACTTTTTTAGAAGCATTCCTTTGAAATGAGCCCAGGGAGTAGCATTGGCCGCTTCCAAACTTACGGCCTTCACATGGATGTTCCACCAAGTTAGTGCACCATCAACTAAGGTGCTAGAGCTAAACTTTACTTTGTCACCTTCGGCGACATTGCTTACGCTAAATTGAGACTCGAGTCTCTCAATCCAGCGTGCAAGTCCCACGGCACCTTCGGTGCCATTAAAAGTACTTGTGAAGCATGAACGAAACTCCTTGTATGAGCATGCACGCGTAGGAGGTACCGGAATTGGCACTCGATTAGTCTCCTCTTGTGTGCTTGGATTTGTTTTGTTGGCGGCGAGAGTGGCGGCAACTCCATCGGCGATCATTTGACTCAAAACCGATGGGTCAACGGTGATAGGTGCGGCCGGAGTTGGATCGACTTTATTCTTACGGGTTTTTGGTGCCATGGTCCTAAATTCACAACAAAGTTCATGGCATGGTTAGGATCCTAAGTTTAACGGCTAGAGTGTATGTCACAAAACACGATATAGCATCAAATGAAGTGATAATCAACAAGTTACGTAGTGCACAATTAATTCATTCCATGATAAAAAGGAAACACAAAGAGTTAACACATAGTTTGAGAATTCTTAGGGATTACAACACATGGAAGGAAAATTTGGAATGAAAGTGTACACAAATAGGCTAAACATAAATCTACTAGAAACGGTGCTCAAGAGCCGCAATCCTCTCAGATAAATCAATCAAGGCCCTATGGAGAAGAGTGCGTAAAGCTCCTATCTCGTAATGTTGGTCCTCGACTCTCCTAGCTAGTCCCGCGAAATGGTCGGGTGGGGGTGGGGCATTCATACCCAAACCCGCGATGACCGCCTCGTAACAAGTCTCGAGTCGAACCAATGACTCATGAGACAAACCACCCAAATTACGAAGCACGTGGGTCACCTTGCCTCGTAATGTAGCAAGCCTAGCAAAACGATGAGGGGGCATTCCACGAGCCTCGGCGGTCGCGGATCATTCGGCTCCATTATAGCCGCAAGGTGGGGGTGGCATGGGCATAGTGGGTCGAAGAGAGGCATCGTGCCTAGGGGGCACTCTCACGGACGGTGACTTTGAAGACTTACGGGTAGTGTGGGTAGAGCTCACACGTCTTGGGGCCAACTTCTTCCCAATCATAGAACCTCTCACTGACATCCTCGCGGTACGGTTTTGGCGAGGGGCCCTAGGGGCATGCGATGATGAAGTGGATGGGGGAACCATCGGTGCCTTGCCACGCCTTTGGTAACAAATGAGTGGTGGTGGTGACGCGCGAGTAGGTGCATGAGCACTTGGCTCTCCTTGAGTAGATGATAGTGGCGAAGCACCACTAGTAGCGGACTCGTGTCGTGCTCCATACGTAGATGAGCTCAAGTAGTACAACGAATCTTCGGACGAGATAGACATGTCACTGTCAAATCAAGAAAGGCATGTGTAAGAATAAATCAATTTTGCAATATGTTGAAGTTTTAGTTTGTCATGGCACACACCATTTAGCACAAAAGAAGTTTTAAGACTTGTTAATACAAGATTAACATTGTATTCACATAGCATGGCACAAACCACTTAACGTAGGGTTTTCAAATAATGTAATAATATCAATTTTGCGTTCACGTAACATGGCACAAACCATTTATCATAGAGTTTCTAGTGGCGTCAAAATAATATTAAGCTTTGCGTTCGTATATCATGGCACAAACCATTTAGCATAGAGTTTCAAGTGATGTTGAAATAAAAATTCGATTTTGCATTCGTATAGCATGGCACAAACCATTTAGCATAGAGTCTCACGTAGTGTCGAAATAAACATCGATTTTGTATTCATATAGCATATAGTCATAAATTACGTTACTTGATACTTTTAGCAATTTACTTAGTAGAGAACTAAGAGCAATGAAATGGTACAACTTAAAGTTACAACTTACTCGTCGAAGGCGCGAAATGATGTGGTCTATATAGATGGAGGTAGTTAGAGTCTAGTATTACTCTTTTTCCAAAAGTTCATTTTTGACCAAAACCTTTGTAAAAATGATTTTTATAAAAGTAACCTAGTTCTCTATAACCATGTCTCTGATACCAATCAGTCACACCCTCAATTTGGCCCATGTGTATTTTACACAAGGATGTGACTATCATGACAACCAAGAGACATAGATACAAGAGCGACTAACAAAATCCATTTTTCAATCATAAAATAAAAGAGGTTCAAAAGGAAATTGTTTTACAACTCATGATAACATAATTAGAATTTACAAATGTCATACATCAAAAGCAAGTCTCAAAGTTAAATCATGATAATTTTTATTGATCTCCATAGCAAAACCACGTCACTCCTCCGCCTTGACACCTGAGAAAAACATTGCTAAAAACGTCAACACAAAGGTCGGTGAGTTTATAGGTTTAAGTATAAGTAGTGTGATGAACCATAAGATTTTAGTTAGACAAGCGGCAAATAATCTTATAACAAATACAAGATTATTATCAAATAGCATACGTTCATGATATCCTACGTCTAAGCTCATGACACCGAAGCGTTAACCGTACCAACAAGTTTATATAAGAGTGTGCCCAAGCAAATACTACCCCAAAGTATTCGTAACAACCTCAAATGTATTTGTATCTAATTTGGTCACACAACCAACAATAGATAGGGAGGCCAATCCTAATAGATCTATCCATAACATTTGCGCTTACACAAAGTAATTAACGGTTCATGATAGTGGGCTAAAGCATATAGGGGTATCGCTAATTAGACATCATGTAGGCACGTATGAGTTTTAGGCACTTATGTTCATCCGTTTAAAACAAGCAATGTTCTCACCCCAAAGTGATAAAACAAGTAAAAGTGGGGCTATAAACTCACCTCGTTAGTTAAGCAAATGGATGAAATGCAAGAGAGCTTGAGAATACGACCACGTTATCCACGACCTAGATTAAGTATAAATATCATGTTACGACGACTATGAATTTACAATAAAATGCAAGTCTTCCTAGTTGTGCTTGGCTTTACGTTTTTGTTTATAATGACTCGAAAACGTACATACGGTTTTTAGTGGGCCTTAAGTTTAAACAAGGTACTAATATATTTCGTTATTAGGCTTACACAGTCCGGTTCTAATTACCCAGCCCAAGTATATATAACTCGGCCCACAAGGATTTGCCAGTCCGGTCCACAAGAATTCATAACTCAACCCAATATCTAATTCCCATATGTTTGGCCCATTTAGGTTTGGTCCAGCCCATGTTGGGCGTTAATAACAAAGAGATAGGGAGACAAAGAGTTATTACTCTTTTTTGGTGGGTTACGTGTTTCAAAACACACACATCACAAACACACTGCCCCAAACTACTCTCTCTCTCTCTCAAACTTATATATCTCTCTGGTTCATACTTGGTTGATCCATCACACATAAAACCTTCTTGTTTTATCAATTAATCACACTCTTATGATTAATCTGATTTGAAAACATCATGAGAAAGTGTTTTTAGTTCGGTTCTTGATTCGAATAATCTGGGGTTTCATCTCTTTAAGTTCTAAATCTGATTCTTGATGAGGGTTTCTTGTTATCCACGATTCGTTTCTTCAAAAAGATAAGTTTCATACTTAATTAGTTTTTATAAATTAAGATCTTGTGTTCTTCTTGTAATACTTCGAAAATACATGGGTTCTTGTCATAAAAACGTTTGTTTTGATCTTAACTAGATGGGTTTGATTCGGATTCAATTAAGTTACAAATTAGGGTTTCTGGAAATTTGGGGATTTCAATAGGTCTTGCGTATTCATATGTTAAATTAACGTTTTCATTAATAAAATCATGTTAATTGTATTAATTAGACCGACTGATCAATTTAGGGTTTCGTTTGATTTAGGGTTTCATTAAATCTTGTTTATTTGTCAAATTAAATGATAGATTCGTGTTTAATTAAGGTTTAATTTGAGTTTTAAAGTGTTTTATAAAAATTAGGGTTTATAAGATTTGGGGGTTTTCTTAACCGATTGATTATCTGTGTTTGGCTAATGTTTCTGTACAAAATATAGTATTAATTTCATGTTTTTGTTAGTGATTGATGATTAAGGATCTCGGCATAAATTTTGCAGTGGGTTAATGTGTGCTATTTCCAATGCTAATTCAATTTTTAGTGTAAATCTTGTAAGGCTTCCTAAGTGACTAATCCCGTTTAATTTGTTTTATAGGTGGTCTATATGGTCAAGCACAACTACATGTTATGGATGCGAAAAGGAGTATAGAAGACTCACTATGGAAATATTGTGGGGTTTCGGCTTGGCGTTACTTGGACAGGGAGGAAGATTGGACTCGGCTGATCAAAGCTTGGTGCTTTCTTCTAGCAATGTGTGCTCAAAAACTGCTTGTGTAGGCAGGAACTGTAATTTTTGTGTATGCTCAGATTATTTGTGTGTTGGACTGTGTATGTTTAGGATAGTATATATCCTGGTATATTTTGCTTAGGGTTTGAGCAAATCTGGGTTTGGAAAGTCTGTGACTACTCATTTTGGGTAATTTCAGACAATGTGTTAGCTGCTAGTACTAAGTGGGCTAATAAAATATGCCCAGGTTTCTTTGTTGACCTTGTTTGACTAGGGTTTGGATTAATTAATAAAACTTTTTGTTCCTAAGTTTTGTTTCCAGCTTTTGATGGATTGAAACCACCAGTGGGCTTCGACCCAATATGACATACCCAATATTTGTCCATCAAAAGAATCCTCATGGCCCGTTAAGAGTTAGCCCGACATAACCTTAGGCCCATGAAAGATTATTCATACAAGACTCATAAGGATTGGTTAAGACGTACATAAGATTTAACTCGTTTACTTTTCGACAATGTAACACGATTTTCAAATCTAGTTTACACGTTTTGGACGTCCTACGCGAAACTCAATAACACAAGTTATATAGTAGTAGATACGGGTATTCTCAAGGCTCAAACAATATTTGTCTACGACACAAACCATTACGGACGAAAAATCATGCAACGTATACGTCTTGTTAAAATAACACAAAAATTCGAGTTGTTACAGGCAGGTACTCAGGGACGCTCGTAGACTTTAAGCGTATGTGCATATGGATTGGAAGCTTCCTAGCCTTTTTTACTTTATGCATTTCTTTATACTTTGATACTCATTTCTATGGGCATTGTTTAGTCCTTTCATTTACAGTACTTATGTTTTTGTGTGATGAGTTCTACTTTTGGGGTACCGATGTTTGATTCCGGTATTTCCTTTATGGTCATGTAATGTTTAGAAATTTATCCTTGTATGCTTTGATGACACGCCATAATCACGCGTGACATTCCATTTATCAAAATGGGGTGTTACAATCTACCTCTCCACCAACCTCTAATCTTTATGGACCTCCCCCATCTAACGACATTGTTTTGCATCATGGTTCCTCGTGTGCTTGTTGTCATTTTCAACAAATTGAACTTGCTCATATCTATGACAAGCTAAATTTTCTTGAATTCCTCCTCACTCGACCTCCTCTTAAAGTTTTCGTTCCTGTGAACAAAACTTCGAATGATGCTTCGTCGTCTTTCATTTCCAACTAAGGCACATTTTGTACCTTAGTTGTTTGAGTCAATAAAATTTAAGCAATCTTGGAAGATTATCACTATTAGAGTAGTTTATGCTTTGTGGTCTATTTTCCATAATTTTTTCCTTTAAATATTCATATTGTATGTATGAATATTTATCTTGTATGTTATTTCATATTTTTGTAATATGAATGTTATGTGTGTTATCTTTCCCTCTAATTCTATTTCACACATTTGTTAAAGAGTTGATCATGGTTAAAACTTAAAATTAATTATGGGTGATTCCATAAATTCTAAATTTTAACCCATTGACATTTTAAATCATCTTTGATTGGTTTGGATGTTTCTTTTCTTCTTTTATTCCACCAATTAAACTATGATGTTGTCAATACACACCCTTTGGGCATACTTAGCAAATGCTTGCTTCTAATTTGAGATTTCTTTTCCATCTCCCTCTCAAGTTAGTTAGTAAGTAGTGCACATATATACATTGGTGTTTCTTTTCTTTCTTCTAACCTTTGTGTAGCATGTCACCTTAGCTCATTGACTTGGTGCCCCAAGCAAGGGGGAGAAAGCACCAAGGGGGAGCTACTAGCAAAAGTCCGGTTCTTTTCTTCTTCAAAGACTTCTGCTAACCTTTTTGCTTCGACAAAGGGGGAGAAATGATAGTGATAAACTCGTTAATAATTCGAATAAACTTGTGTTTTACGTAAATAAGTTTATAGTTTGTCGTAATAAAAAAGGGGAGATTGTTCATGCAAAGAAATGCCTAAAAACATTGTTAGTATTAATTAATCTTTCTTAGTTTTAATCACGACAAATTACAAAGACATTTATTGTCAAACACAATCATAAAACGAATTATCTAACAAACACTATCATCAAGGCAATAATCATTACACTAACATATCTTAATCATGCTTAGTAATCATAAAAGTGATTAGCCTTAAAACTCACTTTTGTCAAACATAACAAAAGTTTTTTAATAAACTTTATTTTTAAGAAAATGTTTTATTAAAATGAAAATGCAAATTTGAATATGGCATATTCTAAATGCCATAAGAATATCCTTTGAAGGTTTAAACAGCCTCAAATATTTCAAATTCACTAAAATACAAAAAGGAGCGGACTCTACGCACGCGGTACCTTAGCACCTACGGCGGTTCCTTATCGAAAAGGAACCGCGGGCTCTAATAAGGAACCGCGGGATCCAATAAGGAACCGCGGGCAGATATAGCCGTTGGATGTTTTGTCCTACAAATAGCGGATCAAATCAGCATTCTCATCAACCCTTTTTGGACATCTTCTTTAGCCTTATTTCTCTTATCTAATCCTAGTCATTTGTAAATGATCACTTAATGTGTTAAGTATGTTTACTCATGATTATCCTCTTGATCTCCTTATTTACCTTGTCCAAAGAGAAGATCACTCACACACTTGTGATGTGATTAAAGATGTAGCACTGATGAAGATCACCTTCTCCTAAAGATCTAGTCATGTTCATCATTTGTTTATTTGTGTCTTGTGTAGATCCAATTTATTTGTAAATACTTGGACTAGTTGTGTTCATCCAAGCTATTTGTGAATACTTGGATTAGAGTTGTGTACATCCATTACACATGTATGTGCTTGTATTTATGTTGTGTAGATCCAAGCTACATTTGTGTACTTGGATATGATTAGTTGACTTGTAATTAGTTGTGTTAGTTCTCACTAAAATATAAAGTGATGTCGTTGTGTCTTGTGAGTTCTCACTAAACTATAAAGTGATGTGGTTATGTCTCGTGATTTCTCACTAATCTATAAAGTGATATGTAGTTGTGTTGTGTGAAGTTCTCACTTAGCTTCAAAGTGAAGAGTCATGAAGATTGGTTATATCTTTAGATTAGAACTCAACACCTAGCCTTGTGTCAGAAAAGGGTGAAGTAGGCAACGTTGTGAAGATTGGTTCTACCTTTGGATTAGAACTCGACATCTAGCCTTGTGTCGTAAAAGAGTGAAGTGGGCGACGTTGTGTAGATTGGTCCTAGCTATGATTAGGTCTCGACATTTAGCTTAGTGTCGGAAAATAATGTAAGCGACGTTGTAAGGTTTTCTCCGCCAAGAAGGGAGCTTGTGGATATAGTGGAAATCTCGAGTAAGGTGTACTCGAGGAGTGGAGTAGGAACGAGGATAGAGCCTCTTTTCCGAACCACTATAAATCTTGGTGTCTTCCTACTAGGTTGTTTCTTTCCTTACTCTTTACTTACATTCATTATCACTACACTTACTATACATTGTTAATGCAATAGAGTTGAACCTAATCATTATGCAACTAGATTTCAAGTAAAAGATAGTTTTGTGCACTCACTTAATTGAAAGGAATTTTAATTAGGAGATAAACCAATGAGAAACTATTCAACCCCCCCTAGTTTCTACACTACCATATACACTGAGATCCTTATCATCTAAATAAGGATAGTGTATATCCCTTTGTCTTAGGAGAATCATAAAACTAATTAAACCGTTAATCCATTTGACTCCACCGCGTGTGATCAAAGTGCGGCTTTCGTGAAGCCAAGCCGCGTGCGACAACTGCCTATTGGGCCTCGTAAGCCCTAGGCACTGTCTATTTAACCCATGCGTAATGGATTGGATAATGATTGTACCCGTGGGTCAGTTTCATGACCCAACAAGGGACTATACGTCATCAAGCAAGGTTATTCAAGCTTTTAAAGTATAATGTATTTTAAATCTTGGATCGATCTATGGACTTGATAAGTGTGAAAACACTCATCAATAATGATCCAAATACCACTCCAAACACAGTCAAATACATAATATTTAACTAAAAAATATCACAATTACGTGTGTATTTGTGTTTCATGTGTTCTCAGGTAAACGAGATACATTTTGAAGCAAATACGCGTTTTTCAAGGGATTTTTATGATAAAATACGAAGAAAAGGATGAAAGAGATTTCAAGGACCAATCATGCCAAAATTACCAAGATGGAGGGCTAAACTTGTAACTTTTACAAAACAAAGGATGAAAAATAAATTACTTGAAATTTTTTAAATACATTTGGAAGGAAAAATGAATTGAAAGGACCAAATGGGAAAAATGGATAAAAGTTATTTAATTTTCATATTTACTTGGTCAATTGACCAAGTGCTGGTCAAAACTCAAACACACGCTTTCTTCTTCTCCCAAACGAAGAGAGAGAAACAGTTGGTTATACCTTTCCACCACCATTTACCTGCAAGTCTGATTCATGAACAACCCAAGAAGATTCAGGCGAAGACTACAACTACAAAAATGATCCTCTTTTCCTCCTCTTCAAGGAGATATCATCTAATTAGATCAAAAAGGAAGAACGAAGAAACCCCCAAAATGATGGGAAGAATGAAGAACAAGATGAATCCTCGTATTTACACGTGGCATCACTGGATTGGCTTAACCACGTCATCACTCTCCTCTCAGTCGTCTATAAATACCAAGGGAGCACCTCATTTGAAGACGGTTAGCTTAGGAGTAGAGTTACACATAGTTAGTTAGTTAAGATTAGTTAGTTAAGTTTTTCAATGATGTATAGATTTCTGTTACAGTTCTTCGATTAAGTCAATTTAGTTTTCTATTAAAATCAGTTACAATTCTGTTATAATCCTGTAACTAATTTCTCCATTAATGAAAGTTCAAAGTTTCTCAAATTCCTTTCTTTCTTTTACTGTTACTATAGCGTGTGATCAATAGCTTTCACAAGAGTGTGTTTTGTTGTAGTTGTGACCATTGATTTGAAGATAGACATTTGTAGTTCTTAGTAGTGGAATCGATTTCAGGTTCGAAAGACTTTTCATTCAACTTGTTACTCTAACAGCTTTTGCTGAATGAGCTCATAAGCTCATAAGAGCTTATGAGAAGTTCCTTTTCAAGTTAGAATCTTGATAAAATTCAACTAGATCAAATATTTGATTCGTTATTCAGCTTTAGATATAAGTTTAGTAATAGATTTTGAGCTTTTGTTTTGTTCCTGTTTAGAGCATGTTGTTTAGAGATTTTGGAATTTAGCTTTAGTGAGCTTTCGACTCTAGTTTGGTCTTCCATGGAGTTTATTTCGTCAGGATTAATCAGTAGCTAAACGAGTGCTCACCATCAATGAATTAGAACGAGTTTAGCTTGAAAATAATTTCAGCTCAGTAATCGAATAATTGGATTTGCTTGTTTAGTTGCAATAACAGTTCAGCTCAAGTTTGAGTCCAGATGTTCGGCTTTCTTTTCATGTCGTTTGTGCAGGGTAATGGCGATGTTCAGTTCGGAAAGATTAGTGATTCGTCGTCATCGCTAATATGGTTCTGATTGGATATGCTTATATAGTAGCAGTAGCAGGTGTAGCTTCGTTTTCGATATTAGTCATAAAGCCGGCTCAGCGCCGTGCTTCTTCAACAGCGGACAGGCCTGGAGGCGAGGTTACGTTCTTTTCAATCTTTTGCAGTTTTTGAGTTAGATTTGCTAGTTAGAAATTGTTGGTTCACTGCTTTCTTTGACTCGTTATTACGATTCGAGTTCGCTTTCTGTTGGATTGGTTTCATGTATTAGCGTAGCGAATTTGACTCGTTATTGATTTTGATTTTGCTTATTGGCAACGGAAAAATAGAAACCTATTGGTAGAAAGTGAAATTCAAATAGCGTGTCAGTTCGTGTTTAGTCTTATATCCATAGTTGCGTTCTGGTAGTTCTCTGTTATGATAGTTATTATTAATAGAGATTGGTAGGACTAATGGGTTTCTTATTTGGATCAGGCTATTCGTTAATCTCATAAGTAGCATATGAAAGTAAGAAGTTGTAAGCTTACTGTTGAAATTACTTGTAGTATCCATCCCGAGTTATTAAATCTGCTAAGTAATCTTTGGGCTTTTGTTCATTTTTGGCTTGAGTGTAGTAAAGATTGTACCAAGAACGAGACTTATTAGACTTGAATCTAATTTAGTTTTAGAAATTCAAATTTTGCAAAGTTAGAATTTATAAAAATTGTGTTTTTTTAGATTCATAAAAATTCTTACAAGTTTTAAACTTAGTATTTTCATTTTGTAAACTTTGTATTTGTTAGAAATTAGTTAAAACTTGGTTATTTGATAATTTTGTAAGTTTGCATTTTTAGTTAGTTATAAAAATTGTTAGAATTTGTCATTTTTACTTTTGTATAATAATTAGTTAATTTTTTATTTTTCTTGAAAAAATAGTTAGTTACATTTTATCAATTGCAATTGTACTTTGTTCATTTCTTGTGGTTTGTGCAATATGTTTGTAATGTAGTATGTATATGTAGTATAGAGATATTATTTTTTTACCTTTTTAATTGCTTTGTGCCAAGTAGTTTAAAAACCAAAATTACGAATTTTAACCAAAAACAATTAAGTCAAGCTTGAGAAGTTAAATCAATTCGATAAGATACCGAGACGAATCGATACTTAAAAACGAATTATTAAATGGCGCCGCTGCCGGTTCTATTCGTGAAGATTAACGGTTTCGAGTGAGACGATTGGATTTTGGGATCCGTTCACTTTGTGAACGTTATTTTTACGTATTATAAATCAAAAACATAAAAAAATCAAAAAGATAAAAAAGTAAAAAAATAAAAAAACCACAAAATCAATTCTTTTCCTAAAGAACTGAACAAAAAAAAATAAAAAATCCAAAAAGTAATTTTTTTTCCTAAAAGATTATACCCAAAAATATATATTATAACGTTTTCATCGTTTTTACGTACATATAGTATTTTTCTCAAAAAAAATAAATACAAAAATATTTTTGATATATTATTATATGTAAATACATATACGTAGATACGAACACTTAATCCATCTACTTCCATAAGTATTTCCGAGGCAATACACCGTGTTCGGGAGCGTTTCGGTCCTTGACACGTGTATCGATCAAACTTAATTAAGGCACAATAGATAAATACTGCAATCTACTTGATCTTGAGAAAGAGGCCACTGTGTGGGAGGTATAAGGCGAGTGTATTACACATTCTAAAGAAGCAGGCTTTTAAGTGGCCGCCTCGTTTCTCCGCTTCCTTGTGGGTCTTTCAAGAGTGATAGTGGTGAGTGGTGTGCCACCGAATTTTTATT
Organism: Glebionis coronaria; assembly: GCA_025667525.1. Classification (NCBI taxonomy): domain Eukaryota; kingdom Viridiplantae; phylum Streptophyta; class Magnoliopsida; order Asterales; family Asteraceae; genus Glebionis; species Glebionis coronaria. The sequence continues at coordinate 586,329,833 of CM046874.1, read as the reverse complement.
ACATATATTATATTTTCTTGTGGATATTAATTATTGCACCTCAAGGGAGATAATCTCTTCTCCTTCAAAAGTCGACGAGAGCTTATCTCTCACTCCTCGAGTTTACTTACACGTGTACTCGCACACGTGTAAACATACCACCTTTGGTGTATTACTTCCTTCCCCGAGGAAGCTTTTAAACATCATTTTACTTGTATATACATTCGGCCACCTTGTTACACATGGATACTCGTTCCATGTTGGAGATTTTGCAACAACGATCCGCCAACACTAATTATTTGCCTTGTTCGACTTGTGGTGGTCCACACGATACTTATTTATGTGATCAAAACAATGGCTATTATGGGGAGGGATATGCTTATAATGGAACCGAGAACCCTGATTTTCGACCTAACACTTAGATGGACTACACTTGTAATAACTATATTGGATATTCCGGTTTTTCATCACAAAATCCACCATCATTTCATGATCAACCCTTTGATGAGCCATACCTAGAGATGGCAAAATGGGCGGGCGGGCGGGCACAGGCGGCGGGCTAAACGGGCAACGAGCTAAACGGGCGGCGAGCTAAACGGGCGCGGGCTAAACGGGCACGGGCGAAACGGGCGGGCTAAACGGGCGCAAGCTAAAAAAGGAAAAAAACATATAAAAACCTACAAATAAAAAATAAAATACTTGTTTGAAAGCCGGGATAAAAAATCTAATAAAAAATATTCGTCGAGTATACTAATTTATATTTTACAAGTGCGCCCGTTAAGCCCATTTAGTTTCTTATATATGCGCCCGTTTAGCCCATTCATTATAAAGAATGGGCAAAAAGTGCCCCATCCTTTTTTGAAAATAGGCAAAAAGTGCCCATATGTATCAAAATGGGCAAAATTTGCCACCTCTAGCCATACCAAAACCAAGATTTTTCAAACAATGAAGGTTTTAAAAATAATGATAATTTTCAAGGCTATAATCAAGAAACCTTTCATGATCAAGGAATTTCAAACAATGAAGGCTTTCAAAATGATGAAAATTTCCAATGCTATAATCAACATACTTTTCAAAATCAAGGACATTCACATTATGAGGGTTTTTAAAACGAAGGAAATTTTCAGGGTTACAATCATGAGAACTTTCATAGTCATGACTCTTTTCAAAACTATAATCCACCTAGTTATGGAAATCCACCTCCACCATATTCTTCGACTTATTCATGTGAGTTTTGTGGAAAAGAACCCCATTATGGTTATGATTGCGACCAAAGGATCCGCCTTCTTATGCTCTTAGTGATCTCCATGAGTTATCTTCTCTAATCGAGCATGACGAAAAACACTTGGAATATATTTCAAAGGCTCTTCATCATAGGCAAGAAATGAGCATTGAGGAAATGAAAGGAGAGTCTCGGTGGTTAAGGGAGGAAATAAGTCTCTTGAGGATGATGTAAGGAACAAGCGGTTTAATAATAAGAACATTGGTGATATGTATAGTGACAAAGTGAACAAATCCTCTCAGTTCCTCAAGAACAATTTAGATGATTTAATCATTAAGATTGATACAAAGGAATGTGAACGCATAAAAACCATGAGCTTTAAGGAAATAGAAGAGGAGAATGTGCGGATACTGGAAAAGATGGTATCTCTTTTTAATAATGCGGAGATGAAACTATCTAATAAAGAGGACATTTGTGACGAGTTGTACATTAAATATTTTCAAGTTAAGCAAGAGTTACGTACTTTGCTCTTAGCAAAAGACGAAAAAGTAGAAGATGAAGACATAAAAGACGAATATTTTGCTGCTCGTAGGCCTTATCCATTATTTTATGACGATGATGACGATCCTCCGATTTGTATGACACTTAATGATGACACACCTTCATCACCTTTACCTCACGTGGAACCCACCGACTCTTTAACCATAGGGGACGAGCCTCTTAGCACTAATACAAATACTGATTTGGATGAATTAACCCTTTTTAGTGTTGAGGACCTTATCCCAATCCAAAGAGAGCTTGAGAGGGTTTCCAATGAACCATGTGACGAGCTTTGTGTTGATACTTCTTCTCCTCATGATCACATTGAGATTTCATCACATATTGACCTTCATGCTACTACTAGTGATTTTGGTGACTTTGATCTTGATGAATTATTTAAAGAAAGGGATAATGAGATTGAGGAAGAGTTTGTGAAAGACTTGACACAAATGGAGGATGATGATTGTGATTCTAGTGACGCATCTTATGCTATATCATCCAATGATTTGTCTTGTCAAGATAACATTCCTAATTTGGATGAAGAGTTTGCTCCTATAGGAAATGTGGATCCTTCTCCTCTCCCACCTTATGATTCTTGTGATGAAACCTTTGATGATCCTTCTGATAGTGAGGAGTCCTTTACTTCTGATGATGATGACTCCATTTCTTCTATGACTCATTCACCTATTCCTCTAAGTGATTTTGTGATATATTCTAATCCTCTTTTTGAGACATGTTTTGATAACCCACTTCTTGAGGAGTATGAAGAACCTAATAATGAGTCTATAAAAGAAGAATCCTTGATTGATCATCCTTCACCGGTTTTTGAGGATACACCTATTGATTTTCATGATCATATCATCCCTTTGAGTGATTCTCTCATTAATACACCTCCTTTTGAGTCTTATGTTCCCACCCTCCCACCCTTGAAGTTGGTTATTGATGAAGATCCTATGCTCTTAGAGATTGATACTTTTTAACCTAAGGCACCTTTAGAACTCAAAACCTTTGATATGGATTCTCATATGGATATTGATGACACCATAGAGGTTTATCTTGCTAATATTGATATTGAGGTTGATGATAGTGATTCTAATTGGGAAGAGGAGATTCGTCTTATTGACAATATGCTTTTTGGGAACATAGAGATTACATCTCCTCCACAAGACACTGATACAAAGCTTTTAACACCAAGTATGAAAATTAAAGTTCGTTGTTGTGGTCTAATCGAATAGATAACTGGTTAACTATGTGACTCAGCCGTCTCTTGGTGGAACAAATAGTTGTGTCGTTGTAGTATATTAAAGAGTGCAAAACCTTAAAAGTAGATGACGGTTAATTAAATCTAAATCTAATTAAAACTTAAATTGTGCAATATTAAAACTTTTAAAAGTAAATTAATTAAATGACTCAAAAACTAAAGCGTGACGAAAATTAAATTTGACAAAGTATTAAAAATGTAACTTTAAAACAAAACAAAGCAAAATATAATTCCAAAACCACAACCATCGGAATCCACTATCGGAATGTCACCAAGTCCATCGGAATCCAGATCGGAATGTGCTATCGAAATCAGATCGCAATGTTTCTATCGGAATATGGCTATGGGAATAATGAGAGTGCAACCTATCGGAATGTTGTTCAGATCGCAAAGTGTCAGATCGTAATCCTAGATCGGAATGTTGCTAAGGGAATTCGGGCAGCACTTCGACTTAGAAAACCTCAAGAGCCGTCGGAATATGCGATCGCAATGTGCGATCGCATTCCCAGATCGGAATGAGGGAGATGTTACTAGGTCGCAATCCTCGGATCGGAATAAGCAGTCGCAATGTGAAATCCCTTAATCCTATTCTGTCACGATCGGAATGTGGAGAAGTCGAGCTATCGCAATGTGCCAAATCCCTCACTTTCCGATGGAGAGCAAATTCGCAATAAGCACAAGTCCAAATAAGCTAGAACTAATGAGCTGAATTCAAATATTAAAATGAAATGGAAGCCAAAACGAGACAATAAGCTAAAAAGAGTTAAAACCTTTTCAAAATTTAAAAGACGACACTTAATGAAATGGAATTCAAAGGTAAAACTTTTGAGAAAAACTTGAAAACAGTTAATCTAAATATCAAATAAGCAAATAAGATTGTCAAACTTATAGCTTATTTCATATGAACGCTTAAAAGGCAAAGAAAAGACAAAACTTTCAATCAAATTAGTGAAGGGATTAAGCAAACCTTGCTTAATCCGAATTTTATCAAAAACAAGAGAAAGGTAGAAAAAGAATGATAAAAGAAACTTGATCAAAAGTAGATAAAGATTAAAGCAAAAAAAATGAAGAACACTTACTTGGAATTAAAAGGAATTTAAGGTGCAAGACAAGTATTTAAATTTGACAATTAAGTAAATGACATGTATTTAAATGTGCAAGGAAATGAAAAGTGGAAGAACTAGTGTCACTCTAGCCAACAAAAACTAATGAAATAAAAATGAATCCTATTTATAGGAGATTAGGGAGGTGCTTAGGAAGCTTCCTCCCTTCTTTATTCTTTCTTAAATTGCGTCATTAAGTCCTTAATCTCTTAATTCTTTGACTTTAACGACTTTGTCTCTGGATTTATTTAAACTCGTCTTGTAATTCTTCAATAAATTAGACTTGAGTTCTTCGGCTTTTAGTAAACTTCCGTCTTTTGACTTTTTCTTCGATAAATCTTCAGAATTGGTCTTGGACTTCCGTTCTTTTTGCACTCTTGATTTCTTGACTTCGTCTTTTGTCTTTTTCTTCGATAAAAGCCCGTGAATGCCCGTGTTTTCTCCCTTTTCCACATTTTCGTCCTAAATCACAACAAAAACACAAACCACGCATAATTCCGACATTTACGGCATAAAATACACGTTTTGGCTCGGTTATTATTGTAGTTAAGTGGTAAAAAGGATGGGTGTTTACACACCTATCAGACACTATTACTATTGATCCTCCTTTTTCTATGCCTTCTATGGAAGATTACCTACCCTTTGATGATGATGAGGAGCCCAACATGGACATAATAGTTATGAATGTTTTGATTCCTAGACCTTCATTGTCTCATGATGCTTTGATCACTAAGGGGGAATCTTATATGGTTGACACGAGTTCATCTCCTTATTTTCCCATGAAGGGAAAGGTTTTTGATCCTGGGATACATATGTTTGGGAAAAATTGGTTTTCATCTACTCCACTTAAGAGTATGACTTTGATTGATATGAGCTTCTCGTATGAGCTTACTTTGGTGATGCTACCTACTTTGGATTTGTTCACATGTAGAGATGGGAACTATGTATTTAATCCTGGTGTGCTTCCTTTTTGAGAGACTTCGTATGTTAGACAAACTTGAGACACGTTGGACCGTTCCATTTATCGAGGCGGATATTGTAAATCTTATAGTAAATGGCAACGTGCTAAGTTTGAGTCTATCATGTGAGATGTGCTTCAAAGTGGATATTCTTTATTCTCCATGATGGTTTTCCTAAGGACAACTTAATTTGGGGCCGAGTCGAGCTAGCGACTTAGGGTTAAAAAAACTCAAGCATTGTATAACTAGGTTAGAAAACGTAGAGTAGATCTAAATAGGTTAGGTTTAATTAAATGATGTTATAGTAGAGTTGAAGTGGAGGGGTGGCCTTTCTTCGTCTTTTCGTGTTCGTTTCAAGGGTTGCTCTCTCACATTTCATGCTTGGAGCTTATGGAGGAGGCCCGTGTATCCGGTTCACTTCGATAAGTTTTTGCTATTGTGATATTCGAAATACTTGTGCTTAAAATGAATACCCTTTAGTTGTCTCTTCCTTAGCTTGAGTTAAGCAAAGTACGCAATGTAATAAGTGTAGGGGAGTTCACTCCAATACTCTTAAACATTGAGGACAATGTTTATCTTAAGTGTAGGGGAGACTTCTATCGAAGTGACCTTACCTAGACCATTGCCCTTGACTTCATGATAACATGGAAAATTAATTTTTCAAACATTTTTCAAATTTTTGATCCACTTTGGCCACCAAAAATATGCATTCATAATTTTTGCATTAATCATTTTTCATTTGCATAACATATTTGCATTGTATATATATTTCTTCTTCATCAAAAATATATAAAAAGAGAAAAAAAAGATAATAAGGACATGGTTTAACAAATTTAGACTTCTTTGACATATTAGGCCCGCCATAGATATTTTGACTCAACCCGAGTTTGCTTATCTAAGCATTCTCTAGCTAGTATCCTTAACCATGTAGTCCTTCATTGGTCTATTAGGCTAAGCATCCACCAATCTCATTATTTGAGATTTCAAATTTGTGGAGAATGGGAAATGATAGAGTTGAAGCAAGTATAAAAGGGCTAGATAAACTTCATGATAATTACTTGTGGCTAAACCCTTCTCTTCTTAACCTCTAATTTCTTCGCATATATATATGTTAATAAATAATCAAGAACGGTTTTAATTGGTTTGTAATCTCTTTTGCATTTTTGTCTAATCATTCATGGTTGGTATAAGTATGTTTTAAGATTCTAAGTTAGAACGTTTTATGTGTACTAGACTTATGTCATGCTTAATATTTAGCGGGTGTTTTTCCTTTTATTCTTTTCAATTTTCTTTGTGAGGAATAAAGAAAAATAAGAGCGGCTAAAAAAATGAGTGGCTAGAAAAAAAAGAAAAGAAAAAATAATAATTATACAAGACTCCCAAGAGGGGCAGTGAAGTGTTAATTAAAGTAACTATTAGATTCCAATATTACCTTGACGGGTTGCGGGGATTTAATAGTAGCTCCAATCCAATATTACCTTGACGGGTTGCGGGATTAAAGATCCAAAGTCTCAAAAAGGCGGAGGATGTAAATTATTGCGTGAGTTTTATTTTTCTTTCCTTAGCGAGTGTGTAGCTACGTATTAATGCATGACATGAGGATTTTACACATAAGGCTAATGACTTACTACTCTTGAAACGGACTTATATTAATTGTGAGCGGTTTTTCAAGTAATGGCTGAGAGGATTACTTAGGATTAAAACCGTGCTTCCTTATTTTTGGATTTTACATTTCTTATATTTAAGGCCTTAAATAATGAAAAATTTGCCCAAAAGCAATTTGCTCAAATAATAACCGGTTTCCCACTTAATTGTCATGAATAAGTTGATGCACTTTTTACTTGTGAATACAATGATCCCATTTTTAAGCTTGGTATGGGGAAAGTGAAACTTGAAGGTGATAAGTATCCATGGTACCAAAACCCTAATTTAAGTCATTGATTTCTTTATGAGTTATTTCCATCAAAACCATTTCAAGAAAATTAAAAAATATATAAATAGAATTGTTTTCTTTGCATTGCATTGTAAATATTCAAAATCATTTATCATGTAGCATAGCATAGTTTATTAAATCATAAAATGGCCAAGGTGGGTTAATTATGAGAAAAGTGCACTCTAGAGCTTTGAAATGCTGCATTGCATGAGGCCATGGCAATGGTCAAGTGGAGGGGAGTTGATAAGTGTGAAAACACTCATCAATAATGATCCAAATACCACTCAAAACATAGTCAAATACATAATATTTAACTAAAAAATATCAGAATTACGTGGGTATTTGTGTTTCATGTGTTTTCAGGTAAATGAGATACATTTTGAAGCAAAGACGCGTTTTTCAAGGGATTTTTATGATAAAAGACGAGGAAAAGGACGAAAGAGCTTTCAAGGACCAATTATGCCAAAATTACCAATATGGAGGGCTAAACTTGTAACTTTTACAAAACAAAGGATGAAAAAGAAATTACTTGAAAGTTTTTAAATACATTTGGAAGGAAAAACGAATTGAAAGGACCAAATGGGAAAAATGGATAAAAGTTATTTAATTTTCATATTTACTTGGTCAATTGACCAAGTCCTGGTCAAAACTCAAACACGCGCTTTCTTCTTCTCCCAAGCGAAGAGAGAAACAGTCGGTTATACCTTTCCACCACCATTTACCTGCAAGTCTGATTCATGAACAACCCAAGAGGATTCAGGCGAAGACTACAACTACAAAAATGATCCTTTTTTCCTCCTCTTCAAGGAGATGTCATCTAATTAGATCAAAAGGGAAGAACGAAGAAACCCCCAAAATGATGGGAAGAATGAAGAACAAGATGAATCCTCGTATTTACACGTGGCATCACTGGATTGGCTTAACCATGTCATCACTCTCCTCGCAGTCGTCTATAAATGCCAAGGGAGCACCTCATTTGAAGACGGATAGCTTAGGAGTAGAGTTACACATAGTTAGTTAGTTAGTTAGGATTAGTTAGTTAAGTTTCTCAATGATGTATAGATTTCTGTTACAGTTCTTCGATTAAGTCAATTTAGTTTTCTATTAAAATCAGTTACAATTCTGTTATAATCCTGTAACTAATTTCTCCATTAATGAAAGTTCAAAGTTTCTCAAATTCCTTTCTTTCTTTTACTGTTACAATAGCGTGTGATCAATAGCTTTCACAAGAGTGTGTTTTGTTGTAGTTGTGATCATTGATTTGAAGATAGACATTTTTAGTTCTTAGTAGTGGAATCGATTTCAGGTTCGAAAGACTTCTCATTCTACTTGTTACTCTAACAACTTTTGCTGAATGAGCTCATAAGCTCATAAGAGCTTATGAGAAGTTCTTTTTCAAGTTAGAATCTTGATAAAGTTCAACTAGATCAAATATTTGATTCGTTATTCAGCTTTAGATATAAGTTTAGTAATAGATTTTGAGCTTTTGTTTTGTTCCTGTTTAGAGCATGCTGTTTACAGATTTTGGATTTTAGCTTTAGTGAGCTTTCAACTCTAGTTTGGTCTTCCATGGAGTTTATTTCGTCAAAATTAATCAGTAGCTAAACAAGTGCTCACCATCAATGATTTAGAACGAGTTTAGCTTGAAATCAATTTCAGCTCAGTAATAGAATAATAGGATTTGCTTGTTTAGTTTCAATAACAGTTCAGCTCAAGTTTGAGTCCAGACGTTCGGCTTTCTTTTCATGTCGTTTGTGAGGGTAATGGCGATGTTCAGTTCAGAAAGATGAGTGATTCGTCGTCATCGCTAATATGGTTCTGATTGGATGTGCTTATATAGTAGCAGTAGCAGGTGTAGCTTCGTTTTCGATATTAGTCATAAAGTCGGCTCAGCGCCGTGCTTCTTCAACAGCGGACAGGCCTCGAGGCGAGGTTACGTTCTTTTCAATCTTTTGCAGTTTTTGAGTTAGATTTGCTAGTTAGAAATTGTTGGTTCACTGCTTTCTTTGACTTGTTATTACGATTCGAGTTTGCTTTCTGTTGGATTGGTTTCATGTATTAGCGTAGCGAATTTGACTCGTTATTGATTTTGATTTTGCTTATTGGCAACGGACTAATAGAAACCTATTGGTAGAAAGTAAAATTCAAATAGCGTGTCAGTTCGTGTTTAGTATTATATCCATAGTTTTGTTCTGGTAGTTCTCTGTTATGATAGTTATTATTAATAGAGGATTTTTCAGACTAATGGGTTTCTTATTTGGATCAGGCTATTCGTTAATCTCATAAGTAGCATATGAAAGTAAGAAGTTGTAAGCTTACTGTTGAAATTACTTGTAGTATCCATCCCAAGTTATTAAATCTGTTAAGTAGTCTTTAGGCTTTTGTTCATTTTTAGCTTGAGTGTAGTAAAGATTGTATCAAGAACGAGACTTATTAGACTTGAATCTAATTTAGTTTTAGAAATTCAAATTTTGCAAAGTTAGAATTTATAAAAATTATGTTTTTTTAGATTCATAAAAATTCCTACAAGTTTTAAACTTAGTATTTTCATTTTGTAAACTTTGTATTTGTTAGAAATTAGTTAAAACTTGGTTATTTGATAATTTTATAATTTTGCATTCTTAGTTAGTTATAAAAATTGTTAGAATTTGTCATTTTTACTTTTGTAGAATAATTAGTTAATTTGTTATTTTTCTTGTTAAAACAGTTAGTTATATTTTATCAATTGTAATTGTACTTTGTTCATTTCTTGTGGTTTGTGTAATATGTTTGTAGTGTAGTATGTATATGTAGTATCGAGATATTATTTTTTTACCTTTTTAATTGCTTTGTGCCAAGTAGTTTAAAAACCAAAATTACAAATTTTAACCAAAAACAATTAAGTCAAGCTTGAGAAGTTAAATCAATTCGATAAGATACCGAGACAAAACGATACTTAAAAACGAATTATTAAATCCAATAAGTATCTAGAAGGGAAAACTATGCAAAGACCGTCACTTTTTGAAACCAATAGTTTTATTTATTAGAAAAATAGATTCGAGACTTATGTGAAATCAAAAGATTTAGACCTTTGGCATGTTATTACTAATGGTGATTTTTTACCTTTACAATACAATGAAGTTTCTAAAAATAAAAAAACTTGTTTCCTTTGAAAATTAAAATGATGACACTAAAAAGAAACTTGCTAAAAATAATGAGGCTAAAATGGTTATTTATAATGTTTAATCTAAGAAAGAGTATGAAAGGATTTTTATGTGCAAAACCGCTAAAAAAATTTGGCAAACTCTTTTGATAACCCACCTAGGTAATAGTCAAGTCAAAGAAAGTAAAATTTATCTTTTTGTTCAACAATATGAACATTTTGTCATCTATGAAATATGAAACTATTGATAGTGCATTTGGTAGATTTAATACTATTATTACTAGTCTAAAATCACTTGATGAAGGTTTTTCTAGCAAGAATAATGTTAGGAAGTTTCTTCGAGCGTTATATCCTTAGTGGAGAGCTAAAGTCACGGCGTTTGAAGAATCAAAGGACCTCACTACATTGCCACTCGATCAACTTGTTGGAAACTTGAAAGTTCACGAGATGATAATCTTGAAGGATTCAGAGATTGTCAAGAACAAGAGTGAAAGAAAGTCTCTAGCATTGAAAACCAAGAAAGAGCATAGTGACCATGAATACTCAACTTCCAATAGTGAAGATGAAGAAATGCTATGGCGGTTAAAGACTTCAAGAAGTTCTTCAAGAGGAGAGGACAATACGTGGGACAACCTATCAACGACAAGAAGTCATTCTAAAAGAACTGTTTCGGAAAAAATGACAAAATTCAAAAGAAGTTCTATAGATGTGGTGATCTAAATCATCTAATTGGTGAATGTCCCAAGCCACCTCGCGACAAGAACCACACGACGTTTTTTGGAGGGTCTTGGAGGTGATAGTGGTGAAGAATGCGAGGAAAATGGTAAAGATGAGAAAAGTTTCTCATGGCTCACTCTTCTAAAGAGGTACATTCTGAAACCGAATATTATAGTAATGATAGTTCTTCCTTAGACGACTTAGAATTAGAGAGTCAATACGATAATCTATGCAAACCAAGTCTAAAGTTCATAGAAAAGAATAAATTGTTAAAATCAACTAGAGCTAAACTTGAAAACGAGATTAGTACGCGAAAAGGTAAATTAGCTAAAATTGAGAAAAACAAAGAAGTTGGTTTAGGATGTCTAAATTGTGAAAACATTAGACAAGAAAATGAGAAACTCAAGAGCACATCCATTAAGTTGGAAAAATTTAGGAAAGGTATTAATGCTCTTGATGTTATGTTACATAGACAAATTCACTTTAATGAAATTCTTGGTTTAGGTTTTAATCCTGATGAAGCATCTACCAGTGAAATTAAACAAGTAAAATTTTCTAAAAAACTGTCCACTGTCCACGGTTCAATAAAGTTGTCAGTGGTTCCTTATATTCATGAAACTGCAGGAAAAGATAATGAACCACGGACAGAAGGGTCAAAATCCGAGAAACAAATTTTTTTCTGAAAAATGTATTTTAGGTAAAGGGCCAAAACACCTAGTCATTAATAAAGTTAAATCACCTATTATTGATGAACATAAGTTTAATAAGTTCTACATGCATTTGATTAAACCTCTTATGGGAATGAGAGATGTTATGAGGAATAAACTACTCCTTCTCCGAGAGTGAGAAATGATTCAAGGCCTAAAAGTAGAACACTCGCACCTAAACACAATGACTATTCCAATTCAAGACCTATATGTAAAACACCCACACCTAGAAATATAATCTTTCAAGATCGAGGTCTAAAACATCTAAGAGAAATAATGGACATTAAAATACTCTAGTTAATTGGAATAATTTTCAACAACAATTTTTTTCTCCGTGGGGTATGTGTCCTCTATTCATGCATCCCAACCAAATGCAATGGATGTTTGGAACTGCCAATTTCGAACCCATGAGATATTGGGGACCAAATGTTTCATTTCTTGTATTGTTACCAAGATATGCTTGGGGATTTATTTACATCCTGACGAGTGAATTAAGGATAGTGGTTGTTCTAAACACATGACGTGAAATCGAAGTCTATTTTATACTTACAAAACGTATAATGGGGGTAACGTCACTTTCGCTAGTAAACTACGTGGTAACATCATTGGCAAAGGTACGGTTTCTCTTGACTCCATGACCATTGAAAATGTTGAACATGTAGATAATTTAGGTTTTAATTTACTTAGCGTCGTTCAAATTTGTGACAATAAGTGTAAGGTCATCTTTTCCGAACATGATAGAGAAAACGTAAAAGATGGAAAAGTCATTAGAAAAGGTGTTAGAAAGCATGGGCTTTTATGTCATGAAGGCTAGTAGGAAGTCTAAAGACAACATATGTCTTGCAACTTTAGATGAAAGTTCTAATCTTTGGCATAGAACATTAGATCACACAAATATGAGGGTTCAATGTATCTTCCGATACAATAAAGGCACTATACATTTGGGATTATGGTATCCCAAAGGGACCGGCGTAGAAACTATACGCCGACTCAGATCATGTGGGAGACTATGTGGACTGGAAAAACACTAGTGGTATTTATATCTTCATGGGTTGTTGTTTAACTTCTTGGTTCTACAAGAAACAAATCGCTCTTGCTATATCCACCACGAAAGCCGAGTATGTGAGTGCCGGTAAAGCTTTTCAACAAGCACTATGGATGAAGCAAGACCTTGTTGACTATGGGATTATACTGAATGATGTTCCCATCATGTGTGATAATAATGTTGCAATAGACCTTAGCAAGAATCCCATAAAACATTCGCGAACTAAGCACATAGAGATTCGCCACCCTTTCCTTAGGGATAATGTTCAAAAGGGGAATATTACTATTTAAAAGGTACCCTTGGTAGATAACTTAGCCGACATCCTCACTAATCCTCTTAAGAGGGAACCTTTTAAATGCGATTAGGTTTAGGATTAATGGAACATATTCCTTGATTGAGTCTTTCCCTTTTGGGTCTTTTATTTTTTACTCAAAATTCTCTGGGATTCAACTCTTTTCACTATGTTTTTCGTCCAAAAACATGGATTTTGTCCACGGTTCCTTAATTTTAAAGAACCACATAAGTGCTATTGAACCGCAACTCTATTTATTTAACCGTCTTTGTTTTCGTCTAGTCATCTCCCTTTCAGTGTCTTTGATTTTATGTAGGATTTTCTTTAAAATCTGGGGTTAGCTTAGTACTTTTGAAAACTAGTTTCCTTGATTTCAAAACACCCCAAAGTCTTTTCTCCATGGTCGAGAAATGTTTTTGCATTGTTAACTCAATCTAAAAACGTTTTTCATGCGTTCTTGCGATTGCTAACGAACATACATGGGTAATATGTATGGGTCACATAATCATAGCGAGAACAACATTGAATTATGGAGGATCAATGGATTATCAAAAATATGTCATGACTTCATGTCTAGATAATCGAACCTGCAACATTGTTTTTACTTTCAAACAAAAATCTTTTGGTCAAAGTCGTGTTTGATATTTATGCATGCTCTAGTTTTTATTACTCTTTTACATAACTTTATGATAAGTTAAACTAGAAATTTAGGATTTTCTAAATTAGAAAATTTCACTCAATCCTTAAAACACCCCCTCTGCCCATAGATCATTAATTTTTCTCGCGACTCCTTATCTTTAAGGAACCGCGAGCCCTTTAATGAACCGTTCTAAAAAAGCCTCAAATCCGTTTCTTTTCGAACCTCTTTTTCTGAACCCCATAATTATTCCAACATTTTCTAGAATATTAGTTTCTACCTTTTGACCATTCCTTAAATACCTCGTGCTTCATTACATATCCCCCCCCCCCCCCCCCCACAATTTTGCATATCTTTCATCTCAAAGCAAAAATGTCTTACTCACAAAATAAAAGCTTTGATTCACCATCATTTTCTCCAATTCCTCTCTATCTAAACTCACCAAAGAACACTTCAAATCTAATCAATTCTCCTGTTAAGGAAATTGATTATGGAACCTATTCTTTTCCTTTTCATCCCTTTTGTGTTCTTTCTTCATCACATGATAATGTCATGCATCATGGAACATATTGTCATTGTTGTCAATATCAATATCTTGTCGTGTCTCATATGAGTTCAACTTTATCAAACAGCTTTGTAGAAACTAGAAGGGGGGGTTGAATAGTTTCTTAAATTTACTTGTTAAAGATTGATTTGTAAAAATCCTTTTTCAAAAACTTAAGCTTGGGTATTTATGTGAAACCTTCTTATACACAATATGAACAAGGTATTATAGTGCAACTAAACTAATAATCACAAGTATAACGAATAATGAATGTATAGTGTAACTAAACTAATAATCAAAAGTATAAAGAATAATGAATGTAAAGAGATAAGGGAAGGAAAGATCAAACCAAACACCAAGGATTTATAGTGGTCCGGCAACGAAGCTCAATCCTAGTTCCTACTCCACTCCTCGAGTACTCCTTACTCGAGAGTTCACTAATCAACAAGCTCTTTAAGGTGGAGAAACCGTACACAACGTCGCTTAACCAATTTCTGACTCTAAGCTAAAAGTCGAGCCATAATCTTAGCTAGGACCAATCTACACCAATATACTTTGAGGACTAAGTATTAACCTTAATACATACACAACTTCCAAATAGACACAACTACTTGGATCTTCACAATAATGACACAAAAATGACTAAATAAGTTTGGATCTTCAATGGATCTTTGAGGTAGACACAACATTTCAAGAATGATAGTGTTCTTCTCTTTTCACTTTGAGAGGAAAAGATGAGAGGAGAAAGATTCACTTCTAAACAAGTAGTAATCAAACAAATGATCAAGGATTTGAGTGATTTAAGAAGTATGAAAGAATCTGGACATGTTTATGCAAAAGAGGTGAATTGAAAGTCTGAGAATGGTCCACTATTATAAGACAAACATCCAACGGCTATATCTGCCCGCGGTTCCTTATTGGAGCCCGCGGTTCCTTATCGATAAGGAACTGCCATAGGCGCTAAGGAACCGCCGGCGTAGAGTCCGCTCCCTTTTGTATTTTAGTGGATTGGTTCGAATCTGGGGATTAAAATATCTTGAAAGGATATTCCAAACCAAGATAGAATATGCCATTTTCAAATTTCAAATTTTCAAATAATTAATTTAATAAAACATTTTCTTAAAAAGAAAGTTTAATAATAAAACTTTGTCACACTTAATAAAAAGTGAGTTTTAAGAAAAGATTAATCCTTGATCACTTAGTTAGGATAAGTACTTGTTTGTTCATACCTTAAGTGATAATAGTTGAAATGAAAAATACTTGAACTCAAGAATTCGTTTTTCGTTGTTTTTGTAAATGCTTGTTTTTACATATTGTCGTAATCAAAACAAAGCGAGACCGAAAAATACAAGTAACGTTTTTAGGCATCATTGCATTAACAATCTCCCCCTTTTTGATTCCGACAATACATAAACTCAATCATCTAATAAAACAAGATTTTTGAAGACGAGTTTATCATTTCTCCCCCTTTGTCGAAGCAAAAAGGTTGCAAAAGTCTTTGAAGAAGAAAAGAACCGGACTTTGCAAATGCTCCCCCTTGGTGCTTACTCCCCCTTGCTTGGGGCACCAAGGAACCGATATATGGTGACAAGGTACATAGAAGGGTTAGTAGTAGAGAAGAGACACCCAACAAGATATAGCAAAGGTCACAAAAAATAAGAGAAGAAACAAAAGATCCAAGATAAGTCATGTTAAAAGAAAACATAATAAAAGATACAAGGAAATAAATCATACAAAGATGTATGAGACATAAACATAAGCCAAAAGAAAAGCATAAATCTTATCATAGTTAAACTAGAACCCTAAGATTTGCTTGAACTAGATGCCTTGAAGATAAACAACCAATGCTTAGATAAAAGACAAGGTAGTGGCGGAAGGAGCTGGTGGTGGCTTGGTAGAGATCTCATAGTTATAATGAAGAGGAGGTTTGACTAAGAGACTCTTGATGTAATTCAACTCTTCATAGATATGAGCCATAACAAGATGTTGATATTGACAACAATGACAATATGTTCCATGATGCATGAAATTATCATGTGAAGGAGGTAGAACACTAAAGGCTAGTGGTGGAAGATAAGAAGTTCCACAATCAACATTCTTAGAAGAAGAAGAAGAAGAAGAAGAAGAGATGTGATTTTGAGTGTTCTTGGGTGAATTGGGATTAAAAGCAATTGGAGAGAATGGAGGAGAATCAAAGCTTTCATTTGGGGAATAAGACATTTTTATTTGAGAAAGAATGCAAAATGCTTAAGGTTAAATAGAGAAAGCCCAAGATAATTTGGGAGTGGTCAAAGGGTTGAAACAAAGATTCCAAAAAGTGTTGGAACAAATTTGGAGTTTCAGGAATACCCGAAAAAGAGAGTATTGGGCGCGGTTCCTTATCTCAGCAGGCGGTTCCTTATCACTGGGGAACCGCGGTCTCAATAGAGAACCGCCCACAGTGGGTTGAATTTGGTGATGAGGGAGGATTTTCCAATTCAGCAAATCCTATTTTTCTAGTCTAACAA
This sequence comes from Glebionis coronaria, assembly GCA_025667525.1. Lineage (NCBI taxonomy): Eukaryota > Viridiplantae > Streptophyta > Magnoliopsida > Asterales > Asteraceae > Glebionis > Glebionis coronaria. Next base: position 586,313,245 of record CM046874.1, on the reverse strand, counting down.
TTCATGGAGACATGCTTAGAAGCAAAGATAGACAAAGAAAACACACAAGAGCTTACCAAACAAGGTTTTGGCCAAAATACATGGATTTTTAATAAAATCGATGTAGGAGGTGTGTAAAACTAGACACAATGTCATGACACAATGATCCTCCATAGTTTCCTTTTGTTCTTGCTATATTTGAGAGGCCCATACATATGAATTATGTAAGCTCATTATGAATAGCAAGAAGCTATGAAAAACGTTTTTAGATTGAATTAACAATGGAAATAAGTTTCTCGGCCATTTTCAAAAGAACTTTGAGAATTTTGAAAAAGGGAAGAGAAATTTTCCAAAGAGAGTTTATGATATTCAAAAGCTCAAAGAAAGAAAAGACTCAAAAGAGAAAAGAAAAGACTCGATTAATTAGAATGCAAAATTAAGGAATATGTTCCATTAAACCTAGACCTAGACGCAAGTAATTAAAAGGTTCCCTCTTAAGTGGCTTAGTGAAGATATCGGCTAAGTTTTCTACTGAGGGTACCTTCTCTATCGAAATGTTCCCTTTTCAACATTATCCCTAAGAAAATGGTGGCGAATCTCTATATGCTTAGTTCGCGAAGGTTGCACGGGATTCTTGCTAAGGTCTATTGCACCCTTGTTGTCGCACATGACGGGAACATCATCAAGAGAAATCCCGTAATCAACAAGCGCTTGCTTCATCCATAGAGCTTGTTGACAAGCTTTACCGGCACTCACATACTCGGCTTCCGTGGTGGATATAGCAAGAGCGGTTTGTTTCTGGGAGAACCAAGAAGTTAAGCAACAACCCATGAAGGTACAAACTCCACTAGTGCTTTTCGGTCCACATAGTCTCCCGCATGATCCGAGTACGCGTAGACAATGGTTTCTACACGGGTCCCTTTAGGATACCATAATCTTAAATGCATAGTGCCCTTAATGTATCGGAAGATACGCTTAACCGCTTCAAGGTGAGAGGCTTTGGGAGTCTCTTGGAAGCGAGCACAAAGGCAAACACTAAACATGATATCCGGTCGACTTGCCGTTAGGTCTCTATATTTGGTGTTGTCTACCAACTCACAATCATCATCTACGGTGAGTTTAGTATCTGAGGCCATAGGGGTCTTCATTGGTCTAGAGTCTTCTAATCCAAATTTTTTTAGCATTTCTTTAACATACTTGGATTGATTAAAGAAAATAACATCGTCCATTTGTTTAATTTAGAGTCCTAAAAAGAAGTTAAGTTCTCCCATAATACTCATTTCAACTCGTCATGCATGATTTTGGCAAAGTCATCACACAATGATTGACAAGTTGAACCAAATATAATGTCATCAACATATATTTATACGATAATGAGGTGAGAACCTTTCTTCTTTGTAAAGAGTGTATTGTATACCATCCCTATGGTATACTCATGTTTTACAAGAAATGCTTTAAGTCTATCATACCAAGCTTTGGGTGCTTGTTTGAGACCATAAAGAGCTTTCTTAAGCTTGTAAACATGATCCGGTTTCTCAAAATCAATGAAGCCAGGAGGTTGAGCCACATATACCTCCTCATTGATCAAACCGTTAAGAAATGCACTCTTTACATCCATTTGTTGAAGCTTAAAGTTTAAAGCACAAGCGTAAGCTAAAAGGATTCTAATCTAGCTACGGGTGCGTATGTCTCGTCATAATCAATACCTTCTTGTTGATTATAGCCTTGAGCTACAAGTCTAGCCTTGTTACGAGACACAACAACATTCTCGTCTAACTTATTCCTATATACCCACTTGGTTCCTATGATGTTCGAACTTCTAGGTGGAGGGACAAGTTCCCAAACGTCATTAGCAATGAATTGATTCAATTCTTCTTGCATAGCGATGACCCAACTCTCATCCATCAAAGCTTCTTTAACATTCTTTGGTTCAATCAAGGAAACGAAACAAAAGAAGTTACTTTGATTTTGGACTTGAGATCTTAGGGTCCTTTGATTTAATTCGCCTATGACGTTATCAAGAGCATGATCCTTAGACTCCTTAATATTTACTCCCTTTTTAACACTAAGGTCTTCAACTCCTATGTTTCTAACATCTTTGGCATTAACTATGTCTATTTCATCTAAGTCATCATCTACCAAAGGTGGTCTCTTAGATGAAGGAGGGGTTTCATCAAATGTCACGTTGAGTGATTCTTCAATTACCCGAGGTTCTATAGAGGACTATGCTAGTTTGAGACACAACACCATTCTCTTCTAACTTATTCCTATATACCCACTTGGTTCCTATGATGTTCGAACTTCTAGGTGGAGGGACAAGTTCCCAAACGTCATTAGCAATGAATTGATTTAATTCTTCTTGCATAGCGATGACTCAACTCTCATCCATCAAAGCTTCTTTAACATTCTTTGGTTCAATCAAGGAAACGAAACAAAAGAAGTTACTTTGATTTTGGACTTGAGATCTTAGGGTCCTTTGATTTAATTCGCCTATGACGTTATCAAGAGCATGATCCTTAGACTCCTTAATGTTTACTCCCTTTTCAACACTAAGGTCTTCAACTCCTATGTTTCTAACATCTTTGGCATTAACTATGTCTATTTCATCTAAGTCATCATCTACCAAAGGTGGTGTCATAGATTAAGGAGGGGTTTCATCAAATGTCACGTTGAGTGATTCTTCAATTACCCGAGGTTCTAATGAGGACTATGCTAGTTTGAGAATAACCTAAAAAGATACATTTGTAAGACTTTGGGTCGAACTTTGTAAGGTAATCTTTGGTTTTGAGAATGAAGCACTTGCTTCCAAACACCCTAAAGTATTCCAATGAGGGCTTATTACCATTAAGAATCTCATAGGGGGTCATTCCTAGAAAAGGTCGAATAAGAATTCGATTGAGAATGTAAGTCGATGTGTCCACGGCATTGCACCAAAAATTTTGAGGCAAAGATTGATAATTTAACATCGTCCTACTCATCTCTTGGATGGTCCTATTCTTCCTTTCAACTACCCCATTTGATTGTGGAGTGCGAGGAGCTGAGAAGTTATGGGTAATACCATGAGCTTCACAAAAGGAACCGAATTGCACTTCATTATCAAATTCCCTACCATGATCCGTCCTAATAGAGACAATTGAACATCCTAGTTGATTTTGAATTCTTCGACTAAAGGTTTCGAAGTGATCGAAAGCTTCATTCTTAGACGCCAAAAATCTAGTCCAAGTGAATCTAGAGTAGTCGTCAACTATAACTAGGGTATAAAGGTTACCTCCATAACTCCGTATGGCGGAAGGTCCAAAGAGATCCATATGTAGGAGCTCTGAGCACCGAGAGGTCGAAACCAAATTCTTGGCTTTGTGACTTGAGTGAACTTGCTTCCCAATTTTGCAAGCATCACAAAAGTGACTATCAAACTTCATCTTGGGGAGATGTCTTACCAACTCCTTAGAGACTAAAGATTGAATTAAACGCATATTAGCATGACCTAATATCCTATGACAAAGAGTAGAACTATCATCTAAAGTCGCTAGACATAAGTTTTCCTTTAACTTCCTATTAACCTTCATGACATAAAGCACATGCTTTCTAACACATTTCCAATCACTTCTCCATCTTTTACGGTTTCATTGTCATATTCCGAAAAGATGACCTTACACTTATTGTCACAAATTTGACCTATACTTAGAAGGTTAAAACCTAAGTTATCTACGTGCTCTACGTTTTCTATAGTCATAGAGTCAAGAGAGACCGTACCTTTGCTAATGATATTACCACGTCGATTACTTGCGAATGTAACGTTACCTCCATCATATGCTTTATAGTGCGAGAACAAACTTCGATTACCTGTCATGTGTTTAGAACAACCACTATCCTTAATCCACTCGTCGGGCTCTAGATCGATTCCCAAGCATATCTAGGTAACAACACACAAAATCAAACATTTGGTCCCCAATATCTCATGGGTCCAAAATTGTTAGTTCCAAACATCCATTGCATTTGATTGGGATGCATGAATGAAGGAGACATTCCCCATGGGGAAAAGTATTGTTGTTGAAAATTATTCCAATTCATATGGCCATTTTGTTGTCCATAGTTTCTCCTAGGTGTCTTTGATCTTGATCTAGAATTATTATTATTCCTCCTAGGTGTTGGAGTTTTACTTCTAGGTCTTGATTTAGCTTGATCATCACTTTCTGGTGTAGGTGTTCTACTTCTAGGTTTAGATTCATTTCGTACTCTTGGAGGAGTAGATGTTTGTCTAGATAAGTTTCTAGTTCCCATTAGAGGTTTACTCAAGGGCTTGTATAATTTATCTAGAGTAGGCTTTTCAATTATAGGTACTTTGACCTTGTTAATAAGAATATGTTTAGGTCCTTCACCTAAAATAGATTTTTCAGAAAGTTCAGGATTTTCACAAAAGTCTTCTTCTGACCGCGGTTCCTTAGCTTCATCCGCGGTTCCATAGCAATAAGGAACCGCCCCATATATTGGAGAACCACGTACAAGGGAGTGTTTTTCTGAAAACCTAACTTGTTTTGGTTCACTAGTTGATGCTTCATTAGTGTTATATCCTAACCCAAGTCTTTCCTTAGAATGAATTTGTTTGTTTAACATATCATCAAGAGCATTAGTACCTCTCATGAACTTTTCAAGTCTAATGGAGGTGCTCTTAAGGTTTTTATTTTCTTGTCTAAGGTTTTCACATTTTAAGCATCCTAGATCTATTTCTTTATTTTTCTCAAGCCTATCTAATTTCTCTTTAGCTCACTAATCTCATTCTCAAGCTTAGTTCTAGTTAATTTTAGCACTTTGTTCTTTTCAATGAATTTAAGACTAAGCTTATGTAAGTTATTGTATTGGCCTTCTAATTCACTATCATCTTGAGAAGAACTATTATTGCTATAATACTTAGTTTCAGAATGTACCTCTTTAGAATTGTGAGCCATGAGACACTTCTCATCTTTGGGGTTGTCATCAACATCTTCACCGTTATCGCTCCATGAACCTCCAACAAACGTTGTGTGGTTCTTGTCACGTGAAGGCTTAGGACAATCACCGATGAAATGATTTGGATCACCACATCTAAAGCATTTACTATCACCTTTATCATCTTTGGCAAATCGGTTTTTGGAGAAGGAAGTCTTGTCGTTGTTTGGTTGCCTCACGTATTGACCTCGTCTTTTGAAAAACTTCTTAAAGTCTCTAAGCGCCAAGGCATATTCCTCATCATCACTATCCGAGGATATTTCATGGTCACTTTGTGCCTTCTTGGCTTTGAGTGCAAGAGACTTTCTTTCACTCTTAGTTTTCACCATTTCCGAGTCCTTCAAAATTATCATCTCATGAACCTTCAAGTTGCCAATGAGTTCATCGAGTGATAATTTGGCGAGATCCTTTGATTCTTCAATCGGCGTGACTTTAGCTCTCCATTTTGGATGCAACGCCCTAAGAAACTTCCTAACATTGTTCTTACTAGAAAAACCTTCATCAAGTGCTTTTAGACTAGTAATAATAGTGTTAAATCTAGCAAATGCACTATCAATAGTTTCATCTTCTAGGATGACAAACTGTTCATATTGTTGAACAAGAAGATCGATTTTACTTTCTTTGACTTAGCTATTACCTTGGTGGGTTACTAAAAGAGTGTTCCAAATGTCTTTAGCGGTTTCACACATAAAAATCATTTCGTACTCTTTCTTTGGTAAAGCATTATAAATCACCATTTTAGCCTCATTATTTTTAGCAAGTTTTCTTTTAGTATCATCATTAGCTTTGTCAAAGTTACTATCTCTTTACTTTTAGAAACTTCATTATATTGGAATGGTAAAAAATCACCATTGGTAATAACATGCCAAAGATCTAAATCTTTTGATTTCACATAAGTCTCAAACATATTTTTCCAATAAATAACACTATCGGTTTCAAAAAGAGGTGGTCTTTGCATGGATTGCCATACTTGTTGGAATCCATAGATCGATTCAAGTTTTAAAATATAATATATTTTAAAAAGTCTTGAGCAACCACGCTCTGATACCAATTGTAGAAACTAGAATGGGGGGTTGAATAGTTTCTTAAATTTACTTGTTAAAGATTGATTTGTAAAAATCCGTTTTCAAAATCTTAAGCTTGAGTATTTATGTGAAACCTTGTTATACACAATATGAACAAGGTACAGTGCAACTAAACTAATAATCACAAGTATAAAGAATAATGAATGTATAGTACAACTAAACTCATAACCACAAGTAGGGGTGGGAATCGGGTCGGGTCAACCGGGTTCGGGTCAACTCGGGTCGGGTCAAGTCGGGTCAAGACTCAAAAAAATCAAACCCGAACCCGAGCCTAATTAGAACTCGGGTCAGTCGGGTTCGGGTCAACTCGGGTCGGGTTAATTCGGGTCGGGTCAACTCGGGTTCGGGTCAACCCGGGTATGAGTAAAAAAAATAAAAATTGGATTATTTTAGTAGATTTTCAATGTAAAATGTGTTAAAAAAAACTCGGGTCAAGTCGGGTTGGTCGGGTTCGGGTCAATTCGGGTCGGGTCAATTCGGGTCAAGGCTAAAAAATATTAACCCGAACCCGAGGCCAATTAGAACTCGGGTCAATTCGGGTCAACCCGAATTGACCCGAATATATTTTTTAACCCGAGTGACCCGACCCGAATAGGCTTATTTGGGTTCGGGTCGGGTTCGGGTCGGGTCAACTTTTCCGACACCCCTAACCACAAGTATAAAGAATAATGAATGTAAAGAGATAAGGGAATGAAAGATCAAACCAAACACCAAGGATTTATAGTGGTTCGGCAACGAAGCTCACTCCACGTTCCTACTCCACTCCTCGAGTACTCCTTACTCGAGAGTTCACTAATCAACAAGCTCCTTAAGGTGGAGAAACCGTACACAACGTCGCTTAACCAATTTCCGACTCTAAGCTATGAGCCATAATCTTAGCTAGGAGCAATGTACACCAATATACTTTGAGGACTAAGTATTAACCTTAATACATACACAACTTTGAAATAGACACAACTACTTGGATCTTCACAATAATGACACAACAATGAATAAATAAGTTTGGAACTTCAATGGATCTTTGAGGTAGACACAACACTTCAAGAATGATAGTGTTCTTCTCTTTGCACTTTTAGAAGAAAAGATGAGAGGAGAAAGATTCACTTCTAAACAAGTACTCCCTCCGTCCCAAAACTATTGTCCCCCGATAAAAAACACACAGTTTAAGAAAAGTACAACCTTTTCAGCTTTCATTCTCTTACTTTTTGCAAAAAGATAATTTTACCCTTAACCAATTAATTTAAAACCTTTTTTAAAGTTTGTAATTATGATTTCAATTAAGGGTAATCTAGTAATCTCGATCTAAAATTCCTACATATTTTTAGAAGTTTTAGAAGTGGACAATTATTTGAGACAATCCGAAAAGGAAACATGGACTATAATTTTGGGACGGAGGGAGTAGTAATCAAACAAATGATCAAGGAAGTGATTTAAGAAGTATGAAAGAATCTGGAAATGTATGTGCAAAACAGGTGAATTGAAAGTCTGAGAATGGTCCACTAATTATTAGACAAACATCCAACGGCTATATCTTCCCGCGGTTCCTTATTGGAGCCTGCGGTTCCTTATCGATAAGGAACCGCCATAGGCGCTAAGGAACCGCCGACGTAGAGTCCGCTCCCTTTTGTCTTTTAGTGGATTGGTTCGAATCTGGGGATTAAAATATTCTGAAAGGATATTCCAAACCAAGATAGAATATGCCATTTTCAAATTTCAAATTTTCAAATAATTAATTTACTAAAACATTTTCTTAAAAAGAAAGTTTAATAATAAAACGTTGTCACACTTAATAAAAAGTGAGTTTTAAGAAAAGATTAAATCCTTGATCACTTAATTAGGATAAGTACTTGTTTGTTCATACCTTAAGTGATAATGGTTGAAATAAAAAATACTTGAACTCAAGAATTCGTTTTTCATTGTTTTCGTAAATGCTTGTTTTTACATATTGTCGTAATCAAAACAAAGCGAGACCGAAAAATACAAGTAACGTTTTTAGGCATCATTGCATTAACAAACTTCTAGTTAAGCTTCCACTTAACTATGACTACAAGAACATCATCAAGCCTTCTCCACCAAATTCCGCTACTACATCATCTTCTAATTAAGAATGTTTATTGCCTAATAAAAAGACATATAATTTAAGCAAATCCTAGGATTATAGTGTAACTATAATTAGAATTATGCTTAAGTTTTAGGCTTGTTATTCATACACCTTTGTATGAATTTTCTTTTCTTGTATTTCTTCATGTTTATAACATGATTTATCTATGGATCTTGGATCTTGTTGTTCTTGTGTTCTTTCTTTTATTTTTATTTTTGTGACTATTGCTATATTTGGTTATTCTTTCTTTCCTCTAACCGTTCTATGTAGCTCGTCCAACTCGATTTCTTAGTGCCTCAAGCAATGGGGAGTAAGCACCAAATGGTAGCTTTAGCAATGTCGTTTCTTCTCTTCCTCAAGCTGAGATTGCATCTTCGCCTCCACGAAAGAAGAATCAAAGAAGTCAAGTTCCATGGGCACATTGACTATCCATTTTGCTTCGACAAAAGGGGAGAATAGGAATAAACTCGTCTTCGAAAATATTGTGTTTATACATGATTGAGTTTATAAGTTGTCGCAATAAAAAACGGGGAGATTGTTAATGCAATGACGCCTAAAAAGGTTACTTGTATTTTTCATCTCGCTTTGTTTTGATTACGACAATACAAAACAAGCATTTAGCACAAAAACTAATGTCGAATTCTTTAGATTATTAATCTTCCATTTCATATACAATCACTTAAGGTATGAATTAACAAGTTGTTAACCTAACTAAGTGATAAAGGATTAACTATTTTCATATATCTCAATTTTATTTAAAAGTGACAAAATTTTTTTTATTAAAAACTTTATTTTTAAGAAAATGTTTTAATGGAAATGAAAAAGCTTATAGGATATTCCTTAGGATATTACTTAGGATATTCTCTTTGAGACAATATCCTCACCAGATAAGCTTTCCCCCACACTAGATAAGCTTTCCCCAGTACATGACACAAGGGAGCGGAGTCTAAAGCTCGCGGTTCCTTATAGGTAACTGAGGTTCCTTAAATATATTGAACCGCGAGAACATTTATTGAACCGCAGGCAGCTATAGTCGTTACCCTCTTTTCCTATAATAGTGGATCATTTCCAGCTCTTTTGCATACACTTTCTTATATTCAAAATCACTTATATAATCTTTCAAATCCTTGATCATTTGTTTGATTATCCTTGTTTAAGAATTGAATCTTTCTCCTCCCATCTCATTCTCTAACTATCTTAGTTAGAAAAGCTCATTTGCTTTAGGACAAGCAAATCCCAAGTGTAGGATATTTGATGAAGTGTTATTTAATCACTCTTTAGGGTCATTTCACCATGTTATTTGTCCTAAAATGACCTATAAACGTCTTAATCCCTTTCTTTTTGTTATTTTAGCAATTTGGAAGTATTTGGAGTGTTTGGATGGTTTTGGAGGTGTTTTCAAGCATTTTTGAAGCTATTGGAACAAGTTTTTTTTTTATAGAGATTTAAAGGGTTAAATTTTAAAAAAAGTATAGATTTTTGAAAAAACTAACCGTTACCCTTTTAATTCAAACGGTTACTTAAAAAACACTTGAAAACGCGAGAAAATGTGAGCTAGAGAGTACGGCACGAAGGCCGGTGTAGTACGCGATGAATATTGTCGTACCATAGGATACGACGCGAGAAAAAACGTAACCGTACCTGAGCTTTTAATGTAGTGTGACTGTGTGAGTTTAGTGACTAAATCATTAGAGAATCAAATATTAAAAGGAAAGTTTATAATATACACAGCTTTAAGTTAATGAATTTGCCAAGTATAGATGGATGTTATAATGACAGAATCATTAGAAGTAACATCATGATCAAAATAATTAAAAATGTACGACTTTTGCACGCATTTCTTCTTGATTTCATGGAATTGTTTGGTTACACCGACAAGGCATTCTTGAATAAACTACATGTATTAATTATTATAAATTGATGGTTCATGCACATCCTTGATCCTTCCTAAAGGTGTAAACGAGTCGAGCTTTTAACGAGCTAGTCGAGTTCGAGCTCGTTTAACTCGAGTTCGAACTTAATACTTTCGAGCTCGAGCTGATCTCGAACAAATATTAATGTTCGTTTAATTTAGCGAGTCGAGCTTTGAAAACTAATATTAGGCTCGGCTCGTTCAAAAACTCGTTTAATTGTCTCGAGCTTAACGAGCTGAACAAGCTATTCGAGCTTAACGAGCCGAACGAGCTATTCGAGCTTAACATATTAGTGACAAATCTATAAGCATATAAGTCACATACACTTTTGCTTACACATTAAGTATTAGTACCATTTTAATAATCATAAACGAGCTTTCGAGCTCAAGCTTAAGTGAAAAAACGAGTCTATCAAACTATATCTTCTATACTAGAAGTTAGTTTAAATAAAAGTTAAAAATCGTAAACGAACTTCGAGCTCGAGCTTGAACAACAAAAAAAATTCGTTTTCGAGCTCGAGCCAGATTATTAAATTTTATTCAAGCTCGAGCCGAGCTCGAGCCAGGTACTTAATAAACAAGCCTAGCTTGTTTAGGCCAAAACTCGACTCGACTCGGATCGTTTACACCCCTAATCCTTCCATCCAAACGGAGTAATATTAGTTTGAGGCGGTGGTTTAAAACTCGGGTTAATCTGTCGGTTGAACCGGTTGAATTGTGACCTGGTCGAATGATCGGACGTCGGTTATAACTGAACAACCCGGTTGAACTGTCGATTAAACTGGTTGAATCGTGACCCGATGGCGTAAAGGTAGGTGTCTTTTATTCTAAGAGCACTGATTATTGTTATGGTTTAAATTTTATGTTAAAAGAAAAAGTAATTATCATGTAGATTTAATACAATAATTTTTTTAGTATTATATTTTGTGAAGTTTAATAAACTAAAAAAAATAATGTCAAAAAATAAAAATATGATATTATGGGTGCATACATATCTCATTTTATTAAAAAAAAATTATTATCAGCGGACTAATGATTTTGACACCAGGTCCGGTGTGATAAGCGGTGTTTATAGGCTGTTAGTACCAGCTGAGGCTCACAGCCCACCGTAGCTCATAGCTCGATAAGTTAATATTTTAATATAATTTTCTTCGCATTTTCAAAAATATTTTTCTATCAAAAATTTGAATTACATTTCATTCATATATTAAATTACAACTTTAAATATTTTAGAAGCTTACAAATTTTTAGTTTATAAGTAACAATGATCGATTTATTATTTCGATATTATTTTTTTTATATTTTATTGTTATTGATAAAAAAAATAATTTTTTTTGCCTTTCACATAACAACAAGACTAAATCCAAACTTAAAAAATGTGTCATGTCATGTTGTTTCAGTACTCTTTTTTTTCTTTTCCTTTATCAACTACTGTAATAATTAGATTGTGTCACGTATCATCTTTATCATTCTTATCGACGACTATCAACGTTTTACAGTAACATAATAAGTACATGATTTTGGACATATTACGAATCCGTCAAACTCGTGCACGTATATATATAATCTCAATCATTCTCCTTAGGATAAAACTAGAATTATTAAATGAAAGGGATGACAAAAATTGAGTACACAAAGGCACCTACGGATGGATTTTCGTTCCAAGGGTCCATCATAGTCAGTTAGTCACAAAGACAATGACGCTTGTATAGGAACAATCGATCATTATAAATGATAAGAATCTTTTAAATCTATAATAGTCGAATTGGTCGGGTCTACAAATATATTATAGTAACTATTTATTGAATTTTAAAATTTTAGGTGAGATCGAGTTGTCTTTTTCTCTAGAAACAAACATGAAAAATAGAAAGAAAAAAAATGAATTATTTTGATTTTAAAACATATAAAGTTGGTAAATTTTATCCCACAGAAACTTATCCTTTATTTTAATTTTCTTAAACTATATGTTGTAGGTGTTTGTTTGTTGTTGATTAACAAGTGAATCAAAAGTTGGACATAGTTGTTTTTAAACGAATCAAGCAAGAAATCTTAATTCGAATTGGACTAATTGCACGTGCGATTTGTTTATATTGAAAAATCAACTTGTCCTTAAATACGATGCAAATCTCAAGAGTACTTAATTATGGGTTGATGAAAATTACGAGACCACTTATATTCAATACAAGATAAATAAAGCATTTACCGTAATGTGTACTCAAAAGAGAAATGATAGAATTATAAAAAAAGTTTTTATATAAAAAAAATTTATAAAATAATGTATCATGTGATTAATATCATACTCAAAGTTACCTTTGAATTTTTTTTTTATATTCATTCACAAATTACACGATATATCATTTTGTATATTTTTTTGTGTGGTTCTAACAAAAAATGTATGCTTGCTTTGTTCATCTAAATTATGTGAAATCCAATAAACTCATGCAATAATACATTAGTACTCCGGCCAAAGCTTCACATTATTAGCCTAAAGCTACCTTTCTAAAATATTGTCTATATATCTAAAATAAACAAAATGACTAAATCCAATTATTATATTATATCCTTAATAAGAGGGGGGAATCTCGGTTCCCAATGAACAGTTCCCCCCTCACATACTCACATATTTTATTCACATCTTCACTGTTCGTTCCAAATAAAAAAAACCAAAACTCCCACGTTTCTTCTCAGATGTTGTGTGTTGGTTCTCAAATCTGACCACAGCCGTCGATTGGCTATAGTGGGCGTGAAAGTGGACCACAGCCGTTGATTCCATTCATTCCCCGTTCATACGGTATCCGTTTGGTTTTGTTGGAAAATTAAAAACATCGTGACCGTCCATTCATGTTTATATGATTTGGCCCCAAAACAAAAACCACTCTCACATGTTTTTCATCTGGAAGCTCACTCCCACCTAGGGTTTTCCGTCGCTCTAGCCATGGTTTTGATCGATTGATTCAGATCCAAGTATGATTTGATCCGATCTAAGCATGGTTTGATCCACACAGATACTATGCTGCGTCGCCCCCACCTTTTCGTTGCCGACGTCTATGTTGTGCGATGTTGTGGGTGGGTTGGTGGTGTTGCCTCGAGTGGCTGGCTGCTTATGGTTGTTCTTATTGAGGCATTTGCTTGAAAGCCCTAATTTTTGGGGCTCTTATCTAAATGCAACAAAACAGGAGTGATGGGATATGTTTGATGGTTGTGGTTTACATGTTTCGTGATGCTCATGGTTTCGTTGTTTCTTGCGTAGTTTTGACCTTCAGAGGGTTTCAATAAATCAGGTAAAATTTTGTTTTAACTGTTATTGGATTCCATTGGTTATTTTGGGTGTACCAGATTGGGTTACGGTTGAGTGTTGTTTGATTTTCAAAATTGATTAAATTGATTTTCATGATATTTATGGTTAACTGACTTGGTTTTTTGTAATGTTTTAATTTATAGTTCGTCTTTGGTTAGATTATCGGCTTATGCTCCTTCGTTACCGTTTTGTTTTTATTGCCGCCACTCATGGCGTGTGATGATTCGACAGATGTGTGACGATGGTGATAAGCACATTGGCTGAAAAATAAAAGGTATAGCAACTGTGATCGGTTTCTAATGGGTAAAAATGGCCCGTATTTTGGCGGGGCAACACCACGAACATGGTGTTTGCAGCCATGATCGGTCGAATGACCTTTACTTCGGATTGACACGCATAAATCTGACCTGTTGTACACGTGTCCTATGTTTCATGCTAGAGAGGTCGACAAAACATGTGTCTGTTGTGTTAACTCTTTGAAACTAACATGGCAGCTCGGGCGCCCTTTTATAGGGTGTGCAAAACCTGCCTATATCTTGGCGAGGCACTCAGTCGAGCAGCCATAACGGCTTTTTCTAAAATTCTGATTGTTTTACACTTACATAGCAACTTGGACACCCTTTTATAGGGTGTGTAAAACCTTCATATATCTTTGCGAGGCACTCAGTCGAGCAGCCATGATGGTTGTTTCCAGAATTGTGATTGTTTTAGGCCTACCTGTTTAAATACGTGCTGCATATCAAATTATTTTAAGTGTCTCCATGGCGATGATGATACTATTGCTTTTTTGCATTTACGCTTATGCAATCGCAACTGGTTGCTGGACCGTATCGGGGCGCCACCCATTCGTATCTTGGCGGGGCATCACTACAACGTGTTTGCAGCCATGACGGGTCGGATACCCTTTGATCAGGTTCCACGCGCACAAATCTGAGCCGGGGCTGAGTATTTGCTCACATGTCATAAGGGTGTGGCTAATATTCAAGTTGTTGCGACTCAAGACCCACCCCTCTATGATGCTATCGTTTAAATTCAAGGTACGCTCTTTTTCGATGAATATGAATACCGTAGGTGAACGTATATTCTATGTGTGCTTATAAAGGGGGTGTCTAATTTAAACTATCTTATGTTTTGAATTCAGGGGATCAGATATATTGTAAGTTGAGCTGCAGGAGACTTAATGGAGATTGCGGGAATAGGTGATGATTTTTCAATTACTTCCATCTATCAAATAAGGAATCTGATTTGTAATCAGACCAACGTGTTATGTATTTCTTTTTAATATCTTCACATGTAGGTGCGCCTTTAGAGGAAACGACATTAATGGAGCTATATGGAATATAGCAACAACTTTACCACTCGAGGTAATTTTGTGCTTATTACTGTTTATGTTAGCCAGTTTATCATTAATATGATGGTTACCATAAAGGTAATTAAACTTTGATTGTCCATATTTACTCAGCGAGGTGAAGATCCAAGCTTTCGAGAACCATGAAAAGAGAAAACAGGCGAGAATAATGGATGTCGTTATATGTCCCTGTTGATACACCAAAACTCATATTATGTTTCCAATGTGCGTAAGTGACCTTACAAGCGTGCTTTAATTCTTGCGCCATATTGCTATAAGAGCAGGAGATATGCTCATAGAAATAAATAGGACTTGCATTCGAAATTGATCGGGAATCCTCTTTCGGATGAGCTCATTCTTCAACTGAAGAGCTGGACGTGCTTATCAAAATGCCCAGATGGAATATGAGCTTTCTAAGGTACCGTCCACTTGCAACCACTACGGCTGGCTTTCTTTAATTTGTTTCTTTTAGGCAAAAGTTTCTGGATATTCATGATGATACTGTGTTGTTATCGAGTGGTGCCTACTTCATGGTGAAATACATTATCCCAAACACCCCATAGGAAATGCTGTGAAGATATGAAGGGTGGTTGGACTGAATATCAGACGGACGTAAGTTCAAGGGAGATTTGCAGGAGGTCAACAGTTTGTGGAAAAATGTGGACGCTGACCCGAATCTCGGCCAGGAGTGACAACAAGAATCTGCGTTTGCTATCTATAAAAGAATGCTAGGTAAAGTTACATTAACGTGCTCTTTGCTTTTCTTTTTTAGATGTGAATGTTGAATGTAAGTGGCTGTGATGAGTTTGTCAGTCTTGATTAAAGGTATGAGTGTTCATGTCTTGGCGAGGCAACGTTTCTACGTTTGCAGCCATGGCGGAACCCCGCTTTTTCTGTTATCAAGCTACCTGAGCCTCACACAGAAAAATGAACACTCTTATATGTATGTGCATAATAACTTTATGTCTGTCATCACTGCTGTATAGAAGCATATGAGCAAAAAAATGCATCTTTGCTAATTGAGAGTTTGACATTTATGTGTACTGTAATTATAATTACAATGTAGTATTCTGAACAAATCTGAAGATCACTGCTTAAAATCACTCAAACAGAATATGTCTTTGATTTTCTTTTATTCAATCTTTCACTAGCTTTTAGGTAATCTGGTATGCCTAATGTTTTGCATCAGAAAGGAGATTGATAGGACACACTCCTTGGCCAAAATTATTGCCACCTAACGCCCGCTTTTCGCCGCGACGAAGCGCGGGCATAAATCCTAGTCCACTATCAAAAGGAAATTTTGAATAAGCTTGATACTCCAATATAATGGTGAAGTCAAATCAAACAATAGGCTAGAGATGTAGACAAACCTTTGCAATTTGCCCTCTGGTAAATTTCATTTTCTCCTTGGCCTTTATAGGCTATAGGTGTCCTACAATTGATTCTCGGAAATACTACAACAAAGTGACAAACATAATATATTCCCTCTAAATTCTAGACTAGACCTTTCCCGTACTAGTAAAACCAAAGAAAATATATGTTTTTTATAATAACATCTAATATTTATATATTGACCAAATAATATAAAAAAGTACTCATCTTATGTTAAAAATCAATTAAACGTACTTAACTTTTTTTTTTTTAATTTAAGGTATCGATCTTTTTTCTTGTTGTAATATTGGTAAATTAACAAATTTAAAGGTTATATATTAACGACCGTTTACTTGATTATTGCATCGTTAGTCCTTTTTATTAATGACACTTTATAACAAGCTTAAAATTCGTTTTTTTAACAGTTTTAACCGGTTTTTACCGTTTAAAACTCAAAGTTCGTTTGATTGTTACCGTTTTCGTTCAGTTTTTAATATTTTCGTTCCAGTTTTACAACATCCGTCCTCATTTTACCGTTTCATCCGTTTTGTACTTTTTCGAGCCCTTCTCATCGTTTGTGCCCATTTTCCGGCTTTTAACTGTTTTCGTCCGTTATTTACTCTTTTTACCATTTATGATTGTTTTTGTTCGTTTTTTTTACTTTTTTCTTTCCTTAAAAAATAGGTGATAACGGCTAAAAATGACGAAAATAGTAAAAAAAACGTCGAAAACGATATAAAACATGCTAAAAAGGTCGAAAACGGTAAAATAGACGAAAACGACAGAAAACAAACCAAAACGTTAAAAACCGAACAAAAATGATAAAAATCAGACGAAAAAAATTGAAAACGGTCTAACACTGTAAAAAATGATTCTTGAGTTTATTAAAAAGTGTCGTTAATATAAAGGACTAACGATGCAATAATAAAGTAAACGGTCGTTAATATATAACCTTAAATTTGTTAACTGTCCCAACATTGAAACAAGAAAAAATATCGGTACCTTAAATTGAGAAAAAAAAAGTTGAGTACCTTTAATTGAATTTTGACATAAGATGAGTACCTTTTTATGCTATTTGCCCTTATATATTTGATTATTTGTTTTTTACTGTGACGTGTAAATTAATATAAACTTACCTCAATTTTTGTTTTTTTCGAAATTTCATATCCTTTTTACTTTCGATATTTTTATTTTAAATAGGTATATCTTAATTATTAATCAACAAACCATTTACATCAACCTTACACGTACACGCTTTATAAATTCATGATTTTGTAGTACTTAATATTATTTTATAAAACAATATTAATTTTTTAATATTTAAATAGTTACGATGCTCATGCACCCACGAGTTTTACATGATTTTTCATTATGTGATAATATTAATTGATATAATATATAAATATCAGTTGCATAAAAGATTTGACTTTTTTTAACTGAAAGGTTAACTATCTTTTTCTAGATATTGTGTGTTTAATAACACATAAAGACCTTGAAAGCATATATATTGTTGTAATATGCAGAATTATGTGTATTTATTTTCATCTCACACTGATCTTTGAATACCTACATTCATTTTAATATTTAAATTCATGTTAATAACAATTTGCATATATTGCATTGCTTAAATTTGTTAAATGTTAAAATAAAAATAGATAATAATTTGTGTTTTTATTTGAATATTTATAATAATGTGATTTGTTAATTTTTAGTATAATATATATGTTGTATTTTTAAAATATAAAGTATAGAGAGTATAAAATTTAAGGGGGTATTTTGTTTATTTTCTAAAGTTACTAGTAAAAGATATGAAAAAATTACACTTAAATCTATCAAATCTATTTAAAATTCAACCACTAAAGTTTTATTAATCCCCTCCTCTTTTTTAAAATTTGTTTTCATAAATTTGACACTTATATTTTATGTGTTTTCATCAAATTTCTCCACCAATTTTTCAATTTTTGACTAAATTGATTTCAATGTTGACTCTTTCAACCAATCACATCAGTCGATTTTGCTTATGTGGCAAAATCAAGCTATTTGATTGGTCTAACTGTTTTTTATACAACCTCCACTTTTTCACTAAAATACCTAAAAAATCTAATTCTTTTATTATTTTAAAGATTCATACTCGAACACGATCTTAACTAGAACTGGGGTCACTCGGGTTCAGTAAATTGGGGTCGGGAAAACTCGGATCGGGTCAATTCGGGTAAAGTCTAGAATTTTGCTTATTTAAGTATATTTACTATGTAAAAAGTGTTAGTTGAGTCGGGTCAAGTCAGGTTGGTAAGGTTCGAGTCAAGTCGAGTCGGGTCAAGGCACAAAAATCTATACCCGAACCCGACCAAATTTAAAACTCGGGTTAATAGTTTGACCCGAGTGACCCGACCCGAATAGGCTTATTCAGTTGTAATGACGCTCACTCAACTCATTTTTCTTACTTGTTTTTATTTATTTAAATACTTTTATTTGTAAAATAAAAACGTAAATTTACAAAATAGAAAACGTTAAACACATTGAGTTTAAAAATTTTATTCGTCAATTAATAATTTAAAGAATACATAGAAAATTAAAAAATGATACAGAAATAAATAAAACCTAAAATAGCGAATCGTATTTCTCCTTGACTTGTTGTCGTTGTCATTCAATTGTTGCCCGTGCATCCCCAACCAAATGATCATATGACTAGAGATAAGACTTTATGTCTTTTTTACGTTGTTAGTATTTTGTGCCAACTCTTTTGCACGTAATTTCACCTCCTTTTTTTAGCTCTAAAAAATCTTTGCATTTTTCTTTTTGCATTAAGATGACACGTTCAGTTTGCTCATCCAATTCGGATACCATCAACCTAGCTAATGCATCGTCGTTCGTACTTGACGATCCTAATTCTTTGTGCACTTTCTTTGCTTTTGTAGAAACTAGAAGGGGGGTTGAATAATTTCTCATCGGTTTATCTCCTAATTAAAATTCCTTTCAATTAGGCGAGTGCACAAAACTATCTTTTACTTGAAAGCTAGTTGCATAATGATTAGGTTCAATTCTAATGCATTAACAATGTATAGTAAGTGTAGTGATAATGAATGTAAGTAAAGAGTAAGGAAAGAAATAACCTAGTAGGAAGACACCAAGATTTATAGTGGTTCGGCAACGAGGCTCTATCCTCGTTCCTATTCCACTCCTCGAGTACACCTTACTTGAGATTTCCACTATATCCACAAGCTCCCTTCTTGGCGGAGAAAACCTTACAACGTCGCTTACATTATTTTCCGACACTAAGCTAAATGTCGAGACCTAATCTTATCTAGGACCAATCTACACAACGTCGTCCACTTCACTCTTTTACGATACAAGGCTAGATGTCGAGTTCTAATCTAAAGGTAGAACCAATCTTCACAACGTTGCCTACTTTACCATTTTCAGACACAAGGCTAGATGTCGAGTTCAAATCCAAAGCTAGAACCAATCTTCACGACTCTTCACTTTGAAGCTAAGTGAGAACTTCACACAACACAACTACATATCACTTTATAGATTAGTGAGAACTCACAAGACACAACCACATCAGTTTATAGTTTAGTGAGAACTCACAAGACACAACCACATCACTTTATAGTTTAGTGAGAACTAACACAACTAATTACAACTCAACTAATCATATCCAAGTACACACATGTAGCTTGGATCTACACAACATAAATCCAAGCACACACATGTGCAATGGATGTACACAACTCTAATCTAAGTATTCACAAATAACTTGGATGAACACAACTAGTCCAAGTATTCACAAATACATTGGATTTACACAAGACACAAATAAGCAAATGATGAACATGGCTAGATCTTTAGGAGAAGGTGATCTTCATCAATGCTACATCTTTAATCACATCACAAGTGTGTGAGTGATATTCTCTTTGGACAAGGTAAAGAAGGAGATCAAGAGGATAATCATGAGTAAACATACTTAACACATTAAGTGATCATTTACAAATGACTAGGATTAGAAAGGAGAAAGAAGGCTGAAGAAGATGTCCAAAAAGGGTTGATGAGAATGCATATTTGATCCAATATTTATAGGACAAAACATCCAATGGCTATATCTGGCCGCGGTTCCTAGTTGGAGCCCGCGTTTCCTTATCGATAAGGAACCGCCATAGGTGCTACGGTACCGCCGGCGTAGACTCCACTCCTTTTTGTCTTTTAGTGAATTTGAAATATCTGAGGCTGTTTAAACCTTCAAAAGATATTCTTATGGTATTTGGAATATGCCATATTCAAATTTGTATTTTCCTTTTAATAAAACATTTTCTTAAAAATAAAGTTTATTAAAAATCTTTTGTTATATTTGACAAAAGTGAGTTTTAAGGCTAATCACTTTTATGATCACTAAGCATGATTAAGATATGTTAGTGTAATGATTATTACCTTGATGATAGTGTTTGTTAGATAATTCGTTTTATTGTTGTGTTTGACAATAAATGTCTTTGTAATTTGGCGTGATCAAAACTAAGAAAGATTAATTAATGCTAACAATGTTTTTAGGCATTGCTTTGCATTAACAATCTCCCCCTTTTTGATTACGACAAACTATAAACTCATTTACGTAAAATACAAGTTTATTCGAATTATTAACGAGTTTATCACTATCATTTCTCCCCCTTTGTCGAAGCAAAAAGGTTAGCACAAGTCTTTGAAGAAGAAAAGAACCGGACTTTTGCTAGTAGCTCCCCTTTGGTGCTTACTCCCCCTTGCTTGGGGCACCAAGTCAATGAGCTAAGGTGACATGCTACACAAAGGTTAGAAGAAAGAAAAGAAACACCAATGTATATATGTGCACTACTTAATAACTAATTTGAGAGGGAGAAGGAAAAGAAATCTCAAATTAGAAGCAAGCATTTGCTAAGTATGTCCAAAGAGTGTGTATTGACAACATCATAGTTCAATTGGTGGAATAAAGGAAGAAAAGAAACATCCAAACCAATCAAAGATGAATTAAAATGTCAATGGGTTAAAATTTAGAATTTATGGAATCACCCATAATTAATTTTAAGTTTTAACCATGATCAACTCTTTAACAAATATGTGAAATATAATTAGAGGGAAAGATAACACACATAACATTCATATTACATAAATATGAAATAACATACAAGATAAATATTCTTACATACAATATGAATATTTAAAGAAACAAATATGGAAAATAGATCACAAAGCATAAGCTACTCTAATAGTGATAATTTTCCAAGATTGCTTAAAATTTGTTGACTCAAACAACTAAAGTACAAAATGTGCCTTAGTTGGAAAAGAAAGACGACGAACCATCATTCGAAGTTTTTTTCACGGGAACGAAAACTTTGAGAGGAGGTCGAGTGAGGAGGAATTCAAGAAAATTTAGCTTCTCATAGATATGATCAAGTTCAATTTGTTGAAAATGACAACACGCACACGAGGAACCATGATGCAAAACAAAGTCGTTAGATGGGGGAGTTCCATCAAGATTAGAGGTTGGTGGGGAGGGAGATAATGGATAAGAGATGTTTTCACAATACCTAGTGAGGTTAGGGAAAGAGGATAGGTTATTGAGTTGAGAGAGTTGAAAGGTTTAGGTGGTGGTGGAAGAATTTCTTTTTCTCCGGTAATCGAATTTATAGAGTAAGTCTCATTCCAATATTGAATCGGAGAGAAAGAGTAATTCTTGGAGGATTTTGGAGAAGAAGAATCATGAGGATCATTGTTCTTTTTGATCCAAATGGGTTTAACCAAGATTTTCGGTTTCTTTGAAAGCTTAGAAGAAGAAGCTTTAGGTTGAGAAGTTTGTGACAAAGAAATGTTAAGGTTAGAAAAGGAAGAATTAGGAATTGTGAGGGATGAAGGAAAGAACTCCCAAAAGAGAAGAATTTAAAGAGAATAGACAAGGCAAAGATTTAAAATGAAAAAGAAAGGTTTTAGAGAATGTTTAGCCAAATTGGGTAAACAAAGAATCTTAACCAAAACAGTGATCAAAGAAGAAAGACAAAAAATAAGCCAAAATCGGCTTTACTGGGCGCGGTTCTTTAAAGGAAGCCCGCGGTTCCATATCGATATTGAACCGCCTGGAGGCTTGAGAACCGCGTCCAGTGGACTGCAAAACCAGATTTTCAAAAGTTTTGGAGAAAGATAAGACCTTTTCAAAAATTTGCAAATCTTGGATTTTTACCTCTTTTAGCATTAGAGTATGCTAGGGTTGCATAAAAGCAACACATTCACAAAGAATGTCTTGACAAAGGGTTATCATTTTGGTCCAATTTTAAGTCATGTTTTTAGAGGTTGTAATAGATTTAGGTTCAATTTTAAATGAATTAAAGTTGTTAAATGTGATCACATAGATTAAAGCACATAAAAGCTAAATCCATAAATCATCCACATGAGAAAATCATGAGGGAAAGAAAAAGAAATACAAGAATTAAAAAGACAATTAACTACAACAAAGATAGCTAACAATCAGGTCTTGAGTTCATAGTTCTCTCTGGCTTGACCTTCTTTTAAAAAAAAGCATGTTAATTTAAAAACCATCATTCATATCCTAGGATGAGGCATGGAGAACAAGACAAGCAAGAAATCCTACAACCTTCTATGAAGGCCACGCATCTCCATCCTTAGATTTTGAATGATGTAGTTATTATACAGACAACATGGGCGATTTGCACCATGAGCTTCTAAGAACCCAAAGAAGTAAGGATCACCCATGAAGTGAGGGATAGGAATGCCCAAAATAGGAGCATTAGTGTTAGAGGGTGAAGGAGGTGGTGGAGGCATGGTGTCCAAGGGTGAGATGAGAGAGTTTGGTGGAGTGAAAGGAGAGGTGACCAAAGGCTCAAGTACAAAGGGGATACTTTGTAGAGGTTGAGGTTGAGAAATCCCATCCAATGGAGAACTAGGGGTGAAAGGTGAAGAGAGATCATTCATTCTTGATTGGAATGAAGATGAGGTAGAACCATGAGAATGGTTAGTACCATGGGTTGAGTGTTTTTTGCATGGAGCAAGGGGTGGTGAAGGTGAAGATGAAATGAGAGTGGGAAAGATCTCATTTTTGGGAGTGTGAAAAGATGAAGAACCAATGTTGGGTATCTTGATCTTAATTTTGAGGCTTCTTTTTGAGGAAGAGGTTTTGGAAGAAGTGGGTGTTCTAGTGGACACCATGGTTGTGTGTTAAGGTTTAGAGAAGAGTTGAAGGCATGAAGAACACAATCAACATGAGGGGGTTTAAGAAGAGAAGGGAACAATCCAAACTAGTAATGGGTTAAAATCATTTTAGGTGAATAATGATATTAGGTACCCTAGTTTAGGAAAGTGTGGGTTTTTCAAATTTTTTATCAAAGTTTACATAGATTAAGGAAAACAGTGTAAAGCAAAGATACTGTCAAAACAGGAACATGCGGTTCCTTACGTAGGTGTGCGGTTCCTTATCGCTAAAGAACCGCGGGTTCGATATGGAACCGCGTCCAGTGGTGACAGAAAAGTGCACTCCCTTAAACTTTGGTCAGCCCAGATTTCACACAGTTAAATATCAAGCCAAAGTTAACTATAAGTCAAAATCTAGGAGGCTAACAAACACATAATGAGCACAAAGCTATGTAAATCGAGCGAGCGATTACACAGTTAATTAAGGATTAAAATAGTTAGCAATCCAAACAAGTAGTAATAGTTAATACACACACATAAAAGAAAAGAAAGCAAATGTTCAACACATAGCATGTTCAACAACATGTTCTCCTTGAATTAAATCAAAGTCTTTATCTTCTTTTCTTGCCAAATCCCTTGATCAAATTCCCCAAGTATTTGAATCCCTTTCTTGACTCCACTCGATGTTCGAACAACTCACCTCGAGTCCTAAGATTTTCACGGTAGAGACACTCCATGTTGAGGTCTTCCGGTACTTCACTAGTGGAATGGTGAGGATGAGGAGCTAAGTCTTCAAGTCCATCCACGAATGAGTTTGTGGATTGACGGGAGTTACTTGAAGAGCCGACGTGAGCACTAGTACCTATGTCACCACCATCACTTAGTGACATATCAAAGTCCTCTTCATCGGACTCTTGTTAAATATGTTTTCTCAAACCTTTATCACTTCTAGGCTTTCTTTCATATACCTCTTGAATAGGCAACATCACCCGTTGAACCGGTTGAAAGCGAGAGAAGTCAAGGAAGGGGAAATCATGAACAACCCTCTTAAAGAGGCGAGTAAGAAGCATAACATAGGGTAGATTTGTTTTGGGTTTGTAAAGAGCATAATTAATTCGTCGAGCGATATAGTATGCCAAATTGTACGTGGTTTCGGTAAAGATGCAAAATAGCATATGCACCATGCGTGCCGGAATGTGATCCCGGTTCCCACCAAGACAAAATACATTCTCCCTAAGGATCTCGGACCAACGAACCATAAATCCTTAAAGTCGCTTGAGAGAACCTCATAACGATTTACAAGTCGTTTATTAGAATGAAGGCTTCTCACAACGTTTCCATCACGCTCTTTGGAAATGATTTCAAGGATAAAATCGAGATCAACTTCATAGTTGTCATTTGGAGGTTTATCGTTGGATTCATAGAGAGCATCAAGTCTCCATTTGTCCGTGAAACGACAAGTACCCTTAAATGGCACACCAAGAATTTGACCAAAGGTTTCAAGAGAGTATTGAATGACTTGATCATTCAATAAGAACCTAACGAATATTCTACCATTGCATTCAAAGATAGAATAGGTGCTAAAGAACTCCAAAAGAAATACGGGATATATCACTTCATCTATGTAAATCAAACAATCAAACCCCGTAGGCTCCAACATAGATTTGATATAGTCATAACCCGTAATTTCTTCATCAACAGTTCTACCTTCATGGAAACAACGTTTTGAAAGAGACGAAAAGGAGTTTTGAAGTCGGATAGAAGCAACAATTTGAGAAAGGTTTGGCATATATCGTCTAGTGTTTGATGATCTCTTTGATATTCCGAAGACATGATTAGTACCTAAATACAACAAACAAAGATATTTTTCCAATCACTCATATGAAAAATAAAAATCAAAATTTCAAAAGATGAGAATGTGTTTCATCAATAGCTTGACAAACAAAGGATTAATCCTTGTCATTCTCATGTTCACAATGTACCCATTTCATCATTGATCAAAACATATGAACTATGTAAAATCAACAATGAACTAGAACATTGGTTTTTCAAAAACAAGGTTTTTAGGTAAGCATTTAACAATGCCATTACCAACTTGTTCATAGGTTTATATCAATTCCATCAATCAACCAAAATATTTAGTCAAAATTCGGATTTGTTCTACAAATGAGTTTTAGTGAAATCTCTATGAATATGAACCTAAGGAATCATAGTAACAATACTATGTCAACTCTTATTCCTAGTAAGGTTCTAATTTAATGTTAATTTTAAAAACCCCCAATTATGAATGTATGAACCCTAGAACAAATTAGATGAAATTGAAAGAAATAACTTACAATTAATTGATCTTGGATGATGGATTAGTGAAACCCACGAATTTGAATCAATTAATTTTAGTGATTGAAGGTTTTTCAAGCTTCAATAATGGTGTAAAAATGGAGAAAAACGTTTGCTTTGTGTGAAGGAGAGAGAAAGACAAGTTTGAAAAAGTTATTTTAATAAAATTGGCGCTCTGACAAAAGCTACTGCCCGCGGTTCCTTATCGATAAAGAACCACGCTATTGAGCCGCCTAGATAAAGAACCGCCTACAGAGGCAGGTTTTTATCAAAGAAAAACGATGAATTTTTGAAAACTAAAATTTTTAAAATACTTAAAAATATATCTTAAACCTTTTAGGATATCAATGGATCACCACAACACTAGGTAATAATGCCATGTTGAAGGATTACGAGTTGAATCGAGATAGGAAAAGACCGAAACGAGCGAACGACTACTCATAGCTAAAGGGAAAAGGGAGAGGAGTCAAGAGAAGTGAATCAAGACCAAGGACATTACTCAAAGGACAAATGACATTCTTCAAATTGATGATGTGAAGAGTTTGTGTCATATATAGTGGTTTAAGACGTGCCTTTCCGGCGATAGTCTAAACGGCTTTGGTAATGAATTAAACCAAGCAATTTTGATGCATAGAATAAGATCATTTTCAAGAGTAGTCTTATTCTATTTCAAAATATGAGCAAAGTATAGATTCACTTTCTCTCCCACATGATCGGATAATTATTTCTAGAATTAACAATAACAATATCCTTGGAATATTTCAATTCCAAATGTGTAAAGTCCACCTACAACTTAATGAAGTAGTTTGGTATCTCAAGGGATTCACCAATCATCCTAGAGATGAGCTTAATTGCACAAGTTACACATGATATAGGGCCTACTAACCGTAAGGGTGCAAACCATGGAAATCATGCTTGATACTTTAAGCTTCTATTAACTCACCCTACATCTCTATAGTGAGTCAAGTATCCAAGCAATGAAGGTTTGAGAGGGAAAAAGAAAATAATCACAAATCACAAATAAGTGTCAAGGCAAGGATGCCAAGAACAAGTATATAGTCAATTAATGATCAAAAGGACGCGTGGAAAAACGAAAGCGTACCTTGGCCACAAATTGCATTCCAAGCTTTCAAGAAATCGATGCAAAGCCCAACTATGACTAATAGTGACTAATAAGTCTTCAAAGACTAGTATCACTTCTACCCATCTTGATATCATCATTCAATGATGTTGGAAATCAAAGAAGTAAGTCTTCTACAAGTGTAAGTAACTCAATCCACAATCAATAGAATGATTTATCTTCATGAGTACCTACACGTAATAAGATGCAAACTAGTAGATACATTTCAGAGTAAATCTAAAATGCATTAATACTACTAATTTAAGCAATATGCAATATTAACATTTTAAAAGGCTTATTTTCAACAAAAAATAGTTTTGACCAAAGAAAAACTTTAGTACAACTTAACCTTCTAATTTGAGGAGACAATGGATCGATCCAAGTTTTAAAGTACAATATACTTCAAAGATCTTGTGTCACCGTCGCTCTGATACCAATTGTAGAAACTAGAAGGGGGGGTTGAATAGTTTCTCATCGGTTTATCTCCTAATTAAAATTCCTTTCAATTAGGTGAGTGCACAAAACTATCTTTTACTTGAAATCTAGTTGCATAATGATTAGGTTCAATTCTAATGCATTAACAATGTATAGTAAGTGTAGTGATAATGAATGTAAGTAAAGAGTAAAGAAAGAAACAACCTAGTAGGAAGACACCAAGATTTATAGTGGTTCGGCAACGAGGCTCTATCCTCGTTCCTACTCCACTCCCCGAGTACACCTTACTCGAGATTTCCACTATATCCACAAGCTCCCTTCTTGGCGGAGAAAACCTTACAACGTCGCTTACATTATTTTCCGACACTAAGCTAAATGTCGAGACCTAATCTTAGCTAGGACCAATCTACACAACGTCGCCCACTTCACTCTTTTACGACACAAGGCTAGATGTCGAGTTCTAATCTAAAGGTAGAACCAATCTTCACAACGTTGCCTACTTCACCATTTTCCGACACAAGGCTAGATGTCGAGTTCTAATCCAAAGCTAGAATCAATCTTCACGACTATTCACTTTGAAGCTAAGTGAGAACTTTACACAACACAACTACATATCACTTTATAAATTAGTGAGAACTCACAAGACACAACCACATCACTTCATAGATTAGTGAGAACGCACAAGACACAACCACATCACTTTATAGTTTAGTGGGAACTAACACAACTAATTACAACTCAACTAATCATATCCAAGTACACACATGTAGCTTGGATCTACACAACATAAATCCAAGCACACACATGTGTAATGGATGTACACAAATCTAATCCAAGTATTCACAAATAACTTGGATGAACATAACTAGTCCAAGTATTTATAAATATATTGGATTTACACAAGACACAAATAAGAAAATGATGAACATGACTAGATCTTTAGGAGAAGGTGATCTTCATTAATGCTACATCTTTAATCACATCACAAGTGTGTGAGTGATCTTCTCTTTGGACAAAGTAAAGAAGGAGATCAAGAGGATAATCATGAGTAAACATACTTAACACATTAAGTGATCATTTACAAATGACTAGGATTAGAAAGGAGAAATAAGGCTGAAGAAGATGTCCAAAAAGGGTTGATGAGAATGCAGATTTGATCCACTATTTATAGGACAAAACATCTAACGGCTAAATCTGGTCGCGGTTCCTTATTGGAACCTGCGGTTCCTTATCGATAAGGAACCGCCATAGGTGCTAAGGTACCGCCGGCGTAGACTCCGCTCCTTTTTGTCTTTTAGTGAATTTGAAATATCTGAGGCTGTTTAAACCTTCAAAGGATATTCTTATGGCATTTGGAATATGCCATATTCAAATTTGCATTTTCATTTTAATAAAACATTTTCTTAAAAATAAAATTTATTAAAAATCTTTTGTTATATTTGACAAAAGTGAGTTTTAAGGCTAAACACTTTTATGATCACTAAACATGATTAAGATATGTTAGTGTAATGATTATTACTTTGATGATAGTGTTTGTTAGATAATTTGTTTTATGATTGTGTTTGACAATAAATGTCTTTGTAATTTGTCGTGATCAAAACTAAGAAAGATTAATTAATACTAACAATGTTTTTAGGCATTGCTTTGCATTAACAGCTTTGTCCATGTAAGTTGGGCGTGACATTACTTACACCTTTTCGTCATCGTCTTCTAACATTCTGATTGATACTAGCACCCACCGACTATGTGTTGAACGAATTAAAGCCAAATGACTTGTGTCTCTTGATGATTGATGCTTGCTGTTTGCTTTGCTAAGAATCTTTGGATTTCAACATCCCTCCTTTTTTATTATCTTTTAAAATATTTCAACAATGACGAAGTCTAAACGTTATCCGAATTCAGCTTCATAGTCTAGCAATGCCTTATTAATGTAATCGTCTTATGCTCCACTTTCATACCCCTTACGCATGACACTAACGTACACTCCACAAAAGCGAATCACGATGGGACATAGCATATTCCATTTCCCATTCACAAAATCGTACGTCCGTCGGCCTGGTTGCGTTGTTTTGCTCTTAAAGTATTTCAAAATGTTAGTCCAAAATCCAGTTTTAGTCCTTGACTCTTAAACAAGAGGTCAAGGGTTCAAACCTTGCTAGGTGTGTACATTTGGGGGTGACCACGGAGGTTCACCTACGACAACTCTGGGCAAATCCAAAAGGGTAGACGCCCTGAGATTAGTCGGCTCGTAATATCGAGTCGGAAACCCATGTATACAAAAAAAATCAAGTTTTAGTCCTCTCATTTCCATACTCGCTGCTTTGAGATATGACACCCAAGCTTTACACAACATAATTTTTTCCTCATTTGTCCAAGGAGTTTTTCGGGGTGTATCCTCAATTTGGACCACTTTGTTTGGTAGTTTCCAATCGCCCTTTTTTCGGGTTTTTTATGGTCGGGTCACGACTTCAACGAGGGACTCCGTACGAGTGGTTTCTTAATATGAACCAATATGTTGAAAAGGACCGATATGTTGATAAGAGCGAAAATTCGGGTGTGTACATTTTTTGTTTCGTAAAGCACGAAAGGGAGGCAAGTTGCGATCAATATGAGGTTGTGATGATGAATCGCCCATTTGGGTATGGGGGACGTAATTTGTGTTAGTAAATGGGAATGCGAGTGGTTGCGAGGCGAGATCATGAAAGACGTTTGTTGTAGAGTATGGTGTAAAATGGTACGGGTTTTTTGGTATCGGGGATCGATATGATAGGTTTTGTTACGGTTGGTAACCATAAAATGATTGTAGGCATAGGTTCATCGGTTGGTTCGGTTATGGGTTTTCAAGATTAAATGTGCCTTTGGGTGTCGTCAGAGTTTGTGTTTGTTTTTCGTTAGCGACGTTTGGTGGTTAGAGCGTATTTTCTTGAGACATATTTTTGAAAGTAATACGAAGTATATTTGTTTAGAGAAAATGTATATAAAATCAGGATGTTCTGTTAAAATGGTGAGTTTCAATGGGTTTCTATAAGTAAAAATAGGATATTAATTTTTTTTATAGAAATTGCAACTTATATGTTTTGTGGGCTCCACCACTTTTCAAACTCACGGAGGTGAGTGGGTCACTTTTGAAACCATAACTCTCGCGTAATTTGGTCTGAAAAATGGCAACTCGCGTGTGAGTTGGCTAATCACCCCGTGAGTTGTGCCCCGTACCGTCTAGCCTAAGAGGGCGTGTAACGAATACATATTAAAAGATTGTGAACTTGTGAATCACTCAAAAGTCGATCAATACTTTATTAGAAGAATCGATTGAAGCATCATCTGTTCGTTCGCGGACATAAAGATTCTCAGAGAAAAAAATATTTAGTTAGTTTTTGGTTCGCAATATACTTTTGAAACAATTGTAATTTAAATAGTTAAAATGTATGGAAATTGTAATTGATACAATGATACCTATAGTTTTTATTTCAAAAATATTACTCCCTTCATCCCATAATAATAGTCTAGTGTTGACTTTTTTGGTCTTAATTTTGCAATAATTTAAATATTTTTATTTGTGTTATATTAATACTTGATGCAAAATATATGAATGAGTTGAGTTTTAAATGTATTTTCTTAATATAATTTTCATCGAGTATCATATAACACAAACAAAGATATTTAGGATCAAAGTTGCAAAATTAAGACCAAAAAAGTCAACATCAAATTATTATTATGGGACGGAGGGAGTACTAGTATATGATAAAATAATAAAATTATAATAATATATCTCGACTTTTTACTATACTTTTTGTAAATTTAAAATTTATTTTAATAGATAGTAATAATACTAACATTAATAGTATAAGTAATAATATTAAATTTAAAGGAGTGGGAGCTCATATATTATCTCGGTTTCCCACTAACTTTTTGTAAATCCTATTATTATAATATAGTGAACTTTAAAAAAGACTAAATTACACGGATGGTCCCTGTGGTTTGTACGAAATTGCAACTTTCATCCCTCGAGTTTCAAAGTTTCATGGGTCGTCCCTAACTCTGAAACTAGTAACACCATTGGTCCCTCCACTAACTAACTGTTAGTTAGTCAAACAAAAACACCCATGTGCCTTGCATGTAGGGGTGTCGAAAAAGTTGACCCGACCCGAACCCGAACCCGAAATAGTCTATTCGGGTCGGGTCACTCGGGTTCAAAAACAAATTCGGGTCAATTCGGGTTGACCCGAATTGACCCGAGTTCTAATTAGCCTCGGGTTCGGGTTTATATTTTTTAGCCTTGACCCGACTTGACCCGACCCGACTTGACCCGAACCCGACCAACCCGACTTGACCCGAGTTTTTTACCACATTTTACCTTGTAAATATATTTAAATAAGTCAATTTTTAACTTTTTTACTTATACTCGGGTTGACCCGAACCCGAGTTGACCCGACCCGAATTAACCCGACCAGAATTGACCCGAACCCGACTGACCCGAGTTTTAATTAGGCTCGGGTTCGAGTTTGATTTTTTTGAGTTCTGACCCGACTTGACCCGACCCGACTTTGGTCTTTTGACACACATGCACGAACTACCCATGAAATAAATTTGTTAGAATTTTTAAAATTCAAAAAAATATTTTTTAAATAAGAAAATATATTTTTAAAATTCGAAAAAAATATCTAAATTTCGAAAAAAATATTTATAATTCGAAAAAATATTTAAAATTCGAAAAACAAAAAAATATTTAAAATTCGAAAAAATGTTTAAAATACAAAAAATATTCGAAAAATAAATAAAGAATATATTTAAAATTCAAAATAATATTTTTTAAAAAAGAAAATATATTTTTAAAATTCAAAAAAATGTTTAAAATTTCGAAAACAATATTTATAATTCGAAAAAATATTTAAAATTCGAAAAAATATTTTTTAATTAAGAAAATATATTTTAAAATTCGAAAAAATGTTTAAAACTTCGAAAAAAATATTTATATTTCAAAAAAATATTTAAAATTCAAAAAACAAATAAATAAATATATTTAAAATCCAAAAAAGTAATTTAAAATTTCAAAAATTTTTTCCAAAAAAATTTAAAATTTCTACAAAACTTAAAAAGGTTTTTTTAAATATTAAATTTTTAAGTTTTTTCGAAATAACCTTGCTTTTTAGAATCTTATTTTAAAAATATTAAAGTTTTGCGATAATACTCTTCTAAAATTTCGAAATAACCTTGCTTCCGAAAAAACTTAAAAATTTAATATTTAAAATTTCGAAAAAAAGGTTTCAAAAATTTATCAAAAAATATTTTTTTAAGTTTTTTCTTAAAAATATTAACAAAAAATAAAGATTCAAATAGTTTATCTTAAAAATTTCATAAAACTTTAAAGAAATTTTGAAAAATATTTTTCTTAAAATTATTTTTAAAAAAATTTCAAAAGATATTTTTTAAAAGACAATTTCGAAACCGTCTTTAAGTTTTCTCGAAATTTTAAAATTTTTTGGAAATAATTTTTGACTTTTTAAATTATTTTTTCGAATTTTAAAAATATTTTTGTATTTGTTTTTCGAATTTTAAATATATTTTTTATTTGTTTTTCGAGTTATAAATATTTTTTCGAATTAAAAACATTTTTTCGAATTAAAAACATTTTTTCGAAATTTGAAACATTTTTTCGAATTTTAAAAATATATTTTCTTATTTAAAAATATTTTTTTGATTTTTAAATATATTTTTTATTTGTTTGTCGAATATTTTTGAATTTTAAATATTTTTTCGAATTTTAAATATATTTTTTTTTGCTTTTTGAATTTGAAATATTTTTTCGAATTATAAATATTTTTTTCGAAGTTTTAAATTTTTTTTCAAATTTTAAAAATATATTTTCTTATTTAAAAAATATTTTTTTGAATTTTAAAAATTCTAACAAATTTATTTTATGTGTAGTCCCTGCATGTGTGTCAAAAGACCAAACTGCCCATCACATGCAAGGCACATGGGTGTGTTTGTTTGACTAACTAACGGTCAGTTAGTTGATGGACCAATGGTGTTACTAGTTTCAGAGTTAGGGACGACCCATGAAACTTTAAAACTCGAGGGACGAAAGTTGCAATTTCGTACAAACCACAGGGACCATCCGTGTAATTTAGTCTTAAAAAAATAAAAAATAAAAATAATAATAATAATAATAATAATAATAATAATAATAATACTAATAATAAGTTGATAATATTAAAAATGATAGTAATAATAAAGTCTGAAAGTTTTTCATGACTTAAGAGATTGGTCCACATACTACCGGTTGTAGAGGTGTTCGCGGGGCGGTTTATTCGGTGCCGGTTCCATTAGCTGGAAGATCTAAACTATACATCTCGAGACAGGTAATTGATTTTACTACACGAAACTGAACCATTCTAGGCGGATAACCGGATATAAAGGTACCCGAAGTGAGTGGTTAACTGTTTTTGATGTATAATTGAGTTTAACAATATAAACAATAACATGATCTATAACATAAAATGTCATTCTAGTAAAAAACGTCATTGAGTACATAAAAGTCATATTAAAGTTATTTCATTCAATAAATGCATTTGTAACACCCTATTTTGATAAATGGAATATCACACGATAATTACGGCATATTATCAAAGCATACAAGGTAATGTCTAAAACATTAAATGACCATAAAAGAATCCGGAAACAAACATTGGATCCACATAAGCTCTTCACACGAAATGCATATGTATGAATGTAAAGGGAAGGACTAAACAATGTCCAGCAAAGGAAAAGTATGTAAATGCATTAAAGAATGAAAGAAAGTTGGCGCCTCATTCCATGCACGTACTCTTGGATTCCTAACTTTGCCCTTTAGTACTTGTCGTATTAGGACATGGAAACAGAAATACAGCTGAGCAATACGCTCAGTGTACGGATATATAACATTGAATGTAAAGCATAAACATAAGCAAGTAATGGAATGAAATGAATAACATAGTAGCGGAAATAATGTATGTCCTGGGAAACCTGGTTTAAGTTCATAAGACTGGTTTATATTTCTAAAAATACTTATGTTTAGTTTATCTTGAAAATCAGTATTTTAAATATGCCGAGAGCCCATATAGGTCATGTTATATCCACGTGCATGAATACTTGGAGGGGTGACCTCGTCATGCAATTAGAGGAGGTGCCTCTAATTAATATATAAAATGAGTGGAGGGACCAGCTCATGTAAAGGATGCAAGACACACACCATAGTTACTATGAAATCATACTACTTGTCCGAGGATGCACCCATTCGCCCCATATGATAATAATAATACTGGCAAAACTGTAAAGGGACGCTGCGAGCAATCACTCTCACCGCAAAAGATTCATAACACCGGTGCCTCCAGTGCTATGATTATGGAACCCCCATAACTAGGTGAAACTGGCATGCATGTATAATCATACATATACTGATGTGTTTAAGACACGTAAACTACTTGGGGAAAACAGATGGCTGCAAACGGGGAATCCTAATATAGGAAGAAAGATGTCCTTACTGAAGGACGAAATATCTGTACCTTATGTCCAGTAAATGAAGACGGAAACAGATGTAGACGATCACTCCGACTTCACAATATCTACATAATGAAGGGACATGAATAAGAGTCGATCTTATTTATACATACTTGTTATTTACTTGACTTGACATGTTCATACTTATTATACTTGTTCTTGTCTTGTCTTATTATTTCATGTTTTAATCATGTGTTTCTTATAGTTTCATGTGTTTTAGATTCATGTGTTTCATGTTTTAAGTATTGTTATACTTGTTATAACATAATGAGTAACTTTCTAAAAATAGCAGGTTTCTATATATAGTAAATTTCCAAAAATAGAAGGTTTCCACATATAGTAACTTTCTAAAAATAGCAAGTTTCCTTAAATAGTAAGTTTCTAAAAATAGATGTTTCCATAATTAGCATGTTTCTATAAATAGTATGTTACCATATTTAACGTATTACCATAAATAACATGTTACCATATTTAGTATATTACCATATATATATAATATTATCATATTTATCATGTTGCCATAAATAATATAATTCCATAATTAATATGTTTTCATAATTAATTATATGTTTATTTTATGTCATGTATTATTATAATATAAAGTTTAATAACTAATTAATACTTAGCTTATTATTAATTATTAATATCATGTCATGTTTATTATAAGTTTATTATTAACTAATAACATTACATAATACATGTTATTAAACTTACCATAAAAGATACTAATTAATTTAACCTAAGTTTTAATTAATTAAATCCATGTTCATAAATAATTAAATCAATTAATTATTATAGCCTAATTTTATTTAATTAAATGTGCATACATGATTAATCATAGTTTTAATTAAATAAACATAACATAAGTTTTATTTTAATTAAACCAAAATTAAATAATTACTACTAATTAATTAAACATAACATAACTTAATATACGTGTTGGTTTAATTACGTGTTTTTGAAAAGTTAAGTTCCCAAGCCCGTAACCCGAAGAACCCGACCATCGAGCCACAACAGCTCACCGAGAGCCTATTGCTCTCGGCTTGCTACTTCGCCGAGCCAAACAGCCCCCAACCTACGCTGGGGTCCCCCATGCTGCGTTCTATGATCCCACCGAGCACCCCTTAGGGCCTCGGTTCCCACCGCTAGGCCAAGATACCCACTGCGGGGTCTTGGTCCTTGCGGCTGCCCATAACAACACAACCACCGCCAGCCCACGCTTGTGGCTGGTGGGTTTTAAGTCCACGCCGACCCCCACAAAGGGGTTGCGGCTACTTTTGGTTCAACACCAGCGAGACCTCCATGGTCTCGGTTAGCGTGCGATCGAGACAAACATCCCACCAAAACCCTTTTTGTTTAATTCCTAATAGATCTAACATGTTTACATGTGTTCTTATTTTATTTTTAATGAATCTAGATCATAACATAATAAAAAGATAAAATAAGAAAATTGATTTTGGGATACCAATGCATGAATAATAAGGAACAATGAACACGAACACGTTACCGAATAAATAACAAAAATCAAACGGATCCTCCTTGTGTTATTAGGGTGTCGCGGCTAGAGAGAGAGACCAAGAGAGTTTAGGGTTTTGATTTCTTGTAAAAGTGTTTATTAAAATCTTCTATAGTTTTTATTAAACCTTAACTAGTTAATGGGTATGGGCCAAAGCCCGGTTCCCTTCCCATTCTCTCTAAACCGACGCCAACAAACACCCCTTCACTTTTGGTGTTTGTTTTTCTTACTTAATTATTTATCGTGTACATACGTATTTAATTATCGTGCTTTCGTTACTTGAACGTTTTCTTATTATCATACGTACAAACTTATCGTATATTAATATTCATGTTTACGTACATAATACTTATGATAATTAATTAATATACGTATTGTTCGTATTAAATTTTCGTGATGCATGTCGTATATTAATTAATTTAAAAGTTTAAATTTAACGGTAACTTCGTGCATTAAATGATCGTAGGATTTTTAGAGCTGGTTTTACAGCATTATTCGTACATGATGTATTAAGAAAAATGTTTGTTCTTTGTTTATAGATTACGATTACATTAATGAATTTTCACATGTTAGAAATGCTTACATTTGGACCAAGAAAGTCGTTATAGAATAAAAGTAGTATAATTGTACAATTATTTGAATATTTAGTTTTAAAATGTCATGTATAATATGCATTGTTCGGTTCGGTTAACTGTGGATATTTAAATGTAGAAACTGAAATCGAACAGTGATAAGCTGATTTTTTTGGTTTCAGATTGAGCGCGTCGGTTTTTTAACACCCCTAATTGATTATATATTTAGTAGGATCAGCTTTGTTATAGCTAGAAAAGTGAGAGCTCATATAGTATCTCACCTTCCCTATAATTTCTTGTAAATACCATGAATTTATAATAAAAATGTTGGTTACATAAAATAATAATAACAATAATTTATAAATACTCATACTTTAAGGTTAAAAGTTCTCAATTACAACATAATTCAAATATTCCATCCAACTTCTTATGTGATATGAATTTTCTTATTTTGTGTAACTAGAATGACTAATTACAATTACAAAATTACACAAGCTACGTAATGTAGTTTAATTTACAATTCCCTCTAATCTTCAAACCAAACAGCCTAAACAATGTAATCGGATTGCAAATACATCCAATTACACCATGTTTAAAGAATCAAACACCTCATAAGGGACCGTTTGGTCCTCAAAATACTTTTTGTTGAATCATAATATGATTTATGAGTTAAAATCCAAATGAATTCAAATGTTAAAGAATTAAAAGTTATAGGATTTGACATCTGAAAGAATAAGAATTTAACAAATTGGCGTGCGTTTAATTAAAGAGAACAAAATAAAATTTTGGATAAATAAGTCATATTTAAAAATATTTAATTTTTTTATTTGTAATTAAGTTTGATAAAATAAATGTTGTTTTTTGCCTCTGGTTTGCAAATGAGCAACCCGTTGAAGACTAAGTAATGACTCACGTGGTTCTTTTTAGCTTGTTGTTGATGTTTTCAACACTACATGCAACATCGATATGTTTTTTGTGACCACCTGCACTTCTTTCGCCATATATGATAAATACGTTAGCAAAGTGTCACTTTGACAATGTCATTGAGAAATACCTTATTTCTAAGTATTGGCTAAGTCCACGACGTGTGGTTATCCTCAATTGCATCAGCGCCTCACATGCACAATATTTTCTTTTCACCATCTCGGGGAAGAGGATGAACCGTCATCAATTATGCTACGTGTTGTACTATAGGCTATAAGTATCTATATTCTTTGAAGGTAGCTTATGCTCGTGTTGCAATGCGCATAAGATGGAACAATTGGGAGATCATGCGGTCAACTATTATATTGAAGGAGGTGTAAACTTTAGGCATAATCTTGTGCGTGGTATTCTTATTGATATATGTTTCAAGGTTGGGATCATGGTGTGGAAGGAAGCTCAAATGGGTTTCCTCTCTAACAATGACAAAATGTACGACCCACGAACCTTTTACTAATTAATTGGCTCAAAGGATCTATGATCGAACCGAACTATGCTAAACTCAACCCAAAAATCGTAAATATATAAAACTGAAAATTAAAGTGAGTAAAGTTAGTTCGGTCTTGATTAGGCCGATTCAGCTCGATCCAGTTTAATTTTACTCACCGTCATTATAAGTATCAAATTCAAGAATTAAACAAACAAATAAAAACGATAAATGTGTTGGGAAAAAATAGCTATAAGAGCATTCACAATGGTTATTGTGGAGCTTTTAAAAGGTCTAAAATTTATTATGATCATTAATTTATAAAAGTGTTAGCTTCATTAACCTTCTTGCACTATGGATATGTTTGGCGAGGAGCGGTGGTTGGGCTTTATGGAGTAGTGAGCGGTGCGTGAGAGCTTTTGAATTTGAGTACTTGTTTGACAAAGGGAGAGGCGAGCTTTTTAATTTTTAATAGACGTTTGTCAACGGGAGCGGTGAGCATTTTGAGGCGATGCTATTTTTTAGAAAGACTACTTTTTCAATGCTTTTTAAGAAGTTGTGCCAAATGAGCGATGAGGTGTCACAACTACTACTCACTGCTACTACTACTCACAACCACTAATCACTGCTACTGCTCACACCTATCGCTCATTGCTACCACTCACTAATACTGCCCATAGCTAGTGCTCGTTTTGACAAACAAACCCATAAACCTTTTTAAATTTATAAGTTCTCAATATTATACATTAAAATATTCTAAACTTATAAAC
Organism: Glebionis coronaria; assembly: GCA_025667525.1. Lineage (NCBI taxonomy): Eukaryota > Viridiplantae > Streptophyta > Magnoliopsida > Asterales > Asteraceae > Glebionis > Glebionis coronaria. The sequence goes on along the minus strand of CM046874.1, from coordinate 586,274,304 downwards.
CAATTTATAAGCCCATTTTCGCTATATTAAAAAGATCAAACACTTTACAAGCTCTTAACCTTTTCATTATCTAACTAGCAGGGTATTCGCGCGATGCGGCGCCGGGTACCATGTGATTAAATTCTCTTGCGAGTAAATGTTATTCGGTTATTCATCGTCTTTTATACCAATAACTTATGAATGGCAATATTTTTCACCTAAAAGCATGTCTTAAAAACGTAATTTTCATATAGGGATATTATTACTTGTGGCGTATATGTAATATGTGTAACTTTATTTTCGAAACTCAATTAAGTGCGAGAATTGACGAAACTTCTTTTGAACATTTAATGAGAAGATCAACCTAAAAGTGGTTTGTACATACGATTGCAAGGAAAAAAAGAAAAAAAAACGATGAAGGAGATTTGTACAATGTATTGTTTTACTTGTAAATTGTGATGATGGGGTATTTTAATTGTATTAGTAATTATCAAGTATGGTTAAAATCATGTATTACTTAAATTTGATTTTCTTAATTGTATTAATATGTTTTACTTAATTTTTTAACATTAAATGAAGAAAGAATGTCTAATATTTTTTAGGGTTTTGCTAACAAACAAGCATGAGGTGTTTTTTAATCTTCCATAATTAAATAAATTTCCAAATGTGAAGTACTTATTTCTATAATTGCATGATTATAACACATATAGTTATGGTAAGTAAGTTTTAATATGATATATATTAATTAGTAAGTATGTTAAACATGGTATATTTGAGATTCATTAATGGTTAATTTTTAATTACGGAATGTATAAAAACTACCCTATGGGCGGTGGTTAACAAAACCCTATTTTTTAATATTAAATAAAGAAAAAGTGTCTAATATTTTTTACTATAAGATAATATGATAAATTTCTTTTGGCAAAAGTTATTTTACAAATATTTTTTTATAAGAAATTAAGGGACTCATCTTGACCATCCATTCACCTTTCATCCAATGGCTAGAATTAATCTAAGATTTATTCAAGAAAACCTTATTATATGTTTTTTTTATAAATGACAAAAAAATATTATTATTTTTTTCGAGCGGAATTTTTTTTTTCGAGCGGAAAAAAATAAAAATTCGAGCGGCAAAAAAGAAAAAAAACACAGTTACCACCGAGATATTATCTGATCATAATTATTATATTGACCGTTATATCTAGATATACTTTATATATATCCAATATACTTTATATATATCTAGATATACTTGTTATATATCAAGATATACTTTGTATATATCTAGATATACTTTATATATACCTGATCATAATTATTAAACTGACCCTTATATCTGGATATAAAGTGACATTAAAAAAGTTAAAAAGGTATATCTAAATATATTTTATATATATCTAGATATAATTTATATATATATATATGGATATAAATAAGAAAATATAATATTTGCAGTTTAGTCCTTCCATTTTTTTTTCTCTGAATAGTTTTGATTATTTGCAACTTAGTCCCTCCACTTTTTTTTTCTTAAAATCTGATCTCAACTAATGGATGGTTAGGATTAGTCCATTGGTTTCCATAAAAATATTAGTTTGTATAATAAACCAACTTATATTTTTTTAAATTATCATAATAAATGCTTTAACAAATTCCCTAATTATTTCATTACTGACTTAATTGAATTGAATTGAATTTAGTAGGATTTGGTACCATTTAGGAAATCCACAAAACAGCCCTCCCTAACCACAAGACAAAAAGTCATGAATGACACAATTTGACTTTATTCACTCACTCCTCATAAATAAATAAATAAAAGAATGAAAAAAAAATAAACTTGAAATAAAAAGAGAGAGAAAATGTGTGCACGTTTGTATAGAAGTTTGAAATCCACCTTTTCCGCCTGACTTCATTTCCTCCTCCTTCGATCTTCTTCATCTCTCCCAAAACACACTTCCCTTCTTTAAACCTTTTTAATTAATATCTACTTATCTACGATTTCAGGTACTAAATCCTTTTTTTTTTTTTTGGTTTTTGATTTTTTTGAGTCTTTTGCTACAGTATGATTTTTCATTTTCTTTTAAAATTGTTTCGTGTGATTTTAGTTACGGAGAATATTTAGTTTAATAGTGTTTTTCTGGTTTCCAGTATAAAATAATAGTTTAAATCTTATAATGACAAAAAGATCTTTAAAAACATGTATGGAATAGGTCTTCTTGGTTCGAAAAGGGTCCGAGATTAATTCGATGAGACCGCGTACATAAATACTCAGTTTTTAATAAGCATTTGTCTTGAAGAGGTTGAGTTCCGTTTGGTTATTCGCAACTGCTTATTAAATACAATAACCAGTTTTTACCACCCCGGCTATATATTTAACAGTAAACGAGCCTATTTTTTTTTTTATCTAACTTGTATATTTTTGTTTTTCTGTGTAACAAATTTTTTTTTTTTTTTTTTTTTTTTTTTTTTTTTTTTTTTTTTTGTTGTTATTAAAACTAAAATCTTTCAAATTTGGACCTTTTGTGTGTATCATGCTCGCGTACAATGACCATTTTACCCTTTGATCTTATGCGCGTGGTTAAAAATCATAAAGGTAAAATGGTCACAAAATACAGTTTGAAATTTGAAATGTTTTGTGTTTTAATAGGAAAAAAAGAAAGCTATGTAGATAAGCTTGATACATTTGACGAAGGGTATATTGTAGGTATTAAATTGGGTGCGATAGTCTGGTTAAGTGGTTGGTATCACCGATCTTGAACACGTCCTTTGTGATTGTCGAAAATCCTAAAACACGATGTCTTTAAGTTAATACTATAATCTATGTAGGTCAAATGTGTTTCTGGCTCAAACTAGTCGGAAATTAAGTTGGGGGGTCATAAATCGGGTTGCTGGATTGTTAACAGCCTGGGTAGTTAACCCGAACACGACCAGTATATTAAACGGGTTAGATGTTACGACCCAAAGCTGATTTTTTCGTGTAAGGGTTCTATCTAGAATCACCACCCACTCCTTCAAGAACAATACGTGTTATGGCCATTTTGCCATTTAATAGTTTTCCGGCAACCTTTTAGTATACAAATAAAACATTTGATGACCTTAGCCTAACTTTTTGGATACTTCGATTATCTATATAGATTATCCTAATATATAAATCGCCTTACTTTATACTTTGATGTGCTTTGTCTTAGTATACAAATAAAACAAATTTAGTGCTAATATAATGCAATTTAGTATGTGATGGTTATCGACTTATTTAGTTATTTATGTGTAGAAAATAATTTATATCTCTGTAGGGTCAGTGCACCTGATGCAGACATGATTTTAAAGTGATTTGAGTAAATAACCTGATGTATATGTTAGGTATCAACTCGTGCATATATTAATACTCATTAAATTATAGTAATAACTTTATGAAATGAATTCTCGCCCAACCTTACCTTAGTCATGTCTTTTTCTAGTTTTACTTAAGGAACTCGAGTTAGTTCAAAATTTTAGACGGTTACCGAATTTGAGTTGAAGTCATACAGACAGACGGTTTTACCATTATTTGGTTACAAGTGTTTGAATTTGTGCTTTTGGTTTATGTGTGTGTTAGACGAGAGACCTTGTAAAATGGAGAATTATGAAGTACTAGAGCAGATAGGGAAAGGCTCGTTTGCTTCTGCGTTGCTTGTGAGGCATAAACATGAAAAGAAAAGGTGAGTATTGGTTTAACATTAACTATTGTGAGTACTGGTTTGTTTTGTATTGATTAGAGTTTTGGTTCTTTTAGGTATGTTTTGAAGAAGATTCGACTTGCTCGACAGTCGGATAGGACCCGCCGATCTGCTCTGCTGGAGGTTGTTATTTCGTTTCCATATATTGAATAGACATGATTTAAGGAATAATAAAAGTCAATTTAGCGAGTAAATACGACCTAGTGTTAAGTTCTTTCAAAAGTTCCAAGTTTCATGAATTATGAATTAAATTAGGTCTAACTGCATAGTAACGTAGCCAAAATTGGTCCACTTTCTGCTTTAGTGAACTAACTTTCTTAAGCCAGAAAAAATTAGGTCCGACTGTTGAGTATGCAATGCTGATATGATTTTGTATCTACGCAGATGGAACTTATTTCCACCGTGCAAAATCCTTTTATTGTGGAGTACAAAGACTCGTGGGTTGAAAAGGTTTGTGTTTTGTACTCCGTATCATTCTTCACTTGGTTTTTGGTGTTTGTTTGTGCGTGTTTACTGTACTGCTAACTTAACACTACTTTTTTTCTCTCAGGGTTGCTATGTATGCATCGTGATAGCATACTGTGAAGGAGGAGATATGTAAGTCATTATTGTCACACGCTTTGTACTTCATATAAAGTGTTATGTGTTAATAATCATTTGTTCATATAGGGCGGACACAATCAAAAAAGCCAATGGTGTTCATTTTCCAGAAGAGGTTTTATTCTCTTACACGTTTTCTTTTTGCCACTTTCAAAATTTCATTTCTTACGTAATGTCATCATGGTCTTTTTAAGCTTCACATCACTCAACTTTAAGTGTTAAAAATGTGCAGAAACTTTGCAAATGGCTTGTTGAACTACTGGTGGCACTTGATTATCTGCATGCTAATCATGTTATTCATCGCGATGTCAAGGTTAGTGACATCTCCTTAAAATATTGTGGATGGTACTGATTAGATTTGGCAAGTTGGGCTGCTCAGGCAGGTTGGGTGACGGTTACTTTTTGTACATTTCAGAATTTTCAAAATTGTTAATGCATTTAGTTGGATTGTAAAACTAATATTATTACATAAATATTATAAATATGAATACCACGTTTTAAGATTTTGTATGCATTAAATCTAGACTGTGGGCGAATTCCAGCTTGTTTGACACGATTCATTTATAGATTAATTTCCATCGAAATAACATATAACCCTAAAACAAACCGTTCATTAGTTAATGATATTATCCTGATACCATTTTTTATTAATGTATCTGATATGTTCTGATACCCTGAACTTCTTTTCGCTTCAGTGTTCAAATATATTCCTAACAAGAGATCAAGATATCCGGCTAGGTAATTATCAGCCATCTTCTACCTAATGCCATTTAACTTTATGGTTTGATGCACATGCACCTCAAAGCTTAGTATTTCTCTAAATTACTTTTATTCATTTCAGGCGATTTTGGTCTTGCAAAGATGTTGACTTCTGATGATCTTGCATCTTCGGTAATTAATATTTGCTTCCATAATAATTTTCTAGATTTTATGGAATTTGCGTTTATTTAATGATTGAATATTCCATTTGTAACTGGTTCTATTTCAGGTTGTGGGAACTCCAAGTTATATGTGTCCTGAACTTCTTGCTGATATACCCTATGGTTCTAAATCAGACATATGGTCATTAGGTATTAATTCCTAAGACCTTTGTTTTTTTTAATAGTCCCTTTTTTGCCTTTCTTTTTTCTCACATACAACTTGTCCATCCAGGATGCTGTATGTATGAAATGGCTGCATTCAAGAATGCATTCAAAGCTTTTGTAAGTTAGTTGTGTGTTCTCTGTAAACTGACGCGTATTACCATATTAACAAACGAGTTCGGATTTGGGATTTGAAACTGATTATCGCAATAATCAGTTTTATGTTAACTGATTATGTACGGAAACTGATTTACTAACCATGTACTTTGAAACTTCTATTATATGCAGGACATGCAATCCTTGATCAACAAAATCAATAAATCTATCGTGTCTCCGCTTCCAACAATGTATTCCGGCACATTGTGAGTTATTTACTTTTCCATAGAATTTTGCTTTCATCATGATCAGATTATTTTAGAACTATTTTTTTAACTTCTTTCTATTTCTAGTCGAGGGCTTATCAAGAGCATGTTGAGGAAGAATCCAGAAATGAGACCAAGCGTACGTAAAATTTATCTTTCCATAATCCATTAATGTGAGAGTTTCCTCTCAAAAGAGTCAAACAGAAATTTAGCCATTTAGGAAACTGGTCAAATGGGTCGAAGATTCTACAAAAATTTATTTTTGAGGCACACATTATATAGAAAGTCAGTTATATGCTGTCATAATGTAGTTTTTTATAGTATTATTTAACGCAACTATTATTTGAAAGAAAATGCATAGAAAAGTGTTTTTGACCCGGACTTGTTTTGACTCGTTCCTGAACCTGGTGAATCTGCACACAATGCCACTTTAGAATTTTGACAATTGTTATTGAACCAACCTCATATGGTCTTTAATTTTCAGGCTGCTGATTTGCTTAAACATCCGCATCTTCAACAATACGTACTTAAGCTCCATCTCAACTTAAACAGGCCTAGGCGCCATACACTTCAACCCCGGTGGTCAGATTACAACTACGAAAAGAAAACAACCTTCATTGAGCCTGAACCTCGAACTTTTCATCCACACAATGAAAAGAGGCGTTCTTTTTGCAGTGATAGGGCTTTGAATCCTAGTATATCTGAGCATGATCAATATTCTTCCTACTCTCGAAGTTCAACTAGAAAGCTCTCTATTGGTAGTGTTGAAGAATATATACATACTGAAAAATTAGTGGCTGCAAAGACATCAATTGCTGTCAGAACCCCGAGACGGACTCCTGTAAAACCCTCCGCTTCTACTCCCAGAATACATATTGCTTCACCAAAGATAATCAGACCGAGTTCAGATCGTGATGTGGTATGTCCTTTGTTAATTAAAAGCACGCAGTTGTAAAAATTGTTATACATTTAATCTCCTAAGTGTATGAAAGACCATTCTAGATGTCAACATGGGCGGGTCAGATTGATCAGAATAGGGGTTCAAAAGGGTGAACTTTTTAGCCCTGTTCAAAATGTGCCGGTAAAGATGGGTTGGCTTGCAAAGGCTTGTTTGTCCGATTATTTTTGTTATTCACCTTTATTGTAAATAATGCATTACTTATAACTGCAAAAACATAATTATTACAATAATGATTTTTTAATTAATCGATTTGGGCGTCTTTCAACCCATTCCCTTAGGTGTCTTACAACCTGTTCCCTTTCATATCGGTTTTTGAATGGATAGTTCTAATCTTTAATTATTATCATAACTTTATTTGTATTTTACAGCTTCCAGTATCACAAGCACCGTCCACTGTATCAGCAAGAACAATTCGCAGGACATCTTTACCCTTATCAGTAAAGTCTACAAAATCCAACTTGGCTTTCGAATCACTAGATGTATCAGTCAATGCTCCACGTATCGACAAAATGACCGAGTTTCCTATAACCTCTCAAGACGTGCCCGCCATCCTACCTATCCGTAAAACATCTTCAACATCGGCTCAGTGCTCTTCTGACAAGTCAGTTACGATAGATACATGTACAGTCAAGACTGTCAACCCGAGCCACCAAACAAGTGAGGGCTCAAGCCGTTCGTCATCAGATTCACGGGGACAGATGCGTAAATTTGACATGTCGTCGTACCAACAACGGGCTGAAGCATTAGAGGGGTTGCTGGAGTTTAGTGCACAACTTATGCAACAACAACGGATAGAAGAATTAGCTGTGTTATTGAAACCTTTTGGGCCTGAAAAGGCGTCTCCTAGAGAAACTGCCATTTGGTTGTCAAAAAGTTTTAAGGGAGCCGCAACTGCACCTGGAGCTAGTGGTGCTGGGATTTCATAGTCGGTTTTGTCTTTTTAACCTTTTTTTTTTATTTATCAGTTATGAACTACTTGTTCATGTAAGCTAGGATTAGACCAACTAATCTGGGCTGATTTCTGATACTATTGTCAATAGTTCTGGATATTTGGTGTGTAAAATGACATGGGGCATTAGTCTATGTGATCCTGGGTGTGTCGGTTAAATTCGTCCACCAGCTTAGAGTTGGCAAAATAGCCGGTTGGATAATGGGTTAGAGTTGGTAACTAGTTAGCATGGGTTAAAAATGTATCCATCAATGTAAGACTAATCATGATGCTAATGGCTTCTTGTATTTGTAACGAGCTACTTTTTTTTATGACCAGGTTGAACACTTGAACCCGACGTGCTTGTTATGCAGTCAATCTTTATATTTGTTTGAGTAAGATGCACTTTATGCAACCTCTTGTGAACCAGAGTAGCCATGGCTTTCTGATTAGGGTGTGTGTGGTCTAAGCTTATCATTTGATTTAAACTTGTTCTTATTTGACAAGTAACTTATGAAAAGAAAGTAAAGTGTTTTTTTTTGTCAATTTAAGTATTTTCGCTAAGTATTATCATCCGTTAAATTTTACATTTCAAGTCTACCACGCAGCCACCACCACAACCACCAATTACCTTCGCTACCACCAATCCCAGCCACCACTACCGCCACCAACCACCACCGTCATCATCAAAGATGATAATTAAATATTTAACGAAAATACTTAGAATGGGAAATAAATAAGTTGACTTCATTTTCATGAAAAAAAAAAGTTTGATTTTGATTTGAAATGACCCATAACTTAGTTACATGTGTGTGCCATTTGCCTTATGGATTACGTAGTACTATGATAAATAAGCCTACAAGCTCTATATGGATCAGCTTATGATAAACAAAAAAGAAAAATAGGATGCTTGCAAAGCTTAAATGGGCCATAGCATTCGTACTTTTGCTTAGCTTATTTTTGGTAAATAAGCTAATAAGCCCAAAACATCAGCTGAAACAAATACTCTCTCAAAGTAGATAACTAACTCTTAGTATAATTCTATGTGACACATTAATAAAAAAAAGTTCCTTGGTAAGACGGATCAACTTGTAGCTAGGTATCATTTGTGTGCCGAGCGAACTTGATTCACCTCGTGTGTGGTCATCCTGGAGCGCTCAGGCTCGGCATGTTTAGGATCGACAGAAAACCAACTTCGCACAACTCATGCATGATGTGAATTGTATATTGAAAGTATCGGATTCCAAGTTTCTAGCTTACATTCTTCCGACAACGTACATAGTAGATACTGACTTGATTGTTATGTTAATCATCCGTATAAGTACCATTTTGATTTGATTGACAGAATTTATGTACTCGTTCCATGCGCATAAAGGAGTGTTATTTTATTCTCCAAAATAGTACTAATAGGGAATAACGTTTTTGTCATTTATGTTTTTCATCAAAATATTTGATTTATGTTTTTGTCATATGTACTGCAGTTAACGTATAAATAATTCCTTGTCCTTGTTAGATTTCTTAGAGCCAGGGAACTAATGTTTTTAACAAATATACTTCGTATATCTTTGTAAAAACAATCAACTGTAAACTTCAAAAGATGTAAATCGATGTGAGCACACGAGTCTCATGTACTTTAAATCTTTTGATGCCAATGTCGTATGATGCAAACTCATTCTCGCAATACACGTTCGGTAGAAAGTAATTTGGATCATGGATGTTATTAGGATCACAATCATAATCTTAATACTTTACGATTTTATCATTTCTTAGACATCGTAATGGAATCAAAATTACACAAAAACTCATCAAAATTAACCAAATTAAATGAATTTCCTATCATTAATAAGCATTTTAGTCTTGTTATTATCGATTCTTTTATAATCATAGAATTTAAACATGCCCATAACTTTTCTTTTCTTAATTTTTTTTTCCATTTTTACCCCAACCTAAAGAATATAACTTTTGAAGATCATCAAAAAAAACTTCGTGAATAAGTGTGAATGGTTTTGCTTTTAAGAAAAGGTTAGATCGTTGGAAGTGAATAGTGAGCGCAGAAACATATGAGCCCTATGGTCAATGGAGTCACAAACTTAGAGGGCTGGGAACCATGGCGCTGTGGGGTGCCAAACCCACGGCGCGGTTGCCGTGATGACTCCCCGGTGGCACAAAAGCCACGGCGTGATGCCCCGGCGCCGACGTACTCACGGGGCGTGGGTGTTGATTTTTTAAAAAAAAAAAAAAATTTTATTTTTTTTAAACATAACGGTTAGTTTGGAAAAAAAAATTTTTTTTTTTGTTTTAAATGCCATAATGGCTAGTTTTAAAAAAAAAAAATAATAAATAAATTTTTTTTTAAAATTAAATGCCTCAAACGGCTAGTTTTTTTAAAAATAAAAAAAAAATTTTTTTTTTCCAATTAATCCCTATATATACTACATTTCCTATATCATTTTTTACACACACACACAAATCACTCTCCTTTATCATTCTCTCATTCACAAACACAAACACAAACACAATCAAAATGGCCGGCGAAAATTGGTTCGGATTCACCCACCTCCTTCAATCCAACATGGGTGGCGGTGACGGAACTACGTCCAACCCACAATTCCCCGGATTTCCTACCCACGGTCCGATGACTCCCGAAGATCAAGCTTTTATACAAAAGCAACAAGAAGAATATCAAGCCTATACCCAAAGACGCCAATCACTCCAATCTCCACCACCCGAAACCGAACCAACAAAAAAAAAACCCGATTGAAAATGTGAGAAAAAAAAAAGTGGGACCCACAAAGGGGAGTCACTTGGAGTGATGACTCCCCTGTTTTTTCTGAGTGAGTGAGTGAGTGGGTTTCGCTGACGTGGCACCCCAAAAACCCCTCACTTGGGGTGATGACTCCTAGTCCTCTTAGATGCAGAATTTGCTTTTGATCTGTGTTCACTAAAAACAAGTAATTAACTTTAATGGTGAGAGGTTATTTTTTCATTAAAGTTGCTAAAGTTAAATAGTTCCATGCTCAGATAGTTGACGCTTAAGTTGTCTTTCACGCGGATCCTAGCATTTAGAAGCGTTGTTGAGCGTTAAGAGCCCTGGGTACGGTGATGTTTTTTTTGGCGTCATAATTTAACAACCTAATAAATGCACGGCTATCACACCAGCGAGTAGGGGTGAAAATCGAGTCGGGTCAATCAGGTCGGGTCAAGTCGGGTCAATCAGGTCGGGTCATGACTTAAAAAATTCAAACTCGAACCCGAGCCTAATTAGAACTCGGGTCAGTCGGGTTCGGGTCAATTCTTGTCGGGTTAATTTGGGTCGAGTCAACTTGGGTTCGGGTCAACCCGAGTATAAGTAAAAAATTTAAAAATTGACTTATTTAAGTATATTTACAAGGTAAAATGTGTTAAAAAACTCGGGTCAAATCGGGTTGGTCGAGTTCGAGTCAAGCCGGGTCAAGGCTAAAAAATATAAACCCAAACCCGAGGCTAATTAGAACTCGGGTCAATTCGGGTCAACCCGAATTGACACGAATATGTTTTTGAACCCGAGTGACTCGACCCAAATAGGCTATTTCGGGTTCGGGTTCGAGTCAACTTTTTCGACACCCGTACCAGTGAGTGGCGTTGTAGCCCTCGCGTCGTAATCCTCAGCCTACGAAAAGTGACGTTTTGGCTTTTTTTTTCCTTTTAATTCATAAGGTATACGTGGATCCTTTAAATACCATTTTTTTCCCTATGACATCATTTTTTCTATGACTCACTGATATCACATTAAATGTGGTGTCATATTATTCTGGTGTCATAGCTTACGTGTCAGCTATGACACCACTTTTCGTCATAGCATCACACTATGACGAACTTTTCGTCATAGCATCACACCACTGTATTCAATACTCTAAATGTTATATGACACCAAAATAATCTTGACAACTCGGTCGACACATGGTTTATTTGTTTGTTAAGACCGAGTGAAGAAAGTCGATTTGATCTAGTCCCCTTCTTATGTACGTGACATTTCTCCTAGACTCACGCGTTCCACTAGTAGCGCATATAGAAAAGTGCATTACGAAGACAATTTTTTTTACAATAGCAAAACAAAAAAGACTGGAATCCGAATAAAAAACTGAATATTATAATTTAAAAATGAGAGATTTCTAAGTTTTAAAGTGTTAAATATTTGATTTAATGTACGAATGAAGACAATTTAAGTTTTCAGCTGAAAGCACTTTAAAAAACGCTTTAATTAAAAAAAATACATTGTCAGTTTGTATTTTTTTTCTAGCCATAAAATGCGTCGTCGCTTTAAATCTAAAATGTATGTCCGCCCCTACATTCCACCCATTACCACTTTTGTCTCCACCGCGTCCCCTCCTTATCTCTACTACTTATAAAGGCTGTATATCAAAATTTGAAAAATCTCTTCATTCCTATTAATAGTAATTTTTCTCAACATTTCTATAATTAATTTACTTATTAAGTCGCAAATAGAAATGTAACAAATATACGTACTAAACATTTGACTTTTGTATTACAGATAAAGCTATAAACCATATATATCAATATAAAAACCCTAATCATACAAAACCACACAGCCACCATTAAGGCAGGCGCTCTCTCTCTCTCCTTAAAAATTACAGCCACCACCACAGCCACCAGATCATCCATTGCCATCATCTTCGCCATTAGCTATGGTTGATTGATGTTTCTGGTTGATGGTTTGAGCCTAGGAGGTTTGGTGTGAGGTTGTTTTTGTTTGCGAACAAAAAGGTTTTTATGAATCTATGATTTTAGTTGTTCTTGATATATACTAAAACCACCCATCCTACCTCACCACATAAATCACCACGGCTCCTGCAGGCCGACCTCACCAGACCACTGTTACCACCGCTGTCGTCATTGTCTTGCTGCCGAAACATAAAGCGCCGCCGCATCGCCTCACGATCACAATTACCATTTTTAGCTCTAAGGTATATTTTGGTTTTTTAATACATTTATTTATAATATTAAAAAGTTTTGATTTTTTTATAGATTTTTGGATTATACTTGTAGATCTAGGCTTTTAGTACGGTTCGCCCGTCGCTTGTTTGCCCTGCTGCCGTTTTGATTCGCCAAGGTTGAGAGCTGAAACACGTATCTCTTTTAATGTAATAAACTCATTCCAAAAATAAAAGAGTTCAAATTCAAAATCACATATACAAAACTTCTTTAATACCCTTCCCATTCAAGAACATATTAATTGCATGTAATCTTCCATGTTTATGATTCTAAAATCACAATTAGAGATCCTTCAACGTTGGAACTTCTAAAGGCATGCCCGTCATGTAAAAAGGGTTTATATACTGCTTCATTGACGGTTCTTGACTGATTTGGTTTTGGAACGATACTTTTATTATTAGGTTGCTAATGGATTGTTTGGAACATGTTTTTTTATTGGTCATACTTTTACTTTCTTCCAATATGGATACTTATCAATTTTGATTTACTTTTATAGTTATTTTAAGGCCGCATGGAAGATGTTCGATGAAATGTTTACGAGCGAGGTAAACATGGAAGGTAAGCATATGAGCTATCAACTTATTTTGAATCTTATGTGGTGCATCTTCATATCTGATGTGGTCATTTCTCAATATATAATAAGGATTAATGAAACTCAATATTTGTAGTTCATATTCTATGTTTGGTTTTTTATGCACACCAACTGTAACTACCGTTGATAATTTGTGTTTTTGTTATTGTAATTTTTAGGCAAAATATGGAGCACATGACAGATTCCTTATAACCAAAAGATGATGTACATGACGATTCATTCGTCGAATTTATTCTTGAGGTACGAGTGTACGATTTCTTCTCCATTAAGTTTCGGTGATCCAAACTTTCTTCTAATAGGGATATTTGGGTTGTTTGTGACTGTCGTATCAGGTTAAATACGTTTTGAAAATGTTAGATTTCTTATGAAATGTTATAATAAATACATTTATAATATAATGATCCATCGAACAACCAAATCACTTAGTACAATAGATAATATCTCAACAACTTCAATTTTCCTGTAATTCTTCTTTCAGCTCGGTTTATTTACAAACAAGCCCTTTTGACATGTTATTTCTTTTTATAGAAATCAACAAATAATTTACTTGTTGGCGATCATAGGAACTTTTTTGACGTATGGCTTTAACTATATTCGTTTTTAACTCTGCCAACAATTCAAGTTACTTAAAGTTCAATTTTTTTATATTTTTAATTAAATAGCAACCCCAAACGCCCTCTTTTTTATTGGGTTGCATTGTAGAGGACATCTTGAAATTGTTTTTTTTGCTCAATGTAAGTGTTTTTTTCTGTCTGTTTTCTGCTCAAACAAGTCGTACATATTTTCTTCTAGCTGTATACCTTTTTTGCACTTTTTAGTAGGTTTTTGTAGGTTGTAATGATAAGGTGCTAGAAAGCTGATGAAAAGCTACTGCAGAAATGTTGCTGATTTTGTTATTAAAAGCTGTTTTTGGTGTTGATGGAGTTGTTTTTGTTGTTGTTTGGCTGTTTTTAGGTGCTGTAATGAAGGTGGGAGAGTTGCTGAAAAGATGCTGCGCAAATGCTGCTAAAAATCTATTGCGCAAATGCTGTTGCTGAATTGATGCTGAATGTGCTGTTTTTGGGTTCTGCAATTAGGGCGCTGCAAATGCTGCTGCGCAAATCCAAAACACCCTCTCCTAATAAAGATACAAATTAAACAACCAAAAACATGATACAAGCAACCTAAACCTCGATAAAAATGAATGAATCACTCAATATGAGGTTATATGGATTGCTACTGGCCTACTGTTGTGAGATTAATGAATTGTTTGTTGAGGTTAGAACCGTTGGATCTGGAGTTGAAAGTGGTACAGTTTGAGATTCTATCTGCTTGCATATAGAAAAGTACAGTAAAGAAACCCATTTTGTTAACAAACTTGATATTGTTACTATGTTTAATTAAGTTTCGACATATACGTGCATCTGATATGATGGCTTTGCTTTTCTTCATATCTTATTTTATTATTATGTCTTTCTCAACTTTCTTATGTACGGAAACATTACACCTAAAATGGTAACAGGTCTTAGTTGTTGGGACGAGGTTGGTCCTATTGAGATAAAGATCATCAAGCAAGAAACTAAGTGAGTGGTGCTCCGTTTACATTCTGTGAATTCTTTTCACTCTCCATGTTAGCTTTTGTTTTTGTCATAACAAGTAATGTAAATGACTTATTTGTTAAAAGGACCTATGAGTCTTTTTGTAATAAGTCATTTCTATCTAACTATTATCATTTATGCAGAAAATCCGCCAAATACTCGCCATTCACTAAACACCGTTATAATGAATTCAAGCTCAATGAACAGTGTCAGTGGCGTGATCTGCATAAGTTGTACCCGGATGCCAAAAAGCGGATGTTACACCCATTGTTGACTATGTGATTCTTAGATTGCTATTAAAAGCCAAGGTATGTGTGTTACCTTTATATCAAGTTATATACACGGCTTATATAGTTTCATTTGTTTGACGAATGCAATAGGGCTTACAAAATTATTTTTATTACTTTAATATGATTGAGTAACAAGTAGATAAGTTGTGTACTTGTGTAATTAAGCAATGCCAAACACCCCGTGAGTAGATATAGCAATCCTAAAGACGCCCTTAGCATATCAGGAAGTGCATTGTTATAAATTTTAATAATTGGTTGTTTAGTTACCATATGCAGAACTAAGATACTTACCAAGTACACAGAATTACGAAATTTAGTGACGAGTGCACCTGCATTGAAGATTTTACTATAAACCGACATGCTTTGAGTGATTATGAGGTTTCTTGATACCTAAAGATTTGATTGTATCTATTTCCTTTTGGTACAGATTTTCTCTCGTGGAAGAGGACAACATTGTGCTCAAGGAGTGACGTCAATGGTAGTGATAATAACGCGACTTTAGCTGACTTCCATGGTGTATGCATTACTGTCATTTATGTTAAAGTAGTTAATAAGGTTGGATTGTATCTTTTTATAGGTGTTTGCAAAACTAATACACCAAGCAAAAGCTAAATGTATCAGCAAACCCGTTGTAAACTTGTAATGTCAAAGGATCTTCTTTATTTCAAATCAACGCTATGTTCATTTCGGAAAAGAAGAGCACGAGTTTCATTAAATGGCTGAAATGATCTCAAAGAATATGCTTACTTGAATACTCAGCAACTGTGAATTGCGAAAAACATTTTTGATATTTAGCTATTAAAATTTGTGATCTTCAGTTTCAATTCAACGGGTTTATCATGTTTCCTTGTAGTAATTATATATATATGGGAATGTAGTGAGAAACGTAGTAGTATAATGCATGTGTCATATTACGTTTCGAGATCAGTTATGAGTCGCTAGATTATTGGCTTAATTATAGTTGGCATAGAGCTTATTGATAAGAACAAAGCATGGACGTATTGGAGCAATTGTTTCTGTTAAAGAAATTTCCGCTAGAAATTACATATTATCCAATATCTGCTGCTAGAAATTTCCGCCGCTATGCGCGGGTACTCACCTAGTGTGTCTCAATGAGTTTATTGAATCATTTAAATGGGGGTATATTGATGGCATCTTAATCTTTTATGAGTTTATCTCTTTGTTACATTAAATTTTGTCATCAAATTATACTCGAGAGATAAAACCTACTAGACCTTTCCCACGAAAGCACATCGGAAAGAAATGGCAAAAACAAAGCCAGGAAGTTACACAATTTTCTTTTAAAAAAACTGGCTTAACGCGCGTTGCTCCGGCAACATCAAAGCCAACGCCTTTGGACAAACGCCACGAACAGTATGATAACGTCAAACCGCCTTGGCGTTATCACACCACCGATGACTCTAATGTTATAAACAAATATATATCTTTTGTAAAAACAAAAACGTTTTCGAAGTTAAAAAAATCATCTACACCACTACTGTAGCTTACTATAACTTCTAATCATCTATACCGCTATTGCATAAGGATTTTAATAAGACTTCGATCTTGAACCATAAACTAATTAAAATCTACAAAATTTTGAATTAAATTTCATATATTTTTAAAACAAGACGTTAATCCTTTTGAGCTTTTTCATAATCATAATCTAGGCGGACATTTTTATTAAATAATCTTGATATAATTTTCCGTTAAATGTGTATAATAATTTGAAAATTTGATGTATATTACAAATCCCAACATGAGATTTATAGTCCAATCTCACTATTTAGGACTTCAATTTTGCAAAAACTTAAGGTTCATACTATTAGTATACCTCTTTCATTTTTTTCTACCACTAATATCCTTTTAATACTCGGTATATTGACAAAATAAGACAGTTTTTGACGTTTTTTTTCCGTACGTTTCATATTTTATAATTTTTGAACTGTAAAGCTTTATAATCTCAACTTCGTATTTTTTTCAGCAGTTTTACTCATTTTATTAACCGGAGAAGACTGCTTACGGCTCCGCGTTTTTCTAAGTTTTACTACTTTTGACTTATCAAACTTTATAATTTTCATTCCGTTTTTTTTATTTCCTAGTTTTATAATATAAACAAAATAATAAAAATTTCTTTTTTTTAAGAGATATTACTTATAAAAAAGAGGTATGAGTAACCAAACCCAAACTAAAATGTTTTCATTTGGGAAAGCGCTTTTGAAAACCTTGCTTTGGTTGAATACACTACAATTATTTGATTTTTACCCTACCCTAAAGTATATAGCTTTTGAATCACAAGATCATCAAACAACTTTGTGAATAAGTGTGAATGGTTCACTTTTTTCGTATATTTTTGCTTTAAGACAGCTTAGATCGTTGGAAGTGAGTGCAGAAACATATGAGCCCTATGGTCTATGGAGTCACAAACTTAGAGGCAGAATTTGCTTTTGCTTTTGATCTGTCTTCACTAAAAACAAGTAATTAACTTTAATGTTTGGAAGTGATTTTTTCATTGAAGTTGTTAAAGTTAAATAGTTCCATGTCTTACAATAATATATGTACTTGTACATGTAACAAAATAGCCGTTTAAACAAACAAATGTTAGTGTTATTAGATGAGCAAATGCAAAACGCGTATTGTGGTTCGATCAATGTGTTCATTTATGTTGCTTAACAGTTAACAAACACTTTACGACTTAAACCATTTAAAATTATCATACACAGGGAGGTGGGCGTTACAGGTTTTAGATATACTATCAGGATACTCTCGCGTGTACTCTGTAACATAAGTTTCTCTCAATAATATTTTAATTTTATATTCTTTACAACGACAATTAAATATTTAAGTAACTTTATCTAATGATCTAGCTTAACTAATAGTGACTTCGGTTAAACCCATTGGTCTGATTTTATATTTAAAAATATATACACTATCATTTTACATAACAACATATGTATATATTTATTGATATATAATTTAAATTGTTATATATTATGAATATATAAAATTATATATTTAAGTATTATGGTGTATTAATTACATATTAATTGGTGTTGATTAATTTTGAAAAAAAAAGATCTAGTGACATTTGTACAACGTTTTTTTTATTTGTAAATTATGATAATGAGATGTTTTAATTATAATATTAATAATATTTAATTATATTAAAAAAAGCGGTGAGAACTCTTCGTCATAAACTAAAAAAAAATATATTTAATCATACCATTAAATGTAATTTGTTATATTAAATAATTAATTGTGTATTGTAATGTTATTATTTCAAATTTTTTTAAGTTATGTTAATTTGTATATGAAACATTACTAAAAGTAAGTTGATTTTATAACAATTTTATAAATAGAAAAAGTTTTTTTTTTTAATATATGGTAGAGATTTTCGCGTTAAGCATGATTGAAACTTAAAACCTTTTACATTTTAATTAGTATGACATTCACATAATTTTGGCAACTCGCCCAACTCGTAGTTTACTACTAGTTTGTTAACGATTTCATGTGGTTTAGTGAACCATCAGAGTTGACGTAATAGAATGCAACACTTGGTCTCCTGGTCAATCGAGACAGTCTAGTGTTGTGTTTGAGGTGGGGTATGTTTTAATTTAGCACTAAATTTGTGGTAAAGAGATGAAACCAAATTAGCACTAATATAACAATAATAATCGTGGTCATGTTGCAATCTTGTTACACTTAGGGTGTGTTCGTTTTTCTAAAAAAAAGTCTGAATCGCCTCTGACTCTTCCCAGTCAGACACGCGGTCAGACATGAAGACTGTTTGTTTCTTGTCTTTCCAGTCAGAGGCGAGAAGAAGCAAATCATCTGACTCCGTCAGATGTGGTGATAATGTCTTATTGCCTCTGAATCTTATATATCCATTGACACTCTTGCATCTCATAGTATAAACCGTTCACGTTACAGGGTTACAATGAAGGAGATACCATAAGATACCGGTGATCCGAGATACAAAAACCACCCCCGAGGCCTCAATAATCTTGTAGTGTTCGTGATCACATTCGATCAACAATAAAATAAAAGGTGGTGTTTTGGTGGTTCAATTTCAAGATAAACCTGGATAGAGATAAAAAGAAATGTGTGGTTTATAGTTGATTGCCTGTGAGATAATGTTGGAGGCGTATTTCAATTGTGAGAGTAGTTAGGGTTATATATTACTAGTGTTGTAGTAGCAAGTTAATTTAGGCTAATTTGGTTTTGGGCCAAAATACGGTTAAGGTTATAGTTGGATCACACAAGTGTATAAGGATTTTAGATGGGTTGATTATTTGTGTTCGTCATATATAGTGTGTGAGTATTTATAAAATTGGAGAATTGAATTGAAAACCATAACACAATTTTGCTGATAGGAATGAACCGAGAATGCATGTTTGAGAATCGAAATATTAATCTTCAAAGATATATTCTCGCTATTTATTCGTCGTATTGTACTCTAAAAAAATGAACATTTGAATCGTTCAGACAATTATAAAAAACAAACAACGTTATTTCATTCAGATTCAGACTTTAGGACCGCCTCTTACTAGTAAGAGGCGATAGTCATATTCAGACCCAAAAGATATTAATGAAACAAACACCACCTTAGTCCTCAAGCATCCATTACTCGCATACGTTTGTATCATTTGTCACAAGTAGCTAAACATTTGATTCTCAACTAGTTAATGATAATCCAAAGTAAGTACAGAAAACACAAAAACAAACAAGAGCACATGGGGTCCATCCCAAACATGCTTTAGATTTAGGAGAAAGTGAAAGCTGATCAATGTTCCTTCTGAAAATATTCTTACTCAGTAAGTTTCTACAGATTGATTCATTCGAGACTATGTCTGTCTATGATATGATGACATCATTAGGCACGCCTTCACTTCTTCTGATCAAAATGTTGGTCACAAAAACACTCACTGACGGTTTATCAAGGACACAAGGATCAGAATAGTTGGTCGGACGATGATGTTTCACTATCGTTTGTTGTTTTACTGTTTTTTTTTAATTACTTTTAGCCTAGGTTAGGTTGAATTTTTAACTCTCATCATCATATCTTTTCTCCTTTGAGGGTTATGTAAAAAGGTGGTAGATACATTGATAGATTATGAAAGTCATATAACGAACAAGAAAGTGTAGTCTTAAGTATTTTGAACTTCAGATCTATATGATTGATTGTCTTCATGCAAAAAAGCAAATTAAAAGGAAACCAAAAGATAAAGAGAAAAGAGATGAAGAATAAACAAAGCTAGTAAAAAAAAAAGAAATTTGTTCGTACTTACCCTAAATACATGTTCGTTTAAAGTTTTGTCTAACGTATGTATGAGAAATACTACATTCACCAAAAATTTATACAAAAGTATCCACACAATGATATAGCAAATGTGTTTGACCAATTATAATGCATGTAGTTTTCTCTTTCATCCTTCTCACCCACCATAATTACATGACACATGTATGTGTGGATAATTTTGTGTAAACTTTTTGTGGATATATCATTTCTCTGTATGTAATATCCAACTGACGAAATTGAAACCTTTTCAAAAGAATTATCGTTTGGATATATTTGAAACCTCCCAAAATTTAATAAACTTTAACTCACTCTTATAAAAACCTTCGTTATTTTTTTATTTTTTACACACTTTATTTTACATCAATCAATTTATATGTTAGCTAATGTCTTTCAAAACTATCACAAGAAAGAATAAGAAAGAATCTGACGAACCGTGACTCCCGATGAAGACATAGCTTTGTGTAAAGCTTGGGTACATGTTTCGGATACGTACTTATTAAGAAATGATAAAAAAAGCGGCATGGTTTTGGTTGGACGTAATTGAGTACTTTCATAACAAAATAGGTGATAAAAAAAGAAGCCGTTAACTGCAAATGAAAATAGACGATTCATTCTAAAATTAGTCAATTTTCTTCAATTTACAATAGTGTCTTAAACCGATATCAAAGTGAGGCTTGTGAATATATTGTCTATCAAAAAACTGCAATCGAATATCGTACTATTTATTTATCGGATTTTGCATTTATAAATGTTAGAAAATTTTAAAACAACATCATAAATGAGAGGTAGTTTCTTAATCGCAGGAGGTTAATTTTTAAGTTTTATTATTATTATTGTAATATTTTTTTATTATGTATTACTTAATTTAGTCTTAAATAAAAAAAGTTGAGTTAATGTGACTATCACCTATACGGTGACACTATCCAGAGGCGGATCTAAGTGGGTTCAAGGTGGTTCCCGGGAACCACCTTACGAATCAAAATCATGTAGAAAGTATGCAATATTTTTGCTGGGAACTACCTTAGAATTATGTTAGGACCTACCTTAGATCGAAAGATTCTAGTTTTAAGCCAAAAAAAATTCCGGAATTGTGAGAAATAAATCAGATATGTAGAAGTTGAACAAAGTTCTATTATGACTGTTGAGAGGTAGAGGAAGACTACTTTCTTTGTGTGGGTAACAGTCAAAGAAAATGTGGGGCCATTGAGAGTTATGTTATTCTAATTTTCTTTTAAGTTTTTTAGTATTACTTCTGTCTCATAATTATTGTCCACTTTTGACTTTTTAAGTATTTCTTCGTTAACTTTGACTTAAATAATTTTGTTTGTGTTATATAATATTTGATGAAAGTTATATCAATGAAAAATACATTTAAAACTCTATCTATTCATGTATTATGCATCAAATAT
Source organism: Glebionis coronaria (assembly GCA_025667525.1). Taxonomy (NCBI): domain Eukaryota; kingdom Viridiplantae; phylum Streptophyta; class Magnoliopsida; order Asterales; family Asteraceae; genus Glebionis; species Glebionis coronaria. Next base: position 586,252,520 of record CM046874.1, on the reverse strand, counting down.
TAGATAACACAAACAAAAATATTTATAGTCAAAGTTGATGAATAAAGATTCAAAAAGTCAAACATAGACAATAATTATGGGACGGAGGTAGTATCATATATTGAGATTTCTTTCGAACCAAATCCTATGATTACGTTTTATTTACTTATCAATCTCTGATTCTACGAAGAAAAAAGAATCTGTCATTAACAATATATTTTATCAATGATAGTGAAGCTTTTAGCTAGCTAGCTATAATACAAATACTTGTTTACGTCTCGTTTTCTTATGAGCTCTCAACCTATTAAACCATCGAGGACCTCTAATGTAATCATTTCAATGTCTGATCCAATTTTCAATTAGTATTAAACTGGTGAACAAGTAATACTCGGAAATAAACAACACACTGGAAGTTATACTGAATATAACTATGTGAACTCATCACCAATTTTGTTAAATTAATAAAGTGATTGTGCTAAAATTTTAACCCGACCCGACCCATTATACAAAATTTTTAGCCAGTTAACCTCTTATTCTTATAACATCGTCAAGGAACCACCTTAGTTTTGCTCCTAGATCCGCCACTGACACTACCTTCAATATTAAGGCTAGGCAGAACAGTTGGGTTTTGTCTCGGTCACGACTTCGATTAAATTCGGTCGGCCCATTGTGACGATATTCAATCCCATCTATTCGGTCTATGGAGCTATCTAGTTGTAAAAGTGGGAAATCAAAAAGGAAAATAAAAATGGAGGAAGTGGAGCTGTGTTTTTGCTCTGGGGTTTTTCTTTTATTTCTTTTTTTAAGAAAGAAGATATGTGGGTTTGATATGTGGTTGGTAACTGGATTTTTTTTTTGATTAAATTAAATTAGTTTTAATTGAATAAAATTTGTAATAAATTTTAATATATTGAGCTTTATTTAATTTCTTACGATATATATTAATTTGATAATTTTTAAAGTTAGTTTTGTTAATATATTTTACCTTCTTTATCTCTAAATAAATTTTTTAATCATTTTTAACCATATTTAAGTATAAATATTATTGTAATATTTTTTGTTATTTAATGTAATATTTCTTAATTAAGTGTAGTGTTTTTTTAATTAAATCTAATATTTTTTAATTTAATGTAATGCATTTTTATTAAATGTAATGTTTTTATTAAATAAATAATTTATTTTTTGAACGAGGTCACTATCACACAATATCAAATCAAATAAAATCCTATCTTTTAAAAGGCTCACTTAGTAAATTAGGGGGTGTTTACTAAATTAAGTGCCTTCATTTGAGGCACTTAATTAGCCTCTTAGTAAAGAGATTCGTTTTAATACAGTAGTTCTTTCCACTAAGAGGCACAAAGGGTTGGACCTACTTATTAAGTGGCTCAAAGTGAAAAAGAAACACCCTCTGTTGTTTGCAGCTAACATTTCTAACAAGCACAAAACTCATCAAATCAATTCATTTCGCCACAATATGATCATAAGTTAAGCTTAAATTTCCAATTCAATGCAGCATTATCATTATTTCCAATTAAATTTTCAACATTGTTTTTCTGAATATTATGTTGAATTTCAGTGACTACTTTGATACAGAGTCATTTTAAAAAGTGGAAATGACATATGAAAAAGAAAAAAAGTGGATAGCAAAGAAGAGATTAGCCATTGAAAGTGGTAAGATAGACCCATTCCCAAAATGGTGTAAACATATGACTAATTAATTAGAGATTATGGAGGGTTTTGTTATTTGTTTTATCAAAAGTAGCCGCTATCATCACTTTAGTCAAATCTTTCAACACTTTTGCAATCATATATCATCGTCTTTGGATATTGTTTGTTTCCACTAATCACAAAGATGCTTTAATATTCTAGTCTAGATTATATTAATGTTTATTTAACTTCGTGCCAAGTTTCATTTTGTAATGTCTCAAAAGTATTGTTCAATTTTGGACTTAACCTGTATAAAACTTTAAAAATGTCACTAGTATTATTTAGACAGCCGATTTTATGTAGTGAAATAATTTTAGGATGAAAAAGTATTAGTGAATGTACGAAGCTAGAGTATAAAGTTATCGGATGCACAAAATTTTTAATACGTGTATTTATATAGTACATAATTTTAAGAGCAGGTTCTTTTAAAAAAATAAAGATTTTTAGCAAATATATACATTACGTGATAAAATTTTATTGGGTTCATATGCATTATCGAAAATCCCCTAGCTCCGCCCGTGTGATTGTCTAAGCAAGACCCATTGGATAAGAAAAATCGAAGGTCACTGCAGATAAATGTTAAATAAGGTTAGGTTGGTATAACTAAAGTTTAGAAAAAAAAAAACAATGAGAACATAGTGATTAAGAATGTAATTAATCATAACCAAATGGGAAATGATGAAGCCAAAGTTAGCAATTGTAATAAAAATTTTTTTTTTTTTTTTTGAACAGAGCAATTGTAATAATTTAGGACTAAAGACATAATCATGTTGTATGTGTAATCATTAGACATCAACATGTGCATTAAACTATAAAAAACCATATCTTATAAATGCCATGTAGATCTTACTTAAACCTGTGGGTCATTTTATCATTAACCAATCAGGAACAAACCGTACAATAATAAGGGTTCAATAATGCGAAATTAAATTGAATGTTTGAATAGATGGATAATTAAATCATCATTGAATTAATAGACTGTATTCGATTTTTGTTAACACTTCAAAATTCTATCGATTAAAACCAAGCAACTTTGTTTATTATAATAGGTACTCATGCACACTAGAGTTAAAACGACTCTGGACGAGCTCGACAAGGTTTGGTTGGGTCAATCGTGTTAGATTTAATGTCGAGCTAAATTTAATAATTGACTGTTCATTTTAACTGTTAGCGGGTTCTTTGTATAAGGCCTATTGTTGTAATATTGTGTTAGGCCTATGATGTAATGCATATATATGATCTCATTGTATATTAGGGTAAGACAGAAAATAAACCCTCCTTCATAGTATCACAGCCCCGATCTTAAACTCTAAACAGCCGTCGATTTAACAGGCGACTTTTCTCTCCACAATATTACTACAATCATCATGACAAACTTCAATCCACCTCCAACATCTCCAACCCTCACCTTGGTCGAAAGACTATATGCAGTCCATAACATTAACAGCCTCATTCCCGAAAAACTAGATCTCGATGAGTCAAATTATTCATCGTGGTGTTATTTTTTCAAAGGTCATTGCACCAACTTCGGTGTTACATCGAAGGATCCAGCGATGATGATGCTTCATCATCAACGCCACCAACAGATGAATGGCTTACGGCTGATTCGATCGTCAAGTCATGGATGTTTCTCACTCTTTCATCAATGCTCCGAAAAAGAATGATCAAAGCAAACCCTAAAACGGCTAAAGCCGCCTGGGACACTATTGAAACAATCTTCAAAGATAACAAACGTACCTGAACGGTCGCTTTAAAAGGCGAACTCCGTATGATACAAATGGAAGAACGCACTGCCGAGGAATACCTCTCCAAAATTGATTCCATTATCACCTTGCTTAATGATCTCGACTCGGATGTAAGTGAAGACGACGTTGTCACTTATGCCATTAATGGCTTAAGTGACAAATATGGGAGCCTCGCGCAGATTATCGCTCATAAAGATCCTTTTCTGAATCTCGCTACCGTCCGTTCCATGGTCACAACAGATGAGACGAGGCTTCGCTCAAAGCCTTCCAATCTGCCTTCCAACAACACCTCGAATGCACCACAAGTCCTTCTTGCTGAGGCCAATACAAATCGTGACAATTCAGGTCGCAATGCACGTGAACGTGACACAAGCTTTCGCATTAATTACCGCACCACTGAGGTTTGTCGTAACTTCGGACGTGGGCTCTGTCGTTGGGGTGCGAGCTGCAAATTTATACATGGTCCAAGCCGCAACACCGGGTCTCAAAACACAGGTCAGTTGAGTAGCATGCGTAATTCTATTGTTAATAACTCCATGCAAAGTGGACTTGGTCAAACAGGAATGCAACAAGCAGGTCACCAACAACTACTGAATTTGATTCAAGCCCAAAGTTCATTACTAGCCCAATATGGTATTTCCAACTTGGCAGGCTCAAGACAATCAGGATATAATTCTCTTATGGGCCCCAGGCCCACAATACCCGCTGGTATTCAGTCCACACCGCAACAAGCAGCCCTTTATCCATTTACTCCACAGCAATAGGCTTTATTTAACAATACAGTGCAAGGCTCAAATGTGGCTACTGGTCAAGAAACCTACTCCCTAACGCGTTTAATACCATGACTCTTCAGGACCCCAACAATACAACTTGGAAGATGGACACCGGTGCGTCCTCTCATCTCAACTCCTCTACTAGTAATCTTAGTACTATTCTTAATTCTTGCAAGTATCCATCTGTTCTTGTTGGTGACGGGAATTCTATTCCGGTTACCAACACGGGCCATAGCACTTTAGCCACTCCTTATAGACCCCTTCACTTAAACAATGTACTTATCACACCTAATATCGTTAAAAATTTAATTTTGGTCCGTCAGTTTATCCGTGATAATAAATGTACTATTGAATTTGATGAGTTTGGTTTTTCTGTGAAGGACTTCTGGACCCGTCAAATTCTAATCCGATGTGACAACACGGGTGATCTCTATCATGTCACATCTCCATCGTACCCTCAAGCCTTACTGGTCAGTCAACATATGTGGCATCAACGTCTTGGTCATCCTAGAAGTGAAGTGCTACGTAATTTAGTTTCCAATAATTTCATTTCATGTAATAAGACTAAGTCTCTTGTGCTTTGTCATGCCTGTCAGCTTGGCAAGCACGTGCGACTTCCCTTTTCTGCTTTTGAGACAATTGTTAAGTCTCATTTTGACATAATTCATTCGGATTTGTGGACATCACCACTTTCGAGCATCTCGGCTTTTAAATATTATGTTTTGTTCCTTGATCATTTTTCACATTATTTGTGGGTCTATCCGTTGAAAAATAAGTCCGAGGCACTGTCTAAATTTATTCACTTTCGCGCGTATGTTAAAAATCATTTTCAGTGTGAAATTAAATCATTGCAATGTGACCATGGCGGAGAGTTTGACAACAATGCCCTACACCAATTATTTGCCTCTAATGGTATTACCATTCGGTTCTCGTGTCCTAAAACATCGCAACAAAATAGTAAATCCGAACCTATGATACGCACCATCAACAACCTCATTAGAACCCTATTGTTTCAAGCACACTTGCTACCTACCTTTTGGGTTGAAGCACTACACATGGCTGCCTACTTATTAAATATATTACCATCCACCGCAATACAAAACGAAATACCTCACACTCGTCTTTTTAAGACGACTCCAAATTACACGGACTTACATGTGTTTGGTTGCCTTTGTTACCCACATCTCCACACCAACCATAAACTTGAACCAAGAGAAACGCCCTCCATTTTTCTCGGCTACCCGACCAATCACCGTGGGTATCGATGCCTTGACTTAAATACAAATAAAATTATCCTCTCCCGCCATGTTACTTTTGACGAGACCGTTTTCCTCTACGGATCTATGACACCTCATGCATCACCTTCGTACACCTTTTTAGACAACTCGCCCAATCTTATTCAACAACATTTACTAACCAAATCCATAATATCTCCCACTCCACCTCATGTACGTGAACCACATCATAAAGACTCACCTCACTCTTCGCACAACACCACGACTACACCTATACAAACTGAGCCCCTTATTCCACACCAATAACCCATCGTCACCAACTCAGCCCAGCAGCCTGCTTCAACCGAATCACAACCTGCCTCCACAACCATTACACCTACTGCCCACCCAAATCCAGCCTCGACTCACTCCATGGTCACACGCTTCCATGTCGGTACTAACAAAGCTACTCAACGCTATACTTTAAATGTGTCCACCATTTCCCCCCTTCTAAAAACTTATAAACAAGCCTTCAATGACCATCATTGGTATCGTGCTATGCTTTATGAATATAATGCTTTAATTAAAAATAATACTTGGGTTCTAGTACCTAGGCCACCGGATGCGAACATTGTTCGTTCCTTGTGGCTCTTTCGGCATAAGTACAATACCGTTGGCAGCCTTAATCGTTACAAGGCTCGCCTTGTTGCGAATGGAAGCACCCAGGTTACAGGTATTGATGTAGATGAGACGTTTAGCCTAGTGGTTAAGCCGACCACTATTCGCACAGTACTAAGTTTGGATATTTCTAGACATTGGTCTGTTTATCAACTCTATGTCAAGAATGCCTTTTTACATAGTAATCTATTTGAGACTATTTATATGCATCAGCCTCCTGGTTTTTGGGATGCGCACCATCCAGAACATGTTTTTCTTTTGTAGAGATCACTTTATGGGCTTAAACAAGCTCCCCGGGCTTGGTTTCAGAGATTTGCTGCTTACGCTTCACGTGTTGGTTTTCATCACAGTCGTTGTGACTCATCACTATTTATCTACAGACATGGGACTGGTATAGCTTATTTACTTATGTATGTGGATGATATTGTTTTGACTGCCTCTTCTACTCCTTCACTTAAGCGGGTTATTGCTTCTCTACATGTAGAGTTCTCTATGACAGATTTGGGCCCTCTTAACTAATTTTGGGAGTTTCTGTGACTCGTAACAGGTCTGGGATGTTCTTGTCTCAATAGAAATATGCCTTCGAGGTACTTGAGCGTGCTGGTATGCTTACTTGTAATCCGTGTCGTACTCCTGTTGACACAGATTCCAAGCTTTCTGCTGATGGTGACTATGTTGTTGATCCTACATTATATCGCAGTCTTGCGGGGGGCACTACAATATTTGACTTTTACACGGCCAGATATTTTATATGCAGTTCAACAAGTTTGTTTATTTATGTATGATCCTCGGGAGCCCCATTTTGCTGCTCTCAAGAGGATCTTGCGATATGTGCGAGGTACTTTGACTCATGGTTTACAATTATATGCATCTACGACATCATCTTTGGTAGATTATTCCGATGCAACTTGGGCCGGATGCCCTACTACACGGCGGTCTACTTCCGGGTATTGCGTCTTTCTGTGTAACAATCTACTATCTTGGTCTTCGAAGCGACAGGTTACACTCTCTCGCTCTAGTGCTGAAGCCGAATATCGGGGTGTTGCTAATGCTGTAGCGGAGACATGCTGGCTACGCAACCTTTTACGTGAGCTTCACACACCACTGTCTATAGCTACACTTGTCTATTGTGACAATGTGAGTGCGGTCTACCTATCCTCTAATCTCGTGCAACATCAACGTACGAAACACATTGAGATTGACATTCATTTTGTTAGAGACTTAGTTACCACTGGTCATATTCGGGTACTGCATGTTCCGTCGCGTTATCAGTACGCGAATATTCTCACCAAAGGTCTCCCTACTGCATTGTTTGATGAGTTTCGCTCCAGCTTGAGTGTTCGTTCCTCTCCCGCTCAAACTGCGGGGGGATGTTAGCGGGTTCTTTGTATAAGGCCCATTGTTGTAGTATTTGTGTTAGGCCCATGATTTAATGCATATATATGATCTCATTGTACATTAGGGCAAGACAGGAAATAAACCCTCCTTCATTAACTTATTCTTGATGCATTGTTGGTTACTTGGTTAAGTATCGATTTACAAGTTAGATGCAAAATGAATCATGAGTAGACAAGCAATTAGATTAATGATTCAAGCTTTGTTCATTACTTAAGGTTGCGTTATAAAATTTATAACATTTGCATGTTAAATTAAATGTGATAAGAGTAAGTAATAAAGGGGCGCTAAAAGTATTTTTTTAATCAAATTCTATTAAAAAAAGTCAAAAAAAGTTATTTTTATCAAGTCATATTTAAAAAAAGGAGTAAGTAATAGAGAGAACACTAAAAGTATATTGTTACTAAAAAGAGTAAGTAAAAGTGTAAAACTTTTAATAACTCTTTTTTGATTAGAAATAAGAGTAAACAAAAGTTGTAAGTTTCTTTTACTTACTTTTATATTCATTGTGTTTTAGTAAAAAAAGTTTTAATGACTTATATAATTGTAAATTTTATTAGTAAGCAAAACTTTTAATAAGTAGTTATTTATTTTGTTGTGTTGTATGCAACATCGACTTAATGCGATTTACATTTTTCTGTCACATTAGATTTCTCTCTCCGGCGACCTACAGATGATCTAGTTACCATAACAAGGTAACCAAGTTCAAAAAAAATTATTTAATAAATAAAAATATTACATTTAATAAAAAACATTACATCAAATAAAAAACATTACATAATAATTCTGTAGAAACTAGAAGGGGGGTTTGAATAGTTTCTAGTTCATTTTCAAAACATTTTGGTAAAACCCACTGACCGCGGTTCTTTATTGTACCCGCGATTCTTTATCACTAAGGAACCGCGTGTCCATTTAAGGAACCGCCGACAGTGGATTTAACCTTTTGTTACATGTTAAACTTTGACAATCCTTGGTATCAAATTCTTGATCAAGCTTGACTATTTATGAGATGTGTTTGAATGAAAGATAAATACTACAAGTAAGAAAGCACACAAACACATCAAATCAAGAGTACATCAAGCAATAGTCTAAACACTAAGCACACACGTACTAAGTATAAGCTTTTCCGCAACTAAGATGTTTAGACTAAGTGATGTACACTTGACCATAATCTAAACATGAAGCACACATGTACTAAGCCTTAACTTTTCCGCAACTTAGATGTTTAGATCATGAGATGCACACAACACACAACAACATATAAATGCATCAATAAGAGTAAAGACATAAATGTAAAGGAAAGTACCGACATGGTGATTTATAGTGGTTCGGTCACGAAGCTCCTCTTCGCCCAACTCCACTCCTCGAGTACACCTTACTCTAGAGTTACTTCACTAGTCAACAAACTCCTTAAGGTGGAAAAACCATACACAACGTCGCTTATCCAATTTCCGACTCTAAGCTAAAAGTCGAGTCCTAATCTTAGGTAGGACCAATCTACACCCATCTACACAACTTCCAAATTGACACACCAATTTGGATCTACACAACTACACAACTCTTCACACCTACACCACTCTTCACAACTACACAACTACCCCACTCTTCATAACTACACAACTACCCAACTCTTCACAACTACACAACTCTTCACCCTAGTTATGTTTTATGGCCCAATATAACAAACCTTGTGTTTTATGGCCTAAACACATAAACCATATAGATCTAAGTACTCACCACTTAGATCTATGACTCTAACACTATATCCAAGTATTAACAAACTTAGATCTACACAACTAACACCTGATCCAAGGATACCCATCTCTTGGATCTACTACCCTTACAAACACATCCAAGTGAACCCAACACTTGGATCTTCTACATATACATAGTAGGAAAACAATGACTTGATCTAGAGGGAGAGATCTTTATCATGTTATGAACCCAACACTTCATGGTAATGAAAGTGTTCTTCTCTTTGCCCTTGAGAGGCTGAGAGGATTGAAGGAGAGAATCACATCTTAAACAAGATTAATCTAAACTAACTAATCAAGTAGTTTAAAGATGTTTTTGAAGAAACTATGCAAAAAGAGTTGAAAGAAAAGCTGGAAATGATCCACTATTTATAGGACAACAATGCAACGGCTATAAAGACCCGCGGTTCCTTAAGTGCCCCCGCGGTTCTTTATCAATAAGGAACCGCGGGTTCCTTTAAGGAACCTCCGACTTGGAGTCCGTGCATTTTTGTCCTTTAGTAGGGATATGCCATCTGGGGTAGGTCATACCCTCAAAGGATATTCCTTTGGCATATGGAATATGCCAAATTCAAATTAAAGAATATTTTTTGGAATATGCCTTAGGGAATATTCTTTGGAATATTTAAAATTCAAATTTCCATTTTCTTTTTAATAAAATATTTTCTTAAAAATAAAGTTTATTAAAATCTTTTGTCATATTTGATTAAATGTGAGTTTTAAGAAAATATTAATCATTGATCACTTAGTTAGGTTAATGACATGTTTATTCATACCTTGAGTGATTAATGCCGAATGCGATCTTGGAGATATCGAGAAAAGTATACAAATGTATTCTTGAGTGATTACGAGTACCTTAACATTTTATATAATGTATTGCGAATTATACGTTTGTCATCAACAAAACACAAAGAGATTATATCGACAAAACATCGTAATGTTTGCACTAACAATCTTCCCCTTTTTGATGATGACAAACAAGTAAACCGCAACGCATATTAAAAGGTATAAGTTACTCCTTTACACTTACTTCTCCTCCAGTGGAAGGCAAAGCCTCAGCTGGCACACCAGGGACATTCAAGTCAAAGACAACGTCAGAGAAGTCGAAGACAATCTGAAGTCATACTCACCAGTGATTATGGATAGCTGGGATGTATAAGGAATGTGCTGGTGTTCAAGGATCTCTGAGTTGACAATGCTCAAAGATCACTTAAGAACCCTAGAAGTCTGGGACAATCAAAGCTTGTCCAATCCTTTATAATTTAGGCGGGAGAATCAACCAAGTGTTTTGAGCATGACAAAACAAGAGATTCAAGATAAAGCCTAGTACGACCTAGTGGGACAAAAGGTGAACAGTTGGCAGAACTGTTCACCTAAAGTTGTTTAAAGGTATGTATGATTTGGACATACATTTAATACGTTGTACTCTTCTATTCAGAAGATGAAACGTATCAACTACTCCCACTAAGGAAGCAACCTTGTACCACTATAAATAGGAGTGAGAAAAGAGAATTAAATCAACCCTTGTGCTTGGATAATTTATCTAAGTTCTTTCTCACCTTGGAACCGCTGAGCCCTCAGCTGTCTACCAGCGTCTCATTGGTTCCCTTGTAAACTTGAGTCTCGAATCTAGTTTACTTGTTCTAGGGTTCATTTCTTGTTGTCATTCAACGAGTGTATTCATAGCACTTTGTAATACTTTGTTTATAACAGTTAATAAAGCATTACGCGTTTGAAAAGTAGTTCATTGTGTTTTTCGTGGTTGTAAGAGTTATAGTTATCAACAATTGTCATATTAAGGGACTTTCAATTGGTATCAGAGCGATTTGATTTATAAAACTTTTCATAAACCGTTCTTGTTTTTAAAGTCAAGATCTTAATATGGATGATACTATACCTCCTCCACCCTTTGGTCAAATCAGTCAAGGTACCACTTCGACCACCGCACCGACCACCACATCTACTACCATGCCTACACCAGTTGTAAGCACTGGTAATAATGATGATGACCTTCCCCAACTACTTGATGTTCAAGGGGGGTCACATGTGTCCAATGTTCCAGCATTTGATGAAGAAGATTTTTCAAGTTGGAAAAGTGAATTTCTTATATATTTAGATGGCTTAGAACCCTTTTTGATAGAAATCTTAGAAAATGGTCCCTATGTACCACTGGTCGTTTCCTCTACCCCTGAGAGACCCATTAAGAAGCCTGTTAAGCAATGGTCTCCAGCGGATAGACGTCTGGCTAACCAGGACAAGAGACTCAAAAGTATCATAGTCTCTTGCCTACCCAAGAACATTATGAAGTCCATCATTAAATACAACTCTGCTAAGGAGATGTGGACTGAGTTAGTTCTAGGGTATGAAGGTCTAGAGGAAACAAAAGAAACCAAAATCCAAGCCCTTAGACTTAAGTTTAATGCTTTTAAAGATTTAGAAACAGAAATTGTTGCACAAACTTATACTAGGCTTAAGATTTTATTGAATGATTTGGGAAACAATGGAGTTGTTCTACCTAAGGCTGAGGTTAATGCTACATTTGTCAATAGTTTACCTAGAAAATGTCTTAGCCTAAATCAGACCTTAAGAGCAAACAATGCTATAAAAAATGATACTTTAGCCCAATTGTTTGGTAGATATAACTATGAAGAAGGGCTAATTGACTCTATTTACAAATTAGAGACTGACAGGTTTACCACCAATATCACTGGTTCAAAAGCTCTTGTTGCTAACCATTCCTTTCAGGACAGCGACTCTGACATAGAAGAGGACACCAGAAGTAGTCAAGAATTTCTTGATGAATTACATGTTGAGTTCCATGACAGAGCCCTTCTAGCTGACCAAAAGAGGTACTACAAGAGATCTGGTAGAGTTGGAGCTACAAAGGTTGATAAATCCAAGGTGTCATTTTACACTTGTGGAAAGACTGGTCACTTTCAGAAGGGTTGCTGGTCAAACAAAACCTCCTCTCCAAGCTTTCCTTCATCCAGCAACAACAGTAGCAAGAAGAAGTTTTCCACCTCACCTTTCAAGCAAACTTCTCACTCTGACTCAGAGGGGAAGAAGGACTACAAAGTTAAGTACAAAGCCTTGAAAGCTGAGCTGTTAAAACTCAACCAGAAAGCTGATGATGCAGCCAAGAAAAAAGATGTTAAGAAGACTGAAAAAGGTTTGATTGCTGCCTCATTCGACTGGGATGATGAACCCCTCACATCTGAGGATGAAGGTACCACTACCGTCAGAGCCTTTATGGCTGTCGCTGATGAAGAACCCGCTGTGGGTAAAAGTGAAGCAAGATCTGGTCAATGGGTGGACATCACCATGAAAAAGGTACAAAGAATGCTATCTATGGCTGAAGGTCCTGATAGAGACCATGTCAGTGACTATACCTTTGTTGACCTCCACTTTGTGGAAGAGCAAAGAAAAAACCTGTAAAACAAATTTCATAGTCTTAAAACAGAGTTAAATCTTTGCCAATCTGAATTAACAAATCTTAAACCATTTGTGAATCTTGCTAATCAACTTCAAAATGAAGTAAGCAAATTATCCATTGAAAATGAGTCTTTATCTAATGAAAACTCAGAACTCAGAAAAACCATTGACAAATGGAATTTGGCTCAATCCACAGTGGAAGAAATAGTCGTTGAATCCATACCTGGTGATGTGATTCAGGCTATTGGGGGAAAGGGTAGATACAAAAACCATATACCTGTTCCCAGTGTTAAATTTGTCCCTTCAGATGTTTCTTCTCCATCTTCCACCTCTGTGGATGAGAAAAACTCTGACAAGAAATCAGAGGTACCAGCCCCACCAAGACTCGTTGGTGCTAACCCATCTGATTCCTTGCTTGGCCCAAAACCTCCAACCAAAACCCCTGGGAATTCAATTCTCAAAGTCGCTGATAAAGCGAACAAAAATGTTTTTGTGGCCAAGGACTCCAACAAACCCACTCCTCCCCCTGAAGAGCTTTCACCCACCAATCAACTTCTCCTTACCTTGATGGAAGAAGTAAAGGGGTTGAAAGAACAAATCAACCCCAAAGTTAATAGTCCATCTGTTAACTCTCTTGGTGAAGGATCTAGTAGCTCTAAGGGGAGAGCTTTATTCAGACCTTGCAAGCATTGCGGTTTCAAGAATCATTCATCTGAGGATTTCTCAAAGAAACCAAAATGTATCACATGCGAGTCTACTGAACACACTTCTAGAGAGCATGAGGAGGTCATTGCGGTTCAAAGAACCAGAACTCAAATGAGATCAAAAACTCCTCACATGCCCTCAAGAAGAGTTGAGCCTAAACCAAGAGACAATTCTCAAGGTTACAGACCAAATCCCCCATGCAAGTACTGCGGCTTCTTCGACCATCACTCTTGTTGGAAATACGTTTTTCCAAGGAAAGTCTCGATCACATCATTATTAGCATAGATCACGAGCTATAGACTATTTAGGACATTGTAACTTGGAGTGACCTCCCTTTGGGGGAGATTGTTGGAAATACGTTTTTACGTATTTAGAAAGGATCGGTCACTCCAATGATATTAGGCTCGTGATCCAATATAGCCCATATAGCCCACATGTAGGGTGGGCTATATAAACCCTCCTCCTAGCATGTTAGGAGGGGTTGTTGAACACTTACTTAATCACAATTCCATCTTTCTCATCTTCCTCTCCTTTCTCTCTCTTCTTTCTCTCTCTAAGTTCTTCCCATTTCCCTTCCATCTCAATAGGTAAATCACAAAATGCCTAATCCTTAGAAAACATCGATCCTATAATTGGCATCAGAGCCTCGGTTCCATCCTTGGATCGTTCTTATTTTCGATTTCGGTGGTCTATAAAAAATCTTTTTGGTCCGATTTGTTATATGTTTGTCACGTGTTTTGTCATAGTTGTTATTTTGTCTTGTCACAATCTGTTGGTCTCAAAATGATTGTCCAAATCCGTGTCAAAGTTCCTCGTATCAAAATTTTGTTGTCCAAATCTGTGTCACGCCTCGTATCAAAATCATTTTTATCCAATTTTTTGTACCTTGTTTTTTTTTGTGTTTATCCTTGTATTCATATTTCTATTTACTAGGAGTTTAAACCAGTAACTGTAATATCCGACTCATGGACTTACTAAACTAATACCAACACATCGTCTCCTATACCCTTACATCTAGACTCGTATAAACACATTTCTATGATACCCGTTTTATTAAAAAACGTTCCTGTTATCTTTAAAAAGTTTTTTTTTCGTTTAACTCAAATTCATCATTGATCTATAAACTGTTTCGATTGGCAATGAAAATCAAACATGCAATTCATTAAAAACCTACCCGTGACCAATCTTAATGATCTTATAGCCATCGCATAATGGTTCGGATTTCATGGTTCGGGTTTGCTGTTTGAGTTCATCACTGTAAAGAGGGGCTGAGCTTTAGATGAAATGGGATAGATAAATAGCTTGATCTGTGTTTCTCAAAGATGGGGCGGATGCTACAAGAATGGGAGAGATAATGTTGATAAGGGGGGACGGAGGTTACGATGGTGTTCTGGGAGGGTGTTGTTTTTTGTTGGTGGTGGAAACTTTGTTTATACCGTAAGGATAAGAAGAAGTATGTGTGTTTTGTGTGATTTGATTTTTTGTTAATGTGAGATTATATATCCCCAGATATTGCAGCCTCCTATTGGACCATTTTTTTTGTGGCTACTTGTGGCTTGCCACTTTACACGTGGTCTTCTAGGAATGTGAGGGCGGAAGTAACTGGACACACATGTGGGTTTGGTGTGAGTAGGTTTGACTGTGATTATTTGTATCTACACGTGGCCATCTCGTAAATAATGGGGCGGATATTTCTATGTGTCTCAAAACATTGGTTTATGATAAAGTTTTTGATATGATAAAGTTTTTGATATGGGCCAGAAACACTTAACATGGATTATGGGCCTTGGACTCAATTTTTAGCATTGCAAAACGGGCTCCAGTAAATTTGGACAAAACATTGGTTTGAACATTTCACTTGGACGAAACTATTAAGTTTTGGTGTAATGATAAATTTTTAATTTTAAATTTTTTATCATTTATTGAATTTAATCGAGGCATCGTGACGAGTCAAAAGTGACGTGACAACGTGACGAGACAAGATGACGAGACAAATGTGACGAGAATTTATTTGAGACGAGACCAATGAAAAAATTGGGCGATTTTTTAGTGGCTACAGATTTTTTTTGGATCGGGTATTGATTATTTGAAGACGGAGACGAATTTCTTCGAAGGCGTGTACTTATTTTTTCCTTTAACAGATAACTTGCTCGTGCTTAATCTTAGAATGAAGACTTGTTTATCTAGTTTCCGGGTTCGGGGTGGTTGGTTGATGACTCGGATAACTATCACTTAAAGGGGTTACATTGTTGTACTCAGTGTCACGCGCTTAGTCGACGTGGATAATTTCAAGAGGTGTTGTGCTTATAGACATCTTCAGTGATGCATTGGGTACTTAAAGATTTCTCCACCATTCTTCATTCAACAAATGTGCAAGCTTAAGTCACAAGATCGAAGGATTCTTATTTAGTTTCACGTTTGATGTATCTGGTTCATTCCATCAGTGGTCACTTCAAATTGCCTTCACGTGGGTTGGTAAAGATGGCCATGGAGAGTTTATGAGTAGAGATTTTCGATCAACAGCTGATTCTCACCGAATATAATTTAGCTTATTTATTATTCTCTCGAGATTTTCAGGTTCATGTGCTTACGATTTATTGATGGTTCCGAGTTTCGAAACCATCAAGGGGGAAGAAGAAGACACATTGAACGCACAAAGAGTACACGTGATGAACTTCATACCTTCTTTTGATTTGAAGACATTTCCGGGATGACATTTGTCATAGCCGCAGAGAAAATCAGTGTTATAACTCGTGGCGTTATCAATCTCTAAACGGTACACTACTGATTCGATGTTTAATTGTTTGGTGGTTGCAATTATTCATCATCATTATCCTATATGCATTCCCGGGACTTAATTGACTCTGGTCCATCTCCAGAAGAAGATATGTGCATTTCCGGGACTTAATTGACTTTGGTGTTACGATGTCAACTTCATGAATGGGATAAAGTGTCCACTTCAGTATTTGAGCTTCATAATTGGGATTGATTTACTTTCTTCAACTATGTGGGGGAAGAAATGTCTTGATTCTTTCTGGTATGCATAACTTGAACTCTCATGCAGAAGAATTATTCAAGCGTGAGAAGAAAAGTTGTTGATCTACTTGGTGTGCCCCAGACTTTCAGTCCCTCTTAGCAACGTTATCATGTTATATGATGGGATTTGCTTGTTAGATTCCGTTGTGCGCTTAATCATTCTAAGCTTTATTGAAAGCTTTGAAGTTGCTTACGAGGATTGTCGGTTTAGGGGGAAGCTACCTAAAAGCTTCTACATCAAGTTGATGTGGCATGAATTAGGGGGAAGTTAATTCAGAAGCTTCTCCTTAACCAGAAGTATATGGGTTACTTAGCTCGTGCCGTTACAGTATTTCTTCTACAAGTTACTTTAAAGATGAGTCGTTTTGAAGACGAAGGCCTCAAAAGACATCATCAGCATTGGACGCTTCATGAAAGCTCTTGTTCTTTATCATTATGTACTTGTTAGGAAAAAATATTGTAAGTAATTCTACACGTCGTCCCATGGGGGAAGATTGTTGGAAACTCACTTTATGTGACGACATTTAAGAATTCCCATTAGTTATCATAGTCACACACGCTTAGACTAGACTAGGTTCAATGTATAGTTTAAGGTTCGTGTGTGACTATATATACCCCTCCTTAGCTTCCAAGGAGGGGTGTTGCTTGTGTTTTTCATTCATTAGCTTAATACATTTTCTATCTTTCACACATTCAACCTTTCTCTCTCAACTCAACAATGGCTTCTATCACCTATCACCCTACTAGACCACCGGATTAGCATTTAGCAAATCCACAACTCTGATGAGTGCGAGCATTATCCCGGATGTGACATATGTGGAAGTATGCGTCATGAACCCAGAGACTGCAACCAAAGAGGGGGAGGAAACTAATAACTAGATTTTACTCAGGTTAAAAATTATCGTTATACCAATCTAATCGAATTGATCTAGGTTCTCTATGTGACTCAGTTTTATTTTTGTGGAACAAAAAGGTTGTCGTTGTAGTATATTTAAAGCGCAAAACAATTAAAATTAAATGGCGTTATAATAAAAGAGCGTGAAAATAAATCTAAGTCTACTTAAAATAAAGAACGTTAAATAAAGTGACCTAAAAGTAAAGCGTGACGGAAATTAAAATTAGACAAGAATTAAAATGAGAACGTAAAAATTAAACAAGACAAAAATATAAAAAAACAACCCAATCGGAATGTTGAATTACCTACCCTGATCGGAATGTAGATCGGAAACCTCTGATTGGAATGACTGTCACTTACCTGATCGGAATATCCAAACGAACACCTCTGATCGGAATATGAACCTAACTCCAGATCGGAATGCTATTCACCTCTTGATCGGAATGTATAGTAGATCCTTGATCGGAATATGTCACTTAATCC
This sequence comes from Glebionis coronaria, assembly GCA_025667525.1. Taxonomy (NCBI): domain Eukaryota; kingdom Viridiplantae; phylum Streptophyta; class Magnoliopsida; order Asterales; family Asteraceae; genus Glebionis; species Glebionis coronaria. The sequence goes on along the minus strand of CM046874.1, from coordinate 586,234,724 downwards.
AGATCGGAATACTACTAACTCCCCCAATCGGAATATTGATCAGAACCAACTATCGGAATGTAGCCTCAGGAGATCTCATCGGAATATGGATTTACCTCTAGATCGGAATGAAGAGTATAGTTCTGATCGGAATGCTGTCACTTTTCAGATCGGAATAACACTAGACACCCCAAATCGGAATGTGACAAACCCTTTTCCGATGGGGAGATCGGAATCTCCGTCGGAATACAAAACCCTTTTCCGATTGTAAGATCGGAATACCGTAGGAAGAGCACAAAATAAGCTAAACAAATAAGCTATGATTCTAATAAGCACAAGTCTAAAATCCTAAGGCAAACCGATTAAGAAAAAGCTAATAAACAGAAATTTGAAGACTTTTTAAACACGAAAAGGATAAGCTTTAAAAAAACAACTTTTTATACGAAAATAATTTTTATAAAAACTTTATAAACTTGAAAAGAAACAAAATAAGCTATGAAAATAAATGATTTAAAACAATCAAAAGCATAAAAATGAAATCTTTAAACAAATAAACAAGACAAAAAGCATATAAATCAAAGATTAAAAAAAGGTAGAATGAGATCAACAATATATAAAGGTGCGAGAATTAAAAGAAACACTTACTTGAAATTAAATGGTAAATAAGGTGCAAGACATGTAATTAAAGGTGCAAGTAAATAAAGGTGCATAAAAGTAAAGGTGGAAGAACTAATTGTCACGATTAGTCAACAAAAACAAATGAATGAAAATGGGGTGTATTTATAGGAGATTAGGAGGGTGGTTAGAGGAAGCTTCCTCCCCTCCTTCCTTTCTTCTTAATTGCGCCATCAAGTCCTTCCTTCTTAATCTCTTTGTTAATCTTGGACTTTGATGACTTTTGGCTCTGGATTTCTTTGGACTCGTCTTTTAATTCTTCGATAAATAAGACTTGAGTTCCTCGGCTTTTGATAAACTTCCGTCTTTTGACTTTTTCTTCGATAAATCTTCAGAATTGGTCTTGGACTTCCGTTCTTTTTGCACTCTTGACTTCTTGACTTCGTCTTTCGTCTTTTTCTTCAATAAAAGTCCGTAAATGCCCGTGAATTCCCGTGTTTTCTCCACTTTTCACCTTTTCGTCCTAAATCACAACAAACACACAAACCACGCATAATTCTGACATAAAAGACATAAAATACACGTTTTGGTCCGGTTATTATTGTAGTTAAGTGGTAGAAAAGATGTGTGTTTACACACATATCAAATCCCCTACACTTGACCATTGCAATGTCCTCATGCAATGCATTAGTTACAAAGCACGTTTACATTTTTCATCACAATTAATCCATGTTGGCCTTTATTAAAGAGATAGAAACTATAAACATTCAAAGTAAAGAAATCAAAAAGCATACCTTTGGTTTTGGAAATATCATGAATAATCATCATCCTCAACTTCTCACTTTCTCCAAACCAAGCTTAAGAACGAGATCATTGTTATTATAAGTTAGCAAACTAACACGAACTCATGTGGTCCAATTATTCACTTAGACTCCCTTATTCCTAGGGGTATCTTTTATATTTTATTGTTGTCTTGAATGATCACGAGGATACATTGTTTGACTTATTTCGATAGTTATTTAGTCTGAAAATAAAGTGAACGATTTAATCAATAGTTAGCTAAAGGACAAAATCTTTTAAAACTGCTTCTCGGGACCTCATAAAGTTCATATCTTGGCATAACTCGCTTGGCGATTTGAGACCTTTCTCGGACCGATATTTGGCAGCGACTTCATACTTCAAACCTTGAGAGACGTTCATGAAATTATGGTCTTCTCTTCATATAGGAATTTCTTCACTTGAAGTTTTGAGAGATTCATACTTGGACCACGACTTCTTCATTTTTCTCCAATCTTTATTTTGGACTTTGATATACAACGATCCGCCTCCTTTTATGACTTGGATCTATTTATCCTCATACCTTGTTAGGGTCTTTTCGGATACACTTCTCCATGACTTTTGGGGAGTTTTTGCTTTTCGTCGTGTGTCTCGATCCTTCATATTGATTTTCGATAAATGATTCTTCACATCACTTTGGATCTTCAGCAACAAAATATAGCCCTCATGCCTTGTTAGGGCCTTTTCGAACTCGCCAATCTTCGCATCCCGCTTCAATAAGTTATGCCTTGGCTATGAACTCTAATCCATACCGAGCAACTTTTAAACGATCTTGGGCTAGAAGCTAAGTAACTTTTCAAATCGTACAACCTTATTTATTAGCAGATAAATTATTTAGCAAGCGATGGGAGAATAGGCTCATAATTAACTCACATAAATTTACGAAAGAATACCGGACTTATAATTGGCTCTATCGTCTCTCGTTCTCCACAATTTAAAATCTCAAAGAATAAGACTCGTGGATGCTTAGCCTATTAAATCAAAGTTTTGGGTTTTCGAGTCGCCTATAGGATCTTGCAAATTCTTAGACTTTTTCAAGTTTATAAATCGCGTTTTAAAGTTCCCTTGATAAACGACTCTCTAGGATCAATTATAGGAACTTGCGAAAAGTTCTTGTTCTTAACCCGTGAGAGTTAAGACTTTCGCGTTTTATAGCTCCCTATATAACAGCCTAGCAAAACTTGACTTAAACACGTTAAGGATACCAGCTAGAGTAACTTAGACAAGTAAACTCGGGTTGAGTCAAAAGATTCACAACGTTTGAAAATAAAAAACCACTTATTCAAAGATTTATTCTACCAAAGGAAGAAAATAACTATACAAAGATAAAAACGAATAGGCCAAAATAGATCAAAAATTTTAAAAAATGTCGAAAAATCAAATTTTCCGGTTAAAATGAGGGCAAATTCATGGAAAAGACCACTTAACTTCGATAGAAGTCCCCCTACACTTAAGATAAACATTGTCCTCAATGTTTAAGCATGTGGGATTAAATTCCCCTACACTTAGGACATTGTGCACGTAGTTTAAATCTCGCTAAGGAAAGGACAACTAACGAGATTCCTATTTAATATTGAGAAATATAAAATAGTGAATCGAAAAGAGTTTAGGATAGAACCAGGAAGAAGTGAACACGGAATCACGGGTCGTCAAGAATCATCAAGAGTGTGTCATTGAAGCTCGAATCCCTGATTAAGAAAGGAGAGAGCAAACACCAACGGGTCTCCCCTACACTTATGATAAAGAAAGCGAAAAGATAGATGCATGGGTTGCCTCCTAAGAAGCGCTTGATTTTTGTTAACCGAGTCATGAGCCTGACTCGACCTTGATCATCATAGGAAGAAGCATGAAACATATCCACCAGGATCAAAGACATAGTTTTCGTCCATCAATAAGCACAAGCTTAAGGCGAACAAGGCAAGCCAAAGAAGAGTAGGCAAGGTTCCCTTAAGCAGCGATGGAGCACGGTGGAAGCAAGGGTGAAGTGGTGCAAGCAGATTTCCATAAGTTCCAAAGATATTTCCTTTTATTTCATCAGGTGGATACTGAGATGGCTGCAGAATGTCAATACCGGGATCGAACACTTGTTCCTTTAAGGGAAAATAGCACTCAGGCTCAGCAGAATGGGAAGAAGATCCGCGAAGAAGCACAACCTCGTCCTCAGAAGGGGGACAAAGAGGTGTTAACTCATACGTGCTGCGGATATTGGTGTCGACCGGTTTCTTCTCCTTAGAAAGAATGTGCTTCAAATCCAAAGTAGGATCAAGACGATAATCTTCAAAGTCCAAAGGAGGTGAATCACTCTCATGAGGGAAGTAAGTGTTGAGAAACAAATAGAAGTCTTCCTCAAATGAGTAATCGTCCAAAGTAGGATCGAGTGATGGCGGAGGATCTTCATCGTGTGAAGAATCGCTCGAAAGAGTATCAGCCTCATCGAAATCATCATACGTGGGCATGTCCGGATACTCAGAAGTAAGGTCATCATAATCATCCGAGTCTGAGCTAGAATCATCATCATAAGCATCAAAGACCGGTGGCGAATCATAAATGGGAGAAGGGTCGAAATTGGGGCGAGAATCATCCACATCATCTTGAAAAAGTGGATTATCGATGCAAGAGTCGAATAGAGGATTATCGTAGACGGTAAATTCATCGAGCACATTAATCATATTCACTGATTCGCGGCCTCCAAAGGTTGTACTTGTAAGCTTCCCCATTTTAAAAACTTGTGCATCATCCCCGACTCTTAAGATTAACTCACCTTCGGCCACATCCACTAAAGCTCGTCCAGTTCTCAAGAATGGCCGACCAAGTATTAAAGGAATACGAGGGTCCATTTCAAAATCAACAACGACAAAGTCGACCGGGAAAGTAAATGTGCCAACTTTAATAAACACGTCTTCGGCTATACCAACGGGGTAAGCGAGAGTGCGATTTGCAAGTTCAAGAGTCATCTTTGTTGGAGTGAGGTCGGGCAATGATAGTGTTTTCCAAACACTTAATGGCATCAAATTAATACTAGCCCCGAGATTAGCAAGGGCAGTAAATTCTTCAGTTTTGTTGAACACGCAAGGCAACACGAAACGACCGGGATCTCCAAGCTTTTCCGGCAGTTCTTTAAGAATAACTGCAGAGCAGTTTTCATTTAAGCGTATGTTGGCGAGTTCAATCAGCTTCTCCTTCTTGTTAAGTAATTCCTTAAATGCTTTAACAAATTTGGGCATGTGGACAAGTGCTTCAAGAAAGCTAATGTTGAAGTTCATCTGAGAGATCATCTTCACATAGCGTGTCACTTCAGAGTCATCCTTGGTTAGCATTTTGGTCTTGCCTAAACGAGAAGGATAAGGGATATTGGGTTTGGGTGGTGAAGGTGCAGGTGTAGGTAAAGGTTGAGATGTTGAAGGGTCATTCTTGGGAACTTCATCACGTCGAGGCGGAGACGGTAATGGTGCACTAATACTAGGTGTAGGAGGAGTAGGGATAAATGGTGGTGGAGGAGGTGTAGATGATGGTGGTGGGATTGGTGGTCCTACGATGGTGACTCCACTACGAGTAGTAATAGCACTCACATTGGCTCGCGGATTAGTGACGGTGTTTGAAGTTAGAGAACTCGAAGAAGAAGGTTGAGCGGCGGGCAAGAAACTAGCAAGCATATTCTTCAAATCATTGGTTTGATTGCTGAAGGAGGATTGAATATTATCTCTAAGCTCGGATCTTATCTCATTTCCTTGCTTGGTAATATCTCCTTTAAGATTGGTAATTTGGCTCTGCAAATTCTTGATTTGCTCACCTTGGGTTCTCATGATGGCCTCAACATCCGGATTACTAGGTGGGGTTTGTTGGGCGGGTGGGTGATAAGGATTAGAAGCTCTTGGTGGGATTTGGTTGCTTCTATTGTAGTTGTTGGCGGGGTTTTGGTTTTGAGGAGAAAAACCGGGTGAAAGGTAGTTGTTTGATCGGTAACTCAGCAGATTTCTATCCCCTTGAGGTCGACCTTGGTAATTTTCTGGTGAATAATTACCATAAGCTGCATACACATTTTCCGGATTTCCTTGTGTCGAAGGACAATCGGTGTATGGGTGTGGACCGCCGCATGTTTCACAAGGAGCAACAACAGCTTTAACTTGTTGTTGTTGTTGGTTTGAAGCCAAGAGTTGCATACTTCTGCTCATTTCAGTCAGCACACGGGTGAGTTCGGTCATATCAGGGTTTGCTGAAGTGGAGGAAACATTGACTCTCGGATTGTTCCTTGAAGAAGCAGAGGAATCCCAGTTTTTGTGGTGAGTAGTCATGTTTTCAATAAGCTCTCTACACTCCTCGGGTCTCCTTTTCATGAATGTGCCACCGGCGGCTGCATTGATCGTATCACAATCTCAAAAAGTCAAACCGTTGTAGAAAGTATCAATTAAGGTCACGGGTAGCATGTTGTGGTTTGGACATCTATCGATCAAGACATTATATCTCTCCCAAGCATCAAAAAGAGATTCATCAGGATCTTGCATGAAACCGCTGATTTGATTGCGAAGGCTCGTGACCATGGATGGTGGAAAGTAGCGCGACAAAAAGCGTTGAGTCATGTCATCCCAAGTGTGAATAGAATTCTTCGGGAGACGATCAAACCATTTCTCGGCATGATGTAATAAAGTATGTGGAAAGAGTTGTAGGCGAAGTTCATCCATTGTGGCACCAGCCAACTTCATGCTTCGGGTGATTGTAATGAACTTGTCGAGGTGTTTGTTGGCATCATCATCAGGCAATCTACGGAATGGGTTAGTTTGCACTTGCTGAATCATGTGGTGCTTCAACGAAAACTCAGGAGCGTTGATTTGCATCGACGCAATCGGTCCTCCTCGTCCAAACATTGTAGGTTGACAAAGCTCTTCCATGGTCCGAAGATCGGGCTGTGGAAGAACATTGTTGTTATTATTAAGGTGCGGTGGATTATTGTTGTTTACACCTGACATAGCTAAATCTTCTTGAGTCTCGGGCTCTTGATAATTAGAAGATCTAGTACGCATACACCTGAAAATGCAAAAGGAAACAAAACCAAACACAAAGACAATATATATACACGATAAAGATAAAATCTTTTTGGATTTTTGAAAATTTTAATTTTTATGGATTTTTATCAATTTTTTAATTTTTATGGTTTTTTTGAATTTTTTAACAAGAAAATAACGCTCACAAGTGAACGGATCCTAAAAAGCAACGCGTCTCTCACATAAAACTGTTAATCTTTACGAAAAGAGCCGGCAGCGGCGCCATTTAATAACTAGATTTTACTCAGGTTAAAAATTATCGTTGTACCAATCTAATCGAATTGATCTAGGTTCTCTATGTGACTCAATTTTATTTTGGTGGAACAAAAAGGTTTTCGTTGTAGTATATTTAAAGCGCAAAACAATTAAAATTAAATGGCGTTATAATAAAAGAGCGTGAAAATAAATCTAAGTCTACTTAAAATAAAGAACGTTAAATAAAGTGACCTAAAAGTAAAGCGTGACGGAAATTAAAATTAGACAAGAATTAAAATGAGAACGTAAAAACTAAACAAGACAAAAATATAAAAAACAACCCAATCGGAATGTTGAATTACCTACCCTGATCGGAATGTAGATCAGAAACCTCTGATCGGAATGACTGTCACTTACCTGATCGGAATATCCAAACGAACACCTCTGATCGGAATATGAACCTAACTCCAGATCGGAATGTTATTCACCTCTTGATCGGAATGTATAGTAGAGCCTTGATCGGAATATGTCACTTAATCCAGATCGGAATACTACTAACTCCCCCAATCGGAATATTGATCGGAACCAACTATCGGAATGTAGCCTCAGGAGATCTCATCGGAATATGGATTTACCTTTAGATCGGAATGAAGAGTATAGTTCTGATCGGAATTCTGTCACTTTTCAGATCGGAATAACACTAGACACCCCAAATCGGAATGTGACAAACCCTTTTCCGATGGGGAGATCGGAATCCCCGTCGGAATACAAAACCCTTTTCCGATTGTAAGATCGGAATACCGTAGGAAGAGCACAAAATAAGCTAAACAAATAAGCTATGATTCTAATAAGCACAAGTCTAAAATCCTAAGGCAAACCGATTAATAAAAAGCTAATAAACAGAAATTTGAAGACTTTTTAAACACGAAAAGGATAAGCTTTAAGAAAAACAACTTTTTATACGAAAATAATTTTTATAAAAACTTTATAAACTTGAAAAGAAACAAAATAAGCTATGAAAATAAATGATTTAAAACAATCAAAAGCATAAAAATGAAATCTTTAAACAAATAAACAAGACAAAAAGCATATAAATCAAAGATTAAAGAAAGGTAGAATGAGATCAACAATATATAAAGGTGCGAGAATTAAAAGAAACACTTACTTGAAATTAAATGGTAAATAAGGTGCAAGACATGTAATTAAAGGTGCAAGTAAATAAAGGTGCATAAAAGTAAAGGTGGAAGAACTAATTGTCACGATTAGTCAACAAAAACAAATGAATGAAAATGGGGTGTATTTATAGGAGATTAGGAGGGTGGTTAGAGGAAGCTTCCTCCCCTCCTTCCTTTCTTCTTAATTGCGCCATCAAGTCCTTCCTTCTTAATCTCTTTGTTAATCTTGGACTTTGATGACTTTTGGCTCGGGATTTCTTTGGACTCGTCTTTTAATTCTTCGATAAATAAGACTTGAGTTCCTCGGCTTTTGATAAACTTCCGTCTTTTGACTTTTTCTTCGATAAATCTTCAGAATTGGTCTTGGACTTCCGTTCTTTTTGCACTCTTGACTTCTTGACTTCGTCTTTCGTCTTTTCTTCAATAAAAGTCCGTAAATGCCCGTGAATTCCCGTGTTTTCTCCACTTTTCACCTTTTCGTCCTAAATCACAACAAAAACATAAACCACGCATAATTCTGACATAAAAGACATAAAATACACGTTTTGTTCCGGTTATTATTGTAGTTAAGTGGTAGAAAAGATGTGTGTTTACACACATATCAGAAACCAGAGAAGGACCAATGTCGCTGGTCAGCGACAACATGGACCCACTGGAAAGTGGGTTCATCATAGTAACTAATCTGGCTTTGTTATATCTATGCAGAAATATCTGAAGAAATCTGTTTGGTATCTGGATAGTGGGTGCTCCAGACATATGACAGGGGTTAAACAATATCTGCATAGATATAAAAAGGAGTCTGGTCCAAAAGTAGTCTTTGGAGATGACTCCTCAGGGGCTACTGAGGGTTATGGCTCAGTGGATCGTAATGGAATAACCTTTACAAGGGTCGCTTATGTCAATGGACTGAAGCACAACTTAATCAGCATTAGTCAACTCTACGATGCTGGCTTCAAAGTTCTGTTCACTAAGACCCAAGGAACAATCTTCAATCAAAATGATGATGTTGTTCTAATTGCACCCAGAAGAAGGGATGTGTATGTCATCGACATGACATCTTGTCTAGAAGGGACAAACACTTGTCTCTATGTCAAAGCATCTGATAGTGAAAATTGGCTATGGCATAAGAGACTCTCCCATCTCAACTTCAAAAACATCAACAAACTGGCCAAGAATGATTTAGTAGCTGGGCTTCCCTCTCTGACCTTCACCAAAGACAGACCCTGCGAGAAAGGGAAGCACCCAGAGCCACATTTAATACAAAACAATCATCCTTCATAAATAAGTGCATCCATCTTCTTCACATGGACTTATTTGGACCAGTAAAACCTCAATCCCTCAATCACAACAAGTATACACTAGTCATTGTAGATGAATTCGCCAGATTCACATGGGTATTCTTTCTCAAAAGAAAGAGTGATGCTGCTGAAAGAATAATATCATTCATCAAAGAAATAGAGAACCTCAATGACTGCAGAGTTAAGGCTAACATAAGTGACAATGGCACTGAATTCAAGAATCATGCCATGGAAGCCTTTTGTAATGAAGAGGGAATATCACAGAACTTTTCTAACCCATGCACCCCTGAACAAAATGGTGTCGCTGAAAGAAGAAACAGAACCCTCATAGAGGCTGCTAGAACCATGCTCAGTGAATCAAGAGTTCCAAAACAATTTTGGGATGAAGCTGTGAACACAGCCTGTTATATACATAACATATCCATTATAGTGAAGAGACACGACAAGACCTCTTATGAAGTGTATAAGAAGAGAGCCCCTGATGTAAGCTACTTCCATGTCTTTGGTTGCCCTGTTTCCATTCACAACTACAGAGATCACCTGGGAAAATTTGATGAAAAGTCTGATGATGGATTCTTCGTTGGCTACTCTCCCACCTCCAAAGCTTATAGAGTATTCAACATCCGTAGACAAGAACTAGAAGAATTTATTCATGTCACCTTCAATGAAGCAGATGCTGTCATTAATCACACCAACACAGAAGAATGTGACATTGACTTCAATGAAGTTAAATCATATCCAGAGGATGATCTCTAAAATCCCAAGGAATCATCTAAGGCCTGTCACAAGGACTTCCCTTATGTTCATGCATTTGATCCTCATTCAATCTCTAACATCACTCCAGAGGTTGAAAATGCTGAACCAATCACTCCACCCACTACAGTGAATGCTGATCTGATCGAACCAATCTCTCCTCTTGATGAAGAGATTATGGATGAAGAAATAATATGTGAAGATCCCCCAGCATTCATTGAACCTGCTGTGACTCCTGAACCCACAGAGACCCCTACTCCTCAATCCAAATGGAGTAGGAACCAAGATATTCTTCTGGTGAATATTCTTGGTGAACCCTCTGAGGGAGTCACCACCAGAGGCAAATTGAGATGTCTAGAAACCGCCTCAACGAATGAATGCCTTTTCGCTGATTTTCTCTCTGAGGATGAACCTAAGAATGTGGCTGCTGCGCTTCTAGATGAAGGGTGGGTTGTCGCCATACAAGATGAGTTGAATTAGATCAAGAGGAACAAGGTGTGGACTCTGGTAAAAGCTCTAGCTGGGAAGCAAGTGGTTGGAACTAAATGGGTCTACAGAAACAAGAGGGATGAAGCTGGCATGATTGTCAAAAACAAGGCTAGGCTTGTGGTGCTGGGATATAATCAATCTGAGGGGTTTGACTATGATGAAATGTTTGCACTAGTAGCCAGATTGGAAGCTATCAGAATCTTCCTAGCCTTTGCAGCTTATATGGGGTTTACTGTATACCAGATGGATGTGAAGAGTGCTTTCCTAAATGGCAAGCTTGTAGAGGAAGTATATGTCTATCAACCCCCAGGGTTTAAAAGCAGTGAGTATCTAGATCACGTTTGCAGACTTCACAAAGCACTCTATGGGTTGAAACAAGCGCCTAGAGCCTGGTATGAAACCCTATCAAAATTCTTACTTGAAAATAAATTTGTCAGAGGTACCATTGATCAAACCCTGTTCACTTATAGGTCCAAGGGTGGTGTCATTTTAGTACAGATTTATGCGGATGATATAATTTTTGGTTCAACCAATATTACATTGAGCAAACAGTTTGCCAAACTAATGACCAAAAAATATGAAATGAGCATGATGGGGGAATTAACTTTTTTCTTGGGTTTTCAAATTAAACAAAATTCAAAAGGAATTTCCATTTGTCAAGAAAAATATGTTAAGGATTTGCTCAAGAAGTATGATCTGTCTGATTGTGCATCAGTTAAATGCCCCATGCTTCCTCCCAACAACTTGGGAGCTGATGACTCAGGGGTCTCTGTTAATGAGACCTTATATAGAGGCATGATTGGGTCACTGATGTACCTCACAGCAAGCAGACCAGACATACAATTTGCCACATGTCTCTGTGCTAGGTACCAAGCTAACCCCAAGGAATCCCACCTTGTAGTTGTCAAAAGAATTTTCAGGTACTTAAAAGGATCTCCCACATTGGGTCTCTGGTATCCTAATGTATCAGGCTTCAACCTCAAAGCCTACTCCGACTCTGACTATGCCGGGTGCTGTCTTGATAGAAAGAGCACCTCTGGGAGTTGTCAAATCCTTGGAGGAAAGTTAGTATGCTGGAGTGCCAATAAACAAAACTTTGTAGCCAGGTCATCAGCTGAAGCTGAATATGTAGTGGCCGCTGGTTGTTGTGCTCAAGTTTTCTGGATGAAAAGTCAGTTGGCTGATTATGGGATCATTTATGAAAAGGTTCCCATATTCTGTGACAACACAAGTGCTATATCCATCTCCAATAATCCGGTACTTCATTCCAGAACTAAGCATATTGACATCAGGTATCACTTTATCAGAGACCATATTTTAAAAGGTGATATTGAGCTTCATTTTATACCCACTGAATACCAGCTCGCTGATATATTCACCAAGCCTCTGGCTGAGCCAAGTTTTACTAGGTTGGTTGCTGAGCTGGGTATGCTCAATATTGGTAAACAAATATGATAAATGATCTATGTCTCTGGGCATTAAAGGGAATTGAATGTCAAGGGGTCCCACTTTTCCTAAAAGGTATTTTTTTGCATTAAATGTTTTAATTGAAACTGCTAAACCTTTTATCAAAACCCTTGACTCATTTTTCAAACTTCACATTACTCATTACTTTCACACACACATACTATTCATCTTCTCCAAAACCACCATTTGTTCCACACATCAACAATGGCGTCTTCATCAACAAACACAGCTTTCACCGTCCTGGCCGCCTCAAACGTAGATTTTGGGATACACGATGGTAAGATTGCCCTGAACAACTGTGTAGCTCTCTTGGAACACAACAATTCCCTCTACCAACCATTGTTCTCCTTCCTCAAGAACTCCACCATTTTTGAAGCCATTACCAGAGTACCTTCCACATGCTACCACCAATACTTGAAGGAGTTCTGGTATAGCGCTGAAGTTGATCAAACCTCTTCACACATCACCTTCAACCTTTCCACACATCCCCAACCTCTCACTTTTGATCTTCACACCTTTGCCAAAGTCGTTGGATTTTCAGTCAATGAAGGTATGTCCGCTGTGCCTGCCAGCGCCATGATAAAGAAGGCTCTGGCTACCCTTCGTCCTCATGACGACAATGATAAACCTTTCACCACCCAAGGTTTCCAAAACAAATCTCTGATCAAAGTGAACTACTTTTCACCCATCTTGAGGACGCTGATGCTATACATTGTGAAATGTCTGGGTGGAAACCAGGGGTCTCATGATCAACTTAATGGAGCCCAGCAAGCAATTGCTTACAACTTAATCTGGGGGCAAGATATAGGGATCGCTCACATACTTTACTCTGACCTCATTGCTAAGCTGGAAAACAAAGGGAAGAAGAATAGACTAGCCACCATCTGCTATACAAGATATCTCTCTCTTCTCTTAGAAGATATGCTGGGTGAAGGCTACACAAATGGTGAACTTCTCTCCTTCTCTCCTTATCACATCACTGCTGCTTCACTAAAGACTCCTTTAGAAGATGAAGTGCCTCTCAGCAGGCACATGATGCAGGTCGCTGGGCTACTGGTTGTTGATGGAGAGCCCTTGATCCCTCACAATGAGGTGAATGCTGAAAGACTAACTGACAAGTCTTTGTTGAAGACCTATGTGCAGTCTTCTTCTCAGCCCAAGGTGCCCAAGGACAAGAAGAAGAAGAGGAAAGACATCCCCCTTTCCTCTGAAACCCCTTTTGTTAATCCTTCCAAGACTAAGAAGACTAAGAAGAACCCATCCCCTTCTTTGGAGGATGTGGTTGAAGAGCCCACCGTTGACAAACAACCTGAGTCTAGCGTCTCCCAGTCAGCAGAGATGACTAAGAACCTTCTCAACGTTGATATCTCTCAGGTATTAGTTTGCCATTTTATTCTCTTGGAGGTTCACATACAATTACTCTCAACATTCTGTAGGAGAGAGTGATGAAGTCTTAGGGTTTGCCTCAACCCATAGAGTGTCTGTGTCAACACCTAGAACTCTTAGGTTTATCTGTACACTCTGTCTTAACACAAGGATATGATTTATTTGTGCTCATAACGCACCCCAATGATCCTTCACCCTCTGGACTGTGCTCTTGTCCATAACAACTTGAGCATGCTATAGGTCCCGACCCAGAGTCTCTGCACTTTACGTGGTCTCTGGGTCCCCTCATATGAAAAGAGTCCCAAAGAATTTATGTTTTGGGGGGACTGAATAATCACCCTCAGTCTTCCTAGGGGCAGCGATAAAAGGCGACCATTACCTTCAAATATGTCACAACTAAAAGAGTCCCAAAGAATTTAATCTTTTGGGGGGACTGAATAATCACCCTCAGTCTTCCTAGGGGCAGCGATAAATGGCGACCTTTAACTTCCATGAATTCACAATTAAAAGAGTCCCAAGGAGTAATCCTTCAAGGGTAACTGGATAATCACACCCAGCTATCCTAAGGGCAGCGAACGGCGACCATTCACCACATAATTTTCACAAATCAAAAGAGTCCCAAGGAGTAATCCTATGGGGGAGCTGGATAATCACACCCAGCTATCCTAGGGGCAGCAAATGGCGACCCTTCAACATAACTGTTTCACACTTAAAAGAGTCCCAAGGAAAAATCCTTAGGGGGGCTGGATAATCACACCCAGCTTTCCTAGGGGCTGCGAATGGCGATCTATAACTTCATATTTTTTCACATTGGTTACTAACAAATGTCATAACATGCTCATAATCTTCATGAAGAACAACAGAATGATGATGCCTATTCCATTGCTGGTGATGAAAATGCTGAATCCCCCCACATAGATTGGGATGCCATGTCACACATTGATTCCATGCCAGAGGATGAGGTCTTCATTATTGAAGATGACTTGACCATTTCAGACTATGCTGATATGGATGCTGATGATGACCAAGTTACATTAGAGTTAAAACCCATCTCCTTCCCATCAATGACAAATGTGCAAGAACTGGCTGCAAAGCAGCTATTGGACCAGAGGCTCTGTACACCAACCCCAGTTCCCTTCCCAACTTTACCAAATGTCATGGAACTGGGGGTGAAGCAACATTTATAACACTTACAAAACCTCAAGTCTGTCCATGTTCCTCGAATAAAAGATGTTCAGGAACTCACCGCTGAGGATCTCTGGGTCAAGAGGGGTGACATCAGTAAAACCAAGCCCAAAGTCACAAATGATATCATCCTCTCTGAATTGCAAACACTCACCCATGCTGTTGAGGAACTCACCACCACCCTAGAGACTTCATTAACTTCATATGTTGAGTCCTCTATGACTGCACTGCTTCTGCAACTACTGGGAAATGCCTTGCAAACTCACCTTCCAGCTGTTCTAGACCAGAGCCTTCAGCAATACATACCATCATTCTTCACAACAGCTGTCAAAGCAAATGTTGCAGCTATTTCCAAGGCGTTTGAGCCTTCAAGAAAACTTCTTCAGGAGCTCTTACAATAGGAACTTAAAGAAATCTGCTTATTTGTCCATCAAGAATTTGTTAAGTTCCTCAAACCTGGATCAGGCACAACTACTACCGGTGCTATGCCTGAGGGGGAGAATTCAGCAACCTCCACCTCTGAAGAAGAAGCAGACACCGCTCCACCTAAGGGGGAGCAATCACTTAAACAACCAACACCTTCAACAGGGATTCCAACACCAAAACCTCTCAGATCCTTCAACCCCATCACTGAAGCAGCAAAGGATAAGGGAAAAGGAATTACCATTGAAGAACCTGAAATAACCCCGCACTCCCTCCAAGAAGAAGGCGGATCCACAGCCAAGCTCTCCAAACACTCTGACCTGAACAAATTTAAGAGCGCTGATGAACCACCACTTACCCCAGAGTAGGAAAAGGCTCAAATCTTAGAACACAAAAGGCTTGCAAACATTAGAGCAGCTGAACTCAAGAGCAAAGAAGCTCTGAACAAACTCTCTCCTGCTGTAAAGGAACCTCAGTTGGTTAAGCTCAAAGAACTGGAAGTTAAAAGGAGCAACCTTCAAAAGGAATATGAAAGAATTATGGACCAAAGAGCTGAACCCGGTCAAATCACCAAGTATGCATGTTACACTGACAAAGACAAAAGGGTGGTGATGACCCTTTACAGAGAAAACCAACTACAAAGTCTTCAGTGACTTTAAACTCAGAGATCTGGGCCTCTCTGAATGGTTAGAAATGTTGTCTCTTGCCCAAAAGAAGACTGGGTCTGGTGCTGCCCAAATGATGAAAAACATTCAAGCAAAACTGAATTGGGTAAGAGACACGACAAAGAAGCTGAAGGTACCTCTGTCTCCTCAACTTTCACAACAATAACATTCTCAAGGACAAAGGAAAAGAAAAAACCAAATGGGGCCTCTAGTGGAGAAGTTGGTCACTGAGAATATTGTTGTAGATGGGATGCATAGAAACTTGGTACTGCCCAAAGAGATCACTAAACCAGTAGGGGGCCAAGTATACTCAGAACCAGAGACAGGTATGGTCTTCATGAATGGTAATTGTGAGTATTGCTTTCAGCGAATGAATGAACTACATCTGGCGTCAACCATCCAGCTCATCAGACTCAAACAGTGCATCCTAAGGAATTGCAAATTAGCTGAGGATTTTGAGTTTGAAGTTGAGCTAGTCATCAACTCTAGAAGTGACAAAGTTGAAGCCCAGAGAATCTGTGATCAAGGCCTCGATCGTTGAAGAACCTTTTATTTTTGTTTATGTTTACACCACTGGGTGTTCTTATAATAGACTAGGTTCTTTATGTTTAATAAAACTCTGAGGTATGTTTGTTAAATTATGTGTAAGAAGAAGCTGTGTACTCACTTACAATAATTTTAGACTTAGTATAACTTATAAACAAATAGGGGGAGATTGTTGGGCAAATGAAAGTTTTAACTATGGCCCAGTCTAGATTTGTTTAATTAGACTAAGTGTTACTAATCGCTGAGAGGACCAGCGACAGAGACCAGACCAGTGGAAGGCAAAGCCTCAGCTGGCACACCAGGAACATTCAAATCAAATACAACGTCAGAGAAGTCGAAGACAATCTGAAGTCATACTCACCAGCGATTATGGATAGCTGGGATGTAGAAGGAATGTGCTGGTGTTCAAGGATCTCTGAGTTGACAATGCTTAGAGATCACTTAAGAACCCTAGAAGTCTGGACAAGCAAAGCTTGTCCAATCCTTTATAGTTTAGGCGGGAGAATCAACCAAGTGTTTTGAGCGGGACAAAACAAGAGATTCAAGATAAAGCCTAGTACGACCTAGTGGGACAAAAGGTGAACAATTGGCAGAACTGATCACCTAAAGTTGTTTAAAGGTATGTCTCGATTTGGACATGCATTTAATACGTTGTACTCTTCCATTCAGAAGGTGACACGTATCAACTACTCCTACTAAGGAAGTAACCTCGTACCACTATAAATAGGAGTGAGAAAGGAGAATTAAATCAACCCTTGTGCTTGGATAATTTATCTAAGTTCTTTCTCACCTTGGAACCACTGAGACCTCAGCTGTCTACCAGCGTCTCATTGGTTCCCTTGTAAACTTGAGTCTCGAATCTAGTTTACTTGTTCTAGGGTTCATTTCTTGTTGTCATTCAACGAGTGTATTCATAGCACTTTGTAATACTTTGTTTATAACAGTTAATAAAGCATTACGCGTTTGAAAAGTATTTCATTGTGTTTTTTGTGGTTATAAGAGTTATAGTTATCAACAATTGTCATATTAAGGGACTTTCAAATAACCCATCTTCCCACATGGAAGTAATTCAACCGTTAGGTCAAATTAAGATTCTAGTGCATAAATTCTCTAGTAGCCATTCTCAAGTTAGACAAAATGTAATTCCTACATTTGTCTAATAAAGTGTAGCAAGGATGAAAGTGTATGACGACACAATGCACAACCTAATGAGGATAAAGAATGCACCATTGCATATCTTGTCAAACAAGTCTAGTTAAGGTTATTTACCTTAGTAGAACTTGAGGCCAATAACTTTGAAGTGTATAAACAATGTTTACACAAAACAAAGAAACACCTTTGAAAATCTTAGTTATTTTCTCTTAAAGGAGTGTTTGTGGGAATCAAGAAAGATTTCGATTAAATATCAATTCATTATTCAAACTATGATTTGTATCATTATCGAATCTAATTGACATGTTTTTTAGTGTAGACATGAATGTGGTTTATTAATAATATATATCGGATCATACCTCACACTTGTGTTGATGATGGTATGTTGAATCTACTTGTTCAAACTGTTAGACATGTTTTGTTTAATAATTGCTTATAATACACAATGGAGTCGGTTTGACAAGTTGGATGTTTCATCCGAAATACTCAAGTAATTTACATTGCAATGCAATTTGTAAATGTGTCATTTCCGAAAGAAAAACTCGTGTTTCATGTTTTATAGTGAGACAATAATCTACTTGAAATAATAACACAATGATCTATTAAGACGACCCACATCAATAGATTTGACAAGCTCCCAAAGCTTACAAACCTATAAGTGTTAAAGAACATGCCAATGTGTAAAAAATGTTTATGTGACATTTGTAAACCAAGAGATGTTAATCCTATATGTAATGCACACATAAATAGACAACTGAGTAACACTACTACCGATAGTAATGATCAATTAAGAATGTCCAAAGACAAAAGAAAAAGCACAAAAGCATTCTTATTCGTTTTGAGTGTCAGATACACCACAGTATGCATAGCTTGATTTTATTTGAAAATAGTTTTCGACCCATTTCAAAATTTAACTAAGTTCAACACTTTATAAATATATCAATTTTCAAAGATATATCAACAAGAGATGTCCAACTTAATAGAAAAGAGTAAAACACAAGTTTTACGACAAACCGACGCTCAATACTTTGGACAAAGTATGAAACTTAGAAAACATCCAAATTTTAAAGTTTGAATAAAGGTTTGGAAGCATTTTTAATAGAAAGGAAATTCAATTACGCTCGAAATGACGGGTGGCACGACTTCTACGGACTTACGGTTGATCTTATATGATTTTTCAAAGTTTGCAAAAATCTGTGTCGGACTGACTGCGGTTCCTTATTGATAAGGAACCACTGGGAACAGATAAAGAACCGCGGCCAGTTGGCAAAAATTGAGTTTTTGGCCAAACCCATTTGGTAACATTTTGGAAGGACTTAGGACTAAAAAAAATCATTTTAGACACATAGGACTCGTATTTTAGAGTTAATTATGACACAAAATATTTTTATACTTCCAAACATGAAAAGATTTGTTATCAAGCTATTATACGAAGTTTATTTAATACCAAAACTTGTACGGATGAAACAACAAAACACATTTCATAAGTAATCAATCTTCATGAACAATTTGATACAAAGATCGTCTCTATTTTTAAAAACCGTTTTCATTTTTAGAAACCATTTGTTTTGAAAAAGATAGCAAAGATCGATCTAAGCTTTTAAGTACAATATACTTCAAAGATCTTGAATAACCACGCTCTGATACCTATTGTAGAAACTAGAAGGGGGGGGGGGGTGAATAGTTTCTAGTTCATTTTCAAAATATTTCGTTAAACCCTCTGACCGCGGTTCTTTATTGTACCCGCGGTTCTTTATCACTAAGGAACCGCGTGTCCATTTACGGAACCGCCGACAGTGGACTTAACCTTTTGTTATATGTTAAACTTTGACAATCCTTGGTATCAAATTCTCGATCAAGCTTGACTATATATGAGATGTGTTTGATTGAAAGATGAATACTACAAGTAAGAAAACACACAAACACATCAAATCAAGAGTACATCAAGCAATAGTCTAAACATTAAGCACACACGTACTAAGCATAAGCTTTTCCGTAACTAAGATGTTTAGACTAAGTGATGTACACTTGACCATAATCTAAACGTGAAACACACACGTACTAAGCCTTAACTTTTCCCCAACTTAGATGTTTAGATCATGAGATGCGCACAACACACAACAACATATAAATGCATCAATAAGAGTAAAGACATAAATGTTGAGGAAAGTACCGACACGATGATTTATAGTGGTTCGGTCACGAAGCTCCTCTTCGCCTTACTCCAATCCTCGAGTACACATTACTCGAGAGTTACTTCACTAGTCAACAAACTCCTTAAGGTGGAGAAACCATACACAACGTCGCTTATCCAATTTCCGACTCTAAGCTAAAAGTCGAGTCCTAATCTTAGGTAGGACCAATCTACACAACGTCGCCTACTTCACTATTTTCTGACACAAGGCTACATGTCGAGTCCTAATCTTAGGTAGGACCAATCTACACCCATCTACACAACTTCCAAATTGACACACCAATTTGGATCTACACAACTACACAACTCTTCACAACTACACCACTCTTCACAACTACACAACTACACAACTACCCCACTCTTCACAACTACACAACTACCCAACTCTTCACAACTACACAACTCTTCACACTAGTTATGTTTTATGGCCCAACATAACAAACCTTGTGTTTTATGACCTAAACACATAAACCATATAGATCTAAGTACTCACCACTTAGATCTATGACTCTAACACTATATCCAAGTATTAACAAACTTAGATCTACACAACTAACACCTAATCCAAGGATACCCATCTCTTGGATCTACTACCATAACTACTAGTCGTACATTTAGTCTAGTCAATATTTATATGGCAAATAAAATTTGAATAGAACAGAAAGTGCACCCAACACTTGGATCTTCTACATATACATAGTAGGAAAACAATGACTTGATCTAGAGGGAGAGATCTTCATCATGTTATAAACCCAACACTTCATGGTAATGAAAGAGTTCTTCTCTTTGCACTTGAGAGGATGAGAGGATTGAAGGAGAGAATCATATCTTAAACAAGATTAATCTAAACTAACTAATCAAGGAGTTTAAAGATGTTTTTGAAGAAACTGTGCAAAAAGGGTTGAAAGAAAAGCTGAAAATGATCCACTATTTATAGGACAACAATGCAACGGCTATAAAGACCCGCGGTTCCTTAAGTGCCCCCGCGGTTCCTTATCAATAAGGAACCGCGGGTTCCTTTAAGGAACCTCCGGCTTGGAGTCCGATCATTTTTGTCCTTTAGTGGGGATATTACATCTGGGGTAGTTTATACCCTCAAATGATATTCCTTTGGCATATGGAATATGCCAAATTCAAATTAAAGAATATTCTTTGGAATATGCCTTAGGGAATATTCTTTGAAATATTCCAAATTCAAATTTCGATTTTCTTTTTAATAAAACATTTTCTTAAAAATAAAGTTTACTAAAATCTTTTGTCACATTTGATTAAATGTGAGTTTTAAGAAATTATTAATCATTGATCACTTAGTTAGGTTAATGACATGTTTATTCATACCTTTAGTGATTCATGCCGAATGCGATCTTCGGAGATGTTGAGAAAAGTATACAAATGTATTCTTGAGTGATTACGAGTACCTTAACATTTTATATATTGTATTGCGAATTAATCGTTTGTCATCAACAAAACACAAAGAGATTATATCGACAAAACATCGTAATGTTTGCCCTAACAAATTCAAATAATATAAAACTATTACAATAATAATTAAAAACTAATATTAGTAATTTAAATTCTAAGTTGACTTGATTTTATTTTTCATTTCTTGAAAGACTTTTTGTCACACCCCACCATGGCGGAATATGGAGCGCGACGTATGGATATCATCACAACATGGCGTGTCTATAGAGATAACTAAATGATATAAGAAATGTCATAAAATGGTGACACAAATGTCATGACAATATCTCAACAATGCAGGAGTCTAGGTAAGTAGGTAACAGTCCTACCACTTACCCGAGACAAACATTAACATAAACAAAGCAAACATATAGGTGCATAGTATCACTAATTGAAACAAACAGAAAAAAAATAAACTAAGAGGGAATGGGGATCTCCTTATAAATGCAATCCTAATGCCTCCAAAACTAGCCACTTCTATTCTCAAGCTTAACCACACTCTCACCTGAAAGAGACACTAAAACACGTCAACATAATGTTGGTGAGAGTCATAGGTTTAGACTCCAACCGAAAACAGATTAAAATAAGCTGTGAACCACCATAAACTACTAAACATATGGACAATGTGCTACAAATATGCATTAACAACTAACATTCAAGATCAATCATTCCAAACAAAATCCAAGGCTCCCAGCCTTACCAAACACCATGGTACCATAAGCGCCCACACACCTATGTACCAATCCCAAGGCCCCGCCTTGTCATTATCCATTGGTCCCATAGATGTTCACACATCTATGTACCTCCCCAAGGCCCCTCCTTTTCAACATCCTTTTGGTATCAAGTCAAACCACAATAACTGAGACAGTACGTGTCTCCCGATCCAAATCATAAACACAATCAAGAATCACATAGCAGTTAATCACATAAGTGCACACACAAGTCCATCATAAACCATGAAAACATTCATAACATTAGTTACAAAACCATACAGTGTCTCTTCCATCCCATCTGGAAGTGAAAATCATTAAAAGATATGGGACTATGAAACTCACTTGATTGAGCTTCTCCAAAATTCCGCGCACTAACAAAAAGCTAACAAACAAAAGCACACAATCAAAACATGAACCAAACACTAAGATGTCTCATCAACCCATGATGGACATCTAACCTTATCCCATATATATACATCATTTATATGCTCTATGCATCTCATTACACCCCTCTATAAAACCCTTAACTTAGTTTACTTCATAACCCGTCCCGTTAATATTTTACCCAAAACAGTCCCGGTTTTTAGGTCTCCAAACTATAAGCCTAACGCCCACCTAACCATACCCATGACCTCTGTAAAGGAAACCCTATTCCCTTACATATGTTAGCTAACTCCTCATTTTTGACCCAACCTTAAAGCTACTGTTAAGGCCCCGATATATATATATATATATATATATATATATATATATATATATATATATATATATATATATATATATATATATATATATATATATATATATATATATATATATATATATATATATATATATATATATATATATATATATATATATATATATATATATATATATATATATATATATATATATATATATATATATATATATATACTTCTGCCTATCCGCATTTTACCAATTTTGAACATAAAAAAAGTTTGTTATGATTAGGGGGTCTTACCCTAACCCATTTGCTTAGCCCCACCCCTGGTCTCTTATTTAATATATAAACCAACTCCCATGCCCATTAGAGGGCTCAAGTGTACTCCTAAGTACCCCAATCACCCTAAAACATTAAACTAAACCCGGCAAATTTCAAAACTGTTTTGACCTCCGACTGTTGTAACCTGTTTTTGTCCCACCTCCCGACCTCCAATTTAGTTCTCGTTTCTTGCATTTGAAAGCCAACTCAATTACCTTTTCAGAGGTACTTGGATCGCAAAATAAGAGTTTGTAGAACTCTAGATATGATCAAAATAATTGACCTAAAATTCTGCCCAGTTTTTTTTAAAACGAATTTAACATAATTAGTCTAATTAATTACCCATAACTTGTTTAATTATAAACCCTTATACATCTAATCATTATTATATCATTAAAACTCAGATTTTAATTTAGACCTAATCATAGATCCATAATGTATTGATTTACAAATACATAAAAACAATTTAATTAAAAAGGGATTGAAGATTTTACCTTAAAAATAATGGAAGATCTTTATCTTTGAAACCCTAATTGGCCACCATTGTTAAATTTCGAATATGAGATGTTTATGGGAGTGAAAAATCTGATTATTTTGGTTATGGGATGGGTTTAATGTAATCCTAAAGGCCTCCTAACCCAATTAGAAGTCCATTGGGCCTGTTTTTGGGCTTTTTGGTTATTTTCTTCCTTCCTTTTCTTTTGGCTGCCCAAACCAAACCCAAAGCACCTAAGGATCTGCTTTTTAACCTTATTTGATAACTTATATTATTCTTAAACAAAACCTCACATTCGGGTTACTTCCGGGCCAAAACCCGAAAGCCTTACATTGATTTTTTCGACTTTCTACGCGATTTCTGAACTAACCGTCATTTCCAAAAGTTTCTATTATGGAAAGTATCTCTAAAACTTATCCTAACCATATAATATATACTTAATACGTACATACAACATACGATACGTACACGAAACCTTGTAAAATCGATATCCGAACTTTCCCGCAGTTCATTTCTGAACTCATTTCATTTCATTTCATTTCCAACCCGTACCATGATTTACAAATCATGTACCTCATTTCGTACATTCTCATCCCAAAAAACACACATATAAACACATGAATCACATAAAAAACATAGTCACACAAAATACCCCAAAAATAAAACTAAGTGACGAACCTCAAAAACCAGGGTTGTCACATCACTCCCTCCTAATAGAAATCTCGTCCCAAGATTTACTCCTTAGGATCGTCATTATCAAACAGATGAGGATACTTGCTCCTCATAAATCCTTCCCGTTCCCACGTGAACTCTAGTCCACGTTCCAAATTTCATCTAACCATATCTACGGTATATTACTCTTTTTATCCAACGTCCTAGCTTCACGACCCAAAATCTCTATCGGCTCTTCGATAAAACAAAGACTCGTATCCATACTAATATCATCTAACGGTACTTGCAAGTCAGTTCTTGCTAAGCATTTCCTCAAGTTTGATACATGAAATACGTCATGCACACTACTCAATTCCTCCGGTAATCTCAACCTATACGCCACTAGCCCAATCCTTTCAAGGATTTCAAATGGACCCACAAATCTAGGTGTTAAATTCCCTTTTCTTTCCAAATCGCATCACCCCTTTCCATGGTGAAACCTTTAGCATAACTTTATCTCAAATCTCAACGGCTTACGCCTCTTGTCCGCATAGCTCTCTTGTCGGTTCTTTGCTATTTTCAACCTCTACTTAGTCACTTCCACCACCTCCATAGTTTTCCGATCCACCTCCGGTCCAATACGTTGGCCGCTTCTAACTTCATCCCACTGTAACGGTGATCCACCTCATCTGCTATGAATTAACTCCAGCAGTTTCTACTACAATTCCTATCACCATACCTAACGGCTTCTATCCTCTACGGATTTTCCATCATTCGGAAGTTCTCCCAACCTAAAAACACATCCAATGGTATATGCAGGATTGCATAACCAAAAGCTTCCCATAATATTCACAAGAAATATGTCATAACCACCACCTCATCCTTGCTTTCCCATGCTCGGCACCAAGTAACTAACCATCCTTCATACTAACATGTGTTACACCTTTTCTCTAGGTGGACGTTCCATTGTTCGTGACTACTAACCTCTTGCTCTAACGGTTTCTCTTCAATATCACCCCACTATCTTTACAACCTCTTGCTCTCTCGAATCATTCTTCCTCCATACTACTTTTCGCTTGTCTCTCCATAATCTTAATTTCCATACCACCTTATATCCCGTCTTCAGCCTATAATTTAGGTGTTTCCTCCTTTATTCCTTACATCCTCATCAATGGGGAATATGCCCCTCTCACCGGTGACTCTCTCTTTGTAGGAGAATTCTTCCTAATATACTGCGTTCTCCAACTATCTCCAAATCTCACGCCAATGCTCTAGGCGTCTTTCTCAATTACCCCTATAGTATGCTCATACCAATCATTAGTCTATCAAAGGTATACTACGCTTGCTTCCCATCGTTTCTTCCCTTGCCATAATCCTTCATAAGGCATTCCATACATATTAGGCTAACTTTTACGCAAAACCCTCTATTCCATCACATCCGTACGCAATCCTTCCAACTTCTCAACTACGTGACTTCTCATTCCTCTTGAAATATGAGATGAATTAGTCAGTCTATCGACTATCACCCAACTCTAGTCGTACTTATTCCTCCACCCCATTATGTATCCCTTTCACCAACTTCGTCCTTACATCGCCCTCTCTAAGCTACTCCTATCTATGTAGGAAGTATAGTCTACGTCCCTTTTCTCCATATGATTGTCTAAGCCACGAAACATACATGTTGACGCGTTCTCTGCTTTAGACAACTCAACTCGTGCAACCTACATCCTTCATCCCAACCACCCTAATACGTCATCCATATAGTTTAAGTTCGTCTCAGCTTCACTTCATTCTTCTTATTCTATGTCTCATCAACCATGCTTGCCTTTCCCAGATCGTACTTGGCCTTGCAATTTTCTTTCATCACTTAACTCCACCCATCACCTTTTCCAAATGTTCAATCAAGATGATTAAATATGTGTTGGATACGTTCATGATCTTTATAGATCATTCTCTACGTCTCGTACCCCAAATGCCTCTATCATTCTAGGCAGATATAACAATCCAGCTCCACTAACTAAGTCTATCTAGTTCTTCCAAATCTTAGTTCCCACAACGTATAAACAACCGCCTTTCTTTGTCGTTATCGTATACATCCAAATCCTTGCTCCACGTATCGTCATGCTTCGCGAATTCATCCAGTCCTTCCGATAATTCCAAGATCTGCTCATTATCCAATCCACCTCTTCAGCCTCCAAAACGCTTCCTCACCCTTCTTCACTTTGCCCCTTGCTGGTTCCACGATATGCCATCATCTCTGACTACTCGTCCTGGCCAACTTAATCCTAAAACTCACACTTGAAAATCTCACGAATAATTCCCTTTCCTAACAACTCCAAAACCAAATCATAATTCGCCTCACTCTCCTTCTTAGATTTGAGTAGATCAAGATGTCGTCGATGCTCCCGATGACAACTCGTTTATATATTGTCATGCACCCCCGGTTCATTGACTCCATGAAAACTGCTAGCGCCTCGGCGAAGCCAAAATCATAACCGTAAACCCAAAGCGTTCATACAACATCCTTAGCAGTTTCAACAACGTCCTCCTCATACACTCTCTTAGAAGCAATACAAATAAATTTCTACCTCGTTCTACTCGCTAGAATCTACACGTATTCTAAAAGACCAATACTTCCTCTTATCAGACCACTCAACCGCTTTGCACAGTCAATCTACTACTAAGCAACTCAAATTTTACCTTGCATCCGTTGCAATTTTTAACAACTCTTTCTCTTAAAATCATTCCATCAACAATTTCCTTGGAAAGGCACTAACTACAACTCCTCTCACTTCTCCTACTTGCTCTATTTATGGTTCTACCTCATAGTAATAGGCAAACCTACTAAATCTCAGGAAATTTTCGGAAAACTTACATGCCTTACGAACAATCATAAATACCTTTGAGGTATTATATCCCCTTCTAACACTCTTTATGGCGCGTTACTTGTGCCAATATACATACATTATACAAATCTCTATTCATCTCCCTTGGCACTCCTAAGAGACCTCATGACCACATTAGTTCGTCTACGAACTTTTAACTCTTTCATCCCCACTAAGGGCATTCCGACCATTCTCTCAGACCACCTACTTAATCGTGTAGGCGCGACCAAGTCTTTCATATGTCTACCTCAACGCTCCCAATCAATACGAACCCAAAACTACATCATGAATCCACTAGATACGATCAACGAATCAAACCCACAGATAACTAACGACATTTCACGTGCACGAGTTAAAACAGACCAAAACCACGAAAACTCAAAAGGAAAACTCAAACATGTACCAATTCAAATGACTCATGACACGAAAAATGATCCAAGAAACACTTAATGGCAACCAAAACATCTTATGCCCCACGACATATTATTTAAACCGTGCACAAGATCGACTTTTCCAAAAGATTTTTTTTTCTTTCCCCACCACATCTATGTGACTCAAACAATCTACAAACAACCTTCTAGACGATCTCAAAACTCAACTCAAAGTCTAGGTATCCCGTGCATCCCAAATCATAAAAACTACTATCCAAAACTCAACCTTGAACCCGTCACTTGTACCAAAATTTCGATCAAGCTACTGACACCCCATGACTATACATACCAAATATTTGAGAAGTACATTCCGAGTACATAATTTTAGGCTTTTGAATCACCCAAAAAGCTTTAAAAACGAACAAGTTATTACCAAAACAGTTTTATACTAGTTGTTTTTTTTAAAAAACTAAAGAATCCTCTTAGTAATTAACGTAATCCTTTTTAAATACAAAGAAATAAATGTATGTGAAATTTTCATGAACTTTGTTTAGTATTGCATAAATAATTATAAATGACGTATATTGATTAAGCTCACTTATATAAACTATTTAAGTAGAAAGAAATTTTATTTCGCTTTATTTTAAAGAAAGTCTTTTAGAATTTGAAATAAATAAGTGTTGATTAAAAAAAATCTTATGTTACATCTTGTTTCAAACACGAATCCTGCACCCTACCCTTATTTTACCGAATACAACCAACTATCTAACTATATAGTAGATTTCCAAGTCTTTTTTTCAATATATACCGGCCAAAAGAAATGTAAGACTCAACACAAAATATTTCATTATCCCAAAAGAGATCCTAAGTTATTTCAATAGACTTAAAACCAAAAACACCATTTTAAAACGGACGTGAAATAGGAAACTCGAAGGATACGCTACAACGGAGGTTGAATATCTAAAAAGAAGCGAGCGAGCCACCCTCCTAAGGATACAATCGTTAAATGTAGGGGATCATACATATATAGGCATATTAGGATACATATACTCAAATCCGTCCAACATCTACTATACAAGCATGTATTAATCCTCTTTCATGCAATCATACTTAGGAATCCATTGAAGTTGTGGTACTTGTATAACTATGTTGGCCACCATACTTATACAATTACCCTTTCTCCAATGCACTCCCTCCTATGATGACACTTATAAGAATCAATACAACACATAACACATAAATCCATCAACTAACCTAAGCACATAACCACATAAACAATAAGGTCAAAAACTCCAACTATTAAAATAACATAGTCAAACTCTTGAAATACATAAATCCAATGTCTAGCTAAAACAACATAGACTAAATCCAAAACGAATATATAATCAGTTATAAGTCATGTCGCCCATAATAGTTGAAACAACTTAAAATCCTTCATATCTACCTACTCCTAATAACTCGAACCACCACATGATTCTTAGGGAACATGACTTAAACATCAAAAGAAAAATACTATACCTCAGGTACATAAAATAACCCAACAAAAGATAGAAATTACCATGTACCAAATTATGTACTATAATGTACAATTTAAGCAAAATACGACAATGACTAGCGTGGATGATTATGGTTCAACCAGCACTAGTCACACCCCGAAAAGAAAATAACATGTGGCTAAGTATGAACTACTATGGTTCAATTCATACTAGTCAAAACATCGCAATAAATAACATCCAAACACATAAATTAATATAAAATGCACACATACTCCTATGACGCCTATATGCAGGGACCCTTAAGCTATAGACTAGGCTACGCGACTAGGCAACCTAATTCTCTATAACCATTGTCTCTGATACCATTCTGTCACACCCCACCATGGCGGAATATGCAGCGCGACGTATTGATATCATCAAAACATGGCGTGTCTATAGAGATAACTAAATGAAATAAGAAATGTCATAAAATGATGACACAAATGTCATGACAATATATCAACAATGCAGGAGTCTAGGTAAGTAGGTAACAGTCCTACCACTTACCCGAGACAAACAATAACATAAACAAAGCAAACATATAGGTGCATAGTATCACTAATTGAAACAAACAGAAAAAAAAATAAACTAAGAAAGAACGGGGATTTCCTTCTAAATGCAATCCTAATGCCTCCGAAACTAGCCACTTCTATTCTCAAGCTTAACCACACTCTTACCTGAAAGAGACACTAAAACACGTCAACATAATGTTGGTGAGAGTCATAGGTTTAGACTCCAACTGAAAACAGATTAAAATAAGATGTGAACCACCATAAACCACTAAACATATGGACAATGTGCTACAAATATGCATTAACAACTAACATTCAAGATCAATCATTCCAAACAAAATCCAAGGCTCCCAGCCTTACCAAACACCATGGTACCATAAGCGCCCACACACCTATGTACCAATCCCAAGGCCCCGCCTTGTCATTATCCATTGGTCCCATAGATGTTCACACATCTATGTACCTCCCCAAGGCCCCGCCTTGTCAACATCCCCTTGGTATCAAGTCAAACCACAATAACTGAGACGGTACGTGTCCCCCGATCCAAATCATAAACACAATCAAGAATCACACAGCAGTTAATCACATAAGTGCACACACAAGTCCATCATAAACCATGAAAACATTCACAGCATTAGTTACAAAACCATACAGTGTCTCTTCCATCCCATCTGGAAGTGAAAATCATTAAAAGATACGGGATTATGAAACTCACCTGATTGAGCTTCTCCAAAATTCTGCGCACTAGCAAAAAGCTAACAAACTAAAGCACACAATCAAAACATGAACCAAACACTAAGATGGCTCATCAACTCATGATGGACATATAAAATTCTCCCATATATATACCTCATTTATATGCTCTAAGCATCTCATTACACCCCTCTATAAAGCCCTTAACTTAGTTTACTTCATAATCCGTCCTGTTAACATTTTACCCAAAACAGTCCCGGTTTTTAGGTCTCCAAACTATAAGCCAAACGCCCACCTAACCCTACCAATGACCTCTGTAAAGGAAACCCTATTCCCTTACATATATATATATATATATATATATATATATATATATATATATATATATATATATATATATATATATATATATATATATATATATATATATATATATATATATTTCTGCCT
Source organism: Glebionis coronaria (assembly GCA_025667525.1). Taxonomy (NCBI): domain Eukaryota; kingdom Viridiplantae; phylum Streptophyta; class Magnoliopsida; order Asterales; family Asteraceae; genus Glebionis; species Glebionis coronaria. The sequence goes on along the minus strand of CM046874.1, from coordinate 586,204,553 downwards.
ATCCGCATTTTACCAATTTTGAACATACAAAAAGTTTGTTATGATTGGGGGGTTTTACCCTAACCCATTTGCTTAGCCCCACCCCTGGTCTCTTATTTAATATATAAACCAACTCCCATGCCCATTAGAGGGCTCAAGTGTACTTCTAAGTACCCCAATCACCCTAAAACATTAAACTAAACCCGACAAATTTCAAAACTGTTTTGACCTCCGACTGTTGTAACCTGTTTTTGTCCCACCTCCCGACCTCCAATTTAGTTCTCGTTTCTTGCATTTGAAAGCCAACTCAATTACATTTTCAGAGGTACTTGGATCGCAAAATAAGAGTTTGTAGAACTCTAGATATGATCAAAGTAATTGACCTAAAATTCTGCCCAGTTTTTTTAAAAACGAATTTAACATAATTAGTCAAATTAATTACCCATAACTTGTTTAATTATAAACCCTAATTAATATAATCATTATTATATCATTAAAACTCAGATTTTAATTTATACCTAATCATAGATCCATAATGTATTGATTTACAAATGCATAAAAACAATTTAATTAAAAAGGGATTGAAGATTTTACCTTAAAAATAATGGAAGATCTTTATATTTGAAACCCTAATTGGCCACCATTGTTAAATTTCGACTATGAGATGTTATGGGAGTGAAAAATCTGATTATTTTGGTTATGGATGGGTTTAATATAATCCTAAAGGCCTCCTAACCCAATTAGAAGTCCATTGGGCCTGTTTTTTTTGGCTTTTTGGTTATTTTCTTCCTTCCTTTTCTTTTGGCTTCCCAAAGCACCTAAGGATCTGGTTTTTAACCTTATTTGATAAATTATATCATTCTTAAACAAAACCTCACATTTGGGTTACTTCCGGGCCAAAACTCGAAAGCCTTACATTGATTTTTTCGACTTTCTACGCGATTTCCGAACTAACCGTCATTTCCAAAAGTTTCTAATTACGGAAAGTATCTCTAAAACTTATCCTAACCATATAATATATACTTAATACGTACATACAACATACGATACGTACACGAAACCTTGTAAAATCGATATCCGAACTTTCTCGCAGTTCATTTCTGAACTCATTTCATTTCATTTCATTTCCAACCCGTACCATGATTTACAAATCATGTACCTCATTTCGTACATTCTCATCCCCAAAAACACACATATAAACACATGAATCACATAAAACACATAGTCACACAAAATACCCCAAAAATAAAACTAAGTGACGAACCTCAAAAACCAGGGTTGTCACACTTTTTGATAGGCTGAAGGCAAATTAAAGTTGATTTCACTGTTGTAGAACATTAGATCTTTATCCTGTTCTTTTTTAGCAAGTTCAATTGCTCGACGCTGTAATTTGAGCCTTTCTCTTTTCAAGGCCGTTGCTTCCCGATGAGCTGCCTCCTACAAATCCAACTCCCGTTGCTTCAAGTTAAAGTAGAATTCTTGTTGTTGCTTCTTTTTTCCACAGCCAATGTCTTTCGTTTTCTCTCATTTGTTGGTTACAACATCAACAAATGAAGACTTCCATATTCAAGATGTAGATGACTTATTCTTAGCTCGATCACGACCAATTGGTCGGTATTCCTGAGTCTCTTCCTTGTCATCTTCTGGTTTATCTTTCAAATTCATGTAACCACCTTGCCCAGAATCGGAGGTGGTTTCAGAAGTCTTGGATTTTTTTTACCTTTTTTCGTAAACTTTAGCATCTCGACCTCTTTCCAACTTGAGTGATTTTTCATCATGTTCCACGCCGCCAATAACGTAAAAGGATGTTTGTAGATCACTTTGTATTCAGCACAATCTTTTAGGTATGAGTTGAGATCATTGACACCACTTCTGTGATTAAGCTCAATGTTATTCATGATAGCATAAAAAACACCAATTCTAGGAGGTACCCTGTTTTTCCATTTGCTCACAAGCGCGTCGTACCCTCTAGTTAAACCTGTCTCACCTTCAAAGTACTTCACTACATCTCCCCAAAATCCCTTTGTTTTTTGGTTGTTTCCTTACTTGCTATTCTCGGACACATCACACTAACCTTTGCACAAGGCGACCTCTTCCTCAGTTATCCATTATTTTGGCGGCTCATTCGGGTCAACCTGCTTGGCTTTTGAAGCACGCTTATAGGGATTCTTAGGTTTGACGGGTGACATCTCTTACTCGTCATCGTCAAGGTTAACCGCACCATGATATGACCCGTGTCCTGAACCTTGGCCCATAGAGTGGTCTTGACTCGGACCGTGACCCGAACCTTGAGCCACAAAGTACTCTTGATTATACATCATTTCATCAAAATCAGCATCAACCTGAAAATGACCAATCAAAGAATATGACAGATTAGGATGCGAGGAAGTGGACGAATGCATAGTAGGGCGGCGATACAAACCCGTCAAAGATTCAAATAAACCTTGTTGGTTGTTAGCACAGCACAGAGGAGAGAACGGACAGTTTGCATAGTACATGTTTGGGTGAGATGGTTAATGATATTGAAATCCGGTAGGTCTAAACCAGAAGTTTGGTGACACACGGATAATCGGAAAGCCGAATCTGGCGTCACATGAGGAACATTTTCTTAAGGAACTCGAGATCTCGGGGGTTTTTTTTTTGGGGGGGGGGGGGGGGGAGGGTTCTTTGCTAGACATGTTGGATGGTTAATGTTTTAATTTAGAAGTTTGATTTTGAATGTGTGAGAAAATTGGTAAAATGAGTTGAGTATTTATAAGGATAGAGAGTTTAAATTTTAAATTTGAAAAATAAGTTTTTTTTTTAAATCCCACAACAATATTTGTTTTTCTTTTTGATTCTTCGTATTAAAAAACCGATCGACGTGGGATCGAGTTAACTCAATCGACCGAGTTCAATCGATCGTCGCATCGGTGTCGACCGAGTGTGACTTGATTAACCTCGGTCGATCGATACTCCTTTGCGCTCAGCCTAAACTACATTGTGATGTAGACTTAAAAATAAAATAATAAATTGAATTTGTTGATTCATACGAATACTAGAAACAAATCTTTTAACTATCGTTGATTTAAATAAATATCAATAAATAGGCACAATTCTTAGTAAAGGTGGTCAAAAATATAGTTTCCGTATTATTACACCTCATACAACTATTGAATAGAGAAACAAAATCGAAGGCAAACCTAAAAGATAAGCGAGTCGTACTCTAGCTCAAAATCAAAGTAAAAAAAATGTGAAAAATACATAAAAATGCAAATAACTCATAAATTTTTAGTGTTTCGAGCATTGAAAGTTAATTACCAACACGTTATCCTCGCTTCAAGCTTTGAAACGCCTGGTGCGAGGCCTAAAACTGACTCGTGTAACCCAACTTATAATATTTTGGATAACCCTTTTTTGTTACACGATTTTGAACCTCTAGAAATAAGTTGGCATCTCTTGAATACTTGAGCTTGCATCACATTAGTACACAACAATAAAGTTTGAAAATAGAAAAAACCGAATAATGAGGTAGGTTATAAATTAAAGATTAGAAACGACAATGGGACGGGTTTAAAGCGGAGTGATCGAGCATCCTCATCCACAAACTTGATTATCAAAGTTCTCTCGAAAACCCGCTTTGATTCATGTTAGGGTTTATATTAAGGCGTCTCGTTCCTTATTGACTATTTGGTGTGTTATATATGTTTCAGGACGTGCAAGGCGGTGATGTTGTGCCTAATCTTCGACCTACATCTGATAAAAACCACTAACCCGTTGGTAATAAAAAACATGCTCCACTCTACCTAAAAAATTTAAGTCCAATTTTTCTTGTCGGTTTCGAGATCTTTTGTCATCATATTCACCATATGCATACCTAATATCATTATCAACTTTGTTAGAGGAAGGGAAGTCACGGCGCAGGGGGCTTCGCCGGTCAGAGGTGTACACCTCGCCGGTGTTTGTCGGCTTTCGCCACCACACCACTTCCCTCATTCTCCAGTTACTCGCTAAGTTTCGACAAAGAGAGAGAGAGAGATGGAAAAGAGCCATTGGACTGCTCCCCCAACGGTTACTTTTCAAACTTTTTAAAAAACATTAAACTTCTTTATTATATATATCCCCATTTTTAACATCTTTAACACACACATCTCTTCTTATCAATATATTAAAATACAAAAAAGTCTCAATTCTCAAATGACGGGTTACCATATCTCGACTTCACTTCTCTTCTTAACACTTCGAACCAGAATCTTTCGTCGTCCTATATCCAGTCGACGCCTTCGTCGCAAAACCTTATTTCATCTTCTTCGCAATTCCCACCCGGTTCTCAATTTCCATCTGGCCCCTAATTTCTATCCAACTCCCAATTCCCATCCGACTCCCAATTTACGTACCTCCTTTTGCTCAAAATTATTTTATCGAAATGACACCCGTACAAATTTATCAACAACAACAACTTGTGTTTCAAAATGCACAATTGAACAGCCAATTCCAAAATGACTAATGTCAAGAACTGTCTGAAACACAATTCAAAGTACCAGAATTACAACCACCACTAAAAGATCACCATCAAAAAGCTAAAAGAATGGCAAAAAAATCAAAAGTCGTTGATTTGTCTGCAGACGATGACGAAGACGACATACAATTTGTGGAAGCTCCGACTCAAAATATTGTACGTTGGACACGTGATGAGGAGATACTATTGTGCAAGTTTGGATTAGAGTGTCAGAGAACGCCGACATTAGAAATGATCAAAACCTTAATTGTTTTTAGGGGCAGATTCTTGTAGATTTCAAAGAGTCTACAACTCAAATGCCTCGTACAAAGAAACTGATTACGTGGAAATGGAGTCGGTTGAACCTCAAATCTCAAAAGTTTCACGTGATTTACAAAAGAATAAATCATAAAAGTGGTATGAATGACGAGGATGTTTTGGAAGCTGCAAAGGACAAATATAGTTCTATGTATAAGGGGAAAAAGTTTGTTTACGAACACGCGTGGAAGATCCTAAAAAAACACCCAAAATGGGACACGATGGAAAGCTTTGATGTGGATGATCACATGGAAATATTCGGTCCCGATGCTCGTCCTCGACCCGCCGGAAAAGCTTGACCCGCCAAGTAAACCAAATCGGAAACAACTTAGAGCAGCGACGGAAGTGGCACAGGGTCTATGAATGACATTCTAAATGATGCATTACATCAAAAAATGCTCGCCGGTAAATCCACATACGAGGCAAAAAAGGCAAAGGAATTGAGGATGATGGAGATAACCGAGTTCCGGTTGATGCCGACGCAATGCTCGAATCAAAGGCGTCGTTTATTAGAAAGAGACAAGAAGAAATAATGACAAAATATGCAAACAAATATTAATTTGTCATATCTTTTTTATTTGTGGTGTTTTTTTAAAGTTTTGTATCGTATTTTTATTTCGTATTGTATTTATATTTATGTATTTATAATTTTTATTTTATTAAAATGAATTTCAATTTGTGTGAAAATTAAAAAATAAAAAAATAAAATTAAGAGGTGAGACCAAAACAGAAAGGAGAGAAAAAGATAATAAGTAAGAGGTATTTTTTGAGTTGTTTTAATATAACTTAACGCTGATGTGATACCAATAAAAACCAAAATGAGGAGGAGTGTCCTCACGACACCATTCTCAAGAAAAAAAAAAAACAAATTTACCTTCAGTTTCTATATTTTATGTTTTTTTGGTAACTAAATAAATCCACTTTTTGGCATTGCAAAACCAAAGAAATTTCTTTAACCGGATCCAAAAATACCCTTTACCCGACCCGAATATATGTTCACTTTAGTCCAATATCCAAAGCAAATAGTGTCTATAAAAAGTTAACTCTCATAACCAAAAATAACAACACAAACACTCACCCAAAAAAAAATGGACAGTTTATGGCAAGACCACCATAACTCCGGTGTATTTCAGTTACCAGAAAGCCCACGTAAGCCCATGGAGTTTCTATCAAGGTCATGGAGTGACGCTAATGCTATTCCAGGCACTAAAACTTTACATTCTCCACCGTCACCTTTAGTCTCTAAAGGTGTCACTAATGCTACTACGGAGAGTTTTAGCGACACTACCGAGGATTCGGGTACCGCCAAGTCGTCTATTTCGCTTTCGGGGAATACGTTTTCGTTTGCTTCGAGTGCTACTTCACAGCTTGTGCTTGAACGAATCATGTCTCAATCGGTATGTTTTTGTATTTTATAGTGACTTAAATGTACTCGTTAGTGACCAAATGTAGGTGCCTGAAATACCTATGAATTTTTAAAGTAAACATAAATGTTTCATAATAAATGCATAATGTGTATCTATTATTCTTTATAAGTTAAAATTTAAATTTGCTATAAAGTAATTTAGCCACCAATTACTTTTGGTAAGTGTACATAAAAGTTATGGTCCATGGGGCAGATTTTGATAATGGCGTATGACATTTAGGAGCGATGAGTTTTTTGAAATGATCATTTAAGGCTCAATGAAGTAAGGAGCGTTGTTATTAAAAGTTGTTTTACACATTATGATTACATATATAATTACGTCAATTACCACACGTTTTTATTAAAAAAAAACTGTTATTGCCAAACACACATTACAAATTGGTTTAGCTCACTTGACCACAAAGATTCCACTAAGTGGTCTTCTTGAGAGGTTTCGTGAAGGTCTTCAAGACTTACCAAGGGCAGTGAAGCGGATAAGGAATTTAACATAACTAGGCGAGGGTTCGAAGAAGACATTCGACCGCTTGAATGTCATTGCACGGTTTGACCCACTAACCACTAACATTTACCGTTTTAAAAAAATATAACAATGTTCATCTAATAGCGTATGTGTTGTATATGACAGAAAAGATGCAATATTAATGTCTAGTGAAGTTATTGGCAACTTCTTAATGACCAATATATCTTATTGCCTTCCATTTTACGACAAAAAAGATATGTTTCATTTTAATGCAATTACTTAATAACCAATATTTTTACTCGTTTTGTTAGCTGGTAGATAATATCATTATTATAAGTTGTTAACATATCATATCATGGTAGTGATTGTATTTAATGTTTTTATATTGGTATATAAAACTATAGGATATATCACCATTAGCTTCAGGAAGGTTGTCACATAGCAGTGGACCACTTAATCCTTCACATATGGAAGAACCCGACAGTCCACACATTTCGCCGTCTGATGAGTACGACGATGTCGTTAAGGTATTACTTACTGTGTGTTTTATTTTAGAGTAAACTGCAAAACCCGTTTATCTGATTTGCTCGGCAAAACAGAAAACAGATTTTACAGCTTACTCTTTTATTTATGTTTTAACAAAGAAATGAAATGTTAGATATTAAATCTTGGTAACTATTGCTTTTGCTTTGTTGATATGAAGTTGTACACTGTACTGTATAGTATACTTTTACAAACTGATCATAATTGTTTCACTTTTGACTGTACAATTATTATTCCAAAATGCATGTACTAAAGATTAAAATTATTGATTCAAAATGTAGTAGTATTTGATATGGTGTTACGTGTGGTTTTTAAATGATTATTTTGAAATGAGAAATCATAATTAGTTTAGTGGGTACTAGTAGGCCAAAAATATATTGATCAGCATACTTCTTTTACTTTAAATAATCTTACAATCATAATTAGTAAGAAACACGGAGAAATGAGAAATTTCTCATAAAAGTTCTCTAAACACACAGAGAAGACAGAAAACATGTTCAAAATTAGTACTTTTCTAAATTTCTATGAAAACCTGTTTTCTCCTGTTGGGGTGGCTCACTAGGCATGAGAGTTGCTGGAGTTATTCTTTGTGGGGTGAAAAATGGGTGGTACTATTGGTACCCTTGCCTATTGAAAAGGGAAAAAAGTATATACAATGTTTATGTACTATTTGTCCCCTTGTTATTTCTTGGACAGTTTAATTGTTAAACTTTATTTTTTTATATCGTATTTTCCGTTTCACAGTTTTATAACAAAACCAAAATTATAAAAATAAAAAAAATGCAAAATTCAGGGGTACATATGGGTTTTAGGGGGTCTTAATAACCTTACCCGTGAAAAATGGCTCGTGCCAAAAGGCATGTGGCTCAGGGTGTCCCGTCAATTCACATCTTTTTGTGGATAACTATAGTTAAAGAACTTGAAGGAGTTCTTCCGTTTTCAAAAGGTTACGACGAAAGAAGAGTTTGTCCGTTCGTAAGGGAAACTAGAGAAACAAAATTAAAAGAAACATTTACTGCACTTAAATCACCCTAAAATACTCAGAAATTTTTTCTAGCCATCTAGGTATTTACATTGTAGAACTCAATATCAAATAATCATTTAAAAAGACTTAAGTAGCATAAATTAGTTTAAGTTAAGTATTTTAAATTTTTGGATGCTAAAATATGATTTACTTTTTCTAATATGAATAGTACTGTAACAAGTAGAAGACAAATAAATCATTGTGAGATCTGTTTTATTCTTTTGATCTGAATAAAGAGAGAAAAAAAAAGTAACACTAGTATAACTTTAACTTTATTATCTATTCAGGGGACAAGATTTCTTTTTGTTTTGTGCAGCAGCTTTTCTTTTTTGTTTTTTTGACCAACAAATTACTTGTCATTGTCAAATTATTCATCAAATCTGGATCACTTTAACAACTTTAATGTTGTAATACATTTTAATTTACAGCTCTAATACTGTTTAATACTGTAATACAGTTTTTGCGCGCCAATAACACGCTGCAACCATTATTTGCCAATGGACGAAGTGCATATGGCACAGGTGGAGCAGGCACCACTCCTGCTGGTAAAACAGTAGGGAGGTGGTTAAAGGAGAGGCGAGAGAAGAAAAAAGAAGAGACACGGGCCCACAATGCGCAGCTCCATGCGGCTGTTTCGGTTGCTGGAGTGGCAGCTGCTGTGGCTACAATTGCAGCTGCTACTGCAGCGGCTTCTGCGTCTGGTAAAGATGAGCAAATGGCTAAGACCAATATGGCCGTTGCCTCCGCGGCTACTTTAGTTGCTGCACAATGCGTGGAGGCTGCAGAGGCCATGGGAGCTGAACGAGAACACCTTGTTGCTGCTGTTAGCTCTGCAGTCAATGTCAAATCCCATGGAGACATCTTAACTCTCACTGCTGCTGCTGCAACGGGTAAATATTTAACCCTTGCATTTTGATTTACCATGCTTAGTTGTAAGTTAACTGGTGTGCATTATTTGATTTAATGATAACATGTGAGATGTGCTTGTTTTTCTAGCTCTACGTGGTGCAGCAACACTAAAGGCAAGGGCGTTAAAGGAAGTATGGAATATTGCTGCGGTAATACCAGTGGACCGAGGGCTTAAAGAAAGCAAAAGCCAAGGGAAGAGCAGCGGCTACTCTGAACAGCTTCCCGCTGAAGAGAACTTTCTGGGAATCTGTAACCAAGAACTCCTAGCTAGGGGGAGTGAGCTGCTAAAACGCACCCGTAATGGTAAAACTACAGATTTAGCTTCTCAGCTGAGCCGTTTAATTAATTGTTATAAAAATGAAATGCTGAAATGTTATTCTACTAAACACAGGTGATCTCCACTGGAAAGTTGTGTCTGTTTACATCCATCGAACAGGTCAAGTTATGCTAAAGATGAAGAGCAAACATGTTGGTTCTACCATCACAAAAAAGAAGAAAAGTAAGTGGTACTCCTATGAGGATTTCAGATTTGAGCTTTAAAAATAATTATCTAACTCTAATATTGTACTTTTAAGTAACAAGAACTAGTTAGTCTTTAGTGTTTGAATAACATGTAGAAAAATGTATAAATATAATGTCCCGAATGGTCAGCTCTACAGGTTACACAACGAGTGGTGTAGTGACTTGTAAAAACAGGTACTTTTGGCAGACATAGTTAAGTTGACCCAAAACTATTACTCCGTATTAAGTTTGCCAAATGTAATTACGATAATACTCTATATACTAGTGAGTGTATTAATCTGTGGTTGGTTGCAGATGTGGTGTTGGAGGTATGCAAGAACATGCCAGCATGGCCAGGGAGACATCTATTTGATGGCGGAGAGGAAAGACGTTATTTCGGGCTAAGGACGATTGGCCGTGGGTTGGTGGAGTTCGAGTGCAGGACACAAAGAGAGTACGATATGTGGACTCAAGGTGTTTCTAGACTTCTATCTATTGTAGATGAAAGGAAGTCTAATAAGTAAACCATAAGAGGAATAGGAACAAGTGTGGGTATATTGTAATAACCAGTGTGTGCTTAGTTAACTTGTAAGTCTCTATTTTGAATGCTAAATTTAGCCTTATATCTCTATATCTTGTGATATAAAAATATAACGCTATTTCCCTATATTCAATTTCTAACTGCTTGTGTGAAAATGGGTCAAATTTGAGTCATCTTTATTGATCAAGGGTAAAAGGTAAATGTGAGCAGGAGCTTATAAATGGCGCATCGCCCATGACATATTCACGTAATAACAACCTCCTAAAATGCTTTACATAAACTTCAGGTAAAATTAAAGTTGTTATCCGTGAGATTTGAGTAGCGGATCAAAAAAGCCAGTTTTGACCCATCTCAGAAATCCACATGCTCCCTAATCTGAACCCATTCTGACCCGTACCGACTAGCCATGTTGCTTATAAATATAGTGGTGCCCCCTTCTACCTATATTTAGGGGCTAAACGCAACTTAAATCATACTTAGTTCTTAATGGGGTCTACAGAAAGCTGCAGGAGCGACAAGTCATGATCAAATTATAAAAAAAGTGGTATACACAACCTCCAGTGATATACTACGAGAGAATGCCGACTATGATTCGTTACCTTGTGAATGTAACTACATGATATAATTATAAATAAAGTTGTTACCCGTGAGATTTGTGTAGGGGATCAACAAAGCCAGTTTTGACCCATTTCAGAAATCCACATGCTCTAATCTGAACCCATTTTGACCCACTAGCCATGTTGCATTTAAAATAGTGGCGCCCCCTTCTACCTATATTTAGGGGCTAAACACAACTTAAGTCACAATTAGTTCTTAATGGGGTCTGCAGAAAGCTGCAGGAGGTGACAAGTCATGATCAAATAATAAAAAAAAGTGGTATACACAACCTCGAGTGATATACGAGAGAATGCAGACTATGATTCGTTACCTTGTGAATGTTGCTACATGATATAATTACATGATCAAATTATAAATAAAGTTATGAAATTTCTGTAGCGGATCAACAAAGCCAGTTTTGACCCATCTCAGAAATCTGCATGCTCTAATCTGAACCCATTTTGACTCGTACCGACTAGTCATGTTGCTTATTAAAATAGTAGTGCCCCCTTCTACCAATATTTAGGGGCTAAACACAACTTAAATCACAATAAGCTCTTAATGGGGTCTGCGGAAAGCTACAGGAGACGACAAGTCATGATCAAATCATAAATAAAGTGGTATAGACAACCTCCAGTGATATACGAGAGAATGCAGACTATGATTCGTTACCTTGTGAATGCAACTACATGATATAATTACACAAAAAAAAACAGAATCACATAACCGTATCTTTTATTTCATTTCACTTCACCATAAAAGGCAAAAGGGTACATAATGAATGCCATTTCCTCCATATAATCATGGTTCTTTAATAATACATGAACGGTCAAGCTTGGAACAAGCAACAGTTGTAGAGTGTGGATAATGGTTTAGATAGTAGATTAAACTCTTTGGCGAATAAAAATTATGTACCTATAAAGTATGAACAAATGGTGAAGACCCATGATTGTTTTAATTGTCGGCAGCTCGTAAAATAGTAAGCAATGAAATGAAAAGATTGATGATATCCAGGTATAGAGCTACAGCAGCCCATATGTACTCGTCATAGGTGTATCGTTTGATCAGATTGTCAGTGTCATAAACAATGTAGCCACAAAAAACGACTGCTGATAAACCCCCGTATATCATTACTGAAATCTTTCCCATAGGAAAGAATATCTGCCAAAAAAAAAAAAAGCAAATGAGTTGGAAACGGAAGATTGAAAATCGAATGAGATAGAGGTTGCAGTTTACATAAAGTTACTCATACTCGTCAACTGACTCGAATGGTAACAGGTTGAAAATTGCTGAAAATCCAAGTAAGATATACAGTCTCCTTAATTATTTTTCTAAAACAGGTTGTATATATAAGTAATTCATAACTCGTAAACGAGTGTTTGAAAAAATGAACAAAACTACATATATGGGTAAAATCAACCAGCCCGGAACATTTTGACTCGTACTTCAAGCTGAACCTTTCGGCCCAGTATCCAACTGACCAAGGGTGCCACCTCTCAAATAAGTAAAGATAGCTTGAATGGTAGCCAACAAACCTGAATGAATGAAAAGACGACAAGCACCATAACAGCACCGAACAAAAATGGCCCCAAGAAATTGAAGTCGTAACCTCTTTTTGCTGCCCAGAATGTGAATAGAGTGAGACTCGCTACAACCACAGCCGTTAAAATCACTGCTTCCAAAATGATTTTCCCTGTACAAATTTCAGAAGAATAAGTAACAATACGCCTAAATCAAACATATAATTTGTAATAGAACTGCAGAAATGCTTAGTAGATTAAATTTCTATTTAATTGTTTATCGAGGACTTACCACTAGTGAATGCACATGTCAAACCAACTGCGAAAGCAAGGGAGATGGTAAAGATCCCCAAAAGCAGATAGTTGACTGGATGACGCTGATAATAGTATGACAACGGACACAAAGCTGTAAAACATGACAAACGTCAACACAAATAAATCCAACAATCCAAATAATCTAACTGCATTAAAATGCAACATGCTTTCACCTTGTTTACATTGTATGCAACTTACATCATGTTTACCGTTTGTATTTTTATAAGTTTTAAACTGGTGCATTTTATTATGTTACATAAACTGGCGTTGCAATTGATTATTGCAAGTGCTTATCCGCTTAATGCTATTTGAAATAAGTTTGTTTGAATAAACAGATTCAAGTTGCTTATTCAAAACTGCTTATTTCCGCTTACAGTTAATCAAATAGGAAATTTGGAGAAGCAATCGCCAACACCCTCAAACTGCTTATATGTTGCGATGTTTGGGATTGCTATCTTAAACGCTTTGTCTCCTTTTTTTTTACAAGGAAATAAGCTGTTTTGAGAGTTTGGGTCTTATGCTAATCTTATTATTCTAAAACGAATAAGAATATTTTCAAAAAACAGTTTGGGACTGCTCATTTTAAACTGATTATAGCGTTTGGGATTGTCGTCCCAACTGATCTCATTATTTTGCAGCACATAATTAGTTCCCATTCACGTCTCAAAGTATGTTTTGCTCCTTATTTTAAAGTGCTTATCTCCTCTAAAATGCGGATACAATGCCAAACACCATAAAAAAGAAAAAGAAGCCAAAAAGCATACTTATAAAAGGAGCAACAATGATAAGAATATAACAAGCAAATCCTCCATTCGTTGTGGTTAAGAACGTGACGATGGGACGATAAGTCACAACCACCGCACCAACGACAGCCGTTAACAAAAGCTGCACAGCAACAATGGAATATATTTTGCGTATAAATGACCAACGTAGCTCAGGAGACTCCGCCATTACGGGATATAATGGCTCGTTTAAACCGGATTCTACGTCGGCTTTCATGAATGGTTGTTGAGGGTTCCACATTGGGGTTGGATTTGATTTGGAGATTAGGGTTTGATTGATGAAGAGAAATGATGATGAGGGCGATGCATGAAAATGTGTATTTATAGGTATAGGCGAATCGACATTATTAAGTTACAAAACTTTTTAAATAAATATTTTTCTAGTAAATGATGTTCGGACGGGTTCATTTTAGAAAAGTCTGAGATTTTAACAAGTATATACATTATACGATTGTTCGCGTATGTCTCCGGCCAGAGCCTCCGGACACATACACTACTTCGGACTATAGCCGAGGCCCCAACAATTAATAAGGTCGGCACATGAACAGTGAAGCATTTAATGCCATAAACCTATGAGGTGGCGAAAAGTAAAAGTAACCCACCGTATTATCCAACATGCATCACTCAATCGAGCGGATAAAGCGTAGCATCGCCGCCCTAGGGACAAATCCCTCGATTAATAGAAAAGATCTCACCTTGGGCTCAGAACCTAGCCTACTGATGTGACTAAACATCCAGGTACATTTGTTGGAGAAGTATAAATACTTCTCACATTTAATACACATCCAATTCAATTCAACTTAGCTTACTCATCGCCATTGTTGTTCTTAACATTTATACTTAACCTCCGGTATTTCACACCGGATACCATCCACGTGATAGTTACTTACTCTCACGCCGGAGCTTGGTCTCGGGGTCAAACCTAGGACGAGGCTAACGTGTGTTGTCTTGTGTTCATAGGTCCAACACCAAGATACAAGCCATACGATTACTGTGACTGAAGGGAATTCGCTCGTGCCTACTTAGTCGGGGAATTTTGCTTCAACATTTGGTGCCATCCGTGGGACCCTAAACTCCAATCTCCATAAGCAGCTATCCATGGCAGGACCTTCGGGAGGAGGGTCACCTCTAGAATTATCCCCAGATCGTGAACCCACGACTGCGGGGAAGGAGGCCGAAACGCCTTCCAACTTACAAGAGAAGATCTTAGAAAGCATGAGCGTGTTGCAGAATTTGGTGGAGCGTCACAACGCTATATTAAAAGATTCTATTTCACCAACAAGGTTGGTCTTCGAAGATGAGACCCGTGATACACAGAAGGAAAAAAACGGAGCACAGAAAGATGGAGCCGAGAGGCAAAAAGCTCGCAAAGACGCAGGTTCTCCGATAGATGACCTACATAAGCCTTTTAAGGATCTTATCGCCTCACCCTTCACCAAGAGAATCATAGAGTTCTCCTCACTGAAGCACATACTACCCGCAACCATCAAACTATTATACCGGGGCTACCGATCCTAATGATCATATTACTCGTTTCGCCAGATCAGCCAACTCGGGAGAATGGCCAATGCCAGTATGGTGTAGATTTTTCCAGCAGACGTTGGACGGAGCCGCAGGAGGCTGGTTTGAAAGATTACCAAGGGGAAGTATCGATAATTGGGATGAATTGAAAGATCAATTCCTGGAAAGGTTTTTACTAAGAAGAAAAAGTCTCAAGAATCCAATGGAGATCACCACTATCACCCGGAAAGCACACGAGTCTCTAGCAGTGTTCAAGGAATGATGGACAGACGAAGCAAGTTACATCCAGGGAGTCCCCGAAGTAATGAAAATATCAGCCTTCGTAAATAGAGCTAAGTGCCCAGAGTTAGCCCGTCGTTTCTCTAACGACACTCCAAAAACGGTTGCCGAAATGATGCGAAGGGTGGATGACTTCATCAAGTCAGAAGAAGTCTTCAGAAATACGGAATTACCACAAGGAGAAGTTGGCGACAGAAACACCAAATATAACAAGGAGGAAAAATACCCCTCTTCCGGATCGCGTGGACACAACAAAGGTCGACAAAGAAACGACTATAGGTCTAAACCCACGTTCTCCCCATATGTACCGCCGGTAAGTCAAAATCAAGGAAGAAGGGCACCTTACCAACGCCCCAGACTGGAGTCTTTGACTAAATTCCCCAAGGAAATTCTAGCAACTGAGTTGCAATTACAACTTCCCCAACCACCTCCAACCAAGGGCATCGTTCGACCTGAAAATATGGATAAGTATTGTGATTACCATCAAGAGAAGGGGCACCTCACTAATGATTTCCATCAGTTAAGAAAAAAATTGGAAGTGGCTTTAGAGTCCGGCAAGTTAACCATCTTGTGAAAGATTTACGAGGTCGAGTGAATAGATGCAATCAGGAAAGGGGAAATGGGGATTACAAGGGAAAGACGATAAACATGCTAGAAAGCAGACATAGTGGGATGAAGAGAAATGAGATATGTAAGATCGAGATAGATTGGATGAACGCCCCCATCACATTCCCACTGATAACCGATGCAGAAGCCTCAGACGACCCATTGATATTTAAAGCCGAGGTGGAAGGGTATTGTGTGAAAAGAGTGTTCGTCGACGAAGGGGCTACAGTGCAGGTCATTGCTTCTAAAACTTGAAACCCTCCATTCGACAAAGATTAACTCCCGACCACGCGAAAGTTTTAAGCTTTTCCGGTGAAGAAACTACACCCCTTGGGAAAATTCACTTGGAGGTAGCTTTCGGATCACATGACTTGACAAGAAGGACCATAATGAGCTTCACGGTAATTAGGGCACCATCACCATACAACATAATACTTGGAAGGACCGGAATTAGAGAATTAAGGTCTGTGCCCTCCACTGTACACTCAGCTATGAAATTCCCCACTCCCGACAGAATAGCAACAATGAGAACCAAGGCCAGAGCAATCTACGAGTGCAGGGTAATAGAAGATGGGCAGAAGATATTGAAAGAGAAAGTAACAACTGTGGGGAAAGAATTGGACAAGTGGCTCATCCACGAAAAGTTTAACCAGCAAGAACGAGAAGTAGGAGGAATGACGAAACAGATCATAGTCCATCCCGGATATCCATAACAGTTAGTCACCATTGGAAGGTTGTTTACTAAGAGATGCCGCCTACAACTCATAGATTTGTTGAGAAACAACTCTGATGTATTAGCATGGGAACCTTCGGACATGACCGGGGTACCTAGAAGGATCGTAAAGCACTCTTTGAATGTCGATGTAGCAGCCAATCCGGTCACGCAAAAAAGAAGTACGTTAGGCGAAGAGAAAAGCCAAGCGGTCAAAAGGAACGTGGCAGAGCTAATGAAGGTTGGCATCATACGACCAGTGAGATATCCTACGTGGATTTTGAACACGGTCTTGGTAAAAAAACCCAGATGGTGATTGGCGAATGTGCATAGACTTCAAGAACCTCAATTCTACCTGCCCGAAGGATTATTACCCCTTACCAGACATAGATGTCAAAATAGGAGCAGTCATGAGGTATAAATTCAAATGCTTTTTGGACGCATACAATGGATACCACCAAGTACTCATGAATGAAGCAGACAAATAAAAAACAACATTCTATACTGATGAAGGCACGTATTGCTACACAAAAATGCCCTCCGGACTGAAGAATGCCGGAGCCACATATCAAGGGTTGGTGGAATCAGCATTTCGTTCGAAAATTAGGGTAAACCTAGAAGCATATGTAGATGACCTAATGATCAAGAGAAAAACCGAAGAAGAGATGCTTGAGTATATTCAAGAAACCGTCGATAACTTAAGAAGGATTAACATGAAACTGAACCCAAAGAAATGCTCGTTCGGTGTCGAAGAAGGAAAGTTCCTCGGTTACATGGTAACCTCGGAAGGCATCCGAGCTAACCCAAAGAAGACAAAGGAAATCACTGAAATGAGGTCCCCAAAAAACATGGAAAGAAATGCAATCCTTGAGTGGGAAACTGGCGGCACTGAAGCGGTTCCTGTCGCGATCCGCTGAACGATCAATGCCGTTTTTTGAAACATTGAAGAACATTACCAAAGATAACAAAGAGCAATTCCGTTGGACAGAATAAGCCGAAGAAGCCTTCCAACAACTTAGAAAAGTAATCTTGGAGCTCCCATTGCTCACCTCCCCGGTCAAACGAGAGATATTATATGTGTATCTAGTCGCGTCCAAAGAGGCAGTCAGCGGTGTGCTGTTGGTTGAACGAAATGGAGTCCAAATGCCAATGAGATATGTCAGTCAGACGCTGCACGATGCTGAGAAGCGATACGCCCCCTAGAGAAACTGGCTTTAGGGTTGTTGCATCTATCACGAAGATTGAGAAGATATTTTGAAGCCCATGACATTCACGTTATAACAGACCAACCATTAAAGCAAATACTAAGTAAGTCCGAAGCCTCAGGAAGGTTGGCAAAATACTCAGTCAAATTAGGAACATACGGAATCTCCTATGTGCCCTGAAATTCAATCAAAGGGCAGGTATTAGCCGACTTCCTAAACGAAGCACCGCTGGAACATCAAGAGGCAACAACGATACATGAAATATCCGAAGAAGAAGAACCCGAAGCCCAGTGGACGCTATACACAAACGGGGCCGCAAATAGCAAGGGTGACGGCGCCGGACTAGTTTTGATCAATCCAGAAGATGTGGAGTTCACATATGCCTTGAGATTCAACTTCATCTGCTCAAACAATGAAGCCGAATATGAAGCACTACGGGCAGGTCTCCGGTTGGACGAAAAGATGGAAGTAAAGAAGCTACAAGTTAAAGTAGAATCGAAGTTAGTCACTTGTCAAGTCAAAGGAGAATTCGAAGTAAATGATGACTGGATGATCAAATATCTGGCTAAATTCAAGGAGCGAATATCTGCCTTCACATAGTTTAACATTGAGCACATACTCAGGAGCAAGAACTAGAAAGCCGATGTGCTAAGCAAACTCGCTTCGGTTGTAGTCAATCACCTCACCAAGGAGGTGTTTGTATAATTTCTAGAGGCAAGATCAATCGACGTGCAAGAGGTCAATGACATAGTCGAAGAAGAGGGAGAGTGTTGGGTGACTCTGATCAAGAGATGTCTAGAGGAAGGAGTATGGCCGTAGAATTCAGACGAAGCCAGAAATCCGAGGATGAAAATTCCCCAATACACTATTGAAAATGGAGTCCTATTCAAGAAATCATATCTGTCACCAATGCTAAGGTGTGTAGGACCAGTCCAGGCGAACTACATCATCCGAGAAGTTCACAAAGGTACCTGTGGTATGCATGCCGGATGAAGGTCAGTCATGGCGAAAATAATGCGTCAAGGGTATTTTTGGCCAATAATGCATCAAAATGCATGGGATGAATTCTCTAGGTGTGACTCTTGCAAGATACATGGCCCCATACCAAGACTCCCAAAGACGAATCTCACTTCGATAACTTCACCGTGGCCTTTCCACCAGTGGGGAATGGATATTTTGGGACCTATCTCCGAAAATGCTGGCAATATCAAATTCGTAATCGTGGCCATTGACTACTTCACCAAATGGATCGAAGCCAAACCATTGGCCCGGATAACCGGCAAGGAGGTCAAAATGTTTTCCTGGGAGAACATTTTCTGCAGATTTGGGCTGTCGGGAGTCATAGTGACTAACAATGGAAAGCAGCTGATAGATGGGTCGTTTGGAAAATGGTGTGACAAATGGAATATCAAGCAAATGACCACCGCAGTGGCCCTACCGCAAGCAAATGGGTTGGTTGAAAGAGCTAACAAGTCATTGATGCACGACTTGAAAGACCGATTGGGAAGAAGGTTAACAGGGTGGGTAGATGAGTTGTCGTATGTGTTATGGGCACACCGGGCAATGCTCAAGACCAGTAACGGAAAAACCCCATTCAGCCTCACCTATGGAAGCGAAGGAGTTATCCCCGCAGAAATTGGAATCCCATCGGCTAGAACTTTGCTCTTTAATGAACACGCAAACGAAGAAGAGTTGTGGTTAAATTTGGATCTGCTATAGGAAAGAAGGGAGACTGCGACAACTCAAGAAGTGAAGTATGAAAAGAAGGTCGAGCAGTACTATAACAAGCGTCTCAAACCATGCTCTTTCAAAATTGGAGACTTCGTTTACCGCCGCAACATGGCCAACAGACAAGAGAAAATAGGGAAACTAGGCCCTAACTGGGAAGGACCCTACAAGGTCGTAGAGGCCTATCAAAGCGGTTCATACAAATTGGAGACCATGGACGGGAATGAGATATCGCGCACATGGCACACAACTAATTTACAAAAATGTTTCATGTAAGATGAACAAAGATGTATGAACAATATGTAATGAATGAAATCCTTTTGTTAAACATAATTAATCGCAGTAATTATAAACCCTGTTCTAGCTAACCGGAAGGTATGTAAGTACGCATTAAGAAGTGTTGGACGCGCCCAATGGGTAGTCCGGAGACAAATCAAAAGCGCTCGGTGCCGATGTCTCCCATGTGAAAAATAAAACACGCAAGTGTTGGACGCACCCAATGGGTAGTCCGGAGACAAATCAAAAGCGGCTCGGTGCCGATGTCTCCCATGTGAAAAATAAAACACACAAGTGTTGGACGCGCCCAATGGGTAGTCCGGAGACAAATCAAAAGCGACTCGGTGCTGATGTCTCCCATGTGAAAAATAAAACACACAAGTGTTGGACGCGCCCAATGGGTAGTCAGGAGACATATCAAAAGCGGCTCGGTGCCGATGTCTCCCATGTGAAACATAAAACACACAAGTTTTGGACGCACCCAATGGGTAGTCCGGAGACAAATTAAAAGCGGCTCGGTGTCGATGTCTGCCATGTGAAATGTGAAGCACACAAGTGTTGGACGCGCCCAATGGTAGTCCGGAGATAAATCAAAAGCGGATCGGTGCCGATGTTTCCCATACAAAATAAAAAAGACATAAGTGTTGAACACACCCCACAGGGTGATCCAGAGTGTATCTAAATACATCCTCCGGTGTCAACATCTCAGTTAAGCATTCCACAAGCATAAATGCAAAATGTGATAAAAAGCAAGACACAACAGATAAAGAAAGGAAACGTTAACTGATGATACTATGAATGAGTAATATACATCCAAAATAACTAAAGTAAACAGGGTGAAGCTTGTCCGGGGAACCAAAATACGAAGATCACATAGTTATTACACACATAATGTTTGAGAAAATATTGTTTGAAAAACGGAGTTACAAATTACACCGGCATACCAGGCCTTCACCTAGGGCTTCCCACCATCTTGAGCTGGAGTCTCATGAGTTTTAGCCGAATCAGAACCACCCGCTGGAGTCTTGGAAGCCTCAACATACTTGGTTGTGGAAGTGTCCTCAACCAAAGGAATAACAGGCTTCTCGGCCGGGGCGAGTTGCATGATGTCCACAATCGGAAGTTTATTTGCCGCTGCCACCTTAGCCACAAAGGGATACTTGGTTGAAAACAAGGTAGTAAAGTCTTCCTTCCAAGTTTTGGCCATTTCAATGTTCAGATTATCAGCGACAGCAATGGCAGCATCTACCTCCTCAGGGGTGCAATTGTACTCCACGACTTTCAGAAATCCTGCATTAAAAATAGCTCCAGCCCTGAGAGAAAGGGATTATCGGTATTCATAACGGGCCAGCAACCTGCGGATAAGTTTCGGGAAGCCATCCCTCACAAAAACTTGTTTATTGACCTCCGCTTGAGCAAGAATAGAAGTCAGATACCTATTGTTGGCCTCCAATTCCTTAATCTTGTCAAAATCCTTCACATGATTCTGAGCACTCACACCAAGAAGACGATCTAGTTCCGCAATCCTTTTGTCTTTAGCTTCGAGCAAACCCTAAGAATCCTGAGCCTCCTTCTCTAGCCTCTCGAAAGTACCGAGATTCTCTTGTTCCCGAGCAAGACAACCGCTATAATTATCCTCCAGCTTCTTATGAGCGAGGGCCATTTGATCCAACACTGTCTTACCAGAGGCAAAGTGTCCCTATGTACTTTACTGAGCGGTAGCTAGGCGAGAATGTTCCCGGCTTAATGCTTCGTACCTCTTCAACAACTTTGAGACGGTAAGGGTGCTCTGAGCAAGATTTTGGTAGGCGTGACTTAACACATCATAGTTGGAAAGGGAGGAGAGTTCGGCTTGTTCGGTCGGTGTAGCCAAGTGGAATAGCAGCTCCCGGGATGAGTAATGGGAGTCAATACTGTAACACCCCATTCTGATAATGGAATGTCACGCGTAATTATGGCGTGTCATCAAAGCATACAAGGATAAATGTCTAAAACATTACATGAACATAGGGATAACCGGAATCAAACATCAGTTCCCAAACATAAGCCCAAAACATAATAAAGCAAAAGAAATGAATGAAAGACTAAACAAGCATGAGTATATGAAGGCAAAAAGGAAAATAAGTCTCTAGCAGCTTCCATCCTACGCACGTCCTCCAAATGCTCGAGTCTTTCCTAGGGTACCTGCCGTTTTGGGACATGGAATGGAAAGTAACGGCTGAGCAAAACGCTCAGTGCACGGATATAGACATAGTATTAATGACTAAGCATAATAAAGACTTAATAGCAGCGGAAATGTATAAGTCCTGGAAAACCTGGAACATGTTCATAAAACTGGTTTTTATAGTTTGAAAAGCCTTATATTTATCTTATGAAAACTGTTTAACATATTTTACCATTAGCCAATATAGGTCATGAAAATCCACCGTGCATGAATACTTGAAGGGGTGACCTCATCATGCAAATTAGAGGGGCTGCCTCTAATTTAATATACTGGTTTTGGGTAGGAGGAATCAGCTCCTTGTGAAGGATGCAAGGCACACACCAAATTCACCATGAAATCCTGACTGAAAGATGTAACTAGGATGCACCCATACGCCTCACATGATAAATATAATAATATGGCCAAAAGCTGAAGGGACGCTATGAGCAATCACTCCGCCGTGGTGAAGTCATAACATCAGTGCCTCTAATGTTATGGTTATGGTACCTCCATAACTAAGTGAAACTGGTCATGCATGTATATGGCTATAGGTATTCTAAATTAAACATAAGCAAATCAAACACATAACTTATACTACGGGAAAACATTTGGCTGCATACGGGGAATCCTAATAAGGAAAGAATGTCCATACTGAAAGGACGGGAATCCGTACCTTATGTCCAGTGAACGAAGAAGACGAACTGAGAGGAATCCTACTTCCGTATCACTAATGCTACATAAATACATACATGAATAAGTATCTGCTTACTAATACGTAACTGACTTTATGTCATGTCTTAGCTTATTTTACATGTTCTTATCATGTTTTACTGTTTTTAAGCCTTAAACTGTGTTTATCTTATATTCTGTCTATTCTGATTAAGTATTTCTGGTATTTCATGTATTATTATACTTAGTATGTAATAATAAGTAACTTTCCAATAAGAGCAGGTTTCCTAAAATAGAAAGTTTCCAAAATTAGAAAGTTTCCAAAAATAGAAAGTTACCAAAAATAGAAATTTTCCAAAAATAGAAAGTTTCCAAAAATAAAAAGTTTCCAAAAATAGAAATTTCCAAAAATAGAATCACTGCTTAAAATAGATAAGTTTCTAAAAATAGAAAGTTTCCATAAATAGATTAGCTGCCTTATTTAAATAAGTTTCCATAAATAGATTAGCTGCCTGAATTAAATAAGTTTCTAAAAATAGAAAGTTTCCATAAATAGATTAGCTGCCTTATTTAAATAAGTTTCTAAAAATAGAACGTTTCCATAATTAGATATAAGCTGGTTAAATAAGCTAAGTATATAAGCCTAAGTGTTTTCATGATTATTTTCTAAGTCATATGATATAATGTATAGTTTATTAATTATTTCATGTAATTAAAATAAACTATAGGTTAAAATATTTAATTAAAGTATCTCATGTTTTTAATTAAATAAAGTTAAATACTTAGGTTAAAACATGTATTATTATTTATTAATAATATAACCTAAGTCATGTTAATTAATTAATTATAACCATGGTTTTTAAATAATTAATTAATTATAAGTCTAAAAATATAAAATACTTAGGTTAATAATTTCATGATTTTAATAATTAAAATAACCTAAGTCATGTTATTAAATTAATCATGTCATGTTTATTAATTTAATTTTAACATAAGATTATAAAAAAATAAAATAATAATCTTAACATACACCGTGAACCGGATCTTGACTAAGAACCATGAACCGAACATGAAATCGACACCATACCCCGGACCACTTCAGGGTTCCCCTTGTCTTGTTGCTGCCATGGGACCCACACCAACCAACCGGGACCATATGGTCTCGGTGGTGGTCGAGTAGCCAAACCGAGACCCCCTCGGGTTCGGTTTAGGCGCCGGCCAAAAACAAACACCCCTAAAACACCCCTTTTTGATTTATTCCAAAACAAATTTCATGTTAGATCTATGTTTTAATTAGGTTTTTTTTAAAAACACATCATGTTCTTAATTATTTAAAAGATCAAATCAAAAGAAAAGGGTTAAAAGAATTACCGAATGCGTGGATCTAAACAAGGATGAACAAACACGAACACTTGCACCAAAACCAAGATCAAAGATCAAATAAACACCCCCCCTTGGTGTGTTTATGGGTGGCGGCCAAAAGAAAGAAAAAGGAGAAGGAAGAACTTTTTTAGGTTTTGTAAAAAAATCTTCTGTAAAAGTGAAAATGAGTAGTGGTTTTTCCTTTTACACTCTTTAGTAAAAATTGAGATGGGCTTGGCCCATCTCTCCCTTGTTGCCGCGGGTAGGGGTCCCCACATGGGGTACCCGTACCGTTTTCCGTGTCTCGATGTTTAATTACTCGTTCGTGATTATTTGTGTTCGCGTTTAATGTGTTCTCGTTAAATAATTACCGTGACCTAATATATTTATTTACGCTCGTAATAAATATATATACGTAATTAATAATAGTTCGTGATTTAATTACGTTCATGATTTCATGATCGCATGTTCGTGATTAATTATTGTCAAATAATTATTGCGTGCTCGTGCGTAGTAAATATTTATTGTGTTCTAACATGTACGTAATACGTAAAATCCTAACACGTAAACGTAATCGTACTATAAAAGGAAAGTTTTAATCTAGTACGTACGATCCTAAGGGTACTATTCATGGTAAAAGCATGCGGGTTTTACAACTCTTCCCCCCTAAAAAGAATAATTCGTCCCCGAATTATAGATAACGTAACTGAAAGAGAAACATACCCGAATCAAACTGAGAGGGTATGTAAGATTAATGAACGTACATGTGACATGGTAGAAGGAACTTGGAACGTGACATGTCTTGAAAGGACATGGAACGTGACGTGACCGAAAGGACATATCTAATTAATGAGAGAAAACGGATAAAAGTCCGGACGAACTTGTCCGTTTCCAAGTGGCCTCCCTCTTGGAACGGTTCCTTCAGAAGATATTGACACTAATGATAAATCTTGGTCCTCCTGACCTTGACTTGGAATACGAAGAAATTCTTGGTTATCAACGGAAGGTAGATCCCCTAAATTCGATCGAGGAAAATAAGAGTTAACGTGCTAGGGTAACTGAAATGTTACGATGCAAGACAATCTGACTTAACTGATAATTAGAAACGATGCGCGAGACATAAAGAAACGTAGTACGTGAAAAATTTTGAACGTGATACGTGAAAATTTTTGAACGTGCTACGTGGAGATATGTCGAGTGTAGTATGAGTAAACATATCGTGATCCATGATACGTGTAACATATCTTGATCATGATATGAGGAACGTGGAATAAACATGACATGTGAAACATATCATGATCATAGAATATAATAGCGGTAATGCCAAACGCTACAAGGTGAGACGTGAAACGTCTATCTGATGATGGAGAGTTATACTAAACTTGGGTCTGGTCTCTCAAGTTCTTGCAAAAATTCCCAGAACGAAATGAACGTAAAATCATAAGCCCATATACGATCATGAACGTGAATAGTGTCATGAACGCGAGCGCGAAAGCAAGTCGTGGAATCAGAATGAACACGTGAAGTAATTTAGGAGTACAATTACGACTCTTTGTCTGACCCGATAGCTGAGGGATTACCAAGTGGTCGGATGAGCCTTGGCTAGAACATGTCCGATCAATCTGTTGGTTCTGCAATCCTTGCGGATGTAAGGATTCTGTAGACTTGATCAAACTATTTGCAATAACCCAGATAGCATCATGCTTCTTCTGAGTTTGCGTTAATCTGGTAACCAAACCCCATGGAGATCTTGTCCCTTTTCGATTCACACTTTCAGATGATGAAAACATCCCAGTCTGTTGGTGTCCTATCTTAACCTGTTTGTATGACAAGTATGAAGATATGAACGTAACTGTATCTTGCTTCATCGAATTTGATACATAGGAGTTTGCGAAACTCTGAGTCCATGAATCTAAACTTCTCTTAGCGTCGGATCTTCTATAACACCTAATGTAATGTAGGGTTATCTCCTTTACGCATAAGCTGAGTCATGGTAAGATTAACCATGCAAATCTATGTGATCCAGCATGTCACTGTGATCAACCAAAACTGATAAAGGAAATTTTCAGGGTGGAATTTCTTTTGTCATAGAATTTGCAACATAGTGCAGATATGGTCTTCCTGTTCTTCTTCTAGGCTTAAAGGAAATCAGGTTATCCTCAATGAAAACACTGATGAATTTGCTATGAGTTCATGGAAACTCATTCTTATAATGCCGTTGGAGCATTGATGAGACTAATTCAAAATCATAAATCTAGCATGACCGAGTCGTGAGCGAATAGCAGTCATGGACATGTCCTGCTCTTTCACTCGTCACTGTTGGCAGCATGATCATGAGTTCGATCTTGGAAAAGTGATTAACACTATAAGGTCGATTGGACATGTTATCAATACGTGGAGGATAATAACGGTCATGAATGGTGATTTGTTTAAGCCGACGGTAGTCGACACATAATCTCATGGTACTGTCCTTCTCCTTGAAGGTTCTTCTGGAATATATGGGAAGATTTTGGAATAATCAACTGGCTATGCGTAAAAGGACTTAAGTAGTCGTGTCTTACTGACAGGTAGAAAATTTTAGCGACCATGGCTAACAACGCACATGCTTGTAAGCATAGATAATTTGTACAGATTTTCCTGATGGAAAATCAAGCTGAATGTATTCAGGAGCCTGAACATTTCTGTACATAATTATGAATCGTAGCATGGTGTGCTGTTCGTAGTCCATAATTAGGATAAAATTCATCTCGTGTCTGTTCGAGGAAATGCGTTAGCAGCTTGGATCTCATCATTAAGTTGAAGGAAAACCTTCGTATACGTGGGAATATGAAAGGCGTCCTTCATGGTCATGAATCATAAGAAATATGGTGAAAGAAATAAAAGTGACATCAGTAACGCGATAGTTCTCACTGATGCGCCGATAATGGTACTGAAATTCTTGTGGCCTGATTAATACATGGCACAACAAAATGGATATACCCTTGGAGGGTACCCTGAATTTCTTAGAAATGTCCCATAGTTGGACGTGAGTCATGTGTCTTGACTCGTGTCTTGGAACTATAAGCATGACATATGTCTTGACTGGTGTCTTGACATGTGTCTTCAGGAAGTATACGTGAGACATGTATCTTGACTGATGTCTTGACATGTGTCTCGATACGTAAAATAATAGAACTACAATATTAGGTTATTACACCAGGCTTGGCGGATCGGTTGGTCTACTGATCCTTTGTATGTCTGATCACGTCCGCGGCCGTAGCCTCGGTTGCAATTTCTAGGATAGTTTCTGTCATAGTAGTGGTTACTATCGTCTTGTCTGTCAGTTCCATGACGGTCATTCTCATGACCGTGATTCATGTAACTATTCAGCTGAGTGGCCGGCTGGTACCGGTTTGCACTCATATGGCTGAAATGACAGCCGAATGACGTGTGACATGTAACTAAGAATTAGGGACAATGATTGATAGAAATCGTCTGATGGTGAAGCATCTTCTCGTCCAATTGCTTTGCTCCGACGCCTTTGTCTTCGTCATGTAGGATCTCCAGGTTGTGAACAGCATCCGCATCTCGTAGCATCTCCGAACGTCAGCAGCATCAACCTTTAGTAACATCTCCAAGTTATGAGCGGCATCATCAATCTTGTAGAATATCAGCAACTGAAAATACGCCTGAGATGATTCAGAATCGACTAGCGAATACTCGTGAAGTATTAGAAGTGAAATACACATGGATTTAGGTACATGTAATACACATGGAATACGGTACATGGAGTGCACATGGAATGCACATGAAATGATCGGTATTGGGGTCGATCATTTGTCATGTTTTAAGGAAAGTATATCGGTTAAATGGTTATGAAAACCATTATGATAACCTGGCAGTATTAGCATAGACATCATTCTGGTTGTATCGAAAACGTTAAAGTGTGGTTGTATCGAAAACGATGATTTGCCTGACAGCATGATCAGTGAAAACTAACCATGACTATCATGAAAGCAGGATTCAATGAAATCCAACAATGCCTTGCATGAAAGCATAAATAACAAAAGAGGCGTAAGACATAATCAACATGAAGACGGAATTATCATGAAGAAACATGAAACCATCTATCATGAAGGAGTGTATATCATAATCAACAAGAAACTGGAGTTAACCATGACAGTATGAAAACATACTAGACATAAAAACATATTAAATTATGAGGGGACATGAAAAAAATTTTATGCCAATAAATCATGAGAAAAATTTTATGCATGAAAAACAGTGCATGAATGCGTAATGTAGTTTATAAAAACCTTTATATGTGCGAGGGGACGCTTATGGGTCGGTCCCAAAACAAAAGACATGGCGAGGGGACGCCTATGGGTCGGTCCCAAAGTTAAAAGTTTCGATAAAAGCACATGCGACTAAATAGGGCCAGTCCTGTACCAACCATTACTTAGTCATAATCCCTGCAACAATGATACATGAAACATAAATAAATGAAACTTATTTGTCAAAACTTATCAAAATTTTTTTATGTGACTAATTATGAAATACTGGGGTTCAGTCCACATAGTCACAGTTCGCGAGGAACATTATGCATGAAACAATAACACATAACTAAATATGAATGACGGTTGTCCATCCATATTAGTACAACAATATCGATGAAAACATCAAGGTTAAAACCTGAAGGTGCAAAAAACATCATGGTTAAAACAAAAATGCGCTGAAAACATCAATACGTAGAATAACAAATGTTGGCTTAGGAAGCTCCTGGTGACTACCCACTAGTCACAGGTCAAGTTTTAGAGCCTACAGGTCGAAGCCTTGGCTCTGATACCATAATTGTAACACCCCATTCTGATAATGGAATGTCACGCGTAATTATGGCGTGTCATCAAAGCATACAAGGATAAATGTCTAAAACATTACATGACCATACGGATAACCAGAATCAAACATCGGTTCCCAAACATAAGCCCAAAATATAATAAAGCAAAAGAAATGAATGAAAGACTAAACAAGCATGAGTATATGAAGGCAAAAAGGAAAAGAAGTCTCTAGCAGCTTCCATCCTATGCACGTCCTCCAAATGCTCGAGTCTTTCCTAGGGTACCTGCCGTTTTGGGACATGGAAAGGAAAGTAGCGGCTGAGCAAAACGCCCAGTGCACGGATATAGACATAGTATGAATGACTAAGCATAATAAAGACTTAATAGCAGCGGAAATGTATAAGTCCTAGAAAACCCGGAACATATGATAAATATAATAATATGGCCAAAAGCTGAAGGGACGCCATGAGCAATCACTCCGCCGTGGTGAAGTCATAACATCAGTGCCTCTAATGTTATGGTTATGGTACCTCCATAACTAGGTGAAACTGGTCATGCATGTATATGGCTATATGTATTCTAAATTAAACATAAGCAAATCAAACACATAACTTATACTACGGGAAAACATAAGCAAATCAAACACATAACTTATACTACGGGGAATCCCAATAAGGAAAGAATGTCCATACTGAAAGGACGGGAATCCGTACCTTATGTCCAGTGAACGAAGAAGACGAACTGAGAGGAATCCTACTTCCGTATCACTAATGCTACATAAATACATACATGAATAAGTATCTGCTTACTAATACGTAACTGACTTTATGTCATGTCTTAGCTTATTTTACATGTTCTTATCATGTTTTACTGTTTTTAAGCCTTAAACTGTGTTTATCTTATATTCTGTCTATTCTGATTAAGTATTTCTGGTATTTCATGTATTATTATACTTACTATGTAATAATAAGTAACTTTCCAAAAATAGCAGGTTTCCTAAAATAGAAAAGTTTCTAAAAATAGAAAGTTTCCAAAAATAGAAAGTTACCAAAAATAGAAAGTTTCCAAAAATAGAAAGTTTCCAAAAATAGAAAGTTTCCAAAAATAGAAAGTTTCCAAAAATAGAATTACTGCTTAAAATAGATAAGTTTCTAAAAATAGAAAGTTTCCATAAATAGATTAGCTGCCTTATTTAAATAAGTTTCCATAAATAGATTAGCTGCCTGAATTAAATAAGTTTCTAAAAATAGAAAGTTTCCATAAATAGATTAGCTGCCTTATTTAAATAAGTTTCTAAAAATAGAACGTTTCCATAATTAGATATAAGCTGGTTAAATAAGCTAAGTATATAAGCCTAAGTGTTTTCATGATTATTTTCTAAGTCATATGATATAACGTATAGTTTATTAATTATTTCATGTAATTAAAATAAACTATAGGTTAAAATATTTAATTAAAGTATCTCATGTTTTTAATTAAATAAAGTTAAATACTTAGGTTAAAACATGTATTATTATTTATTAATAATATAACCTAAGTCATGTTTAATTAATTATAACCATGGTTTTTTAAATAATTAATTAATTATAATTCTAAAAATATAAAATACTTAGGTTAATAATTTCATGATTTTAATAATTAAAATAACCTAAGTCATGTTATTAAATTAATCATGTCATGTTTATTAATTTAATTTTAACATAAGATTATAAAAAAATAAATAATAATCTTAACATACACCGTGAACCGGATCTTTTCTAAGAACCATGAACCGGACATGAAATCGACACCATACCCCGAACCACTTCGTGGTTCCCCTTGTCTTGTTGCTGCCGTGGGACCCACACCAACCAACCGGGACCATATGGTCTCGGTGGTGGTCGAGTAGCCAAACCGAGACCCCATCGGGTTCGGTTTAGGCGCCGACCAAAAACAAACACCCCTAAAACACCCTTTTTGATTTATTCCAAAACCAATTTCATGTTAGATCTATGTTTTAATTAGGTTTTAAAAAAAACACATCATGTTCTTAATTATTTAAAAGATCAAATCAAAAGAAAAGGGTTAAAAGAATTACCGAATGCGTGGATCTAAACAAGGATGAACAAACACGAACACTTGCACCAAAACCAAGATCAAAGATCAAATAAACACCCCCTTGGTGTGTTTATGGGTGGCGGCCAAAAGAAAGAAAAAGGAGAAGGAAGAACTTTTTTAGGTTTTGTAAAAAAATCTTTTGTAAAAGTGAAAATGAGTAGTGGTTTTTCCTTTTACCCTCTTTAGTGAAAATTGAGATAGGCTTGGCCCATCTCTCCCTTGTTGCCGCGGGTAGGGGGCCCCACATGGGGTACCCGTACCGTTTTCCGTGTCGATGTTTAATTACTCGTTCGTGATTATTTGTGTTCGCGTTTAATGTGTTCTCGTTAAATAATTACCGTGACCTAATATATTTATTTACGCTCGTAATAAATATATATACGTAATTAATAATAGTTTGTGATTTAATTACGTTCATGATTTCATGATCGCATGTTCGTGATTAATTATTGTCAAATAATTATTGCGTGCTCGTGCGTACTAAATACTTATCGTGTTTTAACACGTACGTAATACGTAAAATCCTAACACGTAAACGTAATCGTACTATAAAAGGAAAGTTTTAATCTAGTACGTACGATCCTAAGGGTACAATTCATGGTAAAAGAATGCGGGTTTTACAGATACGGACATCCTCTTCCAACCGTCATGGAGGCACAAACCTGCGAGATGGCCCACCTTCATGAAAGACAGGACCCTGCGAACCTCCTAAAGAAGGAAACATAATAATAAAAAGATTAGTATAAAAAAACTCAATAAGAGACGCAACAAAAGGCCGAGATGATCACACCTGCACCATCATCACGGACATCATCATCCAAAGGAGAAGATTGGTCATTAAGGTTGATATGAGTAGGGGTCTTCAGCTTAACACCGCTATTCTTGCTAGTCTTGTCCTCGGAGCCCGAAGGATGAGAGTGGTTCAGCGGAGGAGTCGAATGAACCTCCGTGTCTTCCGTCCCTGACGACCCCTGTGCCTTAGCAGCTGGTTTTCGCTTCACATTGCGACCAAAAGGCTCCCCACCTGCAGGCCTCTTCTTAGGTTTAATAACATTTTTGCCTTCATTGCGAAGACGGGTAGCGACGACCTTCGGATCAAGAATGGTCACGACCTCTTGTTGAGGAGTAAGAGCAGAAAGGACAGTCCCCACAGGTAGCGGCTGCGTAACCTTCGGTTGTGGATTCACCATGACCTCGTTCTGATCACGCCCAACTTTGGCATTATCAAAAGACGGAATCTTGATAAACTCATCCATAGTAAGTTCTGCAAGAATGAAAAGGATAACGGTTAGGGCGAGCAACAATAGCCTGCGGAAATGACATAAAAATGTATATAAAAGTACCATTTTTATCAAGATCAACAACAATGCGACCGAACGGGGGGGGGGGGGGGGGGGGGGGTTCTCATTTGGACACAATAGACCGGACAGAAACAAAAAATGCCTATGAGTAACTTCACATGATATGCGTTAAAATGAGTAGGGAAATCGTCGTGAACATCCGTATCTCTGTGTCTCCAAGGCTTGGCATGCGGAACTACTCTCCTATCAATAAGAAATCACTTATGCTTCCATCCCTTTAAACTAGAGGTGGTCTTTTGAAAACACTTACTGTACCTAGGAGGCCAACGACTTTCGAAAGAAAACTAGTGCCCTTGCTTACACAGTCTATAAAAGACCCGAAATAAATTCACAGTGCAAGGTATATTCAAGCTACGACAACTTATTTCGAACATGGTGGCACGGTTAACACTCATAGGAATTAATTGGGAAATATGCACACGAAAATACCGGATCACAGCAGGAAAAAGCTAGAAAAAGGAATTCGTAATCCCCCATGCTTCAAATACTCCTCATAAATCCCAATGAATCATCCCAGAAGTTGATCCATGGTTTATAAAGGATCCGGTAGGCGAGAACGAAGATCATCTGGAATAAGATACTTCCTAATAATCTTCTTAAGATCATCGCCAGACATGATGGAGACCCTAATGTGCATATCACACTTGGGATCGCGAAAGGTCGAGGGCCCAGCCTCGTAGTCGGAACCACTAACAGACATAACAAAAAATATATGAACAAATAAACCAAAGAAGGGAGAAACGAAGGGCACACCATACGAGAAAATAATTCTTGAAGTAGAGAAAACAACAATGGAGGTAGAAAAAAGAAAATAAAGTAAAACAAGAATGAGGAGAGGAAAGTATTTATACATGGTGGGGGGACAGTGAAGGGACGTGCACATTTTCCCATGTTCAATCCACACCGTTGAAATCAAATGTAGACGCGTGGAGCAAGATCACTACCAACAAAACAAAACCCAATACTTGGAATGGATGACAACACATGAACCAAAAGACAAAATTAATTAACAGGTAGTTAATGCGATGACTCGCATTTATTAGGCCCAAAACTGTTCAAATACAACACATTTAAGTATCACACCGTTAGCCGAAGCTAACACCATAATACTGGGGGGACATGTTCGCGTATGTCTCCGGCCAGAGCCTCCGGGCACATACACTACTCTGGACTATAGCCGAGGCCCCAACAATTAATAAGGTCGGCACATGAACAGTGAAGCATTTAATGCCATAAACCTAGGAGCTGGCGAAAAGTAAAAGTAACCCACCGTATTATCCAGCATGCATCACTCGATTCAGCGGATAAAGCGTAGCACCACCGCCCTAGGGACAAATCCCTCAATTAATGGAAAAGATCTCACCTTGGGCTCAGAACCTAGCTGATGTGACTAGAAATCTAGGTACATTTGGTGGAGTAGTATAAATACTCCCCACATTTAATACACATCCAATTCAATTCAACTTAGCTTACTCATCGCCATTGTTGTTCTTAACATTTATACTTAACCTCCGATATTCCACACCGGATACCATCCACATGATAGTTACTTACTCTCACGCTGAAGCTTGGTCTCGAGGTCAAACCTAGGACGAGGCTAACGTGTGTTGTCTTGTGTTCATAGGTCCACTACCAAGATACGAGCCATATAATTACTATGACTGAAGGGAATTCGCTCGCGTCTGCTTAGTCGGGGAATTTTGCTTCAACAACGACAAAATTTTATCAGTGCGTCCTTGGAACCCCTTAGCTCCGCCCCGAATTATAGTTAACAATTACTATTATGTAAAAGTTACGTATTTATTTATGAGTATCACTGTTGTTGCATGTTCTGATAAGTTAACGATATAGTTGGTGATGACGTTGGCCTGGACTACAATTCATATTGGACCCCAACCCAATAAAGAAAGATACAAAGGCAAATGGGCTAGAATTAAGCCTATCTCGTTTTCTTCCGTGGAAGAGACAATACAAAGACGGACATAGACCCGTCACAGATTACGTCTGCTTGTAGTTGACGGATTGATCAAACCACCGCAAAGGACAATTCACCGGACACGATTACAACAACCACAGACTTTTGCCCGACAAGGATTCCACTCTGAGCATTACGTCTATTACACTTATAGGCAAAAACTAGCAAATCCTAGCATCTAACTCGCTTATAAAAGGGACCCCTCCTACAACACAAAAAGGTACAATTTTCTCACTACTCCCAATACACACACATAATCGAAACATGTTACTTACTCTCACGTTGAAATCTAATCGTGAGGTCCGTCCCCACGGTAAGACTAATAGTTCACTTTACTTGTAAAGGAAATCGTCTCAATTAGTTGGCTTAGTGTAAGATGTGATCCAACAGGAGCTTGAAGGCCCAACCCGATAAGCGACCTAAGCCCATCTCAAACCTCATCACACATTTTGCGCTAACAACTTAGAGCTCCGTGAGACCCAATGTAAAAACGTGTTTATAGGAAAACACTCACCATGAGCACACCGGCAAATCCTGAACCTACACCGACCCCGTTCGTTGTGCAAAATACGAAAAAGGAATAAACGAACAAGCTCAAGGAAAACTGGACGAGCCTATGTTAGAAACAATTCTTCGAGAGTTTTGCGACAAACACTATCATCAACTATTGCCTATCATTAGTGAAAGTTCGTAAAGAAAAAAAGGGAGCAAGATAAGATAAAAGAAATGAAAGCTCGACTCAAATTTGAAGGGTCCCTCGAACCAACCAACACCTACTCCGATAGAAAATGAGACAAAAATGAATCAACCAAGCGGTGGGATCCCAAAGGAGAGGTGATCTTTACAATATTAGGAGAAAGAAGGTGAGGCGTGTTTGACCGGTTGGGAGGAAAAGAAAGGAGTGTGTTCGTATACTGGGAAAATACCAAAGCACGGCGGAATCAAAGCACCCAAGAGGAAGCAGAAAGTCGTACTGGAGCTCTACTCGGGATGGATATTGGTCACTCAAAGATGCCATAGTTGAACACCAATGGGGACAACTGAAGGATGGTCAGAAAGTTAGGATAGCGGAGGAGGACATTGGAAGTTCAAGCTAAAAAGGAAAAAGTCAAGTGTAGAAGAGGACGGTCTGTCTAAGTCATGGGCATGTGAGGAAGTAGATCCCTTTTCACACTACATCTACTACTTCGACTTCTAAAAAAAGACTAGGATGCTTAGAAACATTAAGACATACGATGAAACCACGAACTTGGAAGACCACCTAAAGGTTTTCCAAGCCGCTGCAAAGGTAGAATAGTGGGCGCTGCCAACATTGTATCATATGTTCAATTCTACACTCATTCGTTTTGCCAAAGTATGGTTTGATGATCTTCCGCCTGAATCAGTGGATAGTTACAATGACCTAAAAAAGGCATTCCTAGAAAACTTCCTCCAGCAAAAGAAGTGCATAAAAGACATGGTGGAAATTCATCAAACACCTCTAATAAAATTAATTCATAGGTAAACCAGATAAAAAAACCTTAGAATATAAAATTGAGTTTCTTCAAATTAACCCCCAAGATCGATCAATACCAATGTTAATACACGATAATCATTACAAGAACCACCCGAATCCACCAACAGATAAAAAAACCCAAAAGTTAGGGTTTTTAGAAAAAAACCCAAATGAGCTAACCAATGATCAAAAAACAGAATCAAGCTCAAGGATCAACCTAGGGCTCTGATACAATGTAAAATGATATCAAAACTAAGACAGATTAATCATTCAACTAACCACCCTTTGGTAATCTTATTCACTTTTATTATAACAATATATACTAAAGATGAGTCCCTAACATAGGTGCTCATCAAATAAGATACAAAGAAACAAGATAGCCTACACAATGTGGATGCTATAAACTAAACAACACTCACACATTAAATCTAACAAAGTGAAGAAAAAAAGATTAAAATGATCTAACATAATAACAATCTAATAACCCTAAACCAAAGAGAAAACTCGATGATGAACTTTGTGTGTGAGATGAATGATTTGCAACCACCTAACTCGTGCTTATATAACGCCAAAGTTACAAATCAAACCCTGTAATAGAATAAAACTTTACACAAACAAAACATATGTATTAACTAAACAAAATATTACAACCAAGTCTTCCAACTATCACAAGCTTGCCAAAAGAGGAATATAACTTTCAATAAAAACCAAAATTATTCATCTTATTTATATGTTAAACAAACTTGTTAGACACATGACTCATACATAGTGTTTACTAAACAACTTTAAAATTTAAATCATTTTGTAAGAGAGTGCATGCCACCAGGGCAGAGGCCGAGTGGCCACCTGTTCACATATCACACATAGCTTTAACCAATGAAGTGTGATTTTGTTAAATCGCTAGCTTTTTGAAAGTACTACTTGTATTTTGAAGCTAGAGATGCACAAAATAAGAGATATATGCGACAACAGGTTTTTGAGTTTTAAAGGAAAAAAAGAAAGAATAAATGAAAGATGGTAAGCTAAAAGATGATGAACAGTGGTTCTCACTTTTGCATTATTTTGTCCTCTTCTTTAGCTATTTTTTTGTCTAACTTCTACTTTAACATGTTTGATTGGAAGACAATATATAAGACGACCATGTAGGGACAACTATGGACTTTTGAATTTATCCTATTCAAAACACTACTAATATGTATAATTTTCTCATATGATACATATATTATGGATATTTCTTTATAACTCATTCAAATTATTACTACTAAGTACTATCGACCTTTACTTGAATACCAAATAAATCTTCAATAACTCTATTAGTAAACTACTCCCTCCGTCTCAAAATTATTATACACAGAAAAAACATATATGTAGAAAACTAGAAGGGGGGTTGAATAGTTTTTACCGATAGGTTTTAATTGGTTTGAAACTTTTTCGCGATCGTGAATAGATATAGATGAAGTGTGAATTAGCAAAGTAATAGACTGGAAGAAATAAAGAAACAAACCACAATACACAATGATTTACAGTGGTCCGGTCTAGCAAGATCTCACTTATCTTGCCCTACTTCCACTCCACGAGTATCTTGAGAGTTCTACTTCACTAGTAAATGAATCTCCTTACACCGGTGGAGAAACCTTCACACTTAAGCTTACAATCTTTAACGACACCTAAGCTAGGATGTCATGTTCTTTACAAAGGCACAACCACACCTTATACACTATACACTTGTGGTTTATAACACCAACCACTCTATTATACAAGTAGGTAGATGAATGGGTACAACAATGGTGATTGTGTAGGTAACACTTATCACATTCACACAAAGTGAAGCTTTGAAGGATCAAAACTTAGAATAGAGATTTCTCGTAACCGATCTTGAAATGCACAAAGATCTAAATCACAAGAGAGTAGAGAATGGAAAAGAGTGAGGTTAGAGAGTTAGTATATATGTAGAGATTATAGAGAGAAAAGATAGAAGAGGGGTGAAGATTAAGCTTGGACAAAGCTTGGTATTTATAGGCAAGCATAAGATAGGCACGGAACCCGTCGACCCCCTTACCCAGGGGTCCGCCCAGGTACGCCGGGTATGCTTTTGTTGCCTCATTAATGTTTGTACAAGATCACAAGAAAGAAATATATGTGGCTTAAGTTGACTTTGTATATCTGACATAAGGAGGTCAAAGTCAACATTTAGTCTATTTTATTTTTCCATTTTAAGTTATATAAGTTGTGTAAACTTTATACAAAAGTTTAGATTATAAGTTTTGATGTTTTGTCATTAACGAAACGTTAAGTATGATTAAAACGTAAATATTGTTTTAGTGCAATATTTGCATTTATAATCTCCCCCTTTTTGTTGAAGACAAAACATGAAGTTATTTTTAGTTGGTATGTACATCAACATATAAGTTTTTAGAAATATGGAATTATTTCTCTTCTCCCCATTTTTGTCGAAATAAAAAGAGAAGGGTTAATGGAAAATTTTGAAAGAGATATTGTGATATCATGAGAGAGCAAAATAGACGTCAATTCTATTTCCATTGTCTCCCCCTCGGTTCATACTCCCCCTAATTTGGAAAACCGAGAGACATGGATTATGAAAATCCTGCAAGAAAATGGTTAGATAGACAATGGTTTATATGTACATGAGATAGCCCAACATCGGACCATATGAATTACACATTATTACAAGTGAAAGAAACAAAACATGAGAACAAATTTATTAAATCTCATTATACTCCCCCTTGTTTTATGCCAATAAGATCAAGCAATATGTTAAACATAGATCCTACAAAAGAAGGTTAGTTTCTTGAACCAATAGTCGAGATAAGAACATGAGCACAACATTCACACATTTTATCATACATGTACAAATCATAAATTTGGAAAGAAGAGGGTTCATTCATCTTGCCCCAAGTAAAATTACAGCTTTTAATGTGACAACCCTAGATTTTGGATTTGTCACTTTTGACTGTTTGACTTTGATTATGTGCTTAGTGTGCGTTTACGTGCATTCTGTTTATATTTGAGATTTGGATTGGATGTTAGACATCAGTTATGTAGTGCGTGGTACGTTATACGATGTTACGATGGGAATAGATGGTGTTCATGAGTTCATATGGATGTGACTATGATAGGATATGGTGTTATTTTAAGATTTTATGTGTACGTATATGTATTATAGTAAATCGTAATTTTTACGATTTAGGGTTTAGCATTTTGAGGTCTCGGGTGAGGTATTTAGTCACGGGAATATTTTTCGGGATGGTTTTAAGTCATTTAAGACTTAGCTATAAAGTTTTTCAAATTCCAAGAGTTTTTATAAAACTGTATATTTTTGTGTCTTTTACGGTATACACGTAAAACTGACTAGTTTTACGGTTTTAAGGTTTTGGAGGCTTTAGGAGCTGAAATAAATTAAGGTAAATTAAGATAATGTTAATTATACTTTAATTAATAATAAAAGGAAAAAAAATAATAATTTTTTTTGGGTGTTTTGGTCGTTTATGTGACGCAAAGAAAGAAAAAAAAAAAGAAAACTAATTTTGGTAACTAGGCTTTTTGTATTGGGCTAGGATTTGTTTAACTAATATTTTAAATAAAAGCAAATCTCATAAAATCCCTGGAGACAAAATTCAAGTCGATCCTCTTAAGGGTTCTTAGGGTTTCATAAAAAATTTCTTGATTCAAGGTAAGTGATCAATTTAACTTTAAGTTAATTCATGTTTTATTAATTAATCATGTTTACAATGTTAATTAACCATCATTGACATGATTAGGGTTTCATTAATTTTCTGGGAAAAAATAGTAATTAAGATCTATTAATTATTTTAGGGTTCTTGTTTAATAATTTAGGGGTAATTAATGATGTTTAGAAGGTTAGTGCATAAAGGCGTAAAACAGTATGATTTTTAGGGCTGTCTTGTGTCGACTGTTCCGGGCAGTAGGTAGCACCTTTGGTCGAGTTTCTTTTTTTAAAACTAAGTTCAGAGAGTCTTATTTTCAAAAATGTAAGGTTGGTCGAAAATGGAGTTCGGGAAGGTCGTCAAACAATTTTTACAAAAACAGTGCGCTGTTCAGGAATAAATTTGGATTTCGAGAATTTGAGTCAAAACCTAACCAAACGAATGAGATAGCCAAATATTTTTGATTTGGGAACTCTCTATAATATATATGAAAGTATTGGAGGTTTTCGATAAAAGTTATGGTGTGTAGGTCGGGCTTTTGGTGTCGAACATTTAGCATGTATAGAAAATCAATTTTGGTGAAAACGACTTTTGGCGTAGAGACTAAACGGAAGGGTTAAATGTGTAAGTTGGAAGTAAAATTGGTTTTTGGAGTTCTTAGATCATATAAAAAATAGCTCCAGTAGGGTAGGAGCCAAGTGTGGTGTTAAGTTCACTTCATGTGATCGTTTAGTGACTAGTAAACCGTACCAGAGAAAAACTGGATTTTTACGTATAGAATAGCTTGTAGTGGAAGAACTAGATAGTGGGGATTAAGGGATTAGATTCATCTCCTTGATTGTTACTTAACTTGGGTGTTAAGACCTGAGCTAAGGGTGTCGTGTATGATTTTATAGGTTTGCAGGAGTGCTACCTTACTGTGCTATCAGGTGAGTTCATAGTCCCATTTTTACTAATTTTTAAATGTTTTCTTCTAGTATGGGATGGAGATGACACTTGTGGTATTCTTAAAATGTTTTGGTACTAAATTTTTATAAATGTGTGGACATAAATGTGCTATTGTGTGACTTGCGTGCTTATGTGTTCTCATATGTGCTTTGATATGTGTTATGATATGTGAATCTTGATTGTGTTATGATTGGGATTGGTACATATATGTATGGGCGTCTATGGGACCAGTTGTGATGTGTGTGGAGCACGGGGCACGATCCGTCCTGAGTTCTTGGTTCTGAGTTCTTGGTTCGTGGGGCACGACCCGTCCTGAGTTCTTGGTTCATGGGGCACGATCCGTCCTGAGTACTTGTGCATCGTCTCTTTGGAGGCAAGATACCTCGACGGGGATATAGTTTATCTTCCACAAGTGGTGTGGGAAAGATCCGGATAGTGTGGTGTGTGTTTTTTTGTGTGTGACGGGATACTTCTTGATTGTTATAGTGTGCTTTGTAAATTGTAGATGTGATTGGTACTTGGATTGAGTTTTGTTGTGGATGCATGTAGCATGATTATCGCATTATGGTCCATTTCTATAAATTGTTTTTCTTGAACTTATTTACAACGAATGTCAAGGTTTCTTATGATGTTCTAGATAACTTAAACCTATGTTCTCACCAACTTTATGTTGACAGATTTTAGTGTCATTTTCAGGTGAGGTAGTTATGCAAGATGATGTTAGAGGTGGCTAGAGTATAGAGGATGCTAGGATTGCATTAGGAGGAATCCCTTTCCTCTTAGATTTTATTTTTGTCTTTTGATTTAGTAAATTATTTGATACCCGTATGCTTGATGTATGTTATTTGAATGTCTTTGGTAAGAGGTAGGCCTGTTACCTACTTACCTAGACGCCTACATTATTTGAGATATTGTCATGACATTGTGTCACCTTTTTATGAAATTTCTATTTCATTTAGTTAACTCTATCGACACCCTATTGTTGTGATGATATCCATACGTCGCGCCCCATATTCCGCCATGGTGGGGTGTGACAGAATGGTATCAGAGCCAATGGTTATAGAGAATTAGGTTGCCTAGTCGCGTAGCCTAGTCTATAGCTTAAGGGTCCCTGCATATAGGCGTCATAGGAGTATGTGTGCATTTTATAGTAATTGATGTGTTTGAATGTTATTTTCGTAGTATTTGTTAGGTTATTAACTACTATGGTTCATACTTAGCTACATGTTATTTTCTTTTCGAGTTTTGAATAGTGCGGGTTGAACTACAGACGTATACGCTAGTCATTGTTGGATTCCGTTTAATTACGTTTTCATGTTCTTTATAAATTTTGAATTTTGTCTACGGTGGTTCAGCTGGATTACGAGTTTATTTGTTTCATGCATTGGCTATGTTATTTTAATACATGTGATTTTGGACCTTATGTTATGTTATGGATTATGTGCTTATATGAGTTGTAGGATCTATGTGCTTATTGAGTTGGTAGACCGATATGTTATGTGTAGTATTAATTCTTATAAGTGTCATCATAGGAGGGAGTGCATTGGTGAAAGGGGACTTGTACAAGTATGGTGGCCAACATAGTTACACAAGTACCACGACATCAATGGATTCCTAAGTATGTGTGACAACCGTGATTTTGAGGTTCGTCACTTGGTCCTATTTTTAGGTTAATCTATGTTTGACTACTTGATTTGTGTGTTTACGTGTTTAATATGTGTGAACGAGGTTGGTGTGGTTATCGTATATGGGTATAAAGTACTCATATGTAAATCGAGGAACGGTTATTTCATGTTCATGAGCTCACAATTAGTGACTATGAGATGAAATGGTGATATTTTGGTGTTTACGTATACGTATAAGTATTATAGTAATTATATTTTTTTTAGGATCTACGGTTTAGCATTTAGAGGTCTCGGATGAGGTAATTAGTCATATGAATATTTTTCGGGATGGTTTTAAGTCATTTATGACTTAGTTATAAAGTTTATTTCAAAATTTTAGATTTTTTATAAAAGTGTATATTTTACGTCTTTTACGGTAAAACGCGTAAATTTGACTAGTTTTACGGTTGTGAGGTTTTGGAAGCTTTAGGAGCTGAAATAAATTAAGGTAAATTAAGGTAATACTAGTAATGTATTATTAAACAATAAAAAGAAAATAAAAAATAAAAAATATATATATAAGAGGCGGTTTGGCCGACTAAAAGGAAAAAAGGAAAGGAAAAAGGTAAGTGGGCTATGGGTTGGACTTGGGTTCACCCATACCCTATATAATGTCTTAATTAAAAACAAAAGCCATAATTTTTCTTCTGGAGCTCTATAGTCGACGGCCAGAAGCAGGTTTTTTAGGGTTTCAGTATTTTTTTTCATCTTCCATTAATTTAAAGGTAAAACCTTCATAACCCTTTTTAATTTAAATTGTTTAATGTTTTCTTTAAATCATCTTATGATGGATTTAGGTTAGGGTTTAATTTAAAAGCAGTAAATTAATGTTAGATTAATGATATCATGATGATTACATAAACTAGGGCTTGTATTTAATGGGTTTATGGGTAATTAATTAAGTTAATTTGATTAAACCCGTTTTTAAAAACTGGGCAGAATTTTGAGTCAATTGTTTTGATCATATTGGGAGTTATACAAACTCTTATTTTGCAATCCAAGTATCCCTGAAAAGTTAATTGAAGTGGCTTTCCAATGCAAGAAACGAGAACTAAATTGAAGGTCGGGAAGTGGGTCAAAAACAGGTTACAACAGTCGGAGGTCAAAACAGTTTTGAAGTCAGCCTGTTTTCTTTTTAAGTTTTGGGTTGTTTCGGGTACTTAGAATTGCATTGGGATCTTCTAACGAACATGAGAGATGGTTTATATATTATAGTAAGTATCTGCATTGGGGCTAAGGTTGTGGTTTAGGGTAAGACCCCCTAATCATAACAAACTTTTTGTATGTTTAAAATCAGTAAATCTGGAATGACAAAATTATATATATATATATATATATATATTGGGGCCTTAACAGTAGCTTTAAGGTTGGGGAAAATGGGAGGTGTTAGCTAACATATGTAAGGGCATAAATATTCCCTTTACAGAGATCATGAGTATGTTTAGGTGGGCGTTTGACTTATAGTTTGGAGACCTAAAAGTTGGGACTGTTTTGTGTAAAATATGAACGGGATAGTTATCAAACTTAACCAAGTTAAGGACTTGTTAGGAAAGGGTAATGGGGTCTTTAGAGCATATAAATGAGGTATTTATATAGGAGGAGGCTAGATGTCCATCATAGGTTGATGAGCCATTTTAGTGGTTGGTTCTTATTTTGATTATGTGTTTTTGGTTTGTTAGCTTTTTGCTAGTGCGAGGACTTTTGGAGAAGCTCAATCAG
The DNA here is from genome assembly GCA_025667525.1 of Glebionis coronaria. Classification (NCBI taxonomy): domain Eukaryota; kingdom Viridiplantae; phylum Streptophyta; class Magnoliopsida; order Asterales; family Asteraceae; genus Glebionis; species Glebionis coronaria. Next base: position 586,160,838 of record CM046874.1, on the reverse strand, counting down.
GTGACTTTCATAGTCTCATGTCTTTTTATGATTTGACTTCCAGATGGGATGGAAGAGACTGTCTTGTTTTTATAAATTATGCTGTGAATGTTTTGCGTTGGTAATGGACTTGTGTGTGCATACTTATGTGATTAACTGCTAGTAGATTCTTGATTGTCTATGTTTTGACTTGGTACCAAGGGGATGTTGACAAGGCGGGGCCTTGGGATTTGGTTCATAGGTGTTTGGATGCCTATAGGAGTATGGTGTTTGGTATGGCTGGGAGCCTGGGTTTTGGTTTGATTAGTTAAATCTTGAATGTTAGTTGTTAATACATGTTAGTATCACATTGTCCATATGTTTTTAACTTTTGGTTGTTACTCACAGCTTATGGTATGATTTTGGCGTTTGAGTCTAAACCTATGACTCTCACCAACTTTATGTTGATGTGTTTTAGTGTCTCTTTCAGGTGATATTATGGTTAAGCGTGAGAACATGAGTGGCTAGGATTTGGAGTTGCGTAGGAATGCATTTAGAAGGAGATCCCCGTTTCCTTCTTATTTATTTGTCCATTTAATAAGTGATACTGTTGGCACACATATGTTTGTTTTGGTTATGTTATTTGTTTGTCTTGGGTAAGAAGTAGGATTGTTACCTACTTACCTAGACTCCTGCATTGTTGAGATATTGTCATGACTTTTGTGTCACCATTTTATGACATTTCTTATTTCATATAGTTATCTCTATAGACACGCCATGTTGTGATGATATCCATACGTCGCGCCCGATATTCTGCCATGGTGGGGTGTGACAGAATGGTATCAGAGACAATGGTTATAGAGAATTAGGTTGCCTAGTCGCGTAGCCTAGTCTATAGCTTAAGGGTCCCTGCATATAGGAGTCATAGGAGTATGTGTGCATTTTATAATAATTGATGTGTTTGGATGTTATTTATTACGATGTTTTGACTAGTATGAATTGAACCATAGTATGTTCATACTTAGCCACATGTTATTTTCTTTTCGAGTTGTGACTAGTGCGGGTTGAACCATAATCATCCACCCTAGTCATTGTTGTATTTTGCTTAAATTGTACATTATAGTACATAATTTGGTACAAGGTAGTTTCTATCTTTTGTTGAGTTATTTTATGTACCTGAGGTAGGGTATTTTTCTTTCGATGTTTAAATCATGTTCCCTAAGAATCATGTGGTGGTTAGAGTTATTAGGAGTAGGTGGGTATGAAGGATTTTAAGCCGTTTCCACTCTTATGGGCGACATGACTTATAACTGATTATGTTTTCGTTTTGGATTTAGTCTATGCTGTTTTAGCTTGACTATGGATTTATGTATTTCAAGAGTTTGACTATGTTATTTTAAATAGTTGGAGTTTTTGACCTTATTGTTTATGTGGTTATGTGCTTAGGTGAGTTGATAGATTTATGTGTTATGTGTTGTATTGATTCTTATAAGCGTCATCATAGGAGGGAGTGCATTGGGGAAAGGGTAATTGTATAAGTATGGTGGCCAACATAGTTATACAAGTACCACAACTTCAATGGGTTCCTAAGTATGATTGCATGAAAGAGGGTTAGTACATGCTTGTATATGATGAGATGTGAACTTTGGCTATATATATATAATATATGGGTTTATGTAACGGCTGCCTACGATATGGCTATTTTTTTTAGTGTGTTATATGTTTTAAGTTATAGTCGTGTTGTGTGATTATGGGGTCGCACAATATGGGTTGGTTTTGGTGATGGGTTTTGTGCCTTGTTGTGGCATGGTGAGATGGTGAGATGGGGATTACTCGTATGGAAAAACGAGTGTATGACGCGATTGATTGATCTGACATGTATGGTAACGAGTATGTTTTGGGTGATTTAATAGGTATATATGCAGATGTATATATACTAGTATGTGTTAAGTTGTGATATATGGTCGTTCAGTAGTTATTAACTTATTATAACTTGAACGTACCTTGTGTTTGCTCGTGTTTTATGGTGCTGAAGTTTAATGGAGTTCCAACGACGTTTTGAGTCTTTTGATGTGTGTCTATATTCGGGTATGTATTTAACTAATGAGAACTACTAAATTTCCTGCAAATAAGTGTGGCTGATTATAGGAAAACGGTTTTGAAAATAATTTGTAAGTGTATGGTATGATAGCGTGACTTACATATTTTTTTTAAGTTTATGGTAGTAAGCTATAAAAAATTTTTGTCTTGAAAATAATTGGATTAGTTTTCTATGTAACATGTGATAATACATTTTAAAGGGGTACAGAAATTTTACAAAAATTTTCTTAAGTGTAGTTAAAATTTTAGAAGTATTTAACTAGACGGCAAGAGTAAAAAGAGAGATTTTATTATAGTAATGATAATAATAACACCACACCTTGTAAACATATAGTAGTTTAGTTATAACCAACCTAAATGGATTTTATAAAATAAAAAAAAACACTGTATTTTATAAACATGTATTGGTTTCATTATAACAAGTGAAATAAGTTTAATATGGGTAAACAAGATGATGGTTAGAATAAGATTGTAGTATACTAACTAGTTGATATCCTTGATAAAATAATGAAAATAAAAGATGAGTTTATTGTTCAAAATGAGTATGATTGATTTTAGTAGTATTGAAGTTTGGTTCTTATGAGAAGTAACTAATTGGGACGAAAGTTTTAAATTTTCTAAGGTATCGAGATTTGGTAATACTAATCGTGAAGAGTCTAAATTTTTCGTTGTTGACACACTCCATTGATCTTTCAGATTACATTGTTTTATTTTCAGTTGTTTTGGCTAGGGTTCGTTTTACCCTATATTTTATTGGGACACGATTGTTTGGATTTCTTTTGTTACACGTCATGGTTGATTTATTTATGCGATTGTGGGAACGTTAGGATGAGAGGATAGAGTTGGGTAATATGACTTATGGTTAGATACTATAATGGAGAGATGTGTTTTGGTATAAAGGTTGTGATGAAGGAATGATTAAGAGTTGTGGAGTTTTGAAACTTAGATTAGTTACGGGAATAAAGGAGTAAGTAAAGTTAGTTGAGTGGTCATGGGAACGAGATGTCATGCTATGAGAAGTTGGTTGAAGTACTTTTAGAAATATTGTGGTTGATGAGTTGAAGTTAGAAGCTACTACGTGGTGTGAAGTTCCTAGGTAACATCATGGAGACGAAAAGGAGTGCGTAAAGAGCTACATCGCGAAGTAAGGAGCTGAAAGGACTACGTGTCGGCTGCAAGAAGGATGCAAGAGATTTCGAAAGAGTCACGAAAGTTGCAAGGACTGGAAAGGTGACAAGCACTATGATGGGAAATTTACGTATGGTTCGTGACGAAGAAGGGCAGATCGAGTATCAGAGTGGAGCTACAAAGAGCTGAACCAGTGGATCGTGATGAAGTGAATACATGACATGGGAGATTAAGAACTCGTGGAAGTAACAAGGGGAGTCGAGTGACTACGCGGATAGAAGTTTGTGGCAATCAATATCGAGGGATGAGAAGTGAGGCTGAGCTGAATAAGTTTCGTGGAGAAGTGATTAAAGAGTCGGTTTTGTGAAGGTGTTATGAAAGATCTTTGGGAAAGACAACTATGCATTATCCAATGCACTAGTGATTTCCATAGATTTGATGAATGAAGTATGGAATTTTTGTTGAACATGATAGTGTAGGAATAAGGGAGAACCATGGAAGGAGAGAACCAAGTATTCCTAGAAGATGATGATTGAAAATACCTCATGTTGGGTGCAAGATCAAAGTAGAAGTATGAGATTTGAATAAGAATTCAAAATATGGCTTAGTAGACAAATGGAAACTAATGTGGGTATAAGATGAGAGTGCGCTCTGCATGGGATCACATAAAACTCTAGTCTGTCCCTATTAGGAGGAAGTTGGAGAACTGGTTGTGAGAAAAACAAGTGAAGCTACATGGAAAATTTTGGCGTATAGATGACTAGATAGACTTAGTTAGTGGAGCTGGATTATTATATATGCCTAGAATGCTAGAGGCATTTGGGGTACGATACGTAGAGAATGATCTATACATATCATAAACGTCTCCAACACATATTTAATTATCTTGATTGAACATTTGGAAAAGATGATGGGTGGAGTTAAGTGATGAAAGAAAATTGCAAGGCCAAGTACCATCTGGGAAAGGCAAGCATAGTTGATGAGACATGGAATAAGAAGAATGAAGTGAAGCTGAGACGAACTTGAACTATATGGATGACGTATTAGGGTGTTTTGGATGAAGGATGTAGGTTGCACGAGTTGAGTTGTCTAAAGCAGAGAACACGTCAACATGTATGTTGCGTGGCTTGGACAATCATATGGAGAAAAGGGACGTAGACTATACTTCCTACATAGATAGGAGTAGCTTAGAAAGGGCGATGTAAGGACGAAATTGGTGAAAGTGACGAGAGTTGGGTGATAGTCGATAGACTGACTAATCCATCTCATATTCCAAGAGGAATGAGTAGTCACGTAGTTGAGAAGTTGGATGGAGTGCGTACGGATGTGACGGGGTAGAGGGCTTTGCGTAAAAGTTAGCCTAATATGTATGGAATGCCTTATGAAGGATTATGGCAAAGGAAGAAATGATGGGAAGCATCACATCGTGATGTATGGTAGGAGTTGAGGAAGAAGAAGGAAGTGTGTATAGAAGCGGAGCATGAATAAAATAGGCCGAGATAGGAACCGAGGGTAAAAACTTTGGTAGAGCTTAATGAGTAGAATAAAGCACAACGCAGGCTAATACTGTCGTAGTGTGGAAAAGGAAATGGCACTGACCTATACTGATTGATTGGGAGGCTTGGTATCGATAATCGAATGGATCAGGAGTTATAGGTGTGATGTGCCATAGGGACGAAGGGCTTGGTCTAACTGAGACAAGATGAGGAGCAATATGACCTTGAAGGTAAGACATTGTGTAAGTATAAAGGAAGTGTTGAGTAAAAAAAAATCATCATGAAGAAAAGTGAGAGAGAAGTGTTTAGGTGCTACTAATGAGTTATCTAAATTTAATGGAAGTAGTTGTAGCATGGGTTTGGATGGCAGTTGATAGACTAACTGAGATAACCGTCCTTTTGATGATGTGTATAGATCATAAGTTGATTTGGATTTGGAAGAACTAATGGATATGTGAAAGGCCGTCATAGGCCACTTTGTAAGGAAATTGGAATTTTTAAGTAGTTTGGGGTACGGACTAAAGGGAGTTGATGAACATGATTGGATATGAGTATATCCAGCTAACTGGAAAAGGATGGGCAAGTGAGATATTTATACAACCTTAGGAGTTACATTGAGGGCTTGAGTGATTGATTTAGAGGGAGTTAGGAAACTCTTTAGCGATGGCTGAGTTTTCATATAATGATAGTTATCATACTAGAAGTCGATAAATGCCATCTGAGGCACTATATGAAAGGATAGGGTGAGTTGTCCCCATTGTGGACTAGAATTGGTAAAAGAGGCTACTAATGTGGTAATGGTGTTTGTGGAAAGAATGAGAGCATCAAGGGATGCTATGTTGAAAAGGAGGAAACCACTAGAGTTTAGTGACAAAGTTATGTAGGAAGTTTCACCCATAGTAACGGGTGGTATGTTTTGGTAAAATGGAAGAGTTGATGTAGAGTTTTTTAGGTCCATTTATGATCTTTGGAAAGATCGGACCAGTAGCTTATGAGCATAGAATTACCTGGGGGGAAATGAGTGGTACACATGCTATATTTCATGTATTAGGGTTGGTAAATGTTGTTGGAGCATGAATATTTGTATGTACGGTTATTCGGGATTTGTGTTGATAAGAGTCTTTGTTTTATCAAAGAGTCATTTGTGAGATTTATTGACTGTGAGGTCAAGAATTTGGCAATGAATTTAAATATTGTTGGTTAGTATATGTGGTAATTTGAGACTTGAACTAAAGTTCACGTGGAAATGAGAGGAGTTCATTTAGAACAAGTATTCTCAGTTGTTTGCTAATGGTATGTTTGATCCTAAGGAGTAAATCTCGGGACGAGATTTCTATTAGGAGGCAGTGATGTGACAACCGTGGTTTTGAGGTTCGTCACTTGGTCCTATTTTTAGGTTAATCTATGTGTGACTACTTGATTTGTGTGTTTACGTGTTTATTTTGTGTGAACGAGGTTGGTGTGGTTATCGTATATGGGTATAAAGTACTCATATGTAAATCGAGGAACGGTTATTTCATGTTCATGAGCTCACAATTAGTGACTATGAGATGAAATGGTGATATTTTTGTGTTTACGTATACGTATAAGTATTATAGTAATTATATTTTTTTAGGATTTACGGTTTAGCATTTAGAGGTCTCGGATGAGGTAATTAGTCATATGAATATTTTTCGGGATGGTTTTAAGTCATTTAGGACTTAGTTATAAAGTTTATTTCAAAATTTGAGATTTTTTATAAAAGTGTATATTTTACGTCTTTTACGGTAAAACGCGTAAATTTGACTAGTTTTACGGTTTTGAGGTTTTGGAAGCTTTAGGAGCTGAAATAAATTAAAGTAAATTAAGGTAATACTAGTAATGTATTACTAAACAATAAAAAGAAAAAAAAGTAGAAAAAATATATGTATAAGAGGCGGTTTGGCCGACTAAAAGAAAGGAAAAAAGGAAAGGAAAAAGGTAAATGGGCTATGGGTTGGACTTGGGTTCACCCATACCCTATATAATGTCTTAATTAAAAACAAAAGCCATAATTTTTCTCCTGGAGCTCTATAGTCGACGGCCAGAAGGAGTTTTTTTAGGGTTTCAGTATTTTTTTCATCTTCCATTAATTTAAAGGTAAAACCTTCATAACCCTTTTCAATTTAAATTGTTTAATGTTTTCTTTAAATTATCTTATGATGGATTTAGGTTAGGGTTTAATTTAAACACAGTAAATTAATGTTATATTAATGATATCATGATGATTACATAAACTAGGGCTTGTATTTAATGGGGTTATGGATAATTAATTAAATTAATTTGATTAAACCCGTTTTTAAAAACGGGGCAGAATTTTGAGTCAATTGTTTTGATCATATTGGGAGTTCTACAAACTCTTATTTTGCGATCCAAGTATCCTTGAAAAGGTAATTGAAGTGGCTTTCCAATTTAAGAAACGAGAACTAAATTGGAGGTCGGGAAGTGGGTCAAAAACAGGTTACAACAGTCGGAGGTCAAAACAGTTTTGAAGTAAGTTTGTTTTCTTTTTAAGTTTTGGGTTGTTTGGGGTACTTAGGGTTGCATTGGGATCTTCTAACGAACATGAGAGATGGTTTATATATTATAGTAAGTATCTGCATTGGGGCTAAGGTTTTGGTTTAGGGTAAGACCCCCTAATCATAACAAACTTTTTGTATGTTTAAAATCAGTAAATCTGTAATGACGAAAGTATATATATATGTATCGGGGCTTTAACAGTAGCTTTAAGATTGGGAAAAATGGGAGGTGTTAGCTAACATATACAAGGGCATAAATATTCCCTTTACAGAGATTATGAGTATGTTTAGGTGGGCGTTTGACTTATAGTTTGGAGACCTAAAAGTTGGGACTGTTTTGTGTAAAATATGAACGGGATAGTTATCAAACTTAACCAAGTTAAGGACTTGTTAGGAAAGGGTAATGGGGTGTTTAGAGCATATAAATGAGGTATTTATATAGGAGGAGGCTAGATGTCCATCATAGGTTGATGTGCCATTTCAGTGGTTGGTTCATATTTTGATTATGTGTTTTTGGTTTGTTAGCTTTTTGCTAGTGTGAGGACTTTTGGAGAAGCTCAATCAGGTGAGTTTCATAGTCCCATGTCTTTTTATGATTTGACTTCCAGATGGGATGGAAGAGACACTGTCTTGTTTTTATAAATTATGCTGTGAATGTTTTGCGTTGGTAATGGACTTGTGTGTGCATACTTATGTGATTAACTGCTAGTAGATTCTTGATTGTTTATGTTTTGACTTGGTACCAAGGGGATGTTGACAAGGCGGGGCCTTGGGATTTGGTTCATAGTTGTTTGGATGCCTATGGGAGTATGGTGTTTGGTATGGCTGGGAGCCTGGGTTTTGGTTTGATTAGTTAAATCTTGAATGTTAGTTGTTAATACATGTTAGTATCACATTGTCCATATGTTTTTAACTTTTGGTTGTTACTCACAGCTTATGGTACGATTTTGGCGTTTGAGTCTAAACCTATGACTCTCACCAACTTTATGTTGACGTGTTTTAGTGTCTCTTTCAGGTGATATTATGGTTAAGCGTGAGAACATGAGTGGCTAGGATTTGGAGTTGCGTAGGAATGCATTTAGAAGGAGATCCCTGTTTCATTCTTAGTTTTTATTTGTCCATTTAATAAGTGATACTGTTGGCACACATATGTTTGTTTTGGTTATGTTATTTGTTTGTGTTGGGTAAGAGGTAGGACTGTTACCTACTTACCTAGACTCCTGCATTGTTGAGATATTGTCATGACTTTTGTGTCACCATTTTATGACATTTCTTATTTCATATTGTTATCTCTATAGACACGCCATGTTGTGATGATATCCATACGTCGCGTCCCATATTTCGCCATGGTGGGGTATGATAGTATGGTTGCATGAAAGAGGGTTAATACATGCTTTTATAGTATATGTTGGATGGACTTGAGTGTATGTACGCGTATGCCTATATATGTATATATCCCTTCTACTTATCAGTTGTGTTCTTAGGATGGTTTTCTAGCTCTTTTCTCTTTGGGATGTTCAACTTCAGTAGTAGCGCATTTATCGAGTCCTCATTTCACGTGTTTGTTTGTACGGTACTTTTGGTGTAGAAGCTATTGAGAGGGTGGAGATTTATTTTGGAATAAAGATATCTTTTGTTTTGAGTCGTACATGGTAAAAAAAAAGAACTTGTAAATAGTAAAATAAAAATAGTTGTTGGCAGTCGATAAAATGAGGGTAAAGTGTCGAAAACGTGTTTGATATAAGATGGAATATAAATTCTTTAACATATAAGCATGCTTAATTTTTTTTTAAAAATATTTTGGTTTTGATCACCTAAAGTTATTGTTCTTTAGTTAAAATTTTGTTGTTATTCAGTTAAATATGTTAAAATCATGTAATTAGTCATATGATGGGTGAGAGTTTTAATTTTCTGGAATTAAAATAAATTAGGTTTTAAATTTGGTAATTAATGAGGGGTTTTAGGGTTTAAAAAAATCGTTTTTTTTTGGTATAAATCGGAGTAGGCAGAAACTGTCGTTAAACTGTCAAAATATGTCGCTAACTGTCAGAAACTGTCGCTAATGCCTAGGCAGATTTTGAGTAAAATCGTTTTGGTTATAAATTATTCGTTTTTAAAGCTTTTTGGGTGATTCAAAAGCCTAAAATTATGTACTCGGAAGGTACTTTTCAAATATTTAGAAAGTTTAGTAATTGGAGGTCAGTAGCTTGGTCGAATTAATTGTACAACTGTCGAGTTCAAGATTAATTTTCGGACAACTTGGTTTAAACTCGTGTTTTGGGTATTTTGGGATAGTGGACACTTAGAAGGCTAACATAGGGCTGATTTGGGATAGGATTTCAGATGTATCCATCATAGAGATTGTTACATTAATGAAGAATGTGGGTTCCAGAGTCAACGTTGACGTGTGATATTTTGTTGTGTGCTTTAGACAATTGATCGTTTGTGAAGAGACTATAAATTTTTTTTCGTCAAATGATTACATAAGTTACTAATGTGGTACCATGGTTTTAGAACAACTAATATACATTACAGTACAAAATCCATTCTGGGATAAAATTTGGTTTTGCACAAGGTTTTAATAGTATGTCACCGGTCGTAATACGTTTCGGTTGTCGTTGGGTGCTTCTTGTGTCATTGGTCCGTTTCCATGGTTCGTTGGGGGTCGATACATGTTTTATGTTGAGTATCTTTTGGAGTCTCATGGTTAAGGTTCATGTGTTGTTGGTTGAGATTATTTTAGTATAAACCGAGTTCACGTTTGAACGTGATGGTTTTATCAGGGATATGTAACCTCGTTTGTTTGCTGAGAATAAGTTTGAGTTTGGGAGTAAATCTCGGGACGAGATTTCTATTAGGAGGGAGTGATGTGACAACCCTAGATTTTGGATTTGTCACTTTTGACTGTTTGACTGTTTGACTTTGATTATGTGCTTAGTGTGCGTTTACGTGCATTCTGTTTATATTTGAGCCTTGGATTGGATGTTAGACATCGGTTATGTAGTGTGTGGTACGTTATACAATGTTACGATGGGAATAGATGGTGTTCATGAGTTCACATGGATGTGACTATGATAGGATATAGTGTTATTTTAAGATTTTATGTGTACGTATATGTATTATAGTCAATCGTAATTTTTACGATTTAGGGTTTAGCATTTTGAGGTCTCGGGTGAGGTATTTAGTCACGGGAATATTTTTCGGGATGGTTTTAAGTCATTTAGGACTTAAATATAAAGTTTATTTCAAATCCCAAGAGTTTTTATAAAACTGTATATTTTTGTGTCTTTTACGGTATACGCGAAAACTGACTAGTTTTACGGTTTTAAGGTTTTGGAGGCTTTAGGAGCTGAAATAAATTAAGGTAAATTAAGTTAATGTTAATTATACTTTAATTAATAATAAAAGAAAAAAAATAATAAAAACGAAATTTTGGGTGTTTTGGTCGTTTATGTGACGCAAAGAAAGAAAAAAAAGAAAGAAAACTAATTTTGGTAACTAGACTTTTTGTATTGGGATAGGATTTGTTTAAGTAATATTTTAACTAAAAGCAAATCTCATAAAATCCCTGGAGACAAAATTCACGTCGATCCTCTTAAGGTTTCTTAGGGTTTCATAAAAAATTTCTTGATTCAAGGTAAGTGATCAATTTAACTTTAATTTAATTCATGTTTTATTAATTAATCATGTTTACAATGTTAATTAACCATCATTGACATGATTAGGGTTTCATTAATTTTCTGTAAAAAAATAGTAATTAAGATCTATTAATGATTTTAGGGTTCTTGTTTAATAATTTAGGGGTAATTAATGATGTTTAGAAGGTTAGTGCATAAAGGCGTAAAACAGTCTGATTTTTAGGGCTGTCTTGTGTCGACTGTTCCGGGCAGTAGGTAGCACCTTTGGCCGAGTTTCTTTTTTTAAACTAAGTTCAGAGAGTCTACTTTTTAAAAATGTAAGGTTGGTCGAAAATGGAGTTCGGGAAGGTCGTCAAACAATTTTTACAAAAACAGTGCGCTGTTCAGGAATAAATTTGGATTTTGGGAATTTGAGTCAAAACCTAACCAAACGAATGAGATAGCCAAATAATTTTGATTTGGGAGCTCTTTATAATATATATGAAAGTACTGGAGGTTTTCGATAAAAGTTATGGTGTGTAGGTCGGGCTTTTGGTGTCGAACATTTAGCATGTACAGAAAATTAGTTTTGGTAAAAACGACTTTTGGCGTAGAGACTAAGCGGAAGGGTTAAATGTGTAAGTTGGAAGTAAAATTGGTTTTTGGAGTTCTTAGATCATATAAAAACATCACTCCAGTAGGGTAGGAGCCAAGTGTGGTGTTAAGTTCACTTCATGTGATCGTTTAGTGACTAGTAAACCGTACCAGAGAAAAACTGGATTTTTACGTATAGAATAGCTTGTAGTGGAAGAACTAGATAGTGGGGATTGGGGGATTAGATTCATCTCCTTTATTGTTAATTACCTTGGGTGTTAAGACCTGAGCTAAGGGTGCCGTGTATGATTTTATAGGTTTGCAAGAGTGCTACCTTGATGTGCTATCAGGTGAGTTCATAGTCCCATTTTCCCTGATTTTTAAATGTTTTCTTCTAGTATGGGATGGAGATGACACTTGTGATATTCTTAAAATGTTTTGGTACTAAATTTTTATAAATGTGTGGACATAAATGTGCTATTGTGTGACTTGCGTGCTTATGTGTTCTCATATGTGCTTTGATATGTGTTATGATATGTGAATCTTGATTGTGTTATGATTGGGATTGGTACATAGATGTATGGGCGTCTATGGGACCAGTTATGATGTGTGTGAAGCGTGGGACACGATCCGTCGTGAGTTCTTGGTTCTAAGTTCTTGGTTCGTGGGGCACTATCCGTCCTGAGTTCTTGGTTCGTGGGGCACGATCCGTCCTGATCACTTGTGCATCGTCTCTTCGGAGGCAAGATATCTCGACGGGGATATAGTTCATCATCCACAGGTGGTGTGGGAAAGATCCGGATAGTGTGGTGTGTGTTCTTGTGTGTGTGACGGGATACTTCTTGATTGTTATAGTGTGCTTTGTGAATTGTAGATGTGATTGGTACTTGGATTGAGTTTTGTTGTAGATGCATGTAGCATGATTATCGCATTATGGTCCATTTCTATAAATTGTTTTTCTTGAACTTATTTACAGCGAATGTCAAGGTTTCTTATGATGTTCTAGATAACTTAAACCTATGTTCTCACCAACTTTATGTTGACAGATTTTAGTGTCATTTTCAGGTGAGGTAGTTGTGCAAGATGATGTTAGAGGTGGCTAGAGTATAGAGGATGCTAGGATTGCATTAGGAGGAATCCCTTTCCTCTTAGATTTTATTTTTGTCTTTTGATTTAGTAAATTGTTTGATACCTGTATGCTTGATGTGTGTTATTTGAATGTCTTTGGTAAGAGGTAGGCCTGTTACCTACTTACCTAGACGCCTACATTATTTGAGATATTGTCATGACATTGTGTCACCTTTTTATGACATTTCTATTTCAGTTAGTTAACTCTATAGACACGCTATTGTTGTGATGATAACCATACGTCGCGCCCCATATTCCGCCATGGTGGGGTGTGACATTTAAGCATGTGAAACATTGGTGAAAGATTGAATTACATAGGACAAAATGTAAAAATGAAAAGAAATAAGACAAACAGCAGACCCACAGACCCTTTTGGGTGACAGACCCCTGTTTGGAAGGGTCCCATAGGGTCTGGGTTTTTCTATAGACAGAAAGTGAGAAAAAGAAAAATAAAAGGATTCTAATAGCTTGTAGACTTAATGCTACTGAGAAGGGGGATAGAAGGAGTGCCTCGATGCCATCTAGAAAATTTTAGAGGGCTACATGCATCTCTGGACGAAGATCTGTGATTAGTGAGTGAGTGTAGCAACAATGTTCACATTATGGAGAAGTGAGTAAATGAAGGCGGTCTTCTTGATTTGAGAAAGAAGATGAGGGTCCATAGAGAGCAATATGTTGTCGGGTTTCTCTTAGATGTATATGGAACATGTCATAGAAGGCTTGTTCTCTATTAAAGTTTTGTTGTTGTTGTGCGGTAGGAGGTGGTAAAACGCTAGTTAGAGAGGAGCGAGATAGTGTATGACAGAAGGAAGGTTCTTCAATCTATAAGCAGTCATCCAAGTTCATAAAAGATGGAATTAGAGGTGTAGTGGTGAAGGAGATGTTGGGAATAGGAAGTGTTTGTGGTGATGGTGCAGAGATAGGTGGTGGATTGTATGGAGGTAGTATTGGAGGAAGGTTTGACTCATTTGAAGCATTTCTACAGTAGGTTGTGAGTGGAGTGGTGATGTTGGTGGTGTATTGAAGATCTCGATAGGTGGTGTAGGTGATAAAGTTTGGATGTTGGTAGGAGAGGTATTTGATGGAGATGAAGTAGTGATAGGTGAAGTAGGATATGAGGAATGAGGGGATCTTAAGTTTCTTAGGATGTATCCTAATTCTTGAGATATTATTGGTGTATGGGTGTTTCATGAGGGTTTTGAGAAGAGGATGGTGGAGTTGATGTTAGGAAAACCGAAATATCATGGACAAACACTTATACGTGCTGTTCTCCTAAGAGGTTTGTTTGAGGAGGAAGAAGAACCTTTAGTAATGATGATTTTTCTGAGATTTGTGGGAAGAAAATGGATGAGTGTGTGAGGAGTTGAGGAAGATAATGTTACTTTAAGTTGTAGTGGGGAAGAAGACTTGAATTATATGAAGGTTGAATATGATTGGAATAAGAAGAGAGCAAGAGTTAATGTGTGTGAATAACCAGTTATGAAGGTAAAAAGTTGGAAGAGAAAGAGTTTTGAGAAGTGGATAATTAAATGGTGGTGATGATGATGTTTATGTTTTGAAACTACAGACCCGCGGCACCGGTCGTCCCCTTTGGAAAATGGTCCGACGAGGTCCGAGTAAAAACGGGCAAATTTTTAAATTTAAATTTTTGAGGGAACCAGACGGATCCGGCCGGCCCCTTGCTCAAGGGGTCAGCATCTGTCTAAGACCAGCAGTTTTTAAAGGAGATAAATGAGAGATTTTTTTACCCATATCATAGTGGTTTTTAGATTAGAAATAAAGAGAGGCAATGTTTCACATGTTTTACTGTGATTTGATTTGTATAGGATGAGAGAATGTACCTTTTTGCGATCCAAGCCATGATTTCCTAAGTATGAGAAACTAGCCACATATCACATAAAAGTTTTGATAATGTTAGCATCAGTTACCAATAAATGTTAGACTAAAGAGAAAGGGTGAAAACAAGTACAAGTGTTATGTATTTTACAAAGCACCATTGTTTTAACCATGGAACATAGTCCATTTGTACCCATTCAAGCTATCGGTCTTCACTTGTTCTTCTTTTTGTCCATCTTGGTGAGAAATCTTCCAAGGCACTTGAACATTCCCTTTGTTTACTTGAACTCGGGAGAGGCATTAGGGATCTCGGGTAGTCGACTAAGGTATTCTAAGGGTGGTAAACTAGAACTAGGAAGGCCATCATCTTCACTAGCCGGTGACGATGAGCTAGAAGGTTTTTGAGGTCTTTTCCCTTTACCCCTTGGATGGTTTGACATAATCCTTATTACTCTTTCTTCCCTAATATGAGTCATGACCCTATCAAAAAGGTGATATATTCCCTCTCGACCACTAAGGCTAGGTGGAATGGGTGCTACGTAGCGATAGAGGCGAGTGAGTAGCATTCCATATGAGAGTAAGGATGTGACAAGGCTTCAGATATGAGACATCCTCATGCAAGATTGAAGGGTTTTCCAGTTTCTAAACTATAAATCATGTAGCTGTCACATGCGTTTATATGATCCTTGTTTCCCACTAGGCTCATGACGTTGCACCTTAAGATCCTTTCCTATTTCTCATACTTATCCTTGAGTTCCTTGGCCTCCTATGCATATGGGTAACCCTATTTCTGTTTGAAAGTCTATGGTCATCGACTCTCCATTTAAAAAGGGTTGTCTGGACAAGATCTTTGTCGTCTAGTCTAGTATTATACCTATTTTGAGCATCCTTAGGTGTGTTGGTTTTCTTAAGAGCCGTAAGTGAGTGAAGGTCCGAATAAAAACATGCTCCTTGGTTTGGGATCCTAAGAAGGCTAGCAAATTGGTCTAGAGAGTAGAGATAGTTGGTGTCATTTGTTCGAAAGTTCACAAAAAGGATTTGGTTTTCATCAAAAGTTATCGTGACGGACATATAAAACTCTAGAACAAATTCAGGACAAATTTTTTCATCTATGTCTAAGAGACAATCAAATTTGATCCTAGAAAATATTTTACGGATGTTGGTGTTATACGTGAAGGAAGGGTGCACAATGCGACCTTCGTGGAAAGTGCGATTTTTTATCTCTTTGCACAAATCTTTTTGTGCGGAAAAGTGTTTAAACATATGGTGTTTTGGAATGTAGCTAGCGGTGTCTTTATGTAATACCCCCAAATTTCGGTCATAGCAGCGGAAGGGTCCTTGGGTGTTACTTACATGATTCAAGCTCATAATCATAGAAAACGGCTCAAAACGAATCTTTTTAATATACATCCATTCATTTTCATTCAATAAAGGTAAAATTTCATACACGGTCCTAGATGATTCAAAACGTTTACAACAATTTTGATATGAATGAAATAATTTATAATAGCGGGCCAAAATCATTTAAGAAAGCTTCACGAAACTGCCTTCCTCGAGTGCCTTCTTTATGGACCTGAGATAAAACATGCTAAAAAGTCAACAAAATTGCTGAGTGAATCTATAGAGTTTAAATTAAATAAAGAGAACACAAGTATTCTGAATAAAATTCCATGGTTAATAATTCATCGAATGACAATTATGTTGTAAGGACATAATCATCGGTGATATTACATAAGCCTCATGACATTGAACGTTAACATATATTATTTCAGCCCAACACACCTAGCCAAGTGCGTATATTTCTCTTATACAATGCATCCGATTTTCATTACTAGTGTTTCACCACAACGCGATAGCTAGTCGCGACCGGACTGGGCATCACCCCGATAGATCTATCCATAGTATTAGCGTTCTTTCGATTAACATTTCACGATTCCATGGGTCTTTTAAGGCTAAAACTAATTTATGTAATAACTTTCAACTAAGCATACATTCGGGTCCATTGTGTTCTATATTAAAACAAATAGGGCTTATCACAACTTCTGGTTGCACCCATTTATGGGTTCACAGCAACTCTTGTTGTACCCTTCATTTTCAATAAATACTTTTCAAGTAAATAGAGCTTTCACAACTTTTAGTTGCACCATTCAATTGGTTTACCGCAACTTATAGTTGCACTCTTTATTTTTAATAAAACAAGCATGTTACCCCCTCGCAGGTTTCTAAAAAAATTTAAAAAATTTAAAAGCGAGGCTATAGACTCACCTTAGCACAAGAGTGGTAATGAGACGATCGCCGACGACTAGTGATGCCCGTTAAACACGAAAACCACAACCTACCAAATAAGGCGCGCTCGTTAATAAATGACTCAAGTATAAAACATACTTAATAATACAAAACTCAAGTTACAAAACCATGACAATCCCGAAAAATTAACAATACAATTCATACTTCTATATCCTATTTATCCAACACCATTCGTTTAAATACTTGTACTCTTGACATTGACCCGTCGTAAGACGCCAAGTCAATGCAAGTCAAATTATCACTTTACTTCACTCAGACCAGTAACTAAGTCATTGATATAATGACTAAACACTTGAGTAAATCACCATGTCCAATAGTGAATACTCAAATTCACACCACACGAGCATTAAACTACGTGTCCAAAATACCAATCAGCATGTACACTCCAAATGTACACACCAATCTACCATATCTAGACTTGTCTGATTTCGAAGAAACTTGGTGAAAAACTCACACATACCCTGATTAAGACTCAGTTTAAATTTCATCTAAAAATATTACTCCTAAGGCCTTCTTCCCGACATATCTTTAAGTTATAAAAACCGGACAGTTTTACGTCTTCGACTCATAAAACCATTTTGATTACTCTAAACACCTCAGTTTACAAAACTGACACTCGGGTTTGAAAATAGACTCACAACCTGAGGTTTAAAGACTTACAACAGCCCTTAAATATTTTTAAAACTCATTCTATAGTCCTCGAGATTCGATCCAAATATCGACAACAACTTCGAGTTGTGTCGATACTTGTCTCCCGGTACACGAATAATCAAACTATTGTAACTTCATGCTCGTTTGGAGTTAGAAGCTCTACTTTATATCAAATCGAAGGTATAGAAAATCTCTACAACACTATATCATTAGTATAATAATAACTTAGACTTAAGTCATCCAAAAACAGCCTTGAACCCACTGCCTAAAATTAACTCTTTAAAAATCATACTAAAACAATTTTTCAACCCAATCTAACCATTTTTCTATCAATCCTAACACCCTAATATCAACATCTATCATTTCTAACACTTGTATGATTTATAAAATAAAATCAAAATCAAAAACAAAAATCAAACTCAAACTTTTATTATCAAAATAACATGATCTTTTCAAAATCATAACATGCATGATCATAAAAATTACTTTCAACAATTCTTGTTTATATCAAAATTTTCAAACTTCATGCATGTAAGTAAAACTTATATCAATAGAATCACCTTTTGATTATAAGGATGGGACTTTTGTTAGTTTTAAATGGATCAAGCTAGATCAAAATCCATGGTGGTGTTTTGTTTGTGTTTTGGGATGGCAAAGACAAAGGGGAGAGAAAGTGTGTGTGAAAAGTTTTATAAAAATGGAGTATGAGTGGAAGAATTAGGGGAAAATTTCTTTTTATAGTAGTAGTAGTTTGAGGGTAAAATTTATCAAACTTGCATCCTTGTGGACAATAAAGCAATTTAGTAATTTACAGGGTAGAAAATTACTATTAGTCAAATTTGAAAATATTTACGGGACTCGGGTTTCGTAAAAATACTTTTCAAAAGTTAAAACGCTTGTTAAATATAATAATATAGCTTCGACATGACTTAAAACGTAATTAAATCGAAAACGTCGAAAATATTAAATATCGAGACAATCGATAATAAAACGTAAATTTTTGGGCATCCGTCGGTATCACATCACTAATAGTTCTCGTCATTCGTTAAAACGTAAAACACGAGGAACTAAAATAAATAAAATAAATTTTTTCTTATGATAATTTGAGAATATAATATCGTTACCTAACGTATTCTTTGCCGGTTTTCATCTAAATGACATTCTGACGCTAAGTTTCAAGCCATAACCTTCTGGGTTAGCCGATAATTCAATATTCTCAATAAGTAAATACACAATATGTAATAGTTGAGATTAAAATAACGACATGAAATTGACGGATTATCACATCATCCCCACCAAATTGGGATCTTCGTCCCGAAGATCAACTTGCGTTCTTCATCAATCGCTCATTGAAATTAAATAGATAAATGTATTTTTGTTCTCGTCTCGAGTTCCATCAGACTTGACAATAGAAATTCGACTTTGCTTCAGTTGCTTAACTTCTTATCGATAATATCAACAAGTTCCTTTATGACATGCAACTTACCATCGATTCATACTTCATCAAGAGGGATAATAAGATCTTTGTCGGAAAGAAATTTCTTTAGGTTCGACACATGAAAAGTATTGTGAATTCCTTGTAGTTCTCGAGGTAATTTAAGTTTTCATGCCATCGGACCTACTCTTAATATCATCTCGAATAGTCCAAACATAACGGGGACTTAACCTCCCACGGTTTCCAAATATATAACACCTTTTCCATGGTGATAGCTTTGGCATAAATTTTCTACCTACCTCGATTTCCAAAGGTTTTCGCTTCACATTATCATAACTTTCATGTCTACTACGAGCAGTTAACAAACGCTTTTTAGTTCACGCGATCATTTTATTTGTCGGAATAAGATGAGCAGGATCAATCAATCAACATTGACACAAATTGAATTAAATCCATACTGAGTTTTCGAGAGCTTAACAATGAATCTATTGTAATTTGATCCTACTTCCCAAATGATAACGAATAACACAATCGTAATCACTTAAACGCTTATTTACCTCTTTTTATTCCATAATACATTGTAGGCTCTTTCTATCGGTAGATACCGTACATTTAGTGCCACACAATTTAGGTCTCCATAGGCAAAGAGTAAAAATCACCACACCCTATTACAAGTCATGGGTTGTATAGTTTTCTCATTCTTTCTCAGTTTCCTACAAGCATGTACAAATTAACAGGTCTAAATCCTTTAAGGGATGTATCACGATCAAAACAAAATCTTTACTTCTTTCAGGTAACGATAAGATCGACGTGCTGCAGAGTTTTCTTTTCATGTTTTGAAAAGCTTCCTCTTCGTCAATGCCACACACATACGGTTCATTCTTTTTAGTTAACTTAGTTAATGGTTTTGATATCAAAGAGAATCCTTCAATAAACCTTCAGTAGTAACCAGCCAAACCTAGAAATTGTCGTACTTCAATTGGAGTAGTTGGAGCATTCAAATTTTTGATGGCTTCGATTTTCGCATGATCGACATGTACCCCACTTTTATCAATCACGTGTCAGAGAAATTGCACAGAACTAAGCCAAAGATCACACTTTGAGAATTTCGCGTACAAATTTTCGTTCTTTAACAAGTTCAAGATAATCCGTAAGTGTTCAGCATGCTCTTCCTCGCTCTTAGAGCAGATTAGAATATCATCAAAGAAAACGATCACGAATTTATAAAGATACGGCTTACACATACGATTCATTAAGTCAATGAATACAACAGGTGCATTGGTCAAACCAAAAGACATAACTCGAAACTCATAATGACCATAACGAGTCTACGGGCCATAATAGGAATATCTTCCTTGCATATGCGAAGTTGATTTTAAACAAAAACAAAGATTAATCTTAGAGAAAACACGAGAATCTTGAAGTTGATCAAATAGATCATCAATTCTTGGAAGCAGGTAACGATCTCAATCGTTAGCTTATTCAACTTTCGGTACACGATGCACATAAGGAGCGAACCATGTTTCTTCTTAACGAATAGAATAGAATCTCCCCAAAGTGATGAGCTCGATCGAATAAGACCTCTATCATATAGTTCTTGCAACTACACAAATAATTCCTTCAGCTCGGATGGTGTTAATCGATATGGCGCACGTGCCACGGCTGTAGCACTAGGAATTAGATCCATTAGGAATTCTATTTGCCTTAAAGGCGGAAGCCCTGGCGAATCTTCCAGAAACACTTCGGGATAGTCACGAATGACTGGAAAATTTTCTACTCACTTCTCTTACGATTACTTCTCCGATACCTGAGCTAGGAATGGTTCACCACCTTTTTCGATATGCTTACGAGCTCTAATGCACGAAATGATTTTCAGTTTGGGATTATTTCTCCTTCAGTTCTAGGTTGTACAACACTTGCTCCATACTTTGGAAATACCACAAGGACAAAATTCCTCAGTCAACCGCTTCCTCTCCTTAGTCCATGGTGTCCCATAAGTAACAGTACCTATCGAAGCAAGTCTGCCATTCCACCAAATTAATGCACGACCTTGGAGAGTAGCGATTCCAGTTGCACCTTATCCTCCTGGTTATTGTCATTGATTCGAAAGACTGACGCCAACTTTTCAACAACTGGCACAATCCTCCCTCATCTTTAATCCTCTTAAGAGTATACGGTTTGAACTTCATGGATGAAGTGTAGTTATAGCCCCTAATTTCAGGCATATTTGTTCCATCAGTACCACGAACATTATTGGCTCCAGCTTTAGCTCCATCGGTTCCAGTTCCACCAGTTGTAGCTTCGGCTTAAATACCAGATCCATCATTCATGTTGGCCATGAATTCAGTTAAAGATACAACAACTTATTCACTAATAACTTGGCTCATTCGTGCCTTAGGCATAGCTTTCATTGACTGCATGATTCTTGTGCAACGCAAATCAAATCATAATGAGTATTCATTCTGGTTGCGTTATACCACAGGAAATTTAAAAGAGAAAAACAAAGAAAGATAACAACAGAACGATGTAAAATTAGGAATCAAAAGATAGTCATTCCATTATTCACAAACTAGTACAAGCTGTATTGTCAAGCATTATAGATTATCATCGTCCAATGCTATACAACTTAAATGACTAGTCCTACTAACTGCTGTCAGAGTTTAGTTAGTGATTTAAGAAAAGATACTACAATTGACAAACTATTCCACATGAGTTACTAGGTAAATCACATGGCTAATAAGGATCCTCGGTCCCACTAGAAGAAAATTTCTACAGTGTCTTTCAGAGACACTTGATATCCTCCTCAATTGGTGGTTTTGGGAACAGCTCCAACACAACCATCCCTCGATCAATAAAGGAACAAGATCAAAGAATGAATCGAGCAAATGTATTACGAAACAATAAGAGTTTAATCACGCAGATGCTATATGCTTAAGCCCACACGTTTATAAATCATTATTTCCATGGATTGATCAAATCCATCCAAATAAGATTTAGAAATTTGTGGTTCAACAATTTATAATTTCCTTGTTAAAATAAATGGCCAATTCATTTCAACAAGACGATTATAAATCACCTTATTTAAGCATCGCCAGCTCAACGCATGTGACATCCCGGGTAGGGTCAAAATATGCGGAGTTATCAACAGAGATGTCACAAGGGTGGATCGATAGCATATAGTCCATAGAGCATAAGATAAAGAGTTATTCAAATCAGATTACATGTTTATTAAACAAATAAATAAAAATTGTCTTAAACATGTCATAAGTATATTGTTCATTTTCCCCAAATGGAACCCTTGACGATTCCTACGATGCAGATTACATAGATGCTTGAGTCCATGCACATATCTCGTTCTAACTTCATTTCCCTGAGATAAACATGCTTAGAGGGTCAACATAAAGTTGGTGAATTTACAGGTTTTAACATTAATTAGTTTGGACATACATTAATCATAGAAGTAACTATGCACAAAGCATTCTTACTAAAAATTAGATTACATTTGCTATTACTCGAAACTGAAGCTTAACCTTCCATAGTCCTCAACAGATGAAGACGTAGTGTCTTACAAAAAGACACCCAAACCCAGTTCCAACATGGTATACATCTGTTGTCCCGGCCAAGGCACAGTGAGCATGACTCACCCAAATGGGGATGGTCAATCCCTAATAAATCTATTTATAACATTCGGGCGATTTTCAACAATTTAACAGTTTCTATAATAGTCAATCATAGTCAAGTTCATACAATTCAGTTATGTCCATTTTAAAAATAGTTGCATGTTTTCTCCCCCGTAGAGGAAAAGTTTATCAATAGTTTATATGGGGCTGTAAACTCACCTGGGAGTTAGCAATAACTGTATAACACGAAAATCCAAATAATGCTCACGCCACAAGTTATGCCTAATCAAATAGTACAGTCTTAATAGATAGTACAAAGAACATATGTGTATGTTTATACAGATTTTTAGTCAGTTCATTTATGCTACGACATTTATCTAAATAACCGTAGTTCAAGTATTAACAATATTCATTCAAACTTATCTATATAAGTTTCATTTCTAGGTAAACATAAAATGTTTAACTTTTAATATCAGTTTGTATACGTAAAATATGTATTAATAATAACCATTCAACTTACAATTAAGTTTCTTATTTAAGTAGACATAAAATGTCCTATTTAAAATATTAGTTCACGTTCGCAGTTCATGTATTATAATCACCCATTTAAACTTACTATTAAGTTTCATAATTAAGTAAACATAAAACGTTCTACTTAAAATATTAGTTTACGTTCGTAGTTCTTGTATTATAATCATCCATTTAAACTTACTATTAAGTTTTATATTATAAGTAAACGTAAGGTGTTCTACTTAAATATTAGTATTCAATTTATTCAACGTTCATATAATTTTATTTCCTAAAAGTATATGAGTTTATGTATTAGTAATACATATCCATATTGTTTATACAATTTATTTCATATATCACAAATATAAATATTTTATCTTTGAGAAATAAAATAAAATATTTTATTTAACTTAAAAGTTCCCATAAATTATTTAACATTTATAAAATAATTTATAGTTTACAAGTTTAAGAATTTATATTATAAATTCTTATAGTTTAGGGTTTGTTTTAGTTTTACTAAGTTTAAAAATAGAATTAGGGTTAGGGTTTGTTAAAGTTTCGGAACATGGCAAAACTAGTCCCTCCATATTTTTAAACAAAGTAAACTTTCGGATTGTTACACATTTGGTACCTAGGGCTTGTTTAAGTTTCGGCTTATGGCAGATTTAGTCCCCCTAGTTAAATCTAGGTTTTATAACTTTCATAAAATGACCAAAACAGCCCCTAGGGCTTCTTTAAGTTTCGGATTAATACAACAATGGTCCCTAGGGTTTTAGAATGACAAAATAACTTTTAGAAACTTCCCAAAATGGTACCTAGGGTTTAATATGCCACATGTGGTATTTAGTAAACCCTAGACTCTTGGATAATTACATTTTCAGTCCTTGTGTTTACTAATTTATCAAAACAAGTTTCATAAGTCACGGTTTTAGTCCTTAAGTTTCATAAATTGTCATTTTACTCCAAAAGTTTTTATAAGTTATATTTTATTATAAAAACTTTTATTTAACATTCAAAACATTATATGGGCTCATTAAATGGGCTAAACATCTAATGGGATATTTAGTGGGCCTAAATACATTTTTAAGTTTACTGTCTTGTTAAATGGGCCTTTGGCTTGGGCTTATGTTGGGCTAGCACATAAGGAGTATAGTCAAGGGCTAGTCCAAGAAGGTTAAAACATGTTTATGGTGTATATACAACATACATACACGGCTACATATAGTGTGTAGCATGTTTTCTCAACTTTTATTTAGTTAAGTGATGTATATTTCAAGTATTAAGTATACATTTTACTACTTGATATCCCTAGTTTTAAGTACAAGGTTTACATTATACAATTATTGTAACAAGTATGAATGTAAAATTATAAGTACATAATGGACAAGTTCACACACAACTTATAGAAATGTAGCACATGAGTATGTGTTCTAGGATTAATGGGTGAAACTTCATTACATAAAATCATGGTAAAATCGTGGATTTTATAGCACCACCCCTTTATTTTAGCTTTATCCTCAAAGCTACTAAAAACGTAGTTATCTTTTAAGTGAAAGATGTTCTAAGTATATGTTTCATTTCAGACTCTCTCTCTCAGGTACGGATGGTGGCATAAACGCGAAGTGGTCTTCACCTAGGTTACCCTTATACATCCGATTGGGCAGTAATGAAGGCTTCTGTTACTACGGGTGGACAAAAGAGAACGCAAAGAGATCTTTATCTGGGTTGCACTATTCATCCGATTGAGCAGTAAAGGAGACTGTTGCTATAGATGGATAGAAGGAAATGCAAAGAGATCTTTTTCCGGATTGCACTATACATCCGATTGAGCAGTAAAGGAGACTGTTGCTATAGATGGATAGAAGGAAATGCAAGAGATCTTTATCTGGGTCGCACTATACATCCGATTGAGCAGTAAAGGAGACTGCTACTATGGATGGATAGAAAGAAATGCAAAGAGATCTTTATCCGGATCGCACTATACATCCGATTGAGCAGTAAAGGAGACTGCTGCTATAGATGGATAAAAGGAAATGCAAAGAGATCTTTATCTGGGTCGCACCATACATCCGATTGAGCAGTAAAGGAGACTGCTGCTATGGATGGATAGAAAGAAATGCAAAGAGATCTTTATCTGGATCGCACT
Source organism: Glebionis coronaria (assembly GCA_025667525.1). Taxonomy (NCBI): domain Eukaryota; kingdom Viridiplantae; phylum Streptophyta; class Magnoliopsida; order Asterales; family Asteraceae; genus Glebionis; species Glebionis coronaria. The sequence continues at coordinate 586,135,775 of CM046874.1, read as the reverse complement.
ATACATCCGATTAAGCAGTAAAGGAGACTGCTGCTATAGATGGATAGAAGGAAATGCAAAGAGATCTTTATCTGGATCGCACTATACATCCTATTGAGCAGTAAAGGAGATTGTTGCTATGGATGGATAGAAAGAAATGCAAAGAGATCTTTATCCGGGTCACACTATACATCCGATTGAGCAGTAAAGGAGACTGCTGCTATAGATGGATAAACACGGGCTTCTCAACGGAGGTCGCAACTATACCCTTCCAGGATCTGGGAGAGGACCAATGGTGTTGTGGATTTAGTTAGGAGGGAAAATCCATTGCAAATGGTTTCTGGTATGAGGAGGACACGCCAGCATGTGTTATATGCGGGGAAAGCTGGGGACGCACTATATCTGCATCCTTTTCACGGGTGAGATATAGGTTATATCTCCACACCCGATGATGAAAATTGGGGGTTGAAGGTAAAATAAAATAAAATAATATTTTAACTAGAACTCCTCCTATGTCAACAGCTTCACGTAAAAGACTTGCTGTTATACCTCAAGCTTGTGGGATACAGACATTAGTTAATAGTACTAAAGCTTCTATTTAGCAGAGAGGTTAAGCTTACTGCTGATGGCGATTGGGTAGGAAGCTGCAAAGAATCTGCTTCATTCGCCGCGGGGCTGAGCGAGAGGGGCGTAGAAAAGAAGTACCTCAAATAGTGGAAATAGAAGAAGATACCAAGAATAAAGAAGTGCGCGCCTTGTGGGGTGCTAAAAATGGTCATGCATTTACTATTACTGGTTCAAAATTTGCACAATTTTTGACTTCTAAAATGGGAGGAAGTTACATCTCCCAGAGTCTGGTGGATGATGGTATTTTCGAACTAATTGGACCCGAAGAGGAAAAAGGAACGTCCAAAAACACGGGAAATTCAACACCTCTTTATGAGGGATATCGAACACAGCCCTACAAAATTACACCCATTGTGAGTTGGATGTGTCTTTCAAGTTTAGGGTTGCCTAAGCGGCGGATATAACCCTAAAAATAAACCCATTGTGAGTTGGATGTGTCTTTCAGGTTTAGGGTTGCCTAAAGTGGCGAATATAACCCTACAAAATACACCCATTGTGAGTTGGATGTGTCTTTCAGGTTTAGGGTTGCCTAAAGTGGCGGATATAACCCTACAAAATACACCCATTGTGAGTTGGATGTGTCTTTCAGGTTTAGGGTTGCCTAAAGTGGCGGATATAACCCTACAAAATACACCCATTATGAGTTGGATGTGTCTTTCAGGTTTAGGGTGGGAGAAACAGGTTAGGGAAATGGGGCATCCTTTGACCAAGTATCCCCAGGCTGTTTGGTGCTAGAAATGACACTGAGTCTAGTGTTGACTATATCGGGATTACCGTCCCCTAGTATAATCAAGGTTTCATCTCCCCAAGGCACACAAACAAATTTTTGATCACATAGGATAACTGCATGATACTTGCTAGTCAATTCATGCCATTGATAACATCAAAGCTACCAAGACTTACTGGAATCTGATTGATGTAAAACGGGTGATTGGAAAGGTTCTAAGGAACAACCTCGAACGATGGTGTTAACTGTCACAACTTTTCCGTCGACAATTCTACAGCATAATAGGGGTCTAGAACTGATGGAGTGATTTTCAATACCTTACTAGATTTAGTAAATATAATTCTTTGGTCTGCCCATGTGTCAAACAAGACAGATGCATATCGTTGGTTTAGTAAAATGTACCAGGGGCGACGTTGGAGTCTAGATTAGCTTGGCATTGTCGGCCATGTACACTTGCGAAGAAGTTCCCTTGTTGTCCTTCTTCTGGTTGGACAACTTGGGACAGTCAGGTCTCACATGCCCAGGGGTTCGACACTCGTAACATACCACAGCTTTCTTTGGTCCACTACTGCTTCCACCTGTGGGGTTTCGGTTTCCCTGCTGCCCACTTCCACTCCCACGAGCATTGGACTTGCCTTTGTTGGCAGCACTTGTAGCATCCTTGGCATTGTCCTCCAGCAACATGATGATAGTTGCACTTTGAACACTTAAGCTTGGACCCTGAGTAGTTCTTGGTGCGGGTTGTGGGAGTAGTGTCATCAGCTTGTCTAACGTTTTTCCTTTTGGAAGGCTGCTGGTGCTGGCTACGAGAGCTTTCATCTGATTTTCTCTTGTTGTCCGTTTGCCTTTCGGACAGATTGCGGGCTCGTTTGTTGATCAGCTCAGTCGCAAATTCCATAGCACCTTCAACGGTAGTGGGTCGTGAAGCTAGCACACTGTCATGGATGTTGTCAGGGAGTCCACTGACATACTTCTCAATCTTGTCGCTCCTTTGAGGGAAAATTACGGTGCACATCAAGCTTAACTCTTGAAATCTTTGGTTGTACCAAAGGATATCATTGTTCTTACACTTTAGATCCCACAGCTCTATCTCCAACTTCTTCATTTCTCCTCTAGGACAGTACTTCTCAGTCATCCTCTCTTTGAGGTTGGCCCAAGTGAGAGTGTAAGCAGTGTCATGTCCAAGGGTAGCGACCACAGAGTTCCACCAGGTGAGGGCGCTCTCAAGTAGTGTGCATGTGGCAAACTTAACTCTGTTCTCGTCAGCACAACCGCTGATGCGGAAAACTGTCTCTAGTCTTTCAAACCATTGCATCAATTCAACAACATCTTCTTTTCCTCGATAGTATGAGGGTTTGCACTTTAAGAAGTCGGGGTAAGAGCAACCCCTGTTGGTGTTGTTTCTACGTGCATTGAAGTTTGGATCATTGTTTGCATTCGGGTCAGCTCCTCTGGCTGCCATTGCTGTTGTGATGCCTTCACTTATCATTTCTCGGAGTTGTGCGGCAGTGACATTTCGAGTAGCTTCTGGGGATTCAGTATTATCAGCATTGGAAGTGGTTGCATTATTGGGATTTGATCTCGTAATCACCATTTGTCTATAATCATACACAAAATGAGATTATTAGTTCAAGCGTTAGTACAGTTTTTATATTATTTGCACGGAAAAAATTCATGCACTGATTTCATAACAAATTTGGATAACCTGTCAAGATCTCATAATATAATACATTGCATAGCAAATATAATAAAGAAAGTGATTACATGCTATTTCCATTAGAAATTTAACATCCATCTAGCATAACAAAATCCAAGTCATAGGCCGGTCGGGCCTTGTCCAAGGTAATGATACACACAGTCTTTAAAACATTACATCCCAAAGTTACATTTCCAAAGAAAAGAAAGGATAAGTACAGGATTACATCACCAAAAGCTGAAAAAGAAATAAAAGTACAAAAGTTCTATACCATGTCAGCTAGGGTGCAACCCATAGGCTGATCATGATGTACAAGAAAACTAGTACATCTATCCTACTCCTGCCTAGATGGTCGGCTAGATGAGGCTGGGGCTGATGAAGCTGCAGCTGCTCTCCTGGTGTTCCACAGAGTCCGAACTGTCGCTTTGGCCTCCTTGAGCATGCGGAATGCTGTCAGCAGCTGAGTCCTGAGTCTGTCGACGGCCCCACGAAGATAGGTCATCTCTGCAGTAACTCCGTCCTGACGGACGGTGGAGAGGTCAAAGAAAATGGACAAGGACTGCTCCTGAGCAGATAGAGCAGCAATGGTCTGGTGCTGGAGACTCTCCATGGTCTAGATACGCTGGTGGAGACGATAGTTCTCCTCCCAAAGCCACTACAATGCCTCGTCACTCTTGGCCTGGACTCCTCGGGCTGTCTGTCGCTCTCCCCTCATGGTATGAGCGAGGGAGTCGATGCGCTCATGAACGGCAGTGTAGCCTAGTTGACCAGCTATCAATAGGCTGCGGAGGTCGGATATCTCCTGCTCTTGGCGTGCGGCCAATGCGGAGATCTGGGCCTGGACAGAGTCGGCACGTCCCACCCCAGAGCCTTCCCCGATCCCAATAGTAGAGCCGGGTATGGACTCGGGAAAATGGCCCGATGGTAAAGATGCAGGTGTAGAAGAGGGTAGTTCTGGAGACACCTGGTCCTCCTCCATAGAGGTGGAGACCAGTATGACAGATGCTGGAGCAGAAAAAGGGTCCTCAGGAAGCATAACTTCGATGGTCTGATCATCCTCCGAGTCAGAGGTTGATAACCATCCGCACTGCACGGATCGTGGAGACGAACGGGTGGCTGGTGTAGGTGCTACTACTGGTAGAAAATTTGGAGGTGCAGTAGGCGAAGTCATGATGCTCTAAAATTAATATTATTTTAAATTTGAAGTAAGTATATGCTTACAAACAAAAAAAATATTATTCCTAGCTACATGTTCAATGAAGTATATCCCTTTTTAAACAATTATAGTAATGTTTTTAAGGTTATATATATATATATATATATATATATATATATATATATATATTAATACTTATATATATATAGTCATTTAACCAGTCTACTTATCAAATAAGTATACTCTTAGTTCACATAGCACATAATGCCCTAACATCTATATGCTTAGCTAATACGGTCCCAAAAAAAAAATCCCAAAAGATTTTATAAAGTTATAGTCCAGTTTTAAATAAAAGAAAAATCACTTTATTTTTATTTTATTTAAAAATTAATCTGGTTCTCTATAACTAATGCTTTGATACCATTCTCTGTGACACCCCGGGTAGGGTCAAAATATGCGGAATTATCAACGGAGATGTCATAAGGGTGGATCGATAGCATATAGTCCATAGAGCATAAGATAAAGAGTTATTCAAATCAGATTACATGTTTATTAAACAAATAAATAAAAATTGTCTTAAACATGTCATAAGTAGATTGTTCATTTCCCCAAATGGAACCCTTGACGATTCCTACGATGCAGATTACATAGATGCTTGAGTCCATGCACATATCTCGTTCTAACTTCATTTCCCTGAGATAAACATGCTTAGAGGGTCAACATAAAGTTGGTGAATTTACAGGTTTTAACATTAATTAGTTTGGACACACATTAATCATAAAAGTAACAATGCACAAAGCATTCTTACTAAAAATTAGATTACATTTGCTATTACTCGAAACTGAAGCTTAACCTTCCATAGTCCTCAACAGATGAGGACGTAGTGTCTTACAAAAAGACACCCAAACCCAGTTCCAACATGGTATACATCTGTTGTCCCGGCCAAGGCACAGTGAGCATGACTCACCCAGATGGGGATGGTCAATCCGTAATAGATATATTTATAACATTCGGGTGATTTACAACAATTTAACAGTTTCTATAATAGTCAATCATAGTCAAGTTCATACAGTTCAGTTATGCCCATTTTAAAAAATACTCACTTGGGAGTTGGTAATAGCTGTATAACACGAAAATCCAAATAATACTCACGCCACAAGTTATGCCTAATCAAATAGTACAGTCTTAATAGATAGTACAAAGAACATATGTGTATGCTTATACAGATTTTTAGTCAGTTCATTTATGCTACGACATTTATCTAAATAACCGTAGTTCAAGTATTAACAATATTCATTCAAACTTATCTATATAAGTTTCATTTCTAAGTAAACATAAAATGTTTAACTCTTAATATCAGTTTGTATACGTAAAACATGTATTAATAATAACCATTCAAATTACAATTAAGTTTCTTATTTAAGTAGACATAAAATGTCCTACTTAAAATATTAGTTCACGTTCGCAGTTCATGTATTATAATCATCCATTTAAACTTACTATTAAGTTTCATAATTAAGTAAACATAAAACGTTCTACTTAAAATATTAGTTTACGTTCGTAGTTCCTGTATTATAATCATCCATTTAAACTTACTATTAAGTTTTATATTTTAAGTAAATGTAAGGTGTTCTACTTAAATATTAGTATTCAATTTATTCAACGTTCATATAATTTTATTTCCTAAAAGTATATGAGTTTATGTATTAGTAATATATATCCATATTATTTATACAATTTATTTCATATATCACAAATATAAATATTTTATCTTTGAAAAATAAAATAAAATATTTTATTTAACTTAAAAGTTCCCATAAATTATTTAACATTTATAAAATAATTTATAGTTTACAAGTTTAAGAATTTATATTATAAATTATTATAGTTTAGGGTTTGTTTTAGTTTTACTAAGTTTAAAAATAGAATTAGGGTTAGGGTTTGTTAAAGTTTCAGAACATGGCAAAACTAGTCCCTTCATATTTTTAAACAAAGTAAACTTTCGGATTGTTACACATTTGGTACCTAGGGCTTGTTTAAGTTTCGGCTTATTGCAGATTTAGTCCCCTAGTTAAATATAGGTTTAATAACTTTCATAAAATGACCAAAACAACCCCTAGGGCTTCTTCAAGTTTCAGATTAATACAACACTAGTCCCTAGGGTTTTAGAATGACAAAATAACTTTTAGAAACTTCCCAAAATGGTCCCTAGGGTTTAATATGCCACGGATGGTATTTAGTAAACCCTAGACTCTTGGATAATTACATTTTCAGTCCTTGTGTTTACTAATTTATCAAAACAAGTTTCATAAGTCGCGGTTTTAGTCCTTAAGTTTCATAAATTGTCATTTTACTCCAAAAGTTTTTATAAGTTATATTTTATTATAAAAACTTTTATTTAACATTCAAAACATTATATAGGCTCATTAAAGAGCTAAACATCTAATGGGCTATTTAGTGGGCCTAAATACATTTTTAAGTTTACTATCTTGTTAAATGGGCCTTTGGCTTGGGCTTATGTTGGGCTAGCACATAAGGAGTATAGTCATGGGCTAGTCCAAGAAGGTTAAAACATGTTTATGGTGTACATACAACATACATACACGGCTACATATAGTGTGTAGCATGTTTTCTCAACTTTTATATAGTTAAGTGATGTATATTTCAAGTATTAAGTATACATTTTACTACTTGATATCCCTAGTTTTAAGTACAAGGTTTACATTATAAGCATTGAACTACGTGTCCAAAATACCAATCAGCATGTACACTCCAAATGTACACACCAATCTACCCTATCTAGACTTGTCCGATTTCGAAGAAAATTGGTGACAAACTCACACATAACCTGATTAAGACTCAGTTTAAATTTCATCTAAAAATATTACTCCTAAGGCCTTCTGCCCGACACATCTTTAAGTTATAAAAAGCGGACAGTTTTACGTCTTCGACTCATAAAACCATTTTGATTACTCTAAACACCTCTGTTTACAAAACGACATTCGGGTTTGAAAATAGACTCACAACCTGAGGTTTAAAGACTTATAACAGCTCTTAACTCTTTTTAAAACTCATTCTAAGGTCCCCGAGATTCGATCCAAATATCGACAACAACTTCGAGTTGTGTCGATACTCGTCTCCCGGTACATGAATAATCAAACTATTGTAACTTCACGCTCGTTGGAGTTAGAAGCTCTACTTTATATCAAATCTAAGGTATGGAAAATCTCTACAACACTATTTAATTAGTATAACAATAACTTAGACTTAAGTCATCCAAAAACAGCCTTGAACCCACTGCCTAAAATTAACTCTTTAAAAATCATACTAAAACAATTTTTCAACCCAATGTAACCATTTTCTATCAATCCTAACACCCTAATATCAACATCTATCATTACTAACACTTGTATGATTTATAAATTAAAATCAAAATCAAAAACCAAAATAAAACTCAAACTTTTATTATCAAAATAACATGATCTTTTCAAAATCATAACATGCATGATCATAAAATTTACTTTCAACAATTCTTGTTTATATCAATTTTTCAAACTTCATGCATGTAAGTAAAGTTTATATCAATAGAATCATCTTTTGATTATAAGGATGGGACTTTTGTTAGTTTTAAATGGATCAAGCTAGATCAAAATCCGTGGTGGTGTTTTGTTTGTGTTTTGGGATGACAAAGACAAAGGGGAGAGAAAGTATGTGTGAAAAGTTTTATAAAAATGGAGTATGAGTGGAAGAATTAGGTGAAAATTTCTTTTTATAGTAGTAGTAGTTTGAGGGTAAAATTTGTCAAACTTGCATTCTTGTGGACAATAAAGCAATTTAGTAATTTAAAGGGTAGAAAATGACTATTAGTCAAATTTGAAAATATTTACGGGACTCGGGTTTCGTAAATATATTTTTCAAAAGTTAAAAAGCTTCTTAAATATAATAATATAGCTTCGACATGACTTAAAACGTAATTAAATCGAAAACGTCGAAAATATTAAATATCGAGACAATCGATAATAAAACGTAAATTTTGGGCATCCGTCGGTATCGCGATCACTAATAGTTATCGTGATTCGTTAAAACGTAAAACACGAGGAACTAAAATAAATAAAATAAAATCATTCTTATGATAATTTGAGAATATAATATCGATACCTAACGTATTCCTTGCCGGTTTTTATCCAAAAGGCATTCTTACGCTAAGTTTCAAGCCATAACCTTCTCGGTTAGCCGATAATTCAAAATTCTCAATAAGTAAATATACAATATGTAATAGTCGAGATTAAAATAAGACCTGAAATTGACGGATTGTCACACTTTATGGTCATATGTCCAAGTGGATGGCATTTTTTATCCTAAGGCAAGATTTTTCCAAGTTAGTTAATTTAAGGAAAATGAGTATATGAATGCCTAGTGTGTGCCTATATGCAACGATTGTAGAGGTGCGGTTATCTCGACCCGAAAATTGTTTGTCAAAGAAGTGAAAAATGCATACATTTTTTAGATAACCCAAACGCTCCTTAAGTTAAATGTAGCTTCAGATGAATGTACCTAAAAATGCATATGAATTATGCAATCTCTTTAGCGTTCATGAGTCTTTATGCCGTGATTAAAAAAATCCTTTAGATAATTTGTATTTACAATGTTGAAAAAATTGATTTTTCGGCATAACCTAAGTAGTGAGAATGATATTTGGAGATATTTTGATCAATTAAGGATTCCTAGCAACTCCTACTAATTTGGTTAAAGGGTTTATGCATACAAAGTGGATTTAACATCATAATTGATCAATGCATTGGTTAATTTCACTAACCCATATGAACCCCCAATTTCAATTTTGTGCAATTATATAGAACCCTAGACTCAGATTAAGAACAATGTGATGATAAAAGAATGTAAATGAGCTAGAAACACTTACAGTGGTTGATTAGCACAAAGAATATGGATAATTTCGTCCTAGAATTATTAGAGATGGAAATATGGTGGTTGTGGTCGTATTTTGTAGAAAAAATAAAGCGGGTGTATGAGTTTGGGGTATTTGTCTAACTGTTTTAGCATTAGCTTCATCCGCAGACAGGCGGACCCTTCTACGGACCCTTAGGGGAAGGGGTCTGATGGGTTCCGTCTATGTAGATGACAGAATGCTGTGGTTTTAAGATGAGATTTCCATTAGTCCCAAACCTAGTCTTAATATGTTAAATGGCTCACGCTTAAGTGGTTTTGTTAGAATATCGGCTATGTTATCTTCCGAAGATACCTTTTCTATGGATATGTTACCTTTTTGGACGTTGTCTCGTAGAAACTGATCCCAAATTTCGATGTGTTTGGTTCTTGAGCGCAACACGGGATTTTTGCTGAGATCAATGGCTCCTTTGTTGTCACATATAATCATTACATCTTCCAACTTGATGTCATAGTCAACAAGTGTTTGTTTCATCCATAATGCTTGTTGACATGCTTTTCCCACCGACATCGCAGTTTGCTTTTTCGAGAACAATGAGGTGAGACAACATCCGATAAATGTACATACACAACTTGTACTTTTTCTATCGACATGGTCACCGGCATGGTCCGAATCCGCGTAGACAATGGTTTCCATTCCCGTACCTTTGGGATACCATAGTCCAAGATGAGTTGTTCCTTTGATATATCTAATAAATCTCTTGACCGATTCACGATGTGACACATTTGGATTGTCTTGGAAACGAGCACACATACAAAAACTAAACATTATATCCGGCCTACTTGACGTGAGATAAAGTAAACTACCAATCATGCCACGATATTTGGTGCTATCAACATAATCGTTAGTACCATCTTTGGTTAGTTTTGTTTCAGTTGACATTGGAGTGTTTGTTGGTTTAGATTCATCTAGTCCAAATTTCTTAAGCATTTATCTATGTATTTAGATTGATTGAAGAAAATGTCGTCTTCCATTTGCTTAATTTGTATACCTAAGAAATAATTAAGTTCACCCATTATACTCATTTCAAACTCTTCATGCATAATTTTAGAAAACTCATCACAGAGTTCTTGACATGTAGATCCAAAAACAATATTGTCAACATATATTTGAACAATAATTATGTGTGATTCCTTTTTCTTAGTGAACAACGTATTGTCCACTTGACCCATTGAATACTTATGTTCAATTAGAAATGACTTAAGTCGGTCGTACCATGCCTTGGGTGCTTGCTTAAGACCATAAAGAGCCTTTTTGAGTTTATAAACATGGTTAGGTTTTTCAAAGTCTTCAAAACTAGCAGGTTGTGCGACATACACTTCCTCATTTATAAATCCATTTAAGAATGCACTTTTAACATACATTTGACAGTGTTTGAAATCGTGTGCGCAAGCATAAGCAAGTAAAATTCTTATGGACTCAAGTTGAGCAACCGGGGCATAGGTTTCGTCATAGTATATACCTTCTTGTTGGTTATATCCTTGAGCAACAAGCCTAGCTTAGTTTCTTGACACTACACCATTTTCATCTAGTTTATTTCTAAAAACCCATTTTGTTCTAATTACCGTTTGATTTTTAGGTCTTGGTACTAAATACCAAACATCGTTAATCACAAATTGATTTAATTCTTCTTGCATAGAAAAACCCAACTTTCATCAATATTTTAGGTTCAATTTGAGACACGAAACAAAAGAATTTACTTTTATTTTGAGCTTGTGACCTTAAGGCCCGTTCATTCAATTTACCAATAACATTATCTAAAGAATGGCATTTTGATTCTTTGATATTTAAGGGTTCAACTTTTAATGGTGCATTTCCCTTATCTTTTTCCAAATTAACTTGTAGATTATTGGCTTGACTTTCAACTCAATCATCATCTACCAAAGGTAATGTTCTAGAAGGAGGTGGACCTTCGTCGAAGATTATGTTCAAAAATTCCTCAAAACCCATGGTTTATTTATCTAAAACAATGTAAGATTTGCTATTTTGAGAATATCCAAGAAAGACTCCTTCGTACGTTGATAACGCCTAAATCCAACATGTTTTTAGGAGCGTTATTCGTACTTTTGTACATGTATATTGGTTGATTATATGATACTTTTGTGCATATTTGTGCCCAATTGTGTTTGCAAGTATTTGTGTAGCCAATTGCAGCAATGGAGTATAAAACAACATAAAAGTGAAGAATTGTACGAGTACAAAGAATCCTAGTCAAGTTCAAGACCCGTGTACAAGTTACAAGCCTTTGAAGATTAATTTTGGGTGCAAGAACAAGTATTTCCAAGGAGCAAATAAAGATATTCAGCATGAAAGTTGCCACCATCAACATACATCCAACTTGCCACTGGCAAGAGTGAAGTTGCCACCATCACATGGGAGTTGATTTGCCTCCACCATCAAATGGGAGTTGATTTTCCTCCATCATGAGTGAAGTTGCCTCCAACATTTGTCTAGGCAAAAACGTGTCCACATTCATGCAAGATCATACAAGAAGTTTCTAGACATGCTTTGGCTCCAAGTATTTGTCTTTTGCTCCAAGCCATGCATTCACTCCATGCCATCAACTAGCTTATAAATAAGACCCTTGGGGTCATGTAACTACATATCTTTTCACAACTCAAGTATCTCTTCATATCATATCATCTCATAAATAACTCTCTCATCCTTGTCCAAACTCCCATTCCCGGATTTGAACAAGGTGGTGCTAGAAAAGTCAGTTTTTGAGTCCGATAAGCAAAGTTATCATCACGAAAATCTTAGGGATCATTACCCTAATCATTAGTAACATTTTTCCACTTTGTAAGACTCTTGATTATGACTTATAATACTTTTATTTCTGAGTTTATTTCATCATTTGTTATGAGTAGCTAAGTTTCATTCTACACTTGGTAGGATGATGTCTGTAGTATGAAGTGATGGTTGTGATTGTGATTTATGTTTAATTCAATGTCAATCTTTCCTATGATCCATTGTTATTTATGTTTCATGTGATAACTGCTACCAAAACTTAATTTGTTGGTAAAGATTTCATAGGTCGAAAGGGTTATTTTCTAACAACAAGTCATAGACCGTTTGTCTATGATTGACTATCTTTTGTATTGATCATTTCTTAAGAAGTTTTGATTATCAAGAAACATAATTATAAGTGTTAGCAAATTTGTGAAACGACCGTGAATCGAATGTGTTGAAATTGGATTAAGTCTTGAATTGAGTGATTGAGTCTAATGCTTGTTTTCTTTAACCAAGGTCTTGACGAAGATTAAAGCTTTTGAAAACAATAGATTGGATTATCCATCTAATTATCATAATCACAAATGTTAACGTGTCATCACAATCATACCATTACGAACGCTCAAACTAGTCTTTACCAAGTGTAACTTTAATCATATTATTAATCTCATCATTTTTACTTGTTATTTGTTTGTCAACAATTGCTACAATCAACGATTATAGTTTCATTTTAGAATAATCATAGGTTTTCCAAATCCCCGTGAACGATCTCGGTATTACCACATAAAAGTTATACACAAACGAAAGGGTTATACTTTCCCGTGCGTTTTTAGTCAATCCGGTAATTCGTGTTTATAAATTTAAAACTTGCTACCAACACCACGCATCAAGTTTTTGGCGCCGCTGTCAGGGATTTGATTGTGTTCTTAATTCCAAAATCATCCTATAATCGAACCCATTGTAGTATCCTCATTGCAAACAAGCCCAAAAATAAAAAAAAATAAAAAAAATACTGACAGGAGAGCATTGCCGTCGGCAACACCCTCCTGCCGCCGGCATCATCATCACAGAACCACCTTTGCCGTCCGGCAAGGTAGTCCTGCCGCCGGCAAGCGACAAACAGAAGGTAATTTACCGTCCGGCAACCCCTGTTTTTGCCGCCAGCAAGGTCCCAGACACTAAAAAAAATAAAAAAAATTATGTTTTTTATTTTGTTTGGTTTATTTAATTTCCTATTTACTTATTTTCTTATTAGTTATATTTTGTTTTTTTGTTTTTATTACTTGTAATCCTTTTCAAAATTCGTTCAAGACTTGAATGAACCCACGTTATTCCGGTCAAGAATTGCTTAGTCCACACACCGATCCCAAACGTTATATTCACCAATCTCGAAAGAAAAACCGCAAGAAACAACCCTTTGTTTCTTTTGAAAACCGAATCTCAAAAACCAAAAACCCACCATTTGATAATCTCTTAGACGCCTTTGTCGTCTACAACCCATTTAACGATCTACCAATGGCCGACTATCAATCAATGTGGGCAGCCAACCGAGTAGTAGAACCTACCCCCGAGGTTGCTATTGTTCAAGTTGAGCTTGGAGAAAACTTTACCGTGAAAGGTCATCACTTTTCAATGATCAAAGACCGCCAATTTGACCGCCGTACGCGGGTCGATCCGCATAAACACATATCCGAATTCATAGAAATACGTGGCATGTTCCGTTATGGAGCCGACGTCGATGGAGACGCCATCAAACTCAAACTCTTCCCATCATCTCTATCCGGAGATGCAAGAGTTTAGTACAACGAGTTGACGCCCCGTACCATTGAAACATGGGAACAAATGAGAACCGCTTTTGTTAGCCGTTTCTTTCCACCCGCCATGTACGAAATACTCATGGGAGAAATCCGAGGTTTCGCCCAACTTCCACAAGAAACACTCATTGATGCGTGGAACCGAATGAAAGACCTACTTTGTAGTTGTCATGGACATGGTTTAATAAAAGGAACCATCATCCAAATCTTCTATCATGGTCTCAATGAACCGACGCAAGCAATCCTTGACGCCGGTGGACACTTTCTTTATAAGACTCCCAACGAAGCATATCAATTACTCGAGGAACGAGTTCTCTTAAAACTCGATTGGTCCGAAGATAATCGAACCAAACCTTTCAAGAAAACCGTTGCTTTCGTTGAAAGTGACGAAAATTCCAAACTCATGGAAAAGATGGACGCTCTCACATCTAAATTCGACTCGCAATTCAAAACCATCAAAGACGAAATGAAGGAGATGCGAGGCGAATGTACTCTTTGCGGAGGACCACACCCATACCGGCATGTGATGATACAACAATAAGAGAACCGCCACAAGAAGCAAACTACGCCCAAGGAGTCTACCGAGGAAATGGTTATCGAGGTAACTACTACGGTAGAAATCCCGGCATATGGCGTGAGTATCCCAAAAACGAAAATCGTAACTCACAACCCCGTGAGAACGATAATTCCGGTCCATCAAACGAAAAGAAACCCGAAGAGTCGACCCTAGATAAAACGTTGTTAGCTTTCATAGAATCTCAAAAATCGACAAACACGTTCATTAAGAACCAATTCTTCGATCTCAAAGCCAACGTTGAAAGAGGACAAAGACACCACACCGCAACCATTAATGATCTCGAAACCAAACTCGGTCGAATCACCGATCAATTAGCCAATCGACCAAGTGGTTCGCTACCGAGCAACACTCAAACAAACCCAAAACCATCTACGGATAAACCGTACCGCCCACCACCCACCCGCAATGAACATGTGAATGCCGTATTCACTAGAAGTGGGCTGAGTTATGATCCACCACAAAACCCGAACACCAAAGCTCCCACTTTCGCCGATGAGAGTGAAGACGAGGCCGATGAGCCCGAGAAGGAAGAAACCGTTCCTCCTTCCAACCCCAAACCAAAACAAACCACACCCATTACAATACCAATACCAAAGGCATATGAACCAAAAATTCCGTATCCTCAACGCCTACGAAAAGAAAATATGGAGGCTCGTAATGCCAAATTTCTTAAGATGATCAAGGAAGTTTAGATCAACGTTCCACTTGTTGATATCTTAACCGGCATGCCCAACTATGGGAAATTCCTCAAAGATCTTATGAGCAACCATAGTAAGACGGAGCAAATTCTGCTGCGTTTTTGAATGAAGAATGTTCTACAGCCTTGCAAAGCAAACTTCCACCAAAGCTCGGAGATCCAGGAAGCTTTCTCATACCATGCACCCTAAACAACAATGTTGAATGTCACGCCTTGGCCGATCTAGGCGCAAGTATCAATCTTATGCCATTCTCATTATACAAGAATCTTTCAAACAATACTTTGAAACCTACGAGTATGAGTATACGTTTGGCTAACCACACCTACCAATATCCCATTGAGATATCCGAGAACATGCTTGTTCAAGTTGGCAAATTCATATTTCCCGCCGACTTCGTAATCCTTGAGATGGAGGAAGACCATCAAGTCCCTCTCATTTTAGGACGACCATTCTTGCACACCACCGATGCTATCAATCGTGTGAAGAATAAAGAACTCAACCTTGGAGTTGGTGACGATCGAGTCACATTCTTAGTCGATAAAGCTATGCAACACTCCCATTCCAATGATGACACATGCTTCCGCGTGGATGTTATCGATGAAGTAACGAAAGAAGAGTTGGACGCATCGCTTGATGACAACGCACCATTCCAAACAACTTCGGAAAAGATTAGCGATATCGATCGTGATCGTGAATTCGAAGAATTCATGGCCCTTGATTCCGAAGTAACTCTCGAAGAAGAGGAAAACAAGTCGTTTGAAGTTTTGCCTTCGAAATCGAACTTTACAATTCACAAATCTATTCATGATCCACCGACGGATCTTGAGTTGAAACCTCTTCCCGAACATCTCGAGTACGCTTATCTAGAGAAGGACTCACTCCTTCCGGTGATTATCTAAGCCAAGCTCGAAAATGATCAAAAGAAACGTCGCGTTTCTATGCTCAAAAACCACAAAGAAGCATTTGCTTGGAAAACATCTGATATATGGGTATTAGCCCAAATTTTTGCAAACACAAGATCAATCTCGAAGACGATGCCAAACCCGTTATTGAGAGGCAACGTCGACTTTACCCAAACATGAAGGAGATAGTAAAAGCCGAAGTAATCAAACTCCTTGAGGCAGGAATCATCTATGCCATAGAGGATAGTCCTTGGGTTAGTCCTATTCATTGCGTTCCTAAAAAAAGGAGGAATGACTGTTGTGACCAACGAAAATAACGAACTTGTTCCTACAAGAACCGTTACCGGTTGGCGTGTGTGTATTGATTACCGCAAATTGAACGATGCCACACGAAAAGATCATTTTCCTCTACCATTCATGGACCAAATGTTGGAAAGACTAGCGGGGAACAAATTCTTTTGTTTTCTCGATGGATTTTCCGGATATTTTCAAATACCTATCGAACCATCCGATCAAGACAAGACCAGTTTTACGTGTCCTTTTGGAACGTTCGCTTATAAGCGTATGCCTTTTGGTCTTTTCAATGCACCTACGACTTTTCAAAGGTGTATGATCGTAATCTTTCAAGAGATGATCGAAGTATGCATGGAAGTTTTCATGGATGATATCTCAGTCTTCGGAAACTCATTCGAGTCTTGCCTTTTTAATCTAGAGCGCATGCTCATCCGATGCAAACAAGCTCATCTCATGCTCAATAGGGAGAAATGTCACTTCATGGTGACTGAAGGAATTGTGTTTGGACACAAAGTCTCCGCAGCCGGATTGGAAGTAGACAGCCAAGATCGAAGTGATATCTAAATTACCACCACCCACTAACGTTAAAGTCGTTAAAAGTTTTCTAGGTCGTGCGGGATTCTACCGCCGATTCATAAAAGATTTTTCCAAAATCGCTAGACCGATGACCAAACTCCTTGAAAAATACATAGTCTTTGATTTCAATGAAGAATGCATAAAGGTATTTGACAAGCTTAAAGACAAGTTAACGAATGCACCGATCATGGTTTCACCGAATTGGTCGTGACCGTTTGAACTTACGTGTGAGGCAAGCGATTTCGCTGTAGGAGCCGTCTTAGGACAACGTGAAGGGAAACATTTCTGTGCTATACACTTTGCAAGCAAAACTCTAAATAGCGCGCAACTCAACTACACAATCACCAAGAAAGAACTACTTGTCGTAGTCTTTGATTTCGACAAATTCCGATCCTATCTCGTGTTTTCGAAAACGATTGTATTCACCGATCATTTCGCGTTGAAATATCTATTCTTAAAACAAGATTCTAAGCCGCGTATTATTAGATGGATTTTATTACTCCAAGAATTTGACATCGAAATCCAAAACAAGAAAGGAGATAAAAACGTCACAGCCGATCATTTGTCGCGACTTGAAAATCTAAACATAGAAGAGTTAAGGGATGAAGATATCGACGATTATTTTCCCGATGAAACTATTATGAAAATCTCTACGGACGAATCTCCGTGGTTTGCAGATTTTGCAAATTGCCTTGTTGGAAGAATTCTAAGAAAAGGTTTAACCTATCACCAACGATGTAAATTCTTTTCCGACCTAAAACACTATTTCTGTGAAGATCCCTACCTTTTCAAGGTATGCCCCGATGGCATGATTAGGAGATGTGTTTACGGCACGGAAACAAGGAAGATCCTTGATGAATGTCATCATGGCCCTACTGGGGGACATTATGGTCCTTCAACCACCGCGAAAAAAAGTCTTCGATGCTGGTTTTTATTGGCCAACAATTTTTAAAGAGGACTATACTCTAGTCGAAAATTGTGATGCTTGCCAACGTACTGGTAGCCTCTTACGAAGAGACGAAATGCATCAAAACAACATCCAAGTTAGCGAAATATTTGACGTATGGGGAATTGATTTCATGGGACCCTTTCCCAAATCCCATAAGTTCGAATATATCTTAGTCGCTATTGATTACTTGTCCAAATGGGCCGAAGCTGAAGCTTTACCCACGAACGATTCACGAGCCGTAATCAACTTTTTGAAAAAGCTTTTCTCTCGCTATGGAATGCCGAAAGCTTTAATTAGTGATCGACGTTCCCATTTTTGCAATAAAAAAATGGAGAAAATCTTAAAGCGTTATGGAGTCACCCATCGCTTTGCAACCGCGTATCATTTACAAACGAGTGGACAAGTTGAAAATACCAATAGAGCCTTAAAACAAATACTCGAAAAAACGGTTAAGGACAATCCTTCCGTTTGGTCAAGGAAACTTGACGACGCTCTATGGGCTTTCCGAACAGCTTATAAGACACCAATTGGCACAACACCTTATCGTTTATTGTACGGTAAAACGTGCCATTTGCCCTTCGAAATCGAGCACCATGCTTATTGGGCATTGAGAAGCTGTAATCCCGATCTCAAAATCGCTGGAGAAAATCGATTCTTGCAACTGCATGAACTTGATGAATTACGACTCCAAGCTTATGAGAATTCGAAATTGTACAAAGCACGTACCAAAGCTTATCACGATAAGAAACTTTGAATCCGAAAAGAATTCAAGAAAGGAGATAAAGTTCTCTTGTTTAATATGCGCTATAAATTCAAAGCCCCCAAGCTTAAACAATAGTGGTACGGTCCTTTTATAGTAAAACATGGATACCCGTCCGGTTATGTTGAATTGTATGACAAGAATGGAGGAAGCTTCATTGTTAATGGACACCGTATTAAACTATACCATGAGGAGTGGAGTGAACATTTTCCGCTCAAAGAAAACAAAGAAAAATAAATAGAAGTACGAGTCAGGCTGATGACTCTATAAAAAAATAAGCGCTTCTCGGGAGGCAACCCGTGTGTTTTTAATTTTAAATTTTTAAGTGTGATTTTCCTTTTTAAAATAAATTCATGCTTACACCCCACAAATTTTAACCAATTTTTTGCTTAAGTGTGAGGGGGTGTAGCATGTGTCGCTTTTATAAAAACCTATAAAAACCAAAAATAGCGTGTTTTCGTATTTTTGTGTGTTTTATCTTTTTTATAGGTACCGCAAGTTGAAGGCAAAGATAAGACTCTTGTATGATGCATGATATGCCCGTGATTCTGGTTTTTCTCTCATTCCCTTGCTTTTGTTCAGTTTTATCACATTGAGGACAATGCTAAACTTAAGTGTGAGGGGGTTGTAGGGAAATCGAGAAAAAGATGCTTAACTGCCATATTTTTGGGCTATTTTAAAACTTTTGTTCTTGTTTTGCCCTCGTAAATAAAAAGTTTTAAGCAATGTATATAAATAATAAGAAATTATCCACTCGGTAATTTTTTAAAATTTGAGATGTATTTTTGTGTCAAAATTACCCAAGTCAAAGTCTCATATAAAGAAAGAAAATAGGAGAAAGTTGCAAGTTCCATGTTTTTCAATAAAACATGAACAAAAGAAATTACCAATAACATAGCAAAAACCCAACTTTCATCAATATTTTAGGTTCAATTTAAGACACGAAACAAAAGAAATTACTTTCACTTTGAGCTTGTGACCTTAAGGTCCGTTCATTCAGTTTACCAATAACATTATCTAAAGAATGGCATTTTGATTATTTGATATTTAAGGGTTCAACTTTTAATGGTTCATTTCCCTATATCTTTTTCCAAATTAACTTGAAGATCATTGGCTTGTCTTTCAACTCGATCATCATCTACCAAAGGTAATTTTCTAGAAGGAGGTGTACCTTCGTCGAAGGTTATGTTCAACAATTCCTCGAAACCCATGGTTTGTTTATCTAAAACAATGTAAGATTTGCTATTTTAAGAATATCCAAGAAAGACTCCTTCGTACGTTGATAACGCCTAAATCCAACATGTTTTTAGGAGCGTTATCCGTACTTTTGTACATGTATATTGGTTAATTAAATGATACTTTTGTGCATATTTGTGCCCAATTATGTTTGCAAGTCTTTGTGTAGCCAATTGCAGGAATGGAGTATAAAACAACATAAAAATGAAGAATTGTACGAGTACGAAGAATCCTAGTCAAGTTTAAGACCCGTGTACAAGTTACAAGCTTTTGAAGATTAATTTCGGGTGCAAGAACAAGTATTTCCAAGGAGCAAATAAAGATATTCAGCATGAAAGTTGTCACCATCAACATACATCCAACTTGCCACTGGTAAGAGTGAAGTTGCCACCATCACATGGGAGTTGATTTAACTCCACCATCAAATGGGAGTTGATTTGCCTCCATCATGAGTGAAGTTTCCTCCAACATTTTTCTAGGCAAAAATGTGTCCAGATTTATGCAAGATCATACAAGGAGTTTCTAGACATGCTTTGGCTCCAAGTATTTGTCTTTGGCTCCAAGCCATGCATTCACTCCATGCCATCAACTAGCTTATAAATAAGACCCTTGGGGTCATGTAACTACATATCTTTTCACAACTCAAGTATCTCTTCATATCATCTCATAAATAACTCTCTCATACTTGTCCAAACTCCCATTCCCGGATTTGAACAAGGTGGTGCTAGAAAAGTCAGTTTTTGAGTCCGATAAGCAAAGTTATCATCACAAAACTCTTAGGGATCATTACCCTAATCATTATTAACATTTTTCCACTTTGTAAGACTCTTGATTATGACTTATAATACTTTTATTTATGAGTTTATGTCATCATTTGTTATGAGTAGCTAAGTTTCATTCTACACTTGGTAGGATGATGTTTGTAGTATGAAGTGATGGTTGTGATTGTGATTTATTTTTAATTCAATGTCAAGCTTTCTTATGATTCATTGATATCTATGTTTCATGTGACAATTGCTATAAAAACTTAATTTGTTGGTAAAGATTTCATAGGTCGAAAGGGTTATTTTCTATCAACAAGTCGTAGCCGGTTTGTCTATGATTGACTATCTTTTGTCTTGATCATTTCTTAAGAAGTTTTGATTATCAAGAAACATAATTATAAGTGTTAGCAAATTCGTGAAACGACCGTGAATTGAATGTGTTGAAATTGGATTAAGTCTTGAATTGAGTGATTGAGTCTAATGCTTGTTTTCTTTAACCAAGGTCTTGACAAAGATTAAAGCTTTTGAAAACAATAGATTGGATTATCCATCTAATTATCATAATCACAAATGTTAACGTGTCATCACAATCATACCATTACGAATGCTCAAACTAGTCTTTACCAAGTGTACCTTTAATCATATTATTAATCTCATCATTTTTACTTGTTATTTGTTTGTCAACAATTGCTACAATCAACGATTATAGTTTCATTTTAGAATAATCATAGGTTTTCCAAATCCCCGTGAACAATCTCGGTATTACCACATAAAAGTTATACATAAACGAAAGGGTTATACTTGCCCGTGCGTTTTTAGTCAATCCGGTAATTTGTGTTTATAAATTTAAAACTTGTTATCAACACCACGCATCATACGTCTTTAGGTCGAACTTAGTGAGATAATCCTTAGTGTTAAGAATAAAATATTTGCTTCCAAACACTATAAAATATCCAATGGTCGATTTTCTTTCTTTTAATATTTCATATGGTGTTTTATCTAGAAGTGGTTTAATTAAAACCTGATTTAAAATATAACTTGAAGTATCAACCGCATGTCACTAAAACTTTTGAGGCATGTTTGACTCATTTAACATTGTTCTACTCATTTTTTGAAGCGTTCTATTTTTACATTCAACTACACCATTTGATTGAGGTGTTCTAGGAGCTGAGAAATTATGAGTGATACCCTTGGTGTCACAAAACGCTCCTATAAAAGCCACTTTAAAAGTCCTCGAACATAAATTATGTAAGTCACGGATTTAACTTAAACGTTACGTCATTGTTTATTCATAATATAAATAATAATGTTAAATCAAGTATTACGAAATTATCATTTATTCAGGAGATAAATAATCCACGTCAGAATATATTCATGAGGATTAATATACGAACACGAAGCAATGTTTAAAATTTTCCGAATATTAAATACGCGTAGTCTCGGCTTTAACTTTAATTAAACGTTAACATTAAATACGCAGTCTCGGTTTTATTTAAATATTTCAATAAAAAATTATTCAAAAAATAATTATTAAGTTTTAGAAAACATTACGTATGTATTGGTATTATACAGAAAAGAGTATTATGTTTCAGAAAAATAAAAACACGTGAAATATACAAATGTACGCGATAAAATATTAAGTCGAAAAACGAATGAAACCATATGTTATGAGGGTGGCGGTTTAAGTAGTAAACAAGAAAGAATAGTGGTTTTTGGCCCGACCCGTTTGAAAACACAGTCACAGGAAACCAAAAGAATTATTCCCCATTTTATTTTACAAAACAAAAAAGAAAAAAACAAGGTTTACTGCCTCTTGGTGGTTGCCGGCTTGAAACACCACAAAAGGGAGATTCATGCTAGGTTTTTCATCAATTATTCATGGGTATTCGTCATCTCATTACAATGTAATAACGGTAATCAGTTTACCCCTTTTCTTTATATCGTGATTTATGTAATTAATAAAAAACAAGAAATAATAAAGGGGTGTCGTGTTTTTTTGTGGATTCGGGGAAAACCGAGACCAATTGGTCTCGGTGTGTTGTTGTTGGGCCAGCCGTGACCCACAAAGGGGACGGTGGTGCCCTTGCTTAACCAACCGCAGCCAAAAATAGTAAACAAGGGGATAACGGGCCATAATGGGGTGTTTGGTTATATGTACAATAGCTAAACAATAGAAAACAGGGGTGCGGGTTGGTTTGTGTTGGACGACAGCAGCCCAAAACCTAAATAGGGGAATCCGTGACTTGCATGGGTGTTTGGTTTGGGTTCACAGGGTGTGTTTGGTAAAAACAGTAGATACATGTAGTAATGGGGTGTTTAGGTTTGTAAACAGTGGGAAACATATATTAACAGTGGGAAATAATATGATAACAGTGGGAACAAAATGCAGGGCAGCGAGTACATAGAGCAAGATAGTAGCAACCGACTCAAAGTCGGTGGCTGTTGTGGGTTTTGGGCAGCAGGTCCACAGTCGTCGGGCTGTGGGGGGTGTTGGTTCACGGTTGACCCGAGACAAAGTGTCTCGGAGAGTCTTTGACTCGGGATTGTCGGGTTTGTTTTACGACAAGAATTCTAGAAGAACGTGTTATATATATTAAATCATATAGTTAATTAAGTTCTTATACCTTAAATTATACGCGTTACAAATGTTACTTAATTTAAATATATATTAAATAAATAATGTTTAAACTAGTTTCATGGATAAAAGGTATGACAATTATAAAATGATCTATTTTCCGTTTTGAAACTAATTAAAGAGACCTTCCTATTTTAAGAAACTTCTAATTTTAGAAACTTTCTATTTCGGGAAAACTTCCTATTTTAGCCGGTTACTTATTACAGTATTATAATACTGGCATACAGTAAAATACACTAATCAGGATACAGTACAATATACAATAATCAGAAATACAGGATATACCCTATTCAGTAAATAATTAAGGAACAGTCAGATTATCAGAAAATACACCAGACAATCAGATTAATAAGTTTATACGCAACAATAAAATAATATGAGAACACACAAAAATAATAAACAGTAAACAGTAATCAGACAACTCATTGCATGTCCCTTATTTATGAAGTATCCGTGAAGTCGGAGTAGATCCTTCAGCTTTCACTCTTATCTCATGACTGGACACGAGGTACAGATTTTCCGTCCTTCAGTTAGGACTTCCTTCTATGCATGATTAGGATTCCCCGTTTGCAGCGAAATGCTTTTCCCCAGTATATGTTTTTAAGTTTATCAGTAATCGTTTTAATAACTAAATAAATTGCCTAAGCTTTATATACAAGCATGATCAATTTATGTACTAGTTACGGAGGTACCGTAACCATGACACTAGAGGCACCAGTGTCATGACTCCTCTACGAGGGAGTGATTTTCTCGTAGTGTCCCATTTATTTCAGCTTGGCCATTTATCAGTATTATCAGCGGGGCGTATGGGTGCATCCTAGGCTATCAGTTTACAGTTATCACGTGAATGTGGTGTGTGCTCTTCATCCTTCACATTGGAGTTGATCCCTCCACCCATCACATTATTTAGAGGTCACCCCTCTACAACATGACGAGGCCATCCCTCCAATTATTCATGCAACCGTTGTTTCATCACATGACCTATATAAGCTCTTGGCAATTAAAATACAGTAAATGCATGTTTTTCAGATTTAACATATAATAGTTTAGTTTTATTATTTATAAAGCAGACTCTTCACATTATACACAGATTTCCGCTGCAACTTTACTTATCAGTCTTACAGCTTCAGTATTTTATCATCTGCTTCATTTCAGTATTTCTTATCATGCTTTATATCCGTTCACTGGGCGTTATGCTCAGCCGTAGTTCCTTTCATGTTCTAAAGGCAGGTACACCAGGACGCTCTTAGGATTCTGAGAGCATGTGCATTTGGATGGAAGCTATCTAGAATTCTTACTTTATGCACTTATTACATTATCTGCTTATTTGGACATTTGTTTAGTCCTTTCCTTTAGTTTTTACTTTTCATGTTTTGAGCTTATGTTTGGATTACCGATGTTTGATTCCGGTATTTCCTTTATGGTCAGTTAATGTTTTAGGACATTTACCTTATGCTTTGATGACACGCCATAAATACACGTAATGGTCCACTTATCCAAGTGGGGTGTTACAATTATGGTATTAGAGCGCAAGGTTTGACCTGTAGGATCAAATGCTTGACCTGTGACTAGTGGGTAGTTACCAGGAACCTCCCAGATATTGGCGTTGTTATCTTTCATGTTTCTCATGCGTTTATCAGTCAGTTTTCTTAAAGTTTTTTACTAAGTAAAAGGTTGGCACAGGACTGGCCATGTTTAGTCGCATGTGTTTTCTGTAAATTTTGTTTTGGTGAACCGACCTATAGGCGTTCACCCTTGCCCGTTCAGATTTTGTATTGGTGAACCGACCCATAGGCGTTCATCCTTACTCATGGCACATTCATGTTTTTAGTTGAATATTACTTGGTGAATCGGCCTATATGCGTTCACCATTTCTTAGGTCAAATTTCATGTTTTCAGTCAAATGATGTCTTGTGAACCGATCCATAGTTGTTCACCCTTGTCATATCAGGACATTTCATAAACTTTGACAAGTATGGATTGGACTACAGTCAACCATATTTAGTCCCAGATTGTAAATTTCTATACATGAGAGTTCTCAGAAAATTTTGACAAGTATGGATCGAACCAGAATCGCCCATACTTAGTCACATGTTTTGTTGCTTGAATACTGTGGATTGAACCATTTCCATCCACATCAGTTGATATTAAATCTCAGTTGATTAGACTTTTTATGTTCTTTGTAGCAATCAAATTTTCATACCCTCACGATGATGTCGTCTTCCTGCTGATTCAGCTCCATGTCCCCTTATGAGGATTACATTTTTAGCAAGGTGATGATGTTTTCATGCTAAGAATACAAAAAGATTACAGCAAAATCCTGTTGTTCATAATAAATCATGTTTGGTCCTCATCAGTCATGTCTTCATGTTGGCCATTGTTAAACTTCCGGTTAATCAGATCCTTGAACATCTGTAAACCAGCATTAAGTCTACGCAGGAATTACCAGGCTGTCATGTTACTCATTTCAGTTCAGTTTACTACAGTTTAAATCAATTTATTTCCTTGATCATGTTAGATAATTAACACCAGTATCGATCATCCCATAAAATTTCCACCAATGCCATAAACAGTATTCCATATGTACCCCACGTACAGTGTCTCATATATGCTCCATGTGTAGTATTCATTTTGTACTTTACGTACAGTATTTCAGGTGTACTCCATGTACCTTACTCCATGTGCATCGTTAATCGATCCTCAATCATCTCAGGCATTTCTACTTGTTGATATTCTACCAAATGCTGATGCTGCTCGAGAGTTGGAGATATTACCAGATACCGTTGCTGCTAATATTCCGGAGACCTCACGAATGCTGATGTTGCTGATACTTTGGAGATTTCTCAAGATGCTGATACTTTTTATACTATAAAGACTCTTCAAAGCAAGGACGAAAACTATAAATTTGAAATTCCTGACAAGAATATACTACAACCATCAGACGCTACCATCCCATTCCATGCTTATGCTTCCTCAGTTAGATGTCACACTTCACTCAGCTAATCTTTCAGTCAAAAGAGTGGGAACCGGTAACCAGTCGGCCACTCAACAGAAATAGTTACATGAATCACGGTCATGATAACGACCATCAGGAAACTGACAGACAAGGCGGTAATGACAACAACCCTGCTTATAATTAATCAGTCAGTAACCATCGGAACTCCGGTACGGACGTGAACATAAATACAGAGGTCAACAGTCTAACCGGTCCGCCAATCCTAGCAGTTACCAAAAAAATTCAGCCTTGTTCAGATTCATCTACTAAAACACATGTCAAGACATCAGTCAAGACACAAACCTCAGGTATCATTTCTAAGACACTGTTAGGACACTGGTCACGGTACATATCATAAGAGTGTCGTCTCTAGGTACTAGTAAAAACTCATAATTTCAGAAACTCTTCTAAACCAGGCTCTTAGAAATTCAGGGTACCCTCCAAGGGGTATACCCGTTTTGTCATGACACGCATAAATCAAAACATTAAAGATTCAGCCACCACCCCTGGAGTATTATCCAGGTTAGACATGCAGTGTTCATTATGTTGGGTTAAAGACAAACACATTCAACAAGATCTGTCATGTTTGCTTCGTGTATTCACATGCCAGCTTTATCTTAATCAGGTATTACCTACCTCCCAACTAGAAAGACTCCACAGTATCACCCTTACTTATTCAAGTTCTTTTTCCTTTCACTTGACGACGAGATCCGTCTTACTAACTCCTGAACATGTTCATTATATTTTCCTGCCAGAAAAATCAGTACAAATTGTTTCAGCTCTACAAGCACGTAAATTATTATCTCATAACTACGAAGAACTTTAGCTACCAGTTATATATCCACTTCTGAAGTTCCTTAAATTCATGATCAGCAGATTATTCCAGAGTTTCTAGATGTAATTTCAGAATACTGTCTTAAGGACAGAACCTGTTTTTAAAACTCTATTACAGGGTTTCAGTTGAGTTAAAAGAGTTGCAGTGTTAGCTGCAAGAGTCACCAGAACGAGGCCTTATTCGCCCTACCGCACCACCAGGAGGTGAAACATTTTCTTTCTATAAGGAAGAAGGCCGGTGACATGAGATCATGTATCGACCACTAAGAATTTGACAAGATCACCATTCTTAAGTGATGTTCATTTAACGTATAGAAGGTTCATCTGATCTGGTATGATGTCTTAAACATTTTTCTAGAAACACTTCACGATCATACTACCATCAGTGATAAGCGACAGAACAAGACAATTCCAAGACTGCTTTTGCACACGTTATGGTCTCTCTAAAAATTTGATTTATACTTCTGAGCTCCCAAATGCTCCATCTATATTACGAAATGGATGAATCAAAATTTTCCATGAATTCTTAAACAAGTTCGCCAACATATTTATCGATAACATCCTGATCCTCTAAGTTCTAGAGGAGAACAAGAGGATTATATATTTTTACGATTCCGCAGATTCTCCGATAGGAGAAAATCATATACGCAGCTTTCTAGATGTGAGTTCCACTTGAGCAGGGTGACATTTCTGAACCACCCTATTTTAGCAGAAAAAAATTTCAGACAGTCCTGCGAAGATGAAGGCCATCACCAGATGGTCAAAAATCGACGCCTGTGACTAAAGTAAAAAATTTTCTAGAACTCAGTTGACTGATACCGCAGAAATTACGGGCAGTTCCCACTATTAGCCTTCCATGGCTAAGCTTACGCATAAGGGTGAGGACCTACACTAAAATTTTGTATCACATAAGATCCAACGCTAGAAGATGTCTATTTTACCCAGACTCAAAATTCTTTCATGACTATTCACCATATTCTACCAGAACGTACCATAATCCCAGACAGAATTTTGATAGAAGCAGTATAACACATTGATGTAGCTATGTTCACATCTAGATGCTTGACATGCCAGCAGGTTCAAGATAGAACACCAATATGCTAGTGAGCTACTACAACCATTAGAAAAATTTCTAAAAAGAAATGAGACAGGATTCCATGTAAGTTATTATCAGTTACCACATACTCAGAAAATTTTGATCCTATCTAAGTCATTGGCAATCATTTAAACCAGCCAAAACGTTTTCTCTTATCCGAAAGGTTTACGCAGTAATAGACCTGCAGGAATTCAGAAATAAATCGTAAAATTTCATAGTATTCCATCGACCATCATATCAGACAGAACTCTTGTTCTCGATCACGCATATGTTTACGTTCACTTTACGTTCACGTTTATTTTCACTTTCGCGTTTACGTCTCATTCGCAGTATGATGTAGTTTCAGTTCATGTTCTATGCTATCTCATGATTTAAGCTCACGTTTACGTTCATAATATTGTTCACGATCAAGTTCGTGTTCCATTCCGCGATACACGTTTCACAGATTTTTGAATAAGGTTACAGAAAGCTAAAGAAATCAGACTCAAGTTTAACATAACCTTGCCATACTCAGGCAGACGTTTCACGTCTCAGGCCGTATCGTTGGAATTCTTCCTCAGTCAGCATACGTTCATGATATATTCCATGCCAGCATTTATCAGATGATCGCAAACCACGTTCACAATTGCTCATGTAGCACATTCGCAACTTTTCACGTAGTTCGTCCATACATATTTTCAATAGCTTGCTAAGAGATATAAATTTTATCTTTTCAGAATATTGATACGTATCGATCATGTATCCTACATGCTATCAGATTCAGGAAATCCATCTTAAGTATGAAACCAGAAACTATTCAGCATCATCAGGACAAGGTCATCAGGATCAAGATTTTGCATCGTGTTTAGATCTTGAGGGAACAGTTTCGAGCGGGAAGCCACTCGGAACGGAGGAGTCCATCCAGACCTCTCATCCTTTTCTTCAATAACTCGGCTAAGTTCTTTCAAACATGTCACGTTCCATGTTCTCTTCAGTCATGTCATGTTTATACCCTTTCAGCAACATTATGTTCTAAATCAAGGACGAAGATCCTACAGCGTATATGTCTTTTCATCTTTCATGCTCTTTCAGCATACGTGTTCTTTCAGCTTTTATGATTTCATCAGCTTATTACCTTTAATTCGAGGACGAATTCCTCCTTTTTAGAGGGGAATAATTGTAAAACCGCAGTATTATCGTGTCTCTAATTCGAGGACGAATTATTTTTTTTAGAGGGGAAGAATTGTAAAACCCGCCTTAAAAGTTCTCAAACATAAATTACGTACAGTCATAGACTTAATTTAAACGTTACGTAATTGTTTATTCAGATAATAAATAACAATGTTAAATCAAGTATTACGAAATTATCATTTATTCAGAAGATACATAATCCACGTCAGAATATATTCATGAGGATTAATATACGAACACGAAGCAATGTTCAAAAAATCCTCAAATATTAAATACGCGTAGTCTCGACTTTAACTTTAATTAAGCGTTAACATTAAATACGCAGTCTCAGTTTTATTTAAATATTTCAAAAAAAAAATTATTCAGAAAATAATTATTAAGTTTTAGAAAACATTACGTATGTATTACATATGTATTAGTATGTATTAGTATTATACAGAAAAGAGTATTACGTTTCAGAAAAATTAAAACACGTGAAATATACACATGTACGCGATAAATATTAAGTCGAAAAACGAATGAAACCATATGTTATAAGGGTGGCGGTTTAAGTAGCAAACAAGAAAGAATAGTGGGCTTTTGGCCCGGCTCGTTTGAAAACACATTCACAAGAAACCAAAAGAATTATTCCCCATTTTATTTTACAAAACAAAAAAGAAAAAAACGAGGGTTTCCTGCCTCTTGGTGGCTGCCGGCTTGAAACACCACAAAAGGGAGATTCATGCTAGGATTTTCATCAATTATTCATGGGTATTCGTCATGTCATTACAATGTAATAATAGTAATCAGTTTACCCCCTTTCCCTTATATCTCGATTTATGTAATTAATCAAAAACAAGAAATAATAAAGGGGTGTCGTGTTTTTTGGATTCGGGGAAAACCGAGACCAATTGGTCTCGGTGTGTTGTTGTTGGGCCAGCCGTGACCCACAAAGGGGACGGTGGTGCCCTTGCTTAACCAACCGCAGCCAAAAATAGTGAACAAGGGGATAACGGGCCATAAGGGGGTGTTTGGTTATACATACAGTAGGTAAACAATAGCAAACAAAGGTGTGGGTTGGTTTGTGTTGGACGACAGCAGCCCAAAACCTAAACTGTGGAATCCGTGACTCGCAGGGGTGTTTGGTTTGGGTTCACAGGGTGTGTTTGGTAAAAACAATAGATACATGCAGTAAGGGGGTGTTTGGGTTTGTAAATAGTGGGAAACATATACCAACAGTGGGAAATAATATGATAAAAGTGGGAACAAAATGCAGGGCAGCGGGTACATAGAGCAAGACAGTAGCAACCGACTTAAATTCGGTGGCTGTTGTGGGTTTCGGGCAGCAGGTCCACAGCCGTCGGGCTGTGGGGGGGGGTGTTGGTTCAAGGTCGACCCAAGACAAAGTGTCTCGGGGATTCTTTGACTCGAGATTGTCGGGTTTGTTTTATGACAAGAATTCTAGAAGAACGTGTTATATATATTAAATCATTTAATTAATTAAGTTCTTATACCTTAAATTATAAGCGTTACAAATGTTATTTAATTTAAATATATATTAAATAAATAATGTTTAAACTAGTTTCATGAATAAAAGGTATGACAATTATTAAATGATTTATTTTCCGTTTTGAAACTAATTAAAGAGACCTTCCTATTTTAAGAAACTTCTAATTTTAGAAACTTTCTATTTCGGGAAAACTTCCTATTTTAGCCGGTTACTTATTACAGTATTATAATACTGGCATACAGTGAAATACACTAATCAGGATACAATAAAATATACAGTAATCAGAAATACAGGATATACCCTATTCAATAAATAATTAAAGAACAGTCAGATTATCGGAAAATACACCAGACAATCAGATTAATCAGTTTATACGCAATAATATATAATATGAGAAGACGTAAAAATAATTAACAGTAAACAGTAATCAGACAACTCATTGCATGTCCCTTATTTATGTAGTATCCGTGAAGTCGGAGTAGATCCTTCAGCTTTCACTTTTATCTCATTACTGGACATGAGGTACGGATTTTCCGTCCTTCAGTTAGGACTTCCTTCTATGCATGATTAGGATTCCCCATTTACAACCAAATGTTTTTCCCTACTATATGTTTTAAGCTTATCAGTAATCGTTTTAATAACTAAATAAATTGCCTGAGCTTTATATACAAGCATGATCAGTTTATGTACTAGTTACGGAGGTACCGTAACCATGACACTAGAGGCACCAGTGTCATGACTCCTCTGCGAGGGAGTGATTTTCTCGCAGCGTCCCATTTATTTCAGCTTGGCCATTTATCAGTATTATCAGCGGGGCGTATGGGTGTATCCTAGGCTATCAGTTTATAGTTATCAGGTGAATGTGGTGTGTGCTCTAAATCCTTCACATTGGAGTTGATCCCTCCACCTAGTACATAATTTAGAGGTCACCCCTCTACAACATGACGAGGCCACCCCTCCAGTTATTCATGCAACCATTGTTTCAGCACATGACCTATATAAGCTCTTGACAATTAAAAAATACAGTAAATGCATGTTTTTAAGATTTAACAGATAACAATTCAGTTTTATTATTTATAAACAAGACTCTTCAGATTATACACAGATTTCCGCTGAAACTTTACTTATCAGTCTTACAGCTTCAGTATTTTATCATCTGCTTCATTTCAGTATTTCTTATCATGCTTTATATCCGTTCACTGGGCGTTATGCTCAGCCGTAATTCCTTTCATGTTCTAACGACAGGTACACCAGGACGCTCTTAGGATTCTGAGAGCATGTGCATTTGGATGGAAGCTATCCAAACTTCTTACTTTATGCACTTCTTACATTATTCTACTTATTTGAACATTTTTTTAGTCCTTTCCTTCAGTTTTTACTTTTCATGTTTTGAGCTTATGTTTGGATTACCGATGTTTGATTCCGGTATTTTCTTTATGGTCAGTTAATATTTTAGGACATTTACCTTATGCTTTGATGACACGCCATAAATACACGTAACGTCCACTTATCCAAGTGGGGTGTTATAGCTCCGAATTGCACCTCATTGTCAAACTCCTGACCATGATCCGTATGAATTGACACATTTCGACAATTTAATTGATTTTTAATTTTTTTACTTAGAATCTCAAAATGGTCAAAGGATTCATTTTTGGTTTACAAAAACTTTGTCCAAGATCTTGAGTAGTCATCCATAATAACTAATCTGTAAAAATTACCTCCATAGCTTTGCATCACGGATGGACCAAACAAGTGCATATGTAATAGTTCTAGACACTTTGTCGTGGATATAACATGTTTAGCCTTATGGCTTGAGTGTGTATTCTTTCCGATTTTACATGCGTCACAAAAGTGTTGTTCATATTTTACTTTGGTAGATTTCTAACAAGATCTTTGTTGGCCAAAGATTGCAAAAGACACATGTTAATTTGACCAAGACGCCTATGCCAAAGGGTGGAGGTGTCATCTATGGTGGTCAAACAAGTGGTATCTTTTTATGAATCAAATTTCATCATGTATATTTATTTTTCCCAATTCCTTTTGCTATTATTATTCGTCTTTTAGTATTTTACTACCATTTTCCTCCAAGAGGACTTTGCATTTGTTACTACAAAGTTGACTAATACTAAGTAGATTAAATCCTAAATTTTCGGCATGAGCAACGTTATCTATGGTGATATGTTCATTAGAAATCATACCTTTGCCGATGCTTTTTCTTTTGACGTTGCCACCAAAAATAACATTACCTCCGTCCGTTGATGTGTAGGTGCTAAAAAGGTTTCTATTGCCCGTCATATGTCTTGAACATCCGCTGTCCTTGATAAATTCATCCGGTTCAAGTCCAACCTTCAAGCATACCTACACATTTTAAAACTCAAACGTTTGGTCCCCATCGTCTCATGGGCATGTTTTGATTAAACATACTCCTCATGGCGATCCCGATTGGAGTGTTGCCAAATACATCACAAGGTACCAAATTTCTATTGAAAAACAGTTATGGTAGTCATAGTTAAACGGTACTTGACTATATCTTCCTAGTACGCTTTGGTTACTTTTCGGAAATAGGCGTTTGGGAAAAGATGGTTTAGGTCGAGTTTGTATGTTTCTAGCTCTAGTATTTATTTCTACGTTTTTGAAGCTTGTATTATACCTATCCGGATTAAATGGTTTAGCTTTCCTAGACACAACCACGAATACGGCACGGTATCTTCTTTGTTCTGCTGTCAGACCCACGGACCCCTTGAAAGGTGTCGGCCCCTGTGCAGAGGGGTCTGACGGGTTCTGTGGTCTTCTGTAACAACATTTTTTGAAACGTTGCTCGTGTCGTTTTGGGGTGGTGTCCTTGAGCTATAAGCTACATCTTGTTTCTCAAATCCCAGACCTGTTTTATCTTTTCTATTTCTTTGACATTTAAGCATTTCATCAATGCAATTTGCGTTTTTGCTAAATTTCACAAAATTTTAGGCTTTGTTTGGTTAACGCCTCTTGACTAGCTTTAAGTTTCTCAATTTCAAGGTTGAGCTCTTGACACGTTTCACATTTATCTTTAGGTGTTTTTCCTCGTTCTATTCTTTGTAGTTTAGCCTTTAATTGATAAACCTCGTTTTCCAAACTTTCATTTTTTGCTTTTAAAACTTGTTTTTGTTTACCATTTTAAGACTCAATTCACACATTTTGTTATATTCAATTAGTAATGTGTCGTCATCTAATGAGGAAGAATAGTATGAAGAGTCAGAATGTACCTCATTGGTTTCACGTGCCATAAAAGCTAGTTCTTCCCTTTTAGAGTCATCTTCTTCACCATCACTAGCACTCCATGCTCCACTCACAAAATCTCTTTGTGTCTTTGTCTTTGCTTTTGGACAATTACCAATAAAGTGATTTGGATCACCACATTAGAAGCATTTCCTTTCATCCTTGGTCTTTTTATGTCAAATGGCTTTCGAGATATCTTCTTGTTGTCGAGTGGTTGCCTTACAAGTCTTCCTCGCCTTTTGACGAATTTCTTGAAGTCGCGTACGGCCATGGCATACACTTCGTCGTCGCTATCGGACTCTTCATCGTCACTTGATTCAACTCGAGATTTTAACGCTAGTGACCTTTGTTTTTCTTTCTTTCCTTTGATGATTTCAGAGTCTTTTTGTAAAACCCGTCTTAAAAGTCCACGAATATTAATTACGTTCATTCATAATTTTAATTCAACGTGCGTAACTATTTATTCAGATAATAAATAACAGCATTAATTCAAGTAATTACGAAAGTATTATTTACCAGGAAATAAAAATTCACGACAGAATATAATTACGAGGATTTATTTACAAACACATACGCAATGTCTTAAAATCCACGAATATTAAATTCACACGGTCATAGTTTTAATTAAGATCGGGACGTAATTAATTATTCAGGAAATAATTCAGACAAATAAATATCCAGTATTACATATGTATTTATTTTCAGTAAAAAAAATAAATAAATACATGGCGAGACTTAAAAACGAACGCAAATATTACGAAGTATTATTAGTAGTCATTTCAGAAAAAAATAAATTAATACAATTCCGAAATCAAAACGCAAATACGAACGCGAGTATTTAAAACATGACGCGAAAATTTAAAGTTGTGCATGTATCGGGCCATGTTGGGCTGCAACTTCTAAACAAAAGGAAAGAAAGGAGGATGGGTTGTGGCCCATTCCTTTTTTTTTTTGTCTAGTCCGATTAACAAAAGGGACGAGGAGGGAGTGTTTAGTTTAGACAGACATGAAATAAAAACCCTAGTGATAGAAAGAGAGGGTCGTCATTTTTTTCTTTCCCTGTCTTCTTCCATCCGACGAACCAATAACAAGAAACATAAATCATTCGCGAATGTAATTCAAGGATCGAGATTGATGTAGTTGATCCCTGTCACGCAAGGTAATGAACCGTTTCCTTCTTTCTTTGATCACAAATCCTGGAAGTTCATAACATAAGTATGAAACCTGTAAAACCATTGAAATCAGTCGGGTTTGATTATTTTTGCACGAAAACTGAGAGTTGTATTAACTCTCGGTGGGTTTTGAGTGTACACAACCTAGCCCTATATGGTCTCGGTGGTTTTCTTTTGGTGATCAGGCCGAAACAAACCCCAAGCAGGGGTATCGAGTGCTAAGGGGGTGTTGTTTATATGTACAGTGGGTAAAACAGGACAGCAAGGGGGCATTTGGGATTAACTGACAAGGGGTGTGTTTGGGTTTGTCAACAGTGGGGAAAGGTAATACTACCAGTGGGAACGTATAACAAACGGTGGGTACTATAGAACTAACAGTGGGAATATATAACAAAGCAGTGGGAACCTTAACACCAAAAACAAACAGTGGAAACTTGGAACAAGTAGTGGGAACTACTGTTGGGCGCGGTTCGGTTTAACCCGAGACATGTGTGTCTCGAGGAGAGTTTCGACTCGGGTGTTTCGGGATCACGAGTAATATATGTACAAGAAATTAGTTAAGATTTATTTAAATCATTTATAAACATGTTTAAAAGAAATAAAGTTAATTTATATTGTTTTGTATTATTAAACTAATTAGTAATATAAATTTTGATTCTTTTAAATTACTTTAAAATGGGTGAAATGTTTAATAGTTTACTTTCAGGGAGATTACATTTGGAAACCTTTTAGGAAACTTTCTAATTCAGGAAACTTACTAATTATAGCAGGTTGCTAATTTTAGCAATGTTATAATATCAGAATATACTTTATACTGTAATCAGCAATACATGAAAACCGTAACCAGTAATATTACAGAACTGTTAGATATTATCAGATTATACCCAAACAGTATCACAAGAATAAAACCAATTAAATTAAGAACAAATAAAAATCAGTAACAGTAAACAGTAATCAGGCAACTCATCTCAGTGTCCTTTATCTATGTAGTATCCGTGAAGTCAGAGTAGATCCTTCAGCTTTCACTCTTATTTCATTACTGGACACGAGGTACGGATTTTCCGTCCTTCAGTAAGGACTCCCTTCTATGCATGATTAGGATTTCCCGTCTGCAGCCAAATGTTTTCCGCAGTATATGTTTTAAGCTTAACAGTAATCATTTAATAACTAAATAAATTGCCTGAGCTTTATATACAAGCATGATCAGTTTATGTACTAGTTACGGAGGTACCGTAACCATGACACTAGAGGCACCGGTGTCATGACTCTCCTGCGAGGGGTTGATTCTCGCAGCGTCCCATTTATTCCAGCATAGATATTTGTTAGTATTATCAGCGGGGCGTATAGATGCATCCTAGGCTATCAGTTTACAGTATTAGGTGAATGTAGTGTGTGCTCTATATCCTTCACATTGGAGCTGATCCCTCCACCCGACACATTATTTAGAGGTCACCCCTCTACAGCATGATGAGGTCACCCCTCCATTTATATATGCGGCAGTTGTTACAGCACATGACCTATATAAGCTCTTGGCAATTAAAATACAGTAAATGCATGTTTTTAGATTTAACAGATAACTGTTCAGCTTTATTATTTATGAATCAGACTTTTCATATTATACACAGATTTCCACTACAACTTTACTTATCAGTCATAGAGCTTCAGTATTTTATCATTTGCTTCATTTCAGTATTTCTTATCATGCTTTGTATCCATTCACTGAGCTTTATGCTCAGCCGTAGTTCCTTTCATGTTAAACGGCAGGTACACCAGGACGCTCTTAGAATTCTGAGAGCATGTGCATTGGATGGAAGCTATCTAGACTTCTTACTTTATGCACTTCTTACATATTCTGCTTATTTGGACATTGCTTAGTCCTTTCCTTTAGTATTTACTTTTCATGTTTTGAGCTTATGTTTGGATTACCGATGTTTGATTCCGGTATTTCCTTTATGGTCACTTAATGTTTTAGGACATTTACCTTATGCTTTGATGAACCGCCATAAATGCACGTAACGGTTCACTTATCCAAGTGGGGTATTACAATTATGGTATCAGAGATATAGGTTCGACTTGTAGGCTCTAAATCTTGACCTGTGACTAGTGGGTAGTCACCAGGAACTTCCCAGA
Source organism: Glebionis coronaria (assembly GCA_025667525.1). Classification (NCBI taxonomy): domain Eukaryota; kingdom Viridiplantae; phylum Streptophyta; class Magnoliopsida; order Asterales; family Asteraceae; genus Glebionis; species Glebionis coronaria. The sequence goes on along the minus strand of CM046874.1, from coordinate 586,098,548 downwards.
TTTTTGGCGTTGTTATCTTTCATGTTTCTCCTGCATTTATCAGTCAGTTTTCTTCAGTCAGTTTTCTTAATGTTTTTGACTAAGTAAAAGGTTAGTATAAGACCGGCCATATTTAGTCGCATGTGCTTTTTTGCGAATTTTTTTTTGTGAACTGACCCATAGGTGTTCACCCTTGGTCCTTCAGATTTTGTATTGGTAAACCGACCCATAGGCGTTTAACCTTACTCATGACAGATTCATTTCTTCAGTCGAATGTTATTAGACGAACTGACCAATATGCGTTCACCATTTATCATGTCAAATTTCATGCTTTTTAGTCGAACGTTGTTTTGTGAACCGATCCATAGTTGTTCACCTTTATCATATCACGACATTTTATAAATTTTGACAAGTATGGAATGGACTACAGCCAACCATATTTAGTCCCGGATTTTAAATTATATACATGACAGTTCTCATGAAATTTTGACAAGTATGGATCGAACCAGAATCGCCCATACTTAGTCACATGTTTTCTTGTTAGAATTTTGTAAATTAAACCATAGCCATCCACACCAGTTGATGTTAAACCTTAGATGGTTATACTTTGGTTCCTATTAACAAATCAAGTTTCATGCTCTCACGTGAATGTCGTTTTCATGATGATTAAGTTTCATGTCTCCTTACGAGGATTATGTTTTCAGCAAAGTAATGATGTTTTCATGTTAAGATACACAAAAATTACAGTAAAATCCGTTTTCATGATAAATCATGATTGGCCTTCATTAATCATGCTTCATGTTGACCACTGTTGGAAATTCGATTAAATCATACTTTTCAGCCTCGATACAACCAGCAGTAAGTCGACGCAGGAATTGTCAGCCTATCATGTTACTTATTTCAGTTCAGTTTACTACCGTTTAAATCAATTTATTTCTTTCATCATGTCAGAGAAGTTACACCAATATCGATCATCCCATAAAATTTCCACCAGTGCCATGTATAGTATTCCATATGTACCCCATCTACAATGTCTCAGTTATAATCCATGTACAGTATTTCATGTGTACTCCACGTAGTGTCTCAGATATGCTCCATGTGCAGTATTCATTTTGTACTTCATGTACAGTAGTCCAGGTGTACTCCAGATACCCTACTCCATGGATATTGCTAATCGATCCTTAATCATCTCAGGCGTTTCCACTTATCGATATTCTACCAGGTGCTGATGCTGCTCGTGAGTTGAAGATTTTACCAGATGTTGATGCTGCTAACACTTTGAAGAGATCACAAATGCTGATGCTGCTGATACTTTGGAGATTTCTCAAGATGTTTATGCTGCTTATACTATGAAGACTCTGCTGAACAAGGACGAAAACTATAAATTTGAAATTTCTAACAAGAATAAATTTCAACCATTGGATACTACCATTCTATTCCATGCTTTTACCTTCTAATCTAGATGTCACACTTCACTAAGCTAACCTTCGATTCAGAAGAGTGGGAACCGGAACCCAGCCGGCCACTCAACAGAATAGTTACATGAATCACGGTCATGATAATGGCCGTCATAAATTGACAGACAAAGCAGTAGTGACAACCACCGTACTTATAATTAATCAGTTAGTAACCATCGGAACTCTGGAACGAACGTGACCAGAAATACAAGAGGTCAGTAGTCTAACCGGTCCGCCAATCCTAGCAGTTACCAAAAATTTTTAGCCTTGTTCAAATTCATCTACTAAAATACGTGTCAAGACATAGGTCTCAGGTATCATTTTGGAAGACACATATCAGGACACCAGTCATGGTACACGACATACGAATATATTCTCAGAGTACGAGTCAAAACTCATAACTCCGTATGTTTGCTAAATCAAGCTCTCAAAAATTCAGGGTACACCCCAAGGGGATATGACCGTTTCATCATGCCAAGTATAAAATCAGATCATTAAAGATCCAGTTACCACCACTGAAGTATTAATCAGGTTAAACACGCAATATTCATTCTGTGAGGTTACAGACGAACACATTCAGGGAAAATCTTCATGTTTACTTCACGTATTCCTATGACAACTTTATTTTAAAACAGGTATTTACCGACCTCCCATCCAGAAAAGACTCCACAGTACCAACCATGTTTATTAAAGTTTTCATTCCTGTTGAGGACAAGATCCGTCTTACTAACTCCCAAAGATAGCAATTTTATTTTCTGCCATAAAATCAGTACAAGTTGTTATGCTTTACAGCAAGTGACTTATCATTCCAAAGCTACTAAGAGCTTTATAGCTATCAGATATAAATCCCCTTTTGAAGTTCCTTAGATTCATGATCAGCAGATTATTCCAGAGTTTTAAGATAAAAATTTCAGAAGGTTTTCCAGAAATTCCTTCCTAACCACGAGACATAATTTAACATCAAGCTTGTCTCAAGAACGAAATATGTTCTCAAAACTCCTTGTTGCAGGGCTGCAGCTAAGTTAAAAGAGTTGCATCATTTGCTGCACGAATTACCGGAATGAGGCTTTATTCTCCCTGGCGCACCACCAGAAAGAGCACCGTTTCTGTCTATCTAGAAGAAGGCCGGTATCATGAGATCATGTATCGACCACTAAAAATTTTTACAGGATCACCATTCTTAATCAATGTTCATTCCATAAATAACAGGTTTATCTGATCTGCTACGATGTCTTAAACATTTTCTAGAACAATTTCTGATCATGCTACCATCAGTGGTGAGAGAAAGAACATGATGTTTTCCAGACCGTTGTTGCACATATTACAGTCTCTCTAAAAAATTTGATTTTATACTTTTGAGCTCCCTAATGCTCCAGCTATATTATGAAATTTATGAATAAAATTTTTCCATGACTCTCAGACAAAATCGTCAGCATATTCATTGATCACATTCTGATCTGCTAAATTCTAGAGAAGAACACGAGAAACATCTTCTCGTAGTTGTACAGAATCTTCTATAGGAGAAAATTTTATATACAGCTTTCCAGATATGAATTCCAATCGAACAAAGTGGAGTTTCTGAGCCATCCTACTTCAGTAGAAAGAAATTTCAAACAATGCTGCGAAGGTGAAGGCCATCACTAAATGGTCAAGACCGACGTCTGTGACGAACATACAAAATTTCTAGAACTCAGAAAACCACTACCGTAGAAATTCCTGACAGTTCTCACGATCAGCCTTCTATAACTAAGCTTGCGCTAGTAAAGGTCTAATTACCAGGGCTCATTCCATTTAGTGAATATTCACTCAGGTTCCACCAGAATGTACCAAAATTCCAGGCAGGATTTTGATAGAAACATTATAACACGTTGAGCCAGCTATGTTCATATCTAACGCCTGCCATCCCAACAAGTTAAAGATAGGACAACGACATGCTAATGAGTTATTACAACCATTAGAAATTTCTGAACATAGATGAGATAAGAATCCATGAAGGTTATTGTTAGTTACCACAGACTCAGACGAAGCATGATGCTATCTAAGTCGTTGTTAACCAGTTAACCCAGCCTACATGTCTTCTTTAATCCGAGATGATTACGCAGTAACAAATCCACAGGAAATTCAGCAATAGATCGTATGATTCCAAGGTATTCCATCAACAATCTTGTCAAATGGAAATTAGCGTTCGCGAATATCGCTCACGTTTATGTTCACGATCACGTATACGTTCACATTCACGTTCACATTTATTTTCACTTTCACGTTTACGTCTCAGTCGCAGTATGATGCTGTTTCAGTTCATGTTTCGTGTTATCTCATGATTTAAGCTCACGTTAGCGCTCATAACATTGTTCATGTTCAAGCTCGTGTACCATTTCGCGATACACGTTTCACAGTTTATTACCGAATTCGGTTACAGAAAGCTTAAGAAACCAGACTCAAGTTAGCAAAGCTTCTCCATACTCAGGCAGACGTTTCACGTCTCAGGCCGTATCGTTTGACATTATTTCCTCAGTCAGCATATGTTCATGATATGTCCTAGCATCACGTTCACAGAATGTTTCATGTATTATCGTGCATAATATATTCCATGCCCAACATTCCTCATATAATCGTGAACCACGTTCACAATTGCTCACGTAGCACGTTCACAATTGTTCACGTAGTTCGTCCCTATATATTTTCAGCAGCTTGCTCAGATATATAATTGTTATCTTTCAGGATATTAATACGTACCGTTTCATGTATCCCACATGCTATAGCTTATTCATTCTATCATATTCAGAAAATCCATCTTAAGTATGGAACCAGAAACTATTCAGCATCATTAGGACATGGTCATCAGGACCAAGATTATCATTATGCTTCAACCTTTTTAAGGAATCGTTTCAAGCGGGAAGCCACTCGAAACGGAGGAGTCCATCCGGACCTCTAAATCCTTTTCCTTTAATAAATCCAGTTAAGTCCTTTCAGTCATGTCACATTTCATGTTCTCTTCAGCTATGTCACGTTACATGATCACTTCAGTCATGTCATGTTTATACCTATCAGCAGTATTATGTTTTAATTAGAAGATGAATTATTCTTCAGCTTATTTGTCTTTTCAGTTTACGTGTTCTTTCAGTTCTTATAGTTTCATCAACTTATTACCTTTAATTCGAGGACGAATTTCTCCTTTTTAGAGGGGAAGAATTGTAAAACCACAACATTATCGCATCCTTAATTCGAGGATGAATTATTTTTTTAGAAGGGAAGAATTGTAAAACCGCCTTAAAAGTCCACGAACATTAATTACGTACAGTCACAGTTTTAATTCAACGTGCCTAACTATTTATTCAGATAATAAATAACAACATTAATTCAAGTAATTACGAAAGTATTATTTACCAAGAAATAAATAGTTCACGACAGAATATATTTACGAGGAATTATTTACGAAAATGTACGCAATGTCTTAAAATCCACGAATATTAAATTCACACGGTCACAGTTTTAATTAAGATCGGGACGTAATTAATTATTCAATAAATAATTCAGACAAATAAATATCTAGTATTACATACGAATTTATTTTCAGTAAAAATAAATAAATACATGGCGGGACTTAAATACGAACGAAAATATTACGAAGTATTATTAGTAGTCATTCCAGAAAAAAAAGAAATTAATACAATTCCGAAATCAAAACACAAATACGAACGCGAGTATATAAAACACGACGCGAAAATTTAAAGTTGTGCATGTATAGGGCCATGTTGGGCTGCAGCTTCTAAACCAAAGGAAAGAAAGGAGGATGGGCTGTAGCCCATTCCTTTTTTTTTGTCTAGTCCGATTAACAAAAGGGACGGGGAGGGAGTGTTTAGTTTAGACAGACATGAAATAAAAACCCTAGTGATAGAAAGAGAGGGCCGTCGTTTTTTTCTTTCCCTGTCTTCTTCCTGCCGACGAACCAACAACAAGAAACATAAATCATTCACGAATGTAATTCAAGGATCGAGATTGATGTCGTTGATCCCTGTCACGCAAGGTAATGAACCGTTTCCTTCTTTCTTTGATCACAAATCCTGGAAGTTCATAACATAAGTATGAAACCTGTAAAACCTTTGAAATCAGTCGGGTTGATTATTTTTGCACGAAAACCGAGAGTTGTATTAACTCTCGGTGGGTTTTTAGTGTACACAGCCGAGACGTATATGGTCTCGGTGGTTTTCTTTTGGTGATCATGCCGAAACACACCCCAAGCAGGGGTATCGAGTGCTAAGGGGGTGTTGTTTATATGTACAGTGGGTAAAACATGACAACAAGGGGGCGTTTTGGATTAACTGACAAGGGGTGTGTTTGGGTTTGTCAACATGGGGAAAGGTAATACTACCAGTGGGAACGTGTAACAAACGGTGGGAACTATAGAACTAACAGTGGGAATATATAACAAAGCAGTGGGAACCTTAACACCAAAAACAAACAGTGGAAACTTGGAACAAGCAGTGGGAACTGCTGTTGGGCTCGGTTCGGTTTAACCCGAGACATGTGTGTCTCGGGGAGAGCTTCGACTCGGGTGTTTCGGGATCACGAGTAATATATGTACAAGAAATTATGTTAAGATTTATTTAAATCGTTTATAAACATGTTTAAAAGAAATAAAGTTAATTTATACTGTTTTGTATTATTAAATTAATTAGTAATATAAATTTTGATTCTTTTAAATTACTTTAAAACGGGTGAATTGTTTAATAGTTTACGTTCAAGAAAATTACATTTGGAAACCTTTTAGGAAACTTTCTAATTCAGGAAACTTACTAATTATAGCATGTTGCTAATTTTAGCAATGTTATAATATCAGAATACACTTTATACTGTAATCAGCAATACAGGAATACCGTAACCAGTAATATTATAGAACTGTCTGATATTATCAGATTATACCCAAACAGTATCACAAGAATAAAATCAATTAAATTAAGAACCGATAAAAATCAGTAACAGTAAACAGTAATCAGGCAACTCATCTCAGCGTCCTTTATCTATGTAGTATCCGTGAAGTCAGAGTATATCCTTCAGCTTTCACTCTTATTTCATTACTGGATACGAGGTACGGATTTTCCGTCCTTCAGTAAGGACTCCCTTTTATGCATGATTAGGATTTCCCGTCTGCAACCAAATGTTTTCCCCAGTATATGTTTTAAGCTTATCAGTAATCATTGAATAACTAAATAAATTGCCTGAGCTTTATATACAAGGAGGATCAGTTTATGTACTAGTTACGGAGGTACCATAACCATGACACTAGAGGCACTGGTGTCATGACTCTCCTGCGAGGGAGTGATTTCTCACAGCGTCCCATTTATTTCAGCTTGGCCCTTTATCAGTATTATCAGCGGGGCGTATGGATGCATCCTAGGCTATCAGTTTACAGTTATCAAGGGAATGTGGTGTGTGTTCTACATCCTTGACACTGGAGCTGATCCCTCCACCCAACACATTATTTAGAGGTCACCCCTCTACAGTATGATGAGGTCACCCCTCCATTTATTCATGCAGCAGTTGTTACAACACATGACCTATATAATCTCTTGGCAATTAAAATAAAGTAAATGCATATTTTTAGATTTAATAGATAACAGTTCAGTTTTATTATTTATAAATCAGACTTTTCAGATTATACATATATTTCCGCTGCAACTTTACTTATCAGTCTTATAGATTCAGTATTTAATCATCTGCTTCATTTCAGTATTTCTTATCATGCTTTGTATCCATTCATTGAGCGTTATGCTCAACCGTAGTTCCTTTCATATTCTAACGGCAGGTACACCAGGACGCTCTTAGGATTCTGAGAGCATGTGCATTGGATGGAAGCTATCCAGACTTCTTACTTTATGCACTTCTTACATTATTCTGATTATTTGGACATTGCTTAGTCCTTTCCTTCAGTATTTACTTTTCATGTTTTGAGCTTATGTTTGGATTACCGATGTTTGATTCCGGTATTTCCTTTATGGTCAGTTAATGTTTTAGGACATTTACCTTATGCTTTGATGACACGCCATAAATACACGTAACGGTCCACTTATACAAGTGGGGTGTTACTCTTTTTCCATCACCATTTCGTATACCTTGAGGTTCCCGATGAGTGGTTTGGTGACAAGCTTGAAAGATCATTAGATTCTTCAATCATCGTGACTTTGGCTCGCCATTTTGGATGTAGGGATCTTAGAATTTCCTGACAAAGTTCTTATTGGAGAAAGACTCGTCAAGTGCTTTAAGTGATGTTATGATAGTGTTAAACCGAGCAAATCCCACATCAATTGACTCTTCTTCAAGGATAGAAAATTGCTCATATTTTTAAACAAGTAGATTAATTTTATTATCCTTGACTTGCGAGTTTCCTTGATGTGTGAGTATAAGTGAGTGCCAAATTTCTTTTGGTGGTTTGACACATGAAGATCCTTTCATATTCCTTTTTAGGTAGAGCATTGTAAAGCATCATTTTGGCTTCATTATTTTTGCCAACATTTTCTTTTGATCATCGGTTTGCTTTTCGCGTGAAACCGATTCGAATTGATTAGTAGTGACATTTCTAACTGTCACACTCCCAAAATATCAGAGTATAATGGCGACAAGGGAGTGGTGATGTCATGATTATCATACACACATAGTCACAAAGAACGACCTCTAAATGAGACGTTCGGAAAATAGATCACTTGTAATTAATAAAATAGGTTGTTTTAACAAAGTGCGGAAGCATAAACTGAATACGGTTACAAAACATAGTTTTCTTAAATGGTACAAATGATCGTTGTTTCAAAGAAATGACGGCAATGCATGGGACCTCACTTAGCATCTTCCTTCTTAATACCTGAGAAAAACATTGCTAAAGTGTCAACATAAAGTTGGTGAGTTCATAGGTTTAGTTAGTTTGAAATGTTTAATGAACCACAAGATTTTCCCAAATGTGATGACAATATAACAGATACAAAGTCATCTCAAAAGTATTTATTACAGTCTAAGCTCGTGACACCGAAGCGTTAACAACACCGGCAGTATAATCATATAAATGTAGCCCAAACTAGATGCCTAAACCCACGACATCCTATATCAGATTCAAATGAAACTGTGCCCGCTTGTCCCCTTGTTGGACAAGACAGACAGGGACGTCAATCCCGATAGATCTATCCATTACATTCGCGCTTACACAAAGTAATTAACGGTTCACGATTCACGGGCCAAAGCAACTGGGTTTTTAGTGGGACTTAGACTAATATATAAATCAGTAAATGCACTTGTGTTCAAACGTTAAAAATCAAGCAATGTCTCACCCCAAAAAGCAGTGAAAATAGTAATGTATGGGGCTATAAACTCACCTCGTAAATTCAGCAAAGAGAACGAAGATAAAATAGCTCGAGAGTACGGTTACGCTAGCCGCGACCTAATTAATTATGAGAATCGAGTTACGATACGAATAATTGTATGATTAACTGACTCGATACCCTAGTTGTGCTTGACGAGACCATACGTTTATGAAAAGTACGATTTTACGGAAAAGTACGATAAATAAAATCGGTTTATTAAATGGTCGGGTTTTACGGGTCAAATTATAACTTAAATTTACCAAATTTCGTTTTGGGCTTATAACTAAACTAATTAAACATGTGAGGCCCAAATTGGGAGTCCAAAACATTTACCCAGCAACCGGCCCAAGGGTCATTGACCCGGCCCGGCCCACTGGCGGAATAAACAAGGAAACGAAGGGAGTATATGCGTGTGTTTATCACACACAACTTCCCAAATCTGAGAGTTAACTCTCTCTCTCCTCTCTCGATATTTCCTCCACCGTCCCAAAACTCTCTCTCTCTTTAACCTAGATCGGTTCCATCCTCTTCTATGGTTATCATCTAATCAGTTTGAGTTATAGAATTAAATATGGGTGGTCTGTGGTTCTATATCGCGTGAGATGTGGGGTTTAATCCCCACATCAACCGATTTGGTTTTTCTGATGTGTCTCCCTTGCGGTCACGCGAATCAATGGCCAAGAAATCAAGATAAGTTTGTTTTCCTTTATTTCTTTTAAAAGCTTTAATTGATTTTCGATTTCATGTATATCAGTGGGTTCAATTGATTCGTATAAACTCGTTGTGAATCATATGATTCTCGGATTAAAAATAAACAAAATTAGGGTTTTGAAATATTTGGGGGTTTTCATCAAAATCGGGTTTAAACATGATTAATTGACGTTTTCATTTATAAAATCAAACCAATTTTTAATATAAAGTCGATTTATAAAAATTAGGGTTTCGGTCATTTGGGGGTTTTTGTATAACTCACTTTTAATTAAATTAATTAAGGGGTTTGGGTTTAGATTAGGTTTAATTAGCATTTTAATTAATAAAAAGTAAATCTAGGGTTTTATAAAAATTGGGGGTTTTTATATATTCGAATGTTACTCGTGTTTATATGATGTTTCTGGAATGTGGCAATGTTAATTAGATGTTTAAAAAGGTTTTAAATAATTAGGGTTTTGATTTGAGTTGGGGGTTTCTATACCCGCGGCATGACTAATGTTTTCTGTAAAATAAATTTGATTAAGACATTTGGATTTGTTGGTAATAATGGTTAATAATTTGGCAGAAAGTAGAACTTTGGTTGGTTTGCTTTGATTCTCGGTTTGGTCCTTGATTGGGTCTCGGTTTGGTTCTTGTTTGGGTCTCGGTTTGGTTGAACATGGGTCTCGGTTTGGTTCTTGATTGAGTCTCGGTTTGGTTGAACATGGGTCTCGGTTTGGTCTAAATTGGGTCTCGGTTTGGTTGACAGCAAAATAATAACATAAACATGTTTGTATTTAAAAAGTTTAGCAATTTTCAGTTTTTGGTTAAAAGTATAAGGCCTTTACAATGACTAACACATTATTTCGTTTATTCGTAGGTTCGTACAAATCAAGCACATCTAGACTTTAAAAGAAAGACGAAAAAGACAAAAGACTCACAATGGGGATGCTACGTTCGGTTTTTGCAGGTTCGGACGGGATGAAGACTTTCTGTTTTGCAGGTTCGACGCGACGTATGGGTCGGCTGGACCTAATCTTCTATCCAGGGGTTGTATTGTGAAGACTTGTGCAGATTTTTGATGTTTGTATTTTGGACTGAGATAATTTGTATTTGGACATTGGATAATACTTTGGGTTTGTATATAAACTTGTATAGTTAGTCTAGGGTTAGTGTAAATCTGGAAATGTTAACTTGTGATATACCCAAAAGGGGTAAACTAGGCAAATGTGCTGTCCTTTAGTGGGGCAAATAAACTATAAAGTTTATATGTAATGTAGACTTGTGACTGATTTGAGACCCTTGTATGACAAGCTTGGCAATAAAATTGAAGGTTTATATATTCAGTTATATGTACACATGCTGTGATAGCTATAAACTCGACTCGGGTTCACAATGTTTAGGTTTAGACGCGACTGAATTAACACGACAGCAAAACCGTTTAGCGTACGATCCCAAAACAAACAATTGTGCGAGACGTCACGAAAACTTAATAACTATAACAAGTAAACGTACGGCAAAACATAAGATGCTCACAACTTGTGTATTGCATTCAACTTAATAATCGCGAAACATTGAGATGTTACATATGCTCTCCCTAAAAAGGGCTTTGTCCGCAAAGCAAAACAATTAACACGTTCATGACGACAACTAGTCGGTAAACAGTTAAAATACTCGTACTACATGAATAAATAAATGATGGAAATTTGACGAATGTCACAGTATTCCCATGTTTTAGAGATTTCGTCACGAAATCAAGACGTTGTTGTAGTAGGATGGTTAGCGAAAAGATGAGGATACTTGCTCTTGAACTGATCTTCACGTTCCCACGTGTATTCTGGACCTCTACGCGCGTTCCATCGGATTTTCACAATCGGTATACGACTTTGCTTGAGTTGTTTAACTTGACGGTCCATGACTTCTACCGGTTCTTCTACGAAATTGAGTTTGTCGTCGAGTTGAATCTCCTCCAAAGGAATAACGAGTGCTTCGTCGGCTAAGCATTTCTTCAGATTGCAAATGTGGAACACATTATGCACTCGGCTAAGTTCTTGGGGTAATTCCAAACGATAGGCTACGGGGCCAATCCTCTCTATAATCTTGAAGGGTCCAATGTAACGAGGGTTTAACTTTCCACGCTTTCCAAAGCGAATCACACCTTTCCAAGGTGAGACCTTCAACATGACTTTGTCACCAACTTCAAACTCAAGAGGTTTGCGTCGCATATCAGCATAACTCTTCTGTCGATCTCTTGCGGCTTGCATACGGCTCTTAATCTTGAAGATCTTCTCAGTAGTCTCGTGTATGATCTCAGGTCCAGTGAGTTGTGCTTCACCGACCTCTGCCCAACACACGGGTGAACGACACTTCCTACCATACAGTGCCTCGAACGGCGCTGCCTTAATGCTAGTGTGATAACTATTGTTGTATGAGAATTCCACCAGAGGTAGGTGTCTATCCCATCTATTTCCAAAGTCGATCACACAGGCTCTCAGCATATCTTCTAGGGTTTGAATGGTCCGTTCACTTTGACCGTCAGTCTGGGGATGATACGCAGTGCTCATATCCAACTGCGTTCCCAATGCCTTCTGCAGTGACTTCCAAAACTGTGAAGTAAATCGGCTGTCTCGGTCGGAGATTATAGACACAGGCACACCGTGCTTCGTGACTACTTCCTCCAAGTACGTCCTTGCTAACTTATCCATTCCATCAGTCTCCTTGATGGGTAGGAAATGAGCCGATTTGGTGAGTCGGTCAACGATTACCCAAATCGTGTCGAATCCGGCTGCGGTCTTTGGTAGCTTGGTAATGAAATCCATAGTGATCCTTTCCCACTTCCATTCTGGCAGTTCGGGTTGGACCAATAATCCTGATGGTTTCATATGTTCGGCCTTGACTTTGGCACAAGTCAAACACTTGCTAACGTATGTAGCAATGTCCGCCTTCATGTTCGGCCACCAATACAACATCTTCAGATCATGATACATTTTATCAGATCCCGGATGTATGGAGTACTTTGACTTATGCGACTCATGCATAATCAAGGATCGTAGGTCACCATGGCATGGTAACCAACTCCTATTATCAAGGCATAACGTTCCATCCGAACGTGCTTCCAACTTCTTTATAATTCCTCCAACATCTTCAGTCTTAAGAATTTCTTCCTCGACTGCTTCTTTCTGAGCCTTGAGAATTAAGGATGGAAGGTCTAAGTCAATGGTCATCACTAAAGCCTTCACCCTAAGAACTCTCTCCTTTCGACTCAAAGCGTCGGCCACGACATTTGCCTTGCCTGGGTGATAACGGATCTCGCAATCGTAATCACTGAGCAACTCTAGCCAACGTCGTTGTCTCATGTTAAGTTCCTTTTGATTCAAAATGTGTTGTAGACTCTTATGGTCAGTGAATACAACACACTTAGTACCATAAAGGTAGTGTCTCCAAATCTTCAAGGCAAACACCACTGCTCCCAACTCTAGGTCATGGGTTGTGTAGTTCTTCTCGTGCACTTTTAGTTGTCTTGATGCGTAAGCTATGACCTTAGTCCTTTGCATCAGTACTGCACCTAATCCTTTTATGGATGCATCACAATACACCACAAAGTCTTCATTACCCTCGGGTAGGGCTAGTATAGGTGCTTCACACAACATCTGCTTCAACGTCTGGAATGCCAAATCTTGCTCCTCCTTCCACTCAAACTTCTTATCCTTTTGAGTCAATTCCGTCATTGGTTTAGCTATCTTGGAGAAACCTTCAATGAATCTCCTATAGTAACCAGCAAGACCTAAAAATTGACGGATCTCCGTGGGTGTTGTTGGAGTCGCCCAATCCTTTACAGCCTCGATCTTAGCAGGATCAACGTGAATACCACTGCTATCGATCACATGCCCAAGGAATTGCACTGTGTTTATCCAAAACTCACATTTGGAAAACTTTGCATATAACTTCTCCTTCCTTAGCAGCTCTAATATGGCCTTCAAATGTTCCTTGTGCTCTTCTTCGTTACGAGAATAGATAAGGATGTCATCGATAAATACAATCACAAACTTGTCCAAGTATGGTTTGCAAACTCGGTTCATGAGATCCATGAATATCGCAGGTGCGTTTGTCAAACCAAAAGGCATAACTTGGAACTCGTAGTGTCCGTACCGAGTTCTAAAAGCCATTTTATGAACGTCTTCCTCTCTAACCCTTAGTTGATGATATCCTGACCTTAAGTCGATCTTCGAGTATATGCTAGATCCTTGCAATTGGTCGAAAAGATCGTCAATCCTCGGCAATGGGTAGCGGTTCTTTATCGTTAGCTTATTCAATTCTCGGTAATCGATACACATTCTAAAGGATCCATCTTTCTTTTTGACAAATAAGACCGGCGCTCCCCAAGGAGAGGAACTTGGTCTAATGAAACCTTTGTCAGAAAGTTCCTTTATCTGTTCAGCTAACTCTGTCATCTCGGCTGGTGCTAGACGGTATGGGGCTCTAGCAACAGGCGCGGCTCCTGGTGTAAGCTCGATGTGAAACTCCACTTGCCGTGCTGGTGGTAGTCCGGGTAAATCCTCTGGGAATACGTCCGGAAAGTCTCTAACGATCGGTACATCTTCCACCTTCTTCTCGCGATCTTCTTCTCCTTCCTTTTGTGTTACTTGAACCAAGAATACCGGACATCCCTTCTCAATGTATCTTTGAGTCCTGATACATGAGATGACTTCCAATCTTGATCCATTCTTCACACCACTTCTTTCGCCTTGTATGATGAGTATGTCGTTTCCATAAGGAACACGGACACACTTCTCATGACATACAATCTCCGCGTGATGCTTCGACATCCAATCCATTCCAATGATGACGTCAAAACTTCCCAATTCTATAGGGAGTAGGTCGATACTAAACGAACGACCTTGTAGCCTTACACTACATCCTTTCAGAATAACGTCGGTGGTTACTGACTTCCCATCGGCTAATTCTACATTATACTTAACGTCTAACGCAGTAGGGGTAACATTTAGGCGTTCACTAAACATAGACGACACAAAACTCCTATCCGCACCAGAATCAAATAGTACTGAAGCATAGTTGTTATTGACTAGAAACGTACCAGTCACAACATTGTTGTCTTGCACAGCAGCTTCAGCACAGAGATGATACACTTTGCTAGGTGCCGTGAATCCTCCAGGAGTACTAGTTGTGGCTCGGTTATTCCCTCCTCGGTTCCCTTGATTCTGCTTCTGGTTCCCTTGGTTCTGATTTTGATTCCCCCGAATCTGGTTACTACGACCTTGGTTCCCACCGCTCGGACATTTGTTCTTGTAGTGACCTTTCTCTCCACATCCAAAGCAAGTGACATTTGCTCCTTGGCCACCTTGCGTTCCAGGTCCTCTTTGATTAGTAGCACGAGGTGGTGCTCGGCATTCCTTTGCCTTATGTCCCGCCTTCCCATAATTGTAGCACGTAGGGGGACATGCTCCTTCGTGGTGCCGACCACATTTTCCGCAGAAAGGTAGTCTCCCAGCGTAGTTCCCAGTATTTCCTTGTCCAGCAGTGAACACTCTTGCTACTTCTTGTCGCTTGTTCTGGTTGTAGTTGCTTGGGTTGTTGTTGTTGTTGGTATTGTTGTTGTAGTGGTTGCCAGACCACTTTCTTTTATCCCCAGTATTTTCTCCCAACTCCTGTACCACTTGGTACATCAGAATCTGAGCCATGTCGATTGCCTCGTGCAAATCAGTCGGCTTGGATGAAGTCACATTTCCTTTGATGCTCAAAGGTAGTCCTTCAATGTAGCGCTCCAACAATCGGTCATCGTTGGGCACCATTTCAGGACATAACAAAATCAGCTCTTGAAAGCGCTGATTGTAAGCAGTAAGAGCAGTACCCTTGACCTTCAGGTTCCACAGCTCAACTTCCATCTGCTTGACTTCATTTCGGGGACAGTATTTCCTCACAAACATAGCTTTAAATTCACTCCAGGGCGTCGCTTGGGCAACGTCAATGGTCACTGCACGAGCATAGACGTTCCACCAAGTCAAAGCACCATCCACTAACGTGCTTGACGCAAACTTCACCTTGTCGGCTTCAGCGACATTGCTAATCCCAAATTGGGATTCTAGCTTCTCAAACCATCTGGTTAATCCTACTGCTCCTGCAGTACCTCGGAAACTTACTTGCGTAACTGCACGAAATTCCTTGTAGGTACAAGTACATGCAATAGCATTAGTAGCTCCTTGGTTGGTCTCCTCCTGTGTGCTAGCTGTACGATTTGCTTCAGCGGTCGCGAGTGCCTCGGCCACTCGTTCGGCTATCATTTGGCTTAACAGGGCGGTGTCAATTCCACCGGTAGCGGCTGGCGGATTCTGCGTTTCGGATCTTCTAACTGGCGCCATAATCTAACAAGGTAATAGGATAATAAGTTTTTGCCAGACATAACATGCATGGCACACACAACACAATTATGAAATGCTCCAAGATATAATACACAATATATAATGATCTCACAATTTTTGCAACTCATAATATCATTCATGAAATCGTTTGATAGTACATCATAGTTTGTCATAACATAATAAAAGAAAATAAAATACCAACTAGCTAAGACAAACTTCAAAGCTTAGTGGTCATACAGGGATAGGTCGATGGTACAAAATCTAACTAGTGCCCTCACGGCGCTGATGAAGCTCCTTCTCCAACTCTGCTAATCTTCTCTCAACCACTAACTCACGAGCCTGGGAATCTCTCAATCTAACATCGGTGTCATGACAAGCGGCTCTAAACCTCTTATCCAAGTCTGCAACAGGGTCATCCATTGGTGCCTCTAGTCCGCCTGTCTCCACCAATGGCTCTACTCCCCAACGGGTCATCAGGCTCTCAATCTCCTCAAGACGAGTGTTCGGCATGGATTCCATCTGATCAAGAACAGTAAGAAGCTGTCCTCGTAGACGGGTCACACATACTGTCAACACTGTCTCATCCCTGACTGGACTCTTCTTCGCCAGTGCCTCCAACTTATCCTGCACTTCATTATACTCTTCACCTAAAGCCTCTACAGCATCCTCCAACCTGTTCAACCGTGTCGTCACACATCCATCTGCCGCCCCAAGCATCACCACCGTCGACGTAGCTCTCCTAGGAAGAGGAGTCGTAGCTCTCGGTCCTGTAGAGATACCAGCGTCAGTAAGCATCTCCTGGTATACTGCAGGTACGGTCTCTGGTGGTGGTAGTAGTAATGGTGCCTCTGGGACAGAACTGGCAGGTGTGCGGGCTGCATGCCTGTCAGTGGCAGTGAAAGGTATGAGGGGTCTGTAAGGTGAAAGTGGTGGTCGAGCAGCTCTCCCTCGAAGACGTCGTCTCACATAGTAGAAAGGTAGAGTACCAGGTGCTGGAGCAGGAATAGCAGTCCTTTCTCCTTCGTCTTCAGATGAAGATGAGGAGATGTGTGCCAGGGAAACCTCAGGAGTAGCGGCATATGCAGTAGGAGGGTCCTCAGTGTCTGTGACCTCCATAGGCTCTCCTTCCCCATCTGTAAACTCCATCTCATCATCCTCTGTCTCCTCTACCGTCTCATCTCCAGTCACTGATGTCTGACCTGGTGACTGCACCACGTCAGTGTCTAAGTCATCCTCTCCCCCGCCTTCTAGGCTAAGCACATCGTCAGCTGATGCATCAGGAATACGAATCGGTGAATGACGAACCTCCTCAGTCTCTCTCTCTATATCGTCATCTGAAACCATCCGGTACCACGGATATCCTGACGGCGATCCTCTAGGTAGTCCTACCGATGAACTGATGGTCGACTGTGAACTACGGTTGTAGTACGCTCCTGTAGACGTGGAATCATCGGATGAAGACATCGCTGTAATCATAAACAAAATAAAGGTGTGTAAATATCTTATAAAATTAGTCCGTAAAAAAAAGGACATTAACATAACATAGCAATCATTGTTGAATCCACATGTATCCCATATAACATAATTCAGATTTTGTTGTTGCACATGTAACCCATGTAAATATACCTCGTAATTGTTAATTCACATGTATCCCATTTATTACTTATGTATCTACATATACTTAATACTTACAATCTGTATGATAATCGATTAAACATAGAGCAGTTATAGTCTAGAATTACTAAATGCAACCTAGTTCTCTATAACTAGTGCTCTGATACCAATCTGTCACACTCCCAAAATATCAGAGTATAATGGCGACAAGGGAGTGGTGACGTCATGATTATCATACACACATAGTCACAAAGAACGACCTCTAAATGAGACGTTCGGAAAATAGATCACTTGTAATTAATAAAATAGGTTGTTTTAACAAAGTGCGGAAGCATAAACTGAATACGGTTACAAAACATAGTTTTCTTAAATGGTACAAATGATCGTTGTTTCAAAGAAATGACGGCAATGCATGGGACCTCACTTAGCATCTTCCTTCTTAATACCTGAGAAAAACATTGCTAAAGTGTCAACATAAAGTTGGTGAGTTCATAGGTTTAGTTAGTTTGAAATGTTTAATGAACCACAAGATTTTCCCAAATGTGATGACAATATAACAGATACAAAGTCATCTCAAAAGTATTTATTACAGTCTAAGCTCGTGACACCGAAGCGTTAACAACACCGGCAGTATAATCATATAAATGTAGCCCAAACTAGATGCCTAAACCCACGACATCCTATATCAGATTCAAATGAAACTGTGCCCGCTTGTCCCCTTGTTGGACAAGACAGACAGGGACGTCAATCCCGATAGATCTATCCATTACATTCGCGCTTACACAAAGTAATTAACGGTTCACGATTCACGGGCCAAAGCAACTGGGTTTTTAGTGGGACTTAGACTAATATATAAATCAGTAAATGCACTTGTGTTCAAACGTTAAAAATCAAGCAATGTCTCACCCCAAAAAGCAGTGAAAATAGTAATGTATGGGGCTATAAACTCACCTCGTAAATTCAGCAAAGAGAACGAAGATAAAATAGCTCGAGAGTACGGTTACGCTAGCCGCGACCTAATTAATTATGAGAATCGAGTTACGATACGAATAATTGTATGATTAACTGACTCGATACCCTAGTTGTGCTTGACGAGACCATACGTTTATGAAAAGTACGATTTTACGGAAAAGTACGATAAATAAAATCGGTTTATTAAATGGTCGGGTTTTACGGGTCAAATTATAACTTAAATTTACCAAATTTCGTTTTGGGCTTATAACTAAACTAATTAAACATGTGAGGCCCAAATTGGGAGTCCAAAACATTTACCCAGCAACCGGCCCAAGGGTCATTGACCCGGCCCGGCCCACTGGCGGAATAAACAAGGAAACGAAGGGAGTATATGCGTGTGTTTATCACACACAACTTCCCAAATCTGAGAGTTAACTCTCTCTCTCCTCTCTCGATATTTCCTCCACCGTCCCAAAACTCTCTCTCTCTTTAACCTAGATCGGTTCCATCCTCTTCTATGGTTATCATCTAATCAGTTTGAGTTATAGAATCAAATATGGGTGGTCTGAGGTTCTATATCGCGTGAGATGTGGGGTTTAATCCCCACATCAACCGATTTGGTTTTTCTGATGTGTCTCCCTTGCGGTCACGCGAATCAATAGCCAAGAAATCAAGATAAGTTTGTTTTCCTTTATTTCTTTTAAAAGCTTTAATTGATTTTCGATTTCATGTATATCAGTGGGTTCAATTGATTCGTATAAACTCGTTGTGAATCATATGATTCTCGGATTAAAAATAAACAAAATTAGGGTTTTGAAATATTTGGGGGTTTTCATCAAAATCGGGTTTAAACATGATTAATTGACGTTTTCATTTATAAAATCAAACCAATTTTTAATATAAAGTCGATTTATAAAAATTAGGGTTTCGGTCATTTGGGGGTTTTTGTATAACTCACTTTTAATTAAATTAATTAAGGGGTTTGGGTTTAGATTAGGTTTAATTAACATTTTAATTAATAAAAAGTAAATCTAGGGTTTTATAAAAATTGGGGGTTTTTATATATTCGAATGTTACTCGTGTTTATATGATGTTTCTGGAATGTGGCAATGTTAATTAGATGTTTAAAAAGGTTTTAAATAATTAGGGTTTTGATTTGAGTTGGGGGTTTCTATACCCGCGGCATGACTAATGTTTTCTGTAAAATAAATTTGATTAAGACATTTGGATTTGTTGGTAATAATGGTTAATAATTTGGCAGAAAGTAGAACTTTGGTTGGTTTGCTTTGATTCTCGGTTTGGTCCTTGATTGGGTCTCGGTTTGGTTCTTGTTTGGGTCTCGGTTTGGTTGAACATGGGTCTCGGTTTGGTTCTTGATTGAGTCTCGGTTTGGTTGAACATGGGTCTCGGTTTGGTCTAAATTGGGTCTCGGTTTGGTTGACAGCAAAATAATAACATAAACATGTTTGTATTTAAAAAGTTTAGCAATTTTCAGTTTTTGGTTAAAAGTATAAGGCCTTTACAATGACTAACACATTATTTCGTTTATTCGTAGGTTCGTACAAATCAAGCACATCTAGACTTTAAAAGAAAGACGAAAAAGACAAAAGACTCACAATGGGGATGCTACGTTCGGTTTTTGCAGGTTCGGACGGGATGAAGACTTTCTGTTTTGCAGGTTCGACGCGACGTATGGGTCGGCTGGACCTAATCTTCTATCCAGGGGTTGTATTGTGAAGACTTGTGCAGATTTTTGATGTTTGTATTTTGGACTGAGATAATTTGTATTTGGACATTGGATAATACTTTGGGTTTGTATATAAACTTGTATAGTTAGTCTAGGGTTAGTGTAAATCTGGAAATGTTAACTTGTGATATACCCAAAAGGGGTAAACTAGGCAAATGTGCTGTCCTTCAGTGGGGCAAATAAACTATAAAGTTTATATGTAATGTAGACTTGTGACTGATTTGAGACCCTTGTATGACAAGCTTGGCAATAAAATTGAAGGTTTATATATTCAGTTATATGTACACATGCTGTGATAGCTATAAACTCGACTCGGGTTCACAATGTTTAGGTTTAGACGCGACTGAATTAACACGACAGCAAAACCGTTTAGCGTACGATCCCAAAACAAACAATTGTGCGAGACGTCACGAAAACTTAATAACTATAACAAGTAAACGTACGGCAAAACATAAGATGCTCACAACTTGTGTATTGCATTCAACTTAATAATCGCGAAACATTGAGATGTTACATATGCTCTCCCTAAAAAGGGCTTTGTCCGCAAAGCAAAACAATTAACACGTTCATGACGACAACTAGTCGGTAAACAGTTAAAATACTCGTACTACATGAATAAATAAATGATGGAAATTTGACGAATGTCACACTAACCGTTGGTGTATAATCACCTTCAATGATTATATATCAAAGATTTATATGCTTAGACTTCACATAAGTTTCAAAACGGTTTTTCCAATATATAAAACCATCGGTTTCAAAGAGTGGTGGTCTTTGCATAGATTTCCCTTCTTTGTAATATTTAGAATCCATCGATCGATTCAAGTTTTAAAGTACAATATACTTTAAAGATCTTGAGTACGCAGCTCTTGATGCCAATTGTAGAAAACTAGAAGAGGGGTTGAATAGTTTCTATGGATTAGTTTTAATTGCTTTGAAACTTTTTCGTGATCGTGAATGGTTATAGATGAAGTGTGAATTAGCAAAGTAATAGACTTGAAGTAATAAAGAAACAAACCACAATGCACAATGATTATAGTGGTTCGGCCTAGCAAGATTTCACTTATCTTGCCCCTACTTCCACTCCTCGAGAGTTCTACTTCACTAGTAAATGAATCTCCTTTACACCAGTGGAGAAACCTTCACACTTAAGCTTACAATATTTAACGACACCTAAGCTAGGATGTCGTGTTCTTTACAAGTACAACGCCTTATACACTATACACTTATGGTTTATAACACCAACCACACTATTATACAAGTAGGTATATGAATGGGTACGCCAATGATGATTGTGTAGGTAACACTTAACACATTCACACAAAGTGAAGCCTTAAAGGATCAAATCTTAGAATAGAGATTTCTCGTAACCGATCTTGAAATGCACAAAGATCTAGATCACAAGAGAGACGAGAATAGACAAGAGTGAGGTTAGAGAGTTAGTATATATGCAGAGATTATAGAGAGAAAAGATAGAAGAGGGGTGAAGATTAAGCTTGGACAAAGCTTGGTATTTATAGGCAAGCATTAGACATACATGGAACCCGTCGGTCCCCTTACCCAGGGGTCCACCGGGTTTGACTTTTGCTACCTCATAAATGTTTGTCCAAGATCACAAGCAAGCAATATATGTGGCTTAACTTGACTTTGTATATCTGACATAAGGAGGTCAAAGTCAACATTTGGTCCATTTTATTTTCCAATATAAGTTATATAAGTTGTGTAAACTTTTTACAAAAGTTTAGATTATAAGTTCATGGATTAAAAAGACTTATGTGTCGCTTGTAACTCAAACATAAAAATATGTTCTGATGTTTTGTCATTAACAAATCGTTAAATATGATTAAAGCGTAAATATCGTTTTAGTGCGATATTTGCATATACTATATAGTTTTAGAAAAACATCATTATTACAGCTTTCTCTCTTATACTTTTTTGCATAATGACAGTTTTACCCTCAATTAATTAATTTGAAACTTTTTTATTTTTTGTAATATCCTAGTGTGAGGGTAATATGGTAAAATCGAACTAAATTCTCTATCTATTTTTGAAAATAGATAATTATTTTGAGACAACCTAAAATATTATAGTGGAGAATAATTTTACAGTTAATCTTATACAAGTCGATAAACAACTAAAGCTTAAAATTGTCCGTGCAACGGAGTGAACAAAAATTTGCGCCACGTGTGATCCAAAATTATGGATCTGCCATTGCATGGCACACAAGACAGTGAAAACATTTCCACCGTACCTGATGTGAGTATAAGAACTTGAGCATTTATTTTGAGATGGGCGAGTTAATTTTTGTATAGTAAAATAAAAATAAAAAATAACTTTTATATTAAATATATAATATTTACACTATTCATCACGATTTTTTGGAAACCGACAACTTCCGAGTCTCCATTAAAATCCGCCCCTGCCTGATGCTATTACAAAGTTTGAGACTATTACAAAGTTTGAAAGTTTGAGACTTTGGAATCTATTAATGGCTGCAATGGATGACTAAAAGTCTAAAACTAGTTGCACATTGAATGAACAGGTAAAAATAATAAAACAACAACGTGAAACAAAGGATGTGAATATATATTATGCCATCATTGTACTTGTTTATCTGCTAAGCCTTTATATATAACCTCATTTTTCCATACATTTCAACCAATTTTTTGTCCCTCAAAAATTCTGAAAATGGACTCGTCTATAGGATCTCCAGTAGCACAAGCATCCACAACTTGTTTTGACTATGGAAGCTACACGATTAAGTCGAAAAAAGTATCAAAATCGTCGGGCTCTACACCGAATCCTCCTTTGTACATTGTTTTCCCTACGGAAAGAGGAAGTTATCCTGTTATACTTTTTCTTCATGGCTTTTCGATCCCTAATGGTTCGTATAGCAGCCTCTTCGAATTTATTGCCTCTCATGGTTACATTATCGTCGCTCCTGGTCAAACTGTGGTATGTTTGTCTTGCTATATGTAAAAAAAAAGAGTTCAGCGCATACTTTTGTGCCGCAAGACATTAGTTTACTAAAATTAATAGTCACACATGTTTAGCACAAAATCAGGCACGAGTTTAGATCTCCTAATCATTTATCACACATATGACATTATTCGAAGGTCGTGTTATATACTGGGACGAGTTGTATGGTCCAAACTTATAATTATACGAAAATCCTATATTGTCATATCGCTGCATATTGACATTCTGTTTGTGCTTTGTTTGTTCAAGTTTGGATTCTTGACGGGCCTATGTATATTATCCGCGGTTGGTGACACGGAAGATGCAGCCGAAACAGCTAGCTAACTGGATAAATAACCAAAACGGCCTCCAACGTGTGCTACCACATGATGTATCACCAGATCTTGAAAACGTAGCTCTAGCCGGACATAGCAAAGGAGGGAAAGCAGCATTTGCATTGGCGTTAGGTCACCCCCATACACACCTTAAATTCAAGGCTTTAATAGGTTTAGATCCTGTTGAAGGTAGCAACGTTTCTAACAGGCTCGAACCCAAAACCCTAAACTGAGAAACAGGCTCGAACCCAAAACCCTAAACTACATACCACATGACTTCAACTTGGCAATGCCTACAGCGGTTATTGGGACAGGCTTAGGAGATGATAGTTTTTGCGGGTGCATCCCACCTGCTGCACCGTGGGGATGCAACCATCCGTTTTTCTTTAACGAATGTAAGCCCCCTTCTTGTTATTTTGTGGCTAAGGACTTTGGTCACTTGGACATGGTTGATGATTGGTTAGTCCGGCTAGCGGGTATGTTTATATGCAAGACGGGAAAAGGTTCAAAGGATGACATGAGAAGAACTTGTGGAGGCATTTTTGTGGCATTTCTCAAGGCTTATATGTTTCACAACCCTGATGATCTCACCGCCATTATTGATTCACCTAATTCAGTTGCTCCCATTAAGCTTGATCCTGTTATATGGCTTCAATCATGAGAGCTTTGTTTGCAGGTTCTGAACAGATATTTGCAATGAGGAATCAACTTGAATTGCCATGATATATTTTGTGATAATTCCCAATTGATATCTACCATAAAAACTTAGAATTGCACTTTTGGGTGAACATGCTCCATAGATTGTTCACAATCACATTAATTTCAACAAGAGTGTGCGTACGGATGCGTTTCGAGTGATGTTAACATTATTGCATATAATTTACTTCCAGTGTTCGGAAAAAAAGGATTTAAGCCATAAAATAAACACATATTTTTTTAAATGTATCGATATAATATGTGTAGTAATTTTATTATCTATATGATACGTGTAATTAATCAAATGTATCGACGTGACAACCTTTTAACCTGCAACTCGTAAAACCGTTTAACAATTCACAATTAGAAAATAGGTCAATAGCCACAGTTATATCCGTTAGAATTCCGTCAGTATTCATGGTTTTCGACGGATTTGTGACAAAAAAATTCTGACGCATTTACAAAGTTATTAAAAAAAGTTACTTGGTAAATTTTCTCTTAAGAAATATCGTAATTTCATAAAAAAATTCGTAGTTTCATAAAAATATTGTAATTTTTTTTAAAAAGTCCTAATTTCTTAGAAAAAACATGTAATTTTAAAAAGATCGTAATTTCATAAAAAACGTGTAATTTAAAAAAAAATTCGTAATTTTATTTAAAAAATCTGTAATTTCTAAAAAAAATTGTGATTACATGAAACAAACGTAATTTCATTTGAAAAAAATTGTAATTTCAAAATATTATTGTACTTTTATAAATAATTATAATTTCAAACAAAAAAATCTTTCTGCTACTATTTATAAACAAAAAATGCGAAGGAAAAATAATAATTTTTAAAAAAATTCGGAAAAATATTTATTTTATTTGAAAAAAAGTGATTTTTTTAATTAAAATAATAACCAAAAATAAATATTACTTTTTTTCATTACATTCATATGTGACTGTAAAAAAAATTCGAATTTTTTTTCTAGTTTTTTTTCCAACAAAAGTTTAATTTTTTTTCAACACAAGATTTTTTTTCGAATTTAAATTGTAGTTGAAAAATTTTATGAAATAAAGAAATTATTTTGTTGGAATAAAATTGATTTTTTGTTTTGGACAAAAACTTTAAACAAATCATTTTTTTTTGAATTTTTTTCATAATTTCTTTTTCAGATTTTTTTCTAACAAAAATTCAATTATTTTTCCGACATAAGATCTTTTCCGAATTAAAATAATAGTTAAAATAATTATGAAAAAAATTATTTTGTTGGAAAAAAATTGAATTTTTGTTTTGGACAAAAACTTTTCAAAAAATAATTTGAAAAGTTGAAAAACAAAAACAAACACCCGTTAGTATAAAGTACTAACAATGCAAATTTTTGATGCAAACGCTCGTTAATTATTTGCCACGTAAGCAAAATTGCTGGTTAAACATGTAGGAAAATAGGTACACGTACCATATTAGCTGGTTTGGTAAAGTACGCGTACCATATAAATAATAAAAATAGTACACATATTATATCGATACATTTCAAAAAGTATGTGACTATTTTATACCTTAAACTCGAAAAAAAATATAATAATTACCTACTGTTTTTTGGGCATCAAAAATCAATTATGCAGATTAATCCACTATTCACCTGTTATCCCTAATAAAAAAATGATATTTAGCAGAATCATCTTAAGTTCGTGTATTTCTTTATACTTGTTATCCCTAATATAAATACAATTATGCTACAAAATCTTGTTAGTTGCCTTCCGAGTTATTTTTGACGAACCTTGGAAAGTGTATGTAAAACTCCGTACCACACTATTTAGCTATTTATTGTTAGAGAACAGCTGGCATATATTTCATATCTCTTATCTCTTAGTGGCCGTTTGCTTCAAGATTTTAAAATTCTGGAATTCTAATATCTAGTAAATTAGAATTTTTAATAATCTAAAATTCTAGAATTTAAAATGCCTAATCCTGTTTGATTGACAAAAATTTGTAATAGTTTGAACTCTTGAATTAAACCAATTAACGAATAAATTTTTTTATTTAAAAGAGTAAAAATAA
Organism: Glebionis coronaria; assembly: GCA_025667525.1. Taxonomy (NCBI): domain Eukaryota; kingdom Viridiplantae; phylum Streptophyta; class Magnoliopsida; order Asterales; family Asteraceae; genus Glebionis; species Glebionis coronaria. The sequence continues at coordinate 586,072,351 of CM046874.1, read as the reverse complement.
AATGTTCACTTTTTATATAAATTTTATAAAAACATTTATAGAATGCTTTTATGAAATTTATATAAATTGTAAAAAACATTCTATAAAATTTATAAAAAGAGTTATAAATTTTTTATATAAATCTTATAAAAAATTTATAAAAAGATCATTAAATTTTATAAAAAAATTATATAAATTTTATAAAAAAATTCATTAAATTTTATAAAAAGTTTATATAACCTTTTATAAAAAATTTATAAAAAATTTATATAAGTTTTATAAAAATATTTATATAAATCTTATAAAAATTTCTTAAGAATTAAAAATCGAATTTTAACTTTTTATATATATTTTATAAAAAAATTTATATAGTTTTTTTTTAAATTATATAAATTTTATAAAAAATTTTATAAAAAATTTTATAAATTTTATAAAAAATTTATTTAAGGTTTATATAAAGTTTATAAAAACTTTATATAAATTTTATAAAAAAGTTAAATAAACTTTATAAAACTTATATAATTTTTTAAAAAAAAATTATAATTTTATAAAAAATTCAATAATATTTTTATAGAATTTATATAAATTTTGTAAAAAAATCCTATAAATTTTATTAATAATTTCTATAAATTTTATAAAAAAATTTCTATAATTTTTTAATATAAATTTTATTTTTGCTATTTAAAAGAGTAAAAACCGATAAAATAATTTTTATATAAATTTTTTAAATTTTATAGTTTTTTATATAAACATAAAAACCCGAATAAAAATTATTAGAAAAAAACTTTATAAAATAAAATTTTCAAGTAAATTAAAATTCCTCACTTTTTGGAGTAATTTCAATATCCTTCATTTTGGGAATTCGGGGAATTTAAAATTCCTTCGTTAGTTATACCAAACACAATATTTGGAGGAAATTAAAATGTTAAAATTTTGAATATCTCCCAATATCCTTCAATATGCCCCAACCAAACGGCACCTTAGAGTATCCACAATGGGTAATCTACTCAAAGACTTTTTACTATGAGTTGTGTTTGACGAGGAGCGGTGACAGAGCATTTTGCAGCAATGGTGCGGTGAAAGAGGGCGTTTTAAAATTTTACTTGTTTGGCAAAAGGAGCGGTGGGATTTTTAATTTTTATTGGTCGTCAAAACTACTATTCGCAGCTACTGCTCACTGCTATTGCTCACATCTACCGCCACTGCTACCGCTCACTGCTACTGCTCACTGCTACTGCTCACTGCTACTGCTCACTGCTCACTGCTACTGCCCACAGCTACTGCTCATTTTGACAAACATGTGTTTGAAGATAGTTTTACCATTGTATCAATAGCTTATCATAAAGCTTTTTAAAATAACTTGATAAACACCAAGTCATTGCTAAAAGCTTTTGCATGTTCATTTGATTCACACTGAATGCATTTAATGCATGAAGTTTTCAAAGACTTGATGCATTGTAAATGCTCTTAGAGCATCTCCAATGCATAAACTTTCAAAAGCTTTTTACTATTTAAAAATAATTGTAATGTTTTTTATCATTGGATTAATGACTTTATGAAAAGCTTTTTAGAAAGACTTTTTATACACAAAGTCATTCTTCAAACCTCTAAGAGCAACTAAAATGCACAAAACACAAAAGACTTGTTACAATTTTGAAAATCTTTTGGAAAGACTTTTTACCATTGTGGCATGAGGTTTTGAAAAAGCTTGCACAAAAGACTTGGCCAACTCTAAGCTTTTGTAAAAAGCTATAATCTATAAATGGTTTGATCATTAATTGCTTTAAATTAAATTACACAAAAATTGTATGAGTTAAATGCAAAAAGTCTTTGAAATGCTTTTTTTTGCATTGGGTATGCTCTAAGCTATTATTGTATGCATTAAAAGCATTAAATGATAAAAGTTTTTTATGACATTTAACGTTGGAGATGCTCCTATAATAGCTTTTTCCTATTATGAAAAGCCTTTGGAACATGTTTTTACCATTGCATTCAAAGGTTTTTGAAGTTTTTTGGAAAAGCTTTGCATATACAAGTATTTGCTACAAGTCTTGCCTATTAAATGTGTCATTCATTAAATGTCATCAATGCTTCAAGTTATTAAATACTTGGAGCATTGTGGATGCTCTTAGGCTGGGAGAATGATGCGCAAATCCCACGGGTGGGGGTGAGGTGGCAAAAACCCACGGTGGGATGCCATAAACCTCACCTAAAACCCACGCGTGGGTTATGTTTACTAGGTAAAAAAACCCCACTAACAATGAGACATTTACCACTCAAACCACACAAACACTCGGGCCCCACCATTTAAATCCATCCGGATTTATTTATTTTTCCCCTGTTTTCCTATAAAATCCCCATTTTACTTCTAATATTTTCACATCTTCTTCCTCAAACAAATAATTCATCTTCTTTCGCTTCTCCAATAGCGTCGGTACTATGGACACCCGAGGAAAAAATAGTATTGTGTCGCGCTTGGAACTTTGCTGCTAAAAACGCCATACTAGGTAATACAACAAATTCTCGTAGTTTTTGGGCTGAGGTTTTACAAATGATGGAGGGTCGTTTAAATGATACAATGAAACAAACGTACGATAGCCTAAATGGAAAATGGAAGTCCCTAATGATGAACGGGCATAAGTTTGTTCAATATTACCAAAATGCAAATCGTACACGGGTAATTGGAGCAACCGACGAGGATGTAATGAATAACACCCTTCGTAACTATAAAGCCCGGTATATGTGTCATTTTAAACATATTCATTGTTAGGAGGTTTTGAAAACTTATTCGCGATTTTTTCCTATTTAAATTATTCGTGTATCGGTTTTATTTATCTATGTGTTGTTTTTAATATCGTTGTAATGTTTTTATTTACCCGTGTATTATTTAAGTTTTTAATAAAGGTTTTCGTTTTTAATTCATCCGTGTATCGTCTTCATTTACCCGCGTGTATCATTTATAATTAAATGTTTGAATAAGTTAAATAAAAGTGATAGTGGAAAGGTGAGGTTGAGGTGGGTTTTTTTTCCTTAGTAACCTTGAAAGGTGAGTTTTTGGTGAGTTAGTGAGAGGAGTAAGAAAGCTGAGGTGGCGGTGGATTTTGAAGGTGCCGTTCCCCCAGCCTTAGAGCATCTACAATGTTCTAGTCTTTGAAAGACTTAAGGCATTTAAGACATTCAATGCATTACAAATTAATAACAAAAAAACTTTGAGGAAAAGCTTGAAGTTTAACAAGTCTTGTGAAAAAACTTTGCAAAAAGCTTTTCTTGCATTGCTAAAAAACCCCTTCCAAAAACTTGCTAAAAGAGTAAAAAGCTTTGTCTAATTGAACCATTGTAGTTGCTCTTAGACCAGATGAAATGGCATACAAACTCATCACCGTCATCTTAGTGCCACTTCATTCTTAACGGTGATTAATCCACCTTTCACTAAAATACTCATTTTATATAAAATAGATCATACTATGTTGGAAATATGTTTTTCCAAAGAAAGTCTCGGTCACATCATTGTTAGCATAGATCACGAGCTATAGACTATTTAGGACATTGTAACTTGGAGTGACCTCCCTTAGGGGGAGATTGTTGGAAATACGTTTTTACATATTTAGAAAGGATCGGTCACTCCAACGATATATCCAAGTATTGGGCTCGTGATCCAATATGTAAACATATAGCCCACCAAAGCCCACATGTAGGGTGGCTATATAAACCCCCTCCTAGCATGTTAGTTGAACACTTTGTTATTTTCTCATTTTCCATCCATTCTCTCCTTCTCTCCTTTCTCTCTTCTTTCTCTCTTTAAGTTTTTTCTTCTCCATTCATTCAATAGATAAATCATAACATTGCTAAATCCTAAGATTATATGATTTTACAATTGGTATCAAGAGCTTTGGTTGATTCTTCGGATTTGAGTGTTTTTATCTATTGATTTGGTGGTAAAAATCTTTTCTTTCTAAATTTTTTCTTGTCTTTTTGGTGTTGCGGGTTTTTATTAATTTGTTTTTCATTTCAATATCAATTTGTTGTCTTTATCAAATTGATAAAAATAATTTTTATCAATAACTGTATCTGGTTATCAGTTTTTTTATCATCTTTTGTCTCATCGTTTGTCTATCATCTTTTTTTTTCTATCAGTTTTTTGGTTATCAGTTTTTTTTATCAAATTTTAATATCACCTTTTTTCTATCATCTTTTGTCTCATCTGTATTAATTATTGAATCTGATTATCAGTTTTTTATTGTATCTATCATACTTGTGTCCAAAACTGTCATATTGTCTCATATCAACTTTTTCTGGGTATAATTTTCTACTTGCGATCCAACATATAATTTTATATCTGGCAACATATAATTTTCGGGTTACGATCTGATTTTTTTTGTGATCGCATAAACCTTGGGTGTTTTTACTTGCGATCCAAGATCATGATCACATCCTAAGATCGTTTGTTACGATCCAAAGTCGCGATCATAGTCTGCGATCACGACTGCGATCACGAGTGCGATCACGAGTGCGATCACGAGTGCGATCACATGCCACGATTAAGGAGTGCGATCACAAGCCACGATCATCCGTTGTGATTACTAGACTGCGATGACTTTATTTCTTTCTTGGTTATTACGATGACTTAAATTAAATATTGCGATTTGACCAAAGTTTTGACTGGACTCACCATCAGACCAACCCCAAGTCTAGAACTGTTTTGTTTTATCGACCACAAAGACTCGCAAAGACTCGACCATCAGACCTCCCAAAGTCTAGAACTGTTTTGTTTTATCAAACACAAAACTAGACTCACACAATGTCACACCCCACCATGGCGGAATATGGGGCGCGACGTATGGATATCATCACAACAACAGCGTGTCTATAGAGAGAACTAAATGAAATTGAAATATCATAGATGGCGACACAAATGTCGTAACAATATCTCAACAATGCAGGCGTCTAGGTAAGTAGGTAACAGGCCTACCTCTTACCAAAGACATACAAATAAACAAACATCAAACATATAGGTACCACAAAGTTCACTTAATCAAAACACAAAATAAAATCTAAGAGGAAAGGGATTCCTCCGAATGCAATCCTAGCAGCCTCTATACTCTAGCCACTTCTAACATCATCTTGCACAACTACCTCACCTGAAAATGACACTAAAATCTGTCAACATAAAGTTGGTGAGAACATAGGTTTAAGTTATCTAGAACATCATAAGAAACCTTGACATCCGCTGTAAATAAGTTGAAGAAAAACAATTTATAGTAATGGACCATAATGTGATAATCATGCTACATGCATCCACAACAAAACTCAAGCCAAGTACCAACCACATCTACAATTCACAAAGCACATTATAACAATCAAGAAGTATCCCGTCACACGAACAAGAACACACACCATACTATCCGGATCTTTCCCACACCACCTGTGGAAGATGAACTATATCCCCGTCGAGATATCTTGCCTCCGAAGAGACGATGCACAAGTACTCAGGACGGATCGTGCCCCACGCTCCACACACATCACAACTGGTCCCATAGACGCCCATACATCTATGTACCAAAGCCAATCACAATCCAAACAAGATTCACATAACAGAACACGTACCAAAGCACATATGAGAACACATAAGCACGCAAGTCACACAATAACACATTTATGTCCACACATTTTATAACATAGTACTAAATCATGTTAAAGAACATTACAAGTGTCATCTCCATCCCATACTGGAAAAAAACATTTAAAAACGTAGTAAAATAGGACTATGAACTCACCTGATTGCTTCTCCAAAGTCCTTGCTCTAGCCCCAAGCTAATAATCCAAAAACACATAAATCAATACATGAACCAACCTCTGAAATGGTTCATCAACCTATGATGGACATCTAACCCCCTCTCATATAAATACCCCATTTATAACTCTAAACACCCCATTACCCTTCTCTAACAAGTCCTTAACTTGGTTAAGTTTAATAGCTATCCCGTTCACAATTTTACACAAAACAGTCCCAGTTTTAGGTCTCAAAACTTTAAGTCAAACGTCCACTTAAACATACCCATGGTTTCTGTAAAAGTAATATTCATACCCTTACATATGTTGGCTAACACCTCCCACTTGCCCTAACCTTAAAGCTACTGTTAAGGCCCTGATATATATATATATATATACTTTTGTCATTCCAGTTTTCCTGATTTTAAACGTATGAAAAGTTCATTACCATTAGAGGGTCTTACCCTAAACCACAATCTTAGCCCAAGTGCAGATCCTTATTACAATATATAAACCATCTCTCATGTTCGTGAGAAGATCCCAATGCAACCCTAAGTACCCCAAACAACCCAAAACTTAAAAAGAAAACATGCTGAATTTAAAACTGTTTTGACCTCCGACTGTTGTAACCTATTTTTGACCCCCTTCCCAACTTCCAATTTAGTTCTAGTTTCTTGCATTGGAAAGCCACTTCAAATACCTTTTCAGGGGTATGTGGATCGTAAGATAAGAGTTTGTAGAACTCCCAATATGATCAAAACAATTGACTCAAAAATCTGCCCAGTTTTTAAAAACGGGTTTAACAAAATCAACCTCATTAATTAACCCTAATCCCTCTAATTACAAGCCCTAACTTATGTAATCATCATATTATGATTAATACAACATTAATTTACTGTTTTTTTTATTAAACCCTAACCCTAATCCATCATAAGAATGATTAATTTAAACATAAAAACAATTAAATTGAAAAGGGTTATGAAGATTTACTTTTGATTTATGAAAACCCCAAAATTTTATGAAGAACCCTAATTTTTTATATAACTCACGAATTTCCTTTATCTCCAAGAGAAAAATAATGAATTTGGTTTAGTATATACATTATATAGGGTATGGGTGAATCCTAGTCCAACCCAAAGCCCACTTACCATAAATCTTTTCCTTTTTTTCCTTTTTTTTCTCTTCTAAACCGACCCAAACACCCCTAATTTCGTTTTTTTTCTTTATTTTTTTTCTTTTTATTGTTAATTAATATCTTATTAATATTACCTTAATTTACCTTAATTTATTTCAGCTCCTAAAACTCCCAAAACCTCAAAACCGTAAAACTAGTCAAATTTACGCGTTTTACCGTAAAAGACGTAAAATATACACTTTTATAAAAAATCTCAAATTTTGAAATAAACTTTATAAATAAGTCCTAAATGACTTAAAACCATCCCGAAAAATATTCATATGGATAATTACCTCACCCGAGACCTCTAAATGCTAAACCGTAAATCCTCAAAAAAATACACTATTACTATAATACTTATACGTATACGTAAACACCACAATATCACCATTTTCATTTCATAGTCACCACTTGTGAGCTCATGAACATGAAATAATCGTTCCTCGATTTACTTATGAGTACTCTATACTCATAAACGATAACCACACCAACCTCGTTCACACAAAATAAACACGTAAACACACAATTCAAGTAAGCACACATAAAATAACCTAAAAGTAATACCAAGTGACAAACCCAAAACCTAGGGTTGTCACACACAACACCCACACACTCACTCATTCTCGACACTTCGAAACCAACAAAGACTTGACTTCGACCTCGACTCTCTCACCCATCGTCTTGACTGACTCACTCTTCTCTCTCGACCAACAAAACCCAAAACCTCGACAACAACGACACATACCCAACAACACTCGACTCTAACCAAAAGACAAGACTCACAACTTAACAACACGACTCAGACCTTCAAACACAAAACATTCTCAACCTGATTTGACTGTAAGCCTTTAATCAACATCGCGACTCTAAACTCAACCAATTGACTTGACATTCAGACTCGATCGTTTCTTTTCAAAACAAACTTGACTCGAAAGACTCACAAAACACTCACAGTCACAACTAAAGATCTCAGTCTCAAGAAAACGATCATCGATCAAAGACAAACCGAAAATAAAATAAAAACAATACCTAACCGAGACCTTTGATTGTAAGATCTTGACGTCTTGGTATTGCATGTTGAGGATCAAGTAACATCAAGTAGCGTCTGTTGTGTGCTTGTGGTAGAATCGGTTTATTGAAAAGGGACAATTAGATTGGTTTAATCTTGTTGCTGCGTAGATGATGAGATAGATAAGATTTGATTGTGAATGGGACGGAAGTTTCTATGTGAGTGGTTTCTATGTGGTTTTCTATGTGGTATGTGAATGGGACGGAGTATACTATGAGATAGATAGATAAGATTTGATTGTGCCATGTTTTAGCCACGTGTAGCCACGTTTTGTACACAATCCGCAATTGTACATGAATACAACAAAGTAACTTTCTAAAAACTTATCACACATACCCACCACTCAATTTTTTTTAACAATTTCTCAGTTTTTTTAAGTAACAAAGTAATTTTTTAATTGAAACTTGTTTTTACTTGTGTAGCTCGTAGTTAAAGTTTTTTGTAAACTTGTTTTTAATAAAGTTTTGTTTTTAAATTGAGTATGTAGAATCGTTTTGGATTAATTGGTTGAGCGAGGTATTATTGGATTGATTCGGTTATTTTTATTTTTACGTTATTCAAAGTAAATGGAGTATTGAAATAATTTACGGGTATTGTTATTGAAAAAAAAACTCGGGTAAATTTTATTTTTCAAACGAAAGTGCTTAAACGACAACGCAATTTCTCGGTTTTACAAAGAATTGAACTTCAGCCAAACTTTGAGGATTTCAAGCACCGTTTTATATCACCAAACAAGGATCCAAGAATTTTTCATCGCTAAGTAATCCTTCCTTTATCTTTATCGAATTTCAATGGAATCGTTGACTTCGACGTTTCAAGAGGGAGACTTACATCGAATGCAAGACAAAGCTAGAGAAAGTAGTATAACCTTATTTCGACTACTTCAGTCTCATCTAATGACCATTTCATGGCTTCACGGAGGAAGAGAATTTGTGACACTCTTTGGTCAAGATCGTAATATATTCATCGATTCACTATTCCTCAACTTGAACCAACTTGCTGATCAACTTCAAAAAGAAGAATTTAATCACTATGCATCGGCACTTGCTTATAAGGCTCTTGTGACACAACTCACGCCTTTCCTCCAATTCAATATCATCAAGTCTGACAATTCAGGGATATGCCGGTTATTTCTTCAATACACACATAACGAGGTTAAAGACTTCCGTGATAAACTGTTGAAATTTATGACATCGGTTTCGTCTTCGATTTATGAAAGATCCAGACTTCAGCAAGCATATGATAATGGAGTGCAAGAATCTATGATGCAGATGCAAGAGGAGAATGGTCATACGGTTGACAACTTGGAGCCTAACGATGGCAAGAGCACGGAATCAGGAGGACAACATGATACCAGTGGCATGTCAGGGAATGGTCACGAGATCTCTTTTGATGACACCTTACCCGTTTATGACGAAGAACCTGCGACATGGTACAATGTAATGTTGTTTATGATGTATATGCTGATGAAATGCCGTATATTGAGCATTTTGAACCTAATTATCAAACATGGGATGGAAAAGAGTGATAGAAATACCACTTCTGATTCATCCGATATGAGTCATAATGGGGGAGAAAGTGGTCAAAATGCTAAACATCATGATAATTGTCTTATAACTGCTTCATTGACTGCTTCTGATTCCAAGATTAGAGATCTCGAAAGATTATAGCTCAACAATCAAAAGATCTTGAAGATGCCAAATTATAATTTTCCAAGAAAACGGACAAATTTAAAACATATTTTGAAAAACTTGAAAAGTCAAACGTTGTTCTTGAAAGAAAATCGGATCAAAAAGTTGTAGATTCTAAAGCTGAAAAGGATAATCTTTTGAAACAAATTCAACTGCTAGAATCTAAGTTGGCATCCCAAGATAGATTGCTCAAAGAGAATGAGACTTTAAAAGCTCAAGTTCAGGAAAAGGTTTTTGCTATAGCTGCGTTGAAAAACGAATTAAGGAAAAATAGAGGAACTAGTGTGGACACTAAGCTTGAAAAACCATCAATCTTGGGGAAACCGCCTTAAATACAGTCCTTTAGACAACCTACTGCATTTAGATCTGAGCGACCACAATCCTCGAGACCGCGGTTTGCCTCCCAAGTTGATTTGGTTCATCTTTCTAGACCAGTCACTCCAACAACTAGGCCCAATGTGACCAAAACAGCTTTAGCAAGACCTAATCACATGATTGCCTCTAGTTTCTCTAAAAATACCAAGACCACATCTAGAACTAGTTCAAATGACGTTCACCATACATTTGGTCTAAGGGAAGCTAAGCAAAAGACACAAGTAAGAGATAGGAATTTCAAACCTAGTCAGATGCCTTCTAGTTTACCCAACACTGCTAACCGTAGCATGTCACATCCTAGGAGCATCAATCAATCATTTAGGAATTCTAGATCTTACTCGGACATTAAATACGCTACTTGTAAAACATGTAGGAAATGTGTCTTTAAAGCCAATCATGATTCTTGTATCTAAAAATTACTTAATGAGGTGAACTCTCGTGCTAGACTTAAATCCCAGTGGGTAGGTAAAAACAAACTCGTTGGTAAAATGTGGCGCCCCACTGGTAGAACTTTCACTCTTGTAGGAAACGAGTGCCCTTTAACTAGGATAGTCTCCGATTCTACTAAGACTACTAGGGAGGAAATTGCAAAGGATGATACATCACTTAAGCCTAAACTTAAGGTTTTCTATAAAGGGAAACGTTTGCTAACTAAGACAAGTGAATCATCCCCTCAGATCACCTCTGACACAAGAAAAGAAAACTGTGAATCCCCGCAGGATTCTAAGATAGATATTGCTAACCCATATAAAAGCATACAAACTTCAACTGAGAATAGAGGTACCAAAGTTGATGTTCTAAAAGAACGAAGCGGTCCAATCGTTGTATACCGTTCAACTAAGGACACTCTTAGAGTTTGGTTGCTGAAGAAGAAGATATCGAAAAAACAAGTGTCTCATGGGATTCATGGTTAAGCTTACCAGGACTTATAGTCACATCACAGACTGTAACTCGTTCATCAAAGAAAGGAAAGTTTATCGCCGATGATAAACTTATCCTTACAACGAGAAATTAATTTTTCTCGGGCATGAGCTTATATCAAAAACATTCCAAGTTTTTAAGCTCATGCACATTGGCTCATAGTCATATTACAGTCTGTGACCCGAACTTCAGAGAAAGGGAAGTTTATCTACGCAACGATAACTTACCCTCAAAACGAGAAATTAAATTTTCTCAGACACGAGCTTATATTAAAACTATTCAACGGTTTTAAGCTAGTCTAAATGGCTCCTCGTTAAATGACAGACGATGACCCGGACTTCAGAGAAAGGGAAGTTTATCTACGCAACGATAACTTACCCTCAAAACGAGAAATTAAGTTTTCTCGGACACGAGCTTATCCTAAAACCATTCAAAGGTTTTAAGCTCGTGTATATGGTTCGTCATTAAATATCAGATGGTGACCCGATTTTCAAATAAAGGAAAGTTTATCGCCGATGATAAACTTATCCTCACAACGAGAAATTAATTTTTCTCGGACACGAGCTTACATTAAAACTATTCAAAAGTTTTAAGCTCGTGTAAATGGTGTATAATTATATTTCAAATTATGCCCCGGACTTCAAAGAAAGGAAAGTTTATCGCCGCTGATAAACTTATCCTTACAACGAGAAATTAATTTTTTTCGGGCATGAGCTAATATTAAAAACATTCGAAGTTTTTAAGCTCATGCACAATGACTTACAGTTAAATATCAGACTATAACTCGGACTTCAATTTTAGGAGAGCTTATCTTTAAAGATAGCTTATCCTCGTAACGGGAAATTAAATTTTCTCGGTCATGAGCTTGTATTAAAACATTCTAATTTTTAAGCTCATAAAGGAAAGTATATCTTTTAAATAAGAGAACTTTTCTTCATAACGAGAAATTCATCTTTCTCGGTCATGAGCTTTCCGTTAAAACATTCAAAAGTTTTCAAGCTCATGAACACGACTTCTAAGTAAATGTCAACTTAGGACTCGTTCTTTAGTTAAAAGGAAAGTTTATCGCCGATGATAAACTTATCCTCACAACGGGAAGTTTACAACTTCTCGGACTTGAGCTCGTTTTGTAAGATATTCAACATCTTAAGCTCAAGTAATTGGTTTTCAAAACATTGAACACAATTTTTCGAGAATTTCTCAAAAGGTTTTTTCTAAATCTTTCAAAATTGTGTGTTCAAAAATGTTTTGATAAAAAGAGCATGTCTTCTGGAATCGATAATATTTACGATACTAGAAATGTCATTCAATAATGACACGGGGTTGTAAATAAAGTTCGAGCAGAAGTTCAAATGTTTTAAAACATGCTCAAAATGGTTTGCTATTATTTCAGATAGTAACCCGCTTTTCATACTCAAGTCAAGCATTTCACCGGAAAGCTTTGACTCAACAACGGGAATTAATTTTCTCGGGAATGGTTTACTTTATAACCATGTAAGGGATTGTGTTTACGGAATAACACAATCTAACACGAATATATGTACGTGTCAGTGCATTTATTTGTTAAAACAAGAGAAATCTTGTTTTTATGAAGTTATCATCTCCACCAATCATAGCAATTTACAATTGATATCTACATACTCGACGATGCGACTACTCAAACGGCAACTACAGATCTTTCAATAGAACACGGGTCAACAATTGAGGGGGAGCAATTGTCCAGCATTCGGAATCTTTGACACCGAATGTGCCAAGTTCACATATTGGTGTCAAGACAACGATATCAATCGTACACATGGAGTGAAGAGATAACTTCAGACGTGACGAGGCGACCAACATTCGTGAACAAGACCCATGTGATCCTTTCATATGATGTTCTCCATCATTCAGGTCCAACCTCGTAAACTACTAATCTTGTGAATACATTATCATATATGATCTTTGCACGTGATAAATACCTTACACTTGTGTTTAAAAGGTATTTAATTTACGTTTCAAGTACAACCTCATTAATTTGAGGGGGAGCTTGTGAAAAGCATGAAGACAATTGGATTTGCATTTTTCTTCCCAAATTTTCTTAAAACTTTATTAAATCAATTGATATTATAAACATCGATTGGGTTAATATTTTTAATATGGGGGAGAAAATGTGATTTAATAATGAGATCAATCAATTTAATGGTTTGACTTAATGTGCTGTCTCATCCCGACATGTGCGAAATGTTTTCAAATATCGTGGCATATGTTAAGGGGGAGCAAAATGGATTTGCACTTCAAAATGGATTTGCACTTCAAATGGATTTCATGGTGATTTATACTTACCCACAACCCATTTATCTCACAATGATGAAGATTGTGGTGACATAAGGATGCTAGGATAGGTTAAGTCCAATGATTCTTCCAAAATCGGAGGAATCTTCCCAAGGACATTCCATAGCTAGAAATAGTAGTCCTTAGGAAAGACGGAGAAAGATTGTGAATGTAGCTGAATGCCGACCAAATACTTAAGTTAGCACTGGAACAATCACAACAAGGTGCTAGTTATGACGTATTGGTAAGCATTGAAGGGGTTGAAGAATGAAAAAGAATTGTAAAGATAAAGGGTGTAAAGAAAGAAGCCCTCCTTACAACCTTAGGCAGAAACCGGGTCAATACATATGCTATTGAGATCATTTTTAATGATTCTTGATATTGAAGACAGACATCATGGACCCAGTGATGCAATGCACAACCCATCCCAGCTAACTCAGATATATCTCAAAAGATATTTGTTTTAATCACACGGAGACAACACATTATCTATTGATTTATTCACTCCGAATAAATTGGTATTGAAATGGTGGCACTCCTCTCCAGCCTCTGATCACTAAAATCCAAAATGCACGATCGAGTCTAGAGCCATTTGAGATCATCAAATATCTCATTAGGACACACTTTCATAATTCCTTGCTTCTTCACACATTGTGAAAAGTAAGAAAGATCTTAAGAGTCCTACGCAAAATCTTCATGATCTTGCCTGAACATCCGAGTAATACGAAAGTATTTACAATGAAGATGGAAATCCTTCTTGAGCGAATATCAAAAAGCTCATGGTAGGTGACTTGTGCGATTCTTTATGAATCAAACTTGTGATAACTGGAAAGCAATAGTGGTTTAATTCTTAACTGAACTTAAACACGTTCCAGGCCTCTACGCAATATCTTAGTGGTCTTGCCAGAACACTCAGAGTGATACCTTAGTGTTCACAGTGATGAGTGGAAATCCTTCTAGTGTTAACCTCAAACAGCACTTGGTAGGTAACTTGCAAGATTCTATACGAATCAAGCTCGTGACAGCTGGAAAGCAACGATGGTGCGGTTCTTAACTGAATTTCACTTGTTCCAGGAACATGAATTGATGGCTTCAAATCATGCGGATAATATTATCGAAATGATTCACTCTTTATGTTAGCAGTCAACTTTGGACGGTCGAATAAAGAGAACGGGTTTACCCGCGAAATCTTGTCAAAGAGATTCTTAATTGAAACTACCTGTCACAAGTACGATATTTTATATCGTCCAACGGTCTTCACCGACCGGAGGTAAAATGCTACCGAAATAGAATGAAATGTAGAAGGCCATTTCATCCGTGTATATGTTTTGTTGCTAACTGTTTTATGCAGCGTAACAAGAATGTGACATTACGGTGTACAATCCAGAAGAAGTCGTAAACACATGCTTTTGCTTTCTTCACTTAATAATTCAACAAATTCAAGAAATCCTAAAAGTCAAGTCTTCCGCTGTATCACACTCTGAAGCTTTCAAGAATTTATAAAGGTGTAAGTATGTGGAACATGAAGTCACGAAGAGGCAAATATCACAAGTGATGAATGCACAAGGTTAAGGCAAGGAAACATGCTCAAGACTAAAGTCAAAGATCTCATCACATTTTCACAAGAACAAGATCGAAGACTCAAGCATAGTATGCTAGGTTTAAGATTTTGTAAAATGGTGTGACCTCCTTTAGGGGGAGATTGTTGGAAATACGTTTTTCCAAAGAAAGTCTCGGTCACACGATTGTTAGCATAGATCACGAGCTATAGACTATTTAGGACATTGTAACTTGGAGTGACCTCCCTTAGGGGGAGATTGTTGGAAATACGTTTTTACGTATTTAGAAAGGATCAGTCACTCCAACAATATATCCAAGTATTGGGCTCGTGATCCAATATGTAAACATATAGCCCACCAAAGCGCACATGTAGGGTGGCTATATAAACCCCCTCCTAGCATGTTAGGAGGGGTTGAACACTTTGTTATTTTCTCATTTTCCATCCATTCTCTCCTTCTCTCCTTTCTCTCTTCTTTCTCTCTCTAAGTTCTCTCTTCTCCATTCATTCAATAGATAAATCATAACATTGCTAAATCCTAAGATTATATGATTCTACCAACTAAATATCTCACACAATCATAAACTAATAAAATATATTAAAACTAAATAATTATATTCACTTTTGTAGTGACTCACCTTAGGTGAGAAACCTACCATTTTTAATTCTACCCACGTTTGAGTTTAGGGGTGAGGATGGTAAGTCAATTCACATGGCATGGTAAAAGTAGAAAACCTACCACTATTCCGCCCATCCTTAAACCTAAAAAGAAGAAGATCCCAAACTTATTGTTCACCGACAAAAAACACATAGCTTAAGAAAAACATAATAATTACAGCTTTCCTTCTCTAACTTTTTGCATAAAAACAGTTTTACCTTTAACCAATTCATTTTAAACAACATTAAAATTTGTAATTATAACTTCAAGTAAGTGTAATATACTAATCTCGATCTAAACAGCAATGTTGCAAAAATCGTGAATCGCTAGCCGACCGGTCGACCACTTTGTAGCTTGTAATCGTTCTAGGCGGGATTAATCAGTGAATAATCGGATCGACATTTTTAGCACATTTTGGGTATTTTCGGAAAGTTTTGGGTAATTCTAACGAGTTTTAGGCATTTTCGGCATTATTATTCATAAAATCCAACTTATCATACTTATAAATAGTTGATATAAGTTATAAACGCAAGTTTATAGTGAGTTTTCGGTATTTTCAGGAAGATTTGTAGGTTTTCAGCAAGTTTGACCTCCCTTGACCGTCATTGACCCCAGTTGACCGCCATTAATCACCTTTACATTAATCGGCAAGGTTGATGGCCTTGTAGCGATTAAGCGGCGATTAATCGGCCTTTTAGAGCTTGTTTTGCAATATTGCTAAACAATCTACCTATTTTTAGAAGTGGAAAATTAATTCAGGACAACCCAAAAAGAAAATGTGGACTATAATTTTGCGACGAATGTAGTAGTATACTATTACTTAATATGTGACATTTAATTAGTTTTGTCTCGTATATAGGTTACTATTTTGGTTACTGTAACACCCCCATTTTACCTTAACGCAACAAAACATTGATCTTGGGTATTACTTCATAGAACACAAGTCATAATGATAGAAAACAACTCAAAAGAGTGATAAAATCAACTTTCTTTATATATCATTTAAAGTCAGAGTTTTACAATACGAGGTTCCCAAAATTTAGAGTAATAATTTCAAGCTTGTGCCTCTTCATGCTATCCCCATGCTGCTCCATACTAGCAATCTTTAATACCTAAGATATATGCTTAAATCAACACAATGGTTGAGGGAATTCATAGGTTTCAAAGCATTTTGAATACAAGATCCTGTTCCTGAGCTACGTTATTATCCGCTCACATAAAACAATCAATTATTATTGCACTAGCTCGTACCCCGCTACTTAACATAACAGAAAACCAACAAATTGCCCTTATGCAGGTAGTTTGCCGGACTCCCTGAGTTTGCAAAATAAAATATGTCTGTTTAGCCTAGGTATGAACCTTCAACTGCTAGCAAGTGGGACATGCCCAGATAGGGGATATCAGTCCCCAAATAGTACTATTCACAATATTAGCGCTCATTAAATGATTAACGACCACGATTGAAAAGGAACTTAATGGCAATAAGTAAATGTAGTGTCAGTAATCATATACGGCAGCATACAAAATACTTGTATTCTAATTTAGCATATATCCCTCTCACGGGTTTTCAAATCATTAGAATTAGGCCTAGTGAGGCTATGAACTCATCTGAGATCCATAAAGTCTGAGCTATATCAGATATATTGCATCCACAGATTAACAACTTGATCACACAAACTACAACTTGGTCTGAATAACAACAGCTTGATCTCACACAAACCTGGATTAACACATTTTGTATAGTATCAAGTCTTTTGATCTCTAGTTCAAAGTTTTAAGTATTTCTTTGTGATATTTGCTTAAGGTTCATAATTTAGTTATAATATCACATCATTGTTGGTCCATCATACTCAGAAGCCATTCTATAAACGTTTGAGGAGCGAGGGCACTTTAAATCATAAACCTAACCACTCAGTCAGAACGTAATATTGAGATGGAACATCTTTGTACAAAGTTCCCTACTAACATGACATGGTTATTACTTTATAAGTATAGTATAATATGTATTTTATATCCTTTACTTTCAACATTGGTAAAAATATCCCTTGTAGTTATAGTTTAGCTTAATTACACTTTTAACCCTTAAAGTATATAATTTTAATATTTTCAATTTCAACCCAAAATATTTAACTTAGGGTCTCAAACTTTCCAACATTCATTCTTATAGATTTAACTTTCAGAATATGACACTTTTGGCCCAAAATATTAAATAGTTTCAAAACACATTTATAATCATATTAACAACATTTTTCCATAATTATAACTTTTTAAATGGGTTTTTGCTCATTATTTCATGTAAATTACAAAATTAGGGTTTTAAGACATCTTTAGCTTATAACTTTCATTTAGAATGATCATATGATCTAACTATTTTTAGATTATCTTTCTAACATAATTTTAGCATTATAACAAGTCTAAGAAAATATTATAACAAGATCAAAGCTTGGTTAACATAGGAATTACCTAGGTATCTCTAAAATGGCTCATTATGACTTCCTATGAGCTCAACTTGCTATCAAAGCTTCAAGAGCTTCAATGGCTTCCTTTTAGACCTGGTTTCTGGCCTTCTAAGAGTCCTAGATTATATATAGAAGTTGAATTGAATAATGGGTAGGAGATACATAAGAAACGGGGTACAAGTCTCTATGTTCTTCCTTCGCCCCTATTTATAGTTTTTCCAACACTTAGGCTCCAAGTTAAGGCCTTAAACGTGTAAAAAGGATAGCTTAGTGACTAAGGATAGCTAGTGAAGGTCTATGCAAGTTTGTATAGTCTAGTTTCATACCAATCTTGGTCTTGTGGCTTAAAATGTCTCACGGCAAGGATAAGATGAGAATGGTGATGTGTAGCTTCAAGTAGGTGATGCACCTACTTGTCACCACTTGGAAAATATCTTTCAACATGTAAAATATCTGATATTCAAACTTGGAATAAGGGTGGAAGTGTTTAAGCAAGGTTTTGGAGGGAAAAAGTAAAACCGGGTTTATAAACTAGGGCTTGTAACTTATACTTTGTAATTTTCGTGATTAGGGACTTAGAAAAGTGATTAGTGAGTAACTAGTGTTTCATTAAGGTATATACATTGTGTTTAGAAGATTTGGGTCTTTGGTTTGAAGTTTAACAAAGGTTTGATGTGAAAATGGGAAGTAAACTTATGTAGATTAGGGTTTCTAGTGATCTAGGTTTAAATCATAGTAAAATTCATTTTCCTCCTCTTAGCTACTGATTTAAACTCAATTTAGGTCCTAGACATTGTGTTTTAAGTTTCCAATGAGTTCTCACACTTAGTTTGATAGCTTAGTATGAGTAAACATGTCTAAAGAGTGAAAATACCTATTTTGACCTAATTTACAAGTCATGCATTGAAATGTTGTACCTTGTGCTTTAGTATACTTGTACATTGTCTTAAAATAATCTTATAACCTTATTAAGTGCTATGAGTGTTTGTAGAGTTGTCCTAAAAGACTAGGTAATGATTATATGTAGATTTCTTAATATAAGGGTTTTTAGGTCATTAATCCTAATGACTTTCTATCTTGGGTTTGGGTTTATATCTTAATGTAAGCTTATTCTAGGACTTATATAGTATGTTTATGACTTCTAGGGTTTCTACATTCTTAGTTTAAGGGTTTCTATAGGTTGATCGTATCTTAGGGTTAAGTAAGTGAGCTTAGGGTCCCATGTTTTGAAAACTTGTACTTTGTGCTTTAATAATTTGCAACTTAGTTTGAGATAAATTTATTAACTTATTATGATAACTATTTGAGTTTTATAATTAGTTTCAAAAGGTTAGACTCTAATTCATTATAAAATGGATTTTATATGCTAATTTTGGTTACTAGGTCATTTACTTGTAATTAGCTTGAGCTTAGTGAATATTAGTGTTTTATGATCAATTACCTTTCCTTTATATGATAGATTATAATTAGTATAGTGTATTTTGATACTTGTACATATATATTATGTAGTTATATTTCTTGAAACATTGTTTACGAAGGATTTCTAGATGGTGATCTAGACTATTATGTACATTTACTTGTACTTAGCTTTGTATAGTTTGTTCTTATCACTCTTAGGTATTATTATGTATTCAAAGTATAGTTTACAACTTGTTTATAATCTTTGATTACTTATTCATATGTACTTTCCATTCATAGTTTACCATTCATGAGTTTACAACTCATTTTTAGGGATTCTAGGGTTTCTAAGGGAATTTAGGGCATCATAGTTATATTTGAGATGTTATTATCAATATTGAACTTATAAGATTACTTTTAGAACTTAGACTTGACATATACAGTGTGTTGACAACATATAGGAATATGTTGTAATGACAGTTCAGGTTGTGAGGAGTTGTTCATCTTACCAAGTAAGGCATAAAAGCAAAAATTTCCAGCCAAATTTTCATATTCAGAGAGTTATAGCTCATAACACATATGTGAAATTTAAGGATTGTCATAGTTACTATGAGATGATATGTTACTAATCCAAACTCGATTTATCTGTTTCAAATTTAAGCATATGCAGGATGCTCAACCGCATAGACTCTCGCTTTTTGAAGTCTCAGGTTTTTTGAAAACGTAAGATTAAAATGAGCTAAGTTTGGGATGTTTTTACTATAATAAATGGTGTTTATAATGGAGAATATTGATTTTAGGATTTTTATACTTCTTTTAGGAAAAAAGAAATATAAGCGGCAAGTATTAAGTCAACGCGTTTAGGAAAACTGAAGACCGATATTGCAAGTTCGTTCTTGGCAGAGGTGTATGATTTGGGTGCCAAAAATATATATACGTATTTGGATTAGTAACCTTTTTGGTTGTGAGAAGAAAGAAAATTAAAAGACGAGTTACGCTGATATTAAACTACGACGAATACGCGATACGAGCGAATCGAGAAAATGACGAAAATTTACAAAAATTAAAAAAAATTGATAACTTAGCTAAAAATAAACTTATTAAACTTAAAAGGAAAAGCAAAAACGAAGACGTATTAAAATTAAACTAAAAAAATAAATTAAATAACGAAATTACAAACGCGATATTTAAGCAAATTACCAAATTTAAAACCTAAAAATGAAAATTTATTTTTCCTAAGTCCTAATTGATAAAAGAAATTTTTGAAACAAAGAATTATATTTTTTTGAGTTTTTAATATTTTTTTATGAATTAAATAAGATTAATAACTAATTAGATGATAAAAAGAATATTAAAGGATTTAAAAAAAAAATCCTAACCCTTTTTTTTATACACTAACTCTCCTCCCTCCCAAAACTATATGTGACACAATTCTATCTCTAAATTGAATCCTCCTCCCTCCCATACTATATGTGACACTTAAAAGTGTCACAATCTGTCGCTAAATCCTGTTTCACTCACTGTGGTCACAGAGGACGAATTTGGCTAATTTTAGCTTGTTTTGTGCTTATTTGTTGGTGTTTTTGGCACAAGAGGCACCCCACAAGCATTGAATTGTGGGGAGTCAAGAATAACACACAAAGACACAAATCAATCACAAGTAAACACCAAAATTCACACCAATTCAGCTAAGAAAAATAAGAAAATTGATAGGTGTGTAAACACCCATCCTTTTACCACTTAATTCGGGCTAAAACGAGACCAAAACACGTATTTAATATCATTTGTTTGGAATTATGCGTGGTTTTTGTGTTTATTGTGTTTTCAGAGCCAACCGGATGAATATTGAAGAAAACATGGGATTGCACGGGTTTTACTGAAGAAAAAGACTCAAGATAAAGTCTATTATCCAAGAGATGCAAAAGATTTGAAGTCACTGGGCCTATTCAAAGATTTATCGAAGAAAAGGACCAAAGATGGAAGATTTATATAAGTCGAAGAAACTCAAGTCTATTAAACGAAGAAATTAAAAGACGAGTTGAATTTAATCGACGACAAATCCCGAATCAGAATCAAAAACGGAAACTTTTCTGAAAAGACGAAAAGACAAGAAGAACGGGAGAAAGCCCACTCACCAACCAAAAGACAAGGCTATAAATAGCCTTCCCCTCACACATTTTTACAAGCTAGCCTGGAGTTTTCTCTCCTTCCCTTTTTTTTCTCCTTTCTTGTTCGTTCCATCACAATCACCACTAGGGTGATTGATGATTTTAATCTTTGTTCTTCCAATCTTGTTGTTTTAATCTTTGTTTAATCTTGTTAAAACATTAATCATTCAATACAAAGTCTTGTTTAATCTTTCATTTAATCTTGTTCTTCATCATCTTCTTTTGCAAGTTCTTAAGTTTTCCATTTGATTCAAGTTTGATCTTAAAAAGTTGTTGATTTAGTGTTTTTATTGGTGGGATTTGTTGTCTATAGTATTTAAATGATTTGTGTTTAATTTGGTAAAACCTTTTTAAGTATTTGGTTTGATTTTGATTAAAATTCGAGCTCCCTGTTCTTCGTTAACTGTTACTGTATCTGGGTTTCCAGAACTTCCGAATCAAGCATAAGTTCCGAATCGAGCACCTTCATTCGGAAGTCTAAAACTTCCGAACCAACCACCTTCATTCGGAAGTCTCAAACTTCCGAACCAAGCAGACACTTCCGAACCAAGCAAAGTTCCGAACCAAACATCTTTATTCGGAAGATCAAAAGTTCCGAACCAAACACCTTCATTCGGAAAGTTCCGAACCAACCCATAAGTTCCGAACCAAGCCAGAAAGTTCCGAACCAATTTCTTTTCAAAGTTCCGAATGAATGAACAGTAAGTTCCGAATGAGTTGTCTTTGAAAAAGTTCCGAATCAAGTGAACAGTAAGTTCCGAACCAATTTTCTGTGAGTGTTATTGTTCAACTGTTTATCTGTTTCTTTACTTTTATTTCACAATTTAGGTTTTATACTTCAACTTTAATTTTAATTTTAGTTTTAATCTTAATTTCAATTTTAATTCAAGTTTTTATTAATCGTCATTAAATTAATTGCCTTTGATTTAAGGTTTAATTTTTGCATGTTTAAACTTTTTATTAGATTAGAAAAACCAAACCCTTTTATTTAGTAACCAAGAACAATCATTCCACTTAAGACTGAGATCAATTCGAGAGGATTTCGAGAGAAAAATTGAACCTAGCAAAAACATAATATCAAATGGCGCCGCTGCCGGCTCTTCTCGTTAAGATCAAAAGTTTTTTGTGAGAACTTGGATTTTGGGATCCGTTCCCCGTGAACGTTACTTTTTCAAGAAAATCTTCAAAAACAACTAAAAAATATAAAATTTTCAAAAATACAAAAAAAAAAAAAAAAAAAAAATTAATTAAAAAAACATGAAAACCAAAAATATTTGTGCTTTGCTTTTCTTTGTTCGTTCTTTTGCAGGTGTATGCGCACTCGATCCACGTCATATCAAGAGCCCGAGCCTCTCGATCACTTAGACATGGCCGGTGTACCACCTCCAAACAATAATAACAACAACAACATGAATAATAATAACAACAATGAGCCCCTTCCGGATAACCGCCCAATGATTGAATTGCTGCAAGCTCATGTCGATGGCAACACGGATCCAATTGTTATACCTCCAATTGCCGCCAACAATTTCGAGCTAAAATTAGGCTTTATCCAGATGGTCTCCGCTCAACCGTTCTTGGGACGAACCATTGATGATCCACATGACCATATAAAGAGATTCTTGCAACTCACCAACACGGTCAAGTTCAATGGCGTTCCACAAGAGGTTATAAGGTTACAACTTTTTCCTTTTTATTTAGAGGGACAAGCCCGGCATTGGCTTGCTAAGGAACCGCCACAGAGTATTCTCTCGTGGACGGATTTGGAAACAAAGTTTATCAACTACTTTTTTCCACCCTCTCGTACTACCGCTTTGCGGAATGAGATCATAAATTTTGAACAAAAGTACGATGAGTCATTCAGTGAATCTTGGGATCGCTTTAAATATCTTTTAAGAAAATGCCCACAACATGGTTTTACCAAAGTACATCAAATCAATACTTTTTACAATGGTTTAAGCATGAGTGACCAAGATTCACTGAACAGTGCCTCGGGGGGTAATCTATTGGCTAAGACTTCCAATGCTGCTTGGGATATCATTGAGAACAAGTCTCGTGTGCAAACCAAGAGTGTTAGGACCAATGTCGCTAGTGCTAGAACAAGTGACAGCGACAAGAGATTAGACAAAATCACTACGCTTCTTGAATCGCTTGTCACTCACACCGTCAGCAACAACAACAGCAACAACGCCAAAAACGCTCAAGTGAACGCTGTCAGCCAACCTTGTGAGATATGCGGTGGTCCTCACTCTTACACAACTTGTACCGCCACCCAAGATTACCCTGCTGAGAATGTGAATGCGGCATATGGCACCTACCAACAACCTGCTTATCAAGCCAGACCTCAAGGTGACCGTAACTTGCTTAGCTATCGATCCAACAACTATCTTTCACCACCTGGTTTTCCCCCAAACAACCCAAACCAACAACAAAACCTTAACCGCCCTCCTCAACAACAACAACAACCTCGACAACCATACATCCCACCTCACAAGCAACAACAACCACCTCAACGTAACAATCAAGTCTACCAACAACCTGCTTACCAACCACCTGCATACAATGCTCCTCCCAACCAAGCCACCACTGCATTACACCAAGAGGTTGCAACCTATATGAGGACCAATGATGTGATAGTGGGAAATCTCCAAGAGGAAGTGCGCAATTTGAAGGCAGACTTGGTCAAGCAAGGAAATGATTTAAGAGCCGATATGAGAAATACGTTGGATACCCAAACAAATGACCTGAGGAACATGATGGCTAGTTTCTTCCAAGGTAATCAACCCTCTTCTTCGGGTACTCTTCCGAGTAACACCGTTGCGAACCCAAGAGGGGAGATGAAAGCAATCACTACTCGAAGTGGTAAAGGTACCAAGGAACCCAAGCTTCCTATACCTCCACCGATGGTTGTGACTAAGGAGAACGAGTCACCTGCTCCTATTCCTCATCCTTCTCCTTCCCCAATTTCTCCACCTCTTCTTTCTACCCCTCCTCCACCCGTGGTTGTGAGTGATCCTATTCCTCTAAAGCCTTCCTCTTCTTCCAATATACCTTATCCTTCAAGGGTGAGGAAAGAGAAGCAAAAGAGCAAGGATGATATTCAGGTTTCGAATTTCCTTAAAATGTTCAAACAACTGAATTTCAATATCTCCTTCGCTGAGGCTCTCGCTCACATGCCCAAATACGCCAAAATGTTTAAAGATCTTTTGAGCGACAAGGAAAAGCTCCTCGATCTCGCCCACACCCAACTTAATGAGAACTGCTCTGCAGTGCTCTTAAGGAAATTGCCAATCAAGCTTGGTGATCCGGGTCGTTTTCTTATCCCTTGCAATTTCCCGGGAGTAGAGAATTGCATGGCCCTAGCCGATCTAGGTGCCAGTATTAATCTCATGCCTCTAAGTGTTTGGAAGCAATTATCTCTCCCGGAGCTAGTCCCCACCAAAATGACTTTGGAATTAGCTAACCGTACGGTTGCTTATCCAGTGGGGATATCCGAAGATGTCATCGTAGGAGTCGACAAATTCACCTTCCCTGCCGATTTTGTTGTCGTCGACTACGAGATGGACCCCCGTGTGCCACTCATTGTTAGTCGTCCATTCTTGAGGACCGGTCGCACTCTCATTGATGTTGAAGCCGGTGAGCTTATCATGAGAGTGGGTGACGATAAAGTAGTCTTCAACATGGGAAAGCTTTCTAAACAGCCTTATTCTTACGAGAGTGTTAATTGTATTGACGTTCTTGATGAGGCTTGTGAAGAACACTTCAAGGATGCTTGTAAAAACATTCCTATCTCTCTTCCCAATGTTGAGACCGTATCCTCTATTGACTCATCACTATCTCTATTTGGTGAAAGTGATTTCCTTTGGAAAGATTTGGAAGCCACCTTGGAAGATGTGAAGCAAGACAATGACGATTCTACTGCCAATTGGGATGACTATCTCAGTTTCATTGCAAACCTCCTCAGAGAAGACAATCCTTCCCCTCCATCTCCCACTGTTATTGCTATCGAGACTCCGACTTCAAATACGCCTCCCGTCGACAATCCTCCGGATTTGGAACTTAAGGAGTTGCCACCCCATCTTGAGTATGTATTCCTCGAAGAAGAGAAGAAGTCGCCAGTCATCATTGCTAAGGATTTGAAGGATGAAGAGAAAGCCCGACTTGTCGCTGTGTTGAAAGATCATAAGAAGGCTATCGCTTGGAAGATTTCCGATATTCGTGGAATTGATCCTCACTTCTGCACACACAAAATTCTCATGGAGGACGACTTCAAGCCCACTATTCAAAGCCAACGAAGGGTGAATCCAAAAATACATGAAGTCATCAAAACAGAGGTTATCAAACTTCTTGATGCGGGTATGATTTACCCTATTTCGGATTCACCGTGGGTTAGTCCAATCCATTGTGTGCCCAAGAAGGGCGGAATAACCGTTGTTCCCAATGAACACAACGAGTTGATTCCTACTCGTCTCGTTACTGGGTGGAGAGTTTGTATAGACTACCGCAAACTCAATGATGCCACGAGAAAGGATCATTTCCCTCTACCTTTCATGGACCAAATGCTTGAACGATTAGCCGGTAATGAATATTACTGCTTTCTTGATGGTTTCTCGGGTTATTTTCAAATACCCATCGATCCCCAAGATCAAGAGAAGACGACATTCACTTGTCCCTATGGCACATTTGCTTACAAAAGAATGCCTTTTGGCTTATGTAATGCGCCCGGGACTTTCCAAAGGTGCATGTTAGCTATCTTCCATGACATGGTTGAACAAACCATGGAAGTCTTCATGGATTATTTCTCGGTCTTCGGGGATTCCTTCTCTGCTTGCTTTGCCAATTTAGAACGTATGCTAAAGCGGTGCGAAGACACTCGCCTTGTTCTGAATTGGGAAAAATGCCATTTTATGGTAAAAGAAGGCGTCGTGCTTGGACATAAGATCTCGAAAGCCGGTCTTGAAGTTGACCGTGCTAAAGTCGATGTTATCGCAAAGTTGCCTCCACCTTCAACCGTGAAGGGTGTGAGAAGTTTCCTGGGTCATGCGGGCTTCTACCGTCGATTCATCAAAGATTTTTCGCACATCGCTCGCCCGATGACCCACCTCTTGGAAAAAGATACTCCTTTTATCTTTTCCAAAGAGTGCCTTGAAGCCTTCAACTCGCTTAAGGATAAGCTAACTAAGGCACCCGTCTTGGTTACCCCTAATTGGGAGCTTCCCTTTGAGTTGATGTGCGATGCTAGCGATTTTGCTATTGGAGCGGTTCTTGGACAAAGAGTGAACAAACACTTCCAACCGATCCATTACGCTAGCAAGACAATGACTGGGGCACAATTGCATTATACGACAACCGAAAAAGAGCTTTTAGCTGTTGTCTATGCTTTTGAAAAATTCCGCCCCTATCTTGTCCTTTCTACCACCATTGTGTATACCGATCACTCCGCGCTGAAGTACTTGTTGACAAAGCAAGATTCCAAACCAAGACTTTTTCGCTTGGTTTTGCTGCTCCAGGAATTTAAAATCGAAATCCGTGATAAAAAAGGAGCAGAAAACCTAGCCGCGGATCATCTCAGCAGACTTGAGGATCCTTACCAAGGGGATCATCCGACCAAAGAAATCAATGATTCTTTTCCCTTGGAGACCTTAATGTCTATAAACTCGAAGCCGAATGAAACCCCGTGGTTTGCGGACTTTGCAAACTACTTGGCGGGTGGAATTCTCAAGGAAGGGTTGACGTCCCAACAAAAGAAGAAGTTCTTCACCGACATCAAGACTTACTTTTGGGACGACCCTTACCTATTCAAACAGTGTGCTGACCTGATTATTCGCCGATGTGTTGATGGACCGGCAGCGTCTGAAATCCTTAAAGCTTGCCACAAAGGACCCACCGGTGGCCACTTTGGTCCCAACTACACCGCTAAAAAAGTGTTTGATTCCGGATTTTATTCGCCCTCCATATACCGTGACGCTCACGATATGGTCAAACGATGTGATGTTTGCCAAAAGCAAGGCAAAATCACACATAAAGACGAGATGCCTCAGAATTTCATTCAAGAATGTGAAATTTTTGACGTTTGGGGTATCGACTTTATGGGGCCATTCCCTTCGTCTAAAGGAAACAAATACATCCTTGTAGCCGTTGACTACGTTTCAAAGTGGGTTGAAGCCAAAGCTTTGCCTACTAATGACGCAAGGGTGGTTTGTAACTTTTTGAAAGCTCTATTCGCTAGATTCGGTGTGCCTCGTGCCATTATTAGTGATCGTGGGACTCATTTCTGCAATGACCAATTTGCTAGAGTCATGGCTAAGTACGGTGTAAACCATCGTCTTTCCACAGCCTACCACCCACAAACTAATGGCCAGGCTGAAATATCCAACCGAGGACTGAAGCGAATTCTGGAAAGAACCGTGGGAGAGCATCGTGCCTCATGGGCTGATAAACTTGATGATGCTTTGTGGGCGTTCCATACTGCTTATAAGACCCCGATCGGCTGTACGCCTTATCGTCTTGTGTACGGGAAAGCGTGCCACCTCCCCATTGAGTTGGAGCACAAGGCTTATTGGGCCTTGAAGTGGGCTAATTTTGATATAAACAAAGCCGGTGACCTACGCAAGATCCAACTCAATGAGCTCAATGAACTTCGGAATGAGGCTTATGAAAATTCTTTGATCTATAAGGAAAGAACTAAGCTCATTCACGACTCTAAGATCAAAAACCGAGAGTTCCATGTTGGAGACAAAGTCTTACTCTTTAACTCTCGGTTGAAAATCTTTTCGGGAAAGCTCAAATCTCGTTGGTCCGGCCCATTCACCATTGCCCAAATTTTTCCATATGGTACTCTCGAGCTCGCTCAACCTGATGGACCAAATTTTAAGGTGAATGGCCAACGAGTGAAGTTGTACTTTGGTGAGGACACCTCTCAGGAGGTGATTCCATCCCTCACCACGTTCCCCATGAACTAATTTTGGGTCGAGTCAGGCTCGTGACTCGGTTATAAAAAACAAGCGCTCCTCGGGAGGCAGCCCGAGTATCTATCCTTTCATGTTTTAATCCCCTAAGTGTAGGGGGGACTTCTATACGTGTTTGTCTTTGTGTGGTGTGATTACAGGGATAAGTGCACTCTTGGAATTTTTGAAGAACCGTGCTCCCGTGTTATCCGAAAACCGGTTCTATCTCTCAACTATCGTGATTCAATTTTCTTCATACTCACATTTGAAATTGATCACTTTAGTCGTCTCTTCCTTAACTTGAGTTAACCAACGTGCACAATGTCATAAGTGTAGGGGAAACTTTTCCCACATGCTTAAACATTGAGGACAATGTTTATCTTAAGTGTAGGGGGACTTCTATCGAAGTTTTAAGTGGACTTTTCCATGAAAATGCCTTCATTTAACCAGAAAATCCTATTTTTCAACATTTTTCAAATTTTTTATTAACTTTGGCCATTTAGTCGTAATTTTTAAATTTTTTATCGTTGCTTTCATATGTATATATTCCGCAATAAAGTCAAAAATATTAATAAAGTGGTGTAGCTAGTTTAGAAATCTTTGACATATTAGGCCCGTTGCGTTTATTTTGACTCATCCCGAATAGACTTATCCAAGTTTATTCTAGCTAGTATCCTTAACCATGTAGACCTTAATTGGTTTATTAGGCTAAGTGTCCACGAGTCTCATTACTTGAGATTTTAAATTGTGGAGGACGAGAAATGATAGAGTCAATTATAAGTCGGTATTCTTGCGCAAGCTCACTTGGTGTAATTATTTGCCTATTCTCCCATCACTTGCTAATAATTTATCTGCAATAAGTAAAGTCGTACGATTTGAAAAGTTACTTAGCTTCTAGCCCAAGATCGTTTAAAAGTTGCTCGGTAATGATAAGAGTTCATAGCCAAGGCATAACTTATGAAGCGGGGCGCGAAGATTGGCGAGTCCGAAAAGGCCCTAACAAGGCATGAGGATTCAATTTTATTGCTGAAGATCCAAAGTGATGTGAAAAGCATTATTCCTAAAGTCAATATGAAGGATCAAGACTCACGAAGAAAAGCAATCAACTCCCATAAAGATCATGGAGAAGTCTATCCGAAAAGACCCTAACAAGGTATGAGGATAAATAGATCCAAGTCCGAAAAGGAGGCGGATCGTTGTATCTCAAAATCCCAAATAGAGATCGAAGAAATAATCATGAAGTCGTGGTCAACAAAGTTGGAGTACCCCTCAAAAGTCTCCAAGTGAAGAAACTCTATTATGATGAGAAGACCATTATCTCAAGAACGTCTCTCGAAGATATGAAGTATGAAGTACATGCCAAATATCGGCCCGAGAAAGGTCTCAAATCGTGAACCAAGTTATGCCAAGATATGAACTTTTTGATATCCCGAGAAGCAGTTTTAAGAGATTTTGTCCTTTAGCTAACTATTGATCAAATCGTCCTACTTTGCTTTCAGCCCTAATAAACTATCGAAATAAGTCCAAAAATGCATCTTCATGATCATTCTAAGACAAAAATAAAATATAAGAGATACACTTAGGAATAAGGGAGTTTAAGCATTTAATTAAGCCATGTGTGTAAGTGTTTGAATTGCTAACTTATAATAACAATGATCTCGTTTTTAAGCTTAGTTTGGGGAACGTGAAACTTGAGGGTGATAAATCTTCGCAGCACCAAAGCCCTAATGTAAGTCATCGATTTCTTTGCAAGTTATTTCCATGTAGCTATTTTCAAGTGAAAATGGTTTTCTATCCCTTTGTTACCTATAAAGTTTTATTTCTTTAATTTTTGTTTAGTAGAATTTAAATAAGGCCAAGGTTGATTAATTATGAGAAAAGTGTAAAATTGCTTTATCACTAAGCATTGCATGAGGGCATGGCAATGGTTAAGTGTAGGGGATTTGATAGGTGTGTAAACACCCATCCTTTTACCACTTAATTCGGGCTAAAACGAGACCAAAACACGTATTTAATATCATTTGTTTGGAATTATGCGTGGTTTTGTGTTTATTGTGTTTTCAGAGCCAACCGGATGAATATTGAAGAAAACATGGGATTGCACGGGTTTTACTGAAGAAAAAGACTCAAGATAAAGTCTATTGTCCAAGAGATGCAAAAGATTTGAAGTCACTGGGCCTATTCGAAGATTTATCGAAGAAAAGGACCAAAGATGGAAGATTTATATAAGTCGAAGAAACTCAAGTCTATTAAACGAAGAAATTAAAAGACGAGTTGAATTTAATCGACGACAAATCCCGAATCAGAATCAAAAACGGAAACTTTTCTGAAAAGACGAAAAGACAAGAAGAACGGGAGAAAGCCCACTCACCAACCAAAAGACAAGGCTATAAATAGCCTTCCCCTCACACATTTTTACAAGCTAGCCTGGAGTTTTCTCTCCTTCCCTTTTTTTTCTCCTTTCTTGTTCGTTCCATCACAATCACCACTAGGGTGATTGATGATTTTAATCTTTGTTCTTCCAATCTTGTTGTTTTAATCTTTGTTTAATCTTGTTAAAACATTAATCATTCAATACAAAGTCTTGTTTAATCTTTCATTTAATCTTGTTCTTCATCATCTTCTTTTGCAAGTTCTTAAGTTTTCCATTTGATTCAAGTTTGATCTTAAAAAGTTGTTGATTTAGTGTTTTTATTGGTGGGATTTGTTGTCTATAGTATTTAAATGATTTGTGTTTAATTTGGTAAAACCTTTTTAAGTATTTGGTTTGATTTTGATTAAAATTCGAGCTCCCTGTTCTTCGTTAACTGTTACTGTATCTGGGTTTCCAGAACTTCCGAATCAAGCATAAGTTCCGAATCGAGCACCTTCATTCGGAAGTCTAAAACTTCCAAACCAACCACCTTCATTCGGAAGTCTCAAACTTCCGAACCAAGCAGACACTTCCGAACCAAGCAAAGTTCCGAACCAAACATCTTCATTCGGAAGATCAAAAGTTCCGAACCAAACACCTTCATTCGGAAAGTTCCGAACCAACCCATAAGTTCCGAACCAAGCCAGAAAGTTCCGAACCAATTTCTTTTCAAAGTTCCGAATGAATGAACAGTAAGTTCCGAATGAGTTGTCTTTGAAAAAGTTCCGAATCAAGTGAACAGTAAGTTCCGAACCAATTTTCTGTGAGTGTTATTGTTCAACTGTTTATCTGTTTCTTTACTTTTATTTCACAATTTAGGTTTTATACTTCAACTTTAATTTTAATTTTAGTTTTAATCTTAATTTCAATTTTAATTCAAGTTTTTATTAATCGTCATTAAATTAATTGCCTTTGATTTAAGGTTTAATTTTTGCATATTTAAACTTTTTATTAGATTAGAAAAACCAAACCCTTTTATTTAGTAACCAAGAACAATCATTCCACTTAAGACTGAGATCAATTCGAGAGGATTTCGAGAGTAAAATTGAACCTAGCAAAAACATAATATCAAAAATGCATAAAAGAAATGAACTAGGCTATACAGTGACTTACAAATGCAGTTTTGGCCTACCAAAATCCACCAAATCTTTAGTACTAGATAATTTAGCCCTAGAACTAACCTAAAACTACTAGTGGATCATGTTTAAAGCACCAAACTCCAAAATCAAGTCCTATAGCCACCTACTGTATGCAATACAACAACAAGGTTGCTGGTGTACTATGTTGTAACAGGAACTTAAGGCTACCAAATTTGAAATTAAACCAACTAAGCAATAAACTTACTTGCATACAGTCCTAAACTAGCCTAGAAACTAACATATTATCAAGATTTCATGAATGATTCACCCAAGCAAGACCCGTAAACCTACAAATACAAGAAATGGCAGGTAGAGAGTATTTTACTGAATGACTTGACACTAATATGAGCTTTTGTGAGCTCTAAACACCACCAGAGAGCACCAAACTTAATACTCACAACATATAATCCTAAAACTGGCCGATAACTAGATGATTCACCAAAATTACTGCACCAAAGAACAAAATAAAAGGCCGAAAATCCACTGTTATAAAATTGCTCACTTTTTACGAAGTCTTGGGATAAAAACAAGCAAATGCAGATTTGTATGATATTTCTTCAAACAAAGACTAGAAACATCTAAAACCACTTAAAAGCAAGTATTTAGCGTTGAATCTTAAGGTTTTCTGTCACTCAAACTCCCATGAATCCCTTAACCCAAACACTTCTTTAAGACAATTCGAACTAAGGTTTACCAAAAATTTTTGCAGATTAACATAAACTAAAACCAAACTAACATGAACACACTTAAAAGCATAAAGCAACAAAACTTGAGCCTGAGATTACAGCTAATCAAACACCACACATGGAAAACTCGAATAAGCAGAAAGCTTTCAAGGAAAATGGTTCAAGCCTTTACTATGGTGTACATCCACACCACATAAATAAGCGCTCATGCCTTATTCTCCCACTAAGCTTAAGCCAATGATGAAAAGAGCTTATGGAGTAAGCAATTGGCTTGAGCTAAAGACTAAAACAGTCAAATTAGCTTAAAGATGGAATGAGAATAGTTTCTTGTTGTACCTGTTAAGAACAAACAAGAGAAGACAAGTAACCCAAACCTTTATAAGCTTCTTTGTCAGAGAGAGCTTATAAAGGCTTATGTATAATATTGTATCAACAAAAACAGAAAAAGGATTTTCAGATTGGTTTGAAATTCAAGTTTTTAAAATATCAAACCTACAACTGGAAAGTAACTTTAATTTACATGCTCACGAACCCTTGAATTTGTCAAATTCAATGGTTTGTGATCACTTGTAAACACAAGGATCTCAAACATACTTCCTGCCAAATTTCTTTGAACATGTAAACTGTTTTTTGATAAGAGAATTACACTAAATTACTGCAAAAGTAAACGGTTTTACACTACAAAATTGAGTAAATAAAGTTGGAACTCAGAATTTATGCAAGGATTTTATAACACTTTAACTATTTATTCATAAAAAGTTTACATAAAAACTGGAACAAAGCTCAAGTCACAAGCGACATTAGCTTATATACTGGCTTAAGAAGCATCTAGAATAACAATAACAATGAAACCCTAGCTAGTGATTGTCCATATTTGCCCTTGAATTCGAGTCTTGAATTTTCAGTAAAAAACAAACCTATGTGATAGTCCTTGTTGTAACATATGTAAGACTCAATATTAGATGTCCATCTTTCCTTTGGGAACACGAATTCCATGTTGGTCGTTGATCTTTGTTGTACAAAGTTGTTTGCTAGCTCAAAGTGGGGCAGGGGAAAACTGGTGTGAGGACCACAACCCATGTGGCTAGTGTTTGAAGGTGGGAAAGGGTTGGGGGAAGTGTGGATTAAAAATATGGACAAAATGGAGTCCCAATTCAAAGTATTTAGGGAGCATGCAAATTAGGGTTTATGTGATTGAGGTTAGTAGCAGATGGGGGTTTAACGAGGATTAGGTGAATAGTAGGTGTTTCCCACCCCGTTTAAATATTTAATATGGGTGGTTAGTAGGATTTAAGGTATGGGTCGGGTATACGTTATAGGATGGGGCTTAGAGTGGGCTGGTGTTGCAAAGTGATGGGTATAAATCCGGGTTTGAGTTTAGTAATTGACACATTCAGTCCCCTGCTTTCCAAGTTTTCTTCATTTGTTGTCCAAACTTTTATCCACAGCTTTTAGGGCTAATACAAAGCTAAAAACTTTCATTAAATGACTAATTAGTCCCTCTAATTTTGTATTCTTATGAACAAGGACCAAATATGAAATATTTGTGATCTTCAAGGGCTTGTAGTGTCAAATCTTGAAACTTTAGGGACCTAAATATATTTTTTCGATATTTACAAGGGTCTAAAGTGACAAGTCTTCAAAAGATGAGAGACCATTCTTGCCAAATCTTGAAACTTTAAGGACTTCTTTGGAAATTCATTGCTCGGGTCCGGTTCTTTGTGCGGCTTCGTTTCCCGTGTTCGTTTTTGCTTGATTCTTGTTCTCTTGTTGATTTCACGATATCTGTACCTAAAATACACCATGAACAAACACAAGCATATTTTATGACATTTTTAAGCATTTTTAGCCCAATTTGGACGATGAGTGTAAAACCCGTATTTAAAATCCTCGAATATTAAATACGCGTAGTCTCAGCCTTAACTTTAATTAAAAGTTAACAGAAAATACGCAGCCTCAGTTTTATTTAAATATTACAAATGATAATTATTCAGAAAATAAATATTAAGTTTCAGAAAAACATTGCGTATGTATTACGTATGTATTAATTATAATATAGAAAAGATTATTATGTTCGGGAATTAAAACACGAGAAAAATATATACGTTTAAGTGATAATTTACAAGTGTCAAAAAATCAAACAAGAACATACATATAATATAAAGGTGGCCGGTTTTAGTAGTAAAAGAGAAAGGAAAGTGGGCTTTGAGTCAGGCCCGTTTTAAAACACAAAACACAGGAAGCAATATATACTCCTCATTTGTCATAACACGTACAAAAAAAAGAACGGCTAAGGTTCTTGTGAGAAGAGTGCCGACAGTCAGAAACCAAGAACAAAGGCGATTCGAGTCATGTTTTATTAACCATTCGATCGTGGGTGTTATTTCAAATCCTTAATCACGTATTTATAGGT
Organism: Glebionis coronaria; assembly: GCA_025667525.1. NCBI lineage: Eukaryota > Viridiplantae > Streptophyta > Magnoliopsida > Asterales > Asteraceae > Glebionis > Glebionis coronaria. The sequence continues at coordinate 586,037,224 of CM046874.1, read as the reverse complement.
AATCCTTCATTTGTTCTTCGTTTTTTGTTCTTGAGTTCATGATTAGTCAATAATTAAATGGGTTTTTAAGAGATAAACACGAATTGAGAATTAAGGGTGTCGTGTTATGGATTCAGGCAAAATCGAGACCAATGGGTATCGGTGTGTGTGTTGCTGGCCAGCCATGACCCACACAGGGGCGGCATGGTGTTGTGTTCATCATTCGCAACCCAAAACAACCCCAAACAAGGGAGTCGATCCATAAGGAGGTGTTTGTGTTTAAGTACAACAACGGGTAATAATAACTCAGCAGGGTTGTTTGTTTGAAAATAGTGGCAACCGAAACATAGAATATGTCTCAGTGAGTCTTAGTCAGAAAACGGGGGGAAACCAAACGAAAACAGTGGAACTCTAACAAAAAAATAGTGGGTAAAACATGATGACGAGGGAAACCCGAGAGCCCTAAGGATCTCGGTGGGCATATGATACCAACAAGGGGATTCGGGTGAGTTTCATTTTCAGTTGTAGCGACAGTTTAACGACAGAATTTCTGTCGCAGTTTATGAAGGCAGCTTTGTAAACAATTTTGGTCACATAGCAACGGTTTAGCGACATAAAATTATGTCGCTAATCTGGCTGTGATATCTAGTATGTTGATTTGTTTTCGTGCGATCGAGACTTAGAAGTCTCGATAGGCTTTTGTTGACTCGGGTTTTCGGGGCACGGAAAATAATAAATACGAGGTTATATTAAATTGGGATAAATCACTTTTATAAATAAGTTTATAAATAAATTAACCAAGTTGTTTTATTTAATTAATTTAACTTCTAAATTAAATAAATAATGGTTAATTATTTTATTGAATTAAAAATGTGTGATTTCTTAAATGATTTATCTTTCATAGAAACAAATTTGGAAACCTTTCTAATTTTAGCAACTTTCTAATTATAGTAGATTCTATTTATGGTAATATTATAATATCGGGATACACATTATACCGTAATCAGTAGTACAGGAATACATTAACCAGTAATATTAGAACCATCAGATTTATCAGTTTATACACAAACAGTAATACAAGAAATAATAATTAAACTAAGAACAATAAAGATTAGTAAAATAAACAGATATAAGATAACTTATTCGCGTCCTTTATTCATGTAGCTCACGTGAATTCAGAGTAGGATTCCTACTTGTTTTTCCTTGTAGTAAGTTACTGGACACAAGGTACGGAATTTCCGTCCTTCAGTAAGGACTTCCTTCTATGCATGATTAGGATTCCCTGTCTACAGCCAAATGTTTTCCCCAGTATATGTTTTAAGCTTGTCCGTAATCATTTTAATAACTAAATAAATTGCATGAGCTTTATATAAAAGCATGACCGGTTATGTACTAGTTACGGAGGTACCGTAACCATGACACTAGAGGCACCGGTGTCATGACTCCTCTGCGAGGGAGTGATTTCTCGCAGCGTCCCTTTTATTTCAGCTTGGCCATTTTATCAGTATTATCAACGGGGCGTATGGATGCATCCTAGGTTATCAGTTTACAGCTTATCAGGTGAATGTGGTATGTGCTCTACATCCTTCACATTGGAGTTGATCCATCCACCCAGCACATTATTTAGAGGTCACCCCTCTACAGCATGACAAGGTCACCCCTCTATTTATTCATGCAGTAGTTGTTACAACACATGACCTATATAAGCTCTTGGCAATTAAAATACAGTAAAAACATGTTTTCAGATTTAACAGTTATAGCTCAGCTTTATTATTTATAAATCAGACTTTTCAGATTATACATAGTTTTGCAAACCATTTGTAAACCTATGCTAAAAGCTTTTGATGCAATGATAAAAACCACATGCAAAAGCTTTTCAAAATAGTGAAAAAGCTATTAATATCTTTTTACCATTAGAGATACTCTTATCTTTACGTTCATTTATATTCCCAACGTCCTAATTACATCTACTATAGTTTCACTACCTTCTCCATTTTGTTATAATCTTTTCAAGTTTCTATCACCATTTCACTTCCTTTTCCCTTTCTAGCACACGTAGCAATTTCTATCTAAAACAATATTGGTTTAGTTTGTTGGCTTTTCATTTGTATAATATGTATATGACTACTATATATCTATTAATATTGTTCATAAACTTGTTCATTAATGTTAAAAAATATGTATACTACTATCCATTCTTGACAATGTAGATTACCGTATATATATGCGCTTCATTTGATTAGTTGAGATTTCATTATTACTCCACAACACTTTGTTTTAGGTACATTTTTGTTCGCAAAAAATATACTAATGCAACTCGGAGGTGTAACATACTCAGTCAGTCTGATGACTGGTTCAACATCTTACTGCAAGCAGGAGTTGATGATCTTGACCATCACAAAATGAACATTGGTAGATTAATCTTGATGAGGATTCTTGTGAGACTAACGATACTAATGGAGATGGAACTAAAAGAGATATCGGAAATCCTAATGGCGAAGATAAAGTTAAACTAAAGCATAAGCGTCAAAGAACGTCAAAAATGTGGGGAATTCCTTTTATGAGCATGAAAAGAAAAGAATCTTAGGAACGTTGCCTCGAATATATAATGACTATTAGATCTTACAAATGTTATATTGATTGTTCTACTTATATTTAACATTCGTTGTGTTTTTATATTATTTGTAATTTTTGAATCTATGGTTGGCCGTAATATTTTTTACATGATGTTTGAATAACCGAGTGTTTTTCCCGTTTGCATACGCTATATCTAAAATGAGTACCAATGAGCTCGTAAACGAGCTCAAAACAAATAAACGAGCTCAAAATAAACGAGCTTACACACGAGCCAAAATTTATCTTTTTTTGCACATCACAAACAGCCGAGCACGAGCCGAGCCCGAGCTTTAATATATACACCACGAGCCGAGCTCGAGCTCATATATTAAGGCTCGAGGCGAGCCGAGCTCGAGCTCGAGCTTTCTCATAGATAAACGAGCCGAGCTCGAGTTTTGGCGGGCTCGGCTCGGCTCGTTTCCACACTACTTAAGAGCTTTTTCTCCTTAGGTCGTGAAATACAACCGCCTTATACCCACCTTATAGTTTTTATCAATTGAGATTAAACTAATTATGAGTATTTATCTATTTTGCCTTTGACTTTTGTTTGAATTCGATACACTTAATAATGACCGGAACGCCCACTATTAAGGTGAGATTTCTCGCGTATTTGGATAATTATTGAGTATTCATTGTGCTACGTAGATATAATATAGTATTTACAAGAAAACAAAAAATGACTTTGTGTTAATAGATTTCTATTTAACACGATTTATTTATATGGCTAATAATAGTAAAAATAACAAATATGAGTATGTACGATATATACGATTTCCAAAAATGAAAAGTAAAAACGCACTACTCACACAAACACGATATATATGGCACTAAAAATACCTCTGCGGTAGCGGCGTCAGAATGATTGTAGGATTTTTATACTTCTTTTAGGAAAAAGGAAATATAAGCGGCAAGTATTAAGTCAACGTGTTTAGGAAAACGTGAAGACCGATATTGCAAGTTCATTCTCGGCGGAGGTGTATGATTTGTGTGCCAAAAATATAAATATGTATTTAGATTAGTAACGTTTTTGGTTGTGAGAAGAAAGAAAATTAAAAGACGAGTTACGCAAATATTAAACTACGACGAATACGCGATACGCGCGAATTGAGAAAATGACGAAAATTTATAAAAATTAAAAAAATTTGAAAACATAACTAAAAATAAACTTATTAAACTTAAAAGGAAAAGCAAAAATGAAGACGTCTTAAAATTAAACTAAGCAAAATAAATTAAATAACGAAAATACAAACGCGATATTTAAGCAAATTACCAAATTTAAAACCTAAAAATGAAAATTTATTTTTTCTAAGTCCTAATTGATAAAACAAAATTTTGAAAAAAAGAATTATATTTTTTGACTTTTTAATATTTTTTTATGAATTAAATAATATTAGCAAGTGATTAGATGATAAAAAGAATATTAAATGATTTTCAAAAAATCCCAACCCTTTTTTTTATACACTAGTTCTCCTCCCTCCCAAAACTACATGTGACACTTAAAAGTGTCACAATTCTGTCGCTAAATTGAATCCTCCTCCCTCCCATACTAATGTGACACTTAAAAGTGTCACAATCTGTCACTAACTCCTGTTTCACTCACTCTTTTATAAGGACGAATTGGCTAATTTTAACTTGTTTTGTGCTTATTTGTTGGCGTTTTGGGCACAAGAGGCACCCCCACAATCATTGGCTTGTGGGGAGTCAAGAATAACACATAAAAACACAAATCAACCACAAGTAAACACCAAAATTCACACCAATTCATCTAAAAAAAATGCATAAAAGAAATATAGAAACTAGAAGGGGGTTGAATAGTTTCTCTTCGGTTTATGTCCTAATTAAAATTTCTTTCAATTAGGTGTGTCTCAAAACTACCTTTTAGTTGAAAGCTAGTTTCATAATGATTAGGTTCAATTCTAATGCATTAACAATGACAAATAGTTGTTGTATATGATGTAATAATGAAAGTAAGTAAAGAATAAGGAAAGATGCAACTTAATAGAAAGACACCAAGATTTATAGTGGTTCGGCAACGAAGCTCTATCTTCGTTTCCACTCCTCGAGTACACCTTATTCGAGATTTCTACTATATCCACAAGCTCCCTTCTTGGCGGATAAAACCTTACAATGTCGCTTACATTATTTTCCGACACTAAGCTAAATTTCGAGACCTAATCTTAGCTCTTTTAGCGGGGATGTAATATCTGAGGTAAGTTTTTACCTTCAAATGATATTCCTATGGCATTTGCAATATGCCATATTTAAATTTATATTTTCCATTTCAATAAATTATTTTTTAAAAAGAAAGTTTATTAAAAAATCTTTTGTCACATTTGACAAAATGTAAGTTTAGGACTAATCACTTTATGATCACTAATCATGATTAAGATATGTTAGTGCATTACTTAAATGATTATTACCTTTATGATAGTGTTTGTTAGATAATTCGTCTTATGATTTATTGACGATAAAGGTCTTTTTAATTTGTCGTGATTAAAACTAAGAAAGATTAGTTAACACTAATAATGATTTTAGGCATTACTTTGCATTAACAATCTACCCCTTTTTGATTACGACAAACTATAAACTCTTTTATGTAAAATCCAAAATTATTTGAATTCTTAACGAGTTTATCACTATCATTTCTCCCCCTTTGTCGAAGCAAAAAGGTTAGCACAAGTCTTTGAGGAAAAGAACAATCGACTTTGCTAGAAGCTCCCCCTTATTGTTTACTCCCCTAGCTTGGGGCACCAAGTGAATGAGCTAAGGTGACATGCTACACAAAGGTTAGTAGAGAGAATAGAAACACCAATGTATATATAGTCACTACCTACTAAGTAACTTGAGAGGGAGGAAGAAAAGAAATCTCAAATTAGAAGTAAGTGTTTGCTAAGTATGTCCAAAACGGGTGTTTTGACAAAATCAAAGATCAATTGGTGGAATAAAGGTATAAAAGAAACATCCATACCAATTGAAGTGATAATATGTCAAAGGGTTAGAAACTTAGAATTGGTGGAATCACCCAAAAAAACAATTGTAAGTTTTAACCATGATCAACCCTTAACAATGTGTGAAAAGAATTAATGGGAACGGGAATAACACACATAACATTCATATTACGAAAATATGAAAGAACATACAAGAGAAATATTCATATACACAATATGAATATTTAAAACAACAAATAAGGAAAATAAACAACATAAGCATAAACTACTCTAGTAGTGATAGTCCTCCAAGGTTTCTTAAGTTTTTATTGACTCAAACAACTAAACAACAAAGTGTGCTTTAATTGGAAAAGTAAGACGATGAGGCATCATTCGAAGATTTATTCACGGGAACAAATACTTTGAGGGAGGTCGAGTGAGAAGAAATTCAAGAAAATTTATCTTGTCATACACATGAGCAAGTTCAATTTGTTGAAATCGACAACAAGTACACAAGCTTCCATGATGCAAAACAAAGTTGTTAGATGGGGGAGGACCATCAAGATGAGAATGTGGTGGTGGAGAGGAAGATAATGGATAAGAAATTTTTTCACAATGCCTAGTGATATTTGGGAAAGAAGAGGGGTCATTGAGAGGAGGTATGTTGCAAGGTTTAGGTGGTGGTGGAAGAACTTCTCTTTCTTCGGTAATTGGATCGATTGAGAAAGTCTCATTCCAATACACAATAGGAGAGAAAGAAGAAGTCTTGAAAGGTTTGGGATAAGAGGAATCATGATGATCCTTGTTCTTCTTGATCTAAACGGGTCGAACCGAGATTTTCGGTTTCTTGGAAAGCTTAGAAGAAGAAGCTTTAGGTTTAGAAGATTGTGACAAAGAGATGTCAAGGTTAAGATTAGAATAGTTAGACATTGTGAGGGATGAGAAGAAGAACTCCCAAAAGAAGAGAATTTAAAGAAAATAGACAAGGCAAAGATTTGAAATGAAAACAAAAGGTTTCAAGGAATGTTTAGCCAAAATTGGCAAACAAAGAATCTTGAAAAAGACTGTGGTCAAAGAAGAAAGACCAAAGACGAGCCTAATGCAGGCTTTCTGTTCGCGGTTCTTTAAAAGAACCTACGGTTCCTTAATTATAAGGAGTCATGCGACTTTAAGGATCCGCATACAGTGGACATGAAAATGCAATTTTACAAAGTTTTGAGAAAAAATAAGACTTTTTCAAAAATTTGCAAATCTTGGATTTTTACCTCTTTTGGCACTAGATTATGCTTTGGTTGCATAATATTTGTATTTTTAGTTCGTTTTTCTCGACTCAATACAAATTGATCAATCAATAGAAATCAGGTTAACTAATTGTTTTTGGTGTTAGATTTATATAATTTTAGTAATCTAGGTCTATTTATCACAAAGCACATAAAAATGTAAAAATATGATCTCTACGTATCCGTACTAAGCTAGGAACAAAGTGCACATACCACACATAATGCTAAAAGTACAAGTAAGTAATGCACAAGCTGTAAAATTGCTCAAAATTTAAAGTTTATAAAAGTATAAGGACTAGAAATGTAAATTCAGAAAGTTAAAGGACTTGGAATGAAAATATAACCAACTATTAACCAAATTGTAACAAACTACCAAACTTCCTAACTGAAAGTGCAACTACTTAACTAATCTAGGGACCTTATTGCAAAACCTAGCAAATTTTTAACTATTTTTAACAACTTAAAACAACTCCTAAATTCCAGGGACTATTATGCAATTTAAAGAACTTATTTAACCAAAACGGGCTTAATGGTTTAATTAAGCTAGAACAAGAGATATAAGCCACCAAATAAGCTAAAATAAACTCCAAAAGTTTGCAAATTCAATTATACCTAGCCAGTTACAAGGAATTCAGCCAAAAAGCCCTATAAGCTCAATAAGCAATTTTAGAATAAGCCACTTTTAAGGAATCTACTTATTGGGATAAGAACTTAAGCAATACTTCTCAGAATATTATCCAGAGGCCAAATGATGGACACCTATCCAAGAAAATTCCAAAAAGCACCAAGGATTAAGCCAGAAAATCAAATAAGCTAAATTTGGCTTATTTTAACCAAACGTTGACCAAGTTTGACTTTGGTCCAAACTTATCTTCTAAGCTTATGTAACTGATTTGTGAAAGAAAATGTCACTTTTATGAAGAAAATAAGCAAATATTGAAAATCTGTTAAGCACTTATCATAGAAACTGAACTTGGTTTTGACGCTTATTCTAAGGCTTATTTCTTGCTTAATTGTGAGAACTGTATGATCTACCTTATATATCTAGAAAGCCTTAATGTTAAGCTTTACTCAGGACTAAAAAACACTTCCTAACTCCAAAGAATGAAGATTTGAGAAGAGATTGAATTAGGCATGTTTTGGCTAGAAATCTGACCCAATTTTTTTAAAAGATTATTTGCCTGTTTGACTTTGAGTTTGCCTCCAAAACTTTATAATATCACTAGTTACCAACTACTAAGTGTATATAAACTCTAAACAACAACTTTCAACAACAGATTTAAAGATTAAGACTAATGTCAAACACTTGTTAACTGAAAAGAACAAAAATAAGCTATGAGATCTTATCAAATTCAACTGATTAAGCTAACAAGCACTTAAAACATAACAAAGTACTCAAAATGAACAGATAGAAGGCAATTGCAAGTAGGATTACACTAAAATACAGAAAATAACATGCAAATTGAATTTTAGTGGAAAATTGTAAAAAAAGCTTATGGCTTATGATGGAAGGCTCCTTTGATGAAGAAGTGGAGCGTTGAGCTCACTTTTTCACTAATCAACACCAAAATCAGCTACTCTACACAACTACAACCAAAATCAACCATCATCATCATCATAACTGGAAAAAACTACAACTGCTTGATCTTTTGGCTATTTCTGTGCTAAGGCTTGAACTAATGCTTTCTGAAATCTTGAATACCTTCCAAATCAATCACACAAACTCCATTGTTCAAATGAGAACAACATAATCAAGATATTAACAGTAGGACAGTATAATTTGCAAGTGAAATGAGATTGAGAAGTGAATTTAGGGAAAATGAAGTTTCATTAATTGAGTGATTTGTTACAACAACTTTAACTACCTAACAAACTTTCTCAAAGTGTTTGTCCACACTTTGAGAAGTTAAAACTTGTAAAACCTGCATGCTTTTACCATGAATAGTACCCTTACGATAGTACGTACATGATTAGAACTTTCCTTTTATAACACGTTTACGTTTCACGTATGAAAATTACAAGTATTACGTACGTGTTAGAACACGATAAATATTTATTACGGAACACACGATAATTATTCCAATAATAATTATAATCATGAACATACGATCATGAAATCATGAACGTAAATTAATCACGAGCTAATATTACGTATGTATATATATATATATATATATATATTTATTACGAACATGAATAAATATATTAAGTCACGATCGATAACTAATTAGAACACGTAAATTACGAACACGATAAAACACGAGAACACACTATTATGTTTAGACACAGAAAAGTACGGGTTACCCCAAGTGGGGCCCCGTAACCGCGGCAATACCAAAGAGACATGGGCTTGGCCCATGTAATATTTACTAAACAAGAATTTAGGGAAAACTTGTGTCATTTATCACAAAAGTTAGAAAATAAGAAAACCCTAATTCTTCTTCTTGTGCTTCTTTGGCCGCCGGGTTTTGATCACCAAAAGGGGTGTTTGGGTTGATTTTGATCTTGGAAATTTTGCAAGGATTCGTGTGTGTTCGTCCTTATTTGATCCACGTATTCGGTATAACTTTTAACCCTTTTCTTTTATGTTTTGATTTATATAATCACATAAAATCATGATGTTTTTAATTAACTAATTAAAAACAAGTATTTTAAACATGTTAATGATCATGGGGTAAATCAAACAAGGGTTTAGGGGTGTTTGTGTTGTAGCCGACGCCTAACCGAGCCCCATAGGGGTCTCGGCTTGGCTTATCTCACACCACCGAGACCATATGGTCTCGGTATAGTGGTGGTGGTCCCACGGCAGCAGCAAAACCAAGGGGAAACCCGACTTAGGTCGGGGTATAGTGATGGTTACGGGTCCGGTTCATGATTTTTAGTCACGGGTCCGGTTCATAAATTATTTTCAAGGTTTATGATTTTCACTAGTTATGTTTTAGACTTGAATTAAATTAATAAAGCATGACATGATTAATTTAATGTACATGACTTAGGTTATAAATTTAATTAGTAATTCCTGAATTTTAACCTAAGTATTTATATTTAAGTAGACTTTATAATTAATTAATTATTTAAAACCATGACTATAATTAATTAATTAACATGACTTAGGTTACATTATTAATAGTTAATAATACATGTTTTAACCTACGTATTTTACTTTATTTAATTAAAATCATGTTATATTTAATTAAATACTTTTAACCTATAGTTTATTTAATTTACATGTAATAATTAATAAACTATACTTTATAATCACATGACTTAGAATAATAATCAGAAAACACTTAAGCTTATATAATTAGCTTATTTAACCGGCTTATATCTATTTTTGGAAACTTTCTATTTTTGGAAACTTTCTATTTTTGGAAACTTTCTATTTTTGGAAACTTTCTATTTTTGGTAACTTTCTATTTTTGGAAACTTCCTATTTTAGGAAACCTGCTATTTTTAGAAAGTTACTTATTATTACACAACAAGTATAATAATACATGAAATACAAGTAATACTTAATTAGAATAGACAGAATATAAGATAAACACAGTATAAAGCTTAAAACAGTAAACCATGACATGAACATATAAAACAAGCCAAGACATGATATAAAGCCAGTTACGTATTTAGTAATCAGATACTTTTACACGTATGTATTTATGTAGCGTTAGTGATACCGAAGTAGGACTCTCTTCCGTTCGTCTTCTTCGTTCACTGGACATAAGGTACGGATTCTCCGTCCTTTCAGTATGGACATTTTTTCCTTATTAGGATTACCCGTATGCAGCCAACTGTTTTCCCATAGTATAAATTTATATGTTTGATTGCTTATGTTTAATTAGAATACCAAAAGCCATATACATGCATGACCAGTTTCACCTAGTTATGGAGGTACCATAACCATAACACTAGAGGCACTGGTGTTATAACTTCCCCACGGTGGAGTGATTACTCGTGGCGTCCCTTCAACTTTTGGCCATATTATTATATTTATCATGTGGGGCGTATGGGTGCATCCTAGTTACATGTTTTCAGCATATTACTCAGTGTGAATGTGGTGTGTGTGCCTTGCATCCTTCACAAGGAGCTAATCCCTCCTACCCAAAACCAGTATATTAAATTAGAGGCAACCCCTCTAATTTGCATGACGAGGTCACCCCTCTAAGTATTCATGCACGTTGATATTTCATGACCTATATTGGCTAATGGTAAATATGTTAAACATTTTTTACAAGATAAACATAAGGCTTTTCAAACTATAAAACCAGTTTTACTAAGATATAACCGGGTTAACCAGGACTTAGTCTTTTCCGCTGCTTCATGTTATTAGTCTTATTTATGTTTCAGCCTTTCATGCTATATCGTATATCCGTGCACTGAGCATTATGCTCAGCCGTTACTTTCCTTCTCATGTCACAAAACGGCAGGTACCCAAGACCAGACTCGAGCATTTTGGAGGACATGCATAGGATGGAAGCTGCCATAGACTTCTTCTCGTTTTGCCTTCATATACTGATGCTTGTTTAAGTCTTTTATTCATTTCATTTACTTTATTATGTTTTGGGCTTATATTTGGGAACCGATGTTTGATTCCGGTTTACCCTATGGTCATGTATGTTTTACTACATATTACCTTGCATGCTTTGATGACACGCCATAATCACGCGTGACATTCCATTTATCAAAATGGGGTGTTACAATTATGGTATCAGAGCCAAGGCTTCGACCTGTAGGCTCTAAAACTTGACTTGTGACTAGTAAGTAGTCACCAAGAGCTTCCTAAGCCAACGCTTGTTATTCCACGAATTGATGTTTTCAGCACATTGTTGTTTTAATCATGATATTTTCGGCACCTTGATGTTTTAACCTCGATGTTTTCATCGATATTGTTTTACTAATATGGATGGACAACCGTCCTTCATGTTTAGTGATGTGTCATTGTTTCATGCATGACGTTCCTCGTGAACTGTGACTATGTGGACTGACCCCAGTAGTTCATAATTGGTCACATAAAAATTTTCCTGATAAGTTTTGACAGATGATTTTCAGTTATTTATGTTTCATGTATCATTGTAGCAGGAATTATGACTAAGTAATGGTTGGTACAGGACTGGCCCTATTTAGTCGCATGTGCTTTTATCGAAACTTTTGACTTTGGGACCGACCCATAGGCATCCCCTCGCCATATCTTTTGTTTTGGGACCGACCCATAGGCGTCCCCTCACACATATAAAAAGTTTTTATAAACTACATCATGCATTCATGCACTGTTTTTCATGCATAAAATTTTTCTCATGATTTATTGGCATAAATTTTTTTCATGTCCCCTCATAAGTTATTATGTTTTTATGTCAAGTATGTTTTCATGCTACCATGGTTAACTTCATTTTCATGCTGATTATGTTTATACTCCTTCATGATTAATTTCACTCCAAGATTTTTATGTTGATTTCATCTTCATGTTAAGTATGTCTTAAGTCTCCTTATGTTGATTATGTTCTCATCATGTCGAGCATGCCCTCATGCTAGACATTGAAAGATTCCAGTAAATCCTTCTTTCATGATAGCCATGGTTGGTTTTCATTGATCATGCTTTCAGGCAAATCATCTTGAATTTTGTGTAACCACACTTTAACGTTTCTCTATGCAACCAGAATGAGGTATATACTAGCATTGCCAGGTTATCATGATGGTTTTTCTTCTAACCGTTTAACCGATTATAGTTCCTTTAAAATCATGACAAATGATCGAACCCATACCGATCATTTCATGTGCATTCCATGTGTGCTCCATGCACCGTATTTCATGTGTATTACACGTACCTTAATCCATGTGTATTTCATTTGCAATACTTCACGAGTATTCGCTAGTCAAATCTGAATCATCTCAGGCGTATTTTCAATTGCTGATATTCTACAAGATTGCTGATGCCGCTCATAACTTGGAGATGTTACTAAAGGTTGATGCTGCTGACGTTCGGAGACGCTACGAGATGCGGATGCTGTTCACAACCTGGAGATCTTACAAGACGAAGACAAAGGCGTTGAAGCAAAGCAATTGGACGAGAAGATGCTTTACCATCAGACGATTTCCATCAGTCATTGTCCCTAAATCTTAGTTACATGTCACACGTCATTCAGTTCTCGTTTCAGTCATATGAGTGTAAATCGGTATCAGCCGGCCACTCATCTGAATAGTTACATGAATCATAGTCATGAGAATGACCGTCATGGAACTGACAGACAAGACGATAGTAACCACTACTATGACAGCAACTATTCTAGCAATTGCAACCGAAGCTCCAGCCTCGGACGTGAACAGAAATACAAAGGATCAGTATTCTAACTAATCCGCCAATTCTGGCATAATAACCTAATATTTGTAGTTCTATTTGTTTCACATCTCGAGACACATGTCAAGACATCAGTCAAGACACATGTCTCATGTATACTTTCCAAAGACACATGTCAAGACATTAGTCAAGACACATGTCTCGTGTATACTTTCCGAAGACACATGTCAAGACACCAGTCATGGAACATGTCACGTTTACATTTTCCAAGACACGAGTTAAGACACATGACTCACGTCCAATTATGGAACATCTCTAAGAAATTCAGGATACCCTCAAAAGGGTATATCCATTTTATTGTGCCATGTATTAATCAGGCCACAAGAATTTCAGTACCATTACCGGCGTATCAGTAAGGCCAGTCACGTTTTGTCGATGACACTTTCCTTTCTTTCACCATATTTCATATATTCATGACCATGAAGGACGCCATTCGCATTCCCCAAGTATATGAAGGTTTTCCTTCAGCCTAATGATAAAATTCAAGCTACGAACGCATTACCTCGGACATATGCGAGTTAAATTTAATCCTAATTATGGACTATGAACAACACACCATGTTATGGTTCATGATTATGTACAGTGATGTTCAGGCTCCTGAATACATTCAGCTTGATATTCCATCAGGAAAATTTGTACAAATTATCTATGCTTACAAGCACGTGCGTTGTTAGCTATTACTGATAAAATATTATAGCTGTTAGTTAAGACACGACCACTTAAGTCCTTTTTCGCATAGCCAGTTGATTATTCCAAAATCTTCCCATACATTCCAGAAGAACCTACAAGGAGAAGGACGGTACCAAGAGATTATGTGTCGACTACCTTCGATTTATATAAATCACCATTCATAACCATTATTCTCCTCCTCGTATTGACAAGATCGGATTCATTTAGGGTGCTAAGCACTTTCCAAGATCGGATTCATGATCATGCTACCAACAGTGACGAGTGAAAGAGCAGGACATGTCCATGACTGCTATTCGTACACGATTCGGTCATGCTAGATTCATGATTTTGTATTAGTCTCATAAATGCTCTAGCAGCATTATGGACTTAATAAAATGAGTTTCCATGAACTCATAACAAATTCATCAGTGTTTTCATCGAGGACAACCTGATTTTCCTCTAAGTCTAGAGAAGAGCAGTAGGACCATATTTGCACTATGTTGCAAATTCTACGACAGGAGAAATTTCACCCTGGAAATTTTACTATATCAATTCTGTTTGATTACAGTGACACGCTGAATCACATGGATTCGCACGGTTAATCTTACCATGGATCAGCTTATGCGTAAAGGTGAGAACCCTACACTCCGTTAGGTGTTCCAAGAAAATCCTACGCTAAGAAAAGTCTAATCTCGGAGACTCAGAGTTTCGCAAACTTCTATGTATTAAGTTTCTACGAAGCAGGATACAATTACGTTCATATCTATGTACCTGACATACCAACGGGCTATGATAGAACACCAATAGACTAGGATGTCTTTCCATTATCAGAAATGGTGAACAAAAATGGGACAATATCTCCATGGATTTTGGTTACCAGATTAACGCAAACTCAGAAGAAGCAAGATGCTATCTGTGTTATTGCCAACAGTTTGATCAAATCTGCAGAATCCTTACATCTGCAAGGATTTCAGAACCAACAGATTGATCGGACATGTTCCAGCCAAGGCTCATCTGATCACTTGGTAATCCGTCAGATATCGGGTCAGACAAAGGTTCGCATTTGTGCTCCTTATTTACGCTCGCGTCCTTATTCTAATTCCACGACTTGTTTTCACGCTCACGTTCATGACACTATTCACGTTCATGATCGTATCTTGTCTTACGATTTTACGTTCATCTTCGTTCTGGGAAGTTTCACAAGAACTGGAGAGACCAGACTCAAGTTTAGTTTACCTCATATCCGCAAACAGACGATTCACGTCACATTCCACGTTTCACCTTATAGCGTTTGGCGTTACCGCAGTTATATTCCATGTTCGCGATATGTTTCACATGTCATGTTCATTCCATGTTCCTCATATCACGTTCACGATATGTTACACGTATCCTGGAACATAATATGTTTGCTCATACTACACTCACCATATCTCTACGTATCACGTTCAAAATTTTTCCACGTATCACGTTCAAAAATTTTCACGTATCACGTTCAAAATTTTTCACGTACTACGTTTGTATATGTCTCGCGCATCGTTGCTAATTATCAGTTAAGTTAGATTATTTAACCATTACATTTCAGTTACCCTTGCACGTTAATTCTTTTCCCTCGATCGAATTCAGGGGATCTATCTTACGTAGATGACAATGAACTTTTAGAGTTTTCAAGTCAAGGTCAGGAGGACCAAGATTTAACATTGTGTCAAGATCTTGAGAGAAATCGTTCCAAGCGGGAAGCCACTTGGAAACGGACAAGTTCATCCGGACTTCTATCCGTTTTTCTCTTATCAATTAGATATGTCCTTTCAGTCACGTCACGTTCCATGTCCTTTCAAGACATGTCACGTTTCACGTTCCTTCTACCATGCCACTTGCATGTTCTTTTATATTACATACCCTCTTAGTTTGATTCGGGTATGTTTCTCTTTTAGTTACGTTACCTATAATTCGGGGACGAATTATTCTTTTTAGGGGGGAAGAGTTGTAAAACCCGCATGCTTTTACCATGAATAGTACCCTTACGATAGTACGTACATGATTAGAACTTTCCTTTTATAACACGTTTATGTTTCACGTATGAGAATTACAAGTATTACGTACGTGTTAGAACACGATAAGTATTTATTACGTATGAACACACGATAATTATTCCAAAAAATGTTATAATCACGAACATGCGATCATGAAATCATGAACGTAAATTAATCACGAGCTAATACTACGTATGTATATATATTTATTACGAACATGAATAAATATATTAAGTCACGATCGATAACTAATTAGAACACGTAAATTACGAACACGATAAAACACGAGAACACACTATTATGTTTAGACACGGAAAAAGTACGGGTTACCCCAAGTGGGGCCCCCTACCCGCGGCAATACCAAAGAGACATGGGCTTGGCCCATGTAATTTTTACTAAACAAGAATTTAGGAAAAACTTGTGTCATTTATCACAAAAGTTAGAAAATAAGAAAACCCTAATTCTTCTTCTTGTGCTTCTTTGGCCGCCGGGTTTTGATCACCAAAAGGGGTGTTCGAGTTGATTTTGATCTTGGAAATTTTGTAAGGATTCGTGTGTGTTCGTCCTTATTTGATCCACGTATTCGGTATAACTTTTAACCCTTTTCTTTTATGTTTTGATTTATATAATCACATAAAATCATGATGTTTTTAATTAACTAATTAGAAACAAGTATTTTAAACATGTTAATGATCATGGGGTAAATCAAACAAGGGTTTAGGGGTGTTTGTGTTGTAGCCGACGCCTAACCGAGCCCAATAGGGGTCTCGGCTTGGCTTATCTCACACCACCAAGACCATATGGTCTCGGTATGGTGGTGGTGGTCCCACGACAACAGCAAAACCAAGGGGAAACCCGACTTAGGTCGGGGTATGGTGATGGTTACGGGCCAGGTTCATGGTTTTTAGTCACGGGTCCGGTTTATAAATTATTTTCAAGGTTTATGATTTTCACTAGTTATGTTTTAGACTTGAATTAAATTAATAAAAGCATGACATGATTAATTTAATGTAAATGACTTAGGTTATAAATTTAATTAGTAATTCATGAATTTTAACCTAAGTATTTATATTTAAGTAGACTTTATAATTAATTAATTATTTAAAACCATGACTATAATTAATTAATTAACATGACTTAGGTTACATTATTAATAGTTAATAATACATGTTTTAACCTAAGTATTTTACTTTATTTAATTAAAATCATGTTATATTTAATTAAATACTTTTAACCTATAGTTTATTTAATTTACATGTAATAATTAATAAACTATACTTTATAATCACATGACTTAGAATAATAATCAGAAAACACTTAAGCTTATATAATTAGCTTATTTAACCAGCTTATATCTATTTTTGGAAACTTTCTATTTTTGGAAACTTTCTCTTTTTGGAAACTTTCTATTTTTGGAAACTTTCTATTTTTGGTAACTTTTTATTTTTGGATACTTTCTATTTTAGTAAACCTGCTATTTTTAAAAAGTACTTATTATTACACAAAAATTATAATAATACATGAAATACAAGTAATACTTAATCAGAATAGACATAATATAAGATAAACACAGTATAAAGCTTAAAACAGTAAACCATGACATGAACATATAAAACAAGCCAAGACATGATATAAAACCAGTTACGTATTTAGTAATCAGATACTTATACACGTATGTATTTATGTAGCGTTAGTGATACCGAAGTATGACTCTCTTCCGTTTGTCTTCTTCGTTAACTGGACATAAGGTACGAATTCTCCGTCCTTTCAGTATGGACATTCTTTCCTTATTAGGATTTCCCGTATTCAGCCAACTGTTTTCCCATAGTATAAGTTTATATGTTTGATTGCTTATGTTTAATTAGAATACCAAAAGCCATATACATGCATGACCAGTTTCACCTATTTATGGAGGTACCATAACCATAACACTAGAGGCACTGGTGTTATGACTTCCCCACGGCGGAGTGATTGCTCGTGGCTTCCCTTCAGCTTTTGGCCATATTATTATATTTATCATGTGGGGCGTATGGGTGCATCCTAGTTACATGTTTTCAACAGATTACTCAGTGTGAATGTGGTGTGTGCCTTGCATCCTTCACAAGGAGCTGATCCCTCCTACCCAAAACTAGTAATATTAAATTAGAGGTAGCCACTCTAATTTGCATGACGAGGTAACCCCTCCAAGTATTCATACACGTTGATATTTCATGACCTATATTGGCTAATGGTAAATATGTTAAACAGTTTTTATAAGAAAAACATAAGGCTATTCAAACTATAAACCTAGTTTTACTAAGATATAACCGGGTTAACCAGGACTTAGTCTTTTCCGCTGCTTCATGCTATTAGTCTTATTTATGTTTCAGCCTTCATGCTATATCGTATATCCGTGCACTGAGCGTTATGGTCAGCCGTTACTTTCCTTCCCATGTCCCAAAACGGCAGGTACCCAAGGACCAGACTCGAGCATTTTGGAGGACATGCATAGGATGGAAGCTCCCATAGACTTCTTCTCCTTTTGCCTTCATATACTGATGCTTGTTTAAGTCTTTTATTCATTTCATTTACTTTATTATGTTTTGGGCTTATGTTTGGGAACCGATGTTTGATTTCGTTTTACCCTATGGTCATGTATGTTTTACTACATATTACCTTGCATGCTTTGATGACACGCCATAATCACGCGTGACATTCCATTTATCAAAATGGGGTGTTACAAAACTACTAAGTGAAAACATAATTGAGAAAGAAAGGGTAAATGTGTGTGTTTTTCACACACTAGCTAACTATTCAAAATAAACTATCCTATTGGTATTTATAGAGTGAAAATGGAATGAAGGAGGTGTTGATGACGTTTTCCAACCAATCCGAAGTTTCCAGGTGTCTTCATCTGCTCAATTGAAAATTCGTGTTCTTGATCAAATTTGGGAAAAAATTATTCCTTGGATGAAACGTTGAATAACCAAGTGGGTTGAGTTCGCCTAGTGATGATGATCACTTTTGGTGTTGAAAGCTTTTCTTGAAATGGCTTTGATCGATCTATGCAATCTAGGAATAAAGAGTACCACATGGCATGCTAATAATGGTTGAAAGAATAAGACACAGATCATTATCCGTTTACTTATTTATGATTGGTTGTTCAAACTGAGTAAAGATTCGCCCATTCATTCTCTTTCTTAATTTATAGAGGGTTATGTGGCAATCCGACTGAAGGGTTTAAGAGCTTCTCGTTGGTCCATTTCTTTATCACACTGATTAGGCTTAAACTTCTTTCCAAATTTCGCAATATTGTTCCTTTTGGTTATCAGCCTTGTATCTTGAGCTTCAAACTTCAACAACTTGTCATTCTTGGCCATTTGACTTCATATTTGACCATATTTTACCCTTTGACTTGTTGACTTTGACTTTGACCAGATTTGACTTTGTTCTTGACATTTCTAACTTGGCACTTTTAGTCCCTCTACTTTGAAAGTTGTCAAGAAAGGTCCTTTGACTTTAACTTGTCATCTTGAGTCCCTCTTTTGTCTTTTCTTCATCATAAATGAATTGAATTCCATGTTTGCATCAAATTTATATCTTTTTTACCTACACAAGCACAAACAACAAAGAATACCCATAATACTGCTTTTACACATTAAATCAGGTATTTTTCTTTGTGTTTTAGGGTTAAATATGATATAATTGATATGAGATTTCACTCATATCAAATCTCCTACACTTGATCATTGTCATGACCTCATACAATGCCATATTTCAAAGCTCTAAATTACATTTTCCTCATAATTAATCCACCTTGGCCAATATGAAATGCTTTTACACTACACTACACTACACTATATGATGCATGATTTTGATTTTTATAATGCAATGCAAGGAATACAATTCTATTTATATATTTTTGGATTTTCATGAAATGGTTTTGATGGAAATAACTCATAAAGAAAATCAATGACTATGATTAGGGCTTTTGTAACATGAACACTTATCATCCTCAAGTTTCACTTTCCCTATACCAAGCTTAAAAACAAGATCATTGTTATCCATAAGTAAAAGTGCATATACTTATTCATACAAATTAATTGTGTTACCATTATACCCCCACTTATTATGCATCTAAAACCGGTTATTATTTGAGCAAATTGCTTTTGGGAAAATTTGTCATTATTTAAAGCGTGAATATAAGAAGTGTAAAATCTGAAAATAAGGAAGCACGGTTTTAATCCTAAGTAACCATCTTATCCATTACTCGAAAAACCACTCACAATTGATATAAGTCCGACCCAAAATAATAAGTTATTCGACCTATGTGTAATATCCTTATGTCATGTATTAATAAGTAGCTACACAATCGCTAAGGAAAGAAAAATAAAACTCACGTAATAATTTATATCCGCCGCCTTTTTGAGATCTTGGATCTTCAATCCCGCAACCCGTCAAGGTAATTGTGGAAACCTTAGTTTCCTCGAATCTTTTAGCTGCTAGGCATAACCATTGTTCATGTGATCATACAATCACAGCGGAATAGAACAACAATTAGGAAACAAGGTGTTTAGGCACAAGACACATAATTACTAACAATTGGATTGCTCATTATATTAATAACAAACAATCACTAGGTGTGTATACATTGAATCCCACACCTAGTCGACACACGCTTTAGATTTACATTGTGAATAAAGTTATATGAATAAAACCTAAGACCATTGTTCCTTTTATAGACTAAGGATTAGGGTTTACAAGAGATAAGATCAAATAAAACATGTGTATCTTCTATTTAAATAAACTAATACAGAATATTAATAAATAATATTCTGAATATTTAACCTAAATAGATATTTCCAACAGCGTTTGACTTCTATTGACATCTGTCAGCGTTGCGTTAACACTTGTAAACGCTTAGACACAATGTGTCAGCGTTGAAGTGAATGCTTCATGTTTTCTTCGTTTTGAGTTTCTGCCACATCAACTTTTTGACCCAACAATCTTCCCCTAGTTGATGTCGGCAAAACTCTATGTGTATCTCTTGTAAGTGGCACATCATCTTCAGATTGCTTCCCCTCAAGTGTAGCATGCATGTCTTCCCCTTTTTGTTACATCAATAGGGAAGGAAACTGTCACACACGTGAATTTTTGAATCTATTTAATTTACGTGAAACGCGATGGTTCGGGTTAGACTTGTATGTCTATTGATGTCCCCGATTGATTGCGCGTGTTTTTGTACGAATTTAAAGTTTTGTATGAATAACAATTATGAAAACTATTAATTGAATGACCACTATTCGTTTACATTACGTATTAGAAATTTCTATTATCATGAGTCGAGATTTATTTACATCAATGTAATTCCGGTTAAGAATTTCGTTACACTAATTAAACACCTCATTTGATACACATTAAAGATTTCTGTATTCTTTTCCTCAAAACAAACTATTATAAAACACCACTACTACTAAAATCTAAACATTTAGATTTGTTTAAACTACTCTACACTACAAAAGAAATAAAAACCCTTACAACTTTACACATTCAAAAACCAAAACCGGTCCCCCCTATTTTCCCATGAGCCACGTTTTTAATATTGTACCCATTCAATTAAATATTTACTGTGCTATTTTACAACAAGTACTCTAATCCTAGCCAACCCAAGTACTCTCTTACCCCTATTTTACTACCATAGAACATGATCTCTGTCCCATGCTTCTTCCCCATGCGAAACCCATCTTCCCATGCTAGTTCACTTACCCGGTCCTTAGTTACCTTCAAACGAGACCCTGAACTAAACCCCAACAAGTTTCACTAACCCTAATGACACTATTTACCTATAAATACCCAACAAGTTACTCACTCAAACACACACACTTAAAACTAAACCCACTCATAGAAAACAATCTCCTATTCCCTGTGAACTCCCTAACGGGCTGCCTAGAGGAAGAAAACATAAGAGATTGTAGATTGTAGCATCAAGTGTAGATCTTTTTAAGGCACTAGTTCTCGATTCACCACTCCATCACCTACACTAAGGACTCTTTGTAAGTCATCTTAGCCTTGTTCTAAACCATACCTTGGTTGATATTGCACTTGCTCAAAACTTTGAAACCAAGAATTTGAACTAAATAAGTCACGGGTTGGGGGTTTTAGGTATATGAATAATAACCTAAACCTAATAATGGCCAAACAATGTACGCATGAGGCGTAGGACTTTAATATACGGAACATGAGACGAGGAAAACATGATGTACGTGAAGTTTATATATAGTACTATACAAACTTAGGGATAAGCAAATCACCTCTTGACTTAGATAAAAATTTCATGCGAGAATAGGGGTGAATGAGATGATACTGCTATGAAACCCTAAAAATTGTGTCTTGCATGTTTACATTAATAGATATACAACATAGATCATAGAAACAGTGAGGTTAGTACGTTAGACGTGTACCAAGTAAACAAAGGTTGCTTATTATGCATACACGTAGGCCTTAAGTATCAGGTGTTCAAATAAATGTGCTTGTATGTTGTACTTGCGTGTGTGTCGTGAACAACAAAGAAAAGAACCGAAAGAGGACCATTTCCTCGTACTATCATTCGAGTGCATGTGTGTTGCTTAATAAGTTTACCAAGAAAAACGAAATCGGAAAATATTTGGGTAAAGAAATATGATTTCATGTGGGCGTGCTTGATGTAGGAACGAGAATAGACCAACCGAAGCATGTCATGCTCTTTATTTTGGGTTGTGAACGTACATGTGGGCAAAACCCTTGACTCCCAAGTAGGAACACTAGTATTGTGTGAAACTACAAAATACATAAAGTAAAATGAGTATTTTGTTGCATGGTTTGGGTTGGGGACATAGCTTTAGGCTTAAGATTTTAAAGCAAGGCATCTAAAACAATAGTACTGGACCTTTCTTTTGCAAATTTGCACATTTCTCCTTTTGTGTATGGAACATTAATAAGGACTAAGATAAACTGCTTTTACATGCGTGTATGTGTGTGTATGCAAGATAAAATGGATGTGGAACTTATGTTTGAGCATACCACTATAATGAAAACAAAGAAAATGAAATTATATGAGACGTAGGTTGGACCCAAAAACGGAAGGTGTAATTTTGTGTGTAAGCAACAATGATGAGCTACTAACAAATAATCATGAGCTTAACAATGGGGTTTTTTTTGTTTGATTTGTCACATCAGAAGTAAAGAAAACCAAAAGGGTAGAAGTAATAGGTACATGGATGAATATGCATTGGTTAGTATAGATGCATAATATACACTCAACCTTGTGACTAGCCTCCTGCATGTGCATGTATGAGTTATGAGTGGACACAAATTAATCTTTACTTTGCCTATTTTGGATAGCCACCGAGTGTGATGTTGTGTGTAAGATAAAGGACCCAATTCATAGTACTTTCTGGCATTATATAAACTTGTAACATGGACTAGGACCCATATAAAATTAAAGTAGGAATGTGTAGGTATGTATGGTATGCATGTATAATGTAAAAGTAAGTGTGAAAGTGTGGACCACTTCTCTTTACTAATACCTACGTAGTTAGTAAACCAAAAGAAAGAAAGAGAAATAATTTTTTAGACATGTATGTATGATATGTGTATAATAATAGATGTATGCATGTATGTATGGTAATGTGAAAATGAAAAAGGAAACTTGAATCATTTTCCTTGTTTCCTACGTGGGTATGGCATCAAACAACAAAAGCAATTTCCCAAAATATAGTGTGAACACAAAGTGACTACTTTCATTTAATTTCCAATTGCTAAAAGTGTACACTTGCTAAATAAATTTCAACCATACGGCTTACTTTGCGCCTATTTTAATCGACTTAAAGGTCATGCCCCGACAAGATAAAAATATCGTTATAAAGTTGACATGGCCTAGTTTATAACGCTATTTTCCGTTTGTCTTGAAGTTAAATAACGAACTCGTAATTAATTTCCAAAGGTTGTTGATTGACACTTATAAATGATTAGATTTTGCTTGTTTAATTTTGTGTGCAAGTGTGCTACTTTGCTTGATTCTTTGTAGGACCTAGAGACTTCATAAAAATGTGATAATTATCAAATATCGAAGACCTCGCGGCCTAGTTTTTATAACAAGAACCCGATTATTTTTCGGACTAATAAATAACGATTTATTAAAGCCCAAAGTCGACCCCGTGACTAAAATGGACGAACATGAAAAATGTATAAAAACATTTTTATAAATCAAGAGCAAGTATAAATTATCAACCAAGTGTATTGTACGTTAATATTTATTTTATTTAGCCTAAGTACGGATATTTTACTTAGGTTACGAGTAGATCGTTTGCGCATCGTTTTGCGTGCCTTGATTTCCCGTGCTATCTTTATTGATCATATTCACTACTTCATCGAGGTGAGTTCCATAGCCCCACTTTTAATTGTTTTAACTATTTTGGGGTGAGAACATTGCTTGTTTTAAACGGATGAACATAAAACTTGATACGTTTGCCTACATGATGTCTAAGTAGCGATATCCTTAGATGCTTTAGCCCACTATTGTGAACCGTTAATTACTTTGTGTAAGCGCGAATGTTATGGATAGATCTATCGGGACTAACCTCCCTATCTAATTGGTTGTGTGGCCAAAGTTAGATACACTTACATTTGAGGATTTAGAAATGCTTCGGGATAGGCATTTGCTCGGGCTCTTATTATATCTTGTTGGTTGAGGTTAACGCTTCGGTGTCACGAGCTTAGACGTAGGTGGTTAAAACGTATACTTTTGATTATAATTTTGTATTTGTTACAAGATTATATGCCGGTTGCCTTGAAAATCTTATGGTTCATCACACTATTTAAACTTAAACCTATGAACTCACCAACCTTTGTGTTGACGCTTTAGCAATGTTTTTCTCAGGTTTCAAGACGGAGGAGTTATGTGGTTATGCATGGGAGATTTTTAAATGAAAATGGTTGTGACTAGTGTATGGATATTTGGATCAATATTAAAATCTTTTGAAACAATGTTTTATTATGATCTGGTGTAATTCGCTTCCGAAACAAGTTTTATGCTTTTAATTAAATTAAAACGTATTTTAAATAGTCGTTCTTTGTACCTATGTCTTTTGATAGTCATGACCGTCGCACCCCATTGTGTTGTATTACTCTGATAAATTGGGGGTGTGACAGATTGGTATCAGAGCTGTAGTTATAGAGAACTAGGTTATTTTACAAAATGATTTCTATAAACGTGAGTAAAAAATTTATTTATCGGAAAAATAATTCTAGACTATAACTATCTCTCAAAAATCTCCAAGAACCATTCACTCCACGTCTTCGATACAAGTAAGTTGTGACTTGAGATAGTTTATGATTTTTGCAATGCTAAGTTTTGAATTTGATTGCTAAGTATTATTAGCATTAGGTATACCCTTCCCATGTTTGAGTGATAACCATAGGGACATGTAATAAAACGATTTTTAAAACATCCTTGTATGGATCGTTACGATACGCAAATGGTTTGTGCCATATTTATTTGAATGGTTTTTGTCATCCTTGTTTAAATGGTTTGTGCCATATTTATTTGAATGGTTTGTGCCATCCTTGTTTAAATGGTTTGTGCCATATTTATTTGAATGGTTTGTGTCATCTTTGTTTAAATGGTTTGTGCCATATTTATTTGAATGGTTTGTGCCATATATATATATTTTCTTTTGAGATTAAACGTACGCATACTTATATTCTAGATAGTCTGCGGGACTATTATCCACTATCGAAACGTTTTGTGTTACTATGCGCCGAATTAAAAATATCGCCATGATTCCTAGAACGAAAACTATATGAATATATTTATTTACCATGGGTTTGGTAGTGTGTTAATTTGTAGTATTACTTGAATCAAGCGATACTATTATAAATGTCGAGAGGAGCAACTATTTACTGGGTTCGGTAAATTGTTACTCCACTAAACATTTATAGTAGACTCGGTTGAGTAAAAGTGACCTACATTAATTAACGGTTTCGAATTGAAATTGAATGCGACCGAGGAACGACGATGATGTCACTATTTAAAATGACATATGACGATAAAACACTTAGTACAAGTATTACTCTTGTAATGCTCCAAAGAATACGACAATTCAAAGAACAAACAAATTCCGCGATATATATAAATGCGCTGACGCGTAAGTCAAATGGTTATCAAAGACAACTTTATTGGAAATAAATTACGCAAAGACAAATCAAAATCCTTTTAGTCCATTGGTTGCGACTAAGTTATTATGACGTTATAAATTTCGAAGTTACGATATAGAAATAAATTAAAGGGTTTTACCCTTGGTTAAACAATTATGCCAATTTCTACATCAAAGGGATTATCGCGTTGTGCGATATTTTGAGAACCCTAGATGCGAAATGTGGGCGTATATTGAGATCTTAAATGCAAGGTATAAATATACAACAATGACTATAAAGTTTATCTAAGATTGCGAGCAAAACGCTAGACGAGAGCAAGATAAACGAAACATATAAGGTATAACGGAACATATTCCAAAATCAGAGAAATTCTTGTAATAAAATTTAGTAGTTGCTCGAATTGAAAATTTTGAACGATTACAGATTAAAAACATATGGAACAATTCTTGTGATGAAATTTTTGTGATAAAATTTTAGTACTCGACTCGTTTAAATCAAATTAACAATTTTTCAAGGTGTAAAAATTGTCGAATGTGTACGAACTAGCAATAATAAGTTAAGGAAAGACTTATGAAAACAAGAACTAGTACGGGCTACGTAATAGCCGTAAGCCGACTATACCTCAAAAACATACTTACTCATCCGAGTTGCAAGTAATAAACGTTTAACAAGAGGAAATTGCACAAAAATGAACGTCGTAATAGACCTAAATTGATGAAAGAATTGATTAAGGATAATTGTATTTATCCGTCCGTGCATAATCACTACTAATAGAAAGTCCAAATAATAAGTATGTGGAAGAGTATGTTAGAGGACTTTAACATTCCACGATTCACTTATTGTTTTCCATTTAAGGACTACTTGGACATTTAAGTAGACTTACGGATCGATGTACGAGAACTTACTTTAAATAAAAGAAAAATTTACAAGACATCATACAACTCATTTCTATTTTTAGAACTTTAGAAAAATACTTCACCCTTACCTATCCAATAACCGTCGTTTTACATTTGGTGACGGGCAAAAAAAAAGGAAAAATGCCTCTCATTCGGTTTGTCATTTTGCAATCCGAATCCGACAAGGAAATTACCCCCATCCGGAGCGTAATCACAATAAATTCGGATAATGAGCAAGACTCGCCAGTCGTGATGCCAAATGTCACTACGGGACTTCCTTCCATAGTCCCAAATATTTCTATTACTACCACTATGCCAATCTCCACTCCTATACATTCAACAATGCCTGAAACTTCTAAAAGAAGAAACCGTTCTTCATCACCACCACCTAATGTTACCCATCCCCCAGAAAACGAGCCTACTTCAGAAGCACTCGGATTCGATGCAGAGCACCTGATAGGCAGACTGGAGGATGTAGAGGGCGATGTGGACTTCCTTACCACGCAAGATGAGGACAAGGACTTAGTGATAGCCGAGTACGAGAGTCTCTTGAGGCTGCTGAGTCCGAGATCGCGATCTTACAAATGAGGAACGATGATTCCGAGGCTAGGCAAGCCGCGGATCATGCTCAGATTCAAGAAATCCTACACCATCTATGCCTTTAGGACTTTCTCGCCTTTCTAATAAAAGTATGATGTTTTGTAATAAATGTATGACGTGTTGTCAAGACTAAAAGAAATCATTCATTAGTTGAATGAAATTTTGTACTCTAAGCTCCAAAACTATGTATGGAACGCAGTTCAAGAATGAAATGTATGAACTTTATGATATGATCCCTTGATAATTGCATTACAATAATTGTGAGAAAAGCTTGGTCAAATTTGAACAATCGTAAGAATTGATAACAATGAAAGAACTAACAAAAATATACATTGTTTGTGCGATAATGTACACAGAGAAATTGAAATGACGGAACAAGGTTGCAAGGACCTCAAAGAGGTCATCACTCGTCAATACCAAAATACCCTTAGGGCCGTTGATGCGTTCGAAGCTAGTATCCGCACGGTTGACCGAACCATGGACCCTAGTGTTTACGAAAAAGCTAAAGAGACAAGTGTTACTCCGGTTAACACTTTTGGACCTCGAAAGACCCTTTCAAAAACTAAGGTAAATCATTTCGTTAGTGGAAGAAAAGGGCCTTATGAGAAGCGGTGCTATATGTTGAAGAACCACTCAAGGTTGAACACCATAAAGCAAAGTGCCGAAAGACTTAAACTTCACCCTATGACTAAACCAAAGAATCACTCGTGGAAAGCGCCACGTGTTTACCAAGGGAAAACTTTACCACCCCTTACTTGTTGTGCAAGGACAAATTTCTTGGAGGATGTTCCTAAACTAACTCCGATCTTGAACAAAAAGTATCTTGGTAACCTTCCATATTGCCACAAGTGTGACTACCACCACAAAGGTAGTTGCGCGAACCATTGCATGCTTTGTGATGACTTTGGGCACTTGGAGGGTGATTGCCGAGTGATAAAATCCCATGAGAACAATATGAAGGAACGCTACATGGAGGAATGTCGTTTAAGACAAGAAATACTTCAAAAAGGGGAAGAAATTGCCCAAGAAGGAAGCTCGGGGGCAAAGAGCGTCCAATACCCCACCAACATTTTACAACGTTTGTCTTTCAAGAAAGATGCACCGACAATCTTCAAGTATCAACCCAAGGGGTTCTACCCTCGTCATGGATAGAGCGTGAAAATTCATGTGTTAGGAACTATTTTACTTTTATGCAAATCAAGTGACTCGACGTCCGTCGATGTTACCACTAACAAACTTAATTATGTAATCGTACTCCATGTTTTCAATTAAATTGTCTTGTTCAATATTTAAAGCCTCTTTTGTTTAATTTACGAAAAAAATTTTATTTTTAATTTTCATGTGTCGGAGCAAAATTTATCCACCAAAATTTTTACTTAAGAAAGATCTTTATTCTACAATATTTTCTTTACCGATCAAGGAAAAGTTAATAAAGTAAATTTTTGTTAAAAAGATTTTTGTAAAATATTCTTTAGAAAATATCAAAATTGATTTTTTTTACTATAAGAAATCACCATCGAAAACACTTATTAGTGGGAATAATAATAATTGTAATAATGTAAATTAGAAGATTAATAAAGGTATTATTAATCAAACGCCGCAACTAATAACGAAATATTTTTGGTAAGAACTACCATGTAAAGTTTTGGAACCTGATTTGACGACCAACTCAATAAGGAGAACAAAAACTATTGATAAACTCGACGAGAACTAGTACGAATAATTATGGGAACTATTTTGTCGATCGAGAAAAGTGAGCATTGGTAACAAAGGAAATGCTCTATGGACTAACTTGTTGGTTATAGAAGGGAATAACGGTAACGACGAAATGCACTATGTACTACCAATATATAATTACAACCTCAAAGAGAGTCAAATTATGATGAAAAGGAGGATGCAACCGTTGGTCCCGAGACGTACGTAGCCTGATCAACTACGTATGATCGTGAATCGAACGCGAGTATGCTCATAGTAGTCATCTTAAAAATGAAATATATTAGTACTAGTAAAATATATTCAAGTGGCCCTATTCGTCAAAGAAAAATTTATTATGTGCTATGAACGTTGAGCATTGTTATACCATCTTAAGTAAAAGCTAAACCTAGTATAATTACTTTCTTCGGCACTATTACATGCCAAAGCGTATGTGACACGCAAATACTAAGAGCGCCACTTGTTTTTTACAACCGAAAACAAATTTTAAATAATAATGAGAAGAACAAAACATCATTTGATCAAAATCCAAATTTAACGGATATCCAGAACTCGCCGTAACGTAACCCATGTTAAAGAGCAATTGGGTCAAGATAAGCGTGCTTTCGTATATAATTGGAATATTGAAACCGTCCAGACAAAAATCTATTTAACGGTGTTTGAGCATCACACCACACTCGTAAGCTTAAGAAATATTATATACGTTCTTCATAGAAGGAATCCGAACGAACTATGATTTAAATATACTATTAATTGTGCACCCGTTTACCTCTCCATGAAAAAAGGAGATAAACGAGGAGGAACGCAAACTAAGTTGATTAGTTAACGAAATTATCTACTATTGAATGTCATACAAAAGGAAGAAACGTCTTGACCACCATGAGTTAGGACGATCAATTGTCCTAGATTTTTTTGGGAAACCGATTCAAGAAACCTTGACGCATACGCTACTTATCACTACCAAGTAGACGGTTAATGTGAACGGGATAAATCAAACCATGTGGAACGATATTCAAATGTGCGATATATAGTCACCTAGGCGAAAACTGACAATACACGACACTTTAAAGTGGAAATAATATGCGGGACGACGCAAAAATTAATAATGAGAAAACTCGCTAAACAAAACCGACGTCGTCGAGAAAATTTGACATTCAAGAAAAGAGTTAGGGAACGTTATAAGATCGTGCACATGTCGAAAGAAATTTTTGTTTGTTTTAATCCTAACAAGATTATAGTAATTTTAATCTTAGCAACAAACTAAAAACGAGCGCATTGAACACCACGAAAGGGAGGTAAAAATTTAGTTGACCTCTTGTTTTGACAACGACAATGACGTGCTAGTTTTGAGGACAAAACTCAATTTAAGGGATTACGAATGTCACACACGTGAATTTTTGAATCTATTTAATTTACGTGAAACGCGATGGTTCGGGTTAGACTTATATGTCTATTGATGTCCCCGATTGATTGCGCGTGTTTTTGTATGAATTTAAAGTTTTGTATGAATAACAATTATGAAAACTATTACTTGAATAACCACTATTCGTTTACATTACGTATTAGAAATTTCTATTATCATGAGTCGAGATTTATTTACATCAATGTAATTCCGGTTAAGAATTTCGTTACACTAATTAAACACCTCATTTGATACACATTAAAGATTTCTGTATTCTTTTCCTCAAAACAAACTATTATAAAACACCACTACTACTAAAATCTAAACATTTAGATTTGTTTAAACTACTCTACACTACAAAAGAAATAAAAACCCTTACAACTTTACACATTCAAAAACCAAAACCGGTCCCCCCTATTTTCCCATGAGCCACGTTTTTAATATTGTACCCATTCAATTAAATATTTACTGTGCTATTTTACAACAAGTACTCTAATCCTAGCCAACCCAAGAACTCTCTTACCCCTATTTTACTACCATAGAACGTGATCTCTGTCCCATGCTTCTTCCCCATGCGAAACCCATCTTCCCATGCTAGTTCACTTACCCAGTCCTTAGTTACCTTCAAACGAGACCCTGAACTAAACCCCAACAAGTTTCACTAACCCTAATGACACTATTTGCCTATAAATACCCAACAAGTTACTCACTCAAACACACACACTTAAAACTAAACCCACTCATAGAAAACAATCTCCTATTCCCTGTGAACTCCCTAACGGACTGCCTAGAGGAAGAAAACATAAGAGATTGTAGATTGTAGCATCAAGTGTAGATCTTTTTAAGGCACTAGTTCTCGATTCACCACTCCATCACCTACACTAAGGACTCTTTGTAAGTCATCTTAGCCTTGTTCTAAACCATACCTTGGTTGATATTGCACTTGCTCAAAACTTTGAAACCAAGAATTTGAACTAAATAAGTCACGGGTTAGGGGTGTTAGGTATATGAATAATAACCTAAACCTAATAATGGCCAAACAATGTACGCATGAGGCGTAGGACTTTAATATACGGAACATGAGACGAGGAAAACATGATGTACGTGAAGTTTATATATAGTACTATACAAACTTAGGGATAAGAAAATCACCTCTTTACTTAGATAAAAATTTCATGCGAGAATAGGGGTGAATGAGATGATACTGCTATGAAACCCTAAAAATTGTGTCTTGCATGTTTACATTAATAGATATACAACATAGATCATAGAAACAGTGAGGTTAGTACGTTAGACGTGTACCAAGTAAACAAAGGTTGCTTATTATGCATACACGTAGGCCTTAAGTATCAGGTGTTCAAATAAATGTGCTTGTATGTTGTACTTGCGTGTGTGTCGTGAACAACAAAGAAAAGAACCGAAAGAAGACCATTTCCTCGTACTATCATTCGAGTGCATGTGTGTTGCTTAATAAGTTTACCAAGAAAAACGAAATCGGAAAATATTTGGGTAAAGAAATATGATTTCATGTGGGCGTGCTTGATGTAGGAACGAGAATAGACCAACCGAAGCATGTCATGCTCTTTATTTTGGGTTGTGAACGTACATGTGGGCAAAACCCTTGACTCCCAAGTAGGAACACTAGTATATGTGAAACTACAAAATACATAAAGTAAAATGAGTATTTTGTTGCATGGTTTGGGTTGGGGACATAGCTTTAGGCTTAAGATTTTAAAGCAAGGCATCTAAAACAATAGTACTGGACCTTTCTTTTGCAAATTTGCACATTTCTCCTTTTGTGTATGGAACATGAATAAGGACTAAGATAAACTGCTTTTACATGCGTGTATGTGTGTGTATGCAAGATAAAATGGATGTGGAACTTATGTTTGAGCATACCACTATAATGAAAACAAAGAAAATGAAATTATATGAGACGTAGGTTGGACCCAAAAACGGAAGGTGTAATTTTGTGTGTAAGCAACAATGATGAGCTACTAACAAATAATCATGAGCTTAACAATGGGGTTTTTTTTGTTTGATTTGTCACATCAGAAGTAAAGAAAACCAAAAGGGTAGAAGTAATAGGTACATGGATGAATATGCATGGGTTAGTATAGATGCATGTAAATAGGTAGTAATATACACTCAACCTTGTGACTAGCCTCCTGCATGTGCATGTATGAGTTATGAGTGGACACAAATAAATCATTACTTTGCCTATTTTGGATAGCCACCGAGTGTGATGTTGTGTGTAAGATAAAGGACCCAATTCATAGTACTTTCTGGCATTATATAAACTTGTAACAGGGACTAGGACCCATATAAAATTAAAGTAGGAATGTGTAGGTATGTATGATATGCATGTATAATGTAAAAGTAAGTGTGAAAGTGTGGACCACTTCTCTTTACTAATACCTACGTAGTTAGTAAACCAAAAGAAAGAAAGAGAAATAATTTTTTAGACATGTATGTATGATATGTGTATAATAATAGATGTATGCATGTATGTATGGTAATGTGAAAATGAAAAAGGCAACTTGAATCCTTTTCCTTGTTTCCTACGTGGGTATGGCATCAAACAACAAAAGCAATTTCCCAAAATATAGTGTGAACACAAAGTGACTACTTTCATTTAATTTCCAATTGCTAAAAGTGTACACTTGCTAAATAAATTTCAACCATACGGCTTACTTTACGCCTATTTTAATCGACTTAAAGGTCATGCCCCGACAAGATAAAAATATCGTTATAAAGTTGACATGGCCTAGTTTATAACGCTATTTTCCGTTTGTCTTGAAGTTAAATAACGAACTCGTAATTAATTTCCAAAGGTTGTTGATTGACACTTATAAATGATTAGATTTTGCTTGTTTAATTTTGTGTGCAAGTGTGCTACTTTGCTTGATTCTTTGTAGGACCTAGAGACTTCATAAAAATGTGATAATTATCAAATATCGAAGACCTCGCGGCCTAGTTTTTATAACAAGAACCCGATTATTTTTCGGACTAATAAATAACGATTTATTAAAGCCCAAAGTCGACCCCGTGACTAAAATGGACGAACATGAAAAATGTATAAAAACATTTTTATAAATCAAGAGCAAGTATAAATTATCAACCAAGTGTATTGTACGTTAATATTTATTTTATTTAGCCTAAGTACGGATATTTTACTTAGGTTACGAGTAGATCGTTTGCGCATCGTTTTGCGTGCCTTGATTTCCCGTGCTATCTTTATTGATCATATTCACTACTTCATCGAGGTGAGTTCCATAGCCCCACTTTTAATTGTTTTAACTATTTTAGGGTGAGAACATTGCTTGTTTTAAACGGATGAACATAAAACTTGATATGTTTGCCTACATGATGTCTAAGTAGTGATATCCCTAGATGCTTTAGCCCACTATCGTGAACCGTTAATTACTTTGTGTAAGCGCGAATGTTATGGATAGATCTATCGGGACTAACCTCCCTATCTAATTGGTTGTGTGGCCAAAGTTAGATACACTTACATTTGAGGATTTAGAAATGCTTCGGGATAGGCATTTGCTCGGGCTCTTATTATATCTTGTTGGTTGAGGTTAACGCTTCGGTGTCACGAGCTTAGACGTAGGTGATTAAAACGTATACTTTTGATTATAATTTTGTATTTGTTACAAGATTATATGCCGGTTGCCTTAAAAATCTTATGGTTCATCACACTATTTAAACTTAAACCTATGAACTCACCAACCTTTGTGTTGACGCTTTAGCAATGTTTTTCTCAGGTATCAAGACGGAGGAGTGATGTGGTTATGCATGGGAGATTTTTAAATGAAAATGGTCGTGACTAGTGTATGGATATTTGGATCAATATTAAAATCTTTTGAAACAATGTTTTATTATGATCTGGTGTAATTCACTTCCGAAACAAGTTTTATGCTTTTAATTAAATTAAAACGTATTTTAAATAGTCGTTCTTTGTACCTATGTCTTTTGATAGTCATGACCGTCGCACCCTATTGTGTTGTATTACTCTGATAAATTGGGGGTGTGACAGAAATAGTGTATGCAATCAAAGATTCTCCAAATGTAGGCTCTATGTAATGATCTTGAAGAGAAATAACTATAATAATCTTGATGTAGAAGTAGAGTAACCCAAACCTATGTTCCATGTCTTGTACTATCCACGTGATAAAGAACTTATACTCATGGCACAAAGTATAAGTAGACATCGATCCCATTGTCAAAATCCTCATCCTTTTTGAGACACTAAACACGATAATGTAACTCATTCAAGTGATAGCATCTTCAAATGCTAGATTTTGATAAGTCTTCATCACCAACCATTAAAAACACAAACAAGTTATCTTGAAAGTTAATTGTTATGCTAATTACTTTCAAGATATGATAGAACATAAACTCGCGAAAATCTTCTTCGAACATCAAACTTACCATAAGAATTCTTCCCCTTAAGCTAACATCTCTTCATGACAAGTCTTAATGAAACAATATCTTCTTATGTAAAAGTTGTTACTGAATAACTCTTTCACAAGGCTATCCCGATTATATAATAAACATTACTCCAATAATACTTCACTAATTGGTGCTAACTTAGAAAAATCATTGTCCCCTTTAAAAATATCCGAGCCATTAATATCATAATGATATTCTGAAAAAAACGGAGATCCCATGTACCTTCGTGTGTAAATACCTCTTTTTGTGTGCCAAAATCTTATCAATTTTCCAAACAGCAACTAATCCTTTGTCATCCAAGATCCTTCACTGTCCAAGATCTCATCAGTGTGTGTTATCCAATATCGGACAACACTTGTCAGCATTTGAAACACAATATCTCGGACGACACATGGACTTTCTGTCAGCGCCTATGTATAAATCTGTCAGCGCCAACTTTGTACCTGTCCGCGTCTGGCCATCAGCGTATCATCCATGCCTTGTCAGTGTCACACCAACATATATCAGCGTCACACCAACATCTATCAGCGTCTACATAACACATGTCAGCGGCTAATCGATCTAGGGTTTTATAAACCCTAAATCATGATTTTATGTTAAAACCATAAACTGCAGTGAACTTCGACATCAAATATCTTCTTCATGAGAGATCAGATCGAAGATCCCTTTAGTGAGATCCTAGACACAAGTGTCAAGAACCTACAACAAAAATTTCACGATGATCTAACGGTTAACGAAGGAGAAATCGCGTTTTTACTATTACTGTTCACAGAAAACAGCATATGATCAATGTTGACTTTGATGCTTAATAACTTTTTCTTGGGGACAGATCTCGACAATCCCTCCGGTAGATATCTAGATATATGTGCGTAGAACACACACATAAAATTTCGTGGCGATCCAACGGTTCAATAAAAATTTATGGCCTTCTGAATACTACTGTGCACACAAAATCGCCCAGAAAAATCCTATACGAATTTTTCTTCCATCACATAACACG
Organism: Glebionis coronaria; assembly: GCA_025667525.1. Lineage (NCBI taxonomy): Eukaryota > Viridiplantae > Streptophyta > Magnoliopsida > Asterales > Asteraceae > Glebionis > Glebionis coronaria. The sequence continues at coordinate 586,001,132 of CM046874.1, read as the reverse complement.
AACACCTTGTTGATCCTAGCATCACGAGCCACGGGGCTATGATACCAACTGTGGAAACCTTAGTTTCCTCGAATCTTTTAGCTGCTAGGCATAACCATTGTTCATGTGATCATACAATCACAGCGGAATAGATTAACAATTAGGAAACAAGGTGTTTAGGCACAAGACACAAAATTACTAACAGTTGGATTGCTCATTATATTAATAACAAACAATCACTAGGTGTGTATACATTGAATCCCACTCCTAGTCGACACACGCTTTAGGTTTACATTGTGAATAAAGTTATATGAATAAAACCTAAGACCCTTGTTCCTTTTATAGACTAAGGATTAGGGTTTACAAGAGATAAGATCAAATAAAACATGTGTATCTTCTATTTAAATAAACTAATACAGAATATTAATAAATAATATTCTAAATATTTAACCTAAATAGATATTTCCAACAGCGTTTGACTTCTGTCAGCGTTGCGTTAACACTTGTCAACGCTTAGACACAATGTGTCAGCGTTGAAGTGAATGCTTCATGTTTTCTTCGTTTTGAGTTTCTGCCACATCAACGTTTTGACCCAACAGTAATATTGGATTGGAGCAACTATTAAATCCCCGCAACCCTTGTGAGAGTAATATTAGAATTCAAAAGCTACTATGATTAACACTTCACTGCCCCTCTTGGGAGTCGTGTATAATTGTTTTTTTTCTTTTTTTTTCTAGCCACTCATTTTTTATATAAGCCGCTCTTATTTTTCTTTATTCCTCACAAATAAAATAAAAAGAATAAAAGGAAAAACACCCGCTAAGTATTAAGCATGACATAACTCTAGTACACATAAAACGTTCTAACTTAGAATCTTAAGACGTACTTATACCAACCACGAATGATTAGTCAAAAATGCATAAGAGACTAAAAACCGATTAAAACCGTTCTTGATTATTTATTAACATATATACATGCGTTGACGAGAAAAGTAAAGGTTACGAAAGGGGATATAAAAGCCACAAGTAATTAATATGAAGTTTGTCTAGCCCTTTACACTTACTTCAAACTCTATCATCTCTCGTTCTCCACAATTTAAAATCTCAAATAATGAGACTAGTGGATGCTTAGCCTAATAAACCAATAAACGTCTACATGGTTAAGGATACTAGCTAGAGTAAGCTTGAAAAGCAAACTCGGATTAAGTCAAAATATTCATGGCGGGCCTAATATGTCAAAGACTCCTAAATTTGTTAAACCATACCCTTTATTATATTTTCTATTTTTTTTATATTTTTGGTAAAAAATAAAAGAAATATATACAATGCTAATGTGTTATGCAAATGAAAAATGATTGATGCAAAAATTATGAATGCATATTTTTGGTGGCCAAAGTAGATCAAAAATTTGAAAAATGTTTGAAAAATTAATTTCCCAGTTATCATGAAGGCAATGAAAATGTCCTAGGTAAGGTCACTTCGATAGAAGACCCCCTACATTTAATATAAACATTATCCTCAATGTTTAAGGGTATTGGAGTAAACTCCCCTACACTTATGACATTGATAACTTTGCTTAACATAATTTAAGGAAAGGTCTACTAAACTGAATTCATTTTAGATATTATTAAGAGTCAATTTTGAATCACAAAAGTAACGAAGTGAACCCGATATAAGGGCCTCCTCCATAAGCTCCAATGCATGCGATGAGAGAGAGAAACCCTAAAAACACCAAGAAGACAAAAGAGAAGCACCCCTACACTTAATCTCATCTATATACCCTTTATTCCTATCCTACCACACTCTAGGCTAAATGATCTAATCCTAGTTATTCAAGCTTGATTTAATGAGTCTCTAGCTTGACTCTTCCCATAATGAAATAATTCATAGGGAAAATGGGGATCTCTTGGATCATTTCAACAGAAATGTCCTCCCTAAAGTAATGCTTAACACGATGACCATTCTCTTTGAAATTTGGGCCATTTGGTTGAGACAACTCAATAGTCTCATATGGAAATACTTGAGCAATAGTGAATGAACCGGACCATCGTGACTTAAGCTTGCCCGCAAAAAGCTTCAACCGTGATTTAAATAGTAAAACCGACTCTCCAACTTTGAACTCACGGGTCTTGATCTTAGCATCATGCAATTGCTTATTCTTTTCCTTATAAAGCAACAAGTTTTCATAGGCATCGTTTCTAAGCTCATTCATCTCATTAAGTTGATCTTTCCTATGTGAACCGGCTTGGTCTAGATCAAATTTAGCCCATTTAAGAGCCCATGAAGCCTTAGTTCTAACTCAAATGGGAGGTGGCATGCTTTTCCATAAACAAGTCTATAAGGTGTATAACCAATTGGTGTCTTAAAACCGGTTCTAAAAGCCCACAAAGCATCATCAAGCTTATCCGACCAAGAAGCTCGATGCTCTCCCACCGTACGTTCTAAAATCCTCTTTAAACCTCGATTTGTGACCTCGGTTTGCCCATTGGTTTGAGGGTGATACGCGGTAGAAAGTCTATGGTTAACACCACACTTCTTCATCATTCTTGTAAATTGATCATTATAAAAATGAGTCCCACTATCACTTATGATGACACGAGGTACACCAAATCTAGCAAATAATTGCTTTAAGAACTTTACTACAACTCGAGCATCATTAGTAGGCAAGGACTTAGCCTCAACCCACTTAGAAACATAATCCATCACTACGACTATGTACATATTTCCTTTTGATGATGGAAAAGGTCCCATAAAATCTATGCCCCATACATCAAATATCTCACATTCTTGTATGAAATTTTGTGGCATCTCATCTCTTTGATTAATTTTTCCTTGTCTTTGACAAACATCACAATATTTCACCATTTCTTGGACATCTTTGTAAATGGAAGGCCAATAGTAACCCGAATCAAAGACTTTTTTAGCCATGTAGTTAGGCCCAAAATGCCCCCCCCCCCCCCCCCCCGTGGGTCCCTTATGGCAAGCTTCTAAGATATTAAATGCTTCGGGGCCATCTACACAACGTCTTATGATTTGGTCCGCCCATTGCCTAAAGAGGTAAGGGTCATCCCAAAAGTAATATTTAGCTTCATTGAGAAACTTTTTATTTTGTTGGGATATAAGACCCTCAATAAGCACATCCCCCACAAGATAATTTGAAATATCCGCAAACCAAGGGGTGGCATCCTCTTGGGAATATATAGACATAAGTTCGTCAAGTGGAAAGGATTCATTAATTTCCTTATGAGGTAATTCTCCTAGATAAGATACTCAAGTCTACTCAAATGATCCGCCGCTAAATTCTCGGCTCGTTTCTTATCACAAATTTCTATGGAAAACTCTTGGAGCAACAAAACCCATCTGATAATTAGCTTTTGTGTGTTTTTCTTCCTCGTATTGTTCGTACTCGATTCAATTCGAATTGATCACGGTTTAGGGTGGAATAATTGATGTTGGTCACTAAAAGGGGGAGCTTGATTATCTATAAATACTAAATTGGGTTAAGACGAATAACAAATATAAAGAGATAGGACAAATTTAAGACTTAATAAAATAAACACGAAAGCTTTAAAACTGTTACGAAATAGCAAGAGAATTAAAGTGATTAAAAACTAAATTAAAAGTATATTTGAAAACTCTAATATTAAACTAAGATAAGACTAGTTTAAAAAGAACACTAAGTAAAAATGCGGGAAAAGTTAAATTTGAAATTAAAAATAAAAACAAGAAATAAAAATCAAAACTTGTGAATGGATCATAGCTGGGATCGTGGCCCAGATCGCAGCAGACGATCGTGGTCTTGGATCGCAATCCAGATCGTACTCACTATTGCAACACGGATCGTGACAAGTGATCGTAGCAAGGGATCGCAGCAATGGATCGCACCCAACGATCGTGCTCTAGATCGTAGTATGGATCACAACTCAGATCGCACTCAAGATAGCAATGAGGGATCGCAAGATTGGACCATGGCCTGCGATCATGACTTCTATCTGAGTCTCGGATCGTGACAACCGATCTTAACCAACTGATCGTACCTTTCGATCGTGGTCTGGATCGTAGCAATCGATCGCAGCTCACTATCATAGTATGTGATAACAGTTTTTGATCGCAGTAATGGATCGCAAGTAGAAACCCTAGGTTTATACGATCACACTTACTCGATCAGAACAAGAAAACCCTTAAAACTGTAACGATGGGGTACAAATAGCAAATAAGCCGAACTGAATAAGCACTTTTCAAAATAAGCAACTACCAAAACTTTACCAAATCATTATTAAAAAGAACTAAATGAGCTACTAATGAAAAAATTTTAAAACACTAAATAAGCAAAATTTATAAAACAAACTTTAGAAAGATTAAATTTTTAAGACACTTAAATGGAAATAAGCTAAACACGAAATAAGCTAAAAGTGCAAAAAGCTAAGACCATGAATAACATGAAATTTATAGGAACAAAAAGATAAACTTTTTAATCAAATAAGCATCAAGATTAAACAAGATACATACTTAATCCGAATCAAAATCACAATCAAAAACAAGAAAGGTAGAATAAAATAGATGATGAAAAGCTTGAACTTGAACTTGAACTTGAACTTGTAGATTAAGGATTCCAATACAAGATTAAATGAAAAGCTTATAACTTGAAAGAAAAATGGAAGAAATCTAGAGAGAGAAAGTAGAATCACCTAATTCTCTATAAAGATATGAAAACTAAGAAAAATAAAAAATGACAATCTAACTAACACCCTCCTAATGAAAGATTAGGAGGGTATATATAGGAGAAGGGAGGTGTGGTGTGTTGCTTCTTTCTTCCTTTTTGTCTTCTCGTCTTTTTAAATGACTCGTCTTTCTCGACTTTGTCTCGAGATTAGTCGAATGATAAAATGAACTCGTCTTCTAATTTTCTTCTTTTAGTAGACTTGGTTCTTCGGCTTTGTCAAACTTCCGTCTTTAGTATTTTTCTTTGATAAATCTTCAGAATAGGCCTTTGACTTCCGTTCTTCTTGCACTTTTGATCTTTTGACTTCGTCTTTTGTCTTTTTCTTCGATAAAAGACCGTGTAAGCCCGTGTTTTCTTCCTTTTTCACATTTTGGTCCTAAAACACAACAAAAACACAAACCACGCATAATTCCGACTTTTACGACATTAAATACACGTTTTGGATTGGTTTTTATTATAATTAAGTGGTAAAAGGATAAGTGTTTTCACACTTATTAAATCCCCTACACTTGACCATTGCAATGCCCTCATGCAATGCATTAGTTTCAAAGCACGATTTACATTTTTCATCATAATTAACCCACTTTGGCCTTTATTAAATACTAAACACTAAGGAAACCAAAAAGATTAGAAAATTACAAAATGCAAGAAGGAAGAACAAGTAAATAGATCGAAGACTTACATTAGGGCTTTGGTTGTCATGAATTTTATCACCCTCAAGTTTCGCGTTCCCCAAACCAAGCTTAAAAACGAGATCATTGTTATTATAAGTTAGTAAGCTAACACTCACTCATGTGGCCCAATTATTCACTTATACTCCCTTATTCCTAGGTGTATCTCTTATATTTTATTATTGTCTTGAATGATCACGAGGATGCATTGTTGACTTATTTCGATAGCTTATTTAGGCTGAAAATAAAGTTGGACGATTTAATGAATAGCTAGCTAAAGGACAAAATCTTTTAAAACTGCTTCTCGGGACCTCATAAAGTTTATATCTTGGCATAACTCGCTTCGCGATTTGAGACCTTTCTCGGACCGATATTTGGCAGTGACTTCATACTTCGAATCTTGAGAGACGTTCTTGAAATAATGGTTTTCTCTTCATAACAGCAATTTCTTCACTTGAAGTTTTTGAGAGATTCTTCATACTTGGACTACGACTTCTTCATTTTTCTCCAATCTTTATTTTGGATATTGATATACAACGATCCGCCTCCTTTTAGGACTTGGATCTCTTTATCCTCATACCTTGCTAGGGTCTTTTCAGATAGACTTCTCCATGATCTTTAGGGGAGTATTTGCTTTTCGTCATGTGTCTCGATCCTTCATATTTATTTTTGATAAATGATTCTTCACATCAATTTGGATCTTTAGCAACAAAATGTAGCCCTCATGTCTTGTTAGGACCTTTTCGGACTCGCCAATCTTCGCATCCCTCTTCAATAAGTTATGCCTTGGCTATGAACTCTAATTAATACCGAGTAACTTTTAAACGATATTGGGCTAGAAGCTAAGTAACTTTTCAAATCATACGACCTTACTTATTGCAATTAAATTTATTAACAAGCGATAGGAGAAAAAGCTCATAATTAACTCACATAAATTCATGAAAGAATACCAAACTTATAATTGACTCTATCATCTCTCGTTCTCCACAATTTAAAATCTCAAGGAATGAGACTCGTGGATGCTTGGCCTATTAAATCAAAGTTTTGGGTTTTCAAGTCATCTATAGGATCTTGCACCTTCTTAGACTTTTTCAAGTTTAGAATTTGCATTCTAAAGTTCCCTTGATAAACGACTTTCTAGGATCAATTATAGGAACTTGCGAAAAGTTCTTGTTCTTAACCCGTAAGAGTTAAGACTTTCGCGTTTTAAAGTTCCCTATATAAAAGCCTAGCAAAACTTAATTTAAACACGTTAAAGATACTAGCTAGAGTAAACTTGGATTAGTAAACTCGGGTTGAGTCAAAAGATTCATGACGGGCCTAATATATCAAAGACATCTAAACTCATTAAAACTATTTTATTCCTTTGTTTTTTCTTTTAACTTTATTTTTGAAATGAAATATATACATACGATGCGATAACAAAAGGATAGAACATAAAAGAATAAATGAAAAATACTACTTGGCCAAAATAGATCAAAAATTTTGAAAAATGTCAAAAAATTAGATTTTCCGGTTAAAATGAGGACATATGCATGGAAAAGCCCACTTAACTTCGATAGAAGTCCCCCTACACTTGATATAAACATTGCCCTCAATGTTTAAGCATGCGGGAGTAAACTCCCCTACACTTAGGATATTATGCATGTTGTTTAAATCTTGCTAAGGGGAAGGACAACTAAAGTGATTTCAATGGCAACATATAAGATATGAAATATTGAATCACAAGAGTTTAGGATAGAACCGGGAAGACGGGTACACGGGATCACGGGTCGTCAAATATCATCAAAAGTGCTCATTGAAGCTTTAATCCCTGCACATCATAAGAAACAAGACAACAAACACCTATGTAGCTCCCCCTACACTTATTATGAAAACGGGTAAAGGATAGATCATCAGGTTGCCTCCCGAGAAGCGCTTGTTTTTGTTAACCGAGTCACGAGCCTGACTCGACCCAGAACTAATTCAAGGGAAACGTGATGAGGGATGGAATCATCTCATGAGAGATGTCCTCACCAAAGTACAGCTTAACACGCTGGCCATTCACTTTGAAATTTGGCCCATTTGGTTGTGATAACTCAATGGTGCCATAAGGGAAGACTTTGGCGACGGTGAGTGGACCAGACCAATGGCTCTTAAGCTTGCCAGAAAAGATTTTCAACCGAGAGTTAAAGAGTAAAACTTGATCACCTATGTGAAACTCTCGGTTCTTAATTTTGGAATCATGAATGAGCTTGGTTTTCTCCTTGTAGATCAATGAATTCTCATAAGCTTCATTCCTCAGTTCATTAAGTTCATTGAGTTGGATCTTCCTAAGATCACCGACTTTGTTGATATCAAAATTAGCCCATTTCAAGGCCCAATAAGCCTTATGCTCTAACTCAATGGGGAGGTGGCATTTCTTTCCATACACAAGACGATATGGAATGCAACCAATAGGTGTCTTATATGCGGTACTGAAAGCCCACAAAGCATCATCTAACTTATCGGCCCATGAGGCACGATGCTCTCCCACAGTACGCTCTAAGATTCTCTTAAGACCACGGTTAGAAATCTCGGCTTGACCATTTGTTTGTGGATGATACGCGATGGAAAGACGGTGATTGACACCATACTTAGCCATGACTCGTGCAAATTGATCATTGTAAAAATGAGTCCCACGATCACTGATAGCACGAGGAACACCGAATCGAGCAAATAATTGTTTCAGAAAGTTCACAACCACCCTCGCATCGTTCGTAGGTAAAGTCTTTGCCTCAACCCATTTAGATACGTAGTCATCGGCTACGAGGATGTACTTGTTGTAAAACCCGCATGCTTTTACCATGAATAGTACCTTTAGATCGTACGTACAAGATTAAAACTTACCTTTTATAGCATGTTTACGTTCACGTATAGGAATTTTAAGTATTATGTACGTGTTAGAACACGATAAGCATTTATTACGTTTGAACACACGATAATCATTCGAATAATAATTATAATCATGAACATGCGATCATGAAATCATGAACGTAATTTAATCACGAGATAATATTGTTTACGTATATATATTTATTACGAACACGAATAAATATATTAAGTCATGATCAATAATTAATTAGAACACATAAAACACGAACACGATAAAACACGAACACACTATAACATTTAGACTCGGAAAAGGTACGGGTTACCCCATGTGGGGCCCCCTACCCGCGGCTACACCAAGAAAATGGGCCAAGCCCATTTTAATTTTACTAAAACAAGGGAATTAGGGAAATCTTGTGTCATTATTCACAAAACAAGAAATTAACAAAAACCCTAAAATCTTTTCTTCTTCCTTCTCTTTGGCCGCTGGATTCAAGACACCAAAAGGGGGTGTTCGGTTGATTTTTGATCTTGGAAATTGTGCAAGCATTCGTGTGTGTTCATCCTCATTTGTTTCACGTAATCGTTATAACCTTTTTAACCTTTTCTTTTATGTTTTGATTTAATGAATCACATAAAATCATGATGTTTTTAAAAACTAATTAAAAACAATTATTAAAACATGTCTATGATCATGGGGTAAATCAAAACAAGGGTTTTAGGGGTGTTTTGTGTTGGCCGACGCCTAACCGAGCCCTAAGGGGTCTCGGCTTGGCTTATTACCCACCACCGAGACCATATGGTCTCGGTATGGTAGTGGTGGTCCCACGGCAGCAGCAAACAAGGGGAACCCCGACCTTGGTTCGGTGTATGGTGTTGATTACGGGTCCGGTTCATGGTTTCTACTCACGGGTCCAGTTCATAGATTATTTTTAAGGTTTATGATTTTAATAGTTATGTGTTAAAAATTAAATTAATAAAACATGACATGATTAATTTAATTAACATGACTTAGGTTATAAATTTAATTATTAGATCATGTATTTTAACCTAAGTATTTATATTTAATTAGACTTTATAATTAATTAATTATTAAAAACCATGACAATAATTAATTAATTAACATGACTTAGGTTATATTATTAATAATTAATAATACATGTTTTAACCTAAGTATTTTACCTTATTTAATTAAAATCATGATATATTTAATTAAATACTTTTAACCTATATTTTATTTAATTTACATGTAATAATTAATAAACTATACTTTATAACTACATGACTTAGAATAATAATCAGAAAACACTTAAGCTTATATAATTAGCTTATTTAACCAGCTTATATCTATTTATGGAAACTTTCTATTTTTAAAAACTTATTTAACTAAGGCAGCTAATCTATTTATGGAAACTTTTTGTTTTTAGAAACTTATTTATTTTAAGCAGTAATTCTATTTTTGGAAACTTTCTATTTTTGGAAACGTTCTATTTTTGGAAACTTTCTATTTTTGGAAACTTTCTATTTTTTGGAAACTTTCTATTTTTGGTAACTTTCTATTTTTGAAACTATCTATTTTAGGAAAGCTGCTATTTTTAGAAAGTTACTTATTATTACACAACAAGTATAATAATACATGAAATACAAGTAATACGTAATCAGAATAGACAGAATATAAGATAAATATAGTATAAAGCTTAAAACAGTAAAACATGACATGAACATATAAAATAAGCTAAGACATGACATAAAACCAGTTACGTATTTAGTAATCAGATACTTATACATGTATGTGTTTATGTAGCATTAGTGATACCGAAGTAGGACTCTCTTCCGTTCGTCTTCTTCGTTCACTGGACATAAGGTACGGATTCCCGTCCTTTCAGTATGGACATTCTTTCCTTATTAGGATTCCCCGTATGCAGCCAACTATTTTCCCATAGTATAAGTTTATATGTTTGATTGCTTATGTTTAATTAGAATACCTAAAGCCATATACATGCATGACCAGTTTCACCTAGTTATGGAGGTACCATAACCATAACACTAGAGGCACTGGTGTTATGACTTCCCCACGGCGGAGTGATTGCTCGTGGCGTCCCTTCAACTTTTGGCCATATTATTATATTTATCATGTGGGGCGTATGGGTGCATCCTAGTTACATTTTTTCAGCAGATTACTCAGTGTAAATGTGGTGTGTGCCTTGCATCCTTCACAAGGAGCTGATCCCTCCTACCTAAAAACTAGTATATTAAATTAGAGGCAGCCCCTCTAATTTGCATGATGAGGTCACCCCTCCAAGTATTCATGCACGGTGGATTTTCATGACCTATATTGGCTAATGGTAAAATATGTTAAACAGTTTTTATAAGATAAACATAAGGCTTTTAAAACTATAAAACCAGTTTTACTAAGACTTAACCGGGTTATTCGGGACTTAAGTTTCTTCCGCTGTTATATGCTTATATGCTTATATTAGTCATGCTTTATTGTACATCCGTGCACTAAGCGTATTGATCAGCCGTTTTCCTTTTCATGTTGCCAAAACGGCAGGTACTCAGGGACGCTCGTAGACTTTAAGCGTACGTGCATATGGACTGGAAGCTTTCTAGCCTTTCTTTACTTTATGCACTATCTATACTTTGATACTCTTTCCATGGACATTGTTTAGTCCTTTCATTTACAGTACTTATGTTTGTGTGTGATGAGCTTTACTTTTGGACTACCGATGTTTGATTCCGGTATTTCCTTTTATGGTCATGTAATGTTTAGACATTTATCCTTGTATGCTTTGATGACACGCCATAATTACGCGTGACATTCCATTATCAAAACGGGGTGTTACAATTATGGTATCAGAGCCAAGGCTTCGACCTGTAGGCTCTCAAAACATGACCTGTGATTAGTGGGTAGTCACTATGGTCTTCCTAGAACTGACAGTCGTTTTTCATGCATTCATTATTTTTATGCATACATATATATGTCATTGTCGCATGTTTATGACTAAGTAATGGTTGGTACAGGACTGGCCCTATTTAGTCGCATGTGTTTTATCGAAACTTTTAAATTTGGGACCGACCCATAGGCGTCCCCTCGCCATGTCTTTTATTTTGGGTGAACTGACCATAGGCGTTCACTCTCGAGCATACAAAAGTTTTCATAAAACTGCATCATGCATTCATATACAAATTTTCTGGCATAAATTTTTTCTCTTGATTTATGGGTATAAATTTTTTTTCATGTATATATGTTTTACGTTTTGATATGTTAATCATATGTTTTATGTTATACTGTCAGATGGTTCTCACACGCGAGCAGGAACAACTCAATGCAGCAATCCAAGCTGCAATACAAGCTTTGCTTCCTCAACTGAGGAATGACATCAGGGCTGAGGTTCAGGCTGCCAACAACCAGCAGCAAAACCAAGCACCTCCTCCGGTGACATTGGCAATATGGCTGGAGAGATTCAACAAGCTCCGTCCTCGAGCTTTCGAGAGAACAGATAGCCCCAGTGAAGTTGAAAGCTGGTTGGCTCACATCGAGAAGATCTTTGATGCTATGGGTTGTGACCCCATGTTCAAGGAGAGGTTGGCATGCTACCGGTTCGAAGGCGATGTGTTAAATTGGTGGTTAGCATTGAAGCAGTCTGAGGGAGGTGATAATTGGGTGGCTGGTTTGACATGGGCTCAGTTCAGAGATAGGGTGATGGAGCAGTTCTTTCCCAAGGCTGAGCAAGACAAGCTTAAGAGGGAGTACCATGGGATCCGATAGAGAGCTGGGGAGAATAGCAATGAGTTTATGCAGCGCTTTCTTCGCTTAGCTGGTTTCCTTGGTGCAGCGGCAGGTACTCCTGAAGAGCAGGTACACCACTTTAGGTGGGCTCTTCGCACATCGGTCGCAAACAACTTGGTGTGTGCTACGTTCAACACAGTAGCACAAGTGGCCGATGCGGCACGTAAGCTGGAGATGCTACATGAGAGAGATGAGTTCGGGGAAGCTGAGAAACCCGACAAGAGGTAAACATTCATATTCAAGCGGTGACCAATCCGTATTCTTTCTATATATGTCAATTATTCATCTCTTTAAATTGTATCTTCCAGACATAAAACTAGGGACCGGTCTCAGCCGGCTACTCAGCAGCAGCCTAATCAGCCTAAGGGAAACGGTCAGACTAACGACCGTTCTGCTACGGATAGGCGTGGTGGTAATGATAATTACCGTAACAACGCTGGACACTCCAACGGCAGCAGGTCCTAATACTTACGCATTTCTTATGATTTCATGTTATGACTCATAAATTCTGACACTTTAGCAAATCTTCTACCATGAACCATGGAAACGGTAGGGACCAGAACCAGAGAGGTTCACAACCTAGCCGTCCAGCTATCACTGGTATTCAACCTTACGATTCTTCGCATTGTCTTTTGTACTCTATTATCACGTCTCATGTAAAATGTTTTATCAGGTCCTCAGCCAGCCAGAGCACTTACTGGAGGATATACTCATCCTCTTTGCTCTACTTGCCATCGTAGGCACCCAGGGCAATGTCGTCGTGACACCGACGCATGCTTCAAGTGTGGTCTTCCTGGCCATCGCATGAAGGACTACCGTAAGGGCGATATGGAGGGTACATTGGGACATGCTGATACCAAGCCGCCTCCTACCACTGGACGTGTCTACACGACATCTCGAGATTAGGCCAACAAGTCTACAGGTACCATCACTGGAATCTTGTATATGTATGGTCAAGCTGCATGTGTTCTATTCGATACGGGTGCTACTCACTCGGTCATTTCTATTGCTTATGCCAAAAACATTAGGATGCTCCCCATGCCACTAGATAATATACTGAGTATTTCCATGCCTTTGAGAGACTCTGTACGCATCACCCATGTATACAAAAGTCTTCCCCTAGAGTTTGATGATAAGGTTCGTCCTGTTGACGCACTTCCGCTAGAAATGAATGACTTTGACATGATTTTGGGCATGGATTGGCTATCCAAGCATCATGCTACCATAGACTGCCATTCATATCGAGTCATCTTTGGTGATGTTAATGCACCAGAGTACATTCATAACGGGTTCGTACCCGGAAGGTCTGTACATATCATATCTACCCTGCAAGCACGTGCACAACTATCACATGGCTGCGAGGGTTATCTAGCTACGGTTCACGACATGGATGCTGAATCTCCATCAATTCAGGATCAACCAATAGTGTCGGAATTCCAAGATGTATTTCTAGAAGAACTTCCGGGCATACCACCTGCACGAGAAGTGGAATTCAATATCGAGCTCATCCTAGGAGCTGAAACGATTTCCAAAGCTCCTTATCGCATGGCTCCCATAGAGTTAAAGGAGCTGAAGGATCAACTGCAAGAACTTCTTGAACGAGGTTTTATTCGACCAAGCGCATCTCCATTGGGCGCACTGGTCTTATTTGTAAAGAAGAAGGACGATAGTATGCGTCTTTGCATAGACTATCGCGAGCTCAACAAGATTACTATCATGAATAGGTATCTACTATCGCGTATAGACGATCTGTTTGACCAACTCCAAGGGGCCAAACACTTCTCCAAGATTGATCTTAGGTCAAGCTATCATCAACTACGGGTTAAAGAGCAGGACATCGCAAAGACTGCTTTTCGTACACGCTATGGCCACTACGAATTTGTAGTCATGCCATTCGGCCTGACCAATGCTCCAGCAATGTTCATGGATTTGATGAACAGAATCTTCCATGAATTTCTGGACAAGTAGGTCATTATCTTCATCGATGACATCCTGATTTTCTCAAAGTCCAAGGAGGAACACGAAGACCATCTTCGTAGAATACTACAGATTCTTCGCCAAAAGCAGTTGTATGCTAAATTCTCGAAGTGTGAGTTCTGGTTAGACAAGGTGGCATTCTTAGGCCACATTGTATCAGCAGAAGGAATCACAATGGATCCAGCGAAGGTTGAGGCTATTACTAAGTGGCCGAGGCTGACATCAGCGACTGAAGTCCGCAGTTTCTTAGGCTTAGCTGGCTATTACCATATGTTCGTGGAGAACTTTTCCCGCTTAGCACTACCATTGACCAAACTGATGCGGAAAGGGGAGAAATTCCTCTGGACTGAAGAACGAGAGAATAGCTTTGAAGACCTGAAGCAGAAGCTAGTATCTGCACCTATTCTTACTCTCCCATCTGGTACGGATGGATTTCAAATCTATAGTGATGCATCAGGGAAGGGACTTGGCTGTGTTCTCATGCAACATGGGAAAGTGATCGCGTACGCTTCATGGCATCTTAAGCCTTATGAAGAAAATTACCCTACGCATGACTTGGAACTTGCTGCAGTCGTGTTTGCATTGAAGATAGGGAGGCACTACTTATACGGAGAATCATGTGATATTTTCACGGACCACAAGAGCTTGAAGTATATCTTCACTCAGCGTGAATTGAACATGAGGCAGAGGAGATGGTTAGAGCTGTTGAAGGATTATGACATTAATCTGCAGTATCATCCCGGAAAGGCAAATGTAGTAGCAGATGCACTTAGCAGGAAGTCCGGAATGATCAACGGCATTAAGATTGAGGTGGAAATCATAAGAGACTTGGAGCGACTAGACATAGAGATCATGGTACGTGGATAACACGGTTACTGGGCTAATCTTAGAGTAGAACCCGAGTAACTCTCTAGGATCAAGGAAGCTCAGAAAGATGATGGAGAAATCTGGGCGATAGTTCAGAATTTGGAGAAGCAGACGGAATTCAGAGTAGATGCAGATGGTATTGTATGGCAGGGCACGAGACTTTGTGTTCCTGATGATCAAGAACTCCGGGAAGCATTGTTAGCTGAAGCTCATAGCTCCCCATTCTCTATACATCCTGGTTCGACTAAGATGTACCATGACATCAAGCAGTACTTTTGGTGGAGTGGTATGAAACAGGATGTTGCGACTTACGTCTCCAAATGTCTTACCTGCCAGCAGGTTAAGATCGAGCATCAGCGATCTGGCGGTCTCCTTCAACCGTTAGATATTCCAGAGTGGAAGTGGGACAAAATCACCATGGATTTTGTTACTGGTCTTCCGCCAACCAAGAGGAAGCACGATGTAATTTGGGTGATCGTAGATCGACTTACCAAATCAGCTCATTTCTTACCGATCCGCGAGGAAGATTCGGTCAGTAAACTCGCCGATACGTATAGAAGAGAGATCATGAGACTCCATGGTGCTCCATCCGGCATCGTCTCAGACAGAGATCCTCGTTTCACTTCGCGATTCTGGAAGAGTCTGCAGAAAGCTTGGGGTACACAACTTAAGCTTAGCACAGCTTTTCATCCTCAAACAGACGGGCAGTCGGAGCGAACGATTCAAACATTGGGAGACATGTTGAGGTCATGTGCGTTGGAATGGACGGGTGATTGGGACGATTATATCTGTTTGGTGGAGTTTGCATACAACAACAGTTGGCACGCAAGTATCAAGTGTGCTCCTTTCGAGATGTTGTATGGCATAAAGTGTCGCGCCCCAATCTGTTGGGATCAGGTTGGTGAGTGAACACTTGAAGGACCAGAGATCATAGAGATGACTAATGAGAGGGTCGCAGTAGCTAAGCAGAAACATCAAGAAGCACGGTCACGTCAGAAGAGTTACGCCGATAAGCATCGTAGGGACATACATTTTAACGTAGGAGATCACGTCTTTCTTAAGGTTTCACCGGCACGTGGTGTTAGACGCTTCGGGATTAAAGGGAAGCTCAGTCCTCGTTTCATCGGACCGTTTGATATCATGGAACGAGTCGGTGAAGTATCTTACCGGTTAGCGTTACCTCCGCAGCTTTCGCATGTACATAATGTGTTTCATGTGTCCTTACTCAGAGGGTACCAGTATCATCCCCTTCACATGGTTCAGTATCCACTAGAACAGATACGTGAAGATCTCACTTTCATAGAAGAACCCGAACGAGTTCTTGACAGACAAGAACAAGTCATGAGAAGGAAGACGATTCCATTTGTCAAAATCCTTTGGAGGGATCATACCGAGCGGGAAACCACTTGGGAAACAGAGGAGTCTAGCCGGGCTTCTTACCCTCATTTCATATTTTGAATTCGGGTATGTTCTTCTTTTCTAGTTTAGTTTATCTATAATTCGGGGACGAATTATTCTTTTTAGGGGGCAAGAGTTGTAAAACCCGCATGCTTTTACCATGAATAGTACCCTTTAGATCGTACGCACAAGATTAAAACTTCCCTTTTATACCATGTTTACGTTCACGTATAGGAATTTTAAGTATTATGTACGTGTTAGAACACGACAAGTATTTATTACGTATGAACACACGATAATCATTCGAATAATAATTATAATCACGAACATGCGATCATGAAATCATGAACGTAATTTAATCACGAGATAATACTATTTACGTATATATATTTATTACGAACACGAATAAATATATTAAGTCACGATCAATAATTAATTAGAACACATAAAACACGAACATGATAAAACACGAACACACTATAATATTTAGACTCGGAAAAGGTACGGGTTACCCCATGTGGGGCCCCCTACCCGCGACTACACCAAGAAAATGGGCCAAGCCCATTTTAATTTTACTAAAACAAGGGAATTAGGGAAATCTTGTGTCATTATTCACAAAACAAGAAAATAACAAAAACCCTAAAATCTTTTCTTCTTCCTTCTCTTTGGCCGCCGGATTCAAGACACCAAAAGGGGGTGTTCGGTTTATTTTTGATCTTGGAAATTGTGCAAGCATTCGTGTGTGTTCATCCTCATTTGTTTCACGTAATCGGTATAACCTTTGTAACCTTTTCTTTTATGTTTTGTTTTAATGAATCACATAAAATCATGATGTTTTTAAAAACTAATTAAATACAATTATTAAAACATGTCTATGATCATGGGATAAATCAAAACAAGGGTTTTAGGGGTGTTTTTGTGTTGGCCGACGCCTAACCAAGCCCTAAGGGGTCTCGGCTTGGCTTATTACCCACCACCGAGACCATATGGTCTCGGTATGGTGGTGGTGGTCCCACGGAAGCAGCAAACAAGGGGAACCCCGACCTTGGTTCGGGGTATGGTGTTGATTACGGGTCCGGTTCATGGTTTCTAGTCACGGGTCCGGTTCATATATTATTTTTAAGGTTTATGATTTAATAGTTATGTGTTAAAAATTAAATTAATAAAACATGACATGATTAATTTAATTAACATGACTTAGGTTATAAATTTAATTATTAGATCATGAATTTTAACCTAAGTATTTATATTTAACTAGACTTTATAATTAATTAATTATTAAAAACCATGTCTATAATTATTTAATTAACATGACTTAGGTTATATTATTAATAATTAATAATACATGTTTTAACCTAAGTATTTTACCTTATTTAATTAAAATCATGATATATTTAATTAAATACTTTTAAACTATAGTTTATTTAATTTACATGTAATAATTAATAAACTATACTTTATAACTACATGACTTAGAATAATAATCAGAAAACATTTAAGCTTATATAATTAGCTTATTTAACCAGCTTATATCTATTTATGGAAACTTTCTATTTTTAGAAACTTATTTAATTAAGGCAGCTAATCTATTTATGGAAACTTTCTATTTTTAGAAGCTTATCTATTTTAAGTAGTAATTCTATGTTTGGAAACTTTCTATTTTTGGAAACTTTCTATTTTTAGAAACTTTCTATTTTTGGAAACTTTCTATTTTTGAAAACTTTATATTTTTTGGAAACTTTCTATTTTTGGTAACTTTCTATTTTTGGAAACTTTCTATTTTAGGAAACCTGCTATTTTTAGAAAGTTACTTATTATTACACAACAAGTATAATAATACATGAAATACAAGTAATACGTAATCAGAATAGACAGAATATAAGATAAATACAGTATAAAAGCTTAAAACAGTAAAACATGACATGAACGTATAAAATAAGCTAAGACATGACATAAAACCAGTTACGTAGTTAGTAATCAGATACTTATACATGTATGTGTTTATGTAGCATTAGTGATACCGAAGTAGGACTCTCTTCCGTTCGTCTTCTTCGTTCACTGGACATAAGGTACGGATTCCCGTCCTTTCAGTATGGACATTCTTTCCTTATTAGGATTC
This sequence comes from Glebionis coronaria, assembly GCA_025667525.1. NCBI lineage: Eukaryota > Viridiplantae > Streptophyta > Magnoliopsida > Asterales > Asteraceae > Glebionis > Glebionis coronaria. The sequence goes on along the minus strand of CM046874.1, from coordinate 585,982,756 downwards.
CCCGTATGCAGCCAACTGTTTTCCCATAGTATAAGTTTATATGTTTGATTGATTATGTTTAGTTAGAATACCTAAAGCCATATACATGCATGACCAGTTTCACCTAGTTATGGAGGTACCATAACCATAACACTAGAGGCACTGGTGTTATGACTTCCCCACGGCGGAATGATTGCTCGTGGCGTCCCTTCAGCTTTTGGCCATATTATTATATTTATCATGTGGGGCGTATGGGTGCATCATAGTTACATGTTTTTCAGTAGATTACTCAGTGTGAATGTGGTGTGTGCCTTGCATCCTTCACAAGGAGCTGATCCCTCCTACCCAAAAACCAGTATATTAAATTAGAGGCAGCCCCTCTAATTTGCATGATGAGGTCACCCCCCCAAGTATTCATGCACGGTGGATTTTCATGACCTATATTGGCTAATGGTAAAATATGTTAAACAGTTTTTACAAGATAAACATAAGCCTTTTCAAACTATAAAACCAGTTTTACTAAGACTTAACCTGGTTATTCAGGACTTAAGTTTCTTTCGCTGTTATATGATTATATTCTTATATTAGTCATGCTTTATTGTACATCCGTGCACTGAGCGTATTGCTCAGCCGTTTTCCTTTTCATGTTCCCAAAACGGCAGGTACTCAGGGACGCTCGTAGACTTTAAGCGTACGTGCATATGGACTGGAAGCTTTCTAGCCTTTCTTTACTTTATGCACTATCTATACTTTGATACTCTTTCCATGGACATTGTTTAGTCCTTTCATTTACAGTACTTATGTTTGTGTGTGATGAGCTTTACTTTTGGACTACCGATGTTTGATTCCGGTATTTCCTTTTATGGTCATGTAATGTTTAGACATTTATCCTTGTATGCTTTGATCACACGCCATAATTACACGTGACATTCCATTATCAAAACGGGGTGTTACACTTGTTCCCTTTGGATGATGGAAATGGCCCTATAAAGTTGATGCCCCATACGTCAAAGATTTCACATTCTTGGATGAAATTTTGAGGCATCTCATCTTTATATGTGATCTTGCCTTGTCTTTGGCAAGCATCACAATGCTTAACCATTTCACGAGCGTCATGATAAATGGTGGGCCAATAAAATCCAGAGTTGAAAACTTTCTTCGCGGTATAGTTAGGACCAAAGTGACCATCGGTGGGTCCTTTGTGGCAAGCTTCTAGGATTAATAAAGTTGTCGGCCCATCAACACACCTACGAATGACAATATCCGCACATTGCATGAAAAGGTAAGGGTCGTCCCAATAATAGTGTTTAATGTCCTTGAAGAACTTTTTCTTTTGTTGGGACGTTAACCCTTCCATAAGAACACCACCCGCTAAATAGTTTGCAATGTCCGCAAACCATGGGGTATCGTCAAGATTGGATTTAATAGACATTAAGTCCTCAAGGGGAAAAGATTCATTAATCTCTTGATTTGGAAGTTCCCCTTGATAAGGATCCTCGACTCTACTAAGATGATCCGCGGCTAGGTTTTTCGCTCCCTTTTTATCACGAATTTCAATTTTGAATTATTGAAGGAGTAAAACCCAACGAAGAAGTCTTGGTTTAGAATCTTGTTTCGTTAACAAGTACTTCAACGCGGAATGATCGGTGTACAGAATGGTGGTTGAAAGGACAAGATAGGGGCGGAATTTTTCAAAAGCATACACTACAACTAAAAGATCCTTTTCGGTAGTGGTATAATGCAAATGAGCCCCCGTCATTGTCTTGCTAGCGTAATGGATTGGTTGGAAATGTTTGTTGATTCTTTGTCTCAAAACCGCTCCAATAGCAAAGTCGCTAGCATCACACATCAATTCAAAAGGTAACTCCCAATTAGGGGTAACTAAGACCAGTGCCTTAGTTAATTTATCCATAAGAAGACTGAAAGATTCGATACACTCTTTAGAAAAGATAAAAGGAGTATCTTTTTCCAAGAGGTGGGTCATCGGGCGAGCGATCTTAGAAAAATCTTGAATGAATCGACGATAGAAGCCCGCATGACCAAGAAAACTTCTCACACCCTTCACGGTTGAAGGAGGAGGTAATTTAGCAATTACATCGACTTTAGCACGGTCGACTTCAATACCGGCTTTGGAAATATTATGACCAAGAACAATACCTTATTTTACCATGAAATGGCATTTTTCCCAATTAAGAACAAGACGAGTGTCTTCACACCGTTTAAGCATATGTTCTAAGTTGGCAAGGCAAGAAGAGAAAGAATCACCATAGACCGAGAAATCGTCCATAAACACTTCCATAGTTTCTTCAACCATGTCATGGAATATAGCCATCATACACCTTTGGAAAGTCCCAGGAGCATTGCATAAGCCGAAAGGCATTCTTTTGTAAGCAAATATTCCATAAGGACAAGTGAATGTGGTTTTCTCTTGGTCTTTTGGATCGATAGGAATTTGAAAATACCCGGAGAAACCGTCTAAGAAGCAATAATAGTCATTACCCGCTAAACGCTCGAGCATTTGATCCATGAAAGGAAGAGGAAAATGGTCCTTGCGAGTGGCATCATTGAGCTTGCGATAGTCTATGCAAACTCGCCAACCCGTGACAACTCGACTAGGAATCAACCCGTTGTTTTCATTGGGAACAACGGTTATTCCGCCTTTCTTAGGCACACAATGGAAGGGACTAACCCATGATGAATCCGAAATAGGGTAAATAATTCCGGCATCTAGAAGTTTGATAGCTTCTTTCTTGATGACGTCATGAATTTTTGGATTAACCCTTCTTTGGCTTTGGATTACGGGTTTAAAGTCATCTTCTATGAGAATTTTATGAGTGCAAAAGTTAGGATCAATTCCGCGGATATCGGAAATTTTCCATGCAATTGCTTTCTTATGATTCTTAAGCACATCGATAAGTCTAGAATTTTCATCCTCTTGTAAGTCCTTTGCAATGATGACGGGTAACTTCTTATTGTCTTCTAGGAAAACGTATTCAAGATGAGACGGTAAATCCTTAAGCTCTAAATCCGGAGGATTGTCAATGGAAGGCTTAGTCAAATTCGGATCATCAGTTTTAACTTCCTTAGGAGAAGGTGGAGAAATATGGTCCTCATTGAGAAGTTTCTCAATGGTACGAATGTCTTCATCCCAATCAGAGGGAGAATCGTCATATTTTAAGTCCACATCTCCTAAACTTGCTTCAAATTCTTTCAAAAGAAAATCACTTTCTCCAAATAGAGTCAATGAGGAAGCAATAGAGGCAACGGTCTCAACAATAGGTAGAGAAGAAAAATCACTTTTACAAGCGTCTTTGAAATGTTCTTCACAAGCCTCATCAAGTACGTCAATGAAATTAACGCTCTCGTGTTCATAAGCTTGCTTAGAAAGTTTACCTATGTTGAAGACGATTTTTTCGTCACCAACTCTCATGATTAATTCGCCCGTGGCTACATCAATAAAAGTGCGACCGGTCCTCAAGAATGGACGTCCAACGATTAATGGAACACGGGGATCCATCTCATAGTCAACGACAACAAAATCCACCGGAAAGGTGAATTTATCGACACCGACGAAGACATCTTCGACTATCCCCACCGGATGAGCAACCGTACGGTTAGCTAACTCCAATGTCATTCGTGTGGGGACTAGCTCGGGTAGAGATAATTGTTTCCAAACACTTAATGGCATTAAGTTGATACTGGCACCTAGTTCGGCTAGAGCCATACAATTCTCTACCCCGAGAAAGTTGCAAGGAATGAGAAAGCGACCCGGATCACCAAGTTTGGTTGGTAATTTCCTTAAAAGAACCGCGGAGCGGTTCTCATTAAGTTGGGTTTGAGCAATATCAAGGAGTTTTTCCTTATCACTTAGAAGATCTTTGAACATCTTAGCATATTTAGGCATGTGAGCGAGCGCCTCAGCAAAGGAGATGTTGAAATTCAATTGTTTAAACATTTTAAGAAAGTTTGAAACTTGAATATCATCCTTGTTCTTCACCTTCTGTTTCCTCAACCTTGAAAGGTAAGGTATGTTGGGTTGAGATGAAGGCTTTAGAATGGATTGCTCACTCACATCCTTGGGTGGAGGAGGGGTGGAAGTAGAAGGTGGAGGAATTGGTGAAGGGGGCTCGTTATCCTTTGTCACAATCACCAGAGTAGGTTTAGGAATCTCGGATTCCTTATAACCTTTTCCACTTCGGGTAGTGATTGCTTTCATCTCCCCTCTTGGATTAGCGACGGTGTTACTCGGAAGAGAACCCGAAGCAGAGGGTTGATTACTTGGGAAGAAACTAGCCATCATATCCCTTAAATCTTTCGTTTGACTGCTTAAAGAGTTTCGCATGTCATTCCTAAGCTCGGCTCGAAGATCATTCCCTTGTTTCACCATGTCACCTTTCAAGTTAATAATTTGGCTCTGAAGATTTTTCACCAGCGCGTCATTAATGCTCATGTAAGTTTCAACCTCGTGATTAAATGTCGTGGGTTAGGTGGGAGGAGGATCTTGGTAAGCGGGTGGTTGATAGGTAGGTGTTTGATAAACTTGATTATTACTTTGAGGTGGATATGGGTTTCTTTGGGTTTGATATTGATTAGGAGCTCGAGGTTGGTTTCGATTGTTGCGATTGAATTTTTTTTGGTTTTGAGGAGGAAAACCGGGTGGTGAATGGAAGTTGTTTGAACTATAACTTAGCAAATTGCGGTCTCCTTGAGGACGAGCTTGATAGCTGATACAAGTTTTTGCAATGGGGTTCAAGGTTAAGTCGATATCCTCTCGAATTGATCTCGGTTCTAAGTGGAATGATTGTTCTTGGTTACTAAGAAGGGGGGTTGGTTTTCTAATCTACTAAAAGGTTTAAATGCATTAACATGAAAACTTAAATTAAAAGCAATTAATTTAATAACAATTAATAAAACTAGAATTAAAATTAAAATTAAAATTAAAATTAAAATATAAATATAAAATGAAGAAACAGTAAGTAACACTTAAAAAAATGCTCAAAAGAAAATTGATTCGGAAGTTGACCTTGATTCGGAAGTTCACTCGGAACTTGGTTCTGAACTTTTGATCCGGAACTTCGTTCGGAACTTGGTTCGGAAAATTTGATTCGGAACTTTGGTCGGAACTTTACTAGGAAGATTTGACTCGGAACTTTGGTCGGAACTTCACTCGGAAGTTGATCCGGAAGTTGATCCGGAAGTTGGTTCGGAAGTTCACTCGGAACTTTCGTCCGGAAGTTCACTCGGAACTTTCGTCCGGAAGTTCACTCGGAACTTGGTTCGGAACTTTTGAAGATAAAAATGATTCGGAACTTATAAGACTGATTCGGAACTTTTTAAAATAAATTTATTCGGAACTTTTAAAAGGAACATTCATTCGGAACTTTTTGTTCATCCGGAACTTTGTGTTCATCCGGAACCTGGGAATACTTCAAGAACAGTAGGACGACAGATAAACAGGGGAACTCTATTTCAAGCCAAAAATCAACAAGTTTTTTTACCAAAACTTAAATAAACTAAACACGAATCATATACTAACCAATAACAACAAATCCCATCAATAAAAACTTAAAACCCAATAACTTTTAAAGATCAAACTCAACAAAATAAACTTTAAAACTTGGAATCAAAAAGAAGAAAGATCAAATAAGATGAAATGAAAGATGATATTGATTGATTAAGGTTTTAACAAACAAAAGAGAAAGATTAAATTACAAGATTGAAAAACAAGAATCAAAATCACCAAACACCCTAATGGTGTTGGTGAAGCCTACGAACAGAAAAGAGAGAAAAGAGGGGAAAAGAAAAAACTGAATGAAAAGTGTGTGAGGGGAATCCTTTATATAGGTGTTCCCTTTGGTTGGTGAGTGGGCTTTCTCCCGTTCTTCTTGTCTTCTCGTCTTTTCAGAAAAGTTGACGTTTTCGATTCTGATTCGGGATTTGTCGTCGATTAAATTCAACTCGTCTTTTAATTTCTTCGTTTAATAGACTTGAGTTTCTTCGACTTATGTAAATCTTCCATCTTTGGTCCTTTTCTTCGATAAATCTTCAAATAGGCCCAGTGACTTCAAATCTTTTGCATCTCTTGGACAATAGACTTCGTTTTGAGTCTTTTTCTTCGATAAATCCCGTGCAATCCCATGTTTTCTCCATTATTCATCCGGTTGGCTCTGAAAACACAATAAACACAAAAACCAAGCATAATTCCAAACAAATGATATTAAATATGCGTCTTGGTCTTGTTTTAGCCAGAATTAAGTGGTAAAAGGATGGGTGTTTACACACCTATCAAATCCCCTACACTTAACCATTGCCATGCCCTCATGCAATGCTTAGTGATAAAGCAATTTTACACTTTTCTCATAATCAATCAACCTTGGCCTTATTAAAATACTACTAAACAAAAATTAAAGTACTAAAAGAAGTTAAAACTTTAAAGGAAACAAAAGGATAGAAAACCATTTTCACTTGAAAATAGCTACATGGAAATAACTTGCAGAGAGATCAAGGACTTACATTAGGGCTTTGGTGCTGTGAAGATTTATCACCCTCAAGTTTCACGTTCCCAAACTAAGCTTAAAAACGAGATCATTGTTATTATAAGTTAGTAAATCGAACACTTACACACATGGCTTAATTATATGCTTAAACTCCCTTATTCCTAGGTGTATCTCTTATATTTTATTTTTGTCTTAGAATGATCATGAAGATGCATTTTTGGACTTATTTCGATAGTTTATTAGGCTGAAAGCAAAGTAGGACGATTTGATCAATAGTTAGCTAGAGGACAAAATCTCTTAAAACTGCTTCTCGGGATATCAAAAAGTTCATATCTTGGCATAACTCGGTTCACGATTTGAGACCTTTCTCGGGCCGATATTTGGCATGTACTTCATACTTCATATCTTGAGAGACGTTCTTGAGATAATGGTCTTCTCATCGTAATAGAGTTTCTTCACTTGGAGACTTTTGAGGGGTACTCCAACTTTGTTGACCACGACTTCATGATTATTTCTTCAATCTCTATTTGGGATTTTGAGATACAACGATCCGCCTCCTTTTCAGACTTGGATCTATTTATCCTCATACCTTGTTAGGGTCTTTTCGGATAGACTTCTCCATGATCTTTATGGGAGTTGATTGCTTTTCGTCGTGAGTCTTGATCCTTCATATTGACTTTGGGAATAATGCTTTTCACATCACTTTGGATCTTTAGCAATAAAATAGAATCCTCATGCCTTGTTAGGGCCTTTTCGGACTCGCCAATCTTCGCGCCCCGCTTCATAAGTTATGCCTTGGCTATGAACTCTTATCATTACCGAGCAACTTTTAAACGATCTTGGGATAGAAGCTAAGTAACTTTTCAAATCGTACGACCTTACTTATTGCAGATAAATTATTAGCAAGTGATGGGAGAATAGGCAAATAATTACACCAAGTGAGCTTGTGCAAGAATACCGACTTATAATTGACTCTATCATTTCTCGTCCTCCACAATTTAAAATCTCAAGTAATGAGACTCGTGGATGCTTAGTCTTAATAAACCAATTAAGGTCTACATGGTTAAGGATACTAGCTAGAATAAACTTGGATAAGTCTATTCGGGTTGAGTCAAAATAATCGCAACGGGCCTAATATGTCAATGACTTCTAAACTAGCTACACTACTTTATTAATATTTTTGACTTTATTGCGGGGTATATACATACGAAAGCAACGATAAAAATTTAAAAATTACAACTAAATGGCTAAAGTTAATAAAAAATTTGAAAAATGTTGAAAAATATGATTTTCCGGTTAAATGAGGGCATTTTCATGGAAAAGTCCACTTAAAACTTCGATAGAAGTCCCCCCTACACTTAAGATAAATATTTTCCTCAATGTTTAAGCATGTGGGAAAAGTCTCCCCTACACTTATGACATTGTGCACGTTGGTTAAATCAAGTTAAGGAAGAGACGACTAACGTGATCAATTTCAAATGTGAGTTATGAAGAAAATTGAATCACGATAGTTGAGAGATAGAACCGGATTTCGGATAACACGGGAGCACGATTCTTCAAAGGTTCCAAAAGTGCACTTATCCCTGTAATCACATCACCACACAAATACAAACACCTATATAGGCCCCCCTACACTTAGGAGGTTAAACGGAAAAGGATAGATACTCAGGCTGCCTCCCGAGGAGCGCTTGTTTTTGATAACCGAGTCACGAGCCTGACTCGACCCAAAATTAGTTCATGGGGAACGTGGTGAGGGATGGAATCATCTTCTGAGAGATGTCCTCACCAAAGTACAACTTCACTCGTTGGCTATTCACTTTAAAATTAGGTCCATTAGGTTGAGCGAGCTCGAGAGTACCATATGGAAAAATTTGGGCAATGGTGAATGGGCCGGACCAACGAGATTTCAGCTTGCCCGAAAAGATTTTCAACCGAGAGTTAAAGAGTAAAACTTTGTCTCCAACTTGGAACTCTCGGTTTTTAATCTTAGAGTCGTGAATGAGCTTAGTCGTTTCCTTATAGATCAAAGATTTTTCATAAGCCTCATTACGGAGTTCATTGAGCTCATTGAGTTGGATCTTGCGTAGGTCACCGGCTTTGTTGATATCGAAATTAGCCCACTTCAAGGCCCAGTAAGCCTTGTGCTCCAACTCAATGGGGAGGTGGCACGATTTCCCGTACACGAGACGATATGGTATACAACCAATCGGAGTCTTGTAAGCGGTACGAAAAGCCCACAAAGCATCATCAAGTTTATCGGCCCATGAGGCACGATGCTCTCCCATGGTTCTTTCAAGAATTCGCTTTAATCCTCGGATGGATATTTCAGCCTGACCATTAGTTTGTGGGTGGTAAGCGGTGGAAAGACGATGATTTACACCATACTTAGCCATGACTCTAGCAAATTGGTCGTTGCAAAAATGAGTCCCGCGATCACTAATAATGGCACGAGGCACACCGAATCTAGCGAATAGGGATTTCAAAAAGTTACAAACCACCCTTGCGTCATTAGTGGGTAAAGCTTTGGCTTCAACCCATTTTGAAACGTAGTCAACGGCTACAAGGATGTATTTGTTTCCTTTAGAAGAAGGGAATGGCCCCATAAAGTCGATACCCCAAACATCAAAGATTTCACATTCTTGTATGAAATTTTGAGGCATCTCATCTTTATGTGTGATCTTGCCTTGTTTTTGGCAAGCATCACATCGTTTAACCATATCGTGAGCGTCACGATAGATGGTGGGCCAATAAAATCCCGGATCAAACACTTTTTTGGCGGTGTAGTTGGGACCAAAGTGACCACCGGTGGGTCCTTTGTGGCAAGCATCAAGGATTTCCAAAGCTGCCGGTCCATCAACACATCGGCGAATAATCAAGTCGGCACATTGTTTGAATAGATACGGGTCATCCCAAAAGTAAGTCTTAATGTCTTTGAAAAACTTTTTCTTTTGCTGGGATGTTAACCCGTCAACGAGAATTCCACCCGCCAAGTAGTTTGCAATGTCCGCAAACCACGGGGTTTCATCAGAAGTCGAGTTGATAGACATTAAGGTCTCTAAGGGAAAAGAATCATTGATTTCTTTGTTCGGATGATCCCCCTGGTAAGGATCCTCAAGTCTACTGAGATGATCCGCGGCTAGGTTTTCCGCTCCTTTTTTATCGCGAATTTCGATTTTAAATTCTTGGAGAAGCAAAACCCAGCGAAGAAGTCTTGGTTTGGAATCTTGCTTTGTCAACAAGTACTTCAACGCGGAATGATCGGTGTAAACGATTGTGGTGGAAAGGACAAGATAGGGGCGGAACTTTTCAAAGGCATAGACAACAGCTAAAAGCTCTTTTTCGGTTGTCGTGTAATGCAATTGAGCCCCCGTCATTGTCTTGCTAGCGTAATGGATTGGTTGGAAGTGTTTGTTCACTCTTTGTCCCAGAACCGCTCCAATAGCAAAATCACTAGCATCGCACATCAACTCAAAGGGAAGCTCCCAATTAGGGGTAACCAAGACGGGTGCCTTAGTTAGCTTATCCTTAAGCGAGTTGAAGGCTTCAAGACACTCTTTGGAAAAGATAAAAGGAGTATCTTTTTCCAAGAGGTGGGTCATCGGGCGAGCGATTTGAGAAAAATCTTTAATGAATCGACGATAGAAGCCCGCATGACCCAGAAAGCTTCTCACACCCTTCACGGTTGAAGGTGGAGGTAATTTGGCTATGACATCTACTTTAGCACGGTCGACTTCAAGACCGGCGTTAGAGATTTTGTGTCCTAGCACAATGTCTTCTTTTACCATAAAATGGCATTTTTCCCAATTCAGAACAAGGCGAGTGTCTTCGCACCTCTTAAGCATACGTTCCAAATTGGCAAGGCAAGAAGAGAAGGAATCCCCGAAAACCGAGAAATCATCCATGAAGACTTCCATGGTTTGTTCAACCATGTCATGGAAGATAGCTAACATGCACCTTTGGAAAGTCCCGGGGGCATTGCATAAGCCAAAAGGCATTCTTTTGTAAGCAAATGTGCCATAGGGACAAGTGAATGTTGTCTTCTCTTGATCTTGGGGATCGATGGGTATTTGGAAATAACCCGAGAAACCATCAAGAAAGCAGTAATATGCATTACCTGCTAAACGTTCAAGCATTTGGTCCATAAAAGGTAGAGGGAAATGATCCTTTCTCGTGGCATCATTGAGTTTGCGGTAGTCTATACAAACTCTCCACCCAGTAACGAGACGGGTAGGAATCAACTCGTTGTTTGCATTGGGCACAACGGTGATGCCGCCTTTCTTAGGCACATAATGGATTGGACTAACCCATGGTGAATCCGAAATAGGGTAAATCATACCCGCATCAAGAAGTTTGATAACCTCTGTTTTGATGACTTCATGTATTTTTGGATTCACCCTTCGTTGGCTTTGAATTGTGGGCTTAAAGTCGTCCTCCATGAGAATTTTGTGTGTGCAGAAGTGAGGATCAATTCCACGGATGTCGGAGATTTTCCAAGCGATAGCTCTTTTATGCTTCTTCAACACGGCGATAAGTCGGGCTTTTTCTTCTTCCTTTAGGTCCTTTGCGATGATGACGGGCGACTTCTTCTTATCTTCAAGGAACACGTACTCGAGATGGGGCGGCAACTCCTTCAGTTCTAAATCCGGAGGATTTTCGATGGGAGGCGTTTTCAGAGTCGGAGCATCGATAGCAATAACCGTGGGAGATGGTGGAGAAAGATTGTCTTCGTTGAGAAGGTTTTCAAAGAAATGCATGTCTTCATCCCCATCGGTGGGAGAATCATCATTAGCTAAGTTCACATCTCCCATGGTGGCTTCAAGATCTTTCCAAAACAAATCACTATCTCCAAATAGAGACAGTGATGAATCAATAGAGGAAACGGTTTCAACATTGGGAAGAGAGGTAGGAATATTTTTACAAGCATCATTAAAGTGTTCTTCACAAGCCTCATCCAGAACGTCAATACAATTAACACTCTCGTATGAATAAGGTTGTTTAGACAACTTTCCCATGTTGAAGACGATTTTATCGTCACCCACTCTCATGATAAGCTCACCGGCTTCAACATCGATAAGAGTGTGACCGGTCCTCAGGAATGGACGACCCACGATCAAGGGAACACGAGGGTCTATCTCGTAGTCGACGACGACGAAATCGGCAGGAAAAGTGAATTTGTCGACTCCTACAAAGACGTCTTCGGCTATCCCCACTTGATAAGCAACCGTACGGTTAGCTAATTCCAAAGTCATTTTGGTGGGGACTAGCTCAGGGAGAGATAATTGCTTCCAAACGCTTAGAGACATTAGATTAATACTGGCACCTAGATCGGCTAGGGTCATGCAATTCTCTACTCCCGGGAAATTGCAAGGGATTAAGAAACGACCCGGATAACCAAGCTTGGTTGGCAATTTCCTTAAGAGCACTGCAGAGCAATTCTCATTAAGTTGGGTGTTGGCAATATCAAGAAGCTTTTCCTTGTCACTCAAAAGATCTTTAAACATTTTTGCGTATTTAGGCATGTGAGCGAGAGCCTCAGCGAAGGAGATATTGAAATTCAGTTGTTTAAACATTTTAAGAAAGTTTGAAACCTGAATATCGTCCTTGCTTTTGAGCTTCTCTTTCCTCAAACTAGATGGATAAGGTATATTGGAAGAAGAGGAAGGCTTTGGGAGAATAGGATCACTCACATCCTTGGGTGGAGGAGGGGTAGGAGTAAGAGGTGGAGAAATTGGGGAAGGAGAAGGATGAGGAATAGGAGCAGGTGACTCGTTCTCCTTAGTCACAACCACCGGTGGAGGTATAGGAAGCTCGGGTTCCTTGGTACCTTTGCCACTGCGAGTAGTGATTGCTTTCATCTCCCCTCTTGGATTCGCAACGGTGTTACTCGGAAGAGTACCCGAAGAAGAGGGTTGATTACTTTGGAAAAAACTAGCCATCATGTTCTTTAAGTCATTCGTTTGACTATCCAACGTGTTTCTCATATCATCTCTCAAATCGTTCCCTTGTTTGACCAGGTCTGCTTTCAAGTTGAGCACTTCCCGCTGAAGATTTCCCACGATCACATCGTTAGTCCTCATGTAGGTTTCCACTTCTTGGTGTAAAGCGGTGGGTTGGTTGGGAGGAGCATTGTATGCGGGTGGTTGATAAGCAGGTTGCTGGTAAACTTGGTTATTTCTTTGAGGTGGTTGTGGTTGTTTGTGAGGTGGTATGTATGGTGTACGAGGTTGTTGTTGTTGAGGAGGGCGATTAAGGTTTTGTTGTTGGTTTGGGTTGTTTGGAGGAAAACCAGGTGGTGAGAGATAGTTGTTAGAGCGGTAGCTAAGCAAGTTGCGGTCACCTTGAGGTCGAGCTTGATAAGCGGGTTGAGGATAGGTGCCGTATGTTGCATTCACATTTTCAGAAGGGTAGTCTTGGGTGGCAGTACAAGTGGTGTAAGAGTGAGGACCCCCGCATATCTCACATGGTTGGCTAACAGCATTGACTTAAGCGTCTTTAGCGTTTCTAGCGTTGATGCTGTTGGTGTTGCTGGCGGTTTGGGTAGCAAGCGATTCAAGAAGCGCAGTGATTTTGTCAAGTCGCTTATCGCTGTCACTGGTACTAGCACTAGCGACATTGGTCCGAACACTCTTGGTTTGCACACGAGACTTATTCTCAATGATATCCCAAGCAGCATTGGAAGTCTTAGCCAAAAGATTACCCCCCGAGGCACTGTTTAGTGAATCTTGGTCATTCATGCTTAAACCATTGTAAAAAGTGTTAATTTGGTGCACTTTGGTAAAACCATGTTGTGGGCATTTTCTCAAAAGATCTTTAAAACGATCCCAAGATTCACTAAACGACTCATCGTACTTTTGTTCAAAATTGATAATGTCATTCCGCAAAGCGGTAGTACGAGAGGGTGGGAAAAAGTAATTGATAAACTTGGTTTCCAAATCCGTCCACGAAAGAATACTCTGTGGCGGTTCCTTAGCAAGCCAATGCCGGGCTTGTCCCTCTAAAGAAAAGGGAAAAAGTTGTAAACGGATTACCTCTTGTGGAACACCATTGAATTTGACCGTATTGGTGAGTTGCAAGAATCTCTTGATGTGGTCATGTGGATCATCAATGGTACGCCCCAATAATGGTTGAGCAGAGACCATCTGGATAAAGCCGGATTTGAGCTCAAAGTTGTTGGCTGCAATCGCGGGTATGACAATTGGATCATTGTTACCATCTACATGTGCTTGCAGAAGTTCAATCATCGGGCGATTATCCGGAAGAGGCTCATTGTTGTTGTTACTATTGTTGTTGAAAGGTGGGTTGTTGTTATTATTGTTGTTTTGAGGTGGGTTATTGTTGTTGTTTTGTACACCCGCCATGTCTAAGTCTTCGAGAGGCTCGGGCTCTTGATAAGACGTGGATCGAGTGCGCATACACCTGCAAAAGAACTAATAAGGGAAAAACAAAGCAAAAATATTTTTTGTTTTTATGTTTTTTAATTTTTAGGATTTTTGAAAATTTTTATGAAAAAAGTAACGTTCACGGTGAACGGATCCTAAAATCCAAGTTCTCACAAAAAACTGTTGATCTTAACGTGAAGAGCCGGCAGCGGTGCCATTTGATACAAGTTTTTGCAATGGGGTTCAAGGTTAAGTCGATATCCTCTCGAATTGATCTCGGTTCTAAGTGGAATGATTGTTCTTGGTTACTAAGAAGGGGGGTTGGTTTTCTAATCTACTAAAAGGTTTAAATGCATTAACATGAAAACTTAAATCAAAAGCAATTAATTTAATAACAATTAATAAAACTAGAATTAAAATTAAAATTAAAATTAAAATTAAAATATAAATATAAAATGAAGAAACAGTAAGTAACACTTAAAAAAAATGCTCAAAAGAAAATCGATTCGGAAGTTGACCTTGATTCGGAAGTTCACTCGGAACTTGGTTCGGAACTTTTGATCCGGAACTTCGTTCGGAACTTGGTTCGGAAGATTTGATTCGGAACTTTGGTCGGAACTTTATTAGGAAGATTTGACTCGGAACTTTGGTCGGAACTTCACTCGGAAGTTGATCCGGAAGTTGATCCGGAAGTTGGTTCGGAAGTTCACTCGGAACTTTCGTCCGGAAGTTCACTCGGAACTTTCGTCCGGAAGTTCACTCGGAACTTGGTTCGGAACTTTTGAAGATAAAAATGATTCGGAACTTATAAGACTGATTCGTAACTTTTTAACATAAATTTATTCGGAACTTTTAAAAGGAACATTCATTCGGAACTTTTTGTTCATCCGGAACTTTGTGTTCATCCGGAACCTGGGAATACTTCAAGAACAGTAGGACGACAGATAAACAGGGGAACTCTATTTCAAGCCAAAAATCAACAAGTTTTTTTACCAAAACTTAAATAAACTAAACACGAATCATATACTAACCAATAACAACAAATCCCATCAATAAAAACTTAAAACCCAATAACTTTTAAAGATCAAACTCAACAAAATAAACTTTAAAACTTGGAATCAAAAAGAAGAAAGATCAAATAAGATGAAATGAAAGATGATATTGATTGATTAAGGTTTTAACAAACAAAAGAGAAAGATTAAATTACAAGATTGAAAAACAAGAATCAAAATCACCAAACACCCTAATGGTGTTGGTGAAGCCTACGAACAGAAAAGAGAGAAAAGAGGGGAAAAGAAAAAACTGAATGAAAAGTGTGTGAGGGGAATCCTTTATATAGGTGTTCCCTTTGGTTGGTGAGTGGGCTTTCTCCCGTTCTTCTTGTCTTCTCGTCTTTTCAGAAAAGTTGACGTTTTTGATTCTGATTCGGGATTTGTCGTCGATTAAATTCAACTCGTCTTTTAATTTCTTCGTTTAATAGACTTGAGTTTCTTCGACTTATGTAAATCTTCCATCTTTGGTCCTTTTCTTCGATAAATCTTCAAATAGGCCCAGTGACTTCAAATCTTTTGCATCTCTTGGACAGTAGACTTCGTTTTAAGTCTTTTTCTTCGATAAATCCCGTGCAATCCCATGTTTTCTCCATTATTCATCCGGTTGGCTCTGAAAACACAATAAACATAAAAACCACGCATAATTCCAAACAAATGATATTAAATACGCGTCTTGGTCTCGTTTTAGCCAGAATTAAGTGGTAAAAGGATGGGTGTTTACACACCTATCAATAGCCTCCCGTGGAAAAGTTATCGTTAGCCGCATTTACGTTTTCTGGATTGTCATGAGTAGAAGGACAATCGGTGTATGAATGAGGACCACCGCAAGTCTCATAAGAAATTGCTACAGCTTTAGCTTGTTGATACTGGTTCGTAGCCATGGTTAAGATATTTTTGTTCATTTCGGCTAGTTGGCGGGTGATTTCGGTCATCGCGGGGTTGGTTGAAGTAGAAGAAACATTGACTCTCGGGTTATTTCTTGAAGATGCGGATGAATCCCAATTTTTGTGATGAGTGTTCATGTTCTCTATAAGCTCTCTACACTCCTCAGGTCTTCTCTTCATAAATGTACCACCGGCGGCAGCATTAATCGTATCACGATCACGAAAGGTTAAACCATTGTAGAAAGTATCAATCAAAGTGACGGGGAGCATATTATGATTAGGACAATGATCGATCAAGACATTATAACGTTCCCAAGCATCAAAAAGAGACTCAACAGGTTGTTGAGTGAAACCACTGATTTGATTACGAAGACTAGTTACCATGGATGGTGGAAAGTATCTTGACAAAAAAAATTGAGTCATCTCGTCCCATCTATGAATTGAGTTTTTGGGAAGACGATCAAACCATTTTTTAGCATGGTGGGATAAAGTGTGTGGAAAAAGGTGAAGGCGAAGAAAATCCATAGTAACACCGGGCAATTTCATGCTTTGAGTGACGGTTTTGAATTTATCGAGGTGTTTGTTGGCATCATCATCCGGTAATCTGCGAAATGGACAAGCATTTTGAACTTGTTGTATCATGTGATGCTTCAACGAAAATTCGGGAGCCGTGATTTGCATCTCCGCAATCGGTCCTCCACGTCCATTCATAGTCGGTTGGCATAGCTCCTCCATCGTGCGAAGGTCGGGTTGAGGGACATGGTTGTTATTATTCAAATTGGGGTGAGGTGGGTTGTTATTATTATTATGCACACCGGCCATATCTAAGTCTCTATGAGTCTTGGGCTCCGGATAAGACGAAGATCGAGTACGCATACACTAAAAATGAATTACAATATTTTTAATTTTTTTATCTTTTTAATTTTTTGGATTTTTGAAAATTTTATATTTTTAGGATTTTTTTTGAAAATTTTTATGCTTGAAAATAACGTTCCCAAAAGAACGGATCCCAAAATCCAATTTTCTCACTAAAAACCGTTAATCCTTACGAAAAGAGCCGGCAGCGGCGCCATTTGATAATTAGCTTTTATGTGTTTTTGTTCCTCGTGTTGTTCGTACTCGATTCAATTCGAATTGATCATGGTTTAGGGTGGAATAATTGATGTTGGTCACTAAAAGGGGGAGCTTGATTATCTATATCTACTAAATTGGGTTAAGACGAATAACAAATATAAAGAGATAAGACAAATTTAAGACTTAATAAAATAAACACGAAAGCTTTAAAGTAAAAGGCAAAATAATAAAACTAAGATGAAAGGCTTAAACGAAATAGTAAGAGAATTAAAGTGATTAAAAACTAAATTAAAAGTAAATTTGAAAACTCTAATATTAAACTAAGATAAGACTAGTTTAAAAATAACACTAAGTAAAAATACGGGAAAAGTTAAATTTGAAATTAAAATTAAAAACAAGAAATAAAAATCAAAACTTGTGAATGGATCGTAGTTGGGATCGTGGCCCAGATCGCAGCAGAAGATCGTGGTCTTGGATCGCAATCCAGATCGTACTCACGATCGCAACACGGATCGTGACAAGTGATCGTAGCAAGGCATCGCAGCAATGGATCGCACCCATCGATCGTGCCATAGATCGTAGTATGGATCGCAACTCAGATCGCACTCAAGATAGCAATGAGGGATCGCAAGATTGGATCGTGGCCTGCGATCGTGACTTCTATCTGAGTCTCGGATCGTGACAACCGATCTTAACCAACTGATCGCACCCTTCGATCGTGGTCTGGATCGTAGCAATCGATCGCAGCTCACTATCGTAGTATGTGATCACAGTTTTTGATCGAAGTAATGGATCGCAAGTAGAAACCCTAGGTTTATTTGATCACACTTACTCGATCGGAACAAGTAAACCCTTAAAAATGTTACGATGGGGTACAAAGAGCAAATAAGCCGAACCGAATAAGCACTTTTCAAAATAAGCAACTACATACCAAATCAATATTAAAAAGAACTAAGTAAGCTACTAATGAAAAACTTTTAAAACACTAAATAATCAAAATTTATAAAACAAACTTTAGAAAGATTAAATTTTTAAAGACACTTAAATGAAAATTTATTAAACACGAAATAAGCTAAAAGTGCAAAAAGCTAAGACCATTAATAGCATGAAATTTATAGAAACAAAAAGATAAACTTTTTAATCAAATAAGCGTCAAGATTAAACAAGATACATACTTAATCCGAATCAAAATCACAATCAAAAACAAGAAAGGTAGAATAAGATAGATGATGAAAAGCTTGAACTTGAACTTGTAGATTAAGGATTCCAATACAAGATTAAATGAAAAGCTTAAAACTTGAAAGAAAAATGGAAGAAATCTAGAGAGAGAAAGTCGAATCACCTACTTCTCTCTAAAGATATGAAAACTAAGAAAAATAAAAAAATGACAATCTAACTAACACCCTCCTAATGAAAGATTAGGAGGGTATATATAGGAGAAGGGAGGTGTGGTGTGTTGCTTCTTTCTTCCTTTTTGTCTTCTCGTCTTTTTAAATGACTCGTCTTTCTCGACTTTGTCTCGGAATTAGTCGAATGATAAAATGAACTCGTCTTCTAATTTTCTTCTTTTAGTAGACTTGGTTCTTCGACTTTGTCAAACTTCCATCTTTAGTCTTTTTCTTCGATAAATCTTTAGAATAGGCCTTTGACTTCCGTTCTTCTTGCACTTTTGATCTTTTGACTTCGTCTTTTGTCTTTTTTTCCGATAAAAGCCCGTGAAAGCCCATGTTTTCTTCCTTTTTTCACATTTTGGTCCTAAAACACAACAAAAACACAAACCACGCATAACTCCGACTTTTACGACATTAAATACATGTTTTGGATTGGTTTTTATTATAATTAAGTGGTAAAAGGATAAGTGTTTTCACACTTATTACCATCTCAATAGTCTAGGCTTAGCATCTTGCATTGTCATAAGATATTTTAGAGCGGAATAGTCCGTATACACTATGGTCTTCGAAAGCACAAGATAGGGTCTAAATTTCTCAAAAGCATATACAATGGCTAGCAATTCTGTTTCCGTAGTGGTGTAATGTAATTGAGCACCCATCATTGTCTTACTCGCATAGTGTATAGGTTGAAAATGCTTATTAACTCTTTGCCACAAAACGGCCCCCACGACATAATCACTAGCATCACACATGAGTTCAAAAGGCAAATCCCAATTTGGTGATACCAAAATAGGAGCCTTAGTCAATTTTTCTTTAAGGATCTCAAAAGACTCTAAACACTCTTGTGTGAATATGAAGGAGCTTCTTTTTCTAAGAGGTGGGTCATGGGTCTAGCTATTTTAGAAAAGTCTTGGATAAAACGTCTATAGAAACCCCCATGCCCCAAAAAGCTCCTAACTCCTTTCACCGTGGTAGGTGGGGGAAGTTTGGTAATAACATCTATCTTAGCACGATCCACTTCTAAACCTTTGTTAGATATCTTATGCCCCAAAGCTATCCCTTCTTTGACCATGAAATGGAACTTCTCCCAATTTAGAACAAGACTTGTTTCTTCACACCTTTTTAGCATACGTTCTAAATGAGAGAGACAAGAAGTAAATAAATCTCCAAAGACAAAGAAATCATCCATAAACACTTCCATTGTGTGCTCAATCATGTCATGAAAGATGGCCAGCATACACCTTTGAAATGTCCCCGGGAAATTGCACAAGCCAAAAGGCATTCTCTTATAAGCAAATGTGCCATAGGGACAAGTGAATATGATCTTTTCTTGATCTTTTGGTTCAATGGGTATTTGGAAATAACCCGAAAATCCATCTAGAAAGCAATAGTACTCATTTCCCGCTAAGCGTTCAAGCATTTAGTCCATGAAAAGTAATGGGAAATGGTCTTTCCTAGTAGCATCATTAAGCTTCCTATAATCGATACAAACTCTCCAACCCGTGACTAGTCTAGTGGAAATCAACTCATTGTTTTTATTAGGCACAATGGTTATCCCACCCTTTTTAGGCACACAATGCACCGAGCTAACCCATGGTGAGTCGGAAATTGGGTAAATCATACCCGCATCAAGGAGTTTATAACTTCCTTTATGATGACTTCATGGATTTTTGGGTTAACCCTTCTTTGTTTTTGGATGGCGGGTTTGTAATCATCCTCCATAAGGATTTTGTTGGTACAATGTTAGGATCAATCCCCCTTATGTCGGATATTTTCCAAGTTATAGCCTTATTGTGCTTCTTAAGAACTTCTATAAGCTTTTCCTTCTCATCATCTTTCAAGTCTTTGGCTATGATAATGGGTAATTTGTCCTCTCCTTCTAAGAAAGCATACTCAAGGTGTGATGGAAGATCCTTAAGTTCTAGGGAAGGTGGACTCTCAATAAAAGGTTGAACTAATGTGGGATCATCATTAGTAACCTCTTGTGGAGTAGGTGAAAGAATGGGATCCTCATTGAGTAACTTTTAGATAGTAAGAATATCTTCTTCCCAATTTATGGGAGAATCTTCATTTCCAAGAAAGTTAGACTCAAATTCCTCTAGGAGGAAATCACTCTCTCCAAATGGTGTTAAAGAGGGAGCAATTGAGTCAACGGTCTCAACATGTGGAATGTCCTCATTATCACTTTTGCAGGCTTCATGAAAGTGTTCATTACAAACCTCATAAAGAACATCCACAATGTTAACGGTTTCACAACTTTGAGATTTCTTAGTTACTTTTCCCAACTTAAACACTACTTTCTCATCCTCTACCCGCATAATTAGTTCTCCTTCCGCCAATCAATAAGAGTGTGACCCGTCCTTAAGAAAGTTATTCCTACAATGAGAGGAGCTCTAGGGTCCATGTCATAGTCAACAACTACAAAATATGCGGGGAATGTAAACTTATCAACTCCTACAAACACATCTTCCGTAATACCCACCGAATAAGCTATTGAACGGTTTGCTAACTCAAGTGTCATCCTAGGAGGTGTGAGCTCGGGAAGAGAGAGTTGTTTCCAAACCGACAAAGGCATAAAATTTATGCTTTCACCAAGATCCGCAAGTGCCATGCAATTCTCAACCCCCGAGAAATTACAAGGAATCAAAAACCGGCCCGGATCACCAAGTTTAGTTGGTAAAGTCTTCAACAAAACCGCGGAACAATTTTCGTTCAATGAAGTGTTAGGAATATCAACCAACTTTTCTTTGTTTGAGAGAAGGTCTTTGAACATTTTGGCAAACTTCAGCATGTAAGCTAAATCCTCTACAAAAGATATATTGATATTTAATTGCTTAAACATCCTCAAGAAGTTGGACACTTGTATATTATCTTTGTTCTTAACTTTCTCTTTTCTCAATCTAGAAGGATATGGAAGATTTGGCTTTGGTAAAGGTTGAGTGGAAGTTGTTGAAGGACTCTCTTTGTTGGTTTCTTCAATGATAGGTGAGGGAAGTGAAGGATTAGTAGGTGTAGGATTGGAAGGTGTAGGCTTTTCAAAAGGAGGAACCGTTGTAGGAGTTACCAAAGGAGGTGTAGGAGGAATTGAAGGATCAATGGTTGTTTTCCCACTCCTTGTATTGATTGCATTTACATTTTCCCTTGGATTGGTTTGAGTGTTTAAGGGTAAAGCACCTTGTGGTCTTTGATTTAGGAGCAACATAAATTTCTTGTTTGTTTCCTCATGCATAGCCCTCAATTGATCTTGAGTCCTCTTTTCACTCTCATGGATCCTTCTTTTGTTCTTTTGATTCATCTTTTGAAGTAGCTCAAAGGTTTCATTTTGCCCATGCCCTTGGTCATGGAAAGGTGGAGGTGGTTGGTAAAACCCTTGGTTATTTCCATGAAAGTTATTCCCTTGATTATGAAATTTATTAGGCCCTCTATTGTTATTGTTCCCTTGGTAATTTCCCCTTGGCCCTTGGTTTCTATTAAGCAATTGTAAAGTATTTTGTTGGTTTTAGGTGGGTTGATGAGGAGGGAAACCGAGTGGAGCAAGGTAATTTTTGGACTTGTAAGAGAGGTGATTAGGATTGATGTTGGGTTTAAAGTGCTCTCTTCCCTCATCATGATAAGCATAGCATTATCCTTGAAAGTTTTGAACTTTATCACATTGCAAGTAGGAATGAGGACCTCCACATGTCTCACAAGATAGGGTGATGGCATTGACATTGTTGGTAGAAGAATTTTTCAAGGTGATTTTACAAAGTTTCAAAACCATATCACTAATAGTATCAACCTTTTGATATAAAACCTTGTCAATTGGTTGAGTAGCACCCTCTTGCACAACATGTACTACCTCATATCTATCCCTATTGCTTTGAATCATGGATTTTGTTTCAATGATATCCCATGCATCTTGTGTGGATTTTGAAAGAATGTTCCCACCCACGTCCGAGTTAAGGGAATCTTGATGGTGAGACCTCAACCATTTGTAGAAGGTGTTAATTTGGTGGACTAGGTTAAAACCATGGTTTGGGCACTTTCTCAACAACTCTTTGAACTCTTCCCAAGCTTCACTAAATTTTTGGTCTTGCTTTTGCTGAAAACCTATGATTTGGTTTCTCAAAGCGGTAGTTCGTGAAGGAGGAAAGAACTTATTCACAAATTTCTTCTTCAAATCATCCCAAGTGAAAATGCCACTAGAAGTTTGCTTATCTAGCCAATTCCTAGCATTTCCCTCCAAAGAGAAAGGGAATAAGATCAACTTAACCGCCTCGTGAGGTACCCCATTATACATAATGGTATTACAAAGCGACATGAATCTCTTGATATGGTCATGAGGGTCATCCATAGGTCTCCCAAGGAAGGGGATAGAAGAAACCATAGTAATCATGCATGTCTTAAGCTCAAAATTGTTAGCGGCTATCTCGGGAATGACTATGGCATCCGCATTCCCATCCACATTAGATTGGAGAATCTCAATCAATGGTCTATTGTCCATGGCTTCTTGTAAGTTGTGGAAAGCACGATGCTCGTGATCGGCTTAATGGACGGTGTTGTTCTTGTTCTTTTTCTTCCCTTTGGGAGGAAGGGTTTGTACACCAATAGGTACATGTACACGGGCTCGAGTGCGCATGCAACTCAACACGAGGAATGAGAGAGGAGCTCTTGGTTGACTTAGGAAAAGAAGGGATTATCTTTTCTGAGGTTCAATAATGAAAAGCACAAGAAAGTATAATATATGTAGTACTAGTTGGGCGGAAAAATCCCCAACAGGCCTTCCTTCTTAGAATACTTACTAGTGAACGAGGGGAATGAGGTGGCGCTAAGCTCTTAAGTACCTGTTTCCCTTAGGCTTGCATTTTATAGCAAAGTTGCCTTTCTATTCACTTAATAGTTCCTATTCTTCGAATTCTTGCCTATTGAAAGTGTTTATCTATTTTTGCCTTTAATTTACTTTGATTGATACACGTAAATGGGACCGGAACACCCCCAAGTACGGTGTATTGCCAAGACAATACTTATGGAAGTAGGTAAATTGGTTGTTCGTATCCACGTATATGTATTTACATATAATAATATATCAAAAATATTTTTGGATTTATTTGTTTTTATGAAAGTATAGTATGTACGTAAAAACGAGTAAATCCAATATAAACAATATATTTTTGGTGTAATCTTTTAGGAAAAAGTTTACTTTTTTATTTTTTATTTTTTGGTTCAATTCTTAGGAAAGAATTGATTTTGTGGTTCTTTATTTTTTATATTTTTATCTTTTTGATTTTTTTTTATAGTTTTGATTTATGATACGTAAAAGGAACGTCCACAAGTGAAAGGATCCCAAAATCTAATATTAACCATCAATCAATCGTCAATCTCCACGTAAAGAACCGGCAGCGGCGCCATTTAATATTTGTCTTTTTAGTTCGTGTTTCTCGACTCAATACGAATTGATCAATCAATAGAAATCAGGTTAACTAATTGTTTTTGGTGTTAGATTTATAGAATTTTGGTAATCTATGTCTATTTATCACAAAGCACATAAAAATGTAAAAATATGATCTCTACGTATCCGTACTAAGCTAGAAACAAAGTGCACATACCACCCATAATGCTAAAAGTACAAGTAAGTAATGCATAAGATGTAAAATTGCTCAAAATGTGAAGTTTATGAAAGTATAAGGACTAGAAATGTAAATTCAGAAAGTTAAAGGACTTGAAATGAAAATATAACCAACTAATAACCAAATTGTAACAAACTACCAAACTTCCTAACTGAATGTGCAACTACTTAACTAATCCAGGGACCTTATTGCAAAACCTAGCAAATTTTTAACTATTTTTAACAACTTAAAACAACTCCTAAATTCCAGGGACTATTATGCAATTTAAAGAACTTATTTAACCAAAACGGGCTTAATGGTTTGATTAAGCTAGAACAAGAGATATAAGCCACCAAATAAGATGAAATAAACTCCAAAAGTTTGCAAATTCAGTTATACCTAGCCAGTTACAAGGAATTCAGCTAAAAAGCCCTATAAACTCAATCAGCAATTTTAGAATAAGCCACTTTTAAGGAATCTGCTTATTGGGATAAGTACTTAAGCTATACTTCTCAGAATATGATCTAGAGGCCAAATGATGGACACCTATCCAAGAAAATTCCAAAAAGCACCAAGGAATAAGCCAGAAAATCAAATAAGCTAAATTTGGCTTATTTTGACCAAACTTTGACCAAGTTTGACCAAGTTTGACCAAGTTTGACTTTGGTCCTAACTTATTTTCTAAGCTTATGTAACTGATTTGTGAAAGAAAATGTCACTTTTATGAAGAAAATAAGCAGATTTTGAAAATCTGTTAAGCATTTCTCATAGAAACTGAACTTGGTTTTGATGCTTATTCTAAGGCTTATTTCTTGCTTAATTGTGAAAACTGTATGATCTACCATATATATCTAGAAATCCTAGATGTTAAGCTTTACTCAGGACTAAAAATCACTTCCTAAATCCAAAGAATGAAGATTATAGAAGAGATTGAATTAGGCATGTTTTGGCTAGAAATCTAACCCAATGTTTTTAAAAGATTATTTGCCTGTTTGACTTGGAGTTTGACTCCAAAACATTACAATAGAACTAAGTATATAAACTCTAAACAACAACTTTCAACAACATATTCAAAGATTAAGACTAATGCCAAACACTGGTTAACTAAAAAGCACAAAATAAGCTATGAGATCTTATCAAATTCAACTGATTAAGCTAACAAGCACTTAAAACATAACAAAGTACTCAAAATGAACAGATAGCAGGCAATTGCAAGTAGGATTACACTAAAATACAGAAAATAACATGCAAATTGATTTTTATTGGAAATTGTAAAGAAATCTAATGGCTTCTGATTGAAGGCTCCTTTGATGAAGAAGTAGAGCGCTGAGCTCACTTTTTCACTAATCAACACCAAAATCAGCTACTCTACACAGCTACAACCCAAATCAACCATCATCATCATCATAACTAGGACAAACTGCAACTGCTTGATCTTTTGTCTATGTTTGTGCTAAGGCTTGATCTAATGCTTTCTGAAATCCTGAATAGCTTCCAAATCAATCACACAAACTCCGTTGTTTAAATGAAAACAACAGAATCAAGATAGTAATAGTAGGACAGTATGAATTTACAAGTGAAATGAGATTGAGAAGTGAATTTAGAGAAAATGAAGTTTCATTAATGGAGTGATTTGTTACAACAGCTTTAACTAACTAATTAACTTTCTCAAAGTGTTTGTTAGACACTTTGAGAAGTTAAAACTACTAAGTGAAAACAAAATTAAGAGAGAAAGGGTAAATGTGTGTGTTTTTCACACACTAGCTAACTATTCAAAATGAACTATCGTACTGGTATTTATAGAGTGAAAATGGAATGAAGGAGGTGTTGATGAAGTGTTCCAACCAATCAGAAGTTGTCAGGTATCTTAATCTGCTCAATTGACAATTCGTGTTCTTGATCAAATTTAGGGAAAAAATATGCCTTGGATGAAATGTTGATTAGCCAAGTGGGTTGAGTTCGCCTAGTGATGACGATCACTTTTGGTGTTGAAAGCTTTTCATGAAATGGATTTGATTGATCTATGCAATCTGGGAATAAAGAGTACCACGTGGCATGCTAAGAATGGTTGAAGAATAAGACACGGATCATTATACGTTTACTTATTTATGATTGGTTGTTCAGACTGAGTAAAGATTCTCCCATTCATTCTCTTTCTTCATTTATGGAGGGTTATGTGGCAATCCGAGTGAAGGGTTTAAGAGCTTCTCATTGGTCCATTTCTTTATCGCACGGATTAAGCTTAAACTTCTTTCCAAATTTGGCAATATTGGTCCTTTTGGTTATCAGCCTTGTATCTTGAGCTTCAAACTTCAACAACTTGTCATTCTTGGCCTGTTGACTTCATACTTGACCATATTTGACCCCTTGACTTGTTGACTTTGACTTTGACTAGATTTGACTTTTTTCTTGACTTTTCCAACTTGACACTTTTAGTCCCTCTACTTTGAAAGTTGTCAATAAAGGTCCTTTCACTTTAACTTGTCATCTTGAGTCCCTCTTTTGTCTTTTCTTCATCATAAATGACTTAAATTCCATGTTTGTCTCAGTTTATATCTTTTTTTCCTACACAAGCACAAACAACAAAGAATACCCATAATACTGCTTTTACACATTAAATCTAGTATTTTTCTTTGTGTTTTAGGGTTAAATATGATATAACTGATATGAGATTTCACTTATATCATTGCACAAAATGCAAAACACTCACAAATAGTGTCTTGACAAAGGGTGACAAAATATTTAGATAACATTTTAATCCAATTTTAGTCAAGTTTTAGAGGTCTTGTTATATTAAGGTTCAATTTTAAATAAATTGAAGTTGATTAGTGTAAGCACATAGGTTAAAACACACAAATACTAAATCCATAAAACATCCTCATGAAAACTCATGAAGGAAAAGGAAATACAGGAAATGAAACAACAACTAACTATTACAAAGTTAGCTAAACTAGTTCTTGATAGGTAGTCTTCCTTGGCTTGATTTTCTTTTAAAACAATTTTTTAGAAAATCATCATTTATCTCCTAGGAGGTGGAGTGTTAGCAAATAAATCTAAAAAAAGCTTTGGAACTTAATGTGAGCCCTAACCATCTCCAACCTAAGGATATCAATGATGTAGAAGTCGTTTAAGCAATAAGGACAATTGGTTCCAGTGTGCATGAAAAAGTCAAACAAGTGTGGATCACCCAAGAAGGGGGAAATTGGAACACCCAAAAGTGGAGTGTTAGAGGAAGGAGGAGGAGGCATGATGTCCAATGGCGAGATGAGTGAGTTTGGTGGAGTGAATGGAGAGGTAAACAAAGGCTCAACAATATCATTCCTAATGGGAATGCTTTGAAGAGGTTGAGTGTTCACATCCAAGAGAGGACTAGGAGTGAAGGGTGAGGATAACTCGTTCATCCTAGATTAGAATGAGTAGGAGGTAGAACCATGTGAATGGTTAGTACCATGAGTTGAACTTGTCTTGCATGGAGCAAGAGGTGGTGAGGATGATGAAGAAATGAGAATTGGAGAAATCGCATTCTTGGGTGTATGAAAAGATGAAGAACCAAGTTTAGGAAAGTTGATCTTGATCTTAAGGTTTCTTTTGAATGAGGATTGTTTGGAGGAATTTGATTATCTTGTGGACACCATGGTTGTGTGTCTAGATTTAGAAGAAGGTTTAAAGGATGAAGAAGAAGATCAACCAAGGGAGGTTTAAGAAGGAGAAGAGATGATCCAAACTAGTAATGGGTTAAAAATTATTTTGATGAACAATGAAATTAGGTAGGCTAATTTGGGAAAAAGCTGGTTTTTAGGAAAAATTTCATCAATGTTTACAAATATTTAGAGAAAATAGTGTAAAGCAAAGATTCTGTCGAAACCAGAGCCTGCGGTTCCTTAAATAGGAATGTGGTTCGTTGTCACTAAAGAACCGCCGGTCTTTAAAGAACCGTGGGCAGTGGCCTCAGAAAAATGAACTTCCATCAGATTTCAAAAGCCCAGATTTTTCACAAGGGTTTTACAGGCCAAAGTAGACTATCAACCAAAATCTAGAAAGCTAACTAACACATAAATTGCACAAAGTCATGCACATCGAAAGATCGATAGCATGAACGAATTAGGATTAAAATATATAGTAATCCAAACACAAATTTAGATAACACCAAATCCTAAAAACAAGAAACATAAATATGTCCAAGATACATGCGTGGTAACAACCATGAGCAATGCTTCAACACACTTTCTTTCATGAAAAATTCTCTATTGTCTTGATCCTTTCCTTAGGTTCTCTAGAAGGCAATACTTAAGATAGAATTGATAGTCGGGATCAATTTCTAGAGATGACAATTGAGAGATAGTAGATGACAAAGTGTCATTAGAGTTGAAAGGAGAGACATCAAAGATGTGAGAGTTCTCTTGATGGACATTTCCATCTTCATTTAAATCATGCTTGGGCTCAAGTGAGAGGTTTCTTTCAACGGGAAGCATAACACGATCAACGAAGCAAAATGATGATGCATTTAAAGGTGGAAAGTCAATGAGAGCTTTTCTAAGAAGGCGAGAGACAATCATAGCAAAATGAAGACTTGAATGAGACTCAAGAAGAACAAATTGAATTCTTCTAGCTATGAAAAATGCAAGGTTGTATGGGGTGGAAGTTGCAACACAATACAACATATGTGCAAGACAAGTAGGCACATGGTTGTGATTACCACCGAGACAAATTGCATTTTCCCTAATGATTTCGGCCCAAGGGATCATAAAATCATTAAGATCGCTAGTGAGTAATTCCTAAGGAGTGAGAGCACAAATTTCTCCTTCAAGTTTACCAAGAATAGGATGTTCACGAGGTTTGGAAATGGCACCAGAAATGACCAAAGGTGAGGGTAGCTCGGTCATGTAATGCACATCAATAGAGGCCGATTCTAAAGAATTGATACTCCAAGCATCGGTGAACCTACATTGACCATTGTATGGAACATTGAGAGTTTTTCAAAATTCTTTAAGAGTGTATACAAAGGTTTTCCCCTTGATGGAAAATCTTATCGATAAACCATTATTGATGCACATTAAAGTGTATGAGCTAAAGAATTCCAATAGAAAGGAAGGAAAGATTGGCTCATCAATATCAAGCAAGTAATCAAAGCCAATGGATTTGAAAATGAATTGAATGAAGTCAAGTCCAATGAAATTAGAAGGGACAATGTGTCCTTCATGAAAGTTACGAGATTCTAGAGACCGAAAAGTATTTTTGAGAGAACGAGATTGACACGAAGAAGAAAGAATAGGCATGTATTCTCTAGTTTTCTCATGATCTTTATGAGTTTCCAAATTCATTATTAAGTACCTAAGCATAAAACAAATAATGTTCCAATCACTCTTATGTTACATAGTGACTAAAAGTCAAAATCATGAGAATGTGTTTAGTCAATTTCTTGACAAACAAAGGGTTAATCCTTATCATTCCCATGTTCACAATAAACTCAATTCATCATTGACTAGAACATATGAGCTATGTAAAATCAATCATGAACTTGAACAAAGGTTTTTCAAAAACATTTTTAGGTAAGCATTAACAACGAAATTACCAATTTTGTTCATGGGTTCATATCAATTACATCATTTAACTTAAAATAATTAGTCAAAATTCGGATTGTTCTACAAGTGGATTTTAGTAAAATCTCAATGAATTCGAACCTAGGGAATCATAGCAATATAACTATGTAAACCCATATTCCTAGCAAGGTTCTAATTCAATATTACTTCTAAAAATCCCCAATTATGAAAATAAGAACCCTAGAACAATTTAGTTGAAATTGAATGAATGTACTTACAATTAATTGATGTTGGAAGAGGGATGAGTGAAATCCACAACTTGGAATCAGTTAATCTTGAGTGATTTAGAGCTTTTGAAGATTCAACAATGGTGGAAATGATGAAACGCGTCGCCTCTATGAAGAAAAAAGGGAGGGATTGATTTGAAATAGTGTTCTTTAATAAAAACTGATTATTTTAGTCACCTAGTGAGGGCGCGGTTCCTTATCGATATGGAACCATGGCTTGAACCGTGACAATAGCAGTGGCAGGTTTTTAACAAAGAAAAACAAATAAATTTTCAAAACCAGGTTTTTCTATAATACTTAAAATATATCTTAGCCTTTTGGAAATCATTGGACCAGTTCGATACTAGGTGATAATGACTTAGTGAAGGATTACGAGTTGAATCAAAGCTGAAAAGGACCGAAACTGAGAAATGACTACTCGTAGAAAAGAAGAAAAGAAGAGAGAAACCAAGGGGAGTGAATCAAGATCAAGATCAATGCTCAAGAGACAAGTGACAATCTTCAAGTAGTAGTAATGAAGAACTTGTGTCATTTATAGTGGTTTAAGACGTGCCTTTCTGGTGAAAGTCTAAACGGCTTTGGTAATGAACCATGCCAAGCAATTTTGTAAAAATAGATTAAGATAATTTTCAAAAGTAGTCTTATGATATTTGAAACCATGAGCAAAGTATAGATTCACTTTCTCTCCCCACATGATCGGAAAATTATTATTGTTAGGGTTTGCAATAACAACATCCTTGGAATATTTCAATTCCAAATGTGTAATTTCCTAACTACAACTTATGGAGTAGTTGGGTATCTCAAGGGATTAATCAATCATCCTATAGATGAGCTCAATTTCATATATTACACATGATATAGGGCCTACTAACCGTATGGGTGCAAACCATGGAAATCATGCTTGATACTTTAAGCTACTACTAACTCACTCAACATCTCCCAAGTGAGTCAAGTATCTGAGCAATGAAGGTTTGAGATGGTATAAAAATAGAATCACATACCACAAACAAATGTCAAGGCAAGGATGCCAAGAACAAGCACATGGTCAAGTAATGATCAAAAGAATGATCAATAGGGTTATGGAAGGACGAATACGTACCTTAGCCGCAAAGTGCAATCCAAGTCTTCAAGGAGCCAATGAAAAGCTCAAACATGACTAAAGTGACTACTAAGTCTTCAAGGACTAGTATCACTCTCATCCATCTTGGTATCATCATTCAATGATGTTGGAAATCAAAGAAGATGGGTCTTCTACAAGTGTAAGTAACTCAATCCACAACCAATTAAATGATTAATCTTCATGAGTACCTACACATAGCAAAATACAAACTAGTAGATACATTTCAAGAGTAAATCTAAAATGTATAAATACTACTAATCTAGATGAGAAGCTATATTACCAATTAAAAGGCCTATTTTCAATTAAAAAAATAGTTTTGACCAAAGAGAAACTTTAGTACAACGAAACCTTCTAATTTGAGGAGACAATGGATCGATACAAGTTTTAAAGCACAATATACTTCAAAGATCTTGAGTGACCATCGCTTTGATACCAATTGTAGAAACTAGAAGGGGGGTTGAATAGTTTCTCTTCGGTTTATGACCTAATTAAAATTCCTTTCAATTAGGTTTGTCTCAAAACTACCTTTTACTTGAAAGCTAGTTGCATAATGATTAGGTACAAATCTAATGCATTAACAATGACAAATAGTTGTTGTATATGAAGTAATAATGAAAGTAAGTAAAGAATAAGGAAAAAGCAACCTAATAGAAAGACACCAAGATTTATAGTGGTTCGGCAACGAAGCTCTATCTTCGTTCCTACTCCACTCCTCGAGTACACCTTACTCAAGATTTCCACTATATCCACAAGCTCCCGTCTTGGTGGAGAAAACCTTACAACTTCGCTTACATTATTTTCCGACACTAAGCTAAATGTCGAGACCTAAACTTAGCTAGGACCAATCTACACAACGTTTCCTACTTCACCATTTTACGACACAAGGCTAGATGTCGAGTTCTAATCGAAAGCTAGAACCAATCTTCACAACGTTTCCTACTTCACTATTTTACGACACAAGGCTAGATGTCGAGTTCTAATCGAAAGCTAGAACCAATCTTCACAACGTTGCCTACTTCACCATTTTCTGATACAAGGCTAGATGTCGAGTTCTAATCGAAAGCTAGAACCAATCTTCACGACTCTTCACTTTGAAGCTAAGGGAGAACTCACAAGACACAACCACATATCACTTCGTAGTTTAGTGAGAACTAACAAGACAAAACCACACATCACTTTATAGTTTAGTGAGAACTATCAAGACACAACTCTTACAACTCAAAAACACATATCCAAGTATACACATGTAACTTGGATCTACATAACACAAATCCAAGTATACACATATACAATGGATTTACACAAGAATAATCCAAGTATTCACTAATACAATGGATTAACACAACTAATCCAAGTATACACAAATACATTGGATCTACACAAGACACAAATAAAACAAATGATGAACATGACTAGATCTTCAGGAGAGGAAGATCTTCATCAAGGCTTCATCTTTAATCACATCACAAGTGTGTGAGTGATCTTCTCTTTGGACAAGGTAAAGAAGGAGATCAAGGGGATAATCATAAGTAAACATACTTAATGGTGGTTGTAAAATACGTCTTTTAGGAAAAAGAACGTAATTAGGGCAAGTACGACGGTTTAGGAAAACCGAGCACAAATGACCCAAAGTAGGGATCGTTCTCAAGGAGGCTAGTGTGTTGTGTAAGAAATGATTAATGATGTGATTATAACTTATGAGAAAAGAAAAATAGAAAAGAGATTAGAAGAGAATGATGGTTACGATTATGAATTAAACTAAGACGATAAGTCGTGCACGTAAAACCGTAAAAAGTGACCAAAATTAAAAATTTACCCTAAAAATTTCTAGAAATTGCAATAAATCCTACAAAATGTAATTAGAGTTTACAGAAAATCAAAAATCACTCAAACCTTTTATTTAATTAAATATTAATTTTTTAATGCTAATTAAAGCCCAAAATATCAATTTAATTAACAAAAAGCCCAAAATGAGATTTTTTAACTTGAAACCTCTAAAATGATTTAACTAAATTTAAAACTATTTTTGAAAATTTTAAAATTAATTAAAACTATTTAAAAACAATTAAAAACTTTTAAAACTTAAAATAATTCTAAAAATTAATCTAATGACAGTAAAATTATTCTAAAAATTATAGAATTCTTAACTTAATGTATTTGAACTAAGAAAATGAAAAACTTGTAAAAATCTAAATTTTAATTTTTAATAATAAAATATTAATAAAAATCCAAAATTTATAAAATATTCTAACAAGTTGCAAACTAGTTTATTTTAACTTAAATAAAACAGAAATGCACTTGAAATTACCAAAATGCCCCTATTGGGCCTAAAAATTGGATTAATTACAAAATAGCCCCTTAATGGGTTTAGAATTTGGCCCAATAAGAAAAAGTCAACCAAATAAGCCCAAAACCTCCAGTCTGACTTAAAATTTGATTTTGAGAACAAAACTCTGAAGGCCCAAAAGCTGAAAATGTGTATAAGCTAGCTTATTTCAAAGCAGCTTATTCTTAATGGGCTTTTTGGCCCATTGAGCTATAAGCTGATGCCATAAGCTAAAATTTGACACACAAGCTTCTTTTCAGTTACTAAAGAGATCTGTAAAAAGAAAATTTGAAAAAGCACAAGAAATAAGCCTGAAATAAGCCAAGACTCTCTTCACAAAACGACAAAATAGTCGTTTTTGAGTTCTAGACCACCTCAAGTGCTGATTCAAGTTTCAAAAGGTTTTAAATGACTTAATTAAGCAAAATAATCAAAAAGTTTTCCAATAAACACAAGCAATAAGCCAGAATAAGCAACTAAGCACTTCTGTAAAAGTCAACTTGATGAGTTTTCTAGGCAAACTTAAAAGTCAAACCCTAATAAGCTCCAGATCAAATCAATGGGTCAAATAAGGATGATTTATCACAAAAAATAAGTTTTTGCAAGTCTGGATAAGCCAAAATGGCTTATGAATAAGCTGATTGATATTTAACACTAGCAGGGGCTAGTTTGGAGGTTCAGCAGTGGGAAAAGTCTCCACTGCTTGACCTTTTTGACTTTTTGTCTTATGTGACTTTTTTTGTGGATTCAGGTTAAGCAAAGGCACCCAAGTGATCAGTTAATCACAAGGAGTCAATAACAACA
The DNA here is from genome assembly GCA_025667525.1 of Glebionis coronaria. Classification (NCBI taxonomy): domain Eukaryota; kingdom Viridiplantae; phylum Streptophyta; class Magnoliopsida; order Asterales; family Asteraceae; genus Glebionis; species Glebionis coronaria. Next base: position 585,948,838 of record CM046874.1, on the reverse strand, counting down.
ATCAAATCACAATTTCAATCAGCCAAACAATACAGTTTAATCAAAAGATCACCAAATAAGCACCAGATATGAACAATAGCAGTTATGAACTCAATAAGCACTTTTAGCAAGAATAAGCCAGCCAAACTTCACCAAATGCATACACAAGCTATAAATAATTCAAATGAACATAAATAAACTGGTTTCATGCATTGATTCAAAGTCTAGATCTAAATTCAAGCAAATGAAAGTTACTGATGAACAAGAACATGCAGTTTTGATACTTTGCTGATATACTTGACCACAAATCCAATTTTAAACACTCAAATCTTCTTAACAGGTTACACAAACTTTGATTTAACACTTGTTAGCCCTAAACATGCATACACTCTAGGTGTTTCCAAAATCTTAGGTCAAAATAAGCAAAATCAAGTGAGTTATAGCACAATCTTATATTTGATGTTTTAATGCTGAAAACTTGCAGATATTAGCACACAACAAGTATTAAGCAGATACAAACAATAAACAACACCTTCGAATAACTCAATAACAACTTGTGATCTTAACAGGTTAACCCAAACAAAGTATATTATGCAGTATAAGTGTGATTTAGTGTTACCTAAGCCCAATCAAACACAATAACAAGTATATTATGCAGTATCAAGCAAGATTAAGCCACAAAAACAACAAGAACAATAGCAGAACTCAAAATCACAAAATTCAAGTATTTTGACAGATTTTTGGGTTCAAGGGCTCAAACCTCATGAATGTACATCCACACTCACGAATTTTTGAGCGGATGTGCCTAGCAAAACAATGCACAAGCTTCCACAAACAAGCTGCTAAGATTCAACAAGGTTAGAACAAAAATATGAAAAACAGAAAGTAGAAAAAGGCTTGATTAATGCAACCTTTGTACCCACTCTTTGATTATCCCCAAACCACAAGCCTCACAACACCTTGATAACTCTTTATCAGGGTGCTATGATCAACTTATAGCCCAAAAATTCCAAAGGTGTACCAAAGAACTTAGCAAAATATCAAGATTTTGGAAAAATATGCAATTTCTTGCACAATCTTTAAAAACAGGTTTTAGGATTCAAGATTTGATAGGTGTGTAAACACCCATCTTTTCTACCACTTAACTACAATAATAACCGGACCGAAACGTGTATTTTATGTCTTTTATGTCGGAATTATGCGTGGTTTGTGTTTTTGTTGTGATTTAGGATGAAAAGGTGAAAAATGGATAAAGCACGGACATTCACGGGCATTTATGGACTTTTATTGAAGAAAAGGATAAAAGACGAAGCCAAGAAGTCAAGAGTGCAAAAAGAACGGAAGTCCACGACCAATTCTGAAGATTTATCGAGGAAATAGTCAAAAGACGGAAGTTTATCAAAAGCCGAAGAATTCAAGTCTATTTATTGAAGAAATTAAAGACGAGTTCAAAGAAATCCCGAAGCTAAAAGTCCTTTAAGTCCACATTTAATGAAGATTTAAAGAAGGAGGGACTTAGTCTTGCAATTAAGAAGAAGATTAAAGAAGGAGGGACTAAGTACGCAATTAAGGAAGCTTCCTAAGCAAGCTTTAGTCTTCCCTATAAATAGACTAGATTAGTTATCATTTCACTCTTGTTGGCTAGGGTGACACTAGTTCTTCCACAATTTAATTACTTGTCATTTAAATACTTTGTCAATTTAATTACCTTGTCTTGCACCTTAAATTCATTTAACTTCAAGTAAGTTTCCTTTTAATTATTGTTAATCTTTAATTTATCTTGTCAATCTCTTATCTACCTTTCTTATTCTTTGATTTGTGGTGTTTATGTTCATGTTCATGCTTTTATTTTGATCCAAAAGTGTTTTTGATTATTATGGTTAAAGTTGTTTAATTTCATGTTTTTGATTGTTTGTTGATGCTTATTCATTGAATCGTTACTGTTTATATTCATACGTGTGTTGATTTTGGTTACTTTTCATTGTTATTATCTGCTACTCATCTTCCTTGTTCTTCGGAAGAGTTTTGCTTGGTTTCTGTGTTTCCAGATAAAGTTCCGAACCAAGGGAAGGATTGAGGTTTCATTCGGAAGTCAAAACTTCCGAACCAAGGCTTCATTCGGAAGTCTGAAACTTCCGAACCAAGGTTGTTCATTCGGAACTTCAATAGTTCCGAACCAAACTTGTTCATTCGGAAGTCTAAAACTTCCGAACCAAGACTTCATTCGGAACCTTCCGAATCAGTAACTTCCGAACCAACTCCAAAAGTTCCGAACCAAGGGCCCTCATTCGGAACTTTAAAAGTTCCGAATAAAGGTGCTTCATCCGGAAAGTTCCGAATCAAGGGGTGACCAAAACTTCCGAATCAAGGGTGATTTTACAAGTTCCGAATCAGCAAGTCCCGAATGAAGGATTATTTTGGATAAGTGACATATTCAGATCCTTTTGTTCCGGATCAAGGATTTTGGTAATATTCCAAGTGAAGAAGAATCATTTCAACCAAAGGTGACATTTAGGACGAGTGATTGTTCCTAACGAAGGTTTATTCCAAATGAGCTGTATTCAGGTTCTTATTAGCTTTTACCTTTGATTTTTATCTTCAAGCTTTATTTTACTTGCCTTTTTATTTAATTGCACTTTTAGATTAATTGCCTTAGTTTTAGTCGCACTTTAAGTTTGCCTTAGATAGATTTAAGTTTTCGTCAAATTACTTTAGTACCCTTTAATTTTAGTCTCGTTTTAAATACTTGCACTTTACCTTGATTAGACTTAGATTTACTTTTAGAGCACTTTTACTTTTAAGTCTTTGCATTTAAATTTAAAAACAACCAAAAATATTCTTTTTCACTAAAGATCAACTAAGTCGCACATAGAGAGCTAAGATCAATTCGTTAAGATACCGAGAACAAAAATAGAACTTTGAAAAACCTAGTTATCAAATGGCGCCGCTGCCGGCTCTTTTCGTTACGATCAACAGTTTTCTGTGCTAGACACGTTGCTTTTTGGGATCCGTTCACTCGTGAACGTTATTTTTCTTGCATTAAAAATTCAAAACCAAAACCACAAAAAAATTAAAACTTTCAAAAATCCAAAAAGATTTTCTTTTTATTGTGTATATATATTGTCTTTGCGTTTGGTTTCTTTTTCTTTTGCATTTTCAGGTGTATGCGTACTAGATCTTCTAACTACCAAGAGCCCGAGCCTCAAGAAGATTTAGATATGGCAGGTGTTAACAACAATAATCAACTACCGCACCTCAACAATAATAATAATAACAACAATGCTCTTCCACAGCCCGATCTTCGGACCATGGAGGAACTTTGTCAACCAACCATGTTCGGACGAGGAGGACCGATTGCGCCGATGCAAATCAACGCTCCTGAGTTTTCGTTGAAGCACCACATGATTCAGCAAGTGCAAACAAACCCATTTAGAGGATTGCCTGATGATGATGCCAACAAACACCTCGACAAGTTCATTACAATCACCCAAAGCATGAAGTTGCCTGGGGCCACAATGGATGTACTCCGCCTACAACTCTTCCCACATACTTTATCGCATCATGCCGAAAAATGGTTTGATCGTCTCCCGAAGAATTCTATTCACACTTGGGATGATATGACTCAACGCTTTCTTTCGCGCTACTTTCCACCATCCATGGTCACAAGCCTTCGCAATCAGATCAGCGGTTTCATGCAAGATCCCGATGAATCTCTTTTTGATGCATGGGAGAGATATAATGTCTTGATCGACCGATGTCCAAACCACAACATGCTTCCGGTCACCTTGATCGATACTTTCTACAACGGATTGACTTTTCGAGATCGTGATACGATTAATGCAGCCGCCGGTGGCACATTCATGAAAAGGAGACCCGAGGAGTGTAGAGAGTTAATAGAGAACATGACTACTCATCATAAGAACTGGGATTCTTCTGCTTCTTCTAGAAACAACACGAGAGTCAATGTTTCCTCTACCTCAGCAAACCCTGAGATGACCGAACTCACCCGCATGATGGCTGAAATGAGCAAAAGTATTACGCTTCTCGCTTCAAACCAACAACAACATCAAGTTAAAGCGGTTGCTAATCCTTGTGAAACATGTGGCGGTCCTCACTCATACACCGATTGTCCTTCGACACAAGGAAATCCGGAAAATGTGTATGCAGCTTACGGTAATTATTCATCGGAAAATTACCAAGCTAGACAACAAGGGGATAGAAATCTGCTGAGCTACCGTTCAAACAATTACCTTTCACCCGGTTTTTCTCCTCAAAACCAAAACCCCGCCAACAACTACAATAGAAGCAACCAAATCCCACCTCGTGCTTCTAACCCTTATCAACCACCCACCCAACAACACCCACCCATTAACCCCGATGTTGACACAATCATGAGAACTCAAGGTGAGCAAATCAAGAATCTACAGAGCCAAATTATCAATCTAAAAGGAGATATCTTAAAGCAAGGTAATGACATCAGAAATGAGGTTCGTGAAAACCTTCAATCCTCCTTCATCACTCAAACAACTGAATTGAAGAATCTGTTGGCTAGTTTCTTGCCCGAAGCTCAACCTTCTTCTTCTTCGGGTTCTCTACCTTCAAATACCGTCACCAATCCGCGAGCTAATGTGAGTGCTATAACTACGCGTAGTGGAACTACCATTGTCACTCCACCACCATCATCTACGCCTCCTCCACCACCATGTATCCCTACTCCTCCTACACCTAGTAATAGTGCACCATTCCCGTCTCCGCCTCATCATAACAATGTATCTCGGAAAAACCCGTCAACATCACAACCGTCACCACCTACACCTTCACCTAACCCTTATCAACCTAGAATCCCATACCCTTCTCGTATAGGCAAGACCAATGATCTAACAAAGGAGGACTCGCAAATAACAAAATATATCGGTATGATTTCTCAAATGGGATTCAGCATTAGTTTTCTTGAAGCACTTGTCCACATGCCCAAATTTGCCAAAGCATTTAAGGACTTGCTTAACAAAAAGGAGAAGCTGATTGAACTCACCAACACACGCTTAAATGAAAACTGCTCTGCAGTTATTCTTAAAGAACTTCCGGAAAAACTAGGGGATCCCGGTCGTTTTGTGTTGCCTTGCGTGTTCAACAAAACTGAAGAATTTACTGCCCTTGCTGATCTCGGGGCTAGTATAAATCTTATGCCTTTGAGTGTTTGGAAAACACTCTCATTACCCGATCTCATTCCAACAAAGATGACTCTCGAACTTGCTAATCGCACTCTCGCTTACCCCGTTGGTATAGCTGAAGACGTATTCTTTCAAGTTGGCGCATTTACTTTCCCGGTCGACTTTGTCGTAGTTGATTATGAAATGGACCCTCGTATTCCTTTAATACTTGGTCGGCCATTTTTAAGATCCGGACGTGCTTTAGTAGATGTGGCCGAAGGAGAGTTAATCTTAAGAGTCGGGAATGCCTCACAAAATTTCAAAATGGGAGCACCTACAAACAAATCTTTTGGAAGCCGAGAATCAGTGAATATGATAAATGTGCTCGATGACTTTACCGTCTATGACAATCCTCTATTCGAGTCTTCCACTGATAATCCACTCTTTGAAGATAATGTGGATGATTCTCACCCTACTTTGGACGCTTCTCCCAATTTTGATTCTCCACCGGTCTTCGATGCTTATGATGATGATGATTCTAGCTCAGATTCGGATGATTTTGATTGTACTTCTGAGTATCCCGAGCTGCCCACATATGATGATTTTGATGAGGCCGATACTCTCTCGAGCGATTCTTCCCATGATGAAGATCCCCCGCCATCACTCGATCCTACTTTGGACGATTACTCATTCGAGGAAGATTTCTCTGAATTTCTTAACACATACTTCCCTCATGAGAGTGATGCACCTCCTTTGGACTTTGAAGATTATCGTCTTGATCCTACTTTGGATTTGAAGAGCATTTTGTCCAAGGAGAAGAAACCGGTTGACACCGAAATCCGTTGCACGTATGATTTGACACCTCTTTGTCCCATTTCTGAGGACGAGGTTGTGCTTCTTTGCGGATCTTCTTCACACTCGGCTGAGCCTGAGTGCTATTTTCCCCTAAAGGAAAAGGTGTTCGATCCCGGTATCGAAGTCTTTAAGCCATCTCAGTATCCACCTGATGAAATAAAAGGAAATATCTTTGGAAATTTTGAAGACATGCTTGCTCCACTTCAACTTTGCTTCCACCATGCTCCGTCGCTGCTTAAGGGAACCTTGCCATTTCTCTTTTGGCTTGCCTTGTTCGCCTTAAGCTCTTGCTTATTGATGGATGAAAACTATGTCTTTGATCCTGGTGGATTTGTTTCATACTACTTCCGTTGATAATCAAGGTCGAGTCAAGCTCACGACTCGGTTAACAAAAACCAAGCGCTTCTTGGGAGGCAACCCATGTATCTATATTTCTGCTTTCTTTATCATAAGTGTAGGGGGACCCCTTTGGTTTGCTATTTCCTCTCCTCACTTCTTAATCAGGGATTCGAGCTTCAAATGATCCACTCTTGATGATTCTTGACGACCCGTGATTCCGTGTTCTACTTCTCCCCGGTTCTATCCCTAACTCTTTTCGATTCACTATTTTATATTTTCTCAATATTAAAATAGGAATCTCTTTAGTTGTCTTTTCCTTAGCAAGATTTAAACAACGTGCACAATGTCCTAAGTGTAGGGGAGCTTACTCCCACATGCTTAAACATTGAGGACAATGTTTATCTTAAGTGTAGGGGAGACTTCTATCGAAGTTAAGTGGTCTTTTCCTTGTATTTGTCCTCATTTTAACCGGAAAATGAATTTTTCGACACTTTTCAAAATTTTTGATCTATTTTGGCCTATTAGTTTTTCCCTTTTGTATAGTTATTTTCTTTCTTTGCTAGAATAAATGTTTAATAAGTGGTTTTAATTTTCAAACGTTGTGAATCTTTTGACTCAATCCGAGTTTACTCTAGCTAGTATCCTTAACATGTTGAAGTCAAGTTTTGCTAGGCTTTTATATAGGGAGCTATAAAACGCGAAAGTCTTAACTCTCACGGGTTAAGAACAAGAACTTTTCGCAAGTTCCTATAATTGATCCTAGAGAGTCGTTTATCAAGGGAACTTTAAGATGCGATTTCTAAACTTGAAAGAGTCTAAGAATTTGCAAGATCCTATAGGCGACTCGAAAACCCAAAACTTTGATTTAATAGGCTAAGTATCCACGAGTCTCATTACTTGAGATTTTAAACTGTGGAGAACGAGAGATGATAGAGCCAATTATAAGTTCAGCATTCTTTCATGAATTTATGTGAGTTAATTATGAGCCTATTCTCCCATCGCTTGCTAATAATTTATTTGCTAATAAATAAGGTTGTACGATTTGAAAAGTTACTTAGCTTCTAGCCCCAGATCGTTTAAAAGTTGCTCGGTAATGACGAGAGTTCATAGCCAAGGCATAACTTATGAAGCGGGGCGCGAAGATTGGCGAGTCCGAAAAGGCCCTAACAAGGCATGAGGGCTATGTTTTGTTGCTAAAGATCCAAAGTGATGTGAAGAATCATTTATCGAAAATCAATATGAAGGATCGAGACTCACGACGTAAAGCAAAACTCCCCAAAAGTCATGGAGAAGTGTATCCGAAAAGACCCTAACAAGGTATGAGGATAAATAGATCCAAGTCATAAAAGGAGGCGGATCGTTGTATATCAAAGTCCAAAATAAAGATTGGAGAAAAATGAAGAAGTCGTGGTCTATATATGAAGAATCTCTCAAAAATTCCAAGTGAAGAAATTCCAATTATGAAGAGAAGACCATTATTTCATGAACGTCTCTCAAGATTTGAAGAATGAAGTCGCTGCCAAATATCGGCCCGAGAAAGGTCTCAAATCGCGAACCAAGTTATGCCAAGATATGAACTTTCTGATATCCCGAGAAGCAGTTTTAAAAGATTTGGTCCTTTAGCTAACTATTGATTAAATCGTGCACTTTATTTTCAGACTAAATAACTATCGAAATAAGTCAAACAATGCATCTTCGTGATCATTCAAGACAACAATAAAATATAAGAGATACCCGTAGGAATAAGGGAGTCTAAGTGAGTAATTGGCCCACATGAGTTCGTGTTAGTTTACTAACTTATAATAACAATGATCTCGTTTTTAAGCTTGGTTTGGAGAAAGTGAAAACTTGAGGATGATGATTATTCATAACATTTTCAAAACCCAAGGTATGCTTTTGATTTCTTTATCTTGTATGTTTTTAATTTTCTATCTCTTTAATAAAGGCCAACGTGGATTGATTATGATGAAAAGTGTAATCTTGCTTTGTAACTAATGCATTGCATGAGGACATTGCAATGGTCAAGTGTAGGGGATTTGATAGGTGTGTAAACACCCATCTTTTCTACCACTTAACTACAATAATAACCGGACCGAAACGTGTATTTTATGTCTTTTATGTCGGAATTATGCGTGGTTTGTGTTTTTGTTGTGATTTAGGATGAAAAGGTGAAAAATGGATAAAGCACGGACATTCACGGGCATTTATGGACTTTTATTGAAGAAAAGGATAAAAGACGAAGCCAAGAAGTCAAGAGTGCAAAAAGAACGGAAGTCCACGACCAATTCTGAAGATTTATCGAGGAAATAGTCAAAAGACGGAAGTTTATCAAAAGCCGAAGAATTCAAGTCTATTTATTGAAGAAATTAAAGACGAGTTCAAAGAAATCCCGAAGCTAAAAGTCCTTTAAGTCCACATTTAATGAAGATTTAAAGAAGGAGGGACTTAGTCTTGCAATTAAGAAGAAGATTAAAGAAGGAGGGACTAAGTACGCAATTAAGGAAGCTTCCTAAGCAAGCTTTAGTCTTCCCTATAAATAGACTAGATTAGTTATCATTTCACTCTTGTTGGCTAGGGTGACACTAGTTCTTCCACAATTTAATTACTTGTCATTTAAATACTTTGTCAATTTAATTACCTTGTCTTGCACCTTAAATTCATTTAACTTCAAGTAAGTTTCCTTTTAATTATTGTTAATCTTTAATTTATCTTGTCAATCTCTTATCTACCTTTCTTATTCTTTGATTTGTGGTGTTTATGTTCATGTTCATGCTTTTATTTTGATCCAAAAGTGTTTTTGATTATTATGGTTAAAGTTGTTTAATTTCATGTTTTTGATTGTTTGTTGATGCTTATTCATTGAATCGTTACTGTTTATATTCATACGTGTGTTGATTTTGGTTACTTTTCATTGTTATTATCTGCTACTCATCTTCCTTGTTCTTCGGAAGAGTTTTGCTTGGTTTCTGTGTTTCCAGATAAAGTTCCGAACCAAGGGAAGGATTGAGGTTTCATTCGGAAGTCAAAACTTCCGAACCAAGGCTTCATTCGGAAGTCTGAAACTTCCGAACCAAGGTTGTTCATTCGGAACTTCAATAGTTCCGAACCAAACTTGTTCATTCGGAAGTCTAAAACTTCCGAACCAAGACTTCATTCGGAACCTTCCGAATCAGTAACTTCCGAACCAACTCCAAAAGTTCCGAACCAAGGGCCCTCATTCGGAACTTTAAAAGTTCCGAATAAAGGTGCTTCATCCGGAAAGTTCCGAATCAAGGGGTGACCAAAACTTCCGAATCAAGGGTGATTTTACAAGTTCCGAATCAGCAAGTCCCGAATGAAGGATTATTTTGGATAAGTGACATATTCAGATCCTTTTGTTCCGGATCAAGGATTTTGGTAATATTCCAAGTGAAGAAGAATCATTTCAACCAAAGGTGACATTTAGGACGAGTGATTGTTCCTAACGAAGGTTTATTCCAAATGAGCTGTATTCAGGTTCTTATTAGCTTTTACCTTTGATTTTTATCTTCAAGCTTTATTTTACTTGCCTTTTTATTTAATTGCACTTTTAGATTAATTGCCTTAGTTTTAGTCGCACTTTAAGTTTGCCTTAGATAGATTTAAGTTTTCGTCAAATTACTTTAGTACCCTTTAATTTTAGTCTCGTTTTAAATACTTGCACTTTACCTTGATTAGACTTAGATTTACTTTTAGAGCACTTTTACTTTTAAGTCTTTGCATTTAAATTTAAAAACAACCAAAAATATTCTTTTTCACTAAAGATCAACTAAGTCGCACATAGAGAGCTAAGATCAATTCGTTAAGATACCGAGAACAAAAATAGAACTTTGAAAAACCTAGTTATCAAGATTCATAAACATTAAACATAAACAAACATAGATTAAGATGGAACTTGGAATTCGTCACACAATTTCAAACACAATTCATTAATAATGAAGAAGGGTTTACAGAAATGTTGACCTGTAACATCCCGCCTACTCAAACCACAATATTGTCCGCTTTGTCCGCAAGCTCACGGGTTTGCTTTGTGGCCCTCTTGTGAAGACTTCCCGGTAGGTCACCCAAGCCAGTACTACTCTTCCATGAGTACGCTTAACTGCCAGTCCCTAAGAACCCCACGTGTAGTAGACCACAAAACGCGTTGTGTCATGAGAAGGCGACTGTAATCTTATGAACCATGGATCTCTCCTGGCCACAACCGATGTGGGATTTGCCTAGGGTGTCACAATCACCCCCTCTTTGGGACTCATCGTCCTCAATGAGGTTTGCCCCACCATCCCGAACGGCTCATGAGTGTCTCTGATGCCACTTGTAACATCCCGCCTACTCAAACCACAAGATTGTCCACTTTGCCCGCAAGCTCACGGCTTTGCTTTGTGGCCCTCTTGTGAAGACTTCACGGCAGGTCACCCAAGCCAGTACTACTCTTCCATGAGCATGCTTAACTGCCAGTCCCTAAGAACCCCACGTGCAGTAGACCACAAAACGCGTTGTGTCATGAGAAGGCGACTGTTATCTTATGAACCATGGATCTCTCCTGGCCACAGCCGATGTGGGATTTGCCTAGTGGTATCAGAGACACTCATGAGCCGTTCGGGATGGTGGAGCAAACCTCATCGAGGACGACGAGTCCCGAAGGGGGGGGGGGGTGATTGTGACACCCTAGGCAAATCCCACATCGGCTGTGTCCAGGAGAGATCCATGGTTCATAAGATAACAGTCGCCTTCTCATGACACAACGCGTTTTGTGGTCTACTGCACGTGGGGTTCTTAGGGACTGGCAGTTAAGCGTGCTCATGGAAGAGTAGTACTGGCTTGGGTGACCTGCCGGGAAGTCTTCACAAGAGGGCTACAAAGCAAAGCCGTGAGCTTGCGGGCAAAACGGACAATATTGTGGTTTGAGTAGGCGGGATGTTACATGACCAAAGGAAAACCAAGAGAAAGCCTCAATGTATGAGGTCCTATGCCTTTTATAGGCTACAAGAATAAACTACAAAGCATAAAAAACGTGAACTCTAAGTTGTAAAATCCCAATATTGCCCTTGCTGAATTTTGAGTTCTCTTGAACATGTGAACTCTTTTTGGCAGTTTGTTAAGGTGTGAGCTGTTGGAATGTGATCAAGGGCTTTCAATGAAGCTTAGTATCAAAGCTGAATACAATTCGTTGGATGACTGGCATGTTTTGGCAGTTTCCCCAAAAGTGTATACAAGGTGAGTATCATGTGAGTTGTGACGTGATGAGGTGTCATGTTTAAGGTTTGGGATGTGTTTAGTGTTAGGTTAATCATAATTCTGGAGGTTGTTAAGTGCTAATTGCAAGTAATTAGGAAAAACCCAATTTTGCTAAGAACACCAAGAACACAGGTTTTGATCTTTGTTTTAGGTTTAAAAAGTGTTTGGCGCGTGTTTAACTTAATTAATATTAAGTTTAAACGGTTTAGGGTGAGTGGGATGTGAGGTGGAGGAATGGTGAGTTCTGATTGGGTGAGGGGAGTTAGTGGGACACGTGGTGAGGTGTGAGTGGTCTAGGTAACTTCTCTTGTCTGCCCATTTTAGTCCCTTTATTTCTTCATTTCTTTCATTTGCAGATTAAACTAAATTCCCTTTATAAATAAGTTTTACTTTTCACACTTTTGCTCCAAATACTTTTCCAAAGTATTTTCAGGGGTATTTCTTGCTATTTGTTGACTCTTGAAGGGCTGTTTTGGAATTTTCTTAAAAGATTATGGTCTTGACTTGTATGATTGACTTTTTGGAGGACTAATATTGACAAGTCTTCATTTATGAGGGACTATTCTTGCCAATTCTTCAAAGTGGAGGGCTTTCTTGTAAATTTGACAAACTTTAAGGACCAAACTTGTAATTATGAATAAACAAGGGTTTAAAGTGTCAATTCTTCAATATTGGAGGACCCTTTGTTGTACAATCTTCAAATCTTCAAGGGTTATTCTTGGAAAATCAACACTAGGGCTTGGTTCATTGTGCGGCTTCGTTTCCCGTGTTCGTTTTTGCTTGTTTCTTGTGATCTTTTGTCATTTTCTCAATATCCGTACCTAAAATACACATGTAACAAACACAAACATATATTTGGCATTTTTCATGATATTTTATGCATTTAAAGCCCGTTTTGGACGATGAGACTATGTATAAAAGCAGTCTCATCACTCCCACTACTAAACCATTCTCGTGCCCTCACGCAATGCTAGAATAAAGTATCGTAGCACCTCCAAAATTTATTTTTATGCACCTTTATTGAATGATAAACTAGCTACACTACCACTATTACTACTACTTGCGTTTTAGACATAATGTATGATTTTCATCGCAAAATGGGACATTTAGGTTCATAGAACAAGAACACGTGAATGCTTCGTTAGAAATAATTTCGTCGTCCTCGATTTTCACCCCAATTCCAAGCTAAGCGTGCAACGAGATCATTGTCATTATAATTTAGTAATGCTAACGCTACTCATATTCCCTAATCACGTACTTATCCTCCCATTTTCCTAAGTTGTATCTCTTATATTTTATTTTGCCTTGAATGTTTCACGAGGATACATTTTTTACTTATGCGATAATAGAGATTTAGGTCTAAAAATAGAGTCATAACGGCGTAACCAAGACCATCGAATTAATAACCCCTCCTAATAGACAACGATGTCAAAAAATTAAGTCAACAAGAAGGATCGATAAACACGGTTTTATAACGGTTTTGAACATGAGACTTATTACCAAGACTTTTATACGCCCCCTACCGGATGGGCCTTATAATCATAGGTTTACCTTCATCTTTTAATCAACTTCGCCATGAAGCTTTTATTATGACTTCGGTCTTACCTTGCCTTTTATTTAACCTCGCCATGAGGTGTTTATTATGGCCAAAGACGTATATCCTCACGCTAAAAGCGAATTTTGGATCTTTAAAGCTTCAAAGATTAAGGCTTAATTCACTTTCAATTTCGCATAGATTTTTCGGCCTTGCGAGCTTCAAATTGTTTGCTTGATTTAGGTGAGCACTTGAAATACTTCAAAACCGTGACGCTGGCGATACCTTAATGTGTTCCCATTTTAATTACATGGAAGCTACTAGAAAAGACTAGAAACCAACAATCAAGACTAAACCGCTAGGTCAATATTTATTAAGCAAAAATTATTTACAAGTGAAGGGAGAATAAGCAAACAACGAGAACAAACAATACGAGTACTCTACGTTTAGCATAGTAACTTATAATTAACTCTATCATTTCTCGTCCTCATTTAAGAGACTTAGCCTAATATAAAGTTAAGGAATCAAAGCTAAGTGCTCAACACGCACGGTCGAGTCAAAAATTACTCTTATTCTCGCCATCGGAAAATCTACATTCGTGTCTTAAACACTTATAAAACATGAGAAAAAATTTAAAATTTGGCCATTTTTAGCCTTATTTTGCAACAATACGATAAACAAAAAGATAAACTTTGGAAAGCGTGAAGGTTTGGCAAGGCAATTATCTATTCACCCCCCCCCCCCATACTAAAGTTAAACATTGTCCTCAATGTTTCGAGTCTAAGGGTTGGAAAACCCCCATACTAGAGACGAAGTCGAATGCTTAATTTAGCATGGAAAGGGTGTAACCGTTAAATTTAAATCCGTTTATGAAGTGTGCTAAAAACCTAAGGTTAGAACATCAAAGGATATATCATGGATATTGAGAAATTCTTCCAAGCAAACGATCGAGTGCTCCCATAAAATGAACACGAGAGGCTCCAATCGTGAAGATCATGATCATCTAAAAACCACATATCACAAACAACCACGGAACAAAGGTTGGAAGGGCACAAATCCCCTCACGTTACTACATTAGAAAGCGATAATATGTAAATAGGATAAGCATGGGACTCCCCCACGAGGCACCTCGTTTTTGATTACCAAGTCATGAGCTCGACTCGATCCCCTCAATACTAATTATCATTGGGGAAGGTGATTTGGTCGAGGTAGTTCAAGGATGGAACTTTCCCGCCAAAGTAGTGCTTCAACCTATGTCCATTCACCTTGAAATTGGGGCCATCATTTTGAGCTAGCTCGATGGTCCCATAAGGAAAACTTGAGTCACGGTGAATGGACCGGACCAACGGGATTTCAACTTGCTGGAAAATATTTTCAAACGAGAGTTAAAAAGCAACACTTGATCTCCAATGTTAAAAACCCGGTTTTTAGTTTTTGAGTCATGAAACTTTTTAGTTTTTTCTTTATAAATCAATGAATTGTCATAAGCAATGTCTCTCAATACATCCAATTCATTTAACTACATTTTCTGGTGTTTTCTCGCGGTCTCCATATCATCATTACAATGCTTAAGGGCCCAATAAGCTTTATGCTCGAGTTCAATTGGTAAGTGACAATTCTTCCCATACACAAGATTATAAGGAGTACACTCGATGGGCGTCTTATGAGCGGTCCGAAAGGCCCATAAAGCATCATCCAACTTATCCGACCAAGATTGTCGGTTCTCCCCAATCGATCTCTCCAAGATCCTTTTCAACGCTCGGTTTGAAACCTCGACTTGCCCACTCGTTTGTGGGTGATAAGCCGTAGAAAGACGATGTGTAAATCCATATTTACTTAAGACCCTTTCAAATTGGTCGTTACAAAAATGGGTTCCACGATCGCTTATGATCGCACGAGGGGTTCCAAACCAAGAAAACGAGCTTTTCAAAAACTTGACTACCACACGAGCATCGTTCGTTGGCAAAGCCTTAGCTTCCACCCACTTAGATAGGTAGTCAACAGCGACAAGGATGTACTTATTACCACGAGATGATGGGAACGGCCCCATAAAGTCAATGCACCAAACGTCAAAGATCTCACACACTTGGATGATATTTTGTGGCATTTCATCGTTTTGTGAGGCTTTTCCTTGTCGTTGGCATGAGTCACACGACTTAACAAGTGCATGTGCATCTCGGTAAATAGTAGGCCAAAAGAAACCGGCATCAAAGACCTTCTTATCCGTGAGATTAGCACCATGGTGACCACCCGTGGGTCCCTCGTGACAAGCTATAAGGATGTTAGAAGCTTCGGTACCAAAGACACAACGTCGAATAATTTGATCCGCACAAGTTCGAAACAAGTAAGGTTCGTTCCAAAAATAGAACTTGACGTCACAAAAGAATTTCCGTTTTCGTTGAGTCGTCATACCCTTAATGATGAAGTTACCCGCATGGTAATTTGCGATGTCCGCAAACCATGGGGTAGATGAATCAAGCTTAGAATTTACTACACCAAGTGTTGGGAATAACATATAGCCAGTCCACTTGAGCGCTGACAAGAGGAAAAAAAGCGTTGATAGGAAGAAAACAAACGCTGACAGATCAAGCGTTGACAAGAAGAAGTCAAGCTTGATACATTGAAGACAAGCACTGATGGAAAGATTTAGTCTACGCGTATATTGTTTCTAGTTTGTTTCTAGTAAAGATAAGTTCAACATTGTATTTTCTATAATTATCTTTACCTAGAATAGTTGATACGTAGACTCTTGTACAAGGCTTCTTATGTCTATAAAAGAAGACCTTTAGGTTATTGTTCAATATAGGTTTTTATACACTAAACACTTTCATTGTAAGCAAGTTTGTTATTATCAATCAAGTGAAAGTTTGTTTACATCTTTGTGTGTTCTTGCTTAAGTGTTAATTCCGCATAACACTTAGATTACTTTATACATATACAAAGGTTTCTCTACGTGTATAACTTGATCTAATCTCGTATACATAAAGCTAAATCGATCTAAGTTTGGGATCAACAAGTGGTATCAGAGCTTGTTGAGAAACTTTTGATCTTAAAGAACACAAGAACCCTAAAATCACCAAAACCCTAATTTTCTCAAAACTCTAAAAACATCATGTCCAATCCGGAAGTAAACCCCTCCTCCTCAAACCCTAGCATCAAGATTCCCATGCTTGATGCAAACAACTTTGAGCTATGGAAGTTCAACTTTGAGCAATATCTTGGAATCTATGACTACACTCTCTGGGAGATTATTGAATATGGAAACACATTCAATAAAGCTGAAAAGATTGCTAATGTCATTGCTGCAAGAACTGCTGTTGTTGGATGTCCAGAAGCAGATAAGAAAGAAAAACCTGGTGATGGTAGAGCTGTGTCTGCTAAAGACGTAGCAAAGAGAAGGGTTGATATGAAAACCCTAAACAATCTGAAACTCTCTTTGGGACAAGAGAACCAGAATAAATACAGAGGTTATGATTCTGTAAAAGACCTTTGGGCAGCTCTTGAAGTTGCATATGGTAGCAATGATGATACTAAGGAAGAGAAGAAGAAGCAACTCATGCATGAGTATGCTGTTTTCAAGGCTCAACCTAATGAGAAGCTTAGCAGTGTGAGAAGCAGACTACTTGACATTACAAGCAAGCTGTCCTTCATGGGGACACAAGTTTGTGATGTTGACATTATTGCCACTTTTCTTAAAAGCCTTGGTGATGCGTGGAAGATTGAGGCAAGATCTATTCTTGCCAATAACACTCACAAAAGTTCTACTTTTGATGATATCTACAACAAACTGAGGCTGTTGGAGGATGAAACTCTTTTGGAGCATGGAAGTAAGTCTACTAATAGCAACATGGCCTTCTTCTCACATAGTGAAGGCCAATTTGATCAGAAGGATTCTTACATGCACCCAGTTACTGGGTCAACATGTGTCAACGCTGGAACATATCCTGTCAACGCCTCACATTCAGACGCTGACACATACAAAAGTGATTCTCCAAGAGTTAAGCCTGCTGGTTTGGATCTGGATACTGTGTGTGCATACATTGCTTCTTTGCCCAATGGTTCAGTGATTACATATGAGGACCTTAAGCAAATAAGTGATGAGCACTTGGAGGAGATGGATATTAAGTGGAACATGGCTCTTGCTAGTATAAGAGCAAACATGTGAAATAGAAGGTTTAAGAAGAAGATGACCTTTAATGCAAAGGACACTGCTGGATTTGACAAATCCAAGGTTGAGTGCTACAATTGTCATCGTATGGGGCACTTCATGAGGGAATGCAGATCTCCAAGAAGATCTGATGCTGGCAAACCCTCAAGCCAAATTGTTAAGGCTCAGGATCCTAAGGCCATGGTTGCAGTGCAAGAAATTGATGGTACTGGATGGGATTGGAGCTATTTGGCTAAGGATGGGGAAGAGGATAAAGCTTTGGTTGCTGAGATAGAAGAAGAAGAGCATGTTCAATATGCTCTCATGGCACACTCCTCCTCTTCATCAGATAATGAGGTATACGATGATGCTTTTTGTAGTGAGGGTTGTAGGTTAAATACTGAGAAACTTAACAAAGAGGTTTTAAGATTGTTAAGTGATGTGAGTACTGAGAGATGCAAGTTGTCTAACTACCAAATTGCTCTCACTCAAACTAAAAAGACAGTTGAGGAGTACAAGAAAATGGAATTTGATTTAAAAGATAAAACTAATATCTTAAAACATGATTTAAATGCTAGTAATGATATTAGAAACATCATGGAAAGGGTCAATGCTGATATACAGGCTAAGTTAGA
The DNA here is from genome assembly GCA_025667525.1 of Glebionis coronaria. Taxonomy (NCBI): domain Eukaryota; kingdom Viridiplantae; phylum Streptophyta; class Magnoliopsida; order Asterales; family Asteraceae; genus Glebionis; species Glebionis coronaria. The sequence goes on along the minus strand of CM046874.1, from coordinate 585,930,946 downwards.
TGAGGCCATCAAGAATAAGGATAATGTTGACCTTAAGATTTAGAGATTTTATAAGGCCTCACAAACCCTAGGAGATTGTGTTAATAAACAAAGGGATCCTAAGGACATGACTGGGATTGGGATGAAAGACTATACTATGGTTCCACCACCAGCTGGGGACTTCTATGGTGTCCAAAGAAAGGACTTATCTTGGACTGGTTTACCAGAACTCTAAGAGGAGGAATTTATTCCTCCACCAAGAGTCATTACCCCAGTTGAAGAGTATAGACAAAAGTTGACTGACTTGAATGAATGGAAGAAAGCCAACCCTACCTTGTTTGTTAAGGGTGGCTTGTTATGTGAAAGTCCAAATGAGTCAACCCCTATTAAGGTAACAAACCCAATCACTGGTAAGACTGTTGACCTTGACTCAAACACTGTTAGAAAACCTAGCATCAAGTATGCAGAAATGTATAGGAATACTACGTCACCTAAAAGCCAAGTTAGTAATGATGGAATAGGCTTATTCTCTTCTAGACCTAGGGTTGTGTCTAGAAAAGCCTGTTACACTTGTGGTAGCTTTTCACATTTAGCATATAAGTGTGTCAACGCTTCCAAGGTCAACGTAGTTAAAAAGTCAAACGTTGTCAGACCCAAAACTTGTGTGGAGAAACGTCCATAAGTTGTTAGACCAGCCCCTTTCTTCACTAGAGGGTCTAACACTCATGGACAAAGACCATTTCAAAAGACCAATACTTGGTCTAATATGCAATGGGTTTCTGTATCAATACCTAGGTTCAACGCTGACAAGGGTAATTTAAGCGCTGACAAGACTAAATCCAACGCTGACAGAAATGTTGCCAGACCTAAATATTTGCAACCGCAGGGTAAGGGGTCTAAAGCTTCTTCAAGCTTGACATGGAGACCTAAGAAAGATCAAACCCCTAATGATAATGGGATTTCTATGACCTACAACAGATTTAATTACATTTCAAAGGTCATTACAAAACCTATTGGGGTTAACTAGGTATTTCATCCAAAGTGGGATGAACAAGGGGTTGTTATGAGAACTAAGTCTGTTCTTGTTGAACAACCAGATGAATCCAAGTCTGCTAAGGCTTGGGTTCCCAAATAAAACTAATTTGTTTTCTTTATGTGCAGGGCATTCAAAAACAGGTCAATGATTATGGATATTGGGACAGTGGATGCTCCAGGCACATGACAGGGAAGGAAGATTATTTAACTAACTTCACTCCCATTAAGGATGGTGATAAGGTTTACTTTGGAGGCGGATATGGAACTATCACAGGCAAAGGAACACTTCTCACCAAGAACTTGCGTTTTGAAAACGTGTTTCTGGTAAAGGAACTTGATTACAAACTTTTTAGTGTATCACAAGTCTGTGATAACAAAAATAAAGTTCTGTTTACTGATACTGAATGCTTGGTGTTAAGCAAGGATTATAAAATCCCAGATGAGAAATATATTGACTATAGAACACCTAGACATAAAGACATCTATAATTTGAATCTTAATGGAATTAGGATGAATAATAATATGTCATGTTTTTATGCTAAAGCTTCAGTAGATGAGAGTAATCTATAGCACAGGAGACTAGGGCACATAAACTTTAAGAATATAAACAGGATTGTGAGACTTGGCTTGGTTGATGGTTTGCCTGAAAAGGCTTTCCACAATGACCACTCTTGTGTTGCATGTCTTAAAGGCAAGCAGCACAAGGTCTCATTTAAGTCTAAACAGGTGCACTCTAGTTCTAGACCACTTCACTTGCTGCATATGGACCTATTTGGTCCAACTAATATAGAGAGTTTGAATGGTAAATCATACTGCTTTGTCATCACAGATGACTTTTCTAGGTTTACTTGGACTTTCTTTTTAGCTATGAAGAGTGATACTGCTGACACTTTAATTGACTTTATTACTTAAATTGAGAAAAAGACTGGTAATGAAGTTAAAATGCTTAGGAGTGATAATGGTGGTAAGTTTAGAAATAAACTGTTAGATGATTTTTGTGCCAAGAAAGGGATTACTAGGCAGTTTAGTGTTGCCAGAATCCCACAGCAAAATGGGGTTGTTGAGAGAAAGAATAGAACCCTAATTGAAGCAGCCAGGACTATGTTGGCTGATGCTCACTTCCCCATAGCTTTTCGGGCTGAGGCTGTGAATACAGCTTGCTATGTTCAGAATAGAGCATTGGTCAACAAGATACAGAAAAAAACACCTTATGAATTACTTTGGGGAAGGAAACCTAATATTGGTTTTTTTAAACCTTTTGGTTGTCATGTAGTTGTACTTGATACTAGTGATGCCTTAGGTAAATTTAGTGCAAAAGGTGATGAAGGCTATTTCATGGGTTATTCAGTGCAGAGCAAGGGATATAAGGTTTACCTTAAGAAGGAAAAACGTATTCTTGAGAGAGTACATGTTAGGTTTTTAGAGAGTAAACCTAGTGATCCTGAAAGTGTTTCAAACTGGTTGTTTGACTTGGAACCTCTATCTAGATTTTTAAATTATATGCCTGTTACTAATCCAGACATTGTGAAGGTAACTTCAAATGTTGTGGAAGAACAAGTTGTTGATGTTTCAGGTACACAGGTTAATGAAGAGGTTGGATCACCAGCAGAAAAGACATCCCCCATACAAGAGTATGTCACTATCCCCATATGGACATATGCTTTTGCTGCTGCTGGAGAGGATAATGGTGGTCCCCAAGTACCACCAGTTAACAACATACATGGTCCTTCAGGTGCTGACAAAGGCAAATCTGGCACTGACAGGACAAATTCAGGCGTTGATGGCTCAAACGTTGACAACAACATTTCAGGCATTGATAACCCGAACGCTGACAACCAAGGTTCAGGCGTTGACAACACTTTTGAGCATCTTTTCTCTTCTAATTTTGAACAAGGTGAACCTTCCAATTTACATGAAGAGGTTCATCCTACTATTGATGAAAGAGAGTCTGAAGAAGATATTGGCAACATGGATAATGATATTGAAGACAACAGACTTTTTGAAGGAGGAGTTCTCACTTCTACTATGAAGAATCATCCCCCATCACAAATTATTGGGGATGTTATGACTCCTGTTCAGACTAGAAGATCTCATCAGAATCTTGGTGGATTCATTGCCAATATACACAAGAAGGTTGATACCCCTCTTGTTCAAGCATGTTTGTATGCCTGTTTTCTGTCACAACAGGAACCCAAGAAGATCTTTGATGCTCTCAAAGAACCAAGTTGGGTGGAAGCAATGCAGGATGAGCTTCACCAATTTGCAATTCAAGATGTTTGGGAGCTGGTTGATTGTCCCAGATATGTCAGACCTATAGGGACAAGATGGGTTCTAAGAAACAAGAGAGATGAAAGAGGCATTATGGTCAGAAACAAGGCACGTTTAGTGGCTCAGGGATATACACAAGAGGAAGGGATAGACTATGAGGAGGTCTTTGTACCAGTTGCTAGGATTGAAGCTATAAGAATATTTCTAGCCTATGCTTCCTGCATGGGCCTCACTGTCTATCAAATGGATGTGAAGAGTGCCTTCCTCTATGGAACAATTGTTGAGGAGGTATATGTGATGCAGCCTCCTAGTTTTGAGGATCCAGAGAATCCAGACAAGGTGTATAGAGTCAAGAAGGCTATGTATGGACTTCATCAAGCCCCAAGAGCATGGTATGGCACATTATCTACTTATTTGGTGGACAATGGATTCAAAAGGGCCACCATAGACCAGACATTGTTTACTAAGAAGGCTGGTAAGGATGTTCTACTTGTTCAGGTCTATGTTGATGATATTATCTTTGGATCCACAAATCCAAAGATGAGTGAAGACTTTTCCAAGCTCATGACAGACAAATTCAAGATGAGTGCAATGGGGGAGATGAACTTCTTTCTAGGGTTACAAGTTCAGCAGAAAGAAGATGGTATCTTCATCTCTCAGGATAAGTATGTAGCAGAGATCTTGAAGAAGTTTGGCTTTTCTCCACATGAAAAGAGGGCTACTACTCCTATGGTTAGAGAACACCCTTGGGGAAAGGTTGGAGATGGAAAAGATGTGGATGTCAAGCACTATAGATCAATGATTGGTTCATTGATGTATCTTACAGCCTCCAGACCTGACATCATGTTTGTTGTGTGTGCTTGTGCACACCATCAAGTGACTCCCAAAGAATGTCACCTTTATGCTTTCAAGAGAATCTTTAGGTACCTAATATGTTATCCTAATCTTGGCTTGTGGTACCCTAAAGATTCGTCATTGGAGCTTGTTGCATATTTAGACAGTGACTATGGAGGTGATAAGTTTGATAGAAAATCCACAACTGGTGGATGTCAGTTTCTTGGGAGTAGGTTAATATCTTGGCAATGCAAGAAACAAACAGTGGTGGCCAATTCTACAACTGAAGCAGAGTATGTAGCAGCAGCTGCTTGTTGTGGACAAGTCTTATGGATTCAGAACCAGCTGTTGGATTATGGGTATAATTTTATGCATACCAAGATATTTGTTGACAATAACAGCACTTTATGCTATATTAAGAATCCTGTACATCATTCTAAAACTAAACACATAGAAATAAGACATCATTTTATAAGGGATTGTTTTGAAAAGGGTTTAATACAACCAGATAGGGTTGACACGGAAGAAAATGTGTCTGATTTACTAACTAAACCTTTTGATGCTGGAAGGTTTCAATACTTGGTAACAAGTATTGGAATGATCAATCTCAAATAATATGTGTTTTGGGGTCTTTTTGTAAAAGTATTTACAGGATAATGCATTGTTATTAGTCTTTTTGAGAATTTAGATTTTCCACTATATTTTTCTAACACTGACAAAGGTTACTTTAACGCTGATAAGTGTTATTGTGACGTTGTCAGCAATATATTTGTCTAACGCTGAAAAAGGTTTTATTAACGTTGACAAGTGTTATTGGGACGTTGTCAGCAACAATGTTAGTTTTGTGGTTTTTAATCTAAATGTGCAGGTGGTGTTAGCATTATACCATTGGATACAGAGTTACTTATAGATCCTTGGAGAATAATTTGAACATGTTTTTATTTATGGATGATGGTTGGAATTTTCTATTCCTATCTTGACATAAATTTTTTATGTTCATGCGTATTTTTGGCAACATATGTATCACAGTTTAAGGGGAGGTTTTAGGAACCTTTAGTACTTTTGGGTATCCTTATGATACTCTTATCACAATTCTAGATTGTGTCCACAGGTGAGTATGAGTTAGTTTTACTAAATCATGAGGCACTGTAGTATGCAAAGTTGATATACTATGCATGCTGCCAAGACATTTTTGGCCTAGAATTGGTTGTGGTCTGTTGGAAGACTTGGGAATGATTTTATCATGGGTTTTACCTGGGAGTAACAAGGAATTTTATGAGATAACTTCGTTGTTAAGAGTTTTGGTTAGCAAGGGACACTAGAGGACTGTTATGTCTATCTTGCATAAGCAAGTGTGCATAACTGGACAGTGCTTGCCGCCCTATAATAATTATCAACTTATAGGTTATCTTCACTAGGATAAATTACTTTGTTAAGGTCCTTTTTCATTTTTAATATTTTTATTTTTGGACGCTGACAAGTATTTTTCCAAGCGTTGTTATGACCAATTTAGACGCTTACATGGCTTTGGCAAACGTTGACAAGAATATAGCCGTTGGGCGTTGATGGGTTATTTTTGACCGTTGACACTCAATGGGACCTACCCAATTGTTACTTTTTGACGAATTTTTGGGCCGTAATTTTGGGAGCAGATAACTTTCAATTAATGCATGAGATAACTTATTTTCTTTTCAATATTTTCATGATTGTATTTTGAAAATAGTTGCCTCATTTTTGACCAATCACATGCATATTTCTCTCCTATATATTTGGCTCCTATTTTTAAACAGGGTACCTATCATTCTTGTCTAACAAATTTTCTCCTATACTTCATCTTTATCAATTATTCAAACAGCTTTCAACAATGGCACCAAAATTTAAACCAAGTGATTTGGTATTAGGATTCAGGAGTCAACACAACATAATAGCATATTTGGACGCTGATGATACTATGTTTCCCCAATACACCCAGATGGTGTTGTATTTGAATGCATCCCCAATTAGGTATGCTCTTTCTCATGCTCCTCTCATCTCTGTCACACATATTAAGCAGTTTTGGAACAATGTTAGTTCCTCAACAGTTAATAATGTGACTACATTATCATCTATTGTTCATGGGCGTACATGGGTGGTTACTGAAGCCTTGGTTCGCCAGGCTTTGCATCTTGATGATGCAGATGGTATAACCACCCTTCCTATTCATGAAATAGAACAAGGACTAAGGGCTTTGGGTTATCCTTTCCCTGATGAGGGAACTTTAAACAAATATCATAAACAGGAGTTTCCCCCAGCCTGGAAGTACCTAATACATGTCCTCTTGCAATGTTTGAGTCCCAAGTGTACTGCACACAATGAGATTAATAGATCCATTGCTAGTGCTATTCTGTGCATTGCTACTGGGCAAAAGTTTAATTATTCAAAAATGATTTTTGAGGGCATGTGTAAAAACAAAGGGAATAAGATGACATTAGCTTATCCCAAATTTTTACAAATGGTTTTTGATGTCCAACATTATTGCACAAGGGATCATGATGATTTTTATGAGATCCATGTGTAAAAGAAATCTATTTTTACAAAGATGAACTCACCCCCTCATCGTAACTTACCCCTCACCCCAGCTATGATTGTTGTCATTGAAGCAGCACAACCCTAACCAGACCCACAACCCCAACTTGACCCAATACCAGAACCTTTACCTTCACCACAACACATGCAAATTGACCAAGAACCCTTTGACGCTGACACATTAAATGTTGGCGTTGATACACCTAATCCAAACGTTGACACCAATCCTTCACAGACCCAAACACCCCTTAACCAACCCGCATCCACCCAATCCACATCATCTTCTACCCCACCACAATTTAGGTTGCAAAAACGCCAAAAGACTACTGGAGTGTTCTCCTCTAGTGGTCCTAGCCATGTAGCAGAGAGAACCACCACCACAAGTGTGGTTGGTGCTATGGATGAGGCTGGGACTATTGGTTCTGGCTTAGATGCTTGCCAAGACAGTCCTAACATCCTTAAGACCTCATCCATGCCCCATGAATCTAACTTGGGAGGTCAAATACCCATTTTAGAGGAGGGCAGATTGGAACCAATGACCTTAATAGAATTGACGGCTGTCTGCATTAGCTTGCAAAAGCAAAATGCAGACTTGGTACAAACACTCAGTACACAAGGCCTTGAACTCAAGCAATTGATGGAGAGGATTGTTATTTTGGAAACAGCTGAGTCAAGGAGAAGACAGGCAAGGGTCCTTTTATCATAGGAGGATTCTTACAAAGAGGAGGAAGCTGCTACAGAACCTGTTAATTTGAGTGATAAAGGCTCACATGAAGCTGCTACAGAGCCATTTGATATAAGTGGAAAAGGTTCATATGATGAAGAATCTTTGGGTGTTGCTGAAGCCCTGACTGAGTTGAAGAAACAGACAGGTTTTGATATGTCTCTAGTTACTCCTACAAACTTAAACTTGTCTTTTACAGCTATGTTGGAAGAAATTACAAGAGGCGCTGAGACAGGTAATTTGGGCGTTGACAAGCAAAATTTGAACGCTGACAAAGCAAATTTGAGCGTTGACAGACCTGCAGATGAGGTTGATGTATTCCAGTAATCATCCATCATCAAAGAAGTTTCTTCACAGGTATTACCATCATCCTTACCCACCATTGATCCATTAGATAAGGGTAAAGGAATCATGGTAGAAGTAGATGTTTCAAAGGATGCAGCACAGGTTGAGTTTGATAGAAGGTTGGCTGCACAAATTGTGGAACAAGAACGAAAGAAGGTTGGTGAATCACCTTTTGTTGTCACTTCAGAAGAACAAGAAGGAAGTGATGAAGCTAGTTCAGACTCAAGTGTGATGATAATAGAACAACCAAAAAGGCTTGAGTATGGTGATGATTTGGCAAAAGAGAAGTTGAATGAGTTGAAATTGCAAGTAGATTTTGATATGCCAGAAGTTGTTCAGATGTACCATGCTTGGGAAGATAGGTGTATGGAGAATCCACATTTGACTATTTCAGATCAAATATGGGGTTTGGAGATTCTTCTAAGAGTACAAAAGGACTGCAAGGTAATTCTGAAACACAAAGCTAGCAATATTCTCTCAATGCTGAAAAGGGATAGAAGGGAGCTGTACTACATGCTACTCAGATGTCATGGAATAGGATGGACCTACAAGAAATTGATAGGATTATCCTTTGAAGAGTTGGAGTTTAAAGCTTATCCCATTTGGGCAAGAGTGCAGGAAGAAAACACTCTAAGACTTCTTTCTGATGAAAGGAAAGAAGAACTTGCAGAAGAGATGGAGCTTAAGAATGCAATGATTGTTCCCATACCTTTGAAGAAGGGAGTCCCTCTTGATTTTCCTACAGATATGGATAGATTGGTGCCTAGTGAAGCTGTTATAAGAAGGAGCATCAAGCTCTCACCATTGGAAGCTTCAAATATGGTACAAGTATTACCTCTTGATTCCAGAAACCCTATTATAAGCTATGAAGAAGATGAATGTGGGTTTTGGAAGATTGGCAGGTATGGGAAAGAGGTTCACACTTTCACTACACTTATATCACTCTTTGCAAGTTTTGATAGAGAAGACTTGGTAGACCTTTGGAGGTTGTTAGAGGACAAGTATGAGACTGAAGCTCCTACTTTAGTCAATGCAATAAAACTTTGGTCAACATTCAAGAGAATGTGTGGACCAAGAGATGAAGATCCTGCTGTTTGGAAGGATCTTGAAGATGACCTTAGTGGTCTTCAATGGCGTTTGTATTCAGCTGCTGGTGTTTATTATTTGAGTTCTACAAAGTTTGCTGAGTATCTACTTGTAGATGGTCAGTATTCCATGTCCAAGGAAGTCTTGGAGAAGATGAAGACAACACAGCTGGAGATTGATTATTCAAGTGACGTGGCCAAAGATTTGATCAGACATATTTATTACCAATATGAACAAGTTTGTAAGATTCCTCCTAGTTCTTAATGTTTATTCAGAAACTTGATTACTAGAGTAGATATCAAGTTTAGGGGAGGATTGTTGGGAATAAAATATAGCCAGTCCACTTGAGCGCTGACAAGAGGAAAACAAGCGTTGATAGGAAGAAAACAAACGCTGACAGATCAAGCGTTGACAAGAAGAAGTCAAGCGTTGATACATTGAAGACAAGCACTGATGGAAAGATTTAGTCTACGCGTATATTGTTTCTAGTTTGTTTCTAGTAAAGATAAGTTCAACATTGTATTTTCTATAATTACCTTTACCTAGAATAGTTGATACGTAGACTCTTGTACAAGGCTTCTTATGTCTATAAAATAAGACCTTTAGGTTATTGTTCAATATAAGTTTTTATACGCTAAACACTTTCATTGGAAGCAAGTTTGTTATTATCAATCAAGTGAAAGTTTGTTTACATCTTTGTGTGTTCTTGTTTAAGTGTTAATTCCGCATAACACTTAGATTATTTTATACATATACAAAGGTTTCTCTACGTGTATAACTTGATCTAATCTCGTATACATAAAGCTAAATCGATCTAAGTATGGGATCAACACCAAGTGTTTGGAGCGGAAATGTTTCGGTGATTTCCTTGGCTCGTAAATACTTTGGTGAGGATCTTCCAAACGAGAAAGATGATCGGCCGCTAGATTCTCGGCTCCTTTTTGTCAAGGATTTTGACATCAAATTCTTGTAGGAGGAGAGTCTAACGAAGTAATCTCGGCTTTGCATCTTTTTTAGCCATAAGATACTTGATAGCCGAATGGTCCGTATACACTATGCATTTAGTCAAGACGAGATAAGGTCGAAATTTCTCAAATGCATACACCACGACAAAAAATTCCTTCTCCGTTGTAGTGTATTTTAGTTGAGCCTCAGTCATCGTCTTGCTTACATAGTGGATAGGTAAGAAGTGCTTATCATGACGTTGCCCCAATACGGCCCCAATAGCGTCGTTACTAGCATCACACATGAGCTCAAAGGGGAGGTTCCAATTGGGAGCAACAAGAATGGGAGCTTCGGTTAGTTTCCTCTTAAGGATTTTAAAGGCTCGTACACAATATTTGTTAAAGACAAAAGGTGCATCTTTTTCGAGGAGATGTGTAATAGGTCGACAAATCTTTGAAAAATCCTTGATGAATCGACGATAAAAGCCCACGTGGCCTAGGAAACTCCTAACTCACTTAACGGTTTTGGGATGAGGTAATTTGGCGATGACGTCTACCTTAGCTTTATCTACCTCAATCCCCGCTTTCGAAACCTTGTGCCCTAAGACGATTCCACTTTTAACCATAAAATCACATTTTTCCCAGTTAAGCACAAGGTTGGTTTCCTCACAACGTTTTAACATTCTCTCAAGATTCGAAAAACACGAAGTGAACGAACTACCAAACACGGAAAAGTCATCCATGAAGACTTCCATCGTCTTCTCGATCATGTCATGAAAAATAGCCATCATGCACCTTTGAAAGGTTCCCGGTGCATTGCAAAGTCCGAATGGCATTCTACGATAGGCAAACGTTCCATATGGACACGTAAACGTAGTTTTTTCTTGATCACGAGGATCGATGGGGATTTGGAAGTAACCGGAAAAACCATCTAAAAAGCAATAGAAATCGTTTCCCGCAAGACGCTCCAACATTTGGTCCATGAAGGGCAAGGGAAAATGGTCTTTACGAGTGGCGTCATTCAACTTACGATAGTCGATACACATCCTCAAATCGGTCACGAGTCTAGTTGGAATTAACTCGTTGTCATAGTTTGGCACAACGGTCATTCCTCCCTTCTTAGGGACACAATGAATAGGACTCACCCAAGGGCTATCGTAAATAGGGTAAATCATTCTCACGTCAAGGAGTTTTAGGACTTCCTTTTTGATGACGTCGTGAATTTTGGGGTTCACCCTCCCTTGACATTAGATTGCGGGTTTGTAATCCTCCTCCATTAAGATTTTGTGGGTATAAAATTTGGGATCGATCCCTTTAATGTCGGATAACTTCCACGCAATTGCCCCTTTGTGATCCTTTAGAACATCGACAAGTGTAGTTTTTTCATCATTCGAAAGATCTTTCGCAATAATAACCGGCAACTTGTCATCCTACTCTAAAAATACATATTCAAGATGAGGAGGTAAATCTTTCAACTCGAGGATAGGTGGTTCCTCAATTGAAGATTTGGGCTCAATAATCATAACCTCCTCGGGTGGAGGAAATGGGAAATCGTTAAGAAAATCCTTGATAATCGAGAAGTCCTTATCATTGTCGAGGTCTTCGTCACAAGTACGTGGAACATCGAATTCTTCCAACGTAAAACCACCACCTTCAAATGGAGTGAAGGTTGGTGTCGAGTTATCAAGAATGGGATCAAGCATAGTGGGATTGCCACTATTTTCATCATCACGAAAACCTCGCAAACAACGTTGATCATATCAACGAGGTTTATGGTCGCAACAGAATAAACATGAGAAATTTGAGAATTTTGAGTTGCGTTTATAACAAGTTCCTCGTCGTTGAAACGTAAGGTGATATTTCTAGCATGCACATCAATTAAAGCCATAGACGTATCTAAAAACGAACGACCTAAAATGAGAGGAACTTGAGGATCCGTGGGAATATCGACAACGATAAAGTCTACCGGATAATAGAACTTTCCCACTTTCACAAAAACTTCTTCGGCCAATCCACATGCGGGAATCGTGGAATGATCGGCCAACTCGATAGACATTAGTGAAGGAGTAAGATTAGGAAGATTGAGCGACTTGAAGATTGCAAGTGGCATCAAGTTAATACTAGCACCAAGATCGGCCAAGGCATAGCATTCTTCCATATCTTGAATTGCACATGGAATCAAGAATTTACCGGGATCACCGACTTTTTGAGGTATGCGGTTAAGATAAACCGAGGAACAACTAGACAATTGTTGCAATTTCTCCTTGTTGTTCAACATACTCTTGAAGTTAGCGGCAAATCGGGGCATCATGACCAAAGCATCGACAAAACTCACATTAAAATGAACGTCATGAAACATTTTCATAAAAAGCTCAAATTGGTAATTGTCGCGCTCTTGACGTTTCTCCTTTCTAAGTCTCCATGGATAGGGCAAAGGTGGTGTGGGTTGAGGCATATGCATAGCCTTTGGAATCTTGGGTTCCAAATGTGGTAATGGGTCAACCGTAGGTGTGGCATGAGCGGTACTTCGTGGGATTGGGACATGCTCCTTTTCGACCATCACCTCGGGTTCTTCCTCAATTGCTTCCTCCGTAGGAGCAATTGGTTGAGGAGTCGGTTCCTTAAGTGTCTTACCACTTCGTGTGGTAATCACTTTCATCTCTCCCTTAGGGTTCGATATGGTGTTACTAGGAAGATTACTCGAAGACGGTTTGCACGTTATAGCCTCAAACATGGATGAAATTTTATCCTCAAACATAGATTGCCTCTTCTCGGCCTTAATCATCTCTTGTTTTATTTCATGTTGCCCTTGTTCCATTTTTTGTTGGTTTTGTTGTAACCTAGTTACATTTCCCTCCATTTTGTTTGTATGGATCTTAAGCTCATTTGCTAACTCGTTTTTCAACTCCTTTTTCAAGTCATTTTTAAACTCGGATCTTAGGCTAATGATTTCTCTTTGAATATTATCAAACCTAACATCCTTTCCATTTGTGTATTCAAAAAATTCATTTAGAAGAGCTTTCAAAGTTTGCAAACCTTTGTTGTTGTTTTGAAAATCATTGTTTTTATTTTTGTTTGAAACTTGATTCTTATTAGCCCCTTGATTCCCATAGTTGTTCCCTTTGTAATTGTTTTTGAAACCAACTTGATTATTTCGATAGTTGTTGTTAGCATTTTGATTGGGAGCAAAACCCGGTGGAGTCATTTGATTAGAGCGGGTAACTTGACCGTTTTGGTTGTAAGTTCCCGTGGCCGCGTAGGCACTCGAAGTGTTACCACCGGTGGCAATGCACTCGGAGAAATCATGACCTCCACCATAATACATACATGAAACCTCAACCGCTTTAGCCGTAGCGGGAGCACTTTGTTCACCAACTTTGAATTCAATTAAAAGTCCTTTAAGCTTATCAAAGATTTTGTTTTCCAAGTTCGCCTCAATTTGGCAAGCATCGATGGTATTGGACAATGAAGGTGAAGCCGAAGACGAAGCCTTACGAACACTCGATGTGTTACGAGGACTATACAGCTTAGATCTATTCTCAATTATCAACAATGCTTCCTCAACCGTTTTACACAAAAAGTTACCACCTGCGGCGGCATTAAGATAATCCCTTTCATGATCATTTAAACCATTGTAAAACGTGTCAATTTGATGCAAGTCGGAAAAACCGTGATGAGGACAATCATGTAACATTTCCTTAAACCTATTCCAAGCCGTTGAAAAACTCTCATTAAATTCTTATGAAAATTTGGAAATCTCGTTTTTCAGATGCGTAGTCTTAGAGGGCGGGAAAAATTGGTTCACAAACTTTGAAACGAGATCCTTCCACGTCAATATAGAATTGGGTGGCTCTTTCCCTAACCAAATTTTAGCGGGCCCCGCTAAGGAATACGGAAAAAGCATCATCTTAATCGAGTCATTAGCAACATCCTTAAATTTGCAAGTGGCGGTAAGACGATTGAATTGGCGGATATGGTTGTGCGGATTGTCCTTTTCATCACCACGGAATTTGTTGTTTTAGATCATCGACAACAAACCCGTTTTCACTTCAAAATTCTCCGCAAGGATAGCGGGAATAACAATAGCCTCTCCATAACCGTCGGTGGGTGCTTGAAGTAACTCCATCATAGTTCGATTCGCCACGGTTGGTTCTTATTCTACGATAGGTTCGTCAATAGGAGACTCCTCACTAGAAAGATTAGGAGTAGGTGTGGACTCCTTTTGGTTTTTTCGTTTACGTGCACGTCTTGCTTGATTACGAGTAAGCATAAACGTCACGTACAACGTGGGGATGAGCAAAGAAAATTCTTTTTGGTGTTTTTAATTTTTTCAATTTTTTTGTGATTTTTGATTGTTTTTACTTTTTTTTGGATTTTGTGATTGTATTAGGTAGACAAAAATCTACAAATATCCTCCTTAATCAAATCTCTTGATTAAAGAAGCCTCAAGGAATGAAAACGATCACGTGAAGTGAACGCCTTCGATGACTTTAGAACGTTGGTGGAACACCAAAACATTCAAGAGGGATTAATCAAATGAAACCAAGAAAATATATACGATACTTAGATAATACTTTGGTTGGCAAAATCTCGATTAGCCCTTTTTATCTAAACACGCACAAGCAAGCGGGGAAACGAGGCGGCGCGAAGCACTTAAGAGCCTTTTTCCTTAGGGTATATTTTATAATACCCGCCTTATACCCACCTTATAGTTTGTGTTTGTCAAAATTAAGCTTCACGAAAGTATTTATATATTTTGCCTTTTGTTTCTTGTTTGAGATTCGAATACAATGATTGAGTAATGACCTCCCAATCAAAGTTATGTTTTCACACTTTTGGAGTACTTGTGAATTTATTGTTCTACGTATACAATATAGTAACAGTATTCACACAAAAAACGAAAACCGATAATACGTATTAGTAGAGTGCTACTAATACAAATAGATATTATGGTTATATAAAAACAAAAATTGTTCAAATCAAAACACAACACGCCTCCCCGGCAGCGGCGCCAAAATGGTGGTTGTAAAATACGTCTTTTAGAAAAAAGAACGTAATTAGGGCAAGTACGACGGTTTAGGAAAACCGAGCACAAATGACCCAAAGTGGGGATCGTTCTCAAGGAGGCTAGTGTGTTGTGTAAGAAATGATTAATGATGTGATTATAATTAATGAGAAAAGAAAAATAGAAAAGATATTAGAAGAGAATGACGGTTACGATTATGAATTAAACTAAGACGATAAGTCGTGCACGTAAAACCGTAAAAAGTGACCAAAATTAAAAATTTACCCTAAAAATTCCTAGAAATTTGCAATAAATCCTACAAAATGTAATTAGAGTTTACAAAAAATCAAAAATCACTCAGACCTTTTATTTAATTAAATATTAATTTTTTAATACTAATTAAAGCCCAAAAAATCAATTTAATTAACAAAAAGCCCAAAATGAGATTTTTTAACATGTAAACCTCTAAAATGACTTAACTAAATTTAAAACTGTTTTTGAAAATTTTAAATATAATTAAAACTATTTAAAAACAATTAAAAACTATTAATACTTAAAATAATTCTAAAAATTAATCTAAAGACAATAAAATTATTCTAAAAATTGTAAAATTCCTAACTTAATGTATTTGAACTAAGAAAAATGAAAAACTTGTAAAAATCTAAATTCTAATTTACGATAATAAAATAATAATAAAATATTAATAAAAAATCCAAAATTTATAAAAAATTCTAGAAAGTTGAAGACTAGTTTATTTTAACCTAAATAAAACAGAAATGCACTTGAAATTACCAAAATACCCCTATTGGGCCTAAAAATGGGCTAAATGATAAAACAGACCCTTAATGGGCTTAGAATTTGGCCCAATAAGAAAAAGTCAACCAAATAAGCCCAAAACTTCCAGTCTGAATTAAAATTTGATTTTGAGAACAAAACTATGAAGGCCCAAAAGCTGAAAATGTGTATAAGCTAGCTTATTTCAAAGCAGTTTATTCTTAATGGGCTTTTTGGCCCATTAAGCTATAAGTTGATGCCATAAGCTAAAATTTGACACACAAGCTTCTTTTCAGTTACCAAAGAGATCTGTAAAAAGAAAATTTGAAAAAGCACAAGAAATAAGCCTGAAATAAGCCAAGACTCTCTTCACAAAACGACAAAATAGTCGTTTTTGAGTTCTAGGCCACCTCAAGTGCTGATTCAAGTTTCAAAAGGTTTTAAATGACTTAATTAAGCAAAATAATCAAAAAAATTTCCAATAAGCACACGCAATAAGACAGAATAAGCAATTAATCACTTATGTAAAAGTCAACTTGATGAGTTTTCTAGTCAAACTTAAAAGTCAAATCCTAATAAGCTCCAGATCAAATCAATGGGTCAAATAAGGAAGATCTATCACAAAAAATAAGTTGTTGCAAGTCTGGATAAGCCAAAATGGCTTATGAATAAGCTGATTGATATTTAACACTAGCAGGGGCTAGTTTTGGAGGTTCAGCAGTGGGAAAACTTTCCATTGCTTGACCTTTTCGACTTTTTGTCTTATGTGACTTTTTTGTGGATTCAGGTTAAGCAAAGGCACCCAAGTGATCAGTTAATCACAAGGAGTCAATAACAACAATCAAATCACAATTTCAGTCAGCCAATCAATACAGTTTAATCAAAAGATCACCAGATAAGCACCAGATATGAACAATAGCAGTTATGAACTCAATAAGCACTTTTAGCAAGAATAAGCCAGCCAAACTTCACTAAATGCATACACAAGCTATAAATAATTCAAATGAACATAAATAAACAGGTTTCATGCATTGATTCAAAGTCTAGATCCAGACTCAAGCAAATGAAAGCTACTGATTGCAGTTTTGATACTTTGTTGATATACTTGACCACAAATCCAATTTTAAACACTCAAATCTTCTTAACAGGTTACATAAACTTTGATTTAACACTTGTTAGCCCTAAACATGCATACACTCTAGGTGTTTCCAAAATATTGATATTTCAAAATGGTGGTTGTAAAATACGTCTTTTAGGAAAAAGAACGTAATTAGGGCAAGTACGACGGTTTATGAAAACCGAGCACAAATGACCCAAAGTGGGGATCGTTCTTAAGGAGGCTAGTGTGTTGTGTAAGGAATGATTAATGATGTGATTATTATTTATGAGAAAAGAAAAATAGAAAAGAGATTAGAAGAGAATGACGGTTACGATTATGAATTAAACTAAGACGATAAGTCGTGCACGTAAAACCGTAAAAAGTGACCAAAATTAAAAATTTACCCTAAAAATTCGTAGAAAATTTCAATAAATCCTACAAAATGTAATTAGAGTTTACAAAAAATCAAAAATCACTCAAACCTTTTATTTAATTAAATACTAATTTTTTAATGCTAATTAAGGTCCAAAAAATCAATTTAATTAACTAAAAACCCAAAATGAGATTTTTTAACTTGTAAACCTCTAAAATGACTTAACTAAATTTAAAACTATTTTTGAAAATTTTAAAATTAATTAAAACTATTTAAAAACAATTAAAAACTATTAAAACTTAAAATAATTCTAAAAACTAATCTAATTACAAAATTATTATAAAAATTGTAAAATTCCTAACTTAATGTATTTGAACTAAGAAAAACGAAAAACTTGTAAAAATCTAAATTATAATTTTTAATAATAAAATAATAATAAAATTATAAAGCGATGGTTTATAATAAAATAATAATAATAATAATAATAATAAAATATTAATAAAAATCCAAAATTTATAAAAAAAATTCTAAAAAGTTGCAAACTACTTTATTTTAACCTAAATAAAACAGAAATGCACTTGAAATTACCAAAGTACACTTATTAGGCCTAAAATGGGCTAAATGACAAAATAATCCCTAAATGGACTTAGAATTTGGCCCAATAAGAAAAAGTCAACCAAATAAGCCAAAAACTTCCAGTCTGACTTAAAATTTGATTTTGAGAACAAAACTTCGAAGGCCCAAAAGCTGAAAATGTGTATAAGCTAGCTTGTTTCAAAGCAGTTTATTCTTAATGAGCTTTTTGGCCCATTAAGTTATAAGCTGATTCCATAAGCTAAAATTTGACACACAAGCTTCTTTTGAGTTACCAAAAAGATCTGTAAAAAGAAAATTTGAAAAAGCACAAGAAATAAGCCTGAAATAAGCCAAGACTCTCTTCACAAAACGACAAAATAGTCGTTTTGAGTTCTAGACCACCTCAAGTGCTGATTCAAGTTTCAAAAGGTTTTAAATGACTTAATTAAGCAAAAAAATCAAAAAACTTTTCCAATAAGCACAAGCAATAAGCCAGAATAAGCAATTATGCACTTATGTGAAAGTCAACTTGATGAGTTTTCTAGTCAAACTTAAAATTCAAACCCTAATAAGCTCCAGATCAAATCAATGGGTCAAATAAGGAAGATCTATCACAAAAAATAAGTTGTTGCAAGTCTGGATAAGCCAAATTGGCTTATGAATAAGCTGATTGATATATAACACTAGTAGGGGCTAGTTTTGGAGGTTAAGTAAAATAACCAAAAAAATTTCCAATAAGCACACGCAATAAGCCAGAATAAGCAATTAAGCACTTATGTAAAAGTCAACTTGATGAGTTTTCTAGTCAAACTTAAAAGTCAAACGCTAATAAGCTCCAGATCAAATCAATGGGTCAAATAAGGAAGATCTATCACAAAAAATAAGTTGTTGCAAGTCTGGATAAGCCAAAATGGCTTATGAATAAGCTGATTGATATATAACACTAGCAGGGGCTAGTTTTGGAGGTTCAGCAGTGGGAAAAGTTTTCACTGCTTGACCTTTTTGACTTTTTGTCTT
Source organism: Glebionis coronaria (assembly GCA_025667525.1). NCBI lineage: Eukaryota > Viridiplantae > Streptophyta > Magnoliopsida > Asterales > Asteraceae > Glebionis > Glebionis coronaria. The sequence goes on along the minus strand of CM046874.1, from coordinate 585,912,322 downwards.
ATGTGACTTTTTTGTGGATTCAGGTTAAGCAAAGGAACCCAAGTGATCAGTTAATCACAAGGAGTCAATAACAACAATCAAATCACAATTTCAATCAGCCAATCAATACAGTTTAATCAAAAGATCACCAGATAAGCACCAGATATGAACAATAGCAGTTATGAACTCAATAAGCACTTTTAGCAAGAATAAGCCGGCCAAACTTCACCAAATGCATACACAAGCTATAAATAATTCAAATGAACATAAATAAACAGGTTTCATGCATTGATTCAAAGTCTAGATCCAGACTCAAGCAAATGAAAGTTACTGATTGCAGTATTGATACTTTGCTGATATACTTGACCACAGATCCAATTTTAAACACTCAAATCTTCTTAACAGGTTAGATAAACTTTGATTTAACACTTGTTAACCCTAAACATGCATACACTCTAGGTGTTTCCAAAATCTTGATATTTCAAAATGGTGGTTGTAAAATACGTCTTTTAGGAAAAAGAACGTAATTAGGGCAAGTACGACGGTTTAGGAAAACCAAGCACAAATGACCCAAAGTGGGGATCGTTCTCAAGGAGGCTAGTGTGTTGTGTAAGAAATGATTAATGATGTGATTATAATTTATGAGAAAAGAAAAATAGAAAAGAGATTAGAAGAGAATGACGGTTACGATTATGAATTAAACTAAGACGATAAGTCGTGCACGTAAAACCGTAAAAAGTGACCAAAATTAAAAATTTACCCAAAGAATTCCTAGAAAATTGCAATAAATCCTACAAAATGTAGTTAGAGTTTACAAAAAATCAAAAATCACTCAAACCTTTTATTTAATTAAATATTAATTTTGTATTGCTAATTAAAGCCCAAAAAATCAATTTAATTAACAAAAAGCCCAATATGAGATTTTTTAACTTTTAAACCTCTAAAATGACTTAACTAAATTTAAAACTATTTTTGAAAATTTTAAAATTAATTAAAACTATTTAAAAACTATTAAAAACTATTAAAACTTAAAATAATTCTAAAAATTAATCTAATGACAATAAAATTATTATAAAAATTGTAAAATTCCTAACTTAATGTATTTGAACTAATAAAAATTAAAAACTTGTAAAAATCTAAATTTTAATTTTTAATAATAAAATATTAATAAAAAATCCAAAATTTATAAAAAATTCTAAAAAGTTGCAAACTAGTTTATTTTAACCTAAGTAAAACAAAAATGCACTTGAAATTACCAAAATACCCCTATTGGGCCTAAAAATGGGCTAAATGACAAAACAGTCCCTTAATGGGCTTAGAATTTGGCCCAATAAGAAAAAGTCAACCAAATAAGCCCAAAACTTCCAGTCTGACTTAAACCTTGATTTTGAGAACAAAACTCCGAAGGACCAAAAGCTAAAAATGTGTATAAGCTAGCTTATTTCAAAGCAGCTTATTCTTAATGGGCTTTTTGGCCCATTAAGCTATAAGCTAATGCCATAAGCTAAAATTTGACACACAAGCTTCTTTTAAGTTACCAAAGAGATCTGTAAAAAGAAAATTTGAAAAAGCACAAGAAATAAGCCTGAAATAAGCCAAGACTCTCTTCACAAAAGGACAAAATAGTCGTTTTAAGTTCTAGACCACCTCAAGTGCTGATTCAAGTTTCAAAAGGTTTTAAATGACTTAATTAAGCAAAATAATCAAAAAGTTTTCCAATAAGCACAAGCAATAAGCCAGAATAAGCAATTAAGCACTTATGTAAAAGTCAACTTGATAAGTTTTCTAGTCAAACTTAAAAGTCAAACCCTAATAAGCTCTAGATCAAATCAATGGGTCAAATAAGGAAGATCTATCACAAAAAATAAGTTGTTGCAAGTCTGGATTAGCCAAAATGGCTTATGAATAAGCTGATTGATATTTAACACTAGCAGGGGCTAGTTTTGGAGGTTCACCAGTGGGAAAATTTTCAACTGCTTGACCTTTTTGACTTTTTGTCTTATGTGACTTTTTTATGGATTCAAGTTAAGCAAAGGTACACAAGTGATCAGTTAATCACAAGGAGTCAATAACAACAATCAAATCACAATTTCAATCAGCCAATCAATACAGTTTAATCAAAAGATCACCAGATAAGCACCAGATATGAACAATAGCAGTTATGAACTCAATAAGCACTTTTAGCAAGAATAAGCCAGCCAAACTTCACCAAATGCATACACAAGCTATAAATAATTCAAATGAACATAAATAAACAGGTTTCATGCATTGATTCAAAGTCTAGATCCAGATTCAAGCAAATGAAAGTTACTGATTGCAGTTTTGATACTTTGCTGATATACTTGACCACAAACCCAATTTTAAACACTCAAATCTTCTTAACAGGTTACATAAACTTTGAGTTCTAGACAACCTCAAGTGATGATTCAAGTTTCAAAAGGTTTGAAATGACTTAATTAAGCAAAATAATCAAAAAGTTTTCCAATAAGCACAAGCAATAAGCCAGAATAAGCAATTAAGCACTTATGTAAAAGTCAACTTGATGAGTTTTCTAGTCAAACTTAAAAGTCAAACCCTAATAAGCTCCAGATCAAATCAATGGGTCAAATAAGGAAGATCTATCACAAAAAATAAGTTGTTGCAAGTCTGGATAAGCCAAAATGGCTTATGAATAAGCTGATTGATATTTAACACTAGCAGGGGCTAGTTTTGGAGGTTCAGCAGTGGGAAAAGTTTCCACTGCTTGACCTTTTTGACTTTTTGTCTTATGTGACTTTTTTGTGGATTCAGGTTAAGCAAAGGCACCCAAGTGATCAGTTAATCACAAGGAGTCAATAACAAGAATCAAATCACAATTTCAATCAGCCAATCAATACAGTTTAATCAAAAGATCTCCAGATAAGCACCAGATATGAACAATAGCAGTTATGAACTCAATAAGCACTTTTAACAGAAAATAAGCCAGCCAAACTTCACCAAATGCATACACAAGCTATAAATAATTCAAATGAACATAAATAAACAGTTTTCATGCATTGATTCAAAGTCTAGATCCATATTCAAGCAAATGAAAGTTACTGATTGCAGTTTTGATACTTTGCTGATATACTTGACCACAAATCCAATTTTAAACACTCAAATCTTCTTAACAGGTTACATAAACTTTGATTTAACACTTGTTAGCCCTAAACATGCATACACTCTAGGTGTTTCCAAAATCTTGATATTTCAAAATGGTGGTTGTAAAATACGTCTTTTAGGAAAAAGAACGTAATTAGGGCAAGTACGACGGTTTAGGAAAACCGAGCACAAATGACCCAAAGTGGGGATCGTTCTCAAGGAGGATAGTGTGTTGTGTAAGAAATTATTAATGATGTGATTATAATTTATTAGAAAAGAAAAATAGAAAATAGATTAGAAGAGAATGACGGTTACGATTATGAATTAAACTAAGACGATAAGTCGTGCACGTAAAACCGTAAAAAGTGACCAAAATTAAAATTTTACCCTAAATATTCCTAGAAAATTGCAATAAATCCTAAAAAATGTAATTAGAGTCTACAAAAAATCAAAAATCACTCAAACCTTTTATTTAATTAAATATTAATTTTTTAATGTTAATTAAAGCCCAAAAAATCAATTTAATTAACAAAAAGTCCAAAATGAGATTTTTTAGCTTGTAAACCTCTAAAATGACTTAACTAAATTTAAAACTATTTTTGAAAATTTTAAAATTAATTAAAACTATTTAAAAACAATTAAAAACTATTAAAACTTAAAATAATTCTAAAAATTAATCAAATGACATAAAAATTATTCTAAAAATTGTAAAATTCTTAACTTAATGTATTTGAACTAAGAAAAATGAAAAACTTGTAAAATCTGAATTTTAATTTTTAATAATAAAATAATAATAAAATATTAATAAAAAATCCAAAATTTATAAAAAATTCTAAAAAGTCGCAAAATAGTTTATTTTAACCTAAATAAAATAGAAATGCACTTGAAATTACCAAAATATCCCTATTGGGCCCCTAAATGGGCTAAATGACAAAACAGTCCCTTAATGGGCTTAGATTTTGGCCCAATAAGAAAAAGTCAACCAAATAAGCCCAAAACTTCCAGTCTAACTTAAAATTAGATTTTAAGAACAAAACTCTGAAGGCATAAAAGCTGAAAATGTGTATAAGCTAGCTTATTTCAAAGCAGCTTATTCTTAATGGGCTTTTTGGCCCATTAAGCTATAAGCTGATGCCATAAGCTAAAATTTGACACACAAGCTTCCTTTTAGTTATAAAAGAGATATCTAAAAAGGAAAATTTGAAAAAACATAATAAATACGCCTGAAATAAGCCAAGACTCTTTTCACAAAATGACAAAATAGTCGTTTTTAAGTTCTAGACCACCTCAAGTGCTGATTCAAGTTTCAAAAGGTTTAAAATGACTTAATTAAGCAAAATAATCAAAAAAATTTCCAATAAGCACAAGCAATAAGCCAGAATAAGCAATTAAGCACTTATGTAAAATTCAACTTGATGAGTTTTCTAGTCAAACCCTAATAAGCTCCAGATCAAATCATTGGGTCAAATAAGGAAGATATATCACAAAAAATAAGTTGTTGCAAGTCTGGATAAGCCAAAATAGCTTATGAATAAGCTGACTGATATTTAACACTAGCAGGGGCTAGTTTTGGAGGTTCAGCAGTGGGAAAAGTTTCCACTGCTTGACCTTTTTTGACTTTTTGTCTTATGTGACTTTTTTGTGGATTCAGGTTAAGAAAAGGCACCCAAGTGATCAGTTAATCACAAGGAGTCAATAACAACAATCAAATCACAATTTCAATCAGCCAATCAATACAGTTTAATCAAAAGATCACCAGATAAGCACCAGATATGAACAATAGCAGTTATGAACTCAATAAGCACTTTTAGCAAGAATAAGCAAGCCAAGCTTCACCAAATGCATACACAAGCTATAAATGAACATAAATAAACAGGTTTCATGCATTGATTCAAAGACTAGATCGAGATTCAAGCAAATGAAAGTTACTAATGAATAAGAACATGCAGTTTTGATACTTTGCTGATATACTTGACCACAAATCCAATTTTAAACACTCAAATCTTCTTAACAGGTTACACAAACTTTGATTTAATACTTTTTAGCCCTAAACATGCATACACTCTAGGTGTTTCCAAAATCTTAGGTCAAAATAAGCAAAATCAAGTGAGTTATAGCACAATCTTAGATTTGATGTTTTTAAGCTGAAAACTTGTAGATATTAGCACACAACCAAGTATTAAGCAGATACAAACAATAAACAACACCTTCCAATAACTGAATAACAACTTGTGATCTTAAGAGGTTAACCCAGACACCCCTTATCTTTTTCAAATCCAAATTTAACAAAGAATAAGTGTGATTTAGTGTTACCCAAGCCCAATCAAACATAATAACAAGTATATTATGCAGTATCAAGCAAGATTAAGCCACAAAAACAACAAGAACAATAGCAGAACTCAAAATCACAAAATTTAAGTATTTTGACAGATTTCAAAGGTGTACCAAAGAACTTAGTAAAATATCAAGATTTTGGAAAAATATGCAATTTCTTGCACAACCTTTAAAACAGGTTTTAGGATTCAAGATTCATAAACATTAAACATAAACAAGCATAGATTAAGATGGCACTTGGAATTCATCACACAATTTCAAACACAATTCATTAATAATGAAGAAGGATTTAAATAAATGTTGACCAAAGGAAAACCAAGAGCAAGCCTCAATGTATGAGGTCCTATGCCTTTTATAGGCTACAAGAATAAACTACAAAGCATAAAAAACGTGAACCCTAAGTTGTAAAGTCCCAATATTGCCCTTGCTGAATTTTGAATTCTCTTGAACATGTGAACTCTTTTTGGCAGTTTGTTGAGGTGTGAGTTGTTGGAATGTGATCAAGGGCTCTCAATGAAGCTTAGTATCAAAGCTGAATACAATTCGTTGGATGACTGCCATGTTTTGGCAGTTTCCCCAAAAGTGTATACAAGGTGAGTATCATGTGAGTTGTGAGGTGATGAGGTGTCATGTTTAAGGTTTGGGATGTGTTTAGTGTTAGGTTAATCATAATTCTGGAGGTTGTTAAGTGCTAATTGCAAGTAATTGGGGAAAACCCAATTTTGCTAAGAACACCAAGAACACAGGTTTTGATCTTTGTTTTAGGTTTAAAAAGTGTTTTGCGCGTGTTTAGCTTAATTAATATTAAGTTTAAACGGTTTAGGGTGAGTGGGATGTGAGGTGGAGGAATGGTGAGTTCTGATTGGGTGAGGGGAGTTAGTAGGACACGTGGTGAGGTGTAAGTGGTCTAGGTAACTTCTCTTGTCTGCCCATTTTAGTCCCTTTATTCCTTCCTTTCTTTCATTTGCAGATTAAACAAGCTAAAACTGAATTCCCTTTATAAATAAGTTTTACTTTTCACACTTTTGCCCCAAATACTTTTCCAAAGTATTTTCAGGGGTATTTCTTGCCATTTGTTGATTCTTGAAAGGCTGTTTTGGCATTTTCTTCAAATATTATGGTCTTGACTTGTATGATTGACTTTTTGGAGGACTAATATTGACAAGTCTTCATTTATGAGGGACCATTCTTGCCAATTCTTCAAAGTGGAGGGCCTTTCTTGTAAATTTGACAAACTTTAAGGACCAAACTTGTAATTATGAATAAACAAGGGTGTAAAGTGTCAATTATTTAATATTGGAGGACCCTTCTTGTACAATCTTCAAATCTTGAAGTGTTATTCTTGGAAAATCAACACTAGGGCTTGGTTCATTGTGCGGCTTCGTTTCCCGTGTTCGTTTTTGCTTGTTTCTTGTGATCTTTTGTCATTTTCTCAATATCCGTACCTAAAATACACATGTAACAAACACAAGCATATATTTGGCATTTTTCATGATATTTTATGCATTTAAAGCCCGTTTTGGACGATGAGACTATGTATAAAAGCAGTCTCATCACTCCCACATACTAAACCATTGTCGTTCCCTCACGCAATGCTAGAATAAAGTATCGTAGCACCTCCAAAATTTATTTTTATGCACCTTTATTGAATGATAAACTAGCTACACTACCACTATTACTACTACTTGCGTTTTATACATAATGTATGATTTTCATCGCTAAATTGGACGTTTAGGTTCATAGAACAAGAACACGTGAATGCTTCGTTAGAAATAATTTCATCGTCCTCGATTTTCACCCCAATTCCATGCTAAGCGTGCAACGAGATCATTGTCAATATAAGTTAGTAATGCTAACACTACTCATATGCCCTAATCACATACTTATCCTCCCATTTTCCTAAGTTTTATCTCTTATATTTTATTTTGTCTTGAATGTTTCACGAGGATACATTTTTTACTTATGCGATAATAGAGATTTACGTCTTAAAATAGAGTCATAACGGTGTAACCAAGACCATCGAATTAATAACCCCTCCTAATAGACAACGATGTCAAAAAATTAAGTCAACAAGAAGGATTGATAAACACGGTTTTATAACGGTTTTGAACATGAGACTTATTACCAAGACTTTTATACGCCCCCTACCGGATGGGCCTTATTATCATAGGTTTACCTCCATCTTTTATACAACTTCGCCATGAAGCTTTTATTATGAGTTCGGTCTTACCTTGCCTTTTATTTAACCTCTCCATGAGGTGTTTATTATGGCCAAAGACGTATATCCTCACGCTAAAAGTGAATTTTGGATCTTTAAAGCTTCAAAGATTAAGGCTTGATTCACTTTCAATTTCGCATAGATTTTTCGGCCTTGCGAGCTTCAAATTATTTTCTTGATTTAGGTGAGCACTTGAAATCTTATTATTAGGTGAAGCTTTCGATTATTCGGGTTGCCAATACTTCAAAACCGTGACGCTGGCGATACCTTAATGTCTTCCCAATTTAATTACATGGAAGCAACTAGAAAAGGCTAGGAACCAACAATCAAGACTAAACCGCTAAGTCAATATTTATTAAGCAAAAATTATTTACAAACGAAGGGAGAATAAGCAAACAACAAGAACACATGAGCTTTTTAAAGAATACGAGTATTCTACGTTTAGCATAGTAAGTTATAATTAACTCTATCATTTCTCGTCCTCATTTAAGAGACTTAGCCTAACATAAAGTTAAGGAATCGAAGCTAAGTGCTCAACACGCACGGTCGAGTCAAAAATTACTCTTATTCTCGCCATCAGAAAATCTACATTCGTGTCTTAAACACTTATAAAACATGAGAAAAAATTTAAAATTTGGCCATTTTAGCCTTATTTTGCAACAAAACGATAAACAAAAAGATAAACTTTGGAAAGCGTGAAGGTTTGGCAAGGCAAGTATCTATTCACCCCCCATACTAAAGTTAAACATTGTCCTCAATGTTTCGAGTCTAAGGGTTGGAAAACCCCCATACTAGAGACGATGTCGAATGCTTAATTTAGCATGGAAAGGGTGTAACCGTTAAATTTAAAGCCGTTTATGAAGTGTGCTAAAAACCTAAGGTTAGAACATCAAAGGATATATCATGGATATTGAGAAATTCTTCCAAGAAAACGATCGAGTGCTCCCATAAAACGAACACGAGAGGCTCTAATCGTGAAGATCATGATCATCTAAAAACCACATATCACGAACAACCACGGAACAAAGGTTGGAAGGGCACAAATCCCCTCACGTTACTACATTAGAAAGCGATAATATGTACATAGGATAAGCATGGGACTCCCCCATGAGGCACCTCGTTTTTTATTACCGAGTCATGAGCTCGACTCGATCCCCTCAATACTAATTATCATTAGGGAAGGTGATTTGGTCGAGGTAGTTCAAGGATAGAACTTTCCCGCCAAAGTAGTGCTTCAACCTATGTCCATTCACCTTGAAATTGGGGCCATCATTTTGAGCTAGCTCGATGGTCCCATAAGGAAAAACTTGAGTCACGGTGATTGGACCGGACCAACGGGATTTCAACTTGCCGGAAAATATTTTCAAACGAGAGTTAAAAAGCAACACTTGATCTCCAATGTTAAAAACCCGGTTTTTAATTTTTGAGTCATGAAACTTTTTAGTTTTTTCTTTATAAATCAATGAATTTTCATAAGCAATGTCTCTCAATTCATCCAATTCATTTTATTGCATTTTCCGGTGTTTTCCCGCGGTCCCCATATCATCATTACAATGCTTAAGGGCCCAATAAGCTTTATGTTCGAGTTCAATTGGCAAGTGACAATTCTTCCCATACACAAGCTTATAAGGAGTGCACCCGATGGGCATCTTATGAGCGGTCCGAAAGGCCCATAAAGCATCGTCCAACTTATCCGACCAAGATTGTCGGTTCTCCCCAAAGGATCTCTCACCATAGAAAGCCGATGTGTAACTCCATATTTCCTTAAGACCCTTTCGAATTGGTCGTTACAAAAATAGGTTCCACGGTCGCTTATGATCGCACGAGGGGTTCCAAACCGAGAAAACAAGCTTTTCAAAAACTTGACTACCACACGAGCATCGTTCGTAGGCAAAGCCTTAGCTTCCACCCCCCTTAGATAGGTAGTCAACGGCGAAAAGGATGTACTTATTACCACGAGATGATTGGAACGGCCCCATAAAGTCAGTGCCCCAAACATCAAAGATCTCACACACTTGGATGATATTTTGTGGCATTTCATCGTTTTGTGAGGCTTTTCCTTGTCGTTGGCATGAGTCACACGACTTAACAAGTGCATGTTCATCTCGGTAAATAGTAGGCCAAAATAAACCGGCATCAAAGACCTTCTTAGCTGTGAGATTAGCACCGTGGTGACCACCCGTGGGTCCCTCGTGACAAGCTCTAAGGATGTTAGAAGCTTCGGTACCAAAGACACAACATCGAATAATTTGATCCGCACAAGTTCGAAACAAGTAAGGGTGGTTCCAAAAATAGAACTTGACGTCACGAAAGAATTTTGTTTTTGTTGAGTCGTCATACCCTTAATGATGAAGTTACCCGCATGGTAATTTGCGATGTCCGCAAACCATGGGGTAGATGAGTCAAGCTTAGAATTCACTACACCAAGTGTTTCGAGCGGAAATGTTTCGGTGATTTCCTTTGGCTCGTAAATACTTTGGTGAGGATCTTCCAAACGAGAAAGATGATCGGCCGCTAGATTCTCGGCTCCTTTTTTGTCAAGGATTTTGACATCAAATTCTTGTTGGAGGAGAGTCCAACGAAGTAATCTCGGCTTTGCATCTTGTTTAACGATAAGATACTTGGTAGCCGAATGATCCGTATACACTATGCATTTAGTCAAGACGAGATAAGGTAGAAATTTCTCAAATGCATACACCACGACAAGGAATTCCTTCTCCGTTGTAGTGTATTTTAGTTGAGCCTCGGTCATCGTCTTGCTTGCATAGTGGATAGGTAAGAAGTGCTTATCATGACGTCGCTCCAATACTGCCCCAATAGCGTAGTCACTAGCATCACACATGAGCTCAAAGGGGAGGTTCCAATTGGGAGAAACAAGAATGGGAGCTTCGGTAAGTTTCATCTTAAGGATTTCAAAGGCTCGTACACAATCTTCGTTAAAGACAAAAGGTGCATCTTTTTTGAGGAGATGTGTAATAGGTCGATAAATCTTTGAAAAATCCTTGATGAATCGACGATAAAAGCCCGCGTGGCCTAGGAAACTCCTAACTCCCTTAACGGTTTTGGGATAAGGTAATTTGGCGATGACGTCTACCTTAGCTTTATCTACCTCAATCCCCGCTTTCGAAACCTTGTGCCCTAAGAAGATTCCACTTTTAACCATAAAATGTCATTTTTCCCAATTAAGCACAAGGTTGGTTTCCACACAACGTTTTAACATTCTCTCAAGATTCGACAAACATGAAGTGAACGAACTACCAAACACGGAAAAGTCATCCAGGAAGACTTCTATCGTCTTCTCGATCATGTCATGAAAAATAGCCATCATGCACCTTTGAAAGGTTCCCGGTGCATTGTAAAGTCCGAATGGCATTCTACGATAGGCAAACGTTCCATATGGACACGTAAACGTAGTTTTTTCTTGATCACGAGGATCGATGGGGATTTGGAAGTAACCGGAAAAACCATCTAAAAAGCAATAGAAATCGTTTCCCGCAAGACGCTCCGACATTTGGTCCATGAAGGGCAAGGGAAAATGGTCTTTACGATTGGCGTCATTCAACTTACGATAGTCGATACACACCCTCCAACCGATCACGATTCTAGTTGGAATTAACTCGTTGTCATCGTTTGGCACAACGGTCATTCCTCCCTTCTTAGGGACACAATGAATAGGACTCACCCAAGGGCTATCGGAAATAGGGTAAATCATTCCCGCGTCAAGGAGTTTTAGGACTTCCTTTTTGATGACGTCGTGAATTTTGGGGTTCACCCTCCTTTGACATTGGATTGCGGGTTTGTAATCCTCCTCCATTAAGATTTTGTGGGTACAAAATTTGGGATCGATCCCCTTAATGTCGGATAACTTCCACGCAATTGCCCCTTTGTGATCCTTTAGAACATCGACAAGTGCGGTTTTTTCATCATTCGAAAGATCTTTCGCAATAATAACCGGCAACTTGTCGTCCTCCCCCAAAAATACATATTCAAGATGAGGAGGTAAATCTTTCAACTCGAGGATAGGTGGTTCCTCAATTGAAGATTTGGGCTCGATACTCATAACCTCCTCGGGTGGAGGAAATGGGAAATCGTTAAGAAAATCCTTGATAATCGAGAAGTCCTCATCATTGTCGAGGCCTTCGTCACAAGTACGTGGAACATCGAATTCTTCCAACATAAAACCACCACCTTCAAATGGAGTGAAGGTTGGTGTCGAGTTATCAAGAATGGGATCAAGCATAGTGGGATTGCCACTATTTTCATCATCACGAAAACCTAAAACTTCTTGTGAAAAATCCTCGCAAACAACGTCGATCATATCAACGAGGTTTATGGTCGCAACGGGATAAACATGAGAAATTTGAGAATTTTGAGTTGCGCTTATAACAAGTTCCTTGTCGTTGAAACGTAAGGTGATCTTTCTAGCATGCACATCAATTAAAGCCATAGACGTATCTAAAAGCGATCGACCTAAAATGAGAGGAACTTGAGGATCCGTGGGAATATCGACAACGATAAAGTCTACCGGATAATAGAACTTTCCCACTTTCACAAAAACGTCTTCGGCCAATCCACATGCGGGAATCGTGGAATGATCGGCCAACTCGATAGACATTAGTGAAGGAGTAAGATTAGGAAGATTGAGCGACTTGAAGATTGTAAGTGGCATCAAGTTAATACTAGCACCAAGATCGACCAAGGCATAGCATTCTTCCATATCTTGAATTTCACATGGAATCAATAATTTACCGGGATCAACGACTTTTTGAGGTAAGCGGTTAAGATAAACCGAGGAACAACTAGACAATTGTTGCAATTTCTCCTTGTTTTTCAACATACTCTTGAAGTTAGCGGCAAATCGAGGAATCATGACAAAAGCATCGGCAAAACTCACATTAAAATGAAAGTCACGAAACATTTTCATAAAAAGCTCAAATTGGAATTGCCGCGCTCTTGACGTTTCTCCTTTCTAAGTCTCGATGGATAGGCAAAGGTGGTGTGGGTTGAGGCATAGGCATAACCTTTGGAATCTCGGGTTCCAAAATGTGGTAATGGGTCAACCGTAGGTGTGGCATGAGCGGTACTTCGTGGGATTGGGACATGCTCCTTTTCGACCATCACCTCGGGTTCTTCCTCAATTGCTTCCTCCGTAGGAGCAATTAGTTGAGGAGTCGGTTCCTTAAGTGTCTTACCACTTCGTGTGGTAATCACTTTCATCTCTCCCTTAGGGTTCGATATGGTGTTACTAGGAAGACTACTCGAAGACGGTTTGCACATTATAGCCTCAAACATGGATGAAATTTTATCCTCAAACATAGATTGCCTCTTCTCGGCCTTAATCATCTCTTGTTTGATTTCATGTTGCCCTTATTCCATTTTTTGTTGGTTTTGTTGTAACCTAGTTACATTTCCCTCCATTTTGTTTGTATGGATCTTAAGCTCATTTGCTAACTCGTTTTTCAACTCATTTTTCAAGTCATTTTTAAACTCGGATCTTAGGCTAATGATTTCTCTTTGAATATTATCAAACCTAGCATCGTTTCCATTTGCGTATTCAACAAATTCATTTGGAAGATCTTTCAAAGTTTGCAAACCTTTGTTGTTGTTTTGAAAATCATTGTTTTGATTTTTGTTTGAAACTTGATTGTTATTAGCCCCTTGATTCCCATAATTTTTCCCTTTGTAATTGTTTTTTAAACCAACTTGATAGTTTCGATAGTTGTTGTTAGCATTTTGATTGGGAGCAAAACCCGGTGGAGTCATTTGATTAGAGCGGGTAACTTGACCGTTTTGGTTGTAAGTTCTCGTGGCCGCGTAGGCACTCGAAGTGTTACCACTGTTGGTAATGCACTCGGAGAAATCATGACCTCCACCACAATACATACATGAAACCTCAACCGCTTTAGCCATAGGGGGGGCGCACTTTGTTCACCAACTTTGAATTCAATTAAAAGTCCTTTAAGCTTATCAAAGATTTTGTTTTCCAAGTTCGCCTCAATTTGGCAAGCATCGATGGTATTGGACAATGAAGGGGAAGCCGAAGACGAAGCCGTATGAACACTCGATGTGTTACGAGGACTATACACCTTAGATCTATTCTCAATTATCAACAACGCTTCCTCAACCGTAATACACACAAAAATTACCACCCGTGGCGGCATTAAGATAATCCTTTTCATGATCATTTAAACCATTGTAAAACGTGTCAATTTGATGCAAGTCGGAAAAACCGTGATGAGGACACTCATGTAACATTTCCTTAAACCTATTCTAAGCCGTTGAAAAACTGTCATTAAATTCTTGTGAAAATTTTGAAATCTCGATTTTCAAATGCGTAGTCTTAGAGGGCGGGAAAAATTAGTTCATAAACTTTGAAACGAGATCCTTCCACGTCAATATAGAATTGGGTGGCTCTTTCTCTAACCAAATTTTAGCGGGCCCCGCTAAGGAATACGGAAAAAGCATCATCTTAATCGAGTCATTAGCAACATCCTTAAATTTGCAAGTGGCGGTAAGACGATTGAATTGGCGGATATGGTTGTGCGGGTTGTCCTTTCATCACCACAGAATTTGTTGTTTTTGATCATCGACAACAAACCCATTTTCACTTCAAAATTCTCCGCAAGGATAGTGGGAATAACAATAGCCTCTCCATAACCCTCGGTGGGTGCTTGAAGTAACTCCATCACAGTTCGATTCCCCATGGTTGGTTCTTCTTCTACGATAGGTTCGTCTATAGGAGACTCCTCACTAGAAAGATTAGGAGTAGGTGTGGACTCCTTTCGGATTTTTCGTTTACGTGCACATCTTGCTTGATTACGAGTAAGCATAAACATCACGTACAACGTGGGGATGAGCAAAGAAGATTCTTTTTGGTTTTTTTAATTTTTCCTATTTTTTGTGATTTTTGATTGTTTTTACTCTTTTTTGGATTTTGTGATTGTATTAGGTAGACAAAAATCTACAAATCTACTCCTTAATCAAATCTCTTGATTAAAGAAGCCTCAAGGAATGAAAACGATCACGTGAAGTGAACGCCTTCGATGAGTTTAGAACGTTGGTGGAACACCAAATCGTTCAAGAGGGTTTAATCAAATGAAACCAAGAAAATATATATGATACTTAGATAATACTTTGGTTGGCAAACCCTCGATTAGCCCTTTTTATCTAAACACACACAAGCAAGCGGGGAAACGAGGCGGCGCGAAGCACTTAAGAGCCTTTTTCCTTAGGGTATATTTTATAATACCCGCCTTATACCCACCTTATAGTTTGTGTTTGTCAAAATTAAGCTTCACGAAAGTATTTATCTATTTTGCCTTTTCTTTCTTGTTTGAGATTCGAATACAATGATTGAGTAATGACCTCCCAATCAAGGTTGTGTTTTCACACTTTTGGAGTACTTGTAAATTTATTGTTCTACGTATACAATATAGTAATAGTATTCACACAAAAAACGAAAACCGATAATACGTATTAGTAGAGTGCTACTAATACAAATAGATATTATGGTTATATAAAAACAACAATTGTTCAAATCAAAACACAACACGCCTCCCCAGCAGCGGCGCCAAAATAGTGTTTGTAAAATACGTCTTTTAGGAAAAAGAACGTAATTAGGGGAAGTACGACGGTTTAGGAAAACCGAGCACAGATGACCCAAAGTGGAGATCGTTCTCAAGGAGGCTAGTGTGTTGTGTAAGAAATGATTAATGATGTGATTAAAAGAGATTAGAAGAGAATGACGGTTACGATTATGAATTAAACTAAGACGATAAGTCGTGCACGTAAAACCGTAAAAAGTGACCAAAATTAAAATTTTTACCCTAGAAATTTCTAGAAAATTGAAATAATGCCTACAAAATGTAATTAGAGTTTACAAAAAATCAAAAATCACTCAAACCTTTTATTTAATTAAATATTAATTTTTTAATGCTAATTAAAGGCCAAAAAATCAATTTAATTAACAAAAAGCCTAAAATGAGATTTTTTAACTTGTAAACCTCTAAAATGACTTAACTAAATTTAAAACTATTTTTGAAAATTTTAAAATTAATTAAAAAATTTTAAAAACAATTAAAAACTATTAAAACTTAAAATAATTCTAAAAATTAATCTAATGACAATAAAATTATTATAAAAATTGTAAAGTTCCTAACTTAATGTATTTGAACTAAGAAAAATGAAAAACTTGTAAAAATCTAAATTTTACTTTTTAATAATAAAATAATAATAAAATATCAATAAAAAATCCAAAATTTATAAAAATTCTAAAAATATGCAAACTAGTTTATTTTGACCTAAATAAAACAGAAATGCACTTGAAATTACCAAAATACCCCTATTGGGCTTAAAATTGGGCTAAATGACAAACAGTCCCTTAATGGGCTTAAAATTTGGCCCAATAAGAAAAAGTCAACCAAATAAGCCCAAAACTTCTAGTCTGACTTAAATTTGATTTTAAGAACAAAACTTCAAAGGCCCAAAAGCTGAAAATGTGTATAAGCCAACTTATTTCAAACAGCTTATTCTTAATGGGCTTTTTGGCCCATTAAGCTATAAGCTGATGCCATAAGCTAAAATTTGACACACAAACTTCTTTTGAGTTACCAAAGAGATCTATAAACAGAAATTTGAAAAGGCACAAGAAATAAGCCTGAAATAAGCCAAGACTCTCTTCACAAAATGACAAAATAGTCGTTTTTGAGTTCTAAACCATCTCAAATGCTGATTCAAGTTTCAAAAGGTTTTAAATGACTTAATTAAGCAATGTAATCGAAAAGTTTTCCAATAAGCACAAGCAATAAGCCAGAATAAGCAATTAAGCACTTATGTAAAAGTCAACTTGATGAGTTTTCTAGTCAAAATTAAAAGTCAAACCCTAATAAGCTCCAGATCAAATCAATGGGTCAAATAAGGAAGATCTATCACAAAAAATAAGTTGTTGCAAATCTGGATAAGCCAAAATGGCTTATGAATAAGCTGATTGATATTTAACACTAGCAGGGGCTAGTTTTGGAGGTTCAGCGGTGGGAAAAGTTTCCACTGCTTGACCTTTTTGACTTTTTGTCTTATGTGACTTTTTTGTGGATTCAGGTTAAGCAAAGGCACCCAAGTGATCAGTTAATCACAAGGAGTCAATAACAATAATCAAATCACAATTTCAATCAGCCAATCAATACAGTTTAATCAAAAGATCACCAGATAAGCACCAAATATGAACAATAGCAGTTATGAACTCAATAAGCACTTTTAGCAAGAATAAGCCAGCCAAGCTTCACCAAATGCATACACAAGCTATAAATAATTCAAATGAACATAAATAAACAGGTTTCATGCATTGATTCAAAGTCTAGATCCAGATTCAAGCAAATGAAAGTTACTAATGAACAAGAACATGCAGTTTTGATACTTTGCTGATATACTTGACCACAAATCTAATTTTAAACACTCAAATCTTCTTAACAGGTTACACAAACTTTGATTTAACACTTGTTAGCCATAAACATGCATACACTCTAGGTGTTTCCAAAAGCTTAGGTCAAAATAAGCAAAATCGAGTGAGTTATAGAACAATCTTAGATTTGATGTTTTAAAGCTGAAACTTGTAGATATTAGCACACAACCAAGTATTAAGCAGATACAAACAATAAACAACACCTTCCAATAACTCAATAACAACTTGTGATCTTAACAGGTTAACCCAAACACCCCTTATCTTTTTCAAATCAAAATTTAACAAAGTATAAATGTGATTTAGTGTTACCCAAGCCCAATCAAACACAATAACAAGTATATTATGCAGTATCAAGCAAGATTAAGCCACAAAAACAACAAGAACAATAGTAGAACTCAAAATCACAAAATTCAAGTTTTTTGACAGATTTTTGGGTTTAAGGGCTCAAACCTCATGAATGTACATCCACACTCACGAATTTTTGAGCTGATGTGCCTAGCAAAAAAAGGCACAAGCTTCCACAAACAAGCTGCTAAGATTCAACAAGGTTAGAACAAAAATATGAAAAACATAAAGTAGAAAAAGGATTGATTAATGCAACCTTTGTACCCACTCTTTGATTATCCCCAAACCACAAGCCTCACAACACCTTGATAACTCTTTATCAGGGTGCTATGATCAACTTATAGCCCAAAAATTCCAAAGGTGTACCAAAGAACTTAGCAAAATATCAAGATTTTGGGAAAATATGCAATTTCTTGCACAATCTTTAAAAACAGGTTTTAGGATTCAAGATTCATATTAAACATAAACAAGCATAGATTAAGATGGCACTTGGAATTCGTCACACAATTTCAAACACAATTCATTAATAATGAAGAAGGATTTACAGAAATGTTGACCAAAGGAAAACCAAGAGCAAGCCTTATGTATGAGGTCCAATGCCTTTTATAGGCTACAAGAATAAACTACAAAGCATAAAAAACGTGAACCCTGAGTTGTAAAGTCCCAATATTGCCCTTGCTGAATTTTGAATTCTCTTGAACATGTGAGCTTTTTTTGGCAGTTTGTTGAGGTGTGAGCTATTGGAATGTGATCAAGGGCTCTCAATGAAGCTTAGTATTAAAGCTGAATACAATTCGTTGGATGACTGGCATGTTTTGGCAGTTTCCCCAAAAGTGTATATAAGGTGAGTATCATGTGAGTTGTGAGGTGATGAGGTGTCATGTTTAAAGTTTGGGATGTGTTTAGTATTAGGTTAACCATGATTCTAGAGGTTGTTAAGTGCTAATTGCAAGTAATTAGGGAAAACCCAATTTTGCTAAGAACACCAAGAACACAGGTTTTGATCTTTGTTTTAGGTTTAAAAAGTGTTTGGCGCGTGTTTAACTTAATAAATATTAAGTTTAAACGGTTTAGGGTGAGTGGGATGTGAGGTGGAGGAATGGTGAGTTCTGATTGGGTGAGGGGAGTTAGTGGGACATGTGGTGAGGTGTGAGTGGTCTAGGTAACTTCTCTTGTCTGCCCATTTTAGTCCCTTTATTCCTCTTCTTTCATTTGCAGATTAAACAAGCTAAAACTGAATTCCCTTCATAAATAAGTTTTACTTTTCACACTTTTGCCCCAAATACTTTTCCAAAGTATTTTCAGGGGTATTTCTTGCCATTTGTTGATTCTTGAAGGGCTGTTTTGGCATTTTCTTCAAAGATTATGGTCTTGACTTGTATGATTGACTTTTTGGAGGACTAATATTGACAAGTCTTCATTTATGAGGGACCATTCTTGCCAATTCTTCAAAGTGGAGGGCCTTTCTTGTAAATTTGACAAACTTTAAGGACCAAACTTGTAATTATGAATAAACAAGGGTTTAAAGTGTCAATTCTTCAATATTGGAGGACCCTTTTTGTACAATCTTCAAATCTTCAAGGGTTATTCTTGGAAAATCAACACTAGGGCTTGGTTCACTGTGCGGCTTCGTTTCCCATGTTCGTTTTTGCTTGTTTCTTGTGATCTTTTGTCATTTTCTCAATACTCGTACCTAAAATACACATGTAAAAAACACAAGCATATATTTGGCATTTTTCATGATACTTTATGCATTTAAAGCCCGTTTTGGACGATGAGACTATGTATAAAAGCAGTCTCATCACTTAACACATTAAGTGATCATTTACAAATGATTAGGACTTAGAAAAGAGAAAGATGGCAGAAAGAGTGTCCAAAAAGGGTTGTGGAAAATGCAGATTTGATCCACTATTTATTGGAAACAAAGGCCAATGGCTCTCTGAGCGCGGTTCCTTAATTGCCTTGCGGTTCCTTATCACTATGGAACCGCATAGGCATTTAAGGAGCCGTGGGAGTAGACTCCGCTCCCTTTTGTCTTTTAGTGGGGAAGTAATATATGGGGTAAGTTTTTACCTTCAAAGGATATTCCTATGGTATTTGTAATATCCCATATTCAAATATACATTTTCCATTTTAATAAAACATTTTCTTAAAAATAAAGTTTATTAAAAAATCTTTTGTCACATTTGACAAAATGTAAGTTTAGGACTAATCACCTTTATGATCACTAATCATGATTAAGATATGTTAGTGCAATACTTAAATGATTATTACCTTGATGATAGTGTTTGTTAGATAATTCGTCTTATGATTGTATTTGACGATAAATGTCTTTTAGATTTGTCTTGGTCAAAACTAAGAAAGATTAGTTAACACTAATAATGTTTTTAGGCAATACTTTGCATTAACAAGAAATGAACTAGGCTATACAGTGACCTACAAATGCAATTTTTGCCTACCAAAATCCACCAAATCTTTAGTACCAGATAATTTAGCCCTAGAACTAACCTAAAAATACTAGTGGATCACGTTTAAAACACCAAACACCAAAATAAGTCATATAGCCACCTACTGTATGCAATACAACAACAAGGTTGCTGGTGTACTATGCTGTAACTGGAACTTAAGGCTACCAAATCATAAATTAAACCAACTAAGAAATAAACTTACTTGCATACCATCCTAAACTAGCCTAGAAACTAACATATTATCAAGATTTCATGAATGATTCACCCAATCAAGACCCATAAACCTGCAAATACAAGAAATGGTAGGTATAGAGTATTTTTGCTAAATGACTTGTCACTAAGATGAACTTTTGTGAGCTCTAAACACCACCAGAGAGCACCAAACTTAAGACTCACAACATATAATCCTAACATTGACCTGTAACTAGATGATTGACCAAAATTACTGCACCAAAACACAAAATTAAAGGCCTAAAACCCACTATTATAAAATTGCTCACTTTATACAAAGTCTTGGGATAAAAACAAGCAAAGGCATATTTGTATTATATTCTTCAAACAAAGACTAGAAACATCTAAACTACCTAAAAGCAAGTATTTAGGTTCGAATCTTAAGGTTTTTTGTCACTCAAACTCCCATGAATCCCTTAACCCAAACACTCCTTCAGGACAGTTTCGAACTAAGATTTACCAAAACACTTTGCAGATTAACATAAACTAAAACCAAACTAACATGAACACACTTAAAAGCATAAAGCAACAACACTTGAGCCTAAGATTACAGGTAATCAAGCACAACACATGGAAAACTCATATAAGCAGAAAACTTTCAAGGAAAATGGTTCAAGCCTTTTACCTACTATTGGTCGGGTATAGGTTATAGGATGGGGCTTTGAGTGGGCTGGTGGTGCAAAGTGATGGGTATAAATCCCAGTTTGGGTTTAGTAATTGACATATTCAGTTCCCTGCTTTCCAAGTTTTCTTCATTTGTTGTCCAAACTTTTATCCACATCTTTTAGGGCTAATACAAAGCTAATAACTTTCATCAAATGACTAATTAGTCCCTCCAATTTTGTATTCTTATGAACAAAGACCAAATATGCAATATTTGGGTTCTTTAAGGGCTTGTAGTGTCATATCTTGAAACTTTAGGGACCGAAATGTATTTTTTGAGATTTATAAGGGTCTAAAACGACAAGCCCTCAAAGTATAAGGGACCACTCTTGACAAATCTTCAAACTTCAAGGACTTCTTTGGAAATTCATTGCTCGGGTCCGGTTCTTTGTGCGGATTCGTTTCCCGTGTTCGTTTTTGCTTGATTCTTGTTCTCTTGTTGATTTCACGATATACAAACCTAAAATACACCATGAACAAACACAAGCATATATTATGGTATTTTATGACATTTTTAAGCATTTTAAGCCCGATTTGGACGATGAGACTATGTATAGCAGTATCATCAAATATGTTTCTTATGTGCTCGTGAATTAGTTGGGGTTTTATAGGCCCCTAACTAAATGAACAAGACGACCCTTGTCGGTTCATTAGGATTTTTAATTTATAAATAGTCGATCAAATAAGGCATATAAAACCTACGGGGTTTATATCATTTAACATTAACTGTATAAGAACATGTATGATTCTCAAATCTATGTAGCTACGTTGAGTCGCCTTCTCTAAGCCACTCAGCCTATGAAATCTTACCATCGCTGTTATCCCTTTTCTTTGTATATGTTAGTACAGTAATCGGTTGAGGTTGATGATAGATCTGAATTCCTAGCAGAATGGGCTCAGATGCATGGGATTATGTTGGATCTTGTACTAATAAGAGATGTAATTGATGATTTCTTGCACAAGTAAAGTATACCGTTAGTCTTTATCATGGGGACGGACCCCACGATTAGACTCTGACGTGAGAGTAAGCTTTCATATCGTTAGAGATATATGTGTATCGGGAAGAGTGAAAAAATAATACCTTGTTTGGAGTGTCAGTGTTTACTATTTATAGGGGGAAGTATTGGGTTTCTCCTAGTATTTCAGATAGTACTTTGAGTGGTCTTTGTGGTCCAAAAGCCAATTTGTCTTTATCTGATAATCGTGACCTACAGACCCGTTCCTGAAAACTTATCCATAGGGGTCCCGAACGTACTTTAAGAAAGTGTGCCCGGTGTTGTGTTGTGTTGCAAATCCATTCTCGAGGAGTTGATCGACTTAGAAATTTGTCACCGTAATAAGCTTTTGTGTATTTGAACCTGAACCACAGGTTTAATGTATGGTTTTAGGTCCAATAAACCGTGACCGTGCTATACACTATCAATAAACAATAAATTTTCGGCCATACCTTAACTACATCTAAATTTTAGGCCATACCCTTAACTACATCTTCTCTTTTCCATAAGTTTTACACCGTTTGGAGTTATCTCATGTCACTAGCGTCATCCACTTCGTTTTTCACTTCTGCGTAAAACTAAAAAAAATTGCGTTTTAACATAACTCGAACAAAATAAATACCTCCTTTGCTAAATAGAAGAAAAGTTAGTAGACATTCAATTAACTTTATCGAACTACATAATGGAGGAAAACTATGTTGTTTTTTAGAATAATATAGATGGATAGTAAAACTAGTCAACATGATACATCTAATTAACAAACAAGTCGTTATAAGTTGAAAAATGATTCATACAAATTATCAACGTTATACAACCTTGCAAGTTCAATTTCGGGCGGCCTGGTAGGTGAAAAAACTCCTAAATGGTCGTGCAATCTTTTCAAATAGTTATTTGGTTTGAGTACGTGTAATTGTTAGTATTAGTGTCGAGTCTAGTTAACGTATACGATAAGTAGGAGGTACCTGAGTGTACTTTTCTTAATAGTCAGATGTGGATTGCATCCTAATCCTAGGTCGGTTAGGATTACCCCTCATCTCTATAAATAGAGATAAGGGGTGAAGGATTCGTACACTCGCATCTTCTATTCTTTCTATTGTACCAATCGATAGTATTAATAAAACATAATCGTTTGGTTATCTGTGTAGTTTCGTCTTTGTGGGTTTCGTTTGTTGTGACTCTACGAACTTCTTTATAGTGATTTAAGGATTTCGCGAATCGGTCTTCAGGTTTGTTGGTGTCGATTCCAACAAGTGTTATCAGAGCGCGGGTATTGTGGTCTCTGAAGATCGGTGCTAGATCAAGAGGATTCGTGAAGAAAAGGGTTTCGAATTTTTTGAATTAATTTTTCTTGAGTTGCAGGTTGGAGCGTGACGGAGAAGACGAAGTTGTTGTTCACAGTGAAGATAAAGAAAAAAAATATAGCTCTGTTTTGGTGGTTATCACTTGTTACACGTGTGGTTGTTTTTAAATAAAACACAAGTACTAAAGTTTACACTATCACGTGTGTGTGGGGGCATATTTTGTTATCATTTGCTACAAAGGGTTTTTGATATATATTTAATATATTGACTTCGATATTGTCTTTTAAGGTTTTTAAAAGTCGATTAAATCGAAGGTTCTTG
Source organism: Glebionis coronaria (assembly GCA_025667525.1). Classification (NCBI taxonomy): domain Eukaryota; kingdom Viridiplantae; phylum Streptophyta; class Magnoliopsida; order Asterales; family Asteraceae; genus Glebionis; species Glebionis coronaria. The sequence goes on along the minus strand of CM046874.1, from coordinate 585,888,890 downwards.
TTGCGGGTTTTTGTGGTTCAAGTTTGATCGTGGTTTACTTGGGTTTTCAAGTGTGTGATCGGGTTTGCTTGTACGTGATCGAGGTTTAGGGTTCTTCTAATTAAATCGATCTGCAAGAAGGTATTTTTACGCAACAAGGAGAAAGAATATGTCGGCGATAGCGAAGTTTGACGTTGAAAAAATCGACTGGTCTAATGACTTCGGGTTGTGGCGTGTGAATATGCGGTGTCTATTAATTCAACATGGTTGGGAGGCTGCGTTAGATCCATTCCCGGATACCATGACGGATGCTGAAAAGACTGCGGCGTTGAAGACGGATGTCTATAAGAAAGCACACAGTGCCTTACTCTTGTGCTTGGATAACAAGGTGTTGAGGGAATTCAACAAAGAAAATTCTGTTGCGGGGGTTTGGTTAAAGCTGGAAACTATGTATATGACAAAGTCTTTAGCCAATAAATTGTACTTGAAGAAGAAGCTGTTCACTTTCTACATGCATTCAGGTAAGAAATTATCTGAACATATAGATGAGTTTAATAAGTTGATCGGTGACTTGGCGAACATAGACGTTGAAATTGATGACGAAGATCAGACACTCATGTTACTTACATCATTACCGTCCTCGTATGATAACTTTATGGAGACATTGCTTTATGGAAGGAAGTCGCTCACTTTGGAAGATGTCTTGTCTACCCTCAATTCACGGGAGTTGAAGAAGATGACAGATGCAAAGGATGATGGTGATGGGTTATTTGTAAGGGGGAGGCCGGAGCATCGGGGTAATTAAGGACGTGCTAGTTCACGATCAAAGTCAAAGGGTAAAGGAACTTATAAACAGAAGTGTTACATATGCTATTCTGAAGATCACCTTAAGAAAGACTGTCCAAAATGGATCAAGAAGAAATCAACTGGCTTTGTCAACAAGAATGCAAAACAGGACGCTGATTCGCATTCTAAGGGTTATGACAATGGTGATTTGTTGATGGCGGTGAGTGAGCAAAGGTTCTTAGAGTGGATCATGGACTCTGGTGGTTCCTATCACATGACGCCTAGGAGGGACTTCTTGTTTGATTTTAAGGATCTTGATGGTGGTATGGTTTTGCTCGGTGATAATAGAGCATGTGCCATCAAGGGGACAGAGAAGGTGAGAGTACAAATGCAAGATGGTTCAAGTTTTGTTCTTGAGAATGTGCGTTACATTCCCGAGTTGAAAAGAAATTTGTTATCTTTGGGCACTCTGGATCGAGAGCGCTATACCGTGAAATTACAGAATGGAAGAGTAAAGGTGATCAAGTGTTCTTTGATGGTTTTTTCAGGAACTTTGAAGGAAAATTATGTGTACTCCTTGGATGGTTGGGCTGAATCAAGTGAAGCTAGTGTCGGTATAGAAGAAAAGGAAAGTCTTGCGTAGGTATGGCATAGACGCCTGGGTCATATTAGTGAAGCAGGCTTGAATGAACTCAAAAGAAGAGAGGGGTTGGGGAAGGAAGGTCTAGGTAAGCTCGAATTCTGTGGAAATTGTGTTCTTGGAAAATCGACCAGGGTGAGTTTTGGTCGAGGTCAGCACACAACAGAGGGAGTTATAGACTATGTCCATGCGGATCTCTGGGGTCCTTCTCGGGTGGAATCGATGAGTGGTTGTCGTTACTTCTTATCGATTGTTGATGATTATTCAAGGAGGGTTTGGGTTTATTTTCTTAGACACAAGAGTGAGGCGTTCAGCAAGTTCAAGGAGTGGAAGAAGTTGGTAGAAAACCAGACAGGTAGAAAACTGAAGAAACTTTGAACGGATAATGGTTTGGAGTTTTGTAATCAGGAGTATAATAACTTGTGCAAGGAGAGCGGGGTAGCAAGACATTTGACGGTTGCTGGAACTCCGCAACAGAATGGTCTAGCTGAACGAATGAACAGGACGCTCTTGGACAAGGTTAGTTGTTTATTGATTCAGTCTGGTTTGCCAGAATCATTCTGGGCAGAAGCAACAGTGACGGCAACATATCTGATCAATAGGTCTCCATCTACAGCATTGGAGAAGAAGACACCTATGGATTTATGGTCAGGACATCCGGAGAATTATGAGATGTTGAAGATATTTGGTTGCGTTGCTTATTCACATGTGAATCAAGGGAAGCTCAAGCCTAGAGCTATTAAATGCATATTCTTGGGGTATAATGAGGGTGTGAAGGGATACAGATTATGGAGGTTGGATGACGTTAAACCGAAGATAATCATAAGCAGGGATGTGGTCTTTAATGAGAGCCTTATGTATAAGGATACTCTCAAGGGTGCTGGTGCTGTAGATTCTGGGAAGGAAATTGAGTTTGAGGTAGAACTTCAAAGCAGTCGGGTCGAACCAACTGTGGATCCTCATACTGGGGTAAATCCAGGGAATGAATATGAGGATCAAGTTGAAGATGCAGTAGATGCAATGCCTCAACAACAGAATCTGGACAACTATGTTCTGGTGCGTGATAGAGCTAAGAGAACAACTACTATACCTGCAAGGTATAGGGATGAAGGTAATGTTTCATTGTCTAGATCATCAGGGTCTAGGGAAGAAGATGATCTTACGGCTTATGCGTTTACTATTGCTGAGGAAGAGGATACGCATGAACCAATCACATTCCAGGAGGCGATTAATTCATCTTAAAAGGATGAGTGGGTTCGTGCTATGGAGGAAGAGATGAGTTCTTTAAAGAAGAATCATACTTGGGAGTTGGTCGATCAACCACGTGGTCAGAAGCTGGTAAGCTGCAAGTGGTTGTATAAGATTAAAGAAGGGATTGAAGGCGTTTAGAAACCAAAGTATAAAGCAAGTCTGGTAGCTCGGGGGTTCACACAACGAGCAGGGATTGACTATAATGAGGTATTCTCACCCGTGGTTCGACATACATCGATTAGGGTGATTCTCTCATTAACTGCTTGTGAAGATTACGAGTTGGAACAACTTGATGTGAAGACGGCGTTTTTGCATGGTAATCTTGAAGAAACCATTTATATGAGGCAGCCGCTTGGTTTTGAAGAAGGAACGGGCAACAAGGTATGTTTGTTGAAGAAATCTCTTTATGGTCTTAAGCAGTCTCCAAGGCAGTGGTACAAACGGTTTGATGTGTATATGGTCAGTAATGGGTTTAGCCGTAGCAACTATGATAGTTGTGTTTACTTCAAGGAGTTTGCACCAGGTATGTACATATATCTACTGCTGTATGTAGATGATATGTTGATTGCTTGTAAAAGCAAGTCTAAGATCGAATATACCAAGGGACTGCTACGGAAAGACTTTGATATGAAGGAACTTGATCCAGTTAGGAAGATACTTGGTATGGAGATTGTCAGGGATAGGGGTAACCAAACCCTGAAGGTGTCTCAGTCGGGATATGTGCGGAAAATTTTGAATAACTACAGAGTGGATAATGGCAAGTCGGTCTCTTTGCCATTGGGAACACACTTCAAGGTATCTTTGAAGGATTGTCCGTCGAGTGACTGGGATGTGGAAAGAATGAGTAAGGTCCCATATGCGAATGTTGTAGGTAGTTTAATGTACTTGATGGTTTGCACTAGACCGGATATTGCGTATGCTGTTAGCATTGTGAGCAGCTATTTGACGAATCCAGGTAAAAATCACTGGGAAGCGGTGAAGTGGATTTTGAAGTACTTGAAGGGCACTGCTGATGTAGGTCTAGTGTATGGAAGAGATCAAAGGAAGCACGTAGATGTTGACGGTTTCGTGGATAGCGATTATGCTAAAGACCCTGACAAAGGTAGGTCGATAATCGGGTACGTGTTTATTGTACATGGCTGTGTTGTGAGTTGGAAAGCAACTCTGCAGTATATTGTTGCATTGTCTACTACAGAGGCGGAGTATGTGGCGCTTACGGAAGTTATTAAGGAAAGCATTTGGCTTAAAGGTCTACTAATCGAGCTGGGAATAAACCTAAGGTCAGTGGTTGTGAATTGTGATAATCAAGGGGCAATTCATCTCTCAAGAAATGCAATATATAGATGCACGTCCTTTGTCACCCACCGCGCTTGTAGTTATAAAATATTGACTCCAAATCAATACTAATGTTTTGAATAGTGGTTCGACTCGAAGATTCAACTAGTTGAACATGTGTTGGTCGAAAAGCATGTTTCTTTTATATTTTCGAAATTTGGTTAGATCCGTCAAGTTTAAAGTTACTCGAGTCGGTTTTCGAGACCTGACTGAGTTTCGACTTTTTCATGTTTTTTACAAATAAAACATGTTAATTGTATATATTTGTGACATAATTTTACTTTTACATTGTATATTTTTTACTAGTAAATAATTTTTATATTCAATATATAAAATATTTCATTATTTATATAAAGACTTTTTTCTAAGGAAAAATCATAAAAATAACCAAAATTCTAAACTTTCTTCACAAGATACTCATTTTTATCCTTATAAAGCAAAAATACCCATAAAAATCAAAAATTTTGACATCCTTGCGAAATAGAAAAAAAATCAAAAATTTTCGAAATTTTAGATAAAAAAATCGAAAATTTTCGATATTTTTATTTAAAATTTTTGATTTTTTTATTAAATTCGAAATTTTTTAAAAATATAAAAAAAAATCGATTTTTTTGTTTGGGTTAGAGATGATGACTGTGACTCTACCTTTCTCTTATTTCATTAGAGAAATATTTCCAACTTTCATAGATGGATCTGGTGGTGTAGTATGTGGGTCATTTGGTTATCAATAAATCGATTAGGTTATACTTTCGAAACCATTGTTCTTCAATACTCATGGCTGCAAGAATTACGTGATATGCTTTCTAACACCAAGCTGGTGTAATGATAAATTCATCATCTAGAGTCAAACCTTCAGAACCGTAACTTTGCGTTTTCTTATTTGTTTTCGACATCAACCCACGATCTATACTGATCCATGACACAGATCTCACAATCACAATCATCTCTAACACAAACAAAAAAATCAAAGCTTTTCGATAATTTCTAAAAATTTCGAATTTAACAAAAATATCAAAAAAGTTAGATAAAAATATCGAAAATTTTTGATTTTTTTATCTAAAGTTTTCGATTTTTTTTCTAGTTCGCAAGCATATCAAAATTTTCAATTTTTTTGGGTATTTTTGTTTTTAAAAATAAAAATAGGTATTTTGTGAAGAAAGTTCGAAATTTTGGGTATTTTTTTATTTTCCTGGATTAACTTGATGATTGAACTTCGATTACTTGACCAGATTAATTAAAAACTCGATTTTTAAAAGTCAAAACATTGATCAATACAGTACCATAAAATGGCACGCAAAGCAATTTATAACATATTCACGTGTTTAATGGTCCATTCTTCTAAATGGTCCATGCATTCTGAGAGTCGTTGCTCAAATAATTCATTAAGGTTATTGATGTCATTGGTATAGCTCAAATGCATTGCATTCAAATTAAAATGACATAAACGTGAATCAAAGAACGTGGAAGAAAAAACAAAAAATTACGACATTTTTATCCTGTTCATTTGTTGTAAGACCTTATAAATTTGTAGATAGGTCTTCCATTTTTTCATACATTTGAATCAATTTTTACTACAAAAATCTTACTAAATATGGTGTTGTATACTGAATCTTTGATGGCACCTGCATCAACGGGTACTAGTTTCGACAACGGAAGCTACACGGTGAAGTCAACAAGGGTGCGGAAATCTTCTGGTTCTACACCAAATCCGCCTTTGTACATTGTTTACCCTACCGAAAAAGGAACTTATCCTGTTATACTCTTTCTCCATGGCTTTTCGATACCTAATACTTCTTATAGTGACCTCTTCGACTTTATCGCCTCTCATGGATACATTATCGTTGCTCCGGGTCAAACTCTGGTATATTTCTTTTCTCTTAGCGTATGCTGAAATATGATTTACTTTGAGTTTAAGCTACAATAGCTTGTCATGTTTTCATGTTACTAGTGTTAAAGTAGCGAAAAACTAAAGCCTTTGTGTAGATCCAAATGAATTAATGCATGGTTATATGCTAGATTGCTAGGCACTAATATTTTTTCTTTGTGTTTATGTTTTTTCTAGTTTGGGCTTGTGACAGGCCTATGTATATGCTCCGCGGTTGGTGATGTGGAGGATGCAGCCGAAACTGCTAACTGGATACACAAAGACAATGGCCAAAACCTTCAACTAGTACTACCACACGATGTATCACCAGATCTTGATAACGTAGCTCTAGCCGGACATAGCAAAGGAGGGAAAGCAGCTTTTGCATTGGCGTTAGGTCATGCCCAGACAAGCCTCAAATTCAAGGCTTTAATAGGGTTAGATCCTGTTGCAGGTCGAGATAACTCCAATAGGCTCGAACCCAAAATCCTAAACTACATACCACAAAATTTCAACATGGAAATGCCTATAGCCCTAATTGGGACAGGCTTAGGTGATGATGGGTGTTGCGGGTGCTTCCCACCCGCGGCACCTTGGGGATGCAACCATCCATTTTTCTTCAATGAATGTAAACCTCCTTCTTGTTATTTTGTGGCTAGGGATTTTGGTCATATGGACATGGTTAATGATTGGTTGGTTCGGTTAGCCGGTATGTTTGTATGCAAAACTGGAAAAGGATCGATGGCGGACATGAGAAGAGCTTGTGGAGGCATTGTTGTTGCCTTTCTCAAGGCTTATCTTTTCGACGACGATGAAGATTTAACCGCCATTGTTGATTCTCCGAACTCAGTTAGCCCAATTAAGCTTGAGCCAGTTCTATGGCTTCAATCATGAGAGCTTCATTTGTAGGTAACATATTTGTAATAAGCAACGATTAGAATGGGTGTTTGTGTACCAAAGAAAAGCTAGAAAACTGTCTCAAGTGTCTAGCTAGCACGTTGATTTAACCTTTAATAAAAAGTCACTTGGATCGTCAAATTATATAAACTGGTAAGTTTAGTTATGAAATCCAAAGTTCCAAACATTTCATACTTTAATGTGAAAATGGCACGTACAAACTAGATTTCAAAAATACATGCTCTTTTTTAGTTTTATCAAATATTATTTGTAAACCATCAATGATAAAATTAGTGAACCATACATATATTGGTTCACAATTTAAAATAAGTGTTATGTATTTAGTTTTTGTTAAGCCTGTGTCGGAGTTTAGAGAGTTTATGTGTCAAGTTTTTTATTATTAGCTAAGAATAAGGTCCGTTGATTTTATCGTGATATAATTAGAAGAGATGTCAACCGGTAACCGTATCTGGAAACAACGATTAGTGGATATTAGTACTGTCACTGCACAACAAACAAGGGAAGGATGCCTCTCGGGGCATTGAGAATATGTAGACTCCTATAAACTCACCAGTTAGAAAGATCAGAGTACCCGTTTTAGAACGATATGACAGAAAGGGCTTCTTGATTGTCTTCTTGCTGCGTGTGATGTGTTTCTTTACGATCGGTATTCGCATCTAGTTAATCAGGTTTTAGTCGCCGCATTACTACAATAATTAAGTACTCCGTATGATATTTTAGAAATGAAGGACAAAAGCATATACTATACCACTAATTAAGTTTCGGCTAAACATGGTTATTTAATTGTCAACTATAGCTTCTTCTATTTCTCGATAACCAAGGTCATGCTTTATGCATATCAATCTACTAGATTTAAATTTACCGTCACACGGACTTAAACCGACAACACTTTCTTTTATCCAAAAGATGTCGTAGATATTTTAAAGTTGACTGCACTTAGCAAAAATTCTCGCACTTTACATATTTTAAAATGCAAATCCTTTTATCACTAAGCCAAAGTGGTTAATTGTTAACTACATAACTTGCATCCCATCTACAAGACAATATCTTATTAATGGACATCACTCAAGTTGATGCTATCCAATCCATATCATGATGGAGTGTCTTTTAAGAAAAGCTATGTAGCTAACCTCGTGGCTCATGAGTTTCATTGGCCAACAATCAAGTACTCCGTAATATACTTGTGAAAAAAGTTGAGAAGACATTATAATTGTATTAGTGGGCTGATGACCCATCAATGCATGAATTTAAAACTGCACTAACCTATACGGCTATACATGAACTAGCCTTTTGGTCATTGTATCTGTAATTTTATACTCATAGAAAATCATTGTAACCAACAAAAAAAATATATTTAACTTTAGGTTGGCAAATTTAACAATTGTAATATTATATTATGATAAAAAAACTATAAGAGTTAATTGCAAAAATGATTTTTATGGTCATTCGAGTTTAACAGAACTAATTTTTATATCCTTTATTTCTCAGGTTTGATCTCCGTGGTTGTGACTTATAACAAGTTTGGTCTTTTAACCAAAAATTTTGTTAGTTTGACCGTTAAGAAATATGTTAGAAGATTGAAATAGCACAAATGCTCTTTTACGTATAGTTTATGTGGACTGTGGTTTCTGAGATATAACAAATTTAGTTTTTATTTCTTTTTTAACTTTTTAATTAATATGAGTGGTAGTTTTTTAATTAAAATAATAAAAAAATTAATTTTTTTTAAATAATCAAAATTTTACAAAAAAAAAATTTTAACATTCAAAATTTATATATCTTGTATTAAGAAATTTTTTTTGAAAAACGGTCGCTAAGTTTTTCAGAAACAAATCCAGAATTTTCAAAAATAATAAATTTGGTCTTTTTTGAAATTTTGTGAGCGGTACTTTTATATATTTTACTTTTTAATTAATATGAGTGGTGAATTTTTTTTTTGAAAAATTTAGCGAAGATTTGGTTATTGTTTGGAAAAAATATACATATTTTTTCAATAAAAATTAATTTTTTTTTTAGAATATTCAAAATTTTACAAAAAAACTTTTTTTATAACAAAAAAATAGAGATAACTCTCTAAAAAATTAGGGACCATTTAATAAAAAAAATCTTAATTCAAAATATGTAAATTTACGAATGTTTTTAAAAAAATTTGTAGATTTTTGATTATTTTAAAGAATTTTTTTTTAATATTTAAAAAAATCTGTTTTATAAATTTTTGAATATTTAAAAAAATCGAATATATGTAATTAAATTTCGAATATTTTTTTATGTAAAGACTTCTCGGTAAGTCACTTTAACTATTATTGTTTTTTAAATGAGCACGCTTATAGTCATGATGGCAATACCCATTTTAGAAAGCGTTGCTAAGATTTTTAGGTTAAATTTAAGTAAAATATTTTTTTGTTGTACATAATAAAAAAGTACTATGTCATACTCTTAAATTGAATGTAACATGTGTTACACTCGGTTTTTATGTGAGTCTGTCTCTGACAAGATTAATATATTATTAATATTAAAACATGTAGCTTATATGTTCGCCAAAATTGGTTTTAAAAATATGGTTGCTAATGACAACTTTTAAAATTATGGTTAACATATTAAATTTGTTACAAAATCATTTAAATTATTATGATTGGATATTGATCCCAAAAACATGAATACATCTTTAAAAATCAAAATACATAACAAACATTTGATTTCATATTTTATACTCAACTATAGTAAAAAGATAGCTTTCCATCTTACTTTATCAACAACTTCACTCACAAAGTAGACAAGATGTTACACTTATTTTCTAAACAGATAAAAAAATACTAGTAATGTATAAAAACATGTACATTCGTCACAAGGGTATCGAGATTGCATGATGTTTTCTTTTCAAAATATATGTACCTTGTATGGTAGGTTACAACTTATAATGACCCTAATAATTATGCTTAAAGATGGCATAACTTGTGGTTTCTAAACTTCTTCCATTACTGTCAAATACGTTAGCATATAGTTTTGTCATTTTGTAACTAGTTGGTCCCTATATACAAATAAATTTGGCATTTATAAGCTCTATCGTATAATTTGTACATGTTCAAGATCTTTAAAATGCATGAAGGTTAAGATGTGATGGACACAAAGGGTCAAAATCTTTCACTTCAGCGTGGTCCAAAAACCTTAAATTTGGACAAGTGTTGTATTATATTACTTGGATGGGTGATCGAGATAACACCATGGATGCTTTGTACCTTTGCATGGACCTAAATCCGATAACGAATCACATATCAAATCGTATTCTTTGGTAACTATAATTGTTGTGTTTTTATTCTAGTAACTTATCTATTAGTGTTTGGTAAACTGTGTGTAAGGTTGTGTTTGATAATAACTTAATTGATTTAATAGAAAATAAATCGTTTAGGCCGGATGAGTTCTTTTTTGAATTCTTTTGCAAATTTGGGATTCTATTGGGCTATGTGTCACGGTAGAGTGGTTTTTCACGCATAATTCGGTTTTTAAAGGGTGTAATGCTTATTTTATCTTGTTGATTCCGAAAATTTAGGATCCTAAGTCTGTTAGTGACTTTCGGCCTATTAGCTTAACAGTGAGTCTATATAAAGCCGTGACTAAAATTCTTGCTATTCGACTGTCTTCGGTTATTTTAGATCTTATTTTAGATGTTCAGACCGGGTATCTCCCTAGTTGTCAAATTTTTTATGGGCCTTTTATTATTAATGAGTTACTATCAACAAGCTGGTGTTCAAAGTTGATTTTGCTAAAACTTATGATTTTATTCGGTGGGACTATTTAGATGATATTCTTACTTCTTTTGGGTTCGGTGTTAAATGGCGTTCTTGGATAAAAGGAATATTAACCTCAGGTGTGGTTTCTATTCTTGTTAATGGAAGTCCTACCTCTGAATTCCAATTTAATTGTAGCCTGAAGCAATGGGATCCTTTGGCTCCTTATCTTTTCATTATTGTTATGGAATCACTTCATTTGTTTGTTTCTAGAGTTGTCGAGACCGATATTTTCTCAGGTATAAAAATTAATCCTGCTCTCTCGATTTCTCATCTTTTTTATGTGATGCGGTGTTTATTGGTGAGTGGTCGGATAGTAACTTATTGGGCATCATACAAATGCTTCATTGTTTCTCTTTTTCGTCGGGTTAGAAAAGTAATCTTCTAGGAGTGGGTGTCGCCAGTAATTTAATAACTGAAGCGGCTGGTTTCGTCGGTTGTTCGGTCATGAAAGCCCCCTTCAAATATTTAGGGGTTATGGTTGGAGGAAAAATGTCTAAGATCAATTCTTGGGACGATACGATTGCTACCCGTCATGCATTATTCACTAGTTAAATAAAATGTGTTTACCTAATCATGCATTATTAACCTAATGTTGGAGAATTTTACCAGTTAAAAAAAATGTGTTTACCTAATCATGCATTATTCACTACAATGTTCTCTTAATGTGTTTGTTATCCGTCACACCTTATTGATTAAATATGTTCCGTTTGTATTAGTTATAAGTCATACGCGAAACAAGTAAAACCTAGCATAGTGGTATGACGATGTTTACTATCTCCTACCCACTTGACATACACCCTTATAATCTTTTATGTGAAAAAAATCATAAACTTAGAATCACATACAAAACCTAGATCTAGTCATTAACACATGTATTAACAAACACTTAAATGTATCCGCCAGAACGAGCCACAAGACTACCATGCAATTGACGACCCAATCAATGGAATCAACGACCAAGAACAAGGATCTACGAAGCGAGCATCATCTAATCACCCATGTTTCCCCTAGACATATCAAGAGTTAAGATATGAAGATCTAGTCTAGTTTTCTAGAGCCTAACGTGGATACAATCAATCAAGAAGCAACAAACACAAGAAGATCGCATCATAGCTTTTATGCAATCATAGATAAACAAAAAGTATTTTAGCCTTGCATAACAAAGTAAGAAAAGATATAAGATGTAATCATCATACATATAGACATGGTTTATGAAAATGGATAAACTTAGTCTTCAATTGATATGGGTGAAAGAATATAGTTTCTTAAGGTTTTAAAACCCTAACATCGACTAACAATGGTTGTTCCAAGCTAACCCTAAAATTCTACACTAATTGTATGTTTACAATGGGTTCTATATATAGATTTTGGATTCCGCAACGTCGGGTACAAAGTGCGGCGTCGTCAGTTCTGCGAATCTTCTATGGGCTTCGATTGTTGATAAGTTGTGACGCCGTCAGATTGAATAGGCAACGTCGTTTGGAGGGTCGATGTGATGGCGTCAGGTATTATGTGTGACGCCATCTATAGTAAATCCGTGCACTATTAACTTGACCTCTTTAATACTTCTTCCATAGTCTTGAAAATGCTTGAAAACACCTCCAAAGCCTCCAACTTGCTCCAAGTGCCTCCAAATTGCTAAAATAACAAAAAGAAATGAATTAAGACGTTTTAGGGCATTTTATGACAAATTTGAGGGTGAAGTGACCCCGAAAAAGTATATAAAATGACACCTCATCAAGGGATATATGTTATGTAAATCATGTTACAATAGTGATGTTAAAAATATGTAATGTTTATATATTATAGGCACGAATCCTTAGTTGTTACGTATTATAAACCAATTAGTTATGAAGAATAAGTGCTCTTATAAGCCCATTAATATTAAAGATCGAGTTCTCACACTTTCAAGCTCAAACTCATGGATGAGTGATTGTGACTAGTGATGATATGTTTTTACCTCGACTATCTATTTCGTGTCTTTTATATTTACACCCATTTTTAGGTGCATCTTTAGGATATATCACACCTTTTAAACCTTTACCCTGTGTGAGTAAAATTGTTGCCATCTCAAATCTCTAAGTGTGCGTAGATTTGTGTACATTCCAAGCCTATGATTGGATACCTTACTATGTCTATGCAATTGAGTGAATACCCAAAATGTAACACTTAAACTATGGCGAGAGTTGAGTGATTAGGATCCCTAGTTGGTGAGGTGTTTGACTTAGGTATCTATATACATAGCAATGTTTTTAACTTCATATTTTCTAGTTTTTATAAGAAATATCTTTTAAGAACTTATTTTAACAAGTCTACTTGAGGATAAGTAGAACTAAAATAGGAAAATATTTGATAACATCAAATACATAAATGTATTTGACCATAATTTCCCTTCAATTTTGCTCAATTTTTGTACAATACCACCCAATATTGCAAAGAATCCGATATTTTGTATTTTGCAGGTAAAAACGAGCAAGTAAAATAAAGCGAGGAAAAATGGTGGAAATAGACATAAAATGGCGCCAAGTACAAGATTTCATAAGTATTCACGGCGTAGATGGTATTCAGGCCTACGCCATAGACATAATGAAGATAGAAGATTCCGTATTTGGAGGCTATACGACGTAAACCATGGTATCCTATACACTGTAGGAGTTAAATATTTGTCATTATACACAAGGCGACAAGATCAAAGTGTTGGGTCAGTATTTACTAACACTGGCGTAACTTTGGGATTTGAATATAAAATCCCCTAAGTGTTTTATGTTCAGCAGAAAGGTGGTTCTGTTGAAGCATGCCCAGAGTAACAAGATTCATACTGAAGAAAGAGTTGCTGAAGAATGTTCAGCGTTTTCCTCTTCCAGAGAACTTAGAAGACAAGAAGTCTTTGCTTCAAAATCTAGGCGGTCTAGTAGCTGAAGAACAAGTCCTGAAGAAGAGCTTTCAGTTCAGTATGGATTGACAATACCATACTGAATGATGTAGATCTCCTCTAGGATACTAAAGACACTTCAGTCATCCGGGAGGTTTACAATGGCGGGAAAAAGATCCGCTTTAAGTCAAACTAGAAAACATATCTCATTGAGAATAAGGTTACTTTTAAAGTTAGATATAAGTACAACCTTTATTCGTTGTCCTACTTTATATATACAACTATGTACTGTTTATCACATGGGACATCCAACCACCCACTGGATAAACCATATGTTTGTACTTTTGTAATTGTAAACCCTAAAGTGTGTTGCCTATAACATTTGGGAGAGAATTGGCTAACCTCTTCTACTATAAAGATTGAACTCTTCCAAGAGACAACTCTCTCCTAACATCAACCTAACCATAAGACGAAATGCTGATGAGCGTTAAGGTTGAGACTTAAACTCACAACTTAGATTTGTAGTTTAAGTAGAGGAGATCACCCTAATATAGTCATGCAACTACTTTGTTATTCCGCAAGCAAAGTGTGTCATAGATTCTTTATTAAGTTTTAATAAAATCTCTATACGTTGAAAAGTAACTTGGTATTGTTTTTTAATTGTTTACTTTGTTATTACTTTATTAAAACAACTCACTTGAATCCAATAAGCAAGATATTACTTAATGTTAATAAGTAATATTGAGTTAAAAGGGACCAACACAAGGCTAATCTAAAAACCTTTATCTACGATGTAGGTACTTGTTCACTCTACATCGTAGATACTTTATAAAAAAGAATAGAAAGTACATTAAATGAAGGCCTATGGCGCAGGTTCGTGTACCATATACGTTGTAGGTTGAACAATTTAAGAAAGGAAAGTAATTATATGTCTCTATAGCGTAGACCATGATATTGTCTACGCCGTAGATGGTTCGAATCCTATTAGTAGAGGCCTCATTCAATCCAAACCAAGAAAAACTTCACACCACATTACAACAGTTTTTAGGTCGATTTTGGAAGGTTCAAAAGGTTTGGTTCGATGAAGGTTCCACCATAGAAGGGAAAATTCTATTTTAGCTCTAATTGTATAAACCATTATATTCCAAGAACTCTATAAGAATTTCATAATGTGTATGATCGTTATGTGTAACACCCGCTCCAATAACGAGACAAAGTGTCACGTTATGGTGTCATATCATAAACATATAAAACGCAAGCGGAAGTTTTAATTTATTAAATATCAAAATAATTCTCCAAATAGTATAAATCCTAAATATGATGATACAAAATGCATAACTTCAAAAGATAAAGGCCTTATAAACATTTCATTAAGACACAAGCGTGACTCTAAGGTAGGTCTCTAACCCAAACTCTTACTTCCCAACTTCCCGCTTAAAACCTGCCGCATGAAAAAAACACGGCTCATCTAACGCTCATTGAACATATATAATTTAAAGGTTGTAAAGAAAAAGATATGTAACAAAATATGGGAATCATAAGGATATAAATGTAATGGGGTAATAAGGAATATCAAGTAAAGGATAATGAAAGTACAAATGAAATACCCATGAGCTCATATAATGTCTAAACATGATACATAAATAGACCCAAACAATCATACCACACAATCATATAAGTGTATATGGGGAGCAACTCCCATGTACCAAAAATGATATGGAGCGTATTACACACACACACCCCACACACACACCCCATTCACTACAATCACATACAAACCATATTACCTTGGATGCATCCATGCGTCCCTTGCTAAACAAAGTCATATATGTACACTAGCTCGATCACTAGTGCACCTACACATAATATAGCAAATGGCCATCGAAAGGGAACATCGTGGAGTAATCACATCGCCACAGATAACATCATGTCATTGGTACACCAATGACACGGTTCTGGTACCTCCATGACTAATTACAAAAGCTCGGGCAAAAGAAGGCAAAATAACAAATCAAATAGATCACAAGGCTAATCATCATAAGGCAAATGAGGCATACGAATCACAATGAATAAAAGGAAATAACGAAGTCATACAAATCAGCGAACAATCATAGGGAACATAGCAATGGCATATGAGAATCATACTTAAGAAGGCTATAAAGGAATAAGAAGGTCCTTACTGAAAGGACATAATATATGTACCTTAACGAATGCGCAAACACATGTCACCGAAACCGCACACAAACGCTAACGAGAATAAACACATGTCACCGAAACTACAAAACATAAGTACATATATCACATACCATAAATAGACCCTTACCACAAAAATTTTCAAAAATAGGTCGTTGACATTACTTAAAACCATTGTTTCCTTATTAGTGAATTTATGCCGGTATTTAAGGTAAGTGTTATTACATGAATACCCAATCATTAAGTTCCTTTTTTATAAAACTTACAGAGGCTCTCACATGAGTCTAAAAGGCCTCTGTAAATGCGCTTAAGCCCTTTCATCATCTAACACATGCTATGACTCACAAACCTAAGACTAGCCCAAAAATAGTCCTGGCAGATTCATACAGAAAACATGGACGTGTTTGACCCATTTAGACAACTCCTTAAATCATAAAAACAAATCAAAAGATGTCCCAACATATGAAAAACATCTCTATGAAGTGGATTTAAAAATAACATCATATAATAAGAGTTAGAATTGTTATACTACAACTAATATTTCCAGTCTGAAAATATGATTTTGACACTTATTCTTATAACAATAGTTAACCTGATTTTCCTACCTCTTAAAAATAAAAGGAGGACAGATCTAGAAACTAGATTCTAAGTACATAACCATAGGCACTTAAGTCACTCAAAAAGCCATTGTAAAACACATGATATGCCTCTTTTAAGATGACCTATTTCTCCACTACCCAAACACTCTTAATTAATTAGAGAGTTTTACTTAACCAAACCATTCTAGGGTTTCTAATTCTTGTTAATAACAACTAAAAAACTTATTTGAGACCCCTTAGGGTTGTTTATACTTGAAAATTTATTATGAAGATCAATGGAAAACTTTTTTTACCACCATAACATATTTTTAGGGTTTATAGAAAACCTTAAATCATAAATATATAAAATAAAGGTTCCATGGTGATACGTGGATTTTTAAGACTGAAAACTTACATGTAAAAGATGGTTATGATAATGGAAATAACACCAGAAGCAGCCAAGAATACCAAAATAAAAGAATGATAAAGAATAAGCAAGAAAACCCCAAAGTTCTAAGGTTCTTCAATGGAGGAAAACTAGAGAAAAGCTTGAGAAATTTTCATCAATGGAGGTTGTAAAGAGAATGAATAATACAAACTATATGAGATTTTGTAAGATGATCTAACCAAATAAACATGTTGTAAAAATTGGGCGTACTTTCCCATTTTTGTTTGCACTCTTTTCTTAAAATAACCCAACACTTAAAATAAAAAGATTTTAGTGCAAAACCTTACACTTCATTCCTAAAATTCCAAAGACTTCAAAAATAAATTATTTTTGGTGTAAAACACCCCTAAAATCCGGATTTCTATAAATACTAAGTTTTTTTACTTTATTTTATTATTTTTATTATTTCCAAAAATCATAACCTATGGTTTAATTATTCAATTTTTTTAATTAATTCAAAAACATACTTTACGTTATATGAAGTGAAATGAAAATCAAATTTTCAAAATGAAATGAAATGACAATTTCATATTTTTAAAATTCGGGTTTTACAACTCTTCCCATCTAAAAAGAATTTTCTTCATCGAAATTAAAGTAGGTAATACATGTTTTATAATTCTTACCCTCAAAGAAAATTTTGAACGCGAAATTAGAATAGGAAGATTAGACAAAACGAATACGAAAACTACGAACCCATTCTAACGAATACGGAACACATGAAGCGATGATAAATTAAACATTTCATAAGTGATATACGAAAGACAGTACACACATAGAACAATTGTGGAGGTAACGCCAAGCGATAGGAAATTCACTAATACGATCGAAGATTTCAAACAGACCGATAAATCGCGGTCCCTAATACGTCAAGCACCTCAAAATAATTTTACCAATAGATCGCACTCAAAAGCTTACTGGGAACAGAATAGGTCAAACGAAAGAGATCCCATAGAATGCGTCGTACCAATACGGAATCACAATAAGAAAATCACGATCGAACAAATAAAGAATATCTTGAAGCACTAGCCGAAATTACGTTACTTTTTAGAAGCTTTCTTGTCGTCTCCAATTAAGTAATCAGCAACCGAAACCGCGAAAACGATTAAAACTACGAAAAATACGATCTTATCAGAGTACGTATGGAAGCCTAATGTCTACCCAATCCTCACATTTCATATCATAGCTCGTAGGTCTTTGATACCATAATGTAACAACTGCTCTGATAAAGAGACAAAGTGTCACTTTATGGTGTCATATCAGAAACATATAAAACGCATGCAGAAGTCTTAATTTATTAAATATCAAAATAATTCTTCAAAGAGTACAAATCCCAAATATGGGGGTACAAAATGCATAACTTCAAAAGAGAAATGAAACATTTCATTAAGACACAAAGGTGACTCTAAGGTAGGTCTCTAACCCAAACTCTTACTTCCCAACTTCTTGCTTAAAACCTGCCGCAGGAAAAGAAAACGCGGTTGAGAAAACGCGGTTGAGCTAACGCTGGTATAATATAAAGGCTGTAAAGAAACAGACGTGTAACAAAATCTGCGAATCATGAGTCATAAGGATATAAATGTAGCGTGGTAATAAGGAATATCAAGTAATGGATAACGAAAGTGTAAAGGAAATGCCCACAAGCTCACATAATGTCTAAACATGATACATGAATAAACCTAAACCATCATACCACATAATCACATAAGTGTACATGGGGAGAAACTCCCATGTACCGGAAGCGATATGGGGTGTATTGCACACACACCATTCAGTACAATAACAAACGACCATATTACCGAGGATGCATCCATACTCCCCCTACAAAACAAAGTCATATATGTACACTAGCTCGATGACTAGTGCAAACACACATAATATAGAAAAATGACCATCAAAAGGGAACACCATGGACTAATCACACCGCCACAGATAGTGTCACATCATTGGTGCATTAATGACGCGGTCATGGTACCTCTATGACTAGTTACAAAAGCTCGGGTAAAGGAAGGCATACTAACAAATCAAACTGATTACAAGGCTAATCACCATAAGGCAATGAAGAGTACGAATCATAATGAATCAAAGAAAATAATGAAGTCATACAAATCAGTGAACAATCATAGGGAACATAGCAATGACATATGGGAATCTTACTTAAGAAGGCTAAAAAGGAATAAGAAGGTCCTTACTAAAAGGACAAAATATATGTACCTTAACGAATGCACAAACACGGAACAACACACAAACGCTAATGAGATAAACGTGTCACGGGAACTAAAAAAACATAAGTACATATATCAGATACCATAAAGAGACCCTTACTACAAAAGTTTCCAAAAATAGGTGATTGACACTACTTAAAATCAATGTTTCCTTATTAGTGATTTTATGTCGGTATTTAAGGTAATTGTTACTACATGAATACCCAATCATTAAGTTCCCTATTTTTTTATAAAATTTACAGAGGCTCCCATATGGTTCTAAAAGCCTATGTAAATGGGCTTAAGCCCTTTCATCATCTAACCCATGTTATGACCCACAAACCCAAGACTAGCCCAAAAACATTCCGGACGGAATCATAAAGAAAACATGGACGTGTTTGACCCATTTAGACAACTACATAAATCATAAAAAAATAAAAGATGTCCCAACATATGAACAACATCTCCATGAATTGGCTTTAAAAATAACATTATATTTTAAGATTTAGAATTTTTATACTACAACTAATATTTTCAGTCTGAAAATATGATTTTGACACTTATTCTTATAAGAGTAGTTACCCTGATTTCCCTACCTCTTAAAAATAAAAGGAGGACATATCTAGAAACTAGATTCAAAGTACATAACCATAGGCACTTAAATCACTCAAAAAGCCATTGTAAAATTCATGATATGCCTCTTTAAGATGACCTATTTTCTCCACTTCCAAAACACCCTTAATTAATTAGAGAGTTTTACTTAACCAAACTATTCTAGGTTTTCTAGTTATTGTTAATAACAACTAATAAATTTATTTAAGACCCCTTAGGGCTTTTTAAACGTAAAAATTTATTATGAAGATCAATGAAAAATCTTTTTACCACCATAACATATATTTAGGGTTTATAAAAAACTTTAAATCATAAATACGGATTTTAGGGACTGAAAATTTACATGTAAAAGATGGTTATGATGATGGAAATATCACCACAAGCACCCAAGAACACCAAAGTAAAAGATGGAGAAGGAATAAGCAAGAAAACCCTAAATCTCCAAGGTTCTTCAATAGAGAAAAACTAGAGAAATTTTCATCAATGGAGATTGTAGGAGAATGAATAATACAGAGTATAGGAGATTTTGTAGGAGGATATGACCAAATAAACATACGGTAAGAATTAGGGATACTTTCCCATTTTGTTTACACTCTTTTCTTAAAATAACCCAACACTTAAAATAAAAAGATTTTGGTGGAAAACCTTACACTTCATTCCTAAAATACCAAACACTTCAAAAATAAAATATTTTTGGTGTAAAACACCTCTAAAATCCGGATCTCCGTATATAAGTTTTTTTTACCTATTTTATTATATTCATTATTTCCAAAAATAATAACCTATGGTTTAATTATTCAAATTTCTTTATTAATTCAAAAACATATTTTACATTATATGAAATAAAATAAAAATCATATTTCTAAATGAAAAGAAATGACAATTTCACATTTTCAAAATTCGGGTTTTTCATTATGTTTATGTTATCTTGTTATGTTATTGCTATGAGTGGCTAAGCACTTTGGTGGTGGCCTAATTATGATATTGTTATTTATGTTGTGGTAGTTTATTAGTTGATGTTATTGTCTGTGTAAGATATCTTTGTGCTTGTTATACAATCCTTGTAGTTTGGTAGTATTTGATTTATTAAAGATTTTTCTTGGCATATACGATTGGTTTATAGGAACTGAACATTGGAAACTTCGAGAAGGGATTTACTAAGGACAAGCTGGCAACTGTTCTACGTGTAAGGGTCTTCAGGATCACCGCCTTTGATACATTATTTACTTAAAATATGTAAGAAACCTAGTGTCATGGTTTGAATGATTAGGTCATAAGGGTAGTTGTGGTTCAATCACTGTTAACTTTATACTTGGCTAGTCGCGAAGGCAGTAGTTGAGATTTAGAAGACACAAGGCAAGGACTGAGGTAAAAAACAGACTTATAGATATTATGACCACTAAACAATAGTAACTAGACACTGGATTAGAAACATAATCACCACTAGATAACAATGAAGTAACTAGGCTAGTACATTTCTCACAACGACTTATCTCCACTGTTTCTATTTTCAGTAATTTAAATTATTGTTTTTAGCTTAAATTAATCTCTCAAATATTATTTCAAATGCGATAAACCTTTTAAAATAAACTAAAATACACTAGCTCTTTGGATGGCCTCAGATTTACCGATTATACCACAATCGAACGGGTATTATGCTCGTTAGTGCATGATTAGGTAGACTGGGTTTTATAAATTTAAAACTTGACATGTTTTTAATAAAGATAAAATGCGCATCACCCTCGCCAATACCTGTCCTTAATTAATAAATTATACTCCCTCTGTCCCATATTAATAGTATAGTGTTGATTTTTTCGGTCTTAAGTTTACAACTTTGATCTTAAATATCTTTATTTGTGTTGTATGATACTTGATGCAAAATATACAAATGAACTACGTTTCAAATATATTTTCATTGATATAGCTTTCATCAAGTATCATATAACACAAACAAAGATATTTGAGGTCAAAATTATAAAATCAAGACCGAAAAAGTCAACACTTGACTATTAATATAAAACGGAGGGAGTATCAATTAATTGCGAGTAACTAGTATGAAGAATCTCATGTCGTTCCTCATTTCTGATGTAAAACAATAAGATATTAAATAACTACGAGCAACTAATTTAATTTATTTAATAATTAAATTGTTAGCTATATAAAACTAGCATGCATAATAGAGTTCTCACGAGGATTGATTCTCAACCAATGCATTGTCTTCTATATATGACACGCCCTACAACGCTTGTCTAACTATTTTTAGTCAGATGTTGGTCTTGGATAATACTGAATTTGAGATGCTAGTTGCGTGGATATATATTGACTTGTCAATGAGTTTAGTTGGATTTATATGAAAAAAGTAATAACTTGTACGTATGCTTCAATAATGAATTGTTTGACTCAACAATCTTGATTTTGTTTTTAAGTATATTGCAAGGGTATATTTGTATTTAAGTAATGTGTGTTTATAAGGTGTATGCTTGAGCAGTAAATTAAGTTGATGATTTTTATTAAACATGTGTGGTAATCATGTTAGTGGTGAATTGAAAAAGTAACATGGCATTAAGTTCGCAACAATGTTCACCATTATTATTAAGTTATAGAATTAATTTGGTCAAAACAGCTTAGGTTCGACACTATGGTGTTGATGCACCATCTGGTGGTAAAATGCACCAAGTACAAACCTAAGTAAAAGTGCATTGTCGTGCGCAGTTGTTGCGTTGTGTCAACCACTGAACGATCCAAGAAAAATAAGGTGCTTTTTGTGTGTGTGGATATTTTGTGGATATGTTCTATACTAGTAGCCATTTTTCTATTTTTCGTTTGGTAATAATCATAACGTGATGCATTAATGTGAAAGGCTTATGTTAGTGACCATAATGTTTGACCTTATTTGACAATTCGAGAAAGTAGCTTTGGTTCGATTATAGGAGAGGTAATGTTGAATAACGTGTTATTCATATGCTACATTAGTGTCACTTTATTCCATTCATATAACACACCAATAACTAAAATACTCTCCTAAAAAAATAATCAATAACATTTATTGGTTTCCAGGAAATACCCCGCAAAAGAATACTTACTCACTCAAAATAATGGCGTAAGTGGATTGTATGGCTAAAAAAAACCCAATGACGAAGTAATGGCCCGAGGTCTGGTGTGATATAAATCCTATTCGCGTATCATTGGTACTTAAAAAGATCCCAATGGCTAGCCATCGGGTCTTTTTACCGAGCTCTAGTTCACTGAAAGAGCCCTGTTAAAACTTAAAATCACAAAATATATATTGTAAAAAAAATCTACAAAACAATGTTGGCTATATGTGACTGGCTGATTGCTTTGATCAAAGAAAAGAGAGATAAGCTAAATCAAAAAACATCAATGACACTAACTAACATTATTTTATGAATTTTCTTTTACAAGGTTGTAAAAATCGTGAATCGCTAGTTGGCCGGTCAAGCACCTTGTAACTTGTAATCGTTCTAGGCGGGATTAGTTACTGCTTAATTGGATTGGGATTTTAGCTCATTTTTGGTATATCCGTCAAGTTTTGGGTATTTCTAACGAGTTTTAGATATTTCTGATAATATTTTCGGTGATATTTTCGGCAATATTTTTCTTAAAATACAACTTATCATACATATAGATAGTTACTATAAGTTATAAACACAAGTTTCTAATGAGTTTTCGGTATTTTTGGCCAAGTTTGCAGGTTTTCGGCAAGTTTGACCTCCTTTGACCGTCGTTGACCACAATTAACCGCCTTTTCGTTGATCGATAAGGTTGAGGGCTTTGTAGCGATTAAACGGAGATTAATCGGTCTTGCAAACTTTTTTTGCAACACTGTTCTTTTGTAAACAGGGACAGAGCAGGGGTGTCTTGTGGGTGCACGGGATACCTATATATATTTCTAGTTTACTGGTTAATTTGTTCAATAAATATTAATTTTTTTTCCAAATGTATCTTAAATGCACCTGGTCAATTGAAACAGGGAAAGAGAAAACCAAGAAGTTACTCTTACACGAGCTAGGATACAAGATGCGGTTCTCATCATAGAACCATTACTAGTATCATAATAGTATATGCGGAGGATCTTAAAGTGCTTCACCATGTTGAGGAATAAGGTAATACTATCTCTAACCATGTAACACCTTCCGGTCTTAAAAAGTATTTGAAACACTTGATTTTGTGTTTTTATTTTACATGTTGTATATCTTGGGGCTCACTAATGCATTGTCATGACATCTTCAGAATAACGATCAAATTATCTTATAAGTCGTTTCGTTGGTAAAATGAACCAAAAGAGCATTGCGAGAGTTTGCAACTTTGCATATCGTTTTTGGTGAGGGAAGCACCAATGTGTCCACATGATTCATTTTCAGAATTACGTATATGAAACTCAGTGGATGTATCGACATGATTTTTTACAAGGAAAGGTCAAATTTTCCTACAAGACTTGGAGTCTATTATCACATTGTGCGTAATGATAAAGATTTTACGAACTTTACTAGTATTGCCAAACTTGCTAAGAAGATGATGAATAAGAAAAAACATATATGTCATTATTTGGTTGACCTATTATTGAAGTTGGCTTTAGTATTCTATATCTCTAAGGTTCAAAACTATATATATATATCTCTACATTATATATAAGAGGAGGCATATGCCACATAAGCACCAATTAATCCATGTCATCACTTTCCATTTTTAATTTTTGTTTTTCCCGTTTTGTAAAAATCCTATTTTTATTTCGTTCTTTGTTTAATTTTATTGGCAGATATGTTCAATTTATGTGGTCCCATTTTTTTTAAAATTTATTCCCCAATAAATACGTTGAAGATTGACTCCAACAATATTGTTTCTGAGAGTATCTTTTAACTATTATAGAATATATCTTTTGTTTCATTTTATCAATAAAAACATTGAAGATTTACTCAAACAATGTTGTTTCTCAGAATATCTTTTAACTATTGTAGCATATATCTTTGTTCTTTGATCATATTCTCATATATATCTCTGCCAGAAAATAAAACGGATAAATATATGTTCGTATATTATTTATGAGATATCTCCCATATTTTGATATATATCTCTACGACATTCTGATATATATCTTCCACAATAAGTCATGCAGAATATGGACTTTCACCACTATATATACCTGATCATTTGTGATGCAGACTATCGATTCAAACTAAACCCTTAAACCCTAAGACATCTTTGTAACAAGATGCAACCGCAAAGGAAATCACAAAGGCTTTCAAAATCAAAAGGAAACCAAAGCTCTGAAATCCCACCCTCCAGCATGTCCCCTATGTCCAACATAGGATTTTCAAAACCAGGTATTATGCACCTTTTGTATTGATCCTTTGTACTTTCATTGTATTAAATTTTGCAGTTTAATAACTCCTATTATGCACCTTTTGCACCTTTTGTGTGACTGATGGCTGCAAGTTAACCGAAAGAAAGTCAGAATTAAGCCTATTACATAAAAGTAGAATATGGTCAGATTTAAAATAGGCTTACTTATTTATGTTATCCATCTGATGTTGAACTTGCAGTTTAACAACTCCTATTATGCACCTTTTGTGTGACTGTTGGCTGCAAGTTTACCGAAAGAAAGTCAGAATTAAGCCTATTATAGTTTAATAGCAACCATTCATATACCATAAACAGTCAGAAGTAGGGGTATATTATTTTAATAAAATAGTTAGTGTAGTGTAATAGGCTTACTTATTACTGTTATCCATCTGATGTTGAACTTGCAGTTTAACAACTCCTATTATGCACCTTTTGTGTGAATGTTGGCTGCAAGTTTAATCTTCAATCTTCCACTGCATAAATAGACATAAAAGTTCAGCTTTTGCATATCCAAAATAAACAGTCAGAAGTAGGGATATATTATTTTTATAAAATACTTAGTGTAAGTACAATATGAGCTATAAAATTAAGCTAACACATAAAGTGACTCATTTGTGAAAACTCGCAAATCTTTTTAAAAATCTTGGTAAAGATATTTTGTAAAATATTCAACTATAAAGATTTATTGATGGGTCTTTTCTGCAGAAGTCACCTAAGTAACACCACAAAAGATCCACCATCACCTCTGCCATTTTCTCCAGCACCAGATCCGCCTATTAAAAAACCAAGCCTACAGCTAGACACCTAGACATTCCAAATACTCAGATGGCTTCCCAAAAGTATTCTTGCTTTTGCATTGTATATGTAACTTCAGTCCCTCCGGGGGCACATCAAAAGCCCATATAAATGCGTCTTTCCATTCCATAGATGTGTTGCTGCTGAAAACCAAAACATAATATCATTATGATGAATTAGACATTCCCAAACACCGAAAGGAACAAAACACTTCTTGCATATCTGTTAATACAAATAAAGGTTGCAACAATGTTCATTATTCGACACACACATACAGAAGCTACTGATGATCAATTAGAAAGGAAATAACTGGGGGCACCTAATGAAAACAAACATAGACTGATGTATGCAAACCACATACGGTAATTTAACCGGGTTGCTTCAAAATGGGTACCAACCATTCATATACCATAAACAGTCAGAAGTAGGGCTATATTATTTTTATAAAATAGTTAGTGTAGTGTAATAGGCTTACTTATGACTGTTATCCATCTGATGTTGAACTTGCAGTTTAACAAATCCTATTATGCACCTTTTGTGTGAATGTTGGCTGCAAGTTTAATCTTCAATCTTCCACTGCATAAATAGACATAAAAGTTCAGCTTTTGTATATCCAAAATAAACTGTCAGAAGTAGGGATATCTTATTTTTATACAATACTGATTCTGATTCATGTTGGACACATAAGTGACCTGTATTGTATATTATTTTGCTGTTTCTTTTGAAAAAATCTGCATACATTAATTTTTTTTTAATATTTTGTGTCTCAGTTGGTGTCAACAAACATCCTAAGAAAACACTTGCAGGTAGAAAAGGGAAACCAACATCAACATCAGGTAGTGTGGACATATACTATTTTAAAATAATATTTGGTTGCTTAAATTCTTGATCTAATAAAACCACATCACAGATGTTACACCTCCGCAATTGGAAAGCACTGAGAGGGGATCACCCAGTTTTGGTTACCAGAAAAGCGATGAAAGGCCCAAGTTTGGTTACCAGGAAAGCGATGAAAGCCGTTGTTTCCCAAAAAACAAGATTATTAAGCCAAGAGCCTCTGCAAACAACAATACATTTAGTAACCGACAAGTGTCTGGAAGCGACTATACATGTTTTGGTAACCAAAAAAACACTACAAAGAACACTTCCCCCTTTGGTTACCAAAAAAACTTGAGACATCATAGTACCAGTTTTGAAAACGTATCAAACAAAAAACAAAACACCGGAGTACGTTCTTCCACTTCTGAAAGTTGTAACACAGGTTTGTTTTTAATTATGAAAACGTATTTTTTTTAATAAATACATGTTTTTAATGTAATACGTTTTAAATTACAGCATTCAAGTTGACGGAACGAAAGATTACTGGAATTAAAGATGTAAACCCTATGGTTAACAACATGTCAATTAAAGGGAGATGCATCTCTGTGTGGCATTCTCACAAGTTAAATGAAATACACGATCCATACAATCTAGATTGTGTTTTCCAAGACAAAGAGGTAATCTAAAATTATATATTTATTTGTATATGTTTTTAAAAACAAACTCTAATTGCTATTCTATTTGAAACAGTCTAACAGGATTCAGATTTTTGTCAAAAGAGAGATAATGTTCAAATTTGAACCTCTTCTTCAAGAGGGTCAATGCTATGTAATCTCTAACTTTGGAGTGGCTGAAAACAGCGGAAGATTGCCATTGTTACCAAATACTTGGAAAGTGTGTTTTTATAAAGGAACTGAAGTAACTAGAGTTGAACAAATCGATGACAACTTCACTGGATTTGTTAACGAACCTTTGGCACGTATTTTGGACACAAACAATGAGTATCATGATCATGATTGTGTTGGTATGTATTCTATTATAATCCGCATACAAACATATAACAAACCTATTTATTTGTTAGTATTAAAAAGTTGTCTTTTTTAAGTTGCAGATATTATCGGAACGGTCGTAGCTATTGGAGATATTGTATCTGTCAATGGTTTTGGTTGTTCTAAGATTCGGAGATCAGTTGTTATTGAAGACGCGGAGTAAGTAAAGTACTTGGAAATATGTATTAAAACACATTACAATACGTCTAAACATAAATTAAACATAAATTGTAAACACTTTTCACAGATCTTTAAGGATTGAATGCACTTTCTGGGATAAATGGGCAGTCATGTGGAATGAATACGCCGAAAAGCTTGATGAAATAGATCATTTAGACATAATGGTGATGATGGCGAAGGTTAAATATTGGAATGGTATGTTTTTTTAAAAAAAACCCCATATAATTATTATTTTGTATTCTTAATATCTTTATTTACATAATATTATATAAATGACTAATAATGCAGGCAAGCCAGTTATACATAACGCTTTATTTGGAACAAGAGTTTACATAAACAAAGATTATCCTGAGTTTATTTCTTTTCGAAAAAGGTAACATACAAACTATTTGTGCGTTACCCTTTGAATATTCAATTCATTTAATAATTTTACTTTTTATTTAAATACCATTTACAAATCCACAGTTATGAAGCACAAAATGGATATGATGCAAGTGAGTTTCGAATTCAACCTCATAGTGAGGACATACATGTTGTGACACCTGCTGAATTTATGCAAGGTTCTGTGAAAAGAATGGTTGGTATGATACGAAACATTGAACCGGTATGAAAACATTTTTATATTATATTTTTTGTTATCTTTTTTTAGTATATGTCTAACCAAAAGTTAAACTGGAAAATAGGATACATATTGCGTTGTTTATGCAAGAGTACACAGCATAGAATATGAAAATGGGTGGGTTTATACTGGATGCAAAGCATGCAACACAAAGGTCACTGCAATTGAGTCTAAAGGATTATCTACCTCAAGAAACAAAAAACAACTATGGCTTTGTAAGAGACATGGAGAAACAAATTCAGTGGTATCTAGGTATGAAATTCTGTATATTCTAACTAATTTTAAATTTTATAAAGAAGTAAGAATACAATAATTTTTTGATAAATATTATTTAACATTTGTAGGTTCAAGTTAATTATCCGTATATTTGATGAAACTGGGACGGCACAAGTTGTGATTTTTGATAATAGTGTCTATAACATGACCAAGTTATCAACATGGAAGATTATACAAGAACAAGGCACAAATACAGATGATTACTTTCCTAATGATCTTAATCAGATTATTGGAAAACAATATCTGTTTAAAGTGAAGTTTTCTGAATCTAATAACAGAAACAACAGTCATGTCTATCGTGCGGAAAAAGTTACTGATGATGTTGCGACAGTCAACTACTTTAAAGATGGTTTCTTTGATGACGAGGTTAAATCCATTTTTCTGTTGAAACATATTTAACAACTAATCATTGATTTTTTACAAATACTATTTCTAAATCATTTTTAATATAAATGTTATAGTTTGAAGATGAAGATTATTCAAGTGACTCTATTGAACAAAATGAGGTATTATACTTTTGTTTAAAACATCCTTAAAAACATGCATTTTTAAGTATCAAATAATTATTTATTGTGGTTATTATGAATAGGTTGCAGAAGATGATGAAGTTTCAAAAGATGTAGAAGATGATGAAGTTTCAAAGAATGTAGAAGATAATGAAGTTACAAAGGATGTTGAAGATGATGAGACTACAAAAGATGGAGAAGATGATGAGACTACAAAAGATGGAGAAGATGAGACTACAACAATCATTCAAAACAAATCAGCAACTTGTGAAACACCCGGAAATGAAAAAGAATATATTTTTATTGATTTATCAGACTATGAAACAGAAGATGAAGAGGATGATTCAAAGGCGAAGAATAAAATTGTGACAGTCAAGCTGGAAAAAAACCCGTGATAGTAAACAAGATGTCACTCATCTATCTATAGCATTTATTTTTCAGCAAAATTTTAATTTCCAGCAAATAATTTACAAACAATCGTTTGTCTTAGGTTTATGTTTTTTTGTTTCTCTGAATACATTGGATTGTTTTTTGTTTCTCTGAATACATTGGATTGTCTTTAGGTTTATGTTCTGTGATTAGGCTTGCTCATAATTTTTTGTTTAGTGTTTGGGATGTCTTTTCCTGAATATGTTACTTATTTAATTTAGTTATATGTTGATCATGAAGATATGAGATATGCGGAACATGATGTCTCTGTTATGGGAGTAGTGGTAGATAATTGTAGTTAAAGATTCCTATTGGAAATAGATTCTGCTTCTTATGTATTATTTGCGTGAACAAATATGCAGAATAGTTAGTTTCATGCCAGCCGCAAGGAAACTGTAGAATATGTTTTAAACACGAAATATATTAACCTATACACCACTTATATGATTATTAGAACTTAAAGAAAGGCTATTTCCAAAGCCCCTTTCATTATAGCTGATCATTATCGTTATGTCTGCAATTATTTCCTCAATTTTACAATGATACTCATAAGGATCTGAACATTTCTGTTGCAGTAAACAGGTTAAGTGTTGCCGTATTATCTACACACCAATAGGCATTTGCAGCCATTATTGATGTGTAACACTAATAGGCATATGCATCCATTGTACAAATTGATATGCATATAGGCGTTTGAAGCCATTATTGATGTGTAGATAGGCATTTACAGTCATTATTCAAGTGTTGCTGTATTATAAAAAAGAAGGTCGGGTTGGGCGGATGTGCAAACACTTTTCAATTCAGTTTTATCAATAGTTAGTGTCTGGAATCTGATTGAAATACTGTTGTATCGGCTAATAGTTATATTACCATTATATGATTTTTAATCAATTTTTAATCTTTATGTTATTGTCATGAGGATCACAAGAGCCATGGCTCCAAACAATGGAAATGAATTTGATCCAAATCAGTAGGTATTCTCCTTTAGCATACATTTTTTGAGGCGAGGCTTAGAGTCTTCAAAGTACCTACAAACGTTGTTATTTTCATATATTTTCATCTGTTATCGCACACCTTTTTATGTTTTACATTGGTAAGTATTGAAGTTAGACCAGTTAAACTTTAGTATAATTAAGTGGAGCTGCTATAAAGTGATTACTTTGGTGAATTAGTTTGGTATGAAGTTTTTAAAGTTGTGTTTATGGTGGTTGCAATTAGACTGAATTTTTGAAGATAATTGGTCTAAAGAGGTCACCAAATTATGAGAGAGTACGTTGAACATTCTGAAACCAATGGCAACAAACGTAAGAAATTGTAAGTATCTTCTTCATTGTTATTAATTTCAGAAAATAGTAGCTCTACTTTCTAACATGTTTAGGTTGAGACCGTTATGGTAGCTTGCTAGAATAGTGCCTTTTGTTATAATTTCAGAGGTTAAAAGGTGAGGAGCTAAAGAACCGTCGAATTTTCCTCAAACTCCTTGAAGCTCTTTTAAAAACGGGTAATTAAATGAATGTTCGCACAAATCATGGTGAGGCTACAACTTTTAAATTATTTCCGTCTTAAGTGTGGCAGTGATTGTCTTTTATTATCTAATTTTAACTCAATCCAGAAATAACTTTTCCTATTCACTATTAAGATACCCTTTTGTTATGTTATTCTTGAAAATAGCTTTTGAATGTATTTTTTTAATTATTCTTAGAAATGTTAGTACTTGCTTCTTTAACAGGCAAAAGATAATGAAATCACAAAATTGATGACTGGGAATGAACAAATGAAGTCCATAACTGAGGATCAGAGGGTATGCTTTAATTTATAGTTTCACCTAAAGGTTTATTGCATTTTATCATCAGTATTTTGTATCTTGCTTTATAGATTGTTCCCATGATGCACGAGTCGTGAACTCTTTAGAAACATAGAGGCTGTCTTTATAATATAATAGATGGTGATATGACCTTTTATCAAGTAAGCAATGCAAACGAACCCCGAATTAAAAAATTAGCATAACACAAGATCTATATTCTGAGATATAAGACCATTTCTACAAAAGTTTACTACAGTATCTTTATAATACAACTTTCAGGTACAATTATTGCCTTTTTATTCTTTAAAACCAATGTATGAGACAAAACCAGTAGTGACAGATAACCTCTAGCCTTTTATTCAGCTAAATCATTAGAGGAAGAAGGAATTTGATGTGGTTTATGCAGATGGAAGAATATGCTTGGACCAGATGTATTATGTGAGCTTTGTATGACTATTTAATAATCTTGAACCAGCGACAAAGCTCAAACCATGAGATTTTCGTTATGGAACCAACATGGGGCAACACAAGAATATGGAAACAACTACTGTAAGGGCACCCGACCCAAAAGATTGATTAGAGATTATTCTCAGTCTGCAGCCACTCTTAATTATTGATTTCGCTGATAATAGCGAACAGGGTGATAGGTATACTAATTTACTTAATGATTTGTCAAAATAAGTTATTTACTTACTCATTTAACCAAGTAAAAAAAGGTATGCACTGATCTTTGTACCTTTGGTATACAGAGAATATATTATTAAGATAAACATTATTATTTGGTTATTATCTTGATCAATGATATATCCAGAGAATATATTATTATGTATATAATTTAAAAATTTAGATAAATCATACAGAATATACATGTATATCTTAACATTAAAATAAATCTAAGATAATGACCAAAAAACTATATATACACCAGATGATGCATACCCTACGTTTATAACAAAAGATCCAACTATAAACACAAAACAAAAGTTCTCAAATCCATACATCCAGAATGCCTATTATCTCCAACAAGACCACTTCATCCCAGACTGAAATTTCTAAATCAGGTACTATACTCATCTACACTTCTTTGGATATTCATTCATTCTCTATGTATTAAGATTCTTTTATTATATATAAAATCCATGAAACATTAATATTCACATAAGTTTATTCTAACTGTTTAATGTCCATTATAAGGTTTGCAACTCTCCTCGGCAAATGTTATCTCATCAAATAATGAAAAGAAAGAAACAGTTGGTAAAAAAAAAGTTGAATCAAAGAAAAACAAAGAAGCAATGGTATTAACTTTCAAACTGTTACTAATATTTATCCCTTTAAAAACCAATTGTACTTATAACATAATCATGAATTAATTTTATACCAAAAAAAATGCAGGAAACAGGATTCAAAGAAGATATACAAATCATTACTATTGATGATACTTCATCGGATGATGACAAGATCATCAAATCAGATGCAAAAAAACAACATTTTGACATAGAACAAAAGGAAGGAACAATGGTAATAAGATACTAAACCTCATTTTTTTACAAGTAGATAAATATAATAACCTAATTCTCTACTTAGTTAAAACAACTAAAACATGCAGGAATTTGAAGACAAAGAACATATTGTTTTTAGAAGATCAAGAAAGCAACTATTGAATAAACAAGACCAACAAAAACAAACTCTCATTGCATTCAACCCTATTCCTATCACAAACAAACGTCGCCGGTTGATGAAAAATGGAAAGTACATAAACAGCAACGTTGGTGATGTGATAACATCACATGATGAGAACAAACAAAAGGAAGAACTAATGGTAATAACTTACTACCATAAATACTTTTAATATTTTAATAAACTAATATAACATAATGTTTATTTAAATCTTTACACCTTAAACATGTAGGAGTCTGATGATGAAGAACATTTTATTTTTAAAAGAACAAGAAAGCAACAAATCAAAGGACAAGACAAAAAACAAATTGTCATGGAAGATACAGATGAAGAATTTAATGAGCATAATACGTTAATTATGGAGGAGCCATGGTTTAATATAAACCAAACTGAGAAACATACAGATGATATGCATAACAATGACGATATATTTGATGACGAGAGTGGAGAAGATTTATACGATTCTGACATGTACAGTGTTAGATCTGTATCCGATGAAGATGAAAAAAATAGCTTTATTGATGACAACTCTACAGAGTATTATTCCACAGACACAGACGATGAGTTTTAATTGTTGAAAATATTTGTTAAAGAGATATTAAATTTAGGTATTAATATTTTAGGGATTTTCTACAAACTTTTGATTATTTCAGTTTTCTCATTATACAATTTTTCATGTTTTTTTATTATTTATTTAATAAAACAATTCTTTTTATTTGGTGATTTAATTATATGTTGTATTTTGTTTATTCTGTAACATTTTGTGACCTTCAACCATAACACACTCATCATGATACTTATCTAGAACATATATATCCAGTATTTGATTTGTAAGATTTGTAACTGTTTGTTAGAAACTCAAAAAATAAGATTATATACCACATAATATTAAGGAAAACAGAAAAAGAACCTTGTTATGTTTTCCCATCCAAATATCCAATGACAGACCTTATGATTTTGTGTCCTCCTGCAATGAATAACCCAAATGAGCAAAAACATTTTTTTCTATATTGACCCAACAAAAAAAAGGACATAAGACTTTAACTCAATCCATCAACAAAGCTAACCAATAACTCAATCCATCAATAAAGCTAACCAAACAAGCCAAGAATAATAAAATGAGTTAGAAATTACAAAAATTGTTTTGTATATTCAACTATGTTTGAATCTTTTGGTAATCAGTTAAAAAGTACAAACCACATGTTTAAACAAATATATTCAAAAACATTATACAAATATATATGGTTAAGATTGATATATATTAATAATATAATTTAAATTTAAAAATACTGAATGTTTATCTTCCAAATTTTAAAAATATAAATCCAAATCTTTTCCAAAAAACCTTCATCAACATTTATTTATACAAAAAAATTACCAAAGGAATAAATAACAAACAAAAAACAGAAAATCAAACACAAAAACGACAATGAATTCTCTATCATCAGGTATTAAATTCATCTAACTTCTCCTGCATCATTAACATTATTTATGTTTCTTCTCTTGTGTTGTACATTATGTTTTTCAGTTATTTATTTAATAAAATTTTGTTTATTAACAAATCTCATAATTATCCAGGAAAACATCAACAACCGGAAGTGAATAATGAAAGAAGTAAAAAAAGACGTATAGAGACTCTCACACAAACAAGTAAGCTAATCGATTTAATCAACTGACTATATAATGTGTCATTTTATCAAAATATTTTACTATTTTTAAATTATAATTTAATTATTCAAATATTACAAAAACTACAAAATAAGGTACAACAAGTGCAATGTCAGACATATCACTTCGAGTGAGAGGTCGCCCTCCAAAGATCCGAAACAAAACACGTAAGACAAATACAAACCTTATAATACATACTATTGCCTAAAAAACAAAAAATAAAATAATAACAGTTTTGTTGTTTTGTGTGTAACAGCCATAACAGATGGACAACTAACTCCGCGTAAAGGACGACCACCGATAGAAGCAGGTTAAATTATACTCTTTACATTTTGTTCAATAAAAATATGTCCACATTTATGATTTATATATCTTTTATGACTTATTTATCTTGGTAATACCAAAAAAATGACAAACAAGGCTCAACAAGTGGAATACCAGACATAACAGACATAGCAATTCGAAGACCAGGACGTCCTCCAAACAGCAAAAATAAAATATGTATGCCAAATACCATCAATAATTATTTATCTATATGTACATTTGTATCTGCAATTCTTTACACATGTCTAAATGTAACAGATACCGAGCCTCCAACTCGCAAATCAGAACGGATGAAAGACCAACAAAGAATGGCCAACAACTCATTTGTTGGAATATCAAACGGTAGAAACATTGAATACCAACTTTGCTATTGAAGATAATATAAGAAACAAAAAAACAAACTAATAATATCTGTATCTAAAAAAACAGTTATTCTTATACTTATAGATTAACTTAAATTCTTATAATTACAGAATACTTTGACCATGGGGATCCAATTTACAGATGTGCATCATGTGACGCACTCTTGTGGCACGCGGAAAGTATGATAGGAAGCACACATGGAAATACAGATTCATTTTCACTTTGTTGTGCCAGAGGAAAAGTCAAACTAACAAATGAAGTGGAAAAACCTCCAGAACTGTTGATGGAACTTATTAACGGAGATCACCAAAAGAGCAGCAATTTCATTGATAATATCAGACGATATAATTCAATGTTTGCATTCACATCTCTTGGAGCAAAACAAGACATGTCTGTAACAGATGGCCATGGTCCATACTGTTACAGGATACAGGGTGAAAATTACCATAGAATGGGTACTTTACTGCCTGAAGAAGGAAAACCTCCAATGTTTTCACAGCTTTATATTTACGACACCGAAAACGAGATACAAAACAGGATTGACTCTATAAGGTATGATACAATTACTAAAACTGAAATTGTACATAACAAGTAACTTTTATACCTATAATAATTAACAACATTGTAATAATATTATCATTTATATATCTGTCTACAGCAATCAAGAATCCACATCCACAAAAAAGCATGTTATTGACCACCAACTAACTGTCGATCTACGTGACATGTTGGACCAAATAAACCCATTGGTTGGTCAATTTAGAATGGCTGGCGAACGGTTAGCCACTGAAAGTGAGGATGAAAAGTTTAAGCTAAAGCTTATTGGAACAAGAACACGAGATGGAAGGGATTATAACCTCCCCACGGCTTCTGAGGTCGCGGCTCTAATTGTAGGGGACTTTGACTCAACATCTAATGAACGAGACATCATTCTACACATGCAAGAGGGCGGTGTAAAACGAATCAGTGAGTTACATCCTTCATATATCGCATTACAATACCCATTGCTTTTTCCGTACGGCGAAGATGGTTACTGGACTGACATATACCATTACGGAGTCACAAACGAAACACAATCCAAAAAAAGGACAAGGGTGACGATGCGTGAGTACTTTGCATATCGTTTACAAGAAAGACCAAACGTTATTTCAATGTTATTGAAATCAAGGAGACTATGTCAGCAATTTATAGTGGACGCTTACACTATGATTGAGCGTGAAAGAATGTCATATATAAAGAACCAACAAAACGATTTACGAAGCGAAACCTACAACAAATTAGCTCAAATGGCGGAGGAAGAAGATTCTGGAGTAAAGTTACGAGGGAAAAGTTATATATTGCCATCATCATTTACTGGAAGCCCGAGGTACATGATGCAGAATTATTTAGACGCCATGACCATTTGCAAAGTGTATGGATACCCTGACCTGTTCATAACATTCACGTGTAACCCAAATTGGCCGGAAATTGCACGCTTTGTAACCAAACATGGTTTGAAATCGGAAGATCGGCCAGACGCGATAACAAGAGTATTCAAACAAAAACTGGACAACCTGATGAGAGATTTCAAAGACAGACATTACTTTGGACGACTTAAAGCAGGTCAGAATATCGTAATTAAAATTATTCTTTATTATTACAAAACAATTTTAAAAAATAACCAAATTAAAATAATAAAGTATGTTTTTTAAACACATCGGTATACACTGTTGAGTTTCAAAAGAGAGGACTCCCACACGCACACATATTGCTTTTTTTAGAAGAACAAGACAAGATAACTACAGCAGCACAGATAGACAAGTATATTTCATCAGAAATTCCTGTCAAAAATGAAGACCCGGAATTGTATCAAATTGTCACTGATCATATGATGCATGGTCCATGTGGTGCTGATAGACCAAGTTGTCCGTGCACAGTAAAGAACAAATGCACAAAAAAATTTCCAAAACAATTCAACGATACGACATTCATTGACAAAAGTGGATACGCAATTTACAAAAGAAGAAACGACGGCTCGACAATAGAAAAAAGTGGAACAGAATTGCATAATGGATATGTGGTACCATACAACCCAGGTTTGTTACGACGTTACCAGTCACACATAAACGTGGAATGGTGCAACCAAGTAGCCTCAATAAAATACCTATTTAAATATATAAATAAGGGACCAGACAGAGTTACAGCTGCTCTAGAGGATGAAGATGTTAACGAAATCAAAGATTACTATGATTGCCGATATTTATCAGCATGCGAGGCGGCTTGGAGGATCTACGGATTCGACATACATTACAGATTTCCACCAGTTGAAAGACTACCCTTTCACTTGCCCGGAGAACAAACAGTTATATTCCATGCAAGCGACAGCATAGATTATGCATTGGACAACCCATCCGTCAACGAAAGCAAATTCACAGCATGGATGGAACTAAACAACAGAGAAGAGGACGCCAGAAAACTGCTTTACCATCAAATCCCAGAACATTATGTTTGGAGACAAGAAGAAAGGATTTGGTTGCCAAGACACATGTATTGGTCGCGTGCATCATGTACCTCCATCATTTGGGGAATTATTCTACTTACGAGTACTGCTCAACAAGGTCAGAGGCGCACGCGATTGGAAGGAACTTAAGACATACGATGACGTTATTTACCCAACATACAAAGACGCTTGTCAGGCTCGTGGATTGTTGGAGGACGACAAAGAATATATAGACGGAATATTCGAAGCAAGCCTATGGGGGTCGGGAAATTATTTGCGTACATTTTTTGTCATGCTAATTATGACAGACAGCATGTCCCGGCCAGAAATTGTGTACGAAAAAACTTGGGAAGTGTTGGCAGCCGATGTATTACAAGTTGAGCGAGTAAAGCGAAACGATCCAGGTATGTACTAAACAAACACTACTTATCTAAATAAATAAATAAATAAAATGTGAAACAAATAATAGTTGGGAAACATTTTTTAAAACATGTTTGGAGCTTTCAGATATACAAAGGAAAAACATTTGCCTCACATATATCGAACACATGCTCCTTTGTAACAACAAAAGTTTAAATCAGATACCAAACATGCCATATCCAAACGAAATGTACACAATGGCAAATTATAACAGGCTGATGACCGACGAGCTGAGATACAACAAAGTTTTGTTACGTGAAGAACATAAAAGACTCTACAAAACATTGACGGGTGAACAAAAAGGTATATACAAAACTATAATGGAATCTGTTAAAGGTGACAAAGGAGGCATGTTTTTTGTTTACGGATACGGTGGCACTGGCAAGACATATCTCTACAAGACATTGTCTGCTGCCTTAAGGTCAGAAGGGGAAATAGTGTTGAACGTGGCATCAAGCGGAATTGCAGCACTATTGTTAGAAGGCGGGAGAACTGCCCATTCAAGGTTTGCTATTCCACTAAACGTGGTTGAGGATTCAATTTGCCATATACCAGCACAAACCGAGCTAGCTCAATTGATAAAAAAGGCAAAACTAATAATATGGGATGAGGCACCGATGACGCACAGACATTGTTATGAAGCATTCGATAAAACACTAAAAGACATATGCAGAGAAGACATATCGGAACCTTCTGATAAGGTGTTTGGCGGAAAAGTAGTTGTGTTTGGTGGAGATTTTCGCCAAATATTGCCTGTTGTTACAAACGGAAGCAGACAAGATGTGGTACACGCATCAATTAACTCGTCAACTCTCTGGCGACATTGTAATGTCATGCGTCTCACCATTAACATGAGGTTAGGAACGGGGACAAATGAATCAGAAAAAAAAGAAATCCAAGACTTTGCAGATTGGATATTAAGCATTGGAAACGGAACAGTCGGTGGAAAAAATAACGGAGAATCAACCGTAGAATTTCCAGAAGATATGTTGATAGCTGATTCAGATGATCATATTGGATCAATTATTCAAGAAACTTATCCTGATCTGAACCAAAATCTATACGAGCCAACATTCTTCCAAGAGAAAGCAATTCTAGCACCGACACACGCGCTTGTGGATATGGTAAACGACCGAATGCTACAACTTC
Organism: Glebionis coronaria; assembly: GCA_025667525.1. Classification (NCBI taxonomy): domain Eukaryota; kingdom Viridiplantae; phylum Streptophyta; class Magnoliopsida; order Asterales; family Asteraceae; genus Glebionis; species Glebionis coronaria. The sequence goes on along the minus strand of CM046874.1, from coordinate 585,849,507 downwards.
TACCAGGGGAAGAAAAAAAATACAATAGCTCAGACTCGGTTGGCATTATAGATTTGGACACAAATTTTAATGAGTCACTTTACACAGCTGATTTTCTTAATAGCATTAGAGTTGCAGGCATACCACAACATACTTTGAAATTGAAAATAGGAGCTCCAGTTATGTGCATGCGCAACATAGACCAACGAGCCGGATTATGCAACGGAACAAGACTACAAATACAGAGGATGGGTGTAAATATAATCGAAGGGAAGATTATATCCGGCGGAAGTGTTGGTACTATCTGTGCAATACCACGTATGATACTAAGCCCTTCTGATACCAAGATGCCATTTAAATTAAACCGCAGGCAGTTCCCAGTTGCATTGTGTTTTGCAATGACTATTAACAAAAGTCAAGGACAAACATTGACGCAAGTAGGACTATTTTTACAACGTCCAGTTTTCTCACATGGACAACTATACGTGGCTGTATCAAGAGTCAAAAGCAGAAAAGGACTGAAAATACTATGTTGCGACGAAGACGGAAAATACACAAAATCAACAACAAATGTTGTCTACAAAGAAGCTTTGTTTCGAATATGAGGTAAAAAAATACTTTAAAGTTTATTACTTTATAATAATTATCAAACATACGTGTTATTGTATTATTCAGTAATAAATTAACTTGCCCTTGAAATAGTATACTTATTACTATTTGTTGATGACATAGGTTACGTACAGCAACTAAATAAAAACAACAACGACAAGACAAAGGAAAAATGACTACGGTAACAAACTGGAAATTACACAGCTTCAAAAACTACAGCAACATACAATGCATTTCATTATCTTCTAACAATTTACTTTTGCTTTAATTTCTGAATTTTTTCTCTACAATTTGAATTTATATTTTTAAATGTAATGCATTTTCAGATTCATACCCCTCATATCTGATATTCAAATTCAAAAAATACATCAACCATTTAAATTCTTGAATAAAAAAAAACTACATATTAAAAAATGTTGTTGGAAGCCACTATAAACACATTATGAAAACATAAAACTATAAATCTTGCATTAAATAAATTAAAAATAAACTACTATCATAAAAAGTATTAGATACTCAACCTATTACTTATGAATGGTTTAGTACTCACAAACAGGCGACGATAAAATTTCAGTATAATGTTATAAATAAAATTTAATATTAAACTGATTTATAATAGTGACAATAATTATATACATATAATATTATTAATATCGCATGTTTATTTACAACTTTACCTTTTAATTGACACCAAACATATTTTACCTTATACAATTACACAACCATCACATAACTATAAACTACAAAAATATAAAATTTAACGACACTTATAAAGACTTGGCATACAATACTTTAAAAAAAAATACCTTATTGTCATGTCGAGGTGTTCAGCTGTATAAAGTATAATAACTTTCAACATCACCCGCGTTCCACGTTCTTTAATACTTGGAGCCATAAACCCATTAACCAGTTATATATCCGCAAAATCTTCTCAAACTGACATATACAAAAAAAAAACAAATCCCAGTTACAACTTTAATAAAAATCAGCCAAAAAGAAGGTAAAAAGTTCTAAGAGGAAACTTAACTTTCAACAACACCCACGTTCTTTAAACTTGCGTCGTCAAAAGTATCTCATCCAAATCTTGTAATACTACCATATTAATAATAATTCCAGTTATAAGAATTTTCGATATTCCTTTTTATTTCTCATCAAATGAATGGCATCTTCTTCTGGAAATCCTATTAAAAACATGAAAAAACACAAACACTTGAGTTGTAAGAGGCAGCTTATCTTTCCAAAAGAGTCGTGTTGTGAAAGTAGGCTCATCCAAACCAATACACCAAAACTGTGATGCCAACAAATATTCAATCAGGAAGCACAGGGCAAACTCACTTTCTTTAATAATAAGAGCCAGAACACCATTTCACAAAGACATCCAGTTAAATCTATGCAAAATCTCGTCATCCTGGCATATACAAATAAGCAAATACCATAAACAACTTAAAAAAAAACATGCAAAAAGTTAAGAAAAAAAGTTATAAGAGGTAACTTAGCTTTCAACAACACCGGCATTCTTAAAATTGCAGACGCCAAAATCATCTCCACCAAATCTTTAAATGCTGACATATAAAAAAACAAGTTACAAATAAAAATCTAATACGAAACATCATAAAACAACAAGACAAACAACGAATTAACAAATCAAAGAGTACATATACGTTAAATGACCTAACCAATATTGCATTTATTTTACTATATATAAAGCTTTGTATATTCTGTAACGACATGATAGCATGTTGTTAAATGACGCGTATATCTGACTATAGCTTTTACCAAATTAACGGATGTTAATATTACAGAATAAATGAGGACAAGGACACAGATATTGGCCATATACCAACACAGAATCGATGAAGTCCGGCTACAAGGGGACATGTTAAGGGAAACTGGCCCATCAAATGATTTTAATAAAATATTATTCAAGATTTTTTCCTTTGTATCCATGGTCTTTACACGTTGTTGAAATTTGGAGATCTCTGTAGATGATTTGTGTTCTTTGGAGAAGGTGGATTTATGCATTTGTCCAAAAAAGTCAGACGAGCTTTAAATTATCTAATACATATTGTTATTGAGTTGGACTCACAGTGCTGAACTTGCAGCTCACGAGGGAAAAAGTGCAGTAACATTAACAGCCTAAAGAACATTGGTGGAAGAACTGACGAGATGAGGTTACCAGCTCAAGTAATTATCGCGTTCATAGTAATATTTTTATTATTTTCCAATTAATGAAAGAATAAAAAGTAAAAAATATAAGAGATTACTCTTTATGTTATTTTCTTTAGGTTCATAACCAGAGGGCAACTCTCAAGCAAGGTAATTTGTGTGTTGGCTAATTTCTGCACACAAAGACTCTCCATATGAGCTGAATTTGCATTACTGATCATCCTTCTGCTTAAAAATAACAAAAGAGGTGCCATTATCAACCCATATAGTGTAAACTTAGGTTACATTCTTATTACACGCTTAATTGGACTTATTTTTAAGTATATGGTTCTATATGATCACCTATAGTAAACATTTTGTAGGATGCAAAAATGGGGAGGTCCATTTAACTAAAACACATCAGCAGAATGTGGGTTTGCATTAGCCAACACGTATGAGCAACCAGATACATAAGTTAGCTACATAGATTACATTTATAAGAAATCACATACAGAGGTGATGATAAACTTCTATTCCAGACTACATATGAGGAGTCATTATGATTCCTTGAAGCAATGCCTTTTCTTGATAAACAATTTATCGAGAATGAGGACCAGTTGAGACTATAACTTGACCACGTCGTACATGTTGGATTTATTAAGGATCTACACTAAGTTTATATTTTGTAGGCTCTATTAACTTATAGCTGATTGCGTCATTTATGTATTTTGAGGTAATAATATTTGAAATTAATCTTCACTTATATATTTTGTAGGATCTACACTGAGTTTATATTTTCTAGCCTCTATTCACTTATATAATCAATTTGTAAAAAAATAAAGCCTGTCGTAACGCACAAGCTATCATGCTTGTTTGATGATATTATAGAGTGTCGTTTGACCCGTTTATCAACCTAAATGTATTGATTCATAAGTCACTGGATCAAGATGGGCAGATGGCCTATGGGCATTTGCGCATTTATATATTAAATCTCCCTTCATTTATGATAACTGTAGCAAAAAACAGATTAGGAAAAAGTTAACTTGGTCGCTTCATGTAAAACGTCTTATGAGGAAAGGTTTGTAATCAAAGTTCTTATATCATGCCTTTATTATAAATTTAAAAACTGTTTACACGTTGAGGATGATCTTCATCTATTATTCAATGTTTTCTATGTTGATGATCTGATGGATATATAGCTTCTGTGACTAAGGTTTACTGTGTATGCCAAAAGTGGCAAATCTCATAGATATGATTCTATAAAATATGAAGGAAATTACAAGAAATATACCAACTAATAACGCATTGGAAGACAATTATATTAAAAATAACATAAGTATAAATACAATAGCGCATAATGAATATGTCATGCAAAATAATACGGTAACATATTAAAAAGTAGCTACTTAAAAGAACAAACACAAAATAAAAAAAATACATCAAATGTTATGCATGTTCACAGTTGTTACAGTACATACATTCGTCAAACAAATATAGTAACAACTTAGAATAAACCTAAAATACTATTATCTTATAGAAATTTTTAGTTCACTTCAATGATAATATATAAGAGTGTCAATATTTCCAACCCGACCTAATTCGACCTAAACCCGACTCGAGCATATTTGGATCGGGTTAATCGGGTTCAAATTGTAATTCGGGTTAATCGGGTCAACCTGACTAACTCGACTTTCAAATCGGCTCGGATATCGGATATAAAAATAATTTCTAATTCTGGTTCGGGTCAACCCGAATAAGAACTCTTTTTTTAAATTTAATATAATTTCTATTAAAAACAAAATTTAATTTTTTTTTAATCCTAATTCGGCTTGACCCGAACCCAAATTGACCCTACTAGACCCTACCTGAATAGACCCAAACCCGAGTAACTTGAGTTCAAATCGGGTAGGGATCGAATAAATTATTTTTAACCTTGACCCGACTTTAACTCGACCCGAATAACCATAACTCAACTAACCCCACCCAATCCCACCGCTAATAATATATATATAAAGCCGCAACTAACAACCACTCGTGTATGCAGGGGTGGATATATATTGTAAATTAAGAAAAGATTTCAGAGCTTCAAACGATTAACTTGCATATAGTTGTCAAATTACATATAATCATATAACAAAAAATTTTATATCTTTCGTAAAAATATTCTTAACAAAAAATCAGAAAAATTGAAACATTTAATAATGTTTATCTCATGATATCTAATAGCATATACAAACAAATATAAACTAAAAAAAGAAATCGGTAATTAGATGTCATACCCGTCCATCGGTAATCAGAAGAAGTCAACTATTCAAAAAGGTCGCCAGCTGTTCTAGGAGATCCGTGTTGTGAACTTCAGTATCTCAGGGACGACATTCCACTCGCGGCTGCTGCAACAACACCACCTATGGAATCCAGTAATACTCGAGGAAGTACATCGGCTGCATCTATCCACTCTTATTTTCCAACTGCAGAACACAACAACAACAACAAAGCGAAAATCGAAAGCCTTAGGAAGTCTCAACAAGTATATTGATAATAACTTTAAAGAACTCTCTGATGTAAAATTTTATAATCATCCTTTATAAACAAAACAATGTGCTTTGAACATATATGAAGTCTTCAAAGCAATGGCTCCACGTATAACAAACTTGGCAATCTGGTTTCAATTGATACAAAACAAAAACCGCAACCCGGTACACAAGAGGACAACTTGGTTTCAATCAATACAGAACAACCTCATCAGAATCACAAATGTAATCGGACACAGTTAACTTGATAAAAAAACCTGTATCAACTTCATAAACTTATAAAATACTAAACCAACGCTTGAAAGCCATTGATACATCACATCTAAAAACAAAAAAACACTTCTATCGCACATTAGTAATTTAATTCACAAACTCAAGCAAAACAAATAAAGGTATTACTCAATTGTAGCAACAACTAACTGATGAACACGCTTATACAAGCTGAATGCATCATTCTCTACAGTAAATCTGCACATTCCATTGCATTCGAAAAAACTTAAAAAAAAAACATATTTGTGTCTAAACATACAACTAACAACTATTCATAACGAATCATCTCTAGGTAGCTCAAATTATTACTTCATTCAACCCACTAATTATTTCATATTAAAAAACCAAGCTTAGCATAGAAGTTTGATAATGAGGATTTTAAATAACCTGTCCGCTATTTTCCTTCAAACACAAAAGAAACCATCAGCAACGCGACATCAGGATCGTCATCAACTATCACCATCGCTTATGTCACATAAACCGTCATCCTCTCCAACAAAATCACACAGCCATCATTTAACACAAATCTATTAACAACCAAATATAATATCCAATCATAACCAAACACAATCCAAAAAACAAAAAATACAAAACAAAACTTAAAATTAATTGAAACCAAAAAAAATATAATTACCTCAATAATGGATAAACAATACCGTAATCATCACATACATCGTCGTCAATCGGTGAACCAGTAAACAAAAATCATCAACGATTAAATAACAGCCTAAGATTATCCATTATCATTGGATTAAATTATAACAACAAAATCAAAAGCAATAAGTAGGTGATGTTACTCAAAAAAAAAGTAGATGGTGGCTGCGAAAAGTGGGGGTAAGAGAAACGACTTTGCTTAGTAGTGACACAAATTAGGGATAACTTTCCTTTATAAAATATCCCCTAAATAGTTTTGGATCGGGTCTGGATAACATGGCCTGGCAAAAAAAAAAAACAAAATAACCAAACAAAACTTAAATTAAACAAACATAAATACATTATTAATACTTAACAAATGGCAAAAGGAAAAATTATTTATAAAAAAAAATTTGATCATGTAACATTATTTAAAATTAAAGACAAGTTTATCAAATGCATGTATTTATTAAACTATATATTACTAAAAAAACAAAAACAAAAAAAAATGTAATGTATAAAAAAAAAATAGTTATTAATTTTTCTATAATTAAAAAACATCTAAAAAACATCTAAAAAACAATAAAATAATAAAAAAAGTCATTCATATTAATCAAACATGACAACCAAAAATTTATTAAAAAAACAAACGAAAACAAAATTCAGAAGTCGCACTCGCCGAGCGGATTTATTGAATAAAAACAAAGTAAAACAAAAATCAGAAGTCGTACCCGCCCATCAGGCGGGTTTTGCAACTAGTATATATATATATATATATATATATATATATATATATATATATATATATATATATATATATATATATATATATATATATATATATATATATATATATATATATATATATATATATATATATATATATATATATATATATATATATATATATATATATATATATATATATATATATATATATATATATATATATATATATATATATATATATATATATATATATATATATATATATATATATATATATATATATATATATATATATATATATATATATATATATATATATATATAGGGGGACTTTATTTACAGAACCCATCTTAGTGACAGAACTTGCAGAACTCTTGTTTTTGAAGGCAAACATGTATGTTTGAAGGCTTACGTGTATGTTTATGAAAGCGAACATGTATGTTTTTATATCGGTGCACATACATGCATGCGCGCTTTCAAAGATGTATGTTTTTGAATGCGTGCACATACATGCATGCACGCCCTCAAACATGTATGTTTTTGGATATCTTTTTTTTTTAATTTTATTTAATTTTGACAAAAAGAACTTCAAATATGCTTCGTGAATACATATATTCTCTAAAAACATACATCTATTCCTTCAAACATACATGTTTGCCTTAAAAAACAAGAGTTCTGCAAGTTCTGTCACTAAGATGGGTTCTGTAAATAAAGTTACACTATATATATAATGAAGCTCTAGTTAAACACTCCAACTAACTCAATCTCAATCTCAATCAAATCTAATACCAATTTACGCAGGTATTATGTGGTAGTTGTGCACAAGATAAAGCTTTAAAAATTAATCGGCTAATTTAAGTTCCATTGTAAACATTCGCTGCTGATTATTTTAACGACATTTCACCTTGTGATATAAAAAGAACTTATAAATGCTAAAAATGAGAGTGCACGTGAGATCGTAGCATCACTTGTTAGAAAGTAATATGGTAATTTTTGATATCATTTAATAATATACGTTTTAACTCTGTAATTATTAAGATTAAATTTTTTTATGCATTCTGTTAACTTTAAACCGATAAAGAATACGTGGCAATATGGGGCGGCAAAGTTGGTGCATTCCCATTAGAAAACTACGCGGCGGCCAAAATTGTCCCAAACACTCCCAACACAACACACTTTCTCACTCCACCCCCAATTTTCACTCACAAACAAAATAAATTCAATAAAATGGAAGAACCACCATCCTCAACAACCACCGCCACGTCACCATCATCCCCACTTGATAAACCTCTTCATCTCTTAACCGAAGACGACATTTCTCAGCTCACCCGCGAAGACTGCCGTCGTTTTCTCAAACTCAAAGGTTAGTTAGTTAGTTCGTTATAACTGACTAACAGTTTGTTGTAACTGACTAACTGAAATGAAATGTGATTGTAGGTATGAGAAGGCCGTCTTGGAATAAATCTCAAGCGATCCAGCAAGTTATTATGCTCAAGGCGTTGCTTGAGCCTCTACCTGATGAACGGAAAAAGCCCTACATTAGTTCTACTACTCGTGTTAGTCACTTTTATCTTCTTACGGAGGGGTGTTTGTTTCGCCTTATATAGCTCGCTTATGGCGGAGTATTTGATTTTCGGCTTATGTTTCATAACCTCCAACTTTTTGGATAAGTTTATTAGGAGCTAATAAAACTTATATTAGCTGAAAAGTTTCAATATAAGCCACAAAATGTGAGAGATTGTGAAACATAACCAAATAAGCCGAAACAAACACCCACATATTATTATATTAGGCTGGTGTTTGTTTCCGCTTATATAGTTTGCTTATGGCTTATTTGAATTTAGGCTTATATTTTGTAAGCTCACTTTTTCTGGCTTGTTTTGAAACTTTTCGGCTTATATAAGTTTATTGGATCCTAATAAACTTATACGGAGTATAAGTTTATTAGCCTAAAATCAAATAAACTTATATATTGCTGAAAAGTTTCAAAATAAGCTACTAAAAGTGAGCTTATGTAACATAAAATAAGCCATTAGCCGACTATATAAGCTGAAACAAACACCCCTTAATTATTACTGAATAAGTGTAATATAATATTGTTGATAAAGATGCTTTTGTGTTTTATATTAGTTAATTAATAGTAGTTGATGCTTGATTAGTTTAGTGTAAGTGTGAATAGTTTATTTATATATAAAAATAATGAATGTAGGTCCAAAAAGGAACAAGTGTGGATACGGAGATCTCGCTTTCAGCGGAAGAATCGGTGCCCGGTCACAACCGGTGTAATGATGCTGATATATTGGTTGATAATGACTCTGCTCCTCCTCATCCTCCTCCTGGGTAAATTGTTTAACCGTTTTTTAGATAATGTACAAATTAGTATTGATACTGTGTTAGTGGTGCTTGCTCGAAGTCGAGAGGAAAGTGTTTTTAGTTATTAATTAGATATCTTTAAGGTCGTAGACTAGCATGCTCTGTAAAATATCTTTGTGTGCGTAGAGGAGAAATTCATTGTAAACTAAAAATGAGTTGGGGATTAGTGTTATAGTGTATGTTGGAAAAATCGATCTACACCAGAATGAATGTGTATAAAAGAAGGTGTTGGAAATTATTAAATACAGAAAGTTCATGTGACATGCATTGAGAAAGTGGTTGAATTATGCATATACAAATCTAAGTTGAAGGCCATAGTGTTGGCTAGACAAATGCATAAGGCTCAAGTTAGGTCAAAGTGTAAGAATGTGGGAAGTTTTACACTGCATTCTTACACTTTATAAAAGAGAATAAAGGATACATGGCCTCTCTTACAAGACAACAGTACAAAGTAAAGCTGGATTAGGTCATATATGCTTTATTGTCAAAGTGCAAGAATGTGGCACTAAATGCTTAGGTTATACTTCTTGTAGGTGATGTGCACAACACTTCTCAAAACAAGCTTATACTGAATATAAATGTCAAAAGTCTGAAGTTTTTGCAATTACTCCTTTTCTCAGCTAATCAATACTTTATCTCAAATTAAACGAGACTTGATAGTAAGTTGAAATGTTGAATGGAATTCTTTAGCCTTTCCTTAGCTTTCAAAGTTGTGGTCTTATATTCTATAATTAATGAGATGAGTTATAAGGGTTTATGAGATGATCCTCATTACTTATTCTATGTGTCGTGCTAAAACACTAGGTTGGCGTTGTAACACCCCCAATTTCAACATGCAGCGGAATATCAACTTTGGGTGTTACTTGATAGCACATCACACACAGTCATAGAAAACGACCTCAAAAGAGACGTTTTATAAAAATAAACCATTCGACAATTTCATTAAAATCAGAGTTTCAATAAAGTAGGTCCCAACGTTTATAGCAAACTTTTATAAAATAAATGATTTGTCAAATTTTATCGAATGGTAATTGTTTGCTTTGCCTTCACTTTATCACATGTGAATCCATGCTCCAGCTGTTCTTAATGTCAACACAAAGGTTGAGTGAATCCATAGGTTTATATAAACAAATCAACTTTCGAACACAAGTTTTCATTCATCGAGTGATAATGTAACAGATACATTGTCATATAACCACGCTATTGTGCTAAGCCATGACACCGAAGCCTTAAATATAAATAATGCCCTAGTCAGGTATCTTGCCTAATACCCGCCTTTACTTCTCATACAACACAAGTCGAAACATCATGCGTCACGTGGAGCGTCATCATGATCATCAGTTGAAAGAGTCTTCCCATAAGTGGCTAACGTATCGATCGCCTCAACAGTACTAGTAGTTGCCACTCCATTAGGTCCCAATTCTTTGCTGAAACTCGTAAGCCCAAACCCTAGTATGATACAAGTCACGCTCCAATCCTTCACGATACACCACCGCTAAAGTAATACTAATCTTCAAGGCCTCCTTATCTTTCTTCAATTTCTTATTTTCACTTATCACATGACCCAAGCCTTCTTCTAACCTTTTGAATCTAGCCTCATCAACTTTCTTGGCTTCTTTCAAATCACTTACTTCCTCCTCGACCTTTCCCAGATCTCTATCAAAATAACCCAAACGACTACGCGTACCATTAAGTCTAGCATCAACCTTCCTCATATCTTTCTCGACAGTACCTAGATCAGTAGATAACACACTCACTCTTCCACGCTCAAGCCTCACATGAGAGTCAACCAAAGCAATCTCATATGTTCTAACCTCATTTGCCCTAGTCAAGAGCCGCTCACGAGTCTGAAGCATCTCAATATCAGCACAACATTTGAGGGGCTTCCCACCTCAAAAGTGCTTCTACCACGTCTAGGAATGGAAGGTGAATCAACAGCACGAGCAACATGACGATCATCATCAGATGAGGAATGCACCTAACTTGGTTGCTAAATCACCTATTACTCCACCTCCGCCAGACTCTTCCGACTCTGATGATGATCGTCATGTTGCTTGTGCTGTTCATTCACCTTCCATTCCTAGACGTGGTAGAATCACTTTTGAGGTGGGAGGCCCCTCAAATGTTGCTCCTGCATCACCACCATCTGCACATATTAAGATGCTTCAGACTCGTGAGCGGCTCTTGACTAGGGCAAATGAGGTTAGAACATATGAGATTGCTTTGGTTGACTCTCATGTGAGGCTTGAGCGTGGAAGAGCGAGTGTGTTATCTACTGATCTGGTAGTGTCGAGAAAGATATGAGGAAGGTTGATGCTAGACTTAATGGTACGCGTAGGCGTTTGGGTTATTTTGATAGAGATTTGGGAAAGGTCGAGGAGAAGTAAGTGATTTGAAAGAAGCCAAGAAAGTTGATGAGGCTAGATTCAAAAGGTTAGAAGAAGACTTGGGTCATGTGATGAGTGAAAATAAGAAACTGAAGAAAGATAAGAGGAGGCCTTGGAGATTAGTACTACTTTAGCGACGGTGTATCGTCAAGGATTGGAGCGTGACTTGTATCATACTAGGGTTTAGGCTTACGAGTTTCAACAAAGAATGGGACCTAATTAGTACTTCTGAGTCGATCGATGCGTTAGCCACTTATGGGAAGGCTCCTTCGACTGATGATCATGATGACGCTCCGACGCTCCACGTGACGCGTGATGTTTTGACTTGTGTTGTATGAGAAGTAAAGGGGGGTATTAGGCAAGATATCTGACTAGGGCATTATTTATAGTTAAGGCTTCGGTGTCATGGCTTAGCACAATAGCGTGGTTATATGATAATGTATGTGTTACATTATCACTCGATGAATGAAAACTTATGTTTGAAAGTTGATTTGTTTATATAAACCTATGGATTCACTCAACCTTTGTGTTGACATTTTAGCATGTATTTCTCAGGTTCTTAGATTTAAGAGTGGAGCATGGAGTCGCATGTGATCAAGTGAAGGCAAAGGAAACAATTACCATTCGATAAAATTTGACAATCATTTATTTTTATAAAAGTTTGCAACAAACGTCTCTTTTAATGAAACTCTGATTTTATCACATGCGACTACTTTATTGAAACTCTGATTTTAATGAAATTGTCGAATGGTTTATTTTTATAAAACGTCTCTTTTGAGGCCGTTTTCTATGGCTGTGTGTGATGTGCTATGAAGTAACACCCAAAGTTGATATTCCGCTGCATGTTGAAATTGGGGGTGTTACGGGCATTGACACGTAGTCTCATCACCTGACACGGCAATGAGACTTCATTACTTTTAATGATGTTGTTTATAACTGAAGTGAAAGGATCGACGTTAATTCTTGTTATCTTTCTTAGAAGCATGCATTATAATATGAAGTTATGAACCTTTTTCTTCTTGACATTATTGGATCAATTCGTAACACATATAATATGAACCTTTTTCTTCTTGATCATTTCCATCATTGTTTTTGGGGTACTCGTGCAATCTACCATATACTTATCAGCACCCTATGCACCTCTTGGTTTTTAATGTTCGTATAGTTGATAGCTATCGTATGTATTATGAACATTAGGCACAAATTAATGCTTTTAGGTATGTTTTTGGTTTCGGCTTCTCATATTTTATGAAAAACCTCATAGGTGGCGTAGTATTGTACTCTTGCATATAAAAAGTCCTGTATTTTTATTTTGTTTGGGTAACCATGGTTTCTGACCTTTTGGCCGACTAATCCACGGGGTTTGGACCCATCGCCACACAGACTCAAACCAGGTAAAGCCCTCCCTTTTCAGGAGGTTGGCGTGGCCACTTTAAGGTTGTTTGCACCTAGCAGGAATTGAACTTGAGACCTCACACATTTTAGAGTGATAGCGCCAACTCCCTTTGCCACGAGGCGACCCTCGAGTGGTTTAAAAAGTTCAATATTTTGTACATAATTATTTGGCATTTTCGTAGGAGGTTTGTTTGGTTGTTGGGATGGGATTAATAAATTTTGCAACGCAGTGGCTTCAAAATGGGATTAATAAATTTTGCAACGCAGTGGCTTCAAAATGGATTATAAATTTTGCAACGCAGTGGCTTCAAAATGGATTCTAAATTTTGCAACGCAGTGGCTTCAAAGTGGCTTAAAAAAGATTCACTTCATATCTTCATCTGTTGCTTTTCCCGAATCTCGAGTCATTATAATTGCAAGATCACCAAATCTTAACAAATCATACGAAATTATGAGATTTTGTTACAATATATTGATACTTTGGTATTAAAAATTAAGATCATATGTTAGCCAATATGTGAGCAAAATTATTTGGAACTGGTTATCACACAACGACTGATTTTGGAATATACTCGTAAAGAAAGATCATTCTACTCTGCAAACAAATGAACACGTACTTATCCAATGCAGACCTTTGTTCTCACTGGCTAGAAGAGGATATTTTGGCTGAGAAGAGGCTGTTAGAACTAAAGGTAACCAATATTGACATGAGGGGAAAGCATTCAAGATCGATTTGATGAGTGGTGTATATCAAATGTGTTGGCCTCAGATACAAGTGAACGCCTGGGGATTCACGTGTTTATAGTTGCTTTTTGGTTCACCTTTTTGTGTTTCATTTTCTTTTCATTGTTGCCTTCCCCACCTACTCTGAGATAAAAGGCATCTTCTTGTTGTTGTTGAAAGAAACTTGGACATGTGATTCGGTGTGTAGGTGTTTGTTCAATCTCGGATACTATTGTAGGTTCAGGACTTGTTATGCATATTTTAAGTAAAAAACATGTCTACTTAATAAATAATTCTATGTCTATTTGTTTGTCTTATATTATTTATGGCTCCGTATGTATGAAAACACGAAAACTTTGAATGTATATGAACACTGTACATCACATGCATAATGATCGAGGAAATATATTATTGGTGTGTGGGATATGCAAGATCGCCAACATATTCTTATATATACACGACCATTTTTTATGGATAGCAACATACTTTCATTATCACTCATGTGCTAGACATATGCAGGATTGATGGTGGGACAGAAGAGGCAAAAGGACAGATGACAATATTTTATAGTGGCAAGGTGAATGTCTATGATGATATCCCAGCTGATAAGGTATATGATAAATATTTTTCCAATTTCAGTTTCTAGTATGATGATCTCTCTAACTAAGCAATGTCAGGCACGGGCATTATTGCAGCTTGCTGCAAGCCCACTTCAGTTTCCTCAGGAAGACCCATTTGTTGGAAACATGTTGCAACCTCCGAGAGTAAACATGGGTACAGAAGTTGCCGTCGTGCCATCGCCAAACATGCAAACAGGTTATGTCTACTTTGTCTGAATTCTACTTCCAGTGTGTCGTGATTTTTCAGTTATAACTTCTGAAACTATCTACGTATAATCTACATCAGTTTAATTTAGTAATTTATTATGGATATGACATTATACTTGGATTCCATCATTATAATTTTATTTCCAACCCAGATATTTTCTATGCGCTAATTTTAGATTTTGGCCATTGTAGAAATATAAGTCTCATTCAGTAAATATAAGTCTCATTCAGTCTACTTTCGAATACTTATTTATGACTGCATGGAAATTATTCACCATTGGTAATATGAATCAAGATTTTGGATTGAATACTTTAAAAGTTCATTGGGCTTTGATGTCAACTGATAATACTTGATGTGTACGTCATGTCTTCCACTTTCATTATTCTCTACAACCATATCAAATCCAGAAACTGTGGAATGAATTAGGTCAACTTAAGTTGAGTGACATGAGAGAGGAATTGATTTTGAAGGGTGTTCAGATGATTGTACTTATATGTTACTTACAGAAAATGGTCTATATAATTTCGGCATTGTGATAAAGACAAACTCTTGCTGGTAGATTCGACATTGTACTTAGAGGCCACCGAAAGAAAACGGTTATATATAAATTTGCCAGGGAAAGATGGTCTTTTACAGAGGAGGTGAATGTCAGTAGACTCACCTCGACAAGAAATGGTGTTGAATTCAATTTAGGTCTTAACTGAAATGTTTAACTCGTGTATGACTTATTTAAGAGACACCAGCTCTCTTTTCGTGTCAAATACCACTATTCCATAATTCTTCTAGTAAATCTGATGTTTTAGAGAAGATGATTTGTATTTAGAGCAGTCTAAAAAAGACTGTCCAAAGGTTGGTGAGTGTGGTCTTTATGATACTGATATGTAATATATATTCTCTACAGTGAGAATGACAGACAACTATCGACTGCAGAAAGAAGAAAGCAACATACTGCGTGATGAAAACTCTGGTAAATAGCATTTCTTTCAACAGCTTTATTTCCTTCTCTGTATGCATCAAATTCGTGACACGTCTTATGATAACACTCATGATTGTGTCCTTGCCACGTTGGTTGCCTTTTTCTGATATGACTCTTTTGACCCATTTTCTTTGCATTTAAACTCTATTTTAGGGTACCCATTTCACCGGTAAGCCATATAAAATAACCCAAATAGACCCAGTTTTCATAAATGGGTTGAAATGTTTTTTGGCCCCTGTAAATTAGCAGTTTTCTGTGACGTGCTGGGTCTATTAGAGTAAATGAGAAAATGTACTAGACCACCTTCAAAGAAATTATGTTGGTCAATGATCTTATGGCTATATTGACTGATGATATCAAGATGAAGGTGTGTGATATGAATCCTGGGATTATTAGTTATGGAAAGTATTAAGAATGTTTTATTTATTATTAGGATATGTTTTATTTTTAGATAAGATCAGCTAGTGACTTATTTTACAAGATGTGCTTATTATATAAAGTGGGTAAGGGCTGTAATATGAGAGGCAGAGAAATATGAATATGGTTTATTTTGGTTTATTGTTTTCTTAGTTAACGGGAGAGCTTATTCGACCTCTCGAACGTCGATTACTTATCTTTACTGTTCTTTTCATCTCTATAATCGATTCGGTTCATATCAATTGGTATCAGAGCTGTTTCGATTCTAGGGTTTTCAAAAAAAAAAAGAAAAAAAAAAGTCTACTGTTCATCCGAACTACTATTCACCAGCAGAGAAATATGAATATGGTTTATTTTGGTTTATTGTTTTCTTAGTTAACGGGAGAGCTTATTCGACCTCTCGAACGTCGATTACTTATCTTTACTGTTCTTTTCATCTCTTTAATCGATTCGGTTCATATCAATTGGTACCAGCAGAAAATACTATTCATTGTCGGAGTTACTGTTCATCCAGAAACACCATATTAATGGAGGCGAATCAGAAACAATACAAGTTCGATCAGCAGTTGGCTGAAATTATGAATGCTATCAAAACCCTACAGCCGGCGACCATCACACAGCCGCCACTCTTTACCGCCATGGAGCTGCAGTCGTACACCCAACCGCTGCAGTCGTACACCCAACCGCTGCAGTCGTACACCCAACCGCTGCAGTCGTACACCCAACCGCTGCAGTCATACATCACCATGCCGCTGCAGTCGTACACAACCATGTCGACAATCACCACGCCACTGGCCACCCTACAGCCTCCTCTCCACACCCAACCGCTGCAACCATACACCACCATGCAGCGCACCACCATGCCGCTGCATTCGTACACCACCCTGCCGCTACAACACCCCTATACCACCACTACATCGAAGCCGCCAACCTTTGCCCTCACCACTTCACCTACCACTAAGATACCCACAACAACTCAATGTGCACCAGTGAATGATGCTACGGGTCGCTTGTTGCTGCCTGTTCTTGTTGAGTGCAAGACTGTAACGAAAAAGGAAGATATTGAATCTCAGGAAGAGGCTAAAATAACAGTTAAAACGCCTCAACCAGTGACACCCAAGGTACCTGCAGTAATGACCACGGTGCCGGCAAGACCGATTCACAATTCTTCACGTTACGATAATTTGCCATCTGATCGAAACAAAAAGACTACGGGAAAAGGAGTCGGTAACGAGGGGTTTGATTGTGCCTTGAATAAGAGTAAGGGGTCTCATTTGGGTCTCCGACATTATGCTGCCAATAGAAAGAGAAAGAAAAGGAAAGGGCCTTTCGAGTGGACGAAATCAAAGTCTCGTGTTGTCATCAAGGTTGGGCAAACTGAAGCTATCGAAGGCAGGCTGAATTGTGATAATAGAATAGCAACTTATGAACAGCCATGCAAACACTTTTTGATGTTTGATGATGCACCGCAAGAGGGAGGATTACAAGTCAAGACTTGGGATCCAGGAATTCATGAGGATTCACGAGGCTGCATTCTTAGGCAACACCTTGAGGACAAGGTGTTTTTGCGGGGCGGAGTAATGATATGAATTCTGGGATTATTAGTTATGGAAAGTATTAAGAATGTTTTATTTATTATTAGGATATGTTTTATTTTTAGATAAGATCAGCTAGTGACTTATTTTACAAGATGTGCTTATTATATAAAGTGGGTAAGGGCTGTAATATGAGAGGCAGAGAAATATGAATATGGTTTATTTTGGTTTATTGTTTTCTTAGTTAACGGGAGAGCTTATTTGACCTCTCGAACGTCGATTACTTATCTTTACTGTTCTTTTCATCTCTTTAATCGATTCGGTTCATATCAGTGTGAAGCAAGATTATGATTTTATTATGACTGCTCCTGCTAGTTTTACTCTAATTTTGTTTTGGCAATTAAATTTTGAAGCTGAAGGTTCGGCAAACAGAAAAGCATCAGTTCAAAGATACCTAGAGAAGCGGAAAGATAGGTATCTTCAGATTTACATGCTGCAATTGGTTAATTTATATATTATTGCTTTTTTTTTTCTCGTTTCTCATGTTCCTGTTAGGTGAAGGTTTAAGAGCAAGAGAAAAGCAGGAGCGCCAGCATGTTCTTCTTCCCTTGATGCTTACGTGAACCATCAGATTGGAAATCAGAACCTACATGACCAGTCGAGTAGGAGTGCGACTTGCTCGCCACCCCCAGTTAGACCACCTAACACCCCTAACCGCTTTAGCTGAACTAGAGTAATGTATTGAAGTGTTCAAGTCTTTGCGACATCCTTGCTGACAAAAGGTATCGTAGCTATTCTAATAGAAGCTCTTTGTTATAAATGTGGAAAAGATTACCTGGTCAAATATGTTGGGGTTTTTTTATGCGGGTTGAAATATTTCAGGCTGGGTTTGACTAGGAACACTTGATGCCAATTTTTCTGATAAAATAATAGCTCCATCACAGTGATTAGCAAAACTATATTCCTTTTGAATCAGTGGTAGATTATTTCGAATAATGGACACATGCATCTGTGTTATTAATCTGCTAAACATTTTTTCGTACTATGCCCAAATCTTGTTACCCGACACATATCCTTTGTCCAAAAGTAATAGAATTTCCGGATATCTTGTTACCCTCCTTCCATTATCAAATTGTCACCACTGTACAAATCTGTATTCACTCTTTATCAATCCAGTTGGTATTTGTCTTTGCATTCATTTTTGAGAAAGGGAAGGACTAGAGTACTAGAGTTGTCAAAATGGGCAAGACGATCGGGTTTGCTGTTGGTCATAATGAGTTCTGATTAAATCATGCCGGTCGGACCGGGTTCTCTCACCCTTTTTTTAATATTTCTGACTTCTTGAAGTTCAGTATGGTTACAAACAATTCTGCGGTAATAATTGTAGTTTTGTAAATAAACTTGGACGTTTCAAGTATATAAAAATCCACTTGTATGAAATTCAACCTGTTTGACACTTAGATCACCAAGTTGCATATGAAAGTATGAATGGGTAGAAAATTTGTTTATCCCTAGACAAATCTTATTATCGAAATTAGATGCTGTGATGTCACCAACATTCTTTTTAACTTGATGCAGGTAAAGGCTTCAGGGGAGCCCATTCCTTTGATGATGACGAAGGATGCTAGAGTTTATATGCAATCATTAAAAAGGTAAATATATTCAACTTAAGATATGGTAGGCTTTGGGTCGCTGTTCCCTAGTTAAGTAGAGTGGAGGGTTCCTAGCTTTTTTATGCTTTGAAATTTGTTAGGCTCTTCAGGTGTTGTTTGGTTTAGTCTTGTATGCATCAGTAGTGGTTTTGCTCATCGGCAATGATTTTGTAAAGATCCTTGTAAATGTTGGTTGTTGTTCAAGGGATTTGAGAGTTGTCCTGCAACACAAAAAATGAGAGTTCTCTTAATGGTAATTATTTTGAGTATTTCCAATAGTGGCAAGGTTGCCGTGCTTTCTTGGTTAAGTTTTACTTTATTTTAGACGATTTAATCTATTAGCAATAAAGCTAGTCAACTATATCCATTAGTTTATGGATTGATTGGAGATTGAAACTGTCACACTGTCACGGGCTCGCCCAACCCATGTGCGTTGTAGTTAGATCAAGTCATGGTTGCATATTGGGACCAAATGGTGGTGCAGTTGGTTGATGATGGTTAGGTTGCTCATTTGGGGGTGGTGGATTACATGATACCTAGTCTTTACCAACCGAAGACTTTTGTGGTTACTTAAACCATGAATGTAAACATCAACAAAACATGTTTTCTTCTAAGCAATCATGTTGTGTCGAACCTAAAAATGTTTAAATATATATTATGTTTCTGTTTAATATAAGTTGTCCATTTGGAATAGGAAGACTAGAAATAACAATTTGGTGAAAGACTTTTTACGTCTTAATTGTCAAGGGAGTATTAAAGATTTATATTAGGTAAGTTGATTAAAATTGGATGAAGACGACATTAGGATTTAGGAAGGTCTTGGTTAGAAACTTAGTTGATTATTCTAAGAGCATTAGGTATCATTTTGTGCCCTGGCGTGTGGTATCGTGGGTAAAGTAATGACACATAAGCACTTAATCATATAACGCCATAATCTACAACAAACATAAAAAAACACCTCTCCCTCTTATCTCTCTTTTCGTGAGACACACCCTCTTGTCCACGCGTGACATACTTTAACACAAATACAACAAACACACACAAAAGGGAAAATACGGGACTATTGGGCTAGTGTAGACGGCGCTAGACTCGAAAACGTCACATTTGGTGGGAATTTGGCATAGCCCCGTCACGTTTTGAGGACACCCGATACCTTATTATGCTCTAACTAGCTTTACACTATTTACTCGAAAGAAAAATTAGACTATTTAATGGGTTAAGACCTTCTTTCACTAAAGGAATTTGATAAGATATTTCGGGGCTATATAACAATTGGGTAGGAATATGCAATGATTGGAAATGTCTTGTTAAAAACGAATGTAAGACTAGGGGAGCGGAGGTAAACTCATTCATCTTTATGTCAGCGTCACATCAGTTTTTTAATAAACTCACTACAACTCACTCAAACTTACTTTTGGATGTAATGACACCCACTACAACTCACTACACATCACTCTCACTTTTTTATTAAATATTTTTTATTCATTCATTTTATTAAAAGACGGGTACATAGAAAATTAAAACATGCTACGAAATTAAAAGACGATACATAGGAAATTTAAAAACAACATTTTAAAAAACAAACTAAAAAGGCAAATCATATTTCGCCTTGATATGAGCTCGGCGCCATTCAACGACTACACGTTGAGGTCTCTCCAAATGGTCCTACGGCTGCATATAAAAGTCTAAGTCCTCGTTTTGTTGATTGGCTTGGGCTAATGCCAGTTCTTCTTGTCGGATTTTCATCTCTTTCTGCTTCATCTCAAAATCTTTCCTCTTCATCTCAAAATATGTGGCCTGTTGTTCACCCTGCATTAGAAAGGTCCGTTCTTGTTGTTCACCCATCTCCGACAACATCAACCTAGCCAAAGTCTCGTCATTTATACTCGACTCCACCGATCCTCTGCTCCTACTCTTAGCTTTGTCCCTGCCGATTGGACGTGGGATCGGTTCTACTTCTTCATTATTAGCACCCTTAGCTTCCACACTGTTACTCGCATCCACAGAATCTGTATTAAACGAACTAGACCCAGTTG
This sequence comes from Glebionis coronaria, assembly GCA_025667525.1. NCBI lineage: Eukaryota > Viridiplantae > Streptophyta > Magnoliopsida > Asterales > Asteraceae > Glebionis > Glebionis coronaria. Next base: position 585,828,289 of record CM046874.1, on the reverse strand, counting down.
ACTTGTATCTCTTACTTTTATGAGAAGTCCTAGCTAACTCCTTAGGCATTTCAACATGCTTCCATTTCGAGCAGTCATTACAATCTTCCAACAATGATGAAATTTGAACGAGAGCCCAACTTCATAATGCATTAACGCCCGGTTAAAAATATCAGTATCCCCTGCACCACTTTCAGGCCCCATACGCATCACGTTACCATAAACCCCACAAAACCGTACTAGAGCCGGTCGAACGGACTTCCACTTCCCGTTCAAAGAATCATACGCACGAGCCCCTTGCTGCTTCGTTTTGCTCTCAAAGTACTCAAGGATTTTTGTCCAAAATCCCAACTCCGTCATCTCGTTTCCATGAATGTTGTCTTGAGACACGGCAACCCAAGCTTTTGCCAAAGCAATTTCCTCCGCGACTGTCCAATATATTTTCCATTTTGTAGCTTCTTCGACCGTCTTCTTCTTTTGACGTCTCCTAGCTAGTGACTTCTTCGGTTTAGGCCTTTGGACGGTTTCTTGGGTTTCTGGAATGGTTTCTTGATCGGGAGACCCGGTTTGTTGATACGAAGCAAAACCTTGATACGTATCCGAATACTGCGGATAGTAGCAATCTTCAGTTTAAAAGTCGAGTTGTGATGACGAACCACCCATTTGTGTTTGTGACAAATAGTCGGGTGAGGGGTTTCGGTGCCATTGGTATTGGTATTGGTTTGGTTTGGGTTCGGGTAACGGTAAGGTTGGTTTGGGTAAGGTTGTTGTTGATACAATGATGGTGGTCGTATGGAGTTCACTTGTTGGGGTGACAGGTTTTTTAGGTCGAAAGTTCCTTGCGCTGTGGGTGGTGAGTTTTGGGTATTTTGACGTCCTCAACATTTGTTGGCGGATTGGGATGTGTTTTCTTGAGACATGATTAGTGATAATGAGAAGAGAGTTTTTAGTTTATATGAGATTGTGTGTGAAAAATGAGGATAATTTAGTTGGTATTTATAAGTAAATAGGGTTAATAGATTTTTTAATTTTTTTGGAAAATCAACCCAAAGGTTGAAAAAGAGGTGGCCCCGGTTAAATAATAACTCGTGCTGGTGAGTTTGCTATGGTTTTTTGTGTTGTGCGAACAAGTCGCGCGCGAGCAACTTAAAGGGGGTGGTAAGTCGCACACGTCTTCCTCAATCACTCGTGGGTTATGCACCACTCCCTTTAACCTAATAATGCCAAAAATTTCAACAGAAAAAAAAGATGATATTGTGGTTTAAAATTTGTCAGCTATATTTTAGATACACCTTTGACCTTAAGCTAATGCGAAGATCCTGTTTAGGTCGAGACTTTTTGTAAGATTTTCATATGATTGAAATCTGAAATCTGTTGCATAAGTTGTCTAATTGACAAAAGGTCAAGAATCATAATTCAAAGGAGAGGAGAGTGTATGATGGGAAAACAATTCTTTTTTACTTTGTCTTCACTGTTATCACATCAATGTCATATCGTTACAAAACAACTAACTAAAACAACTTCTTGTCATGATTAGGGGTGGAAATCGGGTCGGGTAGGTCGGGTTCGGATTATTCGGGTCGAATCGAATTCGGGTTGAGGGTAAAAATAATTTACCCGAACCCAGCCCGAGTTCAACTCAGGTTAGTCGAGTTCGGGTCTATTCGGGTCGGGTTTACTTGGATCGGGTCTATTCGGGTTCGGGTCAACCCGTATATGGGTAAAAAAAAAAAAAAAAAAATTTTAAATAGAAATTAAATAAAATTTATTAATAAAAAGTAAAAAAAAATAAAAAAAATCTTATACGGTAATTGGGTTGACCCAAACCCGAATTAGGCATAAATTTTTTACTCGATGTCTGACCCGGTTTTGAATTCAGGTTAGTAGGGTTGACCCGATTAACCCGAATTCAAATTTGAACCCGAGTAATCCGACTCAAATATACTCGGATCGGGTCAGATCGGATTTATTGACACCCCTAGTCATAATACACACTTTGCTCTCTATTTTAGCCTCATTACTATCTTTATTTTTTTATTTTCATTTTCACACAAATTTAAATTCATTTTATTAAATTAAAATACAAATACATAAATTAAAATACACTACGAAAATAAAAATACAATCCTAAACTAAAAATATTTTAAGAAATTACAAAAATTGAAAAATTCAAACCAAAAAATAATAAACATCAAATCGTAAGAGTAAAAATTGTAAATATAAAAGAAATTGGGTCGGATGACCTTCTTCTTCAACAACACCACACACACTAAACCTATAAACCAAGAAAAAGAATAATAAAATAAAGAAAAAGAGAAAGAAAAATATGAGGTATCCTCCTCTCTCCTCTTTGTGACCTGACCGTCTAAGCGACGAAGCCATAAAGAGGGAAGGGTCGGGATGGCATCGAACACTGACGAGCCACGACGAGCTCGCCACTCAACTCGGCGAAGGTGTTTACTCCACCATACCTACCCCTCTCAGATATTTGATTGGTTAAAGACAAGAAAAGTTAAAACTTCAAAATTTTCATGAAATTTTTTTGACTTTTCTAACAAAGAGGGCCAAAATTTTGAATTATTTTTAAAGGGATAGGTTATTAAGATTCTCAATAAAGCTATTATTTGTACTCTTAGTTTTTTTTTTTTTTTTGTTATCTTATATTGTTACTCACTTCACCATTGTTATTGTTATTTGTAGGAGTGAGCATGGTGGTGTGGTTTTTGATTACAATCAAAATGCAACCGCACCTGCGTTTTTTATAAAAATAAAACACACCGCACAATAAACAACGGTTTCAATTTTGTGATTTTTTGTGATATATGCGGGTTTTGCGATTTTTAACCGCACTATCACTTTGACTTATATCATAAATGTGAGTTTTTACGGTTTTTTGTTTAAATGTTGATTTGTTTCGGTTATAGCAATGCATAAATTGAATCTAACAAACAATTGAGTTATGAGTTGCAAGAATATAATAGATAATATGCAATAGAAGTCTTATTACTCACATAAAATAATCGACGTGACGTTTTTCAGTATAAAATAATTATTATGTGGTGCTGTGCTGTTTTGTGGTTTGGTTTTACGGGTAAAACCGCAATCGCACCGCATTTGTGGTTTTTATTTTTTCTTAAAACCAAACTGTTGGTTTTTGTCGTAATATGGTTTTTGCAGTGAGATTTTGTGGTTCGCGGTACGGGATCTGGTGACACCTAGTTATTTGATAAAAAATAGTAGAAAAAAGGAAGAATTTAGATATAGAAAGTAGAAAGAAGGGTTGGTTAAAACTTGAGAAATATTAAATTAAGAGAGATAAATAAAATGAACCAACACCCTCCTAACATGCTGGGAGGATTCTAATTATATCCTAAGCCTATTAGAGACGTATGGGATATTGTGCTTGGGCTAGGCTTGACTAGACGGGCTTAAGATCCTAAACGTGGCTCTTTTAGCTTTATGTCAAGCCTGTGATTTCTGACTATCCTATTACTAATTACAACATATCTATTGCTGATACATAATAAATCTATGACCGACTCATTTTTGTTCGACTCGATATTTTGAGGCTAACAATCTCCCCAAATGAGAGTTCATTCCTCTTCGACATTTGAGGATTTATTGAGATTGCTAATCTTGCAATATATGAGACTTGAACGTGTAATAGTTGACATGTTTCTTCATGCTGTGATCTTTGAGCCTTTGTTGTTGTATTTCGACTTGATCTTTAGTCTTGAGATCTTCAAATCTTATGACCGAATCGTTCTTGTTAGTCACTATCCTTGATTCGTCTTTGCCACCTTGCGATCTTGTGTCTTTACCCACATGCTCACACTATGTATCTTCTTGAAAGCTTGCTAAAAATCCTTCTTGAAGACAAGTCATTCCTTTGAGAGGTCATTCCTCTTTATTTCACTTTAAGGAAGATCTTGAATATCAGAGTTGGGGAAGTGTGTGTGTCTTTGTTTGGTCTTTATCTTTATTCATTCTTGAATCTTTATGCACTCATATGTCTTTGGGCATGAGTATATGGTTATAAATCTTTCAATGCAGTTAGTACATCTTGACGCCACCTTCTCGATACAAAACATGGAACAAACGAAATGGTTTTGACATTCGTCCTAAATCGATAGCGTTTTTGTTAGACGGTATTAGATACCGTACATGTGATTAAATAGATTCAATTAGAACCTCCTTGACAGGTTTTCCCGTCTGTACTAGTCAGTTCTCTTTACTCGTCCGTCTCAAAGCAAACTACAAGAGAAAGAGTTAATCAGTTGGATAAGTTATCCGTCTGATTGGTGTCGTCAATCAAATTTCCTGAAACAAGTTTGATTCATAAATAATCGTACCATCATGACTTTCCAGTTGACACAAGTTTGATTCATAAAGAATCTCGCAAGTCACCTACCGCAATGTTATTTGAGGTTAACACTAGGCAAATAAATGTCTCGAGGCGACCGATGAAACTTACACCGAAACTTGAAATGTGTCACGGCGCGATCGACGAAACCAAAGTAACCAAAACGAAGCGATCGAGACAACCGAGACGATTTATACTTATGTCCAACATGTACACTCTAGGAAATTAAATGGAATGCAATTAACACCAACAATATTTGCCTAGAGTGTAAGATTAAAAAGTGCCCTTTGCAAAACCCATTTATGAGATTATGAGAGTTATATTCATTTAATGTCAAATTACCTTATTTAGACTTTAAAAAAGGAATTATACGAGTCATGAAAATAAATTTTATAAAAATATTGTTATATATACGAGGATATCGTGTATATACATTTGAATTATGTGTGCTAGCTGCATGGTTCATTTTTAGATATGTGCTAAACATGTACAATGTTCCTTTGATGACGAGCACTAATGTTACAACTTACAAACGATATCTCAAATACTAAAAGTACAATTTTTAAAAACAAGTGGAGAACATTTTAAATGTGTTTTAGATTTGTGGTCGGTGATCCGAATGAAAGAAAAGACTCTACGAGGACAATTTTGTAAATTCTCTCACTCTTCAATCATGGAATTTCATTTCATGATCGAACTTTAATAATGTTGGTTATCCATCTATTCCACTTGAATTTTTGGAGCCTGGTGTTTTATTTAGAGAAACATGTTTGTCACTATATCGTGTTCAAAAGACATTTTGATATGAACATTGTTGTCTCTATTATAATGGTACGGTAAGTACAAAAATAGACATAATTTATATCTTTAGTTTTTAATTAAGATAAAAAAATTCTTCTAAAAAGGGACATGTACTTTTCTATTAACTGATCAACTTATTTACCTTTTGACACGCGTCCAAATGATCAACATGAAAAAAAGTAAAAAAAAGGTCGATCACTTAGACACGTGTAAAAAAAAATAAGTAAATTGATCAGTTGATGAAAATTAGATTCTTTTTTTGTAAGTGAATTTTCTTTTCTTAATTAAAAACCAATGATAGAGATTATGTCTATTTTTTATTTACCATTTTAATTATTTGTTATATTTAGCTCGTGTTAATGATAACATGTATTTTATGCTAAAGTACATTTATCTTAGTTGAACTTTCATTAAAAAGACAAATTTACTAAACAAAATAAATTTTGCTTTAGTTACTTAATATTCGATAAATATATATTGAACATATTTAATTTAATAAATGTAAAAGACAAGTGAGCAATTATTTCTAATTTAATGAACTTAAACGTGTTTTTTTCAATTTAATGAACTTAAAATTTAGGTAAAAGCTTTTTAGATAAATATTAGAAAGGTATCCGCGTGTTGCGGTTGCGAGTATCATGAAATTAAAATTACGCTAACCTAATGTTTTACGATTATATTTACGAATAATTGTTGTCCCATATAATATGTGATGATTAAACAAGAAAGGTAGATAGAAGATAGATGAATTCTAGAGAGAGAAAGTAGAGAGAGAAAAGAGAGAGAATGGTTGGAACTTGGTGAATATTAGATTGAGAGAGAATAAGAAAAAATGAACCAACACCCTTCCTAACATGCTAGGAAGGGTATTTATAGTCCCCCTACATGTGGGCTTGATTATGGACTACTAGTATATGTTTGGGCCGGGCTTTCCTCTTAGGCTTTAGTTACTTATGAATGAACTTTAGCTTAAATTTAAGCCCGTAAAACACGACTAACCTACTACCTATTACAACGTTCTTAAATACGATACATAATAAACATATGACCGAACATTCTTGTTTGACTCAACATTTTGAGGCTAACAATCTCCCCAAATGAAAGGTCATTACCCTTTGTCATTTGGAGATTTGTAGAGATTACTAATCTCGCCATAAATGAGTCTGAACGTGTAATGGTAGTCTTGTTCCTTCATGCTGTGATCTTTGAGCCTTTATCATTGTCTTTCGACTTTGTCTTTAATCTTGAGATCTTCAAATCATCCTTGACTTGTCTTTTCCATCTTGCGATCTTGTGTCTTCATCCACATACTCACACTATTAATTTTTGAATATGTCTTTAGGCATGAGTATGTGGTTTTGAATCTTTGACTTTGCTGAGTACATCGTAACGCCACCTTCTCAAGACAAAACATAGACACGGACTGAATGGCTTTGACATTCGTCCTAAATCGGTAGCGTTTTACCTCCGGTCGGTGAAAACCGTTATACGATATCAAATACCGTACCTGTGATTAGGTAGATTTAATTAAGAATCTCCTTGACAGGGTTTCGCGGCTGTACTAGCCGTTATCTTTACTCGACCGTCTCAAAGCAAGACTGCGGACATAAAGAGTGAATCAATTGGATAAATATCCGCTTGATTAAAGTCGTCAATTCAAATTCCTGGAACAAGTGTGATTCATAAAGAATCTTACCGTTGTTGATTTCCAGTTGACACAAGCTTGATTCATAAGAATCTCACAAGTCACCTACCGTAGCGCTGTTTGAGGTTGACGTTAGAAGGATTTCCATTCGTCACTGTGAATATTAATGAATATCACTCTGAATGTTCTGACAAGACCATAAAGATATTGCGTAGAAACCTGAAACGAGTTTGAATCAATTCAGAATCAAACCACTGTTGCTTTTCAGTTCTACATATGTTTAATTCATAAAGAATCTTACATATGACCTACCGTAGTGCTGTTTGATGTTAACACTGGAAGGATTTCCACTCATCATTGTGAATACTAAGTAGTATCACTCTGAGTGTTCTAGCAATATCGCAAAGATATAGCGTAGGACTCTCTTGTTCGTCATCCGTGTGTCCTAATGAGATTTGATTGATATCTAGGCTCTAGACTCAATTTGTGCACTTTTAGTGGTCGGAGGCTAGAGCAGATGCCGCCTATTCAATATCAACTATCTCGGAGTGAGAGAGCTAATAGAAGTCATGTTGTTCTCTGTGACAATAAAACAAACTTATTTTGAGAGAAGCATGAGTAGCTAGGTAAGGGTTGTGCATTACATCACTGGGTCCATGATGAGTTTGTCTTCATGATGTCTTGACCCGGTTTCTGCCTAAGTTGTGTGGAGGGCTTCTTTCTTTACACCCTTTATCCTTATATTTCTTTTTCATTCTTCAACCCCTTCAATTCTTACTAAGACATCATTACTAGCACCTTGTTGTGATTGTTCTAGTGCTAGCATTAGTACTTAGTCGGCATTCAGCTACATTCACATTCTACTCCATCTTTCCTAAGGACTTCTAATAGTCTATTGGATTGTCCCTAGGAAGATCCCTCCAGTTCTGGTTGGATCATATGACTTAAACCTAACCACCCTTTTGACACCAATAACGCCGTGGATTAAAGATGTTGTGGGTATTAGATCGTAACCATAAAACCACTTTAAAAAGTCTAACAAAGTGTTTGAAAAACATTTAACACCTTGATAGTTTTGTCGTTTCAGAAACGCTCCCCCTTCACATGTGCATCGATAATCGAAAGTGTTTCGCACATGTGGGTAAGAGTTAAAAGTGCATGAGTCTTTAGATCACATTTTAATCACATTTTCTCTCCTATCTCTAATATATAAAATCTTTTGATATTAGAGATACCAAATTTGATTAAAATATATCACAAAAAATAGTCTTGAAAATATTCGGAAGAAAGATGTGTCAAAATTAGCATGAATTTGGAAAGCTCCCCCTAAAAAATTGATCCAACTGAATTGTCATTGTGAGGAAGTGATCCACATTTCACTTTTAGAGGATGGGAGTTGTTGAACACACAAATTTTGAAAGATTTTGAATAATCATTGAAAAATTCTTGAAAAAATTATGTTCAACGCTTTTTTAAAAACTCTATTTATTTTTTGCGAAGAGGTTTTTCTAAAGCATAAACTTGAGTTCATAGACTTTGAATGTCTTGACAAATCCACTCAAGTGTAAGAATATTTAACTTCTTTTGCTGAGTGTAAGCGCACTAAATCGTACACACCCTCGTGAATATAGATCCGGGTTGCAATCTGAAAGTGATTACAAGCCATTGTGTTGAGCTCAAAAAGTTGAATGTTTTGTGACATGCTCAACCCAAGATAGATTTCTCTACCCTTTGTTGGAAAAATTGTCCAAAATAGAAATTTTCCTTTATTAAAAATAGAAATGACATGTTTTGAAAAATATTTACGACTTTCATTCGAGCTTTATGTACACACCCGTGTCGTTATTGAGCGACATTTCTAGGCACGTCCATATTATCGATACTGAAAGACATGTCGAGGAGAATATTTTTGGATTTTAAGAGATTTTTAATTTTGTGTTTTGCTTTTATATGTTTTCTATTGTATTTTGCTTTTTCAAAGATATTTATAAGTAGATGTTTGATAGATAAATCAAGCAGGCACCTTTGCCAGAATCTCCAGGTCTGCTGGAGTCAAACATCTCATACCAAATTGCCTAACGAGGTACTCAAACCTATCTTTCGACAGAGATTTTGTAAACAAGTCGGCTAATTGGTAATCCGTTCCAACAAAGTATAGTTCAACGATACCTCTTTCAACTTGTTCCTTTATGAAGTGGTATCTGACATCAATGTGCTTCGTGCGGGAATGCTGTACTGGATTGCAGGAGATGGCTATGGCCGATTTTGAGTCACAGTACATAGGTACTTTATCAAAGTGGAAGCCATAATCCGTGAGTTGTGTTCTCATCCATAAAACTTGAGCACAACAGGCAGATAGAGACACATACTTCGCTTCGGCTGATGACATTAACGTGCAATCCTACTTCTTGGAAGACCATCCCACGAGCTTATCTTGACCTAGAAATTATGCACCACCAGAAGTACTTTTTCGTGTATCAAGACACCCTGCATGATCAGAATCTGAATAGGCCGTTAGAAAGAAATCGATTTCCCTCGGATACTAGAGTCCCAAATGAATGGTATTCTTGAGGTACCAAAAGATCCGTTTAACCTCCTTGAGGTGCTTTTCAGTGGGTCCTGCTTGATATCGTGCACAATAACACGTAGCATGTGATATATCTGGTCGGCTTGTTGTTAAGTACATGAGGGAGTCGATCATGGAATGATATCTCGTTTGATCTATGGCATTTCCCTCCAAGTCATCATCTAGCGATGTGGTTGATAATGGTGTCCCAACGGGGTCACATGAGGTCATACCATGCTTTTTGATTATCTTTTGACAATACTTAGCTTGGTTGATAAAGATACCACTTGGGGATTGGTGAACTTGAATTCCTAGAAAGAATTTTAGTTCGCCCATCATTGACATTTCAAATTTGCTGTGCATTACTTATTCAAACCATTTTGAAAGTTTTGGGTTTGTAGACCCGAAAATAATGTCATCAACATAGATCTGCACAAGCAAAATGTCATCCCCATATTTATAAGTGAAAAAAGTTAGATCAATGGAACCTTTTGAGAAACCTTTGGATACCAAAAATTTCGAGAGCTCGTCGTACCACGCCCTTGGAGCTTGCTTGAGTCCATAAAGTGCTTTGTGGAGACGATACACCTTGTTAGGATAATAAGAATTAACGAATCCTTCTGGTTACGTGACATAGACTTCTTCCTTAAAAGGAGCGTTAAGAAATGTTGTCTTCACGTCCATTTGATAAACAGTGAATCCCTTATGTGTAGCATAAGCAAGGAAAATCCTAACCGCTTCCATACGAGAAATTGGTGCAAATGATTCGTCAAAATCAATTACCTCTTTCTGGCCATACCCCTTAGCCACTAGCCTATCTTTGTTCTTGATGATCGTATTTTCTTCATCCATCTTGTTTTTCTAGATCCATCGAAGATTTAACGGTATTACATCGTATGGTCTGTCAACAAGTTCCCAGACCTTAAGTCTTTCAAATTATTGAAGTTCATCCGTCATCGATTCAATCCAAGCATGATCAACCATGACTTCTTTGATGTTTTTTGGTTCAGCTGTACTCACGGCGAGTGCGAACATACAAACATCGCCATCGGTTTCTAATTGTCGTATTGTACGAACAGACTGGGAAGGGTTTCCAATTACTTGAATCAAAGGATGATATCGGGTCCAATGATGTGTTGACGGGTGTCGTTGGTAGAACGTATGCATATTTAATAGATCAAAATGGAGAGTAGAAGACTCTCCAGTTTCGTGTACCGGTGTACCGAATGGGTTGTGAAAATCGTCATCGTCAGATAAGCATCGTCTTCTTGGTTTGTGTTCGTTGGAGCAATGACAGTAGTTGTGGATGTTGTAGGATCGATTGTTGAAGTGATATTCTGAGGAAGTAAATCTATAGCAAGCCGTGTTGAAGTATATGAAGTTGTATCCTTTTGTTGACGATGATCGGTATCATCATTCTTATCATGAGTGACAACGGAAGACTTAGATACAACATGTTTCTCCCCCGTGAAATATTCATCAAACATTGGTCCATATAACATTTCCAACTCTTCAAGTGTCGTGTCCACTGTCATATCTGCTCTTGGAGCATGTTCAGGAACCAGCTTTGAACTTGACGGTTCATTGTTGTGGTCTTGAGTTCCGAGTTCTGTGCGGTTGTGCACAGAAGTCTTTTATCGTCGTGGACCAGGACTTAAACTGTTTTGTTCAAGTGCCATTTCTTGTAATTCATCGAATCAGACATGAATAGTCTCGACTATCAATTTTTTTCTCTTGTTGTACACTCTATATCCCTTAGACTGAGTAGCATATCCCACTAGAATACATGCATCACCTTTTTCTTTCATCTTGTCCAGATTTTCACCATCTCGAACTATGTAACACGTACATCCAAAAACATGAAGGTGTTTGAGTGAAGGTTTGTGATCATGAATTATGTGACATGGCGTCTTTTCGTGTCTTGGGATAATTAAGGATCGGTTTTGTGTGTAACATGCGGTTGACACGGCTTCGGCCCAAAAGAATAATGGTAGTTTTGAAGCAGATAATAATGTTCGAGCAGCCTCAACTAAAGTACGGTTTCGTCTTTCAACAACACCGTTTTATTCAGGTGTTCTAGCAATAGATGTTTCGTGTTCAATCCCTTCAGCTTTAAAATAATTCTTCAGAGTTGAATTCAAGGATTTTGTGTCTCTGTCAGTACGTACCACTTTTACTTGAGCTTGAAGACCACGTTGTATCAGTTTAAGGAAGTTGATGAGAACGTCGGGTGTTTCATACTTAGACCTCAAGAAGTGAGTCCACGTGTACCTTCAGTAGTCATCGACAATTACCATAACGTATTTCTTCCCTTTGATGCTTTGAACACGCATGGGGCCACACAAATCCATATAAAGAAGATCTAACCGTCCTTTAGAGCTTGGCGCAGTCTTTGTCTGACAAGAAGAACAAATATGATCTTTGATGAATTTCAAGTTAGGAAGGCCTCTCACAATATATTTCTTGGAAAGCAAGTTGATGGTATCAAAGTTAAGATGTGATAATCGTTGATGCCATAACCAAGCCTGAGTCGTTGAAGCTTTAGCCATGAAACAGATTGGAGTTGAAGAAGTGGACTCTTGTAGTGAAATAGTGTAGAGATCAGTACCCCGTGAACCGGTAAGTAAATCATTCCCATCATAATCACGAACAAAACATGTATTCTTTCTAAAAGAAACCTCCAAATACGCATACAGAATTGACCAACCGAGAAAAGATTGTGATTGAGCCCTTCGACGTAATAAACCTTTTTGATTATGATATTCCCTTGAACCAAATCTCCATACACTAGGATCGGTGCAAATTGATCATTTCCGAATCGGACCGTACCCAGGAACTTCTCCACGAAGTTAATTAGAAGCTTGATATTCCCGTCATGTGCTTCGTGCATCCGGAGTCCAGTATGAAGAGAATTATTTCGATCACCAGCAGAAGAATTAGAACACGATGGAGCATTTGCTATATTGGATTCCATGTTAGTTGTGATATCCGAATCATTAGTTTCCGTAGTTTCATCACTTAAAGGCACACTAACGCTCGTTGTCACATTTTCTGTCCTAACCTTAGGCATCTATTTATATCCTGGAGGACATTGATTAGCAAACCACCATTTCCAAGACTTGCTAGCAGACTCATATAATTCCATAATTTTGCTTCTAGGGTTCTTAGTGGTGAAGTCTGAGGCAATACTTTTCTTAGGGGGGGGGGTTGCACCAGAATGGTTCACTTTACGTTTGGGTTTCCTAGCACTAATAGGCATCACAATTTGCTTCTTAGTTCGAGTATCTACGCCTTTGACATTATTCGAAACACACATAGCATGATTAGCATTGGCACATTTTCCACATTTCACACAAACAAACTTAACATTCAAAGCATTCAAAGTCGAATAATTCAAATCGTCATTACACGCGATTACAAACGTTTTATTCTTAGAAACATTGAAATTCCTAGGGTGGTCTTCTACTTCCTTCATCTTCCCTTGACTTTTGTTTTGCCAAACCATTTCATTCATTCGAGTGCTCTTAATCTGAGGTTGGCTAACACTAGCAGTAGGGACTACTCCTGTAGTAAAAGACACACGTCTATTAGTGTTTCTAGAAATCTGAGGTGATTAACTTTCTTTGTTGTGTGTGGGTTTAGTAGCCAATCTATACATTCCTGGTTTAATCACATTTGTGTTCTTAATTCTTTGTGATCGAATATGTATTTTGGGAGTAATCTGTGGTAACCTATCCTTCCCAACCGTCTTGGGGGCAAACCCAGGTGTTACAAATGCAGAATTTAAGAAAACATATGGTTTTCCCAAGACAGAGGGTTTAGTCACTTTGTGCGCATTGGGTTGTCTTACAACAGGTTTCTTAATACTAGGTTCCACAATTTTCCCACCCATCTTAGCAACGAGCTTCTTCAACTCTGCTATCGCTATTTCCCTGTCTTGTAACTGAGCTTTCAACTCTTTAATTTCCAAACTCTTTTCATTCATTTCTCGACACATTTGGGAAAGTTTTTCTTGCAATTTATTATCATGTGGAAAACTTACGATGTGTTTTTGCAAAGCAAGTTCAAGAGAATGACAATGTTTTTGAAAGAAATCAGTTTTGTGTTGAAGTAACTCAAAAGCCTTTTTATCAACATTTTCTTTACGTTTCGAAAGCTCAGTTTTAAGCCATTCACACTCTTTGATCTTATCAAGATATTTGCATGCAACATCAGAATATTTATCGATATCAGCACAAGATTGAAGAGTAACACACAAAATATCTTTGGAGAGACATTCTTCTAAGAGTAGATCATATTCGTTTGAAAAATCTCATTTGTAATTTTGAAGTTCATCAATTTCTTTTTCAAGAGACTCAACATATTTCAAATCATCGAACATTTCAGACCGAATTAATTTTTCAAACTCGAGAACATTTTCTTTGATTATCTTCGTATTTGGTATTAAAAGTTCTTTCACAAGCACAGTTATGTCGCGAGGAATCTCTGTTTTCCACTTATCCTTTTCACGTTTTTCCCAGTCGCTTTCAACAATTGAACATTATCAATGTGGTGTTGAAGAATACTAATTATTTTTCTACTTTTGCTTTTAGAAGCATCAAGAGGAAAATAGTTAATATATTTAAAAACATTTGATTTCTTAGTGGCAAAAATTTTCTTCCATTGAATTCTTCGTTGTTTGCATTCAAGAAATAATTCCTCACGAGACTTCTGTTTTTGTGGAGTGAAAAGACCATAAAGACTGTTTTCATAAGCATAATTATATGGTGTCACAAAATCTTTATTGACCGGTGATCTACCCTCCTCATCCCAAAGGGACGTCTCTTCACTATCGAGCCTAACTGCTGGGCAATCATGATCGATCCATTCGGACTCATCAAGATATAAGTGAGGGTTTGCAGCTTGAGCTTGTTCGAGGTACTTGGGACTTGCAAAAATAGGTTGACCCTTGAAAAACGACTGAGGTGCTATCATTCTAACGGTTTGAATAGAGTCATGCGTTTTATAAACAACCTTTTTCAAAAAATTGACTTGTTCTTCGAGATCCTTTACTTTTTCAGTATCTTTGCCTTGTCTATTTTTGAAATCTTGTTTTAATTTTTCAACCTCTTGTTTCTTTTCGTCAAGAATTTTAACAGAATCAGTGGTATTCATAGAAAGCCTCTATTCAAGTTCATTAACTTTTGTTGTGGCAAGTTACGTTTTTTAACGTTCATCACTTAATAAAACATTAAATTGACGTTTTTCTTTAGTTAACAAAGCAAGAGCTTCGTTGTATTTATTTTCAGAATCGTCCTTTTTAACGTTAATAACACGACTTTTGTACCCCTTAAGCTCTTTGGTCTTTTGAAGAAGCTCAACCCTATAACTATCAATTGTCTCACTAGATTTTATAAGAGCGGCTTTGCTTTCTTCAAAGTTTTGAGTGAGCGCTGTGTTGGCCTTCTTTAATTGCTTTTGACTCTTTCTATTTTCATTGACATCTTTTCGTAAACTAGCAATTAAATTAGCAAGCGCGACACGCTCCTCTTCATCATACTCATTTGCATGTTGATCATCCTCAAACTCATTATTGCACATGTCTGGTGAATCGGGTGTGGTATTGCTATCAACCGTTTCCATCATACATGTGTCAGTAATTGTTGTTGGTAGATCACTATGCTCATGTGTATCACCAAACACATTATATTCATAATCATGTTGTACCTTATCAATTGGTTCGGTATCAAAGATAGGACCATTGTTATATTCAGTGACATTAAGGACCTCATGAATCTTTGCCATGTATGAGTAATCTGCCTCGAGTTCTTGGTCGGAGAGTTCATCATCTGTGTCGTCAAGCATTTCTCCTTCCTCAGCAGATAACTTGATCCCAGGTTCCATATTATTGCACATCAACATATTTTCCTTATGATAACCATAATCTTTAACCCTCTTTTGGCTGCCTGCATTCCCTAGCCAAATGCCCAAAACCTCTGCAGTTAAAACACTGAATCCCACTTTGTTGCACAACTTGAGTACCAACAGTTTCCTTATTTCCAACAACAGTAGCAACCCTCTGATTATCATACTTAGCTTGTCGGTCATACTTTGGAGGACTCTTAACACGCCTTCGTGTGTCATTCCTTGGAGGACTCTGAGCATAGTTGTTCCTCGTGTTAGATGATGTTCTAAGGTTGTTTTTGGTGGGTTTGTAGATTTTCCTATATTGCTTCATAATGAAAGCCATTTGTTGCTTGAATTCCCTATCCTTTTGAGCTAATTCTTCATCACTGTCTTCTTCGGATGATTGCTCAGGTATGGGTGATGGTGCTCTTGCAACTTCTTTTCCTCGGGATCTTGTTGAAGCATGTGACTTAGAGACAGTGGATGATCGTGGTGATGATGATTGAGTAGAGTAGGTCTTTGGAGCACGAGAACGATAATCTGGGTAATGTTGAGCGGTAGACACCAATGCAAGTGGATTTGAAACCTTTGCAACTCGTTCAGCTCGAAGTTCATTTGCCTCATTTTGAAATTGTTTCAAAATGTCAAAGAGCGTGTGATATGAAACTTCGTCTAACTTTTGTTGTTGTTTCACCAAGGTGACAAACCGTGTCCACTCGGGTTGAAGTTGCTGTAGAAATTGGACATTGATTTGCATGGTGGAAACTTCCAAGTTGTTTCGGGTCATGTCATTCATCATTTTATAGAATCAGGTGTAATAAGAATCAATTGATTCCCCATCCTTTGAAGTAAACTTGCCAAAGTTCCAAAACATCTTAGTTTTCATATCTTGTTTGTTAAGTGATTCACCTTGTTTCAATCTTTCAATAGCCGTCCACATTTTTTTAGCAATCGGGCATGCATCAACCGTGGAATAAGTGTCATCTCCAATGCCACTGAGAATTAAGTAGATTGCTTCCTTCTCTGCATCAAACCAAGCACGGTTCTCTGGAGTGAGGTCGTTTCTCTTTTCATCACGTTCATAAGCTGGTTGTTCATCAGTTGTGTCTGTGGCTGGTAGTGCAGGAACTTTTATCCTTGAGAATTTATAGGGTCCATAAAAAATACATTGCCTTAAAGTATCACCGTTAGGTTTTGTGTCAAGATAGCATAGAAAACGGGATTTCCATTGATCATATCGACCCGACACAAGCATTGGTGGTCTCTCTTTGTTACCCGCCACCATGATTTTGTTGTTCGTCACACGATATTCTGCAGTAGAATCCATCTCAATATTCTCTGAAATGATGAAGTGAAAATGGATCTTAAGTAGATGTTATAGTGATTGTTGTTGACGTGAAAAATTGTTGAAATCCCTTAAAAAATGTTCTCTAAAAACCAAAAATTCTCCAAGACCAAAAAACACACGATTCGAAATTTTTTAAGTGTATTTTTGGAATTTTTCAAAAAATCCTCCAATTTGTCGCAATGTCAAAATATCTATCACAATGCAAAGTCTGTTGCAATGTATTGAACCTGTCGCAATGTGGAAACTTTGAACCTGTCGTAATGTATCAATCTCAAACCTGTCGCAATAACTTAAAAGTGATCCTGTCGCAATGACGCCTATCGTAATACCACGTATCGCAATAACACGTCGCAATACCTGTCGCAATGTATAAACCCTTGACTATTGCGATGGAAAACAAGATAATTATGTCGTAATGACGCCTATCGCAATACCACGTCGCAATACTTGTCGCAATGTATAAACCCTTGACTATTGCGATGGAAAACAAGGTAATTCTGTCGCAATATGGGTTAGTGTTCCGAAACTTTAGATAAAAAATGAGATTTTTGCCTAGAAAAACGTGATTTTAACCAATCCAAAGCACCCAAATCCCTACCACAACTATGTAGGAGATAGATATCAATATTTAGAGCACGAAAAACAAAAAAAAATTGAATCCGAGATGATTTCTGGATTAAATCATACGAATCAAATGATATAACAACAACCATTCACAAATCTACCCTATGGCGATTGATACCAAATGTTGTCCCATTTAATATGTGATGATTAAACAAGAAAGGTAGATAGAAGATAGATGAATTCTAGAGAGAGAAAGTAGAGAGAGAAAAGAGAGAGAATGGTTGGAACTTGGTGAATATTAGATTGAGAGAGAATAAGAAAAAATGAACCAACATCCTTCCTAACATGCTAGGAAGGGTATTTATAGTCCCCCTACATGTGGGCTTGATTATTGACTATATGTTTGGGCCGGGCTTTCCTTTTAGGCTTTAGTTACTTATGAATGAACTTTAGCTTAAAGTTAAGCCCGTAAAACACGACTAACCTACTACCTATTACAACGTTTTTAAATATGATACATAATAAACATATGACCGAACATTCTTGTTTGACTCAATATTTTGAGGCTAACAATAATGTTGATACTTTTATGTTGGAATAACTTTAAACAATAATAAATCACTTCATATAAAAGTAATACGGGATTGTGGTGATTGATGGTGAAATGTATTTGTTAATCTGTGTAACATTCGTCACAATATTATATAACGTGTAAATATAGAAAGTTGTCGTAAATTATATATTTCACGTTTTCATACATTATAATAACTTTAAAATCTTTCTACTTTGATATGTATGATTTAATTGAAGTAATTAGCAAAATGATTAGTATTTCACTAAATTTGTACTGAAATACACACATAGACGATATAGTTTTCGAATATGCAAATTCATAAAAATAATTGAATGGTTCAAAATCAAAAACCGATTTGATAGTAAACTTAAGTGAACAATTTAAATAATCGTAAAAAAATTCACTGCCAGTTCTAACGGCTATATTACCAGTATTAATAACAATGTCGGTAATAAACTTAATACTACCAATATTAATCCTATGCCAGCACTAATCACTAAATCTACATCAATGAGTACAAAAACATATACAACATCATTTTTCATTTTTTAATACACACACGGTAGTATGAACCCACATACATAAAGGGTAAAACTAATTTTAACATCTAAGCAAGTCAACAAAGTCTTCAATACACACTCAAATCCATGAGATGGATATTGAAGCTTGTACGATTCCTCACATAGACAGTTCCATTAGAATTTGACCTAAAAGTATGCTCACGCAGAACAATATTATATACATAGACTTAGGTTGCATTAAACTCTGGTTTGTGAAAACCATTATTCAGTATAAGTATTGCTTGTGATCAGATAAACTCGTTATAGGAGCCTTCTTGATAGGATTTCCAGCTTAAAACTACTCTCAAACCAAATGTCCTAAGATTGACTCACCATAAATGAAACGGTAAAGAGTGAGCCAACCAACAAAAACTGACTAAATAAGGACCATTAATGCACCTAGTACATATTATACACCAGCCAAAACCGTCCGTACTGCCTTGCTTGTCCTGAAATATTAGTACAAAACCAAGAAAATATTTCCTAAAAATATTTCTTATGATAGTTTAAAAACAGAGTAACATTAAATTTGCACTAACAGTATTAATGTTTGCACTAGAAGTATTAATTTAACTAGTTTGACTAAATTGACCAATAAGAATACTAAACTTTACGAAACTATACAACACATAGCAAAACACAATGATTAAGCATTTCATAGAAAGAGCATTCCAATACTTGCCACCAAGTACTAGAACCTGTCAACATCAAAACCTTATGTAAAAAGATCTGCAAAATTCTTTTTTGTTTCAATTTTAAGCACCTTAATTAATCTTTTCTCATTACAATCTCTTATAAAATAGTGCTTGATTTTTATATGGTTTGTTTTACTATGTTGAACTGGATTTTTAATAATACAAATAGTACTGTTATTGTCAATATGCATTATGGTACTCATAAAATTATACCTATAATCCAACATCTGATTCTGAATCCGTAATGTGGAAAACGTAGAGGGAGGGGGGGGGGGGGGGGGGGGTGAATACGTTTTTAATACTTTTGTATCAAATGTCCATCAAGAGGGACATAGTATGAGAGGCGTTTGTTTATACTCAAGGACTATATTATGAGTCAAGTAGCATATTGAGTGATCACGATGCAAACACAAGCAATGCAAGTATAAGGATAAAGTAATAAAGAAAAGTAATGAAAATCGACACAATGATTTATAGTGGTTCGGCTACAAGGACTCCTTCCTTGCCCTACATCCACTCCCCAAGTCACCTACTCGAGAGTTCGACTTCACTAATCAACAACCTCCTTTATACCGATGGAGAAACCCTTACACGTCGCATACAATATCTACCGACACCTAAGCTGGGATGTCGTGTTCGTTCACATGGGTACAACAAGTCCCTTCAACATCACTTACACTTTATCCGGTACTAAGCTAAACACCGGGTCCTTGCACATAGGATAGGACCAACACCCTTTTACATCGCCTAAAATATTTTCTGACACCTAAGCTAGGATGCTGTGTTCTTTCACACGGGCACAAAGACTCCCTTCACACTATGCATTTTGAAGAATAAAATGCTAACCACACTATTACACAAGTAGTAGATGTTTTGGTACAACAATGGTGATGTATAAGTGACACTTGATACATCCACACAATTAAGCAATGAAGGATCAAAGATTGGAGAGTTTTTTTAGAGTGGGAGATTTGAGAAGAGAGATCTTAGACATGGTGCCGAGATGAAGCTTGATCTTGGATGTATTGCATACAACCTGGGTGATCTCCATATCTACAAAGAAAGACACTAGACAAAGAGATGAACAAGTATAGATCTAGGATCTACATGTTAGAGAGAAGACATGTGTGATAGAGAATCATATATATAGAGAAAGATAGAGAGAATATGATGAAAATGAGTGAGGTGTAAGCTTGGAGAATGCCTGGTATTTATAGGCACCAAGCTCATCATCTCACGGACCCTGCGGACCCTTTTTAGGAAGAAGTTCATCCCTTTACGAAGGGGTCTGTGGGAGCTGACTTTGGTTTTGCCATTGATACCGAATCTCTTGTCCAAGATTACACTCAAAGTCATTACTACCTTGTAGTTGACTTTCTTGATCAAATTTAGAGTGTGCATGTACCATATTTATAGGCACCAAGCTAGCAGTATTAGTAAAGCTATCAATATTAACCTATCAATACTGCTAGTGCTGGAAACAAATGCTAAATTTGTTGAGGCTGACCTAGCTTTTCTTTTTAATTTTTGCTCAACAATCTTGAAGTGATTGTATAGATCATCCACATTCATTGTGTCTATATCATCTTTGCTCTCCTAGATGGCCACCTGAGTAGCTCATTTAACAAGCATACTTTTTAAGAATTTTGCATTTATATCTTATTGTGCAACACTTCTTTCTAAGGTTTTAGTTTGCTCACAATCCCTTGAAGCCTATTATAAATAGAATCAATATATTATGAGCCATTTGCATTGAAGTTTTCTAACATTTGCTTCAATACTGTCTTCTTAACCTTTTTGGTGGAATCATTACCACCAATTCTTCCAATAAAAGCAAATACATTGACTTAGCATCTTTATATTGCTGAATGGCTAGTATGTGTTCATTAGGAATAGCCAACATAACTATACTTCTTTCCTTCATATCATTCCTCCTTTTATTCTTCTCATCAGTAGTCAATTATGGCTGTTTTGAGCCAGATGTAACAAGAGGCTTGGTGTAAGTGTTTTCAAATGAAATAACCTCCCAAAGATCCCAGTAAAAATTTTGAACAAACTAAGTGCACTTAAGCTTCCATTCATTAGACTCTCTATTTTTTGAATACATGAACCTTGTTTATGGCACCTGATTGAGTAGTTTTTTAATCCATCTCTTTGTTTGCTAAAAGAGTCTTCAAAATTTTCAAAATCAAAGCTTCTCAACAAGATCTGACACCACTTGTTAATCCCTTCTGATCGTTTTCTCTAGCTTGTAGAGTTAGATTATATAGAGTAAACTCTAGATAATTTTAGTAAAAACTTTGATAAGTACCAAAGAGTATGCATAATCTACTCTTTGATATAACGAATATTATATGTGTATATAAACAAACAAAGAATAATGTATATCAAACACTTTAATATTATGAATAATACGAGTACTAACGACGTATAGTCCCCATCCGGGTCATGGACCCGGCCAACGGGTACTACCCGTATCTGGCCTATCACGAATGGGTTAGATTAATGTCATTTGGACTTATGGGTTGCGAATGAATAGTGGCCGCATGTGTCATGTGCGACCCACGGCCCGGTACATCCAGTAAAGGGTTAGACAGAATCACAACCTAATTAGGATTGTGATTTATCTTAAAGTAAAGGATATACACTAACCATGATTAGAAGATAACAATCAACTAATTAGGGTGATTATCCTTTACTTGGGGTCGAAGGTTCGGTAAAACCCGAAGGGACTTTACCGCCTATATAAGGAACCCTTAAGGGTTCCACAAAGGTACGATTACATTCACTTTCACATCTCACCGACTATTAACCCTAAATCGATTACTTACTCTTACGCTAGAGTATAATCGTGGGATACATTCCCACGATAAGCCTAACAGCGTGTTGTTTAGTGTGTAGGATCTCAACCATACATTCACTTGGTGCAAGAGCCGGAGCCTCCTACACCCGAATTAAGCCTAATTCGGGTCAAGCACGATCCATCAACTTTTGTATCAACAAGTTGGCGCCATCCGTGGGACCCTACACTAAATCTACCAATGACGAAGGGAAACCCAAATCAAGGATTCCAGAAGAACGTCGGTCGAAAGTTAGGTACGGAAACCCAGGCTATCCAATCCCCAGGGGGAGGGGCGGGAGCAGGCTCGTATCGGAACATTGCAAACCAACCCCCACGAGGGATGGAAGCTCAATTCAGTACCCCTACACCTACCTTGGTTCTAAGAAACCCGGATCCCGGGTCAGCACCACTACCTCCTAACAAAGAGAAGTCGCGGCATCCAATTTCGGAGCCTGAAGTTGACACAATCATCCAAGATGTTAATAATGAGAGCATCGAAGACTATGTGACTCAGAATTTCGACTCCATTGTCCCTGTCATAACAGAAAGGATGAACCTTGGAAGGAATCTCCAAGCCAGGCTGAACTTTGACAGCGTCGCGAGCGACACGCCCCACCGGTCATGAAAAAGGAACACAAAGCGTCGGGCAGACGCAGCTCCCTGAGTTGAGGAACATCCCCAACCGCAGAATGTCTTCGAACGGATTGGAGACAAAATACTTGAGGATCTCGAGGCAAACCAAGGGTACGCAAACCTCTCGGACGAATCCATGGAACACAATGTCCAATAAACGTCTCAGGATAACACCCGTCGTGTGAGCGTCGTGGATAGGACAGACCCTCCCATGGGGAGGGATATCACCCCCTCCACCACTGACTAGCAGTTACCGCGGTCGAGCAAGGCGCTCACCCAGTGATGATCCATCCGGATCTGACTCTGAGGACCATCATCCTAGACGTCGTAGGGTGAGATACTGTAAAACCCGCATATAAATACCATGAACAGTACACAACGTAAACATACGAACCAATTAAAACTTTCCATTTATGTTATGTACACGTGTCACGAACATTAAATGCAGAAAAGTACGTATAATATTAATACACGATAATTATTAAGTATAATAATTATAATCATGAACAGTTATAAACACGATAATTATTACGAATAATAATTATACCATGAATATTAGAACACGACAAACACGAAGTGTAAATAACACGAATATTTAAACACGAATTAACGAGAACATTTAAACATACAAACGAACACGGAAAATAAGTTAGCATGAACAAGGCCCGGTTTGGCCTTGTTGGGCCCTTGTGTCCGCGGCAACCAAAGGAGAAGGGGGCCCAAGCCCGTTTTGATTTAACTAAAGTAAAACCAAAACACAGGAAATCATTATACAAGTTTTATAAAAAAAATTAAAAACCCTAGCCTCTTTGTTCTTGGTAGCCGCGGCATTCAACAAACAACAAGGGGGATTCGTTTGATTTTGATCTTGATTTTATACGTGTTTGTGATTGTGTGCAAAACCTCGATTCATTCACGCATTCGGTATAATCATAAACCTTTATCTTTTAATTCTTTAATTTAATTATGTTCATGTGTCTAGATCTTTTAAAACATAATTAAAAACATGTTAGTGGAGATTAATAAAACAAGAAAAGGGTTCGTTGGTTTGTTTGTTGGTTCGGAAGCCCCTAACCGAGAGTCGTAAGACTCTTGGTGCACCCTTGCGTCCATAGCCGAGACCCCCATGGGGCTCGGTGGGTGGAGATATCAAGCAGTGGGAACCAACGGTTCATGCCGGTGGCGATGCAGATCGAGCAGGAGGAACGCGAGGTAGCAGGGGGAACCACCGGCTTAAGCTGGTGGGAACCATTGTCTCGGCAGGGCCAAGCCACGGCGCAGCAGTAGCTATGCTGCTGTCGTTAGCTTCACAACCACAAGCCGTCACCACAGCCGCGACTGTGGGTGGTGGTTGCTGTTTGGGATTTGGTTTTTGTCTCGTGTTTCGGGCTCGGGATTGGTTGCTAATTATTTTTACAAGATTAATTAATTAATTTTCATGCTTAACTAATTAATTTAATTAAAACATGAACTTAGGTTCTATTATTTTTATAAATAATACATGTTTAGCCTAAGTATATTTTGTCATTTAACTTTAGACTATAGTTTTATTAATTAATTATTTTATACAAGAACTTATAATTAATTAATAATGCATGACTTGGATTTATTAATTAAAATTAATAATACATGTTAACCTAAGTATTTTATTAGACTTAATTTAATTAAACCATGACTTAATTAAATTTATATAACCTATAGTTTATTAATTAACCATGATATGTTATTAATTAATAAAGCATGTACTATCATTATTAATTAATAATCAGATATAACATATAGTATTTAGTTAATAAACTATGCTATTAATTTCATGACTTATAACTTTTAACCAGATGACACTAGCTTATATTTTTAGCTTATTAATCCAGCTTATTTCTAATTATGAAAACTTTCTATTTCAGGAAACTGATCTATTTTTGGAAACTTTCTATTCTTGGAAACTTTTTTTTGGAAACTTTCTATTTTTTGGAAACCTGCTATTTTTAGAAAGTTACTTATTATTACACTACAGGTATAATAATACAAGAATACAAGATAATACATAATCAGAAGACATGAAATACATGAATAATACATTATATTATTTAAAATAGTAAAATGAGGCAAGAACATATAAAACAAGTTAAGAACATGTTATAACCAGTAACACACTCAGTAATCAGACAACTCATACATATCCTTTATTTATGTAGCAATAGTGAGGTCGGAGTAGGACTTTTCATCCTTTCATCTTTCCTCGTTCACTGGACACAAGGTACGGATATTCCGTCCTTCAGTATGGACATTCTTTTCCTTATTAGGATTTCCGGTTTGCAGCCAACTGTTTTCCAAAGTATTTGTTTTATATGTTTTGATCTGCTTATGTTAGTTTTAAATGCCTAAGCCATATACATGCATGCCATGTTACCTAGTTATGGAGGTACCATAACCATAACACTGGAGGCACCAGTG
The DNA here is from genome assembly GCA_025667525.1 of Glebionis coronaria. Classification (NCBI taxonomy): domain Eukaryota; kingdom Viridiplantae; phylum Streptophyta; class Magnoliopsida; order Asterales; family Asteraceae; genus Glebionis; species Glebionis coronaria. The sequence continues at coordinate 585,803,379 of CM046874.1, read as the reverse complement.
TTATGACTTCCCCACGGCGGAGTGATTGCTCGTGGCGTCCCTTTACAGTTTTGGCCATATATTTATATTATCATGTGGGGCGTATGGGTGCATCCTAGTTACATGTTTTTACACGATTTTCATGGTGAATGTGGTGTGTGCCTTGCATCCTTCACAAGAACTTGATCCCTCCTACCCAGACTATTTAACTAGAGGCATCCCCTCTAATTGCATGATTAGGTCTCCCCTCGAAGTATTCATGCACGGTGGAACCTCATGACCTATATGGGCTATTGGCTAATGAATACAGTTTTCATATTAAAACATAAGTCTTTTCAAACTATAAAACCAGTTTTATGAACATGTTCCAGGTTATCTAGGACTTATACATTTCCGTTGCTATTAGTTTTATTATGCTTATGTCATTTCATGCTATGCTTGTATATCCGTTCACTAGGCGTTATGCTCAACCGTTTTCCTTTCATGTTCCTAAACAGCAGGTACTCAGGGACGTAACTAGGACTTGAGGGTATGTGCATACGGATGGAAGCTATCTAGCCTTCATTACTTTATGCATTTTTCATACGTTATATTACTTCTTTGGACATTGTTTAGTCCTTTTCCATTTTAGTACTTTTATTCATGTGTATGAGCTTATGTTGGACTATCGATGTTTGATTCTGGTATTTCCTTTTATGGTCATTTAATGTTTTTGGACATTTACCTTGCATGCTTTGATGACACACCATAATTATCCTGTGATATTTCATTTATTAAAATGGGGTGTTACAGATACTCCTCGTCGGAATCATCAGGTGGCATCAGGGAACGAAGAAGGCGATCACGACGCCTCTCCCATCGGGTTGATGAAGACCTCTCTCTCCCATGGTGCCGAGAGAAGGAGGACGCATTCACAAGTCGCATCCGCGATTACTCCAAAGACAAAAAGCGATGCATGCCTACCTGTGTAAGAACTTACGATGGATCCGATGATCTGGATGACCATCTAAAAGTTTTTGAAACTCAAGCAAAAATTGAACAATGTCCTATGCCTATATGGTGCCAGATGTTCAATTCAACACTCATTGGGAACGCACGTGACTTGTTCGAAAGGCTCCAACATCGAAGCATCGATAGCTTTGATGAGTTGCGGAGAGACTTCAGAAGGAATTATACTCAAAGAAAGAAGTATAACAGAGACCCAATGTCACTGGTTACGGTGAATCAAAAACATGGGGAGTCCACGGAAGACTTCACGGAGCGTTTCAAAGACGAGTGCACAAAAATCAAGGCATGCCCTGAAGTTCAAAAGATATCCGACTACATGCATGCCATAACGGATAAGGAACTAATTAGACGTCTCAATGACAAGCGCCCTGAAACATTCGATGAGTTAATGAAAAGGGTTAGATCCTTTGTGGAAGGGGAGACCGCGGTCTCAGCGGCCTATTCTACAAAAGGAAATCAGGGTTACCGGAACACTCGCCTGGACTACCGTGGTCAGCAAAGGGGAGGACGAGCTGGTGACAAATTTACCCCTCTAATTATGTCTCCACGAGAGATATTGTTGTCTGAGGGCGCAAATTTCGCACGAACACCTCCTATGATAACTCCAGTTGACCGCTGTCAGGGGAATCGATTCTATGAGTTTCATAATGATACGGGTCACGGCACCAATGAGTGGATCCAGCTAAAAAAATATATTGAGTCGCTGGTAAAATCAGAATAACTCAAGCATCTCACCAAAGATTGGAAGGACGGGAAAGACAAAAAGGGTGATAGAAAGGACCATCCTAAAGACAAGCCGACTACCATATTCATGGTACAATCAGGGAAGCGCCAGACTAAGCAAAAAATTATTCAAAAATTTTCCCGTTCCAAGGAGATCTCGTTCCCTCCCATAACTTCAAGCAACGTGGTCCAAGGACCCCTCACAATTGAAGTAAATATGGGAGGCCACAATGTCCGCCGCATGTACGTGGACGGAGGGTCATTAGTCGAGATACTCTACGAGCACTGATTTTCGCGGCTACGACCAGATATAAAGAAGCAGTTGATGTCGGCTACATCACCGCTCACTGGCTTTTTTGTGGAGAAACCATCTGGCCGATAGGCCAGCTGCGACTACTAGTCACCATCGAAGATGACGAAAACTCTACCACAGTGTGGATGAATTTTATGGTGATATGTTCACCATCGCCGTATAACAACATCATTGGAAGGCCAGTGATATTGGCCATCCGAGTCGTACCATCCACGACACATGGTATGATGAAATTCCATGTGGAAGAAGGAATAGTCACCATCTTCAACATGATGGTCCCGCCATCAAAGTGCCATGCGATAGCCTCACCAGTCCAATCAGCCCCCAAAGGGAATGAACAACTACCACCAAATTGGAAGGTAGCAGTTCATCCAGGCTATCCAGATCAAGAAATATCGATCGGAGGAACTTTATCCGACAAAGGTAAAAGTGACATGTGCGACCTGCTAAAGGCAAACCTCGATGTATTCGATTGGGAACCAAAGGACATGACGGACATACCGCGTTCGATAGGAGAACATAAGTTGCAAATCCAACAAGGGTATCCCCCGGTAAAATGAAAGAAACGCGGACAGGCCCCGGAACGGACCCAAGTGATATTATAAGAAGTTAAGAAACTGGTGGACGCAGGCATCATGCGGGAGGTATATTACCATGAGTGGTTATCTAACCCAGTCATGGTAAAGAAACACGATGGCAGTTGGCGTATGTGCGTTGATTTCACGGATCTCAACAAAGCATGTCCGTAGGACTGCTACCCACTTTCAGAGATTGATTGGAAAGTAGAGTCTTTGTGCGGGTACCCCTTCAAATGTTTTTTAGACGCATACAAAGGTTATCACCAGATTCAGATGGCCAAACAGGACGAGGAAAAAACGGCGTTCCATACGAGCCAGGGTGTTTACTGTAACACCAGGATGTCGTTCGGTCTTAAGAATACGGGGGAAACCTATCAAAGGCTGGTTGACAAATAATTTGACAACTAAATCGGGCGTAACCTGGAAGTCTATGTTGATGACTTGGATATTAAGAGCCATACAGAATATGGGCTTATTAGAGATATTGAATAAACTTTCGCCACGCTGCAACGGATCAATATGAAGCTAAACCCAAAGAAATGCACGTTTGGGGCTACGCAAGAAATGTTCTTGGGGTATATGATTGATCCAAATGGAATCAAACCATGCCCAGACAAGACGGGGGCCGTGATACAGCTACCATCCCCAAGGACGCATAAGGAAGTACAATCTCTTAACGGTAAGTTGGCGGGACTAAACAGGTTCTTATATAAGTCTGCGGAAAAACCGTTACCCCTCTTTAAAACACTCAAGCGGTGTGTGAAGAAGAGTGACTTCAATTGGACAAAGGAGGCAAAAGAAGCCTTCTCAGAATTCAAGAAGCATTTGGCATCCTTCCCGATGTTGGTCGCACCGCGGCCCAAGGAGGAACTAATCATCTACCTTTCATCCACGCACGGCGCAATCAGCGCAGTCTTAATGACGGATAGGGATACGGGGCAAATGCCCATTTAATTTGTCAGCAGAGCATTACAAGGACCAGAGTTAAACTAAACGCCAATGGAAAATCTAGTTTTGTAGCTAGTATATGCCACCAAGCGGCTGCGCTGGTACTTCCAGGCGCATCCTATCATGGTCATAACATACCAGCCAATTAAATAGGTCACGTCAAGGCCGGACACGACAGGTTGCTTGCAAAAATGGAGTGTCCTGTTAGGAGAACACAATATCTCATACAGACCCCGCACGACGGTCAAAGGTCAGATCTTGGCTGACTTTCTAATTGAAAAGCCGGAGGAAGAAGGCCTAGAGACTCCCAAAGATGAAAAACTCCAAGACCCGTGGATCTTGTTCACGGATGGGTCTTCTTGCACATATGGTTCTGGCGCAGGCCTTATACTTACCAACTCGGAAGGAATGGATTTCACTTACGCCTTACGTTTCAAATTAACAATAACCAATAATGAAGCTGAGTATGAAGCCTTAATCGCGGGCTTAAGAATAGCTACTCGAATGGGAGTGCGGAATCTAGAAGCATACGTCGACTCACGACTAGTCGCAAACCACATTCTCGGGGAGTACGAGGCAAAGGAGGACAACATGATCCAATACCTTGAAAAGGTAAAATCTCTCATTGGAGGATTCACCAGATTCACCATTAAGCAAGTACCTAGGGGCGAGAACAAGAAGGCGGACGCTTTGAGAAAAATAGCGTCCACTAGCTTCGCTAATCTATCCAAAAAAGTGTTGGTAGAAATCCTCAAGGATAAATCAATCACAGAGGAGGAAACTCTGTCAATAGTCGAGCAGGAGGAACCTTGATGAGACTGCTTTTATACATAGTCTCATCGTCCAAAACGGGCTTAAAACGATGAAAATATCATAAAAGGTGCCATATATATGCTTGTGTTTGTTCAGTGTGTATTTTAGGTACGGATATCGAGAAAATGACAAAAGATCACAAGAATCAATAAAAAACGAACACGGGAAACGAAGCCGCACAATGAACCGGACGCAAGTGTTGAATTTCCAAGAAAAAGTCCTTAAAGAATTGAAGATGTACAAGAAAGGTCCTTCATCATTGAAGAAATGACACTTTATACCCTTGTATATTCTTACTTACAAGTTTGGTCCCTAAAGTTTGTCAAAGTTAAAAAAAAAGGACCCTCGCCTTTGAAGAATTGGCAAGATTGGTCCCTACAAAATGAAGACTTGTCACTTTTAGTCCTCCATAAAGTCAAAGATACAAGAAAAGACCTTCAAAGTTGAAGATATGTCAAGTATAACCCTTCAAGAATCAAAACATGGCAAGAAATACCCTTGATTATATTTTGCAAATGTTTTTGTGGCCAAATTGCAAAAACAAAAACTTTATTTACAAAGGTTTTGAGTTAAAACTGCCAAAAACTCAAATGAAAACAAGATGGAATATGGGGGACCAAAGTTGGCCGACATACAAACTCCCTCACCCAATCACAAGATGACACCTCATTCCATCCACCAATCACAACACACCATTCCACCACGTCACACCCCACTTAAACTTTTTAATTAATATTAAACCAATTTTCAAACCGGTTTATTAATAATAAAAAGTGGCGGTAAACACATGTTTTTCCCTAAACTCGATTAAACCACCACTGTTTATCCTTCATACCACCATATGAATCCTAATCCAAATCAGCTTCAAACTAAAGGGGTTTATGTTTTAACCTTCAAGATCCTTGAATAAGGAAAAGCTTAACCAAATCCACCTCTCATTTTTTGTCCCCCCATAGCCACGTGGACACACCAACCCTCCCCTGCTACACTTTTGGAAAGAAGACAAAGGTTGGCCAGAGAATCAACGCCCCACAAGTTTGCTTTCTTCCTACGCTCGAATTGGACGTACAAGATCATGTTTAACAAACTGGCATCACATGTCTCCATACGCAAGCTGCCAAAATCCTCCTTGACCCAATTCAAAAACAAGCATATTTGAATCTTCATAAGGGCACTTCTAGAAACTCAAGCATTAGGGTTTCTTTGTTTTTCAACTTTCTAGAATCCTCCTTGTAGCCTATATAAGGCATAGGACCTCATAGCTTAGTCTTGTTCTTGGTTTTCTGAACTTTTGGTCACAACTTGTAATTCCCAATTTTTCTGATGAATGAAAAAGGAGGTGTTGATTGATGACAAGAAACCAAGTGCCATCTTACTTTTATTGTTTGTTTGAGTTACTTTAAAAGCTTTGTTCCAAAAAAATTCAGTTTTATTGTTTTTATTCTCTCAAGTTTCATTCAAGCAATTCTTAGGTTTTTGGTTGAAAAGAAAGTCCCATTTTACCTTAAGGTTTGGGTATATGCAGGATCATAACACCCTGATTAAACAAATCAAGGTGTAGTGGATTCATATACTTGGACTGCTAGTTGTGGGGTTGTTCAAACATCACCAAAACATAGTCTATTTTATATATGCTAACTACTTTCGATCCATAAGATTGAAAGTATAATTTTTCTTTGTTTGTGTTTTTGTGATTGTGTCTTCAACAGGTACCCTCATTCACTCAGTTTAATTCTTTGGTACATGGTTCTGTTGTAGAACCACACCAAGTCTCACCTTCATCCTTATACTAGTCAAGACACCCCTAGCTTGTATTCAACTGTTGAATAAGCTAGGGGAGCATTGCTGGCCTTGCTTGGATGTAAAGCAAGGCAGGTTTAAATTTCTTCTCTCTTCTTTAAATTTCTTGCTTGAAATTTTGGCTATGTGAAATTGGGTTACATGATATGTGCTTGTGTTTTAGTTTGATTAAATCTGTTCTTAGGTGATATTATGCATGAATTGGTACTTTTCTAGGTAGTTTTAGGTTCACTAAATACTTTTGCTTTGTTAAATTTTTATCAGGTCAGTTAAAAGGGTGTTTGGATTTGTAGTATGTTTAAGTGTTAGAAGCATTGGAGTAGGTTTAAAAGGTCAATTGGTGTTTAGTTCTGGTTTTATGTAGTTAAGACTTAAAACCTGCATATCTTGTGACTAAAACACCTAAACTGATTCATAGCCAAAAACAGGTTTGTTTTAGGTCTTGAATACCTAAAATTTGGTCATCTAATTAACAAATGTTTAGATCTAAGGCTGTGTAGTTTAAGTTTTGAGCTTTTGCAACCTGAGTACTTGTTTTGGTGATTGGAAGTTCACAAGATTGTCATCTGCATCAGCAAATTGTTCTTTGTTGTTTACCAGTTATAGTAAACACATAAGCCTAAAACAAGCTTGAATTGATGAATCATTGCATGAAACCTGTTAGAATGCCATGATTAGGATGATTATGATAGTTGTTGTATGCATTTGGTAGAGATTGGTTTGCTTAATCTTGCTTAAATACTTGCTGATAACATCAGACCTAGTTCTTTTCCATGTCTGAGCACTAATTTATTAAACTGTAGCTATTGGTTTTGTGAATTGTTGGTTATTTGCTTGTTTGTGACTCCCTACAACTCACTGGTTGTAGGGGTTCCTTGTTTTCCCAAAATCATCAAGTAAATCAAGCTAAAAACAACATTCTTCATTTCATCAGTGTGAACTCCTTTCCCACTGAAGCTTGCCACTGCTAGTGTTAAATATTGTACAGCTTATTGATAAGTCAATCTGGCTTATTTCTTTGTGCAACAACTTTAATTTTGTAATCAATCTCACTTATTTCATCTCATAAGCTAGTCTGTGAGTTTGTAGCTTTTGGTTTTAAGGTTTGACTAGAAGACAAGCTTATTTGATTTTTTCAAGTGCTTATCAACTCATTCTGCTTATTTGGCTTTACTTATTGGATGTTTTATGATTGATTTGTCTTAGTTAAGTCATTTAGAACATTTTTCAAGGAAAATCAAGTCTTGAAGTGGTTTGTAGCTAAAAACGACTATTTTGTCTTTTTGTGAAAACATACTTGGCTTATTTCTGGCTTATTGAGTGTGCTTTTTCAAAATTTCTTTTTACAAACAGCTTTATAATCTCAAGAGAAGGATGTGTGTCAATTTTCAACTTATGGCATCAGCTCATTGCTTAATGGGCTTATTGGCCCATTAAGAATAAGCTGGGTGTTTATTAAGTTGTGATAAGCTCACTTTCAGGTTTTGGGCCTTTAGAGTTTTTTGTTTAAAAACAAATTTTAAGCTAGACTGGAGATTTTGGTCTTAATTGGTGGACTTTTGCTTATTGGGATAAATAGCCCATTTATTTGGACTGTTTTTTATTTCGGCCCATTTGAGGGCCCAATATGGGTACTTAGGTCATTTCAAGTTCATTTCTGGTTTTATTAGGTTAAAATAAACTAGTTTGCAAATTTTTAGATTTTTTAATATTATTTTAATATTTATTTTTAGTTTTTAATTATTTTAAATAGTTTTAACAGGTTTAAAATTTTGGAAAAATACTTTTTAGTTTAATTAAGTCATTTTTGAGGTTTACAAGTTGAAAAATCTTTATTTGGGCTTTTTATTAATTTATTTAATTTTTAGGGCTTTAATTAGCATAAAAAAGCTAAATATTAATTAAATAAAAGGTTTGAAAAAGTTTTGATCATTTGTAAAACGTAATTGGATTTTTAGGAATTTTTTGTGATTTTTTGGGAATTTTTAGAGTAATTTTTAATTTCGTCACGTTTTTACGTTTTACGTTTAGCATTCGTCGTAGTTTAATTTTAATCGTAATCCGTCATTTTCTTTTCCCATTATTCTTTCATCAATATTATTCTCAAATTAAACAAGTTTAACACACACATTAATCCTCCTCGAGAACGAACTCACAAAAGGGTCATAAGTGTTTACGTTTTCCTAATCATACGCTTAATACTTACCGCTTCATTTACGCTTTGTTTTCCTAAACAAGTGTAACATTACTAATATCATTTTAGCGCCACTGCCGGGGAGGCGTGTTGTGTTAAGTTTGAACATTTTTGTTTTTGATATTATACATAAATAGTATTTGTGTGATTAGCACTCTAATCATATGTTTTATTGGTTTCTATTGTTTTTGTGAATATTATTACTATAGTGTATACATATCACAATAAATCTACAATATCTCCCAAAGCGTGAAAACGCAACCTTAATTGAGATTTCATCACTCAATTATTGTATTCGAATCTAAAGCAAAAGAAAAAGGCAAAATAGATAATTACTTTCGAGAAGCTTAATTTTGATTAAAACAAACTATAAGGTGGGTATAAGGCGGTTGTATTTCACGACCTTAGGGAAAAAGGCTATTAAGTGCTTCGCACCGCCTTGTTTCTCCCGCTTGCTTGTGCATGTTGAAAGAAAAATGGCTAATCGAGGGTTTGTCGCCAAAGTATTATCTACATATCATATATATTTGCTTGGTTTCAAAGATTAAACCCTCTTGAACGTTTTGGTGTTCCACCAACGTTCTAAAGTCATTGAAGGCGTTCACTCAACATGATCGTTTTCATTCCTTGAGGCTCCTTTAATCGAGAAATCGATTCGAGGAGAGATTTGTAGATTTGTGTCTACGTAATTCACAAGAAAAATCCAAAAAAAAAATTAAAAACAATCAAAAGCACAAAAAATTAAAAAAAGTAAAAACACCAAAAATAATTTTCTTTGCTCACCCCACGTTGTACGTTACGTTTATGCAAACTCGCTCTAAAGCAAAACGTGCACATAAACGTCGTCAAAAGGAAGGAAACCAAACTCCTTATAGTGAAGAATATCCCTTGGTCGAACCCATTGTAGAACAAGAAGCTTCCATGGTTAATCGTACTATGATGGAGTTGCTTCAAGCACCCACCAAGGGTTATGGAGAAGCGATTGTGATTTCCGCTATTCTTGCGGAGAATTTTGAGGTTAAGACGGGTTTATTGTCCATGATCCAAGCTAACAAGTTTCGTGGTGAAGAAAAGGACAACCCTCATAACCACATTCGCCATTTCAATCGTCTTACGTCGACTTGCAAGTTTAAGGATGTCTCGAATGACGTGATTAAGATGATGCTTATTTCGTATTCCTTAGCGGGGCCCGCTAAAATTTGGTTAGAGAAAGAGCCACCCAGTTTTATATTGACGTGGAAGGATCTCGTTTCAAAGTTCGTGAACCAATTTTTCCCGCCCTCTAAGACTTCGCATTTGAAAAACGAGATTTCAAAGTTTTCCCAACAATATAATGAGAGTTTTTCAACGGCTTGGAATAGGTTTAAGGAAATGTTGCATGAATGTCCTCATCACGGTTTTTCCGACTTACATCAAATCGACACGTTTTACAATGGATTGAATGATCATGAACGAGATTATCTTAATGCCGCTACGGGTGGTAATTTTTTTGTGTAAAACGGTCGAGGAAGCATTGACGATCATTGAAAATAGGTCCAAAGTTTATAGCCCTCGTAACACACCAAGTGTTAACAAGGCTTCGTCTTCGCCTTCATTGTCATCTACCATCGATGCTCAACAAATTGAGGCTAATTTGGAAAACAAGTTGTTTGATAAGCTTAAGGGATTGTTGAAAGAGTTTAAAGTTGGTGAACAACCCACTCCCGCTACGGTTAAAGCGGTTGAGGTTTCTTGTGTTTATTGTGGTGGAGCTCATGATTTCTCCGAGTGCATTACCTCCGGTGGTAACACTTCGAGTGCCTTCGCGGCCACGGGAACTTAGAACCAAAACGGTCAAGTTACCCGCACTAATCAATTGACTCCACCGGGTTTTTCACCAAATCAAAATGCTAACAATTATCGCAACAATCAAGTTGTTTACCAAGGAATCAAAGGAACAATTATAAGGGTAAAAATTACAACAATGGGAATCAAGGTACTAGTAATCAAGTGCAAACAATCAAAACCGTAATTTTCAAAACCCGAGTCAAGGATTTCAAAATGCTTACATTAAAGAGGTTCCAAATGACTTTTTGAATTATGATATGGCAAATGACAAAATTCTCAAAAATATCCAAGAGCAATTGGCTAGTCAAGCTAGGGAAATGGCTAAAAACACAAGGGAATTAGCAAATTTTGCTAGGGAAAATGCCAACATGAAAATTGAGTTGAAAAACGATTTTGCAAATCAAATAAGAGGTCAAAACAACAAAATTAAGCAAAGTCAATCCAGTCTTGAACAAAGGATAGACCAAAGTGCCGCTAAGCAAGACATCAAGCTTAATGCTATTTTGGAGGCAATTATGATTAACAAAGCCTCTACTTCGGGTGGTCTTCCTAGCAACACCGTGTCAAACCCGAAGGGAGAGATGAAAGTGATTACCACACGTAGTGGTAAGACCTTTAAGGAGCCGACTCCTCAACCAATTACTCCTACGGTAGAGGAAATTGAGGAAGAACCCGAGGTGGTGGTCGAAAAGGAATACGTTTCAATCCCACGAAGTACCGCTCAAACCAAACCTATGGTTGACCCTTTACCAAGATTGGAACCCGAGATTACAAAGGCTATGCCTATGCCCCACCCAACACCACCCTTACCTTATCCATCGAGACGTCACAAGGAAAAATTGCAAGAACGTAACAATTATCAATTTGAGCTCTTTATTAAGATGTTTCGTGATTTGCATTTTAACATAAGTTTTGCCGACGCTTTAATCATGATGCCTCGATTTGCCGCCAACTTTAAGAATATATTTAATGATAAGGAGAGATTGCAAAAGTTTAATCATTATCCATCGGTTTTTCTTAACCGCATACCTCAAAAAGTCGGTGATCCCGGTAAAATTTTAATTCCGTGTGGTATCCAAGATACGGAAGAATGCTATGCCTTGGCCGATCTTGGTGCTAGTATTAATTTGATGCCTCTTGAAATATTTAAGTCGCTCAATCTTCCTAATCTTACTCCTACAAAAATGTTTATCGAAATGGCCGATCATTCTACAATTCCCGCATGTGGAGCGGCCGAAGACGTTTTTGTAAAAGTGGGAAAGTTCTATTATATGGTAGACTTTATCGTAGCCGATACTCCCACGGATCCTCAAGTTCCTCTCATTTTAGGTCGTTCATTTTTAGATAAGTCGAAAGCGGTTATTGATGTGCATGCTAGAAAAATCACTTTACGCTTCAACGCAAGGAACTTGTTATAAACGTACTTCAAAACTCCAAACTTTCTCCTGTTTATTCTATCGCGACTTTAAACCATATTGATTTGATCATTTGCAAGGAATTTTCACAAGAGATTTTAGGTTTTGTCGATGAAGCAAATAGTGGCAATCCCACTATGCTCGATCCAATTCTTGATAATTCGACACCATCTTTCACTCCATTTGAAGGAGGTGGTTTTACTTTGGAAGAGTTTGATGTACCTCGAACTTCTAATGAAGACCTCGATGAAGATGAGGATTTTTCGATTATCAAGGATTTTCTAAATGATTTTCCATTTCCTCCGCCGGTGGAGGTTATGAGTATTGAACCGAAATCTTCAATCGAGGAACCACCAACCCTCGAATTGAATGACCTTCCTCCTCACCTTGAATACGTATTCTTGGAAGGAGACGATAAGTTGCCGGTTATTATTGCGAAAGATCTTTCCGATGATGAAAAAACCGCACTTATCGATGTATTGAAGGCTCACAAAGGGGCAATTGCGTGGAAATTATCCGACATTAAGTGTATCGACCCAAAATTTTGTACCCACAAAATATTAATGGAGGAAGAATACAAGCCCGCAATTCAATGTCAAAGAAGGGTAAGCCCCAAAATTTATGATGTCATCAAAAAGGAAGTCCTTAAACTCCTTGACGCAGGAATGATTTACCCTATATCTGATAGCCCTTGGGTGAGCCCAATCTGTTGTGTCTCTAAAAAGGGAGGAATGACCGTTGTGCCAAACGATGACAACGAGTTATATCCAACTCGACTCGTGACCGGTTGGAGGGTGTGTATTGACTATCGTAAGTTAAATGACGCCACTCGTAAAGACCATTTTCCCTTGCCCTTCATGGATCAAATGTTGGAGCCACTTGCGGGAAATTATTTCTATTTCTTTTTAGATGGTTTTTCCGGTTACTTTCAAATCCCCATCGATCCTCGTGATCAAGAAAAAACTACGTTTACGTGTCCCTATGGAATGTTTGCCTATCGTAGAATGCCATTCGGATTTTGTAATGCACCGGGAACCTTTCAAAGGTGCATGATGGCTATTTTTCATGACATGATCGAGAAGACGATGGAAGTCTTCATGGATGACTTTTCCGTGTTTGGTGATTCATTCACTTCGTGTTTAGGAAATTTGGACAAAATGTTAAAACGTTGTGAGGAAACCAACCTTGTGATCAATTGGGAAAAATGTCATTTTATGTGTAAGGAAGGAATTGTCTTAGGGCAAAAGGTCTCGAAAGCGGGTATTGTGGTAGACAAAGCTAAGATGGACGTCATAGCCAAATTACCTCATCCCAAAACCGTCAAGGGAGTTAGGAGTTTCCTAGGCCACGCGGGCTTTTATCGTCGCTTAATCAAATACTTTTCAAAGATATCTCGAACCATTACGCACCTTATCGAAAAATATGCCCCTTTCGTCTTTAATGAGGATTGTGTTCGAGCCTTTGAAATTCTAAAAAGGAAACTAACCAAAGCTCCCATTCTTGTTGCTCCAAATTGGAACCTCCCCTTAAACTAATGTATGATGCAAGTGATTACGCTATTGGGGCCGTTTTGGGGCAATGTCATGATAAGCATTTCTTACCTATCCACTATGCTAGTAAGACGATGACCGAGGCTCAATTTAAAAACACCATAAGGGAAAAGGAATTACTTGCCGTGGTGTATGTATTTGAGAAATTCCAACCTTATCTCGTCTTGACTAAAAGCATAGTGTATACGGATCATTTGGCTATCAAGTACCTCTTCTCTAAGCTTGATGCAAAGCCGAGATTGCTTCGTTGGATTCTCCTCCTACAAGAATTTGATGTCACAATACTTGACAAAAAAGGAGCCGAGAATCTTGCGGCTGATCACCTCTCTCGTTTGGAAAATCCTCACCAAAGTGTGTACGAGAACAAGGAAATCACTGAAACATTTCCTCTCGAGACACTTGGTGTAGTGAATTCCAAGGAAAATTCTTCTACCCCATGGTTTGCGGACATCGCAAATTACCATGCGGGCAACTTCATCATTAAGGGTATGACGACTCAACAAAAACGAAAATTCTTTTGTGACGTCAAGTTCTACTTTTGGGACGACCCTTATCTCTTTCGGAGTTGTACGGATCAAATTATTCGACGTTGTTTGTTTGGCACCGAAGCTACTAATATCCTTAGAGCTTGTCACGAGGGACCCACGGGTGGTCACCATGGTGCTAATCTCACGGCGAAGAAGGTCTTTGATGTTGGTTTTTTTGGCCTACTATTTACCGAGATGCGCACGCACTTGTCAAGTCGTGTGACTCGTGCCAACGTCAAGGAAAATCCTCACAAAACGATGAAATGCCACAAAATATCATCCAAGTGTGTGAGATCTTTGACGTGTGGGGCATTGATTTTATGGGGCCGTTCCCATCATCTCGTGGTAATAAGTACATCCTTGTCGCCGTTGACTACCTATCTAAGTGGGTTGAAGCTAAGGCTTTTCCCACGAATGATGCTCGTGTGGTAGTCAAGTTCTTGAAACAATTGTTCTCTCGGTTTGGAACCCCTCATGCAATCATAAGCGATCGTGGAACCCTTTTTTGTAACGACCAATTTGATAAGGTTCTAAAGAAATATGGGGTTACACATCAGCTTTCTACGGCTTATCACCCACAAACGAGTGGGCAAGTCGAGGTTTCAAACCGAGCTTTGAAGAGGATCTTGGAAAGGTCGATAGGAGAAAACCGACAATCTTGGTCGGATAAGTTAGACGATGTTTTATGGGCCTTTCGTACCGACTATAAGACGCCCATTGGGTGCACTCCTTATAAGCATGTGTATGGGAAGAATTGCCACTTGCCAATTGAACTCGAACACAAAGCTTATTGGGCCCTAAAGCATTGTAATGATGACATTGAGACCGCAGGAAAACACCGGAAAATGCAATTGAATGAAATGGATGAATTAAGGGAAATTGCTTATGAAAATTCATTGATTTACAAAAGACTAAAAAGTTTCATGATTTTAAAATTATAAACCGGGTTTTTAACATTGGAGATCAAGTGTTGCTTTTTAACTCGAGATTGAAAATATTTTTCGGCAAGTTGAAATCGCGTTGGTGTTCACCATCACCCAAGTGTTTCCTTATGGGACCATCGAGCTAGCTCAAAATTATGGTCCTAACTTTAAGGTGAATGGTCATAGGGTTAAGCACTACTTTGGTGGGGAAGTCCCTTCTTTGGACGACCTCGACCAAGTCACCTTCCCTAATGATAATTAGTATTGAGGGGATCGAGTCGAGCTCATGGCTCGGTAATCAAAAACGAGGTTCCTCGTGGGGGATATCCTATGCTTATCTACATATTATCACTTTCTAATGTAGCTTATGTGAGAGGATTTGTGCCCTTCCAACCTTTGTTCCATGGTTGTTTGTGAATTATGGTTATTTAGATCATCATCTTCACGATTGGAGCCTCTCGTGTTCGTTTTACGTGAACACTCGATCGTTTGCTTTGAAGAATTTCTCGATATCCAATGATATATCCTTTGATGTTCTAACCTTAGGTCTTTTAGCACACTTCATGGGGGAGTGATGACACTGTTTTTATAAATAGTCTCATCGTCCAAAACATGCTTAAAACGATGAAAATATCATAAAAAGTGCCATATATATATATATGCTTGTGTTTGTTAAATGTGTATTTTAGGTACGGATATCGAGAAAATGACAAAAGACCACAAGAATCAATAAAAAACGAACACCAGAAACGAAGCCGCACAATGAACCAGACCAAAGTGTTGAATTTCTAAGAAAAAGTCCTTAAAGAATTGAAGATCTACAAGAAAGGTCCTTCATCATTGAAGAAATTACACTTTATACCCTTGTATATTATTAATTACAATTTTGGTCTCTAAAGTTTGTCAAAGTTACAAAAAGGACCCTCAACTTTGAAGAATTGGCAAGATTGGTTCCTACTAAATGAAGACTTGTCACTTTTAGTCCTCCATAAAGTCAAAGATACAAGAAAAGACCTTCAAAGTTGAAGATATGTCAAGTATAGCCCTTCAAGAATCAAAACATGGCAAGAAATACCCTTGATTATATTTTGCAAAAGTTTTTGTGGCCAAATTGCAAAAACAAAAACTTTATTTACAAAGGGTTTTAAGTTAAAACTGCCAAAAACTCAAATGAAAACAAGATGGAATATCTGGGAACAAAGTTGGCCGACATACAAACTCCCTCACCAACTTACAACATGACACCTCATTCTATCTACCAATCACAACACACCATTCCACCACGTCACACCCCACTTAAACTTTTTAATTAATATTAAACCAATTTTCAAACCGGTTTATTAATATTAAAAATTGGCGATAAACACATGTTTTTCCCTAATCTCGATTAAACCACCACTGTTTATCCTTCATACCACCATATGAACCCGAATCCAAGTCAGCTTCAAACTAAAGGGGTTTATGTTTTAACCTTCCAGATCCTTGATTAAGGAAAAGCTTAACCAAACCCACCTCTCATTTTTGGTCCCCCCATAGCCACATGGCCACACCAACCCTCCCCTACTACACTTTTGGGAAGAAGACAAAGGTTGGCCAGAGAATCAATGCCCCACAAGTTTACTTTCTTCCTACGCTTGAATTGGACGTCCAAGATCATGTTTAACAAACTGGCATCACATGTCTCCATAAGCAAGCTGCCAAAATCCTCCTTGACCCAATTAAAAACAAGCATATTTGAATCTTCATAAAGGCACTTCTGTAAACTCAAGCATTAGGGTTTCTTTGTTTTTAAGCTTTCTAGAATCCTCCTTGTAGCCTATATAAGGCATAGTACCTCATAGCTTAGTCTTGTTCTTGGTTTTCTGATTTTTTGGTCACAACTTGTAATTCCCAATTTTCTGATGAATGAAAAAGGAGGTGTTTATTGATGACAAGAAACTAAGTGCCATCTAACTTTTATTGTTTGTTTGAGTTACTTTGCAAGAAATCCGTTTTAATTTAAAAGCTTTGTTCCAAAAAATATCAGTTTTATTGTTTTTATTCTCTCAAGTTTACTTCAAGCAATTCTGAGGTTTTTGGTTGAAAAGAAAGTCCCATTTTACCTTAAGGTTTGGGTATATGCCGGACCATAACACCCTGATTAAACAAATCAAGGTGTAGTGGATTCATATACTTGGACTGCTAGTTGTGGGGTTGTTCAAACATCACCAAAACCTAGTCTATTTTATATATGGTAACTGCTTTTGATCCATAAGATTGAAAGTATAATCTTTCTATGTTTGTGTTTTAATGATTATGTCTTCAACAGGTGCCCTCATTCACTCAGTTTAATTCTTTGGTACATGGTTCTACTGTAGAACCACACCAAGTCTCACCTTCATCCTTATACTAGTCAAGACACCCCTAGCTTGTATTCAGTTGTTGAATAAGCTAGGGGAGCATTGCTGGCCTTGCTTGGATGTAAAGCCAGGCAGGTTCAAATTTTTTCTCTCTTCTTTAAATTTCTTGCTTGAAATTTTGGCTATGTGAAATTGGGTTACATGATATGTGCTTGTGTTTTAGTTTGATTAAATCTGTTCTTAGGTGATATTATGCATGAATTGGTACTTTTCTAGGTTGTTTTAGGTTCACTAAATACTTCTACTTTGTTAAATTATTATCAAGTCAGTTAAAAGGGTGTTTGGATTTGCAGTCTGTTTAAATGTTAGAAAAATTAGTGTAGGTTTAAAAGGTCAATTGGTGTTTGGTTCTGGTTTTGTGTAGTTAAGACTTAAAACCTGCATATCTTTTGACTAAAACACCTAAACTGGTTCATAGCCAAAAACAGGTTTGTTTTAGGTCTTGAATACCTAAAAGTTGGTCATCTAGTTAACAAATGTTTAGACCTAAGGCTGTGTAGTTTTAGTTTTGAGTTTGTGCAACCTGAGTACTTGTTTTGGTGATTAGAAGTTCACAAGACTGTCAACTGCATAAGCAAATTGTTCTTTGTTGTTTACCAGTTATATCAGTAAACACATAAGCCTAAAACAAGCTTGAATTGATGAATCATTGCATGAAACCTGTTAGAATTCCATGCTTAGGATGATTATGATAGTTGTTGTATGCATTTGGTAGAGATTGGTTTGCTTAATCTTGCTTAAACACTTGCTGATAATATCAGACCTAGTTCTTTTTCATGTCTGAGCACTAATGGATTAAACTGTATCTACTGACTGTGTGAATCGTTGTTTATTTGCTTGTTTGTGACTCCATACAACTTACTGGTTGTAGGGGTGTCTTGTTTGCCCAAAATCATCAAGTAAATCAAGCAAAAAACAACATTCTTCATTTCATCAGTGGGAACTCCTTTCCCACTGAAGCTTGCCACTGCTAGTGTTAAGTATTGTCCAGCTTATTGATAAGTCAATCTGGCTTATTTCTTTGTGCAACAACTGTAACTTTGTAATCAATCTCCCTTATTTCATCTCATAAGCTAGTTTGTGAGTTTGTAGCTTTTGGTTTTAAGGTTTGACTAGAAGACAAGCTTATTTGACTTCTTCAAAAGTGCTTATCAACTCATTATGCTTATTTGGCTTTGCTTATTGAATGTTTTATGATTGATTTGTCTTAGTTAAGTTATTTAGAACATTTTGCAAGAAAAATCAAGTCTTAAAGTGGTCTGTAGCTAAAAATGACTATTTTGTCTTTTTGTGAAAACATACTTGGCTTATTTCTGGCTTATTGAGTGTGCTTTTTCAAAATTTCTTTTTACAAACAGCTTTATAATCCCAAGAGAAGGATGTGTGACAATTTTCAGCTTATGGCATCAGCTCATAGCTTAATGGGCTTATTGGCCCATTAAGAATAAGCTGGGTGTTTATTAAGCTGTGATAAGCTCATTTTCAGCTTTTGGGCCTTTAGAGTTTTTGTTTATAATCAAATTTTAAGCTAGACTGGAGATTTTGGGAACTTTTTGCTTATTGGGCCAAAAAGCCCATTTATTTGGACTGTTTTTTTATTTTGGCCCATTTGAGGGCCCAATAGGGGTATTTATGTCATTTCAAGTTCATTTCTGGTTTTATTAGGTTAAGATAAACTTGTTTGCAAGTTTTTAGAATTTTTTATAAATTTTGGATTTTTAATATTATTTTAATATTTATTTTTAGTTTTTAATTATTTTAAATAGTTTTAATAGGTTTAAAAATTATGCAAAAATACTTTTTAGTTTAATTAAGTCATTTTTTAGCTTTACAAGATGAAAAATCTTTATTTGGGCTTTTTATTAATTTATTTGATTTTTAGGGCTTTAATTAGAATAAAAAATTAAATATTAATTAAATAAAAGTTTTGAAAAAGTTTTGATCATTTGTAAACCCTAATTGGATTTTTAGGAATTTTTTTGATTTTTTTGGTAATTGTCAGAGTTATTTTTAATTTCGTCACGTTTTTACGTTTTACGTTTTATCCTTTGTCGTAGTTTAATTTTAATCGTAATCCGTCATTTTCTTTTCCCATTTTTATTTCATCAATATTAATCTCAAATTAAACAAGTTTAACACACACATTAATCCTCTTCGAGAACGAACTCACAAAAGGGTCATAAGTGTTTACGTTTTCCTAAACGTACGCTTAATACTTACCGCTTCATTTACGTTTTGTTTTCCTAAACAAGTGTAAAAATACTATCAGACCTACGTGGATGAATCCTCTCATTTAATACTTGACAAATGAAACACTTCCAGAGGATGAAACTGAGGCATGCCAAATCCTGCGAAAAGCGCAAGGGTTTGAGGTCCGCAACGGGGTTCTATACAAAAGATCATTCTTACAGCCCTAGTTGCGTTGTGTTGGACCAAAACAAGCGAGCTACGTGATTAGTGAAATTCATGAGGGATCCTGCAGTATGCACGCGGGTCCTAAATCAGTCGTAGTAAGAGCTCTACCGACGGGGTACTATTGGCTGACCATGCATAAAGACGCACGAGCATTATACTCAAGTGTAATGATTGTCAGGTGCACACGCCAGTACCACGTCACCCACAACAAAAGTTAACACCAATTACATCCCCATGGACATTCTACAAATGGGGAATTGACATAGCCGGACCTTTTCTGGTGGCGGCTGGAGGTGTTAATTTCTTAATTGTTGCCATGGACTATTTTATCTGATGGATCGAAGCCACGGCAGTGGCCACAATCACCGGCAAACAAGTAAAAAAGTTTGTATGGGAAAAAATTGTATGTCGCTTTGGCTTACTAGGGGAGATAATTTCGGACAACGACAAGCAGTTTGCGGATAACCCATTCAGAGATTGGTGTGAGGCGTTGAATATCACACAGCATTTTGCATCTGTCAAGCATCCGTAGACCAGTAGTTTAGTGGAACGCGCCAATTGAAGTTTGGGAGAAGGAATTAAGGCACGCCTAGATGGCACAGGAGCCAAGTGGGTCGATGAGTTACCACATGTCTTTTGGTCGCATAGAACAATGATCAAAACTGCTAATGGGGACACCCCATTCGCACTAGCATACGACACTGAAGCAGTAATACCAGTCGAAATTGGAATGCCAACAATCAGCACTGCGGAAGTGAACGTCACCCCGAACGATGAGGAACTACGGATTAACTTAGACCTCTTGGAGGAAAAACAGGAATTGGCAGCAATCAATAAGACAAAAGCTAAGGCTACTACGAAAAGGTATTACGACGCAAAGGTAAAGGGTGTATCCTTCAAACCCAGAGACTTTGTTTATCGGGAGAATGCAGCAAGCCGTGCCGAAAACACAAGAAAGTTGGGCCCAAAAGGGGAAGGGCCATATGAAGTCACGGACGCCTTGGGTAATGGCGCGTACAGGTTGCGCGACATGGACGGCCGAGACTTAGGTCGGACATGGAACATTAGCAATCTCAAAAGATGTTATTTTTAAGGCTATGGCCTTCCACATGGACATCCAGCTGAGGTCAACATTAATAAGGTCCATGTAATTTTATTTTTTGTCTAGGAATCATTGTCTTAGGATTTTCTTTCATTATGTTTCAAAAAAAATCGTGAACGTAATAATAAATTTCGCGGTGCCTAGCTAGTTCCACGGCTTGTTCTGGTTTATATTTTATTCCAAGTTTTTACTTAGCATCTTTTATTTTTGTCTATTATTCATATACATTCATCAGTCGTACATGTACTATTCGTTTCCATGCGAAGCAAGAGGAATGAGTTAACCTAATAACTCAACTTTCCATGTAAAAGGGATGCAACCCCAACGGCCATGGATCATGAATCCTTACTAGACGCCTTATTAGCAAGACGTTGTAATAAGTTTATACGCATACCACATTAACATAATGGCGGACATGCCAAAGACACACGGTGCATGTCTACTAACTTTTAACACTTAAATCTTCCCTACTAAGCCGTGGTGAAACCGTGCATAACAAAGATATGCAAATATCTAAACAACACATTCATAAAAAAGAAGATAAGTGTATACACAAACATATGCCGTGGACATCCACGACCAAATATTACAAAATACATCAATGTTTTATCAAGTATAAATGTTCATCATTTGGGAAGCATAGACTCTCCCAATTCCTTCCTTGGTTGGGTCAGTGATGATAAGGTAGATCCATTAGGTAAGGCATCACCCTCCAACAATGAGGATAACCCAGGTCTCATATGGGCTGTCACAAGGACACCGTCGGACCTGGGTAAGTGGGCAGATCCCGCAATAGGGGTACGCCACGAGATACAGCCTCCCCTCCTTCCCCTAGCACGGTCCATGTTGGCCTTGATGGCCTCCCCTAACCTTCTCTCTCCTTTTAAAGCCCATGGGTTCTCGTGGGGAGGAGTGTCGGCATACAAAGGAATAGTAAGTTGAGAATCAAAGTCAGCCTCAATGCATAGCCGCTCTATGACCATATCTATGGGAGCGTCCTTTAATGCTTCCAACTCATTCAGCAAAGGATACTCGATCTGGCTTAGGGCCGTCATGGATGCAGTCATATTCCTCTCTGCATCTGGCTTATGAAAAGCGTGATCCATGGCAACTCTACCTTGTACAGCCCACTCCATCTCGGCTAGGAGCCCCTCCTGCTTGCCGTGGTCTATACCATCAGAAACCATGTTAGCAAACGGCTAGACCAGCTGGGGCGACTCAGCAATCTTCGTCACCGCTAGTCTTAGGCCGACCCCAATCATCCACCTACGTCCAGCGATAGCCGTAAGCATGTGAGGGTATAACTCTCATCAAAGTCAACTGCCATGCAGTCCAGTCGAGTGTCCATCTCCTCAAGCCTTCCCTCCACAACCTTCTCATGCTCAACCATGTAGTCAACAAACTTTGCGGCCAACTGTTCCTCGCCCTTCACTAGTTGGCGCAGGTTGTCGCGATCGTTGGAGAGGGTAGCCACATCATTGGCCAAGGATTGGGCATTATCTTTGGCAACAGTGACCTATGGATACCAGTATATGTGTTAATCACAAAGGACACATATCTATATTTTGTAATATATATATATATATATATATATATATATATATATATATATATATATATATATATATATATATATATATATATATATATATATATATATATATATATATATATATATATAGCAAAAAGAGAGAACAATGACTTAGAGGAATGACAAGGTTTGAAAGTAGAAAGTGCATACCTTGCCATGTAAAGATTAGATTTCGGCCTCCATCTCAGCAATACGGGCTTCGCGCGCACCGACATGGTTGGCCTGCTCCCTAATGATGGCTTCGGCAGTAGTAAGGTTGGTTTGGAGAGTGGAAATTATTTGCTCATGATCATCAATCATCTCCTCCCTACGGATTATCATTCTGTTAGCACTTTGGAGATCGCTTAACGCCCCTGAAAGCGGTGACGCATAGCCACACCGATAGCTCTTTGATGAGCGGTTGATATATTAAATTGCTCTATCAGCGTGTCATGTGTCTACTCGTTTAGATCCTGGATAAAAACGAGCGGGGTCAAGTTGTCCATGAAGTCCTTGCATGCATCCACTGTTTCTAACCTACTCTCCACATGTATTTTCCATTGCGGGCGGAATGGTAGGGGTGACCCTGCTGAGTGTGGTTCCTCGTTGACCGTGGGGGGAGGTGTTGATCGCATATTCTCAACTATAGGAGAAGCTACCCGGCCGGTGTTTTCTTCGTTCGGCATGACTTTAGACCGCTCCTCCCTGTGGTTCAACGTTCATTTCAAATGATGCCTTAATGATCAAAGTAAAAGTTCAAGGGGGAGTGTCACTTACATATGGTCTCTCCCAGGTTCTATGATGGGGGCGCCACAACATTCACCGGTGTGGCGTTCCAGACAGTGTTGTCTACCTACGCTTTCTCGGTGGTAGAAGGGGCTACTGGGTTCTCCTTGGGCACACTTGTGCTGATGCCCTCTTGGTATTGGGGGTGGTCTTCACGAGGCCTCTTGGATGGCGCGCTGAAGATACCCAGATCCGTTTCCACCTCTTTCACTATCTTCCTTTTGGACTTACGCCTCCTCGGAGCAGTCTTGGCCTGCACCATGATGTCTGTCTCCTCCGCTGCCCCTTCCTCTTCTGATTCGAACAATTGGTCTACATCCTTATCAAGTTTCTCTTGGTTGTCACCTTGTTCTTCTTGGTGGGTGGCATGGGCATTCTTGGCCGTCGTAGAAGGACCTGTCACGTTTTCCAGCAGGGGTTGATCTCCATCCTCATTGTAGAAGTCCAACGGCGACTTCTCAATCTAAGACTCGCCCATATCGGAATGAGGATCGGGGACCACGTCCAAAGGTATGGTGATGTTTTGGGTGGCTGTGAGCAGTGGTGGTTCATCTTGGCCTAAGGCTCGTGTACCCTCAAGAATCTGGGACGAGTATCCTTAGCGTAGCAGTCCGAATAGATTCATCGTTGCAGGTACATACAAACAAGTAAAACATGTTAGTTATCCACACTAAGTATGATATGGGCATTATTCAAAGCTATTTATACATACCCTCTCTACGGCTGTTCAGGAATGTGGGGCGTCGATCCGCCCTACCAAAGTAATTGCGGCTGATACCCACTAAGCATAGGAAATTATCTGGAAACCCCTTATGGAAGTTTGTGTTGTGTATATCTAGAATTCTGACATCCCTTGCACTATATCATCTGGTACGGGGAGGATGGTTTTTGCGTACTGAATGTATTAATACGAAGGGAGTAGGGAACACAATAGCGTCCACAAAGAAATACCGGTCATACCAGTTCTTCAATGAATCTAACGCCTTGTTATAGCACATGGGGGAGTTCCCCGGTCGTTTCTTAAATGCCAGCCAGCCGTTGACCATTTGCGGGACATAGAAAACCCTAAATAAGCTTACGGTTGCAGCTACGCTACAAGTATGACAGGTTATTTTAAATTGGTTTTTTTACACGCCCTATACAATGTATTAGGTGATGTGGAAATTGTAGTATGTCAGAATCTCTACGAGGAACCTAGAAAATGGGATGCGGTAATTAGCCGAGTCAAATAAGTGTGTGTATACACCTATCTTCTCGGTTGGTGCATCAGTAATCGCTTCATCCTCACCTGGATAGGTGGGATGAATGCTTTCCGGAATATAATACTCTGAACAAAGTTCTACTAACTTCTCATATGGGAGTACGTTAAGCACGGACGTGATAGTGGGGTTGTCCCTAATCATTTTTTTTATATAAATATGGAGAAGAGCGTGGTAATCTAACCTGGAATAAAGGATGTCCGTGCTAGAATAAGTGTAGAAGGAATGAAGGTTTGCAACAATGGCGGTCGAAGGTTTTTTAACTGTGGGTGAGCTATCTCTATGAGAACTCGTATTTTTCCAGGTAATTAATTTATTCTTTTATTCGTACTTCTTGATTTTACAATGTTTTACTTGTTCCTCTTTACTTTTCATAAGTAAATCCTGAGATCTCGAGAATTTTAATTTAATTATTTTTTAATTATTTTTTTTATCATTGATAATATTTTTTTCGGAATTATAAAAAATTTATTTTTATTGTTATTTTTTTCATATTTATTCACTATAATAACCTAAAATTTAATATCAACATTTAGACCGAGCTCTAATCTTATTCCTAATATTCAGACCAATAATTATTAGTCGACTTTTAATTTTTCGTGTTCGTTCTATGAATAATATTGAATTCTCGGCTAACCAACAAGGTTAAGGTTTTAATGTATCGAATACGTGCCATTTATTATTTATCGGCAAAGTATTTGTCCGACATTGACCATAAACATTTTCGTTATGACATAGAAATATTTCTATTGTCGTCGTTTTAATTTCTTATTTTACGAGCATCTTTCGTAATTTACATTAAACCCTTAAGCGTCATTCGTTATATAATGCGTTAATGTTTATTAAATCATAAACTCTCATTTAATTATCAAAATATCAACGTTATCCGAATGTCGACGTTTATATTTTATATTGAGCGTTTATTTTCGTGGTTTAGCGCGTATCTTCTAAATCGCGTAACTTTTAAGTTATCGGACTTCGATAATACCCACTTTTACAAATTGTGAGACAATAGTTAATTAATAAAATAATTAACCCTAAAAACCTCCTTATATTCGGATGTCAAAGATCATAGTCCAATATATATAATATTTTCTTTGATAACACCATTCATATGTGTCGTGACACGTTAAGGACAGGTGTTAGATTGATTCTTCATGTTTCATACGACACATGATAATAACCAATTCATTTCTTTTTGCAAATTTTGTATATCAGTTGATGTGCTCTTTTGACCGTACAACAACATATTCGTCAAAACATTTTCTTAAGAAAGTTGTAGTTAGTTTTTATAGTTGGTTTGTTTCTTCTATAAAAACTACATAAATAAACATCATCAATACTTTGATTTCTATGGATTATTGGCTCTGAGTTTACAAGCATTTGAGAAGTGTAAATCGTAGGTAACTTATACTAATTTGGTGACCAATCTAAACGTCCACTAGTTCTTGTGAATTCTTCTCTTCCATTGTAAGAATTTCTTTAGTATTTTTGTTTTTACTTTATTCTTATTAATCATTTATATTTATTGTTTAGTTTCTGTAAATTTAAACTATATTATTTTTTTAATAATTTTTGGACATTGTATATGATTTGTGACGCCAAAAATGCAAGCTAAACAAGCCTAGATTAAAAGTTGTGATGGTAAAGATTTAGAGCAGTAGATAGATAAATTTCGGGCTAAAATCAGTAGGTATTGAGACTTGGTTAATCATATATATAGATAGATATTTGTTTTGTGACGATTTGGCCAGGTTGCTCGTCTCGTGACGATGCTCGAGGAATTAGATATGGCCGAAACAGTAAAAAGTGCCGAATCTGAACATGCTTTATAAACGGACTGAAAAATATTATAAGATCTCAGAACCATCAAAAAGATAAAACTATGAGTTTTAGATAAAATCATGAAAAACTATATTCAATTGGGTGGTTTACCATTTCCTTACGGTTTGAAGATGGTGGCCGAAACGGTGAAAACGAGAGTGGCAGCCGAAAACATTCAACTCTTCTAAGTGAGAAAACGGGCAATTGAGCTATGATAATTATACATAAGGGGTAATTGAACTTATAATTAGTAACGAATATAAGTTAATAATAATATTTTTTAAATATCTCGCTGATATGAGCTTAAACTCATATCCTTTTATCAACAAATAACCCTAAAACATGAAGCAAAATTCCAATTTATTTGGCAAAAACAGTGTTATGTGGTATGTTTGTGTTTGTGTACACTTGTGTAGGTAAAAGGATACATTTTCAAGCAAACAAGGAAAAATCAAGCTCAAATGGATGAAAAAGACAAAGAAGGATCAAAAGTGACAAGACTTTGAAGTACAAGGACCTATCTTGACAAGTTATCAAAGTTGAAGGACTAAAGTGCAAATATTGTAAAAAGTCAAGATTCAAGTCAAACTTGGTCAACTCTCAAGTCAACTCAGTCAAAGGACCATTTTGTTCAAAGAATGAAAGTTGAAGGACCAAATATGTCAAAAGAATGAAGATTCTAGCTCAAAACAAAAATCTGCCAAGTTAAAGGACCAATTCTGCCAATATTGGAAAGATATTCAAGTTTAATCCATGTGACAAGTATTTCAGCCAATGAGAAGAAAGGAAGCAAAGCACACGGATTGAATATTAAATATCCACTCAGCCGCCTTACATTTATTACCCAATCCCAACAGTTCAATCCGTGTGACCAAAATTTAGCCAATCAAACGCTGACACGTGGCGTCTTCTTCAAAGAAAAAATTTGCCAGGATCGCGTTTTAGCTACAAGCAATTTCATGGAAAGTTTTCAACATCAAACTTGATCGTTTTGAAGAGATAAACACAATGGTGCCAATCAATTAACATGAAATCAATCAATGAAGAAAAGCCCAATTCCTTGTTCATACCTTCAAATGCAATGTGCAGAATTTTACACGTGGCAAGCTGGGATTGGTTCTGACACGTCACCAACCCCAACAAACTCTTCCTTCATGTCTATAAATAGCTGGATTAGACCTCATTTGTACTTGTAGCTTAAATTTGTAAAAACACATAGTTCTCAATTTCCTTTCCTTTTTCCTTCAATTCTACCCTAGCTACTCAAGAGTCTGACAAACTCTTGAGTTAGTTAGTTAGTTACTAGCTTCCAACAACCTTGTAACCGTTTTTCATTGAATAAATTTTGAATTCAAGCTTTCCCGCCAAAACTGTTCTTACCATTCCTGTTCATTTCTTGCTGCATTTGGATACTGTTGTTGCTGTTAAGTGTTTGTTATGATCATTTATTGATCATAACTGACATTGAAGGAGTTGATAGCTGTTTGAAGATTTTAGTTCATTCCTTTGATTTTTGAAGAATTCAAACAGAATGATGATTCTAGTTGATTTGTTAGCTGAATTTGTTGATTGATAGTTTCCTAGTGATAAGGTGGTGGTTATCACTAGGGTAAGAGAGCTTAGCGCTCCTCTTCTTCTCAAAGGATAACTCCAATAGGTTTTAAAAGTCCTTATTTCAATTCCTCTCAATAAGTCATATGCATGCTATTTTTCCTAGAGTAATCTTGATGGCTGCCTGATAAAAGTTGCTTGTAGTTGCTGTTTGTTTGATCTTAGAGTGTTAGTAGCTTAATCCTGTTTACTTGTTCTTTGATTTGGATTATATTCTAGCTTTCTGCATTAATTCAGTCACTATTGACCTTGCATTTGGTTTGTAGTTCTAGTAGTGTTAATAGATTGCATTTAGCTCTATTACCTTTCATTTTGATCATTGAGTTTAGACTGCTATAGCTTTTGATTCAGCTTAAATCAGTACTTAATAAGCCCTTGTAAAAGTTTGAATAACCAGTTAAAGGAGTGTTTGGGACTAGCTTAAAAAGAGTTTTCAAGTTTTGAGTTTTGGAATTTTAGAGTTCATTTGTAGTTAATAGGTGTTATAAAAGTGTTTTCAGGCATTTACAAGTCAAGTAGAAGGTCAAAAAGGCAAATGGATTTAAAAATGTTTGGGTCAGTTTTCATTCAGATTTAGTTTTAGAACTTGTCATTTTCAATTGATCAGTATTCATTCCATACTTAATGAAATTTTACCAAATTTGTTTCTATTTGTAGCTTACATCATATAGTTTCATATTCCAAAAGGATTTTATACAGTATTCAATAAGCAGTTAGATATAAGCAAAAATCAGATAAGCCAACTTAAAGCAAGTTTCTGTAACTTGTAAACTGAAATTTTGTATCTCCTTTTCCTATTCATAAACTTGGCAATTTTTCTTTACAAATCCGATTAAGTAGTTGAGTTACATGATTTTTGAGATTTTTAGCTTTTTGAAAAAAAGCTGGTCAACGCTTGGTCAACATAAGCCCAATTTTAGCTTAATTCAGTTTTAGAGCTTATTACTTGATGAAAAACGTTCTAGTTTGATTTCCCATTCCTTAATTCAGTTGCTTAATCAGTTTTAATCAAAAAATCAAGTTGTGACTGATTGGATTTTGCTATAGCTTATTTTGTGCTTATTGATAAGCACTCATTTGCTTATTTCTCATCTTTAGCCAGTTTCCTTGGACACAAGTAGCTTATTTGAGATTTCAAGAGTTTTGCAATTTGTCTCATCAAATTTGGTTGAGTAATAAGCTAGAACGAGCTTATTTTTTATCTTAACCCGTTTTGTTTTAAAAAGTTTTGATAATTGCAATCTAGTCCCTTTTGTTTTAATCAGTTTGTAAATTTGGCTAAAGTTCCATGTTTTTAGGGTTTGCAAGTGTTTAATCCTTGTAGTTTTAAAAGTTGTTAAATTCAGTTAGCAATTTGTTAGTTTGTTACACTTTTGGTTAGTTGGTTATAGATTTTGCAAGTTTGATCCTTGTAGTTAACTGATTTGCACTTTTAGTCCCTAGAATTGATAGAATTTACATTTCAAGTATTATTCTTTCATAGAATTTACAATTTCAGTCCTTTTAGTTTCATGTTTTACATTTTGAGATTTACTTGAATAAAAACGTGGTATTTGCAATATGTTTTACATATAAGTAGTTAATATTTTTCCTTTTTGCAAGGCTTTGTTGAATTAGAAAATAGAATATCCAAGCAAGTTTAACAACCAAGAACAATTAAAAACCCGATATTGGTTGGACTTTCCATTAGCAAGAACTGAGAAAAAACGAACTGCATTATACACAATTTCACTCGCCTAGATGATTTATGGTTTAAGAGATATGATCTAGTTAACGAGGCATGTTGGGAAAATTGTAAGAATAGGGCTACGCTTAATTAACGTAAAATATATTGATTTTTATAAACACTGAAGTGGTAAAACCCACTTGTCGGGAACTATAGACTCATTTTTATATTGATAATTATAGAACCCGAGACCAGACCAATATGAGATATTAAGCTGAGGTCGTTTGAGGCGTTTTAAAACACGAAAAGCTTATAAAATGGATTTGGGCCACAAAAGCCCAAAATACACTTATAATGACTATTAGGCCATTATTAACCACTCAAGGGTGGCCTAGTGGCAAAAAGATTTGTAGCTATCACTCCAAAGTGGGTGAGGTCTCAAGTTCAATTCCCACTAGGTGCAAACAACCTTGAAGTGGCCACGCCAACCTCTTGAAAAAGGAGGGCTTTACCTGGTTTGAGTCTGTGTGGCGGTGGGATCAAACCCCGTGGATTAGTAGGCCAATGAGTCGGAAATCACGGTTACCAAAAAAAACTGAGAGTCATAGGACTCTCGGCTTGTTTGATTCGACGCCACCGAGACCCACTAGGGGCTCGGTTTTGGTTTGTCGTTGGGCGCAACAAGGGAAAAACCCCGACCGCAGGTCGAGGTAGGGTTTTGGTGTTGATCGAGTGCCAACCGAGACCTTCAGGTCTCGGTGGGGCTTCTTTGGCTAACAGTGGGAACCGAACAACTAAGTAGGGGGAACCGGTCACAACCGGTGGGAACCGGTGTGAACCGGTGTGAACCGTGGCTCGACAATGGGAACCACAAGCCACCAGTGGCAACCGGCTAGCCGGTCTAGCCACTGGTAGGGTTGTTTGGCTCGGCTTATGGCTCGGCTTATATGTGGGACCGGGTTTCGGGCTCGGTTAATTTTTAAAACACGGGTTCGGGTCTCGGGTTAAATATTAAAATCAGAAAAACATGTTAATTAAATTAATTACTAGACTTTTTAATTTAATTAATTTCATGACTTAGGTTAAATATTAAATTAATATTACATGTATAACCTAAAGTATTTAACTTAGCTTAATTTAATTAAAACGTGTATTTTTAATTAAATTCCATATAACGTATAGTTTAATTAATTAACCAGTTATTTAATTAATAAGCTATAACCATGACTTGTATTATACTATTTAAATTTTATTTATTATTTATAATCCAACTTATTCTAATTATGGAAACTTACTATTTTTGGAAACCTTCTATTTTTATAAAGTTACTTAGTATTACAATACAAGTATTATAATACACTAATACATGAATAATACACGGCAGAACTTCAGAATAACTACTGTTAACACAGTAAACAGTAAAACATGACAGAATACGTATAACAAGCTAATAACATACGGAACCAGTAAAACACACGTAAATCAGACAACTCATACACGTCCATATTTCTTATGTAGTATTATCCATCGAGGCGGAGTAGTCTTCATCGTTTTCTTTTGCTTCTACTGGACATAAGGTACGGATTTCCCGTCCTTCAGTAAGGACAATCTCTTCCTTCATTAGGATTTCCTGTATGCCGCCAACTGTTTTCCCTAGTAGTTACAAATTAAATGCTTATGTTTATTAGTTACCTTAGCCATATACATGCATGACCAGTTTCACCTTGTTATGGAGGTACCATAACCATAACACTAGAGGCACTAGTGTTATGACTTCACCACGGCGGAGTGATAGCTCGTGGTGTCCCTTTCAGTTATTTGGGCATTATATTTATTATGCTATCATGTGGGGCGTATGGGTGCATCCTAGTTACATGTTTCAGTCAGGATTTCATGGTGAATGTGGTGTGTGCCTTGCATCCTTCACAAGAAGATGATCCCTCCTACCCACTTACCAATTAATTAGAGGCATCCCCTCTAATTTGCATGACGAGGTCACCCCTCTAAGTATTCATGCACGTTGTTGACCTCATGACCTATATTAGCTTTTGGTATATTAATTAATACAGATTTTCTTAAGTAACATAAGCTATGTTTTCAGAACTAAAACCAGTTAACATGACAGACAACTAGGTTTTCCAGGAATTATTCATTTCCGCTGCTATTCATGCTTTATGCTCTTTGTATGCTTTCATATTCTGTGTCTTCCATGATTTATTGTATATCCGTGCATTGAGTGTTATGCTAAGCCGTCTACTTTTCCATGTTCCCAAACGGCAGGTCCCGAAGGTCGCAAGTAGGAACTCCAGAGTATGTGCATTCGGATTGGAAGCTATCCGGCCTCTTTTACCTTTTGCATTTATTCCTACTTTATCATACTTTACTCCTTTTGGACATTGTTTAGTCCTATCATTTACAGTACTTAATATTGCTTGTGTGTGAGTTACTAGACTACTGATGTTTGATTCCGGTATTTCTATTTATGGTCATGAATGTTTAGACATTTACCTTGCATGCTTTGATGACACGCCATAATTTACTGTAGCATTCTATCATAACAAATGGGGTGTTACAGACCATTGTGTAGCTCAATGAGTCTTCGAAAAAAAGACTAAAGTACATCGTGTGAGACACACATCTCGAAGCATTCCTTGAATCTGTGTTGAATAATATCGTGGGTTTTCATAACCTTGATTGAGCTTTACGTCACCGTTTTACACGACACTCGTATATCGATTAAATATTATTTCATTGACCATTCTACGTTTCGACTTCGAATTTCAACGTTCGTTTGTACCTTGGAAACACCACCGTCATCTTAAAATTCATATCCTATAATATAATGTGGTGCTTGTTGGAATACGATTTTACTCCTATAAACTTGTATTATTCCCTTTCATTAAACCTCCTCGCTCCGGGAGTGAAACTCGTTAATATTCCATTTCTTTCTCGGTATGTTTTTTGGAAAATCACGCTGCTAAGAGACCTTCCTAAATTGCATCTTGAAATCTAAGACATGTATGCGGTATTTTAGTTTCTTAGATTATCGTTGGTATTCTTAAACCATTTTTATACTATGTTTTTCTTTACATACTTAATTATAGAATCTGTTCTCTTTCGTCTTTATGGAATCCACAAGTCATGTTTTTACATAAATTCCGGGTCGTTATGAAGTTTGATTAAATTTCAAGATGTGTCGAAAAATTACTTTATGCAGAAAATTTACAGGTAATTTAACGATGTCGAGAAAATATTTTTATAAACTTTAGACTTAAAAATATATTTCTACTTGTCGAGACGGTCGTTTGGAAATAAAATTTGACCTGTAACTCTAAAAAACGAGCAAGTTACGCTCATATGAATTTTGTAAAATTTAAGAATTAATTTTCTGCATATATGAAAACTTGGTGCTGATGTAGAACTGCAGGGGGTAAAATTTTCATTTTCTGGTATGATACAGTTGTCAGTCGAAACACAAAAGTTGTCTAGAATTTCGTTTTACGTCTACCGCGAAGGAACTAGTGTTGAAACTGATATTCTACTTTCTTAAAAGAATACTTATGTCGAATAATTTTCGATATGCACGCATATGGATTCCTTTATCCTTTATTCTATACGTCACCTATTTGTCATTATATTCTATCTTTCTTTTCCTCTATGGTACCAACGATTTGGATCGAGACTTGAAGTTCTTATTTCCACATCTTTCGTCATCATTTTTAATACGTGTCTCATGACGATTCCGACTAAACCTTTTGAAACTCTATCATTATGTAAGCATTTTATCGATTCTCTAATTAATTACTCTTTACAACTCTCGTGTAACCCACTCGCTATTTTATAAGATATCATCATCTCACCATATATACAAAATTGTTATTGTTTTTACGAATAATTTTACCAGTTTGTACTACTGGGCCTTATAAAATACTTGAAAAATACCTTATAAAGTTAATTGACATTGTTTTAGATGTATTTTTACAATTTATTTTACTTTGGTCTTATAAGAGAATTCTTGTAACATTAAAGTTTTTGATTTAAATATCAAGCGAATTACTTACTTGCGAAAAAATTCATAAATCATATTAAATTATGTTTTACAACTGGCATGTTGTTTTTATATATAAAAATATAATAAATGTAACACTAGCTTGACGAAACTGAGCATCGCATTGCTAGTCCCTAAATTATGCATGGCCTGATCACCTATGCGTAATTTAGAAGGAGCCATGCGAGGCTGAATAGTAGTCACCTTAAAATCTTGTTAAAACAAAATTATGAAAGCTTTTACGCGTTATGAAAGTAAGTACAAGTTCATGACAAATGCATATGTTTCTTTATCTTTTCTTGAACGAGTTACGTGTCTGAGAGTATAATCTATTTTTCTTTACTCAATGAGCTTTGCTCTAATTGTTACCTCATTTTCTCTCATGATACAATTCTATTTACCACTCGTCTAGTTACTGACTATTGATCGTACTTGGAAGTTCTAGTGTTTTCATACTTTCTCCTCGACCAACTTTGTTTGAGTAAATTTTGGTATACCTTCGTAATATCCCCAGACGAGAATAACGATTTATGACTGTACATGAATAGTGATATCATACATTCGCCATGATGTGTGTCAAATTCTATTGCCTCGAAAGTCGCTTGTGTAAATCATGTGCTGATTTCGCTCTCTAATTGCCAATGTTGTTCATTTTACTTGAATCATACACAAGTGACTAATTAAGAATTTTCTTTGATTCAAAAATTGTTGTAAAGATTTTATCTTTCAATCGTGTATCGATTACCGAGAAATTTATAAGCCGAAGTTGGTGACACCAACTGCACTCAAGAAGTGATGAGTTGCTATTGTTTCTTATTGTCACATCGTCGACACCTATATTTCGTCGCATCCTTTGAGGAATTCGTACGACTTTCGCTTCATCCCCTTGTACCGTTGCTTACATACTAGTTATTAACTATTAATCACTTCATATTCGTTTGCTATCTTGTCATTTTATGAAAACTGAATATGTCCCCTTTTTATCATTTGAGACATTAAACACCTTTATGGATTTCTATATATTATTATAAACTTTTAAGAAAATTCTACAAATTTTACCAAACATTTAAATTACAAAAATAACTGTCTCAAGCTAAAATATCAAATCTATAAATTTTCTTTGTAAAATTTTAACTTATGTATAAGATGACATCATACATTACCTTTTGAACTGTTTTGATTTTTCATCATATTTTAATTCCAGCATAATGAAATTACCGTCTTAATTCATTCCTATTAAGGATTATAAATAATTCGGAAATTAGATTTTCTCTAATCGTAAAAAAACCAAGTTTTAACAATAATTTCATACAATCATCCCAAGGTTTCTCCAGACGATCAAAATAAAACTTGAACCTAGTTTACTTCTATTTTGAACACTATCTTGATCAAGAAAAGACTTAGCGATTGGTTACCCATTAGATATACATTTTTGCTTTAATCTCTATATAACATAGTTAAAACCCTCCTTTTTCTTAGTAAAGTGAATTATTGTGCTTTACGGTTTACGCGATTCACAATTCCCCATTGATCATTAATCTTAATCCGTTTTATTGCAGCTTGTCCGTTTTAGCATTAATCATGTTTTTCATATTTCTTATTACCCTATCGTAATTAAAGACCAATTCAAAGCAAATTATCCTTATTTGTTCCCGTCTCTTTCCGTCTCCAGTTGAGCTCTAAGGGACCAGAGTTCCTTTAGGGGGGTCGACTATGAGAACTCGTATTTTTCCAGGTAAGTAAATTATGCTTTTATTCGTACTTCTTGATTTTACAATTTTTTACTTGTTCCTCTTTACTTTTCATAAGTAAATCCTGAGATCTCGAGAATTTTAATTAAATTATATTTTAATTATTTTTCTGATCATTGATAATATTTTATTCGGAATTATATATATTTTTTTTCATATTCATTCACTATAATTACCCGAAATTTAATATCAACATTTAGACCGAGCTCTAATCTTATTCCTAATATTCGGACCAATAATTATTAGTCGACTTTTAATTTGTCGTGTTCGTTCAATGAGTAATATTGAATTCTCGGCTAACCAACAAGGTTAAGATTTTAACGTATCGAATACGTGTCATTTATTATTTATCAGCAAAGTATATGTCCTACATTGACCGTAAACATTTTTGTTATGACATAGAAATATTTTCTATTGTCGTCGTTTTAATTTCTTATTTTACGAGCATCTTTCGTAATTTACATTAAACCATTAAGCGTCATTCGTTATATAATGCGTTAATGTTTATTAAATCATAAACTCTCATTTAATTATCAAAATATCAACGTTATCCGAATGTCGACGTTTATATTTTATATTGAGCGTTTATTTTTCGTGGTTTAGCGCTTATCTTCTAAATCACGTAACTTTTAAAATATCGGACTTCGATAATACGCACTTTTACAAATTGTGAGACAAAAGTTAATTAATAAAACAATTAACCCTCAAAACCTCCTTATATACGGATGTCAAATATCATAGTCCAATATATATAATATTTTCTTTGATAACACCATTCATATGTGTCGTGACACGTCAAGGACAGGTGTTAGATTGATTCTTCATGTTTCATACGACACATGATAATAACCAATTCATTTCTTTTTGCAAATTTTGTA
Organism: Glebionis coronaria; assembly: GCA_025667525.1. NCBI lineage: Eukaryota > Viridiplantae > Streptophyta > Magnoliopsida > Asterales > Asteraceae > Glebionis > Glebionis coronaria. Next base: position 585,767,472 of record CM046874.1, on the reverse strand, counting down.
TATCAGTTGTTGTGCTCTTTTGACCGTACAACAACATATTCATCAAAACTTTTGCTTAAGAAAGTTTTAGTTAGTTTTCATAGTTGGTTTGTTTCTTCTATAAAAACTACATAAATAAATGTTAATCCCATATCAATCCATAACACAAGATTTAGAAGAGATATTTAGAGAGAGAAAGAGAAGAAAAGTAGAGAGAAACTAGAGAGATTTGGAAGGTTAAACACTTTAGGGAGAGAAAGTAAAATGGTAACCAACACCCTCTTCCACACATGGAAGAGGGTTTATATACCCTTGGCATATGGGCCGTGGGTTTAGTATCCTTGGGCCGGGCTTGGCTTTGTTTTGGGCTTACGCCCCTAACATATACAATATTAGCTTAAAGTCCAAGCCCGGTTAACCCGACTAACCTATTACAATACAAGACCATTAACGACTAAGATGACCTATTACATTCTAGTTCGACTATATAAAATATAGGGCAAACAATCTCCCCCAATGTACCGGTCATCTTAAAAAGCTTAAAAAGCATAAGATGATTGAGTGAATACATTCTTGTAGAGGAGATCTTCCTTCTTTGGTCTTGTATCTTGGTCTTGATCTTGTTTGTAACGGCTTTTTTCCTTCATGCTTTCGTGATCTTTATCTTGAGCCTTTGTCATTTGACTTTGAGTGCTTGAGATCTTCATCTGTGCTCCTTGTGACTAAGATGACCTATTACATTCTTACATTCTTAGGTATCTTGATTATCGCCATCTTGTGTTCTTGTGACTTCTGAATCGACATCGGTTACACAGCTACGCCACCTTCTTGATATTCAGCAACATATATAGACACGGATAAAATGGCTTTAAACATTTCATCCTAACTCTGGTAGCGTTTTACCTCCGGTCGGTGAAGACCGTTTAGACGGTATTAGATACCGTACCTGTGATCGGGTAGATTCGATTAAGAATCTCCTTGACAGGGTTTCCCGGCGGTAGTAGCCAGTTCTCTTTACTCGACCGTCTCAAAGCAGACTGTGAACGTAAAGAGTGAATCATAAGGATAAATTATCCGTCTGATTAGAGTCGTCAATTCAGAATTCCTAGAACAAGTTTGATTCAATAAGAATCGCACCATTGTTGCTTTCTAGTTTGTCACAAGCTTGATTCATAGAGAATCTTGGGAGTTACCTACCGCAGTGCTGTTTGATGTTGACACTAGAAGGATTTCCATTCGTCACTGTGAACACTAATGAGTATCACTCTGAATGTTCTGGCAAGATCACATGGATTTTGCGAAGAAACCTGGAATCAAGTTTGAATCAATTAAGAATCCAAACTTAGTTTCTTTCCAGTTCTCACAAGTTTGATTCGTGTAGAATCGCACAAGTTACCTACCATGAGCTTGTTTGATGCTGGCTCAAGCAGGATTTTCATCTTCATTGTGAATCGTATCACTCATATGTTCTGGCAATATCACAAGGATAATGCGTAGGACTCGATTGTGTCCTAATGAGATGATAGATAGATCTCGTTTGGCTCTAGACTCAATAAGTGCATTTTGGTAATCAGAGGCTGGAGCAGACTGTCACCTTTTTAATATTAACTGACTCAGAGTGAGAAAGTTAATAGATACATGTTGATCTCCGTGACAATGAGACAAGTTTCTTTTGAGAGAAACTTGAATGGCTGGGGAAGGGTTGTGCATCGCATCATTGGGTCCATGACACTTGTCTTCAAAAGATGTGTTAACCCGGTTTCTACCTAAGTTGCATAGAATATTCAACTCCTTCAATGCTTACCAATACGTCATCATTAGCACCTTGTTGTGATTGTTCTAGTGCTAACTTAAGTAATTGGCTCGCATTCAGCTTCATTTCACTCCATCTTTCCTAAGGACAACTATTTCTAGCTATGGAATGTCCTTGGGTAGATCCCTCCGGTTCTGGTTGGATCATAGGACTTAGTTTCCTATCCTAAACCACCTTTTGACTCCATCGTTCCGTCGTGGATAGTAGGTTGTTTTGGGTAAAGATCGTAACCATAAAACCATTGAAAACCATTCAAAGTGCTTGATAAAAATCAAAACTTTTAACACTTTGAAAGTTTTATATTTTCGAAAAGCTCCCCCTACACACATGCGTTGATATACGAAATAGTTTGGCATGTGAAGGAAAGAGTTGCGCTTGAGTCTTTAAGATCACATATTGCGATATATTACATTTTAATCACATTTTCTCCCCTATCTCTAATATAAAAACATAATATTAGAGATACCAATTGATTAAAATATGACATTTTCTAAAAACCGAATGGGAGAGAAACATGTGTGCACGCATGAATCATGGAACTTTTGTGGTCGGGTTTCTCCCCCTCAACAATATATGTGTGTCATGAAACAAAATTTGACAAAATTTTGGAAAAACGACACCATAAAATATGTTGAGGTACGGAGTTGAGATGCCTTTACCGATAAAGTATATTACATATAACAGTTTTAAACCATTTTCGGAATGTGTTGGATACATAAAATATGACAATTTCTTAGATGTACCCAACAGCATTAAAGGCTTGATTTTAATACGCTCCCCCTCAAAAATTGATCAAAATAAAATATGACAATTTTGAGATATAAAAACCACATATGAGGAAGGGAGTGTTGAACACACAGTTTTGAAAGATTTAGAAAAACCTTTTGAGAAATTCTTGAAAATTTGTGTTCAACAGTTTTGAAATAAATTCCGATTTACATGAGCTCAAAACTTTGAATGTTTTGTGACTATCTCATGACCGAGAAAAATTAATTTCCCGTTGTGAAGGATAAGTTATCATCCGTGATAAACTTTCCTTAAGTGGAAGTACGAGTTCTAAGCTGACATTTACTTAGAAGTCGTTTTTCATGAACTTAAAAACTTGAATGTTTTTATAGGAAGCTCATGACCGAGAAATATTAATTTCTCGTTGAGAAGGATAAGTTATCGCCCGTGATAAACTTTCCTTATTTGAGGTCCGAGTCCTAAGTTGTGATGTGCTTAGAAGTCATTGTGAGAGAATATCAAGCAGTTTCATTTGCCAAAACCTCCAAGTCTTCTGGAGTCATATACTTCATACCAAGACGGCCAACGAGACACTGAAACCTATTTTGAGATAGGGATTTAGTAAACAAGTCTGCTATCTGGTACTCAGTTCTGACAAAGTATAATTCCACGATACCACGTTCCACTTGTTCCTTGATGAAGTGATATCTGACTGCAATGTGCTTGGTACGAGAGTGTTGAACCGGATTGCAAGATATGTCTATGGCCGAATTTGAGTCACAATACATAGGTATTTTATCAAAGTGGAAGCCATTATCCGTGAGTTGAGTTCTCATCCAGAGGACTTGAGCACAACACGCGGATAGAGCCACATATTCTGCTTCAGCTGATGAGAGCGAAGTGCAATCCTGCTTCTTTGACGACCAGCTCACAAGCTTGTCTTCCCCTAGAAATTTTACGCTACCAGAAGTGCTTTTGCGACTATCAAGGCAACCTGCATTGATGACGTATAGTCCCCAGTCGGGTCATGAACCCGGCCCACGGGTACTACCCGTATCCGGCCCATCACAGATGGGTGAGAATAATGTCATTTGAGCTTATGGGTTTGGATGAACAGTAACCGCACACATGTGTGCGGCCCACGGCCCGGCATGACCGGTACAGGGTTAGACAGAATCATATTCTATCTCTAAATATGATTCACTCCAAAGAAGAGGATATTCACTCACCATAATTAGAAGATAACAATCAATCTAATTCTGGTGCTTATCCTTTCCTTGGGGCCGAAGCATCGGTGACAGCCCATTAGGGTTTCACTGCCTATAAAAGGAACCCCCAAGGGTTCCACAAAGGTATTACGTTCTATACTCTCAACTCACTCGATTCTCATAAACCCTAAACCGATACTTACTCTCACGCCGGAGTCTAATCGTGGGAAACATTCCCACGGTAAGTCTAACGCGTGTTGTTTGGTGTGCAGGATCCCAACCATATAGTTCACTTGGTGCAGGAGCCGGAGCCCAGCCAACCTGAATTAAGCCTAATTCGGGTCTAGCGAGGATCACCCAACTTTTGCATCAACAAGTTGGCGCCATCCGTGGGACCCATTACACTAAGCTAGAGCAAAATCTCATCTTGAATTCTCAATGACGAAGGGGCATCCGCAAGCTAATCCCAAGAACATAAATCCTGGAAATTGGAAGTCCCAAGGGGAAGGGATACTCATCCCCAATCAATCCCCTAGCCGTCCAACGGGCGGACAGAACAACCGTAGTGGTTTTCAGTCTATGGGAGTGACGAGCACGATCTCTATGACTCCTCCACCTACTTCGACCCTGGACAACCCTGACCTAGGGAGTGCGCCCAATCCCCCTAACAAGGAGCCGCGCAGACCATCGATTGAGGAAGAAGTAGAAGTCCAACCACTCAGCGAGGAAGATCTCACTCGGGTTCTCACGCAGAACTTTGATAGGTTCATCCCAGGGATTGCTTCAAGGTTGAATCTAGGAAGGAACTTCCAGTCCAGACTCAACTTTAGCAACGCCAGACCAAGCACCTCTTCCCAAAATCAGAGGAAAAGGAAGACCTGGCCTCAGGAGCGGGGCCTCTTCGAGGAAACTCCCCAACCTAGAAATGTGTTTGAGCGCATAGGAGACCGCCTCATGCAGGAATTAACACAGTCTCGGGAAGGAGAGAAGTCCGACGGTTCACCTGAGCGACCAGATCTGGAACTGACCAGAGCCACTCGCCGCACAAGTGTGTGGGATAGGATGAACACTAGAAAGAAGGCTCTTGGCTCTTCTCAAAAGAGCGGTCCTCACCCAAGAGATGGGGCACCACCCCCCCTCTCCAGATCCATCAGTAGAGGACTCGGATGACCATCCGCCCAAGCGTCGCCGACCTAGGCGTACCCCTCTACCACCACCAAACAATGATGAGTATTACGGTGGACCCTATTATCGAGAGGCATAAGCGTAGGATCTTTCCCGCCCGTGGTGTGACCCATGGGAAGACCCTAGGCTCACCCGTCCATGGGCGGATCCCAGGGAAGATCCTTTTACTCTCCGTATACGGAACTACTCCGAGGACACCAAACGTCGCATGCCGGCGTGTGTCAAGACCTATGATGGAACTGGTGATCCGGATGATCACCTCAAAATATTTGATACGCAGGATAAAATTGAGCGATGGCCCATGCCTATATGGTGCCAAATGTTCAATTCAACCTTGATCGGCAATGCCCGTGACTGGTTTGAGGGACTCCCTCCACGAAGCATTGATAGCTTCACGGAACTACGCACTGCGTTCAAGAATAATATACTCAGCGGAAGAAGTATAATAGGGATCCGGTCTCATTGGCAACTGTCAAGCAACGGCCGGGGGAGTCTACAGAAGCCTTCACTGAACGCTTCAACGACGAGTGCACACGCACAAAGACAATGCCGGAACTCCTGAAAATCTCCGACTACATGCACGACATAACAGACAGGGAATTAATCAGGCGTCTCAACGACAAGCGTCCTGAGAGATATGATGATCTCATGGAAAGGGTCAGAAACTTCATAGAAGGAGAAACGGCGGTTGCCGCGGCTTACCCTTCAAAAGGAAACGGCTACCGATCAAACGACCAGTCCAGGAGGCAATCGGGCGGTCAAAGCAATCAGAACAATAGTAGGGGCTCAGACTATAAGAGCCAAAACAAAGGAGGACGGCCGGAAGATAAGTTTACCCCCCTAAAGATGTCCTACCGGGAGATCTTGCTGACGGAAGGGGAAAATTTTCCGAGGCCTCCCCCAATGACAACTCCGTCAGACCGTCGGCAAGGAAATCGCTTCTGCGAGTTCCATAATGACAAGGGCCATGGCACGGAGGAGTGTATCCAGCTCAAGAAGCACATTGAGCCACTGATCAAATCAGGTAAACTCAAGCATTTGGTTAAGTATTGGAAGGATGAAAAAGACAACAAGAAGTATGACAAGAAGGATCCCCAAAAGGACAAACCTTCGACCATATACATGATCCAATCCAGACAACACCGCACGAGGCAGAAAATTGGCCAAAAATTTTCACGCGGCAGTGAAATCTCATTCCCTCCCATCACAGCAAGCGATGTGATTGATGCGCCTCTCACTATGGAGATAAGCATTGGAACACACAACGTTCGTCGCATGTATGTGGATGGAGGGTCATCAGCAGAAGTACTGTACGAACACTGTTTTGTGTAGTTACGGCCAGAAATAAGAAGCCAATTAGTGGAGACACCATCTGGCCGATAGGGAAACTGCGTCTGCTTATAACCATTGGGAATGAGGAACACTCCACTACTACGTAGATGAACTTCATGGTGATACGCTCACATTCTCCGTACAATGGGATCATAGGCAGACCAGGTATTCTGGCTATACGGGCGGTACCTTCCACGGCACACGGAATGATCAAGTTCCCTGTTGAGGGAGGAATCGTCACCATTTACAACACAATCATACCAGCATCCGAGTGTCATACCGTGACAACACCGGCTCCACCTGTTCCACCCAAGGATGGGTCACCACCTCCCAATTGGAGGGTGGCAATCCATCCTGACTATCCGGAACAGGAGGTCTCCATAGGGGGGCGCTCTCGGATAGCGGCAAAAGGGCCATGTGCTCTCTTTTAAGTGCAAACCTAGATATATTCGCATGGGAGCCAAAGCATATGACATGCGTACCACGCGCGATAGCAGAACATAAGCTCCAAATCCGCCAGGGGTACCAACCCGTCAAGCAAAAGAAGCGCGGCCAGGCGCCTGAGCGCAGCCAAGTGATATTGGAGGAAGTACGGAAACTAGTGGACGCAGCTATCATGCGCGAGGTATACTACCACGAGTGGTTATCCAATCCGGTCATGGTCAAAAAACATGACGGAAGTTGGCGCATGTGTGTGGATTTCACGAATCTGAACAAAGCCTGTCCACAGGATTGTTACCCGTTACCGGAGATTGACTGGAAGGTGGAATCCCTATGTGGATATCCCTTCAAGTGCTTCCTAGACGCATATAAAGGATACCACCAGATCCAGATGGCGGAGGAGGACGCAGAAAAGATGGCGTTCCATACTAGTCAAGGCGTATATTGTTATACGAAAATGCCGTTTGGACTAAAGAACGCCAGTGCTACATACCAGCGGCTTGTGGACAAAGCCTTTGACTCACAGATAGGCCGCAACCTGAAAGTCTATGTGGATGACTTAGTCATAAAAAGTCATACGGAGGATGCACTTCTTCGGGATGTCCAAGAGACATTCGACACACTGAGGAGGATTAATATGAAGCTAAATCCAAAGAAATGCACGTTTGGGGCAATGGAGGGAATGTTCCTTGGATATATGATTGATCCAAATGGCATCAAACCTTGTCCAGAAAAAACGGACGCAGTAATACAGCTGCCATCCCCTCAAAAACGAAAGGAGGTGCAATCCTTAAATGGGAAGCTGGCCGGGCTAAATAGGTTCCTATCAAAGTCCGCAGAGAAGTCATTACCCCTATTTAAGACACTCAAGAAGTGCATTAGGAAGGGAGACTTCCGGTGGACAAAGGAAGCCGAGGAAGCCTTTGGCCAACTCAAGCAGCACCTTGCATCTCTCCCTATGCTAGTAGCTCCCCGGCCAAAGGAGGAACTCATTATGTATCTCTCAGCCACACATGGAGCAATAAGTGCGGTACTCATGACGGATAGGGATACGGTACAAACTCCGGTCTACTTCATAAGTAGAACATTACAAGGGCCGGAGTTGAATTACTCCTCTATGGAAAAATTGGTTTTGGCACTAGTGTTTGCTACAAAGCGGTTGCACCGATACTTTCAGGCGCACCCAATTGTAGTCATTACTGACCAACCAATAAAGCAAGTCATCTCTAGACCGGATGTGGCAGGGAGGCTACAAAAATGGAGCATTCTATTAGGGGAGCATAATATATCTTATAGGCCAAGGACGGCTGTTAAAGGCTAGATCTTGGCAGATTTCTTGATAGAGAAGCCGGATGAGGAAGGACCAATCGTTAAACAAGACAAGACTCCAACAGAACCATGGGTGTTATTTACGGACGGATCTTCGTGTACGGATGGGTCAGGAGCTGGTCTCATCCTCACAAATCCGGAAGGAATGGAGTTTACGTACGCCCTCCGTTTTGAGTCCCCAGTCGGGTCATGAACCCGGCCCACGGGTACTACCCGTATCCGGCACATCACAGATGGGTGGGAATAATGTCATTTGAGCTTATGGGCTTGGATGAACAGTAACCGCACACATGTGTGCGGCCCATGGCCCGGCATGACCGGTACAGGGTTAGACAGAATCATATTCTATCTCTGAATATGATTCACTCCAAAGAAGAGGATATTCACTCACCATAATTAGAAGATAACAATCAATCTAATTCTGGTGCTTATCCTTTCCTTGGGGCCGAAGCATCGGTGACAGCCCATTAGGGTTTCACTGCCTATAAAAGGAACCCCCAAGGGTTCCACAAAGGTATTACGTTCTATACTCTCAACTCACTCGATTCTCATAAACCCTAAACCGATACTTACTCTCACGCCGGAGTCTAATCGTGGGAAACATTCCCACGGTAAGTCTAACGCGTGTTGTTTAGTGTGCAGGATCCCAACCATATAGTTCACTTGGTGCAGGAGCCGGAGCCCAGCCAACCCGAATTAAGCTTAATTCGGGTCTAGCGAGGATCACCCAACTTTTGCATCAACATGCGTGATCAGAATCTGAAAAAGCTGTTAGATGAAAACCGGTTTCCTTCGGATACCAGATTCCCATGTGAATGGTATTCTTAAGGTACCGAAAGATCCGTTTAACCTCTTTGAGGTGCTTTTGAGTAGGTCTGGCTTGATATCATGCACAATAGCATGTGGCATGATGAATATCATGTCTGCTGGCTGTAAGGTACATAAGTGACCCGATCATACTGCGATATCGCGTTTGATCTACGGGATATGAGTACAAGTCAGCGTCTAGAGATTTGGTCGACAATGGTGTACCAACGCGAGCACATGAGGTCATACCATACTTTTTAAGTATCTCTTGAGCATACTTAGCTTGGTTAATAAAGATACCACGTGGGGATTGATGAATCTGGAGACCTAAAAATAATTTTAGCTCCCCCATCATTGACATTTCAAATCTGCTGTGCATTAATTTTTCAAAACGTTTTGGAAGTTTTGGGTTTGTAGAACCAAAATAATGTCATCAACATAAACTTGCACCAGCAGTATGTCATCCCCATATTTATTAGTAAAGAGAGTAGTACCAATAGAACCTTTGGAAAATCCTTTGGAAACCAAGAAGTTTGATAGTTCTTCGTACCATGCCCTTGGAGCTTGTTTAAGGCCATATACAGCCTTCTTGAGACGATAGACTTTGTCAGGATGATGAGGATCGATGAATCCTTCCGGCTGATTCACATACACTTCTTCCTTTAAATGACCGTTGAGAAAAGCAGTTTTAACGTCCATCTGAAAAACCGTGAAGCCCTTATGTGCAGCATAAGCAAGGAATATCCTGACAGCTTCTAAACGAGCAACTGGAGCGAATGATTCATCGTAGTCTATGCCTTCTTGTTGACGGTATCCCTTAACCACAAGACGAGATTTGTTTTTGATGATGGTTTGTTCTTCATCCAGTTTGTTTTTCCAGATCCATTTGAAATCTAAAACTGACATTCGATAGGGTCTGTCAACAAGTTCCCAAACATTTAGGCGTTCAAACTGATGAATTTCGTCTTACATTGATTCAATCCACGCATGATCAGTCATGGCTTGTTTGATGTTTGTAGGTACAGTTGAACTCATGGTGAGTGCATACATACACACATCGCCATCGGTTTCGAGTTGTCTGCGTGTTCGAACTGGTTGTGAAGGATTTCCAATGACTTGCTCCAATGGATGATCACGTGTCCAATGGTGAGTGGATGGATATCGTTAGTTTAATGTATACATGTTGGACAGATCAACATGTTGAGTAGAAGACTCGCCGACTTCGTGTACCGGTGTACCGAACGGGTTGATAAATTTTTCTTCGTCATGTTGTACATTGACTGCTTGATTGTTGTTTCCTCCTTCAGCATTAACGGTTGGTGATGTTGGTTGTATGACAGTTCCTTGAGTTTGTTGAGTATCAGATGGAATTGTCTCTTGAGCAACGGTTGCGGAAGTAGATGCAGTTGTGTCTTGTTGATTTTGTTCGGGTGCATCAGCAGCATTGACAGCGGAAGGCTTTGACACAACTTGATTGTTTCCATAGTAATATTCATCAAACATTGGATCATATAAATCAACCAACTCATTCATTTGTGTCATATCCGTCGAGTCTACTGTAGGAGTATTTTGTTGACATTCTTGCACGGGACGTACACTGTTTTTTGTAGGTGCCATTGTTGGACATTGAGGAGCGGGACTTGAGCTGTTGTGATCAAGTACCATTTGTGGTAATTCGTCAAAGTTCACATGAATTGTTTCGAGAATAATCTTTGTTCTCTTGTTATAGACCCGATATCCTTTTGACAATGTAGCATACCCCACAAAAATACATGCATCACCTTTTTCTTTCATCTTGTCGAGATTCTCACCGTCTTTGAGAATGTAGCATAAAGATCCAAATACGTGAAAGAATTTGACAGAAGGTTTCCTGTCATTAATGATGTGGTAAGGTGTCTTTTCATGCCTAGGGATGATGAGAGAATGATTTTGAGTATAACAGGCAGTTGCAATTGCTTCAGCCCAGAAGAATAGTGGTAATTTTGAAGCAGAAAGCATTGTTCGAGATGCCTCAACCAAAGTGTGGTTCCGTCTTTCGACAACGCCGTTTTGTTCAGGAGTTCGAGCAATAGACGTTTGATGTTCGATGCATTCTTCTTGAAAGTAAGACTGCAAGTTCTTGTTCAAAAATTCAGTACCCCTATCTGTTCTTACGGTTAAGACTTGAGCTTGAAGATTGCGTTGTATCATCTTGAGAAAGTTTTTGAGAACCTCTGGTGTTTCATCTTTGGACCTTAAGAAGAAAGTCCATGTGTATCTAGAGTAATCATCAACAATCACGAGAATATACTTTTTCCCGTTAATACTCTCTACACGCATGGGACCACATAAATCCATGTGTAGAAGTTCTAATCGTCCTTTTGAGCTAGGGGTAGTCTTTGTTTTGAAAGACTTTTGTTTTGCTTCCCTAACTCACAAGAAGAACAAAGATGGTCTTTGACGAATTTTAACTTAGGAAGACCGGTCACAATATCATTCTTCAAAAGCAAGTTGATGGTGTCAAAGTTCAGATGTGACAATCGTTGATGCCATAACCATGCTTGAGAGGATGAAGCTTTCGCCATTAAGCAAATTGGATTTGTTGAAGATGTGTCTTGAAGAGTTACTGTGTAGAGATCAGAACCACGAGAACCTGTAAGAAGGTCATTCCCATCGTAGTCTCTAACATAACAACTAGTTTTCCGAAACGCCAATTCCAAATCCGCATCACAAAATTGACCAACGGAGAATAAATTGTGATTCAGTCCTTCGACGTAATAAACCCGTTTTATAGTGATATTCCCTTGAACCAAATCTCCATATCCGAGTATCGGGTAAACTGATCATTTCCAAACCGTACCGTACCCAGAAACTTCTTCACGAAGTTAATTAGAAGCTTGAGATTGCCCGTCATGTGCTTAGTGCACCCAGAGTCCATTATGAAGAGAATGATCTCGACGAGCTGCATAAGAATTATGAGACAATGTAGATTTTGACAAATGGGAGCCCATGATGGCAGTGGGTTCCAAAATATTAGTAGACCTAGATGTAGATTCTAGAGGCAAGCTAATATTCATAGTCCCAATTAATAAAGTGGTTGTCTTAGGTACCCATTTGTATCTGGGTGGTGTAAATTTCGAGTACCCCGTGTACATGTCCTAATCATGTTCTCATAAAGCTTCTTTAACCTGTTTTGTTTACGCAGAGTAGTGGATTCGAACACACTTAGTTTCTTAAGTGGTTGGACAGTGGATTGGTTCATGGTTCTTGTGGGTTTTCTAGTACTAGTGGGCACAAGAGTAGGCTTCCTAGTTCTAGCATTCACGCCATTATGATTAACAGCACAAGCAGCATGATAAAAGTACGAGCACATTTTCCACATTTAACACAGACAAATTTAGCATTCGAAGTCTTAATATTCAAACTGTCATTACATGCAGTTACAGACGTTTTATTCTTAGAAAACTTAAAATTCCTACGGTGGTCTTCTACTTCCATCTTCTTCCCTTGACTATTGTTAGGCATGACTCTATCTTGCATTCTAGTGCTCTTAAGTTGTGGTCCGCTAATGCTAGTAGTAAGAGTTATTCCTGTAGAAGAAGACACGCGTTGATTAGTTTTCTTAGAATTCTAAGGTAACCGCGATGTTCCAGTGTGAGTGGGCCTAGTGTTCATCTTATACATTCCTGGTGCTATCACATTTGTGCTCTTATCATTTCTTAATTTAGGCAAAGTCTGTGGGGGTTTTCCCAAAATAGATGATTTAGGGCATTTAACCGCATTCGGTTGACGAACAGCGGATGGTTTACCCAAATCAGACTTTCCTTTCAGTTTCGCAATGAGCTTTTGTAACTCACTGATTGTTATGTCTCTTTCTTGTAGCTGAGCTTTCAAATCATTTATCGCAAAATATTTTTCATTTAAAGTACGAAACAAAGATGCTGCAATTTCGCGACATTTTTTATGATTGTGAGATTGATCATCACTTTGTGAAGCAAGTTCAAGGGTGTGAAAACTTTTCTCAAGATTAAAAAATCTATTCTCAAGTTCTTTGTATGACTCAACCTTTTTTGAAAGATCAACCTCAATATTGTGACATTTATCAACAACTAAAACATTCAGATGATCTATACGATAGAATTTCCGCGAAAGTCGATCAATTTCGTTAGATAGTTGGGTTTCTTGTGTCTTTAATTTAGTTTGAAGAAAAGCAACTTCATCTTCAAGAGATTTGACATATCCTAAATCAGTTGTCATTTCTTCAGTGAGAGCATTATAAAACATTTCCACATTGTTTGAAAGGTCATCGATGGTTGGGACAATACATTGTTGAATGACGACTTCTAGTTGTGGGTGAGGTTTAATATTCCAAACGGTATCTCTAGAAACTTTTTCATAATCGACAACACCTTTGTATAAATTTAAAACCCCTTGTTTTATAAATTCAAATTGCTGAACACTTTTACATTTTTCATCCCATTTATGTTTTTCATCCAAAATTCGCTTTTCTAACAAGATTGACTGCTTTTTGAAACCCCTTTTTGAAGAACTTTTCGTTTCCGTGTGATTATCCGTTGGTGGAATATTTGGAAAATAGTCTTGTTCATATGAACGCTCTTTTTGAGGGACAAAGTTAATGACATGTTTCTCATTCCATGCGGTGTAATCATAAGGTGCGATGAAGTCATTTAGGTTGGATTGACGTTCTGCGTCACGACGAAGGATTTCTTCGGAGTCGGGGGAAAGCATAAGGGCAAGATTATCATTATAGAAACCGATATCATAAAGACCAGGCTTGATTGTTTGAACGTTCTTGAGATATTCAGGCTTAACAAAACTCGTTTTCATATTTCTATTGAGCATATTCATAGTTTGAATAGACTGACCCGTTTTGTAAACAATGTTGTTTAACGTGTCGAATCTCTTTTCCAAAGCAAGAATTTTTTCAATATCCTTTTCTTCACGAGTTTTATAAAGCTCAGTTTGTTCTTTGTTAACCGACTCTAATTCAGTAATCTGGAGTTTATGTAGTAGCAGTTGTTCTTCAAGGTCCAATATCTTTTGTTTTGACATATGAATTTCGTGTGTTACTTCAGAACAATATTGTTCATTGAGCACCTTACGTTCATATACCAAACCATTAGCTATCGCAACCCGTCGATCAGCTTCTTTTACATAATCACACTCTTTAAGCCTATCTATCTCCTCGTCTAAGGATGTGTTTGCTTGCTTCAGACGTTTATTAGCCTCTTTGTTTTCATTAATTTCACGTTGTAAAGAATCAGTAATAGATGCAAGAAAATCACGGTCCTCTTCCGAGTCAGTATCCTTAGTAGCATTTCCGTCATCATTACACATATGTTGTGAATCCGTAGAGATATTGATATCCTCTATTTCCATTACATATGTGTCATTGATGCTTTCGGGTTGCTCAGGATGTCGTCGTTCATTAGCAAACACATTATAGTTATCATATGATGGTACCTTTTCAATTAGCTCAGTATCAAAGATAGGTCCAGAAGTATCAGCACTCTCTGGAATCACTTCTTGAATCTTTGCCATGTACACATAATGTGCCTCCAACTCTTGATCATCGGCTTCATCATTAGTATCGTCACGCCAGTCAACTTCATCTGCTGTGAGTGGAATTCCTGCTTCTTCTTTCTTACACATCAACATCTTTTCCTTGTGATATCCCGAATCCTTAACCTGTTTTGGCTTCTTACATTCCCTAGCCATGTGCCCAAATCCCTTGCAGTTGAAGCATTAAATCCCAGTCTTCTGCACCACCGGAGTGCCTACAATATCTCTAGCCCCAACTTGATTCAGCATCCTCTGATTATCATACCTAGCATCACGATCATACCTAGGTGCATGATCAACTTCCTTATATCTAGCATTGGATGATGATCTGAGGTTGTTGTTGGTAGGTTTGTAGATCTTCTTATAAGTTGTGGTGAGTAAAGACATGAGTTCCTCAATCTTCTTGTCCCTTGAAGTTTGTTCATCATCATTGTCTCCATCTGACTCGGTGTCATACTTTGGAGGTGGAGTGGGGACAATTGCTTTTGCTTTGTGTTTAGCAGTAGCTAGAGATTTGGTGGATGAGCTTGATGACTTTGAGGAATAAGTAGGTGGTTGTTGACGGGGAACGGGTTTTGTTGAAGTAGCAGCCACAAAAGCAATATAATTTGTAGACCGTTATGCCTTTTCAGCCCTTAGTTCATTCACTTCATTCTGATGTTGTTTCAAGATATCATAAAGTTTGTGATAGGAGATGGTCTTGATATCTTCCCTTTGTTTAACCAAGGTCACAAACCTTTGCCATTCCGGTTTGAGTTGAAGTAGAAACTAAACATTGGCATGATGATTGGAGATGGTGCACTGATTTCTGACAAGCTCATTCATCATTTTGTAGAATCTCGAGTAATATGAGTCAATGGATTCACCATCTTCAGATGTGAATTTTCCAAACTCCCAAAGTAGATTAGTCTCGAGATCTTGAACATTGATCGACTCACCTTGCTTCAATCGATGAATTGCATTCCATATTTCCATAGCATTAGGACATGCATCAACGGTGGAATAGATATCGTTATCAATTCCAGTGAGTATGAAGTTTACAGCATCAGCTTCAGCTTGGAGGAGTTTCTTTTTCTCAGCAGAACATGTGTCGAAATCCTCCATAGCTCGTATAGTTGATGAAGTACCGTCCTCTGCTTGTGTGGTAATTGGTCTGAATTCAAAAACTGGAGGTGGATTCTCAAGGCAGTGACGAAGAGCTGTTCGGTTTTCTTTTCCGTCGAGAAATCTAAGAAAACGAGATCTCCATTGAACGTAGCAACCGGCAGTGAGCACAGGTGGATTACCGTTGCCACCTTGTTCCAAACGAATTTGATTAGCAGTTGCAATGTTGATGTTGTTGTTAGACAAGGTGAATACTTGTGAATGAATTACAGATCTTAATAGATTTGTTGTGATGAGGTGTGGTTAAAAATTCGTAGCATTCCGAGAATCTTCAGTCCGACAATAAATTCCTCAGTCCGACAAAACGGTATGCCAAAAAAATTTGTATCGCCAATTTTAGAAATTGAGTTAGAAATAGCCAAAAACTAGTGGGAAAAAATTTGAATTTACTTGACCTAAAAAATTTAACTCTTTTTTTTTAATCTTCATGTAAACTATGTTCCGGGACTAGTCTAGATAGTGGCTAAGTCTAAAAATTACTCAAACAAAATTTATATGTCCATCGAAATGTCACCCATCGAAATGTCACTCTTATCGCAATATCCCTTGTATCGCAATATCCTTCAATCGCAATATGTCCTCTATCGTAATGTCAAGTCTATCGCAATATTGCTTCTATCACAATGTTACCTATCAGAATGATCACTTATCGCAATATATCTTCTGTCGGAATTTCTATCGCAATATGCTTCTATCGCAATATGGCTGTCGCAATTTTGGCACAGTAACGTCGCAGTATGCCTTAAATTCCGTCGCAATACACGATTGCAATGTACGATCGCAATCCACGGTCGGAATAAGGGACTGTCGCAATATATGATCGCAAAGTAAAACCCTAAGGTTATTGCGCTTGAAATACCTGTTGGAATGATGTATCGCAATGTAGCACTTTTCTCGGACAAAACACCACAAATTCAAGATTTTTAGCCTAAAAATGATCCAAGCACCCAAAAATTTTGTGTTTTTAACCAAAGTAACAATACCAAATCACTACGAATAGTATGTAGATTATTTATATCAAGAATAACCCATAAAAACACAAAAAAAAATGGGACGTGAGATATAGATCAAAATAGCCACGAAAAATCAAGAACACAACACACGAATCTTCAATCACTTATCCACTATAGGCTCTTGATACCAAATGTATATCCCATATCAATCCATAACTCAAAATTTAGAAGAGATATTTAGAGAGAGAAAGAGAAGAAAAGTAGAGAGAGAAACTAGAGAGATTTGGAAGGTTAAACACTTTAGAGAGAGAAAGTAAAATGATAACCAACACCCTCTTCCACACATGGAAGAGGGTTTATATACCCTTTGCATATGGGTCGTGGGTTTAGTATCCTTGGGCCGGGCTTGGCTTTGTTTTGGGCTTACGCCCCTAACTTATACAATATTAGCTTAAAGTCCAAGCCCGGTTAACCCGACTAACCTATTACAATACAAGACCATTAACGACTAAGATGACCTATTACATTCTTGTTCGACTATATAAAATATAGTTTGCTAACAATAAACATCATCAATACTTTGATTTATATGGATTCTTGGCCCTCAGTTTACAAGCATTTGAGAAGTGTAAATCGTGGGTAACTTATATTAATTTGGTGACCAATCTAAATGTCTATTAGTTCTTGTGAATTCTTCTCTTCCATTGTAAGAATTTCTATAGTATTTTTGTTTTTATTTTATTCATACTCTTTCTTTATTAATCATTTATATTTATTGTTTAGTTTCTGTAAATTTAAACTATATTATGTTTTTATTATAATTTTTGGACATTGTATATGATTTGTGACGCCAAAAATGCAAGCTAAACAAGCCTAGATTAAAAGTTGTGATGGTAAAGATTTAGAGCAGTAGATAAATAAATTTCGGGCTAAAATCAGTAGGTATTGAGACTTGGGTAATCATATATATAGATAGATATTTGTTTTGTGACGATTTGGACAGGTTGCTCGTCTCGTGACGATGCCCGATGAATTAGATATGGCCGAACAGTAAACAGTGTCGAATCTGAACATGCTTTATAAATGGACTGAAAAGTATTATAAGATCTCAGAACCATCAAAAAGGTAAAACTATGAGTTTTATATAAAATCATGAAAAACTATATTCAATTGGGTGGTTTACCATTTCCTTACAGTTTGAAGATGGCGGCCGAAACGGTGAAAACGAGAGTGGCAGCCGAAAACATTCAACTCTTCTGAGTGAGAAAATGAGCAATTGAGCTATGATAATTATACATAAGGGGTAGTTGAACTTATAATTAGTAACGTATATAAGTTAATAATAAAAAAAATGTAATATCTCGCCTAGATGATTTATGGTTTAAGAGATATGATCTAGTTAACGAGGCATGTTGGGAAAATTGTAAGAGTAGGGCTACGCTTAATTAACGTAAAATATATTGATTTTTATAAACACCGAAGTGGTAAAACCCACTTGTCGGGAACTATAGACTCATTTGTATATTGATAATTATAGAAATCGAGACCCGACCAACATGAGATATTAAGTTGATGTCGTTTGAGGCGTTTTAAAATACGAAAAGCTTATAAAGTGGATTTGGGCTACAAAAGCCAATATACACTTATAATGACTATTAGGCCATTATTGGGCCTGAGGTTAAGATTAATATATGAGACCAAATCTGATCTAAAAAATAGGTTTATAATACTTAAGCACTTTATAGGCCATTATTAGGGTAGTAATAGGTTTTTTTTTTATCAAAACTGAATAACATTTTATAAACGTTGGATTTTTATTAAACGTTTTATAATGAGTATATAAAACTTATGCAATGTCCAAAGTTACTAAGGGAACTATTTACATGATATGATTTATTGTTTCGAGGCTAAGATGTGTCTCGTCATTATTAGGTCTCACTCGATCATATGTCCACCGTTCGGTGTTTCGTTCTCGATCAACGAGTAATTGTTATCTCGTGAAGTCGCTTATCGACTATTTGATGTTTGTTCCTTGATCTACGTGTAATAGCTATATCAGGTGAGTTCATAGCCCCTTTTTACTACTAGTACATTGTTTCTAAACGCGGGGTGAGATTTTACATGGTGGAACACATTCATTTAAAACTGTATGCAATCCAGAACTTGTATGTTATCCAGAACTTGTATGCTTTCCAGATGTTTTCCGTATTATTATTGCTTTTAGTGCCCATAGCCACTAAGTTTCCCCTCAATATCATGAACCGTTAATTATGAGTACCAAGCGCGCATGTTGTGGATGGATCCATCGGGATTGACAATCCCCATCCTGTAATACTTTGACGTACTTACATTTGTTTATTACTTGAGTATTTAGGCTGAATACTCACTAGGGGAACTTACCTTTTGTTAAGCTTCGGTGTCATGAGATAAATAGAAATAATAATGGTTTCGGACTATGGTTAATGATCATAACCATTTTCCCTATTTACTTGTTTTATAAATGAATGCTTGTGTTCCACACCTTTATTGCTAAACCTATGAATATCACTCAACTTTATGTTGATGATTTTACATGTTTAATCTCAGGTATTAATACTTAGCTTTGCATGGATGGGAGTCCGCATGATATTATCGCAGCTTGGATATTTCTGTATATATTAAACTTTGGTTTCATCTAAAAACCGTCAGAAGATTATTCTATTTTTTGGTGACTATATGTTATAAATCATGATGAAATAATAAATATCCGCATATAAAACGCTGGGACCTATGTTTAAAACTATGATCTTTTATGATGTAATGTATATGTTTTTATTACGTCAACTTTGTGTCAACACTAATTCATTATTTCTTGTACCATGACGTGGAACCCCTTGTTGCCTAGTTGTTTCCTTACCTGATTTTGAGGGTCTCACAATCTCACACTTAGCTTTATATAGGGTTGCCTCGACTTACGAGGATTGTTGGATAAATGCCGTGTGGAATCCACTACGTTGATCTAACGGCTGGGTTTTTTTAGCAACGTTGAAACGTCAGCGGGACCCACGGGTCACTTCCTTCTCAGTTTTTACGTGGATCAATAATGGGTCCCACATGGTGCACTTTTTCAGGCTGACAAATGAACAGACGCTGACACAACCATATTTTGACTACCATTAATGCCTTCATTAATGTTGTCCCGGTCGACAGCTTGTGTTATGCGACTATTTTTTCCGTACAAGCTAAGGACCAATGGTTAGTCTAGAGATTATGCCTACGGCTGTAACAACTAGACTGGGGGGACATGATGACTTATAGTCCCCATTCGGGTCATGGACCCGGTCAACGGGTAATACCCGTATCTAGCCCATCACGAATGGGTTAGATTAATGTCATTTGGACTTATGGGTTTTGAATGAATAGTGGCCGCATATGTCATGTGCGGCCCACGGCCCGGTACGTCCGGTAAAGGGTTAGACAGAATCACAACCTAATTAGGATTGTGATTTATGTTAAAGAAAAGGATATACAATAACCATAATTAGAAGATAACAATCAACTAATTAGAGTGATTATCCATTACTTGGGGCCGAAGGTTCGTTAAAGCCTAAAGGGACTTTACCGCCTATATAAGGAACCCTTAAGGGTTCCACAAAGGTGCGATTACATTCACTCTCACATCTCTCCGACTAGTAACCCTAAATCGATTACTTACTCTCATGTCGGAGTCTAATCGTGAGATATATTCCCACGGTAAGCCTAACAGCGTGTTGTTTAGTGTGCAGGATCTCAACCATACATTCACTTGGTGCAAGGGTCACGCAAGGTCCATCCAACTTTTGTATCAACAAGTACTCTTGAAGAACATTACAAGAAACCTTAAAGCTTATATGAATGTGTAGAATTGTGTGTAATCGACATCTAAACCTAAGACCTCCTTTTATAGTACAAGGAGTATTTACAAGATAAGAATTGACCAGAAACAAACTAACAATCTTTTAAAAAATATAGGATATACATGCAATATCTTCTAAACATATAAAAAGTGTTTCCTAACTTCTTTGGTCCTTATCTCCTTCAGCAACACTAAACTTCTCCCACCAGTACTAATTCTTCAACTGGCAGCACTAATTCGACCATGGCCACCTTGGCCATATTTGACTAGACAAAGCAGTATTAATTTTACTACCGGTAGTACTAATCCTATTAATACTGGTAGCGTAATACTGAGCAACACTAAATTTATTCTCAACACAAAGTGATCCCAAAAGATATACTTTTCATTGATAAAACTTATATCCAATAATAATTTATATATCTTTATATATGCTTGACAAATGTTTTGAGATACAAATATATCATAATTCTTATATCATCTTGTTTATAGAATGGCTTCTAAGAAAGCTCCCACTGCTCCTGCCATGTCACAAGATGCTACTAAACGACTCATAGCCGATAGTGTTGTTGTATCCCTAAGAGCACAAGTTGTTGATATGGCAAATGTAAACCGGAATGCTGAACAAAGAGAAGCTCATGTGACTAAGAAATGTAGTTATAACAAGTTTATGAGTTATCAACCCTTTAATCTCAATGGTACAGAAGGTGTAGTTGGTTTCACTCGTTGGTTCGAAGAAACGAAATCAATCTTTTGCCGTAGCAATTGTACCGATGAGTGAAAGGTGAAATTTGCAAGTACTTTAACCAATGAAGCGCTATCTTGGTGGATTTCATATGCCAAACCTATCGGTTGAAAAAAGGTTAAAAGATCGCTTGGTCCAATTTCAAGTATCTCTTGATAAATAAATATTGTTCTTACACTGAAATCAAGAAGATAGAAGATAAATTCTTCTATCTGACGATGACATAAATAACCTCATGACATACATGAGGAAATTTCAAGTATTAGTATTTCTATGTCCCGTGGTAATACCAAATTCCGAGAGGATGATAGAAGCATTTGTTAGGGGATTGCCTCGAAGAATTAAAGGAAAGGTTATCACTTCAACCCCCAAACTTTAGAAGATGCCATTAACATAACCCAAAAGTTAATGGATCAGGTAATCGAGAACAATCCTGTGTAGAACCCGAAAAATCCCAAATGAAAATGTGATCAAAAAAGAACTTTCACCAACCCCAATTACCAAAAAACCTCAACCCCAACTACCAGAACCTCAACCTTAACAACCTCAACACCAATAACAATTACCCCAACAATGATCACCACCAACAAGGAATTTCCATGACGTATGTTGTTACTCCAACATATAATGTTAAATATGCTGGAAATATTCCATGTGTAACATATACACTCTTCATCACACGAGACCTTACATTGTCAAGTGTCAGGTTTACAAAATAATGGGTCATCGGACCAGAAATTGCAAAAGCAAGTGGTCTGATAAGTCATATGTATAATAGAATTCCCTTGTATTTTATATACATGTTGTATAAATAAATACTAAATATTATTCAAGCACTGCATGTTTCTCAATAAATCCTATCTATTCTTTAGTCATTGTATGAAAAATAATTGTCTCATTTACGCCTCTGACATTTTAAGATAAACAATGAAACCTAAGCTTTGTCATAAACCTTATACAAGGAAACATCATTGTTTTGTTTACACAGAATTATGTGTGAATCAAAGTATTACAACTCTTGTATGGGCAAGATTTATAATAAAAACATTGATGTAATTGTTATAACTCATTCATCAAACCCTTATCATATTTGACTATGTAATCATTGACTTTTTTATAATATATCAATTTCCGTTGTTGTTTTACTCCTTGTCTTTGAATATAAACTCTGAATACCCGTCTCATTCTCGTTATAAAACGTGCCACATCATCTTGAAGGTTGGGAGAATACGCGTATTATATCAGGAATTTTTACAATCTCTTTATTTGAATGAATTAGGACGCTTCTTAAGTCAAATAAATAAATTTTGAATCACCGAACTATGAGTTTATTATTTATTCTTGGCATAAATTATGACGCTTCTTTATGGAAGTAATGAATTATAAATAAGTGGACTTAAAGATATTTTAATATGAAAGATGTATGAACTTGAACCCGATAATTCCCAAAAATTCCATAAATCCAAGTATTCCTTTCACTTAGATTTCTGACAAGGCATGTCAATATCCGAATAAATTCCATTGATGACCTAACATGAAGGCAATCATTTCTGAATATTTTGACAAATTTTTGACATGCTTTAGTGTTAAAGCAGAATATTGGAAGCCATCTGACATCTATTTTTCATCATTTCTTCATTTTTCACCTAAATTTCGGGAATATATTTTCTTTAAGGTTGGGAGACTATAATAACCCATTATTTTACATAATGTATATTACTGCTAAGATACTAATAAGATATTTTCATGGAAATTTTTTTGCTTTAAGTGTAAAACACGCATGATTTTACCATGAATAGTACACTTCTAATCGTACGTACATGATTAAAACTTACCTTATATAACATGTTTATGTTTCACGAATATTAATTACAAGTATTACGTACACGTTATTACACGATAAGTATTAAATACGTGTTAGTACACGATAACTATTAACAATAATAATTATAATCACGAACATAAAATCATGAACATAAAATCACGAACATATAATTATGTACTTACGTATATTATTAATACGATGAATGTCGTTACGTACAAGTAATTATAATAACATGGATAATCAATAATTACATAACATGTAAACACGAATAATTAACACAATTATTTTCACGTCAAACACGATAAGTCATTACGTACGTAATATTTACGTCAAATAAGAATTAAGATAACCAAGGAAATTACGACGCTTTAAACACGAATACACGTAACCTTATTAGTCGCGAGTTAACTAAAAGGGTTTTGGGCTATTTTAGACAAGGAAGGCTAGTTGGGCTGAAGCCCATTAATTGGACCCAACCAAGTCCGGTTATAACAAGAAAAGGACGGGGCATGTTGTTGTTTTATAGACACAAATCCTAAGAAACCTAAAACACACAAACAACGACTCTTTCTTTTCTTATGCCTTCCAGCCGTCTGTTGTTTTTGTTTTCTTTTGCCAACGATTCAAAACCAAGAACCAAGATCGAGGGTTGATCAGAATAAGGTTTAATTCGTGTTTTCAAATCCTAAACTTGAACAAGCAAATAGGTAATCCTTTTTCCTTCTGTTTGTTTGATTTAATTACGTAAGTTGTGAAAACCCTAATCTATAAAACGTGGCAAAACAAATGAATTTAAGGGGGAAATCGTTTTAGTGTGTTGTGTCTAGATCACACGCAAACCGAGACATCTTTGTGTCTCAGTGGCAAAGAAACCCCACTAGCCGCAACCCTAAAAGGGGTGTCGGCTGTTTCTAACGAGGGCAACACAACCCCAACATGGGTGCGTTTGGCCTATCAGTGGCAACGGCAAAAGGGTGTTTGTTCTGGCAGTGAGAACCGAGAGATTATGCTCTCGGTGGGAAATTATTGCAGGCAGGGGAAACCGGCTACTGCCAATGGCAGTAACATAACTGCCACGGGTAACTGGCAGATTAAAGGGGTGTTTAGTTTTTGATTTAAGACAGAGTTAAGGGAGTGTTTGGTTTATGGTTAAGGGCATAAATAAGGAGGCAGTTTGGTTCGGCTTATATGTAAACACGACACGGGTTTTACAGGTTTTCACGGGTTCGGTTTACGTCACATTTTAATAAAATAATACATGGGTTCGGGTTATTATTTTTACAAGTTTAATTAGCTTTACATGTATATTAATTTACAAGGTAATTAAATTAATAAAACATGACTTATAAGTACAAGATTAATTAAATTAATTTGACATGTTATATAATTAATTTAATTAAAACATGGACTTAGGTTTATTATTAATTAATTAATAATACATGATTTTAACCTAAGTATTTTATTATTTAATTTAGACTATACAAATTAATTAATTATTAAACATGACTTATAATTAATTAATTATCATGACTTAGGTTATATTAATACATGTTTTAACCTAAGTATTATTACCTTTTATTTAATTAAATCATGTTATGTTTAATTAAATCTTATAACCTATAGTTTATTTAATTTACATGTAATAATTAATAAACTATACTATGTATCTCATGACTTAGAATATTATTCGGTAAAACTTAAACTTATATTATTAGCTTAATAATCAAGCTTATTTCTAATTATGGAAACTTTCTATTTTTAGAAACTTATTTAATTAAGGCAGCTAATCTATTTATGGAAACTTTCTATTTTTAGAAACTTATTTATTTAAGGCAGCTAATCTATTTTTGGAAACTTTCTATTTATGGAAACTTTATATTTTTGGAAAGTTTATTTTTGGAAACAATCTATTTTTGGAAACTTTCTATTTTAGGAAACCTGCTATTTTTAGAAAGTTACTTATTATTACAAAACAAGTATAATAATACAAGAAATACAAGTAATACTTAATCAGAATAGACAGAATACAAGATAAACACAGTATAAAGCTAAAATCAGTAAAACATTACATGAACATATAAAACAAGCTAAGACGTGATATAAAACCAGTTACGTACTCAGTAATCAGAATACTTATACACGTATATTATTTATGTAGCATTAGTGATTGTAGGATATGTAAATCTTGCTTATATTTTAGAGAGAGAAAGATAGATGATTTCACACTTCTAGAGAGAGAAAGTTTAAGAACTATGTGTAAATTAAAATGAAATCACCACCCTCTCCATAAAAGGAGAGGGTTTATATACCCAAGCCTTGTGATGGGCTTGGGCTTACAATATTGGGCCGGCCTACACATGTTGTAGGCTAGGCTTGGCCTTGTTTGTTTAATAAAGATATCTAGACTACGAGCTACTACTTAATATATTGTCGGAGTGACCGAATCTTCCTAAATACGTAAAAACGTATTTCCAACAATCTCCCTAAGGGAGGTCACTCCAAACAAGGGTGTTACCCTAATTACAATAATAAAATAAACATAGCATACTATGCTTGTCTTGAGCTCGTAGTCTTCGTCTTTCTTTTCTTTTTCTTTTCTGGTGAACATGCTGATGTGATCTTTGATATCAATCTTTAGCATTAATCTCTTGCCTTGATCTTGTGCATCCATCACTTGTGATCTTCGCCTCCTCGTGACACCATTTCCCACATACTTATACCTTTATAATTCTTGAAAGCTTCAGAGTTCGATACAGCGGAAGACTTAACTTTTAGCTTTCTTGAATTAGATGAGGTATTAAGTGCATAAAATATAAGCATGCGGGGACGACTTCTTCTTGGACCCCGCAACGCCACCGTCTTCAAATGCCGCAACATAAGTAGACACGAACGAAATGGCTTTGAACATTTCATTCTAATTCGGTAGCATTTTACCTTCGGTGGTGAAGACCGTTGGACGATATAAAATATCGTACTTGTGGCAGGTAGATTTAATTAAAAATCTCCTTGACAAGATTTCGCGGGTAAACCCGTTCTCTTTACTCGACTCCAAAGCTGACTGTGAACGTAAAGAGTGAATCATTTGGATAAAATTATCCGCATGATTGAAGCCGTCAATTCTGATTCCTGGAACAAGTTTGATTCTTTAAAGAATCGCACCATCGTTGCTTTCCAGTTTTCACGAGCTTGATTCATATTGAATCTTGCAAGTTACCTACCAAGTGCTGTTTAAGGTTAACACCAGAAGGATTTCCACTCATCACTATGAACACTAAGGTATCACTCTGAGTGTTCTGGCAAAATCACTTAGATATTGCGTAGAGGCCTGTAACGTGTTTAAGTTCAGCTAAGAATTAAACCACTGTTGCTTTCCAGTTATCACAAGTTTGATTCATAAAGAATCGCACAAGTCACCTACCATGAGCTTTTTGATATTCGCTCAAGAAGGATTTCCATCTTCATTGTAAATACTTTCGTATTGCTTGGATGTTCAGGCAAGATCATGAATATATTGCGTAGGACTTTTAAGATCTTCCTTACTTTTCACAGTGTGTGAAGAAGCAAGAAAATATGGAAGTGTGTCCTAATGAGATATTTGATGATCTCAAATGGCTCTAGACTCGATCGTGCACTTTGGATTTTAGTGATCGGAGGCTGGAGAGGAGTGCCACCTTTTCAATACCAATTTACTCGGAGTGAGTAAATCGATAGATAATGCGTTGTCTCCGTGTGAATAAAACAAATACCTTTTAAGAGATATCTGAGTTAGCTGGGATGGGTTGTGCAATGCATCACTGGGTCCATGATGTGTATCTTCAATATCGAGAATCATTAAAATGATCTTAATAGCATATGTATTGACCCGGTTTCTGCCTAAGGTTGTAAGGAGGGCTTCTTTCTTTACACCCTTTATCTTTACAATTCTTTTTCATTCTTCAACCCCTTTAATGCTTACCAATACGTCATAACTAGCACCTTGTTGTGATTGTTCCAGTGCTAACTTAAGTACTTGGTCAGCATTCAGCTACATTCACAATCTTTTCTCGAACTTTCCTAAGGACTGCTATTTCTAGCTATGGAATGTCCTTGGGAAGATTCCTCCGGTTCTGGAAGAATCATAGGACTTAACCTATCCTACCATCCTTATGTCACCACAATCTTCATCGTCGTGAAATAAAAGAGTTGTGGGTAAGTATAAATCACCATGAAATCCATTTTTGATGTGCAAATCCGTTTTGCTCCCCCTTAACATATGCCACGATATTCGAAAACATTTCGCACATGTCGGGATGAGCCATCACGTTAAGTCAAACCTATTTTGATAATTTCCCATATTAAATCACATTTTCCCCCCCATATTAAAAATATTAACCCAATCGATGTTTTTAATATCAATTGATTTAATGAAGTTTTAACAAAGGTTTTGGGAAGAAAAATGCTAGTCCGTTTTATCTTCATGATACCAAATGTATGAGATATGATACCGATTTGTAACATGATCACATATTCACCATATTAAAAAAGAATTGACAAGGTTGTACCTGATAGATGAGAACATCATATGATAAGAACAAATGGTTCTTGTCAACAAATGTTGGTCGCCTCGTCACGTCTGAAGTCGTCTCTTGACACCACGTGTACGATTGGTATGGTTGTCTTGACACCAATTAGTGAGCTTGGCACTTTCGGCATCAAAGATTCTGAATGCTTGACAATTGCTCCCCCTCAATTGTTGACCCGTGTTCTATTGAAAGAGCTGTAGTCGCCGTTTGAGTAGTCGCATCGTCGAGTATGTAGCTACCAAATGTAGATAGCTATGGTTGTAGAGATGACAACTTCATAAAAAACAAGACTTCTCTTGTTTTAACAAATAAATGCACTGAAGCGTACATATATCCGTGTTAGACCAAGTTATAAAGTAAACTTGATCCCTTACAAGGTTTTAAAGTAAACCTTGCCCGAGAAAATTAATTCCCGTTGTGAGCCAAAGCTTTCATAAGAAATACTTGGCTATAATGTGAAAACCGGGCTGCAGTCTGAAATAAATACAAGCCATATAGGCATGTTTTATGAAATATTTACAACTTTTGGACGAACTCTATTTATGGCGCCGTGTCAATATTAATCAACATTTCTAAGGCCGTAAATATTATCGTACCAAAAGACATGCCTTTGAAAAATAAAGTAAAAATATGTTTGGATTTTCCTAGATTTTACAATTTTTATGGTTTTTATATGGTTTTATATTTTTGTATTTTGCTTTTGTGGATAAAAAATATAAACAATATATACAGATGATCACCAAGGATACTGAGAATAGTTTACCACCACTATTCTTTCGCTTCATCTGCCAGTTCCTTTAGAGTCTCAGGCGAGAAAGTTCTCATTCCTAGCTTGTCAGCCAAAAATTCCATTCGAGCGCGATCTAAAGCCTTCGTGAAAATATCCACCAGTTGGTACTCAGATCGGACAAAGTAAAGCTCGATCACTACATTTTGCACTTGCTCCTTGATGAAATGGTAGCGAATGTCAATATGCTTCGACCGGGAGAATTGAACATTGTTGCAGCATAAGGCAATTGCACTTTTGTTGTCGTAGTACATCGAAATTTTGTTGAAACCTATACCATAGTCGGTTAATTGCGATCTCATCCAGAGAATTTGAGCACAGAAACCGGACATAGCTATGTATTATGCTTCCGTACTTGAAATTGCAGCGCTTTTCTGCCTTTTCGATGCCCAACTGATTAGTCGATCTCCTAGTAGTTGCAAAGTTCCACTCGTGCTACGCCTTGTATCTTGACAACCTGCGTGATCCGCATCTGCATATGCCATAAGTGCAATCGAAGAGTCCTTCGAATACCAAAGTCCACGATTAATGGTTCCTTTAAGATATCGAAAGATCCGTTTAACAGTAGTTAAGTGTAACTCAGTAGGCCTAGTTTGATACCGAGCACACATGCATATAGCAAACTGAAGATCAGGCCGACTAGCTGTGATCTACATAAGAGTATCGATCATTCCACGATAAAGTGTTGGATCAACGGCAACTCCATGTGGATCTGCATCAAGCTTAGTTCGTTCCACCATTGGAGTATCCACGGGGTCGCAAGATTCCATCTTATATTTCTTAAGAGATTCAAGGGCATACTTAGATTGATTGATAAAGATGCCTCTGGGACTCTGATATATCTGAAGACCTAAGAAGAATGATACCTTGCCCATCATTGACATCTTAAACTTGGAAGACATGACTTTCCCAAATTCGTCGGATAATGTTTGGGTCGAGGCTGCAAATATAATATCATCAACATATATTTGTACCATAATCATACCTTTACCTCGTTTTTGAATGAACAGCGTGGGATCCACCTTGCCTTTAGCGAAGCCTTGCATAATGAGGAATTGTGACAATAGATCATACCATGCGCGAGGAGCTTGCTTCAACACATAGAGAGCCTTCTTAAGCTTGTACACATGATTAGGATAATTAGGATTCACAAAACCATCCGGCTGTTGAACATAGAACTCTTCCTTGATTTCACCATTAAGAAATGTTGTCTTCACATCCATCTGATAGACGATCGTATTCATGTAGGCTGCATAAGCAAGGAATAGTCTAATAGCTTCCAAACGGGCAACAGGTGCAAAGGATTCCATAAAGTCGATGCCCAATAACTGTTTGTATCCACGAGATACTAGTCGAGCTTTGTTCTTCAATATTCCGCCTAACTCATCGAGTTTCACCTTGTAAACCCATTTCAGAGTGAGTAACTGCACTTGATCCGGGCATGGGACAAGTTCCCATACTTTAAGACGTATAAATTCATTAAGTTCTTCTTGCATAGCTTCAATCCAACAAGATTGAGTAAAAGCTTTTTGCCATGTCTTAGGTTCAACTTCAGTGAGAAAAGCATCAAAATGACAAAACATTGCATTTTTTTTGTAACTGACTTCGTGTGGATACCGGACGATTAGGGTCACCAATAATAGAATCTATAGGATGATCCTTTGTCCACTTGTTGTCATGTTCACGAATCCGTGGATTGGAGTAAATCGTAGTAGGAGCTTCCTCTGAGGTGGACGACCCGGCTTGATTAGGGTCGGGAATTGGTACACCAAAGAATGGAAGTTCACGCATTTGAGCGAATTCCAAATCGTGATCATCATCATCCTCTTCATCATTAATAGGCATGACATGGGTAGTTGAAACATGTGTTGGTTGAGAATTACTTGTTGAGGGTATATCTTGACCAATTGTAGGTGCAGACTTATCTGATTGCGCTTCAATTGCTGGAGCGACAACTTCTGTTACCGGAGCTATTACCTCAGGTTCTGGAGCGACAATACTTGGAGGAGTAAAGAATTCATCAAAGAACGGTTGAAACAACGTATCCCATTGAGTCCTAGTGGGTGGTATAAATGATGATGAAGTAGGGTTGTTTGGGACAAGACCAAAACTAATGTTACTGGGTCCCATTTCATGAAGTGCGGGTTCAGAGCTGCTTTGCTCAGAAGCCATAGATGTCAGCTCATCAAAATCAACATTCATAGTTTTGAGGATCTTACGAGACTTACGGTTGTAGATTCGGTATGCCTTCTTTGCGGGGGCGTAACCAATGAAAATACCAATATCAGCCTTTGGTTGAAGTTTTCCCAAATTGTCACCATCATTATTTGGATAGCTAGAGAACCAAATACATGAAGATATGATAAATCTGGTACTTTTCCATGGAGAAGCTCATAAGGTGTTTTACCATGGCGTTTACGAATTAGTGACCGATTTTAGGTGTACACTGCTGTAGATACTGCTTCTGCCCATAAAAACAATGGGGCCTTTGCGTAAATTAACATCGTTCGAGCAGCTTCCATAAGTGTGCGATTTCGCCTTTCAACGACACCGTTTTATTGTGGAGTGCGTGCAACGGATGTTTCATGAGATATGCCAACTTCTTCATAATAATCACGCAAGATTTGATTCACAAATTCGGTTCCATTATCTGTATGAATGCGTCGGACAGTAGTGTTGAGACGCACTTGAATCATCTTGAGAAATCCGATGATGAATTTAGGTGCCTCATTTTTTGTTGTAAGAAATTTCACCCATGTAAACCGAGAGTAATCATCGACAATTACGAGGATGTACTTTTTGCCACTAAGACTTTCAACACACATTGGCCCACAAAGATCCATATGCAACAAATAAAGTTTCTCTTGGTTGGTGTCTTCCGTCTTGGGTTTGTATGATTTCTTAGTGCTTTTCCCCATTGTACACGCGGAACACAAATGATCCTTGTGAAATGAAAGTTTAGGAATACCACGAACAAGTTCGTTTTTCACCAAATGATTAATAGCGTCAAAGTTAAGATGAGATAATCGTCGATGCCATAACCATGACTTAGACTTCGATGCTTTGGAGAGAATACATATGGGAGAAGCGGCCATCATGTCTTGTAAAGACAAAGTGTACAAATTATTCCCTCGAGTACCTTTCAATAAATCAACCCCTTCCAAATTACGAATGAAGCAGGTATGCTCTCGAAAAGCAACTTCTAGGTTTGCATCACAAAATTGTCCCACAGAAAATAAGTTGTGACCGAGACCTTCCACATAATACAATCTTAAAATTATAACATTCCCAATATGATATTCATCGTAACCCATTATCTTTGCAATATGATCATTCCCAAATCGAACCGTACCAAGAAACTTGCTGACGAAATTTCTGAGCTGAGAGCGATCTCCGGTCATATGCTTGGAGCAACCAGAGTCCAAATACCAGAGAACAATTTGGACCACCTGTTTTCAATAACAACAGTAGACAATGCATTAGAAACTATTGGTTCCGGAGTGTTAGCAGATACAGATGTAAGATTATCAGAATTGCTAACATTTGTGAGACCCTTATTTTTCCTGCATTTTCTAATGTGAGTTTTAGCACTAACAGGTTTTACTGTTCTAACTTTCTTAGGGTTTGGATTATTTGCGGGCACTACAGTGGGAGTAGACCTATTTAAAGGGCACTTGGTTCCTATAGTAGTGTCATTGTTCCAAGTTAAAGGACACGCTTGTGTTTTGGTAGCCTTGGTACTCCTAGTTAAAGGGCACGCTTTCTTCGCTTCAGTGGGAGTGATCCTAGTTAAAGGGCACATATTTCCTACTATAGTGAAAGTTCTACCAGTGGGGCGCCACAACCAACCAACTTGGGTTAACACTTTCCCAGTCGGTTTCCATTCTAATCCATTTTTCTGGGCATTCATCCACATGGTCAATAAGGCAAGAATCATGACGACTAGAAAACATACATTCATTGCAATTCCAACATTTCAAATTAGAATTTACAATAGGCTTAGAACGCTGCACAACCGCAGAGCCTTTAGGTTTAGCTACGTGATTCTTTTTATTCAAAACAGAAATAACATTCCTAGGATGGGCTTCTACTTTCTTCTTCACTGGACTACTAGATGGAGGCAAGATCCTATCATTCTTCTTGTTTCTTTTAAGCTTAGATCTTTGAGCCTTAGTAGTGGTGCTTACTCCTGTAGAAGGCAACACGGGAATATTAGAAGCTGATTTTGATTCCGCCTTATCTTTAGCGACCAAAGTTTAAGAGGGTTTAGTCCTAGGGCCCTTATTAAACGGTGTGACGGCTATAAGGTTCCTTTTGATTTCACTAGAGGATGATGTTGAGACAGTAGCTGCGTTATCCACAACATTCTTACCTTTTAGAGTACGAAGTGTTTTCTTTAACTCAGCCAAGGCCAGATTCTTATCACAAATTTGTTCCCTCAAATCAGATATTTCCACCGACTTTTGATTCAATTGTTCAATCAATGATTGATTCTGTGTAGTGTTATTAACACATGCGGGATTTACTGAATCGAAGAGTCGTGTATCTTTCTGTTTTAAGTTATCAACTTTGGACAAAATCTTGGAAACTCGATTATCTAGATCAAGTTTAAAATTCTCAGCGGCCTCAAGTACGTTCACACAGTGAAGCTCCTTAGATTTCTCTATGTCTATCAGTAAAGATTTAGCAACTTTGTCACTTGGCTGACGCTGTTTTGATTGTAAATTTAATCGAAAATTCTTTTCAAAGTTTGCATGATCGATATTAACACTTTCGAATGACGTTTCAAAGATTTCTTGAATAAATTGTTTCTTGCATTCAAGCGAAATATAATGTGTTTGAATCTCATCAAAACGTTTTGAAAGCGAAGAATATGAATCTTGAAGCTTTAAAAATTCAGCGTCAGATTCGTGACAAGTACTATTTACCACATTATCCACAGATTCAACATTATGCACAATAGAATCATTATCAACACTTTTATTCACACAGACGGAAACTATACCATGAGACATCACTTGTTTCAGAAGCTGATCATTTTGGCGTGAAACCCGTTCTATTTCAAGTAAACTGTTTTCATAAGCATCATCCATTTCATTGAAAACACGTTTAACTTCTTCTATTTCCAAATGCAAATCTTGATCAAGATTACTAAGACAAGCTTTAACATTCTTTACAAACGGAACAATTTCGTCTCGAAACGCAGCTCTAGTGTGCTCAAAGTTCCATTCACCTTCCGTTATGGTCGTGGCCGTCGTACGTTCCAAGATGACCTTGTCAAAATCGGCTAAGTGTTGGTGTACCGCTTTTAAATTAACCGACGCCTTACTTACCGGTGGAAGTAACTTTGTTAAATCCGATTTGACGAGTGTAGGAGACGTACTAGGAGGGTTTTCATTTGACAAACTTGGGGGCACAAGAACTGTTAGTTCAGCTAATTCCTTTTGTAAGCGAATACGTGTCTTTTTAGAAAGTTGATCTTTATTATGCTTATCATAATCAATCGTATGGAATTTTGAAGACATTTTAGAATGAGTTTCTTCCATAAGTGACTGTGTCTCCTTAGAACTACGAACATAAGGTGCTTCTTTCGATTTGCCAATTATGGTCATATCATAAAGACCGGGAATATATTCCTGAGCTTGTTTTGCATAACCGGGATTAGGTGGTAAATTTTGAAGACGCTTAAGTTCGAGTTCTTTAAATGATTTAGTTAAAAGATGAACCTTTTCTGTGGAAGCGTATTGTTTTAAAAGCTGTTGTTCCTTGAATTTAAGAAGTTTGGTAGCATTAATTTCTGATTCAAACTTTTTAGACTCGAGAGTTTCGAAATCCATTTTAAGTTTCTGAAAATCATTGACAATCGACTCTTTTGCTTTTAATTCATTGGAAAGATTAGCTTTTAATGATTCTATTTCTTTCAAGTGTTCAATATTTTCAAAACGAAATTGGTCAAATTCAGAACATGTTATTTTCTCTGCTTGAGGGACCATTTCAAAAGTTTTGACCTTTTCTTTATGCAACGCAAGCTCAGCAGTTAGGGTGGAATTCGTATCTACGGATTGTCTAAGGGCCATATGCATTTGATCAATAATATGTTTAGGCACCATGACCAAATCATGTTGAACATAAGATTCCATACCCGTCGTAGCATTTGGTTGAGGTTCACTCAAATGTGTAGGATTGGATACTACATCATTTGAGTTACTAGTTCCCGAATGCTGTTCGAGATTGTCATTTTCATGCCCAACTTGATGTGGGTTATCATCATTACCAAGATTGGTTGTGGTGGGTACCTCACTGACGACATCAGAACCGTAGTAAGAGAGATTAGCAACGAGAGCAGCTTGGGCAGAGTGAATGTCATCACAAACCGAATCATATGCGTCAAGATCATCTGCTTGATAAGCTGCATTAGAAGTGGAAACGACTGCAATGCCTTCAGTATCTGTTGCCCCTGGGTCTGCAAGAAATGCTAACTCCTCTGAATCCAAAAAATTTCCCTTAGACTGAGCATCAACCAAATACTTTTTCTCACGAAACCACGCTTCATCCCTTCTCCTTTTCGGCTGAGTGCATTGCCTAGCCATATGACCTTGTCCTCGGCAATTGTAGCAAGTTACAACCTTTTGAGGACCAATGGGGCTTCCATTTCCATTAGCTTGAGAATTCACAGCTTGAGCATTCACAGTCCTTGTAGGAGGTCCATGTGAATTTTGCCTTCCCTGAATAGGTTGCACTGTTACTTGACCATCTTGAACAGTAGCTTGTTGTCGAGGATTTGAAGAGGTGCGGAGCTGATTGTTTGTTGGTGGAAATCCTCTAGTTGCAACAAGTTTTGACAAGTAGGCAGTGAGATGGTTTAGAACATCAGCTGGCGTATCATTTGGAGTAAACACCGGTGCTTGGATTGGTGGAAGTTCATTAGAGTAGAAAGCTTGTGCTGGTTGTGCTTCTATTGTAAAATATCCTTGCTGAGGAATATAGCCCATTGGAGAAGTGTTGGCTTGTGATGGTGATGTCTGATATGGTGGTTGTTGTGGAAAAGATTGTTGATGAACACTTTGTTGAAATGCTTGTTGTGGCATCATTGGTGGTTGATAAGATGGTTGTTGTGGTTGTTGATAGGTGTGTGGTGGTGGCTGCTGCAAGTATGATGGTTGTTGATAAGTATAAGCCATGTTTTGTTGAGAAGCATACATGGCAAGTGGATCATGAACTTGAGGTTTAGACAACCGAGCTCGATCACATGACATTCATGTTGTTGAAGAAAAGCTTGAAGTTGATCCACATTGGTGTTATGCAAGTCCTTAGCCAATTTAACATCCGTCACGTACTTTTTCCATTCTGAAGGAAGAGTGTTCAAATACTTGGTGTTCAATTGAAACGTAGGAATTGCCATGCCATAGATATTTAGCTCATTCAACAATAGGGTAAATCTTAAATAGTAGTCATTGAGACTTTCCCCTGGCACATAGGCAAACTTATCAAAAGTATCATAAAGCTTACACTCTCGTTCTTGTTTATTTAACGAGGTGCCTTGCATTAGAACACGAATTCTATCCTATAACTCTTTGGCAACTTTATGTTTACTGACGCGTTTGTAGACATCTGGAGGAAGGGATTGGAGAATGATGTTTGTAGCATACTTATCACATTTATCTTGAATCTTCATATCTCCAGTCAATTCACCCGTTGTGCGAGGACGAGTAGTCATACCTTCCGTCACTGTACCATAATCTAATGGTCCATTGAGCACCGATGCCCAAATGAGATGTCCATTTTCTTTGTTCAACATGTAAATTTCCATTCGGGAAGTCCAATCCTCGTACATAGACTTCTCCAACATTGGTGGACGATTATCCGTACCCGAGAGGATGGACTTATCCGTAAGAGATGTGTACTCCATTTCGATAAGTTAAGATTTACAAATATTGATCGAACAATGAGAGAAAGTAAATGTGTTTGTTGTTGTGAGTTGAATTCGAGAAACAATGTTAAAATACCCTAAAATATGTTCTCAATAAACCAAAAATTCCAAGTCAAAATTACACACGAATTATCGGAATGTTGATCGGGATAAAGGATCGGAAAGCTGTCGGAATATTAGTCGGAAAGCTGTCTGAATAAACCCTATCGGAATACCCTTGATCGGAATGTCCCTAATCGGAATACCCTTGATCGGAATGTCCCTAATCGGAATAACTTTGTCGGAATGTCCCTAATCGGAATGTCATAGATCGGAATGTACCAACTCAGAATGTACCAAATCGGAATGTACCAAATCGGAATGTGCCAAAATCGGAATGTCCCTTATCGGAATGTACCAAATCGGAATACTCAAATCGGAATAATCAAATCAGAATGCAATCGGAATCCCTTCGTCGGAATGTGATCGGAATCCTTAAACCCTTTTCCGATTACACTGATCGGAATAACTTTTTGAATCCTTTAAACCCTTTTCCGATGACCCTGATCGGAATAAATCCCTCTTTTCTCGGACAAAACTCAACCAATTCGAGATTTTAAGCAAAAAAATGATCAAAACACCCAAAAAATTTGTGTTTTTAGCCAAAGTAACTATACCAAATCTCTAACACAACTATGTAGAAGATTTGTATCAAGAAAAAACCATAAAAATCAAAAAAAAAAAAATTGGTTCGTGTTAAATGGATCAAAATAGGCGTATGAATCAAGAACACAAACACATAAACAATACAATCATCCCATGGCTCTTGATACCATTTGTAGGATATGTAAATCTTGCTTATGTTTTAGAGAGAGAAAGATAGATGATTTCACACTTCTAGAGAGAGAAAGTTTAAGAACTATGTGTAAATTAAAATGAAATCACCACCCTCTCCATCAAAGGAGAGGGTTTATATACCCAATCCTTGTGATGGGCTTGGGCTTACAATATTGGGCCGGCCTACACATGTTGTAGGCTAGGCTTGGCCTTGTTTGTTTAATAAAGATATCTAGACTACGAGCTACTACTTAATATATTGTCGGAGTGACCGAATCTTCCTAAATACGTAAAAACATATTTCCAACAGTGATATCAAAGTAGGACTCTCTTTCGTTCGTCTTCTTCGTTCACTGGACTCAAGGTACGGATACTCCGTCCTTTCAGTATGGACATTCTTCCTTATTAGTATACCCCGCATGCAGCCAACTGTTTTCCCCAGTATATGTTTTATATGTTTTTGAATTGCTTATGTTTAATTAGATACCTAAAGCCATATACATACATGACCAGTTTCACCTAGTTATGAAGGTACCATAACCATACCACTGGAGGCACCAGTGTTATGACTCCACCACGACGGAGTGATAGCTCGTGGCGTCCCTTCAGCTTTTGGCCATATTATTATCATGTGGGGTGTATGGGTGCATCCTAGGTTACATGTTTTCAGCAGATTATTCAGGTGAATGTGGTGTGTGCCTTGCATCCTTCACAAGGAGCTGATCCCTCCTACCCAGACTTATATTAATTAGAGGCAGCCCCTCTAATTGCATTACGGGGTCACCCCTCCAAGTATTCATGCACGTTGATATTTCATGACCTATATTGGCTAACAGTAAACATGTTAAACAGTTTTTATAAGATAAATATAAGGCTTTTTCAAACTATAAAACCAGTTTTACTAAGTTATACCAGGTTTTCCAGGACTTATTCATTTCTGCTGCTATATGTTTTACATGCTTATATTATTCATTCCATGCTTGTATATCCGTGCACTGAGCGTTATGCTCAGCCGTTTTTCCTTTCATGTTCCCAAAACGACAGGTACCCAAGACTTGAGCATTTGGAGGACGTGCATAAGATGGAAGCTGCCATAGACTTCTTTCTTTGCCTTCATATACCTATGCTTGTTTAGTCATTTCTTATTTCCTTTACTTTATTATGTTTTGGGCTTATGTTTGGGAACCGATGTTTGATTCCGGTTTTCCCTATGGTCATGTATGTTTTACTACAGATTACCTTGCATGCTTTGATGATACGCCATAATTACGCGTAACGGTCCAATTACCAAAGTGAGGTGTTACAATTATGGTATCAGAGCCAAGGCTTCGACCTGTAGGCTCTAAAAACTTGACCTGTGACTAGTGGGTAGTCACTAGGAGCTTCCTAAGCCAACGTTTGTTATTCCACGTATTGATGTTTTCAGCACCTTGATGTTTTAACCATGATATTTTCAGTACCTTGATGTTTTAACCTTGATATTTTCATCGATATTGTTTACTAATATGGATGGACAATCGTCATCCATATTTAGTTACGTGTCATTGTTTCATGCACGATGTTCCTTGTGAACTGTGGCTAATGTGAATTGAACTTAGTAGTTCATAATTGGTCACATAAAAAAAAATTTCTGTTAAGTTTTGACAACTGAGTTTCATTTATTTATTCCATGTATCATTGTCGCATGTTTATGACTAAGTAACGGTTGGTACAGGACTGACCCTATTTAGTCGCATGTGCTTTTATCGAAACTTTTAACTTTGGGACCGACCCATAGGCGTCCCCGCGCCCTGTCATTTTGTTTTGGGTAAACTGACCATAGGCGTTTACCTTCGCACATAAAATTTTTACAAACTGCATCATGCTTCATGCACTGTTTTCACGCATAAATTGTTTTTTATGATCATGGCAGAAAATTTTGTTCATGTTTAGTTATATTATGCTCTAATCAGATTAATCATATCAATTTTGTATTGTGAACCGATCCATGGTCGTTCACGCCAGTTATTTTCAAATTTCATCTCATCAAAGTCATATTTATTTCATGTCCCCT
The DNA here is from genome assembly GCA_025667525.1 of Glebionis coronaria. NCBI lineage: Eukaryota > Viridiplantae > Streptophyta > Magnoliopsida > Asterales > Asteraceae > Glebionis > Glebionis coronaria. The sequence continues at coordinate 585,728,381 of CM046874.1, read as the reverse complement.
CAATAGAATTTTCATGATCTTTATGTCGATTATGTTTTCATGCTACCATGGTTAACTTTATTTTCATGCTGATTATGTTTATACTCCTTCATGATTAATTTCATTCCAAGATTTTTCATGTTGATTTCATCTTCATGTTAAGTATGTCTTAAGTCCCTTTATGTTGATTATGTTCTCATCATGTCGATCATGCCCTCATGCTAGACATTGAAAGATTCCAGTAAATCCTGCTTTTATGATAGTCATGGTTGGTTTTCATTAATCATGCTTTCAGGAAAATCATCGTTGAAATTCGTTTAACCACAAGTTAGCGTTTCTCTGTACAACCATAATGAGGTATTTACTTGCATTGCTAGGTTATCATGATGGTCTTTCTAACCGTTTAACCAATTATTTTCCTTTAAAATCATGTCAGACTATCGACCCCATACCGATCATTTCATGTGCATTCCATGTGTACTCCATGTACCGTATCCCATGTGCGCATTCCACTTGCTGATACTCTACAAATTGCTGATACCGCTCATAGCTTGGAGATGTTACTAAGGGTTGATGCTGCGGATTTTAGAGACGCTATGAGATGCTGATGTTGTTCACAACTTGGAGATCTTACAAGACAAAGACAAAGGCATTAGATCAAAGTGATCGGATGAGAAGATGCTTCACCACCAGACGATTTCCATCAATCATTGTCCCTAATTCATAGTTACATGTCACACGTCATTCAGTTGTTTCAGTCATATGAGTGAGAACCGGTACCAGCCGACCCCTCAGCTGAATAGTTACATGAATCACCGTCATGAGAATGACCGTCATGGAACTAACAGACAAGACGATAGTAACCACTACTATGACAACAACTATCCTAGCAATCGCAATAGAAGTTCCGGCCCCGGACGTGATCAGAAACACAAAGGATCAGTAGTCCAACCGATCCGCTAATTCTGGCATAATAACCTAATAGTTGTAGCTCTATTTGTTTCACATTTAGAGACACATGTCAAGACACCAGTCATGACACATATCATGCTTATACTTCCAAGACATGACTCAAGACACATGACTCACGTCAAATTCTGGAACATCCCTAAGAAATTCAGGATACCCTCCAAAGGGTATATTCTTTTTGTTGTGCCACGTATTAATCAGGCCACAAGAATTTCAGTACCATCAGCAGCGTATTAGTAAGATCTGTCACGATTGCTCGATGACACTTTCATCTCTTGCACCCATATTTCATATATTCATGACCATAACGGACGCCATTCGTATTTCCCATGTATACGAAGGTTTTCTTCAACCTAATGATAAGATCCAAACTGCTAACGCATTACCTCGGACAGATGCGAGTTGAATTTAATCCTATTTATGGACTACAAACAGCACACCATGCTATGATTCATGATTAAGTACAGTAATGTTCAGGCTCCTGAATACATTTAGCATGGTTTTCCATCAGGAAAATCTGTATAAATTAACTATGCTTTCCAAGCACGTGCCTTGTTAGCTATGACTGCTAGAATTTTCTAGCTGTCTGTTAAGACACGACTACGGAAGTTCATTTTTCGCATAACTAGCCGATTATTCCAAAATCTTCCCATACATTTCAAAAGAACCTTTAAGGAGAAGGACGGTAACATGAGATTATGTGTCGACTACTGTCGATTTAAGCAAATCACCATTCATAACCGTTATTCTCCTCCATGTATTGACAACATGTCCAATCGACTTAAGGGTGTCAAACACTTTTCCAAGATCGGACCCATGATTATGCTGCCAATAGTGACGAGTGAAAGAAAAGGACATGTCTATGACTGATATTTGCAAACGACTCGGTCATGTTAGATTCATGATTTTGTATTAATCTCATAAATGCTCCAACAGCATTATGGACTTAATAAGTTGAGTTTCCATGAACTCATAAACAAACTCATCAGTGTTTTCATTGAGTACAACCAGATTTTCTCTAAGTCTGGAGAAGAGCAGGAAGACAATATTTGCACTATGTTGCAAATTCTACGACAGGAGGAATTTCCCTCTGGAAATTTTCCAATATCAATCCTGTTTGATTACAGTGACATGCTGAATCATATGGATTCTCACGGTTAATCTTACCATGACTCAGCTTATGCATAAAGGTGAGAACCCTACACTACGTTAGTTGTTCCAAGAAATTCCTACGCTAAGAAAAGTCTAATTTCGGAGACTCAAAGTTTCGCAAACTCCTATGTATCAAATTTCTACGAAGCAAGATACATTTACATTCATATCTAAGTGCTTGTCATACCAGCAGGTTAAGTTAGAACACCAACAAACTAAGATGTTTCTCCACCAGCAGAAATTGTGAACAGAAATGGGACAATATCTCCATGGGTTTTGGTTACCAGATTAATGCGAACTCAGAAGAAGCAAGATGTTATATGGGTTATTGCCAACAGTTTGATCAAGTCTGCGAAATCCTTACATCCGTAGGGATTTCAAGAACCAACAGATAGATCAGACATGTTCCAGCCAAGGCGCATCCGATCACTTGGTAATCCCTCACCTATCGGGCCAGACGAAGGTTCACATTTGTGCTCCTTATTTTCATTCACATCCTTGTTCTAATTTCACGACTTGCTTTCACACTCACGTTCATGACACTATTCACGTTCATGATCGTATCCTGGCTTATGATTTTACGTTCATTTTCGTTCTGGGAAGTTTTGCAAGAAATTGAGAGACCGGACTCAAGCCTAGTATAACTCTCTATGCTCAGACAGACGTTTCACGTCATATTCCACGTCTCACCTTGTAGCGTCTGGCGTACCACAGTGGTATTCCATGTTCACGATATGCTTCACATGTCATGTTCATTTCACGTTCCTCATATCACGTTCACGATATGTTACAAGTATCATTGATCACGATATGTTTGCTTATACTACACTCGCCATGTCTCCACGTATCACGTTCAAAATTTTTCACGTATCACGTTCAAAATTTTTCACGTACTACGTTTCGGTATGTCTCACGCATCGTTGCTAATTATCAGTTAGCATAGATTATTTTGCATCGTAATGTTTCAGTTACCCTTGCACGTTAACTCTTATGTCCTCGATCGAATTCCGGGGATCTATCTTAGGTAGATGACAATGAACTCTTCGTGTTTTCAAGTCAAGGTCAGGAGGACCAAGATTTATCATTTGTGTCAAGATCTTGTGGAGGAACCGTTCCGAGAGGGAAGCCACTTGGAAACGGACGAGTCCATCCGGATTTTATCCTCTCATCCTTCCATAATTCAGTAAGACTCTTTTAGTCACGTCACGTTCCATGTCCTATTTAGCCATGTCACGTTTCACGTTCCTTTTTAGCATGTCACCTTTATGTCCTTTTATCTTACATACCCTCTCAGTTTGATTCGGGTATGTTTCTCCTTCAGTTTACTTTATCTATAATTTGGGGACGAATTATTCTTTTTAGGGGGGAAGAGTTGTAAAACCCGCATGCTTTTACCATGAACAGTACACTTCTAATCGTACGTACATGATTAAAACTTACCTTATATAACATGTTTACATTTCACGAATATTAATTACAAGCATTACGTACACGTTATTACACGATAAGTATTAAATACGTGTTAGTACACGATAATTATTAACAATAATTATTATAATCACGAACATAAAATCATGAACATAAAATCACGAACATATAATTATGTACTTACGTATATTATTAATACGATGAATGTCGTTACGTACAAGTAATTATAATAACATGGATAATCAATAATTACGTAACATGTAAACACGAATAATTAACACGATTATTTTTGCGTATGTTAAATCAAACACGATAAGTCATTACGTACGTAATATTTACGTCAAATAAGTATTAAGATAACCAAGGAAATTACGACGCTTTAAACACGAAGACACGTAAGCTTATTAGTCGTGAGTTAACTAAAAGGGTTTTGGGCTATTTTAGACAAGGAAGTCCAGTTGGGCCGAAGCCCATTAATTGGACCCAACCAAGTCCGGTTATAATAAGAAAAGGACGGGGCATGTTGTTGTTTTATAGACACAAATCCTAAGAAACCCTAAAACACACAAACAACGACTCTTTCTTTTCTTCTACCTTCCAGCCGTCGGTTGTTTTTGTTTTCTTCTGCCAACGATCCAAAACCAAGAACCAAGATCGAGGGTTGATCAGAATAAGGTTTAATTCGTGTTTTCAAATCCTAAACTTGAACAAGCAAATAGGTAATCCTTTTTCCTTCTGTTTGTTTGATTTAATTACGTAAGTTGTGAAAACCCTAATCTATAAAACGTGGCAAAACAAATGAATTTAAGGGGGGAATCGTTTTAGTGTGTTGTGTCTAGATCACACGCAAACCGAGACATCTTTGTGTCTCGATGGTAAAGAAACCCCACCAACCGCAACCCTAAAAGGGGTGTCGGCTTGGTTTGTTTCTGACGAGGGCAACATAACCCCAACAGGGGTGCGTTTGGCCTATCAGTGGCAACGACAGAAGGGGGTGTTTGTTCTGGCAGTGAGAACCGAGAGCTTATGCTCTTGGTGGGAAATTATTGCATGCAGGGGAAACCGGCTACTGCCGGTGGCAGTAGCACAACTGCCAGGGGTACTGGTAGATTAAAGGGGTGTTTGGTTTTTGATTTAAGACAGAGTTAAGGGAGTGTTTGGTTTATGGTTAAGGGCAGATTTAAGGAGGCTGTTTGGTTCGGCTTATATGTAAACACGACACGGGTTTCACGGGTTTTCACGGGTTCGATTTATACACCTTTTAATAAAATAATACATGGGTTCGGGTTATTATTTTTACAAGTTTAATTAGCTTTACATGTATATAAATTTACAAGGTAATTAAATTAATAAAACATGACTTATAATTACAAGATTAATTAAATTAATTTGACATGTTATATAATTAATTTAATTAAAGCATGGACTTAGGTTTATTATTATTAATTAATAATACATGATTTTAACCTAAGTTTTTTATTATTTAATTTAGACTATAGAATTTAATTAATTATTAAACATGACTTATAATTAATTAATTATCATGACTTAGGTTATATTAATATTAATATTAATACATGTTTTAACCTAAGTATTATTACCTTTTATTTAATTAAATCATGTTATATTTAATTAAATCTTATAACCTATAGTTTATTTAATTTACATGTAATAATTAATAAACTATACTATGTATCACATAACTTACAATATTATTTAGTAAAACTTAAGCTTATATTATTAGCTTAATAATCAAGCTTATTTCTAGTTATGGAAACTTTCTATTTTTAGAAACTTATTTAATTAAGGCAGCTAATCTATTTATGAAAACTTTCTATTTTTAGAAACTTATTTATTTAAGGCAGCTAATCTATTTTTGGAAACTTTCTATTTATGGAAACTTTCTATTTTTGGAAACTTTCTATTTTTGGAAACAATCTATTTTTGGAAACTTTCTATTTTAGGAAACCTGCTATTTTTAGAAAGTTACTTATTATTACACAACAAGTATAATAATACAAGAAATACAAGTAATACTTAATCAGAATAGACAGAATACATGATAAACACAGTATAAAGCTAAAATCAGTAAAACATGACATGAACATATAAAACAAGCTAAGACGTGATATAAAACCAGTTACGTACTCAGTAATCAGAATACTTATACACGTATATTATTTATGTAGCATTAGTGATATCGAAGTAGGACTCTCTTCCGTTCGTCTTCTTCGTTCACTGGACTCAAGGTACGGATTCTCCGTCCTTTCAGTATGGACATTCTTCCTTATTAGGATTCCCCGTATGCAGCCAACTGTTTT